>JALAZF010000102.1:4825000-7560000 GCA_022829125.1 Lathyrus tuberosus
CTTTGGCCTGATCATATTTCTTATTCTGAAGAGTTTTTCGATTTGCTCCGAACTCACGACACACCTTCGCTGCATAATCAAAAGCCTTTTCCTAACATTTCTCCCACTTGACAAGAGAAGCCTTCAACTCTGCTATTTGAGTAGCCAAAGACGTCAGAGAACCATATCGATTCACCTTATTCTACAAAGAGTTAGCAAGATAAGCCTTTTTATACAACTCAAACAACTTCTGCCATCCTTGAAATTCTGTCGCTCAAGGGTATCACGCTTCTCCTTCAGTTCACCCTGCTCCCTAGCGAGGTCACCAAAACCTAATACATCATATTGACCGATAACTACCATCAAATCTAAAGATTTGACCTTGAACTGGGTGTGAGAAACATCCACAAAAGACTATGCCTGTCAGCCGCAGATAAGTTTCAGACGAAAGCTAGGTCCTTAGTGGCCACAACAATAATAAATTCCTCTAGGGTGCTGGGTACCTAAGAGGTAAGAAAAGGAAGAGCCATAAGAAAGGACGAAGAGCCTCTAACGTAGCATCATCCGACAAACAAGCCCATTTAGAAGAACCCTATTCAACAGGAGTGTACGAACAATCACCTTGATTCCTCTTCATAGGAGAAGAGGATGGTGAAGGCTCACAAACAGAGAGGTCGACTGCCGTAGTAGTCAATTACTCCACCTCAAGAGTTGTCAAAGAGATAACAATCGCAGTTGTCGTCGGAGTAGTAATTGTAACCGACGTCTGAACCACTAAAGCAAGAGTAGCCGCAACAACAAAAGTCTCCACCACTTGACCATATGAGTCGGTCATAAGACCCTGGTCCTTGATAATCATAATAAACTTCTACAACTGATTCATTTTATTTGCAAGGCACGAGTTACACTTATTAAAAAAAATGCATGAGGTGCCCCGAGTTCCCATCCTCACCAAAGAGTTCTTGCATATTCGTATAGATGGATGCACTGATAAACATATAATTATCAATCTGTTTCTTCTTTTATTGAGAATGATGCATTTTAGCATGACCAAATCCATCCTCATAGTCGAGCCCTTGATGCTAAGCACACGAATCCCCCTTCATTTATATATCCTCGTATGATATAAGACTTAACCCAATATGGTAAGAAGAAAGGGGCCGACAGAAGTGAACTTAAGACCAGTACTTCAGAAAACCACTATTGCAAGAGAGGGTGGATCCAACTAGGGGCGATGACGAACAAATGCAAATTGAGACTTATGAGTAATAGGTTTCATTAGAATGAAACATTCAAGAAAATCACCTTAATAATTAGTAAAATAGTTAAACCAAGGGACATTGCAACGACGAGAGATCAATTCCTGATCTCAAGCGCCATTTTAAGAGGTGTGGGCTGCATAAAAAAGATAAAAAATAGCTTAATAGAAGGTTTTTGAGATTTATGCTCGACGCAGAGTTGAAACACCTTCGAGTAAGCCCAAGCTATAAGATGAAGTTGTGAGAGGAAATTCTAGTGCGACTCATCATAACCACCTTGAAATCAGAAAAGGGCAATCGTACCCCCAACATGGTAAGTAGACATTCATACAGAGGAACCAAACAACTTTTAAAAGATTTGCATATCCTCATCATTATATCTACTGGAAGAACCGATCAATCCAATGGGTTGCCGACCACAATATCAACTTTGATTATAGTCGAAAAAGTGTTCAAAATGGAAGAAGTCCCTATCACTTGAGTGTCACCCAATAATACTTGTTAGCATTATTTGGATCAACTGACTGAATTCCCTTTCGGGCCAATTCATAAGCTTTAAAGTGATCACCAAGTCTAATCCAAGATACAACATTGGACTTCCCACAGTACTCCAAATGACTTGCAATCTCAACATCGCTAAGATCGCGACTTTTCACCCCTGATAAAGTAAGACAAAGTCACCGACACGTTCCCTTCTTTGCCTAATAACTTCTATTTCATGCCTCAGTAAAGACAGGGGAAGTTATTAGTATTTTGATATGATCCTCAACCTGTTGGTCTTCCTTGGAAATAGAGTCTCTAAAGAATTGCTGGAAGAAGCTCTATAAAAAAGGAGTCCCCAAAAACTCATTTCGTTTCATAATCATCAATCAAAGAGATGATCTCCGATTCAAAATCCCCGTTAACAAAAGAAAGGGAATGTGAGTCAGATTTAATCCCCACTAACAAGTTTCTTTAATGGTGAAAAAAAAAATACTAAAACACAATAACAAATGATAGGAACAAAGATATGGCAACTCAAAATTTGTTTTTTATAGAATTAGGTTTGGTTTCACTAAGAAAGTGTATAATGAACGGACCCATTTACTATTTAAGAAGGCTCACCAAACAAAGAACATGGCCTGGTTCAAAAGAGACTCTAAATGTAATCCAAATCCAATCCAATTATGAGACAATCCTATTAAATATTGGTTGTCTTGATTTGGTTTCAAAGTAAATTTTTTTTTTGTTTGTTAAGATAACTCAATTGATAGTTATGTAAGGACATCAGATGCAGATGCATGAGTTTGAACCTGCGACATTCTACTTGTTCATCTTTAAAAAGTGAATTCTAACTCCTTTAAAGAATGAATTCCACCTCTTGGCAATTTTAAAAAAAAATATTGAATATTGATTTTTATATATAACTTGTAAAAATTATGTATAAAAATGAAATTCCTAAAATATTAATTAATTCAAAACTATAAATACTTTTGAGTTGTAATTTTTGTGTTTTTTCAACAACAAACAGTTTGTGTGAGATGGGCTTTTACGTCCAATCCAAAGGCCCATAGAAAGACATAGTAAAAGGCCTCATAATATCACTATATAAAAGTGTGATGTAATTAGGGTTCTATCTCCCCCATTGAACACTCTCATTGCAGCGGCACAGCAGCCTCAGGTACTCCATTTTTCTCCTTTTCTCATTCGTATTTTCATTTCTCACTACTTACTACAACCGTAACAATGATTTTTTCTACAACAATTGTATCAAATTCGTCATCGATTTTGTTCGTTCTTAGTTTTTGATTTTGTATTTGTTTTTGAAGTAGGAGAAGGATGTCTCACAGGAAGTTCGAGCACCCTAGACATGGTTCTCTGGGATTTCTCCCAAGGAAGCGTGCTGCTCGTCACAGAGGAAAAGGTTTGTTTTTTCATAAATATTGTTCACTGTTTGTTAAATTGACACATTTTAAACCATAAACAACTATAAGGATTTTTTTGATGAAAAATGGTTTTGCAGTCCCGATCTAATTATAAAAGATGCCTTTTATATTCCTATTGAAGTTATTATAAGCCTTAAACCCTAATGCTATTGATGTTATCTAATTTAACAGCTTAATTTAAGTCTATTGATGTTATCTCAATTGTGTAATTTTACCTCTTGCAGTGAAGGCCTTCCCCAAGGATGACCCAACCAAGCCACCCAAGTTTACTGCCTTCTTGGGTTACAAGGCTGGAATGACCCACATCGTGAGAGAAGTCGAGAAGCCCGGATCTAGTGAGTAGTATTCTTATCCAGCTTTATTTTTATTCAATCATTTACATGAGATTGCACCTATTCTAATTGATGTAGGTATTTTTAAAATATACTATCATACATTGCTTCTCTGCTTTTGAATTTTATTATTCTTACTGTTGTTAGTCTTTTGCCATATCTCTGAATTCTTGATGGTTTGGTCTTTTTCAAATTACATTTCAGCCACTTTATGTTTTTTAATCAATTAACTCTTAGCATCATTCACTTAGCTTTACTTGACAAATTTTGTTCTTTTGATCAAGTACTTGTCATCATGCATTATTCTGATTCTATGAAATTTATGTAACTTGAAATTGTACTCTTTACTTCAGAGCTTCACAAGAAGGAGACTTGTGAGCCTGTAACAATCATTGAGACTCCTCCAATGGTTGTTGTTGGTGTTGTGGGTTATGTGAAGACTCCACGTGGTCTTCGTACTTTGAATACTGTATGGACCCAGCATTTGAGTGAGGAAATTAAGCGTAGGTTCTACAAGAACTGGTGCAAGTCCAAGAAGAAGGCTTTCAGCAAGTACTCAAAGCAGTATGAAAGTGATGAAGGCAAGAAGAACATTCAGACTCAGCTTGAGAAACTGAAGAAGTATGCAACTGTTATCCGTGTGTTGGCTCACACTCAGGTACTAGCAATGTTGCCTGCCTTTTTTTGCTTCTCATAACATTTGATGAAGTTGTAGTTTGTTCCCTATCTTTTAAGATTAACTGTCTGTTGCAACATATTCCCTTTTATTATGTCTTATGTTTGCCTGAGAAGTGATAATGATGAAACATCTTTGCAAACACGGCACTTATTTAGTGCTATGAGTGGCACTTTCCACACGAGATTTCTGACTCCCAATTCTTTTGTTTTATTATTATTTATGCAGTCTGTTTATTTGTGCCACCTTCTCTAGAACTTCATTTTATTCTGTTTTTGTTGCATAATGTCACATTTTTACTGTAACGTGAATTCTATGTGGCTTATATTTTTCTGTTAGACGAGAATGATGAAATATCTGTGCAAACGCAGTGTTAATTGAATGCTATGAGCGGCACTTCCACACGAGATTTCTGACTCTTGACTGTTTTGATTAAAACAACTTTTGATATATAATGCAGTAGCTACATGAAGTTCATAAACCTTTTTACATAGTTTTTGTATTGACTTAAGATTATTGTAGTGTTTTTTCATCTTATTTTATCTCAACAGTATCATGTTTGTTATCTGAATTTTCTGAATTCATTATTTTGAATACAAATTTCTATTTTCTGATATATTTATTTTTCAATATCTCACAGATCAGGAAAATGAAGGGATTGAAGCAAAAGAAAGCCCATATCATGGAGATTCAGATTAATGGTGGCACTATTGCTCAGAAGGTTGACTTTGCATACAACTTCTTTGAGAAGCAGGTTCCCATTGATGCTGTGTTCCAGAAGGATGAAATGATTGACATCATTGGAGTGACAAAGGGTAAGGGTTATGAAGGTGTTGTTACCCGTTGGGGTGTCACCCGTCTCCCCCGTAAGACTCACAGGGGTTTGAGGAAGGTTGCTTGTATTGGTGCATGGCATCCTGCCAGAGTTTCCTTCACTGTTGCAAGGGCTGGACAGAACGGTTACCATCACCGAACTGAGCTCAACAAGAAGATTTACAAGCTCGGCAAATCTGGTGAAGAGACCCACGATGCCCAGACCGAGTTTGATAGGTCAGTAACATGCTTTTGGTTTTTTATTTTAAGTTGTCAATTCTATCAGTATGTTCAATGAGAAATGTTTAACCAATCTGTGAACATCTCTACAGGACTGAGAAAGACATCACCCCCATGGGTGGTTTCCCTCACTATGGTGTTGTGAAAGAGGACTATCTAATGATCAAGGGAGGCTGTGTTGGTCCCAAGAAGAGGGTCATTACTTTGCGTCAATCCCTTCTAAAGCAGACTTCTCGTCTTGCCCTCGAGGATATCAAACTCAAGTTTATCGATACCTCTTCCAAGTTTGGCCATGGTCGTTTCCAGACAACACAAGAGAAACAAAAGTTCTATGGACGCCTCAAAGCTTAATTTTGTTTGTTGTATTGAATTTTTGGAACTTGTTTTTAATGTTTTGTTGCCATCTCTTCTAAACTCTAGTATCTTCCATCAGACTTTTTTGATAAAACTCTAGTTTTCTTGCTATTATTGGGTTTTTGTTGAGTTTGAGTTTCTTGCTACTATTGGGATTTAGTTGTACCCATGATACTTGTAGTTTTCTTTATTTAATTCTTAACATTTTCTAAAGTTTTGATGCATATTATTGGGATTTAGGTGTACCCGGAATATAAAGTTTTTTAACAAAACGTGAGATCAAGATTGTTACTAAAATAATCAGTTTTATAAATTATCATTCACCTATTACCAATCAAATGGACCTTAAATGATGTATACTTGTTTGTAATGTATGAACATTAAATTCATAAAATTTTAGTTCAAAGCAATGAATTTAAGATGAATTTACCAACAAATGAATGGTAATTGTGTTGAAAAAATGAGAAAAGCTAGGATGACACAAAAACTTACGAACACACCGTATTTATATACACTTAAATATGAATACACTTAAATATACTTTTATGTTTTTTAATAATATTTTTTCTTTCCTTGGTTTTTGTGTCACGTTAAAAATGATTTGAAAGACATGGTGTTGGGGGATTTTAGTGTCATGTCTGAAAATATGTTGAGAGTACTTCTTGTTTTTTCTACAAAACAATTTGTGCGACGGATTGATCCATCCACCATTCATCCACCAAATAAATAAGATGCATTGAATTAAGTCTATCCATTTTTATGTCTAATTATTCAAATCACTCAATATTTTAAAATTTTAATGATCCACTAGTGCATTTTTATTTTTATTAAGTTTATTTTTAAAAAAGTACAAAAATATTTTTTTATATTTAAAAAAATTGATTTTTTTTTTTAAAAAACCATTATTTTTCCTGAAAACACAAAAATCGTGTTTTTAAAAAAGCAAAAATACTGTAAATTTTCTACAAAAATAATATTTTTTCTGAAAATACAAAAAACAGTGGAAATAAAAAAAATGATATTCTTTTAAAAATAAAAAATTGATTTTTTTCAAAAAATTTAGAAAAATATAAACAATTTTTAATACAAAGGATTTTTTTTTTAAAATACAAAAAATCAGTTTTTTCTTTTCCAAAAAAAAAAATTGAATATTTTGAAATTACAAAAAGTAATTTTTTTTCAAAATACAAAAGAAAAACGTTTTTCCCCAAAATACAAAAAACTGATTTTTTTTTTCAAAAAAAAAATACAAAAATTGGCTTTTTTTTTTTGAAAATTACAAAAATTACATTTTTTCAAAAATAGAAAAAATCAGACATTTTTTCGAAAATGAAAAATCTATTTTCCCAAAAAATATAAAAAACCTAAATTTTATTCAAATATTAAAAATCGTTTCTTTTCAAAAACACATTATGTTTTTTTCCTAAGACAAGAAAATTGAGTTTTTTTTTCCGAAAATACTAAAAATTGATTTTTTTTCCAAAAATAAAAATTTGATGTTTTTTCCAAAAAAAATAAAAAATTTTCCGAAAATAAAAAAATTGAATTTTTTTGATAAATAAAAAATCAATTATTTAAAAAAAAAAGTTGAGTTTTATTAAAATATAAAAAAGATCAAATTTTTTCATAAGAAAAAAATCATTTTTTTAAAATTTAAAAAACAATTTTTTAGATGATGGATTTTCCACTAAAAATATATTATTAAATATATTAAATAAATTTTGTCTTTAATAGATAAATTAGATTGAAGATTTTAATTTTTTTTTTAATATATTTATAAATTATTTTGGTCCATCCATTAACAATATAATCCATATTCATTAAATACATTCATTTTGCCATCCATACTACAATCCAATGCCCTGAGAGAGACAGTAAAAGGCTTCATTGCATCACTATAAAATGCTTAGTATGATAACATTATGGTTCTATCTTCATTGAACACCACTCCCTTTGCAGCCTCACAGCAGCCTCAGGTACCTTATCTTCTCCTTTTTTTTTCTTTATCATTTCTATTTTCATTTTTCACAACTTACTACAGCAACAACAATGATTTTTTCTTCAAAAATTGTATCAAATTCCTTCTTAGCTTTTGCTTTTGTTTTTGAACTAGAAGAAGGATGACTCACAAGAAGTTCGAGCACCCTAGACAAGGAGGAAAAGGTTTGTTTTTCCCTACATATTTTAAAACAAAACAATAAGACTTTTGTTTTTTAAAATTGTTTTATAGACCCAATTTAATATTACTTGAATAACCTATATTCATATCTATATTTAAATCTGATTAATTATTAATATGATTTTAATCAAAATTTATATTTTGAATATATTACTAATATGATTTTAATCAAATCTATATTTTGAATACTCATATCTAAAATAAAAATTAAATTTGTCTAATTTTTAAAAAGCACAAAAAAATCATAATTTTCTATCCTAAAAACATATTTTGTATAAAAAAAATTTCTTTCTTTTACAAATTATAAAAATATAAGATTTTTTTTTGGAAAAAATGTAAAAAATATATTTATGATTTTTTTTGAAAAAAAACGTGTTTTTTCTTCTGAAATTTAAAAATAAAAAATGAAAAACAAATTTTCTTCTAAAAATAATAAAGAAAATTTTCCAAAATACAGAAAATACGATTTTGTTTTAGTTTTGAAAAATATATATTTTTTTTGAAAAAAAATTCCTGTAAATACATTTTTTTTTTAATTTAGAATTTTTAAAATTATTTTTAGTTTTTAAAAAAGTATTTTTTCTAAAAATAATTGTTTTAAAAAAAAAATTAAACTAATTATAAATCTCTTTATGGATATAATCGATTAATAACAAGTTTATAACCATTTTAAGAAAATGAAATCCAGTTATTACAATTGATTTTAATAACCGTTATAAAATATGATTTATATATGATTATGGATCAGTTATAGGAATTAACCGTCTATGAACATCCATCCATATTCATGGTTATGATTTCATTGAAATTATTATAATTCTCAAACCCTTAATGCGTTTGCTGTTTATGTATGTGTTTCTCTCACTTAGAAGAGACCCATGATGCCCAGACTGAGTTTGATAGGTTGGTAACATTCTCTGATTATTTATTTTCTGGTGTCACTTCAATCAGCATTATAGTTTTATAAAAATGTTTAACCAATCTGAACTTGTTAACAGGATTGAGAAAAACATCACCCCCATGGGTGGTTTCCCTCACTCCAATTTCTTTGAGAAGCTGGTTCCTATTGATGCCATGTTCCAGAAGGATGAAATGATTGACATCATTGGAGGGACAAAAGGTAAGGATTATGAAGATGTTGGTACTCGTTGGGGTGTTACTTGTCTCCCCCGTAAGACACATATGGGTTTAAGGAAGATTGCTTGTATTGGTGCATGGCATCGTGCAACTGTGACAAAAGGTAAGGGTTATGAAGGTGTTGTTACTCGTTGGGGTGTTACCCGTCTCCCCCGTAAGACTCACATGGGTTCGAGGAGGGTTGCTTGTATTGGTGCATGGCATCCTGCCAGAGTGACAAAAGGTAAGGGTTATAAAGGTGTTGGTACTCGTTGGGGTGTTACCCGTCTCCCCCGTAAGACTCATATGGGTTTGAGGAAGGTTGCTTGTATTGGTGCATGGCATCCTGCTAGAATGACAAAAGATAAGGGTTATGAAAGTGTTGTTACTCGTTGGGGTGTTACCCATCTCCCCCGTAAGACTCACATGGGTTTGAGGAAGGTTGCTTGTATTGGTGCATGGCATCCTGCCAGAGTGACAAAAGGTAACATTTATGAAGGTGTTGTTACTCGTTGGGGTGTTACTCGTCTTCCTCGTAAGACTCACATGGGTTTGAGGAAAGTTGCTTGTATTGGTGCATGGCATCCTGCCAGAGTCCCCTTCAGTGTTGCAAGGGCTGGTCAGAACGGTTACCACCTCGGCACTGAGCTGAACAAGAAGGTTTATAAGCTTGACAAATCTAGAGAAGAGACCTATGATGCCCAAACTGAGTTTGATAGGTTGGTAACATTCTATGGTTATTTATTTTCTGGTGTCATTTCAATCAATATTACAGTTCTATAAAAATGTTTAACCAATCTGAACTTGTTAACAGGACTGAGAAAGACATCACCCTTATGGGTGGTTTTCCTCACTCCAATTTCTTTGAGAAGCAGGTTCCTATTGATGCTGTTTTCCAGAAAGGTGAAATCATTGGAATGACAAAAGGTAGGGGTTATGAAGATGTTACTCGTCTCCCCCGTAAGACTCATAGGGGTTTGAGAAAGGTTGCTTGTATTGGTGCATGGCATCCTGCCAATGTTTCCTTCACTGTTGCAATGGCTTAATGGTTGGTAATATTCTCCCTTTAGCTCCCTAGTGTGTTCCATCTACTTTTTTTTTTTGAAAAAACCAACTCCTCGTTAATTAAGTCTCTTGCTACTATTGAGATTTAATTGTATCCATAATACTTCTAGTTTTGATCATTTATTCCTTTTTCTCTTCTTAGGTTTTGATTCCATATGGTTGTTTCGAGAAAATTGCTCTTACAGTCAGTTTATCACAACATGCAAATCTATTTTAGAAAGTTTTGAAAATGTTTGTGATAAATTGTTAAACTTCACGTGAAAGCATTTTATAAAAATAAAAAGTAAAACTTAGAATATGATAATTGGTCTGTTTGTTTTGATTTTTTTTTTATTTTAAAAAAGAAGACTTTTATAGTATTATATAATTTTGTGTACATAAATGTATAAATAAAATTTGTATAAAAATTTTAAATAAAAATTTGATTTGAATAGTTATTCTTAAAATTTTATTTTAGATATTTTATCATTTTATTAATTTTTTTTTTGATATAAAAATTTCAAAATTTCACTTAACTTTGAAGCTATTTCAAATAGTTTCTTATAAAAATTATTTTTGAAATACAATTTTTGAAAAAAATTACAATTTAGAATATGTTTTAATATTCAATAACATATGTTGAAGTTATAGAATATCAAAATTAATCTTTTAATATAGAAAAAACAAATATAAAACAACTTATAATATTTTAAAATTTATAAAATTTATTTTTAAAATACAATTAAAAAAATAAAAAATAAAACAAACATGCCAAAAATGATTTTTTTTTTGTATTTATGCCGTCGAGATTCACAAGATATATGCAAATTAAAATTTAATTATTTTCTGTAATTAAATTAATTATGCAATAAATCACTATATAAATGTTATTTTTTCCTTTAAATTATAAGATGTTTTTGGATATTTTATACGAATTAAAAAAATGTAATTAAAAGATAAATTATGTATGACTTTACGATAAAACTTTTCGAAACAAAAATTAAAAGGGTTGAAAAAAAAAATACTAAATGTATATTAGAAAACAAAATATTAACGTTGCATTAAAATTGTAAAGACAATTTTTTTTATAAAATATCTTATCATTTTAAATAGAAAAGATATATTTAAAAGGATTCATTTCGTGAAAGGACGAATGGGATTGAGTCCTACAATTTTTTTGTTTATTATTAAAACCAATGAAATATAACTTGTAAAACTTGAAGGAAAAGAAATCAAAACAATACATTTAGTCCGAGAATCTACAAAATTATTAAATGGACAACATCTCATTCTATTTTCAAAATTGAGAAGTAGAACAAAAAAGAGAAAGTATTGAAAGGTATTTTTAGATGCCCGATTGGTGGATGTTTTTATGGAGGATTTTTAGATGCAGAATTGGTGGGTGTTTTTGTGGAGGAGTGGGGTTTCCTTTAAACTTCGGCCTCAGTCTAATTTCTTGTGGGAATTTCTCTTGTATCATAAATCTTTTAGATTTGATTTTGGGATAGATCAAAATTAAGGGTTGCATGTGGGATTTGGGTAATTATACTGTGGGATCCTTGTTTTGTGGCTTGATTGTTGTGATTGTTGATTGTGATACCTCAATTTTGATTGTGTTCAATTGATACCATATTGTTGTATGATGAATATGTGTGATCTTTGAAACTTGTGGGCTGAATTGCTGTGAAAAAATTGGATTCTAGTTACTTGATTCGAATTAAGGGGTTTGTGATTCGAATCAATGGGTAAATTATGTGTTTTTATGACCCTGATTTAAGTCACAACAACCATGATTTGAGTTATGAGAGACTTGATTCAAATCATGGTAACTCTGATTCGAATCACAAGTGTTTAGAATGAATTATGGACATTCTGGTTGCGTGATTCGAGTTAGAAGATCTCTTGATTCGAATCATGACGGCAGATTGTGTCTAAAACACTATTTTCATCATAACTTAAGTTTGGAAACTTCGATTAGTGAGATAAGTTGCGTTAAAAATCTAACTTAAAGATATACCTTGTGGTAAAGTTTCAACATACTTGTATGTATGTGTGATGTTTGTGATTAATAAATAATTGTGAGGTAAAGTAAGACACGAGTCCAACGTTTGGTAAATTGTTTACGAAGCCCTAATGTGGCAATCAAAGTACATGTATTTTATAAGAGGAAGGAGATTCAGGAGGAAATCACGTATATTGATCACGTATCATACTAGAGTGAAAATGGGTATGCGTCTAAAAAGAGTGTTGTAGTACGAATGTAGTTCACATGTACTCTTAGAATATTGTGTCTAGAGAGTATTGTAGTACAAATGTAGCTCACATGTACTTCTAGATTAAAGTTTAGTGAGAGTGCTGCAGTAAGAGGCGTATCTCCTAAATTATAGAACTCATAAAAAGTGTTGTTGTATCGAATGCAACTTGCATGCACTTCTAAAATATATCATGAGTTCAGTGACTGGTACCACATGCATATGTAGTAGAGGATAGAGTGCATTGCATAGTCATTCATGTGTATTCTTGAGCATCATATAACATTGTGTAATGCCATATGACTTGGTATGATGTCGTATGATTATGATGTTGATTGTGTGTTATAAATCATGCTATCCTTTGTTGTTATTGTACCTTATACTTTGTAAAATGTATTCTCACCCATTTGTTTCCATGTTTCTATGATATGAATCTGTATGAAGGAAATTCTCAACTTGGGACCGATGAATAGCCACATTGCAGTACTTTTATTCAGGATGGTGCAAAATACTACTTCATTAGTTTTCTTTTGTGCTTATGTATGCTAAACTGTCAAGTTATCTAGTACGTTTGGTTTGCAATAAGGCTCTGGTATTGTGACATTGGGGGCCAAAATCCATGTGTTTTCTTTTGTACATATGTATGTTGCTATCATGACATCGCAGTCGGGAATCACTTGTTTTCTTTTGTACATATGAATGCTGAACTGTTAAGTCAGCTAGTGTGTTTGGTTTGTAATAAGGCTCTGATATTGTGACATCGGGGTCATGAATCATGTTTTTTAAATTATTATGTTTGGTTTTATGTTTTAATCAAGCACTCATATATAAGAATGCCTATGTTATTTGAGTCTATGATATCTTGTTTCATTTTATGAAATAAATATTCCACAAATTATGTTTTAAAAAAAGAGTTTGGGGATTTTAGGGTATCACATGTATTAATTAACTTTTTCGGTGAGACTAAACCCCTTTTCATAAACGAGCCCCTAACATAGAGACTTTAGATCCCTCTTCATCATGAATTCTTTAACAAAGAGGGAATATAGTTTGATGCGGCAAGAATGACCATTAAAGTGGAAATGGGATCTTGACCAGTATTTTAGAAAATTGGTCTTGCAATAACGAGAAAATTCAGCAAGGCTAAAGCAGAAGGCAAAATGAGTCTCTTGAGTACGAGGTCTCTGTTGGACATAAGACTCCACACACAAGACCGGGGGGGGGGGGGGGGGGGGGGGTGGGGATGTGGGTTTCAAAAAATCATTGGTTTGAATTTTTTTTGTAATCATTCTTAGAGCTTAAAAATGTTTTAGATATTAGCAGTGGAAATTAAACTTGCAGAAAATAAAAGCTAAGGGAAAAAGAAAAGTCACTAGGAATTTATACAAATTCAGTTAAGAAGACTTAGTCCTGTTCCCAAGGTTAGATTTTGATAGTGAAATGTGAGTTTCAGAAAAACATTGGATTGAAAAACTTTTGTAAATACTCCCAGAGTTTATGAACATTTTGAAAAACGTTTAAGATATTAGCAGTAGAAATTAAACTTGCAAAAAAGAAAATTTAAGGGAAAGAGAAAAGCCACCAGGAATTTATATATGTCCAAGGTTTGATCTTGAGAGTATACAATAAAACTTAAGAGCTTTTAGTCGGTTGAAATCTCGAACCCAGTTATACAAGGTAAAATGAAGTTTCAGGATAACTTCCAACCAAATAGCAAACAACGGAGAGAAGTGGTTAGTCTTCATTCCAAACAGCGAATTGAAGCAGTTACTATTTTTTCCTAACAACAAATTGAATCAATTACTCCCCAAGCTAAACCGAGATTTTCTACGAACTTATATCAAACAAAAGTGAGCTTTTGAACAGGGTTAAATTCACGAACCAAACCAAGATTTTGACTACGATTACCACAAACCATGATGAAATTTTAAACCAGACTTATCTCAAACCAATATGAGCTTTTAAACCGGGCTTAACTCATAAATAAAGTCGAGATATTGAACCAGACTAATCTCAAACCAAAGTAAGCTTTTGAACTTGGCTTAACTTATGAACCGAACCGGAGACATAGAACCTGAATTCCCAAACCAAAGCTTTTAAAGGGTTTAACTTTGAACCCAAACAAACAATCCCTTATGGGTAAACTATTCAACCAATAGAAAATACTCTTTTGTGAATTTGAATCAATGCCCCTTCCATACTTCTTCTCTTTCATACTTTGAAGTTTCAAGTCCTGTCAAATAACCCAATCATATAGACATTTTCTTGGAGACGAGGCTTCTTATTTATCCAAGTTTGAGTGCCATCATTAGAGGAGATTGTAGTGATCATTAAATCCTAATTTGTCAGCTTGCATATTTAATCTCTTATGATACTTGAATCCTCATAAAGGTTCCTTTATTAACATTTCCTTTAGTTGTCATCATCAAAAGCATGTTGTTAAGGACTTCTTCTTCAGTTGACCTGCAAAACATGGGTCCACATTCTCACCCTTTTTGATAATGACAACATATATCTTAAGGAGGTGGTAAAAGAAACAAGCAAATATATTTGGAGTGGTTAAACTCCCCCTCAATTACATAGAAGACATACTCTACTACTACTACTGAGAGTATACTTCTCCCCCTTTGTCAAAATAAAAGATGGGAGTAAAAGATGCTTTGTGAGAATTTATATATGAAAACATAGGCATAATAACATTTATAAAAGAGAGAAACATCACACTTTTACTAATTCAAATCAAGTTTTAGGATAACTTTCAACCAAATAGCAAACAATGGAGAGAAACGGTTAGTCTTCCTTCAAAATGATAGATTGAAGTGATTAGTATCCTTTCCAAACAACAACTTGAAGCCATGATAATGATACTTATGGAAAAAGAGAAAGAACTCACAAAAAAATGAAAAAGAAGGTATGAGATGCAATGAGTGAAGAATGAATGCCTATTTATAGCGCGCCTCATGACGATTATGAGCGTGTAATTGGCGCAAGAAATTAATGAAGATTGTGCATATTCATAATAAGATAAAAATCATTCTAAAAGAGGTGTGACAATCGATTGGCTTGGGCTCTAATCGGTTGGATTATCAGATTTTCCAAGATATTGAACGATTATCATCAATGTTGGAATTTGATTGCCTTGGAGTCTACGTTTAACTCAATTTTGATTTGAAAATATGCGTGCCAAGCTTGTCAAATCGGTTGACTTATTGTGTCAATCAATTGGGCTTACGTCAGTTAGCCTCCTTGATGCTTTTTGAGCTTTGTGCTGGATTTGCTTTCGCTTTTGCACCTCTACCTAAATTTATTTGCACCTCCTTTTATAAAATAAAACTCATCTATTAGGTTTGCAAAATAATTTTATTTAATGAGCCAAATAAATCCACTATTTTAAAAGATTAATGGAACTTTCCGATTGTTTCAACTTTAAACAAATGTTCTACCTTAAATATCAAGAAGCCTTGATAAAACTTCCCTTTTCAAAGGGAACACCAACACATTGTGATGTGTGTTCCTCTACGGATATTTTGATGCGAGATTTACTTTAAACAACGAGATGGATATGTTTACCACAAACTTATCCATTCATGTTGATTATTGAGGATCATTGATGTTGATATCATCAAAAGCCTTGATTTGATCACTATCATTGATATTCACCATCACCGATCATTCTTGGATCAGAGACTTTAAACCACTGTTTACTTAAAAGTATACTTTTTCTTTGCATAACTTCTTTTAATACCCGCTACGACTTTGAGCTATATAGAATCCCTGCAAAACATACTATGATTTCAAATTTGGTACCCAAATATTCTTGGGTCCAAGTGTGTTAGTGCTTCCAGTAGGTCTAAGGTTGTTATCTTTATACTTTTTCATCTTGTCAAAGCAAAAGGGCTCTAAATGGCCACATCTATTGGAATATGAACATTTATAAGTAGGACAAATCATTTTCTTCCTATTTTTTTTACTATGTGCCCTATTTGATTTAAACTCTAATCCAATTTTATTTAAGGAAGATCTCTGACTTAATAAAGTAAAGTCAAGAATTTTTTCCCTTAGTAAATTTACTTAGGGTTTCATGCAAGTCTGTCACTTCATTTTTCATCGACACACAAGTCTCATAGGTTTCAGCCGAGTTTCTAATATTGTCTATTTCTAATTTAAGCTTTTTATTGCTTTCTTCAAGAAACTCTAAATACTCCTTAAGTTCTAAGTTACATTTTTAACCAACTTAACACTAATTTTAAGCAATTGCTTGCATGATGGTATACTTACCTCAAAATCATCTTCTTTGTAAGATGCTTTCAAGCAAACTTCATATTCTTCATTTGAGAAAGTCTCTACTATGGTTCTCCCTAAGGTTGATTCTACTTCATTTATGGAGACTTTGTTTTTATCTTCTTTCAAAGATTTCATTTGATGATGCTTCATATTCTCTCACAGATGAAGTTCCTTCATTTGATGTTGAATCTTCTGAGGATCGTCAAACTACTAAGTATGTTCTTTTGAAGGAAGCCATAGGAGTTGTTTGATAGGAGTTTGATGAAGTTGAAGATTCTCCAGTCTTTGGATTTTTACCATCATCTTTATGTAATTGAACTATTTCATTCAGTTTTTTTTTATGATTTCATCCTCTAATTTTTCCTAAAATTTATGAACACTCATATCTTTTGATTTAAGGATTGGATTGAGTTTCCAATTCTTAACTCTTAGATATTGGTTAGTGATAGACATTTCAATATAGTTTCTAACATTTCTAAATTTGGAAAAATATTCATGAAAGAGCCCTTCATCTTTTTCGCCTCGTGTGTTCATTTCTTTTTGTTCGATACTTAGAGAAACTCCATTTATCATTACAAGGGTATCCCACATTTTCTTGTAGAAATTGCAATTGTAAACATATATGAGTTTACTATCATATAGACACATTGCTAAAAAATTAATGGTTTTGAAATCAATTTCAAATTTTCTCTTTTCCTTACAAAGGAAATCAGGTTTATCCATTACTTCTCCGTTTACTTGGTGAGTAGGAATAAACAGATCGTTGACAATTGTTTCCCACAATTTAATATCAATATTTTGAATAAAAATTTTGAATCTAGATTTCCTTAATTTAAACACATCACCACTAAACGATGGAGGTGTATTTAGGAAAGATTTCTAGTTAGAAAAGGTGTTGGAAGTCATATTCCTCCTAAGACATGTGACTCCACACGCAATAGGGGGTAGGGGGTTTGAATTGTGGGTTTCAGAAAAACTTTATTTTAAAGTTTTTTAAAAATATTCTTAGAGTTTATAAAAATTTTGAAAAACATTTTAGATATTAGGAGCAAAAATTAAACTTGTAGAAAATAAAAGTTAAGGGTAAGATAAAAGACACCAGGAATTTATGTTAGACGATAGGCTTCAATCTTGAGGGGGTGAATAGATTAAAAATTAAAATTCAAACTTTTGGAAAAAATGGTTTTCAAAAGTTTTATAGCACAACGGAAACAACACGAATCGAATCGTCTAACCGAATCTCTATCGAAAAGCTCGGATATGCGTAAAGGTACATAAACGTATGGTAATGAACATAAATTTTTCAATAACGATCAATAAAAAATAATTAAATGCTAAGCTATACCTAGAGCTTATTCCCAATAATAAAAAAAAAACACAAAAACACAATAAAGCAATTTATCTAACACCTTGTATGAAGGTAACGAGAAACACAAGAAAGTGGGTTTAAATTATGTTTCTAAAAATCAAAGCTTTTTTCACAAACCAATTCAACTAATAAGAACAAAGAATAATAAAAATAACAAGTTATTTTTATCCTGGTTCGCTGTTAATGAAGCTACCTCCAGTCCACTCGCCAAAGTAATTTCGCCTTCTAAAAAGGACTTAATCCACTATAATCAAACATATTATAGACACCACAACAACCACTATCCTTGTCTTCTTGAGTATACAAACTAAACCCTAGTCACTCAAGGGAATCACTCAAACAAATTTGAGGTTTACAAACTGTGTTTTACATGATTTCTTCTACAAAGCAGATTAACACAAAGTTTAATTACAATGACTCAATCACACAGACGAACAAAAGTTATAAGTATGTTTATAATATTCACAATAGTATCAGAGAAATAAAGCAGCTTGAAAGCGTTGAATAACATGTGAATATTAAGCAAAGTAGCAGCTTGATCCATTCTTCCAAGTCTTCCTTTTATAGCCAAAGAAAGATTCGTTGGAGGGTAGAATGGGAATCTTCATGCGTGAGCTGACACCTTGAATAACCATCTTTAATGATGGAAGACAAAGATCATACAACATAAATGTCCTTACTCTACGAAATCTGCGTAGTGGAAGGAATGTTTTGATATGGTACGATGTATTATTTATCTTATGTAACTGTTTGATCTTATCTTCTTCTATTTATCAAAGACTTCTGAATGTAAGGTTGTTGAAGCATGCATAAAAAAGTCAAGGGCCTGTTGAGAGTCTTCAGAACTACAATCTTCAGAGTCTTGACACTGTTCCTCCGAACCTGGTCTACAGAATCTTCAGCACTTCATTCTTCAAAATCTTCAGCATGAGCTTAGAGTTCCAAAGGGAGTCAGTCCTTCAGAGTCAGAGTCAGACGCTTGAGCACGAACATTCTTCAGAACCGTTGTCTGCGAGCTTTCTTTAACTTGATAACTTCTTATGAATATTTGTATCTCTTCAGAGGTAGAGTGTGTTGATTCCAGAATCTGATGACGTCACACGTCATGGCTTCAAAGTCAGAACCTGTTTATCACAAACTGCACATTGAACAAAATAATTAGTGTACAAAATTGTTCCATATCAATCCACGTATTGTTATCATCAAAACTTAAAGGCCAGATGCAGAACCAAAACTTGTTCTCACAATCTCCCCCTTTTTAATGATGACAAAACCATGTGTTTTGATGAAAATTTTTACATGATTTAAATCACATAAAAAGTTTCAGAGTGAGGTTTGTAAGCTCCCCCTAAATTTTATATTGTTAAACATTATTTTTCAGATTAGAATATCTGGGTTAGGTTTGCAAGCCCCCCCATGAATTCCTTACTTAAAATAATCTTAACACATATAAATTTTGTAACTCAGAATGAAAGAAATAACTTCCCTTGTGGCAAAAGCCAGGTTGTTACAACTTTCTCTTCAGACAGAAGTCTTATCACTATCTTCCATTATTACAATAGCCTGGTTTTAATGATTACGTTATTCTTTTAGAGTTCCTGTTTAAGTATCAGAACATGCATACTCAGAGTTGGCTTCCTCAGAGCTTCTCTGTTGAGTGGTATCAAAACAAGGTTATGGATTTCAAAGTACTTGTTCAGAGCCTAGATTTCAGAATCTAGCAAAGTCTTGCACAAAATATACATTAGGCTGGTTTGTGAAATGTATGATTTAACCTGAAATACTTGGTCAGAATGATGAACTTACTCTAAGTTCTCAGAGTTTACCCAGTTGGATTATCATGCTGGGAAATTAGATATATCAAAATCACATTTCCCCCTTTGTTATCATTCAAAAAGAAATAAAAAGACAAAGATAAGATAAACCAAACAAAAACTATTTTCATTAATCAGAAAGATGAGTACAACAAAGAGGAAAACACAAAGATAACACAAAGTTCAACCAAAGACTAAGGTTTAGAGGGTTTTTCAGGAAGTCTAGACATAATCTCTCCAAGCAACCCTTCAATCTTTGTTGTCCTTTCGTTCACTTTAGAATTCTCCACATCCAGAAATTCTAACTTCTTCAGAACAAAGTCATCAGAACCTAACTTTGAATGCCTTGATTTCATCAGAAATCTTAACTTTAAATGCCTTCATTTCATCAATAATCTTAACTTTGAATGCCCTCATTTCATTAGTAATCTTAACAAGTTCAACAGCTGGCTTCTCCCTCACAACTATTAAGAAGAATGAATGCATGATAGCTCTTTGAGTAGAATGAAAATTCTATAATATCCTGAGAAAGACTTCCAGTGGAAGGTATCGTTAGTGACGATTTATAATAGTCAGATCTTCTTTCTCTCTTCAGTTCACAAAGATACCCATCTCCTTCATGAACAATTAGTTTAGCAATGAATTTCTTCGTTATAACAATCTTTTTACCAAAGATACACAACACTATTTGCTTGGGAGATGTCTTTGCATGAATATAGAAATCTCTTAGAAGATTGGACCATTAAGACGATCAAAGTATTGATTCCAACCTTGTGAGAAAACAACAGGAATAAAATCAAATCCACGAGCCTTCAAGCTTACAAAGTCAACAATAAGTTCACAAACAGTTTCTAGGTCTTCAACAGGTGTGGAAAGAGTGACCTCAAAAGTGTCATAAGGATCTTTAGTGTATACCATCATATCAGGATTCGGTTGATGGAAGTTCATGGGGTTGAAGAAAATGTGGAATGAACTTAGGCGGTTGGTACACCTTAGCTTTGCGAACAACTTTTTCGGAAATTTGCTTCACGTCTTTCCTCAACAGATAGTTGTTATTGTTGTTGTTGTTGTTGTGATGCAGGTGATTCTTGTTGACGTGAAGCCATTTGTAGAGAATAGGGTTTTAGGGTTTTGGTATTTTTCGGTTTGAAAGCGATAAAATATGGGGAGTGAAAAGTTGCATAAGTGTGTGAAGTGGGTTTAAATAGGGAAATGAGTAATCATGACAATAAAAGATAATAATGACAATTAAAGCAAATATAAGCAATTAGCACACATATCTAACAAGGGAGGAGTAAGGCAAAAAGATTTAACCTAATCCCGAGAATCATGATTATACCAATGTGTTACTCAGTAATTAAAAACTGGTTCAGTTTTCTAAGACAACTGTCTTTAAAACTGTTCTGTTTCTCAATGCTGATTGACAACTATTTAATGAAGCGACTGTAATATCCATTAAGCATATTTGATAAAAGAAATGCTGACTGGATAACTTTGAACATATGAGAGCTTCACACTTCAGAAGACTCACACACTCAGAATCAAAGCAAATCTCAGAGTCATATTTTGCCATTATGAGAGATTTACATTATGAGATAATCATCAGATTCATTCTGGGCATAAGTCCATTTTTAAATTCTTCAGAATGAATATGAATCTATCTTCAGCAATGGGTTTTGTAAAGATATCATCCCATTGATGGTCTGTATCAATAAATTTTAGGTCTAAAATTCCCTTATGAACATAGTCACGTATAAAGTGATACTTTATCACAATATGTTTTGCTCTAGAATGGATAATAGGATTCTTAGATAAATAAATAGCAGAAGTATTGTCACAAAGTATAGGAATGTTACTCCCATATAACTAGAAATCTTCTAGCCGACTCTTCATCAAGAGCATCTGAGTGCTGCACCCAGAGGGTGCAATATATTCAGCTTCTGCCATTGACAGTGCTATTGTTGATTGCCTCTTATTGGACCATGAGATCAGATTATCTCCTAGAAACTGACAGCTTCCAGAAGTGCTTTTCCTTTCGAGTCTATCTCCAGCAAACTCAACATCACAGTAGCCTACTAACTTGTAGTCCTTGGATTTTCTATAATACAAGCCAAGGTTAATAGTACCTTGCAGATACCTGAAGATCGTCTTAATAGTAGTTAAGTGGGATTCTCTAGGATCGAATTGGAAGCGAGCACACAAACATACACTGAGTAATATGTTAGGTCTAGAAGCAGTCAGGTACTGAAGAGAGACAATAATACCTCTGTATAGCTTCTGATCTACCTTACCACTTACCTCATCCTTCTCAAGGATGCACGTGTGATGCATAGAAGTCTTAGATGTTAGATGATAGGCTTCGATCTAGAGGGGGGGAGGGGGTTAATAGATCATAAATTTTACAACCAAAAACTTTGACAAAAATATGTTTTAAAAAATATGGAACAACGGAAAAACGATCCGGATCGAATCGTCTAACCGAACCTACTATCAAAAAGCTATATACGTATCGCAAACCAAACGAAATGATAATGAACGTAAATGTTCAACAATGATCAAGCTACAAATCAATTAAATGCAAAGCTATTCATAACTCGTATTTCCAATGAACCAAAAAACCAATTAAAAATACGCACAAATAATTTGTCGAACACTTGGTATGCAATTGATAGCAATTGGAAATTTAATTTGTTTTATTGATGTTAAAAGTAGGGGTGGAAAAATAGGCCCGGCCCGTTGGGCATGCCTGTTTTACCCGCACTTTAGTGCGAGGTGGGCCAAAGATTTAGGCCCTCACCCTCTAATGTGTCCGCCCTGCCCCGCCCCGTTTTCTTCGTGGGCTTTTGCAGGCACAAGCATTTACATAAAATTTTGCCATTTTAGGCTTAAATGGTGTAGTGCTCGCGGGTTTTCCACGCCCCGCCCTCGCTTTTTTGCAGGGTGGGCCTAAGTTTTAGGCCTGCATCCTCAACTATGACCGCCCCGCCCCGCCCCGTTTTTTTGCGGGCATTTGCGGGGCGGGCCTAAACGGGGCGGGCATGCCCGTTTGCCACCCCTAGTTAAAAGCCAATCACAATCAAAGTGATATGATTATATCAACAACATAACTTTTAAAAGATAATTGAAAAATAATTTCCAATCGAATTGATCAAACAACGATGAACTCGATAAATTGCGAAATCAACAAATTAAAGCGATAAACAGATAAAAGAGAGAGAGAGGCCAAGATTTGTTTATGCAGTTCCCCAATCGGCATCGCTATGGGTACATCTGCCCTCAATTCAAATCTAATTGAGATTATTGCAATTAACCTTTTCTTTGCAAAATCGTTTATATAAGAGATGAAGAATGCAAACCCCAAAAACCATATTGTTTTGTGTTGATTATTCCACCTCCAAACCCTTGGTCAAAGCTTGATCAAGTGAATAACAATGCTATTCCAATCCACTGATTTTACCAAGCACGCAACCTGTTGAAACCCAAGATTCCCAAACACAATTCATCGTCTCGTGCCACTCCTTTGCAAGGAAACCACCTTTTCCCAAGGCCTTCACTCAGTCGAATCTGTGTTGATGTGATCTTGTCAAAAACCTTCAAATCACACCGATCTTGAAGGAAAACCCCACCTTGGTTTTCTTATTTAAAACACACAAAGTTCCCTACCCAATATTCTCGATTACAATAAACCTAATTGGACGTTATCAACCCTAATCTAGATGGTCACCCAATCGAAAAATAATTATGTGTAGTTCAATTGTGTGTATGAATAAAAGAAGGGATGAAGATGATAAGCAACTTTGTAATCTGGTTTCGTTTAGGTTTTACTCTCTAAAACCTTACTAGAAAAAGGTGTATGTATGTGTGTATATATATATATGTATATATATATGTATATATATATGTATATATATATGTATATATATATATATATATATATATGTGTGTGTGTGTGTGTGTGTGTGTGTGTGTGTGTGTGTATGTGGAAATAGGCAAAGAGGATGCAAGAAAAATAAGATGCAAAAAGATAATTTCAAGTTTAAAGTTGCATAGGTCGGCCTGTGAGGCGACCTATGGGCAGAGCCTACATGCTTCATTCTTGGAGCATGGGAGCCGACCTGAAATTTGGATGTGTCGACCTGTACTGAAGCAAAAGCTTCCATAGGCCGACCTGATCACGTATAGGTCGACCTGTGTAGTTATGTTGACACACAATACTTGGTTTTTGATGTGTATGACATGCCTAAGATTTATCAAATTTGTTCAAGGACTGTTTTTATGCATCCTAAGGCTAGAATGACAAATGGACATTTAAATGTAGGTTGATACCTTCCAATTTACATAAAAGCTATGATATACTACCATGTTTGATATCATTCAAAACCCGGTTGAATTTGTAGATAACACTCATATACTCCCCATTTTTTATGATGGCAAACGCAAATGATGTAGTCATAGCCCGTTGCGTTTTTCTTTGGTACACTAAATAACTCCCCCTAAATTTATGCATTATCCTTGATAGCTCCTCCTAAATTTATGCATTATCCTCTTCAATATCTTCTCCCCCTTTGACAATATCAAAAAGAGAAAACTAATATGTTAGAAGCATCACGCAGATGCACATGTCACATATATCATATACTACACAAAGGCAATTGCAAAGAAAAAATGCGCACTCACATAAAGTAACTATGTAAAAAAACACAAGCTTAATAAACAACAACAACAACAACAGTATTCATAAGAGATACGAAGTTAACACATAGTACAACAATGTAGCAACTTGAAATGCTGTTCATACAAACCAAAATGCAACAAGCAAACCATTATAACATAGAAAATGCAATAGATGACTCTCAAAATAACACAAGCCAAAAGACAACAAACATAGGACAAACGCGACGACAACACATTCTTAGCACCAATCAACGCCTTCCGCGTCCTCTAGACCTTGGTCTTGCATCGAATTTGCCAAATTCACACAACTCGCGGTAGAAGCGATCGTAATGATCTCCCCCTGTTTCTTGATTCTGAATGATGTGGTTCAACTTGTCCATCTCAGCAGCATGATTTTCATTAACAATGTTACGTATGGACATGATGCTATCCATCATATACGCAACAAATGATTAAAAATTAGCGTCTTGAGTGGCCATGTGCTTCTGCATTAGACATAACTGCTCCGTCTGAGCGGCATACTTCTTATCTTGCTGCACCTGCATGTTTTCCAGCATAGTAATAATAGCAACACTGTCACTAGGACCAGCATAAAAACCACCACTATGACCAACTCTCTAATCCGCATCTTGCATAGTAGTATCACCATCTGGAACACCATGAGGCATTTCAACAGGATGCTCATTATTCATGTGATTCACTTCAGCCTCATCGTCATCAACATTTGGATCATCAAAGTTAAAAATCTTCCTTCCGTTCTTACGAAGATAATATGCTCGATGGTTAATATCCCAAAAGTAGCTCATATTTGTAAGAGTACGTTTAAATAACTCTTGTAACACACTTGGTGGTTTGTATACAAGGTTTTCCAGACCAATGTTAAAATGATTCAAAATCTTTGCAATCATAGATGGATAGCACAAAGATGTACCTTTGTTGCATGTTCTAACAGAAAACATGCGGTATACGAAGTAATGTGGCTAGTTGATTTTGAATTTGTGAAACAAGACATACACCAGATGAATTTCAAGAAAATCAACTCTTGAGAAACCACCATTCTTCGGACGCAAGACATGAGACACAATCCATAGCAGAATTCGAGGCAGCATCTTCAATAGTACCATGGAGATGGGATCATAACAATTTGAAGGACGATGAGCCTTAAGCATCTCGTTCAAGTGAACATTCCAATCGAAATCCTTGTGCTTATTAGAGTCGGTTACCACCTCATCGGTTACTAGTTCATCAAATTCCCCATCAATGTCTGAATCACTAACAACACTGCCAAATAAAGTACTCCACAACTCATTTGTGAAATGATACACTTTGTTGCCAATAGAAAATTTAAAGCTTTCACCCTCTTGGTCGTGCAGTCTCGAATAAAACACATAGATGAGATCCTCATTGTAGTCTTGAGCTAACTGTAGGAAGTAATCAATGTTTTGATGCTCAACATGATTCATAACTTCAGGAAGTACCAAACCTTTAATAGTCTTCTTCTTCCACATGTAATGCTTGACGATTAGGTGAGTCATGTGCTTAAGCTCAAAATCGTTAACATATTTCTTCGAAACCAACGAAAAAGGATTCTCAGAGGCAGAAGTGGATGAAGAAGCCTTGCATTTCCCTTTGGGTACACTCTTGGACTTGGAAGCCATTAGATTGGTGAGATACAATGTGCACACAAGGTGTTTGTGAAAATTTTTGAACTAAAAATGTGAGAGAATGAGAGACTCAAGAGTACCCACACACTCCAACACAAGCAATAGCAACAAATAATCACAAATATACAACAACAAACACAAGACAAGAGATAATTTCAATTTTTTTAATGATATGGGATGAGTTTTGAGAAAAATGGGGAAAATGATGGATTTGTGAAAGATAGGACAAAGATTTGAGGACCAATGAGGTATTTATGATGTTAGATTCAAATTAAACACAAATTTTAGTGAATTTGATGTATTTGAGTGGATTGGGGAAAATGGGTGTTATTGAGCATGCAAGAACAAGGATAGAAATGAAGAGGAATGTCCCAAAAAGAACTTATGAGTCGACCTCAGAGCGTATGTGTCGTCATGTCCAAGCTATAGGTCGGCACATACTGAAGCAAACACACAAGAAATTTAAAAATATTAATCATGAGCCGACCTGAAATAACATGTGTCGGCCTGTATTGGAATATTTCAGACAAATGCAAAAATTAATTCGCATGGGTCGACCTGTGCCAGATTGTGTCGACCTGAAGACTTGAAAATAAAAAGAATCTTGACTTAAGTGAGTTTTAGTGACTTTGAGAGACTTATCATGATTCAGGAACAATAAGTTGATGAGGTGCACATGCATATGGTTATGTTTGATGGTTTGTTTGCTTGACTCATGCAACATAAAAGAATGCAAACATGACTCGGTTTGAAATAAGATGAAATATGATAGAATTTATGTATAGTTACTATAAACATGTAAAATGTAACACAAAACAGTCACATTTGATATTTTTGGAAGTAAACACATATCACAAACATCATACACATAGTTCATCACATATCCTGGCTTTATGTAGGTTTTTCTCTAGAAGCTTGCTAGAAATGATGCATGTATCAAGTATATATATGTATACAAGTTAGAAGAAAATGGCATGTAAAAATGAAATGAAAAGAAAACAAAAAAAATCAAGAATTTAGGTCTATAGGTCGACCTATGAAAGCAAATGTGTCGACCTATAAAGGTCTTAGGTCAACCTATTAGAGGCGACACATAGAAAGTGGATACAAACTTCAATATTGAGACATGGGTGTCGACCTAAGTATGGTATGTGTCGACCTATGTTGAAGAGAAAACTTCTATAGGTCAACCTAAAGTTGTATGTGTCCCTATGCAGTGCTTTTCACACAAAAACTCAAATTTGATGCACAAGGCTCAATTTTGATGCATAGATCCTTTCTAAATCATTTCCAAACATGTTGACATGCATCCTAATGCTAAAATGCTCAATGCACACATAGAATCGGTTGATAACGTCCAATGTACAAAAGCGCTAAAGTTTCTCCTAGTTTTGACATCATTTAAAAACTATCTAAACGAAAAAAATGCACTCACAATTTATAGAGGTCTAGTCAAGAAGACGTAGTCCTATCCCCAAGGTTAGATGCTAAGAGTATATAGTAAAACTTAAGAGCTTTTAGTATGTTGAACTCTCGAACCCCCTTAAACAAAAAAAAATGAAGTTTCAGGATAACTTTCAACCAATCAGTAAACAATGGAGAGAAGCAGTTAGTCTTTCTTCCAAATGGAGGATTGAATCTGTTAATATTCTTTCCAAACAAAAAATTGAAGTGGTAAACCCCCAACCTAAACTGATATTTTCTACGGAGTTATCTCGATCCAAGGTGAGCTTTTGAAAAGGGTTGAACTCATGAACCAAACTGAGGTTTTGACCAGGCTTATTACGAACCAAGTTGAGATTTTAAATCAGGCTTATCTCGAACCACATTGAGATTTTAAACTGGGCTTAACTCACGAACCAAATTTAGATTTTGAATTGGGCTAATCTCGAACCAAAGTAAGCTTTTCAGACTGGCTTTACTTACGAGCTGATCCGACGACATAGAACCTAAATCCCAAAACCAAAGCTTTTAAAAGTTTTAGCTTTAAATCCAAAGAAACAATCCCTTGTGGATAAATTATTTAACCAAGAGAAAATACTCCTTGATGAATTTACAATAATTCCCCTTCAAAAATTACAAAGATGCCTCACTAAACATAAGACTTTCTCGAAGCGCTACAAATAAAATTAAGTGAGAGAAAGTATAAAATTTTTTTTTAGAGAGCGAGCAAGGAGTGAGATAAGGAGCTCACATTTTTTGGATGTGTAAAAGTGAAGGGAAGGACCTTTATTTATAGGTTAGAGGTTTTCACAAAAGAGAAAAATTTCTTGAGCTAAATTTAATGTGCCAACCCATTGAAACCTTCTCCAACCGATTGGAAGGCCTCAAATTAAAAGTTTAGGATGTTTAAAAAGAAAAAAAAATGATATGGAGCCATTTTCGTCCATTAAGACACTGTCCAAAATGCTTACATACAATTTTCGCACTAACCCAATTGATTGGGTATAAGTGCCAATCGATTGGACAACACAAATTTTATCTGAAATTGTTCACCAGTTCCTGATTCAACTAACACGTCTTCAAAACATTTTTAGGAATATTTCTTGAAAAAAAATTCTTTTGAAAATAGGTTGTAGTGCATGTGTGATTTAGTAATATAACTTTATGAAAAACACTCTTGTATTTTTACATTACAAAATTCACTCAGACATATAAGGGCGAGCTTTCACACTTTCTCCCATTCAGACTTTGAAACTTGAAGTCTTGTCAGATAAACAAATCATATATAAAGTTGCTTGATATCATATTGAATATGAGGCTAGTGATTTATCCAAGTTTGAGTTCCATCATTAGAGGAGATTATAGTGATCATTAAACCCTAATTTAGTGCTTGTATCTTTAACTACTTGTGATATTTGAATCCTCATAAAGCATGTTGTTGAGGGATTCTTCTTCAGTTGACATGCAAAACATGGTTTCATAGCCTCACCAACATAAAGCTCTTCAGAAAGTCACCATAGTCCTCAGTAAAAAGTGATGCGTCCGCAAGTGCACGGAAATATCGAAGTAATATAAAAGATTGTCGAACCCACAGAGACCAATGTCAACCTACCGTAATCTACCGTTGCTTTGTAAAGCTAAGGCTGATGAATATTTAATTAAGAGGAAACTAGGACTAGCGCTAAAATAAAACTAAGAAAATATGATAATAAAGAGAGGCCGGAATATGGATTCCGCGTTCCTAAAGGACTTTGTAGAATTCGGGTACTGATTACAACTATAACTTAGTTCCGTAGAATATACCGACTTAAAAACTCCGCCTCACGCTCTCGCGGTATTAACTAAAGTCATGTTCCCTAATCCCAAGATTTTTCTCTCGTTCGCCTGGTAACTAGGAAATATATTTTGAAATCCAATAATATCCTAAACGTATCTAAAGCGCTCTCGCTGTATTTAGATATGTTGCATAATTTCCACTATCCGATTCAACCCCCACGCTCTCGCAGTGTCGGCTCTAACCTTAATTAATTTCTCACTCTCGTGACAAAATCGTGTTAAATAACCTCTCACTCTCGTGACAAATCTATTTAAATTAGACTTGGAAATTAAAACCAAAACAAAATTTTAATCATAAGTTCGCACCTATTATTTTCTACCGAGTCCCGTCGGTAACGACAGTCCTCATACTCCAGACTCAAGAATATTTAGAAAGAAATAGATAGGAAAACAAACACGTAGTTACGATAAATAAACTTAATACTAAACATGATCTAGCAAATAAAATAAGAAAGCAATAACAGTAAAATAAACGATAAAGGGAACCTGGAATTAAATAGATATATGCCTGAAAGCTTCGAATCAAAGTACATAAATCGACTGACAAAAATAAATCCTAAAACTATATTGGTAATAGTCCCCCAATGTGGAGAACTATTACTTTTACATGGTAAATATGAAACTGCTTAAAAACTAAACAAGGAAAATTCTGGCCAAGAAAAATCGACCCTTGCATTCTGGAACGACTTCCTTTATATACTCCTAAGGCTTCTCGTGAAATCAGGTTGCTGGACGGTTACTTGCTGGAAAATCGGATTCACGCGGAATACACGTTCTGAAGCGTGAAAATAGGAAGTGAGGGGTAGTGGAGAGAAATAAGGAACATCACTTCTAAACTGCTTGAACTGGCTTTGTGGCGAGGGCCAAACTTATGTGGCGAGGGCCACACTTTTCGTGGTGGGCCCACCCCTTAAGTGTGTGGTGGGCCCCACCCATTTTTAAAAAAAAATTCTTCTCTTTAATTCTTCTTTTCTCCAATTCTTCACATTTCTTCTTTCTTATAATTAAATCCCAAGCTACCTGAAAATATAAAATCGAGACGTAAAACAAAGTGTAGATCAAATAAAATAGAAGAAATCACAACTAAAATTCATGTAAGTCAAGTAAAAAATACGATACATTTTTGAGTTATCAAACTCCCCCACACTTAAACCTTTGCTTGTCCTCAAGCAAACCATGACTCGTAGGAAAAATAGTGCATACGGATACTCATCCTTGGCTACCAACTCTACTTCGGTTAAGTTTGTGTCGATATGTACTTGCTCACACACTAAGGATATCGTAACAACACAATTTTGCTTTTGCGGTCATCAAACCAATCCGAATCATGTCATTATACTTAACCTAACTCACTCATCCTTCTTTTATCCCTTTTCATTCCGACACAATCACATTAAGCCCGTTATCCTTTCACACTCATGGTAGGATAGCCTGTTAGTGACTATGATCTCATTATCATCATTTTTTTTCTTTTTGCACATTGTCTTAAACATCAATAAAGAAGTTTGCACCGTTGGGATAAATGATCGGGTGAGGATCACCTAACTTAGAAGGAGAATTTCTTTTCATTCATTCATTTTTTCTTTTCTTAATTAACCTTTTAAGCCTGAGATCATACACTTATTTGCATCGGCTTCCTACTTAGTGCGTGCTTAGGATAGTGCTGAGTGCTAAATAAACTAATTAGGGACTACTAAAGGGGTGAGAACTTAAGGCTATGGCATAACAAGTACTCAAATTGATTTCCATAATTTAGAGGCTCACGGTGTTAAAACGATACCGATCTTGCAGAATTTTCCCAAGTCTCACAATCTAACCTCAATGTCGTCTGTAACCTAAGATTTTCAAAGGAAACACTATTTTTAACTCAAAAATTTTCAAAATATTTGGTATGGCTAAAGAGAATGGGGCAATCGATAGACAACATAAAATCAGCATAAAGACTCGACAACACATGCACAGACGCACGAAACATTAAAACAGATTTTTTTAAATCATGCTAAAAAACATTAAATCTAACTAGATAGCGGTAAAATGAAAGCGGTAAATGTCCTCCCCCACACTTAAACCAAACATTCCTCAATGTTTTGATAAAAGGTGGTAAAGGAAGGATAGAACCTGTATGAATGCCACGACTAAATTCGCTCTAATTCTTCCCATGTTGTCCCTATCTTCGCTGGCCACTTCTACTCCGGTGTCTTGTACTACGAGCTATCTGAATTTGCTGAAACTTCACTTTACTGAAGCCACTCATCATACTATTTGTTTATGAAGGAAGTACCTGCAAAAAATGTTAGAAAAATAAGGTGCGGTGTGTGCAGGTGGAACTTGACCATGCGAAACGACAAGAAGAAGGTGAGTTACGAATGGGAGAGATATGCCCTCTCCTATCATACTCATCATTGGTGTCACCACCAACAGCGACATTCGTAGGAATGTGCGTGGGCACCAACTCATCTTAAGGGATTGTCATCGAGAGATCGTTCGCCTAAATGTAGTTGAGACGTGACAAGCGATACGATTCTTTATTTTCTGCAAACACAAATAATAAAAGGAAAACATTAAATTAAAAGCTCGTGGGTTGCCTCCCACGCAGGGCTTTGTTTAACGTCGATAACTCGACGGCTATGAGTGTTAATCTTCGGTTTCCAAGGCCATTTATCAAGCCATCTCACATATCCCTCACCTTTTCTTTGCTTCCTTCTGTGGGGTGGTTCATTCTTTTGAACTTGTGGTGGTGGTTCAGGATCTATCCTAACTATTAGTTTTTCAAGTTTGGGCTTAGTTATTTCATCCATCACCTCAAAGTTTAACCTTACCCTATTAGCAGTAATGACATCCCTAGTTTCATGGTCCTCGAATTTTCTCTTTTTATGCGTGACCTCAAACAAAGATGCATCGGTGCAGATATTTTCCAATACCCCCGCATACGTTTTGGATTGGGATTTTACCTTAGCTTCCACAAACCTTTGCAAGAAAGGAATTGGTGGGGTATATGGAGGAGGAACGACATTAGGTGCTTCCTTCGCTACCTCTTCGACAACCTCCCTTTCGGATGGTGTCAATGAATTTTTCTCAATCTCTACTCTCTTCTCACCAGAACTCTCCTCGACCTCATTATCACTCTCCTCAACCTCATTATCACTCTCCTCGGGATTCTCGATTTGTTTTTCATTAATGGTTGTTACAACATCCACATGCTCCCCAGGGTAGGGTTCTATAGGTGTCTGTGCAAGCAGGGAGATTTGAGTCTCCAATGCCTCAGTGTGAGTCGCGAGGGACTCGACCATAGTGTTTATCTGCCTAAGGGTTTCATAAGTATCAAGATGTTGTCTCCTAAGCTCTTCATTCTGGAGAGTTTGTGTCTCCACAAAGTGCTCCATCATAGATTCTAACCTAGAATTAGTTGTTGTTTCAATGAAATCCTCCATTAATGTTTCGAGGTTGGAATTAACAGATTCTTGTGGTTCCTCGAAATATTGGGAATGGTGATCGTAGAGGAAATTTGGGTTCGGTTCCTCGAGATATTGGGAGTGAGTCAGTGTCGCATTGAAATCCTGCATTAATATTTCTAGGTTGGAATTATGAGATTCTTGCGACTCCTCAAAATACTGGGAGTGGTGATTGTAGAAAAAAATTGGGTGATACATAGTAATGAGTGTCTTAGTCTATACGATGCAACAATGGAATAACAATATTGATTGTTGGTCCCCGGCAACGGCGCCAAAAACTTGATGCGTCTGCAAGTGCACGGAAATATCAAAGTAATATAAAAGATTGTCGAACCCACAGAGACCAATGTCAACCTACCGTAATCTATCGTTGCTTTGTAAAGCTAAGGCTGATGAATATTTAATTAAGAGGAAAATAGGACTAGCGCTAAAATAAAACTAAGAAAATATGATAATAAAGAGAGGTCAAAATATGGATTCCGCGTTCCTAAAGGACTTTGTAGAATTCAGGTACTGATTACAACTACAACTTAGTTTCGTAGAATATACCGACTTAAAAACTCCGCCTCACGCTCTCGCGGTATTAACTAAAGTCATGTTCCATAATCCCAAGATTTTGCTCTCGCTCGCCCGGTAACTAGGAAATATATTTTGAAAGCCAATAATATCCTAAACGTATCTAAAGCGCTCTCGCTGCATTTAGATATGTTGCATAATTTCCACTATCCGGTTTGACCCCCACACTTTCGCAGTGCCGACTCCAACCTTAATTAATTTCTCACTCTCGTGACAAAATCGTGTTAAATAACCTCTCACTCTCGTGACAAAGCTATTTAAATTAGACTTGGAAATTAAAACCAAAACAAAATTTTAATCATAAGTTCGCACCTATTATTTTCTACCGAGTCCCGTCGGTAACGACAGTCCTCATACGCCGGACTAAAGAATATTTAGAAAGACATAGATAGGAAAACAAACACGTAGTTACGATAAATAAACTTAATACTACACATGATCTAGCAAATAAAATAAGAAAGCAATAACAGTAAAATAAACGATAAAGGGAATATGGAATTAAATAGATATATGCCTGAAAGCTTCGAATCAAAGTACAGAAATCGACTGACAAAAATAAATCCTAAAACTATATTGGTAATAGTCCCCCAATGTGGAGAACTATTACTTTTACATGGTAAATATGAAACTGCTTAAAAACTAAACAAGGAAAATTCTGGCCAAGAAAAATCGACCCTTGCATTATGGAACGACTTCCTTATATACTCCTAAGGCTTCTCGTGAAATCAGGTTACTGGACGGTTACTTGCTAGAAAATCGGATGCACGCGGAATACACGTTCTGAAGCGTGAAAATAGGAAGTGAGGGGTAGTGGAGAGAAATAAGGAACGTCATTTCTAAACTGCTTGAACTGGCTTTGTGGCGAGGGCCACACTTTTCGTGGTGGGCCCACCCCTTAAGTGTGTGGTGGACCCCACCTTTTTTTTTAATTCTTCTTTTCTCCAATTCTTCACATTTTTTTCTTTCTTATAATTAAATCTCAAGCTACCTGAAAATATAAAATCGAGACGTAAAATAAAGTGTAGATCAAATAAAATAGAAGAAATCACACCTAAAATTTATGTAAGTCAAGTAAAAAATACGATATATTTTCGAGTTATCAAAAAGGTCGAGCAAGGGAAGCTGCAGGTGAAGCTCAATAAGCCATTAATTCTGGATATCATTCTTGGAAGTATGAACAACATGGAGCAAATTGAAAAATTGCCGAGGATAAGTTTTCCAAGGCATATATTTGGCCTAAAATTGGAACATCTTCATATAGGCTCAGGAAGTCGGTTGAAGCTGAGAAAGGGCAATTTTATGAAAGGATCTTTTTGTGCATTAGTTGGAATTGGCTCCATTATCACATCCTATACATGATATACAGTTCTAGCATAATAGTGAATATATAATGAACATGACATATGGGACATTTCCATCTTTCTATTGCTTTGCTAAATTTGCTTATTGTTACCAACTGGGTAACTTCTAGCATTATGATAACTTCATGTATCAAAATATCCTCATTTCAAGTCTTGATAGTAAGTATGCGTTGAGACTAATTACCTCATGGACAATCATCAAAAGGAAGCAATTAAATTCTTACTCTGTCACCTTGGACTTTATGGGAGGTGATGAGAAAGATGGTGAATGGCTGCGTGAGCTTGCTTTGAATAATACATTTGTTGAGACGCTAAATTTTTACTTGATTGATATTAACAATATTAGAATTCAGGACCTTGAACTTGCAGCAAAAGAACTGCAAGAATCGACTAGAAAGAAATCCATCCAGAACATAACCAATCCTACACAATACAAAATCCAAACAAGAAGGATCCGTACATATAAAACTCAAGATTTATGTTCATAAAGATTGCTTTCTAAGTATTTTGCTTTCTTGATTTGGATCTTTTAGAAATTTAAAAACTCTTTTAGATTTTAAAACTTAGAAATTTTAAAACTCAATGTAACATCTCTATTTTGATTAATTAATTAATTATAACCTTTAATTTCAATTTCTTGATCATGGACTAATAAATCATGGTTAATTGATTTATTTTGCGCGACCATGCTATAATAATTCTTTAATTATTTATTTTTATAGGTATGATTAATGATGTTTGAATTATAAGATTGTAGTAATTTAATTTAGATGTAATGATAATTAAGAGAATTGTTTAAATATATATAATAATATGAATATTGGTGGGGTATGACACGGTTTGAAAGTAATTTAATTTATATGTAATGATAATTAAGAGAATTGTTTAAATATATATAATAATATGAATATTGGTGAGGTATGACACGGTTTGAAAGATTTTTTTTTGGAGGGTATTGTCGTTCGTGTTCGTGTAGTCGGATAAAAAATTTGAGCATTTCTTAATGTACCACTCAAGTTTATTAGGCACCACGTAAAATTATTTTTTTGCCCTCTGATTTCGAATGTGCACATTCGGACGCACCAAATTTTTAAAAAACGCTGAAGTGTTCCGGATATGCATATCCGGAAACAATTCTGATGTGCACTTCCAGAAAGATTTCTTATTAATTCGCGCCAGACCTTCTTCCTCCCCCTCATTCTTCACTTTTTCATTTCCAAACTCCCTCAAACTCTCTCAAATTTTCAATCACCTCAAATCTCAGTTTTTTCCTCTCGAGTTTGGCACAAAGTAACATCTACAACGATCAAGAGACTCCAAATCCTCCGTATCTCATTTTAATCGGCAAGTTTTCAAATTTTAGAGTTTCGGAGTAATTTTCGAGTAATCGATTTAGAGTAGATATTTAGGTGTAGAAATTGTTAGGTTGTATGAATAACATAGGTTAGATACAATATAGGTCTTTTTTACTGCTTCAAACGGACGATCAGGGCATTAAAATGTCCTTTTGCATGTTACAGTGGCCATGACTTCCATTTTTAAACTTCAAAAAATGTACCGACTGTGCAGATCCGGAAAGATTTTAACGTTTAGTATTCTGAGTGTTTCCGGATGTGCACATCCGGAAATACCCAACGTTAAAAATTTTGTGTCCTTCCGGATGTGCACATCCGGAAGAATATTTTTTTTTATTTTGTTTGTTTGTTTGTTTTTGTTTAATTATTTAAAAAAAAAATCTAATTTATTTATTATGCTTTGCAGATTAGATGGCTGGCAGAGACGATCGTATCATACATAGACGGACAGCTCAGCACGCATCTGTCCGACGTGAGCGGATGTAGTCTACATCCGATGCTTCCGGCGCAGAGGGAGTTGGGGTAGACCCTACAGCTGAAAGACATCCTACACCACAGCCATCCACACCACAGGTTCAGGCCACTTCCACATCTCAGGTACATGCCACTCCCCCTTCAGCCGCCGATTCTACATCTCGTAGGCGTCGCGTTTCTACTGGTAGTTCATCAGGGTCCCAGCCCGCACGCAGACGTCGTCGGGAGACTCCAGCTCCATCAGCTGCTCCTCCTCGTTCCCCTGTTCCTGTTCCTGTTCCAGAGGGTGATCACCCAGCACTTGAGGGTGTTGACGCTGATGACAATTTCGATGAGCTGGGCAGTTACCCTGGGGGACCGTCTGATATGTCCCTACTCGTGGGGTACTCTGAGCATACTGCCAGATATGTCTGGCTAGGACAGGTAACCTTTCTCGGTTTATTTATAGAATTGTATTCGTTGAAAATATGTTCATTTGTAACATTGTTTTATTTGGAAATTTTCAGGAGAAGGATTCGCATAAATTCTATAACCATGGGGGCAAGGTTATGGACATGCTTGCGGTGCTGCCAGGGGATGAGTGGTTCACGTCTGCAGTTGCTACCTCTGGTCTGGAGGTCTGTCTAGGATTGGGTATCCCTAGATCATGTACGGTATGCTGATGGCCTTTGTTGAGAGATGGCACCCTGAGACATCCTCATTCCATCTACCGTACGGCGAGATCACGATCACACTCGTCGACATCTCGTGCCTTTTACATCTATCGATCACGGGTACCCTTCTCCGTCACGGTAGGATGTCGAAGGGGGACGCGATGGAGATGCTGATTGAGGAGCTTGGGGCTACCCCAGAGGATGCACTAGCGGAGGTGACGCAGTTGAGAGGCGCACACGTCCGGTACTCCTTTCTGACACGCAGATTTAGTGCGGCGCTTGTAGAGGCAGGACAGGCAGCAGGTGATCCAGCTGAGATGGCGATCCACAGGCAGCGTGCCCTGAGATGCTACTACTTGTTTTTGCTCGGCATGTAGGTGTTTGTGGACACCAACGCCTATTATGTTGATGTCGTCTACCTCAGGTACTTTTCGGATCAGACAGAGATCAACGGGTACAACTGGGGGGCGGCTGCGCAACCATACTCCTATTCCAGACTCTCTGATGGTTGTCGCTGTGCAGCCAAGACTGTGGCAGGCAGCTGTATGCTATACGTGGTAACAATCTAATATTCTAAGTGATTTTTTCATTTCTTTTCTTTCTATATTTATTATAATGTTTGACACCCATGTTATGTTTTCCATTTCAGGCGTGGATTTTACAGCACTTTCCCAACATTACTGGTTGGGGGAGTGTCGCCAAGTACACTGAGGATATGCCACGTGCTGCTGCATTTGTCCTGCTCAGAGGGAACCACGTGTCGTACCCCTTCAGAGTGTATCTTGATCGGATGACTGCTGAGGACGTTTTGTATAGCCCCTATGCCGAGCACCGTGTGACACGCACATTCGATGAGGTTTGTTTATTCTCAGGATGGTTGGCATGCAGTTCGACCTTTACTGCCCGATACCTGTCAGAGCGCGTCTTGCGTCAGTTCGGTTACACGCAGACGATCCCCAGGATGCCTCATGAGTCTGCTGCTCTAGGCTTGACCCGCAGCCAGATAGATGAGCTATATGCTGACTACCAGTCCCACTTGGTACCGGAAGAGGCTCGGGCGACCAGAGCGGAGAGAGACTGGAGCGTTGCTTCCGGGTACATCGTGTGGTTCTACACCGTCTCACACCCATGCATGGTGCCCACTGCTGAGGGATCGCCACCCAGACCTGCTCATCAGGAGATATTAGAGGAGCGACAGTCTCAGCTGGACCATACTCAGGATGTCCTACCCCGCTGTCATCAGATAAAGCAGATAGCGCATCAGGCCATTGAGGCCGGTCACCTCCCTGAGGGCTCTGGTGCCAGACTTGCCGTGGACAGGATTATTGCGATTGCTCGGGGGGCACTTCAGTACCGCAGACATCGATCCAGGATGGCGGGTAGGGGCAGAGGAGCAGGGGAGCCAGGAGAGATCCTTCGCCATACGCAGTAGTTTTTTGTTTGATGTATTCTATTTATATTAGATGTATGCACTGTATTTTGACAGAGGTTTATTATATATATATATATCATTTTATTTTATATATTGATGTTGTCAAATGTATATTAAGTTGTGACGATATATTAACATATGCGACCAAGCGACAAAATCGATTTTTAAAAAAAAATTAAGTTCTGCTGTTTTCCGGATCTGCAGATCAGGAAGGTTTCTGGATGTGCACTTCCGGAACGCATCAGCTTTTTCTAAAAAATTGTTGCGTCCGGATGTGCACGTTCGGAATCAGGAGGCAAAACCAGAAATTCAGGTGGTGCCTAAGAAACCTGGGTGGTGTGATAAGAAATCTCCAAAAAAAATTTTTCGATTCAGAGTGAAGCATGTTAAAGTAAGAGTTTCTCGCCATACAATTCTAAATTAAACATGATTTAAAGATCTGGTTAAATATTATATACATATTTAATGTCTAGAGATTTAATAATTGAGAATTTTTTTTTAATATAACACACTTATTCAAAAAAAATATCAAACAAATTATACTTTCAAAGATATTACCAAAATGACATGGTTTGGGAAAAAGGAATGACTTGAGGCGCCATATGGTATGGCGACTCAGGTTAAAAATTTTCTGAAAAATGCCACAAGTCATATGAGATGGCGACTCAGTGTAAATGGGGGTGCCCTAATTCTCAGGGGAGGCGCCATATGGTATGGCGCCTCAGGCAAATCCTTTTTTTTTAAACGATTTAAATTTTATGATTTTAATATATAATTAATTTTATTATTTAATAGGGTATCATGTGCCTATAAATAAGGGTTCACCCTCATTTGTTATTACACAACACTTCTCACAAAAACCCTAATTTCCTCTCTTCCCTCACCAATATCCTAATCTCTCCCTTCGCAACACCATGTCTGAGTGGTTAAATCGCCGTCCATCGTCATCATCATCAACACCAGAGGAACCGTTTCCAGAATTTCCACTGATGAAAAGAAATGCCCTAGTTGTATTCTCAGTTGTCAAGCCTCCGATGAAGATGCTACTCTGGAACAGGAAGGTGAAAAGATCAAGAAGATTGAGAGGCTGGTTGAGTAGTCTGGTCTAAACGGAGTCACCCGGACTTGGAGAAAAGTGGAAAATGATGTCGGTGTCCTCATGATGATGTTGACACCAAAGAAAATTCAGTTGATGCTTTTAATTTCCAAAAAAAATGTCATACCATGTGGCGCCTCCCCTGTAAAGAAAAAACAAAAAATTAGGGCATGATTTGAACCAAGGCGTCATATGGATTGACATTTAAGGTTTTTTCCTATGCCTGAGGGGCGCAACCATATGATGCCACCCTATTAAATTATTTTCAAACTATGTCATTTTGATACTTTATTTGAAATGTTTGTTTTTATGGTTTTTTTTTTTTTAAATACATTATATTAAAAAAAATCATATGATTTAATCTTATACTTAAAATATATGTGTGTCCATTAATGAAGAATAAACTATTGACGGTGTCTACTTACAAATATCTGTGTGTTTAGGTGATTGTGAGTAACTCTAGAATATTGCTAGGTATGACTACGCTATGCATCGATATGCTATAGTGAAATGTATAATGCCAAAACGGAACAAAAACTTATAGACACAGTATGTGATATATTTTGCTACCTCATTACACTAAATAAATAAAAGAAATTAAGTAGTAAGGAAATAAATTTTGATGTTTAAATTTGATGAGAAGGAATCATCTTTTACGTTTAGATTGGCTAAGTGGAGGAATTATATTTTATTTTTATCATACATGACATGTCATATGCATTGTGTGAATGCCTCATGGCGGATAAAAATCTTGTGTGATTGCTTTAGTGACAGGTAAAAATCTATCTGTGATAGTCTTTGTGACTTTTAAAAATCTTTGTGTGAATGTCTTTGTGGCGAGTTGCCTGCGTGGCGGTTTATATATGAATCATTTAGATTTAAGAGCATGCATAGTTTACATATAACTCTTTGTGGTTGTTGTTGTTAATCTTAAGTTAATTATTTCATGTGCATTATATATTGGTTACTGTTGGATATTAACAACTTTGGTGGAATTTTCTTTTATTCAATTTTCTTGGACATATATGTGTATTTAAATTTGTATGATTTTTAGCTCTTGTTTAGTTTAGTTTGACATGGTTTGTGGTTAATGAAAATTGACCCCTTATATAGGTACAAATGTGAAGTTTCAAAGTGATTGATGTTTGCTTGATGCGTGATCGTGGGGAAGAAGGGGTTTAAAAAAAAGCTTCAATAGTTTATAAATTGATTGCATTATATTTTAAGTTATTTATTTTCCTTTGAATGAATTAGAAATGTGATGATTTTCCGCTTGTGAATTTGAATTGTCACCGAATTTGATTAATTTCAAAACCTTCTTATTTTGTTTAAATAAGTATTTTTTTTAATAATTTCTGAGTCATGTCTTGGATGAAAATCCGGGGCATTACACTCAACATATTTTGGATATGATTTTTTAGAGTTTTCTAGAGATTATTCTTGATTTGATTTCTTGGATTTTTTGGAGATTGTTCTTGAATTTGATTTAGTTGCAGAGATAAGGTACAAGTAAGATTCAAATTCAATGTAGAGACACCAGTGCAAAGAGAAGAATATAATTTTAAAATCTACACCAGTTATACTAAAAACAAGTGTAAATAAGAAATATAGTGGCAATTTTGTAAATAAAATGTTATTTTAAGTCTTAGCACGTAACAATAGACACCCTATTCTTAAAAACAGGTGTAAATTCAAAATATTATTATAATCAAATTTCTATTACATCCATTAAATCTAAAACGAATGTAAATTTAGATGGACGGAAAAAAAATCAAAGAATGAAATTAGCTAAAGACAACAAATAACATAACTAATAGTTGGAATCAGGGAATAGGCCTGAACAAACATGACAAAAAAACAAAGGTAACCCTAATGCTAAATGAGAGGGACACCTCTCTCTCTGACTCACTAAACAAACTGCAATCATGAAAAAGAATAAGATGCGAGGGAAAATAAAAATGAAAGAAACAACACGAACAAGTGAGAAGGAGAAGGATGAGGGTGGTTCTTTGAGTGGTGGGTTGGAGGTGACCCTACGCTGGTGATGGCCATGGATTAATGGATTGCCAGAGTTAGCTTCGGAGACGGTGACAACGAAGAATCAGCATAGGAAAATAGATCTATCGAAATATAGAGAGTGATGTTGAGTTGTAATTCCTTGTGTCGAAGCAGTGTAGCTCGACATAAACAAGGATTAGTCGAATCAGCCTAATGTGTGTGTGTGTCGTGTTGTATTAGCGTGTCGAAGTGTCGAAGCGTGTTGCTTCACATAGGATTTCGACTTAGGCCTATTTTAGTAATGTTAGCTATTTTGGGCTTTTATAGTTTTGGGCTTTGGCTTGGGGTGCAAGCTAACCTAAATCTATAAATAGGGAGAAACCCTTATTTGTAAATAACTCAGAATTGAGAACCTGTAATCACTTGCAGTTGCAATATTAACAAGGTTTTCACAGTTTGTGGGCAGAGAGAAACTTTTCAGAAAATTCATCTTCTTCTCCAACGTTTTCTTTCTTTCTTTCTCAACCTTTTATTTTTCATTGTCATTGCGTGAGTGGAAACAACCTTGAGTGTAATTCTCCATAGGTTGTGGGTGAATTCCAACATATGGTATCTAGAGCTCCAGTTGCGATTCAAGGAAGCAAAACTATGATGGCGATGAATCATCAAAACAAGCACTTTCCTGTGAACCTTCCGATTTTCAAGAAAGATAATTATGAGAATTGGTGCAAGCAGATTAACGTGGTTTTCTGTTATCAAGATCATTGGGATCTTGTGAAGGAAGAAGTAACACCGCTTGTAGAAAACGCGACGGATCAAGAAAAGGCTGCACACAAAGAATTGAAGAAGAAAGATTATAAAGCTCTCTTTATAATTCATCAATGTGTTGATCTAGATAATTTTGAAAAGGTTAGTGATGTAGAATCAGCAATAGAAGCCTGGGAGATTCTTGAAAAATTGTTTGGAGGTGCGGAAAAGGTGAAAAATGTGAGGTTACAAACTCACAAAAGGACTTATGAATTGCTTCAGATGGAAGACAATGAAATCATAATAGATTTCTTCACAAGGGTTACAAAACTGGTGAATCAAATCAAAGTATGTGGAGACGTGTTGACATTAAGATCAGTTGTTGCAAAGATCTTGAGGTCATTGGCTCCAAAGTTCGACCACGTGGTAGTAGCCATAGAAGAGTCAAAAAACTTATCAGCATTGACGAAGGAGGAGCTTCAAGGGACGCTTGAGTCTTATGAACAAAGGATGGCTGAAAGAGCTGCAGGAAATTCAAAGAGTGATATGGCTTTGCAGGCGCAGTCAGAAAAAGAAAATAAAGGCGAAAGAAGCTTGAATGACAACAAAGGTAGAGGAGGCTACAACAATTCGACTGGTCGAAATCAGCAGGAAGTTAACTGGTTGAATCAGAGAAAACCCTAGAACCAAGGCAACCAAAGAGGTGGTGCTGCAGGTAGAGGAAGAGGTGGTGGTCGAAAGCCTGACAAAAGTCACAACCAGTGTTTCAATTGTCAGAAGTATGGTCACTATTTTAGTGATTGTTCAGAAAAGAAAAAGAATCAAGAAACTGATGCAAAGCTAGCGAAACATGAAGAAGAAAAGATGTTGATGATGGTCACAACAAGAGATGAAGAAAGATTCCAGGATCAGTGGTACTTGGAATCAGGATGCTCATCACATATGATTGGAAGAAAAGATTGGTTTGTCAACATGAAGCCCTCAACGAAAAATATGGTAAAGTTTGCAAATGACAATACTCTAGCAGCTGAAGGTATTGATGATGTTATGATTATGAGGAAATATGGCAAGAGGTCAATAATTTCTAATGTGTTGTACATACCAGACATGAAGAGTAATTTGCTCGGGATAGGGCAGCTGGTCAAAAAGAACTACAAGGTGTCGATCAAAGACAAGATGATGAGAGTTCTCGACTCACGTGGTAGGTTAATCTTGAGAATAGAACCTTCAAGATTGAACTTAATGTGATGAAGCATAAGTGCCTTGCAACTGCAGCCAGCAGAGATGAATTGATATGGCATTATCGACTTAGTCATCTCAACTTCAAAGACATCATAGATTTGAAGAGAAGAAATATGGTTTCAGGATTACCAGAAATCGACATTCTAAGTGAAGTGTGTGAAGAATGTGTTCAGGCAAAACAACACAAGAATAGCTTCAGCTAGGATGCATGAAGCAGGTTGAAGGTAATTCTTGAAGTCATATACTCTAATGTATGTGGTCCTATCCAGGTGGATTCGATTGGAGGTAACATATACTTTTGTCACGTTCATAGATGATTTCAGTCGAAAACTGCGGACTTACCTGATCAAGAAGAAAAGTGAAGTGATCGAGGTATTTGCCAAGTTTAAATCTATGGTCAAAAGACAAAGTGGTCGAAAGCTAAAGTTTCCGAGGACTGATGGTGGTGGAGAGTATGTGTCAAAATTTTTTGATGCATTATGTTAGAAAGAAGGGATTGTGCATGAGGTGGTGCCACCATACACTCCACAGCAGAATGGAACTGCAGAAAGGAAGAATATCATGAACATGGTGAGAAATATGTTAAAACCCAAACATCTCCCCCAAATAATTATGGGGAGAAGATGTGTTGACTGCCACATACATCTTGAATAGATGTCTGGCGAAGAAGCTAAAAAGAATTACGCCAGAAGAATGTTGGTCTAGTGTCAAGCCTAGCCTAAGTCACTTGAAGGTGTTTAGATCTATAGCACATAGACATGTGCCAGATCAGTGGAGAAGAAATCTTGATGACAAGTCGAGTCAGATGATCCTGATAAGATATCATTCGGCTGGAGGATACAAGTTGATCGACCTAGTGAACAAGCAAGTAGTGATCAGCAGGGACGTGATCATAGATAAGATTAAGGAATGGGATTGGACTGGGAATGTCAAGAAGAATTCAGTAAGAATCTCATGTGAAGAACTAACTAGTGAAGTCGAAAGAGAAGTTCGACAAGAAGAAGTCAGAGGTGAAGCAGGTCCAAGCAGACCTCGACGAACAAGACACATGCCTGCAAGGTTGAAAGAATGTATGATTAATCAGATGATGTGGTTGATGAAGAAGGTGAGCTGGTGCACTATGCTTTCTACGTAGATGTTAAACCAAACAATGCAGCTGAGGCATTGAAAGATTCGAATTGGGTGAAAGCAACGAATGAGGAGTTAGAGTCCATCGAAGTCAACAACATTTGGTCACTTGTCGAATTGCCTCAAGGCAAGAAGGAAATTGATGTGAAATGGGTTTACAAGGTGAAGGTGAATCCTAAAGGAGAGGTAACTCGACACAAGGCGAGACTTGTAGCGAAAGGATTTCTACAGAAGGAAGGAATCGACTTCGACGAAGTTTTTGCACATGTTGCTAGGATCGAAACAATCAGGTTGGTTGTTGGTCTATCAAATATGAAAAATTGGCACACATGTCAGATGGATGTGAAATGTGAATTCTTGAATGACCCCTTAGACGAAGAAGTTTATGTTGCACAACCAGCTGAGTTTGTGAAACAAGGCGAAAAAATAAATGTGTACAGGCTGCATAAAGCCCTGTATGGACTTAAGCAAGCTCCAAGAGCTTGGAATAAGAAGATCGACAACCTTCTAAGGGAGAAGAAATTTGTGAAGTGCACAACTGAGCATGAAGTATATATAAAGAGAAGCAATAATGAATTGCTTAAACTATATGTCTATGTCGATGACCTGTTGATAACAGGAAGTTGCAAGAAGGAGATCGAAGATTTCAAACGTCACCTAAGTGAGGAGTTTGAAATGTCAGACTTGGAAAATCTCTCATATTTCCTTGGCATCAAATTCTACAAAAGTAGTAGAGGTTTGCTTATGCACCAAATATGATATGCAGGCGAAATACTCAAGAGATTTGAGATCGAAGATTGCAACTCAACTTCGACTCCAACTGAGTTCAGAATGCAAGATTTATTGGGTCACTTCGATACCTTTTTCACACAAGGTCTGACTTAGCATACAATGTGGGTATGGTAAGTAGATTCATGCAGAAGCCAAAGGTATCACACCTAGCAGTGACGAAGAGCATACTAAGGTATCTGAAAGGAACTCTCGACTACGGCATTTTGTTTCCTGCAGCTGATGAAGGAAAATAATGCAAATTAGTGGGATACAGCATCTCAAGTTGGTGTAGTGATGTTGAGGATCGAAAATCCACAGCCGGATATGTGTTTATGTTAGGTGGTGCACTAGTTGCTTGGAGTTCGAGAAAGGAGCCAGTAGTGACATTGTCGTCATGCGAAGCAGAGTACATAGTTGATTCTCTTTGTGCATGTCAAGCAACATGGATAGTGAACCTAGTCGAAGAGATTATAGGGAAGAGTCATGGAGCAATTACCATGAAGATCGACAGCATGTCAGCTCTCAATCTGGCAAAGAATATGATAGCACATGGTCGAAGCAAACACATCGAAATGAGGTTCCATTATCTTTGAGAGCAGATAGCAGAAGGGAATATGAACTTGGAACATTGCACAACTGAGAATCAGATTGCAGACATCATGACCAAGGGGGTGCAGGTCGAAGTGTTCAACAAGCTAAGGTCTATGATGAATGTAGATAGCTTAGACACAATGAATTAAGTGGTGTGTTGAGTTGTAATTACTTGTGTCAAAGCAGTGTAGCTCGACAAAAATAAGGATTAGTCGAATCAGCCTAATGTGTATGTCGAGTTGTATTAGTGTCTCGAAGTGTCGAAGCAGGTTGCTTCACACATGATTTCGACTTAGGCCTATTTTAGTAATGTTAGCTATTTTGGGCTTTTATAGTTTTGAGCTTTTGCTTTGGGTGTAAGCTAACCTAAATCTATAAATAGGGAAAAACCCTTATTTTGTAAATAACTCAGAATTGAGAACTTGTAATCACTTGCGGTTGCAATATTAACAAGGTTTTAACAGTTTGTGGGCAGAGAGAAACTCTGCAGAAAATTCATCTTCTTCTCCAACGTTTTCTTTCTTTTTTCCCAACCTTTTCTTTTTCATTGTCATTGCATGAGTGGAAACAATCTAGAGATCAAGATTGAATGTAATTCTCCATAGGTTGTGGTTGAATTCCAACAAATGAGAGGTTAGCTGAGAGAGATAAAAAAAAGTTTTTTTGTTCTCTTTTAATTTAATTACTTCTCTGCTTTTTGATTTTATTGGATGTCTGTTGTAGTTAATTTCAATGAAAAATAGAAAAATGGCGTGCAAGATTGTTCTTTGAAGATTTGAGTTTTTCGTAATTTAAATGATGATGATGAGAATAATAGTGGTTGTGGCAGTGAGTTTTAATGGTTGCTTGTAAGTTAGATTCGATATCCTTAAGCTCTATTTGAATTCATGATGAAGGGTGTCAATTGATCTTGTATCTTGTCAATTATTGTTGGTTAATGTTGTTTGATGTAGTAAAATTCAAGATGCTTGATTATGTTGAATTACAATTAATTTTGACGTCAAATATCTAGTCCTGCCAATTGTTGTTTTATGTTTGTTGTTTGATGATGTTGTTTGTTGTTTGTGTAGTGTCCTTTGTCAACTTAATGATATAGATTGCAATTAATTTGTCTTGAGGTTTATAAAATTGTTTTTGTAGTCTACTGATACCGCTAATGAGCATAATTGATCTAAGGATGCAAGAGGATTTTATCGCGCTAACCACTTTTGTTTAAGCATGGAGACTGTGGAGTATGTTGTTGTTTAAGCATTATATCATATGCCAACAAAAGTAGGTAATTATTTAAATTAACAGTCACTTTTATTTTCTCATTCAAATATTATCAAAATACGAATTAAAGAAAAGAATCTAAGAGTAGAACAAAAAAACTGATAAGAGGAAGAGAAAATAGAATTGAGAAAAGATGGGATGAGTGGAAATATGGGAGGTTGTAAGAATGCAACACAATACAACCTTCTGAAACAAATGATCCCCTTCTCCCTACATCACCTTCTTTTCCATTATTTATTATTGTTAGGGATGTTCATGGACGGTTAATTTTCATAACCAATCCATAACCAACTATAAACCATATGTCATAACTGATTATTAAAATCAATTGTCATAACTGATTTTCATTTTTGTAAAATGGTTATAAACCAGTTATATCCATAACCAATTTTATAATTAGTTTTGATTTAATTTTATTTTAAAATTATTTTTTTTAAGAAAAAATATTATGTTCAAAAATAAAAAATAGTTTTTTAAATTTTTTAGAAAAAATATATTTTTTTATTTTAATTTTTTTTTGAAAAAAAATTGTTTTTTTAAAAAAAAAATTCCAAAAAAAATATTTAAAAAAAAAAATTCCAAAAAAAATTTATTTTTTAGAAAAAATATTTGTTATTTTGTAAAAAAAAATCAAAAGTTGTTTTTTTTAATAAAAAAATTGGCTAATTTAGTTTTTATTTTGGATATGGATTTCCAAATTATAGATTTGGTTAAAACCAAATTAAAAATATATTCAAAATATGGATTTAGTTATAACCATATTAATAATTAACCGAATTTGAATTTGAATATGGATATGAGTTATTTAAATAACCGATTTATTTGAGCACTCCTAATTATTGCTTTTTTCCAATCCTAATGTCACATCAGTTTCCCTTTTCATTCAATAATAGAATGCACTGGCACCTTCCTCCCGAGTTCCTTTCTGACGGCGTCGTCGGAGATCGAAGTCGTATCGACGGAGTCCAAGCCCCAACACCACCATTTACCTCTCATACTTGACGTCTTCATTGTCTCTTCTCATGGCGACTTTCAGAAATTGAGAACGTTAGTTGAACAAGACGATGCCTTAGTTTCTATTCCTGATGTTAATAGATATTATGCTTTTCAATGGGCTTCTCTCAATAACTTCCATGACATTGTTCACTATCTCATTCAGGTACCTTCCACCTCCTTTTTCTATTCAACATAGCAAAATTGGTTTTTTTTTTAATTTACTTTCTCATAAAAATTCAAGTTGATTTTTCCTTTTTATGCATGAAGTTTTTTTTTTTTCAAGATTTGTTTATTTATTGTGGAATACGGGGCTTCTATGTGCTAAAATGTGCTGAAGTTAGATTGTTCTTATAACATGGGATTATGTTGAATGATCTTTAATTTAACTGTACTTGGGTGCCTTATTATGAAGCATGGTGGTGATGTCAATGCTAAAAACAACATGCAACTGACAACTTTACATTGGGCAGCATTTCGTGGTTCAATTGCAGTTGCTGATGTGTTCTTGCATAATGGTGCTCTTTGATACACATATCTGAATATTACAACTTCACCTGACTTGTTAATGAAGATTATAATAATTTTTTGATAGATGTATAAGCATTTAAGTTGTTCTAGCTAATAAACAATATCTATTTGAAAAAAGGAAACCTAGATAATAATTTTTGTTTAATCAATATATTTTCTTGAGCTTTGGAGTTTGCGACGTGTTTTTCACGTCACTAACATATTTAACATTAAAATAATACGTTTCAGGATAGAACGTGGGTTAAAAGATTTTTATTTAAAAAAAAGAAACGTTGTGATGTAAAAATCACGTCGTAACATTTAAATTTAAATAAAAAAATAAAAAGGTTAATGGCATACAGAAGAGGGAATTTGAAATTTTCAAAATTTTGCTTGTGAAGTGATATTCACGTCGCAAGCTTTTAGAGGGAAAAACGTCTGACTGTGAAATGATGGGGCACAGAGTGTGTAGGTTGGGATTGACAAAAGTTTTGACCGTTACAATGTTGCAACGTGTTTTTCAGTTCTCAAAGTTGCGACGTGATTTCCACTTTGCAAATTCAAAATTTAAAATATGGACGTTGGATGTTGCGACGTGAATTTCACTTCGCAACGTTGTGACGTGAAATTCACGTCGCTAGTTTGGGCTATTAAATACCCACATTAATTTAATTTCCTAAGTTATTATTTAAATTATTACTGTTGGTGTTGAGACGTGAATTTCATTTCACAAGGTTGCAACGTGAAATTCACGTCACTAGTTTGGGTTATTTAATGCAACACGCTACTCATTCCCGCTACTCATTCCCAGACCATTATCTGCATTTCTTATCCTTTCTCTCTCCACTCTATCTCTTTATTTTCCTATTTCCAAAACGATTTCCCTTCCTCTTTTCTTATCCTTTCTCTCTCCACTCTATCTCTTTATCTTCCTATTTCCAAAACGATTTCTCTTCCTCTGATCTTCTCTTCCTCTTTTTCCTTTCTCTTCCTCTGATATTCTCTTCCTCTTTGCAACACCCAATCAATTTTTTCATCTCCATACTTAACTTAAATGTAATATTGGTTCTCTGATGGTCTTCCTCTTTTTCATTCAATTTCCAAATCCACGTACTGTTATTTTAAATATCTGACATAATTTATTCATTTTTTTTCTGTCAAATGGTAAAAGATTTGAAGGAAATTTTTTGAACAAGAAATTAAAGATATAATATTAGAGCAAGAAGATTGAAGGAGATTGAAGAAGAGGTATTTTTGTCTTTTTTTTTTTTTTTTTCTGGATTTTATATATTATTGAGTTGTTCTTGTTTATTGTGATATATATGAATGAAAAACGAAAATGTTTGGTCTTTGTGTTTGTTGTTATATATTATTTCGTTTTTAATAAATAAAACAAAAAATGTATTATTTTTTTAATATATTATTTAAAACGAAAATATATGATTTTTTTATTAAAATGAATTATATTTATTTATATATAAATATTTATTTATTAAACAGAATATATAAACAGAATAAATATATTTATTAAACAAAATAAATATTTTTATTTTATATATATATATATATATATATATATATATATATATATATATATATATATATTTTAAAACCGAATATATAATATATTATATATTTATTAAAAACAGATTTTATATATTTTTTTGAAAAAGAATATAAAAAAGCAGAATATATAATATTTATTAAAAAACATAATATAAAAAAACAGATTATATATTTATTTAAAAACAGAATATGTTATATATTATATATTTATTAAAAATATATTTTATGTATTATTTAAAATAGAATATAAAAAACAAAGTATATATATTTATTAAAAAACAGAATATATAAAAAAAAAACAGAAGTTTTATAAAAAACAGATTATATTATTCAAATTTTTAAATTTTTAATATTCATTATATTTTATTTCTTATATATTTTTAAAAAACAGAATATATAAAATTATAAAGACAGAACTTTTATTTAAAGTATTTAATTTTTTTAAATTTTATCTTAGTATATTAAATTATAAAAACTGAATTTTTAATTTAAGTATATCAAATTATAAATTTTTTTAATATAAATTATATTAACTTATATTAAATTAATATTAAAGTATATTAAATTATATTAAAGTATATGTAGTATATGTTTAATATTATGTTTTATGGTGCAGCAACAAAGTCAAATAGAGGCCATGAATAAAAGGCAAGCTGATATGGAGATGATGGTGCGACAATTTATGCAATTACAAGGGAGCGGTAATCTTAGTGAAAATGAAGGAGTTAGTGGTCACTAACAGGTGGATGCCGAGGATGACGATGATTTTAACCTTGACGAGTATACCGATCCGAATTGATATATAGTATTTATTTTATTTTAATTTTTGAAAGATAATTATATTTTTGTAAGATATTATTAATTTTATTTTAATTTTTATTATAATTATATTTTTGGTATTTAATTATATTTATTTATTTTTCAATTTATTAATTATTCAATTTTATATATTAATTATTAATTTAATATATATTAATTATTAATTATCAACATAAAAGTTTTTTATTTTAAAAAAAAATATGTTGTGAAGTGAATTTCAAGTCACAACCTTATGAAGTAAAATTCACGTCGCTACTTAATATATATATTTAATTAATATAATTATAATTATTCAACGTATAAAAGGTTTTATTTATAAAAAAAAAAAAAGATTGTGAAGTGAAATTCACGTCACAACGTTATGAAGTGAAAATCATGTCGCAACTTTGTGAAGTGAAATTCACGTGGCAAAGTTGTGAAGTGAATTTCACGTGGCAACAGACTTACAAGTTTTCTTTACCACCTGCCACTATTGAGCCATGGTAGACTAAAGGGGATTTTCTGTGCAGAATGTTGTGAAGTGAAATTCACGTGGCAAAGTTGCGACGTGAAATTCACGTGGCAAAAAAGTTGCCACACGTCCTCCTGCCTCGTGAATGGTCACGTCGCAAAAACTGTGTTGTGAAATGAATTTCAAGGTTGTGACGTGAAATTTACATGACAAGAAACAGTTGTTTTTGTAGTGATGTCAGTAGTTTTAATTCTAATCATTTTTTATTTTAATTTGCATAGTAGTCTAATTAATGATACACACATATAGAGAGTTAGAGAGAAATACTTTTCTTATTTTATTCTACAACCACTAACCAATATTTAGATTTTCAATGTCTAACCATTGTTTATACTTTAAATGTATGTGTATCTAACAATAAAGATATCCAAGAATGAGAATTAGGCATGGCAACGGGGAGGGTTGGGGACGGTTTTTACCTCCCCTAAACCCAAACCTGAATTCCCAAATAATCTCCGTTCTCTGCCCCAAATCCAAACGGAGATGAATAATTAAAATCCAAACCCGTCCCAAACGGGTTCGGGTTTGGTTCGGGTATCCCCGTCCCGCCACCATCCATTTAGTAAAATTAATTTTTTTTAATAGACCTATTTATTATTTCCAAAATTAAATTACATTTCAAATAATAAAAAAAATCTCAAAAAAAATTCTTACATACATTTCAAATATTTTAAATAATTAATACAAATCAAAATATCAAAACATTGGCCACATATTTAATGTTCCAAATTAATAAAATCAAATAATAATGTACATAATAAAATAAATGGGGCGGGTTCGGGACGGGTTCGGGGTGGGTATTAGTGTCCCCATTACCCGACTCGTCCTCATATTTTTTAATCGGGAAAAACCCAAACCCGAACTCAAACCCAGTCAAAACGGGTTTTCCTGACCAACTTCGGGGCGGGTTCGGGTGAGTATGAGTTTTGTTGTCATGCCTGCTGAGCATAATAATGGAAATTTCATTCATATATTTGCTCTTTTTTAATCAGTTCCGCCTGATAAAATTTGAACAGTTTTAGTGAGCTCGCATATCTTAGTGAGTTGTTTCAATAGTTTGGAGGTTGAACCGTTGAGTAGTTAATAATAATAATAATAAATATAGACGAGAATAATGGGGAATAGTGAATTGTCTGCAAATTTGTTTGATGCATATATCATGTAATCTATCATTTCATTGTGTTCATAATATTTATTACAACTAAGGGGTAGTAAAGTATCTACAATACTGTTTGACTTTTTTGGTATCAGATAATATGATTTTGAAAATATTTGGTTGAATAAAATATGGTAATAATGAAATATTGTACACTAGTGATAATTAAAATAGAGTGTAATATATCATATTTTACACCCTATTTAAAGAAAATAGGGTGTAAATTTGTTGACATTCATAATAAATATTATTCATTTTACACTCGATTTTTATTAAATGGGGTGTAAATTCGATTGATTTAAATGTATATATGTAACAATTTACACCCGTTTTCTATAAAATAGGGTGTAATATACCCTCTATTTACACTCGTTTTAAATGGGTGTAAATTTGACAGACACTTCTTACCCTTTGAATTTATACCCTCTAATAACGGGTGTTAAATATATAAAATAACAGGTGTAAATTCCTATTTTTGCATTAGTGAGAGAAGGTGAAAACTTGTAGGTTGTATGGAGAAATTGAAAGAAATCCGCAACTTTCCTCATTGTGTTTTTTCTTTGGATTTTGAATTGTAAGGATTTTTCTGTTGCTAAATTAGTTACTAAAGTTGGTCTCAACATGTGGAATTTCACACCAGTGCTACCTAGCCTTACTCATTGACTTTGACTAATAGAATAGATATAAAGGACTAATGTGATCCAATTTGTAGAATTAAGAGATCAAAATAATCTTTTTAAAAGTTAAGAGACCAAATTGTACTCCAAATCAAAGATAAGGGATGAAAAAAAAATATTTAGTCTACTTTTTAATTTTACAAGTACATATTTGATCTTCTTCATTTGTAGAAAAGTTAAATTTCTTACATTTTTCATTCATATAAAACCACTTTTAAGGGTGTACAAAATAATCAATTTTAAATTGTAACCTACATCCATGTTCAAAACGTATTAGAAAAATTAGATTTTTATAAAACTAGTTTACCCGATACATTAAAAATAATTAGATTAACTATTTTTTAAAATTAGTTATAAAAACAGATGTCTGAATCCAAATTATAGCCAAAGGATGTTACAACTAAAATGAATCATTATCTCTCCCTCGTATAGATTTAACTTTTCATAAAACCAACGAAGATTATAGGGCTTACGGTGGAGCCATGTTCGACCATCTCAAAGGAAAGCAAATTTGGCTATCATGAATATTGTTCCGAAGAGGTGTGCCATGAGGTTTTCTAGGCGAAGATGAAAACTTCAGAGGATGAAAAAACGATCTAGATCCAGATCAAGCGTATACACATCTTTTTGTTTTAGATACACACAACATCGACGATAGAAGCTCTATAGGTCTGCCATTCAAAATTTGTGATTAATTTAAATATTTTGTTACTTAGAAATATCCAAATATGATTTGACTTATCCTCAAGTTTGACATTTTCCATATGTTATCAGATAGATTAAGAACAAACCAAAACAAAAGCAACTTTTTCAAAATCTTTTTCTTTTGAATTAAACACATTTATTTCTTCACTTTTCATACCAAAATAATTGATGAAGTTAGAGTAGACAAACTTCACAATTCTATCCTTAAATCTACTCAGCAAACCTGAAAAGGTGAGTTCTAAATTATAGTAAAAGACCTTGACATAATTAGGGTTGTACTTCCTATTCAAAGCCAATGAATGTCAACAAATTGTTATCAGCAAACGGTTTCGGAAACTTGGTTTTTAACTCATTCTTAGGAAAACTATTCACATAATACGCTGGTTATACCAGTTTGTAAAGAAAGTTATCTATGTACTTTTTCAACCTATCCTCAAGTAAGAGATAAGCAGCATTACCACATAGCTTGGCTAGAGAAGATGAACCTGTATCAGATGACCGCTTGGCTTTCTTACTCAAGACACCATATGTAAAATCCTTGCTTGCTTGAACTTTTGTCCTTGACCTTTTTGGAATTGGTGAAGGTGAATCAGATTCAAAACTTTGTTGCTTGCCTCTTTGCTTGTCAGTTCTCACACGGTTGCCATGATCATGGGTCATGATGATGAGTAATGAGTGATGTATTGAGATGATGGATGATGAGTGATGAGGAAATTTTTTAATGTTGGCTCACGTTAGGGTAAGTGTAAAGATTTTGATTCGAATCAAAATCAAATGTCTCAAGACCCAGGAAGTTGATTCGGATAATGGATTTAGTTCAAAACCAATGATTCGAATCAGAAGACCAAAAAATTAATTTTTCTTAAGGAAAGTAGGACTTTTACACAACACAAAAACACTTGAAAAAATTTTTCTTTATGTAGATGAGGGAAAATAAATTGTTATGTTATGAATGAAAAACAATTGAGCCATTTTATAGTGCAGATGCCAAAATGGATTTTTAATGCAAATGTGTTTTAATGTAAATGCACAAATTGCTTTTAATGTAGGTAATAATGAGTATGCATGAATGTACGAGTGATGCTGTTAGATGTCAAACATGTTATATATTTGTATGCAATAATTGGTATTTTTCATTAACTTTCCATGTGGAATCGGGTGATTTAAGTGGTAAATTGTGTTGTAGTGCTTACATTGGAATACATGAGTGAAGCTTGTAATTTGTGTGTTAATGTGCAGGTTTAGGCATGAAAGGATCAAGATGGTGAGACACAATGAGTGGATACAAGTTGCCATTGAAATTGTAGCTGCAACAGGGTATTCACAGTGCGAAGAAGCTGGCGAAGGTGCAGCGAAGGTTCACACTGCGAACGTCAGCGAAGCTCCAGGCGAAGGGTGGCAGAATGTTTTCATGGAAAATATCCAAAAGTTCGCACTGCGAACTCCTAGCGAAGTCTCGCTAGTTGGTTCGTCGTGCGAAGGTCCAGGCGAAGGGTGGCAGAATGTTTTTGAGGCAAAATTTCTCTCATTCGCAGTGCGAATGGGTTGTTCGCAGTGCGAACCCTCGATGTCAGCATTGGGCGGTTTAAGTCTCAGAGGCACTTAAAGTGTCATTTTCTCTCATTCGCAGTGCGAATGATTTGCTCGCAGTGCGAATGCTGCAGATTTCAGAAGTGTATAAATAGACTTTTACTTTTATTGGAAGGGATCTTTTGCTCATTTTCATCCAAAATCATAGTTTTCTGCATTTTGCTCATCTAAGAGTGTAATTTCACTTGGAGAAGCTGAAGTCACATCCATTCTCGATTATTCGACTTGGATGTTCATTCATCTCCTCTTTTTACTTGTCATCATAACTACCATGGGAAGGTGTAGCTAAACACTCAATGTTGAGTTTAGAAGTAGTTGATTCTGATTATATGTATTTGTTTTGATCTTGTGTGTATGAACAAAGTCTTTGATCAATATAGATGAAGTTATTTTCTCTTAATGCTTTATGTGTGATTTGTTTTGCTCTAGACATAGATTCTACAAATCATGACCTAATAAATTCATCTCTTAAAAACCAAACTCTAGACATAGATTTGGGATTTGCTATTCGCTTTGTGTTGATCTTAACGATTTTTGTTTAAATTGTTAGCGTGAGACATCATCTGACAGTCTAAACAACGATACTCACGACTTTGCTTTAGACATAAACTTAGTCGGGAGGATACGCGGTTGTATTGGTCGGAAACCTTGTTCATATGCTTAATTATTCGGATATATGTGAAAAGGATTAGCGAAACCTAACCTTGACATGATTTTATAAAAACCTTTCAAACTCTTTGTTAAAAATTACTCTTTGCTACAAATTGATGTTAAACAAAATTGAGAAATAATTGAAACCTTTGAACTTAAAACGGTGTAACTATTGAACGACAAGCATCAAATATCAGGCAATCCCTGTGGAGACGATTAAAAACACCCCCACTATTACTATACTAACAGATGCAGATGAATGTAATGAACGGACAACATAAATGATAAACCAATGCGTTGAATGATTTAGAAATTAATGGATGAATGCACAAACATAGCACATACACAAACATATACAAAGCACATAACACACATAGGTAACACAATAGATACTCCAGTGCATACACAAAAGAATTAAAGGAGGGTTGAAACGATTATACCAATTTTGACGATCTACGCTTAACTTGTTGATTACGATACCAAATGGAAATCAACAACAAGAATGGTCATAAGCTCTAAAAACGAATAGTCAAATATAAATTGGATAGAAATCCACTTGAACGTCTGAAAAACATTATCATACTCTCCTTCACAAGGCTTCAGATGAACTTGAAACGACAATACTATGATCATTACTGATTAACACAACTTATCAATCCCGAATCACTTATTCAACTCTTGGACAATTGATAAGCACTTCAAGTAAATTCCTTAATCTGTTGTAGTTAGTTAAAACTTTGGAGAATCATTACCAATAGTCACAAAACTGCCTTCATCTTCTTTTACACAACAACCTTGAAAGATTAGGTCTTAAGGAGATGCTTTTGTTTCTAATTCCTTTTCTCATGATACTTTCCAGCATATTGTAATGAATGTATGACATAAACATTAGGATCAATCTTGAAAAAATTTAATAGAAAATGTTACAAACAAGTTGCACACATCTCAAAAGACTTGTTAGTTTAATCCTGGATGAATCAACACTTAGAGAATATCTTAAGTATAACTAATGCTTTGAAGAAAATTCTAGTAAGGTGTTACTTTGAATAAATCTATGTGATGCATTGTAAAAGAATAATCAATCATAAGTAATTTAATGTAATTTCAAGGGGATTCATTTAATTGCATAAGCTTCCCTAACGTTTAAGAAAACTCGTCTGGCACCGTAGGAACCATATCCTTAACTTTTGGAGTCACTAGACTTTGATTAAAAGAAAAGCTTTGATTCCAATTGTTGGGTAAGAATATGGAAACAACAATGTCTAGAGAGGGGTTGAATAGACTCAAAATCCTTTTAGACAATTAAAAAAAAATTCCGGTCCTAGAACACGAAATTGGAGATTTTAGAAAGCGTGGAAGAAAAACGCAAAGACGAGAGCTTGAAAGCATCCCAATGAATCAAGTTGTATGAAATGATACATAAAAGAACTATATGATAGATAATTCCTAGAACAAGTCATTTACACAACATCCAAAGCCTCTTGCAAACGAAGCGATTTGAAAACACATTACTTGGATGATCTTAACAATGCATAATTGACTTCATAATGATTCCTAAGAATTGATACACCGCTGACCTAAGCTTATACATTAAATCACTATAATCAAGGTCTAACCTATATGGTATACAATCTATGCAATTGCAAACATGCAGTAGCAAATATGACATGAATGAATGCTTGTAAAGTAAAAAGGATAGAGAAATAGAAATATACACAAAGATCTATAGTGCTCCGACATTCATCCTCGCATTTCCTACATGCATTATTCAATGGATGATGCCATCGGAACATAATCACGATCTTCCATTATGATGATAAAATGAATACAATATTTTGATTACAAGGAATTATCACACAATAATTCCTTCTGATGAAACAAACACTAAAATGCTAACACAATACAAGATCCTACAAGATCTTGATCCAATAACCTCACTATCCATAATAACCTGCTCCAAGTATTCGTATGTGGCAATCCACCTGATCCCACTGATTTCTTGTCTAAGCGATTGCCGTTAACTGGGCATATATTAGACAACTCCCAACTTTGTATGCTAGAAATTTTTGTCCAACGCCATCAAAGAAGGACAACTTCTAACTCCTCCTTACGAACCATTGGTACTTGATTCTGCCATAATATTCCTTGGAGTATAATAGAAACTCTCATCTTACTAGATAACTTCTCAATCCCAAACTGCACTCAAGAAATGATACATACACCTATTACAAATAAAAAAACCAGCTACACACAAACACATTAGATACCCTAATGTACCACTAGTCTCCCTTTCACTCAATCTTTAGAGGAGGGTTCTTAAACAAGGAAAGAGACTAAGGATGAAAATGATGAACAGTGCCAGATAATCTCAACAACAGCTGACATTACGAGCGATTAGTCAAGTAATCCAGTTTTGATGAAAGATGAACACACACACACACACAAGGTTCAAACAAGTTTCTGGATAAGTGGGTCTTGGTTCTTGATAGTTATCAAGAGTTTGATCAAATCTTCAACAAGATCTGAACAACTCATTCTCAAAATCACACAAAACAACAACCCAATTATACAAATTAACATGCAACAAAAACAGATAAAGAATTGACATGGATTCAATATCAAAGATTGATGTTTGGTGAAGAAGAGAGAGGAATAGTGTAAAGATGAACACACTAAAAAGAGAGGACAAAACTCAATATTTTTGTCTCTATGAATTAATATAGATTTCCCACACATTTTTTTTGTAATCAAAAGAAACAATCATTTAAATGAATGATGGAAAATTGGGTTTATATGGTTTAATTTGAATCAAGAAGAAAAATTGATTTGAATCAATTTGGACAAACTAAAAAGAAAATCCTTTTTAAGGCGATGATTCGAATCATTATTTGTACTTGATCTTAATCAAATGGGATTTTGATTCAAATCATGTTCAAGTTTTGATCTGAATCAAATGATCCAGAATGTAATTCCAATTTTCAACAGGTGAATGATTCGAATCAGATATTACACATGATTTGAATCAATTACCAAAAACATCAAAATTCAAATGTTCTAACTTGTGATTCAAGCTGCTCATGTGGAAATGACAAAGCAACCACTTTCATAGGCTCAAAAAGGAAATATTCAATGAGGATAAATTGAGTATAATATGAAATGAAAAAGGTTCGTAGTGGTACAATTACATAACCAAACAATTACAACAATTGGAAAGAAAGTTTACAATCACACAAATGAATTAAAAGAGTATACAAATTACAAATACGCAATGAAACAATAATTGAATCTTAAAACATCAAAACTCAATAGATATTCAAAGCACATAAACGATACCAAATGATACTATATGATTTCATATACTTCAAATGTTGTTACAAGAGATTATTAATGAGTTATAAGAAAATAGGCTTACAAGTTCCCAAAAACAAACCCTAATTTTTACCAAAGTGTTTCTCAATATATGATTCATACAAACCACATTGCTTAGAGATTTTTTTCAATCCAAGACTAAAACACAAGCCTAACAAAGTTAAATTTGGATAAATAAGAAATAGGGTTTGAATCCCACCTCATCCTATTTGGAAATTCTACCCCAATCCTAAGCCAAATCTTTCAAAATTTTGACAGTTCCTTCAACACCTTTTTTCCTACCTTAAAAAAGGACGATCTTCCTAGTAATCCAAAGACTCTAGCCCATAACTGACAACAAGAACACATGATATCTCTTATTGATCAAAACTTGGATTAAACAATGGAGTTGCATAATGTTATCAGCCACCGAACCTGCAAACGAAATTACAACGAAGCCTGGCCAAAATGCTACTTAATTCCATACTTGATCAGCCATTGGACATAGAAAAACCATGTGACTCACATTTCCAACTGGATCGAAATAGAACAGGCAAATTGTAATGAAGTCGCTACAAATAACTCCTCAGTGATGCAATTCCGCTTTTAATGGCAGCCCATTGAGAAGCAACTTCCATCCAAACAATTGTATTTTACTTGGAGTCTTAGCCTTCCAAATAAGTTTTAGCTCTGATAAAATTACAAATACCAACTGAGGTTCAAAGTTACACTAACCGGACATGATATAGTAGTTAGAGTTGATAAAAAAACGTCGTTTTTGTTCTTCCACCATACAAATCAATCTTCCCTATCCCCCATAAGAGTAACCTCCTTCAGAACATATAGGAGCTCTTCACGATTCTCTATCCCTTTGAGATTCTGACCATTAACAACAGGAAGAGGAAGAGTAAAAAAAACCTAGGTCCCACCTCCAAACTCCATCACGATTAAAACCCATCTCAAACACTTTTCTATGTAGCCAAGAATCAACAATAATTAGGCTTGGATACAGACTCCTCAAAGTCTCTAAGCTTATCCAGTTATGATTCTAAAACTCAATGGATTTTCCATTACTAATATTACAAGAGATGCTACTACTGAACCAATTTTGCGCCCATGTGATGGACCTTCCTATAGACCTTACTGTCATATCCCAATTTTGTCTGGCCATTTTAAACTTTCACGCATCAAACTTCATTTTGGTTTGCTTAGAATAAAATTTTGACTTTACAGACAGACTAGTTGAATCAATTCTTAAATGTCCGTAAACTTAGCGGGTGAAAAGGTTAAAGGTCGGGCTTGCAAATGTCAGTTTTATTGATCTACGGTTCGCGTAGTTCAACCTGGTGTGCTCGTTTTATTTTTCGGTCCCGTTTGCATTCGCATTTTTATGAGTCTGAGCCATTTCAACTGGATACTTTTTATTACAAAATTTGGTCTAAACATGTCTGTTTTTCGGAAGTATACTTCGCGTTGATTATTTTAATATATTCATTTTACTTTTTTGCGCATTTCCACGCCCAATTTTTATTCATTTTAGTTCCTTTTATTTTTTATTTTTTTTCAAAATATCTTGGAAAAATAAATAGGAGCAAATAAATAATTGCTTGATTTTTATTTGCTCTTTTTAAAAAAAGATTTAATTTTATTTCATTTAATACATTTAAACTTCACTTTAATCTTTTTAAATATCTAAGAGGGCTTTTTGGTATTTTTTTAATTGTCAAAATCTAAAGTGTAGTTCTTTGTGTTCATCTTGGCTGTTAGATTCAAATAATCAAGGGCTCACACTCACTATCCATGTATTTACGCTCTTAACCAATACTCCATCCGTCCCAAATTATATTTACGCTCTTAACCAATACTCCATCCGTCCCAAATTATAAGACGTTTTGAGTTTTTCACACAAATTAAGAAACTTAATTATTACTTTATGGGAAAGACAAATTATGTATAACTTTACAGTAATGCCCCTCATAATTAAATAGGAGAGAGAAATAAAAAGAGTTGAAAGAATATTGGGGAATATGTCATTTATATTGTATTGGAAATGTAAAGTGACTTATAATTTAAGACAATTTTTTTTGACAAAGTGACTTATAATTTAGGACAGAGAGAGTAGTAACTAAATAATTAAAGAGTGGAAAAAAGAAAGTAAGAAAGAGAGGGAGAATTGGCACCCATGAACACGATGAAGAGGAAAGCAGAAAAATGTTTCTCCATGATCTCCAAATCTAAACGCGGCCTTAGAGATTTTCTCTCTCTCTCTCTCTCTCCCGTGAAACTCAAAAGCCCCACATGATATCATCCAGCTCATTTTTTCTGAATAAAAAGAAAAGTTGTTTACTTTTCCACTGACAATTTTCCTCTCTCACCAAGGAGAAATAGCCATGCGCCCAAACACACTGAATGAAAAACCCTCTCTCATGAAAAAGTGGATACCAATACGTCTCTCTCTTTCATTTTTCATAAAAAGTGAACCTCTCACACAAACCAAAAATAGAGTCTCTCTCTCACCTTTTGAAAACATAGGAAACTATTTTCCTCTTATTCTTCAATTAACCCAACCAATATCCTCTCTTCTTCAACAAAACCCACACACATTACCTTCACCTTCCCAGCTCCGAACAACCAAACCGGTAACTGACTTGCACAAGTCCACCACCAAACAACCTCAACCGTGCCACCCTCGTCTCTTTTTCGGCCACCCTTTTTTGTCACGCTCACTTTCTCCCTCTACAACTCTACTCCATCAAACCAACTCCTCTGTCACTCAAATCCACGACCACCGTAGAAAACTGCATCACCATCATCGTCTCTAATTTGCACCACTAACAAACCTCCACCACTCAGCTATGCTTGTCACCACCAATAGAGCCACCATGTGAACCTCTGATCTGTTTTCGGCTACAACACCACATCATCAGCTTCTCAACTCTTCTACGATGTGGAACCACTAGCAACTCAACGCAATTTCTATTTTCACGTCGCTCCGATTAGTAACGCGACATTGCGGTAACAGTGTAACTTGAATTCGGTTTTGAATTTTGTGTTTGCTGTTTTTTGTATGATTCAAATTTGTTGCGATATTGCTGGATTTTTTGTTTTGGATAATGTACATAATTTTTATTGCTGTAAATAATTTTGTGTTGTTGTTTGATTTGGCTACATTGTATAAATCATATTTTGATCCGCGGATTCAAAATTTATATGTTGTTATGCCGCCAAAATTTTGTTTTGATATATTGATATGATACGATCCTTGCGTGTGACATTCCGCTCTCGTTGTCATTATGTATAAATCGACTTCGAGCACATTATGGTTATCTTTACATGCGTCTCTTTGCGATAATGCATCCTCATCTTTTATTGGATTAATTAGTTTTATACTAATTAATTAAATTTGATAATTAAGTTTGATTAAAACGGTTAATGGTTGAATTAACCAATTAATCATAATAATCATTTTTCATTATAATAATCAATTAATTTTATTAAACCTTAATTAATTAATTTCACTTTATTCATTTGATTGCTTATTTGTCTAATCATGCATTCTTATCCATTGTTAATCATGACTTAATTATGAATTTGTGATCATCTTTGTATTTAAATAATAAGTGATAATTGAATAAACATTTTCAATAAACAAAATCCTTGGTCCAACATCAAGTAGATTTTTCGAAACTCATTTCATCCCGTTTTGATTCAATGCAAATAAAAACCTTGATTAACACGAGCACATTTCTCTAATTCAAATTAAAACACATAATCATTCCTAAACATCATTTTAAATGGATGAAGAGAGAGAGAGAGAGAGAGAGAGAGAGAGAGAGAGAGAGAGAGAGAGAGAGAGAGAGAGAGAGAGAGATCACTTTTGGGAATGGACACAAATCTTGGAGGGGACCTCCATAATGATGTATTTGTAAGGAAAAACTCTTGATATTCATTCTGTCTTTATATGAATACACTGAATTTACTTCTGAGTTGCTATAGTTACATTTTCTGAGTTGCTATAGTCACATTTCTGAGTTGCTGTGGCGCTGTGTATATTTTTGAAAGAAATCAAGATTCACATATAAGATGGATTATAGATTAATTTGTGATTCATGTAGCTAATGATAGAAAGGGGATTAACAACTACTACCAATTCTAGGGTTTTACCATTGAATACACACTAAACAAGAAGAAAAATAAATTCTGAATAATTCTCTACTCATTCATTAAAATTCAAGGTTTAAATACACAGCCCCAAACTGGGTCAGCTAAACGGGCCAGGCCCAAAAGAGAAAGAAACAACTAAAAATAGAACTGAATTAATAGTTATTTGGGTAAATAATCCTTCATCCAAATGGGCTTGCTGGATTTTCGAATGGGCCTACTAACATTACTATCCGGCCCAAAATAAATCTTGTCCTCAAGATTGGAAATGGTATTTTTCGTGGGATGAAAAGCAGTGGCCCAATTAGAATTTTGTGATGGCCCATTTGTTTGCATGGTGAGATCCGGTTTTGGAGAAGTGAAAGAGCTTTGTCCACCAGCTGTTCCAGAAACATCTTGCATGCGTTCCAGCTGTAAAGGCGAGTGAGGAGGCGTGGGCAAGTGGTTATTAGTGGGGTGGGTAACTGAGCCAACACAAGGCTCGAGGTCTGCACGTGGCAGCAAGTTGGACGGTCCAGATTTGAGGAATGGAGGAACGTTGAGATCCAACGGATTGGATGTGGCCGCATGTGGAGACATTGGAAGCTGTGTTGACTTGGAAACACGCAAGGCATTGAGTGGAGTGTTATCAAACTGCATATCAGTTCTCAAGATAACATTGTTATCTTCATTTCCATTATTTTTCAGAGAGTCTTGTAAATATTTCCAACGACTCTCTTCAAACCCAACTTCTTCCAAAACCTTTTGAGTCCCATTTTTCTGAAACGTTGAACTTTGCTCTACCTCTCTCTTCAAAAAACTTGAAACATCTGTAGCTTGAATCGGTGAAGCTTCATCTCTTTCTTTCTGAGTCTCAATAGTTTGGTTGTCGTCTGTGTCAAAACCTTTGCCATGTTCGTTTGTAGTTTCCGTGTTCGCTCCTAGAACAATCTTTATATATTTGGTGGTTGCCAGATCCATGCATGCATGTGGTTTTAAAGGTGTGGGGGGAAAAGTGTTGGCTTCGTCGGCCACGAGATCATCAGAACCGTGAAGCTCCGGTGGAATCGGAGTGAAATGAGCCGATGGGTCCCTTCCATGGTAGGCACGGAGCTGAGAGACATGAACAACAGGATGGATCCGTGAAGAGGGAGGTAGATCCAGACGATACGCTACTTTACCTATCCGCTCTTGAATCTTGAAGGGGCCAAAGTAACGCTTTGCAAGTTTGGTTGAACTACGCCGCTGGACTGAAGATTGTCGGTAGGGCTGGAGGCGTAAAAGAACAAGGTCGCCGCCTTCTGTAAAGGTACAATCTCTGCGTTTCTGATTACTTTGAGTTTCCATGCGTTTTCTGGTTCGTTCAAGATTGAGTTTAAGTGCTTGTAACAACTCATCTCTTTGTTGCATGGAAATTTCTAACTGAGAAATGGTGGTGGAGCCCGGTCTGTAGGTGATCAAGGATGGAGGTGGGCGTCCATAGAGGGCCTCAAAAGGTGACATTTTGATAGACGAGTGGTGAGAGGAGTTATACCAGAACTCAGCTAAGTGTAAGTATCTGAACCATTTCTTTGGATTGTCACTCGTAAAACAACGTAAGTACGTTTCCAAGCAATGATTAACGACTTCCGTTTGTCCGTCTGTTTCAGGGTGGTAGGTCGAGCTAAACTTCAAGGTGGTTCCCTGCGCTTTAAACAGTTCTTTCCAAAAAGTACTGAGAAAGATTGGATCGCGATCTGAGACAATAGAGGAGGGAAGACCATGCAATCGGCAAATCTCGACTGAAAAACGCAGTGCCAAGTCTTTAGCGGAGAACTTCGTGGGAAGAGCAATAAAGTGGGAAAACTTCGTGAGCCGATCGCAGACAACCCAAATCACCGTGTGACCAAAAGAGTTGGGTAAATGAGTAATAAAGTCCATGCTGAGTTCATCCCACACCTGTGTAGGCACTTGTAATGGTTGTAAGAGTCCTTGTTTTCTTTTTGGCATGTACTTATTTTGTTGGCAAGTTGAACAACTCTTGACAAATGCTTTTGTATCCTTGTAGATTCTTGGCCAAAGGAACGATGAAGAGAGGCGAGCCAAAGTAGGTTGGAGACCCGAGTGACCGGAAGTTGGTGTGGAATGGTATTCGGTGATCAAGGCTTCACGTAGGTTCTGTGCTGCAGGTATATAAATTTTGTCTTTGTAATAGAGAAGACCATCCTTAGAATGATAGAGCTGTTGCATGGAAATGTCTGTTTGAATTTTCTGCATAAGTAATCTTCCTTCTGCAGTAGATTCATAGTAACCCTTTAACTTTGTTAGGAGGAGCGGAACTGGAGAAGAAATGGAGAGAAGAACTGCTTGCTCATCCCCGTGTCTGCGGCTCAGTGCGTCTGCAACTTGATTAGCTTTTCCAGGTTTGTAGAAAATCTCAAACTGGAATCCTTGCAATTTTGCGGCCCATTTTTGTTGTTCAGGAGTTTGTATCGTTTGGACCAACAAATTTTTCAAACTCTTCTGGTCCGTATAGATGTGAAATTTCCTCCCTATTAAATACTGACGCCACTTTTTGACAGCTTCTGTTATATCATACATCTCGCGGACGTAGACTGAAGAGGCTTGAAGGCGATTGCAGAGTTTCTTGCTGAAGAAAGCTAAAGGGTGGCCCTGTTGTGAAAGCACTGCTCCCACTGCGACTGCTGAAGCATCAGTCTCAAGGATGAAGACTTGGGAGAAATCTGGAAGACTTAGAACAGGAGTTTCAGTCATTTTTCTTTTTAAAATTGTAAAAGTTGTCTCAGCTTCTGTACTCCAACATAATTTAGTGGAACGTAAAAGATTGGTGAGAGGAGCGGCGAGAGAGGCGTAATGACGAACAAATCATCGATAAAAGCGGTGAGACCTAAAAAACCCCTGAGTGCCGTGAGTGATCGTGGCTGTGGCCATTCCAAAATAGCTTGAATCTTTGAGGGATCTGGGGTTACGCCTTGACTTGAAATAATGTGACCTAAATAATCAACACTAGGAACATCAAAGACATATTTGGATAATTTGGCAAAAAATTGATGGGATAAAAGTAACTCTAAAATCAACTTAAGATGCTTAGCATGCTCTGATATGCAAGAACTATAGATTAAAATGTCATAAAAAAAACTAAAACAAACCGGCGTAAAAATGGTCGAAGCAAATCATTCATCGCAGACTGAAATGAACTAGGAGCATTAGTTAAGCCAAAAGGCATTACTAGAAACTCATAGTGTCCATCAAAAGTTTGAAACGCTGTTTTGTGTGTATCCTCCGGTGTTACCCTGATTTGGTGATTACCAGATCGAAGATCAATCTTAGAAAAAATAGTTGCTGATCCCAATTCATTAAATAGCTCACCTATTGTGGGTATAGGGAAACGGTCTTTAATGGTTACAACATTGAGTGCGCGATAATCTACACAAAATCGCCAACTGCCATCTTTTTTTCGGACTAATAAGACAGGTGAGGAGTAGGGACTGTGGTTGGGTTTAATGATACCCTCACGAAGCATGTCTTGAATGATTGTAGTCATGGCGTCCTTTTGATAGTGAGGGTAGCGGTAAGGCTTAACATTAACAGGGGCAGTGTTTGGTAAAATTGGAATGTGGTGATCATGAGGTCTGGGTGGGGGTAGGCCTTGTGGTTTTTGAAAAATGGGTGTGAAAGACTTAATTATTTTGGAGATTTGATGAGGTATGGAAGGGGGTAGTGAATCCATGAAAGAGGAATTTGGTGTTGGTTGGTTGGAATTGGGTGTAGTGGCAGGTTGGTAAAGTAGTAAATGAATGGAGGCAATGGAGTCTGTATGAATAAGATGGCAAATTTGGTTATATGAAGAAGGTGAGGGAAGTGCTTTATATTCTCCTGTAATAGTGATGTGATTTTCATGGTATGTAAAGGATAATTTAGGGATTGAAAAATCAGCCATGAGAGGCCCAAGAGTGCGCAACCACTCCATTCCAAGGACAACATCAGCACCTTCTATGGGAAGTAAATGAAAAGGAATTGTAAACACATTGTCTTGGAGTGTGATAGGAACATCAGGGCAGAGGCCTGAGCAAATTAATTTAGAGCCATTCCCAACCATAACTGAAAAATTAGGAATTGGTGATATTTGAAGTTTGAGGTGTTGGGCAATCCTTGGTTGCAAGATGTTATGTATGCTACCTGTGTCAATCAGAACTGTGACAGGCAGTCCAAAAATTGTACCATTGAATTTCAGTGTCTTGGGGGATAATTGACCACAAGCAGCTTGTGGAGATAACTGAAAATAAGTTTCATCCTACTCGACAGTGAGAATAGGCTCTTCTTCTGCAGTTGCGTTGTCTTCGGTAGGGGATTCCTCATCATCAACCATTAACAAGAGGAATTTTCCAGCTGAACATTTGTGGCCGGGAATGAATTTCTCGTCGCAATTAAAGCATAACCCTTGGGCGCGACGTTCTTAAAGTTGTGCATTGGACAAGCGGCGGATGGGTAATTTAGAGGGCTGAGGTACTTGGGAATTTTTTTGAATGCTTGGCGTGGGTGCAGGAGTTTGGGTTTGAGTAGTGGGCTTGGCATGAGTAGGGGAAAATGGTTTTTGGTATTTAGGTTTGGCCTCTCTTAATTTAGATTCAATAAGCTTAGACAACCCTATTGCTTGGGAAATAGAGGTGGGTTTGAGGATAGCAATTTCATTTTGAATTTCTGGAATCAATCCTGAAATAAAACAGTTTAGGATAACATCCTGTGGTAAACCAGTAATTTGGTTACCCAATTTTTCAAAAGTCGCTTGGTATTCTACAACAGAACTAGTTTGTTTGAGTTTGAACAGTTCTGCTTGGTGGTTAGCAAATGTGGAGGGTCCAAATCTCAATTTCAAAGTTTATCAATAAGATTGACAACCATGATTCTTGACTTTCATCGACCAAAAAGTGAATGGAACTGAAATAAAAGACAGTGGTCTCATATTAATCAAAGTTTTGTCAATTCAATGAAGTCAACCAAACCATGAAGTTTGTTATGTCATCGACCCAAAGTAATGAAAATGGAATCGAAATGAAAATAAAGTTGGTCTCGCCTAAATCAAGATTTAAATCTATAAATTGATAATCTTTTGATTAGACTTTCATTGGCCGATAAAAATAAATAAAAAGGTGGCCTCATATTTATCAAGACTTTATTGATTTGAAATAATCAAAGTCAAGACTTGTGTAATGTCATTGGCCTAAAAAAATAGGAAATGGAATCGAAATGAAATTAAAGTTAGTCTCGTCTTAATCAAGATTTAATCGGAGGATCGATAATCTTTTGGTATTCGACTTTCATTGCCCAATAAGATAGAAAATAAAATGGCCTCATATAAATCAAGATATTTAGTGATTTGAAATAAACCACCAAGTCGTGATTTTTATATATCATTGGCTAAAAATAAAGGAAATGAAATCGAAATGAAAAAAAAGAGTTGATCTCGTCTTAATCAAGATTTAAATCGGTAAATCGATAATCTCGATATTTAACTTTCATTGACCAACAAAATAGAAAATAAAAAGTGGCCTCATATTTATCAAGACTTTTAGGTGATTAAGAATAAATCAACAAGTCATGATTTTTGTAATGTCATTGGCCAAAAATAAAGGTAAAATGAAGATAAAAAGAACATTGAGATAACTAGGTCAAGGGTTTAAAAATCAACATTTTTTCCTTTAAAGAAAAGAAGACAAAAATAAAAATGATAAGAAAAACTTGAAATAGAGAAGAGGGGTGCGCTGGAAATGGGAGGGTGCATAGTGTGTATGAAATAGAATCATTCGGGCTCTACAAGTAACCCATCATCACCGAAGCATCACACGGCTAAACAAGAGTGGTGTGATTGTAGAATCAACATGGGCTTTTGAATCCCATCATCCTCTTTCCAAAAAGACAAGCGGCAACAACAAAAAACAAGAGGGTGCTGATCCACGTGGCTTCCAAAGCCCATCAGCCAACCAAATTCTATCCAGAAAGAAAAACAAGTCACGTTAAAACTGAACCAAGTTTCATTCAGTTTTAACCTCAACTTTATTAACCTAAAATAAAAAGAAAAAAAGAAAACGAAATTCCATCCTCAATAAACAAGACGAACGCCGCAGAACCTTTCGGCTTCGGAGCACGTCGTCGCAGCGCAATCAATTCCAGGCAAAGGTTAAAACAAATGACAACAACACCAACCAAACGAGATCGAGACCGAACTATATCATCTCACCTTTCTGTGTGCTTTTTCGTTTCAATTTCAGTTTTAATTTTAGGTTTTTGTTTCAAATCATCTTCTCTTTTTTTCTTTTTATGAGTTCGGTTTTGATTTCGTATTTGTGGTTTGGTATATGATTGGAGGCTTGCGATGAAGATTGGGAAAGGTTGAACAAAGTTGAGCGATGGAAGATTTGAAGAGTTGGTGTTCTGTTGGTTTAAAGTGATGGAAGGTTTTAGGTGATGAAGGTCGGCTGAAGAAAGAGATTTTTGGCGATTTACTTTGCTGAAGGGTTTTGGATGGAAGAGGTGAGGTTTGTTGTTGATGTTGATGAATAAGAGATTGTTTCGGTTGAAGAGTTAAAGAAGGTTTTGGAGAAGAATTTTGAAGGGTTGATGTTGTTGGTGAGAAACAGGGGCGAGGTTCTGTTTGCGAATGAAGGAGTTTTTTGGCTGATGAATAGAGGTGAGGTTTTTTCTCCCCCCCCTTCAATTCCGCCTCTTCCTGCTTTATGAACAAATCCCAACTTGTTTCTTTCTCCATCCTCGATTTTGATTCTGAACAGTTGTTTTCATCTGGCAGGTTACATCAGTGATGCAGGTCTGGATGGTTTTGTTTTTCTTGTTGCAGGTTTGACCTGTTTTGCTTTAAGCAATTTTAGTGTAAATAGCAGGCTATGGCTTTGGTGCAGTGGTGTAGCAGAGAAACACTTTGGTGCAAAGAGTTCACAGGTTTCTTGGGCGGTGTGGTCTAATGTTGTACGGTCTTGGTAGCAGGGAGTTTGGCATATTGTGTGCAGCAGTAGAGCGCGCAGGTAGTAGGAGAGTAGTACTCTGTTCGCAGATCACAAATTGGTGGAAAAGTTTTGGAGTCTTGGTTGTGTCAATTTTTGACGGGTGTAAATGGGCTTTCGTGTTTTTGTGGTTTTTCTCATTGTAAAAAAAAAAGGACTTATCTAAAAATAGATTTAATGGATTTAATGACATGATTTTGATGGACATTTGAAAGCATTAGAATAATAAACAAAAATTGGAAATTAAATATGAATTGGAAATAAAATGGATGTGAAAGTGGATTTAGAAATATTGATGGATTTTAAAAGATAAAGATGAATTAGATTGAAAATGGGTGAACTGACTTGGATAATGGGCATGGATTAGAAAAATGATTAAATGGATAAAGTGAATTGGATTTTAAAATGGATAATTGCAATAAAATGTGGATAATTGAAAATGGTTTAGAAATGGATTATGAGAAATGGGTAATCGAATGAAAATGGTAAATGAAAACTGAATTGAAAAATGGATAAATAATAAAGTGGATAAAAGACGGTTACGGGAATGGATATGCACTTCCACGCTTGAACAACACCTAACCCTGAACAATTGCACTGACTGCCACAACTCCTGAACTACATGACCAAATACTTGCACACAACTTGAAATGTATCAACTGCTCTGGTCTCTTTGATGGCTCTACAACCTCAATTGAACTGAAACAGTACTGCACACACCATGAACCAGCTAAGCCTTGATAAACTCCTGATAAGAACCTCTCGTGACAAAGAACACCCCACGTCTCAAACGAAAACCTCTGATTCCACAGCTTAGGAGCCTAAATGGTGGATGATTTATCCAAACCCTGATTTGTCGACCCTAGAAGTCTCTTGAAACAATCCCTGATTAACAAATGAAACCAAACAAACAAAGCATGATAAAATGGTTAGTTATGCAATGTGATTGACCTATATGATATGCAAGATGTTATGACATCTAAGGGGTAAAATTTGGGGTACAACAGTTGCCCCTATTTAAATAGCTTTACCGGATGGTACGAGGAATGGAAATCCTCGGGACATCAAGGTGAAAGGTATTTAAATATAGCAAACCGAAAATTTTGCCCTTACATGGAATGCAGATGCTAAGGACAGGTGACAGACATGCATATGCTGACATGCAATGAACTTCTAGTATGATGATATGATGCCATGATAGTGCAAAGATGCAGACAAACAAGACACCAAAGAAATAAAGAGCAAACAACCACAGGTGAGCTTACTGGGGAAGGAAAAAGGTTAAAATCCACGAGGAAGACTCACTGGGGATGCAGACTAGCCAACAAAAAAGACTCAATGGGGAGACTCAGAGGAAACACTGGGGATGAAAAAATAAAGGGGGAAACCCTACAGATCCTCACTAGAGATAGGAGGCAGAGAGGTGTTCTCCACTGGGGAAAGATCCAGGGAGATGGATGACAGGTTCATATGTGACCGGACGACACTGGGGAAATAAGACGCATTCTTACTGGGCATGAAACCAGAAAGAATACATGATCTCCACTGCGGATCAGTTTGAAATAAAGGATAGACATCCAAATATAAGACTTTCTGGGGATTTCTTATATTGAAGAGTTCAAACGGGATCTTCAAGAAAAGCCAGAAAAGACAGAGGCAAACTCTGCGTGCGCCAAATGATGATCAATCACAAGGACTTTCAAAGAGATATTGATAATGACTAAACTTCTGCTGGGAACCAGATTAAAGTGCCAACAAGGATTGGACTCAGAAGTGACATGTCAGTATACACCAATTTGAGTTGGATAAGATACCAATTTGAGTTGGGTTGCCAGCAAGGACTGGACTTTTGACACCAATATGAGGTGGGATTTTGAATACCAGTATGAGCTGGATTTTGAGGTTTAGGTTCATGTTGGACCAGGGTTCAAACAACGGGTTCACGATAACCTGAAGTTTAGGTTCAGGATAACTTGATTTCAAACAACGGGTTCATGATAACCTGAAGTTTAGGTTCACGATAACCTAATTTTAAATGACAGATTCACAATAATCTGAAGTTTAAGTTCATGATAACCTGATTTCAAACGACAGATTCACGATAATCTGAAGTTTAGGTTCACGATAACCTGACCTGGTTTCAAACGACGAGTTCACGATAACCTGAAGTTTAGGTTCATATTTGACCTGGGTTCAAACAACGGGTTCACGATAACCTGAAGTTTAGGTTCACGATAACCTGGATTCAAACAACGGGTTCACAATAACCTGAAGTTTAGGTTCACATTTGACCTGGTTTCAAACAACGGGTTCACGATAACCTGAAGTTTGGGTTCACATCATCAAAAGGTTTGATGGCAAGGAACATCAAAATAGGGATCACGTCGTCAAGAAGTTTCACGGCAAGGAAATAATAACATATCTGAAGGTACGAAATCTGAGTTCGGAACACCTCATCAAACAGATTGACGGGAAGAAAATACCTCAAATAGGGATCACATCAAAGAGGTTGATGGAAAGGGAAAACACATCCGAAGGTACAAAACCTGAGCTCAGAACACCTCATCAAACAGATTAACTGGAAGGAAATAATACATATCCGAGGGTGAGAAACCTGAACTCGGAACACCTCATCAAACAGGTTGACGACAAGGAATAATAATACATATCCGAGGGTAAGAAACCTGAACTCGGAACACCTCATCAAACAGGTTAACGGGAAGGAATAATAACACATATCCGAGGGTACGGAACCTGAGCTCGGAACACCTCATCAAACAAATTGATGGGAAGAAACACCTCAAATAGGGATCACATAAAACAGGTTGATGGAACGGAAAAACACATCCGAAGGTACGAAACCTGAGCTCGGAACACCCCATTAAACAGATTGACGGGAAGGAAATAATACATATCCGAGGGTACGGAACCTGAGCTCGGAACACCTCATCAAATAGATTGACGGGAAGAAACACCTCAAATAGGGATCACATCAAACAGGTTGATGGAAAGTGACTGATTGAAGGTAACACCATGGGTAACTGTAGAAGTATACGTAAAACCAAGGACAGATAAGCTTCTCGGGAAAGAGATTGCCACTTATCGTTGTAAAGGTGACGATAGCAAAACATGCTTCTCAAGGAGATTGCCACTTGTTGTTGGGTATAAATTCCAAAGAGATGTTGATATCACAACACTGCTGGAGAAATAAATGTCTTCAATAAGGCTCTGCAAAAGATTCTTCTGCGAGACACAATGCAAAATAAATGCACGTGCAAGATGGGCTCAGAAACCACACCTGCCAGGGATCAAAGTTCAATCTAGGAACAAGCTAGAAAGAAACGGTCAAATAAGACTCCAATTGAGGAATGAACTCAAATGGGGACTTATCTTATCCACATGTGGAAAAGATAACTGAACCAACCATCATCCACGAGAATCAAACTCTGTGGGGAATTCTGAAAGAATGGGCACTTTATGCCTAAGGCTGACTTTCTATTGGAGTGAATAGACAAACCCAGTCACTTGGGGAGATAAACGCCAAAGTGAATCAAAGACAGGTAAACACCAGGAAGAGGTAGCAAAAATGCTAAGATGCTATGCATATGAATGCTTATGCCATGCTTATGCTTATGCTGACAAAACAGACAAAGGGAAGCGAGACTGGAGATGAAATAAACATCTCGACAAGGATACCCAGCCAACCTCATCAGATTGAACCATTAATGGGGATGGACAAGTAGGATCAGCGGACCTACTTCACTGGGGAAAATAGTATTCCACCTGAGGTATAACATCATGACTTCACTAGGATTGCCATCATGAGCTTGATTTCTTTACTGGAGGAAGAAGATCCATGGAGATTGGCCAAGCTCGACCGAAGTAATAATTTATTGGGAAACTGGCAAAGGATATCACAAGAACAGGGTAATTTTGCATCCTGACTTGTACGATGATCACCATAATGAACAATGGCTCTTGCAACAGGTAATCTTCAAATCTTCTCTGCCCCGGATTACATGGTATGTTGGGAGAAGATACCAAGAGGATTTTATAGAAGAATCGGCATACGAAATGCCTAAATATCTTCAAACTCTTAGATTCATGAATCTCGGCGTAACTGCCCCAGATTAACAGCGTTTGCATAATAAAATCTTTGAACTTGTTCTTCAGACTGGTTGATCTGTGAAAGAGATGCCCCAGACCAATTGACCTTTTAGAGATTTACCGAATCTCGACCTGATTGCCCCTGATTAATGGTATTCGCGATATAAAGCCCTTAGACTGCTATAGTACGACTGGGAAACAAACTTGCCCCTTGTTGGTGGGTCTTTGGAGTCCTTTCTTTGAAACACTTGTCATAAGATGACCTTAAGAGGGATTGCTCCAATATTATGAACTTTTGAAGAGTTCTGCCCCTGATTTAGCCCTTGGAATGGTGGATTGGCAAATCTTTCCACTTGGTTGCCCCTGACTGAGCTTCCTTTATCAAGTCAAATTCCCTAGCTGGCTGCATTTGTTGGGATTTCTTTGACATTTAATTGTCTTTGCAAACAAGTATTGTTCATTAAAAATTGGCAATTTTAATGCAAAATTCATGCAAGCTTTTGAAATCAAAATTTTATTGATGAAACACACACAGTGGAATGATTAAATCAAAAACAAAGTGGATCTAGTCATTTACAGAATGACAGATGAAGTGATCAACACACGCAATTAGCAAAAATCATTAGGAGTCAGGTTAATCAACCTTGTTGTAGTATGCTTTCAAAATAACCTTACCTCAATTAGGTCTTTTAAGGGTTGTAACGTGGCCTGATTCACGGTTTTATGAAACAAATGATAAAGGCTCAAAGTTTATTTGTCCCACCCCATCTTCGTGTTGAACTCCAGTCCTATACTCAGCTAACTTAAGCTACACATTCACGTACCTATAGACTAGGAATGAATTGATGATAATTGGTGATGATTCAGACACCTAGGGTAGTCATTACTCTCTTACAACATTTGATTGTCCTTTATTGCTGAGGTTTTGAGACCTTTTCTTGTCTTCACTGAGGTTTTGAGACCTCTTCTTTGTCTTTGTTGAGGTTTTGAGACCTCTTCTTTGTCTTTGTTGAGGTTTTGAGACCTCTTCTTCCTTTTTTCTTGATCGAGGTTATGAGACCTACTCTTTACTCGATTGAGATTATGAGATTCTTCTTTGTCTTGATTGTTGTAGAAACCTTCTTGTATAAGGCGAAGTTTTGGGCTTCCCATATTTCTTGGCTTTTACCTTGAAAGGGACTCGGCTTATTCTTCGATTAAGGATTTCTCGACGATTCTTCCTTATTTGTCACTTTAGGAACAACTTGTACAACACTTACTCACTTGATTGGAGAGAGCTGACTGGTGTCTTGCATGAAGCGTTTGCATTAGAATACATAACCAAGTTAAACTGAGAACTACCCTGCCCCAAGGTTGAGATTTTAAGGGTTTTTTTGTGTAAGGAAAGAAAACTCTTACTTCTAGGCTCGAAAGGGTTAACGAGGGATTATCTTCCTTATTTCTCCAGTGTTTGGGAATTGAAACAATGCCTTACATCCTCGATCAGGCTTAATTGAAATCATACCACAACAGTTATGAATATGAGGTTTTCATCATCCTCCCCAATCTTTGCTTGAACAAACAGTTTGATGAGTGGAAGGAAACAAGATAAAGATATATTTTTTTGTTTTTCGTAAAAGTAAATGAGTGAAACGAATGGACTTAATCAAAAGATGCATAAACACTTCATTAATCTTGCCAATTTGAAAAACAAAAGCTTATAAGCAAATACAAATTCAAACATGCAAAGAAAAATACAACAAAATGCTGAAACAGCCAAAATATTGCCAGCTTCAGGGAACTGAGCTTTCCTTTCTTGATTTGCCTAGTTGAGATAAACATCTTCAGAGTTGTTTGTCGAGATCAGTCTGAGAATCATCTTCACATATACTCTCAGAAATTTCTTCCATCTCGGAGTCTGATGAACCCTCTTGATTAGGTGAAGGATTGTTGATTTGAATTCCTTGAGGCGTGAATGAGAATATATTGGAGTCAAGCAGAGTCTGAACCTTGTTTCTGAGCACTCTATAATCTTCAATTGAATGCCTCTGTGCCCCAGCATGGTAGTCACAACGGACGTCGGTGTCAAAGCCCGACGAGTATGGAAAAGACGTTGGATCTATCTCCTCTGGCACTATCAACCCACTTTTGATTAAATCTGGTAAGAACTGACTGTATGGTATTGGCAATGGAGTGAAATTCCTCTTTGGCTTTCTTGGCATTTGTCGTGCATGCTGATGCGGCTGATGGCGGTAGGACCGTTGATACTGAGGAGGTCTTCGATTTAGAGAAGAATAATGATCTTGTGGAGAAATCGGTGTCTGACACGGAGACCCAAAAGATTGCCGACTCTGAACACTTGAGTTGCATGAGTGATGAGGCTGAGGTATTGGAGATTCCCAAGTGGAATCACTTTCTTTCTCCCATTCTTCCTGAGAACTGACAATTGATTCATTCTCACTAGCTGGGATGTCCGAGATGCCCTGGATTTTTCCGCTCTTGAGACCGCTCTCAATGCGCTCTCCAGCTTTTACCAAATCAGAGAAGTTTGATGTCACCATGCTAAACAGCTTTTCTCGGTACGGGCCTTGCAAGGTATCCACGAACCAATCAACCAATTCTTTATCTAAGAGTGGTGGTTGAACGCGAGCAGCTACTTCTCTCCATCTCTGAGCATATCCTCTGAAGGATTCATTGTCTTCTTGAGATAAGTCTAGCAAATGCAGGCGGCTGGGAGCCAAGTCAAGATTGTAGTTGTATTGCTTAACAAAGGCATTGGATAGGTCTGACCATGATTGGATGTTGCGACTCTCTAGCTGCATGTACCAATTCAATGATGCCCCACTCAGACTGTCTTGGAAACAGTGGATCATAAGTTTGTCGTTACGGACATGTGAAGTCATTCTTCTGCAAAACATCACCAAATGCTGCTTTGGACAGCTATCCCCTTTGTACTTCTCAAACTTTGGTATCTTGAACTTAGGAGGTATCACAAGGTCAGGTACCAAACACATGTTCAAAGCATTCAGATCAGCAGAGTCATGATCCTTAAGTGCATCAAGCTTCTTAACTTGAGGAGACAAAATAGCATTGAAGCAACTGTCTTTATTTTTCCAGTTCCTGGCGGACCCCATATGAGTTTTATAGGATCATTATGATGACACTTGTTCATATGAAGACAGCTTGCAACAACATCTTCCTGAGATTTGTTTAGATTCTGAGCTTTGATTAGATTATTTACTCGGGAATAGGTTCGACCAAAATTCATTCCTGACAGGCAAGTATCACAGTTTTGTTTCATCTGTAACATATAACAAAATCGCAGCAAACCCAACCAACATAATCACCAAAATTCTTTACTATAATCACAAAACAAAAATCAGAAAAAACAGAAAGAATTAAAAAGAAGAAATAGAAGAAACTGAGTTCATTAGAATTGTATTGATAAGCTCAACCCGAAACAACCCCTAACATAGTCGAAAACAAAAGCGAAATACAGATCTTAACACTAAAATAACATGCTATAATAACAGTACCAATCCCTCAATCAAATGATAAACTAATTCAATAACAGTAAAGAACCACAATCATGTTTAAAGTAAATATAATTGAATGCAACTACTAAAATAAAATAGACGAATTAGAAGAAGCAGAAAAAAAAATTAAGCTACCGTTTTAATTTTTGTCAGCGGTTCTATAGTTAGATAACCATATGGCTTCTGATTAGAGATATGTGTGGCTTGTTGTAGCAGTAAAATTCTTCTCTTCAAACCTTTGGGCAATGTTCTGAATGTCAAGCAATACCTCTTTACCAGAAACGAGAATATACTTTTTTAAATCTTCTATTCTACAAAAATGAAAAACAATGGTTTAATTGCTTTTTTTCTATGCATTAACAGTCAAAAACTAAAAAAATTAGAGAAAAGTACATATTATATTTTTATTGACAATTATTTGGCATGATCCAGCGTGCAATTGACCTCTCTAATCACCTTGATTGTTATTGGTATCCATTGAATTTAAACTAAATGAAACCACACAAAAATAACAAAAAAGAAAATTTCTTATTAATGTATAATATGAAAGGAAAATCCTTATTAATGTATAACAGAAAGAATGAAATGTTAGGATTAATTACTGAATAACTAACCTTATACAATAATTCGGAATCTATGACACTCAAAGGCATGCACACCACCCCAGAGTTCAACAACACCAAACCAAGATCTGAACATTGAAAATGAAATAAGAAGAAGAAGGGATCCGCAAACAAAAATCTAATTTCTTACCCATGCCATTTCGCTTAAATCTAGTAGCTTCCAAGATCTGTTCCACATTCTAAGATCTTTTCCATTATGGGTTTTCACTTCGATTTCTTTAAGTCAAATATGGGTCGTGCTCAATTGATGGGTATCTCAACAATTTCAGTCGCGGGAATGGAGGCAGAGACACAGTGAAGAAGGAACAAAGAAGAGGGTATCTCGCGCCTCTTCTTCTTTTTTCTCGGTTCAGAGGTAGAGGAAGAAGAAAAGTTGAAAACTTTGGAGTGATTTTGAAACAATGAGATCAAATGGCTTCTCACTACCCAATGTAGTGAGAAGCGTGAAAGGTGCATTGAGCTAAGACAATATGTGTTTTCCTGTGTACATTTTCAATTTACAATAAATGTATTATCATTTAACCACATAGTTTAATTAAATAGCACAAAATAAAAATAAATCAAAATCTAATTAAAAAACTTATAGCTTGCCACATCAGATGTAATTAATACAAAATGCCTAATAGTAAAGTTTGATAAAGACTAATATATCCCTAAAATTAGAAAAGTTTAAACTGTTAATCAGAGGATTAGTACTTGAATTTTCAGGTACTTCTCTTTTAATAGTTAGATATAGATTTAATAGTCAAAATTTTATTTTTTAAATATAAATAAATTAAGTGTCGAATTTTTGAATGATCGGAATATTAATGCATTAAAATTGAACTATAAGTTTATTATATGAAATGAAACAAAACTAATCCTTGCCTTGGCTTAGTGGGTAGTGCACAACTATGGGCGCATAAATGTCCAAAATAAATGGATAAGTGTACAAAGTGGAGGAGGGGACCAATCTTCAAACTTTGAGCCTTAAATTCAAACATAGGTTATCTATCTATCTCAATCTCAATCTAATTCATATATTAACAAACCTAACTTAACATACATACATAGGGTTAACTTAACAGATTCACCACATTCTACGTGCCTCACTTCTCTCTTAATAACTCTCTCGCTCTCTCTCTCTCTCTCTCTCTCTCAGGCAAGTTCTCTCTCTTCCTCTCTCTTTTTGACTTTAGATTTTACGATTTACGGCAAAATTGGGGCTCTGAGCTGAAATTCGTACATGACCTATTTTCATTCTTAATCTCTTTTACCGCTCTCTGATTTGCTTATTCCTAAGATTCGCTCTCCAATTGGGTATGCCACTTTCATCAGAGTTTGAGATAAAAGTATCATTTTTCTTTATATTGTACTTTGTCTGTGATGCCTCAAGATTTATCTATTGGCATTGTGATTTGATTGTCATCGTGATTTAGTCCAATTTGGTTTTGAAAGAAAATCAGAAAAAGTGATTTTTTAAAGCTTTTTTGGGGGTTTTATTCAGTTTCAGAGTGAGATTTTCAAATGTCTATTTTTATTGCTTTACTTCAGTTGTATACTTGCAAATGGATTCAGACTTGAGAACTGTGTGAATTTGATGATAACGATATCATAATTTGAACAATTAAGAATGATTTGAAGGGATTTAGTATTTTTGTTATTGTTATTATTACAGATTAGTTTAAACTACTGTTAATCTTTTATATGCTTTTTACAGGTTAATTTACCATGACGGAACCTTCTAAAGTCATTCATGTTCGAAACGTGGGGCACGAAATATCTGAAGTACTCCCCTGGCTCTCACTTTCTTTCTCTATTGTTGAATGTCTTTGTTGTTTGAACCTATTTGTTTTGGTAATATGATACTTTTATGATTATGCTACGGCTCGAATGCTGTAGTTTTTTTTTTTTTTTTTTTGCGAACTTGACATCGACAATGAGGGTGGGTGAAAAGGGTCATTCTGGAAAAATATCTCAGGAAAGTAATGTCTTAGAAACTGTCTTGAGGGTTATTGTGGAAACCATATCTCAGGAAATTTATATCTTAAGAAACTTCTTCTTAAGAGTCATCTTTGAATGGAATTCAATATGATTGCGATTTGTGACTATATTTTGTTAGCTCTAATGCCGAGACAAGATTTTTTTCTAAATCTGTGGATCTTGTCTCTTGTTCTGCTTCTATTCTTTCTCTTTTGTCCATTTGACGGCGCCTTCATATTGGTGTCAGTTTATGCCTAGATATGCGGTCCTTTCACTGAATGGCTCAAGCATATACTCTCTGTGTGTGCTTGTTTTATTTTATCACTTTTCTCTAGACCATGATTGGCATTTATTTTACTCCATTGCAGCTTTCTGTCCACTTGATTGGATAAGAATGGAGATGGAATTAATATTTGAACTCATGAGTTTAGATTTTAATGTGACGTCTTAGAAGTTAGCAAAGAATGAACTATGTTGCAGTTACAATTATAAGCACTATTTTTATGTTATTACACTGAAATGTTATTTGAGCTCTTTGTTTCAGAAGTTCCTGAAAGATTTGTAACTTTTGCTCTTTTGATTGCAGAATGATTTACTTCAGCTATTTCAACGTTTTGGAGTCATAACAAAGCTTGTGATGCTGCGTGCAAAAAATCAGGTTTTCTCTTTCACGCCTTTGATTAAAAGTGCTTGTATTCCTTGGAATTTCAAGGTGCTTCATTTTTCATCATGTTTTTATTTGTACAATACTACAATTGGTGCGCTGTATTTGCAGGCACTTATCCAAATGCAAGATGTTCCTTCTGCAATCAGTTCTTTACAATTTTATGCAAATACTCAACCTAGCATAAGGTTCAATTAGCTTAATTTACATGATTTACATGATTTCCATAACTATAGATTTGATATCTTGATCTTTGACATTATATACAGAGATTGCAATGCTCTATCTATTCCGATTGATATTAAAATTGCCCGAATAATCTAATTATCTTTATTTTATGTTAGGGGGAGGAATGTTTATGTCCAGTTTTCCTCTCATCAAGAGCTAACAACAGTAGATCAAAGTCAAGGACGAGGAGATGAGGTTAGATTTCGTTTATGTTTCAGAACTGAAAATTGCATGCTTCATCTTGTTGATTGCTTACAAAATATACAGAATTGGATTTGTACTTTATGTTTTCTGTGATATATCCCCCTACATCTTTTTGTATCAGTACCTCAGGCCATTAAAGTTCGGTGGGCTCTGTAAAATTTGTATTCTATGAATCTATAGTTATCATTTTCTCTTTATCATATACTTCTCTATTTATTCTCCTTTCTCTCTATCTCTTCCCTTTCTCAATGCTGTCTTGCTGTTTGGAACCCTCCGGATGCACAGCCAAACCGAATTCTCTTAGTTACAATTCATCACGTGCTCTATCCCATAACAGTGGATGTACTGTATCAAGTTTTTTCTCCTCATGGATCTGTGGAAAAGATTGTGACATTTCAGAAGTCAGCTGGTCAGATTCTCTCAGATTTCTCCCTTTCTCTTCTTTCTGTTTTAAGTTTTTCTGAATTTTAACTGAGTGGATTGGGATTATATTTTACCATGCAATACTTTTGTCTGATTCAAGTAGACACTCACGCACGGGCGCACACACCTTCACCCCATTAATACTTGGACACTGTGACACCATTAATAACTTAGAAAGAAATGATATTGCTGATCCAACTGTTGAACAATAATTATGTACGTCAATAAGTTTGTGTGAAGTTTCATAAAATTTTAATTTAACACCATAAGTTATGTGTTTTACTAATTGTTTTATCATATGTTTGCTAACTTTGTAGGCTTTCAGGCTCTCATCCAGTACCAATCACAACAGAGTGCTATAACTGCGAGAACTGCACTTCAGGTTCTTTAACATTTCCTTTATGTTTGGGGTTTTACAGGACTAGTTACTTCTCGTTTTGTTTCTAAACACTAATTGAAATTTTGGAATTTTCTAGGGTCGCAATATTTATGATGGTTGCTGTCAGCTGGACATTCAATTCTCAAAGTAAGTTAAATTTCTTTAAATAATTTATGTGTTTTTGGCTTTTGGGTTTATATTGTTTGTTATCTAACTTATGTTATGCATCTGTTTGAGTCAATTTGTAACACCTGAACCTTCTTCCTTTCTCTTATTTACTTTAATTTCTTATATGGACATTTAATTGGTCTCATTTACAGCCTTGATGAATTACAAGTGAACTACAATAATGACCGATCAAGGTGATTCAGTGTCTTTTTTCTCTTTTTTTTTTAATCACTTTTTATCATCACATTTTTTGCTGACTTCGCATCTTTTGCAGAGACTTCACAAACCCTAGTCTCCCTACAGAACAGAAAGGAAGACCTTCTCAAGTATGTTATGTTTGGCTTTTTAATTATCTATTTAGGAATCACATCTTCTTGTTGATATTTGTGAAGTGCATTCTAATAGGCATTTTTTTACTCTATATCTTCTGTGAAACAGGTTGGATATGGTGATGCAGGAAACATGTATGGTGTTCAGGGTTCTGGAGCCAGAGCAGGTGCTTAATTTAACTGCTTTGGATGGTTTATTTTGTTTTCAGATTGTGTTATTTGTTAGTTTACTAATTTATATCCTTTTCCCCTTCCTTCCAGGTGGATATCCGCAGGTGCGTATTTTTCAGATCAAGTTTAAGCCCCTGATGTGATGTTATACTGGCATGGTTGAATGTTTTAAGTTATTATAATTTTGTAGTTTATGAGAAGCACTGTTAAAAATGAGTGATGGTTGACTGCTCCTTGTGAAGGTTAAATAATCTAACTATTGTTTTTTAAACTGTAGATGCCCAATGCTGCCGCCATTGCAGCTGCCTTTGGGGGAGGTTTGCCTCCAGGAATAACCGGGACAAATGATAGGTGTACTCTTCTTGTCTCAAATCTTAATCCTGAGGTAAGTGCTTTCTCTGTCTTCTATCTGATCCCCCCTATCTCAGCCTATTCAGCTTGAAATTTGTTTATCTCAGAGAATCGACGAGGACAAACTGTTCAACTTGTTCTCCCTTTACGGGAACATCGTGAGAATTAAACTTCTACGCAATAAACCAGATCATGCACTTATCCAGATGGGAGATGGTTTCCAAGCTGAATTGGCAGTACACTTTCTGAAGGTTTGTTTCATGTCCACCTTGCTTACCTGGTTTTCAATTTCTATGATTGTGATAAACATTTTCAACTTTGACATGTAGGGAGCCATGTTGTTTGATAAGCGGCTCGAGGTGAACTTCTCAAAGCATCCAAACATAACCCAAGGTGCTGACACACACGATTACAGCAACTCAAATCTCAATCGATTCAATCGAAATGCTGCTAAAAATTACCGTTATTGCTGCTCCCCTACAAAGATGATCCATTTATCCACACTTCCACAAGACATCACTGAGGAGGAGATTGTGACCCTTCTAGAGGATCATGGAACCATTGTCAATAGCAAAGTCTTTGAGATGAATGGTAAGAAACAAGGTCTGGTTCAGTTTGAGACCGAGGAGCAAGCTACCGAAGCCCTTGTGTGCAAGCATGCCACCTCACTATCCGGCTCGGTAATCCGGATCTCTTATTCTCAGTTGCAGAATATATGAAACTTAACAATGTTAAGGATCCCAGACAACAACAACCGAAGTAATGGTTGCTAAGTTAATTAGAGACAGGGATTCTGACTTTGGAAGGATTTTTTATATGCAGAAAGATGATGATCTTCTTCATTATCTTGTAATGGTGGCTTTGATTGCTAATTTACTGTTGATAATCTCACACTCCCTGAATCTTTTCTCCCTTAATCATTTTCTTTTCTCATCTCCATTGCTCTTATCATTTCTTTAGATTGCTAACATAATGTAGAGTAGGTGTAGATTTTGTGATTGGTGAAAGTTGAGTCTTGAGGAATAGGAAGCTGGGGAAATCACTGCCTTCTTTTTACCACTTTTAATTATTTTTTGAATCATTCTTGTATTTTGGCCAAAATATGCCATTATGTTGTATTCTCAATCCAGAGTTTTTAATCCAATTAGTAATTTTTGTGTTTTTCTCAAGTGTTTCTATTGTTATACTCCATCCTTTTCCAGCTACATAATTTCCTCTGCCTCCAACCTACTTCTCTTCTTCATCTCCTATTATCTTCCTTTCTTCTCTCTTCCTTGCATGCTCACAGCGATTGTAAACACGTTCATTGTTTCTCCTTCTTTCTCACCTTTAGAACCGTTTCTCAACCCTTTCTCTCCCTGTGAGCCTACTCTACCCTCATTACTCATTTAAGGGAACACATAATTAAGCAGTTATAATAATGATTGATCGGGTATTTTAATATCATAACTCATCACTTCCCTTGCAATTGCATATATATTAAAACCAGGCTTGTTTCAAGCCTTCAACTGGGTTTTGGAAAAGTGGTTCAACTGACCAAGTGAAAAATTAATAATCATCATAAAATTTGGAATTTAAACTCCGGATGCACCTAAAATGCAATCAATTTTGTGTTCTTTTGGTTTTGTTTGGTACGGAAGTTAACTTTTGAATTTTTCTTATATGCATAGTATGTTTGATTTTATTTGTTTTGTCCTTTGGGTGTGGTTTGATTTCTTTGATTATGATATAAATTTTTTTGATTTAATTAAAAGTAAAATGTCTGACAATCAAGAAAGATTGAGACATCGTAAAGTGGTTCAACATGCATTATTGGTGCCATTTTATTTGATGCAGAAGCACCAACAAGCCTTAGAAGGCATGTGTCTCCGCAGTTCACGTGTCTTTGACATCGTCTTTTTGGAGACATGTGTCCTCTGTCGTAGAAGCCCTAGAAGTTCAATCTCCTGAACCTGCTATTGTCGTTCCTTTCATGAAGTCCCTGAGACACATCACTACTTTAATAGTTATGCATATTTTTTGTTTTCATAGGTTCTCATACATTTTGGGAGCTACTTTTATAGGTTCTCATACATTTTGGGAGTTACTTTTATTCTATTTTCCCCGTCGTTTTCTTAAGAATCACATCGCTTTGGAGTACACTTCTAAAGGAAAAAAATCACACCAATTTTATTGATATTTTTGTATAAATTGGATATCCTGGGCACGCAACTGTAACTCTCGAGCCTTGGATGACCATAATAGGCGACAAAGCTCTTCCTAAAAAAATTTAGGCAAAATAACCTTTTTGGCCCCTTAAGTTTACCTCGAGGTCTATTTTAGTCCCTTAATTTTAAAAAATTTCAAATTGATCATTTAATTTTTCAAATAGTGCCACGTTCATCCTTTCCGTTAGCATAGTTAGTCAAAGTCAATAGTAGCGTACAAGTGGCGCACAGTGTAACTAATGTGGAATCTCTCGACCATGTGGAATCACGCGTGGCATATGATGTGGTACAAGTGTATAATCAAAGTCATCAAAAATCCAAAAAAATTAAAAATTTTGCATTTAGCCAAGATTAAAAGTCATGTCATGTTGATTGTATAAGGAAACTAAGTACCACTAAACCACTTTGTATTTGTTGTTTCAAAATTACAAAGTGGAAATATATGCACATTTCCATAAAGCTTTTCCCAGCAACACAAGATGGAACCTTATTCACTGCATGTAGGGTGGACGTCAGACATATCAGTTTTTAAATCCCTTAGACCATCTCCAGCGGAGGTTCTTGGATTGGGTTTGCCAGCGTGACACCCAGACTTTTTGCTTTTCCTTCTTCCAGCATGGCCATCGATGAAACAACAAACAACGGCACAATTCATTTTTTTTTTATTTTTTAAATTGAAAACTAGCCGTTCAACGGCTAGTTACTTTTTTTTTTCAACTTCTTTTTTATTATAAATATAATTTTGGTTTCAAAAAATTTACCAACACAAATTTCTCTCACTTTTATTTTCTCTTTAATTTAAAATTTTTCTCTCACAATTTCATCATTTTATTCCTAAGTTTAATTATATATCAAGTATTTGAGATTAATTTTAATTATCATTTTAAATTATAAGTTTAATTTGAATTTTATTTAATTTATATCAAATTTAATTTAAATAATTTAAATTATTATTTTAATTAATATAAAATTTAATATGAATAAAATATTAATATATAAAGTAAAGTTGTGGGACTCAATATGAGTTCTTCAGTATTGCACCATTGGAGTGAAAAACTAGTTGAGTTGCTTCAAACTGAAGTGGCTTAATAGGTCCCACAAAGAACCAAAAAATGAGTTAACGGTTGGAGATGCTCTTAGTTTTGCAGATTCAGAATACAAAACACGTAGATTTACACAAGGTACGAGCAGAGATCATAAGGTGTTAATATCACATGTAAAATCAAAATATAACTTTCACTAAATTATTAGTAATCATTAAAAAAAGTAGAATGATTTGGCATTACATATTGAAACAGTAACAATTATGTGAAATGAATCATATATGCTTACCATTTAAACCAACTATAACAAGAATGTGTGGGTAATTATGTACCTTTATATAGAAGGAGAAGTAGAAAAACAAAAACAAAGCATGATTATTAAAAGTCATTCCATACAGGAGAGAATAAAAAGTATACAAGCCAATTAAGTGCAGTTTATGTTCTCACATTATCAACTAGGGAATATGATTACATGTAGAAGTAGAATTCCTCCTTCCTAGGATCACCTCATTCTTGCAGTTCCATAAGGAAATCACCTCAATCACCAAAAGAAAAACAAAATCAAATCAACGCAAATGATAAATATTCATTGACTTGCTTAAATAATGAAATTCAATAACTTTGATTTATGACAGCTTATGTGCATTAACCAAGACATTTGCTTGCTGGATTATTGTCATGGTTAAAATATCTGTAATGCATCAAGTTGTAAGCTACTATTACTATTAGTAACTTGCGGGAAACTAAGGTTAAAATGTTTTGGGAAATGAAAAATGGAAGTTGACCGCACATCCAAATCAGTTCCTCAACCTACGGAGCACTCAGTCTAGACATGAACAACAACATCATAGTTTTGGCTTCTGATACATGAAGTCCTTTGAAGTTTCTTAATTAATTTGGGTTACTGAAAATCACACTCAAGAAATCCTTTTTCCTAATATAACAACATAACATGGCATTGAAATATCATAAGTTGATAGTAGCTTTGTTGGTAGAGTTGTCCATTTAGGAAGATGAGGTCTCTAGTTTGATTCCTATAAAAGGGCAAAATTTTAGAATTTTATTTGGATTTTTAATGACCTTGGATTTTTAATGACCTTTATGATGAGTATAAGTCATGTAAGATGCCACGCGTATGAGTATATACCACGTCAGATGCCACACGAGAAAAAATTGACGTCATTTGTGAGAATTAGACGGAAAGGACTTAAATGACACTTTTTGAACAATTAAATGACCAACTTGAAATTTTTTAAAATTGAGAGACCAAAATGGACCCTGAAGCAAAGTTAAAGGACTAAAAATAGTATTTAATTAGGACCTCAATAAAATTTAATATTGCTACATGCTCGGGGCTAGGTTCGAACTAGGACCTCTAGAAGAAACTCTTATCTCAACCAACTGTTGTTTTTATATAATTTTATTGATATTGATCCATTTGGAAGTGGAAAAAGCATTTTTTCCATATTAAAAAGTGTTTTCTTTCAAATAGGTGCATCTTTTAAAGAATCACGCGAGATAAAAAGGAACGTCCATGACGTATGTGTGAGAGGGTTTGAAACTCTAATCGTCACTTGATTATAACATCATATTCTATTGTGGGGTGGTCCAAGAGTTTAGATCTGCACCCTCTAATATATTTGTTCCGCCTCATTTTTTACAGGCATAAACATCAACATAATTTGTGTATTTTTAGTCTTAAAATATGTAGTGCCCGCATGCCCACACATTCTAATGATTAAAAACATTATATTCATTTTCAAATCATTTTCTAACCTTGTTAGGTAATTCTATTTGAACATATAGTTGCTTTTCTAATTATCACAATTAATTAGCCAAATAGTTACCCTCAATTTCGTACTGCATAATCTTCTTCTTCAATTGCAACCCCCTATTCTCTCGGGTGAATTCGTGACCGACAAAAATTTGATCGATTGTTAATTACTATATCACAAGCACCAAATGTCCTATGTCTAACAAAATTAGAGGTTGAAGAATAAAGTGAGATACAATTGGACAATATATAGTTATAATACTTATGCATAATTCGGAATCAATCAGCTCATTCATCAATGAATCAAAATAAAAAATCTATTTTTTATCGAATCATAAAAAACATTACAACTGTATATAACAGTATTCAACAAATTATATCGATCAAATAGGTTTAAAACAGACTCATCTAAAAGGACATAATCTAATAAAATTAGTCACTCATGTTACAACTATTCATAACAAAAGAGATTAAAGAAAGGGCAAATGACACTAGAAGCAAATGAATTGACTCTTATGATGGATCATCAACCTTGTACCTCTAGCACTTCACAACAACCTTTCTTCGATCAACTTTTGGAACCCTTGCATTCAGAATTATTTTTGACTTTTAAAGAAAACAAAATCTTGAAACGCAGAAATTGCGCCACGATGGTATCACGGTGCGATTTATAACCTAATTGATGTGGCAAGCTAGGATGCAAAAAAAATCATGCCACAATGCATTCTCATCGCACCACAATTTCAACAAAATCATCTTTCTTCATGTGGTTATCAAGGGATTGCACCACGATCCTCTGCAAGATTTAGCAACTTAAAATTTGTCTTTGTGTTCCATTTGCACTTCACTTTTCTTCAATGTAGCCTTCACAATGTGTGAGCGCCGTAGAGTTGTATGGTTATAATGAACTGACATGAGTTGGACTTTCTACAATAGTCTTGTTTCCTGATATAAAATGCTTCAAAACACACAATGTTAATAAAAAACAATAAAAAATAATGTAAAACTCATTGAAGATTATAGTATGAGTGAGTGTCATCAGTCGCTAATGCGACTCTTCTCTTCCTCGTTTATCTCAGCCTAAGATCACTTCACAATTTCACGGCTTCCCCTATTTATTTTCCAATATGCAAACAGTGAAGAAGGAGAAAACAATTTTTTGACAGCGATTTCCTCTAGGCTCTGCAAAGGTTGTGTTCTACAACTTAACCTTATGTTTTTTGTGCAAACGTTTTCTCTCTACAAGTAATGCCTCTTTGTTTTTGTCATCTGATCCCATTCTATTTTTTACTGACTGGTGAATTAATGTTTATTTCCTCCATGTCACATTGTCTGTTATGGTGTGTTTTTGAATATCAGACAATTTGAGTCCTATTTTGTGGTCTGTGTTTTCTGATCTTATGGAACCTCCACGAAGATTGAATTAAAATGGAGAAAGAAAATCCAAAAGCTAATGGATGTGGCAAGAAGGAACACAAAAAGTTATGTTCAATAACCTTCATAAATCAAAACTTCTTGGAAAACATAGGGGAGATAATGACAAGACTTCTGAAGAATCTAGTCACTAGAGGTAGTGAGGGTTTGTGCCAAACTTGGAGCAAACACAAAAACAAAAAGGCTTAGAAATTTGCAAATAGAAACGAGAATAATCAAGGATAGTGTTATGTAGTTAAGATGATGCAGATGTACATAAAATTAATTTTGTTTTAATGTTACTTCCAACTTGAAATAAGAGAGGTGCTCAAGGGAAAAAAAGTTCGCAGAACACTTAGAACTTTTTCATGAATTAAAAAAAAAGTAGATTTAGTAACCGTGCAAGAACCTTGGTGTAATGGTTTTTTTTAGAAAGCCAAAAAATAAAATATATTAATAGGAAGAGGCATAAGTAATGCCTATGATACAACACCGATACAGTCATGCACAAACGCAGGAAAGAACATGCAGTGCCTGCACAAACGTATACCAGAGAAAGACAGAAACAATACAACAAGAAAAATCAACCCAAAAGCCAAAACACCACACCACAATCTATACAACAACGATTACAAGCTCACAAGCAACTCAGATTAAACACCATAGAATACCAGCTCAACAGCTAGAGACTGGTATAACAGAAACACTCCAGATTGAGATAGCTCCAACAAGGGCCATGGCTACGATACAATCCAACAAACTACAACTGCACTTCAAACAAACCACTACTACTGCCTGGAAAACTCCTCCGAATAATCACCTTGGTGTAATGGTGTGGTTGCTCGTAGAACTACCAAAAGTTTGGACTTCAAGAATTATTTGATCTTATAAGCTAGAGGTTTCTCTAGAAGTTAGAAACTACACTAGAGAGAGAGAAAAGCTTTTTCATTGATTGTAACTGAATTCTGTTATTGATTACCAGTTAGTTAAATTGAAGTTACTTATAATAACAAGGTGACTGGCAATGCTAGGTAACCCTAGGCTGTGAATGGCAGTTCCTAGTAACTCTACTTTTAGCCAAATACAAAGTACACTCTAACACCCCCCCCCCCCCCCCCCAAACTCAAGGGGTGGTAACAACCCTGAGTTTGTGTCTAAGATTGAGAAAACCAGTTGAGGCCAGAGGCTTGGTAAGCACATCAGCCCACTGATCAGTACCAGAAACATGTATAACCAAGACCTGTTTTTCCAACACCTTCTCTCTGACAAAGAAGAGATCAATCTCCACATGTAATAGGATTATGAGCAAGAAGCACTGTTGACTAATTATCACAGAGTATATAAGGGACTTTGGTGTGAATATGGAGTTCTTTGAGGAGTGTTTGAATCCAAAGAAGATCAGCAGTAGCTTGACCAAGACTTTTGAATTCAGACTTAGTGCTGGACCTGGCCACAACAGGCTGCTTTTTGGACCACCATGAAATGAGGTTGGGACCAAAGTATATAGCAGCACCTGAGGTGCTCCTCTTGTCATCAGGATCAGATGCCCAATCTGCATCACAAAAAACCTGAATGGCTGGAGCACTAGTAAGAGGTAAGGGGGGAAGTTGCAGACCATGAGAGAGAGTGCCTTTGAGGTACCTCAGGATTCTTTTCACAGCAACTCAGTGTGCCTCCAAGGGATGAGACATGAACTAGAAAAATTTATTCACTGAATAGGCAATGTCAGCCTTGTTAGAGTGACATATTGTAGAGCTCTAACAACAGACCTATACATGTAGGGATCAGTAAGTGGAGGAGAACCTGTCTTGGTGAGTTTGCAAGTGGATTACATAGGTGTGCTGACTGATGTAGAGTCAAATATATTAGTTTTGAGAAGAAGGTCTTTGATATATTTTGTCTGAGTGAGAAGAAAGGACTGAGAATTGAGTCTTTTAACTTCAATGCCAAGAAAATAGTCTAGGTATCCTAAATGTTTGAGAGAAAAATCCATATGCAGTTTGGAGATGATGGATTTCACCAGAGCAACTGAAATTCCAGTGATGATAATATCATCTACATAGATTAGCAGATACACTGTGTACCCTTGTGAGAAGTAAATGAATAAGGAAGGGTCACACTTGCTAGGCTGAAAGTTGAGTTGCACCAGGGTTGTTTGAAGCCTTTCAAATCATTGTCTAGGAGCTTGCTTGAGGCCATAAATGACCTTATCGAGTTTGCAGACCAGAGTAGGATCACCACTTTCAAAGCCTTTAGGTTGAACCATGTAGACTTCCTCATCTAGAAACCCATTAAGGAATGTATTATTCACATCCAACTGTTGGATGGTCTAATTATGAGTGAGAGCAATAGATAAAATCAACCTAATAGTGATAGGTTTTACAACTGGAGAGAAATTATCATTAAAATCAAACCCCTCTCTTTGATGAAAGCCTTTTGCCACAAGTCTGGCCTTATACTTGTTAACTGTGCCATCGGGATTCTCCTTAATTCTAAACACCCACTTGCTGCCTATAACCTGCCTTTGAGGTGGGAGAGGAACCAAGGTTCATGTGTTGTTGTTCATAAGAGCATCATATTCTGCTTGCATTGCTACTTTCCACTGGACATCAGAGATGGCATGTTTAACTATTTTGGGTTCAGACAGTGTGAGCAGCAACTTGGGTTCAAGTCTGGGTTGAGTAAACCTGACTTAGCCCTTGTCTGTATAGCATGACTATTAACTAGAATGACAGCAACTGGAACTGCCTTGGGAGGAATAGCATTAGCTGGGGAAGCTTCAGATTGACTGGAGCTAGGAGGATCTGATGCAGGGGAAGACTGATCAGATGTTGAAAGGTGTGAGGTAGAAGAATCAGTGGCAGTGGAATCAGGGGCATGAGACCTGCCAGGTGGGATTGAAGAGGAAGATGTAGAAGGTCTAGGAGTATTATAAGGACTGTCATTATCAAGACTATTTGTAGGCACATGTTGTATAGACTGAGTGGAGGATGAAGCAAGGGGCTTAGAAGAGGAAGAGACTGAATTAGAATTAGGAGAGGAAATAGATGGGAATGTAAGAGAAAATGGAGAAAGAGAAACAGATGAAAAGGAGTTTTGAGTAAGAGTTAGAGTGAGGGATGGAAATAGTTCAACATAAGGGAATCTAGACTCATGGAATAACACATCTTTGGAGATAAAAAAGTCTACCACTAGGTGCTAGACATCTGTATCCTTTGTGAGAGGTGGAATATCCAAGGAAGACACACTCTTGAGACCTAAAGTCAAGTTTGTGACTGGAATAAGGTCTTAAGAGAGGGAAGCAGGCACAACCAAACACTTTGAGAAAAGTGTAGTCAGGGCTGGTGTTAAACAACAAGGAGTAAGAAACTTGGAATTGGATTGAAGTTGAAGGAAGTTTATTGATAAGATAAATTGCAGTTGAAAAGGCAAAGTCCCAGTAAGTTAAGGGCAGTGAAGCTTGACTTAGCAATGTGAGCCCTGTTTCCACAATATGCTTATGCTTCCTTTCTATAACACCATTCTGATGGTGTGTGTGAGGACAGATAACCCTGTACAGAATACCAAACTCAGCCAAGAATTTGTTGAATGGCCTGAATTCCCCACCCCAGTCAGACTGAAAAGTCTTGCCAAATTGTAACTCCAATATTGTTTTGAATTGTTTAAATGTAGCTAGAGCTTCATACTTGTTTTTAAGAAAGTAGATCCAAGTAAATTTAGTGCAGGCATCTACAAAGGACATGTAGTACTTGTGGCCTAGTGTAGATGCATTGGGAAATGGCCCCCATAGATCACCATAAATCAGTTCTAAAGGTGTGGAGTGTGTTGTGTGTGAAGGTGAAGAGGGAATTCTGTGAGATTTACCCATACAACAGGCTGAGCAGAAGAAATAAGCTTCTTTATTATCTAAAACAACATTACAACTTTGAAGTACAAGATTAAGAGCATGTTTATTAGGATGGCCTAGCCTTAAGTGCCACATGGCAGTAGGATTAACATGAACAACAGTAGTATTAATACTAGGTAACAAAGTAGTAGAACACACAGAATTGGCAGCGGTCTTGAAACTTGAGCTGGAGAAGTTGAGTGAAGTGAACTCATACAATCCATCAATTCCAACAGCACCTTCAAGTACCACCTCATGTGTAGCCTGAGATTTTATAAGGCACTTATCAGAGGTAAACAGAAAATATACTTTATTATCACGACAAAATTGACTGACACTGATAAGATTCTTTGTAATAGATGGAATAAGTAAGAGTTTATTCAAGGTAAGAGGTGTGTGTGGGTGTGTGTTAGACAGAAAAGTGCTAGAACCAGTGGAATTGATGGGAAAACCTTGTCCATTGCCAATGAAAATCTGATCAGGACCTTCATATGGTGTCACTTGCTGCACATTCCTTGAATCATTAGTAACATGATATGATGCTCTTGAGTCAGGATACTAGGATGCACTAGGAACAATTGCAGGCTGAGAATTTACAACTAAAGCACTAGGTAGAGTGAGTTGAGGAATATCCCTGCTGTTGGAGGGAGGTCTGGTCCAAACATTGGCAGCCTGCAAAGCATAGGGTGTAGGTGAAGCAGTCCAAGGCTGAGGAGCATATGTTGGTGCAAAGTTAGTTGTAGGTTGAAACTACTGATTAAATCTATGCCAGCAGTTGAGTGCAGAATGTCCAACCGTAGAGCACACTTGACACTGCACTGAGGACCTGCCACCTCTACCACGACCTGAGCGACCACCTCTTGAAGCTCTACCTCCACGAAATTGCTGAGTGTCAGTGTCAGAATTCTGAGCAACTGGTGGAGGTATAGATTCTTGTGCAACAGAAGTTGTATCCTCAGGATTGGAGCCAGTAGAAGCAGCATGTGTGAGATTTAGAGACACCGGATCTAGAGTAGATTGCTTCTAGAACCTGTTCTGACGCAATTTATGAGCAAGCAAAAGAATCTCCACTTCATCAAGATCCATTACACCAAACTTACTCTCCACAACTGACACCACTGGAGCATATTCAGTTGGTAAACCTTCCAAGATAACATTAATGTGGTGCGAAACTGGAATTGGATCACCAATTGAAGCCAGAGCATCAACAATATTGCAAATCTTGAGTAAATAGTCATGAACAGTAGAATCAGCAAGAGTTAGGGCACGGAGCTCAACACGAAGTTGTTTAGCACGAGCACGAGTTTGTTTCTGAAAATAGTTAAAACGACGATCCCAGAGTTCATGAGCATGTGTGCATCCAAGAACTCGTGAGAGGATATCGCTCGATAACTTGGATTGCAGCCACGATAACAACATTTGGTCCTTTTGTAACCAACGAGTGTATGTAGGATTAACAGTACCTGAGTTGCGAGCTTCATCATCCACAAACTGAGGTGGAATACGCAAACAAACGACGAACTCAGTGAGATTGTGTGTGTTGATGTACGGCTCGATCTGTTGCCGCCATAGATGGAAGTTCTTCTCGTCCAGTTTGTGTGCGATCTTGAGCGCGAACTGGAATCGAGTCACATCATCAGTGGAGTTTGGCATTTCCGGCGTGTTCGCACCAGAGAGATGAGCAGAGGTTGTCGGCGAAGACTCCGGAGATGGTGGTTGCACCATCGCAACAAAGGATCAACAGGCGTAAACTGATACCATGTTAGAAAAGAAACTACACTACAGAGAGAGAAAAGCTTTTTCATTGATTGTAACTGAATTCTGTTATTGATTATCAATTAGTTACATTGAAGTTACACCTTGTTACTTATAGTAACAAGGTGACTGGCTATGCTAGGTAACCCTAGGCTGTGACTGACAATTTCCAGTAACTCTACTTTTAGCCAAATACAAAGTACACTCTAATACTAGGGAAGGCTGTCAACCCCTAACTCCTTTCAGAGAATAAGAGAAATGAGATTTGGATAAAACTCCATAATATTGATGGAGTTATTAAAGGGCCTTGATTAAGCATGGATGACTTTAATGAGAAAATTTTACCCCATACCCCTACATTTATCCCCATACCCCTACTCATAAAATTTTTTGACGAAAATACCCTCATATAAATAGTATTTCTTTCAAAATTTTCATTTTTCTTTCTCATTTTTTCTTGTTACAAACGGTAAAAATCGCTCAAAATTTGGCTTCCGGAGAACACACAGAGACTACTTCTGGATCACAAAAAATACACTTCCGGAGAACACACGTTTGCTACATCCGGAGAACAAAATATTAATAACCGGATAACTCAAGTAAGATAGTTCCGGTTCAATTTTTTTCGTTGACACATACCGAATAACTTGCCACCGTGTTATCCGGTTTGTGTAGTTTCTTCACCGGATAACTTGATGCTCAGTTATTCGGTTTATGTATTTCTTTCACCGGATAACTTGATGCTCAGTTATCCGGTTTGTTAATTTCTTCACCGGAAAACTAGATGCTGAGTTTTCCGGTTTTGTTTCGATTTTTAATTTTTAATTTTTTTTTTCAGTGGCTCGCCGTTTTAGAGGACGCGACGGATTTATTTATGCGATAGTATTTATAATTATATTATGATTGATGATACATAAAAAATATAAAAAATAATATGAAGTTAAACGTCACTCATAAAAATGTAAAAAATAATATGTAGTTAAACGTCAATCAAAATAACGGAAAAAAATAATATGAAGTTAAACGTCGATCATAAATTAACATGTGTTGGGAGCACAGGCGTAAGTTGCTGCCAGTGTTGTAAACGTCCAGCAAATCCAATTATCCATGATGTTGCATCTGATGTCCGATGTGTTCTCCAATCTGTTGTGACTGGTGGCAAGGGAAATCCCTCATTCATATTTACCTGTTTAGAAAGTTTATAAGTAAGACGTAAATCGTATAGAATTAAGCAATATAAAAAACTATAATATTTACCTGAACCCAATGATTTGAGTTTACAAAACCAATGCAGTAAATCGACACATTAGGCCTATGTGTAGTCGTCATAGGGAAGAAACTCAAACTAAAAGCACTTAGTGAGACAAGAATGATGTTATACCGATTTGCTATCACATAACCCATTTCTGGTATTGTCATCCATTTATCAAATGGCTGAGAACCTAAAGATGATATCAACAAAGATTCTCTCACTTTTGAATAATTAGTTTCAAATAACTTCTCATATAGACTTTTTCTGGGACCTCTCATTTCATTATCCAAATCACGACGAACCATTGACCACCCTTCCTCACCATATCCATGCAAAGATGCAATAGCTCTAAACCCACAATTTCCATCATCCTTTACATCAACAATTTCATCAATAAATGGTCTTATATGTTCTGGAAATTGTACAATGTACCTATGAGATGGTTTATTCTTTGAGGTCTGGGATAACTGCGAACAAGGCTTCTTTGAAGATTTTTGGGAATTGTTGTGTTCTTGATCAACATACTCATGATACGAAGGATCACGATAAACATCATACCCAACAGGTTTCTTCCCTTTTCTCTTCACTCCTCCTTTGGTCTTTATTTTTTCAGGTGGTGGTACCATCTTTGTTGTAGTGGGGTAAGCAATTTCGCACACCTTGCTTTTTAGTGCTCTCTTTCCTGCAAGATCTAATGAATGAAACCTCTTCCACAGTGCTTCAATCGCATTTGTCATATCCACCTCTGCTCCATCCTCTGTATCTACCTCTTGTTCACCTTCCATACTCAGTTTCCTCCAATGGATATGAATAGCATCAATTGGTATTGGTTCACCACTCAATGTGTATCTCCCTAATTCACAGGCACATGGTAACCCGTATACTGTTCTACGAAAACACCTGCACATCTGGGTGTTTGTACCCACCATGTCAACCCTATGCCACTCTTCAGCAATGTGCCGCAAAACAGCTCTAGATACTGATCCACGCAAATTTGAATAATATAGACTAGTGTGTGCATGCTCAACCTCATAAAAACTCTTCTGAAATGAAGCTCTAATATTGCCCACTTGAACCTTGATGTTGCCATTCATAGCCTCCCAGCACTTGCACATATCACCTAAACTGTTCTCCAACATTTGCTTCATTACCATAGAAAACAAACTATGGATATAAAACAAAAACATTACCTGTTAGTAGTGATGTTGCCTAAATGCAACACTTTATTGATCCAAGCTTCAACAAATCTATGCCTATGAGGTGTCAACCATGTGTCTTTCACATAATCCAGAAAATGTCGATATTCTAAACATGCATGCTTAAGCAATTTCAACTTTTGATGGTATTCCACCTCATCACTAGCTTTTACAAGTTCATATCAAAGCTCCTCTATCGATTTTCGCATGTCATTCACAACATACTCCTTGCACTTCGCTTTCACATTCTTGTTTATGTGAAATCGGCACAGCAAATTAACTGTCGTAGGAAATACTGTTTCAATTGCTTTCATCAAAGCAAGATCTCTATCAGTTAAAATTACTTGTGGCCATAATCCTTGTTTAGTAAATAACTGTTTCAATTTATCTAGTACCCAGCATAAAGTCTCTGTTTGCTCAGATTCCATATAGGCAAATGCAACAGAAAATGTTAACTCAGTTGATGTCACACCAACTATTTCAAACAAAGGTTGCCTATACTTATTGGTTTTGTAAGTACTATCCATAATCAACACAATAGGAAACAGATTCAACAACTTCACAGAGTCTGGATGGGCCCAGAAGATATCTCTCACAACTTCTGACTCATCTTTTTTCCTACTTCAATAAACATAATCTGATTCCTCTATCAATTTAAACAACTGTTGCATTTCTGTTCTAGGGCCCCTGATGTTTTTTTGAATCTTACTCTTATGTTTATATATTTGGGTGATTCGAGTCACACTCTCCGGATCTCGTTCTTTCAATGACAACAATATGTGTCTTGGAGGAACATGACGTTTTGACAAATCAGCTATATGTTGTTGGTCATCATCATTGAGTCGACTTACAAACGCATGGCCTTCAAATCTATCGGGTAAACCATGGTTGTGAACTCCACATTTTACATCAATTTTCCATCCGGAACCATCTTTTGAAGGTGTTGATCTTACTTTGAAAGGACAATTACATTTTTTGGTAGCACTTTGTGTTTCGCTATCCCCTTCTTTGTATTTTTCACCTCTATCACAGCCAAATATAACCTTGTCACTTCTTCCTCTCTTGCCAGTATTAGTGTCCGAACGGGTTATAATAACAGTGACTCTATTCCTCAGTCCAACCTCCTTAATCCACCTAGTCTCCTTTTCTCTTGTAGGAAATTTTTCTGTAGTCAAGAATATTTCTGTTGTATCTACAGCTGTCTGGTCTTTGTCACATATCATCAAAGGAATATCCATGTCTCCTACACAAACTTAAATTAAAAAAAAATATTAAAAAAAAAACGAACCGGATAACTATGTCCCACGTTATCCAGTTGAATAGTAACCAAAACCGGATAACTTGACAACAAGAAATTCGGTGAACAAAAATATGTAAACCGGATATCTTGGAGACAAGTTATCCAGTTTACATACATTGCCTCTAAAATACAAACTGGATAACTTATGGTTGTGTTATCCGGTTCACTATATATGTTAACCGGATTTCTTGTGATAAAGTTATCCGGTTTAAAAAAAACCATTCTGGAAATCCTTACCCTATGTTCTCCAGTTCTCGTCGAATAATGCCAAAAATTACTGTTGAATTTGTATGACTGTATGGTAAAAAGTAAAAAAAATATAAATAAAAAATTAAAAGACAAAATTGGAATTTTTAAAAATTTGTAGGAGTATGGAGGTATGAGGATAAATGTAGGTATATGAGGTAAAATTTTCCTTTAATGAAATTGCTAATCTAAGAGGCGCACATACACGTTACCTTTCGGTTTTTTTAGGTAACTTCCAATATCCAAAGCACTTAATGCTCTTTTCCCCCCTTCTATTTAACCTTTTCTTACGCCACCACATCTTCCCCACTATATTATAAAAAAAAATAAAAAAAAATAAAAAAAAATACTACAACCTCCATTCTCTTTTTAAAAATTTTTATTCACTTTTTCTGATAAGACGGTCATTAATTTTTTTTCTCCAAATAGACCTTTAATTATATTACATTTTTTTCTACAATATATAATAAATACTCTCGTTTAAACATTTATTTTTTCTCATTTCTAAAAATAAACTTATAAATTATACAAATAGTCGATAAATAATTTAACCAATTTTCTTAATAAACTTAATTTATTCTATGGAGTTTTATATTTAAGAACAAAAATAATATTAAAAATAAGTTGATATATCAAGACAATCTGTTTGATAAAAATAGTGGTTGACTGATAAGTTAGTTGATAATTTATAACTTATGATTGATAGCTGGTAACTGATAGCTTATACCTTATAGCTGATGACTGATGACTTATATAGCTCATAAGTTAATTGAAATGTTTGGTAAAATAACTGTTTAATTAGGTGATAAAATAAAATGATATAAAATATATTTAATAATTATTATTTTATTTTAAATTATAATAAATTATAAAAGATAGTTGTGGATTTTAGTTAAAATAATAAGGGTAAAAGTGAAAGAAAAAATGATAAACTATAAACTATAAGCTAAAATGCTATTTAAAATAGCATCTGAAAAATAAGTTATAAACTAATAAAATAAGTTATAAACTTGTGATGAAAATACCGTTATCAAACAGGTCTTTTGTTGTCATATGAGCATATAAGCTATACGATATAAATTATAAGCTCAAAAAGTATCTTCTCAAACAGAGTCAATATATTGCTATTTTGAATAAAATAAATAAATTCAATAATAAATTATCTAATATATTTTATAGTTAAAAATATAAAAAAAAAATAAACCGTTAGAAGATTATCATTTCATAATCACACCAAATGGATCAATTAAATAGATAGTTTGATAAATAATTAAGATAATAAAATTAAAATTTTGAACTAATTAATAAAAAAATAGAGATAAAATTAAAAGTTCTAACTAATTAATAAAAAAATAGAGGTGTTACACATACTCTATTTTGGAATCAAGATGTTTTTGACAATATTTTCACGATGAAAAAGGAACTTTTAGATAGAATACATGATACAAAATCAATTCAATTAATCTATTAAAAAATCTATATAATCCATCTATCACATAAAACTTAAGTTAGTAGATTAGATTAAATCCATCCATTTATATGTATGAATTGATTCAATTTATCCAACATATTTTAATGATCAAATGAATTATTTTTATCTTCCTTAGATTTTTTTTTTTTTTTTAATAATTAAAAATGGATTTTTTTAAAAATAGAATTGATTTTTTTTTTCTAAAAAAAAAGAACTGATTTTTTTTTCCGAAAAAAAAAACTGATTGTGATTATTTTTTCTCCCGAAAAAAAACCAATTTTATTTCGAAAATTAAAAAAAATCGATTTTTTAGAAAATTCGAAAAGTTGTTTTTTCTCAAATAAAAACCGATTTTTTTTCTAAAATTAAAAATTGATTTTTTAAAAAAATACAAAAATTCGATTTTTTCCAAAAGAAAATCAATTTTTTTTTAAAATACAATAAATCATTTTTTTTACGGAAAAAAATATTTTTTTCATTGTTACAAAAAATTGATTTTTTTTCTCAAAAATACAAAAAATGATTTTCGTCGAATACAACGGATGCGTGAGGTGCTAGTACATCCACAATGTGTGAGCATGGAGAGTTGTCTGGTTATAATGAATTGACATGAGTTGGACTTTCTACAAAAGTCTTGTTTCCTGATCTAAAATGCTTCAAAACACACAATGTTAATAAATAAAAAAACAATAAAAATTAATGTAAAACTCATTGAAGATTATAGTATGAGCGAGTTTCATCAGTCGCTCCGGCAACTCCATTCCGACCCTAGTGCGGTTCCTCTCTTCCTCGCTAATCTCGGCCCGAGTTTATTTTTTTTACTCTCTGAGATCACTTCAAAATTTCACAATTTTTCGACAGCAGTTTCCTCTAGGCTCTGCAAAGGTTGTGTTCTAGAACTTAACCTTATGTTTTTTGTGCAAACGTTTTCTCTATACAAGTAATGCCTCTTTGTTTTTGTCATTTGATCCCATTCTATTTTTTTTACTGACTTGTGAATCAATGTTTATTTCCTCCGTGTCACATTGTCTGCTATGATGTGTTTTCAAATATAAGACAATTTGAGTCCTATTTTGTGGTCTTTGTTTTATGATCTTATGGAACCTCCACGAAGATTGAATTAAAATGGAGATGGAAAATCCAAAAGCTAATGGATGTGGCAAGAAGGAACACAAAAAGTTATGTTCAATAACCTTCATAAATCAAAACTTCTTGGAAAACGTAGGGGAGATAATGACAAGACCTCTGAAGAAACTAGTCTCTAGAGGTAGTGAGGGTTTGTGCCAATCTTGGAGCAAACACAAACAAAAAGGCTTAGAAATTTGCAAAAAGAAACGAGAATAATCAAGGATAGTGTTATGTAGTTAAGTTGATGCAGATGTACATAAAATTAATTTTGTTTTAATGTTACTTCCAACTTGAAATAACAGAGGTGCTCACGGGAAAAAAAAGTTGGCATATCTAGTCTCCAAGTCCTGTAAGTTATTTATGAGTTGCGATATAGTCCCTCAATAAAAAAAACGATTCGATTTGGTCTCTTATTGTAACTTTCGTCAACATATTTGATCCATTTCGTTCATTCAAGTGTTTTACCGTTACTTACTGCCACGGTGGCACGTCAACTGTATGCCCAGTCATGAAATGAATAAATTCCTTAGTTTTTAAAGGGTTAGATGTTTTGCTCATCTTGTTCTCTGCAGCTTGTTTTCTTCTTCTTGTTTTTTTCTTTTGGTCTCCATTCCTAGGGTTTCTCTGCAGCTTGTTATCTTCTTCGTGTCCAATGCCTAAAATGTCAAGCAGTTCTTCAATTGGTACATCTGGATCTGTTGTTCGAAGAAACAGAAGGAGGGAGTGCTTTTGCCAAGATGAATGTGTGCTTCAGATCGTAGGTGACATGAGTAGTGTCAATTTTGGGAAAAAGTTTTGGGGTTGCAGAAATTTCAGAAATCATGTGAATAAGGGATGTAATTTCTTCAAATGGTTCGACGACGACATTGTCGATGAAAGAGATTTGAAGATACAGAGGCAGAAGAAGAAGATTTATAGGTTGAAGAATGAGATCATCAACACAAGGGGATGGCTGAAGTTGTCTATAATCATTGGAATATTCAGCTTAATGTTTAATGTTATGTTTGTAACAATAGTTTTTTAGGTTGGTTGTTTATGTGTAACAAGGAGGTTGAATTGTAGTTGTCAAAATAAATGAAAGAAATGTAGTTGTTTTTGTTTGAGAATTGTTGCTTTGGTTTCTGTCAAAATTTAGTTAGGTTGAGAATTGTTACTTTGGTTTCTGTCAAAATTTAGTTAGTTTGAGAATTGTTACTTTAGGTTGTTTGAGAAATGTAACATTTTGTTTCTGTCAAAATTTATCAATGAATTGTTTTAGTGAAATGTTACTTTAGTTTGTTTGAGTATTGTTACTTTAGTATGTTTGAGTATTGTAACATTTTGTTTCTATCAAAATTTACCAAACTATAAAATGGTCACAACAATAGTCACAAAACCATAACATTAGTTGCAATATAAACAGATCCAAAGTCATTACAAAAGTGGTATTGAAAGCCATTAGACATAAGTAGAGTACAAGCATTTTATGCCATATGTTACAACAGTAGTGGAATAACTAGTAGACAAAAGTGGCATTACAAGCTTTAGTCTAAAACTACATAACAGGCTAAAACTGGAATAAGTAGTACACAATCCAACACAAAAGTGGCATTATAAGCCATAGTCTTAAACTACATAATGTTATGGTTGGCTCAAAACAGGTTTTAGACCCTTTTGAAGTCTCTTTCTTTTTTTGGATACTTGCTGAGTTAATCCTCCATCTTGTGTTGGCTGGCTTGATGTAACATCAACTGGGGTTGGTGGTGGGGTTGATGCAGCAGCAATTGTTGTTGGTGGTAGGCCTGATGCAGCAGCAACTGGTGTTGGTGTTGTTGATGTAGCAGCAGCAACTGGTGTTGGTGTTGTTGATATAGCACCAACAGTTTGTGTTGTTGTTGTTGTTGATGTAGCAACAGCAGTTTGTGTTGTTGTTGTTGTAGCAGCAACATTTGGTGGTGTTGTTGATGTTGTAGGCAGCTTGCAAGTGGACTTGTTGTGACCATCTTTATGGCACCTGCTGCACTTGATACCAAACTTGGCCCTTTTGAGTTGTGTCTCATTTCTAACTTGTTCTCCAGGGTCGTTGTTCCTTTTCTTCTTGGGTCTACCAGACTGTCTTTTTATGGGGGGTGGTTACAAGTTCAATTTGTACACTTACCAAGTAGGGTGTGGCATCCAATACATCATCTTCTTAGTCACATACCACATGTCCAGTGGCCCCATCTAAAGTAATATCCACTATAGCCTCCTCAGACACAATGTCCCCCAAAAAGTTAACGTTCAAGTTAGTGCCCTCAGTGGTCTCATCCATATTAACACCCTCAAATGAAGCTTTTTGGTTAACTACAACTGAATCTTTAAATCCTGTGGCCCTCATTCTTCGAAATTGCCACCTACAGTATTCAATTCTTCAATGGTCCCCAAGTCATCAAAAGTTCATTTTACACCATTATTCAATTCATCCAACATGTCTTCTTCCAAACTGTCTTCTTCTACTGCATTTTAACCTACACTGTTGTCAACCTTTGGACCTACATTGTTGTCAACATTTGGACCTACACTTCTGTCAGCATTTTAACCTACATTGTTGTCAACAGTTTGACCTACATAATTCTCAAGAAGCAATATATGCTCTTCCCCATACACTGGATGCATCACATAGAGATGAACATTCCCATTGATCAGAGCAATGATCTTCATTCTATTGGTTCCTACATCATCTATCAACATCACTAGCTCGTTGTCATCAATTGCATCATAATACCACAAGCTCTCAACTTTGGGATACCCTAAATCCTTCAACCCACCTAAAACCTCAAAATAACTCCAAAAATCCGGGTCAACATCCCAAACCTCCTCTAAACCATTGTAACCATTCCTGTTAAACTCACCAAACCCACCCCCATGATGGATAACACACTCAAACTTATCACCACTCATCACCTAGTTACAGAAGATACCTCATAAAACGCACATCGCAGTAAAAGAAATTGAAAGTAAAAAAGCTTCTTAAAATGATGAGTTCATACACGTACCTTTTTCAAAGAAACTAACAGAATAAATTTATTGTGCTAACGGAGTGTCCTTAAAGGACTACATTGGAATATTTTTTTGTTTTGGGACTAATTACAAACAACAAAATAACATAAAATAACAAAAGGGACTAAAAGATAGATTAAGTCAAAAAAGATCGCAGAACACTTAGAATTTTTTTCATGAATAATAAAGTAGATTTATTAACCGTGCAAGAATTATTTGATCTTATAAACAACAATGAAACTGGCTTTCCGTTAAATTTAGATAACTATTTCAAGCAACCACAAGATCCTTACTATTAGTATTTCCTCACTAAAAAGATCAACACAACTAATAAACCATGGCTTTCAAGTTCTTAAGCTCCTTAATCCAGTTACCATCAGTTAAAATTTTGTTTTTTCTTCTTCTTAAATGGTTTCAAGTTGGTGTTACGATGACCCTCTAAGATCGTTGGTTGTAAGATTTTTGAAATCATAAGCAATCTTCTTGGTATAAAATATCATGTATCCTATCTAAAAGTTCTTTTTTCATCTTGAAAATATTGTCAAAACATCTTGATTCCAATCATTTAAAAAGGTAGTGAGGTGAAATAGAGCATGTGTAACATCCCTATTTTTTTATTAATTAGTTAGAACTTTTAATTTTATTTCTATTTTTTTTATTAATTAGTTCAAAATTTTAATTTTATTTCTTTAATCATTCATCAAACTATCTATTTAATTGATCCATTTGGTGTGCTTATGAAATGATAATTTTCTAACGGTTTATTTTTTTATATTTTTAACTATAAAATATTTTAGATAATTTACTATTGAGATTATTTATTTTATTCAGAATAACAATATATTGTCTTGATAGATCAACTTATTTTTAATATTATTTTATAAACAAGAAAAAATAAATGTTTAAACGAGAGTATTTATTATATATTGTAGAAAAAAATATAATATAATTAAGGGTCTATTTGAAAAAAAAATGGATGCCCGTCTTATTAAAAAAAAATGAAAAAAAATTCAAAAAAAATGTTTATAATTAGGAACCGATGTAGTAGTTAATTTTTTTTAAATTTTATAATATAATGGAGAAGATGTGGTGGCGTAAAAAAAAGTTAAATAGAAGGGTAAAAAAACATTAAGTGCTTTGGATAGCGAAAGTTACCGGAAAAAAAAACGAAAAGTAACGTGTATGTGCGCCTCTTAGATTAGCAATTTCATTAAAGTCATCCATCGTTAATCAAGGCTCTTGAATAACTCCATCAATATCATGGAGTTTTATCCATACGTCACTTCTCTTATTCTCTCTAAAAGAGTTAGGGGTTGACATCCTTCTCCAGAGAAACCTAAATCTACTTTAACTGATGGTAACTGGATTAAGGAGCTTAAGAACTTGAAAGCTATGGTTTATTAGTTGTGTTGATCTTTTTAGTGAGGAAATACTAATAGTAAGGATCTTGTGGTTGCTTGAAATAGTTATCTAAATTCAACGGAAAGTCGGTTGAATGCAAGGCCGGTCCAACACACATTGAGGTCTAAGATTGATTTTAAAATGAAGTCTTTTAATTAAAAGTAATTTTTATTTAAAATTTTATTTTACGAGTTTTTTGAGATGCAAAATAATTTATTAAATTATTGTAATCGATTTTATTTAGTATTGTTTTTTCAATTGATAACAAAGTCAATCCATTTAATCTATGTTGATACATTATTGATCATAAATAAAATTTTATTAACTTTAATTTTGAAAAACTTTTCTTGACAAATACAACAGTTATAAGAATGATTAACATTATTCTATAAACAATATACGTATTTGAAAATGAATCAAGTGTCTTTATATAATTTGTATAGCAATTAGTGTATTATTTTTTACTTTTATTATTTCTTTTAAAACTTGTACTTCTATAAATAAATTTAATCCATCAATATCAGTTTGCTCTTTATGTTTTAATGATCGTTCAAGGTTAAAACAATTCTCTTTTAAATTTTCAACTTGAATGGATATTAACATCTCAATACTAAATAGAAAACAAAAAATATCACTATATATTTTAAATTGTTCGAATCTACTTTCAAATAAAGTGATTGTTTGATCTATCATATATAAGAAGTAGTCAATTTTAAATGATTCCTCGGGAGATTTTACAACTTCATTGTTAATACTCTCATCAAATTGTTTCTTTCTACAAATAATTCGTTTTTCATGAAATTTTAGTTTTATGTCCATTTCAAAAGCAATTCCTTTTGCTGAAATCATTGTATTTTCAAATCTATTTTTCTTATATTTTTCAAAAAATAAAATAATTTTTTTCAATTGTTCTATTGCAACATCAATACACATATCTTTTGATTGAATATATTTACTAATAGAGTTTACTGTAAATAATATATCATACTAAATAATTATGCCTAATAAAAATTTAAAATTTTCAAACTCATAACTTGTTAAACATGCAGCTTCACTTTTTATTTTAGGTTTATCGGTAATTTCACATTTTCAAGTTGACATTCTTATACTCTAAAATAAAATAGTAAATATTTTGCAATACACACTAATATAAAATAAATAAAATTCACCAATAATAAAATTAAATAAAATAAAATCATTAAAAAAAATATTAAACAATGAAATATTAAATAAATAAAACTTATTTTTTATAATGTTTCATTAATCTTGCCTTTGTTATTCTTTTTTTACAATCTTTTTCGATAGTATTTGATTTTTTTTTTTCTAGTATGAGATATGAGAGAGACACAAGCAAGACAAGTATGAAAGCGATGGGATGGGACGAAAGTAGAGAAAGAGAAAGAAACAATAGGAAGCATACAATATTTCTTTGTGTGTATTATTTAATATGAATTGATTTTGAGAGAGAAAAATTGATATTAAAGAGTGAAGTTATTGTATTAAAAAGCAGCAAGTAACAATGTACATAAAACATGTCAAAGTGACTTTTGACTTCTTTCAACAATTCAGTAATAATGCATTGTAATGACTGTTTAATGGAATATCTACAGTACAGTATATGTATAGGTAAAAGAATATTTTTTAGGCCATAGGAAAAGACCTCACTTGCCTAGCCTATAGACCGGGCCTAGTTGAATGCCATAATCTAGATTTTAGAATGTCAGAAAGCTCTCTTGAGACAAGTTCCTATAGAGGACGACTATCGCGTTCTTTTATTCCAACAATGCTAAGATAGTATCGTTAAATAATTTTGGAAATTTCTTAACGCACTCTATATATTACATAGACATCACATAAAAATAATAAAATGTCTAGATACATCACTGGATGCACCATCAGTTCATAGAATTCTGACTTAACGCTAAAATATTTTGGAGATGCATCTTCAAACGTATTTCGAAGATGCATATTCGGAAGGTATTGGAGTTTAAATCGCGTCAGAACCCTTCTCCTTCCATATTTCTAAAAAAAATCAAAACTTTATCAAATTCTCTTAAATTTTTTTCCATCAACCAAGTCCAAAATCAAACAACCAAACTCAAAGATTCTTCAATCAACATCATGGCCATCAGAGACATCATCCAACACTAAAACAAAATCTAAATTTGTAAGTTTTTGAAGTTTTTATGAAAATGAGTAGAAAATGATGATTTAGGTAAGAAATATGTAGGAAATACAAGAATGTTAGTTTATGATAAAACATGTTTGTTTGTAGAAAATCACGATCAAACCATATTTTTTAAGGTTTACATGTCTGCATTGTCGCCATTGATGACCTGAAGAGTTGCAGAAAATTTCGAAGATGCATCTCCAAAAATTTTCAACTTTAGTTTCCCAGTAACCTGAGATGCATCTCTGGAAATTCTCAGTCTTTTTTTATTTTCTTGCTTGTAGTATTGCTTGTACTAATTACTTGGTTTAATTACAAAAACTATGACTGATACACACGATAGATTGAGGCACGAGAGGATTGCACAATATGCATCAGTACGACGGGAGAAGAGTCAAGTTACCAAGGCTCTTGTTCACTTTGGCCACGCAGAGACATATACTTTTGGGGCTCATGCTTCTCCATCTTCTTCTTCCAGTAGGAGACAAGTTTCACTTACAGATGAATCATTCCCTCCATCCTCCCGCAGGCGTCATGTTTCACATCTTCAGGCGTTAGAGGTACCCAAGTCACCGATGGTACTAGAGACACTAGTGCCACCTCCGACTGCTGATGTTGCTGAGCCAGTGCCACCTCCGACTGCTGATGTTGCTGAGCCAGTGCTACCTCCCAATGGCGAGGTTGCTGAGGATGATGAGGCAGGGCCACCTCAGGCATTTGGAGGAGGTCCTGTAGAGTTGTCACTACTGCCTCTGAACACAGACCATACTGCCAGACATATCTGGGACGGGGAGGTAAAATTAGTTAGATTCATTCTTTTTAATTTACGTTTATTTATATATTACAAGTTTCGGACATTGATTTATTTTTCTACAGGATCGTAATCCGCTGAAGATTATTAACCACAGGCGGAAGATTATTGTCTTGCCTTATCCGAATGAGGAGTGGTTTCAGGCAGCTTTGTCCCTATCTGGGATGAAGGACTTGTGCATGACCATCTATATTACAGTCAACCACAGGATGCTTAATGCACTATTGAAGAGATGACACGCCGAGACCTGGGAGGAGTGTTCCAACACTTTTCAGACTTGGATCCTCTAGCACTTCCCGCATATCTCAGACTGGACGGGTGTACCAACTTACAATGAGGATAGGTCTCGTGCTTTTGCATTTGCCCCGATCAGAAGGGACCAATCGATAGAGTCGTTCAGGGTGTATCTTGATTGCTTGGTTGTCGAGGATGTGCACTTCAACAACTATGTCGATCACCATAAGATGCGGCCATTTGACGACATAGTGATATACTTGGGATGATTGGCTTGCGGATCACATCTCACTGCTCTTCATTTGCCCGAGCGCGCGATGTGGCATTTCGGCTACACTCAGACCATTCCCAGACTACTTGTTGTCTCTGCTCTGACACGTAGACAGATGGATGCCATGTTTGCTGATTACGAGAGTCATTTGGTACCGGAGAAGGAACAAAGTACCATAGCTGAGAGCGATTGGAGCTACGTCGACGAGTACATCAAGTAGTTCTTCAGGATGTCACATTCGTATATGGTGCATCCTACTCCAAGAGATCCACCGAAGTCAGCTTATCAGAAAATACTAGAGGAGGAGCAGACATAGTTAGATCATGCTCATGATGTATTGCCTAGATGTCGTCACATAGTGAAAATTGTGCAGGCAGACATTGACAGACGTATCTTCCCTAATGGGTCTGATGTGAGACAGGTTCTAGATAGCGTCATAACGGAGGCACAAGAGACATTGATGTACCGGAGACAGCATAGGAGGATGGGGGTATTGAAGGCCGAGGAGCCAGAGGAGTCAAAAGAGATATAGTTTGACATACCCAATAATGCATTAGTATAGAGTGATTGTACTTTGGATTCATTATGAATTGCATTTTATTTTCACTTCATGCTACTTTATTCTGTATTTCGACTTTATTTATGTCATTTTTGGACAATCTGGATTTATATGACATTTTTTGCATATTCGATTGTATGATTTAAATCTCAGCACATAACATGGTACATAATGTTTATAAATCTTCATCTGAATAAACATAAACAAAACATAACATGCATTGTTCTGATAGATTACGGAGATACATCTCCGTAAAATAAACGGAGATGCATCTCCGAAATAATAAACGTGTAAAATGCTTTTCAGAATGGATGCATAGTGTATGTTTCAAAATATTACAGAGATGCATCTCCGGATCAATTAACATTTTGATTTAAAACAAAGTACGTCCAGAGATGCATCTCCGAAATCTTAAGAGACATTTTAAGTTTTTCAGAGAATGTTTTTACATACTATAGAGTGGAATAAAAATTCTCATAATTTTTTCCTTATTTTAAGTGGCCATATTAGTTGGGTAGATTGGTATTCACATTATATATGCCAACGTGCAAAAGATTAGTGTTCTGGCAGTGAACAACTGAAGCCAACATTTCTTTTGTATCAGGATTCATGGAATGAAACATGAATGAAAGGGTACATCAGCAAGTTTATGTGCTATAAAAAATCTGCAATAAACTTAAAATCTCATATGGTTTGATGAGAACAATGAATGGTTTTATACATAACATGTCTCCTCATACACGGGTATACTCAACTTGATTTGATCATATAGTTTTAATATCACATTGAATGAACTAACATCTCATGCTCATTATGCAAAATTGCTAAAGTTCAAAGTATGGTTGCAGTCAACAACTGGAGACCAAAGTATGAATGCAGTGTTGATTCCATTCCATCCTATTTTCAGCAATCTGAACAATGGTATCTTTTACTATTCAATCACATTCCACTCCATTGTACCTCTGGAAGTAAGAATTCTGAAATATTCATTTACTTTCCATTGGTTCACTCATTTGTAGTTGTGCTTTATAGTATAAGACTAGAACATATGCAATATAACACTAGTAATTAGCTGCATAAGAATCAGTATGCAGCATAGTACTTCTAATGATTGGGTAAAATAATACCCACAAAACTTTGGAAGGAAAAATGAGATTCAAATTCTAACAAAGTCCACAATGCACAATCTAGTCGAGGACTTCCTCGAATGATTCAGTTGAATCGAGGAGCCAAAGAATCTTATTTCAAGCCAACGGCAACCATGATGGTAAAGAAAAGTAATATCAGTGGCAGTAAACAAGACTACCTGGCTTTTGTAACTGGCAAGGAGTATTAGAATGTCACAGGCTCTACTTGGAAGGCTTCTCAGAAGACGTGGAACCCTTTTCAACCACTTTGGCCGAACTAGCAGGTTGTTCAGCTTCAACGAGCTCTCGTAGTCTTTGTTGAAGTTTGCGCACACTGTCCTCTGTCCTGCGAAGCTTTCTCCATCTATAGGTAGTCCAGAGACCAAAGCCACCGTATACAACAATATAGGAAGCCCATACATAAGGATAAGCTTCTGCATGCTCTTTGATTTTTTGATACCGTTGTTCCAATGAATCTATAAAGCCCACAGCAGAAGGGCCACTGACAACTTGATCCTCATCTGTTTTCTCGATAAGTGCGGCAGAACTTAGCGCTTGCTGGGTTTCATTATTTGGTTGATTTGCCATGTTCTTAGCTCGAGTGTATCGATATTTTAAAAACTGCATAATCAAAGACACTTTTCAGTACTGCATAATTTGAGAAAATAGAAGAGAATAACACTAAAAGCCTTATACAATAGCATCAAGCACTATTAAGTTGTTTATCTCAAATTACCGACCCCCAAAAATATTATAGCAGAGTTATCAATCCCTAATAGCGGCGTGGAGAGACCGGCCCCAAAACAGTAGCAGCTCTAATTCTGCAAGATACAAAATTAACAAAGACTTATAGAATCTAAACCCCTTTAATACACCAAAAAAACCAAAACAGTAGCAGCTCTTATTCTGCAAGATAACCAAACTCTGCAAACAATTACTACCCTAATAAAGACCGAGCCAGCACAATCCCAGTAAGGATTGGAGTTCTACTGCGACGCAATTCTATGCTATTACATATACAAATCGTAGAGAAATCGCGTTACAGGGTAGCACCAGGAGAGTGAAGGAAAATTAGAAATAAAAAATAAAAAAACCTGATGACTAAGTCACTGTTTCTGGCCGCCGACGACCAACTCCGGTTGCGTTGAATCGGCGTTGCGACTCCAACTTCTTGTTTGTGATACAACAACGGCGAAGCGTCACCGCAGTATTTTTGTTTTTTTATTCGACTAAGCTGGTGATTTTTGTTGCGTTAGGGTTTTGGTTAAATAAAGATTCAACTTATCAAAAGAATTTTAATCCAAATTATGTGTGACAATGTAATTATGAAATTAAAAAAAAACTCAAGACAGTTTTAAAAAGGGGGAAATGACTTAAAAATCGTGAAACAACTAAATGGAACATATGGATCTTGTACAAATATAAGTTTACCAAGTCATGAAGAAAAGGGATAAGAGGAAGCAATTCAAAATTCATCGAGGAAGGGTGGATATCCTAGTCGCTCATTGATCGCAACATTGGTCTATGGATTGTAACCCTCGCTCATTAGTCGTGTCACTCTTCTCCTATTAGATTTGGGCCAGATCATCTCTCGCTCATTTATGAAACACGATGAATGACGTGTTTTTAGGTATTAACGATATGGAAAGCTCGGTCAAATAGGGGAAACCACGTTCTCCAAAATAATATGAGGAAATAATGGTTTCCACGTCTCATGCTCTTAAGAGAAGAGAAGAATAACCATTATTTGCCTCCAAAGATTCAGACCCAATAGACCTTTATAAATACATCAACCACAAAGTTGAAAAGGGGCATTTGATTCACCAAAGATTCAGAGAGACAAATCTTCTTACTACTATGCATGAACTTGCTCTAACACCATCAATAACCCCAAAACACCACATACAACCCTAAAAAAATAGGTATGTCCTTATTGTATGTTTTTAGCAAGTACAATTGGCACCTACCGTGGGGCCCTAATATAATTGACCTGGACCGACCTTGCATCAGACAATCAAGTTGTTATCAACCTCTTTAAATATCCCTTTTCAAATATGATAAACAAACGAGTTTCAACTTCAGGCAACATCAACTTCGGCATCATCCATGATGCCATAGCAAAGATGTGCGTCGCCATGGATGAATTACGTCGTTATAATCAAACCTTGGAAAACAGCGTCCATCACATCCAGTTGTGCTGTAATACCCCAAAATTTGTCCTCTTATTTATTGCCTTATAACAGTGGCTTATGCTTCGTATTCATCTGCATCTTCACTAGGTCATACTCATTCATTCATTTGCATTGGGCTCCTGAGGCGTGGGATCATGGTTTCTTATCTTCTGTGCGACTTGGTTGATATTCATCAATTGAAGATGGTGGTTAGGGTTCATGGCAAAGGCATCTTGACAGGAGATCCAGTTGTGGATTTATATTGTGGTCATGACAGAATTATTCTCTCAAGTTGCTTATTGTTCATTGGGTATAATACACGTTAATGAGGGAGGAGATTGAAGTTGATTCGAGGTGGAGTTCATGGAGTATTTGAGTTTGAATTTGGATTGGGCAAGTGCTTTAAGATACTTGGAGTCCAAGATACAAGTTCATAAAACCATATTCATATCCACTCCATATCATAAACCATTTTTTTCCTCAAGTCATTAACCACGTCCATTTGTTAAAACCATATCCACTTTAAAAGCATTATTTTGACGTCCATTTTAGAATTCAAATCTATTTCCATTCACCTTACAAATAATCATTTTCCAAATCCAATCCAAATTAACCATTTTCTCATCCGTATTCAAAAACCATATTTTTAAACCATGTCCACATCCATTTCAATTTTATTTCGTTAAACCAAAGTTCTCAATTCAAACCAATTATCCACATGCCCTCCTCAAAATCGAACTCCAAAATCAAAGTATCGTGAAGGATTTGTAGAGATTAGGCTCGTGCAACCGTGAAGAATTTGTAGAGATTAGGCTCGTGCATCCGTCAACTTTCGCAGTCACGATGAAGTTCAAAATATGAGATATGTTTGTAGCTTCTTCGTTCTTCTATGAAGTCTTCAGAAAATTGCACTCAACGAACCAAGTTAATATTACGTTGGCGATTCTCCATGATTTCATATGCAATTGTAAATTCTCGAGATAGTGACTGTTGTGAATGCTTCTTGCGGTGTGGGAATTTGAATTGTGTTCACATTGTTTTAGGGAAAAATGTCCAAAAACAAGATGGCACTCCCAAGTGATAAACAAAGGTTGGGAAATTGCTGCAGCTTATAGCATCATTCACTGGGCGGTTTCTGTTATAGAATTTACCAAAGGGACTTCTTACTGCCCTGGCTGTTATCATACGTTGCGAAGGCACTATGATTAATGTGATTGTTGTTGTGTTAACTTCCTCCATATCTCTAGGCGAGGCATTGCCGTATATAAAGTGGGATACATAATTCATCATTCAAAATAAGAAATAGCTGATAGCAGCAAGAAAATTCATAAAAAAGGGCAATTCATTACATAACATAAATAACAGAAATCCAACAATTTTTCATTCAACAGCATAATAATCCAGTTACTACACCAGAAAAAGCCCAACAGAATCCCAACTGGCTTTTTCCCTAACAGAAATAACAGATTCGCAAAAAATCTACAACAGTTCTCATTGATGATCCTAACCTCAGAATAATTCTAACAGAAAACCTAACAGAACTTTTTTTCTCCAAGTTTCAGCTCAACCTTGAATTCATCCTCCTAATCTTCAATCATCTTCAGTACTCATTAAATCACCAACCGCAACAATTTTCAAACCCATCTTCTTCATTCATCTTCCCCTTCATCTCTCTCACTCTTCAATCCATCTTCATCAATCCTCCAACCCTGCAATTCATCAATCTTCAACCTTCTCCGTATAAACCTTCATCTCCCTTTATCCACCGCCAAGACCTCACGTAATTATATCGATCATCATCTTCAATTCACCAAATCTCCATCAAATTCAAACCTGCAAAAAATCCAAGAACGTAGGTTAACACTAAACGCTACGCAAGAATTCTGCAGCAATCTCAGTGAAACACTTTCGCTACATCAACAACGAGAATAGCAGATTCAAGTCCTGCTATGCGCAAATTCAATACCAACGCGACAACAAAAATCAGCAAGAAGAAAGGAGAAGAGATTCAAGAAGGTGAACACAATCAACCACAACTGAAGCGCGATAGAAAGAAGAGGGTTCGATAAAAACTAACCGGTAATTCAACGCCGATGTCGTCGCTACGCATTTCAGAGAGAATCGCGGGAGGAGAATATCGATCGAATCGGAGAAAGCATCCATAGACCGTTGAATTCATTCGAGTTTTAGGTGGAACCACCAATCTCCGCCGCCTCCGGAAGGCGGAGGCAATTTCTGGCGAGTATCTTAGGGATTAGACGAGCGTGTGGCAAGCGGACGGAAGAGGATGTTGTGTTTGGTGGCGCGAGGAGTTGAAATCGGCGATTGGAAGCGAGAACGAAAAAGAAATCGAGGTGAAACGGAGGTATGGGAGATTGTTGTTCCGAACGGCGGAGAAGGATCGTATGAATGAGGAAAGAGTTTGTCCTCCTAATGTATCCTAGGGTTCTTTAAGAAGACCATCCTTAGTGGTGAACTGAATCAATCAAACCATGGGCCTGCGCACCATTTATTTCATTTCACACGCCCAAGCCACTTTCTGCACCCCTCTCCGAGTCTATTTAAATTATTGATTATTTTCTTGCTAATTGAGATTAGTAGTTTTTGGATTAATGATGGAAATTGTTTACTCATCTTGATGGTTTTGATAATTGTTAATTATCTTGGATTAATATCTTGATTAGAATTTTTGTTAATTCTCAATTAGACCTTTGTTGATAATTTTGATTTTGGTTAAGGGCACTAAAGACGATTAAAGTGTTCATAGATTTTAGATTCTTATTGATCGATTTCGAACAAGATAGCTCATCATGGAGTAAATTTGGAGCTTAAGGCATTTATTTTGCCTCCAAGGTTGATTAAAAGATATTGCGGGGAAGATTTCGGGTTTCTATATGCGTGAATCACGTCTCCGACCAAGTAAGAATTCTTGAAACTTTGAGCATCATTGTAGAATGCATGTGGTTAGGATCATCATGTAGCTGCATCTGAAGTCCTCCTACCTGAGGCAATGTTTATAGTTTGGTTTAGGGTAAAATGCGATAATCGTGAGATTTAATGTTTAAGTTATTCTTGGTCGTTTTGTGATCATCGATCAATTTTGCTTTACTAAAAATACCTTCATTCACTCAAAAATTCTGAAAAAAATTCAGGAATGATCCTAAATTCTTTATTTAATTTTCTATAATTTTTAATTCCAGTTTTGATTAGTATTGGTAATTATTCTGGAATTTTGATTCAAAGCTGTATCGATGGACCTAGTCTCGGTTTAAGGGTTCAAAAGTGATTTTTCCCAAAGGGTTTCAATCCCAACTTTTGTGTGTAATGGAGCATGAAGGTATAAGACATCTTGAAGTGTATTATACACTTTTATTGTGATTTTTAGCATACTTTTGAAGTCATTTTGGAAGGTTTGTTTTGGTTGATCTTTTGAATGATAACTTGCATTTGTGTGAGATTGGTTGAGCAATTTTGATCATAATTTTGTGTACCTCTTTTGAGTAGGATTAGCTACTGACTGCATTGTTCTTTGATTAAAATTCCGTAATTTTCTAAGGCATGTAGCTATTTCTCATGGAATTTTGTTTGGTGACCTAGTTGATTGAGGATGCTTAGAATTAAGCTTGATTTTGGTGCACCTTTAAGACGCTTCTCTTGCCTATTTCTTTTTGGAACTTGAAAGTTCAATATGGCATGTTATAGTCACTGACTTGTAGCATTCCTAACCTAACTCACTTGACTTCTAATTCCATTTCACATGTTTGAACTTGTTTTGGTTTTTAAATGTTGCAATAGGATTAAAACTTGCCTTTGCTTGTATGGCTTCCAAGTATGATTTGATATGCCAACTTTAACACACTTCTAAGTGAATCCTAAATTCATTTTTCATATGTGCATGACTTGCATAAAGCATAATGACTTGTAATTGCATTCCATGTTTCATAAAGTGCAACTTGACTTACATCTCCTAATTGAACTTTGTTTGCTTAGTCGTATAACTCCTTCATGTTCCATTCTTTCCCAAATCTTATAGGCTTTAGACATGACCTATTAGAGGTCATTAGGTACTGACCTTGACCCATCCAACATGTGTATACTCCTTTCATGTTTCTCTTTTGCTTGTGTTACAAGTATGCAAACTTTTAAGAACTTAAATGACATTGTTTGGTGTTTGTTTCATTCTAGCTTCTAAACTTGAATTGTTATGAACTCCCAATGCTAATTGAAGGTTGTTTAAGGCATCTTTAACATGACATCATTTCTGACTTTGAACTTTGCCATAGCATACATCCACCCTTGCATGCCTTTTTTACTTAAGCTTGAATCAAATGTTGCATACTAGTTGATTACTTTTGCACTTAACTTGCTTAATCATTGAGAATACCTTAATACATGGTTCCTATACTAATCAAATGAAATTTGCATCCATTCTTCCATGTTACCCACTTCTGACCTTGATGTAAACTCATGTTATAATTCACTTACATAACTCTTAAGCACTCACTTCATCTAGTTTGTGCATAACTTGCATCTGTGTGATGTTTTAGCACATAGTTTGACATAGTTTGATCTCTATTGACATGTTAACCTAAATAGAAGTTACTTAGACATAGCTACTGACTTGTATAAGACACTTAACCATTAGGATTCACTTTACTTTGTTTACTCATGTATGTTACCTTTAATACTAATGCAAATAAACTAGTCTTAGTTTAGGAGTTGTATGCTTAACTTTTCTAATCAATTAGCAACTAATGTTTATACTTTACACTCTTTAATCAATGTTGCTTAGGTTGCTTGGAAGGTAAGGTACTTGAGTACATGAATACTCATTCTTCTTTCATCTCCTTTTTGATTTGTTTACTCTTATTCTTTCATTAGTGGATTGTGTGATATAATGCTTGTTTGAATAACTCTTTCACACCCCTTTGGGATCTTAGCTTAACCTTAATTTTTTATTAAGGTAAGGTAAGATAAGCATTAGGTAGTGTAATCCCTACTTGTCCTTTATGTAGAGTTCTCTTTCTTAACTCAACCATAGGGCCATCATTGTATGCTAACATTAGGACTACAATTAGTCTCCCCTTAGATTTTTCTTTACAACTTGAGTCTCTCCTCTCATCTCTAAACAAATTTAAAACATTTAATAAATACCACATGTTGAGTGCGCCATGAGCCTTAAGTACATGGGAAATGAAGAGTGGGGGATTTTCCTTCACTTTCCTAGAGTGTTTAGCAGGCGTCTCGTCTTGGGTCGATTTGCGACGCATTCGATCCTATGTCATAGACTTTAGCACGATATATGTTACAAACACAATCAATCAAAACACTTTCTCATAAAAGACCAAAACAAACACTCATCTTCCTTCAGGATTCTCTTCTCATCTCACTCACCCTCATCGTAAAGGATGCGTCATTTTCGTTCTACCGCAAACAGGTAAACGCGTAAGACTCCCACAACGAGCGGCAACACCTAAACTGCTGGAACGCGAACGTTGGCGTATTCCACTAAAAAACACAAACAAAGCAAAGTCATCCCTAGTGAGGGGAACTACGTTGCTCTGATTCTTCATTGGTTAATGGAGATACGTAGGCAGGAGATCGTGCGAGATCTTTGCGAGCACAACCTTATTTATCAAACCTTTATCTCACCCGTGTGCGATCGATGCTTTTTCACTAAAACAAAACAATCGACCTCGTTAGGTCGAGCTACGACTGCTCTGATTTCCTCTCTGTGGTTAGATTGAGGATACGTAGGCACGAGACGCGACGTCTTGGCGAGCAAACTTCCCCCATAAACCGTAGTTTGAACTACGTTGACTCTGACTTTTCCGCACCCGGGGAATACGTTGGCCTAGGACGGCGATGTCCTATCGAGTCACTTTTCTTTTCTTTTCCTTTTTTTCTTTTCTTCTCCCCGTTTTTCCTGTTTTCCTTCATTTTCCTTTCCAGTTAGCAGTTGAGTTTCAGATACCCTACACCCTTTGATCGATAACAACAAGCGTGGATCCCATCGAGTACGATGGACGTGAGGGGCTGTTAATACCTTCCTCTCGCGTAACCGACTCCCGAACCCAGGCGATGGTTGCGATGACCATTCCTTTCCTTTTGTTGAGATTTTCTTTGATCGTTTCCTTTCCCTGCGTCGGAATAAATAACGTTCGGTGGCGACTCTTCTGTTCTTTTCCGTCGGTTGATTTTCGCAGATGCGACAGCTGGAGACTCTGTTGGGGACTTTCCCATCCCCAAGCGAGTCAATCCTAGCGCTAGTTTGTTTTCGATTATAGGGTGTTTATCTATTTTGCTTTACCCGCTTTATTTATGGAATTGTTGCATGTTTATCGCTTTCATTGCATTTACTTGCTTTACGTTTACTGTTGCCATATATTCTATATTGTGCTGGACTGTGCTGGATTTTTCTGTTTGGTGGCCAGGGCGATCTGAGAGATAAGCCCATTACATAGGCTTGAGTACACACGTAAGATTAGAGTGGAAAGTATTGTGGCCTACATAGCATCTTGGTACGTTTGGTTTACACGAAACCCACACCCATACGAGGTTTTCTTGGGAGATGTTCTGATTTGCGCATCTTGTGCATTTTGGGGTGTTAACCTAGAGAGCTGTCAACTCTGGTGACCATTCCCGAGGACTCAGTTGAGGCACTCCTCCCAAGGGGCGATAATGGCAGACCAGAAATGGAAAACCCATTACGCTTCTTGATCCGAGGACCCGAAGCTGAGAACTTGCCATAGGATGACCTTTTTTTAGGGGGAATCAATGGAGGCACTCCTCGATTGGCGATAATACTGTACCCATAAGGATGAATGTATTATTGCTTCTCGACCTCAGTGCCAGAAACTGAGGATCTTTCCCTTTTAGTACCCACATGTGTGAATGGGCGGGTGTTTACAGGTTTGCAGGTAACTGTAACCTCCAACCTACCTGGTATTCTGGTCTTCTTATCAGTGTGGACTTATCAGCCTGGTATTATGGTATTATGATTATTCGAATATTCTGGTATTCTGATTATTCCAGCACTCTGACTATCCCGGTATTTGGATTAGGCCGGTATTCTAATTATGCCGATATTCTGGCATTCTGGTATTCTGATTATGCTGATATGCTGACCTTTTGGTATTCTGATTATTCGGATATTCTGGTACTCCGGTATTTTCTTCAGAGCAGGCCTGTGAACTTATTCAGTCGTCAGCAGTGCAACACAGCTATTCAGAATATATGGAAGCTTTGATCCCATGTCTTATTGCATTCATAACATTGCTTTGCATCTTCATACTCATTTGCATAACAGGTGTTCGAGGCTTGGTTATTCTCATCCTGATCTGGTTCTCTTCAGAATTTCAGACTTAACTTTTCAAAGAAGCTGGAAGGTGACCATGGATCAAGTCCGAGCAGAGTTGAAGGAAATGCAAAGCCAAATGGGGCAGTTTATGGGGGACATGCATGCTTTGATTCAAGACCAGAAAATGCTGAAAGAGGAAGTTAATCAACTGAAGACTCAGATGAGCTTGGTTATGGAGGTCGTGAGGAATGTGCTCAGAAAGGATGGCAATCCCGTGCCTGAGGCTGCAGTAGAAATTGTCATTCCGCCCCTGCTTGTGGGATCCATCCCAAAGTGTGATTTACCTCGTGGATTTTCTGCACAAACTAGGGTTCCGGAGTTTCCTCGTCAGCAGCTACCTCCTGCCTCCCAAGACAATCCCAAGACTAAGAAGTACAAACAGAAGCTTAAGAATCCTGACCGGCATTTTGATCCACTGCCTATGTCTTATGCCATGTTATTTCAACAGTTGCTCAAATTGAATTTGGTAGAACCTCGTGCAATGGGCCCCCCTCCAGTAAAGCTCCCAACTGGATATGATGTTAATTCCCGGTGTGAATTTCATTCAAGTGGCCCTGGACATCCTATTGAGAGGTGTCGAGCCTTTCATCATAATGTGCAAGATTTGCTCGACGCTGGGGTCATTACGTTAACTGCTGATGGTTCGCACATCAACTGAAGCCTCCCGAATGAGCACTCAGATTGCGAGTATGTCATTCAGAAGCAACAAGTCCAGACGGAGTCAAGCCTCCTCAATTATGGCAATCTCTGGCTTCTTTATTGCCTTTTCATTTGTAACTTTTTCGTTGTTGGTTAATGTTCGTTTGCATGTAAACTTGTTGGTGTTGAATGATGATTTTAATGCAATGAATATTCCTTTTCTTGAAGTACTTTACTTTTATGCACTCATATCATGTTTCTATGCACTGCAATACCAATTTTCTTGTTTAAACTCTTTGAGGGAGGATGATGATTTGAAAACACAAAATTCTCTAGGGGTGTGCTTTTGAATAGAACCTTGTTGAGGATGTACAAGCATTGTTTTGAATCCCCAAACACTGGAGATATAAGGGAGATAGACCCTCGTTAACCCCTTTGAGCCTTGAAGTAGGAGTTTCTTTTCGTACAAAAAAACCCTCACACTTAACCCAGGGGCAGGGTAGGCATAAGTTAATTTGACCAAGCGTCCAAATTTCAAGAGGAGTGTGCATCTGAGGATCCATTACCTTTTATTCCACCATCAAGAGGTCAAGAGATGTGAAACCCCAATGGTTATCCATCAGCAATCAAGGAGTAGAGCAGTCACAATCCTTTCAACAAAGTCAAGATAAGCCAGTGTCACGATTTGTTCAGAAGAAAGAAAAAAAAAAGAAAAAGAAAAAGGCCCGCTGAGTCGAAACTTAAAAACAAGCGACTTAGGCAAAAGTTAGGGCATCCCGCTGGACTTCAAAATCTAAAGATTCAAAAGAATCAGTTCAGGCAAAAATTAGGGATCAAAAAGCAAAAGAATGAGAAAGTGAAAAACAAAAGCATTACAAAAGAAAATCCTCGAGCAAGAACAAAGTCGTGTGACTACGAATAAAAAACGAAAGGGGTGACTGTCACTCCACAACCTCATTAGGTGTCAAACCATCAGTTGCATGGGTTCCTTAAAGATCATAACATCCTTTTGAGAGATGAGCGCTTGTGCCGAATTAGCTGAACGTAGGACTAGAGAACATCACAAAGAGTGGGTGGGTACAAATAAACTTTGAGCCTTAAATCTTTTTTTTTCTTAAAACCGTGAACCAGACCACGATACAACCCTCAAAATTCCTAATTGAAATAGGGTTTATTTCAAGAACGTACTCCGATGAGATAGCGTTCCTGACTCCCGTGAGTGATGCTAAAAGATCTTGTTGGTATTGCATGTGCATGTTTTCTTGCATTCAAAAATCAATGTCGTATCCTAAGTAGTGATTCGTTCACGTAGCTTTGCGACATCTTTTAAATAAATACTTCAAGATTAACATGTGTGTTGCATTTGAATAATCATTTTCACAATAAATATTTTTTGCTTGCATACATTTGTTTGACATCAAAGAAGCTTACATGATGAGCATCAGTCGAGAAGCTTGATTATGCCAAGTTGAGATGCTTGAGACTCCAGAGGATATGTTGCTGAAAGACTATGTAGGGCAAAGGCGTTCCCAGCCAATTGTGTTGAGATGTGACCAATCTGGGGCAATCGCATCGGGAAATGTCTTCGAGGTTCAGCCAATCTGGGGCAATCACGTTGAGATTCGATAAATCTCTCCAAAAGCAGTGTAATCAGGGGCAGTCACGTCGAGAAATCTCTTCAAAGTTTAGCCAAACTGGGGGCAATCACGTCGAGATTCGATATATCTCTCCAAAAGCGTTTAATATGGGGAAATCAGGTCGATTTGGAAAATATCTCTAAGGTCGGTTAGGGGCAAAGTTTCTTCGAGACTCGAGGTAGGCCACCTCAAGAGTACGAGAAGTTGTCCATTCCATAAGATGACTAGTCAGAAGCACCTCTCAAAGAGTTTGAAGACATTGGGGCATTTTGGATGCTACGTCTTCTGTAAAATCCTCTCGAGGCAAAATTCTTTCATAGACCTTGCAGTCTAGGGCAAATGGAGAATTAAATGAGTCGTTGTTCACTCACGATGATCAATGGGCAGTTGATCAACTCAGACACTTGAAACAGAGGTTATTCCCAGCATGAGGAGTCTTTGATCTCAATTCCCCAGCAGCCAGGTCAGAAGGTTGTCATTTCCCCAGTGCAGTTCTATGGTTATAGTTCTTCCCCAAGCAGATTGGTTCAGATGATACCTCTCCCCAACAGAGTGTCTGAGCATTCTTTCTCCTAGCAAGACATCAGCAAGTCGATGGTTGTAGCTCTTCCCAGGTAGAAGTGGACCCCTCAACAGGAAAGTCATTCCTAGAGGTCATCACTCCTTAGAGTAATCATCAGCGAGGTTGGCAGTTCAAAGCCCAGATGGTGCCAACATTTTCCCCAGCTAAGCTGATATCTTCCCGTGGGCTGTCAGAAGATCAGATTAATGGTTGTTTCCTCAGCACGGTTTGCGACCACAAGGACAATCCAGTTTGTTATCCCCAACAGAGTTGACTTTATTTTCCTCAGCATTTATTTTGCTGAGGAGCCTCCTTGCATTTTGCATATAGTAATCATTGCATCCTAAAAAACGCATAGCATTTCCATTTGAGATGGAGCATTACGCCATGGAAAAATTCAAACATATGCATGCGAAGCATAAGCCGGTTTTGATACCTTGTGCAATAGCCCAACATTGTTTTTATTCGAGCAGATTGAAAAAACCAGAAAAAATACCTTGTTTATTCCCCAACATACATTTCAAGCAGTACCAGGGTTTCACCTCTTTTCTCCTCACCAGAGTCCCATTTTTCGGTTGGTAGATCTTTTGATCTTACATCTTAACCGTATATTTCAGGAACCATTCCCGATAGGATAACTTCATCTGTTCCCGACAGGCAAACCTTCAGCCGTTCCCGACAGGCAAACCTTCAGCCGTTCCCGACAGGCATACAATAGGTTTTCAACTTTAGCCGTTCCCGACAGGCAAACCTTCAGCCGTTCCCGACAGGCATACAATAGGTTTTCAACTTTAGCTGTTCCCGACAGGCGGCCTTTGAGTTTTAAACCTAGTCGTTCCTGACAGGCCCGCTTTTGCCATTCCCGACAGGCATACAATAGGTTTTCAACTTTAGCCGTTCCCGACAGGCGATCTTTGAGTTTTAAACCTAGTCGTTCCCGACAGGCCCGCTTTTGCCATTCCCGACAGGCATATAATAGGTTTTAAACTTTAGCCATTCCCGACAGGCAACCTTTGAGTTTTAAACCTAGTCGTTCCCGACAGGTCCGCTTTTGCCGTTCCCGACAGGCATACAATAGGTTTTCAACTTTAGTCGTTCCCGACAGGCTACCTTTGAGTTTTAAACCTAGCCGTTCCCGACAGGCCCGCTTTTGCCGTTCCCGACAGGCATACAATAGGTTTTCAACTTTAGTTGTTCCCGACAGGCGACCTTTGAGTTTTAAACCTAGCCGTTCTCGACAGGCCCGCTTTTGTTGTTCCCGACAGGCATACAATAGGTTTTAAACTTTAGCCGTTCCCGACAGGCGACCTTTGAGTTTTAAACCTAGCCATTCCCGACAGGCCCGCTTTTGCCGTTCTCGACAGGCATACCATAGGTTTTAAACTTTAGTCGTTCCCGACAGACACCCTTTGAGTTTTAAACCTAGCCGTTCCCGACAGACATACAATAGGTTTTAAACTTTAGCTGTTCCCGAAAGGCGCCCTTTTGAGTTTTAAACTTAGTCGTTCCCGACATGCATACTTCAGTCGTTCCCGACAGGCATACCACAAGTTTTAAACTTAGTCGTTCCCGACAGGCAAGCTTTAGCCGTTCCCGACAGGCATCCTTTGGGGTTTCAAACCTTATTCATAGGTTCTAGACTCTTTTCCACAAATATCTTTTCCCACAACTGCTGTGTTTGTCATATATCTATTCCTTTTACCCACAGAGTGCAAATTTTCTGGTATTCAATCCCTATTTACCTTGAATTTCAGACATCCGCTGCTCTCATCCATTCAGGTCCATAGTTGATTGAATAAGAGGTGCTGTAATACCCCAAAATTTGTCCTCTTATTTATTGCCTTATAACAGTGGCTTATGCTTCGCATTCATCTGCATCTTCACTAGGCCATACTCATTCATTCATTTGCATTGGGCTCCTAAGGCGTGGGATCATGGTTTCTTATCTTCTGTGCGACTTGGTTGATATTCATCAATTGAAGATGGTGGTTAGGGTTCATGGCAAAGGCATCTTGACAGGAGATCCAGTTGTGGATTTATATTGTGGTCATGACAGAATTGTTCTCTCAAGTTTCTTATTGTTCATTGGGTATAATACAAGTTAATGAGGGAGGAGATTGAAGTTGATTCGAGGTGGAGTTCATGGAGTATTTGAGTTTGAATTTGGATTGGGCAAATGCTTTAAGATACTTGGAGTCTAAGATACAAGTTCATAAAACCATATTCATATCCACTCCATATCATAAACCATTTTTTTCCTCAAGTCATTAACCATGTCCATTTGTTAAAACCATATCCACTTTAACACCATTTTTTTGACGTCCATTTTAGAATTCAAATCTATTTCCATTCACTTTACAAATAATCATTTTCCAAATCCAATCCAAATTAACCATTTTCTCATCCGTATTCAAAAACCATATTTTTAAACCATGTCCATATCCATTTCAATTTTATTTCATTAAACCAAAGTTCTCAATTCAAACCAAATATCCACATTCCCTCCTCAAAATCGAACTCCAAAATCAAAGTACCATGAAGGATTTGTAGAGACTAGGCTCGTGCAACCGTGAAGAATTTGTAGAGATTAGGCTCGTGCATCTGTCAACTTTCGCAGTCACGATGAAGCTCAAAATATGAGATATGTTTGAAGCTTCTTCGTTCTTCTATGAAGTATTCCGAAAATTGCACTCAACGAAAATTCCATGATTTCATATGCAATTGCAAATTCTCGAGACAGTGACTGTTGTGAATGCTTCTTGCGGTGTGGGAATTTGAATTGTGTTCACATTGTTTTAGTGGGAAAAATATCCAAAAACAAGATGGCACTCCCAAGAGATAAACAGAGGTTGGGAAATTGCTGCAGCTTATAGCATCATTCACTGGGCGATTTCTGTTATAGAATTTACCAAAGGGACTTCTTACTGCCCTGGCTGTTATCATACGTTGCGAAGGCACTGTGATTAATGTGATTGTTGTTGTGTTAACTTCCTCCATATCTCTAGGCGAGGCATTGCCGTATATAAAGTGGGATACAAAATTCATCATTCAAAACAAGAAAAAGCTGATAACAGCAGGAAAATTCATAAAAAAAAGGCAATTCATTACATAACATAAATAACAGAAATCCAACAATTTTTCATTCAACAACATAATAATCCAGTTACTACACCAGAAAAAGCCCAACAGAATCCCAACTGGCTTTTTCCCTAACAGAAATAACAGATTCGCAAAAAATCTACAACAGTTCTCATTGATGATCCTAACCTCAGAATAATTCTAACAGAAAACCTAACAGAACTTTTTTTCTCCAAGTTTCAGCTCAGCCTTGAATTCATCCTCCTAATCTTCAATCATCTTCAGTACTCATTAAATCACCAACCGCAACAATTTTCAAACCCATCTTCTTCATTCATCTTCCCCTTCATCTCTCTCACTCTTCAATCCATCTTCATCAATCCTCCAACCCTGCAATTCATCAATCTTCAACCTTCTCCATAGCAACCTTCATCTCCCTTTATCCACCGCCAAGACCTCACGTAATTATATCGATCATCATCTTCAATTCACCAAATCTCCGTCAAATCCAAACCTGCAAAAAAATCCAAGAACGGAGGTTAACACTAAACGCTACGCAAGAATTCTGCAGCAATCTCAGTGAAACACTTTTGCTACATCAACGACGAGAATAGCAGATTCAAGTCCTGCTATGCGCAAATTCAATACCAACGCGACAACAAAAATCAGCAAGAAGAAAGGAGAAGAAATTCAAGAAGGTGAACACAATCAACCACAACTGAAGCGCGATAGAAAGAAGAGGGTTCGATAAAAACTAACCGGTAATTCAACGCCGATGTCGTCGCTACGCATTTCAGAGAGAATCGCGGGAGGAGAATATCGATCGAATCGGAGAAAGCATCCATAGAGCGTTGAATTCATTCGAGTTTTAGGTGGAACCACCAATCTCCGCCGCCTCCGGAAGGCGGAGGCAATTTCTGGCGAGTATCTTAGGGATTAGACGAGCGTGTGGCAAGCGGACGGAAGAGGATGTTGTGTTTGGTGGCGCGAGGAGTTGAAATCGGCGATTGGAAGCGAGAACGAAAAAGAAATCGAGGTGAAACGGAGGTATGGGAGATTGTTGTTCCGAACGGCGGAGAAGGATCGTATGAATGAGGAAAGAGTTTGTCCTCCTAATGTATCCTAGGGTTCTTTAAGAAGACCATCCTTAGTGGTGAACTGAATCAATCAAACCATGGGCCTGCGCACCATTTATTTCATTTCACACGCCCAAGCCACTTTCTGCACCCCTCTCCGAGTCTATTTAAATTATTGATTATTTTCTTGCTAATTGAGATTAGTAGTTTTTGGATTAATGATGGAAATTGTTTACTCATCTTGATGGTTTTGATAATTGTTAATTATCTTGGATTAATATCTTGATTAGAATTTTTGTTAATTCTCAATTAGACCTTTGTTGATAATTTTGATTTTGGTTAAGGGCACTAAAGACGATTAAAGTGTTCATAGATTTTCGATTTGTATTGATCGATTTCGAACAAGATAGCTCATCATGGAGTAAATTTGGAGCTTAAGGCATTTATTTTGCCTCCAAGGTTGATTAGAAGATATTGCGGGGAAGATTTCGGGTTTCTATATGCGTGAATCACGTCTCCGACCAAGTAAGAATTCTTGAAACTTTGAGCATCATTGTAGAATGCATGTGGTTAGGATCATCATGTAGCTGCATCTTAAGTCCTCCTACCTGAGGCAATGTTTATAGTTTGGTTTAGGGTAAAATGCGACAATCGTGAGATTTAATGTTTAAGTTATTCTTGGTCGTTTTGTGATCATCGGTCAATTTTGCTTTACTAAAAATACCTTCATTCACTCAAAAATTCTGAAAAAAATTCATAAATGATCCTAAATTCTTTATTTAATTTTATATAATTTTTAATTCCAGTTTTGATTAGTATTGGTAATTATTCTGGAATTTTGATTCAAAGCTGTATCGATGGACCTAGTCTCGGTTTAAGGGTTCAAAAGTGATTTTTCCCAAAGGGTTTCAATCCCAACTTTTGTGTGTAATGGAGCATGAAGGTATATGACATCTTGAAGTGTATTGTACACTTTTCTTGTGATTTTTAGCATACTTTTGAAGTCATTTTGGAAGGTCTGTTTTGGTTGATCTTTTGAATGATAACTTGCATTTGTGTGAGATTGGTTGAGCAATTTTGATCATAATTTTGTGCACCTCTTTTAAGTAGGATTAGCTACTGACTTCATTGTTCTTTAATTAAAATGCCGTAATTTTCTAAGGCATGTAGCTATTTCTCATGGAATTTTGTTTGGTGACCTAGTTGATTGAGGATGCTTAGAATTAGGCTTGATTTTGGTGCACCTTTAAGACGCTTCTCTTGCCTATTTCTTTTTGGAACTTGAAAGTTCAATATGGCATGTTATAGTCACTGACTTGTAGCATTCCTAACCTAACTCACTTGACTTCTAATTCCATTTCACATGTTTGAACTTGTTTTGGTTTTTAAATGTTGCAATAGGATTAAAACTTGCCTTTGCTTGTATGGCTTCCAAGTATGATTTGATATGCCAACTTTAACACACTTCTAAGTGAATCCTAAATTCATTTTTCATATGTGCATGACTTGCATAAAGCATAATGACTTGTAATTGCATTCCATGTTTCATAAAGTGCAACTTGACTTACATCTCCTAATTGAACTTTGTTTGCTTAGTCGTATAACTCCTTCATGTTCCATTCTTTCCCAAATCTTATAGGCTTTAGACATGACCTATTAGAGGTCATTAGGTACTGACCTTGACCCATCCAACATGTGTATACTCCTTTCATGTTTCTCTTTTGCTTGTGTTACAAGTATGCAAACTTTTAAGAACTTAAATGACATTGTTTGGTGTTTGTTTCATTCTAGCTTCTAAACTTGAATTGTTATGAACTCCCAATGCTAATTGAAGGTTGTTTAAGGCATCTTTAACATGACATCATTTCTGACTTTGAACTTTGCCATAGCATACATCCACCCTTGCATGCCTTTTTTACTTAAGCTTGAATCAAATGTTGCATACTAGTTGATTACTTTTGCACTTAACTTGCTTAATCATTGAGAATACCTTAATACATGGTTCCTATACTAATCAAATGAAATTTGCATCCATTCTTCCATGTTACCCACTTCTGACCTTGATGTAAACTCATGTTATAATTCACTTACATAACTCTTAAGCACTCACTTCATCTAGTTTGTGCATAACTTGCATCTGTGTGATGTTTTAGCACATAGTTTGACATAGTTTGATCTCTATTGACATGTTAACCTAAATAGAAGTTACTTAGACATAGCTACTGACTTGTATAAGACACTTAACCATTAGGATTCACTTTACTTTGTTTACTCATGTATGTTACCTTTAATACTAATGCAAATAAACTAGTCTTAGTTTAGGAGTTGTATGCTTAACTTTTCTAATCAATTAGCAACTAATGTTTATACTTTACACTCTTTAATCAATGTTGCTTAGGTTGCTTGGAAGGTAAGGTACTTGAGTACATGAATACTCATTCTTCTTTCATCTCCTTTTTGATTTGTTTACTCTTATTCTTTCATTAGTGGATTGTGTGATATAATGCTTGTTTGAATAACTCTTTCACACCCCTTTGGGATCTTAGCTTAACCTTAATTTTTTATTAAGGTAAGGTAAGATAAGCATTAGGTAGTGTAATCCCTACTTGTCCTTTATGTAGAGTTCTCTTTCTTAACTCAACCATAGGGCCATCATTGTATGCTAACATTAGGACTACAATTAGTCTCCCCTTAGATTTTTCTTTACAACTTGAGTCTCTCCTCTCATCTCTAAACAAATTTAAAACATTTAATAAATACCACATGTTGAGTGCGCCATGAGCCTTAAGTACATGGGAAATGAAGAGTGGGGGATTTTCCTTCACTTTCCTAGAGTGTTTAGCAGGCGTCTCGTCTTGGGTCGATTTGCGACGCATTCGATCCTATGTCATAGACTTTAGCACGATATATGTTACAAACACAATCAATCAAAACACTTTCTCATAAAAGACCAAAACAAACACTCATCTTCCTTCAGGATTCTCTTCTCATCTCACTCACCCTCATCGTAAAGGATGCGTCATTTTCGTTCTACCGCAAACAGGTAAACGCGTAAGACTCCCACAACGAGCGGCAACACCTAAACTGCTGGAACGCGAACGTTGGCGTATTCCACTAAAAAACACAAACAAAGCAAAGTCATCCCTAGTGAGGGGAACTACGTTGCTCTGATTCTTCATTGGTTAATGGAGATACGTAGGCAGGAGATCGTGCGAGATCTTTGCGAGCACAACCTTATTTATCAAACCTTTATCTCACCCGTGTGCGATCGATGCTTTTTCACTAAAACAAAACAATCGACCTCGTTAGGTCGAGCTACGACTGCTCTGATTTCCTCTCTGTGGTTAGATTGAGGATACGTAGGCACGAGACGCGACGTCTTGGCGAGCAAACTTCCCCCATAAACCGTAGTTTGAACTACGTTGACTCTGACTTTTCCGCACCCGGGGAATACGTTGGCCTAGGACGGCGATGTCCTATCGAGTCACTTTTCTTTTCTTTTCCTTTTTTTCTTTTCTTCTCCCCGTTTTTCCTGTTTTCCTTCATTTTCCTTTCCAGTTAGCAGTTGAGTTTCAGATACCCTACACCCTTTGATCGATAACAACAAGCGTGGATCCCATCGAGTACGATGGACGTGAGGGGCTGTTAATACCTTCCTCTCGCGTAACCGACTCCCGAACCCAGGCGATGGTTGCGATGACCATTCCTTTCCTTTTGTTGAGATTTTCTTTGATCGTTTCCTTTCCCTGCGTCGGAATAAATAACGTTCGGTGGCGACTCTTCTGTTCTTTTCCGTCGGTTGATTTTCGCAGATGCGACAGCTGGAGACTCTGTTGGGGACTTTCCCATCCCCAAGCGAGTCAATCCTAGCGCTAGTTTGTTTTCGATTATAGGGTGTTTATCTGTTTTGCTTTACCCGCTTTATTTATGGAATTGTTGCATGTTTATCGCTTTCATTGCATTTACTTGCTTTACGTTTACTGTTGCCATATATTCTATATTGTGCTGGACTGTGCTGGATTTTTCTGTTTGGTGGCCAGGGCGATCTGAGAGATAAGCCCATTACATAGGCTTGAGTACACACGTAAGATTAGAGTGGAAAGTATTGTGGCCTACATAGCATCTTGGTACGTTTGGTTTACACGAAACCCACACCCATACGAGGTTTTCTTGGGAGATGTTCTGATTTGCGCATCTTGTGCATTTTGGGGTGTTAACCTAGAGAGCTGTCAACTCTGGTGACCATTCCCGAGGACTCAGTTGAGGCACTCCTCCCAAGGGGCGATAATGGCAGACCAGAAATGGAAAACCCATTACGCTTCTTGATCCGAGGACCCGAAGCTGAGAACTTGCCATAGGATGACCTTTTTTTAGGGGGAATCAATGGAGGCACTCCTCGATTGGCGATAATACTGTACCCATAAGGATGAATGTATTATTGCTTCTCGACCTCAGTGCCAGAAACTGAGGATCTTTCCCTTTTAGTACCCACATGTGTGAATGGGCGGGTGTTTACAGGTTTGCAGGTAACTGTAACCTCCAACCTACCTGGTATTCTGGTCTTCTTATCAGTGTGGACTTATCAGCCTGGTATTATGGTATTATGATTATTCGAATATTCTGGTATTCTGATTATTCCAGCACTCTGACTATCCCGGTATTTGGATTAGGCCGGTATTCTAATTATGCCGATATTCTGGCATTCTGGTATTCTGATTATGCTGATATGCTGACCTTTTGGTATTCTGATTATTCGGATATTCTGGTACTCCGGTATTTTCTTCAGAGTAGGCCTGTGAACTTATTCAGTCGTCAGCAGTGCAACACAGCTATTCAGAATATATGGAAGCTTTGATCCCATGTCTTATTGCATTCATAACATTGCTTTGCATCTTCATACTCATTTGCATAACAGGTGTTCGAGGCTTGGTTATTCTCATCCTGATCTGGTTCTCTTCAGAATTTCAGACTTAACTTTTCAAAGAAGCTGGAAGGTGACCATGGATCAAGTCCGAGCAGAGTTGAAGGAAATGCAAAGCCAAATGGGGCAGTTTATGGGGGACATGCATGCTTTGATTCAAGACCAGAAAATGCTGAAAGAGGAAGTTAATCAACTGAAGACTCAGATGAGCTTGGTTATGGAGGTCGTGAGGAATGTGCTCAGAAAGGATGGCAATCCCGTGCCTGAGGCTGCAGTAGAAATTGTCATTCCGCCCCTGCTTGTGGGATCCATCCCAAAGTGTGATTTACCTCGTGGATTTTCTGCACAAACTAGGGTTCCGGAGTTTCCTCGTCAGCAGCTACCTCCTGCCTCCCAAGACAATCCCAAGACTAAGAAGTACAAACAGAAGCTTAAGAATCCTGACCGGCATTTTGATCCACTGCCTATGTCTTATGCCATGTTATTTCAACAGTTGCTCAAATTGAATTTGGTAGAACCTCGTGCAATGGGCCCCCCTCCAGTAAAGCTCCCAACTGGATATGATGTTAATTCCCGGTGTGAATTTCATTCAAGTGGCCCTGGACATCCTATTGAGAGGTGTCGAGCCTTTCATCATAATGTGCAAGATTTGCTCGACGCTGGGGTCATTACGTTAACTGCTGATGGTTCGCACATCAACTGAAGCCTCCCGAATGAGCACTCAGATTGCGAGTATGTCATTCAGAAGCAACAAGTCCAGACGGAGTCAAGCCTCCTCAATTATGGCAATCTCTGGCTTCTTTATTGCCTTTTCATTTGTAACTTTTTCGTTGTTGGTTAATGTTCGTTTGCATGTAAACTTGTTGGTGTTGAATGATGATTTTAATGCAATGAATATTCCTTTTCTTGAAGTACTTTACTTTTATGCACTCATATCATGTTTCTATGCACTGCAATACCAATTTTCTTGTTTAAACTCTTTGAGGGAGGATGATGATTTGAAAACACAAAATTCTCTAGGGGTGTGCTTTTGAATAGAACCTTGTTGAGGATGTACAAGCATTGTTTTGAATCCCCAAACACTGGAGATATAAGGGAGATAGACCCTCGTTAACCCCTTTGAGCCTTGAAGTAGGAGTTTCTTTTCGTACAAAAAAACCCTCACACTTAACCCAGGGGCAGGGTAGGCATAAGTTAATTTGACCAAGCGTCCAAATTTCAAGAGGAGTGTGCATCTGAGGATCCATTACCTTTTATTCCACCATCAAGAGGTCAAGAGATGTGAAACCCCAATGGTTATCCATCAGCAATCAAGGAGTAGAGCAGTCACAATCCTTTCAACAAAGTCAAGATAAGCCAGTGTCACGATTTGTTCAGAAGAAAGAAAAAAAAAAGAAAAAGAAAAAGGCCCGCTGAGTCGAAACTTAAAAACAAGCGACTTAGGCAAAAGTTAGGGCATCCCGCTGGACTTCAAAATCTAAAGATTCAAAAGAATCAGTTCAGGCAAAAATTAGGGATCAAAAAGCAAAAGAATGAGAAAGTGAAAAACAAAAGCATTACAAAAGAAAATCCTCGAGCAAGAACAAAGTCGTGTGACTACGAATAAAAAACGAAAGGGGTGACTGTCACTCCACAACCTCATTAGGTGTCAAACCATCAGTTGCATGGGTTCCTTAAAGATCATAACATCCTTTTGAGAGATGAGCGCTTGTGCCGAATTAGCTGAACGTAGGACTAGAGAACATCACAAAGAGTGGGTGGGTACAAATAAACTTTGAGCCTTAAATCTTTTTTTTTCTTAAAACCGTGAACCAGACCACGATACAACCCTCAAAATTCCTAATTGAAATAGGGTTTATTTCAAGAACGTACTCCGATGAGATAGCGTTCCTGACTCCCGTGAGTGATGCTAAAAGATCTTGTTGGTATTGCATGTGCATGTTTTCTTGCATTCAAAAATCAATGTCGTATCCTAAGTAGTGATTCGTTCACGTAGCTTTGCGACATCTTTTAAATAAATACTTCAAGATTAACATGTGTGTTGCATTTGAATAATCATTTTCACAATAAATATTTTTTGCTTGCATACATTTGTTTGACATCAAAGAAGCTTACATGATGAGCATCAGTCGAGAAGCTTGATTATGCCAAGTTGAGATGCTTGAGACTCCAGAGGATATGTTGCTGAAAGACTATGTAGGGCAAAGGCGTTCCCAGCCAATTGTGTTGAGATGTGACCAATCTGGGGCAATCGCATCGGGAAATGTCTTCGAGGTTCAGCCAATCTGGGGCAATCACGTTGAGATTCGATAAATCTCTCCAAAAGCAGTGTAATCAGGGGCAGTCACGTCGAGAAATCTCTTCAAAGTTTAGCCAAACTGGGGGCAATCACGTCGAGATTCGATATATCTCTCCAAAAGCGTTTAATATGGGGAAATCAGGTCGATTTGGAAAATATCTCTAAGGTCGGTTAGGGGCAAAGTTTCTTCGAGACTCGAGGTAGGCCACCTCAAGAGTACGAGAAGTTGTCCATTCCATAAGATGACTAGTCAGAAGCACCTCTCAAAGAGTTTGAAGACATTGGGGCATTTTGGATGCTACGTCTTCTGTAAAATCCTCTCGAGGCAAAATTCTTTCATAGACCTTGCAGTCTAGGGCAAATGGAGAATTAAATGAGTCGTTGTTCACTCACGATGATCAATGGGCAGTTGATCAACTCAGACACTTGAAACAGAGGTTATTCCCAGCATGAGGAGTCTTTGATCTCAATTCCCCAGCAGCCAGGTCAGAAGGTTGTCATTTCCCCAGTGCAGTTCTATGGTTATAGTTCTTCCCCAAGCAGATTGGTTCAGATGATACCTCTCCCCAACAGAGTGTCTGAGCATTCTTTCTCCTAGCAAGACATCAGCAAGTCGATGGTTGTAGCTCTTCCCAGGTAGAAGTGGACCCCTCAACAGGAAAGTCATTCCTAGAGGTCATCACTCCTTAGAGTAATCATCAGCGAGGTTGGCAGTTCAAAGCCCAGATGGTGCCAACATTTTCCCCAGCTAAGCTGATATCTTCCCGTGGGCTGTCAGAAGATCAGATTAATGGTTGTTTCCTCAGCACGGTTTGCGACCACAAGGACAATCCAGTTTGTTATCCCCAACAGAGTTGACTTTATTTTCCTCAGCATTTATTTTGCTGAGGAGCCTCCTTGCATTTTGCATATAGTAATCATTGCATCCTAAAAAACGCATAGCATTTCCATTTGAGATGGAGCATTACGCCATGGAAAAATTCAAACATATGCATGCGAAGCATAAGCCGGTTTTGATACCTTGTGCAATAGCCCAACATTGTTTTTATTCGAGCAGATTGACAAAACCAGAAAAAATACCTTGTTTATTCCCCAACATACATTTCAAGCAGTACCAGGGTTTCACCTCTTTTCTCCTCACCAGAGTCCCATTTTTCGGTTGGTAGATCTTTTGATCTTACATCTTAACCGTATATTTCAGGAACCATTCCCGATAGGATAACTTCATCTGTTCCCGACAGGCAAACCTTCAGCCGTTCCCGACAGGCAAACCTTCAGCCGTTCCCGACAGGCATACAATAGGTTTTCAACTTTAGCCGTTCCCGACAGGCAAACCTTCAGCCGTTCCCGACAGGCATACAATAGGTTTTCAACTTTAGCTGTTCCCGACAGGCGGCCTTTGAGTTTTAAACCTAGTCGTTCCTGACAGGCCCGCTTTTGCCATTCCCGACAGGCATACAATAGGTTTTCAACTTTAGCCGTTCCCGACAGGCGATCTTTGAGTTTTAAACCTAGTCGTTCCCGACAGGCCCGCTTTTGCCATTCCCGACAGGCATATAATAGGTTTTAAACTTTAGCCATTCCCGACAGGCAACCTTTGAGTTTTAAACCTAGTCGTTCCCGACAGGTCCGCTTTTGCCGTTCCCGACAGGCATACAATAGGTTTTCAACTTTAGTCGTTCCCGACAGGCTACCTTTGAGTTTTAAACCTAGCCGTTCCCGACAGGCCCGCTTTTGCCGTTCCCGACAGGCATACAATAGGTTTTCAACTTTAGTTGTTCCCGACAGGCGACCTTTGAGTTTTAAACCTAGCCGTTCTCGACAGGCCCGCTTTTGTTGTTCCCGACAGGCATACAATAGGTTTTAAACTTTAGCCGTTCCCGACAGGCGACCTTTGAGTTTTAAACCTAGCCATTCCCGACAGGCCCGCTTTTGCCGTTCTCGACAGGCATACCATAGGTTTTAAACTTTAGTCGTTCCCGACAGACACCCTTTGAGTTTTAAACCTAGCCGTTCCCGACAGACATACAATAGGTTTTAAACTTTAGCTGTTCCCGAAAGGCGCCCTTTTGAGTTTTAAACTTAGTCGTTCCCGACATGCATACTTCAGTCGTTCCCGACAGGCATACCACAAGTTTTAAACTTAGTCGTTCCCGACAGGCAAGCTTTAGCCGTTCCCGACAGGCATCCTTTGGGGTTTCAAACCTTATTCATAGGTTCTAGACTCTTTTCCACAAATATCTTTTCCCACAACTGCTGTGTTTGTCATATATCTATTCCTTTTACCCACAGAGTGCAAATTTTCTGGTATTCAATCCCTATTTACCTTGAATTTCAGACATCCGCTGCTCTCATCCATTCAGGTCCATAGTTGATTGAATAAGAGCAGCTGTAATACCCCAAAATTTTCCCTCTTATTTATTGCCTTATAACAGTGGCTTATGCTTCGCATTCATCTGCATCTTCACTAGGCCATACTCATTCATTCATTTGCATTGGGCTCCTAAGGCGTGGGATCATTGTTTCTTATCTTCTGTGCAACTTGGTTGATATTCATCAATTGAAGATGGTGGTTAGGGTTCATGGCAAAGGCATCTTGACAGGAGATCCAATTGTGGATTTATATTGTGGTCATGACAGAATTATTCTCTCAAGTTTCTTATTGTTCATTGGGTATAATACAAGTTAATGAGGGAGGAGATTGAAGTTGATTCGAGGTGGAGTTCATGGAGTATTTGAGTTTGAATTTGGATTGGGCAAATGCTTTAAGATACTTGGAGTCTAAGATACAAGTTCATAAAACCATATTCATATCCACTCCATATCATAAACCATTTTTTTCCTCAAGTCATTAACCATGTCCATTTGTTAAAACCATATCCACTTTAACACCATTTTTTTGACGTCCATTTTAGAATTCAAATCTATTTCCATTCACTTTACAAATAATCATTTTCCAAATCCAATCCAAATTAACCATTTTCTCATCCGTATTCAAAAACCATATTTTTAAACCATGTCCATATCCATTTCAATTTTATTTCATTAAACCAAAGTTCTCAATTCAAACCAAATATCCACATTCCCTCCTCAAAATCGAACTCCAAAATCAAAGTACCATGAAGGATTTGTAGAGACTAGGCTCGTGCAACCGTGAAGAATTTGTAGAGATTAGGCTCGTGCATCTGTCAACTTTCGCAGTCACGATGAAGCTCAAAATATGAGATATGTTTGAAGCTTCTTCGTTCTTCTATGAAGTATTCCGAAAATTGCACTCAACGAAAATTCCATGATTTCATATGCAATTGCAAATTCTCGAGACAGTGACTGTTGTGAATGCTTCTTGCGGTGTGGGAATTTGAATTGTGTTCACATTGTTTTAGTGGGAAAAATATCCAAAAACAAGATGGCACTCCCAAGAGATAAACAGAGGTTGGGAAATTGCTGCAGCTTATAGCATCATTCACTGGGCGATTTCTGTTATAGAATTTACCAAAGGGACTTCTTACTGCCCTGGCTGTTATCATACGTTGCGAAGGCACTGTGATTAATGTGATTGTTGTTGTGTTAACTTCCTCCATATCTCTAGGCGAGGCATTGCCGTATATAAAGTGGGATACAAAATTCATCATTCAAAACAAGAAAAAGCTGATAACAGCAGGAAAATTCATAAAAAAAAGGCAATTCATTACATAACATAAATAACAGAAATCCAACAATTTTTCATTCAACAACATAATAATTCAGTTACTACACCAGAAAAAGCCCAACAGAATCCCAACTGGTTTTTTCCCTAACAGAAATAACAGATTCGCCGAAAATCTACAACAGTTCTCATTGATGATCCTAACCTCAGAATAATTCTAACAGAAAACCTAACAGAACTTTTTTTCTCCAAGTTTCAGCTCAGCCTTGAATTCATCCTCCTAATCTTCAATCATCTTCAGTACTCATCAAATCACCAACCGCAACAATTTTCGAACCCCTCTTCTTCATTCATCTTCCCCTTCATCTCTCTCACTCTTCAATCCATCTTCATCAATCTTCCAACCCTGCAATTCATCAATCTTTAACCTTCTCCATAGCAACCTTTATCTCCCTTTATCCACCGCCAAGACCTCACGTAATTATATCGATCATCATCTTCAATTCACCAAATCTCCATCAAATCCAAACCTGCAAAAAAATCCAAGAACGGAGGTTAACACACAACGCTACGCAATAATTCTGCAGCAATCTCAGTGAAAGACTTTTGCTACATCAACGACGAGAATAGCAGATTCAAGTCCTGCTATGCGCAAATTCAATACCAACGCGACAACAAAAATCAGCAAGAAGAAAGGAGAAGAAATTCAAGAAGGTGAACACAATCAACCACAACTGAAGCGCGATAGAAAGAAGATGGTTCGATAAAAACTCACCGGTAATTCAACGCCAATGTCGTCGCTACGCAATTCAGAGAGAATCGTGAGAGGAGAATCTCGATCGAATCGGAGAAAGCATCCATAGAGCGTTGAATTGATTCGAGTTTTAGGTGGAACCACCAATCTCCGTCGCCTCCGGAACGGAGGAGGCGATTTCTGGCGAGGATCTTAGGGATTTGACGAGTGTGTGGCAAGCGGACGGAAGAGGCTATTGTGTTTGGTGGCGCGAGGAGTTGAAATCGGCGATTGGAAGCGAGAACGTAAAAGAAATCGAGGTGAAACGGAGGTATGGTAGATTGTTGTTGCGAACGGCGGAGAAGGATAGTATGAATGAGGAAAGAGCTTGTCCTCGAAATGTATCCTAGGGTTCTTTAAGAAGACCATCCTTAGTGGTGAACTGAATCAATCAAACCATGGGCCTGCGCACCATTTATTTCTCTTCACACGCACAATCCACTTTCTGCACCCCTCTACGAGTCTATTTAAATTATTGATTATTTTCTTGCTAATTGAGATTAGTAGTTTTTGGATTAATGATGGCAATTGTTTACTCATCTTGATGGTTTTGATAATTGTTAATTATCTTGGATTAATATCTTGATTAGAATTTTTGTTAATTCTCAATTAGACCTTTGTTGATAATTTTGATTTTGGTTAAGGGCACTAATGACGATTAAAGTGTTCATAGATTTTCGATTTGTATTGATCGATTTCGAACAAGATCGCTCATCTTGGAGTAAATTTGGAGCTTAAGGCATTTATTTTGCCTCCAAGGTTGATTAGAAGATATTGCGGGGAAGTTTTCGGGTTTCTATATGCGTGAATCACGTCTCCGACCAAGTAAGAATTCTTGAAACTTTAAGCATCATTGTAGAATGCATGTGGTTAGGATCATCATGTAGCTGCATCTTAAGTCCTCCTACTTGAGGCAATGTTTATAGTTTGGTTTAGGGTAAAATGCGACAATCGTGAGATTTAATGTTTAAGTTATTCTTGATCGTTTTGTGATCCTCGGTCAATTTTGCTTTACTAAAAAATACCTCCAGCCACTTAAAAATTCTGAAAAAAAATTCATAAATGATCCTAAATGCTTTTTTTTTTAATTTTCTATAATTTTTAATTCCAGTTTTGATTAGTGTTGGTAATTATTCTGGAATTTTGATTCAAAGCTGTACCGATGGACCTAGTCTTGGTTTAAGGGTTCAAAAGTGATTTTTCCCAAAGGGTTTCAATCCCAACTTTTATGTGTAATGGAGCATGAAGGTATATGACATCTTGAAGTGTATTGTACACTTTTCTTGTGATTTTTAGCATACTTTTGAAGTCATTTTGGAAGGTCTGTTTTGGTTGATCTTTTGAATGATAACTTGCATTTGTGTGAGATTGGTTGAGCAATTTTGATCATAATTTTGTGCACCTCTTTTAAGTAGGATTAGCTACTGACTTCATTGTTCTTTAATTAAAATTCCGTAATTTTCTAAGGCATGTAGCTATTTCTCATGGAATTTTGTTTGGTGACCTAGTTGATTGAGGATGCTTAGAATTAGGCTTGATTTTGGTGCACCTTTAAGACGCTTCTCTTGCCTATTTCTTTTTTGAACTTGAAAGTTCAATATGGCATATTATAGTCACTGACTTGTAGCATTCCTAACCTAACTCACTTGACTTCTAATTCCATTTCACATGTTTGAACTTGTTTTGGTTTTTAAATGTTGCAATAGGATTAAAACTTGCCTTTGCTTTTATGGCTTCCAAGTATGCTTTGATATGCTAACTTTAACACACTTCTAAGTGAATCCTAAATGCATTTTTCATATGTGCATGACTTGCATAAAGCATAATGACTTGTAATTGCATTCCATGTTTCATAAAGTGCAACTTGACTTGCATCTCCTAATTGAATTTTGTTTGCTTAGTTGTATAACTCCTTCATGTTCCATTCTTTCCCAAATCTTATAGGCTTTAGACATGACCTATTAGAGGTCATTAGGTACTGACCTTGACCCATCCAACATGTGTATACTCCTTTCATGTTTCTCTTTTGCTTGTGTTACAAGTATGCAAACTTTTAAGAACTTAAATGACATTGTTTGGTGTTTGGTTCATTCTAGCTTCTAAACTTGAATTGTTATGAACTCCAAATGCTAATTGAAGGTTGTTTAAGGCATCTTTAATATGACATCATTTCTGAATTTGAACTTTGCCATAGCATACATCCACCCTTGCATGCCTTTTTACTTTAGCTTGAAAAAAATGTTGCACACTAGTTGATTACTTTTGCACTTAACTTGCTTAATCATTGAGAATACCTTAATACATGGTTCCTATACTAATCAAATGACATTTACACACATTCTTCCATGTTACCCACTTCTGACCTAGATGTAAACTCATGTTATAATTCACTTACATAACTCTTAAGCACTCACTTCATCTAGTTTGTGCATAACTTGCATTTGTGTGATGTTTTAGCACATAGTTTGACATAGTTTGATCTCTATTGACATGTTAACTTAAATAGAAGTTACTTAGACATAGATACTGATTTGTATAAGACACTTAACCATTAGGATTCACTTTACTTTGTTTACTCATGTATGTTACCTTTAATACTAATGCAAATAAACTAGTCTTAGTTTATGAGTTGTATGCTTAACTTTTCTAATCAATTAGCAACTAATGTTTATACTTTACACTTTTAATCAATGTTGCTTAGGTTGATTGGAAGGTAGGGTACTTGAGTACATGAATACCCATTCTACTTTCATCTCCTTTTTCATTTGTTTACTCTTATTCTTTCACTAGTGGATTGTGTGATATAATCCTTGTTTGAATAACTCTTTCACACCCCTTTGGGATCTTAGCTTAACCTTAATTTTTGATTAAGGTAAGGTAAGATAATCATTAGGTAGTGCAATCCCTACTTGTCCATTATGTAGAGTTCTCTTTCTTAACTCAACCATAGGGCCATCATTGCATGGTAACATTAGGACTACAATTAGTCTCCCCTTAGATTTTTCTTTACAACATGAGTCTCTCCTCTCATCTCTAAACAAATTTAAAACACTTAATAAATACCACATGTTGAGTGCGCCATGAGTCTTAAGTACATGGGAAATGGAGAGTGGGGGATTTTCCTTCACTTTCCTAGAGTGTTTAGCAGGCGTCCCGTCTTGGGTCGATTTGCGACGCATTCGATCCTATGTCATAGAATTTAGCATGATTTATGTTACAAACACAATCAATAAAAACACTTTCTCATAAAAGACCAAAACAAACAATCATCTTCCTTCGGGATTCTCTTCTCATCTCACTCACCCTCATCGTAAAGGATGCGTCATTTCCGTTCTACCGCAAACCGGTAAACGCGTAAGACTCCCACAACGAGCGGCAACACCTAAACTGCTAGAATTCGAACGTTGGCGTATTCCACTAAAAAACACAAACAAAGCAAAGTCATCCCTAGTGAGGGTTACTACGTCGCTCTGATTCTTCATTGGTTAATGGATATACGTAGGCAGGAGATCGTGCGAGATCTTTGCGAGCACAACCTTATTTATCAAACCTTTCTCTCGCCCGCGTGCGATCGAGACATTTTCACTAAAACAAAACAACCGACCTCGTTAGGTCGAGCTACGACTGCTCTGATTTCCTCTCTGTGGTTAGATTGAGGATACGTAGGCACGAGACGCGACGTCTTGGCGAGCAAACTTCCCCCACAAACCGTAGTCCGAACTACATTGACTCTGACTTTCCCGTACCCGAGGGAATATGTAGGCCTAGGACGACGATGTCCTATCGAGTCACTTTTCTTTTCTTTTTCGCTTTTTCTTTTCTTCTCCCCGTTTTTCCCGTTTTCCTTTCATTTTCCTTTCCAGTTAGCAGTTGAGTTTCAGATACCCTACACCCTTTGATCAATAACAACAAGCGTGGATCCCATCGAGTACGATGGACGCGAGGGGGTGCTAATACCTTCCTCTCGCGTAACCGACTCCCGAACCCAGGTGATGGTTGCGATGACCATTCCTTTCCCTTTGTTAAGGTTTTCTTTGATCGTTTCCTTTCCCTGCGTCAGGATAAATAACGTTCGATGGCGACTCTTCTGTTCTTTTCCGCAGGTTGATTTTCGTAGATGCGACATGCGCCAACAAGAGGGTGACCCTACTAAGGAGACAAAGGTTCTGGACCTCAACTTCTCTCGAATGAAATTTGGGGAGCCCTCATACCGAAGAATTTCAAGCCAACATAACTAGCTAAGTTTGATGGGTGTAGCGAACCCTGGGAGCATGTCTCCTCCATTAACGCACATATGGAAATTATTGGAGCCTCTGATTCCCTGAAATATAAGATTCTCTCTAGTACCTTTAGAGACACAACGTTAAGATGATACATAAGTCTGCCACGACTATCAGTCACCAGTTACCAAGACCTAGTAAAGAAGTTGTTCATCAATTTTCGACGAGTACGCACAAAAATATGTCTACCACCGGTGTATTCAACATTCGCCAATGCCCTTTAGAATCCTTGAGGGACTAGCTCGCCCAATTCAATGAGGCGACCATCAAGGTCATCCACCCTAACCAGGAGATGTTTGTAGGAGCCTTCCAGAACGGAAAAATTGTTGGTTAATTTAATGATTCCCTCACCCAGAGACTTGCTACTTCCATTCCAAAAGTCGTGACACATGCAAAATGCTACATAAAGTTCGAGGAAAGCAACACAGAGAAAAGACCTAATATGTTAAGGAGCAAATAATTGTCAATCTTGATACCTTGAAATAGTCCCGCATGAGCCACTTTACCTCGCCTATCAGGTATATGGAAACCTTCAAATAGAGCTGGAGGTCTATAGAGAATTTCACGCCCTTGAACACTCTCGTGAACAAATATGGCGCACGGTTCCTACACACATGATATTTCTTTTCCACCAGGCCCTAAGTCATACATCATGGGTCTGAACTCAGCAGGTGGTGTAATTTTCATAAGGTCAAGGGCCACCTTACAGAGGACTTCTACTAGCTCAAGAAGAAGATTGAGCTTCTCATCCAAGAAGGCCACTTGAAGAAATACATCACAAACGGCTCTACTCAGGCACTGAGAGACTTTAGTTCTCAAATGCGAGATGCCTCTAAGAGCCCTAGATCCAAGAAGGGCAAGGAACCAAGTAAGGTAAATGAAGATAAGCATATGCGTCACACCCTCAATACCATAGTATGATGGTTTTCCAGGGGCGGGGAGACTAGCTCTACCGTAAAAGGTATGCACGCCAAGTCTTGAATGTAGAAGGCTCACCTACCAACCCTAATTTAGGCAAGAAGGAATATCTGAAGTTAGAGATCACCTTCTCTGAGAGGGACACATCAAGCATCCATCCACATGATAACGACCACATGGTCATAACTGTAAGGTGTGATTATTGGGATATTAAGAGAGTATTAATTGATCAAGGAACTTATGCTAACATCCTTTACTAGAATGTTTTCTAAAAAATTCACTTGGATCTAGATGGCCTTAAATATTTTCAAGGCTAGCTGGTGGTATTCTCAGGTGAACAAGTGCAGGTGAAGGGTTGCATCGCCCTGAAGATTGTGTTCGAGGCTGAGGTGAGTGCCAAGATTATCAAAGTAATATATCTTGGTTTAGACACACCTTCTTCATATTACATGATTATAGGGTGACATGGTTTTAATAAATTAAGAGCCACCTTATCCACACTATACTTATGCATAAAGTGTCTGATGCATGGTGAGCGTGCAGGGGTTATCCACATGGATCAGAAGAGCGCCAAAATATGCTATCTGGATAGTCAGAAGCTGGAGAAGGCAAATATAGTTATCGCCCCCACCTAGCAGTCAGATACATAAGAAGTAAATGTTGTGGACTTGAAGCCAAAATAAGAGCCCTAGAGGATGTCTCTAAAAAACAAAGGTTTTGCCACCCTATTCGAGAGGAGTGTGGAGGTTTCAGACAAAGAGACTCGGGCAAGATCATTAAGTTTCTAAGGCTAAAGCCATGTTAATTTAATTAATTTAATAAATTAGGTTGGTTAACGGAGTGTATCACCTCTGACGATTGTATAATTGATTTCAAAGAGATTGTTTGGAGAGGTGTCATTTTTCCCTTGAGGACGCAAGGGTTTTTAATGAGGTGTATCATATTACTCTGTGGATTTTAATAGACTTATGTTCTTATTTTATAGGAATTGATTATTTGAGTTTAGAATATTAATTAAACCGCCCCATGAAGCGATTATTTATGTTGGATCCTCTGGGATAAATCATTGCCACCTAAGAGGAAATTATTTATGTTGGACCCTCGTGGAGGAATCCTTTCCACCCAAGAGGCAATTATCTATGTTTGACTCTCTTGGAGGAATCCATTCCGCCCAAAAGGAAATTATCTATGGTGGATCCTCATGGAGGAATCCTTTGAAGAGAAATATCAATATAAACACAATGAAAAACAAAAATTTCTCTTAAGTTGATCCTTATGAATGATCATGATCAGTGATAGAAACAGTTACCTCTTGTGGCGATTAACACCTTTGATGCAAAATCGGATTAACGATCGCAAACATTGAATGAAAAACAATGGCTATACTCATTCTACACGAATAGAGTGCCTTCAATCTTAGGGCTAGCTAATACGAATGAAGACCTTAAGATATATATATATATATATATATATATATATATATATATATATATATATATATATATATATATATATATATATATATAGAGAGAGAGAGAGAGAGAGAGAGAGAGAGAGAGAGAGAGAGAGAGAGAGAGAGAGAGAGAGTGAGAGAGTGAGAGAGAGAGAGAGAAAGAGACAGAGAGAGAATGCGGTTAAGGTTTAACACCGAATTTCATCAAGTATTTAAGCTTCTGCACAAGGGTTCTATTTATTGAACCGCTTGTGTGGAAAACAAGCTGAAAAAACTCACTTAAGTGCATCGTACCTTACTATGTGTTGTATTTCACTTAAGAGCATGGTACCTTACTGTATTACAATTTACTTAAGTGCATTTAACCTTACAGTGTACTACAATTTACTTAAGCGCGTTGTACCTTACGGTGTTCCATAATTCTCTTAAATACATTGTACCTTACGGTGTTCTTTATTTCACTTATTCATAGTATCTCTCATTAATTTTTCCTTATGTGTGTGACAGGGGCGGATCCAGACATTATTTATTGGTGTGGCTAAACATGAAAGAAAGTATGAACTAAATTACATTTAAAATAAGAAATAATATTATTTAATAAAGTACAATTACAATGAAAATCGCCTACTATCCATTTCTTGAAAATGAGCTAAAATAACATCATTGTTAATTGTTCCAAGAACATCTCTTTCTATAAAAGTTACAAGATGGTCATTTAACCATTGATCACTCATTTTGTTACATAGTTTACTCTTCATAAACTTCATAGCTGAAAAAACACGTTCCATGCTTGCAGTTGCTACCGGTAAGACTAAAGCTAACTTCAGAAGCTTATAAACCATATCAAATGTGTTGCACTTATTTGTTTCCACAAGTTTTGCACAAAGATTTGAAATTCCTTTTAAATTTGCAAATTTTGGGTCACATCGAACATTTCTAACATAATTATGAAGTTGATGTCGCACCACCACTTCCGGCACATTTACAAAATCATTTAAATAAAACTCAACCATCCTCAATAGTTTTTTCACATCAAAAGCTGCAAATGATGATGAGGGACTCAAACATGAAACACACTGTAAAAGTTCAGTATTCTCTTCATCGAACCTAGCATTGAGTTCATGCAATTGCAAATCTAAAACACAACAAACAATCATGCTTATAATGATGCAAATTAGAAACACTAGAAGTTGTAGCATGCCGTCTAGGTTTCTTCCCTTACACATACGGTGCATCCATATCTGGCACATCAATATCATGCTTATTGCAAATTTCCATAACCTTATATATAAGTTCTTCCCATCCATCATTCCTCATTTCTTGTAATTCTTGTTTGGTAGCATTGACAAGTGACAAAGCATTCAAAAGATCTTGATCACGCTTTTGTAGTGCTACACTCAAATCATTTGTAAATCCTAAAATCTCAACCATCATATATAACATGAAGATAAAATCAAAAGACTGAAGAACATCTAGCAAAATCATAGTTTCACCATATTTTTCAAATGACGTATCCTTCCCGACTTCTTCAAGTACTCCAATAATGGCACCGTACAAAGTCATTAAACTAGTGAGAGTCCTAAAGTGGGAACCCCAACGAGTGTCACCCGCTCTAGCAATAGATGATTCTTGATTTAATCCACTACCAGTCTCTATTTGGCCCTCTTCAATCAATTTAGAAAATTGAGTTACTTGTTTGTCTCGAAGCAATTCTTGTCTCTTGTTAGAAGATCCTATGAAATTAACAAGAATACTGACCTTACCAAAAAAACCACTAACATCTTTGTGAGTCTTAGCACATGCAACAAGTGCCAATTGAAGTTGATGGCCGAAACAATGCACATAATAAGCAGATGGATTCTCATTTTGGATTAAAGTTCTCAAACCACCAAACTTACCTCGCATATTGCTGGCTCCATCATATCCTTGCCCCCTAATGCTAGATAAACTCAAGCCATTAATAGACAACGACTTTTCAAGTGCCTCCTTAAGTTACTTAGCACTTGTTTCTTTAACACTTACAATGTTAAGAAACCTTTCTTTTACCAAACCTTCACTATTAACATAGCGAACAACAACTGTCATTTGTTCTTTACCAGCAACATCACCAGATTCATTAATCAAAACACATCATCTGCAATATCACATACAATTTGTTGAGTTATTTCACATGCGCAAGCAGCAGCAAGATCCTTTTGAATCTTAGGGGCAATCATAAGGTTATTTCCTGGAGCACAATCTATTACACTAGCGATCTCTGGGTTAATTTCCTTTAGAGTGTCCACTAACTCAAGAAATGGCCTCTTAAATAAAGAGTTAATGGACTCGTCACTCCCTCTAAATGGCATACCACACCTCAAAATAAACTTAGTAGTTATAAGAGATGTGTTTACACGAACATGATATTCGACATTCATTTGCTTAGTTTGATTGACAAACGCAGCCTTAATACTTTGGTTTGGGTTCATAAGAGCGTAAATCATATGCACACAATCAACATGACTATTGGAAGAAGTAGCATAATTAGCCAATCTTTGAGCATTCTTCCAATCACCAAAACCCTCTCCCACAAAGTGATCTCCCCCATATTTAGAGACATTTTTAAACAAAAAACATGGCAAACAAAATGCCAGGTCTTTAGATTCACTATAATCATTCCAGTCATACAAATCAAACCAATTTTTGTAAAATCGACGTCTTTGTTTACCTTGAACAGTCCAAGGGTAAACGAAATTGTGAGGAGGTTGATGACGACCTATTTTTAAATAAGCTTTCCTTACCTCATTTTAGATGTCAGGATGATAACTTGAAATTGGAGGCCTAATTCTTGGATCTGTTTCCAACAATTCATAATCAACAACTTTAATACCTTCACTTGGATGTTGAGTTTCTGATACTTCTAGATTTGCCGAAGAAGTAGCTTTGTCTTTAGAAAGCACAGGAAAAAATTTCTTCATCCTATAAAGAGAATAATGAAATCATTTAAAATAGTCATTCAAACTATAAAGAGAACACTAAAACCAATTGATTATAAAGAAAATTATTTATGAGAAATTGAGAAAATTAACTTTTTTAACAAATTGGGGTTTTAGGGTTCATCTCAAAAAGAAGAAAAGTATAAGTTGAAATTGAAATACTCACTTTACCTTTGATCTTCAATCACCAATAAATAATTGTAACCAAGCTAAGTGAAAAACTTAGAGAAAGAAAATAAAAGATCGACAAATATGAGAGGAAGAAATAAGGATGAGAGATTGTGAGATTTGAGAGAAAGAGAAAAATAAGTTACTCTGAGAGAGAGAGAGAGAGAGAGAGAGAGAGAGAGAGAGAGAGAGAGAGAAAAGTGAAAGAATTAGTTACTATGAGAGAGAAAAGTGAGTTAATAATATTTATTTTCTTTTATTAATTATTATGTATTTATATATAATATAAAAAAATTAATTACTTTAATAATAATTTTTAATATATATATATATATATATATATATATATATATATATATATATATATATATATATATATATATATAATATAAAAATAAAAAATAAAAAAAAACTGGTGTGGCTATAGCCACACCCTGCCTCTACGTAAGTCCGCCCCTGGTGTGTGACCCAATGGGTTCTCGTGATGTTGGAAATTATACTAAATCTAGAAACGCATCACTGTTACACAAGTAACGAAAATTTCACGTGATCCGACAAAACCTTTACGTGATAATATTTGTGTGTACAATTATCCTTTTTCCCTCATATCCATATTTAACATAAGGCATAGACCGTGTCACCATTGTCCAGATAAATATTAGGCTCTTAGACATATATCCTATTACACATGATGGGTAAATTCCATCTAGGTCACTCATGTCCTTCAACATGATTTGTGGAGTACCCATCAATAATCTTTATGGTCATCATATTACGGCAATGTTTGATTGGCATTAACATACTCAACTCAATATCTAGGGTCTATAGTATTTTCAAGTCGAAGGGTGGTATACACCACTATCACCTTGATAATAACTTATGAGACTTGCATAACATTCTATGTAGTATTATCATGGTGGGTCAATCCATTATAAATATTACTCCTAATATTCATACCTATGTGAAGAGTTTATAACTTTTTATCCATGATTCATGAGATGTGATAATCAATTTATCCATATAATAGTCTGAATACTTTAATGTTATCTCACTTCACAATAAATCTTAACTATGTTTACTTTAAGAATAGTGTTCTTGTGTTTAATGAGATCTCATGATTAAGTCATACATAATGTTTCATTAAATAAACTAGCTATTTTATGGACTTTATTATTTTGGAAAAGCAAACATAACAAAGATATATCTTTTATTATTAATAAATAATTTGATACAAGTACCAAGTTCTAATAAAATGATTGGTCTATAGGGCTTACACCAACAATATCCCACTAGCACTAGAACTAATCATGCATACATCTAATACACATAGATCTAGTATGGTTGTCACGTTTCTCCTGTGCAAAGGGCTTTATCAGTGGGTCAACAACATTGTCAAGTGTTGGTACTCTGCATATCTGCACATCCTCTAACTTTTATCTCTCAAATTAGGTGATATCTCCTAAGTGTGTGTTTAGATCAATGGTGAGATCTAGGCTCTTTAGCTTGTATGATGGCACCCTTGTTATCACAATAGAGATCAACAGGGTCCATAATGCTAGGGACCGTGTCATGTTCACTAATGAACTTTTTTATCCAAACAACTTCCTTTACTGCATTTGAGGCAACAATATACTCGGCCTTAGTTATAGAATTAACAACCATATCCTACTTTGAACTTATCCAGCTCATACTGCCATTAATTAAGCAAAACTCATAACCAGATTGTGATCTAAATTCATCCTTATCTGTTTGGAAGCTAGAATCAGTGTATCTAATTACAACGAGCTCTTCTTGACCTCCCTATATCAAGAATGCATCATTATTTATTCTCAAGTACTTAAGGATATTCTTGACAGCACCCAATGAGCATCACCAAGATCAAACTGATACCTACATGTTGCACTTAAAGCATATGAAACATCAGGTCGAGTACATAACATGGCATGTATGATATATCCTATTGCATATGCATATAAAATCTTATTCATTTGATCCTTTTCTTCCTTAGTTGAAGAGGAATGTGTTTTTTTTATAGACATAAGCCATGTTGCATATGTATGAATCCTTTCTTGGAATCATGCATATTGAAGTGTCTCATCACTTTATTTTTGTATATGCTCTAACTTAGGCTAAGCAATTTTTGTGATCTATCTATATAAATCCTAATTCCCAATATATAGGTTATTTCACCCAAGTTCTTCATAGAAAATCATATCCCTATCCACGTTTTCACTTGCTGCAAGCTAATATTGTTTCCAAGGACTAATATGTCATTTACATATAATATCAGAAATACAATCAATCTCCATGTCGCGACGCGAAAAATAACCACGGGAATTCGCACACTCGAGATGATAACAAAGTCGCCACCAAACTTTATTTATTCCAAAAGGAAAGGGAAAATATCGATAAAACCCTTAATAGAAAAATAAAATGGTCGTCGCAACCAAATTTTGGTTCGGGATTTTGTTATGCGAGGGGAAAGTATTAGCACTCCTCACATCCGTTATACTCAATGGAAATCATTTAGTTAGATTTGCAAATAGAATGTTAGCGTATGTTATTTGTTTTCTTCTATTTATTAAAAGTATAAAAGGAAAAGGAAAAGAGCGCAAAAATGTTTTTTATTAGGGTGTTTGACAAGATTCCGAGTCTTGCTCCTACATATCCTTAAGTGAGATGAGGAATTCAAAGCTACGTAGTTCTGGGCAAGATAAAGATATTTTTGGATTTTTTGTTATAGTGCTTGACGAGACATTGAATCTCGCTCCTACGTATCCCCAGGTTCAATGGTGATCTAAAAGCTATGTAGTTATTGGTAGAAAACCACGTATTTGTTGGTTGATTTTAGCGAACAAATGTTTAGATTACATTCTAGCGGTTAAACATTGCTTGTATGCTCGCAGAGAAGCCTTAAGCGTTTGTTTGTATCGCGGTAGAAAAAATAAAAAGTTATTCGTTTGTGAAAAGTTTTTCGATCATCCGGGGGAGAGAAAAGATAAGTTTGATTGGTTGAGTATGTTTTTGAATGGATGATGAGTGTTTAGATAGTCAAACTATACAGCAGGTATCCAAATACTCGGGGACAAGAGGGGCATACGGCTAACTAGTCCTTTTTTGTCCAAATTATTTGCGAAAAGTATTTAATTATGAAGTAGAATCATTTAAATATGACAAGTACTTGGACAACAAGTTATACAATAGGCGCCCAAGTATTCGGGGAAAAGTGAAGCATACGACAAACCATTTGTTTTTCATCCATTTTTATTGCAAAAAGAGTTTGATGCGAAACAAATTAGAATCTTTGAAAGATGACGAGTATTCGGATAGATAAACTATACAACATGTATCCAAATACTCAAGGAAAAGAGGGGTATTCGCCAAACTATTCCTTTTTCGTCTGGTTTATGAAACATGTTTGAAATGATTAAGTGTTTTTTATTTGATTTAGACATGAAGGTCACATCTTGAAAAAAAATATGACCTTCACGGGCGCGTCGCAAGCTTGCAGAATGCTTGATATAGTCGCCACCGTACTTTATTTATTCCCAAAAAGGGAAAGGGAAAATATTGATAAAACCCCCTAAAAGAACGGCAATGATATGGTCATCGCAACCAAATCGATTTCGGGAGTCGATTAAACAAGGGGAATGTATTAGCACCCCTCACGTCCATTGTACTCATCGGGAACCATTTAGTTAGTTTGTGCATAAGTGTTGGCTTTTGAATGTTTGGATTCCTCGAGTTATTAAAAGTTCAAAGAGAAAAAGAAAAGGGCGGCAAAAAGTTTTTTATTAATGTGCCTGACAAGATTGTGTGTCTTGCTTCTACGTATTCCAGGTGTAACGAAGAACTCAAGGCTACGTAGTTCTGGGTGGAAAATGTTTGTTTGTTGGTCGATTTTAGAGAAATATATTTTGTCACAATCGACAAAAAATTATTGCTTACCTAAAACAGTTAGAGGAGGGGACGTTTGCATCACAACATAATGGATTTCTAATATCAACATTCGCGGGAAAAACATCACTTAGCTCACTCACACACATGTGGGCAAAGCTTTGTTTTGCATCGTCTCAAGACAAAATATCTTTCATTTGGAAAAAAGTTTGAAGGTTATTCCAAGAGGCAAGATGGTTTGAATGTGTTGGATATATTTTTCGGTGATGACGATAACTCAGATGGTCGAAATATCCATCTCGTATCCTAACCTCGGGAGCTTGTGATATACACCACATTCCTTTTTCATCTTATTTGAGAAAAGGTTTGATATATTTATGTAATATTGGTTGGATGACGAGCGCTCGGATGGTCGAGATATCCATCTTGTATCCTAACTCTCGAGAGCTCATGATTTACACCACGTTCATTTTTCATCTAATTTTATTGAGAAAAGATTTGCATCAATCGCATTGTGAGTTTTTTATGGGATGGCGAGAGATCAGTTGGTCAAGATATTCATCTCGTATCTTAACCTTAGGAACTCGTGATATACACCATGTTCCTTTTTCATCCTTATTAGCGAAAAGATGTTTGATAATGATTACATGATTTTGGTTTTTATTTGGGAAAATGGACTCGATGTTGATCGAGTTTTATTTTGTGTTGCAAAATGATTTGAAATGGGTTGTGTTGATTTTGAAATGATTGGAAATTGACTGAATTGATTTTGAAATGAATGAAATGTTAGTGAAATTGAATTTGCGTGAAATGCTAGCATGATTATTTACATATGTGATGGTATGGACATGCACTTCTCTCTCTCTTGATTCAATCTTAAAAATTAAATTATACAAAGACCAAGCTATTCAGACGATCAAAACAAAAAATAACAAGCACATCAAAATGCAAAATCAAAACAAAGTGAAGGGAAAAAAGGTTACTCAGTGCGGGTGTGACGATGATGGAAGAAGGAGAGAAAACCAGTGGTCTTCGTGGTGGAGAGAGGTAGAGCAATTTGTGCAGGGGTATCAGCGTCGTTGGTCCTGCAATGGTGGTGGTTGGACTGCTCTTTGTCGAAGGTTGTAGGTGTTGTCGTTGTTGTTTGGTTTACGTTGTGCGTGTGAGTTCATCGTGAGAGTGAGAGATAAGTTTTTGTATGTGTGAATAATGGTTATATGGTGGTGTAATTGAGTTTGTTATGGTTAGTATGGTGTAGTAATGTAGGTCACAAGGTGGTTAGTTAGATGAATGGACATGTTAAGGTTTGAAAATGAAGGTTTACTGTGTCAAAAAATAGAGACGAGCTCTCCTTTATTTTATTTTTTTCTTTTTGTTTCCAAATCTATGAGTGAGAGGTATATGGAGTAGAAAGTTTGTATATAGGGGATTGGAGAAGTATGTTGGTGAAACCGTGTTATTGTTTATTTTCTATAAAGAATAAGAAGGATGTGAATATGGAGAATATGCATTACTGTGTGAAGATTAAGTGTCTTGTTATGTGTACTGAATAAATAAGAGATGAGTGGAGAGGTTGAAGTTATGGTAGATATGTTGAGTCAAAAAGATAATATGTGTTTGGTTTGAAAATTTTGGAGTGTGAAAGAAGAAAAGCCTATGTGCAGGATGTGTATTAGAGGTGTTTTGGGGATGAGAAGGTTACATGTTGTTAGTTTGTTAGGGTGAAATAGCAGGTTTATGAATTTGGGAAAGAAAAGATTTGTTAGTTATGGGGATGGTGAGAGAATAATAGGTTGAATAAAATAGAAGATGTGGTGAGAAAAACAACCATCACCTATGTTTACAATTGCAGTATTGTGATTGGTGTTTCCAAAATTTTAGAGAGGGAGAGAGAGAGAGAAAGAGAGAGAGAGAGAGAGAGAGAGCATCTTATTGGTGGGCGATGCCTGGTCTATTGATTGGCTAGGTGTTTTCTCTTCATTTTCATCAGTCAAACATTGATTATATAATGCTCTTTTAGGGTTTCAGTTTTCAAACATGTCAAAAATACCCCTAGATTTTTATTTGGTGATTAAAACGAATTTAAAAACTAAAATGAAATAAAATTCACAACTTTTTTTTAACAAAGCAAAAAAAATCCAATTGAATAATTTATTAATTCTATTTATATTTTCTTGACATTTTGAAAAAAAGAATAATAAAATGAATAAAATTTGAGTGCAAAAATGCGCGCGGAAATAAAATGAACATGTTAAAATGTTCAACGTTAAATAAAGTTCGGTAAAACAGACAGGTAAAAATAAAATTTTACAATAAAAAAAGTTCGGTTGAAAAGGCTCAAGCTGATTAAAATGTGAAGGTAAACGAGATCGAAAAAAATTAAACGCGCACGCCAGGTTAAACTACGCAAACCGTGGGTCAATAAAACTGACATCAGAAATCCTGATCTCGAAATTCTTCGCCCGTTAGTTTTACGCAAATTTGAAAAATTGATTCAATTAGTATGTGATCGATAAATTAATAAGTGTATTAATCTTCCAATGTAGTAATAAAGGGGAAATCCCAAATATTGTTCTCAAGGACTGCTTGACGATACAAAGTTCTAGTTGTACCTTAGTTAAACAAAAGCCTTGGGGTTTTGGATTGGGGTTTTGAAAAGTAGAAATTAAAATGAAATAAAATGTAAATAAAGTTGAACAGTTTAAAAGTAATTATGAGTGAACATGCTAGGGAAAGTGTGTGATTGAATTCATCAACAATAGCAATCTGATCTTGTAACAACTTAGTTCAATAATACTGAGTATCAGTCCTTAAAGGTGTTTACTCCTAAGTCCTTAGTGAGAAAACCATTAATCATTCAAATTTATCCATATGGCCATAGTGAATTACAGATGAAATTAAGCATTATTTTAATCAAGAATATTCTGGTTTCCACAAGGTATCCATATGCCTAGGTGATGTCTATTATGAAATGCTCACAATTAAGCGTTAACAATGATTGTCAAGCCTAAGTGTTAACCATAGATCAAACTTAATTTTTCCGAGAGAGAAAGCTTTAAGCACAAAAAGTAATCAATTCAAATATAATCAAAATAAAGTCATTACAAGGTTCAAATCACAATTGTATCATAAATCTGAATCAGGGACACCCCTAGTATTGGAGGGTTTAACTACTCATGGTCATAAAGAAAAACGACATAAAAAGTGTTGACATTACAAATTAATGGAAGAAAAGTCTTCAATCACTAAAGTTCATGAAATCCTTGATCCACCACGAAGTCTCCAGTGCTCCAGGCTTCAAAACGCATTCTTTGTACTAAAAAATTGTCCAACACTTGGAAATTCTCATTTTCCGGATAAATAGATAAAATTTGGGCTTTTTAAGATCTGGGTTATGCCATACTCGTATAGGTGCATATGCGTATGAATGCTTTTTTCAATGCACCATACACATATGGACCAAGGTAGGGAGTATGGCCTAGCTGGAGCCATATGCGTAAAGCTCTTGCTGCGCAACTGGGGGCCTGGCTGGATGGCCTATACACGTATGGAACTTCCCATATGTGTATGAGCAAAAGCTTATTTTTTCATCCCTTCCTAGTGATACGCATATCCTGGGGGGCGTGGTTGAGTGTCTATACACGTATGAGGCCCCTCATACGCGTATGGGCAAGAGATGTGCCAAGTCTTCACTTTTTCTCTCCTTCTTATGCATCTTTGTCTCGTTTCTTCTTTGATCAACTTCCTCTTGAATCCTCAAACCTATAAACACATGAAACACTACCCTATGCACGTAAAATAACCCGAATCAAGAAAACTTCAACAAATCAAAACATGATAAAATCTACCAAAATACGCTTAAAATACTGCCCAAGAACACATCAATTCACCAGATTTAGGCATTCAAATGACAATAAAAAAACACAAATGGTGACTGATCATAACCCCAAACTTAGCTTGTTGCTTGACCTCAAGCAACTTTGAGAATTAAAACATCATGTCACCAATCATCAGCAAACAACAGATAGTAACCACATACCTCTGGGATCTTCAATGATTTTTCTTTGTACCTATCTTCCATTCGACCTGATCATTATGGTTGAATGATACCTCACACCAACACTTGATGAAATTGTTTCTTTTATCATCCTTATTCATACTCTCACCAATTCTCTCAAGTGCAGATACATTTACTCTCAAAATTTAGAGTAAGCATTGCCATACCATAAGCTTAAATGAGCTATCTCTTTTAGTTCTTTATAGCATCTATGTCCTTGTCTGCCATCGGAGTGTCAAAGTTGATCATGGAACTAAGGTTTACATGATGCACAAAGGCTGAAATCGGGGACATTTATCCCTGCTGGTCCCTCTAGCCTGGACTCATAAAATGGCTCTGATGCGGCTTGGGAATGGGCTGAGAGAAGGGAGTTTGATGATACTACTGTTGCTGCACAGGTCCTCCCAGTTGGATTGGAGTCTCCAACCCTAAATACTGATATCGTCCATAGAAAGGAGTTGAAGGATCTCCGGAGTAGCGTTCTCTGAAGCGCTGAGGGACTGCCCAAGTGTCCTTATGATGAGTCAGGTAGCGGCTTGGCAATCCATAATGTGCACAGAAGTCCTGCATGAAGCAGAACATGAAGGTGACAAAAGTACACTAGAAGGGGGAGGAGTGAATTGTGTTTTCTGTTTTCTTATTTTGTATCTAATCAGAGTTTATAATCTAAACTGATGTTGAGATTCTGGATAATTCTTAGCAGCAGAATGTTAACAAAAGAAAATAAATAATAGCAGAAGACACAAAGATTTATATTGGTTCCTCCCCTAATTGAGAGTACTCCAGACCCTTGCCTCACAAGAGATTTTCACTATAATCAAAACATGATTACAATCGCTTAAGAATAAGACTTTTACACCTGCTTAGACCCATGGTCCAAGACTTCTGCTCAAGCTCCTCACTCGAGACTTTTTCTTCAAGTTCCAGTAACCCAAGACTTCCTTGGTCAGGCTCCTAACCCAAGACTTATGCTCTAAGTCACATGAAACGAGCCTCTCTGCTTGCACCGCACTGGCCAAGACTTACTGCTCCAAATTCCATGCACTGAGCATTCCTTCTCAAGCCCCTCAGTCCCGAGACTTCAACTTCATGTCACATGAAACGAGCCTTTCTTTGCTTGCACCCCAGTGGCCAAGACATACTGTTCCTAATTCCATGCACCGAATTATCCTACTCAAGCCACACTAGCTCAAGACTTTCATGATCAATCAATCTACTTGATTAAGACTTTCACAGCTCCAGCATATAGCAAGAGACTTACGTGGCTCAAGCATCTTGGCTCGAGACTTCCTTGCTTGTATACCAATGATACAAGACTTCTGCTTAATTAATTCACTTGATTAAGACTTTCACAGCTCAAGCACATAGCAAGAGACTTACGTGGATCAAGCATCTTGGCTCGAGACTTCCTTGCTTGTATCCCAATGACCCAAGACTTTTTTTTATCTAAACTGCTGAACAAGCTCAACAGAATAGAGAACAAGGTGTACATGATACAAGTATCAGAGGTACGGGAAATCACCATAACAAAGACCTAAAGCTCTTAAGATTTCTAAGATATTCAAAGTGTAAGAAATCTTAAGGCTTTTACAATTACAACGTACATCAGAAAAATATGCATATACATTGAGTTGATAATTGTTGATCTTGTTACTCCTTCTTCTAGTTAATCCTTGTTAAAGATTCGGCTTGAACCTTCATCCATATTTATATCCTTTTCAGAAACTAGTCGTTGAAGAGGTAACTTGATCAAGAGTATTTGCTGTTACTCCATAGTACAAGAGTCGTTGAAGATAGATACTCCAGAAAATCTTGATCCAATGTGCAACATGTTTAACCTTTGAGTCTTCAAGAGATTTTGTACTGATAGAGCCGTTAAGAGTAGATATCCATAAAGCATCTCAACTTTTCTTGAGCCTTGCAATCTGTAGACTCTAGCTGACAAACTGATTTGACAATACAACTTGTTTTCTGCTGTACAGGAAACTTCAGCTTTATCACCAACTCTGATCTCTACCAAAGGCCAATTTACATTCACTAAGTGTAGAGACAATTATGTTGCTTCTTCTAATGCTGAGACCTTCAGCTTCAGAGTCTACGCCAGACATCACTTAGCAAGTGTTCTTCAGATTCTGTCACCAGAAGCTAGCAATTCAACAACTCTCTAAGTGTGCTTAATGTAAAACAGATTCTGACCATAATATTTACAAGTATTAGAACCTGCACACATGTAACACACAATTAAGCTATTGTTCTTTCAATACTTTGTTATAATTAAAACCCAAAGAAAATATGTCATGAATAAATCTTGATCTAACAATCTCCCCCCTTTTTTATGATGACAAACACAAGTATTTAAAGGACAATGTTGGGCACTTATAATTTTCTTTGCATCATCAGGTATGAGATTTGTAAGCTCTCCCTGAGTCTAATAGTCCAAAGCAGGGTTCTGTAGACATCATACTAGGAACTACTCTCAAGAAAAAGTAATTTAGTCTTCTTAGTAACATCAGAGTCTGAGGTTTGTAAGTTCCCCCTGAGTCAAACAGTTCCAAGGTTGAGGTTTGTAAGCTCCCCTTTAGTTCCATATTTAAGAAAACCAAAGATAATATTTTAACTTCCTTTGGGAACATCAGAATACGAGGTTTGGTAGCTCCTTCTGAGTTTGATAGGCTAAGGCTGAGGTTTGTAAGCTCTTCCTTAGTTCTATGTACAAGAAAGTTAAAATGTGTCACCCGGGCAAGATAACCATAAAAACATAAATATAAATGACAAAGTTATAAATGACTAATATGTACAACTAAATAGGTACTCAATGGATTCAGTTTCTAATTAAATGCTTACCATAATTTCTCCTTCTTTTGTCACATCAAAAAAGAAAAAAAAAGAGAAGAAGAAAAGAATTACATTCATAAATGTATCAAAAATCATCATTACATAAACAATTTCCAAGAAATTGAAAGACAATCAAGTAACATGGGTCATTAAAGATTGTATAGTGCATGCCTTAAATTTCTAGTGGTCGTTACTATTCCAAGAATCAAGCAGGATTAAATCAGACGTTTGAGTTGCTCAGAAGTCATTATAAAAGCAGTCCAAACCTAGTTCATTTTCATCAACATCCATCAGGATCATGGAAGCATCAACTGAGAGTTATAAAACTTCTGTGGTAAGAGAAATCTCCCAGAGCTCTACAAGACTAGATGCCCAAGACGTTCAAAAACGAGTTGTTTCTAAATCATCCACCACTGGGCCCTTACCCTCTGTAAGAGTCACTTCTTCAGAAGCGTAGTCAGTAGCTCCAACACAACTTACCAGAGTAGGTTCATCAGATGTGATGAGGCCTAAAAGAAGAATAATGAAGAGATCAAGGAAGAGAAGACGGTCCAACAAGCTCTTCTACTATCCAATCCCAGAGGCAGAAGATGAAGACATTGATGAAGATGAGCTAGACATAGGCTATGACAATTGTTTTCGTCATACTTAAGATGACTTAGATAGGGACCTATACTAAGCATTAGCTATTCCTTATGAGTCAATGTTTTGTAATCCTTTGCTTCAATTAATGAAAAGTATCTTTTTGACCAAATTTTGTTTATTGCATACATACACTTTCAATAACTTCCTTTAGATTTACTGAAATACATTAATGAAGTAAAACTGACCCTAGAAACGACAGTTAAACAAGTTAAGTATAAAATTCACAGCTGTTAAAGAATCTTTAATATGTTAGACTGTTAGATAACGTTTCCAAGATATATCATTTAAGATATTGATAAGACTTATTGAATATAAAAATAACAGACACTTGAAACAATGTATGTAACACGTCTATATAAGAACTCTTAGCAAGCTTACTTTCATAATCACTTAATCTTCAAAACACCAAGATGTACAAGCATAAGTAAATTTGGATTCTAAAGAGAGATTTTAGAAATACAACCATACTAAATGCAGCAACTTAGGCAAGTGAATGCAAAACAGCAGCTGAAGGATATACTAACAAGCAGATGACTTCAGAAGCTCCCACCTCTTCAGCATCCTTTGTGAGACACACATAAGAAGAAGATCGTCTGGGTCCAGACGCAGAAATCAACTGACAAAGGAGGCTTTCAAATTTGCCAAGGAAGAATGGCAAGATTACTTAGATAATCTACACATGCCAGATGGTCCTAGGGAATACCTTAGGTCCAATCCATCAGACTAGAATATCTAAATAATTTGTAATCTCATCCTTCTTATTAATGAAAAAGTTGCAAACATTAAGTTCTTACTCCCATTACTTTTGATTCTCTTGAACAACTATAAATAAATATAATCAACAGTTTACTGAACAATAGCATGAAAAAACTTTGAATTATTAATAAGATAACTTAATACAAAGGTTTTAACAATGACAAGGCATACTATGCAGAAATCTAACATCAGAATCTTTCATAGATAACTTCAAGCTTGTCTCTCTAGATTTTAGACAGACAAGCCTCTGAACTTATGATAACTTCCTGCCGAACAAGTAATTCTGAAAGAACTCGTCCAAAAGGAACGAAGAAAACATTTCCCTTGTGAAAGGAAGAAAGAGTCTTCTTCAAATAGTCAAACATAACTTGAGGAAGATCAATCTGCAGGTCTGAATTGAGAAGTAGAAGCAGATCTTTTTCAATAGGGTCCACTAGGTCTAAATCCTTATCCTTAGGAAGTAAGTTTGAATTCATAATCTGACTCCAAACAACAACATCAGGACGAAGATTTGAGACGACTGATGTATTAGATGGATCTACAAAGATACACAGTAAGAAGATAGTGTTCCCAAACAAAAGTTCCTAGGATTTCTCCAATTTCCTCATAATTGATCACATTAGCAATCTCTTTAGAGGTTATTGTTATAGAAACGCCAATTACTTTAGAAAGAATAACACACTTAGAATTCAGCTCAACAATTGAAGCATTAATCCAAAACTCTTTGACAAGATTTGGATAAGTGAAACCACAAAGCATCTCAAAGTATCCATTCCATCCTTGTTCACACACAATCTTCCAGAATTTAAAGCCTAACTTAAGAAACTCATCAAAATCCACAAACTTTTCATTGATGACTACCAGTTGATTCAAATAAGAATTGACTAGGAAACTCATCTCAAGTTTGGCTTGATCAGCACACAACCACAGAGAAAATAAAAAGAAAGAGAACTGAACAAGATTCCTAAAATAATAAGAATCTTGTCAGAAGAAGGACAAAATGATGTTTCCCAAGACAAGGGATAATGATAATAAGTATCTAAAAGAAAAAATCATTACCCAAAGGTTCTTATCCAGCAGATTTCTTGAATCCACTAGACGAATTTCACCTGTATAAAAATTTAAGTATTATAAAAGTCTTTGAAAAACCTTTCACTTAAACTGCTTTATCAGAAGTAAAAACCCTCTTCTGAATCTCAGAATCTGATAACTTTCAGAAGTTATCATCAATCAGAGTCCAGTAGAACTAGATTGAGAAAGAGGGATATCTCCTGTCAGTCATAAGTCTCTAAGATTTTATTCATAACCAACACTTCCTCTTAAAACAAGAGTCATGAGTGATAGATGAATATTGAATTATTTTCTTTGACAGCTAACAAACAACAGTAACATCACAAAAATTGAGGAAATTGTTTCCATAAATATGATCATCATCTGGCTTAATAAAATATTTAGAATAGGTAAACACAATATAGTTTCTTCTTAAAGATGTATGAAGATCCTTTTTTAGAAGAGCTTCTCTAGACATCTAACAGAAACTTTGTGTTTACATCTACTCAAATATCTCATTGAATCAAGAGATAAGCCAAGCAAGAACAAGCATACCTTTTTTTTGTTATTTTCTCGGTCAGACTCCTATCAATATTCAGACTTGACCATAGAGTTTGAACACCGTTTTGAGTGGGTTCTTATTCAATGGTTGTTAAACCAATGACTCCACTTCTCTCACCAAACTCAGTACCTCTAGCACTTGAGTCTAGGTTGTGGGCTTTTCTGCCATCAAATGTTGTGAACAATCTTTGATAATTGCCATGGAAGATGCCTCTGCTCCTTTCCTCGATATCTGCAGCAATTACATTCAGATCATGATACTCATATTTCTATGAGACCATTCACAAATGTTCAGACAGACTTTCCTTTGCCTTATGCCACATTCTGACAGCAGTGCCATGATTCATTCCAGAGTATCAGTCTAGAATAAACCATAATATGAACAAGATCTTATTCTTAGTAGAATCATCAATTTCATTGTCTTGACACAAGTGTCATACCCCAAATTTTGACCACTAAGATTTACCATCATTGTGCAAATCATCATCACAATATGGATGAACCATTAGTCTCCCCAAAGATGGGTGAGCATACACTACAATCAAATTTAGGGTTTCCAGCCCTCTCAGAGCTTTTAGACAAAAGATCAATCAAGAAATGACATGATCTTCAACTTGTCTAGCCTCTCAAATATCCACAAGGGATCAAGAGGACTCCCACTTCAAGGATTAAGCACAAGGCTGCTCCCTTCTAGGTGGATCAAGCCTCAAGATCGCCAGTGTCACCAAATTAGGGTTTGGTATACCAGGGCCTCCAGATGGAAATTCTCCTCTGGGCATGAGCCAATTCTTTAAAGCATCCTAAAATACTCTATGGAACCTCATGGGCCCAAGCATCAAGTCAATTTGACCTCAGGGGATGCATACATCAAAAATCAAGAATTAGGGTTTCTTGACCTAATTCACCCCTAAGTTGACTTTTGGGACAAATCATGAGACAAGACCTCAAGAGAGGATTTGAGGGTCTCCAACATACCACATTGATCCATTTGTAATAATGGATTGATCCAGGAAGCTTGAGCAGCAAGTCTCAATTTCATCAGTACCACAGTTAGGGTTTCGCGAGAAAAGTCAACTGTATCTTTGACTTTTGACCAGGACATGCTCCCAAACCCTAGGACATGATTCAATATACCCTATAACACCCATGGAACATGTCCATCAAGTTTGATTTAGGTCAAGGACATGATTTCCTAAAGGATCGCACGGTTTGGAATTCATCTGACAAAAAGTCAACTGTGCACAAAAGTCAACTTTGACTTTTTGAGATTTTTCACAAAAATGGTTTTTTAACCCTAAAATGATGTTAATGTGTGATTGGAATCATCATTCATCAAGAAAAATCAAGAAAAGTGGGATAACTTGTAAAAGGGGTAACCATAAAAACTTAGAAAATTTTCTAAGTTATGAACAAAGTGGCAAGGGTACCAACTTTGGAGGATCATAACTCCTAAACCACAAAGCCATTTTCCCCATCCAAAGCTTGATTTGTAGATCTCATTACCCTCTACAAAAGCTTAAAACTAACCTCCCTCCAAATTCCTCATGGATTTTGAGTTATGGAATGATCAAAATCACAAAAAAGTGAAAATGTCACTTTTTTTCCAACACTTAGTGAAATTTTCACTAAGTCAGAATCTGCCTTCACTTTTTTCCAAATGTAGGGGGATTTTTCACTTGGATCCAAAAGGTATCAAAACCAAATATGATCAAACAGTTGTTGTATCATATGAGGGCTTTCCAAAATGGCCAAGAACATCACCAAATTCCACTTGGGCCAAGAGATATGACAATGGCAATATGCCTTGCTGAAAACTGCCAAGGCTAGGCAGAATTTTGTATTTTTACTCGATTTGGCAAAATCAAATAATTCCAAGCCTTCTCATCACTTTGGACACATTTGAGGATCAAATCTAAAGGGGACAAACACTGAGCCAAGCCTCCAAAGTCCTTGCAACAAGAAGTAGCATGCCAAACCTAGAATTGCCTAAAAGAGGGACAAGACTCCAATTTTGGATTGAAGCATTCAATGCATACACCAAGGTGGCATGGACTGAGCCATTTGCAACTGAATTCAGTCAAGACTTATCCAAGACCAAGGGAACCACAACCCTGTGCCCTAACCTCTAGTCAATAGCAATAGGAGACTTGGATTCCAAAATGAAACCATTGGCCAAACCTCTACTGCAGTTGCCATTCACTATTGCTTGCAAAACAAACTTGCTCTACTATAAATAGAGCTCATTTATGATTAGTTTGAGTACACCAAAGCCATCAAACATATGCTTTCCTCAAAATCTCTTCTTTCACTCCAATTTTGCCTTCTAAGGCAAGTCACTATCGGGTTTTGAGTTTGAGAGCTTTTCCAATCAAACCAATCACTCACACACCTCACATACATCATATAGAAGTGATCCAAACACTCACATAACATCTGGAACACCAAAATCACAAAATCACCAGCCAGTTGCTCAAGTTCTTGACAGATTTGCAGTTGGGGTACCACTCAAGTTCCAGATCATTTCAATCCATTCCAAGCATCCAGACACACTCCATAACACCTAGGGAAGTTATCCAGATCATTGGAACCAAGTTGTAACACCTCTAACACAAAACATGATCACCAGCTTCAAGAGGTAAGCATGAGCTCTTCTAACTCTATGATCCATGCAATTTTTGTTGCACAATAATTTGGCCATATGTTCATAATCATGCATGGAGTGTTTTCCCTCAATCAATTGCGTTGTTGGAATCGTGTATGGAATTTCTGAACCTTCATGCAGAAATTAGGGTTCTTGAGGTTTCTCTTTGATTTATTATTCCATGTTTAAAATAAATGAAATTAAAGACCATAGACATGATCGTGAGGTTAAAACGAGTAGATTGATATGTAGATTGCAGGATATAATCAAGTATTCAGTGAGATTGGATAGAAAATGCAAATCTGCAGAAACAGAGGGTGGCGCGTGTTCTTGCCATGTTCTTGGCGCCCTTTTTCAAATATTTGAATATTTGAATTTTGTGATTTTATTTAATTGATTCAAAAATTAATTTCTCTCTGAGTTTTAATGATTTTGAGTTGATTCTTTTTTTAATAACTCACAAAAATGTTAAAATATTTTATTTTATAAAAAAATCCCAAAAATATTATTTATTTCATATAATTGATATTTTTGCAAAGAATTAATATTTTAATTGTTTTGACATTTAAACTATTTTTTCCTTCTTGATTTTGCAAATTTTTATGACTTCTAATCATTTTGTAGGTCAAAACATGATTTTTGAAACATTAATCCAAGATCACAATTTGTTTTCCAAATGTTAAACAATTTTGATCATTTTAATTGAATTTTTTATTCAATTAAAATACATTTTGGAAACAAATTAGGGTTTTGATTAATTCAACCCTCATCAAACCTTTTAAAAACACCTTGGACCTCTAATAGAGTGTAAGACCCAATTCTTTGTAAATACAAACCTATCTTTGGGCCTCAATTATTGTATAAGTCCCGTTGTATTTCAAAAAGTTTGACGCGATCATCGTCCGTTGAAAAACAAACCTTGGGCCTCTCCTCGAGCTATAAGACCCATTCAAAATTTTTTGGGCCTCTATTAGAGTGTAAGACCCAATCCCCTTTTAACTAAAACTTTTTGGGCCTTAGACATTGTATAAGTCCCCCTGCGTTAAAAGAAAACCTCAGCGCGATCGCCAATAAAAAGAAACAATCATCTGGGCCTACCCTTGTGTTATAAGCCCAACTTCTTTTCTTTAAAACTTCTTGGGCCTCTTGAGAGAGTGTAAGACCCACCCCCTTGTACATAAAATTCCTCGGGCCTCAGTCACTTGTATAAGTCCCCCTGTACAAAACGATAGTGCGATCACTGATAAACCTTGGGCCTCTCCTTGAGCTGTAAGCCCCAACATCTTTTCAAAATACTTTCTCCTTTAAATTTTGAATATACTGTTGTTTTCAATCTTTCTTTGTTGAACAACTAACCAAACAACATGGAAGCTCTACAACCGAGTAAGTGGTTACATGCTTTCTTTATCCGCTTTCATATACATATAGTTGTATTGTGGGGCTGTTTCACTGTAAGTCTTCTTTCATGAACTCATATCAATTGTGTAATACTAGTATAGATATTTAAAGTTTCCCCGGTAACTACGTCTAGCACTAAGCCCTGTTGATCACTCTAAAATAGACAAAACTAGATCCCCATAGGATTACCAGACACAATCTTCCCTTCTCTTGGGGTTAAACAATATGGAGACGTGAAAAACATCATTCTCGGTGAACCCTTTCACAAACTGTCACCTTTAGAAATCGTCAAAGAGACTCTACTCCCCAGAGATGATCTTTTCTCCGTGAATGGCATCTCTTGAGTTTCTTCCAAATTCTCGAACTTTCCTGGCTTGATCTATTCTCTGTGAATAGCCTGTCTTGAATTTCTCGGGGTTTGGGGACCCACATGCTTCCTAAAAGCATCCCCGCCTCCGCTTGGGTGTTGTACAAGGACCCTACGGCTTCTTAGAAGTATTCATAGCATCCTCTTAGGCTTCGTATAAGGATTCTTCCTTCGGGAAGAGAGCCTCCTCTTGGGCTTTGTACAAATTGTCCCTCGGCTTCTTAAAAGTTTCCAGCCTCCTCTTGGGCTTCGTACAAATTGTCCCGACGACCTCCTAGAGGTATAGGAACAGAAATTAGTCATCTTCATAAAATAGTCTTTCAAAGAGTCTAGATCTTTCTACCGTGAACGTACTACTACTATTTCTTTAAGCATAGTAGAAAAGATAAAACTCTAGACTTGTACAGTCTAATCTCCTTGAGTCTCGAAGGCATTCTCAAGTAAGGAAAAACACCGATAGACTCGGACAGTCTCCAATACCCTCTGGATTCCCCATTTCCTTAAAGAACAGGAAATAACCCTGATCCTCTGATCGATCCCAAAGCATAGCCTTACCTTTAATCAGTCTCTTTATAAGAACTGATTTTCTCTTTTAACCAACCGACTGGACCTGTCACTCAACTGAAACAGCGATTCTTTTAGCCTCTATCTTGGGCTTCGTACGAGATACAAAAAGACTCACTTGTTGAGTCAAACATTTTTAGCCTCTATCTCGGGCTTCGTACGAGATACAAAAAGACTCTCTTGTTGAGTCAAACATTTTTAGCCTCTATCTCGGGCTTCGTACGAGATACAAATCACTCTCTTGGTGAGTATAAAAGACTCTCTTGTTGAGTCAAACCCTTTTAGCCTCCGTCTTGGGCTTCGTACAAGACACATATAAAAACACTTCCTTGTTGAGTCAACCCTTTAACCTTCGTCTTGGGCTTCGTACAAGACACATACAAAAAACACCCTCTTGTTGGGCCAATAGCCTCCTCTTAGGCTTTGTATAAGAAAAATCCCAGTTGGGTCAATCAACCTTTTAGCATCAAAACTGTGCCTCGTTCACAGGATACAAACATCAACAACTCCTTTCATCTAATCGCTGTAAGCGGTAAGCCTCTGGATTATTTACATCCACGCCACTGTCCCTCTTTTAGCATGAGAAATTCCTAAGGAAAGATGGCATTGCTCTACACTGAGTTAAAGTCTTCTCCTTCAGGTTAAAACCCCCTATAAAGGAAATTATGGCATTGCTAGGATTCACATATCCCGGTTAAAGTAACACTCCTTTATAGCCAGTCACCCAACAGTTGTGACAAACAGACCCCCTTTAGAGATAACAAATTCTCTCTAAAGTCAACACCCTTTTAGCTTCACATCTTGGGCTTCGAACAAGATACAAATAGACCCTTCAGCTTCACATCTTGGGCTTCGAACAAGATACAAACAACCTTTAGCTTCACGTCTTGGGCTTTGAACAAGACACCAAAACACCATTTCCTCCCATAGAATAGGAGGAGCTACGATTGCTCTGATTTCCCCGTTTCGGTAAACGGGAATACATAGACATAAGATTGAAAGAAAAATCTTAGCGAGCACACCACATCAAAAAACCTCAGGTCACAAATCCTCACATATCTACCAAAATATCCAAGTTCGTATTCCCCACCAAAAGTCTAAATTCAACAAAAATAACCTAAGAGAGGCCCCCCACATTGATCGCATCTGTAAACAACAGTTTTGACTGTTTGACCTCAGTTTGCAAAGCAGGGTTAGTTGGAGACATCTATTTCCCTTCCTCCATCAGCTTCAATTGGATAAAAATTAAATCGACCTGTAGTAACCCAGAGCGGCAGTGCTTAAGAACCACGTCCAAAATCGCTCGCTACAGAAAAAATGGCGCCCACCGTGGGGCCCCTCTTTTTTATCTCTCAGATAGAAACCAAAGAATGATGACTTCACTAGGGACTTCACTGGGGTAGGATTTTTGTTGACCTCACTAGGATCTTAGGTCAAAAACCTTTAAAGTTGGGAAGGTACCACAGGATGGCGACTCCGCCGGGGAACCATTTTTGTTAGGAACATAGGATTCATAGCTCTTTGAAGTCTAGGACTTTAGGACAAATATATATACTACTTTTCCTAATTGATATCTGTGTTTATTTTTCTGCTAATGGGAATGCGTGTGATGCCGCATGTGGAAAGATTGAGTATACACCTAGGAAAAACCTCTTTTAGTAGTGCAGAAACTATTGGAAATGGTTGTCACGCGATACTACCCTCTTCTGATGGTTCTTTGAAAAACATCACCTAGCACGGTTCCCGACCCGCTGGTGTTTTCTCGACAAGAACTGATGATGTTGAGAGACAGGTACAAAAATCACTAGTATAAACCTTTGGGGGGGGGGGGGTAGAGCCTTGACTTCATGACACCGACCCTTTGACCCCATGTTTTTCTATGTTTTTGTGTGCTGCATTCATGCATTCATCTAAAAAACATTACATCAAAGAAAAACTTCTCTTCTAATCTCTCTTTTTCAAATTAAACTAAGACAATGATTGCAAATGTCAGAGAAAAAGATTACGCTCATGGACTTCGGTAGAAGGAGAACTCATAAGTATACCTCCAGGGTTCCAAAACTAGAAGATTTGAGAGGATTAGCGAGGATGATCACTAACCCTGAAGCTTTCAGAGCCAAGTACGAAGGGCTGCTACCTCTGTTAAGAGTCCATGTGATTGAAGGAATCATGGAGGCACTCATTCAGTTTTACGATCTGGTCTATCACTGTTTCACATTCCCGGATTACCAGCTCGCACCAACGCTGAAGGAGTATTCTCACCTAACCGATCTACACATTACTGATCGAGCTTCATTTTCTGGACTGGAAGAAATTCTAAAGGATCAGACCATTGCAAGAGCAATCTATTTGGATGAGTCAGAAATCAAGACTCACATGACCACTAATGGTGGGTTCCCAGGTTTGCCAACCCAGTTCCTGACAAAGAAGGTTCTGTACTTTGCTAGTATAGGGAACATGACTGCTTTTGAAAGCATCTTTGTCTTACTCAATTACGGGTTATTTCTGTTTCCCAACATTAATAGCTTCGCCGATATCAACGCCATTAAGGTTTTTCTCATTGGAAACCCTGTGCCAACTTTGCTCGCGGACGCGTATCATTCTGTACACTTAGGAAATTTGTACAACGGAGGGATGATCACATGCTGTGTACCCTTGCTATACAAATGGTTTATCTCCCATTTACCCAAGTCTGCTGCGTTTTGGGATCATAAGAGTGTCTTGCGTTGGTCGCAGAAAATCATGTCTCTTACCAACTCTGATATAGATTGGTGCAATAGGATTTATGACGGGATCAGGATCATTGATCATTGTGGAAACTTCCCCAACGTACCCCTCATAGGAACTAAGGGAGGAATCAACAACCATCCAATATTGGTTAGTCATCAGTTTGGATACCCGATGAGGCATGTCCCGCGTAATGCTCATCTGGAAGGTCTTTTCTTCAAAAAAGGAGAAAATGACAGGGCACTAAAGATGGAAATAGTGCACGCTTGGAAACATGTTCATAAGAAAGGACGAGAGTCTCTAGGAAAACCGGACTGTGTCTCGGTGGAGCCTTATTTCCACTGGGTACAAACTAGAGCTCTCAAGCTAAAGATGCCTTATCCTCGTCGCGAAGTTCTTCCGTCGAGGGCATCTGCCATGTACTTCATGACTGAAACGGAAAAACTTCAGGTTACTCTCAACAAAGTTCAATAGGAGAGGAGGTCTTGGAAGAACAAGTACCGTACCCTCAATGTAGAGTGTACCAAAATACAACGACTGCTAAAAGATAAGGATGCTCTGATTGAGATTTTGGAGCAACATGTTGTAGAAAATCAGGATGACCAAAGGAATTTGCTCGCTCCTTTCACTTGGCAAAGGAATGACAACCCGACAACTGCCCAAGAGCCCCTGTCCAAGAAAAAGAAAGTACCAGAATCAGCACCCGGTTTCTCCCCAGAGAGGACTCGGGACCCCTTAGCTTAGGTTTCTGTTTTCGCACCTTGTAATCTACTGTATTTCTATTTTCGTAATCCTTTGAATTCAATAAAACGGGGTTTCCCCACTGTTTGATATTTGCAATCTAATTATCGAAGTTTATTTTGATTAAACAAAAAAAAACAATTAAAACAATAATTGCATTCATCATTCTCACGTCACATATTCTTCTTACCTTCGAATCTCACGTTTGTGTCTCGGTTCTAGAGTCAAACTGTCTCATTCATATAATACTCGGGTCAATCGTCAGAAAAAGATGGATGATCTCGAGGAAGAGAACAGAGAGTTGAGAGAAGAAATCAACGCTCTGAGAGAGGATATGAGAAAGCTTCATCATGACTCGCAAGCCATGGCAGAAGCTCAGCTACAAAGGACTGTGATCTCGGAGATCACCTCAACGCCCATAGTGGAGAAGTCCGATCCTAGGTACAAAATGCCAAAAGATCGTCCCTGGGGCATGCCACTTAACTATATCCCGGAAGGATATGTTTCGCCCATCAATGAGGATCAGGGAACCGCAGCAGGAACCGCTGGGCCTGAAGGTTACAAACTTTGGGAAAGCGAAGATGCCAGGGGCATGACAGCAACTCCTGAAGGTTACAAACTTCGGGAGGCACCGAGAGTCTCGGCTATAATGACTATACCACCGCCCGTGGTACACACTGTCTCGGAAGGAAAAATTCCACAGATACCTTATGGTGGAAACAATAACATGTTCGAAAGAATGAATGAGTTCCAAGAACAGTTCCTGGGAATGCAGAAAGAACTGCAGGCCCTTCGCGGTCAGGATTTATTTGGAAAGGACGCCGCGGACCTCTGCTTGGTCCCCAATGTGAAAGTCCCGCACAAATTCCAGGTGCCCGACTTTGAAAAGTACAAGGGTAACTCTTGCCCTCAGAGCCACTTGGTGATGTACGCTCGGCGAATGTCAGCTCAGACAGAGAATCAGGATCTATTGATTCACTACTTTCAGGATAGTTTAACCGGTGCTGCACTAAAATGGTTCATGGGTTTAAACCGTGCTACGATTAGCACTTTCAGAGATCTTGGCACTGCCTTCGTCCAACAATATAAATACAATCTAGACATGGCACCCGACAGAGGTCAACTCAGATCAATGTCACAAAAGGACAAGGAAACCTTTAAGGAATACGCTCAGAGATGGCGTGAAATTGCCGCTCAAATTTGTCCACCTCTTGAGGAAAAAGAGATGACAAAGATCTTCTTAAAGACCTTAAGCTCATTTTACTACGACAGAATGGTCGCCAGTGGTCGGTATGGGAGTTCGTCTTGAGGAAGCCGTCCGAGAAGGACGTCTAGTCAAAGACACTGGATCATCAAGTAGTACAAAACGATACGGTAGTGCCCTCCCTAAGAAAAAGAGCAAGATATTGGGAATATCTCTCTCGGAAAGCAAAGGCGACGTTATCTGCCAGTAGCGGCTGTGACTCCTGCTATCAATCTTGCGCCTATTTCTACGTATCAACCTCAGGTTGCGCAAAGCCAACCTAATCAGCAAAGGACTCAACAGCCTCTTCAGCAGGCGAACCCTCTATACAACAACAACCGTACAACGCGGCCACCAGAATTTGATCCTATACCCGTATCGTACGCAGAACTATTTCCATTACTGTTAGCCAAGGGGCATGTCCAGACTAAGTCCCCTCTTACAGTACCGGAAAATTTGCCTTTTTGGTTTAAGGTGGATCAGACTTGCCCTTACCATCAAGGAGGACCAGGGCATAACATAGAGAACTGTCTCAATTTCAAATCCGACGTACAAAAGCTTGTTAGGAGTGGGGTCTTATATTTCAAAGATACAAATCCTAATGTTCTCACAAACCCGCTGCCTCAACACGAGAAAGCTACAGTCAATTTGATAGAGGGAGAGACTAACAAAGTCTATCAAATTCATGATGTACTCTTGTTAAGGACCAATCTGGTCAAGATGCATTGTAGACAGAGTGGATATGGCCATGTGCCGCCTCATAACTATCACCAGTGTGATATCTGCTCTAAAAGCAATCGAGGATGTTCTGTGGTGCAATCAGCTCTACAGGAGCAGATGGATCTCGGATGGATCCAAGAGCACCGAGTTCGTGGAGTTAACATGGTTTACACGAATTCTAACGTCATTCAGAACCACGACGTCCGTGCAATGAATGTCAACTTGGTGGCGATGCACTCCAGGAAAAGCCAGTATCATAATCTGCCGCAGCACGATTACAGTTCCTGTCTGACTTGCTCGGTAAACAAACAGGGATGCTCTTTTGTACAAGAGGCCCTTCAGCGTCAGATAGATCTTGGATGGATCCAGGACTACCATGATAGGAATCCCTATTAGATCAACATGATTCAAATCTTTGATATTCGCTTGATGAATACCAGCCTGGTGGAGTTACATGCTAAGCAGGTCTGACTCGGGTTCCTGGTATCACATGATTATCAGAGCTGTAGGGCGGGTTGCGAAAATGATCAAGGTTGTGCCCTTGTCCAGGAAACCCTTCAGCACTTGTTGAACCACTGGTGGCTTCTAATCTATATGGATGAAGACACCCAGCAAATTAGTATTACCAACGGAAACCCTACTCGGCATCAAAGTCGGGACGTTCGATCTGTGGAAACTGACCTAGTGAGGTTACATTGTATTCAAGCAGGCGTGACCAGGCGCCACCACATAACTATGAACGTTGTAGAGTCTGTTCGGAAAGTAACCAAGGATGTTACCTTATGCGAGCAGCTCTTCAGGGTCAGGTGGATCATAGAGAGATTCACCCATATCCGGGTTCCGGACCAATCAAATGGGCGCCGAACTACCTTGCTGATCAAATTGAGGACGCTGTCGTAATCTCTGATCATCAGAAGGCTAGGGATGTTTGTACCATCATCCCTCTACTTGAAAAATCGAGAGTTCCCAACCAGGAGCGGATCGAAATTGCTTACGATGGTCGGAAAAATCAGAAGGCTCCCATAGTCATCTATCTACCGGGACCATTACCGTATGAATCAACTAAGGCTATCCCTTACAAATACGGTGCAACAACAGTCGAGAATGGAAAGGAAATTCCATTACCCTCCGTCGTGAATATTGCAGACATCAGTCGAGTAACACGGAGTGGTCGAATCTTCAACCGAGGAGTTGGAGAATTTAACAAAGAAAAGGAACCTCTGACAGAAGTTCCCAATCCACCAATCGGTCAATCCAGTAAACCCGACCTTTCGAAAAACGATGATGAGATACTGAAGCTCATCCAAAGGAGTGAATACAACATTGTTCATCAGCTATTATAAACTCCTTCAAAGATCTCTGTGCTATCACTTTTACTTAGTTCAGAAGCGCACAGGGAGGCTCTATAGAAAGTCTTGGAGCAAGCCTTTGTGGAACAGGATGTAACAATCAGACAGTTTGATAGCATTGTCTCTAACATCACTTCCTGCAATAACTTGGGATTTAGTGATGAGGAATTACCTGAAGAGGGTTGCCGTCATAACATGGCGCTCAATATCATGGTCAACTGCCAGGGCGATGCTTTAGCCAGCGTACTGGTAGACACAGGGTCAGCCCTGAATGTTATGCCGAAGTCCGCTTTGATGCAATTATCCTTCAAAGAACCCCCGATGAAAACCAGTGAGGTCGTCGTCAAAGCATTTGACGGGTCCAGAAAAACGGTTATCGGCGAAGTCGGCCTTCCCATAACTATTGGTTCTCACACTTTCCAAGTCGCTTTCCAGGTCATGAACATCCGGGCAACGTACAGTTATTTATTAGGAAGACCTTGGATACATCAGGATGGGGCGGTCACCTCAACCCTCCACCAAAAGTTAGAGTTCGTCCAGAATAACCAGCTCGTCACGGTCTGTGGAGAACAAGCCTTGCTCGTGAGTAACTTTTCATCATCTACTGGTGTAGAGCCCGAGGAGGTTATTGGAACTCAGTTCCAAGCACTGTCGGTGAGCAAGGACAATCAATCCGAAGAGGGAACTTCCATTTCCTCATACAAAGATGATATCAAAGCGGTCGAGAGTAGCAATACAACAGGATGGGGACAGCTAGTCATTCCTACTGACAATAAAACAAAGAAGGGTCTTGGTTTTTCTGTAACCTGTACCCAGACAGCTACTACCAGCAATGAAAGTCTTCATCCCATTCAAGACTTCTTCCACAGTGGAGGTTTCCTTCACCCAGTGCCTCAAGAAGTGCATACCATCAATAAAGATGATTCCTCTGATATGGAGGAAGAATGGGAGTCCTATCTTAACAAGGACGGTTATATGTCTCAGGAAGAAGCGCCTACGCCATTTTGCTATCCCGCACAAAGTCCGAGATTTATACCCAGGTCAAATATTGAAATGATATACGGAGATTGTGATCCAAAAGGATGTCGTGCTCCACCAAACTCATTAGAGGAGGACACACTGATGAAGGACAACTTTGACCACAACTATTATGGCCCGATGGATGGCCTGCCAATATGGCAGCCGTACCCAGAAGACTTGGGGCAAGAAAATCAGCCGAACAATGAAAATCAGCTGAGCATCATTGAAAAGAATACTTGCGTCCCCACCATGTCATGGGATCAACAATCAGGTCATTCATAAAACGTCTAGTACGACGATGAATTTGCAACGTTTGCAAGACTTGAATTCATCAACTATGCTTTTCCAGAGGTCAACGTCATCGAGAGAGATGACTCCTCTAGTTCCAAAGAAGTGTGGGATACCCTGGGACAACCAAGTGGAAAATACGACTATATGGTCAAGTACACTGCTCCTAAAAGCTCTCGTATCAGGCTCGAAGACATCCAGCTAACTAGATGGGGAGATCTACCTGAGAGCACAAATGCTATGCAAAATACAACTGAGGAATCCTCCTACGATAACTCTGCCTGGGAGACAGATTCCAATGATCCTGCTCCACCAGAAATCAGCATTATTTCTGAAGACAAATCAAGGAAGGTGCCAGACTTTGTGATTCACCGAGGAGTTCGCCGCCAATGGGTTGCTGTCGATGTTCCTAGGATTGTTCATAAGTCAAATTAATTGTCGTCTTTAACCTTTCACCCTGCCCAGGTGAAACAGATGTTTTGATGGGCTCACTTTCTGTAAATTTCCCTCTTCTCTTCGCCCAAAGCGACAGAGTTTTGTTTTATAGGGCTGTAGTTTCAAGAATCGACTTGGTCATTAATAAAATAACGTCGTTCTGTAATGTCCGCATTTATTGCTGTTTTCTCTTTTCTCTTTTTTTTTATAGAAAATGGTAATCCTAAAAAACAAATCAATAATAATAAACAAGCAGTTTTTCAAAGAAATACACTGCACACACTCTTGCATTCTCTCTATCTCTTCTAAACACAAGTCATACCGTCATGCAGATTGCTTGTTTTAAACCCCGTTGAAACATACGATCCGATGCCTTCTCCCAACTTTGAGTTCCCGGTATTTGAGGCTGAAGAAGAGAATGACGACAAAATTCTAGAAGAGATCTACCGATTACTCAGACAGGAGGAAAGGTCCATTGAACCTCATAAAGAGCCATTGAAAACGGTAAACTTAGGTTCGGAAAAAGAGAGAAAAGAAATCAGGATTGGGGCACTGCTTAGTCCAACTGCCAGAGAGGGTTTGGTAAAGCTTCTCAAAGAATTCCCCGATGTATTCGCTTGGTCCTATCAGGATATGCCAGGGTTGGATACCAGCATCGTGGAATACCATCTACCGTTAAGATCGGAATGTCCGCCAGTAAAACAGAGGTTGAGACGGACTCACCCAGACATGGCCATCAAAATCAAAAAGGAGGTACAAAAACAGATTGACGCGGGTTTCCTCGCCACATCAGAATATCCTCAATGGTTAGCCAACATCGTACCCGTTCCAAAAAAGGATGGAAAAGTCAGAATGTGTGTGGATTACCGAGATCTAAACAAGGCTAGTCCAAAGGACGACTTTCCTTTACCTCACATTGACATGCTGGTTGACAGTACATCAAAGTTCAAAGTTTTCTCATTCATGGATGCATTCTCAGGCTATAACCAGATCAAAATGGCGCTGAAAGACATGGAGAAAACTTCGTTCATTACCCCCTGGGGTACCTTTCGTTACAAGGTGATGTGTTCGGTTTAAAGAACGCTAGGGCAACCTATCAAAGGGCCATGACTACTCTGTTTCATGACATGATACACAAAGAAATCGAGGTATATGTCGATGATATGATTGCCAAATCTAAGACAGAAGAGGAGCATGTGACCCATCTGTCAAAGCTATTCGAGCGATTGAGAAAGTACAAACTCCGTTTGAAGCCCAACAAATGCACCTTCGGTGTCCGTTTGGGAAAACTCTTAGGGTTCATCGTCAGCCAGAAAGGAATTGAGGTTGATCCTGACAAGGTCAAGGCCATTCGAGAAATGCCTTCTCCGAAAACTGAAAAACAAGTCAGAGGATTGCTGGGACGTTTGAACTACATCTCCAGATTCATATTCCTCATGACCGCGACATGTGCGCCGATTTTCAAATTAATTAAAAAGAATCAGGACTGCGTTTGGACAGAAGACTGTCAAACCACCTTCGAAAGTATTAAGGAATACTTGTTGAACCCTCTGATTTTACCACCTCCAGTGGAAGGAAGGCCGCTGATTATCTACCTCACCGTCCTGGAAGACTCCATGGGCTGTGTACTTGGCCAGCAAGACGAAACCAAACGGAAAGAGTCTGCCATCTACTATATGAGCAAAAAATTCACCGACTGCGAAACTCGGTACACTATGCTTGAGAAAACTTGCTGCGCTTTGGCTTGGGCAGCCAAAGGTCTTCGTCAGTACATGATTCGTCACACTACTTGGTTGGTCTCTGAAATGGATCCAATCAAGTATGTATTTGAAAAACCTGCTCTCACGGGAAGGATTGCCCGTTGGCAGATGTTGCTATCAGAATATGACATAGAATACCATGCTCAAAATGCTGTTAAGGGGAGTATTTTAGCCGATTATTTGGCTCATCAACCGATTGACGATCAAGAATCAGTCAGATTTGACTTCCCAGACGAAGATGTCATGTATTTGAAAATGAAAGATTGCGATGAACCACTACCCAGTGAAGGGCCAGAACCAGGTTCCCAATGGGGACTTATCTTTGACGGAGCTGTCAATCATTACGGAAACGGAATTGGGGCAATCATTGTCACCCCTCAGGGTACCCACATTCCTTTCACCGCCAGACTGACATTCAAGTGCACAAACAACGATGCCGAATACGAAGCTTGTATTATGGGTCTCGAGGAAGCGATTGACTTAAGGATTAAAAACTTGGATGTATATGGCGACTCAGCCTTGGTTATCAATTAGATTAAAGGAGATTGGAACACATACCAATCCGGATTGATTCCTAACAAAGACTACACGAGAAGGTTGCTACCTTTCTTCAACAGAGTTGAGTTTCATCACATCCCTCGTGAGGAGAATCACCTGGCTGATGCATTAGCCACTCTCTCTTCCATGATCAGTGTAGGTCAATGGAATGACATACCTAAGATTGACATAATGCGCCTTGAATGGCCTGCTTACATCTTCACGATCGAAGCAGTCATAGACGATAAACCTTGGTATCATGTTATCAAATGCTTCCTTCAGAAACAAGAGTACCCACTTGGGGCACTAAGGAAGGACAGGAAAACCCTTAGAAGGCTGGCAGGCAGTTCCTTCCTGAGCGGTGATACGCTGTATAAGCGGAATTTCGACATGGTCTTGCTCGGATGCGTAGACAGACCAGAAGCAGACATGCTGATGAAAGAAATTCACGAAGGATCCTTTGGCACTCATGCCAACGGACATACAATGGCGAGAAAAATTCTAAGAGCAGGGTACTATTGGTTGACAATGGAATCTGACTGCTACAAGTATATGAGGAGGTGTCACAAGTGTCAAATATACTCTGACAAAATTCATGTACCGCCAATGCATCTCAAAGTTCTTTCTTCCCCATGGCCTTTTTCCATATGGGGAATCGACATGATTGGCATGGTAGCCATTGATTACTTCACCAAGTGGGTCAAAGCAGCGTCGTACGCCAATGTAACCCGACAAAGTGGTGGTCCAATTTATCAAAAACAATATCATCTTCCGTTATGGTGTTCCGAGCCAGATCATTACCGATAATGGATCTAACTTGAATAATAAGATGATGAAAGAGTTGTGCGCAGAGTTCAAGATCGAACACCATAACTCATCTCCCTACCGACCAAAGATGAACGGAGCGGTAGAAGCGGCCAACAAGAACATCAAGAGGATTGTTCAAAAGATGGTTGTAACCTACAAAGATTGGCACGAGATGCTACCCTTTGCTCTTCACGGTTATCGCACATCTGTCTGCACTTCAACAGGGGCAACCCCTTTCTCTCTAGTATATGGCATATAAGCAGTGCTTCCCATAGAAGTAGAGATCCCATCAATCCGGGTGTTGATGGAAGCTAAGCTTACAGAAGCTGAATGGTGTCAAAGTCGACACGACTAACTCAATTTGATCGAAGAAAAACAAATCACGGCACTATGCCATAGTCAGTTGTATCAGCAAAGGATGAAAAAGGCATTTGACAAAAAGGCCCGACCTTGCATCTTCAGGAAATGAGACCTTGTGCTCAAGAAAATACAATCATTTTTCACTGACACTCGGGGCAAATGGACTCTGAATTATGACGGCCCCTATGTGGTCAAGAAATCTTTCTCAGGCGGTGTCATGAGACTTGCAACCATGGACGGAGAGGAGTTTGCCTACCCCACAAATGTTGATGAAGTCAAGAAATACTTCGCCTAAAAAAAATGTCTCGGTGGATTGAAAACCCGAAAGGGCGGTCCAGGGAAAAATTAGAGACATGATAAAAAATCATCCCGGTGGATTGGAAATCTCAAAGTACAATCCAGGCAAAAATTAGGGATAATGGCAAGTAACTACTTTCGACAAAGGGCCAAGTCCCTCAGTAGCAGTTACATCATCCGTCAAGAAAGCTCAGTTAAGGTCATCATCGACAGAAGCTCAGGATGCCCAGAATTCAAAGTTGGTAGAAGGATAGTGGTCGTTATGTTTCAACGTAGTCCCTTTTCCCTGTAAATTACCATTTTCAAATTTTGTAAATGCTCTATGGAATCACGCATTTGGCTGATTTCCATCCTATCAATAAAATTTGAGCCCTTGTGCTTTTATTTGCAATTCATATTTGTTTAGCTTTACAGAACGATATTTTAATATGATCAACGATTCTTGAAACGAAACAAAAATGAATTTACTTGTTAAAATTGTTCTGCTTTTAAAAACTTAAGACGACAATTTCTTTTGACAGTTGAACATCGAAAGAACATCGATCGCTTCTCCAAAGGTGTTCGAGCCTCAACGTGTAGAATCAAAGTACTTCTTCTAAACCAGTACACCTGAATGAAGGATCAACTGTGTCAGAGACCGTGTTTCGTCTGACACCCTCGGCCGAGTTCCCATCTCCTAAGCCCGACCAACATCGCTCCCAACAAGGGCCATTTCTCCTAAGCAAGGCGGAATTACTAACTTGAACCAGCGGTACTTCTTCGCCCCGCGATGGCCGAGTATCCCGTCATGTTCATCTATTAGTCTGTATGGCGCGTCAGTTTTGTCGGCATATACATATATACATCATGCATTATTGATTTGCATTCACATTCATATTGCATCACTATCACTCCCGTCGGTCTTGTCCCCTAGTGATAATAGTCCTCTCAATCGAGTTGTCAGTTCTTTCCTCGTCAGGAAATGTTGCATCTGAACTATCTCTCTCCTCTAGTTTAGTTCTGGATCAGAATTGGCCCTTAACCACTTTGATAACTTGAACCTCTGAAAGACCAGAGAACCTTCAACCGATGTCACTCTTCGCCATTGAAGATGATATTTTCGCTTTCCCGAATTAAGGAAAATCCCTAGAGGAAGCCTCTTAAGCAGAGATTAAGTAATACAGCAGTTTTTCTTCGAAAAAAAAACCGCTGATGAAAAGGTCATCAGCACCTCAAAATTGGATCACATCATATGGCATTTCTCCGGGAAGATCCCGAGAAAAGTATGATGTAATATCCCCAAATGAAAGCAGTCTCTCAAGAAGACTCGTTTTCCCCAGTAGAGTCGGCAAATAGCGTCTCCAAACAGAGAAGTTTGTACACCTCTACAACTCAGACAACTGGGTTCCCCTGCAACTCTGACACCACTTTTTCCATCAAATGGCATCTCCCAAGGAAAATTCGGCGAGAAGTTTGAGGAAAACCGCTACACATAGCGTCCCTTGTCAATAAAGTTTATTGACAAAAGAAACTTAGACCAGATCCTTGGTAGGAAACCAGGATCGAGGGGAAGTTTATTGCAGAAACTAAGACCAGTTCCTTGGTGGGAAACCAGGATCGAGGGGAAGTTTACATCAGAAACTAAGACCAGTTCCTTGGTAGGAAACCAGGATCGATGGGAAGTTTATTTCAGAAACTAAGACCAGTTCCTTGGTAGGAAACCAGGATCGAGGGGAAGTTTTTTACCTTTTCTAAGCATCATTGCTTAGCAAAAGAGGAAGGATGCGCGAACTGCCATTCATAACCACCATCAAAATTTTGGGTATTCCGATATTTAATCCTCTTGCACCCCGAATGCCCGAATACCTTCGCCATTCATACCTTCGGGTCCAAGAAGATTAAATAGGGGCATCTGTCATACCCCAAATTTTGACCACTAAGATTTCCCATCATTGTGCAAATCATCATCACAATATGGATGAACCATTAGTCTCCCCAAAGATGGGTGAGCATCCACTACAATCAAATTTAGGGTTTCCAGCCCTCTCAGAGCTTTTAGACAAAGGATCAATCAAGAAATGACATGATCTTTAACTTGTCTAGCCTCTCAAATATCCACAAGGGATCAAGAGGACTCCCACTTCAAGGATTAAGCACAAGGTTGCTCCTTTCCAGGTGGATCAAGCCTCAAGATCGCCAGTGTCACCAAATTAGGGTTTGGTCGACCAGGGACTCCAGATGGAAATTCTCCTCTGGGCATGAGCCAATGCTTCAAAGTATATCCTAAAATACTCCATGGAACCTCATGGGCCCAAGCATCAATTCAATTTGACCTCAGGGGATGCAAACATCAAAAATCAGGAATTAGAGTTTCTTGACCTAATTCACCCCTAAGTTGAGTTTTGGGACAAATCATGAGCCAAGACCTCAAGAGAGGATTTGAGGGTCTCCAATATACCACATTGATCCATTTGTAACAATGGATTGATCTAGGAAGCTTGAGCAGCAAGTCTCAATTTCATCAGTACCACAGTTAGGGTTTCGCGAGAAAAGTCAACTGTATCTTTGACTTTTGACCAGGACATGATTCAATATAGCCTATAACACCCATGGAACATGTCCATCAAGTTTGATTTAGGTAAAGGACATGATTTCCTAAAGGACCGCACAGTTTGGAATTCATCTGACAAAAAGTCAACTGTGCACAAAAGTCAACTTTGACTTTTTGAGATTTTTTACAAAAATGGTTTTTTAACCCTAAAATGATGTTAATGTATGATTGGAATCATCATTCATCAAGAAAAATCAAGAAAAGTGGGATAACTTGTAAAAGGGGTAACCATAAAAACTTAGAAAATTTTCTAAGTTATGAACAAAGTGGCAAGGGTACCAACTTAGGAGGATCATAACTCCTTAACCACAAAGTCTTTTTTCCCCATACAAAGCTTGATTTGTAGATCTCATTACCCTCTACACAAGCTTAAAACTGACCTCCCTCCAAATTCCTCATGGATTTTGAGTTATGGAATGATCAAAATCACAAAAAAGTGAAAATGTCACTTTTTTCCAACACTTTGTGAAATTTTCACTAAGTCAGAATCTCCCTTCACTTTTTTCCAAATGTAGGGGGATTTTTCACTTGGGTCCAAAAGGTTTCAAAACCAAATATGATCAAACAGTTGTTGTATCATATGAGGGCTTTCCAAAATGGCCAAGAACATCACCAAATTCCACTTGGGCCAAGAGATATGACAATGGCAATATGCCTTGCTGAAAACTGCCAAGGCTAGGCAGAATTTTGTAGTTTTGCTCGATTTGGCAAAATCAAATAATTCCAAGCCTTGTCATCACTTTGGACACATCTGAGGATCAAATCTAAAGGGGACAAACACTAAGCCAAGCCTCCAAAGTCCTGGGAACAAGAAGTAGCACGCCAAACCTAGAATTGCCTAAAAGAGGGACAACACTCCAATTTTGGATTGGAGCATTCAATGCATACACCAAGGTGGCATGGACTGAGCCATTTGCAACTGAATTCAGTCAAGACTTATCCAAGACCAAGGGAACCACAGCCCTGTGCCCTAACCTCTAGTCAATGGCTAGAGGAGACTTGGATTCCAAAATGCAACCATTGGCCAAACCTCTGTTGCAGTTGCCATTTACTATTGCTTGCAAAACAAACATGCTCTACTATAAATAGAGCTCATTTGTGATCAGTTTGAGTACACCAAATCCATCAAACAGATGCTTTCCTCAAAATCTCTTCTTTCACTCCAATTTTGCCTTCTAAGGCAAGTCACTATCAGGTTTTGAGTTTGAGAGCTTTTCCAATCAAACCAATCACTCACACACCTCACATACATCATATAGAAGTGATCCAAACACTCACATAACATCTGGAACACCAAAATCACAAAATCACCAGCCAGTGGCTCAAGTTCTTGACAGATTTGCAGTTGGGGTACCATCTCAAGTTCCAGATCATTTCAATCCATTCCAAGCATTCCAGATTTGCAGTTGGAACCAAGCTGTAACACATCTAACACAAAACATGATCACCAGCTGCAAGAGGTAAGCATGAGCTCTTCTAACTCTATGATCCGTGCAATTTTTGCTGCACAATAATTTGGCCATATGTTCATAATCATGCATGGAGTGTTTTTCCTCAATCAATTGCATTGTTTGAATCGTGTATGGAATTTCTGAACCTTCATGCAGAAATTAGGGTTCTTGAGGTTTCTCTTTGATTTATTATTCCATGTTAAAAATAAATGAAATTAAAGACCATAGACATGATCGTGAGGTTAAAACGAGTAGATTGATATGTAGATTGCATGATATAATCAAGTATTCAGTAAGATTGGATAGAAAATGAAAATCTGCAGAAACAGAGGGTGGCGCGTGTTCTTGCCATGTTCTTGGCGCCCTATTTCAAATATTTGAATATTTGAATTTTGTGATTTTATTTAATTGATTCAAAAATTAATTTCTCTCTGAGTTTTAATGATTTTAAGTTGATTCTTTTTTTAATAATTCACAAAAATGTTAAAATATTTTATTTTATAAAAAAATCCCAAAAATATTATTTATTTCATATAATTGATATTTTTGCAAAGAATTAATATTTTAATTGTTTTTGACATTTAAAATATTTTTTCCTTCTTGATTTTGCAAATTTTTATGACTTCTAATCATTTTGTAGGTCAAAACATGATTTTTGAAACATTAATCCAAGATCACAATTTGTTTTCCACATGTTAAACAATTTTGATCATTTTAATTGAATTTTTTATTCAATTAAAATACATTTTGGAAACAAATTAGGGTTTTGATTAATTCAACCCTCATCAAACCTTTTAAAAACACCTTGGGCCTCTAATAGAGTGTAAGACCCAATCCTTTGTAAATACAAACCTATCTTTGGGCCTCAGTTATTGTATAAGTCCTGTTGTATTTCAAAAAGTTCGACGCGATCATCGTCCGTTGAAAAACAAACCTTGGGCCTCTCCTAGAGCTATAAGACCCATTCAAAATCTTTTGGGCCTCTATTAGAGTGTAAGACCCAATCCCCTTTTAACCAAAACTTTTTGGGCCTCAGACATTGTATAAGTCCCCCTGCGTTAAAAGAAAACCTCGGCACGATCGCCAATAAAAAAACAATCATCTGGGCCTACCCTCGTGTTATAAGCCCCACTTCTTTTCTTTAAAACTTCTTGGGCCTCTCGAGAGAGTGTAAAACCCACCCCCTTGTGCAGAAAATTCCTCGGGCCTCAGTCACTTGTATAAGTCCCTCTGTACAAAACGATAGTGCGATCACTGATAAACCTTGGGCCTCTTCTTGAGCTCTAAGCCCCAACATCTTTTCAAAATACTTTCTCCTTTAAATTTTGAATATATTGTTGTTTTCAATCTTTCTTTGTTGAACAACTAACCAAACAGCATGGAAGCTCTACAACCGAGTAAGTGGTTATATGCTTTCTTTATCCACTTTCATATACATATAACTGTATTGTGGGGCTGTTTCACTGTAAGTCTTCTTTCATAAACTCATATCAACTGTGTAATACTAGTATAGATATTTAGAGTTTCCCCGGCAACTACGTCTAGCACTAAGCTCTGTTGATCACTCTAAAATAGACAAAACTAGATCCCCATAGGATTACCAGACACAGTCTTCCCTCCTCTTGGGGTTAAACAATATGGAGATGTGAAAGGAAACATTCTCGGTGAAGCCTTTCACAGACTGTCACCTTTAGAAATCGTCAAAGAGACTCTACTCCCTAGAGATGATCTTTTCTCCGTGAATGGTATCTCTTGAGTTTCTTCCAAATTCTCGGACTTTCCTGGCTTGATCTATTCTCTGTGAATAGCCTGTCTTGAATTTCTCGGGGTTTAGGGACCCACAGGCTTCCTAAAAGCATCCCCACCTCCTCTTGGGCGTTGTACAAGGACCCTACGGCTTCTTAGAAGTATTCACAACCTCCTCTTAGGCTTCGTATAAGGATTCTTCCTTCGGGAAGAGAGCCTCCTCTTGGGCTTCGTACAAATTGTCCCTCGGCTTCTTAAAAGTTTCCAGCCTCCTCTTGGGCTTCGTAAAAATTGTCCCGACGACCTCCTAGACGTATAGGAACAAAAATTAGTCATCTTCATAGAACAGTCTTTCAAAGAGTCTTGATCTTTCTATCGTGAACGTACTACTACTGTTTCTTTAAGCATAGTACAAAAGATAAAACTCTAGACTTGGACAGTCTAATCTCCTTGAGTCTCGAAGGCATTCTCAAGTAGGGAAAAACACCGGTAGACTCGAACAATCTCCAATACCCTCTGGATTCCCCATTTCCTTAAAGAACAGGAAATAACCCTGATCCTCTGATCGATCCCAAAGCATAGCCTTACCTTTAATCAGTCTTTTTATAAGAACTGATTTTCTCTTTTAACCAACCTATTGGACCTGTCACTCAAATGAAACAGCGATCCTTTTAGCCTCTATCTCGGGCTTCGTACGAGATACAAAAAGACTCTCTTGTTGAGTCAAACATTTTTAGCCTCTATCTCGGGCTTCGTACGAGATACAAAAGACTCTCTTGTTGAGTCAAACATTTTTAGCCTCTATCTCGAGCTTCGTACGGGATACAAATCACTCTCTTGGTAAGTATAAAAGACTCTCTTGTTGAGTCAAACCCTTTTAGCCTCCGTCTTGGGCTTCGTACAAGACACATATAAAAACACTCCCTTGTTGAGTCAACCCTTTAGCCTTTGTCTTGGGCTTCATACAAGACACTTACAAAAAACACCCTCTTGTTGGACCAATAGCCTCCTCTTAGGCTTTGTATAAGAAAAAGCCCGGTTGAGTCAATTAACCTTTTAGCATCAAAACTGTGCCTCATTCACAGGATACAAACATCAACAACTCCTTTCATCTAATCACTGTAAGCGGCAAGCCTCTGGATTATTTACATCCACGCCACTGCCCCTCTTTTAGCATGAGAAATTCCTAAGGAAATATGGCATTCCTCTACACTGAGTTAAAGTCTTATCCTTTAGGTTAAAACCCCCTATAAAGTAAATTATGGCATTGCTAGGATTCATATATCCCGGTTAAAGTAACCCTCCTTTATAGTCAGTCACCCAACAGTTGTGACAAACAGACCCCCTTTAGAGATAACAAATTCTCTCTAAAGTCAACACCCTTTTAGCTTCACATCTTGGGCTTCAAACAAGATACAAATAGACCCTCCAGCTTCACATCTTGGGCTTCAAACAAGATACAAACAACCTTTAGCTTCATGTCTTAGGCTTTGAACAAGACACCAAAACACCATTTCCTCCCATAGAATAAGAGGAACTATGATCGCTCTGATTTCCCTGTTTCGGTAAACGGGAATACGTAGGCATAAGATTGAAAGAAAAATCTTAGCGAGCACACCACATCAAAAAACCTCAGGTCATAAATCCTCACATATCCACCAAAATATCCGAGTCCGTATTCCCCACCAAAAGTCTAAATTCAACCAAAATAACCTAAGAGAGGCCCCCCACATTGATCGCATCTGTAAACCAACAGTTTTGACTGTTTGACCTCAGTTTGTAAAGCAGGGTTAGTTGGAGACATCTATTTCCCTTCCTTCATCAGCTTCAATAGGATAAAAATTGAATCTACCTGTAGTAACCCAGAGCGGCAGTGCTTAAGAACCACGTCCAAAATCGCTCGCTACAACAAGACTTTGAGATATTTGATAAGCACAGAACCAGATGATGTTAGCTATCAGAGAATGACATAAAACAAATTAAAGCTCATCATCTAATTACCCGAAGAACACAAAGAAAAATTGAAGTTTTCTTATAGACTTGTCCTTTAATACAAATTCCATGATGACCCTTGTTGGAGCGATAAAGTGGAAAGCAACAAAAGTTTTGGAAGTATTTTTCTGGGAATTTATCGTGTCCACAGAGATTGGTGCTATTGAATTACTGTTCGACAATTTAAATGTTAATGAGTTTGGGTTAAAATGAGTTTAAAGTAAATCAGAAAAGTAAACATTAACACAAAAAGAATTCATTCTTCAGTGAGAATAAACTTATCCGGCATGCACATAATCGACTCGTCAGAAACTTAAACCTATCGACCAGCTATACTCAACCTACAATTCTCCAAAATATCACCCATCATTGCTCACAACAATGTCCTTCTCTGACACACTGAGCTGTGAGAACAACTGTGTTACCCTCGTCGACACTCTCGCACCCGACTCGAGATACAGAGGCATTAAGCTTCGACACCCATAAAGATTGTTAGTGTAATACCCTAATTTTTGCCCCTAAGATCCCACATATCATTTGCATTTTTTTTGCATACCACAAACAAGATCACCTGTACCCTTGTGTTTTTATTACTTGCTTTATGTTCATTTCTGTTTATCTAACCTCTAACCACAAATACAAAAAAATGGCTGCTGTTTGCTTGTTTCTTTCTCTGTGTGTTGTGCAGGTTTGTCAAAGACATTGAAGTGATTTCAAGTCATGTGTAATTGTTCAAAAGCAGGATGTCTTGTGCTGAGTTTTCTTCAGTTTATCAGGCAGTGGTTCATGTGAGTTTTGGGTTCAAACAGATTCAGATGGCCGTTGTTTCAGTTGTGGCTTGTTGTGTGGCATATGCTTATCAGAGGCTTGTGAAAACAAAAAAATTCGAGATTGGTTTTGGGCTAAAAAAATAAGGTCTTGTTATCCATGATCCATTTCATAGACCATTTTTCATTCCAAACACTATTCACATTTTTAACCATTTTTTCCATATTCCACTTTTTGCTATCTAAACCATTTTTTCCACTTCTATTTCTTAAATCCATTATCCAAATATCATATCCAACTTCTAAACCATTTTTTTTTCTTTTTTTAACCAATTTATCCATACTCCATTTTTACTATCCAAACCACTTTTTTTATATAACCATTTTTTTTAATATCCATATTCCAATCCAATTCTCCATATTTTTCTCAATATATAATATTCATTTTTATACCATTCCTTAACATTTTATCCTTTCAAAAAAACCAAAATCCATCAAGAATTCATTACAAAAATACCTAAGGCCCATTTTCCATTTTTCTATTCACACCTCCTATTACAACATCAAGGCCCATTACAATTTTTCTAACCCACTTCCATTATCCATTTTTATTTCCAAATCCAATTTAATCCAATATCCAAATAAATCCATTTTTTTTTCTTAAACCATTTTCATTATCCATTCCTTTTCTAAACCAAAATCCAATTACCCATTTTTTTTCTAATATCCAATTATCCACTTTGCCTCATTTATACCAATTTTTATCCACTCTTTTTTTCATAAACCATATCCACTTTAGATCCATTGTCTATCCATCATTTTCCAAGTTTGTCCAATTATATCCATTTCATATCCCATTTCACAAATCATTTTTTTCTATAAACATTTTTTTTCTCTCTAATTAAATACCCTTAACCAATTTTCAATTATCTTGTTCTAACCAATTTGTTAAAAAAAAAAAACCTTTGTCCAAATTATAATTTCACAAAAAAACTCATAAGCCCATTAACCAAAATGGAAGAATGATTGAAAAAAAGAGCTGCAGATTCCAAGCCACACACATACTCACGCCGTCCACTCCCAGCCGTCCAACATTTCAAGCCGCCAGCTCCAACCATCACGCCATCCAAGCCGTGAATAAAACGCAACTCCCACAATGCAAGCCGTAAACCATACACACCTCACGCGGATTGTACATCACCAAAACGCGACAGATGAGAACGAAACGGCAGCACCTTCACTCAAGTTTTTCACCTCTTTTCTTCTATAAATACAACCTTTATTCACTCAATAATCAAAGCTTTGATAGCCTCCAAACCCCTGCCAAAATCAAACTAAGCTTAAGCCTCCAAAAATTCTGCAAAAAAACAACTTAAAAAAAAAACTCCATTGAAGCTCCATTTCCAAAAGTTTCAAATATCACTCCAATCTTCATCAAAAATTATTTCTAAGAGTGAAACTCTTCATACAACAACAAGAGGAAGAGAGTAGAAGTTGAAGAGGAGTCTTGCTTCCATTTTTCAAGGTAGTTCGAATTTTCTGTCGAAACTTTGGAACTCCGATTCGTCCAATTCTTGCATCGACGGTTAATTGTGATCACATATTTGAAATCCTCTCCGTCTCACGATCGCAACGGTATATGGTTTGAGCTCCGTCGCTCCGATTTGACGGAGCTCAAAATTTGAAGCATGGTGTTGTTCTTGGATGAATAGTAGCGCAAGGAAATGTAGAAGAAGAAGATTTTCTTTTCTGACTTTTTCTTTTTTCATTTCCTTTTCTTTGTTTTTGCTTTTGGTTCATTTTTTTCTCTTTTTTTTTTTGGAAAGCATTGGGCCTAGCCCATTCATTACACCACCACCATTTTCTAAAACTAACCTCCTTCACTTTTTCTCTATTTTTCTTAAAAAGTTATTTCCATTTGGTTTCTATTTTTTTTGGTAAGCTTGTGAAATTAATTTTTACTTCTAAATTCTGTTTTAGAAAAATTTCTTGAAATTTATTTGAATATTTTGCTCTTGATTTTCATTTTTTCTTTTTAATTTTGGATTTGGATCACATTTTAAGATATTATTTCTCTTTAAATTCATTGGACTTAGGGTGTAGATGAAGTTGAATAAATGTTCACTAATTCAAATCTATCTTTAAAGTGAATTATTTAATTCACTTTAGGTGCTTTGAGTTAGTGAGATGTTTAGCACTTTAATCCACCAAAATGAGTGAATGAACTTAAAGATGGAATTGTCTTGAATTTGTAATTCAATTTGGTTTCCTCTTTTCTTCATCTATTTTCTTTTTGATCGATGAAAGTCGAAGTGATCGTGAAATTTCTTTGTTGAATTTCGATCGAGACGAGATCATTACCACTTTTTCTTTTCGTGTGGCATCGCTTTAGGATAACGATCTCTATATCGTTTATCTCGCGTGCATTAACACATACATCTCATGGCCGGCCTCATTCGTAGGGTAATTACTCGAACAAATTACTCGGCGTGCGCTTAACATAGACCAAAATCGCCCCTATTCGGAATAAATTCAATTCGATACTTGTACTTTCGTGGATCAGACTTTGATTAGTCGCGTAATCCCAAGGTTGATTGATTGTTTGCGTTAGTTCCATAAACTTTGAAGCTTGATGCGTAGTTGCTTCGGGTCTCCCGATCTTCTTTCAAGTTTTCATTAAATTTGGCCTAATAGCATTGGTTAATCGCCGTAGTGCAAGACACGAAGCGGAATCGATTATCTTTTTGTTCTTTTGGCCACTTTTTCTTGGTTGTGGATGATTAAGTTCACCATACCATTATTGTGTATATATTAATGTTACATATTATATTGTGATTACTTCTTGCTCCCTTATCTCTTTTATTTTTATGTCTCATATTATCATCCCATATTCATGTTTATATTTCTTTATTATTGCTATTATTTTGTGCTTGATTTTTTTTTTACTTTGTTCATTTGGACTTCTAAAACATTAATAAAGGCTTAAACCATAAAAAACTTAATTCTCTTCATTTGGACTTTTGGTTACTATCCTATGCTTTGAAGTGATCTCTTCATGGGCCTCTTTTGAAGTGATATTGGATTTATGGACCTAGAATTAGGACTTCTTATCCCTTTGCTTGGAGTGTTGATTGAAGACTTGCCTTTATTTGGCCAATTTGCTTAAGGATGGAATTCTTTTAATATTGCTTTGAAGTGGCTTCATTTTGGTTAGATCCTTCTTTTCCCTAGCTTTTATTTCACGCACTAGGATAGTCACTTCTTCTCCTCCCCATTCTTAAATTTTCAAAATCTTCTCTCTTTTTCAAAACCTTCTTGTTTTCAACTTAAAACCGCTTTCATAATAAAACCCCGACTTTTGTCGAGTGACTTTTTAAACTTTGTTTTCTTAATAAATGTCAATCCATTTAACTATACTTTGACTTTTTTTCATAAAAACATAAAAAATACAAAAACTCATCCAAATTCTTTTGTGCTTTTATGCACCTTTTTTCTTTTAAACTTTTCAAAAAGAATTAGACATGAGTCATTTTTGTTGATGAGATGTAAAACTCCTAACCATGGTATTTTGTTGAAAGTATGGTTGTTTTCCACTTAGATGTTGAAGTGATTAGTCTTGTTGATGTTAATCCAAGCAAATCCTCCATCTTAATGTGATGCAAATGCCACTTTCCCATACCTTTGGGTAATTAGTTGAGTATTCTCTCTTGAGAATGACAAGTTGTCTTTTTCAAGATAAAATAAACCATAACCAATAATTTTTGTTCTTTGTACCACGAACTACGAGGTTTTGATCCTACATTGCACATCGTGGGTACGTAGGCATGAGGCGATAAGTCTCTCCAAACACAAAAATCTTAAAAAAATAATTCTCCTCTCATCTCCTTAATCTTTTTCAAGCAAACCATTTTTCAGACCAAAAAGCATGAATACATCAAAGGGCTCCTATAGAGTACTATAGATGTATTGGGTGCGTAAAACCTTCCCTTTACATAACCAACCCCCCTTACCCTTATCTCTTTAGGTTTTGTTCGCTCTTTTTTCCTTTCCTTTATGGATAAAAATAAAAGTGCGGTGGCGACTCTTGCTTATTTTTTGAGTTAAGTTAATTAATAGCTTATACTCACAAATTTCCCCGCTACAGAAAAGTGGCGACTCTGCTGGGGATAGATTGACCTCTTGCTGGTCCATCCCTTGAGGGGTTTAGCCTACTTTGATTTATTTACTGCTTTTTGTCTGTTTTATGCTGGCTGGATTTTCTGTTTGGTGGGCAGGGTGTTTTGAGAGATGAGTCTACTACCCAGGCTCGAGCATACCCCTAGGTTTTAGTGTGGGCAGGCGTGACGCTCCCGTGGTGTTGGCCACGTACGGGTGATCACGATCCCTACAATCAGACGAGGTTCTATCAGGAGCTTTCTGCTACTGTATGTTGATACAGGCCAGTAGTTATTCTCTTGAGGAATTGTCGACTCTGATGACCATTCCCGAGGACTCAGTAACGACACTCCTCCCGAGAACGATAATGGCAGACCAAAAATGGCAAACCCATTATGTTTCTCGACCCGAGGACCCAATGCTGGGAACTTGCCATAGGATCTTTTTTTTTAAAGTGAATCAGCGGACGACCTCTTTGATTGGCGATAGCATTGTATCCTTCGGGCTGAATGTGCTATTGCTTCTCAAACCTCTGAAGCTGAGGACCTTTCGTTTTGGAGAATCAGTTGAGGCCTCCTCGATTGATGATGATGCCAAACCAAAAATGGTGAACGTATAATCATTTCTCGACCTGAGAGCCCGGGATACTGAACATCCTAGTACCCACATGTGAGAATGGGCGGGTGTTTACAGGTTTGCAGGAAACCCTGACCTTCAACATACCCGGTACTTCAAAGCGAACCTCTGCCGTCAGCAACAGTTATTCCAGATCTGTGGAAGCTTTGATCCCGTGTTTGCTGCATTCATATTGCATTGCATTTGCATCAAGCATCATTTTGCATTGTTTCTTGCCTTTCCCAGGTGTCTTATTTGCTTCCTTTTCTTGATCTTCGTTCAGCCAAGCTGTCGTACCAGTATAGTACTCGGGCTAATCAGAGAAAGAAGAGGATTTAGCTGATTTTCTGGCATTCATACTGAGTTTAAAGTAGAACAATGGAGAGAACAGATAATGTGGATCACATGTCAGGCTTTACAGTGATGACCAATTCGATGTATGATTCTCCTCTAGACGATGATGTACCACAAGTGAATGTTTCTACTCGATCCCGACCTGTGCAAAATGATCTGGTTGTTCAAGTTGTTGAAAAAGATTCTTGATTTTCGAGGTATATGCCAAATTCTTAGAATGTCCACCCTGTGACAGAGATGATTGATCTTAAAATTGTGGAAATGAAAGAAGGGCTTCGTGATCTCAGTGAGGAATTGAAAATGTTGACAAGACCCAATGCATCTAGTTTTAAGGCTCATGACTTGTGCCTGGTTCCGGATGTGGTTATCCCTCCGAAGTTCAAAATGCCTGTCTTTGAATTATACAAGGGTATTAGCTGTCCAAGGAACCATTTGATGATGTTCTGTCGAAAGATGACCGCTCATGTTGACAACGATAAGTTGATGATTCACTGCTTTCAAGAAAGTTTATATGGGGGATCCTTGATGTGGTATATGAAGCTAGAAAGGAACCATATTCAGTCTTGGGAAGACCTAGCTGACGCTTTTGTGAAACAATATGACTACAATTTGGATATGGCTCCAGATAGTGATGAATTGACGAGTATGAGTCAGAAGGACAGCGAATCCTTCCGAGAGTATGCACAAAGGTGGAAAGAGTTAGCAGCTCAAGTTCATCCGCCACTCTTAGAAAAAGAACTGTCCAAAATGTTTCTAAGAACGTTGTCAGACCCTTATTATGTCAGGATGGTAGGCGTTGTGCCTCTAGATTTCTCCAAAATTGTGGAAGTCGGAGTAAACATCGAGAACGCATTCAAGAGTGGAAGAATCCAAGATGTGCGAGCTAGTGGTGACTCCCAAGTGGAAGAAAATGTTGAAGTTGATGCAATTCATGATTCTCCTCAGTTCCAGAAGCAGCAGATACCTCTGAATAATTCAGAAAGGGAGACTCGCCAGTTTGATCCAATCCCAATGACTTATAGTCAATTGTGGTCTTATTTTGCCCGAAACTCGGTGATGACACCCAGAAGGACTAGAGCTATGAAGTCTCGCCCTCCTTGGTACAACCCAAATACCAGTTGTGAATTTCATGATGGAGTAATGGGGCATCCAATTGAGGAGTGCAAGGTTTTCCAGGAAAAGGTTCAAGAGATGATCGACGATGAGGTGTTGACCTTCAAGGAAGGAAGCACATTTGTGAATGGAACGCCTTTATGCTGATATTAGAGTGACCCGCAGTGGTTGTATGTTTGCTTCTGTGTCTCCCAGGAAAGTCGATAATGTTCTTTCAAGCTCAAGCTGACACAGTTTCCTCAGATCTTTAGTTCTTTTACTGTGTTTTCATTTGTAATCTTTTATGATTGTTATTGCTTTGTTTGCATGTAGAACTTGTTTGTTTTGAATATTAATCATAATGCAATGAGTATGTTTATCTTGAAGTAATCCATTCGCATTCGCTCGTAATTTGTCTTCTGCATTTGCAATACCAACCTCTTGCTTAAACTCTTGGAGGGAGGATGATGAAGTGACAACGCAAAATTTATGGTTGTATACTTTTGAATAAGACCCTGCTGATGATGTACATGCATTGTTTCAAATTCCCAAACACCGGAGATATAAGGAAGATAATCCCTTGTCAACCCCTTTGAGCCTTGGAGTAGGAGTTTCTTTTCTAAATGAAAAACCCTTACATTTAACCTGGGGCAGGGTAGTCTTCAGTTAATTTGACCAAGTGTCCCCAATTTCAAAAGGAGTGTGTATCTAGGGACCAACCACAATGGTTATCCCTCATTCCAAAGGGAAGAGGCGGTCACAACCCTTTTAACATGTCAAATAAGGCAATGTCACATGATTTGTTCAAAAAAAAAAAGAAAGAAAGAAATCAAAAGAAAAATAAAAGCCCGCTAAGTCAAAAAAATGGAAAATAAGTGACTTAGGCAAAAATTGGGGCATCCCGCTGGACATCAAAAATTCAAAAAAATCAGTCCAGGCAAAAGTCAGGGAAAAATAAAAAGAATGAAAGAAAATTCTCATCAAAAGAACAAATCTTTGTGTGACTACAAGTCGAAAAATGATAAGGGTGACTGTTACTCCCCGAGAAATCTCATTTGGTTCTTAAACCATCATTTTATCCTTTTGAGAGATGAACATTTGTGTCAATTAGCTGAATATAGGACTGAAGAATATCACGGAGATTGGGTGGGTACAAATAAATTTTGAGCCTAAAAACCCTTTTTTCTGAAAACCGTGAACCATACCAAGTTATAACCCTCAAAAGACCTAATTGAAGTAGGGTTTATTTGGAGAGCATACTCTAAATGAGATAGCGTTCCTGACTCCCATGAGTTGCGCTAAAAGACCTTTGTTGGTATTGCATGTGCAATCAAAATCATTGTCGTATCTAAACTAGTGATTCATTCATAAGGTTTTGCGACATCTTTTCAATAAAAACTTCAAGAATAACATGTTTGTTGCATTAGAATTATCATTCTCAGAATAAACATTTTCTGCTTGCATACATTTGTTTGACATCATGAAAGTTTACATTTGAGCATCAGTGATGAGCTTAATCTTTTGAGGCCTGAAACTCTGATGGGCAATTGGAAAATCATTTCAAGAATGATCATATCCAGGGACTTATTGCCTGAAGGTTTTGTTGAGTACGAGCAAACTTGTTTTCCCAGTTGATGCTTTCACATGGGGCAAAGCGGGAAGACTCTATTGATTGAAGAATGTGCCAAGTTCAGTTAATCTGGGGCAGCTTATCTCAAGTCGTTATGGTACAAAGTTTCCTTTTGGTGTAAAATCCTTTATAGACCATGCAGTCTGGGGCAAAAGTTAAATGGTGAATTCGACGCACATAAGCAGATTTGTTCTTGTGGATGTAATCAAGTTGTTAATCATATGATGGATTCCCTCAAGATTGTTGTGAGGTGTTGGACTCTTGAAATCCATTATTCCCCAATTGAGCGCCAGTTTGGGTATTTCCTGTCTAAGTACTACTTTGGGTATTCCTCCGTCTAAGTCTTGATTCAGATTTCCCCAGCTGAGTATGATTCTATTCTCCAGCCAGGTTATGATCAAGTATTTGTGAAGCTTTGGGGTGATGTTTTCCCTTGATGTGGAATCCTCACACAGAGTTTTACCTCTCGTTGTGATTGCTTTGATCACTCCCCAAGCAAAGAGTAATGTTGACTTCTTATTCCCCCAATTGGTTGATATTCCCATTAGGGTTTGCTTTGTGTGTACTCCTTGACAGGATCTCTTTTGGTATCTCTATCTTGTTGAGATTAGCCGAGTATTCAGCTGAGCTGTGGTGTTTATTCATCCTCTGTTCATCCTTATGTCTGTTTTGTCAGCATATTCATACTCATACGCATTGCATACGCATTCTTTTGTTGTGCATATCATGTTATTGTTGCATTTTACATTTTGCATTTGTGTTGGTGCTTCTCCACTCTCTGATGTGGTTTCCTCCGTAGAGTGTGTGTGTCCTTTCTCCATTAGAGTGTTGACCCTAAGCAGAAAGCGTTTATCCTTTCTAATTCCCAACTGAGTTTATTCCTCGTGGAAAGTTTTGCTTTAGTTCTCCTTTCCAGTTCATTATCTGGATGGGACCAATCCCCAGTTGAGTTATTTCCTCCTTGGGATGAGTCTTGTTTGACCGTTTCTCTCCAGTTTGTTCCTGGATTAAACTTTGGTCTCCGGCAGTGACTACTTTGAAACTCTCTAGGTTGTGCAACCTAGATGATTGGGAGTGCATTTATTTTTCACCTTTGAGGATTTTGTATTACTCAGCAGATGATCTGTTTGTGTTTACCATCAGAAGATGAAGATTTTGTTTCTCCAGCAGGGTTGTGACAACACTCTTTTGGAATCCTTTGCATGACAACAAGCAGCAGCCTCTTTATGTGAGAAACTTGTGTGTCTCCGGTTATCAGACGTTATCTTTTCCATCAAATGGTATCCCTCAGGTTGTGCCCGTCAGAGAAGTTTTTTGTGAATTTCCAACAGATGGTTGTCTCTTTATTTGAGAAGTCTGTTGCGTGATCTAACTTTCCCATATCTCCTGTGAAGATCCCTGGTAGAGTTATCGATTCCTAGCTCCTGGCAAATCTCGGCAGAAGATTTCCAGTTGACCTCGGCAGAAGGTATTTTCTTTCCTAGAATCTCGGCAGTAGATTTCTTGGATATTTTCAAACGATTTCCAGCAAAAAAAAAAAACCTCGACAGAAGGTGGCTATATTTCATATCTCTTTGGTTGATCTCGGCAGTAGATTCTCCAATGAGTTTTTAAAATAAGCCTCGGCAGAAGGTATTCTCTTTCCAAGAATCTCGGCAGTAGATTTCTCGGGTAATTTCAAGTTGACCTCGGCAAAAGGTGTTTCATTTATTCTCTGGTTAATCTCGGCAGTAGATTACCCAGTAAACTTTGATGGTTAACACATTTCCCAATGAAACTTTGAAAAAAAGTAACTCCAATGAATGGTAAGTCTCTTCGGTTTGATGGGACAGTTTGTTGTTGAGATTTTGTGACTCCGATGAATGGTAAGTCTCTTCGGTTTGATGGGACAGTTCGTTGTTGAGAATTTAGTACTCCAATGAATGGTAAGTCTCTTCGGTTTGATGGGACAGTTTGTTGTTGAGAATTTAGTACTCAATGAATGGTAAGTCTCTTCGGTTTGATGGGACAGTTCGTTGTTGAGATTTGTGACTCCGATGAATGGTAAGTCTCTTCGGTTTGATGGGACAGTTCGTTGTTGAGATTTGTGACTCCGATGAATGGTAAGTCTCTTCGGTTTGATGGGACAGTTCGTTGTTAAGATTTTGTGACTCCGATGAATGGTAAGTCTCTTCGGTTTGATGGTACAGTTCGTTGTTGAGATTTTGTGACTCCGATGAATGGTTAGTCTCTTCGGTTAGACGAGACAGTTTATTGTTGAGGTATTGATTTTCTCCAGTGGAGCCTTTTTGTGCTAAGTCTTCCCAATTGAGTTATATCCTTGTTGTGTTGTGGTTTATTTCCATATGCGGTTATCCCCAGTTTGAATCTTTTCCTCAGCTGATTCCCAGTAGTTGTGCGGTATGTTCCCCGGCTAGTTGGTGGTCACCTGTGATTGTGTTTCCCCGATGGAGTTTCTTTCTCCCGTTCTTCTTTTTGTTGATCTCCTGTGGCATAATCTCCCCACAACGGTCTTGTGTCTGCATATCATTTGCATAATCATATCATTTTGTGGTCTCTTAGGGCAAAAAATTGGGTTTATTGTTATATTTAAGTCTCTTCTATATCGTCGAGACAAAGATGTCAATCTTCTTATCTCCGGATAGAAGAAACTTAAATAGGGGCAGCTGTAATACCCTAATTTTTGCCCCTAAGATCCCACATATCATTTTCATTTTTTTTGCATACCACAAACAAGATCACCTGTACCCTTGTGTTTTTATTACTTGCTTTATGTTCATTTCTGTTTATCTAACCTCTAACCACAAATACAAAATAATGGCTGCTGTTTGCTTGTTTCTTTCTCTGTGTGTTATGCAGGTTTGTCAAAGACATTGAAGTGATTTCAAGTCATGTGTAATTGTTCAAAAGCAGGATGTCTTGTGCTGAGTTTTCTTCAGTTTATCAGGCAGTGGTTCATGTGAGTTTTGGGTTCAAACAGATTCAGATGGCCGTTGTTTCAGTTGTGGCTTGTTGTGTGGCATATGCTTATCAGAGGCTTGTGAAAACAAAAAAATTCGAGATTGGTTTTGGGCTAAAAAAATAAGGGCTTGTTATCCATGATCCATTTCATAGACCATTTTTCATTCCAAACACTATTCACATTTTTAACCATTTTTTCCATATTCCACTTTTTGCTATCTAAACTATTTTTTCCACTTCTATTTGTTAAATCCATTATCCAAATATCATATCCAACTTCTAAATCATTTTTTTTTTCTTTTTTTAACCAATTTATCCATACTCCATTTTTACTATCCAAACCACTTTTTTTATATAACCATTTTTTTTTATATCCATATTCCAATCCAATTCTCCATATTTTTCTCAATATATAATATTCATTTTTATACCATTCCTTAACATTTTTATCCTTTCAAAAAAACCAAAATCCATCAAGAATTCATTACAAAAATACCTAAGGCCCATTTTCCATTTTTCTATTCACACCTCCTATTACAACATCAAGGCCCGTTACAATTTTTCTAACCCACTTCCATTATCCATTTTTATTTCCAAATCCAATTTAATCCAATATCCAAATAAATCCATTTTTTTTCTTAAACCATTTTCATTATCCATTCCTTTTCTAAACCAAAATCCAATTACCCATTTTTTTTCTAATATCCAATTATCCACTTTGCCTCATTTATACCAATTTTTATCCACTCTTTTTTTCATAAACCATATCCACTTTAGATCCATTGTCTATCCATCATTTTCCAAGTTTGTCCAATTATATCCATTTCATATCCCATTTCACAAATCATTTTTTTCTATAAACATTTTTTTTTCTCTCTAATTAAATACCCTTAACCAATTTTCAATTATCTTTTTCTAACCAATTTGTTCAAAAAAAAAACCTTTGTCCAAATTATAATTTCACAAAAAAACTCATAAGCCCATTAACCAAAATGGAAGAATGATTGAAAAAAAGAGCTGCAGATTCCAAGCCACACACATACTCACGCCGTCCACTCCCAGCCGTCCAACCTTTCAAGCCGCCAGCTCCAACCATCACGCCATCCAAGCCGTGAATAAAACACAACTCCCACAATGCAAGCCGTAAACCATACACACCTCACGCGGATTGTACATCACCAAAACGCGACAGATGAGAACGAAACGGCAACACCTTCACTCAAGTTTTTCACCTCTTTTCTTCTATAAATACAACCTTTATTCACTCAATAATCAAAGCTTTGACAGCCTCCAAACCCCTGCCAAAATCAAACCAAGCTTAAGCCTCCAAAAATTCTGCAAAAAAACAACTTAAAAAAAAAACTCCATTGAAGCTCCATTTCCAAAAGTTTCAAATATCACTCCAATCTTCATCAAAAATTATTTCTAAGAGTGAAACTCTTCATACAACAACAAGAGGAAGAGAGTAGAAGTTGAAGAGGAGTCTTGCTTCCATTTTTCAAGGTAGTTCGAATTTTCCGTCGAAACTTTGAAACTCTGATTCGTCCAATTCTTGCATTGACGGTTAATTGTGATCACATATTTGAAATCCTCTCCGTCTCACGATCGCAACAGTATATGGTTTGAGCTCCGTCGCTCCGATTTGACGGAGCTCAAAATTTGAAGCATGTTGTTGTTCTTGGATGAATAGTAGCGCATGGAAATGTAGAAGAAGAAGATTTTCTTTTCTGACTTTTTCTTTTTTCATTTCCTTTTCTTTGTTTTTGCTTTTGGTTCATTTTTTTCTCTTTTTTTTTGGAAAGCATTGGGCCTAGCCCATTCATTACACCACCACCATTTTCTAAAACTAACCTCCTTCACTTTTTCTCTATTTTTCTTAAAAAGTTATTTCCATTTGGTTTCTATTTTTTTTGGTAAGCTTGTGAAATTAATTTTTACTTCTAAATTCTGTTTTAGAAAAATTTCTTGAAATTTATTTGAATATTTTGCTCTTGATTTTCATTTTTTCTTTTTAATTTTGGATTTGGATCACATTTTAAGATATTATTTCTCTTTAAATTCATTGGACTTAGGGTGTAGATGAAGTTGAATAAATGTTCACTAATTCAAGTCTATCTTTAAAGTGAATTATTTAATTCACTTTAGGTGCTTTGAGTTAGTGAGATGTTTAGCACTTTAATCCACCAAAATGAGTGAATGAACTTAAAGATGGAATTGTCTTGAATTTGTAATTCAATTTGGTTTCCTCTTTTCTTCATCTATTTTCTTTTTGATCGATGAAAGTCGAAGTGATCGTGAAATTTCTTTGTTGAATTTCGATCGAGACGAGATCATTACCACTTTTTCTTTTCGTATGGCATCGCTTTAGGATAACGATCTCTATATCGTTTATCTCGCGTGCATTAACACATACATCTCATGGCCGACCTCATTCGTAGGGTAATTGCTCGAACAAATTACTCGTCGTGCGCTTAACATAGACCAAAATCGCCCCTATTCGGAATAAATCCAATTCGATACTTGTACTTTCGTGGACCGGACTTTGATTAGTCGCGTAATCCCAAGGTTGATTGATTGTTTGCATTAGTTCCATAAACTTTGAAGCTTGATGCGTAGTTGCTTCGGATCTCCCGATCTTCTTTCAAGTTTTCATTAAATTTGGCCTAATGGCATTGGTTAATCGCCGTAGTGCAAGACACGAAGCGGAATCGATTATCTTTTTGTTCTTTTGGCCACTTTTTCTTGGTTGTGGATGATTAAGTTCACCATACCATTATTGTGTATATATTAATGTTACATATTATATTGTGATTACTTCTTGCTCCCTTATCTCTTTTATTTTTATGTCTCATATTATCATCCCATATTCATGTTTATATTTCTTTATTATTGCTATTATTTTGTGCTTGATTTTTTTTTACTTTGTCCATTTGGACTTCTAAAACATTAATTAAGGCTTAAACCATAAAAAACTTAATTCTCTTCATTTGGAATTTTGGTTACTATCCTATGCTTTGAAGTGATCTCTTCATGGGCCTCTTTTGAAGTGATATTGGATTTATGGACCTAGAATTAGGACTTCTTATCCCTTTGCTTGGAGTGTTGATTGAAGACTTGCCTTTATTTGGCCAATTTGCTTAAGGAAGGAATTCTTTTAATATTGCTTTGAAGTGGCTTCATTTTGGTTAGATCCTTCTTTTCCCTAGCTTTTATTTCACGCACTAGGATAGTCACTTCTTCTCCTCCCCATTCTTAAATTTTCAAAATCTTCTCTCTTTTTCAAAACCTTCTTGTTTTCAACTTAAAACCGCTTTCATAATAAAACCTCGACTTTTGTCGAGTGACTTTTTAAACTTTGTTTTCTTAATAAATGTCAATCCATTTAACTATACTTTGACTATTTTCATAAAAACATAAAAAATACAAAAACTCATCCAAATTCTTTTGTGCTTTTATGCACCTTTTTTCTTTTAAACTTTTCAAAAAGAATTAGACATGAGTCATTTTTGTTGATGAGATGTAAAACTCCTAACCATGGTATTTTGTTGAAAGTATGGTTGTTTTCCACTTAGATGTTGAAGTGATTAGTCTTGTTGATGTTAATCCAAGCAAATCCTCCATCTTAATGTGATGCAAATGCCACTTTCCCATACCTTTAGGTAATTAGTTGAGTATTCTCTCTTGAGAATGAAAAGTTGTCTTTTTCAAGATAAAATAAACCATAACCAATAATTTTTGTTCTTTGTACCACGAACTACGAGGTTTTGATCCTACATTGCACATCGTGGGCACGTAGGCATGAGGCGATAAGTCTCTCCAAACACAAAAATCTTAAAAAAATAATTCTCCTCTCATCTCCTCAATCTTTTTCAAGCAAACCATTTTTCAGACCAAAAAGCATGAATACATCAAAGGGCTCCTATAGAGTACTATAGATGTATTGGGTGCGTAAAACCTTCCCTTTACATAACCAACCCCCCTTACCCTTATCTCTTTAGGTTTTGTTCGCTCTTTTTTCCTTTCCTTTATGGTAAAAATAAAAGTGCGGTGGCGACTTTTGCTTATTTTTTGAGTTAAGTTAATTAATAGGTTATACTCACAAATTTCCCCGCTACAGTTAGCTCTAAATCTATCTCTAACATCCAGAAACTAACAGATAATCATCCCTAATTAAAGTTTGCGATGTTTATCTCTAACACAACCCAAACCCCGAGCATAAAGCAAAAATCAAGGATAATCACCGATAAAGATTTGTAAAGCAAATTAAATATAACGCCATGGGCGACAAATATACATGAGTTCAAAGTAAATACATATACAACAACCCAACGAAGAAGAAATACACAAAGAAGAAAAGAAATAAACCAAACATCTCGCGGTTTGTCAACGTCGGTCGATGAGAAATCCACCCCGGATCATCCGTGTGTAAGCTTCAGTGTTGTTTTCTAAGCTAATCCTACTGAAAAATGAGTTTGGTTGGGAGCAAAATCCCCAAAACCATAACCTAAAAAATGAATGAAATTACTTAAATATCATTTACAAAATCTGTCAAGTTCGCAATGCGAACTTTTATTCGCAAAGCAAACATCAAATTTAGGCACCTGATGCCTCAGGAACAGTTAAACCGCCTCTACGATTCTGTAAAAGTTCGCAATGCGAACTTTTATTCACAAAGAGAATATTCACTGGAAAGTTTGCAATGCGATCTTTGGTCCCTTTTTCTACTGCCTCCAGTCTGGGAGTATTCACTGGAAAGTTTACAAAGCAAACTTAACAGCACACCAACCATTGTTTTGACCATAACTTTTGAATCGTAACTCGGATTGACGCACGGTCGGAAGCGTTGGATAGCTTATTATACAACAATGGCAAAATATCTTTGCTTGAATTCCTACAAAAATGAGAGAAATCAACTAAACTCAATGATATTTACACGATACGCAATATATACACTATAACGTAAAGTAAACGTAATTACAAACAAAGCGGGGTTTATTCGTACGATATTAACAAAAAGTATCGATAAGTGCAACAAAACTTATATACAAAAATATCTACAATGTGCACTTATCAAACTCTCCCCAACTTAAACTTGTTTGTCCCTAAACAAGAATCAAGCGACTAAAAGAAACAGAGTGACAACCAAAGAATCACAAATCAACAGGTTTTGAAAAACAGAAACAAATGAATGGTTCAAATGAAAAACGGTACACACAAAGTAAATACTTACCACTAAACTACAACGACAACATAGGCACAAAACAAATGCAAAATACAAAAATCATGCCAAACATCCTAAAACAACACAAGTTCAAACGTGAATCACACCTAGCAAAAATAATCATCGGTAGATGAAAAACACAAAATGAGGTACTTTTCACTCACAACAATCTTGCAAACAAAAGACTAAATTATGCAATCATCCAAAAATCCACATTGAACATACAAAGGCAAGAATCACAAGGAATTTCAAGGTTGTAGCGTAGTCGGGTAAACAAACAAGGGGCAATTTCTAAAGGTAATTGAAACAAAAACTTGCCTAAACCTAAGGGAGTGATCAACTCACAAAGACTCAAACACAAAATTCCAATCAACTTCTTCCAAAATCCCAAGTGTTACACAAAACATAATACTTATTTAGCACAATTATTTGAACTCTTTTTGTTTCCTTTCTCAAGGATTTTTTTTTTATTTTCTTTTCTTTTCTTTTTTATATTTTTCTCTTTTCTCTTTTCATTTTAAACCTCATAGAAACCAACCAATGAGTAAACAATCCTTCTCTCCCCAACTTGAATTCAACCACATCATCATGTGAATACTCCCTACTTTCTAAGGCAAGGTAAAAATTTATACAACAACACAAAGTTGAGGGTTCAAGAAAAAACAATCAATCAAAATCCATACAAAAAGTGAATTCAATACTCATAGACAAGCATTAAGTTCAAACAACATGGATAATGAAAGAAAGCCGCAAAGGGGTTTAACAAATGCTCACACACTCACAGGGTGCTCAAAATGAAACAAAATGCCTTGATCCTTTTCATACTTTCATATAATCAACACAAACAAAATATTAAGCATAATAAAATCCAGGTAGAACAAGAATGTTGGTACTCCGCGCATATATGAACAATGGAAAGCTACCTTACAAAAAATTTGGGAACTAAAGTGATTCACATCAAGACCAAGTATACAAAAGAATGAATGGCATGGAAGTTTGTAAAATGCCTAAGTATCATGAATATGCTAAAGTCCAGAAAGCAATAAACACATACCTTGGACGTGTACAAAACTTAACAATATCATTACCATACATCCGCAAGTTGAAACGATCAAACTTGGAACATCACCTTAAATTCCCTCAATCTACTCAAAACAAGCTTTTAGACAAACATAAAAACTATTAATATAAACAAACTAAAAGAACTGCAGAAAATGGATTAAACAAGTTGTAAAGTGAAGATTTGAGAATTTTACGAACAATCCGAGTACAACTTGTTTATTGAATGTTCACCACACTACCTAAGCTAGAATGAAAAAGTAATAAAGAAACAAAAAATGATAAAACATGCTTGTATTACGTCGTAAGCTCGACGCCTTTACTATGCTTAGCTAGTAACTTCTTCCCTTCATGCCATGGTGATGCCTCATCGCGCAAACCAAAAGCAAGTGTCCTAACCAAACACTTGAACAAACGTTACGGGAACAAAATGTATACAACACTTGAACAAAGTTAATGGAAAATAAAAGCAAAACAAATATCTAAACAAGCATATATACAATATAAACAATTATGTACAAAGCTCCAAAACATTGAAACTATCGCAATGCAATTCAATATCAAAACTAATCCCCGGCAACGACGCCATTTTGTTGGAGCGGTAGAGCGGCAAGCAGCAAAAGTTTTGGAAGTAATTTTTTGGGAATTTATCGTGTCCACAAAGATTGGTGCTATTGAACTACCGTTCAACAATTTAAATGTTAATGAGTTTGGGTTAAAATGGGTTTAAAGTAAATGCAGAAAAGTAAACATTAACACAAAAAGAATTCATTCTTCAGAGAGATGAAACTTATCCGGCATGCACATAATCAACTCGTCACAAACTTAAACCTATCGACCAACTATACTCAACCTACAATACTCCTTAATATCATCCGGCATCGCTCACAATAGTGTCCATCTCTGACACACTGAGCTGAGAAAACAACTATGTTACCCTCGTCGACACTCTCGCACCCGACTCGAGATACGGAGGCATTAAGCTTCGACACCCATAAAGATTGTTAGCTCTAAATCTATCTCTAGTATCTAGAAACTAATAGATAATCATACCTAATCAAAGTTTGCGATGTTTATCTCTAACACAACCCAAACCCCGAGCATAAAGCAAAAATCAAGGATAATCACCGATAAAGATTTGTAAAGCAAATTAAATATAACGCCATGGGTGACAAATACACATGAGTTCAAAGTAAATACATATACAACAACCCAATAAAGAAGAAATACACAAAGAAGAAAATAAATAAACCAAACATCTCGCGGTTCATCAACACCGGTCGATGAGAAATCCACCCCGGATCATCCGTGTGTAAGCTTCAATGTTGTTTTCTAAGCTAATCCTACTAAAAAATGAGTTTGATGGAGTTGGGAGCAAAAATCCCCATAACCATAACCTAAAAAATGAATGAAATGACTTAAATATCATTTACAAAATCTGTCAAGTTCGTAATGCGAACTTTTATTCGCAAAGCGAACATCAAATTTAGGCACCTGATGCCTCAGGAACAGTTAAACCGCCTATGCGATTCTGCAAAAGTTTGCAATGCGAACTTTTATTCGCAAAACAAATATTCGCTGGAAAGTTCGCAATGCGAACTTTGGTCCCTTTTTCTACTGCCTCCAGTATGGGAGTATTCGCTGGAAAGTTCGCAAAGCGAACTTGACAGCACACCGGCCCTTGTTTTGACCATAACTTTTAACCGTAACTCAGATTGACGCATGGTCAGAAGCGTTGGAAAGCTTATTCAATGATCTATACAACAATGGAAAAATATATTTGCTTTAATACCTACAAAAATGAGAGAAAATCAATTAAACTCAATGATATTTACACGATACATAATATATACACTATAACATAAAGTAAACGTAATTACAAACAAAGCGGGGTTTATTCGTACGATATTAACAAAAAGTATCGATAAGTGCAACAAAAATTATATACAAAAATAGCTACAATTTGCACTTATCAACCCTCAATCAAGGAGCAATGGAGTCTCTTAAGATATCACCTTAAAGAGCAGACTCCTTATTATCAAATATTGAAGCAAGATAGATTTGACATAATCTCTTTCTCTTTAATACTTGATTTTTATTTCAGGACTCAGATGCTTCTTCAGAAGCAGTAATGACTGACAGAGCTAGATTACTCTTTTATCTGAATCCGACACTAATGTCATCTTCAAAAGAATATGCAATGAAGATTAACTGACATTGGGTTCTGGTAAGGTTTCTTCTTGCTTTCAGATCTGGGAGATCAGTTGAAGTACAAGTACTTCAGAAGCTTCTGAAGTTACTCTTCTATCAACAGATATTATAATCAATCCAGCTGATTAAGAAGTACTTCTGATAAGAAATATAAGTTCCTTATCATCAGATACTTCAAGGAATCAAGCTTTAGGAAAGGTGATCTGTTAGATAGCTTTTCATCATCTAATTTCATTTATTTTCTTCGAAGATTTGCAAGATCAACCAACAGACCACAATAAATTCAAGTTGTATAACTTCTTGGATAATTGTGACCCCAGGTTTGATTCTAAATCAATCTTTTCAGAATTTTCTTGAAAGATTAGATGAAGTGTAACTAGACAAGCTTCAACATTGATTCCCAAAAATCTGAGCACAAGAATTCAGAGATAGTCCGAGCATCAGACATATCAATGATGTTGATATACTCAGAAGTGAGATAGAGCACCTACCAGAATGTAACTACCTTTAAAGATATTCAATAAGCTTATTCTAAGTTAGTGATAGCGACTTTCAAATAGATTATCTCTACACCATCAACTTCTATAGTAATACCTTTTGGAAGGATATTCTATAGACCTTCAGAACCCCTTTTATCAAGACCAATGAGTTAAAAATATGTTTTGCTTTTTCCATCATTTAAATTCAGTGGAATCACCCTTTTAATTTGGTAGGAAAAATAGTATAATATTTTTCATGTGGCACTTGATTCCTTCTTAAAGGAAAGTCTTTAACAGACATACTTTTCTTATTGGATCATTATCTGCGCCACTATTAAGTGTTAAGCACATACCAGGCTCTGATACCAATTGAAGGTGAGAAAAGTACACAAGAAGGGGGGTTGAATTATGTTTTCTGTATTCTTAGTTTGCATCTGATCAGAGTTCAGAATCTAAATTGGTGTTCATATTCTGGTTAATTCTTAGCATCATAATGTTAACAGAAGCAAATAAATAATAGCAGAAGACACAAAGATTTATATTGGTTCCTCCCCTAACTGAGAGTAGTCCAGACCCATTGCCTCACAAGAGATTTTCACTATAATCAAAACATGATTACAATCGCTTATGCATTATGCACAAGATTTTTACACCTGCTCAGACCCAAGGTCCAAGGCTTCTGCCCAAGCTCCTCACTCAAGACTTCCTACTCAGTTTCCACTAACCCAAGACTTTCTTGCTCATGCTCCTCATCCAAGACTTTTGCTCTAAGTCACATGAAACGAGCATCTCTGCTTGCACCCCACTGGCCAAGACCTACTGCTCCAAATTCCATGCACTGAGCATTCCTTCTCACGCCCCTTAGGCCCAAGACTTCAGCTCTAGGTCACATGAAATGAGCCTTTCTCCACTTGCACCCTACTAGCCAAGACATACTACTCCTAATTCCATGCATCGAACTATCCTGCTCAAGCCACACTGGCTCAAAACTTTCCTGCTCAATCAATCTACTTGGTTAAGACTTTCACTGCTCCAGTATATAACAAGAGACTTACATGACTCGAGCATCTTGGCTCGAGACTTCCTTGTTTGTATCCTAATGATACAAGACTTCTGCTCAATTAATCCATTTGATTAAAACTTCCACAACTCAAGCACATAGCAAGAGACTTATGTGGCTCAAGAATCTTGGCTCGAGACTTCCTTGCTTGTATCCCAATGACACAAGACTTTTTATCTAAACTCCTAAACAAGCTCGGCAAAATAGATAACAAGGTGTACATGATACAAATATCAGAGGTACAAGAAATCACCATAACAAAGAACTAAAGCTCTTAAGATTTCTAAGATATTCAATGTGTAAGAAATCTGAAGGCTTTTACAATTACAACCTACATCAGAAAAATCTGCATACAAATTGAGTTGATAATTGTTGATCTTGTTACTCATTCTTCTGGTTGATCCTTGTTAAAGATTCAGTTTGAACCTTCATTCATATTTATAGCCTTTTTCTGAAACTAGCCGTTGAAGAGGTAACTTGATCAAGAGTCTTTGTTGTTACTCCATAGTACAAGAGCCATTGAAGATAGATACACCAGAAGATCTTGATCTAATGTGTAACATGTTTAACCTTTGAGTCTTCAAGATATTTTGTACTGATAGATCTGTTGAGAGTAGATATCCATAAAGCATCATAGCGTTTTTTGAGCCTTGCAATCTGTAGACTCTAGCTGACAAACTGATTTGACAATACAACTTACTTCTTCTGAATGGTACCAAAGGCCACTTTACATTCACTAATTGTAGAGATAATTATGTTGCTTCTTCTGATTCTAAGACCTTTAGCTTCAGATTCTACGCCAGGCATCATTTAGCAAGTGTTCGTTAGATTCTGCCCCCAGAAGCTAGCAATTCTCAAAGTGTGCTTAATGTAGAACAAATTCTGACCATAATATTTACAAGTATTAGAACCTGCACACATGTAGCACACAATTAAACCATTTTTCTTTCAATACTTTGCTATCATCAAAACCCAAAGAAAATATGTCATGAACAAATTTTGTTCTAACATAACATAGTCATCTGGTCTATGTGGCCCTAAGAGTCCTCGTCAACAAGAGGAACTCCCTCAGGCATGTGTTGGGGTTGAGTCTAGGATTTTCTAGATCCACTGGTCTCTGCAGGATGCTACTGTGTCTCTGGTGCATCCTCAGTCGGGACTGCCCTCCTGGGATGCTGAAATATTCATGCAACATCTAGTGCTCTGGCCGGGTTCGTAAGGCGCCCGTTAATAAAGTCTCCACTCATGCCTTCCTGTACAACAAAAGGATAATAGAAGCATATCCTAGAGACTTCTTAGTCGTGCTTTGGGCCATCTCATCCATATCAGCAGAAATAATACGACCAACGTTCACCAGATGTTGGGTCAGTAGAAAATACAAAGTTAGAGCTCTCACAATAATGAGCTCTGAACCACTATGGTTAGTGTCTAGATTGTGGTGCAAAAAATATGTCCACGCCTTCAGGACAACACCCAAATCAACTAAAACAAGCTTCCTAGGAATAACAGTGGAAGCATGCTGCCTGTCTCTACCCTCTAGAGCCAAACGATCTAGCATCGCTCTGTAAAGACATCTAGTCCTAGAGGCAGTCTTCTGCAGCATATATTCGCATTTAGTTTCCTAAACTTCATCTTCACCAACCTGTTCACCGTTTACCAATCATACCTATTTTTTTCCTCTAACCCAAGAAATAAATTCGGGCTCTACAGGAGCATCCTCAGTGGGGGGTCTGTAAGCGTTGGCATATAATTCCAACACCAGCTCCTTGGCTACAAGCTGGATCTGACTGTTTAGATAATTTAGTTTGTGCTTCTTCATGAGAGCATGGATATCAGAGTGTTCATATGGGTGGAGGTTAAAGGCTATTTCCTAGATGATTTTCCTGTCCAACAACGAAAAGTACCCCTCTTGGCTCTCGGTAGAGGAAAACCCTTAAGAATCATAAGATGAAGAAGAAGAAGTGTCCATGGAGGCTATCTAGCAGATCAGTCTTGTATCATAGAAAAACTTGGGAAAATAAGAAAAATCTCAGAATTGTCAGAAAAAACAAGGTCACGTATGGCTCAGGGTGCAACATGTCAAAAAAGTGTCAGAAAAATTATATATAGGTGCCCATGCGCGTATCATACACGCCCTACAAGACCATACGCATATGACACTTCTGATACGCGTATGGGAAGAGACCAAAATCAATTTAAAAATTGGATCACGTATCATACGCGTAAGGTTCCAGATGACTGTTTCATACGCGTATCACCTGGCCATACACGTATGGCCCAATTTCTGAAAAGGCACATGACCCTTAGACTTCCTCATATGCGTATGGGGGCTTTCATACGTGTATGGTCAGTGGCCCTGCAAAAATGGAAATTAGGCATCCTCATATGCATATGGACTAACGCGTATGGGCAGAAGGATTTTTTTAATTTATTTTCTTTTTCTTTGCCTTGCTTGTGGAAAGTTTTTCTTCTCTGCTTGGCTCTGCAACACACGACTCTTAACATATAAAATGAACACACAGAAATGTAAATCACATAAATGAAAATGAAAAACTATTTTTACCTCCCCTGGGTTTCCTCCCAAAAAGCACTTTTTAATGTTCATAGCTCAATGTATGACCACCAGTCTACGGTGCTTTGAGCTGAGCTCTTTCCACCAGGCCACTCTACTACCCCTGGGGATAAGGCTTTAACCTCTGGCCATTAAAATTGAAGGTTCCCTCTCTGGTGTTACTCTTCAACTCAACTGCCGCATGAGGGAACACTTTGTGGACAGTACATGGACCAAACCATCTATACTTCAGCTTCCTAAGGAACAACTTCAACCTGGAATTGAACAAGAGAACCAGTTGTCCTTCCCAAAATTCTCTTTTCTCAATCTTTCGATCATGCCTTTTTTTTGTTTGTTCTTTATAAATTTTTGCATTCTCATAAGCGTGATTCCTAAATTCTTCCAACTCATGGAGATGAAGAATTATGGATTCCCCCATTTTTTATATATCATAATCCAAGAATTTTGAGGCTCACAATGTTTTGCATTCCAGCTCTAAAGGTAAATGACAAGCTTTTCCATAAACAAACTAATAAGGGGACATACATATAGGTGTTTTGAACACTGTTCTGTATGCCCACAATGCAACATCCAGCTTTGTTGCCCAATCCTTCCTAGAGGCACTCACAGTCTTCTCCAGAATTTGTTTGATTTTCCTATTGGAAACTTCTACCTGCCCACTTGTTTTAGAATGGTAGGGAGTGGCAATTTTGTGTCTCACATTGTATTTTCTCAACAAGTTTTCTATGAGATGATTCAGGAAATGTGTACCTTCATCGCTTATTAGTGCTCTCGGCACTCCAAACCTTGCAAATATATTAGCTCTCAGAAACTTCACCACCACTTTCGCGTCATTTTTGGGTAATTCCACAACTTCTACCCATTTAGATACATAATCAACCGCCACCAAAATGAAATTCTTACTCAATGATGGTGGGAACGGTCCCAAAAAATTTATACCCCATGCATTAAACAATTCTACCTCTAACATGGCATTTTGAGGCATTTGAATCCTCTTTGAAATGTTACATTTCCTCTGGCATCTATCACACTCTTGAACTATAAAGTGAGCATATTTAAACAAAATGGGCCAATATAACCCTGGCTAGAGAACTTTGGCTGCTGACCTATCTCCATTAAAGTGTCCTTCATACTCTGAATTATGACAAGTTTTTAGGATGTCCCTATGCTCTCCTTCAGGTACAAATCTTCAAATTAACCTATTTATCCCCCTTTTGTAAAAGGAATAGATCATCCCACATATACAACATGCAATCATGTAAAAAAAAATCTTTTTGTCATCAGGTATCACTCCACCCACCAAATGGTTCGCATAGTCTGCAAACCATGGAACACCAGTAATAGCCAAGACACGTTCATTGACAAATGCATCCTGAATGGGGTGTTTCTCTTATGTTTCCTCAATTGGGGACATGCGGGACAAGTGATCAGCAACAATGTTTTCACACCTTTTTTTTATCCCGGATCTCAAGAGCAAACTCTTGAAGAAGGACTATCCATCTCAAGAGCCTTGGCTTTGATTCCTGTTTAGCAAACAAATACTTTAAAGCAGCATGGTCAATATACACAATAATTTTTTACCCTAGCAGATAAGATCTGAATTTGTCAAAAGCATAAACAATAGCCAAAAACTCCTTTTCACTAGTTGCATAATTCATTTTAGCAAGATTAAGAACATGGCTAGTATAATATATCATATGAAACAATTTTTCTTTCCTTTGTCCTAACACAACTCCCACAACAATGTCACTTGCATCACACATGATCTCAAAAGGAAGAGACCAATCTAGGGCAATCACAATAGGTGCAGAAAATAACTTATATTTTAAAGTCTCAAATGCCACCCTACACTCATTGCCAAAGGTGAAAGGATTGTCTTTTACAAGCAAATTTGTCAATGATTTAACAATCTTAGAAAAATCTCTTATGAACCTGCGATAGAAACCTGCATGTCCCAAGAAGCTCCTTATCCCCTTTTCATTCACTGGGGATGTGAGATTAGTAATTACCTCCATTTTTGCTTTGTCAACCTCGATTCCCTTGCAAGAAGTTTTATGACCTAGCACTATACCTTCTTGTACCGTTAAATGGCATTTTTCCCAATTAAGAATCAGGTTAGTTTGTTGGCACTTTTCTAAGATAAGAGACAAGTTAGTTACACAATTATCAAAAGAAGAACCAAAAACAGAAAAATTGTCCATAAACACCTTCATGTGCTTTTCAAGCATATCAGCGAATATAGAAGTCATACATCTTTGAAAAGTAGCAGGGGCGTTAAACAACCCAAATGACATCCTTCTATAGGAAAAAATACCATAAGGGCATGTGAATGCTATCTTCTCTTGATCTTTCGGGCTACAACAATTTGATTGTACTCCGAGTATCAATCTAGAAAGCAGCAGTACTCATGACTGGAAAGCCTCTGCAACATCTGGTCAATAAAAGGGAGAGGAAAATGGTTTTTCCTTGTTATAGTGTTGAGTCTTTGGTAATAAATATACTCTCTCCAAATATTTATTGTGCAAGTGGGAATCAATTCATCTTTCCTGTTCAATGTCCCCGTTGTTCCTCCCTTCTTTGGCACCACATGTATTGGACTCACCCATGAACTGTCAGAAATAGGGTAAATCAGACATGCATCTAACAACTTCACCACTTTCTTTCTCACTACCTCTTTAATTGCTGGATTAAGTCTTCTTTGGGGTTGTACAACTAGTTTATGATCATCCTTCATCAGTATTTTGTGCATGCATGCTGTAGGGCTAATCCTTTTCAAGTCTCCAATGGTCCATCACATAGAACTTTTTGTATTTCTTCAGTACTTGTACCAATTTTTCTTCCTCTTTTTCTTGTAGCCCGAAACTTATGATTGTAGGACAATTATTTTTAGAGTCCAAAAATAGATATTTTAGATTCTCAGGTAACTGCTTCAACTTTGTACCTTAACCTATTTCAGATTCCTTTTTGTTATCTACTTCTCGTGGAGCTCTTAAATCCTCCCACCGGTGTGGTTTGGATATCATTCATTGAGGTTGTGCTTCCATCATCGCTAGAACTTCTTTCTCTTTCTCTTTCTCATCCTCATTTTCCTCTATTTGTGAGCCGACAAACTGAGAACTCTTTCCAAAGGTAATTTGGGAATTTGACTCTGAATGGATTGAGCTACCACTAAATCTAACACTTCAACTGCATTACTGTTATACCCCAAATTTTGACCAGGAATTTTCAAACTTGCACTCATTTTCACTTTGCATCATCTATAGCATGATCCTGCATTTCATCAGGCTCCTCGGACATGGGATCAGAGGTTTTCTGTTAACCTGGATGTTCCCAATTCAGAGGTTATTTCTCTTGGTTTTGGTACTCAAGTTTGAGGCAAAGATGTTGAATTTTCAGTCATCATGAGCATCTTTTATCAAGGATTTATCAAAGCACGATGTCATTTTCTTTGACCTTCCTCAAGGTTATCAATTGTTTAGGGCTTCGTTAGTGGCCTTACTGGGAAGACTTTGAATTAGGGTTTTTGGATCTCATCAACTTCCTAAGTCATTGTTTCATCAGTGTGCACTCAAGGTAGGAAGATTATGGGTTCTCACCCATTGTGTTTAAAGATGGGCAAGTGTCGTTCAATTGAGTTTCACTTGAGGCTAGCAGGATAAATGTGTGTGCAGTAATGGTTCAGTCCAAGTGGAAGTTTGAAATAATCTTGGTCAGAAAGTGGTTCACATCATTCTCATGTCATCTAAATGACAAGATTCCAAAGTGTTTTTGTGATGTGTTTATCAGTGATCAGGTGGTAAAGTTTCATATAATGTTTGTTGCCTCAATCACAATTCATTCAGTGGTTCAAATTGGTTTTAGTCATTCTTAGCAAGAGGATTTGGATTTACTGATCAAGGTGTAATAGGCATGTTGTTGAACAAATTAGTGGAGGTACAATCCTAATGTGGCCCGTTTCCGTTTCCAATTCAATTCAAGTTTGATCCATTTATCAAAATCCATTTTTTTCTAATCCAATTCCATTTTTTAGTCCACTTAACTTTCTTTCTTTTTTTTAAACCCATGGTTAGTCCATATCATTCATGTCCAAATTTCCATATTCATATCTAAGGTCCATTGTCCATTTTTTTTTCTCAATAAGAAACTAATTTATTTATATCTAGTAGTATTTTAATTGTGTTTTATTATTTTAATTACAATTAATAGGGATTATTGGATTATTTAGTTTGGTTATTAATTTTAAAAGAAAACTCAAAAAAAAATTTTCTTGTTAGTTTTTGTGAATTAATCTCTTGTGATTTATGTGTAGAACTTACTTGTTTAGGTTTTATTTTCGATTACTTCGATTTTTAATTTCTTTGACTTTTTACTTAGTAAGTTTGTAACTTAGATTCCTCTACCTAGATCTTTCAAATTCAATTCTTGCATTGACTATCTTTTTCTCATTATTTTATGCTTATCATTATTCATCTAACTCATGCATCTTTCGATTCTATTTTGTGGTTAATAGTTTCCGTGTTTAGGTTTGCTTCATCTTGTTAATTCATTTTGACTACTGAACTTTACCTTGCTATTTGCTTGCTTGTGAATTCATATGTTCCCTTAGGATCTCCTAGTTCGACTTTATTTTTGATTAAGATTGAAGTAGGATAGATTTTAATATCTTAATCCTAGCATGATCAACATTAGGTTAGCACTTTCCCTTCAATTTCGACCTTAGGACCATCATTGCATGACAACATTTAGGATTTAGTCTCCCATAGATTTTCCTTTCTTTTTGCATCCATCTTCTTTTCTTAATCAAAAGTCCAAAACCTTTTTCAGAAAATGGCATGTTATTTCCCTTCTACCGCAAAGAGGTAACGCGTAAGACTCCAGACAACAAGTGGCAATACACCTAACTGCTAGAATGCGAATGTTAGCACCACTCATAAAAAACATCAACAAACTATAGTTCCGTGAACTACGGATACTCTGATTCTTCATTCCCTAATTAGGATACGTAGGCACAAGGATCCCTATCCTTGGCAAGCTCACTAATAACTAACTCCCCTTTTCTCTCTCCCCTGTGCGATCAAGACCATTTTTCACTGTAGTCCTCCGAACTACGGATGCTCTGATTTCTCATACCTATTGGGAATACGTAGGCACAAGGGCCCCAATCCTTGGCGAGCAACCTTCCATCTTCCCCGTAGTCCTCCAAACTACGTTGACTCTGACTTTCCCTTTGCACGGGGGAATATGTAGGTATAGGATTGCGAAATCCAATCGAGTCTCCTTTTCTTTTGTTTTCCCTTTTCATTTATGCATTCCCTTAGCGGATTAAGCTTTAGATATACACACCCTTAGATTAAAACAACAAGAGTGGATCCCGTTGAGTAACATGGATGTTGAAGCGGTAAAGCGGCAAGCAACAAAAGTTTTTATAAGTATTTTTTTGGGAATTTATCGTGTCCACAGAGATCGGTGCTATTGAACTGTCGTTCGACAGTTTCCGCAATTCTGAGTTTGGTTTAAAATGTTTCAAACATAGAAACAGAAAAGTAAATATTAACACAAAAAGAATTCATTCTTCAGAGAGAAGAAACTTATCCGGAATGCATATAATTCACTCATCACAAACTTAAACCTATCGACCAGTTATACTCAACCTACAATACTCTTCAATATCATCCAACATCGCTCATAACAGTGTCCATCTCTGACACACTGAGCTGAGAGAACAACCATATTACTCTCGTCGACACTCTCGCACCCGACTCAAACAACATGGAGGTATTAAGCTCTGATACCCATAAAGATTGTTAGCTCTAAATCTATCTCTAGCATCCAGAAACTAACAGATAATCATCCCTAATCAAGGTTTATGATGTTTATCTATAACACAACCCAAACCCCGAGCATAAAGCAAAAAATCAAGGACAATCATCGATAAAGACTTGTAAAGCAGATTTTATACAACGCCATGGGCGATAAATATACATGAGTTCAAAGTAAATACATATACAACAACCCAACAAAGAAGAATACATAAAGAAGAAGAGAAATGAACCAAACATCTCGTGGTTTGTCAGCGCCGGTCAATGAGAAATCCACCCCGGATCATCTGTGTGCAAGCTCCAATGTTGCTTTCTAAGCTAATCCTACTGAAAAATGAGTTTGATGGAGGTGGGAGCAAAAATCCCCAAAACCATCCCCTAAAAAATGTGTTTTTAGCCCTTAAATGGTGTTTCTGTCCGTCCAGATTCGCCCGGCGAAGTTCTGGTTAGCCCGGCGAGCTAAGGCGGCTTATTCTGGACTTTTTTTTTCACGTTTCTGTCTGTCTGCCTTGCTTCTGCTTCGCCCGGCGAGCACGGGGTGAGAGCAGACAGACATCATTTTTTGTTTTCTTGTTTCGGCCATAACTTTCGAACCATAACTCCGTTTTTCGCCCGGCTTGAAGCGTTGGAAAGCTTATTCAATGCTCTTTATGAATATGACAAGATATCCTTGCTTGAATACCTGCAAAAATAAATGGAAAATAATTAAACTCAATGATATTTACACAATAACGCATTATATACACTATAACGTAAAGTAAACGTATTTACAAACAAAGCGGGGTTTATTGAAACGATATTAACAAAAAGTATCGACAAGTGCAACAAAACTTATATACAAAAATAGATACCATTTGCACTTATCAAACTCTTCCCAACTTAAACTTGTTTGTACCTAAACAAGAATCAAGCGACTCAAAGAAACAGAGTGACAACCAAAGAATCACGAATCAACAGATTTTGAAAAACGGAAACAAATGAATGGTTCAAATGAAAAAGGGTACACATAAAGTAAATACTTACCACTAAACTACAACGACAACATAAGCACAAAACAAATGCTAAATACAAAAATCATGCCAAACATCCTAAAACAACACAAGTTCAAACGTGAATCACAACTAGCAAAAACAATCGTCGGTAGATGAAAAAGACAAAATGAGGTACTTTTCACTCACACGTCAATCTTACAAACAAAAGACTAAATTATGCATTCATCCAAAAATTCGCATTGAACATACAAAGGCAAGGATCACAAGGGCTTTCAAGGTTATAGTGTGGTCGGGTAAACAACAAGGGGCAATTTCTAAAGGCAATTGAAACAAAAACTTATCTAAACCTAAAGGAGTGATCAACTCACAAAGACTCAAACACAAAATTCCAATCAACTTCTTCCAAAATCCCAAGTGTTACACAAAACACAATACTTATTTAGCACAATTATATGAACTCTTTTTGTTTCCTTTCACAAGGATTTTCTTTTTCTTTTCTTTTCTTTTTCATATTTTTCTCTTTTTTATTTTCTTTTTCAACCTCTTTGAAACCAACCAATGAGTAAACAATCATTCTCTCCTCAAATTGAATTCAACCACATCATCATGTGAATACTCCCTACTATCTAAGGCAAGGTAAAAATTCATACAACAACACAAAGTTGAGGGTTCAAGAAAAAACAATCAATCAAAATCCATACAAAAAGTGAATTCAATACTCATAGACAAGCATTAAGTTCAAACAACATGGATAATGATAGAAATGCACAAAGGGGTTTAACAAATGCTCACACACTCACAGGTGAATTGACTATTTGGCTAGGTAGTTGTGCTTAAAATGAAACAAAATGCCTTGATCCTTTTCATGCTTTCATATAATCAACACAAACAAAAGATTAAGCATAATAAAATCCAGTTAGAACAAGAATGTTGGTACTCCGTGCATATATGAACAATGGAAACCTACCTCACAAAAAGGGTGGGAACTAAAGTGATTCACATCAAGAACAAGTATACAAAAGAATGAATGGCATGGAAGTTTGTAAAAAGCCTAAGTATCATGAATATGCTAAAGTCTAGAAAGCGATAAACACATACCTTGGACGTGTATAAAACTTAACAATATCATTACCATGCATCCACAAGTTGAAACGATCAAACTTGGAACATCACCTCAAATTTCCTCAAGCTACTCAAAACAAGCTCTTAGACAAACACAAAAACTATTAATATAAACAAACTAAAAGACTGGCTAAAAATGGATTAAACAAGTTGTAAAGTGAAGATTTGAGAATTTTACGAATAATCCGAGTACAACTTGTTTAATGAATGTTCCCCACACTACCTAAGCTAGAATGAAAAAGTAATAACAAAACAAAAAACGATAAAATATGCTTGTTTTACGTCGTAAGCTCGACGCCTCTACTGTGCTTAGCTAGTAACTTCCTCTCTTCATGCCATGGTGATGCCTCACCGCGCAAACCAAAAGCAAGTGTCCTAACCAAACACTTGAACAAACGTTACGGGAACAAAATGTATACAACACTTGAAAAAACATAATGGAAAATAAAAGCAAAAAAAGTATCTATACAAGCATATATACAATATAAACAATTATGTACAAAGCTCCAAAACATCGAAACTATCGCAATGCAATTCAATATCAAAACCAATCCCCATAAACAGCGCCATTTTGCTGAAGCGGTAAAGCGGCAAGCAACCAAAGTTTTTGGAAGTATTTTTTAGGGAATTTATCGTGTCCATAGAGATCGATGCTATTGAACTGTCGTTTGATAGTTTTTGCAATTCTGAGTTTGGTTTAAAATGTTTCAAACATAGAAACAGAAAAGTAAATATTAACACAAAAAGAATTCATTCTTCAGAGAGAAGAAACTTATCCAGCATGCATATAATCTACTCATCACAAACTTAAACCTATCGACCAGTTATACTCAACCTACAATACTCCTCAATATCATCCAGCATCGCTCACAACAGTGTCCATCTCTGACACACTGAGCTGAGAGAACAATCGTATTACTCTCGTCGACACTCTCGCACCCGACTCAAACAACACGGAGGCATTAAGCTCCGATACCCATAAGAATTGTTAGCTCTAATTATATCTCTAGCATCCAGAAACTAACAGACAATCATCCATAATCAAGGTTTGTGATGGTTATCTATAACACAACCCAAACCCCGAGCATAAGCAAAAAATCAAGGACAATCACCGATAAATATTTGTAAAGCAGATTTTATACAACGCAATGAGCGATAAATATACATGAGTTTAAAGTAAATACATATACAACAACCCAACAAAGAAGAATACACAAAGAAGAAGAGAAATGAACTAAACATCTCGCGGTTTGTCAGCCCCGGTCAATGAGAAATCCACCCCGGATCATCCGTGTGCAAGCTCCAATGTTGTTTTCTAAGCTAATCCTACTGAAAAATGAGTTTGATGGAGGTGGGAGCAAAAATCCCCAAAACCATCCTCTAAAAAATGTGTTTTTAGCCCTAAATGGTGTTTCTGTCCGTCCAGATTCGCCCGACGAAGTTCTGGTTCGCCCGTCGAGCTAAGGTGGCTTATTCTAGACTTTTTTTCACGTTTCTGTCTGTCTGGCTCGCTTCTGCTTCGTCCGGCGAGCACGGGGTGAGAGTAGACAGACAACATTTTCTGTTTTCTTGTTTCGGCCATAACTTTCGAACCATAACTCCGTTTTCGCCCGGCTTGAAGCGTTGGAAAGCTTATTCAATGCTCTTTATGAATATGACAAGATATCCTTGCTTGAATACCTGCAAAAATAAATGGAAAATAATTAAACTCAATGATATTTACACAATAACACATTATATACACTATAACGTAAAGTAAACGTATTTACAAACAAAGCGGGGTTTATTCGAACGATATCAACAAAAAGTATCGATAAGTGCAACAAAAATTATATAAAAAATAGCTACAATTCGCACTTATCAATGGACGCGAGGGGTGCTAACACCTTCCTCTTGCGTAATCGACTCCCGAACCCCAAACTTGGTTACAATGACCATGTTCTTTCCATCTTTGAGGTTTTCTCGATGTTTTCCTTTCCCCGTTGGGATAAATAAAGTTCGATGGCGACTGTGTGTTTTCGCCAGTTATTTTTCGCGTAGCGACAGCTGGCGATTCTACTGGGAAATGCTTAAGTGAGCCAATCCTAGCTCTTGTTTGTTTTCTTTTTCTTTGGGTGTTTATCTTTATGCTCTATGTACTTTATTCATTGCATTCATTGTATCTATGACATTCATTTTGTTATCTTGGATACTGTTGTACTGTTGGGATGGGAGTTGTTGAAAGATAAGCCCTCTACCCAAGCTTGAGGATACACATAGGACTAGAGTGGATAGTCGTGTTGGCTTGCGTAGCACTTGATACGTGTAGTCGGCACGGGACCCATATTCAGACGAGGTTTTCTTTGGAGATGGCAGGGTATTCCCGTTGAGAGCTCATAACTCTGAAGACCGTTCATTGGAAATTAGTGGAGGCCTCCTTGAGGGGGAATAACGCCAAACCAAAAATGGTGAAGGTATTATCGTTTCTCGACCAGAGAGCCAGAGTAGCTGAGGACCTGCTAGGAATCTCTGTCCAAGATTGAAACCCACGTGTGAGAGGGAATGAGTTTTTGCAGGGAACTCTAACTTCCATCCTACCTAGTTTTCTTGTGTTCCTCATGGAGGCGAACTTTTGAACCTTGTCCGTTATCAGTACAACATTTATCCAATATTTATGGAAGCTTTGATCCTATGTTTGTTGCATCCATAACATTACATAGCAACACCATTCATGCATCATTCTGCATATTTTTCTTCAACCAAAACAAGAGAACTCATCCATCCTTTGTCCATAACCCACAGTTAATTTCCCGACTCTCGTATTGGACTTGAATCAACTTTTGGAAAGATCATGAACTCAGGAGAGCAAAACCAGTTTGTGACAAGAGCGGATGTTGAATTGATGAAAAGCTAGTTGAACCAACTTGTGGAAGCTATGACAGCCTTGACAAAGAGAGATGGCAATATTCAAAGGACTTCAATCACTAGGAATGTTAGTCCACCTCGAGTGAACAATCTTACTCAAGCTCAGCCTGTGCGGATCCCAGTTGTGAATCCTATTATACAAGAGCGTAACATTGTCCGAGATAGACATTCCTCTTCTCTTGATGTTATGGAATATCATAGTTTTACATTCTCTGAGCCAGACTCCCAAGAGGCAGTCCCTCTGTTGAAGATCAAGGACCTGCGAGCTGTTTAGATTATGGAAAGATGTCGTGTGTTGGAAGAGAAACTTAAAGCCATGGAGGGGCGTGATGCTTTTGATCTAAATGCTTTGAACGTGTGTTTGGTACCTGATCTTGTAACACCTCCAAAGTTCAAGACACCGAAGTTTGAGAAGTACAAAAGGGATAGCTGTCCAAAGTAACATTTGGAGATGTATTGCAGAAAAATGACCTCACATATCCGCAATGACAAACTTATGATTCATTGTTTCTAAGACAGTCTAAGTGGGGCATAACTGAGTTGATACATGCAGCTAGAGAGTAGCCATATCCAATCATGGTCAGACCTAGCTAATTCCTTTGTGAAGCAATACAAATACAATCTTGATATGGCTTCCATCCGCATGCATTTACAAGGCTTATCTCAAGAGGAAAATAAATCCTTCAGAGGGTATGATCAGAGATGGAGAGAGGTAGCTGCTCTCGTTCAACCACCACTTATAGATAGAGAATTGGTTGACCTGTTCATGGATACTTTGAAAGGCACATAATTGGAAAAGATGATTGGCAATGGGACATCAAACTTTTTTGACTTGATATCATTTGGGGAACGCATTGAAATCGGCCTCAAGAGCAGAAATATCCAAGGTGTCTCGATCATCCCAGCTAGTGAAAGTGAATCAGTTGTCAGTTCCCAAGAAGAAGGGGATGAGGAAATTAATTCCATCTTGGAAACTCCACAAGTTCCACTTCCATTACCTTATTCTCAATACCCATGCATCTCAACTATTAAGAGTCAACAATCTTCTGGGAATCCGTGTCAGATACCATTCTCTCTCCATGAATAGTATCAAGGATCTCCTTAGTATCAAAGATCATACCGACGACAACACGCTCTGCATCAGCCGCGTCAGCACGCTCGACAAATGCCAAAACAGCCAGAGAGACTCTTCACTCCGCTACCAATGTTGTATAGTTAGATATTACCAGATTTGATCAAAGGTGGATTGATAGTGCCGAAGGAACTGAACCCAGTTCCTTTTCCATACCCACCAGGCTTTGATGGCAACGCCCAATGTGACTACCATACTGGAGCACAGGGGCATTCAACTGAAGATTGTAAGGTGCTCAAGAGTAAGGTTCATACTCTACTTGACTCTAAGATGCTCTCATTCATGCCTTAGGGCATTCAAATCAACAATCTTTCACTTGGTCATGAGGGTATATCAGTCCCCACTATGGAGGAAATTGTTGAGAATAGATGTGAAGAGGATTATCAGACTGATCTCAATGAGCAACTTTGAAGATGGCTAGCTTAGTAGCGAATTAAGAAAGGAAAGCCCAGCTCCCCAAAGTTGGCAATCTCTTAGATCGTATCATTACTTTGTATTTTTTAGTTTCTTTTATGTTAAGTGCTACTTACTTTGAGACATTGTTGTTTAAATGGTTTTATTATTGAAATAAATATGCATGTTTTGAATAAATCCATTCGTTTTCACTCATACTTTTTTTATCGATATCAAACGGTTGTTTAAGCAAATTCCAAGGGAGGATGATGAAATCGAAAGACGCAAAACCTCCGATGGTATGCTTTTAAATAAAACCATGCTGATGATGTACATGCATTGTTTCAAACCCCCAAATATCTAAGAGATAAGGAGTTATTCCCTAGTTAACCACTTCGAGCCTAGAAGTAGGAGTTTCCTTCGGATTTCAAAACCCTTAAGCTTAACATGGGGTACGATAATGCTCAGTTAATCTGATTATGCAATTATGGCGGTTGTTCTTCAATGAACAATGACTTGGCGGTCATAAGCCTCCCAAAACAAACAAAAAAATCAAAAAGAAAAAGCCTGCTAAGTCGAACACCCCAAAGAGAAGACTTAGGGAAAATTCGAAGCAATCCCGGTGGACTTGAAAAACAAAGCAGTCCATGAAAAGTTAGGTATGAAAAGAAAATCGAAAGAGGTTCTCAAATCCTCAAAATTAAATAAGATTCAGTGACCACCATGTCAAAAATAAAAAGGTCACTGACATCCATAACCAAAGAAAAAAATAAGGCGACGGTCATTTCAAAAAATCCTGAAACGTCATCTTCACTCTTACACCGTCAAAATCTAGATGTGTGTGTCAAATTAGGTGAACGTAGGACTGGAGAACACCAAGACGAATGGGTGGGCTAAAACAAAACTTTGAGCCATGAATCTTTTTTTCCTCAAACCGTGAACCAGGTCACATTACAGCCCTTAAAAGACCTAATTGAAGCAGGGTTGTTTCAAAAGCATACTTCGGCAAGATCACGTCAAAGCTGACTCCTAAATGGATTTGCTCACCATTCATGTTGGTATCGATGTGAAATTCTGATCAATGATTCATTCATTATATATCGCAACATAATTCCGGTGAACAAACTTGAATTTCAAAATTGTCATATGCATTGCACTAAAATTATCATTTTAAAAAACGATCAATTTTAACATTAAGAGAGTTTCTGCTATGGAAGGATTTATCAAGCTAAGATGCAAAACACCTGAAGACTCTGTTGAGAAGGAGATCAAGCCACTCCAAGATTCAGATAATCTGGGGAAATCAGGTCGAGATTCAATAAATCTCTTCAAAGAACAGTTAGTCTGGGGCAACCCCCTCACAAATCAGTCAGTCAGGTGAAAATTATTTCAAGACTCCATTGAGCAAATGATTCAGTCAAACTGGGGCAGGCCACCAAAAGAGCACAAGAAGTTAATCTTTTCCAGGATGCGACTAATCTGAATCACCTCTCTAAGGTTCAAAATACTGGGGCAGTCCATCTTAATCCATCATGGTACAAATGTCCTAGTGTTCCTTTCGAGGCAGATTCCTTCAGAGATCCCGTAGACTGGGGCAAGACTAGTGACAAAGGAACATTTCCTCTCCATACTTCCAGAGCTACTCAAGCAAGTTCTGTCAATCTTCAAGTTCGAGATGAATGTCGAGAAGTTAACACATCCTATAACCTTGCAACCAGAAACCTTGTAACTAGATAAGACACTTTCCAGCTTAAACCGTACCTAACCTACCTCAAAGCTACCAGTCGAGTGTTCAAATCATTGTACAAATCATTACCATGCATTAGTCATGTCATTTCACTCATGCATATCATTCGTCTAGGATAGCATAACATGAAGCCTTGTAAAACCGAACGAGAAAATCATAAGTCCAATCCCTATTGGCACTTCAACCAAAAGTCTAATCCCTATTGGAAACCACCAAAAGCCCAATCATACTTGGCACACCAAAACAAAGCCCAACCTTGCTTGGCATCTTCCTAAATCCCAACCTTACTTAGCATCTCCTAGAAAAAAATCTTCAACATTACTTCCAGAGCCCAACCACACTTTGCACAATCATGATTCTGAATCAATCTTTAATAAATCATATATCCCCACAGAGAATGTCGAGTTCATTCCCCCAACAGATATTTCAATCAATCTCTAACAGATGGAACTACAAAAAGCTTACCACCTCACACCCAGGGTCATAGATCCTTCGATCTTTACCCTTGACCAGTCCTCTGTTACCAACCCTTTGATGATGACTTTCCAAATACATTCCTTTCTGTCAACCCTTTGACGAAGACAAATTCTTTTCCATCAACCCCTTGATGAGATTCCTACTTGAGTTATCTTTTCCGTCAACCCTTTGACGATGTCAGGTTCTTTTCCGTCAACCCTTTGACGAAGACAAATCCTTTCCCATCAACCCCTTGATGAGATTCCTACCTGAGTTGGTTTTTCCCGTCAACCCTTTGACGATGACAGTTTTCTTACCATTAAATTTGGTTTAGTTTCTTTCCGTCAACCCTTTGACGATGACATATGGTCTTTTTCGTTAACCCTTTGACGATGACAATTTTCTTCCCATCAACTCTTTGATGACGTGAATCTTTAGTTCAGTTATCTTTCCGTTAACCTATTGGCGATGACAGTTGTTCTTTTCCATCAACCCTTTGACGATGATGAGTTTTTATTTCCATCAACCCTTTGATGATGTCATTCTTTTGTGAAGTTTTTCTTTCCATCAACCCTTTGATGACGATCTTACTTTCAATCAATCCCAAGGGCCATAGATTCGTCGATCTCACCCTTTTTTACCCTTTATTTCCCCAGTGGAGTCATCTTTCTACAGTTTCTCAAGTTTGTAAATTCGTTGATTTTTATTTTTGTGTTCAGATCCACTTTAAGAATGTAGATCCGTTGATCCTACTCCTTGCTACATTTTTCATGGGTTGTAGATCTGTTGATCCTACTTCCTATTTATAGGTCTGTTGATCTTAACCCTCTTTTATTTTTTTGGCTAGTAGATATGTTGACCTTACTCCCTATTCCCCAACTTTCTCCTTTTGGGTTGTAGATCAGTTGATTATACTTCCTTTACATAGATCCGTTGATCTTTCTTTGAATTACAAATTCGTTGATGTTGTGGGTTGTAGATTCGTTGATCATACTTACCTTATATTATCCCGTTACCGGTTACCTTTGTTTAACCTTTTCACCAGAAAACCACAGAGAGTCTTTCATGCATTCGTAGCATTGCATATCAAGCATACCATAACATGCCATCCATTTGCATCTCCAACATATCACTGCATATATCTTTTTTCTAATCGGTAAAAATTCTAGGTATTCTAGTATTTAATCCTCTTCTACCTCGAATGTCTGAAAAGTCGTTGTTATTCATACCTTCAGGTCCAAGAATATTAAATAGGGACAGTTGTCATACCCCAAATTTTGACTAGGCATTTTCAATCTTGCACTCATTTTTGCTTTTCATCATCTATAGCATGATCCTGCATTTCATTGGGCTCCTCGGACATGGGATCAAAGGTTTTCTGTTAACTTGGATGTTCCCAATTTAGAGGTTATTTCTCTTGGTTTTGGTACTCAAGTTTGAGGCAAGGGTGTTGGATTTTCAGTCATCATGAACATCTTTTATTAGAGGTTTATAAAAGCATAATGTTAGTTTCTCTGAGCTTCTTCAAGGTTATCAGTTGTTTAGGGCTTCGTCAGTGGCCTAACTGGGAAGACTTTGAATTAGGGTTTTTGGTTCTCATCAACTTCCTAAGTCATTGTTTCATCAGTGTGTACTCAAGGCAGGAAGAGTAGGGTTTCTCACCCTTTGTATTTAAAGATGGGCAAGTGTCGTTCAATCAAGTTTCACTTGAGGCTAGCAGGATAAATGTGTGTGCAATAATGGTTTAGTCTAAATGGAAGTTTGAAATAATCTTGGTTAGAAAGTGGTTCACATCATTCTCAAGTCGTCTGGATGCCAAGATTCAAAAGTGTTTTTGTGCTGTGTTTATCAGTGTTTAGGTGGTAAAGTTTCAGATAATGTTTGTTGCCTCAGTCATAAGTCATTCAGTGGTTCAAATTGGTTTCAGTCATTCTTAGCAAGAGGATTTGGATTTACTGATCAAGGTGTAATAGGCATGTTATTGAACAAATTAGTGGAGGTGCAATCCTAATGTGGCCCATTTCCATTTCCAATTCAATTCAAGTTTGATCCATTTATCAAAATCCTCTTTTTTCTAATCCAATTCCATTTTTTAGTCCACTTAACTTTCTTTCTTTCTTTTTTTAAACCCATAGTTAGTCCATATCATTCATGTCCAAATTTCCATATTCATATCTAAGGTCCATTGCTCATTTTTTTTCTCAATAAGAAACTCATTTTTTTTCACAAAAGCCCATTACATTCTTTTTTTTTACAAATCGATACAATCATGGACCAAAAATACAAAAAAAAATTAATAAAAAAGGAAAGATGCTGCTACAACTGTGCAAAACCGTAGGAAGCATACAACACTTCACAACAATCCAATAGCACCCAACAATAAACAAAATGACAAAACTTTTGCAACTAAAACAAATTCTGCTACAAAACAAAACCACACAAGCCATGCTGCTACAACCAACAACCTACAAGACCAGCTCCTACACAACAAAACAAAACCATCTGCCACAAGCTGCCAAAACCTGCACCAAGCTGCAGCATCCCGCATGCTGCGAACGAAGCATACACACACAAAAGCCAAAACCTACTCTCGCAACAATCCAAAACTCCTGCAATATGAAAATAACCACACAACACTGTGCATAAAATCTGCATTTTGAGAGAGGCATAACAAAAAGAACAAGCTTAAGAGACAAGTTTGATGAATGTATTAAAAGGAATGGAGGAAGAACGATTGGCATATATACACACACTGTGTGAAAAAACCATAGAGAAAAAGATTCTAAAAATCATGAGAAAAAACTCACCATAGAACGCCCTGCTCACCAAATGAAAATCCTTCAAAACCATTCTTCTAACTTCGTCACCACCCGAAACGAAACCAACTCAGCAACCACTTTTTATCACCCTCCACAACAACTGTGTTTCACCACCATCAACCGTTTTCTCCTCACAATAGCACGACCTCCCCATCCAAACTCCCTCTGTTTCTACCTACAACGCATCACACCCCAAGCTTTCCAACCACAACAACATCACATATCGCTACAAATTCGACATCACCCACAAATCTTCAACCTTGGATCTGCTTAATCATCAACAATAATCAAAATTCCTCTCACCGAGTTCCTTTGTTGAAAGCTGTCAAGCTTCGAAGGGCCCTAAGGAAGTCGAAACAATGTTGGCTCAGCTTCGGAGAGACTACGCGAAATAGATGAAATAGGTGTTGGAATTAGGGTTCAAGAAATATGGGGTTTGTAAAGAAGAAGAAGAAGAAAACGAGAGGGAGAGAGAGAGAAAACTATGTTGCAGAATTGTTAAAGATGTATTAACTGTATCAAGCCGTGTATCAAAAATTATAAACTAGGAAACCCTTTATATAAGCCATCACGGCCCAGGCCCAAACTACATTTCGACACAACTCTTTATCAGCTATATTCGACTCTGTCGAATACAGCTAACTTACAATGTATTACAACTATTCGACTAACATACACTACTTCGACCAAACCTATAAACCTTCGACTTCGACACAACACTGAATTACAATTTCAACACACCCCCTAATTCATGTTGTTGAGACTTCTTATCCCGATGCTTCTCTTCAATTCGTCGAATCTGACTCTTCCCAGAGGTTTGGTGAGTATATCAGCTAGTTGAACTTCTATCTTGCAATACTCCAGTTCCAGCTTCCCTTTGTTGACTTGATCTCTCAGGAAATGATACCTCCTCTCAATGTGTTTGCTTCGACCATGGCTCATTGGGTGATTCGCCAGGTTGATAGCTGACTTGTTGTCTACAAGGAACTTTACTTTCTTCGATTCCATTACCTTGAGTTCTTCAAGCAACATTTCGATCCATGCTGCCTGGCACGCAGCATATGATGCAGCTACATATTCAGCTTCACATGAGGACAAAGCTACAATGCTTTGTTTTCTTGAGCTCCAAGATATTGGGGCTCCTTCGATTATGAAGATGTAGCCTGCAGTACTTTTCCTTTCATCTTGATCTCCGCTGAAATTAGAATCAGTGAACCCATAGACTTCTGCCTTTGTATTATCTTTCGACTTCCTTAGCATCAACACACCATGATCAATCATTCCCTTTATGTATCTCAGCACCCTCTTCACAGCAATGAGATGACATTCTTGGGGTTTCTCCACAAATCGACTTAACACTCCAACACTTTGACATATATCAGGTCTAGTGTTGCACAAATATCTCAAGGAACCAATGATTTGTTTGTACAGAGTTGCACTTACAAACTCATCATTAGTTTCTTTCTTCAACTTTGCGCCAGTTTCTAATGGTGTGGTTGCTGGATTACAGTTGCTCATCTTGAATCTTTTCAAGATATCTTGAGCATACTTCTTCTGGTGTAGAAATATTCCTTCATCTGTGTCCTTAAATTCCATCCCTAAGAAACATGACAGCTTCCCTAGGTCGGACATTTCAAATTCCTGCATTAGCTTCGACTTGACTTTCTTTATCACAGCTTCGTCTGCTCCTGTGATTAACAAATCATCGACATAGAGACATAGAATGATTCAACTGACACTGTCACCATCATTCACGTATACTCCATGTTCAGAGACACATTTTGTGAAACCTGCTTCATTCAGAAAACTATCTATTCGTTTATTCCAAGATCTAGGAGCTTGTTTCAAACCATAGAGAACCTTCCTTAATCTGTACACCTTCGACTCCTGCCCTTTGATGTCGAATCCTGGTGGTTGAGTAACATAGACCTCTTCTTCTAATGGTCCATTTAGAAATGCTGACTTTACATCTAGCTGATGTATCTTCCACCCTCGATAAGCAGCTGTTGCCACAACAATTCTGATTGTCTCCAACCTTGCAACAGGTGCATAAACCTCGTCGAAATCAATGCCCTGTTTCTGCAGAAAACCTCTAGCCACTAATCTTTCCTTATACTTGGAAATCTCACCATTTGGTCTTCGTTTCAACTTATAGACCCATTTTACATCAATTGGCTTCTTGTTGGATCTTTCGACAAGCTCCCAGGTCTTGTTATTCTCAATAGCTTTGAGTTCTTCCTTCATAGCTTCACACCACTTTGAATCACTCATGGCATGATCCAAATCAATTAGTTCTACTTCAGCCATCATCATGGCTTCTTCGATTAAGTCACCATCTGCATCAACTGCTTGGTCTGGAAATCTCTCATATCTAGATAGTCTTGTCGACCCAGTTCTTCTTCTATTCGATCTTCTTGCATTCTTCTCAGGTTGTTCTTCATTTCGACTGGTTGAATCTTTATCCTGTTCACTTCGACTGGTTGCAGCCTCATTCTGTTGATCTTCTTCAAACACAGTTGTGACTGTATTTGACTCCTGTCGAACTAAAGTTTGACTCCAGTCCCACCCTTTGTTTTCATCCACAAGAACATCTCGAATGATCACTAGTTTATCATCGTTTGGTGAATACAGTTTGTATGCACCAGTCGAATGATAACCTATTAACACCATAGCTTGACTTCGATCATCCAGTTTTGTTCTCAATTATTCAGGTACATGCCTGAAGCATATTGATCCAAAAACTCTAAGATGACTAACATTTGGTTTCTCACCTGTCCAAGCTTCATAAGGAGTCTTCTCGACTAGCTTCTTTGTTGGACATCTATTCAGAATGTATACTACTGCCGAAGCTGCTTCAACCCAAAATCTCTTTGGTACCTCTTTAGCCTTCAACATACTTCTCGTCATATTCAGTACACTTCTATTCTTCCTCTCAGCTATGCCATTATGTTGAGGTGTATAGGGTGCAATAACCTCATGCTCTATACCTTCCTCTTCACAAAATCTAGCAAACTCTCGAGAGGTGTATTCACCACCGCCATCAGTTCTCAGTTTCTTTAGCTTGCAGCCACTTTGCTTTTCGACAAGCAACTTAAACTTCTTGAACTTTGTGAATACTTCACTCTTACTTTCAATCATATAAATCCACATATATCTGGTGAATTCATCAATGAAAGTTAAGAAGTAACGCTTACCACCATTTGACCTAACTTCAAAAGGTCACGCACATCAGAATGAACTAGCTCCAGTTTTTGCCTTGACCTCATGGGCAAGTCATGCTTGAATGCTTTTCTGGCCTGCTTTGCTTTGCAGCATTCTTCACACACCTGCTTTGGTTCCTTCAACTGCGGTAAACCAAACACCATTCTTTTCTGGTTGAGCATGCCTAAACTTTTGAAGTTTAGATGTCCATACCTGTGGTGCCATAGCCAATTCTTGTCTTCTTCAGTCATTGAAGCAAGACACTTATGATCTGATGTGTGGAGTTCAACTTTGAAGGTTTTGTTTTCTACCATAGGTGCTTTCATTATCAACTTTCCATCAGCCCTATGTACCTTTATGTGATTCTTCTCTAACTTCATATTGAAGCCTTTTGAAAATAATTGACCTACACTTATCAAGTTACTTGTCATTGCTGGTACATACAATACATCAGTGATAGTTGCTCTTCGACCATCCTTTTTGACAATCGAAATATCTCCTTTACCACCTGATTTGATGTGCCTGCCATCTGTGAACTTTATAACCTTTTCGACTGATTCATCTAAGTCGGTAAACTAGTTTTTATTGCCAGTCATGTGGTTGCTACATCCTGAATCTAGATACCACATGTTAGTTCGCTCAGTGTTCGACTGAGTGTTGGCCATCAGCAACACATCATCAGAATCACTATCTCTAGTGAGTGCATATTGGGCTTCATCACTATCTTTTGCTTTTGCCTTCTTTTTTCTTCGACAATCTCGAGCATAGTGACCAAAACCTTGACAGTTGTAACATGGCACGTCCTTCATGTCTTTCTTAGTCGAATCAGTCTTCTTGCTTGACTTCTCATCATTAGCAACATTCTTTGACTGCTTCGATTTCTCTTTTCCAGATTTCTTGGTGAATCTTGATTGTAGCGCCTTTTCAGTCACCTTCTCTCTTTCTGAGTTCCTCTGCTTCAATCTCATCTCATGAGCCTCTAAAGAAGCTTGAAGTTCTTTTAACTTCATCTCAGACAGATTCTTGGACTCTTCTATTGTTACTACAAAGTAATCAAAATCTGCTATCAAAGATCTTAATACCTTCTCAATCTTTTGTAGATCAGTGAGTGATTCACCACTTGCCTTCATCTGGTTTGTTAACATCACGATTCTTGAGAAGTATGCCGAGACTGATTCATCTTCTTTCATCTGAATCATCTCGTATTGCTTCCTCAAGGTCTGCAACTTCACCTTTTTCAATTTCTCATCTCCACCATACAAGCTCTTTAACTTTTCCCAAGCTGCTTTTGCTGATTCTTCTTCAATAATCTTTTCAAACACGTTTGGATCCACACACTGGTGAATCAAGAACAGTGCTTTGCCATCTTTCTTCCTTTGATCTTTGTGCACAGCCTTCTGCGCCTCATCTGCATTTGCCCCCAATTCCGATACTCCATCATTGACAATTTCAACGACATCTTGAAATCTGAAAATGACCTTCATCTGCGCCACCCACCGTTGATAGTTCTCGCCTTTGAAAACCGGTAAGTTTGCTGAAAATTGCGTAGATGTTGTTCCGTTTGCCATTTGATTCTCTCAAAATTGAAATCGTAACCGGGCTCTATAATACCAATTTGTTGGAATTAGGGTTCAAGAAATATGGGGTTTGTAAAGAAGAAGAAGAAGAAAACGAGAGGGAGAGAGAGAGAGAGAAAACTATGTTGCAGAATTGTTAAAGATGTATTAACTGTATCAAGCTGTGTATCAAAAATTACAAACTAGGAAACCCTTTATATAAGCCATCACGGCCCAGGCCCAAACTACATTTTGACACAACTCTTTATCAGCTATATTCGACTCTGTCGAATACAGCTGACTTACAATGTATTACAACTATTCGACTAACATACACTACTTCGACCAAACCTATAAACCTTCGACTTCGACACAACACTGAATTACAATTTCAACAAGAGGTTCGGAAGGATGATATGGTGTTTTCGCTGCCGTGTGAAAAGGAGCGCCCCATATAGATTGAAGCACCACGAAGAGCAGAGGAAGTAGAAGAAGAAGCTACCGTGCGAACGAGGAGAAATAGGGAAGATCGTTGAGATTGATCGCATTTTGGAAAGGAGAGAAACAAAATACTTTTTCCTTTGAGGTCTTGTTTCTACTTAACAAGTTTAGCCGTGCCGTTTTCCATTTTTCAATTTAGGTTTTTTTTCTGTTGTTTTGTGTGTTTGAAACCAGACAGGTTCAATGGGACCCGTTTTCGTTTCAACTGGAGCGCCCCATATGGGCTTGACATTACTGGCCCATTTTTTTTATTGTTTATCTTGGTTTGTTCTTTTGTTTATTAACATTAGTATCATTACTAATTAGTATTTTTTTTTCTTTTTTTTCCTTAACAATATTTTTTCATTTAACTAAGTTAAGACTATATAAAGTTTTAAGATGATAACAAGTTAATTTTTTATTTATTTTTAATATCTCATAATTTGTTTAAATTTATTTTTTTTAATATCTCATAATTTATTTAGATTTCTTTTAATCTATTATTATTTCTCTTTTTTGTAGAAAAACTATTTTTTTTATTTAGTAGTATTTTAATTATGTTTTATTATTTTAATTACAATTAATAGGGATTATTGGATTATTTAGTTTGCTTATTAATATTAAAAGAAAAACTCAAAAAAAATATTTTCTTGTTAGTTTTTGTGAATTAATCTCTTGTGATTTATGTGTAGAATTTACTTGTTTAGGTTTTATTTTCGATTACTTCGATTTTTAATTTCTTTGACTTTTAACTTAGCAAGTTTGTAACTTAGATTCCTCTACCTAGATCTTTCAATTTCGATTCTTGCATTCACTATCTCTTTCTCATTATTTTGTGCTTATCATTATTCATCTAACTCATGCATCTTTTGATTCTACTTTGTGGTTAATCATTTCCGTGTTTAGGTTTGCTTCCTCTTGTTAATTCATTTTGACTCTTAAACTTTACCTTGACTATTTGCTTTCTTGTGAATTCATATGTTTCCTTAGGATCTTCTAGTTCGACTTAATTTTGGATTAAGATCGAAGTAGGATAGATTTTAAGATCTTAATCCTAGCATGATCAACATTAGGTTAGCATTTTCCCTTCAATTTCGACCTTAGGACCATCATTGCATGACAACATTTAGGATTCAGTCTCCCATATATTTTTCTTTCTTTTTGCATCCAACTTCTTTTCTTAATAAAAAATCTAAAACCTTTTTCAGAAAAGTGCATGTTATTTTCATTCTACCGCAAACAGGTAACGCGTAAGACTCCAGACACCGAGCGATAATACACCTAACTGCTAGAACGCTAATGTTAGCATCTCCCATAAAAAAACACCAACAAACCGTAGTTCCGTGAATTACGGATGCTCTGATTCCTCATTCCCTAATGAGGATACATAGGAACAAGGATCCCTGTCCTTGGCGAGCTCACTAACAACTAACTCCCCCTTCCTCTCGCCCTAGTGCGATCGAGACCATTTTTCACCGTAGTTCTCCGAACTATGGATGCTCTGATTTCTCATACCTATTGAGAATATGTAGGCACAAGGGCCCCAATCCTTGGCGAACAACCTTCCATCTTCCCCGTAGTCCTCCGAACTACATTGACTTTGACTTTCCCTTTGCAAGAGGGAATACGTAGACATAGGATTGCGAGATCCTATCGAGTCTCCTTTTCTTTTGTTTTCCCTTTTCATTTATGCATTCCCTTAGCATATTAAGCTTTAGATATACACACCCTTAGATTAGAACAACAAGAGTGGATCCCGTTGAGTACAACGGACGCGAGGGGTGCTTACACCTTCCTCTTGCGTAATAGACTCCCGAACCCCGAACTTGGTTGCGATGACCATGTTCGTTCCCTCTTGAAGTTTTCTCATTGTCTTCCTTTTCCCGTTAGGATAAATAAAGTTCTATGACGACTCTATGTCTTCGCTGATTGTTTTTCACGTAACGATAATTACTTGTCCCTACATAATCATTGTATCTCATGGCATTTCTAAAATCAATTTTTAGCTCTTCATCATAAACCTTGAGGGTCATGGTTCACTCCTCAATGTGTATCCTACATCTCCCTGTTTCTAGGAAAAGTCTTCCCAAAATCAGAGGGATCTCTTCATCTTCAGGCATCTCAAGAATCACAAATTCAACAGGAAACACAAATTTTTCTATCTTTACCAGAACATCTTCCACTATACTATAATAAGGTCTCTTCACCAAGTGATCAACAAACCGAAGTGTCATTCTGGTATCCTGAACGATACCTATTCCCAACTTCCTGTAGATGGATAAAGGCATAATACTCACACTAGCTCCCAAATCAATAAGTGCCTTCTTGAATGTTCTATCCCCAATTATGCATGGAATGGTGACAAAACCCCTATCTTTCTTTTTTACCAGAATCTCCATACCATGCAAAATTGCACTACAAGTTTCAGTCAAAAGTATATGTTCAGTGTCAATGGTGCGTTTCTTGGAGATAATATCTTTCATGAACTTGGCATATATTGACATCTGTTCAAGTGCTTTATAGAATGGAATATTGATTTCAAGCTTCTTAAAAATCTCTAAAAACTTCTCAAAAAATTTCTCATGCTGACCCTTCTTTTTGTTTCTTGAAGGATATGGGAGTTTGATGGGTTGTTTTGGTTCTGTTGGTTTCTCCTTCTCAACCACTTTTTGTGTGACTTCTTCTTCAGTAATTTTCTGGTTATCCTTTATTTCCAGATCCACTTCTATAAAATGGTCTTCTTTCACTGATTTTTCTTCAGGAACCTCAAGTGACTTACCACTTCTTGTCATCACCGCGCTCACATTATTATGTTATCTCGGATTTGTCATTGTTGCACTAGGTAGAGAACCCTGTGCTTGAGAACCTTCTATTTGTTGTGCTATCTGACCCATCTAAACTTCAAGAATTTTAATAGAAGCAACAATGTTCCTTTGATTGTTTCTCTTCTCTTCTTGAAATTGAGAGTTTTAGCAGTCATCTTTTTAATGGCTAATTCCCAATCTGCCTTCTTAGGAACTTGTTGCTGATATTGCTATTGGAACTGATTCTGGTAGTTTTGTTGAGGTCGATACTGTTGTTGGTTCTGATATTGAATAGGACCTTGTTTTTGAACATTCCCTTACTGATCTTTCCAGGAGAAGTTTGGATGATTCTTCCAACCCGGATTATAAGTATTAGAATAGGGGTTGTTCTGCTTTAGAAAGTTTACTTCTTCAATTTGTTTCGCAGTTGCAACACAATGCATGGTAAAATGAGGTCCCCCACAAATTTCACAACTAACAGCTTAAACAGGTTGAACTTGTGCTACCTGTTGAGTACCTATATTCATTGACTTAAGTGTTCTTTCAACTTCAGCAATAACTTGGTCTTCCATTTTTACACTCTGAGCAGCAAGTTTCAAATCAATCACTCCCTCTGGTTTACTTAGAATTCTATTATACAACTCTAAGGGTTCATTTACAACAATGGCTTCTATTATCTTCTTGATACTAGTGGCTGTTATAAAGTTACATGAGCCACCAGCAACTGTATCAATCAGTTGTTTAGTCTTTAACCTAAGGACATTAACAAAAATTTGAATATGTTCAGTCTGATCTAAGTTGTGAGTAGAACACGCAACCAGTAACCTCTTGAATCTGTTGTAGGCATCACCCAGTAATTTACCCTCATTCTGCTTAAAATTCATCATATCATATCTTTTCCTAATATAAACAGAAGCAGTAAAATACTCATTAAGAAAAGTTGTTTCTATCTGTTCCCAAGTAGTGATACTTCTGGTAGGTAATGAATAAAACCATTCTTCGGCATCTTCAGCTAGAGTCAATGAAAATATTCTCAACTTTTTTGCTTTTCCATTGTGCCCATCTATCTTCAAATTAGTGCTCATTGTAACAAACCTTTGCAAATGTTTATTTTCATCTTCATTTATTTTCCTTGTAAAATGTCTTTTCTCTAACTAACGGATAATTGTTGGGTGCAAATGAAAATTTGCAACATTTATTGGTCAATTGACTATGGTTAAGCGACCCAATGGGGCGTTTGCTCCTCCATAATCCATAAGTCTTTCTTCTTGTGGTGCAGCCATCTCTGGTTCTTCTACCTCTTTGTCTGATTCTGTATCTGAGTGGTCCGAGATTTCAATTTTGAATCTGCTAGCCTTGCTTGCCTAGCTTGTCTAAGCCTAACGTGAAATGTTCTCTCTGGTTCTGCGTTAAAAGGAAAATCAGATGAGGGCTTTCCCCGCATACAAAGATTAGTAGTGAACAAAAATAGCCATAAAAATATTTAAATTAAAAATTTTAGTTGCAGAGCAACAAAATTTTAACTTAAATAGAACTATGAACTCTATAATGTTTGACAATCCTCGACAACGGCGCCAAAAACTTAATAGGTAAATTATCAAGTGTACTAATCTTTCAATGTAGTAATAAATAGGAAACTCCAAATATCATTCTCCAGGACTGCTTGATGATACAAAGTTTTGTTTGTACTTTAGTTAAACAAAAGCCTTGGGTTTTGAAAAGTAGAAATAAAAATGCAATAAAAAGTAAATAAAGTTGAACAGTTTAAAAATGATTATGAGTGAACATGCTAGATAATGTGTGTGATTAGATTCATCAACAACAACAATCTGATCTTGTAACGACTTAGTTCAATAGTACTGAGTATCGGTCCTTAAGGGTGTTTACTCATAAGTCCTTAGTGAGAAAACCTTTAATCATTCAAATTAATCCCCATGGCTATAGTGAATTACAGGTGACATTAAGCATTATTTTAATCAAGAATATTCTGGTTTCCACAGGGTATCCCTAGACCTAGGTGATATCTAATATGAAATGCTCACAATTAAGCATTAATAATGGCTGCAAGACCTAAGTGTTAACCATAGATCAAACTCAATTTTGCCGAGAGAGAAATTGATCTGGTGTGATCAGATTAGATCGTCGTGGCCTTCCGTGTAGGGCAAAGATGATGCATGTAGAAGAGGAAAGGGGTGTACCTGCAAGGTACTCCGATGCCAAAGTAAGTATGGGCTAGAGAGAAAGCAAGAACGAAGCTTTTAGGTATGATTTTGAATATTTAATAGTGATCAAACCTGACCCTCTCAAGTGAGAAGGTATTTATAGAAGTAATCCCCAGCGCGGGGCCAAGGTCTCCCATGTGGCCGAATTATCTGGCCGACCAATGGGAGACTGGCAGGTGAAGAGTCAGACGCGTGACCCTTTGACCTAATCCAGCTGCTTCTGTGAGATCCGGGGAGGTAGTTGATCGCGTGAACCAACAAGCGAGTGAGGGGAACACTCCCAACGGTCATATTGTGTCGAACGGCTATGTTGTGCCCAACGGCTAGATTCTGCACAACGGCTAGCTTGACAGAATTCAGTTATTGGGCCTACCAAGAGCAGGACTGGATTGGGCCTTGCCCTACTGTGGGCCAAGCGCCTTCCCAGTCCAGAACAAGAGCCCCCAAGTCTTTGCTCAGAGTAAGAGTAATGACTTGAGATTGCCTCATGGACTACCGCCTTTGAATGCCAATGTTTGGGTACATTCCCCTCGCCTGTTCTATGATTAACGTGGTCGACACTGGTGTTGCACCCCAAAATTTTCCCTCCTTACTTTATTACTAACTGGCTTTTGTTGCATTGCATTTTGCATTATCATGTGTGCATATCATTGGTTCTTAGCATGGGGTTAAGGTGCCTGAGGCAGTGCTTCAGAGGGTCAAGCAAGAGTCCTGGTATTGTCCAAGAGGGCTCAGATGGATCACTCTCTCCTAACCAGTGCATAGATTAGGGCTTTGAGATTCTTGGGTTTATTGCTTCAATGGGCCAGCCCCTTGGGTTTTTATCATCACCAAATGGCATATCTTATCTTTGTTGGAGAGGATACACATCATATTCAGAGGAATTTGGATTTGGAGACTGTGATATTTCCTCCTAGACTGAGGGTACCACAACTAGGGTTTGCTATAAAGTCAGCTTATTTCTGATTTTTTGGGCTAGACTTGATTCCATGGTACTCCTTGGGTCGCTAAGTACCTATGGATGGGAGGGTGTCCATCAGTTTGGTTCAGGACAAGTTCAATTGGCCAATGGATTGAAAATCAGTTGAATTGGGTAAAAGTCAACAGTGAGAGGAGAAGTCAACTGTGGAATTTTGAGGTTCCCTCCAAGGTTTTCAAGGTCTCACATCCTCATATGGTCTTCAAGGGTCAAGTTTCATACATATTTATCAGGAATCAGGAGTTGGTGCAAAGTTTCTAAATTTGGAAAGTGACCTATAATGAAAAGTTTCCTTTTTTGGCAAGTTCCTGCACTGCATTCAACTTGACTTTTCATCATCAATAAAGCTTCAAATTAATTTTCCTCCAACATGAAAGTTGAATATCATTTTCTTCTCTTTCCAACAAGTACTAGTGGGTCTCCATATCATTTGTGAAACTCCAGTTATGATCAAAAGAAGGCAAAGTGGTTTTTAGGGTTTCATTTTCACAACTTTTAGGTTTTGGGACGTATGGACCTATGATTAATTCCATTGCTTCAAGACATGTTCCAACATCCAAAAACAATTCCTAAGAAGCATTTTTGGCTTTTTAATCAAGTGATTCCATGGTTTATTCTTCACTTATTTTTTATTGTTCAAAAATGCCGAATTATTCAAAAGTCATGAATCAAGAAAGTTTCAAGGCCCAATTTAAATGTGGTGTGATTAGCAACTCAAATGCAAGTGATCCATCATGAAACTATCAAATATCCATGCATGGAGGAGGTGTGCTTAACATTATGTTATTTTCCAAAATAATTCAAAAAATCATTAAACATGGAATTACCCAAGCCCAATTCATATTCAGTAGAAAACCTTAGTCTATATAAACCTATCCATGCACTGGTTAGGGTTCATTCACGTGCATTTGGAGGAGAACCACAATTTGGAACCCTAAAGATTTCTTTCCTTGGATCTCACGAATTACAAGGTCTTTCTTCAAAGTTCTTCCACAAATCTCTTCCTGGTGATTTCTAGGACACAACCCAACCACCATTCGCAGCCAAAAGCAAGGATTGGAGCTGTGCCATCTCAGGTTGGTGAATTTTTCGTGCTCCTAAAACTCTCTTTTTTTATGTCTATATTGAAGTGTGATGAATGGTGATTATCCTGATATAATTATTTTTAATTATGGACGTGTGGTTTGCTTGGAATGTTGATTTAAAGTTTTGTGCCCTAACATAATTCCATGCGTTTTTTATTATACGTTGGTCATTTGAAATTTTTGATTGCATATTTGGATTCCTGACGTTTTTCTGGTCAGAATAGTGTACCCATATGCATTTTCTGGAAAAAAACGCATAACAGCTCACCGGAGAGGGTGGCCGGAGCCCTAACTCCGGCGGCCGGAGAAAGTGCAGTCCAGCGAGGGCCAAAGGAGGAAGAAGGAGTCCGGACCGTTGATTTCCTTGATCCAACGTCCATCTTGGCGCCACGTGTCCTTTTAATTTCTGTTTTAATTTAATAATTGCGTGCTTGCTCTTCCGTGAATACTACCGTGCATCTTCAGATCGTGACCCTTGTTCTTTTTTTTTTTTTTTTGATCGTGCGGTTGTGGTGGTGACACCACATTAATGAGGTCACACGCATGGCACATGGCTGGTGCACGGTGTACCGATCGTTCATGTGGGTGCGTGAGCATGTGTTTATTGTGTGCTGGGTGATCACGTCCGTTGATTCTGATTACCCCTTGATGGTTTTGACCGTATAGCATGCGTTGGATTAAACAATTGGTTGAGATTAATTCTGCATTTTGACTATTACCATGCTCTCCTTTGACTCCGTTTTGGATTTTTTGGCCATTGGGCTTACTATCTGCGCCCCCCCCCCCCCCCCCCCCCCCTTGCCCATTTCAATCATTCCAACGCATTTGGATTACTGAATGCACCCCCCACTTCTTATTTCATTTTTATTTCATTTAATTTATCATTTTCATATTTTAATTATTAAAATTATGTAATTGCATTAAAAAATTACTAAAAATTTCATACATCATATTTATCATTTTAATAATTTTTACAAATTTTATTTATTTATTTTTATCTTATTTTTTGTCATTTAAATTAATTATTTAATTCAACTTCTTTTTGAATTATCCATATAATGCATACTTAATTTCTTTATTTTATTTCTCTGCAATCATAAAATATTTTTTATCCGTTCTTTTTGAATTTTTTAGATAACATCCTAAATTGCATAAAAATATTTTTTTTATCATTTTTAAAATCATTCCATATTACATTTTTGTCCTTCCCTTTGGCACACTGAGCCCTAATTTCCACCTGAACTCTGCCTAATTATTTGAATGACTAATATCTTGATTTTTTGCAGGGACTTTTGATATGTTGTTTGCCTCTGGTTGAGGAACCTTAATGTTTAATTTGGGAATTTTAGGAGTTATTTTTATAATTATCTGATTTGTTTTCACTTGAGATTTTCTTGCAGGCGCATCTTTGACCTTGTATGATTATCTGTTTGAAAAGGCACTTGTGCCATTTGCTTTGGGGCTGTTTCTTTATTTCTTTGATTCATGTTTGGATGATAATCACTTTTGTTCACCATTTTTTAAGTTTCACTGGCCTTGATAGTATTTACGTCCGTTTCGTACTAACCTTTTATGCTGGGACTAAGGTAATTTCTTTAAGGGTATGGATAAATATCCATGGTCACCCTTATTTTGTCCTTCCCTCATCTTCATCCTTTAGGGTTTAGGTTGAACCTCACTAACCGTAGGTCACCCATGCATGATGACTTTAGGATTCATAGTCCCCCTTAGAGTTATCTTTGTGTCTTCTCTCTTCTCATCTCAAATTTCTTTAAAACACTTAATAAGAATAAGGTGTATTACGCACGAGCCTTAAGTATGGGGAATGAGAAATGAGGGGCTTCCTCTCATCTTTCTAGAGTGCTTAGCGAGCGTCCTGTCTTGGGACGATGCGTTAAGTATTCTCCCCTGTGCCCTAGACTTTGGTGCAATGCGACTTAAGAACTAACTTAAGCTACTTCTGTCCTAAAAGATACAAACCAACCTCAAACCTTTTTTGTCCTTCGGGATTTCCAAACTTAAAGGCTATTTTCAAAAAGGGCACGTTACCTTCCGTCTGAGACGCAAACAGGCATCGACCCTAACTGCCGGACGCGAACTTAACGTCGCTCATAAAAAACACAAAAAGAACTTGGTCCGAACTACGTTGACTCTGAATTCCCCATTGCACAAGGGGGGTACGTAGGCCTAGGACGTCGACGTCCTACCGAGTCTGTCTTTGTCTTTCCCTCTCCCGTTTTAGTACAACCCTAGATGATAGTATAACTTACCCTTAGAATAGACAACAAGCGTGGATCCCATCGAGTACGATGGACGCGTGGGGTGCTAGCACCTTCCCCTCGCGTAATCGACTCCCGAACCCAGGTTATGGTTGCAATGACCATTCCTTTCCCCCCTTCCTCAGGTTTATGTGGTGTTCCCTTTCCCTCTCTTGGGATAAGTTTACACGGCTGGCGACTCTGTTTTTCCGCGCCACTCTCGCGTTTGTACCTGGATGAAAATCCTAGGAGCGACAGCTGGCGACTCTGCTGGGGACTCTGGTTGACCTATGTTGGTCCATCCCTAAGCAAGTCAATCCTAGCGCTTGCTTGTCTCTGTTCTCTTTGGGTGTTTTGTGTTTGTTTTGCTTTATGTGTTGTATTTTATTTTTATTTTTACCGCATTTTCTGCATTTAAGTTTTTATTACTGTCATGCTGCTGTGCTGTGCTGGCTGTCTTTGTTTTGCAGGTTGGTTGGGTCTGAGAGATAAGCCCAATACCAAGGCTTGAGAATACCCTAGGACTAGAGTGGAAAGTAGTGGGACCTACGTGCCCGCTTGGTACGTTTGTGTGTTCAAGAAATTCACAACCAGACGAGGCTATCTTGGGATGTATTCTAACGTGTGTGTCTTGCGCGTATTGGGGTGTTGATCTAGAGAGCTGTCGACTCTGGTGACCGATCATCGAGGACCTTAGTGGAAACATCCCTCTTTAGTGGTGACAGTGGTAGACCACATCCTGTGGCAAACCCATTCGCACCCGAGGGCCCGCTTTGGAACTCGCATAGGATGTCCCCTACTTTTTGAAGAGAATCAGTGGAGGCACTCCTCGATTGACGATAGTACTGTACCCCGAGGGATGAATGTACTATTGTTTCTCGACCTCAGTGCCAAAGCTGAGGACCTTCCGCTTTGGAGAATCAGTTAAGGCCTCCTCGATTGATGATGATGCTAAACCAGAAATGGTGAACGTATCATCATTTCTCGACCTGAGAGCCCGGGATACTAAACATCCTAGTACCCACACGTGAGAGGGGATGGGCATTTGCAGGTTTGCAGGTAACCGAAACCTTCAACCTACCCTATTTTCTGGATTTCTCATCAACGCTTGATTATTTGGGTTCTTGGTTATCTTAGTGGTTCAGAATTCTGGTTTTCTGGGTTGTGGTTCTCGTTCAGTTAACAGCACAGCACATCCAGTAGTGTGCCTTGACCCCATGTTTGCATGGGCATATCATTTTTCTTGCATTCTGACATGTTTGACATTTTTCAGGGCTCGCATCTTACTCTTGGTTCCGGTTTTCTGAGGTTACTTCAGCATGGATGTTCTGAGAAAGAAGACTGTTGCCTATTCGTTCCCAGAGCCGACTTTGACACTGATTCACAAACTGATTAATATGGCTGGTTCCGGAGTTCGTACAGAGTTCAGTGGAAGGTATGGAAGACTTCTGAAATTTGTCTATAATATCTCCCAGTATGAGAAGGATTCCATTCACACACTTCTTCAGTTTTACGATCCGTCTCTGCGTTGCTTCACTTTCCCGGACTACATCTTGGCTCCAACGTTAGAGGAGTTCTCATTTATTTTGGGAATCCCCATCAGGCATGATATATTTTTCTTTTCCGAAGAACACCCCGGGGTAGAAGAGATGGCTGTTGCTTTTCATATTAGTGAGCCTGTTCTGAACAGTAATATTGCAGAAAAACAAGGAGTTAAGGGTTTCTTGTTGAAGTTCTTGTTTGATCAAGCTTGCATATATGCCAAAGAGAAGAATTAGACTGCTTTCCAAGCTGTTCTGGCTATGTGTATCTATGGGATTGTTCTGTTTCCGAATATTCCTGATCTGGTGGATATGCATGCCGTCAGAATCTTTATTTCGAAGAATCCTATACCTACCTTGCTAGGTGATGTGTATCACTCAGTCCACTATAAGAATGAGAATAGGCGTGGGAAAACTGTGAGTTGTTGTGCACCGATTTTAGCTACTTGGTTTCTGAGTCGTCTCCCCAAATCTGGCACTTTCGTTGATACGAAAGATTCTCTGAAGTGGTCGAAGAGGGTTATGGGCTTGACTGCTGACAACATTGCTTGGATTAATCGTGACTTGCTAGGAGTGGAGATCATTTGCAAATGCGGAGAATTCCCTAATGTTCCCTTGATAGGGAGGAAAGGTAGAATTAACTATAATCCCTCCCTAGCTATCAGGCAGTTTGGTTATCCTTTGAAAAGCCCACCCGAAGAGCGAGATGTCAGAGAGTCCTTATGCTTCAATGGTATTAAGGATCAAGAGATGATAACGAAGGTTGTGAATGCTTGGAAACAGGTAACCAAGAAGGGTAAAATGTCATTCGGGAAATGTAATAACCGGGCTTTCCCTCCCTATAAAGAGTGGATTAAGAAGAGAGCAGAAGAGGAGCTTCTTCCCTTCCCGGTGGAACCACCTTTGTATCCTTTTGTGATCGAGCCTCCTACCACCGTTGAGTTGGAGAAGTATAACAAATTATGGGCTGAAAAGGAAAGGTTGCGGGAAGAAAATAGTGAGCTAAAGAGAGAAATTTATCAGTGGAAGCATGAGCGGGGTGAAGCTGTTCATACCGCCAAGTTGAAGACAGAGCTTCTTGCTAAAGCAGAAAAAGAGCTTGCTGACATGGTCGCATCCAGAGAAAGAATGAAACAAGCTTTGGATGGTATCAGTAACGTTCTCAGGTCCAAGGAGGAGGAATTAGGCAAGGCTTTGTTGAAGATTCACAGGTTCAATGATCACCAAGAAACTGCCATGGCTGAGAATAAGAGAAAGGAAGACGACTACATAGCTAAGATTGACCAGTTGAAGTCGACGCTCAAGAAGAAAGACGCCCAAATCTTATCAGGGATATTCAAGAGAAAAGTAGTCGAGGGTCGACTCCATGAAGCCATAGCCTCCATGGAGGAACTGAAAGTCCAAGCTGAAGTGAAGAAACCTAGACATGAGGGTCCTAGCATGGATGGTGTTTCTGGAGAAGACGCTTGGGAGTTACATTGCCGATACTTGGATGGGATCATACACAGGAGAGACCTTCTCATTCAAGGGCTAATTCAGAGGCCGAAGCATCCCGATACCAGAAAGTTGTTCAAGGAGATTCAAGACTGGTGCAGAAAGCATAATGGATGGGGGGATTGACGCTTGTAAACTTTGATGATATGCCATAGTTTTCTGTTTTCTTTCATTGTATGTGGATCACCGCCAGGCTTGTTGGTTGGGACCTATGGTTTTTATATTCAGACTCGTTATCTCGGATTTGTGATTGTCGGCATTTGGTTTTCCTCTGGTTTTCTTAATATATGAGCAGAAGTTCTGTTCTATCTTGTTATTAAACTGGAATTAAGGGGTGGATCGCCCTGCTAATATTCAAACATGTTCATTTGCATTTGCATATTCATAATCTTTTTGCATAATCATTTTGCATGACAGGTGTTTATCTCCGGTATTCTTATCTTGTTAAAATCTCAGAATTGCAGAGTTGATCATGGAACGAGTTCAAGCTGAGTTGAGTGAACTGAAGGTTCAGATGAGGCAATTTGGGGAAGACATGCTCCAGGAACAGAGGATGCTGAGGGAGGAGATCAGTCAGATGAAGACTCAGATGGGTTTGGTCATAGAAATTCTGAAAACAATGTTGAAGAAGGAAGACAGCCCTGTGCCCGCTTCCACAACGGAGATCCTTACTCCTCCCATCTCTTTGGAATTTGATCATGGATTACCTCGGGAGTCTCTTCCACAAGCGAAAGTTCCAGAACTCTCCCAACAGCAGCTAGGTCTTGGCTCTCAAGAGAAGCCCAAGGGCAAAAGGTATACACAGGGGCAGAAGAAGTCTGAAAGAGTTTTTCGTCCACTCCCTATGCCATATTCTCAACTATTGCCGTATCTCCTTCAGTTTCAACTGGTACAGAAAAGGACTTTGGCTCCTCTCACCGGCAATCCTCCACCAGGCTATGATGCAAGAGCCCATTGTGATTTCCATTCTGGGGCACCCGGGCATACCGTGGAGGAATGTAGGGCCTTTCAGCACCGAGTACAGGATTTGATTGACGCAGGGGCAATTGAGTTCACGTCGGGCGGCGTGAATGTACAAGGTGATGTTACCCCAATTGTTGCAGAAGAAGTGAAGGTTCTTCCCCTCTTTGCAGGATCCACCTCATACCATGGACTTTCTCCACAGCCTCTTGCTACAGAAGTTTTGCGTCAGCAACCTTTATTTGTGCCTCAGTCAAATGTGGAAAGGAAAGTGCAAGCGCAGGTGAGGCGCCCAAATTAGCACCGACAACAGAGTTTTCAGCAGCAGGGGCAACCAAGACCAAGAGAGCCCAAGAGGATATTTGATCCTGTTCCTATCCCTTATAGTCAGCTATTTACGCGTTTGCTCAAGAAGTCTCTGATTCAAACAAGGGGTACCGTGCCAGTACCGTACCCAATTCCTCTGGATTATGACATGACTGCTAGGTGCGAGTTCCACTCGGAAACGTTTGGGCACACAATTGATGAGTGTAATGTATTCAGGCACAAGGTACAAGACCTGGTAGACTCAGAGATCATTGTATTCACTGAAGATGATATGTATATCAATGGAATCCTCCTTTCTCAAATGAACACACAGTCTGCAAGTACGTCCAGACAGAATTAAGCTTCCTCAGCAATGGCAATCTTCAGCTTCTTTACTTGCATTTTCATTTGTAGTTTTTATTTCTTGTTAAAGCATCGTATGTATGCGAGACTTGTTTGTTTTTTATGATGATATTAATGCAATGAGTATGTTTTCCTTGAAGTAATCCATTCGTATTCACTCTTAAATGTTTTTTTATGCACTGCAATACTAATTTTCTTTGTTTAGAACTCTTGAGGGAGGATGACGAAATAAGAACGCAGGTTTCTAATGGTACGCTTTTGGATAGAACCCTGTTGAGGATGTACAGGCATTGTTCCAAACCCCTAAACACTGGAGATATAAGGGAGATAGACCCTCGTTAACCCCTTTGAGCCTTGGAGTAGGAGTTTCCTTCGTACGAAAGAGTCCTCATACTTAACCCAGGGGCAGGGTAGGCGTCAGTTAGTTTGACCAAGCGTCCAAATTTCAAGGAGAGTGTGCATCCGAGGAACCATTACCTTCTATCCCACCGGCAAAAGGACAAGAGATGCGAAACCACGATGGTCAACCATCAACAACTAAGGAGTGAGACAGTCACAATCCTTTCAAGCAAGCCAGACAACCAGTGTCACACGCTTTGTTCAAAAGAGGAATATAAAAAGAAAGAAAAGAGAAAAGCCCACTAAGTCGAAGCAACTTAGGCAAAAGTTAGGGCATCCCGCTGGACTTCAAAAATCGAAAAAACTCAAAAAAGTCAGTCCAGGCAAAATTAGGGATAAAAAAAAAGGGGAAAAAGCAAAGGCGTTACAAGAGAAAATCCTCGATAAGAACAAATTCGTGTGATTACGGACACAAAAAAAGGGGTGACTGTCATTCCAAACCCTCCTTAGGTGCCAAACCATTAGTGGCATAGGTTCCTTGAAAATCATAAACCTTTTGAGAGATGAGCGTTTTGGTCAGATTAACTGAACATATGACTAGAGAACATCACGAAGAGTGGGTGGGCACCGATAAATTTTGAGCCATAAATCCTTTTTTCTGAAACCGTGAACCAGACCACGTTACAACCCTCAAAAGTCCTAATTGAAACAGGGTTTATTCCGAAAGCGTACTTCAACAGGATAGCGTTCCTGACTCCTATGAGTTGTGCTAATAAGACTTGTTGGTATTGCATGTGTGCATTGTTTTGCCATTCAAAAAACCAAGGTCGCATCCCAGCAAGTGATTCGTTCACAAGGCTTGGCGATGCATTTTCAATAAAAAACTTCAAGGTTAACATGAGTGTTGCATTAGAATTGTCATTCTCATAATAAACATTTTCTGTCTGCATACATGTGCCTAAACATCAATGGCAGCTTACACAGTGAACGTCAGTCAAGAAGCTTGATCCTACCAAGTTGAGATGCTTGAAAATTCTGAAGGACAATCATATCAAAGGGCAGGCTGCCAAGAGACTCAGTGTAGAGTGGGCTCTCCCCAGTAAGTCGTGTTAAGATGTAGCCAATCTGGGGCAGTCACGTCGAGAAAACTCTCCAAAATTCAGTTGTTCTGGGGCGTTCGTTCTAAGATCAGGGGAAAAGTCACTTCAAAGCTCATATTGGGGCAGGCCACCTCTAGGGCGTGAGAAAACGTCTACTCTTGAAAATGGTTAATTGAAAACACCTCCTCAAGGTTCAAGATGCTGAAGCAGAGTATTGTCAAGTCATTACGATTCCCTTCGAGGTAATGTACGTCGTGGATTATAAAGACTGGGGCAGTTATGTCGAGATATGATAAATCTCTCCAAGAGTTTGAAGACCCTGGGGCAGTACGAACGCCCGATCTTCTGTAAAATCCTCTTGAGATGAAAAGTTCAAAGAACCGCTTATGACCATAAAGACAAGTCAGGTTGCAGGGCAACAGATTGTACATCCCCAGCAGTTGGCTCCCCCCAGCATTGAGAAGACCTTCCCCAGCAGGACAAACTTTCCTCAGCAGAGCAGACCTTCCCCAGCAGGAGACTTGGAAAATATTTTCTCCGGATCAAGATGTTATTTCCCCACAGAATCAGGGTGTTCACCTTCCCCATCCAGTCAGGAAGCGTGCTCTCACCGACAATGTCATATTCTAGTCCCCAGCAAGAAGGGAGTAAAGTCATTCTCCCCATCAGCAGGCTAAGTTCAGCAGTACCCCCAAGCAGGCTGGTATCATGGACTACTTTCCCCGGCAGGTTCTGAACCAATTGGATATTAGTAATTTTTTCCGGTTCCATTATTGGCGTTCATTCTCAACTCCCCAACAGAGGAAAAATCTCAGGTTTTGGATGTTACCTTCAGTGAAAGACAGGTGGGGTCCCCGGTAGTTCCTTTTGTGATTTCATCCCCAGCAAAAGTTGTCGATCCGAAGAGTCGATCAGTATGACACTTCTCAGCAGAGTTCCTAGATTCAGAGGACAATTTATTTTTGTCATCCCTAGATGAATTGGTCTTTTCTCTCCGGCATTTATTTTGCTGGAGGGACCCTTTTTGCGTATCATAAGCATTCGCATTGCATCCTCAAACGCGTAGCATTTCCATGTCGTATAGAGCATTACGCCACTATTCAAACATTTGCATTCGAAGCATAAGGCAGGTTTGGTACTTTCTTTGCCAGTTCTCTTTCCCAGCAGAGATGGCATGACTCAGGAGATTTTGGAGGGATGTGTTCCTCATACTGGTGCTCCCCGGAAGAGTTTTTTATTTAGACTTCTCCTTTCCCCGGCGGAGCCATCTTGTCTGTGGATCATGGGTCCGTTGGAAGTTTGTCCGGCCTCTCTCTTTTGTGAAATCCCGTTCTTACCAGAAGTTTTGTTTCACGTTATCCCCAGTGAAGTCGCCATTGATTTTGCTAGTTTCTCTTTATCAGCAGAGATAGCAATCTTTTGAAGATTTTCATCCGTCAGTTTCCCTTTATCAGCAGGGATGACATTTATTTTGCTAGTTTCTCTTTATCAGCAGAGATAGCAATCTTTTGAAGATTTTCGTCCGTCAGTTTCCCTTTATCAGAAGGGATGGCATTTATTTTGCTAGTTTCTCTTTATCAGCAGAGATAGCAATCTTTTGAAGATTTTCGTTCGTCAGTTTCCCTTTATCAGCAGGGATGGAATTTATTTTGCTAGTTTCTCTTTATCAGCAGAGATAGCAATCTTTTGAAGATTTTCGTCCGTCAGTTTCCCTTTATCAGCAGGGATGGCATTTATTTTGCTAGTTTCTCTTTATCAGCAGAGATAGCAATCTTTGGAGATTTCGTTCGTCAGTTTCCCTTTATCAGCAGGGATGACATCTAGTTTGCTAGTTTCTCTTTATCAGCAGAGATAACAATCTTTTGAAGATTTTCGTTCGTCAGTTTCCCTTTATCAACAGGGATGGCATTTATTTTGCTAGTTTCTCTTTATCAGCAGAGATAGCAATCTTTTGAAGATTTTCGTTAGTCAGTTTCCCTTTATCAGCAGGGATGGCATTTATTTTGCTAGTTTCTCTTTATCAGCAGAGATAGCAATCTTTTGAAGATTTTCGTTCGTCAGTTTCCCTTTATCTGCAGGGATGGCATTTATTTTGCTAGTTTCTCTTTATCAGCAGAGATAGCAATCTTTTGAAGATTTTTGTTCGTCAGTTTCCCTTTATCAGCAGGGATGGCATTTATTTTGCTAGTTTCTCTTTATCAGCAGAGATAGCAATCTTTTGAAGATTTTCGTCCGTCAGTTTCCCTTTATCAGCAGGGATGGCATTTGTTTTGCTAGTTTCTCTTTATCAGCAGAGATAGCAATCGTTTGAAGATTTTCTTTCGTTAGTTTCCCTTTATCAGTAGGGATGGCATTTGTTTTGCTAGTTTCTCTTTATCAGTAGAGATAGCAATGTTTTGAAGATTTTCTTTCGTCAGTTTCCCTTTATTAGCAGGGATGGCATTTGTTTTGCTAGTTTCTCTTTATCAGCAGAGATAACAATCTTTTGAAGATTTTCTTTCGTCAGTTTCCTTTTATCAGCAGGGATGGCATTTATTTTGCTAGTTTCTCTTTATCAGCAGAGATAGCAACCTTTTGGAGATTCTTTTCGTCAGCTCCCTTAATCAGTAGGGATGGCATATTTCGAGATTCCTTTGTCAGTTCTCTCTATCAGCAGAGATGACGTAACTTGGGAGAATTTGTTTCCTTACAACATTTATGGCTAATTCTCCGGTGAAGGATTGCAAATTTCTGGGTTCTTTATATTCAATCTCCGTGCATCCTGATTGTTTGAAAGCTGTCGCTATCATACCTTCAGGACCAAGTCGATTGAATAAGGGCAGCTGTTGCACCCCAAAATTTGCCCTCCTTACTTTATTACTAACTGGCTTTTGTTGCATTGCATTTTGCATTATCATGTGTGCATATCATTGGTTCTTAGCATCGGGTTAAGGTGCCTGAGGCAGTGCTTCAGAGGGTCAAGCAAGAGTCCTGGTATTGTCCAAGAGGGCTCAGATGGATCACTCTCTCCTAACCAGTGCATAGATTAGGGCTTTGAGATTCTTGGGTTTATTGCTTCAATGGGCCAGCTCCTTGGGTCTTTATCATCACCAAATGGCATATCTTATCTTTGTTGGAGAGGATACACATCATATTCAGAGGAATTTGGATTTGGAGACTGTGCTATTTCCTCCTAGACTGAGGGTACCACAACTAGGGTTTGCTATAAAGTCAGCTTATTTCGGATTTTTTGGGCTAGACTTGATTCCATGGTACTCCTTGGGTCCCTAAGTACCTAGGGATGTGAGGGTGTCCATCAGTTTGGTTCAGGAGAAGTTCAATTGGCCAATGGATTGAAAATCAGTTGAATTGGGTAAAAGTCAACAGTGAGAGGAGAAGTCAACTGTGGAATTTTGAGGTTCCCTCCAAGGTTTTCAAGGTCTCACATCCTCATATGGTCTTCAAGGGTCAAGTTTCATACATATTTATCAGGAATCAGGAGTTGGTGCAAAGTTTCTAAATTTGGAAAGTGACCTATAATGAAAAGTTTCCTTTTTTGGCAAGTTCCTGCATTTCATTCAACTTGACTTTTCATCATCAAGAAAGCTTCAAATGAATTTTCCTCCAACATGAAAGTTGAAGATATTTTTCTTCTCTTTCCAACAAGTACTATTGGGTCTCCATATCATTTGTGAAACTCCAGTTATGATCAAAAGAAGGCAAAGTGGTTTTTAGGGTTTCATTTTCACAACTTTTAGGTTTTGGGACGTATGGACCTATGATTAATTCCATTGCTTCAAGACATGTTCCAACATCCAAAAACAATTCCTAAGAAGCATTTTTGGCTTTTTAATCAAGTGATTCCATGGTTTATTCTTCACTTATTTTTTATTGTTCAAAAATGCCGAATTATTCAAAAGTCATGAATCAAGAAAGTTTCAAGGCCCAATTTAAATGTGGTGTGATTAGCAACTCAAATGCAAGTGATCCATCATGAAACTTTCAAATATCCATGCATGGAGGAGGTGTGCTTAACATTATGCTATTTTCCAAAATAATTCAAAAAATCATTAAACATGGAATTACCCAAGCCCAATTCATATTCAGTAGAAAACCCTAGTCTATATAAACCTATCCATGCACTGGTTAGGGTTCATTCATGTGCATTTGGAGGAGAACCACAATTTGGAACCCTAAAGCTTTCTTTCCTTGGATCTCACGAATTACAAGGTCTTTCTTCAAAGTTCTTCCACAAATCTCTTCCTGGTGATTTCTAGGACACAACCCAACCACCATTCGCAGCCAAAAGCAAGGATTGGAGCTGTGCCATCTCAGGTTGGTGAATTTTTCGTGCTCCTAAAACTCTTTTTTTTTATGTCTATATTGAAGTGTGATGAATGGTGATTATCCTGATATAATTATTTTTAATTATGGACGTGTGGTTTGCTTGGAATGTTGATTTAAAGTTTTGTGCCCTAACATAATTCCATGCGTTTTTTATTATACGTTGGTCATTTGAAATTTTTGATTGCATATTTGGATTCCTGACGTTTTTCTGGTCAGAATAGTGTACCCATATGCATTTTCTGGAAAAAAAACGCATAACAGCTCACCGGAGAGGGTGGCCGGAGCCCTAACTCCAGCGGCCGGAGAAAGTGCAGTCCGTCGAGGGCCAAAGGAGGAAGAAGGAGTCTGGACCGTTGATTTCCTTGATCCAACTTTCATCTTGGCACCACGTGTCCTTTTAATTTCTGTTTTAATTTAATAATTGCGTGCTTGCTCTTCCGTGAATACTACCGTGCATCTTCAGATCGTGACCCTTGTTCTTTTTTTATTTTTGATCATGCAGTTGTGGTGGTGACACCACATTAATGAGGTCACACGCATGGCTCATGGCTGGTGCATGGTGTACCGATCATTCATGTGGGTGCGTGAGCATGTGTTTATTGTGTGCTGGGTGATCACGTCCGTTGATTCTGATTACCCCTTGATGGTGTTGACCGTATAGCATGCGTTGGATTAAACAATTGGTTGAGATTAATTCTGCATTTTGACTATTACCATGCTCTCCTTTGATTCCGTTTTGGATTTTTTGGCCATTGGGCTTACTATCTGCGCCCCCCCTTAGCCCATTTCAATCATTCCAACGCATTTGGATTACTAAATGCACCCCCCACTTCTTATTTCATTTTTATTTCATTTAATTTATCATTTTCATATTTTAATTATTAAAATTATGTAATTGCATTAAAAAATTACTAAAAATTTCATACATCATATTTATCATTTTAATAATTTTTAAAAATTTTATTTATTTATTTTTATCTTATTTTTTGTCAATTAAGTTAATTATTTAATTCAACTTCTTTTTGAATTATCCATATAATGCATACTTAATTTCTTTATTTTATTTCTCTGCAATCATAAAATATTTTTTATCCGTTCTTTTTGCATTTGTTAGATAACATCGTAAATTGCATAAAAATATTTTTTTATCATTTTTAAAATCATTCCATATTATATTTTTGTCCTTCCCTTTGGCACACTGAGCCCTAATTTCCACCTCAACTTTGCCTAATTATTTGAATGACTAATATCTTGATTTTTTGCAGGGACTTTTGATATGTTGTTTGCCTCTGGTTGAGGAACCTTAATGTTTAATTTGGGAATTTTAGGAGTTATTTTTATAATTATCTGATTTGTTTTCACTTGAGATTTTCTTGCAGGCGCATCTTTGACCTTATATGATTATCTGTTTGAAAAGGCACTTGTGCCATTTGCTTTGGGGCTGTTTCTTTGTTTCTTTGATTCATGTTTGGATGATAATCACTTTTGTTCGCCATTGTTTAAGTTTCACTGGCCTTGATAGTATTTACGTCCATTTCGTACTAACCTTTTATGCTGGGACTAAGGTAATTTCTTTAAGGGTATGGATAAATATCCATGGTCACCCTTACTTTGTCCTTCCCTCATCTTCATCCTTTAGGGTTTAGGTTGAACCTCACTAACCGTAGGTCACCCATGCATGATGACTTTAGGATTCATAGTCCCCCTTAGAGTTATCTTTGTGTCTTCTCTCTTCTCATTTCAAATTTCTTTAAAAACTTAATAAGAATAAGGTGTATTGCGCACGAGCCTTAAGTATGGGGAATGAGAAATGAGGGGCTTCCTCTCATCTTTCTAGAGTGCTTAGCGAGCGTCTTGTCTTGGGACGATGCGTTAAGTATTCGCCCCTGTGCCCTAGACTTTGGTGCAATGCGACTTAAGAACTAACTTAAGCTACTTCTGTCCTAAAAGATACAAACCAACCTCAAACCTTTTTTGTCCTTCGGGATTTCCAAACTTAAAGGCTATTTTCAAAAAGGGCACGTTACCTTCCGTCTGAGACGCAAACAGGCATCGACCCTAACTGCCGGACGCGAACTTAACGTCGCTCATAAAAAACACAAAAAGAACTTGGTCCAAACTACGTTGACTCTGAATTCCCCATTGCACAAGGGGGGTACGTAGGCCTAGGACGTCGACGTCCTACCGAGTCTGTCTTTGTCTTTCCCTCTCCCGTTTTAGTACATCCCTAGATGATAGTATAACTTACCCTTAGAATAGACAACAAGCGTGGATCCCATCGAGTACGATGGACGCGTGGGTGCTAGCACCTTCCCCTCGCGTAACCGACTCTCGAACCCAGGTTATGGTTGTGATGACCATTCCTTTCCCCCCTTCCTCAGGTTTATGCAGTGTTCCCTTTCCATCTCTTGGGATAAATTTACACGGCTGGCGACTCTATTTTTCCGCGCCACTCTCGCGTTTGTACCTGGATGAAAATCCTGGGAGCGACAACTGGTTGCTTGCCAGCCAGACAAGCCTTTCGTATGCGAGGACATGCTCGCAGAAATGGAATTTTTATGTCGACCAGGTTTAGGAAATGTGCCCGCGAAAACGACATTTTTATGTCGACGAGCCCTGACAAATACATGACTTGTGCGCATTGTCGAAGAAGATATGCTCGTGGGGACTATAGAAGACTTGGTGAATGTAACATCTAGCTTTGGGAATGCCAAACGAAGATTCTCTTCTGACACGTGGTGGTGCATTTAATTCCTGTTAGGCCTAGGGGTCTAGGCTATGATGGTCTTTGTGCTTCCCAAGTGAGCAAGTGCTTAGAAAAAAAATGAGGGAGAGAATTCATTTGCACACTTCACGCAAATTCCTCTCCTCTAATCCCTTTGCTCTGCAACTTGTACTTTCGTCAGAGTTTCTTCGTCGCCGTCGATCTTCAATGTCCACGCCGTGATCTTCATCTTCAACCTCTCTATCACCAAGTAAGTTCTTCACCTCTCTGTTATTTCTATGGTGTTCTTCATTTTCTAGGAATTTGCATGAGTTTTCCGGTGAATGTTCATGTATACTTCGATGAACACATGAATTTCTGGAAAATTCATGAAGAACATGAAGAACACGAAGAACATAGGATGAATGTCTATGAATATAGCGTAGGATTATGTGGATCTTCCTAGATTCTGGTTAAGATTAGTTTTAAGTTTGTGGTCGGCCATTAGGCCTATTCGACTCGAAAGTTGACTTTCGCGTGACAAGTTTAATTTCGTCGAGGTGGCGCATCCTCGTGGAATGCGTTCGCAGATCCGCGGAGGCTCGTCCCTGTTTTATGGGGAAGGGATGTCGCCGCGTCCCGGTGTTGTCGATTAGGGCTCGAGGGCGTCCTCGACTTATTCGTCGCCCTTTCACTTGATTAGTGGTGGAAGGGTAGATTTGAACTTTGACGTCGAATTTAATTTTTCTTCCTCTGCTTTTCAAGTGAAATGGCCGACAGACACGAAGGGGTCATCCCCGATGCTGGGGCTGCTAACGGGGCGACTGAGCGACCCGTCGAGCATGAAAATATCTGAATGGGTGAGGGGGACATTGAATGGATCGCCCAAGAACCATTTTCGACGAGATCGACCTTTACTGAAGAGGAAGCACATGAGTTTCCCTATCTTGAAGACTAGGCAGAGGGTGCGCCCGCGTATTGGAGGGCTATATGTCCCACGAAGAGCGACCAGATCTGTTTGGTGTATCTGGGGATGCGATTCCACACGTATGAATTTGCCTTGATGGAGGCGAGGTATCGTCTGCTGTTCACCGACTTCCAAGAGGCCATCTTTTGCCATCTAGAACTGTGCCCGACCCAACTTCATCTGAACGCACTGGCGTTTATCAGGGCCTTTAAGCTGGTTTTTCGTTACTTGAGAATCAGGGCCACCGTGGATCTCTTCTTCTGCATTTTTCAAATTCAGAGGAGTACAGCAGGCCCGAAACAGAGCTGGGTATCCTTCAAGCAGCAGAGCAGGCCGTTCTGGCCGTATTCAGAATCTGTCAGAAACTTCAGGGACAAGTTCTTGGTTGTGAAGCCTGTCTCGGAGACGGCCAAGAGGTCCATATCCACCCTAGAGACGGTGGAAGTTGATGGTCGGGAAGTGGTGAAGGCAGTGTCAAAGTTCACATTAGAATGGGTGTATGCCCATTTTAGATACAGGATCGACCAGTTTCTTGTCAAGCACGAGCAGCTCAGTGACGGGGACAAGGAGTCTTTACGGGCATTACATGCCTATGTAGAGAGCTTCATCCCTGCCTTCGTAGTGGACAGGGATGGTAAAGAGTTATACGGGGACGATGGAGAGCCTGCTCAGGCGACTCGTTATATTAATACCAAGGCCCTCCTTGAATGTGAACGGGAGGATGTTGCGTTTGAGCTCCTCGGTATAGTTTACTTTTTCGCATGCACTTTTAATCTCCTGTTTCACGTGTTAACCTCCCATTTATTTTTTCAGGAAAAATTTCGAACATGAGAGAGCATCTGGTTAGGTCCGCAGCGGATAAAAATTTGAAGAAGATGCCCTCAGTGCCTAAGGTTGATGCTGGCAAGCAGCAGGCAACATTGGAGAAATTTGTGGGCGGCAACGCCTCCGTTCCGAGGAGCACTTCGAACCCTCCCACTCCGGACAACACAAACAAGAGGAAGAGGGGCGACGTTGGATCTTCCCCAGCTGGTGGGTCGAGCAGCTTTGTCGGGGGTAAATTTGTACTGCCCCCGTGCTATCTCCAAGGAAGGATGTTCGACGGGGAAGTCTCTGTCGTGGTCCCAGACCTGGAGGCGTCGGCCATCCTGTCCGCCGACCCTAAGGTGAGGAGGAAGCTTCTCTGCCAGGATGCGACCGCTGTGATGATAGTGCTGGAGGCGGCGCTGGCCCTAGGTGATGCGGAGACAGTTCCGCTCGCGGGCCTTAAAAAGGCCAAATCCACGATCACCGACCTGGAGCTGGAGAACGTGGAGATCTATAACGAGTTAACAAATCTCCAAGGAAATCTGGAGGCCAAGATCACGCTCCAGAAGGAGGTGACCCAGATGAAAGGGGAGGTGACTAAGGTGAATGAAGAAAATGCCCGTCTGAAGGCGAAGGTGGCCGAACTGGAGGTCTCGTCGACGGTTGGTCAGGATGAGACTGACGATGAGAATGCCCTAAAGACCTGGAAGGACCTGATCGAGAGGATTCACATCATCGAGCAGATGAAAGCTCTTAACTCTGATGTCCAGCTGCTAACCGAAGGGATGAGTGTTCTCAACATGGTCGTCAATGGCGAGGTGGTTCCTCCAGAGGTTCCCGATGATGCTGTTTAGTTGTTTGTATTTGTACTTTGTTGGCCTGTGTGCCATTTGGTTTGTAATATTTTTGTCGGGCATAACCCTCCTCTTGTAATATTGACTACTCTGGCCTTTAGGCCATATTTATATAAATATCTTGTGTTTAGCATATTGTATGTTGCATTTATTTGTGTATGCTTTTAACATTGAATGCTGAAATTCTGGTACCAGATATGTGATGTCACACACAATGTCACAACAACACACTTTGAACAATGGACACAAACAACACAATAGAATAACACACAGATATGTTTACCCAGTTTATTTCAAACAACTTAATCTGGGGGCTACCAAGCCAGGGATGAATTTCACTACTTGTAGAATTAAATTACAGACTCAACAACCCAGTTGACAATCTCCTAACCTTAATTCCTACTAGTGACTTTCTACCTAAGAAACCACTTAGATATGAGAACACTACTCAATCCATAAAACCTCTCAAAGAACAACCTTTTTGAGAAACCTTGATCCTGCTTCACAGCTTTGATCAAGTTACACAACTCTCTTTGCTTCACAACCTTAGAGAGGACAAATCACCAATTCACACTAGAATGGTTCACTCACAATTCGTACAAATATCCAAGACACTCAGCCTATGCTCTTGATCTTCAATCTGTACTTTTTCCTTTGGTCTTATGCGCTTTATATAGCCACCTGAATTGGGCTTGGATCTCCTGCAATATCTGACTTGATTTGTTATTTAAAACTGAATCTTCAAAACAGATTTTCTCCTAAAATATTTTCAAATATTCAACCTTTTAAATCTCCTACAAATCTGCACCAGATCTCCTATGCAGTGAAGAATATCTAAACCAAGATATTCGCATCCAATGAGACAACTTGCTCTCCACAATTCCAGCTAAAACGCAAACCCTAACTACATCACAAACCTGATGTTATTAATTCTGCAGATCTAATGTCACAACATCGCTTGTGACATCAGACATCCAAATTAACTCTTAACACAACCCAGTGTTAAGACTCAATGTTGTGACATCATCCATGTGACATCAAACATTGAACAACTTTACTACTTAACACAACCCAGTGTTAAGACTCAATGTTGCAACATCACCACCTTGACATCAACATTGAACATACTTTGTTTTACCAAAATTCTAGCCAATCCAAGAAACTAACAATCTCCCCCTTTGGCTAATTTTGGCTAAAACAATCTCTGCACCTTCAGAGACTTCAGCAGCGGAATAAACTTCAATATTTTTGAAACTTCAAGCAGCAGCATCTTCAATACATAAAGACTTCACTTCACACAGAACTCTGCTGCAGCACCATCTTCAACAGCTACAATTTTCAACAATCAACAATGGTGCTCCCCCTCAAAACAAGAACCAGCATACCAGCTATTCAGCAGATCAACAATTACTCCCCCTTAATTTCTGCACTTCTGCATCACATCACTTTAACAGCATTTGACATTTGTACTCTTTGATACTCTTGGCTCACTTGGCTATTTCTCCCCCTTTTAGCCACAATTAGACAAACCCCATCAAGTAACTCTAAGTACAGTTAGTACTACCCTAGCTCTCATTGTCAGTCTCATAGACAACAAAAAGACATAACAAATCATAGAACAAAACAGGTGCATATACTTGCACAATATTCAAATTACAAACCAAGCACAACAGTGCAGAATCAAAAACAGCAGAAATAAAACTAAAACTACTTAGAAGGAAAATCAAATAAACTAGTCTTCACTTGATCCATCTCCATGATCAACATCCTCATCATCTTCTTCTGAGCAATCAGCATTGTCCTTATCAGATTCATCATTTTCTTCATTGGCACTTTCAACAGGAACATCATCACCATTGTCTTGTTCTAACTGCTGGATCAGCTTCTCAAGTTTTTCTTTTCAGACCAGACTGATACTGATGACTGCATCAAGGTCTTTGCACATGGTCTTCAATTCTTCAATCAGTCCAGCCTTTGTAGTCTTCTTCTTGTCTTCAGCAATTGATGTTACAACAATGTCTGGAACATGATGTCCAGTAAATAACTTAGGGTGTAGGGACAAGGCTGTCTTCCTCTGGCAAGCTATATCTGAGCTTGTTAAAGTCTCAGGTTGCTGATCTAAAATGATTCCACAAACCAAAGAGGGGAATGCTATAGGTAACTTGACAGCATTGGTTTCAACATGTTTTACCATCTGGTTAAAAATGTAGCTTCCAAAGTCAAATTTCATCTTCTTTCCAACAGCAGAGATAAACTTTCCAAGACCAACAACAATTGTTGTTTTATGGTTGGTTGGCACCCAGTTAGCTGTACCAATCTTGTGAAGAACGGCATACTTGATGTTGAGTTTGCTAGTCTTTAGCTTCTCTTTCAATGGCCAAACCTTCACTTGTCCAGCAGTAATCTCCTTGCAGATATCATTATCAGTAGACTCAAGATCACTACACTCTCCATCATCTCTACCTAGATATTTGTTGATGATACTAGGAGAAAAATTAATACACTTCCCTCTAACAAAGACTTTCATGAAGTCTGTGCTTCTCTTATCAGTAATGTTGACAGGGATGTTTACAATAAACTCTTTGACAAGCCCTTCGTAACATTTAGGAAGTTTTGTCACAGTCTTCTCCAGTCCAGCAGTATTAATTAATTCCATAATTTCCTCCATTTCCAAAGCTTCTTTACCTAGTTCCCTTTCCAGGGCTAGTCTTCTCTGACAAACAAACTTCCACATAGATGCACTACTGGCATAATGGAAAGAAATGTTATCAATTGGAACTTCAGGAACCTTATCAGATATTCTCTTTAGAATAGTTTTCCTGACAGACGTGATGTCCTGAACATCATCTTCGACATCATAGTCAGACTCTGAATGCTCCACAATCTTCCTCTTTCTAGGATTTACTTCCACTTTACTCCAGGCTTTTGCTGGCCCAACAACAATGTTCTTCCTCTTTTCATCAGATGACTTCTTAGGAGAGGGTTCAACCTTCTTTCCCTTCCTAGATTTTAATCTCTTTACAATACTTGGGACAGCTCTTGCCATTACCTCATTATCTGATAGATCATCTACATTGATCACATCGGCATTATCTTTACCAACAGAAGTAGGTTCAGCAGATGTCCTAACATTCTCCTCAACATTTGTTTCTTCATGCATGTCTTCACTCTGATCAGCATCTTCAATAGCTATTATTGCAAGTTGTTGAAGACTTGACTTACCTCCTTGCATGTTATCTTTCTTAGCTGGCATCTGATTCAGAGGAATTGAAATTCGTTTAACAGGGATGCCTTTGTCCAGAATTTTTGAGGCAAGATTACCCATCCTTTTGTCTACATCAAACTTCTCCTCAATAGACTGAGAAGTAGATGATTTTGGCACAGTTTTGTCACCAAATAACGCACTAGTAACAACTTTCTTTATTTCAAGATTCTTAAAGACAGTAGCAGGTCTTTTAGGAGTTAGTTTAGTGGGTCTCGAAGTACCTGATTCAGGAAGAATTGTTGAGATGGGCTCAATGTTCATAGGATCGGATGCTGAACCTTTGTCAGTGGAAACCCTAGCTATTCCTTTTGTAGAACTTTGAAACGCAGATTTCTTGGATGGAGAAGCCATGAATCCTTCGAGATAGGTAAGATTTAGCGAGGATTGATTCTTGAAGGCGAAGAAGATGAACAGTTGTGAGAACAGGGCTTTGAATAAACGTGATGTTGCAACAATAGGAAATGATGGTCTAAGGTAAGGAGCTTGATTCTGAGTATCAGTTAATGACCAATAAATGAATTTCTTCCTCCATACAAACTTTCCTTTTAATTTAAAAGGATTTACATCAGAATTCATTAATTCTGATTGCCCTTTCAGTATCCTTTCATGCTTGATGTTACCACCTGATGTTACAACATCAACCATAATATCACCATATATGCTGACCTCTTTTGGTATCCATTGATAACAATTATCCTTGGATCTAGCACCCTTCAAAACAACCTGATTATGTTCGTCAGTTACCACACACTCATCTTTGGTGTAGCTAACTTTATAACCTTCATCACACAATTGGCTTATGCTGATCAAATTTGCATTTAAACCATTGACAAACAGAACATTGTCAAGTTCAGGTCCACCACCACACTTTACTCTTCCAACTCCTGTAGCCTCTCTTGTATCTCCATTTCCAAAGATTACATCTTTTGAAGAGCAAGCAATAGTATCTTCCAATTTAGCTTTTGATCCAGTCATATGCTTTGAACATCCACTGTCAAAGTACCAAGTATCCTTGTCAAACTGTCTATCTGAAGTGTGGGCTAAAAGACACTTCACTTTCTCCTTAGGAACCCATTGTTTAACAACTTTGGGCCTGGCCTCCTTTAGTTTGCTTTGAGGAGCAGATTGCAGTTTAAAACAAGAGTACTGCATATGTCCAGACCTTCCACAATAGAAGCATCTGACTCTATCATCTCTGAAGTGGTTATTTCTTCTGCCACTTTAATGATGATACTGTTGGTGCCGCCACCCATAATAATGTCTCCTTCTACCATAGTTGGCCTGTCTTCTATGGTGCGGTTGTCTTCTCCGGTACTGAGGATGTTGTCTCCTAGGCTGTCTCCTATGGTGATGAGGCTTCCTTCTTCCATAGTAATGAGGCACAACATTGTTGTATCCATATCCATATCCATACCAGTTTCCTTGATGTTGAGACATCTGATGAGGCATGTTCTGTTTGAACCTGGCAGCTTGCATGCTCTTGTGATATTGGGGAGGCATATACTGACTAGCTCCTTGGGGCTGCATCTTCCTCTGATGAGGACCATTCTTCTTCTCAACATTCTGAGGCTGTGAATGAGCACCCTTCTCAGGTGTAGGATCCTGTCTCTTTGTTTAATGTTGAGACATTGGTTGGGACACCTCCTTCTTGGTTCCTGAAGTGCTTGCTTCAGCAGATACCTTCTTCTCAACCACAAATCCTATGCCTGACTTATCTCCAGCAACCTTTTCTGTCTGAAGGATCTTATCAAGTGTGTCTGTACCACTATTCAACATCCTAACAGATTTGGTCATATGATCAAGATGAGCTTTGACTAATAAGACTTCATTTTCCAAATCAGCTTTAGCAGTCTCAAGCTGAACAATCTGTTTCTTCTATTTTTCACTTTCTTGACAGATTTCTGCACTCTTCAGACAAAGCTCTTGATAAGTGGAAGCTAACTCCTCAAAAGTCAGTTCCTCATCACTTGAATCACCATCAGAAACAACTGTTCTAGTTAAAGCTTTGACATGTTTGGCTGACTCTCCTTCACTCTCACTGTTAGAGTCTGACCAAGAAACTGTCATTCCTTTCTTCTGCTTCTTCAGGAATGTGGGACATTCTTTCTTAATATGTCCATGACCTTCACACTCAAAGCACTGAACACCCTTGTCTTGAGCAGTCTTCTCTTCATCCTTCTCCTTAGACTTGCTGATGTCAGAAGCGATGTTCTTGACATTAGGCTTGAAGTTCTTGTTCATTCTTTTGAACACCTTGTTGAACTGCCTTCCCAACATAACAATGGCCTGCGATAGATCCTCCTGGGATTCAGCACTATTCCCTTTCTCTTCTTGATCATTTGAAACCAAGGCTATACTCTTTGGCTTCTTTTCTGGTTCTTCCTCATTCAACCTAAGCTCAAAAGTTTGAAGAGACCCAATGAGCTCATCAACCCTCATCTTGCTGATGTCTTGAGCTTCTTCAATTGCAGTCACCTTCATCTTGTACCTCTTAGGAAATGACCTAAGGATTTTCCTTACAAGCTTTTCTTCTGACATCTTTTCTCCAAGAGCACTGGATGCATTGGACAGCTCAAGAATACTCATGTGGAAGTCATGGATAGTCTCATCTTCCTTCATCTTCAGACTTTCAAACTTCGATGTTAGAAGATGAAGTCTTGACATCTTAACTCTAGATGTTCCTTCATGTGTAGCCTTCAAAATATCCCAAGCTTCCTTAGCAACTTCACAGGTATTGATCAACCTGAATATGTTCTTATCCATTCCATTGAAAATTGCATTTAAAGCTTTGCAATTACCAAGGGCAAGCTCATCTTCTTCCTTGGTCCATTCTTCTTCAGGCTTCGGCTTTGAGGTGCCCTCTTTTGTGAAGGCAAGCTTCTAAATGGTTTTGATGAAGACAACATTATTCATTCAAGATGTTATGCTTGCTAAAAAAGAATGGATCAAGACATTGAAGCTAGAACAATGTTTTTAATTTTTACAAGTCTTGAAGAATTCTCAAGTATAATCAAGGTATAACTCTCACTTATCAATATGGGTGCATACAAGTGTTCAAAAGTGTCTCAAGCATGCAATATATATTGATAAAATAGTTCTCAAAATATTTCTTTAATTGGAAAAATTATTTTTCATTTTTGAACCATGTTAAATCACTTTCAAATATAATCTATTGACTTGGATAAATCAATAGATGTTGCATAATATTGGTTCAAATATTTAGACAAATTTTTAATTTTTCAATTTATTTAAACATTCAGTTTTTAGTTAATTACGGCGTTTTGAACCGACGTAATTAACCAAAATAACCGCCACATTTTACAACGTGTTGTAATTTTGAATATTTTGTTACGTTAAGCTTTGTGCAATCGATTTGCACATAGGTGCAATCGATTTGCACCTGAACAAAATTGAAAAATCATCATTTTTCATAACACCTCTTCATGCCTCTCTTCATGGAACCTTTTCATTATGCAATGGCATTTGTTCATGAATTTTTTTACAGTTTTTACCATGTTTCCTAAGGGTGTTATGTGCATATAAATACATGATTTTTCAAATCTTTTTTTAACCCTCCTTGCTAAAATTTCAAACAATCATTCTTTTACTAAAACCTTCATTTTATCAAAGTGTTCTTCAAACTTTTCTATGTGAAATTTCTGCACTTAAACTTTCATACTCATTGCATTAGTTTCATTATTATTGAGTCGAACACTTGTATAATATCATCAAGAGTGATTGTTACAAAAAGGAGAAGATCAATCTTTGGATTGATATATTGAAGAATCAAAGTTTCATCTACTTATTCAAAATTCAGAATTATTGTAAAATCCTAATGGTCCAACAATTGTTTGGTTTTAGGTGTTGACTATAAGGGAAGGATTGTTTCTCTTATAGGGTTTGTTAGAATCCTTGTTATCCGGATTGTGGATACAAGAGGTCCATTGTAAGATTTGTTCTTGGTTGGACTTTAAACTTGTAAAATCCAAGAGGGTGTTCTTGGTGTGGATTGTTAGAGTCTTGTATAGGAAGACTAGGTGTGTCTTGTCCTAAGATCTAACATTAGTGAAATTCTCTTTCATGTTGAAAGGGGAGTGGAGTACTCTCGGTGTGTGAGGGGAACCACTATACGTCTCGGTGTTCAATTACTTTCCGCATTTACCGTATTTCAACACTTAGAAATTTTAGGAAAGTAAAACTCAAGTTCATTTAAAAATCGGGATAAATCTCTAAGAGCCTAATTCACCCCCCTCTTAGGCACAAATATAACTTACATCTTTATCTTTTCCAGCATCATCTTTTTCAAACACAACAGGTGCTTTCCATTTTTTAATGATAGCCTTCCAAGCCCTGCTGTCCAAGGATTTCAAAAAGGTGATCATCCTTGGCTTCCAATAATCATAATTCGAGTCATCCAAAATAGGGGGTCTGTTGACAAATCCTCCAACTTCTTTGTCCATCTTTACACTAGAAAGTAACTTCCCTAGATCTCACCCAGTGACAGACAAGATGCCTGCTCTGATACCAATTGAAATTCTGGTACCAGATATGTGATGTCACACACAATGTCACAACAACACACTCTGAACAATGGACACAAACAACACAACAGAATAACACACAAATATGTTTACCCAGTTCAGTTCAAACAACTTAATCTGGGGGCTACCAAGCCAGGGATGGATTTCAATACTTGTAGAATTAAATTACAGACTCAACAACCCAGTTGACAATCTCCTAATCTTAATTCCTACTAGTGACTTTCTACCTAAGAAACCACTTAGATATGAGAACACTACTCAATCCCTAAAACCTCTCAAAGAACAACCTCTTTGAGAAACCTTGATCCTGCTTCACAGCTTTGATCAAGTTACACAACTCTCTTTACTTCACAGCTTTAGAGAGGATAGATCACCAATTCACACTAGAATGATTCACTCACAATTCGTACAAATATCCAAGACACTCAGCCTATGCTCTTGATCTTCAATCTGTACTTTTTCCTTTGGTCTTATGCGCTTTATATAGCCACCTGAATTGGGCTTGGATCTCCTGCAATATCTGACTTGATTTGTTATTTAAAACTGAATCTTCAAAACAGATTTTCTCCTAAAATCTTTTCAAATCTTCAACCTTTTAAATCTCCTACAAATCTGCACCAGATCTCCTATACAGCGAAGAATATCTAACCCAAGATATTCGCATCCAATGAGACAACTTGCTCTCCACAATTCCAGCTAAAACGCAATCCCTAACGACATCACAAACCTGATGTTATTAATTCTGCAGATCTAATGTCACAACATCGCTTGTGACATCAGACATCCAACTTAACTCTTAACACAGCCCAGTGTTAAGACTCAATGTTGTGACATCACCCATGTGACATCAAACATTGAACAACTTCACTACTTAACACAGCCCAGTGTTAAGACTCAATGTTGCAACATCACCACCTTGACATCAACATTGAACATACTTTGTTTTACCAAAATTCTAGCCAATCCAAGAAACTAACAAATGCTTAGTATGGATGCTTTGCTCGACTTGTTATTGTTACGCTCGACAGTTTGGGGAACTCGTTAAGGAAGCGAAGCGGTTTCGCCGGTGGTGGGACTAGGATCTCGGTTGAGGTACTAATCCCATGGGGCTTGGACTGTCCCATCGCAAGCTGGGTGTCCTGCCATATTGGTGCGGCAACGGCGGAGCTAGATTGAGGTATCCCTGTTGATCATAGAGTTTGCTCGTCCCATAAATAGAATCTGGCCAGCCCTGTAGAGTGAAGGATTGTGCTTGCACCGGGGCACAGTTCTGTGGCTGAGTCGTCTACCCTTAGTGGGGTGATTTCGTCGGTAGTTAGTCCTGACTAGTGGCTGGTCCTAACAGTAATATTATTTGAGCTTCTCAGCGTTCCAAGGTCGAGCAAATGGTTATCCGTCTAGCGTCTCTAGGTAGTAGGCTCCAGTGCCTGTTTTTAATTTGACTCTATAAGGTCCTTCCCAGTTTGTGGCCAGTTTGCCCTCACGCGAATCCTTTTGGTTTCTGCATAGGACCATGCTACGAACTGGAAAGTCGCGCTTTATGACTTTGGCATCGTGGCACAACGTTATTTTTTGTTTCAGCGAAGCTTCACGGAGAGTTGCCCCTGATTGGATCTCTTTGACCAGGTCGAGTTATTCTCTCAAAGCCTTGTCATTTATCTCTTCGTCGAGGGGAGCTTCTGTTCGTCTGGAAGGTTCCCTGATCTCCACCAGTATCACTGCCTCAGTTTCGTAGGCTAGTCGGAAGGGAGTCTCCCCGGTGGTGGAGTGTGGGGTTGTTCTATAAGCCCAGAGCACGCTGTGTAGCTCTTCGACCCATCTCTTCTTAGCTTCACCCAACCTTCGTTTTGGACCTCGAAGGATTACCCTGTTCGCGGCCTCTGCTTTCCTGTTAGTCTGGGGGTGCTTGATGGACGTGAAGTGTTGCTTTGTACCTAGTTTGGCGACGAAATCTTAGAACTTCCTATTCGTGAATTGGGTTCCATTGTTGGTCACAAGGGCCTGGGGTACTCTGAATCGTGCAAGGACGTTTCTTTTGTAGAAACGAAGTATGTTGAAGGTTGTGATCTTCGCGAGAGCTTCGACTTTGATCCAATTTGTAAAGTAATCGACGGCCATAATCAAAAATTTGTTTTGGTAAGACCCCATTGTGAAGGGGCCGAAGATATCCATCCCCCGCCAGGCGAAGGGCCACAGCGAGGACAGAGTTTTCAACTCGTTAGGGGGTGTCAAGTGCATGTCCCCTTGGCGCTGACACCAGTCACATTTATGGACATGCTCCTTAGCGTCATTTTGCATGGTCGGCTAATAGTATCTTGTTCGCAGGGCCTTTCGTGCCAATGATCTCCCTCCCAAGTGTTGCACGTTGATACCCTCGTGAATTTCCTGGAGAACTTCGGGGACCTTGTCCTCCTCGACGCATTTCAGGAGGGGAATGGAAAATCCTCGTCGGTAGAGTTTGTCATCGACCAGGACGTATGAGAAAACCCTTCGTTTGGTCACACTGGCCTCCTTGCTATCCTCGGGCAGCTCCCCTGTAGTGAGGTATTTATATACTGGGGTCATCCAGCAGCTGTTGTCGTTAATGGCGTTGACGTAGAGTAGCCCCGATGGCTTTTCGATACTTGGGCGGGAGAGTACCTCCTGTATGAGAGATTTATTGCCACCCTTCTTTCTGGTGCTAGCCAGTTTTGACAGGACATCTGCCCGAGTGTTTCGTTCACGAGGGATGTGCTGAACTTCCCACGCGTCGAACTTAGCTATCCTTTCTTTCACCAGCGTCAGGTACTCGACCAGGTGATCATTTTTGGCTTGGTATTCTCCTCGTACTTGGGATGCCATGAGTTGGGAATCTGTGAAGATCTTCACTTCCTTGGCACCCAAGTCTTCGGCCAACCATAAGCCTGTGAGGAATGCCTCGTACTCGGCTTGGTTGTTTGACATGGGGAAGGACAGGACTAGAGATACCTCAATTTGGATTCCTTCCTTGTTCTCGAGGATGATATCGGCGCCATTACCCGAGGAGTTAGATGCTCCGTCAAAGAAGATGGTCCATTTATACACCCCGCTAGGCAGGGATACTGGAGGTGTCATTTCAGCCACAAAATCGGCCAGGACTTGCGCCTTGAAGGCCTTCATGCCCTCGTAGTGGATGTCAAACTCGAACAACTCTAAAGACCATTTGAGCATTCTACCGGCCATGTCTGGCCGGCTAAGCAGCTGTCTTATGGGCTGGTCTATTTGCACCACTATTGTGTGGGCCAGGAAGTAATGCCTTAGTCTCCTCGCTGCATTGATGAGGGAAGGAGCGACCTTTTCGATTTACTGGTACCTGAGTTCTGGCCCTTGCAAGGCCTTGCTCATGAAATATATGGATTTTTTCCCGTCGGGTGTTTCACGAATGAGGGCGGCGCTCATGGCTTCACTGTTGATGGAGAGGTACATGTACAACGTCTCCCTGTTATCTGGTCATGAAAAAACGGGGGGTTCAAACAAGGCTCGCTTGAGGTGGATCAGAGCCTGCTTGCATTCCTCTGTCCACTCGAATATGACTTCCTTTCTGAGGAGTTTAAAGAAAGGCAGAGCGTGTTAGGCAGACTTAGCCACGAAGCGAGAAAGTGAAGTGAGCATCTTGTTGAGGGATTATATGGATTTCTTCGACCTTGGCATTGGGAATTTAGTGACTGCCCGACATTTGTCAGGGTTGGCCTCTATCCCCCTCTCGGTGAGGTAGAAGCCGAGGAATTTCCCTGCCCGCACCCCGAAGGTGCATTTTTTTGGGTTAAAACGCATTTTGCATTTTCTCGCTTGGTCAAAGACCTTTTACAAGTGGACTGTGTGATCGGATTCCTCTTGGGACTTCACGATCATGTAATCCATGTATACTTCGAGCATGTCCCCGATTTTATATCGGAAGACCTTATTCATCATACGCTGGTACGTGGCCCCAACGTTTTCAGACCGAAGGGCATTGTGTTGTAGTAACAGTTCCCCGACGAGGTCATGAACGCGGTATATTTCTTGTCCTTTTAGGCCATGGGAATTTGGTTGTATCCCGAATAGGCGTCCATGAAGGACAAGAGCTTGAAACCTGCAGAATTGTCTATAAGCTTATCTATGCTGGGCAGAGGATAAGCATCCTTCGGGCAAGCCCGGTTGAGATCAGTATAATCAATGCACATGCGCCATTTTCCATTATGTTTCTTGATAAGTACAATATTAGACAGCCAGGTCGTATACCTGGCCTCCGAGATAAATTTTGCCTCTAAGAGGTCTTGTATAAGTTTTTAGGCAGCATGTGCCTTTTCATCGGATTGCTTATGCCTACGCTGCGCGACGGCTCGGACAGCTGGTTCGATGGTTAGTTGATGGCATGCAGTCTCAGGGTCAAGGTCGGGCATGTCCGTGGTGCTCCAAGCAAATAGATCTGCATTGTCCTCCAGGCATGTCTTCAACTGCTGCTTTACCTCGTCGGGCAGCCCTGCGCCTATCTTCACTCCTCTGTTCAGGTTATCTCTGAAGGTGATGACCTCGAATTCCCCGTCAGGTATTGGATGCATGACGGTTGACGCAGGGGAGCTGCTGAAATGCCTCTGTTCCCGTCTTCCTAGCCTTCTTCAGAAATTCGACTGTCGAGGTCGATTGTGTACACTGGGGAAGCCGGCTTCTTGTCAGACTGACTTTCCTCGCCAGGATGGTCTTCCTCCCTTGCCCGCTTGGCGGCCTTGGGTGCTGCACCGATTGAGCTTTGTCCTCGGATAGTTGCTTCAAAGCATCTCCTCGCAACTTTTATATCCCCGTACAAAGTCGCGACTTGGCCTTTCTCCGTATAATACTTCATCTTGAGATAAACGGCTGAAGGAACAGCGATCAGCTCCGCTAGAGTTGGTCTACCCAGGATACATTGGTACAACGATGGACAGTCAATTACCATAAATTGAGTTTTGATCGACTTTGATGCCTCCTCTTCCCCGAAGGTGACTGGAAGCTCCACGTACCCCTAGGGTTTGGCGGTAGCTCCGTTGAATCCTTGCAGGTCGGATCCTACGTATGGTGACAGATTCTTCTGGTCCAGCTTTAGGGCACGGCATGATAAAAAAAATAGTAAGTGTACTATTTTTGCCGATTATAGTTTAATAAGGGTTTTATCCCCAGTATCGATCACAAGGACTGCGTGGTAAAATACAAGCTTTATCGTAACTCAATTGAACAAAAGTAATTAGGGGTGTAGTTTTTGTGTAATAGTGTGCAAGGGGAAATAAAATAAAGCAATAAAATTGAGATTTAAGACAATTATGAGAAGTATGTTAGGGAAAATGTATGAATTGCCATGTAACAACCTTAATCCTAATTTCAGAGACACGACTTATTTTAATTAATTTCTTGACTGCACGGTGTTTAATCCTAAGTCATTAGTGAAAAAACCTTTGATTTCATTATCTGACCACTCTGTCCAGATGTAATCAGATTTGAAATCAAGAATTATAATGTCAACATTTTTCCAAGTGCATGAGGGTATTCCTTGTCCTAGGTAATATTTACTGGTGCATTATCGTTCAAAAGCATTAACACTGGTTTGTCCGACCTAAGGTTAATCGTAAATCAAATCCTATTCGTCCGATAGAAAAAGCATTAAGAACAATGAACGATAAAAAATGATTATAAAATAAGCACTTATGTCATAGAATTAAGAAAATCAAAGTCATTACAGAAGCAATTCAGGGACACCCCCTAGCAATGGGGGGTTTATCTACTTATAATATTCGAAGAAATTACAATATGAAAACTAAACATTACAAGAATTCTAGATTACGTGGATCTTCAATTGTTCCCGCGCATAAAAACCTTTTGTTCTCCGTTGGTTCTTGATCGCTCAATCTTTGATCGTAATTTTTCTTTTCTGTCCAAAAAAAGTCCCTTTTTCTCTTGCCAAAACTTATCTAAATAGTAGAAAATCACTCAGATCGGTTGGAAATACCCAAAGTGCCCCCACAACTTAACATATGACGAAAATATGAAAAAATCAGGAAATCAGCGTCACTTGCTGACACGGGCCGTGTCAGCCGACACGGGCGGCCGTGTCAGCTCGCTGGATTTTATAATAGGAATTATTTCGATCATAACTTTTGATCCGTAAGTCCGTTTTGGTCCCCGTTCGAAGCGTCGGAAAGCTAATGAAGAGAAATATAACATAGTATAGATAAGAGAATTGGTTGCCCAATATATTTTATGTTTGTTGATTTTTTTGGTCCAGGTCTCCTGACACGGGCACCCGTGTCAGCCCACTATCTCTCATCAACTTGACATCCTCTTGGCCTCTTCCTCACACGGCCCGTGTCAGGTGACATAGGTGGCCGTGTCAGGCCCTCTGCTTCCTTTAAAAAACTCTTCTAAATTCCTGGAACTTCCATTTTCTTCGCATGAGTCCTTTGGGCTTTTCCACTCAGACCTAAAACCATTGAAAACTACCAAACCAAAGTATAAAACGCAACATAATTGAAATAAAACAACAAACCATCAAATGCGAGAATAAAATACGAAAAGTAAAAGTAACTCAAAAAAACAATGAAAAAACAAAACAAAGTGTTACCAATTTTATGGATTTATGCCGAATAAGTGACGAAAACATAGTAGAAATGGTGACCAATCACGGAACAAACCGGTGTACATGATGTCCACCGAACTACCCTGGTCGACCAGGATCCATTGGACATTAGTGCTTACCAGCCTTGCCCTAATGAGCAGAGGAATGTGTGAGTTCGGGGAACCCCTAAGCAGCTCCTCACGGTAGAATATGATGGGCTGAGAACGCCCCCGAACTTTCTCGAACGTGGATAACCGGTCAGGGATGCAGTCGATGAGCTGATAGAACTTTCTTTTGACCGACCCCACTGTGAGCTCATTGTATCCGCCACATGAAATAACCATTGTTGTGGGGAAAGTCTCCCAGGTGTTGTGCACGGATATCTGGGGAGGATCTTCGAGGTAGTCAGGGATGACGAAGTCTTTTGGCTGCGTGATTGACATGGCTACCTGCGGGGGAGGACTGGGCGGTGAAGACTCTGTTTCCTTCTTGGTCTCTGAAGCCTCTCGTCGGGAAGATTCACCCTTTTTCGTATACTGCTTCAGGTGACCCTCCTTGATGCGGATTTCAATAGCGTCCTTCAGGTGTATGCAGTCTTCGGTCACGTGGCTGTGGCTGCAATGGCAGCGGCAGTATTTACTCTTGTCTGCGTTACACTTCGATGATGTAGACTTGGGGAACCGGGCACCCCCTGCTTGAACTCCACATTGATGCATTAGGAGAGAATGCGCTCGTGGTGAGCTATCAATAGGGTGTATTATGTGAAACGAACATCAAGTCCCTTGCCCTCGCGAGGATAATTGTCTCATCGTCTCTCCATATCGCGCTGGGGAGCCTCAGATTCGTCTTGTTTTGTTGTCCGGGAACTCTCTTGATCCCCTGAGTCCCGGGCAACAAGGGCCTCTTTCTCCTCGTATTGTATATACGCTTGAGCCTTACGGAGTAATTAGGCCAAGGTGCGAGGGGTCTCTATGCCTACCGCTTTGCGGAATTTGTTCTTCGGTCTCAACCCCTTCTCGGTGAGATATTTCTTCATATGGTCCGTGGTGCGGACCTCCACAGCCTCCTTATTAAAATGCTCAATGTATGGGCGCAAGGGCTCATCCTTGCCCTGTATAACGGCTTCGAGAGTCGCCTCTGACTTGGGATGACGTCGGGAGGCGGTAAAGTGTCGGGAGAACTGGTTCTTCAGATCCCTCCAAGATGTGACCGAACCCCGGGGAAACCGCTTATACCAGGCCATGGCCCCCTTCCTGAGAGTGATGGGGAATAACCCGCACTTAATGGCTCCGTTCACGTTGTGGTAATGGAGCATGGCTTCGATATTTTCTATATGCTCGTCTGGGTCGGTGGTCCTGTCATAAGTTGCCAGAGGAGGAGGCTTCTCCAACCCGTAAGGAATGCGAGTGTGCATGATCTCCTGAGATAGGGGTCCATGGACATCGTCATCGCTACTCGCACTCAAAGAACGGCAGGGGGAGTGGCTGCGCCCATGGCTTCTGCTGCGTCGAGGAGAATGTTTACGCGACCGACGGTGCTCGTTATGTTTTTCTGAAGGCGTGGACCTCTTCGGGGCAGGGGAACGTCGAGATCTTCACGGAGGAGAGCGGTGTCGTCTTCTAGCGACTTCTGACTTAGGTTCTTCCGATCTTGAGCATCCCCTGACGGGAGAAATGCTCCTAGATCTGTCTGTCATACCCCAAATTTTGACCACTAAGATTTCCCATCATTGTGCAAATCATCATCATAATATGGATGAACCATCATGCCTCATCAAATGCCTCAAGGGTTGTTGAGCATTCACTAAAATCAAAATTAGGGTTTTAAGCCCCTCAGAGCCTTAGACAAAGGATCAATCAAGGAATGACTTGATCTTCAACTTGTCTAGCCTCTAAAATATCCACAATGGATCAAAAGGACTCCCACTTCAAGGATTAAGCACAAGGCTGCTCCCTTCTAGGTGGATCAAGTCTCAAGATCGACAGTGTCACCAAATTAGGGTTTTGGTCGACCAAGGCCTCCAGATGGGAATTTTTCATCTGGGCACAAGCCAATGATCCAAAACATAACCTAATATACTCCATGGAACCTTATGGACCCAAGCATCAAGTCAATTTGACCTCAGGGGATGCATACATCAAAAATCAAGAATTAGGGTTTCTTGACCGAATTCACCCCTAAGTTGATTTTTGGGACAAATCATGAACCAAGACCTCAAGACATGATTTGAGGGTCTCTAATATACCATATTGATCCATTTGGAATAATGGATTGATCCAAGAAGTTTGAGCAACAAGTCTCAATTTCATCTAAGCCACAGTTAGGGTTTTGCAAGAAAAGTCAACTGTAACTTTGACTTTTGACCAGGACATGCTCCCAAACCCTAAGACATGATTCAATATACCCTATGACACCCATGGAACATGTCCATCAAGTTTGATTTAGGTCAAGGACATGATTTCCTGAAGAATTGCACAGTTTGAAATTCATCTGATAAAAAGTCAACTTTGCACAAAAGTCAACTTTGACTTTTTGAGATTTTTCACTAAAATGGATTTTTAACCCTAAAATGATGTTAATGTATGATTTGAATCATCATTCATCAAGAAAAAACAAAGAAAGTGGGATAACTTGTAAAAGGGGTAACCATAAAAACTTAGAAAATTTTCTAAGTTATGGAAAAAGTGACTCTAATGTGCCAACTTTGGAGGACCATAACTCCTAAACCACAAGGCCATTATTCCCCATTCAAATCTTGATTTGTAGATCACATTTCCCTCTACAAAAGCTTCATACTGACCTATGTCCAAATTCCTCATGGATTTTGAGTTATGGAGTGATCAAAATCAAGAAAAGTCACTTTGTTCCAACACTTAGTGAAAATTTCACTAAGTCAGAATCTACCTTTACTTTTTTCCAAATGTAGGATGATTTTTCACTTGGATTCAAAAAAGATCAAAACCAAACATGTTCAAACAGTTGTTGTATCATGTAAGGGCTTTCCAAAATGGCCAAGAACATTACCAAATTCAATTTGAGCTAGGAGATATGACATTGGCAAGATGCCTTGCTGAAATCTGCCAAGGCAAGGCAGATTTTTGCACTTTTGGTCGATTTGCCAAAATCAGCCAAATCTAAACACTCCTATCCACTTGGACACCTCTGAGGATTGAATCTAAAGGGGACAATCACTGAGCCAAACCTCTAAAGTCTTTGGAACAAGAAATAGCATGTTGAACCTAGGATTGCCAAAATAGGGACAAGACTCCAATTTTGGATTGGAGCATTCAATGGAAGCATCAAGGTGGCATAGACTGAGCTCTTAGCAACTGAATTCAGTCAAGACTTATCCAAGACCAAGGGAACCAGCAGCCTGTGCCCTAACCTCTAGTCAATGGCTAGAGGAGACTTGGATTTTCATTTGCCAACATTGGCCAAACCTACTCAGCAGTTGCCATTCACTATTCCTTGCAAAAAAAACTTGCTCGACTATAAATAGGGCTCAATTGTGATCAGTTTGAGTACACCAAAGCCATCAAACAGATGCTTTCCTCAAAATCTCTTCTTTCACTCCAATTTTGCCTTCTAAGGTAAGTCACTATCGGGTTTTGAGTTTGAGAGCTTTTCCAATCAAACCAATCACACACACACACCTCATATACATCACATATGAGCTGATCAAACACTTAAACAACAACTGGAACACTGATTTCTCAGAATCACCAGTCAATTGCTCAAGGTTTTAACCAAGTTGCAGTTGAGATGCCATGAAGTGATCCAGCCAGTTTCAATCAAGTCCAAGCATTCAGACACACTCCATAGGGTGTAGGGAAGCTATTCAGATCATCATAACTCATCTGTAACACCTCCAACACAAATCACGATCACCAGCTGCAAGTGGTAAGCATGAGCTCTTCTAACTCTATGATCCACGCAATTTCTGCTGCACAATAATTTGGCCATATGTTCATAATCATGCATGGAATGTTTCCCCTCAATTAATTGCATTGTTTGAATCGTGTATCAAAAATCCCAGCCTTCATGCATAAATTAGGGTTCTTGAGGATTTTTCGTGATTTCTTGTTTTATGCTTAATTTAAATGAATTTAATTGACATAGACATGATCGTGAGGTTGAAACGAGTTGATTGGTATGTGGATTGCATGATATGATCAAGTATTCAGTGAGATTGGAGAGAAAATGCAAATCTGGGCAAACCCAGAACACGTGCGTGTTCTTGGTGTGTTCTTGGCGCCATTTTTTGAAAATTCAAATATTTGAATTTTGTGATTTTATTTAATTGATTCAAAAATTAATTTCTCTCTGAATTTTAATGATTTTGAGTTGATTCTTTTTTTTAATAATTCACAAAAATGTTGAAATATTTTATTTTCCCAAAAAAATCCCAAAAATATTATTTATTTCATATAATTGATATTTTTGCAAAGAATTAATGTTTTAATTGTTTTTAACATTTAAAATATTTTTCCACCATGATTTTGCAACTTTTAATGCCTTCTAATTATTTTGTAGGTCAATACTAAATTTTTGAAGCATTAATTCAAGATCACAATTTGTTTTCCATGTGTTAAACAATTTTGATCATCTTAATTGAATTTTTATTCAATTAAAACACATTTTGAAAACAAATTAGGGTTTTTTGATTAATTCAACCCTCACAAATCATTTTCAAACACTTTTTGGGCCTCTATTAGAGTGTAAGACCCAACCCACTTGTACAGAAATATTTTGGGCCTCAGTTATTGTATAAGTCCCTCTGTACATTTTTAAATTCGACACGATCGTCGCCAGTTTAAAAATAAACCATCTGGGCCTCTCCTTGAGCTATAAGACCCATTCAAAACTTTTGGGCCTCTAATAGAGTGTAAGACCCAACCCCCTTTTAACCAAAACAATTTTGGGCCTCAGATATTATATAAGCCCTGTCATACCCCAAATTTTGACCACTAAGATTTCCCATCATTGTGCAAATCATCATCACAATATGGATGAACCATCATGCCTCATCAAATGCCTCAAGGGTTGTTGAGCATTCACTACAATCAAAATTAGGGTTTTAAGCCCTCTCAGAGCTTTAGACAAAGGATCAATCAAGGAATGACATGATCTTCAACTTGTCTAACCTCTCAAACATCCACAGAGGATGAAAAAGGACTCCCACTTCAAGGATTAAGCACAAGGATGCTCCCTTCTAGGTGGGTCAAGTCTCAAGATCGACAGTGTCACCAAATTAGGGATTTGGTCGACCAGGGCCTCCAGATGGAAAAATTCCATCTGGGCACAAGCCAAAGATCCAAAACATAACCTAATATACTCCATAGAGCCTCATGGACCCAACCATCAAGTCAATTTTGCCTCAGGGGATGCATTCACTAAAAATCAGGAATTAGGGTTTCTTGACCTAATTCACCCCTAAGTTGACTTTTGGGATAAATCATGAACCAAGGCCTCAAGACATGATTGGAGGGTCTTTAATATACTATTTTGATCCATTTGGAACAATGGATTAATCCAAGAAGCTTGAGCAACAAGTCTCGGTTTCATCTGCACCACAATTAGGGTTTCACAAGGAAAGTCAACTCTAACTTTGACTTTTGACTAGGACATGCTCCCAAACCCTAAGACATGATTCAATATACCCTATGACATCCATGGAACATGTCCATCAAGTTTGATTTAGGTCAAGGACATGATTTCCTGAAGAATTGCACAGTTTGGAATTCATCTGATAAAAAGTCAACTGTGCACAAAAGTCAACTTTGACTTTTTGAGATTTTTCACCAAAATGGATTTTTAACCCTAAAATGATGTTAATGTATGATTTGAATCATCATTCATCAAGAAAAATCAAAGAAAGTGGGATAACTTGTAAAAGGGGTAACCATAAAAACTTAGAAAATTTTCTAAGTTATGGAAAAAGTGACTCTAATGTGCCCACTTTGGAGGACCATAACTCCTAAACCACAAGGCCATTATTCCCCATTCAAATCTTGATTTTTAGATCACATTGCCCTCTACAAAAGCTTCATACTGACCTATGTCCAAATTCCTCATGGATTTTGAGTTATGGAGTGATCAAAATCAAGAAAAGTCACTTTGTTCCAACACTTAGTGAAAATTTCACTAAGTCAGATTTTGCCTTACTTTTTTCCAAATGTAGGCACATTTTTCACTTGGATTCAAAAGAGATCAAAACCAAATATGTTCAAACAGTTGTTGTATCATGTAAGGGCTTTCCAAAATGGCCAAGAACATTACCAAATTCAATTTGAGCCATGAGATATGACATTGGCAAGTTGCCTTGCTGAAATCTGCCAAGGCAAGGCAGATTTTGCACTTTTGGTCGATTTGCCAAAATCAGCCAAATCCAAATGCTCCTATCCACTTGGACACCTCTGAGGATTGAATCTAAAGGGGACAATCACTGAGCCAAGCCTCCAAAGTCTTTGGAACAAGAAATAACATGTTGAACCTAGAATTGCCAAAATAGGGACAAGACTCCAATTTTGGAATGGAGCATTCAATGGAAGCATCAAGGTGGCATGGACTGAGCCATTCTCAACTGAATTCAGTCAAGACTTATCCAAGACCAAGGGAACCACAACTCTGTGCCCTAACCTCTAGTCAATGGCTAGAGGAGACTTGGATTCTCATTGGACAACATTGGTCAAACCTCTGCTGCAGTTGCCATTAACTGTGGATCCCAAAACAAACTTACTCTACTATAAATAGAGCTCAATTGTGATCAGTTTGAGTACACCAAAGCCATCTAACAGATGTTTTCCTCAAAATCTCTTCTTCCACTCCAATTTTGCCTTCTAAGGCAAGTCACTATCGGGTTTTGAGTTTGAGAGTTTTTCCAATCAAACCAATCACACACACACCTCACATACATCATATAGAAGTGATCCAAATACTCACATAACATCTGGAACCCAGATTTCACAAAATCACCAGCCAATTGCTCAAGTTCTTGACTGTTTTGTAGTTGAGGTACCATCTTCAACTCCAAACCATTTCAATCCATTCCAAGCATTCATACACACTCCATGGCACCTAGGGAAGCTATCCAAATCATTGGAACCTAGCTGTAACACCTCCAACACAAATCACGATCACCAGCTGCAAGTGGTAAGCATGAGCTCTTCTAACTCTATGATCCATGCAATTTTTGCTGCACAATAATTTGGCCATATGTTCATAATCATGCATGGTATGTTTCCCCTCAATTAATTACATTGTTTGAATCGTGTATCAAAAATCCTAGCCTTCATGCAGAAATTAGGGTTCTTGAGGATTTTTCATGATTTCTTGTTTTATGCTTAATTTAAATGAAATTAATTGTCATAGACATGATCGTGAGGTTGAAACGAGTTGATTGGTATGTGGATTACATGATATGATTAAGTATCCAGTGAGATTGGAGAGAAAATGCAAATCAACCAAACCCAGAACACGCGCGTGTTCTTCAGCTGTTCTTGGCGCCTTTTTTTGAATTTTCAAATATTTGAATTTTTGTGGTTTTATTTAATTGATTCAAAAATTAATTTCTCTCTGAGTTTTAATGATTTTGAGTTGATTCTTTTTTTAATAATTCACAAAAATGTTAATATATTTTATTTTCCCAAAAAATCCCATAAATATTATTTATTTTGTATAATTTATATTTTTGCAAAGAATTAATGTTTTAATTGTTTTTAACATTTAAAATATTTTTTCCACCTTGATTTTGCAACTTTTAATGCTTTCTAATTATTTTGTAGGTCAATACTTAATTTTTGAAGCATTAATCCAAAATCACAATTTGTTTTTCATATGTTAAACAATTTTGATCATTTTAATTGAATTTTTATTCAATTAAATACATTTTGAAAACAAATTAGGGTTTTTGGATTAATTCAACCCTCATAAATCATTTTCAAAACACTTTGGGCCTCTAATAGAGTGTAAGACCCAATCCTTTTTTGACCAAATCATTTTGGGCCTCAGTGTATTGTATAAGCCCCGATACCGACAAAAACAAACGGCGCGATCGTCGCCTTTTGAAAAATAACCCTGGGCCTCTCCTTGAGCTATAAGACCCATTCAAAACTTTTGGGCATCTATTAGAGTGTAAGACCCAACCCCCTTTTAACCAAAACATTTTGGGCCTCACTTATTGTATAAGTCCCTCTGCGTTAAAAGAAAATCTCGGCGCGATCGCCATTTTTAAACGAAAAATCAATTGGGCCTACCCTCGTGTTATAAACCCCACTCCTTTTCTTTTAAACCTTTTGGGCCTCTTGAGAGAGTGTAAGACCCATCCCTTTGTACAGAAAACCTTTTTGGGCCTCAGTCACTTGTATAAGTCCCTCTGTATAAATTCAACAGTGCGCTCACTGATAAAACCCTGGGCCTCTCCTTGAGCTGTAAGCCCCAACCATTTTATTTCAAAGCACTTTCTACTTTGATTTTGAAATATACTGTTGTTTTCAATCTTTCTTTGTTGAACAACTAACCAAACATCATGGAAGCTCTACAACCGAGTAAGTGTTTATCCTATTTCATTTACCGCTTTCATATACATATAACTGTATTGTGGGGCTGTTTCGCTATAAGTCTTCTTTCATAAACTCATATCAACTGTGTAATAATAGTATAGATATTTAGAGTTTCCCCGGCAACTACGTCTAGAACTAGGTGACGCCGTTTCGTTTATTCATAGAAATAGACAACTAGATCCCCAATAGGATCACCAGATACAGTCTTCTCTTCGACGCCCTCATTAGGTATTGTCAAGAAACTCTACTCCCAGAGATGAATGTATTCTCCGTGAATGGCATCTTTGAGTTTCTTCCAAATTCTCGAACTTTCCTGACTTGATCTATTCTTTGTGAATAGCTTGCCTTGAATTTCTCAGGGTTTGGGGACCCACGAGCTTCTTAAAAGCATCGGCCTCCTCTTGGGCATCGTAGAAGGACCCACAGGCTTCCTAAAAGCAACCCGCCTCCTCTTGGGCTTAGTACAAGGACCCGCGGCTTCTTATAAGTATTCACAGCCTCCTCTTAGGCTTCGTATAATGATCTCTTCCTCCGGGAATGATAGCCTCCTCTTGGGCTTCGTACAAGGACCCGTCGGCTTCTCAAAAGCTTCCAGCCTCCTCTTGGGCTTCGTATAAATTGTCCCGACGACCTCCTAGAGGTATAGGAACAGAACTTAATCATCTTCATAGAACATTCCTTTCAAAGAGTCTACTACTATTTCTCAAAGCATAGTACAAAAGATGAAACTCTAGACTTGGACAGTCTAATCTCCTTGAGTCTCAAAGACATTCTCAAGTGACCCCTTGGTTAAATAGGAAGGAACCTCGTAGACTCGGACAGTCTCAATACCCTTTGGATTTCCCGTTTCCTCAAAGAAAAGGAAATATCCCTGATCCTCGAATCAAATCCTTGAGTACAGTGTTACTCATATAAGAACTGATTTTCTCTTTAAAATCAGTATACTGGACCTGTCACTCAACTGAAACAGCACCATAGCCTCCTCTTAGGCTTTGTATAATGATCCTTCTTCAGTGAAGTTAGCCTCCTCTTGGGCTTTGTACAATGATTCTTCCCAGCGAAGCAAACGTTTAGCCTCTCTCTCGGGCTTTGTACGAGACACATAAGAGACTCCCTTGTTGAGTCCACCCCTTTTAGCCTCTCTCTCGGGCTTTGTACGAGACACATAATAGCCTCCTCTTAGGCTTTATGTAAGAGAACCACTGGTTGATCCAATCAACCCTTTAGCATCAAAGCTGTGCCTTGTTCACAGTACACAAACATCAATAACCCTTTCCCTTCATCTAATCGCTGTAAGCGGCAAGCCTCTGGATTATCTACATCCATGCCACTGTCCCTCTTTCAGCATGAGAAATTCCTAAGGAAAGATAGTATTGCTCTACACTGAGTTAAAGTCTTCTCCTTCAGGTTAAAAACATCCTACAAAGGAAATTATGGCATTGCCGGATTCACATATCCCGGTTAAAGTAATTCTCCTTTATAAACAGTTGTGACATGCAACCCCCTCTTTAGAGATGACAAATTCTCTCTAAAGTCAACACCCTTTTAGCTTCACATCTTGGGCTTTGAACAAGATACAAACCACCTTTCGCTTCACGTCTTGGGCTTTGAATAAGACACCAAAACAACCATTTCCTCCCATAGAATAGGAGGAACTACGAATGCTCTGATTTCCCTGTTTCGGTAAATGGGAATACGTAGGCATAAGATTGAAAGAAAAATCTTAGCGAGCACACTAAACAAAACTCAAAATCCCATATCTCCATCAATCAACCCGAAAGCAGTAAATTCAAAAACATCAGTCCTAAACATGAACCACCCCCGTCAACAAAATAACCTAGGAGAGACCCCGAATCTTTGTAGCATCTGTAAATCAACAGTTTTGAATGTTTAACCTCAGTATGCAAGCAGGGTTAGTTGAAGACATCTATTTCCCTTCCTTCATCAGCTTTAATAGGATAAAAAAATGAATCGAACTGTAGTACCAGAGCGATCGTGCTTCGCAACCACATCCAAAAATCACTCGCTACAGAAAAATGGCGACTCTGCTGGGGAATTTTATTTGTTTTTAGGGATCTTGTTCCCTTCTCCTAGGTAGAAACCTTGACGTCACTAGGATCTTAGGTCAAAACGCCATTAATCTAGAATGAAACCACAGATTGGGGCCTCCGCCGAGGAACCATTGTCTGCAAGAACACAGGATTCATAGCTTTAAAGGTCTAGGATTTTTAGGATAAATATATATACTGCTTTTCCTAATTGCTATACGTGTTTATTTTTCTGCTAATGGGAATGTGTGTGATGCCGCATGTGGAAAGATTGAGTATACACTTAAGATAAGTGATGACGACGAGGTCGACCATCAACCTCAGTGGAGGCTGACCGATGCAACCCATTCTCTCACCTAGACAATGGGCCGATTGTGATGTCTGAGAAGCTGAGGAGCCAAACCCTTTCGTACTGCGGAAGCTATCAGAAATAGTTGTCACGCGATACTACCCTCATTTGAGGCTGGTGATCTATTCTCGGTGAATGGCACTTACTCTAAGATTGATCTACAACTCGCTGGCGATCCGCTTGTTGTTTAGATTTCCTGGGAGGAGCTGATGATAATGAGTACAGGTACAAAAATAACCCTAGTATAAACCTTTGGGGATGGGTAGAGCCTTGACTTCATGACAACGACCCTTTGACCCCATGTTTTTTCTATGTTTTTGTGTGCTGCATTCATGCATTCATTTAAAAAACATTAAAACATTCAAAAAAAAATTTCTCTTCTAGTATCTCTGTTTTTCAAATTAAACTAAGACTGTGATTGCAAATATCAGAGAAAAGGATTGTGCTAATGGATTTTGGTAGAAGGAGAACTCATACGTACACCTTCAAGGTTCCAAAACTAGAGGATTTAAGAGGTTTGGCGAGGATGATCACAAACCAAGAGGCTTTCAGAGCCAAGCACGGAGGTTTACTACCACTATTAAGAGTCCATGTGATTGAGGGAATCATGGACGCACTCGTTCAATTCTACGATCCGGTTTATCACTGTTTCACATTCCCGGATTACCAGCTCGCACCAACGCTGGAGGAGATTCTCATCTGATCGATCTACACATTACAGATCGAGCTCCATTTTCTGGACTGGAAGAAATTCCAAAGAATCAGACCATTGCAAGAGCAATTTATTTGGACGAGTCAGAGGTCAGGACTCACCTAACCACTAAGGGTGGCATCCAAGGTTTTCCAGCCCAGTTCTTGACAAAGAAAGCCCTGTATTTTGCCAGTATAGGAAACATGACTGCTTTTGAAAGCGTCTTTGTATTGCTCACCTACGGGTTATTTTTGTTTCCCAACATCAATAACTTCGTCGATATCAACTCCATTAAGGTTTTTCTCATTGGAAACCCTGTACCGACTTTGCTCGCAGATGCATATCATTCTATACACTTAGGGAATTTGTACAGCGGAGGGGAGATCACATGTTGTGTACCTTTGCTTTACAAATAGTTCATCTCCCACTTGCCCAAGTCTGCTGCTTTTTGGGATTGCAAGAGTGCCTTACGTTGGTTGCAGAAGATCATGTCTCTTACCAACTCTGATATAGATTGGTGTAATAGGATTTATGATGGGATGAGGATCATTGACCGTTGTGGAAACTTCCCCAACGTACCCCTTATAGGAACTAAGGGAGGAATCAACTACCATTCAGTGTTGGTTCTTCGTCAATTTGGATATCCGATGAGACACATCCCGCGGGGTGTTCATCTGGAAGGTCTTTTCTTCAAGGAAGGAGAAAGTGACAGAGCACTAAAGATGGAAATAGTGCACGCTTGGAAACACGTTCATAAGAAAGGACGAGAGTCTCTGGGAAAACCAGACTGTGTCTCGGTGGAGCCTTATCTCCATTGGGTACAAACTAGAGCTCTCAAGCTAAAGATGCCTTATCCTCGTTACGGAATTCTTCCGCCGAGGGAATCTGTCATGTACTTCATGACGGAAACTGAAAAGCTTCAGGTTACTCTCAACAAAGTTCAACGGGAGAGAAGGTCTTAGAAGAACAAGTACCGCACCCTCGACATAGAGTGCATCAAAATACAGCAATTACTGAAAGAGAAGGACGCTCTAATTGAAATTTTGGAGCAGCATGCTGTAGAGAATCAAGATGGCCAAAGGAATTTGCTCGCTCCTTTCATTTGGCAAAGGAATGACAACCCAACAACGGCTCAAGAGCCCCGGTCAAAGAAAAGGAAGATACCAGAATCAGCACCGAGTTCTCTCGGGACCCATTAGCTTAGGTTTCTGTTTCTGCACTTTGTAATCTACTGTATTTTCGTTTCCGCAATCCTTTGAATTTCAATAAAAAGGGGTTTCCCCACCGTTTGATATTTACAATCTAATTGTTGAAATTTATTTTGATTAAACAAAAAAAAAATATAATTAATATAATCATTACATTCATCATTTTCACATCGCGTATTCTTCTTACCTACGAATCTCACGTTTGCGTCTCGGTTCTAGAGTCAAACTGTCTCATTCGTACAATACTCGGGCTAATCGTCAGAAAAATATGGATGATCTTGAGGAAGAAAATAGAGAGTTGAAAGAAGAGATCGACGTTCTGAGAGAGGATATGAGAAAGCTTCGTAACGACATGCAAGCCATGGCAGAAGCTCAGCTACAAAGGACTGTGATCTCAGAGATCACCTCAACACCCATAGTGGAGAAGTATAATCCCAGGTATCAAATGCCGAAAGATCGTCCCTGGGGAATGCCTGCAAACTATATCCCGGAAGGATATGTTCCGCCGATCACTGAAGATCAGGGAATCATAACAGAAGTAGCTGGGCCTGAAGGTCACAAACTTCGGGAAAGCGAAGATGCCAGGGGCATACTGAAGACTCCTGAAGGTTATAAACTTCGAGAAATGCCAAGACTTACTGTCGTAGTCACGGTACCACCCCCTATGGTGCACACTGTCCCGGAAGGACAGATTCCATAGATACCTTCTGGAAAAAAGGAAACTATGTTTGACCGAATGGATGAATTCTAGGAACAGTTCTTGGAAATGCAGAAGGAACTGCAAGCCATTCGCGGTCAGGATCTATTTGGAAAGGACACCGCAGACCTTTGTCTGGTCCCTAATGTGAAAGTCCCGCACAAGTTCCAAGTGCCCGACTTTGAAAAGTACAAGGGTAACTCTTGCCCTCAAAGTCACTTGGTGATGTACGCTCGGCGAATGTCAGCTCAGATGGAAAATCAGGACCTACTGATTCACTACTTTCAGGATAGTTTAACAGGTGCCGCATTAAAATGGTACATGGGTTTAAACCGTGCTACGATTAGCACTTTCAGAGATCTTGGTACTGCCTTCGTCCAACAATACAAATACAATTTGGACATGGCACCCGACAGAGATCAACTCAGATCAATGTCACAAAAGGACAAGGAAACCTTTAAGGAGTATGCTCAAAGGTGGCGTGAAATTGCCGCTCAAATTTGTCCACCTCTTGAGGAAAAAGAGATGACAAAGATCTTCTTAAAAACCTTAAGCTCATTTTACTATGACAGAATGGTTGCCAGTGCGCTCAGTGATTTCACCGAGATGGTCGGCATGGGCGTACGTCTTGAGGAAGCCGTCCGAGAAGGACGTTTGGTAAAAGACACTGGATCGACGAGCGGTACTAAAAAATACGGTAGTGCTCTCCCTAAGAAAAAAGAGCAGGATATTGGGAATATCTCTCTCGGAAAGCAAAGGCGACGTTATCAACCGGTAGCAGCTGTGACTCCTGCTATCAGCCCTGCGCCTATTCCTACGTATCAACCTCAGGTTGCGCAGAGCCAACCTGATCAACAAAGGACACAACAACCTCTTCAGCAGGCTCGTCCTCCATATAACAACAACCGTACAACACGACCATCAGGGTTTGATCCTATACCCATGTTGTACGCAGAACTATTTCTGTTACTACTGGCTAAGGGGCACATCCAGACTAAGTCTCCTCTTACAGTACTGGAAAATATGCCTTTTTGGTTTAAGGTGGATCAAACTTGCCCTTACCACCAAGGAGGTCCAGGGCATAACATAGGGAATTGTCTCAATTTCAAATCCGACGTGCAAAAGCTTGTTAGGAGCGGGCTCTTATCTTTCAAAGATACGAATCCCAATGTTCTTACGAACCCGCTGCCTCAACACGAGAAAGCTGTAGTCAACCTGATTGAAAGTGAGTTTAACAATATCTATCAAATTCACGATGTACTCTTATTGAAGACCAATCTGGTCAAGATACATTGTAGACAGAGTGGATATGGCCATGTGCCACCTCATAACTATCACCAGTGTGATATCTGCTCTAAAGATAACCAATGATGTTTTGTAGTGCAAGCAGCTCTACAGGAATAGATGGATCTCGGATGGATCCAAGAGCACTGAGTTCGTGGAGTTAACATGGGCTATACGAACTCCAACGTCATTAAAAACCACGACATATGTGCAATGAATGTCAACTTGGTGGCAATGCACTCAAGGCAAAGCCAGTATCATAACCTGCCACGACATGATTACAGTTTATGTCTGACTTGCTCGGTAAACAAACAGGGATGCTCTTTCATACAAGAGGCCCTCCAGCGTCAGATGGATCTTGGATGGATCCAAGACTATCATGATAGGAACCCTTATCAGATCAACATGGTTTAAATCTTCGATATTCACGTGATGAATACCAACCTGGTAGAGTTACATGCTGAGCAGGTCCGACTCAGGTTCTTAATATCACATGACTATCAAAGCTGTAAAGTAGGTTGTGAAAACGATCGAGGTTGTACCCTTGTCCAGGAGGCACTTCAGCACTTGTTAAATCCCTGGTAGATGACAATCTACATGGATTAAGATACTCAGCAGATTAGTATCAATAATAGGAATCCCACTCAGCGTCAAAGTCAGGATGTCTGATCTGTGGAAGCTAACCTAGTGAGGTTACATTGTATTCATAGTGGGCGTGGCCAAGTGCCACCACATAATTATGACCGTTGTAGTGTCTGTTCAGAAAGTAACCAAGGGTGTTACCTTGTGAGAGCAGCTCTTCAGGGTCAGGTGGATCGTGGAGAGATTCGCCCATATTCGGGTTCTGGACCCATCAACTGGACGCCGAACTACCTTGCCAATCAAGTCGAGGAAGTTGTCACAATCTCTGGTCATCACCAGACCAGGGATGTTTTTGCCATCATCCCTCTACTTGACGAATCTAAAGCTCCCAATCGGGAACGGATCAAGATTACTTATGATGGTCAGAAAAATCAGAAGGTTCCCATAGTCATCTATCTACCGGGACCACTACCGTATGAATCAACTAAGGTTATCCCTTACAAATACGGTGCAACAATAGTCGAGAATGGAAAGGAAATTCCATTACCCTCCTTCGTGAATATTATAGACATCAGTCGTGTAACACGGAGCGGTCGAATCTTCAACCGAGGAGTTGGAGAACCTAACAAGGAAAAGGAACTTCAGACAGAAGCTCCCGGTCCATCAGTCGGTCAATCCAGTAATCCCGACCTTTCGAAAAATAATGATGAGATGTTGAAGCTCATCCAAAGGAGTGAATACAACATTGTCGATCAACTGTTACAGACTCCTTCAAAGATCTCGGTATTATCACTGTTACTCAGTTCAGAAGCCCACAGGGAGGCTCTACAGAAAGTCTTGGAGCAAGCCTTTGTGGAACAGGATGTAACAATCAGACAGTTCGATAGTATTGTCTCTAACATCACTTCCTGCAATAATTTGGGATTTAGTGATGAGGAATTACTCGAAGAGGGCCGCCGTCATAACATGGCGCTCAACATTACAGTTAACTGCCAGGACGATGCTTTAGCCAGCGTACTGGTAGACACAGGGTCAGCCCTGAATGTTATGCCGAAGTCCACTTTGATGCAATTATCATTCAAAGGCCCTCCGATGAGAATCAGCAAGGTCGTCGTCAAAGCGTTCGACGGATCCAGAAAAATAGTTATCGGCGAAGTTGATCTTCCCATAACTATCGGTGCTCACATTTTCCAAGTTACTTTCCAGGTCATGGACATCCGGGAAACATACAGTTGTTTATTAGGAAGACCTTGGATACATCAGGCTGGAACGGTTACTTCAACCCTCCACCAAAAGCTAAAGTTCGTCAAGAACGATCAACTTGTCACAGTCTGTGGAGAACAGGCCTTGCTCGTGAGTAACTTATCATAATCTACTTGTGTAGAACCTGAGGAGGTTATTGGGACGCAGTTCCAAGCGCTGTCGGTGGGCAAGGATAATCAATCCCGAGGAGGAACCTCCATTTCCTCATACAAAGATGCTATCAAAGCGGTCGAGAGTACCGATACAACTGGATGGGGACAACTTGTCATTCCTATTGACAATAAAACAAAGAAGGGTCTTGGTTTTTCTGCAACCTGTACCCAGATAGTTGCTAAGGATGAAAGCCCATTCAGAACTTCTTCCATAGTGGAGGTTTTCTTCACCTAGTGCCTCAAGCAGTACATGCTATCAATGAGGAAGATTCCTCCGACACAGAGGAAGAATGAAAGTCCTATCTTAACGAGGACGGTTATAAGTCTCAGGAAGAGGTGCCTATGCCTTTTTGCTTTCCTACAGAGAGTCCGAGATTTATACCCAGGTCAGATGTCGAAATGATATACGGGGATTGTGATCCAGAAGGATGCCGTGCTCCGCCAAATTCATTAGAGGAAGACACTCCGATGAAAGACAATTTTGACTACACCTACTATGGCCCAATGGATGGTCTGCCAATGTGGCAACCTTACCCAGGAGACTTGGGGCAAGAAATTCAGCCGAACAATCAGCTGAGTATCATTGAACAGAATACCTGTGTCCCCACCATGTCATGGGATCAACACTCAGGTCATTCAGAAACTACTCAGCACGACGATGAATTTGCAATATTTACAGGACTTGAATTCATCAACTATGTTTTTCCTGAGGTCAACGTCATCGAGAGGGATGACTCCTCCAGTTCCAAAAAAGTGTGGGACACCTTGGGACAACCGAGTGGAAAATACGACTATATGGTCAAGTACACCGCTCCCGAAAGCTCTCGTATCAGGCTCGAAGATATCCAGCCAACTGGATGGAGAGATACATCTGAGAGCACAAATTCTATGCAAAATACAACAGAGGAATCCTCCTACGACAACTCTACCTGGGAGACAGATTCCAATGATCCTGCTCCACCAGAAATCAGCGTCATTTCTGAAGACAAATCAAGGAAGGTGCCAGACTTTGTGATTCACCGAGGAGTTCGCCGCCAATGGGTTGTTGTCGATGTTCCGAAGGTCGCTCGCCAATCAAAGTAATTGCCATCTTTAACCATTCACCCTGCCCAGGTGAAACAGATGTTTTAATAGGGCTCGCTTTTTGTAAATTTTCCCTCTTCGCTTCGCCCAAAGCGACAGAGTTTTGTTTTATAGGGCTGTAGTTTCAGGATTCGACTTGTTCATTAATAAAATAACGTTGTTCTGTAATTTCCACATTAATTGCTGTTTTCTCTTTTTGCTTTTTCAGAAAATGGTAATCCAAAAAAACAATTAAAAATAAAAAGAAGCAGTAAAATAAAACACTGAACACACTTTTGCATTTTCTCTATCTCTTCTAAACACGAATCATCACGTCATGCAAATTGCTTGTTTTAAACCCCATTGAAACATACGATCCAATGCCTTCTCCCGACTTTGGGTTCCCGATATTCAAGGCTGAAGAAGAAAATGTGTCACACCCTAATTTTTGACCCTAAGATCCACCTTGTTCTTCGCATAACATATTAGGTCGATCATTTGTGCATAGCTAACCTTTTCTACTAGCTGTTGTTTTGTCTGTTTCATTTGCGAGTACAGGTGCTGCTACAGAAGGCTCAAAGATTTGAAGGTTGCGTTGTGTGTGGCTATGAAGGTCCTCTGGTCTTTGCAAGATGTGTGTGGATTCTTGTGAGATTGTGCCCTCTCCCTTTCTGATCCCTAAACCACTGCCAAGCCCTCCTTCCCTTAAGATTTTCAGAAACCTCCCCACGGAAGATCAGGTCCTTTTATCCATTGGTGTGAAAATGGTCACGTGAAAACTAGTAATGGTCATGCGGTGAATGGTGTTACAAATTATATATAGGGATTCTTCAAGGAAAAACTTGGATTTCCTCATTAATGTTGTGAAATGGTAGTTAAAGTTTTGATTTTGTTTCGAGCCAAAGGTCATTCGAATAGAAGCATATAAGGCATAGTTTGCTACAAAATCGAATTCAAAAGTAACCAAGGTTCAAGTTATCATTCCAAATTCTCATGAATATTCAAGCTTTGAAAACATACAAGTTCAAGCCAAAAAATTCAAGGTTTAACATCGTTCAATTCCAAGTTTAAACATCATGATTAATACTCTTCATATCAAGGTTACAAGATGCAAGTTGGGGATCCAAATTGATTCAAGTTAAATTGTGTCTCCCCTAAACTTTCATATAAGGAAGTTTCCAAAGAATCTTCACAAGCTAAAAGGTATATCCAAAATTACAACACATTTTTCTCATCAAGCTTTCAAAGGCCAATGCCAAAGTCACATGATAAAAGTTTCCAAGCATATAAGTTCAGGATAAGTTTACAATGTTATTCAAATTTACAATTCCAAAGTAGATTACAAATGCAAACTCTGGCTACAAAAGACAAAGTGCCACCGTTTCATTATTGCCATATTGCTACCAGATTTTTTTCTCAAAGCTAGCTGCACGCCATACAGTGAACCAATGGTATTCTTTACTTGTGAAGAAGTCGCTTCTAAACCACTTCAAACTCACAACAGCTCCTGTAAACCTGTTACAACAAAATCATGACATGATATTTTAGCCTTACGAAAGAATTATTCAAATGGGTCTTGCAATCAGTTAGAATATCACCAATTCCTGAGAGATTTAAGATAAGCAGGCGCACGACAAGTTTCGTCGGGACGGTTTGTTAAAATGCAGAGAATGAAGTCAATAACATTGAAGTTAATCGGTTAGAGTAAGACTTTTTTGAAGCGTGTTATCAGCCATGACATTAGAACTTGAGTCTACCTGCCCAGAAAAGAACTAAACCGAGTCAGCAAGAACTCATTCAAAAATTGCAACAAAAAAGGGACTTCAAACCAGCCATACGAATAGAATGTCAAGAACAGTAATCAAATAGCAATGCTGATGCTATGCACATGGTTGGTTTTATGTAGGCTTCGCTCTACCTCGGTTATATGACGTGCATTCTCTCTCATGCTTGGCGACACTGGACACTTGAGGAAGATGTTGAACATGAGATTAATGTCAATACGATAGCCAGCCGAGACAATTGAACACACAGAACCTGCGGACAAAATAAAGTTTAGCTTATGAAGTCGAGTCACATCAATGAGAACCAAATCTTAAGCCACAACCGTAACGCGAATAAGCAAGTTGGATTGAAGATGGAAATAAAACATCAGTGTAACCACAACAAGCCTTGGTTCTGGCAAGAAGTGAAACATGGTTATTAAAGTTCATCATGGCTAGCGTTGATTCCCTAAGCACGCTGCATACATAATCAAGCAGAGAAAATCCATTGAATCCAAAAGAGAACAAGTCAAAAGAAAGTAGGGAAATTATGGAAGATAAAAGAAGGAGCACCAGGATCGAGATCAGTATCAAGGAATATCATACATGCTTATGCGAAGGGAATAGAGGAACAATTTCAAGTACATACGAGGATTTTGTTAGAAGCTGAATAAAATGAAGTGGTCGAAGAGTGCTTTTGGCGAGACGCTTACCAATGGTCCAGAGGCTGGAATTGTTTCTCGTGATATTGGTGTTCGAGTTAAGCTTTCGGAGTCAGCAAAGACCAACAGTTAGAGAAGTAATCAGAGGCAGCTTGAAATCATCGCTTCATAATCTGGACCTCTTGTATCCGCTACCACAGTAACACCAAACTTCAATTATTCAGAAGAGTTTTCTGCTGGAATCATTATTGGAGCTGTGGCCACACTTGCTTTGTCCCCTGGAAATCCAAGAAAAGCTTCAGAAATGTTATTGCCAAAACTTGTTGTTTGAAAACGCAACAAATCGTTCTCAATATGGATTTTATTACCGACTCATTAATCAAATGGTATTAAGCACGTCCAAGCGTGTTCAAATGTGAGAAATTATGGACACGATATTCCTTACAAAACAATTCCAAAACATGCTGAGCCAAATATGGAAAAAAAACCAAGACCTGTCCACAAACATGTTATGCTGAAAAAGGTAAATGCACTCATCAAATACAAGACATAAATCCAAACAAGTTATTTACGTTGAGAAGAGAATCGTGCGTTTGAATCCGAAATATCAAAGACCGTGTTATCATATTTCAAAAAGGAAGGGATATGCCTCATATCTTTAGAATCAGAAGGTTATTCTCATCATCTTCAATGGAAATTATGGGCAATATCCCAAAGGGATACCGCCAACATAAATCTTCCAAAAATAGATTGGATCAGGAATCATATCAAACGCGTCACAATTCATTTCAAGTTCAAAAACTTTCCAAATCAGCAACATCAGAAATCGTTTCAAGACGAAGAAGGAAGGTTTTCAAAAAGTTTCCAAAAAAAAAAATTTTCATATTTGAAAACCGAATCATCAAAGCATTCAAATAAGTCCAAAACTTTCCCAAATCCAAATCAAATCAGATCACACATTACCACACAATCAAATCGGCATTAAACACAAGATCAAATCAGCATAAAGAAGCTTCCCAATTGAATCATCATCGGCCTTATAAATACCCAGCCCCTAGGCATCAGAGAGGACAACGAAAAAAACCAGAGACGAAAGAGAGACAAATCACAAAATCAATCAGTCACACGCAAAATTACCAAAACCATTTCCAAACCCACCGACCCAGGCTCAGAACACCGGAGGTGATCATCATCGCCGCAACATTCAAAGCAGAAGAAGCAAAGCAACAACGCAAACCAGGCTCGCGAAATAAAAAGGTAAAGAGAGAAAGAAGTTCTTCCCCAACGAAGATCCGTGAAGTTCTCGCCGCCATCGCCGACCCACCCTTTTCTTTTCTCGCTTTTGCTGGTTTATCTTTTCTCATGTAATTGTAATCATCATGAAATAGTGAAATCGGGGTAACGGGCTGTGTGGGGTGGGGTTATTTGTTTTTTTTTATTATTTTTTGCAGGGCGCCGGAGAGATGAGAGAACTTGAGAGATAGCGAGATCGGCGACGGCGGATTGGGGTCAAAACCCTAGTTTCGTTTCTTCATCGAGAGAGTGAGAGTTGAGAATAGGAGAGACCCCTTTTTTTTTCTTCCGTTAGATCCTTTTTTATTTAGTTAAAATTAACTTTTTATTATAACCAATTAAAACTTAATAATCTTTTTTTCTAATTAAGAATAAATCATTTTATTAGTAATTTGATTTAAGATCTTCTTATAACAATTTAATTTTAAAACTTTTTTTTTTATATAATTAAATTAAACCTTTCATAATAATTAATTAATTTTCTTTTATAATAAAATTAAGCTTTCTTTTAATAATTAATCCGAACCCTTTTTTTTTATAGTAACTAAAATCAAGTTTTTTTATAATAATGTTTAGAACTAATAATTAATTCTTTAGTCAACTTTAATCTTTTATAATGATTAGCACTAAAATAATTTATTTTTTTTTTATAATTAATCTAACTCCTTTTGTGGTGGAATTAACTTTTTCTTTAAACCAAATTATAATTAATTAACTTTGGAGTTTTTTATGATAACTAATCTAAAACCTTTTTCATAGTAACCCCCTAGAACTAAATCCTTTTATAATTAAAACTTCCCTAGCCTCCCCGTAGTAATAATGATAGTATTGATCTTAAGTAAAATAATTAAGTTAAAAACCAAACCTTTAGAATCTCTCGTTACGATTAGCCATAGGCTCGTGTGAGAACGCTTTGGTGGTATGCTTTGTTTATGTATTATGTATTTGATTTTTGTTCTTGCTTATGTCTAAACCCTTTCAAAAATAAATAAAAATCCTCGATCCAACGTCGAGCCAATTTTCTACCTATATAAGTCGATCGCCTTCGGGCATCGCATTCGACCTTTTGATCACAAGACACAAGTCTAGCATCACTTTGCTAGCACACTCGCCTAAATAATACAATTAATCGTTAATATCCAAGGGAAAATCCCATGCGTGATAACCTTGTTATTGTGCGTGGTGCACATCATTTGCATTCATAATCGACACCCTTAAGTTAAAACTATTAGACAACTTAGGATAGATTTCCTAGGTTAGTCCCCCTACAATTTTGATTTCAAATCAAACTTTAGCCCACCTAATTCTCCACACAAGAGAATTAGATGTTAATCATCTCAAAGAAAGGGACATACAATCCCATACCCCACAAAAATCCAAACATTTTAAAAAAAAAGTGTGGTGGTCTTTCTTGAGATGATGACTCATCTTCTTCACTTACCCTTAAACCTTAGCAAACAGATAACAAATAACATAAATAAAATCAAGAGGTTCCTGTAGAGTACTACAGATATCTAGGATGCTAACACCTTCCCTAGGTATAACCAACCCCCGACCTTAGAATCTTAAGTGCATTTGCATTACATTGTGGGTATTCGGTCTTTCTCCCTTCCCTTGGATAAAATCAAAGACGGTGGTGACATTAAAAAATATGCGATACAAGTTAACTAATAGCTTGTTATCCAATTTTCACCACGACAGAAATGGCGACTCTGCTGGGGACTCTCATAAGAGGGTTCCCCCTAACTTGTTTCTTTTATGTTATTTGTTTATACTTATCTGTATACTTGTCTATCTGTTTGCCTGGTTTTTGCTGTTTGCAGGGTTATCTTTGAGTGGTGAGATAAGTCCTAACCCAGACTTGAGAGCACATATAAGATAGGATCGTGGGTATAATCGAGGAGATTTCGTGGGAGTAATTCCAAAGAAGTCGATTTGATCCCACACTCAGTTGAGGCCCTCTCGAAGGTGGTATTTGTTGAACGAGCTATCGTGAATACATTACTACTTTCGACCTAGGAGCCCAGGATATTGAGAACCGTAGTCACCTTTAACCCAACTTGGCCTTTTAGGATGTAGTGTGATGACTATGAGGGAGTAATTCCAAATGGTTGATACGCGATACTACACTCAGACGAGATCCTCTTGAGAATATTGTTGACTACCAAGTAATTGGGAAATCGATAATATCCGAAAGATGGGTTATAGACTCTGGGAACTTTGTAGAACCCGTTTGGCAGGTACAAATGAACCATAGTACATACCTTCTTGGGATGGTTAGACCATTTGGCTCCATGCTCGTGATCTCCAAGCCTAGGCCTTTTGCTTGTTGTGTGCATTTGTGTTTCCCTACGTGTGTTTGTGCATTGCGTCCATGCATCTTACACCATGCCATTTTCGAGGAACTTAACATTTGTTTTGCAAACCTTATAGGATGGATTTCGGGAGGAAAAGAACGAAGAAATTTACCTTCAAAAGTCCTAAGTTGGAAAAGCTGAAGGAATTAGGGGGATTGATCAAGGACCCTTCAACATTCGAAGATAAGTATGGGAGGATCTTCTCCTTGTTGAAATTCAAGATGCTAAAGGGAATACTCCCTACTCTCGTGCAGTTTTACGACACAGTATACCACTGCTTCACTTTCCCTGATTATCAGTTGATGCCTACTCTAGAGGAATATTCTATCTTGGTCGGAATTCCTATCTCTACAGATCTCCCTTACTCTGGTTTGGAGGGTACACCTAGTGAAAAGGATATTGCCAAAGCTGCTCACCTTAAACCATCAGACGTCAAGGCTAATATGGCTACCAAAAGTGGAATTTCAGGGTTACCCGCTAAGTTTCTAATGGAGAAAGCTTGGTATTGTGCTGGTATGAATAATAGGGAAGCTTTTGAGGCTATTTTCGCCTTGCTTATATATGGGCTCTTTCTCTTTCCAAATGTTGATGACTTTGTCGACATGAATGCAATCAAAATTTTCATTATCAAGAATTCGGTCCCAACTCTGCTCGCCGATGCTTATCAGTCTGTGCACCAAAGGAAATCTCATGGGGGAGGGATGATAATTTGCTGTGCTACTTTACTATACAAGTGGTTTGTTTCGTACTTGCCCCGCTCGAGAACATTTTGGAATCTTAAGGATGGGCTTCTTTGGTCACAGAAGTTTATGTCACTCACGCATACTGACATTGAGTGGTATCATCCCACGCTTGAAGGGAAGGATATGATTAATAATTATGGTGGTTTCCCAAACGTGCCTCTCCTTGGTACGAAAGGGTGTATACGTTATAATCCTGCTTTAGCTCGCCGTCAGCATGGTTATCCTATGAAAGAAAAACCAAGCAATATCTACTTGGAAGGAATATTCATCGAACAAAAAGAGAATCCTACACTCAAGAAAGAGATTGTGCAAGCCTGGCGACATGTGCATAAGAAAGGAACGATTGCTTTGGGAATGCCTGAGTGCACTGCTTCAGAGTCCTATACCCGGTGGGTACAGGAAAGGGCTATCAACTTGAAGATGCCTTATCCCCGTCATGCACCTATTCCTATGGCTCCCCGAGACCCAGTCTTAGTTTTCATGAGCAATGAAGTGGTACTGAAGATCAATTTGGCTAAAACGGAGCAAGAAAGAGATGCTTGGAAGAACAAATATCAGGCCCTCGACTGTGAAATGGAAGAGCTTCAGAAGGCCTTTAGACAAAAGGAAGAAGAATCTGCCAAGAGAAGGAATACACAAAGGGATTCATTTTCTCCTAACACATTATCAGCACCTGCTGTGAACTCTGATATCCCTCCCACTTCAGGCGTATGGAAGTCATATGTGGATAAGCTCGTTCTTGAGAAGGCGAAGATACAAGAAGAGATCGAAGGACTCAAGAAGAAGTTAGCTGAAGGAGAAGGACCGTCTCGCCGGATGACCTAAGAATTAGTTTCCTTTTTGCTTTTCCATTAATGCGACTTTTGAATGTGTAATCGTTTTTTTTTGTGATTTTAAAAGGTCATTATTAATAAAATAAATTTTCTGTTTGAATTCCAAAATGCGTTACTCATTCGATATGGCTTGCAAATATAAATCTCGAGTTCCTCGATTGTGTGCATGTCATTCGCATTGCATTTGCATTCTCATTCTCATCCCTTCAAGGAACTTTAAAAGTTATTTTGCAGGTATCGTAAAATGGACTATGGAAAGAAAGGAACTTTTCCATACGCCTTCAGGGTCCTTGATGTGGAACAATTAAGGGAACTAGGAGGTAAGATAAAGGATCCGGAAGCCTTCGCTGCAAAGCATGGACAAATCCTCTCTCTATTGCAGGTCCGAGTAGCCGCTGGTTTATTGGAGACGCTGGTTCAACTCTACCATGTAATATACCACTGCTTCATCTTTCAAGATTTCCAATTGATGCACACATTGGAGGAGTATTCCGCTTTATTGGAAATCCCCATCAAAGACTCACCCCCGTTCTACGGTGGAGAGGGAAGACCCAGTCAGGAAGACATTGCAAGAGTGACTCGCATCAAGCTGTTAGAGATCCAGACTCACATGACGTTCAGAGGGGGAATCGACGGTTTGCCTGCTCAGTTCTTGTTTCCTAATGTCGAGGATTTTGTCGATGTCCACGCAATCAGAATTTTCATGCTCAAGAATCCTGTTCCAACACTTTTGGCCGATGCCTACCACTCGATTCATTCAAAAATTCTGAAAGGAGAAGGTCAGATTGTTTGCTGCACTGCTATCCTCTATAGGTGGTTTATTTCGCACCTACCGAGGCCTGCGACCTTTTGGGATGTGAAAGATGATTCTGAATGGCCCGTTAAACTTATGGCTCTTACTCACTCGGACATCATTTGGCATGATCCAATATACGGAGGAATTCCCATGATTCACAGCTGTGGAGATTTTTCCAATGTGCCTCTCCTTAGCACAAAAGGATGCACTAGTTACAATCCTGTTCTCGCTCGTCGCCATCTTGGACATCCGATGAATGAAATACCTGGTCCGGAGAACCTAAAACGAATCTTCCTCTATAATGGAGAGGACCTTCAGTTGAAGACTCAGATTATGTTTGCTTGGCGTCGTCTCAACAGACAAGGGATGACTGCGACAACAAACCCTAATTGCACAGTTACAGAATCTTGCCTGGAGTGGTCACGCAAACGAGCTCTCGCTCTGACTATGCCGTATCCTCGACCCAAGCCTCCCGTAGTGGAATCAGATGAGGTTTTAAGGTTGAAAGTAGAAGTAGAGAAGCTGACCCTAGACAAGTTTATATTGCAGGAAAGGATTGACAAGTTAATGGAAGAACTCAGTGAAAGGAAGGGAGCATCATCCAGTGGATCGAAGCCCTAGTTCCCTTTTATATTCTGTTTGTTTATTATAATAAAGCCCTGAAGGTGTATCGTTGTTACGAAAGTTTAATTTTTTAAATAAAATAAATTTCCAATTACGATATTTAAAATACGCTTTTGAGTTCCTTGAAGTGCATGCTGCATCATACGCATCATTCGCATCTGCATTTGCATTTGCATTTCTTTGCATTCCCGGTTCTTATCCGTGTCTCCTTTCAGAAGACAAGCTGAGTCATCGATACAATACTCAAGCCGGTCGTAAGAAGAGAATGGATCAACTCGAGCAGGAAAATAGAGCGCTCCGGGAAGAAGTTTCAACACTGAAAGAGAGTTTAGAGAAGATCAATGGGATGATGGAAGCTTTGATGGCTGCTCAGAATTAGCCATCTCATAATACGACATCACACAACACTGTTATCTCTGAGATAATATCAGCACCGATCCCAGTGGTGCCCACTACAAATGAAGCTCAGTATTCTATGCCTCCTGGTTATCCGTAGGGTATGCCTCCTACTTTTACTCCAGCTGGATACCGCCCGCCTGTTTCTCAAGCTATTGCCACAACTGCTGTAATGACTGCGCCACCACCTGTGGTGAATGCTACTCCTTTTCATCTAGAAGAACCTGTGTTTCATGCTGAACCTAGTGAGAGTGTTGGAATGGAAGAGCGAATGGATGATTTCCAGGACCAGTTTCTAGAAATGAAGAAAGAAATCAAGGCCCTTCGTGGGAAAGAGCTTTTCGGAAAGAGTGCCTCTGAGCTATGCTTGGTTCCTAATGTTAAGATTCCTCCAAAGTTCAAGCTCCCTGATTTGGAGAAGTATAAAGGAAATTCTTGCCCACATAGTCACATAGTTATGTATGCCTGGAAGATGTCTGCTCATAAGGATAATGACCCCCTATTGATACATTACTTCCAGGATAGTTTGACTGGGGCAGCCCTCAAGTGGTACATGGGGCTAGATAGTTCAAGGGTCCGCAATTTTAATGACCTCTGTGAGATTTTTATCAAGCAATATAAATATAATGTCGACATGGCACCAGATAGAGACCAGTTGAGAGCCATGGCCCAGAAGGAAAGAGAAAATTTTAAGGAGTACGCCCAGCGCTGGCGTGAACTTGCTGCTCAAGTTACTCCACCTCTGGAAGAGAAGGAGATGACTAGAATTTTCCTGAAAACACTGAGCCCGTTTTTCTATGAGAGAATGGTAGCAAGCGTCCCTAGTGATTTTACTGAGATGGTCAACATGGGAATGCGGTTGGAAGAAGGTGTCCGTGAAGGAAGATTGGTGAGGGAAGGAAGTGCTTCTAGCAATGCCAAGAAGTACGGAAGTAATTTTGGGAAAAAGAAAGAACAAGAAGTAAGTGCTGTGCACCAAGGACGGTCGAAAGGAAGATATCACCAATACCCGCAGGTCACTGCTGTGACCCCAGTTATCAATGCTCCAGCTTACCAACCACAGTTTGCACAACCTTATCAACCATCATCTCAAACTCCACCTGCTTCGCCACAACAACAATATCGTCAGCAAAATCATCCATCTCCTCAACAAGCCCGACAGCCGTTCAACAGCCCCGGTCGTGTGGTCAGGAAACCAAATTTCGATCCGATTCCTATGCTATATGCAGAGCTCTTCCCAGCATTGTTGCAAAAAGGCCATATCCAGACTAAGTCCCCACCAGCGGTGCCTAAGGACCTTCCTTATTGGTACAGAGCTGATCAGTTTTGTCCATATCATCAAGGTGCGCCAGGCCATAATATTGAGAATTGTTATGGATTGAAAGCCGATGTTCAGAGATTAGTCAAGAGTGGAATCCTGACTTTCAAAGATTCGAATCCAAATGTGCAGAATAATCCTTTACCGCAGCATGGAGCGGCCAATGTGAACATGATCCAAGAGTGTCTTGCAGAGGAAGTTGAAGAAGCATTTGTGATAGTTCCCAACATCAAAGAGCTGGAACGAATTGAGTTTACTTATGATAGCCGAAAGACTGCTACAACTCCTCTGGTTATTAATGTACCTGGTCCAGTTCCTTATACTACCAGTAAGGTTATTCCCTACAGGTATAACGCTACTATGTTTGAAAATGGTAAGGAGGTGCCTTTGCCTAATTTATCATCTGTAGTCAACATTGCCGACGTTAGCCGGGTTACGAGAAGTGGTCGAGTTTTCTCTACACCAAATAAGGAGGTCACTTCTGAACAACCCGCTGTGAAAGATACAACCCTGGGGCAGTCCAGTAGGAATGATTCTGTAGACAAATCGGATGAGGTCCTGAAGATGATTAAGAGAAGTGAATACAAGGTGGTGGATCAGCTGCTACAGACACCATCTAAAATATCCGTGTTACAACTATTGATGAGTTCTGAGGCCCATAGGCAGGCGTTACAAGGAGTACTAGAGCAGGCATATATTGATCATGATGCGACTATAGAGCAGTTTAGTGGAATAGTGGGTAACATTACTACATGCAACAATCTGGGATTCTACGACGAGGAGTTACCCGAAGAAGGGAGGAAGCATAATCTGGCTCTGCACATTTCCATAAACTGCATGAATGACATGTTATCTGGGGTTTTGGTTGATACTGGTTCTTCGTTGAACGTGATGCCAAGAATAACTCTCGCAAGGCTGACTTATCGGGGACCACCAATGAGACCATGTGGTGTTGTTGTCAAAGCCTTTGACGGTTCGCGAAAGACGGTGATTGGAGAAGTAGATCTACCCATGACTATTGGGCTCAGTGTTTTTCAGATTACATTCCAGGTCATGGACATTCACACCTCCTACAGTTGCTTATTAGGCAGGCCATGGATACATGAGGCAGGAGCAGTCACATCTACTCTTCACCAAAAACTGAAATATGTTTGCGATGGACAATTGGTCACAGTTTGTGGTGAAAGGGCTCTAGTAGTAAGCCATCTTTCTTCCTTTTCTTACGTCGATGCAGAAGAAGAGGTGGGGACTCAATTTCAAGCCCTCTCGATTGTTAACAATACTAATAATAATGGAGCTTCTATGGCATCTTTCAAAGACGCACAGCGGGTGGTGGAAGGTGGTTCTCAAGGGAAGTGGGGGCAGGTGCTGGTGTTGCCCGAAAATAAGAACAAGGAAGGTTTGGGTTTCAAAGGTAACAATTCCGAGAAGACTCCCACAGGAAATATGGTTATTCTCCCTATCAAGAATATGTTTCACAGCGGAGGGACTATCCATTCGCCAGAGGTAAATGTTGCAGAGAATGATTCTGAAGATGCTTTCATTCCTCTCTTTCCTCCTCAACCAGAAGCCCAAAGATCTGAATATGAAGCCAGTGCCATCCTTGAAGTTGAGTCTGTCGAAGATCAGCCTAATTTTGTGACGCATGGGGCGATGGCTCGGAATTGGAGTGCTGTTAATGTTCCTGTTGTGATCCCTTTATCAGAGTAATTGTTTTGTTGTTTCATTTGTTTTAGTTTGTTCGCTCTGCCCAAGGTGATGACATTTGTGTGTGAGCTTTACCTTTCATAATTCCCTTTGCTCTGCCTAAGGCAAAGGTGATTTTTGTGGTGGGGCTTTTGTTTGAAATTTGCTATCATCAATAAATTATCATTTCGCATTCCTGTCTTTTGTTTCCGTTTATTATTACTTTAAGGAAAATGGTAATCACAATTTTAATCACTTTGCACGCTTGTACACACACTTTCACTTGCTCAAAATCTAAAATAAAATCACATCACATGTGCAGATTACTGCACGAATTGAACATCAAAAACAATGACCCAATGCCTTCTCCGAACTTTGGGTTTCCTGTGTTCGAAGCCGAAGAAGAGATCCCTGAGGAAATATCCCGGTTACTTGAGAATGAAGATAAAGCCATTCAGCCTCACAAAGAGCCAATAGAGGTTATTAATTTGGGTACAGAAGAATCCCGTAAAGAGGTGAAGATTGGAGCTTTACTCATGACCAGTGTGAAAGAAAGGTTGATTGAATTACTCAAGGAATATGTTGACGTGTTCGCTTGGTCGTACCAAGACATGCCTGGTCTTGACACTGCTATAGTGGAGCATCGTCTACCTCTGAAGCCAGAATGTCCGCCAGTCAAGCAGAAGCTCAGAAGGACTCACCCTGATATGGCTTTGAAGATTAAAGAAGAGGTACAAAAGCAGATTGATGCAGGTTTTCTCGTTACATCTGAGTATCCGCAGTGGTTAGCCAATATCGTGCCTGTGCCGAAGAAGGTTGGTAAAGTTCGCATGTGCGTAGACTACAGAGATTTGAACAAAGCTAGTCCTAAAGATGATTTTCCTCTCCCTCACATTGACATGTTGGTGGATAGTACTGCAAGGTATAAGGTTTTCTCTTTCATGGACGGATTTTCAGGATACAATCAAATCAGGATGGCTCGCGAAGACATGGAGAAGACATCATTCATCACACCCTGGGGCACGTTTTGTTACAGAGTTATGCCATTCGGTCTAAAGAATGCTGGTGCAACATATCAAAGGGCTATGACTACTCTTTTCCATGATATGATGCACAAAGAGATTGAAGTTTACGTAGATGACATGATAGCCAAGTCCAAGATGGAAGAAGACCATATCGAACATCTGTTGAAGTTGTTTCAGCGTTTGAGGAAGTATCAGCTACGTTTGAATCCTAACAAGTGCACATTTGGTGTCCGCTCAGGAAAGCTGCTAGGTTTCATTGTTAGCTAAAAGGGAATTGAAGTAGATCCAGATAAGGTTAAAGCCATACGAGAAATGCCAGCTCCCACCACAGAAAAGCAGGTCAGAGGATTCCTGGGGCGTTTGAACTATATCTCTCGGTTTATCTCTAACATGACCGCCACCTCTGGACCCATCTTCAAACTTCTCAGAAAAGAACAAGGTTATGTTTGGACTGAACAATGTCAAAAAGCATTTGATAGTATTAAAGAGTATCTCTTGGAGCCTCCTATTTTGATTCCTCCGGTTAGGGGCAGACCTTTGATCATGTATCTGACGGTTTTAGAAGATTCTATGGGATGCGTGCTCGGTCAGCAAGACGCGTCAGGGAAGAAGGAACGTGCCATTTATTATCTCAGTAAGAAGTTCACCGACTATGAATCCATATATTCAATGCTAGAGAAGACCTGTTGTGCCTTAGCATGGGCAGCTCGCCGTTTGCGCCAATACATGCTAAATCACACCACTTGAAGGAAGTGTTTTAGAAGATCACTTAGCTTATCAACCCATTGAAGACCATCAGTCTATGGAGGATGAGTTCCCTGATGAGAATGTGATGTATTTGAAAATGAAGGACTGTGAAGAACCATTACCAGATGAAGGACCTGAACCAGATTCTCAGTGGGGTTTGATTTTTGACTGTGCTGTCAATAGCTACGGTAAAGGGATTGGGGCAATTATTGTGACTCCTCATGGATCTCATATCCCTTTCACCTCAAGGTTGACGTTTCCATGTACGAATAATGAGGCCGAGTATGAAGCATGTATCATGGGCCTCGAAGAGGCAATGGATTTATGAATCAAGAATTTGGATGTATACGGCGATTCTGCTGTGGTGATATACCAAATCACAGGAGAATGGGTGACCCAACAAGATAATTTGGTTCCATATAGAGATTACGCAAGAAGACTACTCCCTTTCTTCAACAAAGTTGAATTCACCATACAGTAGATATGAGTTTATGAAAGGAGACTTACAGTGAGCAGCCCCCACAATACAGTTTATAATATGAAAGCAGTAAATGAAAGCGATAACCACTTACTCGGTTGTAGTGCTTCCATGTTGTTTGGTTAGTTGTTCAACAAAGAAAGATTGAAAACAACAGTATATTCAAAATCAAAGGAGAAAGTGCTTTGAAAAAGAAAGATTTTGGGCTTACAGCTCAAGGAGAGGCCCAGGGTTTTATCAGTGAGCACACTGTTTGACTTTGTACAGCGGGACTTATACAAGTGACTGGGGCCCAAAAAGGCTTTCTGTACAAAGGGATGGGTCTTACACTCTCTCAAGAGGCCCAAAAAAGGTTTAAAGAAAAAAGAGTGGGGCTTATAACACGAGGGTAGGCCCAAATGATTTTTTCGTTTAAAAATGGCGATCGCGCCGAGGTTTTCTTTTATCGCAGAGGGACTTATGCAATAAGTGAGGCCCAAAATGTTTTAGTTAAAAGGGGGATTGGGTCTTACACTCTAATAGAGGCCCAAAGTGTTTTGAATGGGTCTTATAGCTCAAGGAGAGGCCCAGATGATTTTTATTTTTAAACGGGCGACGATCGCGCCGTTTACTTGTACAGAGGGACTTATACAATGAGTGAGGCCCAAAAAAGTTTTTGTACAAGGGGAGATGGGTCTTACACTCTCTCAAGAGGCCCAAAGTGTTTTAAAGAAAAAGAAATGGGTCTTACTACTCGAGGGTAGGCCCAGATGGTTTTTATTTTTAAACGGGCGACGATCGCGCCGTTTACTTGTACAGAGGGACTTATACAATGAGTGAGGCCCAAAAAGTTTTTGTACAAGGGGGGATGGGTCTTACACTCTCTCAAGAGGCCCAAAAAGTTTTGAAAGTGATTTATGAGGGTTGAATTAATCCAAAACCCTAATTTGTTTTCAAAATGTATTTAATTGAATAAAAATTCAATTAAAATGATCAAAAATTGTTTAACACATGGAAAACAAATTGTGATCTTGGATTAATGCTTCAAAAATTAAGTATTGACCTACAAAATAATTAGAAAGCATTAAAAGTTGCAAAATCAATGTAGAAAAAATATTTAAAATGTCAAAAACAATTAAAATATTAATTCTTTGCAAAAATATCAATTATATGAAATAAATAATATTTTTGGGATTTTTTTGTGAAAATAAAATATTTTAAAATTTTTGTGAATTATTAAAAAAAGAATCAACTCAAAATCATTAAAACTCAGAGAGAAATTAATTTTTGAATCAATTAAACAAAATCACAAAATTCAAATATTTGAATTTCTAAAAATGGCGCCAAGAACAAGCTGAAGAACACGCGCGTGTTCTTGGTTTCTCAGATTTGCATTTTCTATCCAATCTCCATGAATACGTAATCATATCATGCAATCCACATATCATTATGCTCGCCTCAACCTCACGATCATGTCTATGTACTTTAATTTCATTTAAATTAAACATACAACAAGAAATCACGAAGAGACCTCAAGAACCCTAATTTCTGCATGAAGGCTAGGATTTTTGATACACGATTCAAACAATGCAATTAATTGAGGGAAAACATTCCATGCATGATTATGAACATATGGCCAAATTATTGTGCGAGGAAATATGCATAGATTGAGAGATGACCAAGTATGTGCTTACCTCCAAGTCGTGACAGCAAGTTCAAAGTGATTTTTGATTTGGAGGTGTTACAGATGAGTGGTGATGATCTGAACAGCTTCCCTACACCCTATGGATTGTGTTTGGATGGTTGGACTTGATTGAAATTGGCTGGATCATTTTGTGGTACCTCAGCTGCACCTTGTTTGAAAATTTGAGCAACCAGCTAGTGATTTTGTGAAATTGATGTTTTAGAAGTAATCTAAGTGTTTGATCAGCTCATATGTGATGTATGTGAGGTGTGTGAGTGATTGGTTTGTGCAGAATTGCTCTCAAACTCAAAACCCGATAGCTACCTTGCTAAGAAAGGCATTTTTGCCAAGAGAAAGAGATTTTGAGGAAAGCATCTGTTAGATGGCTTTGGTGTACTTAAACTGACCACAATTGAGCTCTATTTATAGTAGAGCAAGTTTTTTTTGCAAGGAATAGTGCATGGCAGTTGGTAAGTAAGTTTGGCCAATGTTGTCCAATGAGAATTCAAGTCTCCTCTAGCCATTGACTAGAGGTTAGGGCACAGAGCTTTGGTCCCCTTGGTCTTGGATAAGTCTTGACTGATTTCAGATGAGAATGGCTCAGTCCATGCCACCTTGATGGTTCCATTGAATGCCTCATTCCAAATTTGAAGTCTTGTCCCTATTTTGGCAACTCTAGGTTCAACATGCTATTCCTTATTCCATGGACTTTGGAGGCTTGGCTCAGTGATTGTCCCCTTTAGATTCAATCCTATGAGGTGTCCAAGTGGATAGGAGCAATTGAATTTGGCTGATTTTGGCAAATCGACCAAAGTTGCAAATTCTGCCTTGCCTTGACAGATTTCAGCAAGGCAACTTGGCAATGTTGTATCTCATGGTGTAGGTTGAATTTGGCAATGTTCTTGGACATTTTGGAAAGCTCTTACATGATACAACAACTGTTTGAACAAGTTTGGTTTTGATCTCTTTTGATTCCAAGTGAAAAATCCCCCTACATTTGGCAAAAAGTGAAGCAGAATCTGACTTAGTGAAAATTTCACTAAGTGTTGGAAAAAGTGACATTTTCACTTTTCAGGCACTTTGATCACTCCATAACTCAAAATCCTTAATGAATTGGAATGACTTGTAGTTGAAGTTTTTGTAGGTGATAATGAGGGCTACAAAGCCATCTTTGGATGAGAAAAAATGGCCTTGTGGTTTAGGAGTTATGGTCCTCCAAAGTTGGTACCTTTGCCACTTTATTTTTAACTTAGAAAAATTTCTAAGTTTTATGGTTACCCCTTTTACAAGTTATCTCACTTTTCTTGATTTTTCTTGATGAATGATGATTCAAATCATACATTAACATCATTTTAGGGTTAAAAATCCATTTTGGTGAAAAATCTCAAAAAGTCAAAGTTGACTTTTGTGCACAGTTGACTTTTTATCAGATGAATTCCAAACTCTGCAATTCTTCAGGAAATCATGTCCTTGACCTAAATCAAACTTGATGGACATGTTCCATGGGTGTCATAGGGTATATTCAATCATGTATTAGGGTTTGGGAGCATGTCTTGGTCAAAAGTCAAAGTTACAGTTGACTTTTCCCTTAAAACCCTAATTGTGGTGCAGATGAAAATGAGACTTGTTGCTCAAGCTTCTTGGATCAATCCATTGTTCCAAATGGATCAATATGGTGTATTAGAGACCCTCAAATCATCTCTTGAGGTCTTGGCTCATGGTTTGTCCCAAAAGTCAACTTAGGGGTGAATTAGGTCAAGAAACCCTAATTCCTGATTTTTGATGAATGCATCCCTTGAGGCAAAATTGACTTGATGCATGGGTTCATGAGGTTCCATGAAGCATATTAGGTCATGTTTTGGATCCATGCCTTGTGCCCAAATGAAAATTTCCATCTGGAGGCCCTGGTCGACCAAAACCCTAATTTGGTGACATTGTCGATCTTGAGACTTGATCCACCTAGAAGGGAGCAGCCTTGTGCTTAATCCTTGAAGTGGGAGTCCTTTTTGATCCATTGTGGATGTTTGAGAGATTAGAGAAGTTGAAGATCATGTAATTTCTTGATTGATCCTTTGTCTAAGCACTCAGAGAGGGCTTGAAACCCTAATTTTGATTGTAGTGGATGCTCACCCATCTTTGGGGAGGCTAATGAAGCATGATGGTTCATCCATATTGTGATGATGATTTTCACAATGATGGGAAATCTAAGTGGTCAAAATTTGGGGTATTACAGATGCCCCTATTTAATCTTCTTGGACCCGAAGGTGTGAATGACGAAGGGATTCGGGCATTCGGGGTGCAAGAGGATTAAATATCGGAATATCTGAAATTTTGATGGTGGTTATGAATGGTAGCTTACGCATTCATCTTCTTTAGCTAAGAGATGATGCTTAGAAAAGGTAAACTTCCCCTCGATCCTGGTTTCCTACCAAGGAACTGGTCTCAGTCTCTTTTGAAATAAACTTCCCCTCGATCCTGGTTTCCTACCAAGGAACTGGTCTTAGTTTTTGATTTAAACTTCCCCTCGATCCTGGTTTCCTACCAAGAACTGGTCTTAGTTTCTGATTTAAACTTCCCCTCGATCCTGGTTTCCTACCAAGAACTGGTCTTAGTTTCTTTTGTCAATAAACTTTCTTGACAAGGGACGCTATTCATAGCAGCTTTCCTCAAACTTCTCGCCGAATTTTCCTGGGGAGATGCCATTTGAGTGGAAAAAGTTTTGATGTCAGACTTGCTGAGGAACCCAGTCGTCTGAGTTGTAGAGTTGTACAAACTTCTCTGTTGGAGACGCCATTTGTTTCTACTGGGGAAAGCGAGTCTCTTGAGAGACTGTTTTCGTTTGGGATCTTTCATCATACTTTTCTCGGGATCTTCCCGGAGAAACGCCATATGATGGGGTCCAATTTTGTGGTGCCAATGACCTTCTCATCAGCGGTTTTTCGGAGCAAAACTGGCGTGCTGCCGAATCTCTGATTACGAGGCTTTCTCTGTGGATTTTCCTTAATCCGGGAAAGCAAGGATATCATCTTCAATGGCGAAGAGTGATGTTTATTGAGAGTTTTCTCTGGCTTTTCAGAGGTTCAAGTTATCAAAGTGGCCAAGTGCCGACTCTGATCTAAAGATACACTGGTGGCGAGATTGTGCAGACGCAACACTTCCTGACGAGGAAAGAACTGATAAACTCGATTGAGAAAACTGTTTATCACTAGGGGACAAGACCGACTCAAGTGATAGTGATGCAATACGAAATGCGAACGCAAATAAAATGCATGAAGTATGTATGTATATGCTGACAAAACAGACGCGACATACAGACTAATGGATGAACACAATTGGATACTCGGCCATCGCGGGGCGAAGAAGCACCGTTGATTCAAAAAAGCAATTCCACCTTGCTTAGGAGAGATAGTCCCGTTGGGAGCTATGTTGATCGGGCTTAGGAGATAAGAACTCGGTCGAGGTGTGTCAGATGAAACAAGGTCTCTGACACAGTTGATCCCTTCATTCAGGCATACTGGCTTAGAAGGAGTACTTTGATTCTGCACTTTGAAGTTCGCTTACTTCGGGAGAAGCGATCGATGTTCTTTCGATGTTTAACAGTCAAAAGAAATTGTCATCTTTATTTTAAAAGCAGAAAAAGTTTTAACAAGTAAATTCATTTTCGTTTTATTTCAAGAATCGCTGATTAAGTTTAAACAACGTCATTCTGTAAAGCTAAAACAAGTTAAGAATTACAAACAAAAGCACAAGGGCTCAAATTTTATTGATAAGATGGAGATCAGCCAAACGCGTGATTCCAAAGAGTATATACAAAGTTTGAAAATGGTAATTTACAGGGAAAAGGGCTACGTTGAAACATAACGACCATTATCCTTCCATCAACTTTGAATTCGGGACATCCTGAGCTTCTGTCGAAGATAACCTTGACTGGAGTTTTCTGACAGATGAATGCTGTAACTGCTGCTGAGGGACTTGCCTCTGTTGAACATAGTTACTTGCCATTATCCCTAATTTTTGCCTGGATTGTACTATGAGATTTCCAATCCATCGGGATGATTTTTTTTTTGTCTCTAACTTTTGCCTGGACCGCCCTTTCGGGTTTTCAATCCACCGAGACGTTTTTTTTTTTATAGTTTTAGGCGAAGTATTTCTTGACTACATCAACATTCGTGGGGTAGGCAAATTCCTCTCCGTCCATGGTTGCAAGTCTCAAGGCGCCGCCTGAGAAAGCTTTCGTGACCATATAGGGGCCATCATAATTTGGGGTCCATTTGCCCCGAGAGTCAGTGAGAAATGATTGTATCTTCTTGAGCACGAGGTCTCCTTTTCTGAAGACACGAGGCCGAACCTTTTTGTCGAACACCCTCTTCATTCTCTGTTGATACAACTGACCGTGGCATAGTGCCGTGATTCTCTTTTCTTCGATCAGGTTCAGTTCGTCGTGTCGATTTTGACACCATTCAGCCTCGGTGAGCTTAGCTTCCATCAATACCCGGATTGATGGGATCTCTACTTCTATGGGAAGCACTGCCTCCATGCCATATACTAGAGAGAAAGGGGTAGCCCCTATTGAAGTGCGGAAAGATGTGCGATAACCATGAAGAGCAAAGGGTAGCATCTCGTGCCAATCTTTGTAGGTTACAACCATCTTTTGAACAATCTTCTTGATGTTCTTGTTAGCTGCTTCTACCGCTCCGTTCATCTTGGGTCGGTAGGGAGATGAGTTCTGGTGTTCGATCTTGAACTCAGCACACAACTCTTTCATCATCTTATTGTTCAAGTTAGATCCATTATCAGTAATGATCTCGCTTGGAACACCATAACGGCAGATGATATTGTTTTTGATAAATCGGACCACCACTTGTTGGGTTACATTGGCGAATGACGCTGCTTCGACCCACTTGGTGAAATAGTCAATGGCTACCAGGATGAACCGATGTCCGTTTGAAGCCTTGGGCTCAATCATGCCAATCATGTCGATTCCCCATATGGAAAATGGCCACGGGGAAGAAAGAACTTTGAGATGTGACGGCGGTACATGAATTTTGTCGAAGTATATCTGACATTTGTGACACCTCCTCGTGTACTTGTAGCAGTTGGATTCCATGGTCAACCAATAATACCCGGCCCTGAGAATTTTTCTCGCCATTGTGTGTCCGTTGGCATGAGTGCCAAAGGATCCTTCATGAGCACGTCTGCTTCTAGTCTGTCGACACATCGGAGTAAGACCATGTCAAAATTTCTCTTATAGAGAGTGTCACCGCTCAGGAAGAAGTTTCCAGCCAATCTTCTGAGGGTTTTCCTGTCTTTTCTGAGTGCCCCAGATGGGTACTCTTGTTTCTGAAGGAAGCATTTGATATCGTGATACCAAGGTCTGTCGTCTATGACTGCTTCAATCGCGAAGATGTAAGTGGGCCGTTCAAGGCGCATTATGTCAATCTTAGGTATGTCATTCCATCGACCTACACTAATCATGGAAGAGAGAGTGGCTAATGCGTCAGCCATGTGATTCTCATCACGAGGGATGTGATGAAAGTCAACTCTGTTGAAGAAGGGTAACAACCTTCTTGCATAGTCTTTGTAAGGAATCAATCCTGATTGGTATATGTTCCAATCTCCTTTTATCTGGTTAATAACCAGGGCTGAATCGCCGTACACGTCCAAGTTTTTGATCCTTAAATCAATCGCTTCTTCGAGACCCATGATACATGCTTCGTATTCGGCCTCGTTGTTCGTACATTTGAACGTAAGTTTAGCAGTGAAAGGAATGTGGGAACCCTGAGGGGTGACAATGATTGCCCCAATTTCGTTTCCATAATGATTGACTGCTCTGTCAAAGATAAGTCCCCACTGGGAACCTGGTTCTGGCCCTTCACTGGGTAGCGGTTCATCGCAATCTTTCATCTTTAGATACATGACATCTTCGTCTGGGAAGTCAAACCCGATTGATTCTTGATCGTCAATCGGTTGATGAGCCAAATGATCGGCTAAAATACTTCCTTTAACGGCTTTCTGAGCATGGTACTCTATGTCATATTCTGATAGTAACATCTGCCAACGGGCAATCCTTCCCGTGAGAGCAGGTTTTTCGAAAACGTACTTGATTGGATCCATTTCGGAGACCAACCAAGTAGTATGACGAATCATGTACTGGCGAAGACGTTTGGCTGCCCAAGCCAAAACGCAACAAGTTTTCTCAAGTATTGTGTACCGAGTCTCGCAGTCGGTGAATTTCTTGCTTAGATAGTAAATGGCAGTCTCTTTCCGTTTAGCTTCGTCTTGTTGGCCAAGTACACATCCCATTGAGTCCTCTAGGACTGTGAGGTAAATGATCAGTGGTCTTCCTTCCACTGGAGGTGATAGAATCGGCGGATTCAATAGGTATTCTTTAATACTGTCGAAGGCGGTTTGGCAATCTTCTGACCAAACGCAATCCTGGTTCTTTTTCAGTACTTTGAAAATCGGCGCACATGTCGCGGTCATAAGGAATATGAATCTGGAGATGTAGTTCAAACGTCCCAGGAATCCTCTGACTTGTGTTTCAGTTTTCGGAGAAGGCATTTCTTGAATGGCCTTGACCTTGTCAGGATCAACTTCAATTCCTTTCTGGCTGACGATGAACCCTAGTAATTTCCCCGAACGGACACCGGAGGTGCACTTGTTGGGATTCAAGAGGAGCTTGAATTTTCTTAGACATTCGAACAATTTTGACAGATGTTCAACGTGCTCATCCTCTGTTCTTGATTTTGCAATCAAATCATCGACATATACCTCGATTTCCTTATGTATCATGTCATGAAACAGAGTAGTCATGGCCCTTTGATAGGTTGCCCCGGCATTCTTCAAACCGAACGGCATTACCTTGTAACAAAAGGTACCCCATGGGGTAATGAACGAAGTTTTCTCCATGTCTTTCGGCGCCATTTTGATCTGGTTATAGCCCGAGAATCCATCCATGAAGGAGAAAACTTTGAACTTTGTTGTGCTGTCAACCAGCATGTCAATGTGTGGTAAAGGAAAGTCGTCCTTTGGACTTGCCTTGTTTAGATCTCTGTAATCAACACACATTCTGACCCTTCTGTCCTTTTTGGGAATGGGTACGATGTTGGCTAGCCATTGAGGATATTCAGATGTAGCGAGGAAACCCGCGTCAATCTGTTTCCGTACCTCCTCCTTGATTTTGATGGCCATGTCCAGGTGAGTGCGTCTCAACCTTTGCTTTACTGGCGGACATTCCGATCTCAACGGTAAGTGATGTTCCACGATGCTGGTATCCAACCCTGGCATATCCTGATAGGACCAAGCGAACACATCGGGGAATTCTTTGAGAAGCTTTATCAAACCCTCTCTGGCAGTTGGACTGAGCAGTGCTCCGATCCTGATTTCTTTTTTCTCTTTTTCTGAACCCAAGTTTACCGTTTCCAACGGTTCTTTGTAAGGTTCAATGGACCTTTCCTCTTGTCTGAGTAGTCGGGAGATCTCTTCTGGAATTTCGTTGTCATTTTCTTCTTCAGCCTCGAATACCGGGAACTCAAAGTTGGAAGAAGGCATCGGATCGTATGTTTCAATGGGGTATAAAACAAGCAATCTGCATGACGTGATGATTCGTGTTTAGAAGAGATAACGAAAATGCAAGTGTGTGCAGTGTTTTGATTTTACTGCTTGTTTTTATTATTGAATGTTTTTTTAGGATTACCATTTTCTGAAAAAGTAAAAAGAGAAAATAGCAATTAATGCGGAAATTACAGAACGACGTTATTTTATTAATGAACAAGTCGACTCTCGAAACTACAGCCCTATAAAACAAAACTCACTCGCTCTGGGCAAAGCAAAGAGGGAAATTTACAGAAAGCGAGCCCTATCAAAACATCCGTTTCACCTGGGCAGGGTGAAAGGTTAAAGATGTCAATTACTTTGACTGATGAACGACCTTCGGAACCTCGACAGCAACCCATTGGCGGCGAACTCCTCGGTGAATCACAAAGTCAGGCACCTTCCTTGATTTGTCTTCAGAAATGACGCTGATTTCTGGTGGAGCAGGATCGTTGGAATCTGTCTCCCAAGCAGAATTGTCGTAGGAGGATTCCCGTGTTGCATTTTGCATAGCATTTGTGCTCTCAGCTGTATCTCCCCATCCAGTTGGCTGGATGTCTTCGAGCCTGATACGAGAGCTTTCGGGAGCGGTGTACTAACCATAAAGTCGTATTTTCCACTTGGTTGTCCCAAAGTGTCCCAAACTTCTTTGGAACTGGAGAAGTCATCCCTCTCGATGACGTTGACCTCGGGAAAAGCATAGTTGATGAATTCAAGTCCTGCAAACATTGAAAATTCATCTTCATGTTGAGTAGTTTCCGAATGACCTGAGTGTTGATCCCATGACATGGCGGGGACACAGGTATTCTGTTCAATGACGCTCAGCTGAGTTTCATTACTCGGCTGACTTTCTTGCCCCAAGTTTCCTGGGTAAGGCTGCCACATTGGCAGGCCATCCATCGGGCCATAGTAATTGCGGTCAAAGTTGTCTTTCATCAGAGTGTCCTCCTCTAATGAATTTGGCGGAGCACGGTATCCTTCCGGATCACAATCTCCGTAGATCATTTCGACATCTGATCTTGGTATAAATCTCAGACTTTCTGTAGGAAAGCAAAAAGGCATAGGCACCTCTTCCTGAGACATATAGTCGTCCTTGTTAAGGTAGGACTTCCATTCTTCATCTGTGTCAGAGGGATCTTCCTCATTGATAGCATAAACTGTCTGAGACACTGGGTGAAGAAAACCTCCACTATGGAAGAAGTTTTGAAGGGGATGAAGACTTTCATCCTTGGCGGCTGTCTGGGTACAGGTTGCCGAAAAACCAAGACCCTTCTTTTTTTTATTGTCAATAGGAATGACAAGCCGTCCCCATCCTGTCGTATCGGTACTCTCGACCGCTTTGATAGCATCTTTGTATGAGGAAATCGAGGTTCCTCCTCTGAACTGACTGTCCTTGCTCACCGATAGTGCTTGGAACTAAGTTCCAATAACCTCCTCGGGTTCCACACAAGTAGATGATGATAGGTTACTCACAAGCAAGGCTTGTTCCCCACAAACCGTGACAAGTTGATCGTTCTTGACGAACTTTAGCTTTTGGTGGAGGGTTGAAGTAACCACTCCAGCCTGATGTATCCAAGGTCTTCCTAATAAACAACTGTATGTTGCCCGGATGTCCATGACCTGGAAAGTGATTTGGAAAGTGTGAGGACCAATAGTTATGGGAAGATCCACTTCGCCGATAACTGTTTTTCTGGATCCGTCGAATGCTTTGACGACGACCTCACTGAATCTCATCGGAGGGCCCTTAAATGATAATTGTGTCAAAGTGGACTTCGGCATAACATTCAGGGCTGACCCTGTGTCTACCAGTACGTTGGCTAAAGCATCGTCCTGGCAGTTAAATGTGATATTGAGCGCCATGTTATGACGACGACCCTCTTCAGGTAATTCCTCATCACTAAATCCCAAATTATTGCAGGAAGTGATGTTAGAGACAATGCTATCGAATTGTCTAATTGTTACATCCTGTTCCACAAAGGTTTGCTCCAAGACTTTCTGTAGACCCTCTCTGTGTGCTTCTGAACTGAGTAACAGTGATAATACTGAGATCTTTGAAGGAGTCTGTAACAGTTGATCAACAATGTTATATTCACTCCTTTGGATGAGCTTTAGCATCTCATCTTTGTCTTTTGAAAAGTCGGGATTACCAGATTGACTGACTCGTGGATCAGGAATTTTTGCCTAAAGTTCCTTTTCTTTGTTGGATTCTCCAACCCCTCGGTTGAAGATTCGACCGCTCCGTGTTACACGACTGATGTCTGCAATATTCACGACGGAGGGTAATGGAATTTCCTTTCCATTCTCGATTATTATTGCACCGTATTTGTAAGGGATTGGCTTAGCTGATTCATACGGTAGTGGCCCCAGTAGATAGATGACTATGGGAACCTTCTCATTTTTCTGACCATCATAAGTAACCTTGATCCGTTCCCGGTTGGGAACTCTAGATTCGTCAAGTAGAGGGATGATGGCAAAAACATCCCTGGTCCTGTGATGACCAGAGATCGTGACAACATCCTCAACTTGCTCGGCAAGGTAGTTCGGCGACCAAATGATGGGTCCTGAACCTGGATATGGACGAATTTCTCCATGATCGACCTGACCCTGAAGAGCTGCTCTCACAAGGTAACACCCTTGGTTACTTTCCGAACAGACGATACAACTGTCATAGTTGTGTGGTGGCACCTGGCCACGCCCACTTTGAATACAATGTAACCTCACTAGGTTACCTTCCATTGATCGGACATCCTGACTTTGACGACGAGTAGGATTCCTGTTATTGATACTAATCTGCTGAGTATCTTCATCCATGTAGATTGGCATCCACCAGTGATTTAACAAGTGCCGAAGTGCCTCCTAGACAAGGGTACAACCTCGATCGTTTTCGCAACCTGCTTTACAATTTTGATAGTCATGTGATATTAAGAATCCGAGTCGGACCTGCTCAGCATGTAACTCTACCAGGTTGGTATTCATCACGCAAATGTCAAAGATCTGAACCATGTTGATTTGATAGGAGTTCCTATCATGCTAGTCTTGGATCCATCCAAGATCCATCTGACGCTGGAGGGCCTCTTGTATGAAAGAGCATCCCTGTTTGTTTACTGAGCAAATCAGACAGGAACTGTAATCGTGCCGCGGCAGATTATGATACTGGCTTTGCCTTGAGTGCATCGCCGCCAAGTTGACATTCATCGCACGGATGTCGTGGTTTTGAATGACGTTGGAATTCGTGTAAACCATGTTAACTCCACGAACTCGGTGCACTTGGATCCATCCAAGATCCATTTGTTCCTGTAGAGCTGCTTGCACTACAGAACACCCCTGGTTATCTTTAGAGCAGATATCACACTGGTGATAATTATGAGGTGGCACATGGCCATATCCACTCTGTCTACAATGCATCTTGACCAGATTGGTCCCCAATAAGAGTACATCGTGAATTTGATAGACATTGTTAGTCTCTTTCTCAATCAGATTGACTGCAGCTTTCTCGTGTTGAGGCAGCGGGTTCGTAAGAACATTAGGATTCGTATCTTTGAAAGATAAGAGCCCGCTCCTAACAAGCTTTTGCACGTCGGATTTGAAATTGAGACAAGTCTCAATGTTATGCCCTGAACCTCCTTGATGATAAGGACATGTTTGATCCGCTTTAAACTAAAAAGGTGGATTTTCCGGAACTGAAAGGGGAGACTTAGTCTGAATGTGCCCCTTAGCCAGCAGTAACGGAAATAATTCTGCATACGTTACGGGTATAGGATCAAATCCTGGTGGCCGTGTTGTACGGTTGTTGTTATATGGAGGACGAGCCTGCTGAAGAGGCTGTTGTGTCCTTTGCTGGTCAGGTTGGCTCTGCGCAACCTGAGGTTGATACATAGGAACAGGCGCGGGGCCGATAGCAGAAGTAACAGCTGCTACTGGCTGATAACGACGCCTTTGCTTTCCGAGGGAGATATTCCCAATATCTTGCTCTTTTTTCTTAGGGAGAGCACCACCGTATTTTTTAGTACCGCTCGTTGATCCAGTGTCTTTTACCAAACGTCCTTCTCGGACTGCTTCCTCAAGACGTACACCCATGCCGACCATTTCGGTGAAATCACTGGGTACACTGGCAACCATTCGGTCATAGTAAAATGAGCTTAAGGTCTTTAAGAAGATCTTTGTCATCTCTTTTTCCTCAAGAGGTGGACAAATTTGAGCGGCAATTTCATGCCACCTTTGAGCATACTCCTTAAAGGTTTCCTTTTCCTTTTGCGACATTGATCTGAGTTGATCTCTGTCGGGTGCCATGTCCAAATTGTACTTGTATTGTTGGACGAAGGCAGTACCAAGATCTCTGAATGTACTGATCGTAGTACGGTTTAAACCCATGTACCATTTGAGTGTGGCACCGGTTAAACTATCCTGGAAGTAGTGAATTAGCAGGTCCTGATTCTCCGTCTGAGCTGACATCCGCCGAGCGTACATCACCAGATGGCTTTGAGGGCAAGAGTTACCCTTGTATTTTTCAAAGTCGGGCACTTGGAACTTGTGCGGGACTTTCACATTTGGGACCAAGCAGAGGTCTACGGCGTCCTTTCCAAATAAATCCTGACCGCGAATGGCTTGCAGCTCTTTCTGCATTTCCAAGAACTGCTCCTGGAATTCATCTATTCTGTCAAACGTAGTTTCCTTCTTATCAGAAGGTGTCCGTGGAATCTGTCCTTCCGGGACAGTGTGCACCACAGGGGGTGGTACCGTGACTACGGCAGTAAGTCTTGCCGCCTCCCGAAGTTTGTAACCTTCAGGAGTCTTGAGTATGCCCCTGGCATCTTCGCTTTCCCGAAGTTTGTAACCTTCAGGCCCAGTGGCTTCTGTTGTGATTCCCTGATCTTCAGTGATCGGCGGAACATATCCTTCCGGGATATAGTTAACAGGCACGCCCCAAGGACGATCTTTCGGCATCTGATACCTAGGATCATACTTTTCTATGATGGGCGTTGAGGTGATCTCTGAGATCACAGTTCTTTGTAGCTGAGCTTCTGCCATGGCTTGCATGTCGTTACGAAGCTTTCTCATATCCTCTCTCAGAGCGTCGATCTCTTCTTTCAACTCTCTATTTTCTTCCTCAAGATCATCCATCTTTTTCTGACGATTGGCCCGAGTATTATACGAATGAGACAGTTTGACTCTAGAATCGAGACACAAACGTGAGATTCGTAGGGAAGAAGAATACGCGATGTGAGAATGATGAATGCAATGATTATATTAATTGTTTTTAGGTTTAATTAAAATAAACTTCGACAATTAGATTGCAAATATCAAACAGTGGGGAAACCCCTTTTTATTGAATTCCAAAGGATTACAGAAATGGAAATACAGTAGATTACAAAGTGCAGAAACAGAAACCTAAACTAATGGGTCCCGAGTCCTCTTCTTTGACGGGGGCGCTTGGGCCGTTGTCGGGTTGTCATTCCTTTGCCAGGTGAAAGGAGTGAGCAAATTCCTTTGGTCATCTTGATTCTCTACAGCATGTTGCTCCAAAATTTCAATCAGAGCATCTTTCTCTTTTAGTAGTTGCTGTATTTGGATACACTCGACGTCGAGGGTGCGGTACTTGTTCTTCCAAGACCTTCTTTCCTTTTGAACTTTGTTGAGAGTAACCTGAAGCTTTTCAGTTTTCGTCATGAAGTACATGACAGATTCCCTCGGCGGAAGAATTCCGTAACGAGGATAAGGCATCTTTAGCTTGAGAGCTCTAGTTTGTACCCAATGGAGATAAGGCTCCACCGAGACACAGTTCGGTTTTCCCAGAGACTCTCGTCCTTTCTTATGAACATGTTTCCAAGCTTGCACTATTTCCATCTTTAGTGCTCTGTCACTTTTTCCTTCTTTGAAGAAAAGACCTTCCAGATGAACACCCAGTGGGATGTGTCTCATCGGGTATCCAAATTGACGAAGAACTAATATCGGATGATAGTTGATTCCTCCTATAGTTCCTATGAGGGGTACGCTGGGGAAGTTTCCACAACGGTCAATGATCCTGATTCCCTCATAAATCCTATTACACCAATCTATATCAGAGTTGGTGAGAGACATGACCTTCTGCGACCAGCGTAAGACACTCTTGCAATCCCAAAAAGCAGCAGACTTGGGCAAGTGAGAGATAAACCATTTGTAAAGCAAAGGTACACAGCATGTGATCTCCCCTCCGCTATACAAATTTCCTAAGTGTACAGAATGATACGCATCTGCGAGCAAAGTCGGCACAGGGTTTCCAATGAGAAAAAACTTAATAGCGTTGATATCGACGAATTTATTAATGTTGGGAAACAAAAATAACCCGTAAGTGAGCAAGACAAAGATACTTTCAAAAGCAGTCTCGTTCCCTATACTAGCGAAGTACAGAGCTTTCTTGGTCAGGAACTGGGCTGGCAAACCTTGGGTGCCACCCTTAGTGGTCATGTGAGTCCGGACCTCAGACTCGTCCAAATGAATTGCTATTGCAATAGTCTGATTCTTTAGAATTTCTTCCAGTCCAGAAAATGGAGCTCGATCAGTGATATGTAAATCAGTCAGATGAGAATACTCCTCCAGCGTTGGTGATAGCTGGTAATCCGGGAATGTGAAACAATTATAAACCGGATCGTAGAATTGAATGAGCGCGTCCATGATCCCCTTAATCACATGGACTCTTAACAGTGGTAGCAAACCACCGTGCTTGGCTCTGAAAGCCTCTGGGTTAACGATCATCCTCGCTAACTTTCTCAAATCCCCTAGTTTTGGAACCTTGAAGGTATACTGGTGAGTTCTCCTTCTACCGAAATCCATTAATGCAATCTTTTTCTCTGATATTTCCAATCACAGTCTTAGTTTAATTTGAAAAACAGAGAGACTAGAAGAGAAATTTCTTGAATGTTTTAATGTTTTATTAAATGAATGCATGAATGCAGCACACAAAAACATAGAAAAAACATGGGGTCAAAGGGTCGTTGTCATGAAGTCAAGGCTCTACCCATCCCCAAAGGTTTATACTAGGGTGATTTTTGTACCTGTACTCATTATCATCAGCTCCTCCCAGGAAAGCAAAACAACAAGCGGATCACCAGCGAGTTGTGTGCCATCTTAGAGTAAGTGCCATTCACCGAGAATAGATCACCAGCCTCAAATGAGGGTAGTATCGCGTAACAGCTATTTCTGATAGCTTCCGCACTACGAAAAAGGTTGGCTTTTCTTAAGTGTATACTCAATCTCACCACATGCGGCATCACACGCATTCCCAGTAGCAGAAAAATAAACACGTATAGCATTTAGGAAAAGCAGTATATATATTTGTCCTAATCATCCTAGACTTATAAAGCTATGAATCTTAAGTTCCTGACAGAAATGGGTTCCCCGGCGGAAGCCCCAATCTGTGGTTCCCTGCCTAAGAGATGGACCAACATAGGTCAATCTTTCTCTTCGGTAGAGTTCCCATTTTCCGTAGAAAACGGGGATGATGCCCTAAGGCAGAAAAGGAGACTCCCCAGCAGAGTCGCCATTTACAAGGAAAACAGAAAGAAAGAAAGATCGGCCCCACGGTGGGCGCCACTTTTCTGTAGCGAGCGATTTTGGACGCGGTTCTTAAGCGCTGGTCGCTCTCTGCGGTTGAGCTTAAAACTACAGGTCGATTCATTTTTTATCCTATTGTGAGCTGACTAAGGAAGGAAAATAGATGTCTCCAATTAACCCTGCTTGCATACTGAGTTTAAACAGCGATCTGTTAGGTTACGGATGCTATCAATGTGGGGGGGCCTTTGTACTGGTTATTTGTATTTTCGCCAATACTGTTCTCTTTCTTTCTAGGACTTTCTAGCGGGGAATAAGGATTAGGATGTTAGGACTGGTGCTTTTGAATTAGTGCTTTTGATTGACGAAGATATGGGATTTGAGTTTTTTGTTTATTGCGCTCTCTAAGATCTTTTCTTTCGATCTTATGCCTACGTATTCCCGTTTACCGAAACAGGGAAATCAGAGCGTTCGTAGTTCCTCCTATTCTATGGGAGGAAATGGTGTTTTTGGTGTCTTGTTCAAAGCCCAAGACGTGAAGCGAAAGGTGGTTTGTATCTTGTTCAAAGCCCAAGATGTGAAGCTAAAAGGTCTATTTGTGTCTTGTTCAAAGCCCAAGACGTGAAGCTGAAAGACCTCGGCTTTAGAGAGAATTTGTCATCTCTAAAGAGGGGAGAAGGAGAATTACTTTAACTGGGATACGCGGATCCGAGCAATGCCATAATTTCCGAAGAAAGGGTTTTAACCTGAAGGAGAAGACTTTAACTCAGTGTAGAGCAATGCCATCTTTCCTTAGGAATTTCTCATGCTAAAAGAGGGACAGTGGCATGGATGTAGCTGATCCAGAGGCTTGCCGCTTACAACGATTAGATGAAGGGAAAGGAGTTGTTGATGTTTGTGTACTGTGAACGAGGCACAGCTTTGATGCTAAAAGGTCGATTGGATCAACCAGTGGTTTTCTTATACAAAGCCTAAGAGGAGGCTAATTTTCGATAGGAAAATCATTATACAAAGCCTAAGAGGAGGATATTTTGTGTCTCGTATAAAGCCCGAGAGAGAGGCTAAAAGTTTTTGACCCAGTGGGGCATATCGTTATACAAAGCCTAAGAGGAGGCTAGCAAAGAGTTGACTCAGTTGGAGAATCTTTTATACTCAGTAAGAGAGTGTTTTTGTATCTCGTACAAAGCCCGAGAGAGAGGCGAAAAAGGTTGTTTTGACTCCACTGGGGAGAATTTTGGTATCTCGTACGAAGCCCAAGATGGAGGCTATTGTAACTGTTTCAGTTGAGTGACAGATCCAATATACTGATTTTAAAAGAGAAAATCAGTTCTTATATGAGTAACACTGTACACAGGGATTTAATTTGAGGATCAGGGATATTTCCTTCTCTTTGAGGAAACGGGAAATCCAAAGGGTATTGAGACTATCCGAGTCTGCGGGTTTCCTTCCTATTTAACGAAGGGTGCTTGAGAATGTCTTTGAGACTCAAGGAAGTTAGACTGTCCGTGTCTAGAGTTTTATCTTTTGTACTATGCTTTGAGAAACAGTAGTAGACTCTATGAAAGGACTGTTCTATGAGGATGACTAGGTTCTGTTCCTATACCTCTAGGAGGTCGTCGGGACAATTTGTACGAAGCCCAAGAGGAGGCTAGAAGCTTTTAAGAAGCCGACGGGTCCTTGTACGAAGCCCAAGAGGAGGCTATCATTCCCGGAGGAAGAGATCATTATACGAAGCCTAAGAGGAGGCTGTGAATACTTCTAAGAAGCCGTAGGGTCCTTGAATAATGCCCAAGAGGAGGCCGATGCTTTTAAGAAGCCCGTGGGTCTATCATCTCCTTTCCATTCGGAGAGATAACTCTTTTAAAGGTAAAAACCACTGGTAAACGTGTGAGGTTTACTATCCAGCGACTTTTAGCTTTTAAAGAGGGTTCCTTAGTTAAGGTCCAAGATTATGACCGTAGTGGGTACCCAAACCCCGAGACATTCAAGGCAAGCTATCCACAAGGAATAGATCAAGTCAGGAAAGTTCGAGCATTTGGAAGAAACTCAAAGATGCCATTCACGGAGAATACATTTATCTTGGGGAGTAGAGCTTCTTGATGATTCCTAAGGAGGACAGCCGAAGAGAAGACTGTATCTGGTGCTCCTATTGGGGATCTAGGCGTCTATTTCTACGAATAAACGAAACGGCGTCACTTAGTTCTAGACGTAGTAGCCGGGGAAACTCGAAATATCTATACTATTATTACACAGTAGATATGAGTTTATGAAAGGAGACTTACAGTGAGCAGCCCCACAATACAGTTTATAATATGAAAGCAGTAAATGAAAGCGATAACCACTTACTCGGTTGTAGTGCTTCCATGCTGTTTGGTTAGTTGTTCAACAAAGAAAGATTGAAAACAACAGTATATTCAAAATCAAAGGAGAAAGTGCTTTGAAAAAGAAAGATTTGGGGCTTACAACTCAAGGAGAGGTCCAGGGTTTTATCAGTGAGCACACTGTTTGACTTTGTACAGCGGGACTTATACAAGTGACTGGGGCCCAAAAAGGCTTTCTGTACAAAGGGATGGGTCTTACACTCTCTCAAGAGGCCCAAAAAAGGTTTAAAGAAAAAATAGTGGGGCTTATAACACGAGGGTAGGCCCAAATGATTTTTTCATTTAAAAATGGCGATCGCGCCGAGGTTTTCTTTTAACGCAGAGGGACTTATGCAATAAGTGAGGCCCAAAATGTTTTGGTTAAAAGGGGGATTGGGTCTTACACTCTAATAGAGGCCCAAAGTGTTTTGAATGGGTCTTATAGCTCAAGGAGAGGCCCAGATGATTTTTATTTTTAAACGGGCGACGATCGCGCCGTTTACTTGTACAGAGGGACTTATACAATGAGTGAGGCCCAAAAAAGTTTTTGTACAAGGGGGGATGGGTCTTACACTCTCTCAAGAGGCCCAAAGTGTTTTAAAGAAAAAGAAATGGGTCTTACTACTCGAGGGTAGGCCCAGATGGTTTTTATTTTTAAACGGGCGACGATCGCGCCGTTTACTTGTACAGAGGGACTTATACAATGAGTGAGGCCCAAAAAGTTTTTGTACAAGGGGGGATGGGTCTTACACTCTCTCAAGAGGCCCAAAAAGTTTTGAAAGTGATTTATGAGGGTTGAATTAATCCAAAACCCTAATTTGTTTTCAAAATGTATTTAATTGAATAAAAATTCAATTAAAATGATCAAAAATTGTTTAACACATGGAAAACAAATTGTGATCTTGGATTAATGCTTCAAATATTAAGTATTGACCTACAAAATAATTAGAAAGCATTAAAAGTTGCAAAATCAATGTAGAAAAAATATTTAAAATGTCAAAAACAATTAAAATATTAATTCTTTGCAAAAATATCAATTATATGAAATAAATAATATTTTTGGGATTTTTTTGTGAAAATAAAATATTTTAAAATTTTTGTGAATTATTAAAAAAAGAATCAACTCAAAATCATTAAAACTCAGAGAGAAATTAATTTTTGAATCAATTAAACAAAATCACAAAATTCAAATATTTGAATTTCTAAAAATGGCGCCAAGAACAAGCTGAAGAACACGCGCGTGTTCTTGGTTTCTCAGATTTGCATTTTCTATCCAATCTCCATGAATACGTAATCATATCATGCAATCCACATATCATTATGCTCGCCTCAACCTCACGATCATGTCTATGTACTTTAATTTCATTTAAATTAAACATACAACAAGAAATCACGAAGAGACCTCAAGAACCCTAATTTCTGCATGAAGGCTAGGATTTTTGATACACGATTCAAACAATGCAATTAATTGAGGGAAAACATTCCATGCATGATTATGAACATATGGCCAAATTATTGTGCGAGGAAATATGCATAGATTGAGAGATGACCAAGTATGTGTTTACCTCCAAGTCGTGACAGCAAGTTCAAAGTGATTTTTGATTTGGAGGTGTTACAGATGAGTGGTGATGATCTGAACAGCTTCCCTACACCCTATGGATTGTGTTTGGATGGTTGGACTTGATTGAAATTGGCTGGATCATTTTGTGGTACCTCAGCTGCACCTTGTTTGAAAATTTGAGCAACCAGCTGGTGATTTTGTGAAATTGATGTTTCAGAAGTAATCTAAGTGTTTGATCAGCTCATATGTGATGTATGTGAGGTGTGTGAGTGATTGGTTTGTGCAGAATTACTCTCAAACTCAAAACCCGATAGCTACCTTGCTAAGAAAGGCATTTTTGCCAAGAGAAAGAGATTTTGAGGAAAGCATCTGTTAGATGGCTTTGGTGTACTTAAACTGACCACAATTGAGCTCTATTTATAGTAGAGCAAGTTTGTTTTGCAAGGAATAGTGCATGGCAGCTGGTAAGTAGGTTTGGCCAATGTTGTCCAATGAGAATTCAAGTCTCCTCTAGCCATTGACTAGAGGTTAGGGCACAGAGCTTTGGTCCCCTTGGTCTTGGATAAGTCTTGACTGATTTCAGATGAGAATAGCTCAGTCCATGCCACCTTGATGGTTCCATTGAATGCCTCATTCCAAATTTGAAGTCTTGTCCCTATTTTGGCAACTCTAGGTTCAACATGCTATTCCTTGTTCCATGGACTTTGGAGGCTTGGCTCAGTGATTGTCCCCTTTAGATTCAATCCTCTGAGGTGTCCAAGTGGATAGGAGCAATTGAATTTGGCTGATTTTGGAAAATCGATCAAAGTTACAAATTCTGCCTTGCCTTGACAGATTTCAGCAAGGTAACTTGGCAATGTTGTATCTCATGGTGTAGGTTGAATTTGGCAATGTTCTTGGCCATTTTGGAAAGCTCTTACATGATACAACAACTGTTTGAACAAGTTTGGTTTTGATCTCTTTTGATTCCAAGTGAAAAATCCCCCTACATTTGGCAAAAAGTGAAGCAGAATCTGACTTAGTGAAAATTTCACTAAGTGTTGGAAAAAGTGACATTTTCACTTTTCAGCCACTTTGATCACTCCATAACTCAAAATCCTTAATGAATTGGAATGACTTGTAGTTAAAGTTTTTGTAGGTGATAATGAGGGCTACAAATCCATCTTTGGATGAGAAAAAATGGCCTTGTGGTTTAGGAGTTATGGTCCTCCAAAGTTGGTACCTTTGCCACTTTATTTTTAAAAAGTCAAAGTTGACTTTTGTGCACAGTTGACTTTTTATCAGATGAATTCCAAACTGTGCAATTCTTCAGGAAATCATGTCCTTGACCTAAATCAAACTTGATGGACATGTTCCATGGGTGTCATAGGGTATATTCAATCATGTATTAGGGTTTGGGAGCATGTCTTGGTCAAAAGTCAAAGTTACAGTTGACTTTTCCCTTAAAACCCTAATTGTGGTGCAGATGAAAATGAGACTTGTTGCTCAAGCTTCTTGGATCAATCCATTGTTCCAAATGGATCAATATGGTGTATTAGAGACCCTCAAATCATCTCTTGAGGTCTTGGCTCATGGTTTGTCCCAAAAGTCAACTTAGGGGTGAATTAGGTCAAGAAACCCTAATTCTTGATTTTTGATGAATGCATCCCTTGAGGCAAAATTGACTTGATGCATGGGTTCATGAGGTTCCATGAAGTATATTAGGTCATGTTTTGGATCCATGCCTTGTGCCCAGATGAAAATTTCCATCTGGAGGCCCTGGTCGACCAAAACCCTAATTTGGTGACATTGTCGATCTTGAGACTTGATCCACCTAGAAGGGAGCAGCCTTGTGCTTAATCCCTAAAGTGGGAGTCCTTTTTGATCCTAGAGCTGACCCTAGACAAGTTTATATTGCAGGAAAGGATTGAGAAGTTAATGGAAGAACTCAGTGAAAGGAAGGGAGCATCATCCAGTGGATCGAAGCCCTAGTTCCCTTTTATATTCTGTTTGTTTATTATAATAAAGCCCTGAAGGTGTATCGTTGTTACGAAAGTTTAATTTTTTAAATAAAATAAATTTCCAATTACGATATTTAAAATACGGTTTTGAGTTCCTTGAAGTGCATGCTGCATCATACGCATCATTCGCATCTGCATTTGCATTTCTTTGCATTCCAGGTTCTTATCCCTGTCTCCTTTCAGAAGACAAGCTGAGTCATCGATACAATACTCGAGCCGGTCGTAAGAAGAGAATGGATAAACTCGAGCAGGAAAATAGAGCGCTCCGGGAAGAAGTTTCAACACTGAAAGAGAGTTTAGAGAAGATCAATGGGATGATGGAAGCTTTGATGGCTGCTCAGAATCAGCCATCTCATAATACGACATCACACAACACTGTTATCTCTGAGATAATATCAGCACCGATCCCAGTGGTGCCCACTATAAATGAAGCTCAGTATTCTATGCCTCATGGTTATCCGTGGGGTATGCCTCCTAATTTTACTCCAGCTGGATACCGCCCGCCTGTTTCTCAAGCTATTGCCACAACTGCTGTAATGACTGCGCCACCACCTGTGGTGAATGCTACTCCTTTTCATCTAGAAGAACCCGTGTTTCATGCTGAACCTAGTGAGAGTGTTGGAATGGAAGAGCGAATGGATGATTTCCAGGACCAGTTTCTAGAAATGAAGAAAGAAATCAAGGCCCTTCGTGGGAAAGAGCTTTTCGAAAAGAGTGCCTCTGAGCTATGCTTGGTTCCTAATGTTAAGATTCCTCCAAAGTTCAAGCTCCTTGATTTGGAGAAGTATAAAGGAAATTCTTGCCCACATAGTCACATAGTTATGTATGCCCGGAAGATGTCTGCTCATAAGGATAATGACCCCCTATTGATACATTACTTCCAGGATAGTTTGACTGGGGCAACCCTCAAGTGGTACATGGGGCTAGATAGTTCAAGGGTCCGCAATTTTAATGACCTCTGTGAGCTTTTTATCAAGCAATATAAATATAATGTCGACATGGCACCAGATAGAGACCAGTTGAGAGCCATGGCCCAGAAGGAAAGAGAAAATTTTAAGGAGTACGCCCAGCGCTGGCGTGAACTTGCTGCTCAAGTTACTCCACCTCTGGAAGAGAAGGAGATGACTAGAATTTTCCTAAAAACACTGAGCCCGTTTTTCTATGAGAGAATGGTAGCAAGCGCCCCTAGTGATTTTACTGAGACGGTCAACATGGGAATGCGGTTGGAAGAAGGTGCCCGTGAAGGAAGATTGGTGAGGGAAGGAAGTGCTTCCAGCAATGCCAAGAAGTACGGAAGTAATTTTGGGAAAAAGAAAGAACAAGAAGTAAGTGCTGTGCACCAAGGATGGTCGAAAGGAAGATATCACCAACACCCGCAGGTCACTGCTGTGACCCCAGTTATCAATGCTCCAGCTTACCAACCACAGTTTGCACAACCTTATCAACCATCACCTCAAACTACACCTGCTTCACCACAACAACAATATCGTCAGCAAAATCATCCATCCCTCAACAAGCCCGACAGCCGTTCAACAGCCCCGGTCGTGTGGTCAGGAAACCAAATTTCGATCCGATTCCTATGCTATTTGCAGAGCTCTTCCCAGCATTGTTGCAAAAAGGCCATATCAAGACTAAGTCCCCACCAGCGGTGCCTAAGGACCTTCCTTATTGGTACAGAGCTGATCAGTTTTGTCCATATCATCAGGGTGCGCCAGGCCATAATATTGAGAATTGTTATGGATTAAAGCCGATGTTCAGAGATTAGTCAAGAGTGGAATCCTGACTTTCAAAGATTCGAATCCAAATGTGCAGAATAATCCTTTACCGCAGCATGGAGCGGCCAATGTGAACATGATCCAAGAGTGTCTTGCAGAGGAAGTTGAAGAAGCATTTGTGATAGTTCCCGACATCAAAGAGCTGGAACGAATTGAGTTTACTTATGATAGCTGGAAGACTGCTACAACTCCTCTGGTTATTAATGTACCTGGTCCAGTTCCTTATACTACCAGTAAGGCTATTCCCTACAGGTATAACGCTACTATGTTTGAAAATGGTAAGGAGGTGCCTTTGCCTAATTTATCATCTGTAGTCAACATTGCCGACGTTAGCCGGGTTACGAGAAGTGGTCGAGTTTTCTCTACACCAAATAAGGAGGTCACTTCTGAACAACCCGCTGTGAAAGATACAACCCTGGGGAAGTCCAGTAGGAATGATTCTGTAGACAAATCGGATGAGGTCCTGAAGATGATTAAGAGAAGTGAATACAAGGTGGTGGATCAGCTGCTACAGACACCATCTAAAATATCTGTGTTACAACTATTGATGAGTTCTGAGGCCCATAGGCAGGCGTTACAAGGAGTACTAGAGCAGGCATATATTGATCATGATGCGACTATAGATCAGTTTAGTGGAATAGTGGGTAACATTACTGCATGCAACAATCTGGGATTCTGCGACGAGGAGTTACTCGAAGAAGGGAGGAAGCATAATCTGGTTCTGCACATTTCCATGAACTGCATGAATGACATGTTATTTGGGGTTTTGGTTGATACTGGTTCTTCGTTGAACGTGATGCCAAGAACAACTCTCGCAAGGCTGACTTATCGGGGACCACCAATGAGACCAAGTGGTGTTGTTGTCAAAGCCTTTGACGGTTTGCGAAAGACGGTGATTGGAGAAGTAGATCTACCCATGACTATTGGGCTCAGTGTTTTTCAGATTACATTCCAGGTCATGGACATTCACGCCTCCTACAGTTGCTTATTAGGCAGGCCATGGATACATGAGGCAGGAGCAGTCACATCTACTCTTCACCAAAAACTGAAATATGTTTGCGATGGACAATTGGTCACAGTTTGTGGTGAAAGGGCTCTAGTAGTAAGCCATCTTTCTTCCTTTTCTTACGTCGATGCAGAAGAAGAGGTGGGGACTCAATTTCAAGCCCTCTCGATTGTTAACAATACTAATAATAATGGAGCTTCTATGGCATCTTTCAAAGACGCACAGCGGGTGGTGGAAGGTGGTTCTCAAGGGAAGTGGGGGCAGGTGCTGGTGTTGCCCGAAAATAAGAACAAGGAAGGTTTGGGTTTCAAAGGTAACAATTCCGAGAAGACTCCCACAGGAAATATGGTTATTCTCCCTATCAAGAATGTGTTTCACAGCGGGGGGACTATCCATTCGCTAGAGGTAAATGTTGCGGAGAATGATTCTGAAGATGCTTTCATTCCTCTCTTTCCTCCTCAACCAGAAGCCCAAAGATCTGAATATGAAGCCAGTGCCATCCTTGAAGTTGAGTCTGTCGAAGATCAGCCTAATTTTGTGACGCATGGGGTGATGGCTCAGAATTGGAGTGTTGTTAATGTTCCTGTTGTGATCCCTTTATCAGAGTAATTGTTTTGTTGTTTCATTTGTTTTAGTTTGTTCGCTCTGCCCAAGGCGATGACATTTGTGTGTGAGCTTTACCTTTCATAATTCCCTTTGCTCTGTCCAAGGCAAAGGTGATTTTTGTGATGGGGCTTTTGTTTGAAATTTGCTATCATCAATAAATTATCATTTCGCATTCCTGTCTTTTGTTTCCGTTTATTATTACTTTAAGGAAAATGGTAATCACAATTTTAATCACTTTGCACGCTTGTACACACACTTTCACTTGCTCAAAATCTAAAATAAAATCACATCACATGTGCAGATTACTGCACGAATTAAACATAAAAAACAATGACCCAATGCCTTCTCCGAACTTTGAGTTTCCTGTGTTCGAAGCCGAAGAAGAGGAAGAAGAGATCCCTGAGGAAATATCCCGGTTACTTGAGAATGAAGATAAAGCCATTCAGCCTCACAAAGAGCCAATAGAGGTTATTAATTTGGGTACAGAAGAATCCCGTAAAGAGGTGAAGATTGGAGCTTTACTCATGACCAGTGTGAAAGAAAGGTTGATTGAATTACTCAAGGAATATGTTGACGTGTTCGCTTAGTCGTACCAAGACATGCCTGGTTTTGACACTGCTATAGTGGAGCATCGTCTACCTCTGAAGCCAGAATGTCTGCCAGTCAAGCAGAAGCTCAGAAGGACTCGCCCTGATATGGCCTTGAAGATTAAAGAAGAGGTACAGAAGCAGATTGATGCAGGTTTTCTCGTTACATCTGAGTATCCACAGTGGTTAGCCAATATCGTGCCTGTGCCGAAGAAGGATGGTAAAGTTCGCATGTGCGTAGACTACAGAGATTTGAACAAAGCTAGTCCTAAAGATGATTTTCCTCTCCCTCACATTGACATGTTGGTGGATAGTACTGCAAGGTATAAGGTTTTCTCTTTCATGGACGGATTTTCAGGATACAATCAAATCAGGATGGCTCCCGAAGACATGGAGAAGACATCATTCATCACACCCTGGGGCACGTTTTGTTACAGAGTTATGCCATTCGGTCTAAAGAATGCTGGTGCAATATATCAAAGGGCTATGACTACTCTTTTCCATGATATGATGCACAAAGAGATTGAAGTTTATGTAGATGACATGATAGCCAAGTCCAAGACGGAAGAAGACCATATCGAACATCTGTTGAAGTTGTTTCAGCGTTTGAGGAAGTATCAGCTACGTTTGAATCCTAACAAGTGCACATTTGGTGTCCGCTCAGGAAAGCTGCTAGGTTTCATTGTTAGCCAAAAGGAAATCGAAGTAGATCCAGATAAGGTTAAAGCCATACGAGAAATGCCAGCTCCCACCACAGAAAAGCAGGTCAGAGGATTCCTGGGGCGTTTGAACTATATCTCTCGGTTTATCTCTAACATGACCACCACCTGTGGACCCATCTTCAAACTTCTCAGAAAAGAACAAGGTTATGTTTGGACTGAACAATGTCAAAAAGCATTTGATAGTATTAAAGAGTATCTCTTGGAGCCTCCTATTTTGATTCCTCCGGTTAGGGGCAGACCTTTGATCATGTATCTGACGGTTTTAGAAGATTCTATAGGATGTGTGCTCGGTCAGCAAGACGAGTCAGGGAAGCAGGAACATGTCATTTATTATCTCAGTAAGAAGTTCACCGACTGGGAATCTAGATATTCAATGCTAGAGAAGACCTGTTGTGCCTTAGCATGGGCAGCTCGCCGTTTGCGCCAATACATGCTAAATCACACCACTTGGCTGATCTCTAAAATGGATCCCATTAAGTACATTTTTGAGAAACCAGCCCTGACAGGAAGGATTGCCAGATGGCAGATGCTGTTATCCAAATACGATATCGAATACCACACTCAGAAGGCAATTAAAGGAAGTGTTTTAGAAGATCACTTAGCTTATCAACCCATTGAAGACCATCAGTCTATGGAGGATGAGTTCCCTGATGAGAATGTGATGTATTTGAAAATGAAGGACTGTGAAGAACCATTACCAAATGAAGGACCTGAACCAGATTCTCAGTGGGGTTTGATTTTTGACGGTGCTGTCAATAGCTACGGTAAAGGGATTGGGGCAATTATTGTGACTCCTCATGGATCTCATATCCCTTTCACCTCAAGGTTGACGTTTCCATGTACGAATAATGAGGCCGAGTATGAAGCATGTATCATGGGCCTCGAAGAGGCAATGGATTTATGAATCAAGAATTTGGATGTATACGGCGATTCTGCTGTGGTGATATACCAAATCACAGGAGAATGGGTGACCCAACAAGACAATTTGGTTCCATATAGAGATTACGCAAGAAGACTACTCCCCTTCTTCAACAAAGTTGAACTCCACTATATTCCTCATACCGAGAATAGGATGGCAGATGATTTGGCAAACCTGGCTTCTATGATTGTGGTGAACCGCTGGAATGACTGTCCTAAGATTAATGTTATGCGCCTCGACAGGCCTGCTTATGTGTTCTCTGTAGAAGAAGTTATTGATGAGAAACCCTACTACTATGATATTGAATTGTTTCTCCGAAAGCAAGAGTACCCACCTGGGGCATCTAACAAGGACAAGAAGACTTTGAGAAGACTACCTAGTAACTTTTTCCTGAACAATGATGGGCTTTACAAGAGGAATTTTTACATGGTCTTGCTGAGATGTGTTGACAAGCGAGAATCGAACATGTTAATGACCGAAATTCACGAAGGGTCTTTTGGTACCCATGCCAACGGTCATGCTATGGCAAAGAAACTATTGAGAGCAGGATATTATTGGATAACGATGGAATCAGATTGTTACAAGTTCGCGAAGAAGTTCCATAAGTGTCAAATCTATGCTGATAAAATTCATGTACCACCAACTCTCCTGAATGTTATATCGTCCCCGTGGCCCTTCTCTATGTGGGGCATCGATATGATTGGTATGATAGAACCGAAAGCATCTAATGGACATCGCTTTATCCTAGTGGCGATTGATTACTTCACCAAATGGGTTGAAGCCGCTTCATATGCGAATGTTACTAGACAGGTGGTCGTCAAATTCATCAAGAACCAGCTTATTTGCAGATATGGTGTGCCGAGTAAAATCATCACTGATAATGGGTCAAATCTGAATAACAAGATGATGAAGGAATTGTGTGAAGAGTTCAAGATTGAGCATCACAGCTCTTCTCCGTATCGTCCAAAGATGAATGGAGCGGTCGAAGCAGCAAATAAGAATATAAAGAAGATTATTCAGAAAATGGTGGTCACTTATAAAGACTGGCATGAGATGCTCCCATTTGCTTTACATGGGTACCGCACTTCCGTGCGCACGTCAACAGGGGCAACACCTTTTTCACTTGTTTATGGTATGGAAGTTGTGCTCCCGGTAGAAGTCGAGATCCCTTCTATGAGAGTTCTGATGGAGGCAAAGCTTTCAGAAGCTGAATGGTGTCAAAGCAGATATGACCAATTGAATCTGATTGAGGAAAAGAGATTGACAGCTCTATGTCATGGACAACTATACCAGCAGAAGATGAAGAAGGCTTTTGATAAGAAGGTTCGACCTCACGAGATCAAAGAAGGAGACCTTGTTCTTAAGAAGATCCAGTCTTTCCTTACCGATTCTAGGGGAAATGGGCTCCTAACTACGATGGTCCTTACGTAGTCAAGAAGGTCTTTTTAGGGGGTGCTGTGATGTTAGCAACTATGGATGGAGAGGAGATCACCCGTCCCGTGAACGTGGATGCAATCAAGAAGTACTACACCTAGAGGAGTTGGCTCAGTTTGGTTCGCCAAAGCTTACTGCAACAATTGAAGACAGGGCCTTCAAGAGGCCTAGAACATGGGAAACTCTAGTTCGCTTAAGAAATAACATTGTTTTGTTTTTGATGTAATTTCTTTTACTACCATTTTCCGACATTGTAATAACATATGGAATCACGCAATTTGCTGATCACCATTTTATGAAATAAAGTTGCAATTGTCATTTATCGACAAATTGTTTTATCTTGCAAAATGATTTTTTGTATCTTTTGATAATAAATTTCAAACTGTCTTGTGTGCGGATTACTTTGATCTATGAACGCTAAAAGGGATGTTGACAGCCTCCATAAGCCATGGCTCAGAGAGTTTCTACCCCAGGTAAGGTGGCAGCTCCCCAGTAGGTTTTATTTCAGGTAGTCGCGACTGTTCCCCAGTGAACTTCTTCGGTTTCGACTCTCCCCAGCGAAGCGAGCGTTTATTTCGCTCCTCATTATCAATCTTCTCTAGTGAAGGCGGATGTTTATTTCATCCTTTCGAAGTTTTATCTCCGATATTCTCAACTACTATTGATCCAAGTTTCCCAGACGAAGCGGATATTTATTTTATCCAGCTACAACTTTCGTTCAAGACTATTTCAGTCCACAGCGGATATTTATTTTATCCCCATTAAAGTCTTGTCGATCATGAGTTTGATTCGTTCCCAGTGAATCTTCCTCATCTCTCAACAGAGTGGCCAGATCCATCTTGACATTTCCCCAAGTAGAGTGCTCTCTTTTCCCCAGAGAAAGTTTGAATCTGTGAAGTGGGGCTTGTTTGATTTTCCATTCATCCCTAGTGATGTTTCTTATATCGCAAGATTGGCCGAGTATTCGTATCGAGATGCTTGTTTTCATCTCCGGTTTGCTTTTTGTTGTTGTTTTGTCAGCATAAGCATAAGCATAGCATGGCATCCTTTCATGTAGATTCATGGCATGTGCACTTTTTTGCAGCTTGCATTTTGTGTTGTGTGTTCTGTCATTTTGGCCGCGGTTGTCCCCAAGTGACTGGGTTTGTCTGCTCCCTCCAAGTATAGTTGTCAGCCCTAAGCAAAAAAGCACATATTTTCTAATTCCCCACTGAGCTCGATCCTCGTGGAAGATGGTCGCTTTAGTTTTCTTTTCCATTTTTGGATAAAGATAAACCCATTGAGCTCAGTCCTCAATGGATGGAGTCTTGTTTGACCGTTTCTTTCCAGTTATTTCCTGGATTGAACTTTGGTCCCTGACAATCGCAATTTTGGATATCTCTAGGCTGTTGAACCTAGACTGAGCGTGCATTTATTTTGCACTTTGTCTCCCAAAGAAGAGCTTACTTGAAGATCTCTATGGAAGACATGAATTATTTCTCCAACAATGATTATTACGTGTTCAAGGGATTTACACCCAGACGACAAGTGGCAGCCCTTTATTTGAGCAGTTTATTTATTAAGATTTCTACGACAAATGGCGGTCTCCTCAGGACAGTTTATCTATCCCCAACAAAGTTATCAAGGTTATCAATTCATTTTCCATCAAATGTTATCTCCTCAGAAATCCGTCCGGGAAACTTATTGAGGACTTTACTGGCATTCTCTTTATTTGAGAACTCCCGTTGCAAGAATTCTATTTACTTCACTGAAATTTTAACTACAGCCATGTCGCTCTACAATGGCTACCTCCAGTGAATCCATTATTCAAGTTACTCCCACCAGATGACATCTCTTTAAAGAAGGTGGGAAAGTTAAGACTTTGTTTGAGGCAGACAACCTCACAACACTTATTTTCAAGACTTGCCCGAGGCATACAACAGTGGGGCATGGGAAATTATTTACTTTTCCTAAGTGAAACATTTCAAGAAGCTGGATCATCACCTTGATTGTTGAAGCTTATTTCAGTCTATTACCTCTGCTTAGGCTATCGTGTGATAGTAGGAAATATGTCTGTATTTTGGTCAGATTCCTCGCTTAGGCTACCGTGGTGGTAGTAGGTCATCTTTCCTTCTTGTGTTTACCTGGCTTAGGCTATCATATGCTTGATAGTAGGTAACACACCTTTTTGATCAGATGCCTCGCTTAGGCCGCCGTGGTGGTAGTAGGCCGTCTTTTCCCGTTGTGTTTACCTGGCTTAGGCTATCATATGCTTGATAGTAGGTGACACACCTTTTTTTTCTTGGTCGGACGCCTTTGCTTAGGCTACCGTGTTTGGTAGTAGGTGATCTTTCCTCCCCAGTTTATTACCTCTACTTAGGCTATCGTGTGTGATAGTAGGTAATATACATCCTTTTATTGCAACTGGATACCTTGGCTTAGGCTACCAGCTGTTGGTAGTAAGTTATCCTGTTCCTTTCAAGTTTCTTGCCATGTGTTTAAGCTGCCTTGTGATTGTCAGTTGGTAGTCTCTTTCCCCCCAGTGGAGTTAGATCTTTCCTCGTGGTGTCTCGTCTTGTTGAGTCATCCTCGTCGGTTCTGTTTTCTCTGTTTCGACATCAGTTATCCCCTGTGACGTTACCCCTCACAGATTCCTGGTCTCGCATAGCATATCATATCATGTGCATTTGGCGGCATCTTAGGGCCACAAATTTTGTGCATGTTTGTATTTAAGTCTCTCCTATCTCGTCGAGACGAAGGCGCCAATCTCCATATCTCCGAATAGGAGAAACTTAAATAGGGGCATATGTCGCACCCTAATTTTTGACCCTAAGATCCACCTTGTTCTTCGCATAACATATTAGGTCGATCATTTGTGCTTAGCTAACCTTTTCTACTAGCTGTTGTTTTGTTTGTTTCATTTGCGAGTACAGGTGCTGCTACAGAAGGCTCAAAGATTTGAAGGTTGCGTTGTGTGTGGCTATGAAGGTCCTCTGGTCTTTGCAAGATGTGTGTGGATTCTTGTGAGATTGTGCCCTCTCCCTTTCTGATCCCTAAACCACTGCCAAGCCCTCCTTCCCTTAAGATTTTCAGAAACCTCCCCACGGAAGATCAGGTCCTTTTATCCATTGGTGTGAAAATGGTCATGTGAAAACTAGTAATGGTCATGCAGCGAATGGTGTTACATATTATATATAGGGATTCTTCAAGGAAAAACTTGGATTTCCTCATTAATGTTGTGAAATGGTAGTTAAAGTTTTGATTTTGTTTCGAGCCAAAGGTCATTCAAATAGAAGCATATAAGGCATAGTTTGCTACAAAATCGAATTCAAAAGTAACCAAGGTTCAAGTTATCATTCCAAATTCTCATGAATATTCAAGCTTTGAAAACATACAAGTTCAAGCCAAAAAATTCAAGGTTTAACATCATTCAATTCCAAGTTTAAACATCATGATTAATACTCTTCATATCAAGGTTACAAGGTGCAAGTTGGGGATCCAAATTGATTCAAGTTAAATAGCGCCTCCCCTAAACTTTCATATAAGGAAGTTTCCAAAGAATCTTCACAAGCTAAAAGATATATCCAAAATTACAACACGTTTTTCTCATCAAGCTTTCAAAGGCCAATGCCAAAGTCACATGATAAAAGTTTCCAAGCATATAAGTTCAGGATAAGTTTACAATGTTATTCAAATTTACAATTCCAAAGTAGATTACAAATGCAAACTCTGGCTACAAAAGACAAAGTGCCACCGTTTCATTATTGCCATATTGCTACCAGATTTTTTTCTCAAAGCTAGCTGCACGCCATATAGTGAACCAATGGTATTCTTTACTTGTGAAGAAGTCGCTTCTAAACCACTTCAAACTCACAACAGCTCCTGTAAACTTGTTACAACAAAATCATGACACGATATTTTAGCCTTACGAAAGAATTATTCAAATGGGTCTTGCAATCAGTTAGAATATCACCAATTCCTGAGAGATTTAAGATAAGAAGGCGCACGACAAGTTTCGTCGGGACAGTTTGTTAAAATGCAGAGAATGAAGTCAATAACATTGAAGTTAATCGGTTAGAGTAAGACTTTTTTGAAGCGTGTTATCAGCCATGACATTAGAACTTGAGTCTACCTGCCCAGAAAAGAACTAAACCGAGTCAGCAAGAACTCATTCAAAAATTGCAACAAAAAAGGGACTTCAAACCAGCTATACGAATAGAATGTCAAGAACAGTAATCAAATAGCAATGCTGATGCTATGCACATGGTTGGTTTTATGTAGGCTTCGCTCTACCTCGGTTATATGACGTGCATTCTCTCTCATGCTTGGCGACATTGGACACTTGAGGAAGATGTTGAACATGAGATTAATGTCAATACGATAGCCAGCCGAGACAATTGAACACACAGAACATGCGGACAAAATAAAGTTTAGCTTATGAAGTCGAGTCACATCAATGAGAACCAAATCTTAAGCCACAACCGTAACGCGAATAAGCAAGTTGGATTGAAGATGGAAATAAAACATCAGTGTAACCACAGCAAGCCTTGGTTCTGGCAAGAAGTGAAACATGGTTATTAAAGTTCATCATGGCTAGCATTGATTTCCTAAGCACGCTGCATACATAATCAAGCAGAGAAAATCCATTGAATCCAAAAGAGAACAAGTCAAAAGAAAGTAGGGAAATTATGGAAGATAAAAGAAGGAGCACCAGGATCGGGATCAGTATCAAGGAATATCATACATGCTTATGCGAAGGGAATAGAGGAACAATTTCAAGTACATACGAGGATTTTGTTAGAAACTGAATAAAATGAAGTGGTCGAAGAGTGATTTTGGCGAGACGCTTACCAATGGTCCAGAGGCTGGAATTGTTTCTCGTGATATTGGTGTTCGAGTTAAGCTTTCGGAGTCAGCAAAGACCAACGGTTAGAGAAGTAATCGGAGGCAGCTTGAAATCATCGCTTCATAATCAGGACCTCTTGTATCCGCTACCACAGTAACACCAAACTTCAATTATTCAGAAGAGTTTTCTGCTGGAATCATTATTGGAGCTGTGGCCGTACTTGCTTTGTCCCCTGGAAATCCAAGAAAAGCTTCAGAAATGTTATTGCCAAAACTTGTTGTTTGAAAACGCAACAAATTGTTCTCAATATGGATTTTATTACCGACTCATTAATCAAATGGTATTAAGCACGTCCAAGCGTGTTCAAATGTGAGAAATTATGGACACGATATTCCTTACAAAACAATTCCAAAACATGCTGAGCCAAATATGGAAAAAAAAACCAAGACCTGTCCACAAACATGTTATGCTGAAAAAGGTAAATGCACTCATCAAATACAAGACATAAATCCAAACAAGTTATTTACGTTGAGAAGAGAATCGTGCGTTTGAATCCGAAATATCAAAGACCGTGTTATCATATTTCAAAAAGGAAGGGATAGGCCTCAGATCTTTAGAATCAGAAGGTTATTCTCATCATCTTCAATGGAAATTATGGGCAATATCCCAAAGGGATACCGCCAACATAAATCTTCCAAAAATAGATTGGATCAGGAATCATATCAAACGTGTCACAATTCATTTCAAGTTCAAAAACTTTCCAAATCAGCAACATCAGAAATCGTTTCAAGACAAAGAAGGAAGGTTTTCAAAAAGTTTCCAAAAAAAAAACTTTTCAGATTTGAAAACCGAATCATCAATGCGTTCAAATCAGTCCAAAACTTTCCCAAATCCAAATCAAATCGGATCACACATTACCACACAATCAAATCGGCATTAAACACAAGATCAAATCAGCATAAAGAAGCTTCCCAATTGAATCATCATCGGCCTTATAAATACCTAGCCCCTAGGCATCAGAGAGGACAAAGAAAAAAACCAGAGACGAAAGAGAGACAAATCACAAAATCAATCAGTCACACGCAAAATTACAAAAACCATTTCCAAACCCACCGACCCAGGCTCAGAACACCGGAGGTGATCATCATCGCCGCAGCATTCAAAGCAGAAGAAGCAAAGCAACAACGCAAACCAGGCTCGCGAAATAAAAAGGTAAAGAGAGAAAGGAGTTCTTCCCCGACGGAGATCCGTGAAGTTCTCGCCGCCATCGCCGACCCACCCTTTTCTTTTCTCGCTTTTGCTGGTTTATCTTTTCTCATGTAACTGTAATCATCATGAAATAGTGAAATCGGGGTAACGGGCTGTGTGGGGTGGGGTTATTTGTTTTTTTTATTGTTTTTTGCAAGGCGCCGGAGAGATGAGAGAACGTGAGAGATAGCGAGATCGGCGACGGCGGATTGGGGTCAAAACCCTAGTTTCGTTTCTTCATCGAGAGTGTGAGAGTTGAGAATAGGAGGGACCCCTTTATTTTCTTCCGTTAGATCATTTTTTATTTAGTTAAAATTAACTTTTTATTATAACCAATTAAAACTTAATAATCTTTTTTTCTAATTAAGAATAAATCATTTTATTAGTAATTTGATTTAAGATCTTCTTATAACAATTTAATTTTAAAACTTTTTTTTATATAATTAAATTAAACCTTTCATAATAATTAATTAATTTTCTTTTATAAGAAAATTAAGCTTTATTTTAATAATTAATCCGAACCCTTTTTTTTATAGTAACTAAAATCAAGTTTTTTTTATAATAATGTTTAGAACTAATAATTAATTCTTTAGTCAACTTTAATCTTTTATAATGATTAGCACTAAAATAATTATATATTTTTTTTATAATTAATCTAACTCCTTTTGTGGTGGAATTAACTTTTTCTTTAAACCAAATTATAATTAATTAACTTTGGAGTTTTTTATGATAACTAATCTAAAACCTTTTTCATAGTAACCCCCTAGAACTAAATCCTTTTATAATTAAAACTTCCCTAGCCTCCCCGTAGTAATAATGATAGTATTGATCTTAAGTAAAATAATTAAGTTAAAAACCAAACCTTTAGAATCTCTCGTTACGATTAGCCATAGGCTCGTGTGAGAACGCTTTGGTGGTATGCTTTGTTTATGTATTATGTATTTGATTTTTGTTCTTGCTTATGTCTAAACCCTTTCAAAAATAAATAAAAATCCTCGATCCAACGTCGAGCCAATTTTCTACCTATATAAGTCGATCGCCTTCGGGCATCGCATTCGACCTTTTGATCACAAGACACAAGTCTAGCATCACTTTGCTAGCACACTCGCCTAAATAATACAATTAATCGTTAATATCCAAGGGAAAATCCCATGCATGATAACCTTGTTATTGTGTGTGGTGCACATCATTTGCATTCATAATCGACACCCTTAAGTTAAAACTATTAGACAACTTAGGATAGATTTCCTAGGTTAGTCCCCCTACAATTTTGATTTCAAATCAAACTTTAGCCCACCTAATTCTCCACACAAGAGAATTAGATGTTAATCATCTCAAAGAAAGGGACATACAATCCCATACCCCACAAAAATCCAAACATTTAAAAAAAAAAGTGTGGTGGTCTTTCTTGAGATGATGACTCGTCTTCTTCACTTTCCCTTAAACCTTAGCAAACATATAACAAATAACATAAATAAAATCAAGAGGTTCCTGTAGAGTACTACAGATATCTAGGATGCTAACACCTTCCCTAGGTATAACCAACCCCCGACCTTAGAATCTTAAGTGCATTTGCATTGCATTGTGGGTATTCGGTCTTTCTCCCTTCCCTTGGATAAAATCAAAGACGGTGGTGACATTAAAAAATATGTGATACAAGTTAACTAATAGCTTGTTATCCAATTTTCACCGCGACAAAATGATGACAAAATTCCAGAAGAGATCTCTCGACTACTCAGACAAGAGGAAAGGTCCATTGAACCTCACAAAGAGCCGTTGGAAACGGTAAACTTGGGTTCGGAAAAAGAGAGAAAAGAAATCAGGATTGGGGCACTGCTCAGTCCAACTGCCAGAGAGGGTTTGATAAAGCTTCTCAGAGAATTTCCCGATGTATTCGCTTGGTCCTATCAGGATATGCCAGGGTTGGATACCAGCATCGTGGAACATCGCTTACCGTTAAGATTGGAATGTCCGCCGGTAAAGCAAAGGTTGAGACGGACTCACCCGAACATGGCCATCAAAATCAAAGAGGAGGTACAGAAACAGATCGACGCGGGTTTCCTCGCTACATCTGAATATCCTCAATGGTTAGCCAACATCGTACCCGTTCCCAAAAAGGACGGAAAGGTCAGAATGTGTGTTGATTACAGGGATCTGAACAAGGCAAGTCCAAAGGACGACTTTCCTTTACCACACATTGACATGCTGGTAGACAGCACAGCAAAGTTCAAAATTTTCTCCTTCATGGATGGATTCTTGGGCTATAACTAGATCAAAATGGCGCCGAAAGATATGGAGAAAACTTCGTTCATTACCCTATGGGGTACCTTTTGTTACAAGGTAATGCCGTTCGGCTTGAAGAACGCCGGGGTAACCTATCAAAGGGCCATGACTACTCTGTTTCATGACATGATACACAAAGAAATCGAGGTATATGTCGATGATATGATTGCAAAATCAAAAACAGAGAGTGAGCACGTTGAACATCTGTCAAAATTGTTCGAACGTCTAAGAAAATTCAACCTCCGCTTGAATCCTAACAAGTGCACCTTCGGTGTCCGTTCGGGGAAACTCCTAGGGTTCATCGTCAGCCAGAAAGGAATTGAGGTCGATCCTGACAAGGTCAAGGCCATTCAAGAAATGCCTTCTCCGAAAACTGAAAAACAAGTCAGAGGATTCTTGGGACGTTTGAACTACATCTCCAGATTCATATTCCTTATGACCGCCACATGTGCGCTGATTTTCAAGTTACTTAAAAAGAACCAGGATTGCGTTTGGTCAGAAGATTGCCAAACTGCCTTCGACAGTATTAAGGAATACCTGTTGAATCCTCCGATTCTATCACCTCTAGTGGAAGGAAGACCACTGATCATTTACCTCACAGTCCTAGAGGACTCAATGGGATGTGTACTTGGCCAACAAGACGAAACCAAAAGGAAAGAGTTTGCCATCTACTATCTCAGCAAGAAATTCACCGACTGCGAAACTCGGGACACGATGCTTGAGAAAACTTATTGCGCTTTGGCTTGGGTAGCCAAACATCTTCGCCAATAAATGATTCGTCATACTACTTGGTTGATCTCAGAAATGGATCCAATCAAGTATGTCTTCGAAAAACCTGCTCCCACGGGAAGAATTGCCCGTTGGCAAATGTTATTATCAGAATATGACATAGAGTACCACGCTCAGAAAGCCGTTAAAGGAAGTATTTTAGCCGATCATTTGGCTCATCAACCGATTGACGATCAAGAATCAACCGAGTTTGACTTCCCAAATGAATATGTCATGTATCTAAAAATGAAAGATTGCGATGAACCGTTACCCAGTGAAGGGCCAGAACCAGGTTCCCAATGGGGACTTATCTTTGACGGAGCAGTTAATCATTATGGAAATGGAATTGGGGCAATCATTGTTACCCCTCAGGGTATCCATATTCCTTTCACTGCCAGACTTACGTTCAAATGTACGAACAACGAGGCCGAATACGAAGCTTGTATTATGGGTCTCGAAGAAGCGATTGATTTAAGGATCAAAAACTTGGACGTATACGGCGATTCAGCCCTGGTTATCAATTAGATAAAAGGATATTGGAACATATACCAATAAGGACTGATTCCTTACAAAGACTATGCAAGAAGGTTGTTACCCTTCTTCGACAGAGTCGAGTTTCATCACGTCCCTCGTAGTGAGAATCACATGGCTGATGCCTTAGCCACTCTCTCTTCTATGATTAGTATAGGTCAATGGAACAACCTACCTAAGATCGACATAATGCGCCTTGAACGGCCCGCCTACGTCTTCACGATCGAAGCAGTCATAGACAACAAACCATGGTATCACGATATCAAATGGTTCCTTCAGAAACAAGAGTACCCATCTGGGGCACTAAAAAAAGACAGGAAAACCCTCAGAAGATTGGCTGGAAGTTTCTTCCTGAGCGGTGACACTCTTTATAAGAGAAATTTTGACATGGTCTTGCTCCGATGCGTAGACAGACCAGAAGCAGACATGCTTATGAAAGAAATTCATGAAGGATCCTTTGGCACTCATGCCAATGGACACACAATGGCGAGAAAAATTCTGAGAGCAGGGTATTACTGGTTGACCATGGAATCCGACTGCTACAAGTACATGAGGAGGTGTCACAAGTGTCAGATATACTCCGACAAAATTCATGTACCGCCATCACATCTCAAAGTTCTTTCTTCCCCGTGGCCTTTTTCCATATGGGGAATCGACATGATTGGCTTGATCGAACCTAAGGCTTCAAACGGACATCGGTTCATCCTGGTAGCCATTGACTATTTCACCAAGTGGGTCGAAGCAGCGTCGTACGCTAATGTAACCCGACAAGTGGTGGTCCGATTTATAAAAAACAATATCATCTGCCGTTATGGTGTTCCGAGCCAGATCATTACTGACAATGGATCTAACTAGAACAATAAGATGAAGAAAGAGTTGTGCGTTGAGTTCAAGATCGAACACCATAACTCATCTCCCTACCGACCCAAGATGAACAGAGTGGTAGAAGCGGCTAACAAGAACATCAAGAGGATCGTTCAAAAGAAGGTTGTAACCTATAAAGACTGGCATGAGATGTTACCCTTTGCTCTTCATGGTTATCGCACATCTATCCGTACTTCAATAGGGGCAACCCCTTTCTCTCTAGTATATGGCATGAAGGCAGTTCTCCCCATGGAAGTAGAGATCCCATCAATCCGGGTATTGATGGAAGCTAAGCTTTCAGAAGCTGAATGGTGTCAAAGTCGACACGACGAATTAAACCTGATCGAAGAGAAGCGAATCACGGCGCTATGCCACGGTCAGTTGTATCAGCAGAGAATGAAGAAGGCGTTCGACAAAAAGGTCCGACTTCGTGTCTTCAGAAAAGGAGACCTCGTGCTCAAGAAGATACAATCTTTTCTCACTGATTCCCGGGGCAAGTGGACTCCGAATTATGATGGCCCCTATATGGTCACGAAAGCTTTCTCAGGCGGTGCCTTGAGACTTGCAACCATGGACGGAGAGGAATTTTCCTACCCCACGAATGTTGATGTAGTCAAGAAATACTTTGCCTAAACTAAAAAAAAACGTCTCGGAGGATTGAAAACCCGAAAGGGCGGTCCAGGCAAAAGTTAGAGACATGAAAAAAACATCCCGATGGATTGGAAATCTCATAGTACAATCCAGGCAAAAAGTAGGGATAATGGCAAGCAACTATGTTCAACAGAGGCAAGTCCCTTAGCAGTAGCAGCAGTTACATCATCCATCAGAGGAAAACTCCAGTCAAGGTCATCTTCGACAGAAGCTCAGGATGTCTCGAATTTAAAGTTGGTAGAAGGATAGTGGTCGTTATGTTTCAACGTAACCCTTTTTCCTTGTAAATTACCATTTTTAAACTTTGTATATACTCTTTGGAATCACGCGTTTGGCTGATCTCCATCTTATCAATAAAATTTGAGCCCTTGTGCTTTTGTTTGTAATTCTTATTTGTTTTAGCTTTACGGAATCGCGTTTTAACATGATTAGCGATTCTTGAAATGAAACAAAAATGAATTTACTTGTTAAAACTTTTTCTGCTTTTAAATTATAGATGGCAATTGCTTTTGACTGTTGAACATCGAAAGAACGTCGATTGTGTCTCCAAAGGCGTTTGAATTTCAAAGTGCAGAATCAAAGTACTCCTTCTAGGCCAGTACGCCTGAACGAAGGATCAACTGTATGAGATGCGGCTTTCCCATCTGATACTCTCGGCCGAGTTCTTATCTCCTAAGCCCGATCAACGATATTCCCCGCAGGGACTATCTCTCCTAAGCAAGGTAGAATTGCTACTTTTTCGACCAACGGTACTTCTTCGCCCCGCGATGGCCGAGTATCCAGTCGTGCTCACTCGTCAGTCTGTATGTCGCGTCAGTTTTGTCAGCATATACATACATACCTACATCATGCATTTGATTTGCATTCATATTCATATTGCATCACTATCACTCTAGTCAGTCTTATCCCCTAGTGATAACAGTCTTCTCAATCGAGTTGTCAGTTCTTGCCTCGTCAGGAAACGCTGCGTTCGAACAATTTCGCCTCCAGTGTAACTCTGGATTAGAGTCGGCACTCGACCACTTTGATAACTTGAACCTCTGAAAAGCCAGAGAAGCTTTCTACAAATATCACTCTTCGCCATTGAAGATGATATCCTTGCTTTCCCGAATTAAAGAAAAATCCCCAGAGAAAGCCTCCTAAGTAGAGATTTGGCAGTACAGCTGCCTTTCTCCGAAAGACCGCTGATGAAAAGGTCATCGGCACCTCAAAATTGGAGCCCATCATATGGCATTTCTCTGGGAAGATCCCGAGAACAGTATGCTGTAAGACCCCAAGTGGAAGCAGTCTCTCAAGAGACTCAGTTTCCCCGGATAAAGTCGACAAATGGCATCTCCAACAGAGAAGTTTGTGCACCTCTACAACTCAGACGACTGGATTCCCCAGCGAATCTGACATCAGATCTTTTTCCTTCAAATGGCATCTCCCCAAGAAAATTCGGCGAGAAGTTTGAGGAAAACCGCTACACATAGCGTCCCTTGTCAATAAAGTTTATTGACAAAAGAAACTAAGACCAGTTCCTTGGTAGGAAACCAGGATCGATGGGAGGTTTATTTCAATCAGAAACTAAGACCAGTTCCTTGGTAGGAAACCAGGATCGAGGGGAAGTTTAAATCAGAAACTAAGACCAGTTCCTTCGTAGGAAACCAGGATCGAGGGGAAGTTTAAATCAGAAACTAAGACCAGTTCCTTGGTAGGAAACCAGGATCGAGGGGAGGTTTATTTCAATCAGAAACTGAGACCAGTTCCTTGGTAGGAAACCAGGATTGAGGGGAAGTTTAAATCAGAAACTAAGACCAGTTCCTTGGTAGGAAACCAGGATCGAGGGGAAGTTTACCTTTTCTAAGCATCATTGCTTAGCAAAAGAAGATGAATGCGCAAGCTGCCATTCATAGCCATTAAAATTTCGGGTATTCCGATATTTAATCCTCTTGCACCCTGAATGCCCGAATACCTTCGTCATTCACACCTTCGGGTCCAAGAAGATTAAATAGGGCATCTGTCATACCCCAAATTTTGACCACTAAGATTTCCCATCATTGTTGAAATCATCATCACAATATGGATGAACCATCATGCCTCATCAAATGCCTCAAGGGTTGTTGAGCATTCACTATAATCAAAATTAGGGTTTTAAGCCCTCTCAGAGCTTTAGACAAAGGATAAATCAAGGAATGACATGATCTTCAACTTGTCTAACCTCTCAAACATCCACAAAGGATCAAAAAGGACTCCCACTTCAAGGATTAAGCACAAGGATGCTCCCTTCTAGGTGGATCAAGTCTCAAGATCGACAGTGTCACCAAATTAGGGTTTTGGTCGACCAGGGCCTCCAGATGGAAAAATTCCATCTGGGAACAAGCCAAAGATCCAAAACATAACCTAATATACTCCATGGAGCCTCATGGACCCAACCATCAAGTCAATTTTTCCTCAGGGGATGCATTCACTAAAAATCAGGAATTAGGGTTTCTTGACCTAATTCACCCCTAAGTTGACTTTTGGGATAAATCATGAACCAAGGCCTCAAGACATGATTGGAGGGTCTTTAATATACTATTTTGATCCATTTGGAACAATGGATTAATCCAAGAAGCTTGAGCAACAAGTCTCAGTTTCATCTGCACCACAATTAGGGTTTCACAAGGAAAGTCAACTGTAACTTTGACTTTTGACTAGGACATGCTCCCAAACCCTAAGACATGATTCAATATACCCTATGACATCCATGGAACATGTCCATCAAGTTTGATTTAGGTCAAAGACATGATTTCCTGAAGAATTGCACAGTTTGGAATTCATCTGATAAAAAGTCAACTGTGCACAAAAGTCAACTTTGACTTTTTGAGATTTTTCACCAAAATGGATTTTTAACCCTAAAATGATGTTAATGTATGATTTGAATCATCATTCATCAATAAAAATCAAAGAAAGTGGGATAACTTGAAAAAGGGGTAACCATAAAACTTAGAAAAATTTCTAAGTTATGGAAAAAGTGCCACTAATGTGCCAACTTTGGAGGACCATAACTCCTAAACCACAAGGTCATTGTTCCCCATTCAAAGCTTGATTTGTAGATCACATTGCCCTCTACAAAAGCTTCATACTAACTTATGTCCAAATTCCTCATGGATTTTGAGTTATGGGGTGGTCAAAATCAAGAAAAGTCACTTTGTTCCAACACTTAGTGAAAATTTCACTAAGTCAGATTTTGCCTTACTTTTTTCCAAATATAGGGACATTTTTCACTTGGATTCAAAAGAGATCAAAACCAAACATGTTCAAACAGTTGTTGTATCATGTAAGGGCTTTCCAAAATGGCCAAGAACATTACCAAATTCAATTTGAGCCATGAGATATGACATTGGCAAGTTGCCTTGCTGAAATCTGCCAAGGCAAGGCAGATTTTGCACTTTTGGTCGATTTGCCAAAATCAGCCAAATCCAAATGCTCCTATCCACTTGGACACCTCTGAGGATTGAATCTAAATGGGACAATCACTGAGCCAAGCCTCCAAAGTCTTTGGAACAAGAAATAGCATGTTGAACCTAGAATTGCCAAAATAGGGACAAGACTCCAATTTTGGAATGGAGCATTCAATGGAAGCATCAAGGTGGCATGGACTGAGCCATTCTCAACTTACTTCAGTCAAGACTTATCCAAGACCAAGGGAACCACAACTCTGTGCCCTAACCTCTAGTCAATGGCTAGAGGAGACTTGGATTCTCATTGGACAACATTGGCCAAACCTCTGCTGCAGTTGCCATTCACTGTGGATCCCAAAACAAACTTGCTCTACTATAAATAGAGCTCAATTGTGATCAGTTTGAGTACACCAAAGTCATTTAACAGACACTTTCCTTAAAATCTCTTCTTCCACTCCAATTTTGCCTTCTAAGGCAAGTCACTATCGGGTTTTGAGTTTGAGAGTTTTTCCAATCAAACCAATCACACACACACCTCACATACATCATATAGAAGTGATCCAAACACTCACATAACATCTGGAACCCAGATTTCACAAAATCACCAGCCAATTGCTCAAGTTCTTGACAGTTTTGCAGTTGAGGTACCATCTTCAACTCCAAACCATTTCAATCCATTCCAAGCATTCATACACACTCCATGGCACCTAGGGAAGCTATCCAGATCATTCTAACTCTATGATCCATGCAATTTTTGCTGCACAATAATATGGCCATATGTTCATAATCATGCATGGAATGTTTCCCCTCAATTAATTACATTGTTTGAATCGTGTATCAAAAATCCTACCCTTTTAGCCTCTCTCTTGGGCTTTGTACGAGACACATATTAGCCTCCTCTTAGGCTTTGTATAAGAAAACCACTGGTTGATCCAATCAACCTTTTAGCATCAAAGATGTGCCTTGTTCACAGTACACAAACATCAATAACTCCTTTCTCTTCATCTAATCGCTGTAAGCGGCAAGCCTCTGGATCATCTACATCCATGCCACTGTCCCTCTTTTAGCATGAGAAATTCCTAAGGAAAGATAGCATTGCTCTACACCGAGTTAAAGTCTTCTCCTTTAGGTTAAAAATCTCCTATAAAGGAAATTATGGCATTTCCGGATTCACACATCCCAGTTAAAGTAATTCTCCTTTATAAACAGTTGTGACATACAACCCCCTCTTTAGAGATGACAAATTCTCTCTAAAGTCAACACCCTTTTAGCTTCACATCTTGGGCTTTGAACAAGATACAAATAGACCTTTTAGCTTCATATCTTGGGCTTTGAACAAGATACAAATCACCTTTCGCTTCACGTCTTGGGCTTTGAACAAGACACCAAAACAACCATTTCCTCCCATAGAATAGGAGGAACTACGATCGCTCTGATTTCCCTGTTTCGGTAAACGGTAATACGTAGGCATAAGATTGAAAGAAAAGATCTTAGCGAGCACACTAAACAAAAACCCAAAATCCCATACTTTCATATATCCGTCCTAACATCTTAACCTCCCACCAATTAACCGAACACCACTTTTAAAAAAATAAACCCAATAGAGACCCCGAATCTTTGTAGCATCTGTAAACCAACAGTTTTGACTGTTTAACCTCAGTTTGCAAGTAGGGTTAATTTGAGACATCTATTTCCCTTCCTTCATTAGCTTTAATAGGATAAAAAATGAATCGAGCTGTAGATACCAAAGAGCGGTAGTGCTTCGCAACCACGTCCAAAAATCGCTCGCTAAAGAAAAATGGCGACTCCACTGGGGACTGGCGATTCTGCTAGGGACCTGTCATTAGGATCTATCTCACCTTTGTAGCGAGATCTTGTTCTCTTCCCATATATTAGGTGGAAACTTTAAAAGTGGTGCCCACCGTGGGGCTCTTCTAACTTTTTTTCTCTTGTGTGAAAACCACAGATTGGGGCTTCCGCCGGGGAACCCATTTTCTGTCAGGAACATAGGATTCATAGCTTTAAAGGTCTAGGATGATTAGGACAAATATATATACTGCTTTTCCTAATTGATATATCTGTTTATTTTTCTGCTAATGGGAATGCGTGTGATGCCGCATGTGGAAAGATTGAGTATACACTTAAGATAAGTGATGGCGACGTGGTCGACCATCAACCTCAGTGGAGGCTGACCAATGCAACCCATTCCCTCTCATAGGTAATGGGCCGATTGTGATGTCTGAGAAGCTGAGGAGCCAACCCTTTTGTAGTGCGGAAGCTATCGGAAATAGTTGTCACGCGATACTACCCTCATTTGAGGCTGATGATCTATTCTCGGTGAATAGCATTTACTCTAAGATTTCATACAGCTCGCTGCCGATCCGCTTGCTGTTTGTTATCCTGGGAGGAGCTGATGATTTTGAGTACAGGTACAAAAAATACCCTAGTATAAACCTTTGGGGATGGGTAGAGCCTTGACTTCATGACAACGACCCTTTGACCCCATGTTTTTTCTATGTTTTTGTGTGCTACATTCATGCATTCATTTAAAAAACATTAAAACATTCAAAAAAATTTCTCTTCTAGTCTCTCTATTTTTTAAAATAAACTAAGACTATGATTGCAAATATAAGAGAAAAAGATTGCGCTAATGGATTTCGGTAGAAAGAGAACTCATAAGTACACCTTCAGGATTCCAAAACTAGAGGATTTAAGAGGTTTGGCGAGAATGATCATAAACCAAGAAGCTTTCAGAGCCAAGTACGGAGGTCTGCTACCTCTGCTAAGAGTCCATGTGATTGAGGGAATCATGGATGCGCTCATTCAGTTCTACGATCCGGTTTATCACTGCTTTACATTCCCGGATTACCAGCTCGCACCAACGCTGGAGGAATATTCTCATCTGATTGATCTACACATTACAGATCAAGCTCCATTTTCTGGACTGGAAGAAATTCCAAAGAATCAGACCATTGTAAGAGAAATTCATTTGGATGAGTCAGAGGTTAGGGCTCACATGACTACCAAGGGTGGCATACAAGGTTTGCCAGCCCAGTTTCTGACAAAGAAAGCTCTGTACTTCGCTAGTATAGGGAAAAGGACTGCTTTTAAAAGCATCTTTGTTTTACTCACCTACGGGTTATTTTTGTTGCCCAACATTAATAACTTCGTCGATATCAACGCCATTAAGGTTTTTCTCATTAGAAACCCTGTGCCGACTTTGCTCGCGGATGCATATCATTCTGTACACTTAGGGAATTTGTACAGCGGGGGGGGGGGGGGGGGGGGAGATCACATGTTGTGTACCTTTGCTTTATAAATGGTTTATCTCCCATTTACCTAAGTCTGCTGCTTTCTGGGATCATAAGAGTACCTTACGTTGGTCGCAGAAAATCATGTCCCTCACCAACTCTGACATACATTGGTGCAATAGGATTTATGATGGAATCAGGATCATTGACCGTTGTGGAAACTTCCCCAACGTACCCCTTATAGGAACTAAGGGAGGAATCAATTATCATCCGATATTGGTTCGCCGTCAGTTTGGATACCCAATGAGACACGTCCCACGGGGTGTTCATCTGGAAGGTCTTTTCTTCAAGGAAGGAGAAAGTGACAGAGCACTAAGACGGAAATAGTGCACGCTTGGAAACACGTTCATAAGAAAGGACGGGAGTCTCTAGGAAAACCGGATTGTGTCTCGGTGGAGCCTTATCTCCGCTGGGTACAAACTAGAGCTCTCAAGCTAAAGATGCCTTATCCTCGTTACGGAGTTCTTCCGCCGAGGGAATCTGTCATGTACTTCATGACGGAAACTGAAAAGCTTCAGGTTACTCTCAACAAAGTTCAACGGGAGAAGAGGTATTGGAAGAAGAAGTACTGCATTCTCAATGTGGAATGTATCAAAATACAGCAACTGCTGAGAGATAAGGATGCTCTTATTGAAATTTTGGAGCAACATGCTGTAGAGAATCAGGATGACCAAAGGAATTTGCTCGCTCCTTTCACTTGGCAAAGGAATGACAACCCGACAACGGCTCAAGAGCCCCGGTCAAAGAAAAGGAAGATACCAGAATCAGCACCCGAGTTCTCTCGGGACCCCTTAGCTTAGGTTTCTATTTCTGCACTTTGTAATCTACTGTATTTTCGTTTCCGCAATCCTTTGAATTTCAATAAAAAGGGGTTTCCCCGCCGTTTGATATTTGCAATCTAATTGTCGAAGTTTATTTTGATTAAACCAAAAAACAATTAATATAATCATTGCATTCATCATTCTCACATCGCATATTCTTTTTACCTACGAATCTCACGTTTGTGTCTCGGTTCTAGAGTCAAACTGTCTCATTCATACAATACTCGGGCTAATCGTCAGAAAAAGATGGATGATCTTGAGGAAGAGAACAGAGAGTTGAAAGAAGAGATCGACGCTCTGAGAGAGGATATGAGAAAGCTTTGTAACGACATGCAAGCCATGGCAGAAGCTCAGCTACAAAGGACTGTGATCTCAGAGATCACCTCAGCACCCATAGTGGAGAAGTTTGGTCCTAGGTATCAGATGCCAAAAGATCGTCCCTAGGGCATGCCTACAAACTATATCCCAGAAGGATATGTTCCTCTGATCATTGAAGATCAGAGAATCGCGACAGATGCCGCTGGTCCTGATGGTTACAAACTTCGGGAAAGCGAAGATGCCAGAGGCATATTGAAGACTCCTGAAGGTTACAAACTTCAGGAAATGCCAAGACTCACTGCCGTAGTCACGGTACCACCCCCTATGGTGCACACTGTCCCGGAAGGATGGATTCCACAGATACCTTCTGGTAAAAAGGAAACTATGTTTGACCGAATGGATGAATTCCAGGAGCAGTTCTTGGAAATGCAGAAGGAACTGCAAGCCATCCGCGGTCAGGATTTATTTGGAATGGACGCCGCAGACCTTTGTCTGGTCCCCAATGTGAAAGTCCCGCACAAGTTCCAAGTGTCCGACTTTGAAAAGTACAAGGGTAACTCTTACCCTCAGAGTCACTTAGTGATGTAAGCTCGGCGAATGTCAGCTCAGACTGAGAATCAGGACCTGCTGATTCACTACTTTCAGGATAGTTTAACTGGTGCCGCCTTAAAATGGTACATGGGTTTAAACCGTGCTACGATTAGCACATTCAGAGATCTTGGTACTGCCTTCGTCCAATAATACAAATACAATTTGGACATGGCGCCGGACAGAGATCAACTCAGATCAATGTCACAAAAGGACAAGGAAATCTTTAAGGAGTACGCCCAGAGATGGCGTGAAATTGCCGCTCAGATTTGTCCACCTCTTGAGGAAAAAGAGATGACAAAGATCTTCTTAAAAACCTTAAGCTCATTTTACTATGACAGAATGGTTGCCAGTGCGCCCAGTGACTTCACCGAGATGGTGGGCATGGGAGTTCGTCTTGAGGAAGCTGTCCGAGAAGGATGTTTGGCAAAAGACGCTGGACCATCAAGCAGTACAAAAAGATACGGTAGTGCTCTCCCTAAGAAAAAAGAGCAGGATATTGGGAATATCTCTCTCGGAAAGCAAAGGCAACGTTATCAACCAGTAGCAGCTGTAATTCCTGCTATCAGCCCTGCGCCTATTTCTACGTATCAACCTCAGGTTGCACAAAGTCAACCTAATTAGCAAAGGACACAACAGCCTCTTCAGCAGGCTCGTCCTCCATATAACAACAACCGTACAACACGACCATCAGGGCTTGATCCTATACCCGTGTTGTATGCAGAACTATTTCTGTTACTACTGGCTAAGGGGCACATCTAGACTAAGTCTCTTCTTACAGTACCGAAAAATCCGCCTTTTTGGTTTAAGGTGGATCAAACATGCCCTTATCATCAAGGAGGATCGGGGCATAACATAGAGAACTGTCTCAATTTCAAATCTGACGTGCAAAAGCTTGTTAGGAGCAGGCTCTTATCTTTCAAAGATACGAATCCCAATGTTCTCACGAACCCACTGCCTCAACACGAGAAAGCTGCAGTCAACCTGATTGAGAGATAGTCTAACAATGTCTATCAAATTCACGATGTACTCTTATTGAGGACCAATCTGGTCAAGATGCATTGTAGACAGAGTGGATATGGCCATGTGCATCCTCACAATTATCATCAATGTGATGTCTGCTCTAAAAGTAATAGAGGATGTTCGATAGTGCAATCAGCTCTACAGGAACAGATGGATCTCGGATGGATCCAAAAGCACCGAGTTCGTGGAGTTAACATGGTCTACACGAATTCCAACGTCATTCAGAACCACGACATCTGTGCAATAAATGTCAACTTGGTGGACATGCACTCAAGGCAAAGCCAGTATCATAATCTGCCACGACACGATTACAGTTCCTGTCTGACTTGCTCGGTAAACAAACAGGGATGCTCTTTCATACAAGAGGCCCTCCAGCGTCAGATGGATCTTGGATGGATCCAAGACTACCATGATAGGAACCCTTATCGGATCAACATGGTTCAAATCTTCAATATTCGCGGGATGAATACCAACCTGGTAGAGTTACATGCTGAGCAGGTCCGACTCGGATTCTTAATATCACACGACTATCAAAGCTGTAAAGCAGGTTGCGAAGACGATCGAGGTTGTACCCTTGTCTAGGAGGCACTTCAGCACTTGTTAAATCACTGGTGGATGCCAATCTATATGGAGCAGTCAAATCTTCAACCGAGGAGTTGGAGAACCTAACAAGGAAAAGAAACTTCAGACAGAAGCTCCCGGTCCATCAGTCGGTCAATCTAGTAATCCCGACCTTTCGAAAAATAATGATGAGATGCTGAAGCTCATCCAAAGGAGTGAATATAACATTGTTGATCAGCTATTACAAACTCCTTCAAAGATCTCGGTATTATCACTGTTACTCAGTTCAGAAGCCCACAGGGAGGCTCTACAGAAAGTCTTGGAGCAAGCCTTTGTGGAACAGGATGTAACAATTAGACAGTTCGATAGCATTGTCTCTAACATCACTTCCTGCAATAATTTGGGATTTAGTGATGAGGAATTACCCGAAGAGGGTCGCTGTCATAACATGGCACTCAACATTACACTTAACTGCCAGGACGATGCTTTAGCCAGCGTACTGGTAGACACAGGGTCAGCCCTGAATGTTATGCCGAAGTCCACTTTGATGCAATTATCATTCAAAGGCCCTCCTATGAGAATCAGCGAGGTCGTCGTCAAAGCGTTCGACGGATCCAGAAAAACAATTATCGGCGAAGTTGATCTTCCCATAATTATCGGTCCTCACACTTTCCAAGTCACTTTCCAGGTCAAGGACATCCGGGCAACATACAGTTGTTTATTAGGAAGACCTTGGATACATCAGGCTGGAGCGGTCACTTCGACCCTCCACCAAAAGCTAAAGTTCGTTCAGAACGATCAACTTGTCACAGTCTGTGGAGAACAGGCCTTGCTCGTGAGTAACTTATCATCATCTACTTGTGTAGAACCCGAGGAGGTTATTGGGATGCAGTTCCAAGCGCGGTCAGTGGGCAAGGACAATCAATCCCAAGGAGGAACCTCGATTTCCTTATACAAAGATGCTATCAAATCGGTCGAGAGTACCGATACAACCAGATGGGGACAGCTTGTCATTCCTACTAGCAATAAAATAAAGAAGGGTCTTGGTTTTTCTGCAACCTGTACCCAGACAGCTGCCAGCGATAGAAGTCTTCATCCCATTCAGAACTTCTTCCACAGTGGAGGTTTTCTTCACCCAGTCCCTCAAGCAGTCCATGCTATCAATGAGGAAGATCCCTCCGACACAGATGAAGAATGGAAGTCCTATCTTAACAAGGACGGTTATATGTCTCAGGACGAAACGCAAACTCCTTTTTACTTTCCTACAGAGAGTCCGAGATTTATACCATGATCAGATGTCAAAATGATATACGGAGGTTGTGATCTGGAAGGATGTCGTGCTCCGCCAAATTCATTAGAGGAAGACACAACGATGAAAGATAATTTTGACTACACCTACTATGGCCCAATGGATGGTCTGCCAATGTGGCAACCTTATCCAAGAGACTTGGGGCAAGAGAGTCAGCCGAACAATGAAAATCAGTTGACCGTCATTGAACAGAATACTTGTGTCCCCACCATGTCATGGGATCAACACTCAGGTCATTCAGAAACTACTCAACCTAACGATGAATTCACAACGTTTGCAGGACTAGAATTCATCAACTATGCTTTTCCCGAGGTCAACGTTATCGAGAGGGATGACTCCTTCAGTTCCAAAGAAATGTGGGACACCCTGGGACAACCGAGTGGGAAATTTGACTATATGGTCAAGTACACCGCTCCTGAAAGCTCTCGTATCAGGCTCGAAGATATCCAGCCAACTGGATGGGGAGATACAGCTGAGAGCACAAATGCTATGCAAAATGCAACAGAGGAATCCTCCTACGACAACTCTGCGTGGGAGACAGATTCCAATGATCCTGCTCCACCAGAAATCAGTGTTATTTATGAAGGCAAATCGAGGAAGGTGTCAGACTTTGTGATTCACCGAGGAGTTTGCCGCCAATGGGTTGCTGTCGAGGTTCTGAAGATCGTTCATCAATCAAAGTAATTGCCATTTTTAACCTTTCACCCTGCCCAGGTGAAACGGATGTTTTGATATGGCTCACTTTCTGTAAATTTTCCCTCTTCGCTTCGCCCAAAGCGACAGAGTTTTGTTTTATAGGGCTATAGTTTCAAGAATCGACTTGTTCATTAATAAAATAACGTCGTTCTGTAATTTCCGCACTAATTGCTGTTTTCTCTTTTTGCTTCTCAGAAAATGGTAATCCTAAAAAACAATTCAATAATAAAAACAAGCAGTAAATTAAATACACTGCACACACTTATATTTTCTCTATCTCTTCTAAACACGAATCATACCGTCATGCAGATTGCTTGTTTTAAACCCAGTTGAAACATACGATCCGATGCCTTCTCCTGACTTTGAGTTCCTGATATTTGGGGTTGAAGAAGAAGTTGACAACGAAATTCCAGAAGAGATCTCTCGACTACTCAAACAAGAGGAAAGGTCCATTGAACCTCATAAAGAACCGTTGGTAACGGTAAACTTAGGTTCGGAAAAAAGAGAGAAAAGAAATCATGATTGGGGCACTGCTCAGTCCAACTGCCAGAGAAGGTTTGTTAAAGGTTCTCAAAGAATTCCCCGATGTATTCGCTTGGTCCTATCAGGATATGCCAGGGTTAGATACCAGCATCATGGAACATCACTTACTGTTAAGATCGGAATGTCCGCCAGTAAAGCAAAGGTTGAGACGGACTCACCCGGACATGGCCATCAAAATCAAAGAGGAGGTACAGAAACAGATCGACGCAGGTTTCCTCGCTACATCTGAATATCCTCAATGGTTAGCCAACATCGTACCCATTCCCAAAAAGGACGGAAAGGTCAGAATGTGTGTCGACTACAGGGATCTGAACAAGACAAGTCCAAAGGACGACTTTCCTTTACCACACATTGACATGCTGGTAGACAGCACAACAAAGTTCAAAATTTTCTCCTTCATGGATGGATTCTCGGGCTATAACCAGATCAAAATGGCGCCGAAAGACATGGAGAAAACTTCGTTCATTACCCCATGGGGTACCTTTTGTTACAAGGTGACGCCGTATGGCTTGAAGAACGCCGGGGCAACCTATCAAAGGGCCATGACTAATCTATTTCATGACATGATACACAAAGAGATAGAGGTATATGTCGATGACATGATTGCAAAATCTAAGACAGAAGAGGAGCATGTGACCCACCTGTCGAAACTATTTGAGCGTTTGAGGAAGTACAAACTCTGCTTGAATCCCAACAAGTGCACCTTCGGTGTCCGTTCGGGGAAACTCTTAGGGTTCATCGTCAGCCAGAAAGGGATTGAGGTCGATCCTGACAAGGTCAAGGCCATTCGAGAAATGCCTTCTCCGAAAACTGAAAAACAAGTCAGAGGATTCTTGGGACGTTTGAACTACATCTCCAGATTCATATTCCTTATGACCGCCACGTGTGCGCCGATTATCAAATTACTCAAAAAGAACCAGGATTGCGTTTGGTCAGAAGATTGCCAAACCGTCTTCGACAGTATTAAGGAATACATGTTGAATCTGCCGATTCTATCACCTCTAGTGGAAGGAAGACCACTGATCATTTACCTCACAGTCCTAGAGGACTCAATGGGATGTGTACTTGGCCAACAAGACGAAACCAAACGGAAAAATTCTGCCATCTACTATCTGAGCAAGAAATTCACCGACTGCGAGACTCAGTACACGATGCTTGAGAAAACTTGTTGCGCTTTAGCTTGGGCAGCCAAACGTCTTCGCCAATACATGATTCGTCATACTACTTGGTTGGTTTCCGAGATGGATCCAATCAAGTATGTCTTTGAAAAGCCTGCTCTCACGGGAAGAATTGCCCGTTGCCAGATGTTATTATCCGAATATGACATAGAGTACCACGCTCAGAAAGCCGTTAAGGGAAGTATTTTAGCCGATCATTTGGCTCATCAACCGATTGACAATCAAGAATCAACCGGGTTTGACTTCCCAGATGAAGATGTCATGTATCTAAAAATGAAAGATTGCGATGAACCATTACCCAGTGAAGGGCCAGAACCAGGTTCCCAATGGGGACTTATCTTTGACGGAGCAGTTAATCATTATGGAAACGGAATTGGGGCAATCATTGTTACCCCTCAGGGTACCCACATTCCTTTCACTGCCAGACTTACGTTCAAATGTACGAACAACGAGGCCGAATACGAAGCTTGTATTATGGGTCTCGAAGAAGCGATTGATTTAAGGATCAAAAACTTGGACGTATACGGTGATTCAGCCTTGGTTATCAATCAGATAAAAGGAGATTGGAACACATACCAATCAGGACTGATTCCTTACAAAGAATATGCAAGAAGATTGTTACCCTTGTTTAACAGAGTCGAGTTTCATCATGTCCCTCATAGAGAGAATCACATGGATGATGCCTTAGCCACTCTCTCTTCCATGATTAGTGTAGGTCAATGGAATGACCTACCTAAGATCAACATTATGCGCCTTGAACGGCCTTTCTACGTCTTCACGATCGAAGCAGTCATAGACAATAAACCTTGGTATCACGATATCAAATGCTTCCTTCAGAAACAAGAGTACCCATCTGGGGCACTCAGAAAAGACAGGAAAACCCTCAGAAGACTGGCTGGAAACTTCTTCCTGAGCGGTGACACTCTTTATAAGAGGAATTTTGACTTGGTCTTGCTCCGATGCGTAGATAGACCAGAAGCAGACATGCTGATAAAAGAAATTCACGAAGGGTCCTTTGGCACTCATGCCAATGGACACACAATGGCGAGAAAAATTCTAAGAGCAGGGTACTATTGGTTGACAATGGAATCCGACTGCGACAAGTACATGAGGAGGTGTCACAAGTGTCAGATATACTCCGACAAAATTCATGTACCGTCATCACATCTCAAAGTTCTTTCTTCCCCATGGCCTTTTTCCATATGGGGAATCGACATGATTGGCTTGATCGAACCTAAGGCTTCAAACGGACATCGGTACATCCTGGTAGCCATTGATTACTTCACCAAGTGGGTCGAAGCAGCGTCATACGCCAATGTAACCCGACAAGTGGTGGTCCGATTTATCAAAAATAATATCATCTGCCGTTATGGTGTTCCGAGCCAGATCATTATAGATAATGGATCTAACTTGAACAATAAGATGATGAAAGAGTTGTGCGCAGAGTTCAAGATCGAACACCATAACTCATCTCCCTACCGACCCAAGATGAACGGAGCGGTAGAAGCGGCTAACAAGAACATCAAAAAGATCGTTCAAAAGATGGTTGTAACCTATAAAGATTGGCACGAGATGCTACCCTTTGCTCTTCACGGTTATCGAACATCTGTCCGCACTTCAACAGGGGTAACCCCTTTCTCTCTAGTATATGGCATGGAGGCAGTTCTCCCCATAGAAGTAGAGATCCCATCAATCCGGGTATTGATGGAAGCTAAGCTTTCAGAAGCTGAATGGTGTCAAAGTCGACACGACGAATTAAACCTGATCGAAGAGAAGCGAATCACGGCACTATGCCACAGTCAGTTGTATCAGCAGAGAATGAAGAAGGCGTTCGACAAAAACGTCCGACCTCGTGTCTTCAGAAAAGAAGACCTCGTGCTCAAGAAGATACAATTGTTTCTCCCTGACTCTCGGGGCAAATGGACCCCAAATTATGATGGCCCCTATGTGGTCACGAAAGCTTTCTCAAGCGGTGCCTTGAGACTTGCAACCATGGACGGAGAGGAATTTGCCTACCCCACGAATGTTGATGTAGTCAAGAAATACTTCGCCTAAAATAAACTAAAAAAAACGTCTCGGTGGATTGAAAACCCGAAAGGGCGGTCCAGGAAAAAGTTAGAGACATGAAAAAAATCATCCCGGTGGATTGGAAATCTCAAAGTACAATCCAGGCAAAAATTAGGAATAATGGCAAGTAACTATGTTCAACAGAGACAAGTCCCTCAGTAGCAGTTACATCATCCATCGAAGGAAAACTCCAGTCAAGGTCATTTTTGACAGAAGCTCAGGATGTCCCGAATTTAAAGTTGGTAGAAGGATAGTGGTCGTTATGTTTCAACGTAGCCTTTTTCCCTGTAAATTACCATTTTCAAACTTTGTATATACTCTTTGGAATCACGCGTTTGGCTGATCTCCATCTTATCAATAAAATTTGAGCCCTTGTGCTTTTGTTTGTAATTCTTATTTGTTTTAGCTTTACATAATGGTGTTTTAACATGATTAGCGATTCTTGAAATGAAACAAAAATGAATTTACTTGTTAAAATTTTTTCTGCATTTAAATAAAGTTGGCAATTTCTTTTGACTGTTGAACATCGAAAGAACATTGATCGCTTCGCCAGAAGTAATCGAACCTCAAAGTGCAGAATCAAAGTACTCCTTCTACGCCAGTGTGCCTGAACGAAGGATCAACTGTATGAGATGCGGCTTTCCCATCTGATACCCTCGGTCGATTTCTTATCTCCTAAGCTCGATCAACAGTATTCCCCGCAGGGACTATCTCTCCTAAGCAAGGCAGAATTGCTATCTTGAACCAAGCGATAACTTTCATCTCCAGCAGTGGCCGAGTATCCAGTTATGTTCATCCGTCAGTTTGTATGTCGCGTCAGTTTTGTCAGCATATACATACATACATCATGCATTTGATTTGCATTCATATTCATATTGCATCACTATCACTCTAGTCGGTCTTGTCCCCTGGTGATAAAAGTCCTCTCAATCGAGTTGTCAGTTCTTGCCTCGTCAGGAAATGTTGCGTTTGAACAATCTCGCCTCCAGTGTATCTCTGGATTAGAGTCGGCACTTGACCACTTTGATAACTTGAACCTCTGAAAAGCCAGAGAAGCTTTCTACAAATGTCATTATTCGCTATTGAAGATGATATCCTTGCTTTCCCGGATTAAAGAAAAATCCCCAGAGAAAGCCTCCTAAGCAGAGATTTGGCAGTACAGCTGCCTTTCTCCGAAAGACCGCTGATGAAAAGGTCATCGGCACCTCAAAATTGGAGCCCATCATATGGCATTTCTCCGGGAATATCCCGAGAAAAGTATGATGTAAGATCCTAAGCGGAATCAGTCTCTCAAGAGACTCATTTTCCCCGATAGAGTCGACAAATGGCGTCTCCAAACAAAGAAGTTTGTACGCCTCTACAACTCAGACGACTGGGTTCCCCAGCAAGTCTGACGTCATTTTTTTCCTCAAATGGCATCTTCCCAGGAAAATCCGGCGAGAAGTTTGAGGAAAACTGCTACAAATAGCGTCCCTTGTCAAGAAAGTTTATTGACAAAAGAAACTAAGACCAGTTCCTTGGTTGGAAACCAGGATCGAGGGGAAGTTTAAATCAGAAACTAAGACCAGTTCCTTGGAAGGAAACCAGGATCGAAGGGAAGTTTACAACAGCAACTTTGACCAGATCCTTGGTAGGAAACCAGGATCGAGGGGAAGTTTAAATTGAAAACTGAGACCAGTTCCTTGGTAGGAAACCAGGATCGAGGGGAAGTTTAAATCAGAAACTAAGACCAGTTCCTTGGTAGGAAACCAGGATCGCGGGGAAGTTTTTTTTTTTTTTAACTTTTCTAAGCATCATTGCTTAACAAAAGAAGAAGGATGCGCAAGCTACCATTCTTAACCACCATCAAAATTTTGGGTATTCTGATATTTAATCCTCTTGCACCCCGAATGGCCGAATACCTTCTTCATTCACACCTTCGGGTCCAAGAAGATTAAATAGGGGCATCTGTCATACCCCAAATTTTGACCACTAAGATTTCCCATCATTGTGCAAATCATCATCACAATATGGATGAACCATCATGCCTCATCAAATGCCTCAAGGGTTGTTGAGCATTCACTACAATCAAAATTAGGGTTTTAAGCCCTCTCAGAGCCTTAGACAAAGGATCAATCAAGGAATGACTTGATCTTCAACTTGTCTAGCCTCTAAAATATCCACAATGGATCAAAAGGACTCCCACTTCAAGGATTAAGCACAAGGTTGTTCCCTTCTAGGTGGATCAAGTCTCAAGATCGACAGTGTCACCAAATTAGGGTTTTGGTCGACCAGGGCCTCCAGATGGGAATTTTTCATCTGGGAACAAGCCAATGATCCAAAACATAACCTAATATACTCCATGGAACCTTATGGACCCAAGCATCAAGTCAATTTGACCTCAGGGGATGCATACATCAAAAATCAGGAATTAGGGTTTCTTGACCTAATTCACCCCTAAGTTGACTTTTGGGACAAATCATGAACCAAGACCTCAAGACATGATTTGAGGGTCTCTAATATACCATATTGATCCATTTGGAACAATGGATTGATCCAAGAAGTTTGAGCAACAAGTCTCAATTTCATCTGAGCCACAGTTAGGGTTTTGCGAGAAAAGGCAACTGTAACTTTGACTTTTGACTAGGACATGCTCCCAAACCCTAAGACATGATTCAATATACCCTATGACACCCATGGAACATGTCCATCAAGTTTGATTTAGGTCAAGGACATGATTTCCTGAAGAATTGCACAGTTTGGAATTCATCTGATAAAAAGTCAACTGTGCACAAAAGTCAACTTTGACTTTTTGAGATTTTTCACCAAAATGGATTTTTAACCCTAAAATGATGTTAATGTATGATTTGAATCATCATTCATCAAGAAAAATCAAAGAAAGTGGGATAACTTGTAAAAGGAGTAACCATAAAAACTTAGAAAAATTTCTAAGTTATGGAAAAAGTGACACAAATGTGCCAACTTTGGAGGACCATAACTCCTAAACCACAAGGCCATTGTTCCCCATTCAAAGCTTGATTTGTAGATCACATTTCCCTCTACAAAAGCTTCATACTGACCTATGTCCAAATTCCTCATGGATTTTGAGTTATGGAGTGATCAAAATCAAGAAAAGTCACTTTGTTCTAACACTTAGTGAAAATTTCACTAAGTCAGAATCTGCCTTTACTTTTTTCCAAATGTAGGAGGATTTTTCACTTGGATTCAAAAGAGATCAAAACCAAACATGTTCAAACAGTTGTTGTATCATGTAAGGGCTTTCCAAAATGGCCAAGAACATTACCAAATTCAATTTGAGCTAGGAGATATGACATTGGCAAGATGCCTTGCTGAAATCTGCCAAGGCACGGCAGATTTTTGCACTTTTGGTCGATTTGCCAAAATCAGCCAAATTCAAACACTCCTATCCACTTTGAAACCTCTGAGGATTGAATCTAAAGGTGACAATCACTGAGCCAAGCCTCCAAAGTCTTTGGAACAAGAAATAGCATGTTGAACCTAGAATTGCCAAAATAGGGACAAGAATCCAATTTTGGATTGGAGCATTCAATGGAAGCATCAAGGTAGCATGGACTGAGCTCTTAGCAACTGAATTCAGTCAAGACTTATCCAAGACCAAGGGAACCAGCAGCCTGTGCCCTAACCTCTAGTCAATGGCTAGAGGAGACTTGGATTTTCATTTGCCAACATTGGCCAAACCTACTCAGCAGTTGCCATTCACTATTCCTTGCAAAACAAACTTGCTCTACTATAAATAGAGCTCAATTGTGATCAGTTTGAGTACAGCAAAGCCATCAAATAGATGCTTTCCTCAAAATCTCTTCTTTCACTCCAATTTTGCCTTCTAAGGCAAGTCACTATCGGGTTTTGAGTTTGAGAGCTTTTCCAATCAAACCAATCACACACACATCTCATATACATCACATATGAGCTGATCAAACACTTAAACAACAACTGGAACACTGATTTCTCAGAATCACCAGTCAATTGCTCAAGGTTTTAACCAAGTTGCAGTTGAGATGCCATGAAGTGATCCAGCCAGTTTCAATCAAGTCCAAGCATTTAGACACACTCCATAGGGTGTAAGGAAGCTGTTCAGATCATCAGAACTCATCTGTAACACCTCCAACACAAATCACTATCACCAGCTGCAAGTGGTAAGTATGAGCTCTTCTAACTCTATGATCCATGCAATTTCTGCTGCACAATAATTTGGCCATATGTTCGTAATCATGCATGGAATGTTTCCCCTCAATTAATTGCATTGTTTGAATCGTGTATCAAAAATCCCAGCCTTCATGCAGAAATTAGGGTTCTTGAGGATTTTTCGTGATTTCTTGTTTTATGCTTAATTTAAATGAAATTAATTGTCATAGACATGATCGTGAGGTTGAAACGAGTTGATTGGTATGTGGATTGCATGATTTGATCAAGTATTCAATGAGATTGGAGAGAAAATGCAAATCTGGGCAAACCCAGAACACGCGCGTGTTCTTGGTGTGTTCTTGGCGCCATTTTTTGAAAATTCAAATATTTGAATTTTTTGATTTTATTTAATTGATTCAAAAATTAATTTCTCTCTGAGTTTTAATGATTTTGAGTTGATTCTTTTTTTAATAATTCACAAAAATGTTGAAATATTTTATTTTCCCAAAAATATTTAAAATATTTTTTCCACCTTGATTTTGCAACTTTTAATGCCTTCTAATTATTTTGTAGGTCAATACTTAATTTTTGAAGCATTAATCCAAGATCACAATTTGTTTTCCATGTGTTAAACAATTTTGATCATTTTAATTGAATTTTTATTCAATTAAAACACATTTTGAAAACAAATTAGGGTTTTTTGATTAATTCAACCCTCACAAATCATTTTCAAACACTTTTTGGGCCTCTATTAGCGTGGAAGACCCAACCCACTTGTACAGAAATATTTTGGGCCTCACTTATTGTATAAGTCCCTCTGTACATTTTTAAATTCGGCACGATCGTCGCCAGTTTGAAAATAAACCATCTGGGCTCTCCTTGAGCTATAAGACCCATTCAAAACTTTTGGGCCTCTAATAGAGTGTAAGACCCAACCCCCTTTTAACCAAAACAATTTTGGACCTCAGATATTGTATAAGTCCCTTTGTGTTAAAAGAAAATCTCGGCGCGATCGCCATTTCGAACGAAAAATCATCTGGGCCTACCCTCGTGTTATAAGCCCCACTCTTTTTCTTTAAAAAACTCCTTGGGCCTCTTGAGAGAGTGTAAGACCCATCCCTTTGTACAGAAAACCATTTTGGGCCTCAGTCACTTGTATAAGTCCCTCTGTACAAATTCAAACAGTGCGCTCACTGATAAAACCTTGGGCCTCTCCTTGAGCTGTAAGCCCCGAATCTTTCTTTTTCAAAGCACTTTCTCCTTTGATTTTGAATATACTGTTGTTTTCAATCTTTCTTTGTTGAACAACTAACCAAACAGCATGGAAGCTCTATAACCGAGTAAGTGGTTATTGCTTTCATTTACCGCTTTCATATACATATAACTGTATTGTGGGGCTGTTTCGCTGTAAGTCTTCTTTCATAAACTCACATCAACTGTGTAATAATAGTATAGATATTTAGAGTTTCCCCGACAACTACGTCTAGCATTAAGCCCGTTGATCACTCTTAAATAGTCAAAACTAGATCCCCATAGGATTACCAGACACAGTCTTCCCTCCTCTTGGGGTTAAACAATATGGAGATATGAAAGGCAGCATTCTCGGTGAACCCTTTCATAGACTGTCACTCGTAGAAGTTGTCAAAGAAACTCTATTCCCCAGAGATGATCTTTTCTTCGTGAATGACATCTCTTAAGTTTCTTCCAAATTCTCGAACTTTCCTGGCTTGATCTATTCTCGGTGAATGGCATGTCTTGAACTTCTCGGGGTTTGGGGACCCATCAGCTTCTTAAAAGCATCGGCCTCCTCTTGGGCATTGTACAAGGACCCACAGGCTTCCTAAAAGCAACCCCGTCTCCTCTTGGGCTTAGTACAAGGACCCGTCGGCTTCTTAGAAGTATTCACAGCCTCCTCTTAGGCTTCGTAAAATGATCGCTTCCTCTGGTAATGATAGCCTCCTCTTGGGCTTCGTACAAGGACCCGTCGGCTTCTTAAAAGCTTCCAGCCTCCTCTTGGGCTTCGTACAAATTGTCCCGACGACCTCCTAGAGGTATAGGAACAGAACTTAGTCATCTTCATAGAACAGTCCTTTCAAAGAGTCTACTACTGTTTCTCAAAGCATAGTACAAAAGATGAAACTCTAGACACGGACAGTCTAATATCCTTGAGTCTCAAAGACATTCTCAAGTGACCCCTTCGTTAAATAGGAAGGAAACCCGTAGACTCGGACGGTCTCAATACCCTTTGGATTTCCCGTTTCCTCAAAGAAAAGGAAATATCCCTGGTCCTAGAATCGAATCCTTGAGTACAATGTTACTCATATAAGAACTGATTTTCTCTTTAAATCAGCATACTGGACCTGTCACTCAACTGAAACAACATCATTGCCTCCTCTTGGGCTTTGTACAATGATTCTCCCCAGCGGAGCTAACAATTTTAGCCTCCATCTCGGGCTTTATACGAGATACTAAAAGACTCCCTCATCGAGTCAATCACCATCTTTCGCCTCCATCTCGGGCTTTATACGAGATACAAAAAGGTTCTTATTGAGCCAAACAAATTTTAGCCTCCATCTCGGGCTTTGTATGAGATACAAAATCACTCTCTTGTTGAGTATAAAAGATCCTCTTGTAGGATCAACCCCTTTTAGCCTCTCTCTTGGGCTTTGTACGAGACACATATTAGCCTCCTCTTAGGCTTTGTATAAGAAAACCACTGGTTGATCCAATCAACCTTTTAGCATCAAAGATGTGCCTCGTTCACAGTACACAAACATCAACAACTCCTTTCTCTTCATCTAATCGCTGTAAGTGGCAAGCCTCTGGATCATCTACATCCATGCCACTGTCCCTCTTTTAGCATGAGAAATTCCTAAGGAAAGATAGCATTGCTCTACACCGAGTTAAAGTCTTCTCCTTTAGGTTAAAAATCTCCTATAAAGGAAATTATGGCAATGCCAGATTCACACATCCCGGTTAAAGTAATTCTCCTTTATAAACAGTTGTGACATACAACCCCCTCTTTAGAGATGACAAATTCTCTCTAAAGTCAACACCCTTTTAGCTTCACATCTTGGGCTTTGAACAAGATACAAATAGACCTTTTAGCTTCATATCTTGGGCTTTGAACAAGATACAAATCACCTTTCGCTTCACGACTTGGGCTTTGAACAAGCACCAAAACAACCATTTCCTCCCATAGAATTGGAGGAACTACGATCGCTCTGATTTCCCTGTTTCGGTAAACGGGAATACGTAGGCATAAGATTGAAAGAAAATATCTTAGCGAGCACACTAAACAAAAACCCAAAATCCCATACTTTCATATATCCGTCCTAACATCTTAACCTCCCACCAATTAACCGAACACCACTTTTAAAAAAATAAACCCAATAGAGACCCCGAATCTTTATAGCATCTGTAAACCAACAATTTTGACTGTTTAACCTCAGTTTGCATGCAGGGTTAATTTGAGACATCTATTTCCCTTCCTTCATCAGCTTTAATAGGATAAAAAATGAATCGAGCTGTAGATACCAAAGAGCGGTAGTGCTTCGCAACCACGTCCAAAAATCGCTCGCTATAGAAAAATGGCGACTCCACTGGGGACTGGCGATTCGGCTAGGGACCTGTCATTAGGATCTATCTCACCTTTGTAGCGAGATCTTGTTCTCTTCCCATCTATTAGGTCGAAACTTTAAAAGTGGCGCCCACCGTGGGGCTCTTCTAACTTTTTTCTCTTGTGTGAAAACCACAGATTGGGACTTCCGTCGGGGAACCCATTTTCTGTCAGGAACATAGGATTCATAGCTTTAAAGGTCTAGGATGATTAGGACAAATATATATACTGCTTTTCCTAATTGATATATGTGTTTATTTTTCTGCTAATGGGAATGCGTGTGATGCTGCATGTGGAAAGATTGAGTATACACTTAAGATAAGTGATGGCGACGAGGTCGACCATCAACCTCAATGGAGGCTGACCAATGCAACCCATTCCCTCTCATAGGAAATGGGCCGATTGTGATGTCTGAGAAGCTGAGGAGCCAACCCTTTTATAGTGCGGAAGCTATCGGAAATAGTTGTCACGCGATACTACCCTCATTTGAGGCTGATGATCTATTCTCGGTGAATAGCATTTACTCTAAGATTTCATACAGCTCGCTGGCGATCCGCTTGTTGTTTGTTATCCTGGGAGGAGCTGATGATTTTGAGTACAGGTACAAAAAATCATCCTAGTATAAACCTTTGGGGATGGGTAGAGCCTTGACTTCATGAAAACGACCCTTTGACCCCATGTTTTTTCTATGTTTTTGTGTGCTACATTCATGCATTCATTTAAAAAACATTAAAACATTCAAAAAAATTTCTCTTCTAGTCTCTCTATTTTTTAAAATAAACTAAGACTGTGATTGCAAATATCAGAGAATGGGGAGACGCAGTCCTTCCATCTCTGTGATCGGTCTCATGGACCGCACCTACCAGGTTCTGGTGGTCGACGTTATCTGTGGTAACGGCGACAATAAGTTCTTGACGGGCATCATCGTTTTTTTTGGAGGTCATGATGATCAAGTGAAATTTGGAGAGCAAGCTTTGGTCTTTTGGGTGAAAAGATAAGGTATCTTGATTCGAAAAGACGGGGAAGCAAAGTTTCATGCAGACGGTGCCACTGATCTGGTGTGATCAAACTGGATCGTCGTGGCCTTCCGTGTAGGGCAAAGATGATGGACGTAGAAGAGGAAGGGGGTGTACCTACAAGGTACTCTGATGCCAAAGTAAGTTTGGGCTAGAGAGAAAGCAAGTATAAAGCTTTTAGGTATGATTTAGAATATTTAAGTGATCAAACCCGACCCTCTCAAATGAGAAGGTATTTATAGAAGTAACCCCCAGTGCGGGGCCAAGGTCTCCTATGTGGCCGAATTATCTGGTCGACCAATGGGAGACTTCCAGGTCAAGGGTCAAGCGCGTGACCCTTTGACCTAATCCAACTGCTTTTGTGAGATCCGGGGAGGCAGATGATCGCGTGAACTGACAAGCGAGTAAGGGGAACGCTCCCAACGATCATATTGTGCCCAATGACTATGTTGTGCCCAACGGCTAGATTCTGCCCAACAACTAGCTTGGCAGAATCCAGTTATTGGGCTTGCCAAGAGCATGAATGGATTGGGCCTTGCCCTACTGTGGGTCAAGCGCCTGCCCAGTCCAGAATAGAAAGCTTTAAGAATAAAAAGCAAGCAACTCAAATTTAATCAAAATAAAGTCATTACAAGGTTCAAATCAGAATTATATCATAAATCCGAATCGGGAACATCCCCCTAGCATTGGGGGGTTTAGCTACTCATAGTCATAAAGAAAAAAGAAATAAAAAGTGTAGATATTACAAATTAATGGAATAAAAGAGGTCTTCATTCACTAAAGTTCATGAAATCCTTGATCCACCACGAATTCTCCAGTGCTCTAGCCTTCAAAACACATTCTCTATACTAAAAAATCATCCAACCCTTGGAAATTCACGTTTTTCGGCTAAATAGACAAAATTTAGGCTTTTTCAGATCTGGGTTGTGCCATATGCGTATGGCCTCCACCTATAAGCGTATGGCTACTTTTTTCATTGTCTCATACGCGTATGGCACAGGGTAGGGCGTATGACCCAACTGGAGCCATACACGTAAGGCTCTTGTTGCACAACAAGGGGCCTGGCTGGATGGCCTTATACGTGTATAGGCCTTCCCATATGCACATGCGCAGAAGCTTGGTTTTTCATCCCTTCCTAGTGATACGCGTATCCGGGGGCGTGGTTGAGTGGCCATACGCGTATGAGGCCCCTCATATGTGTATGGGCAGGAGATGTGCCAAATATTCTCTTTTTCTCTCATGCTCATGCATATTTGTCTATTTTCTTCTCTGACCATCTTCCTCTTGAATCTTCAGACCTTTAGACACATGAAACACTACCCTAAGCGCGTAAAATAGCCCAGAATCAAGAAATTCTCAACAGATCAAGACATGATAAAATCTACCAAAATACACTTAAAATACGTCCTAAACTCATAGAAATTCACCTGTTTTAGGCATTCAAATGACAATAAAAGCAACATAAATGGTGACTAATCAATCTGCCTATAAAACCAAAATTTTATTCTAGTTGAATTTTTAAGCATTATGCTGAAAGAATTGCATGCTATGATATGCAGATGATGCAAATGCCATGATGAATGTATCAATTTGTTTATTTAGGGGTAAAATTAGGGTATGACTGTTGCCCCTATTTAAGTATCTTCAACCAGAGAATATAAAGAAGGTCACTCCTCATATGACCGTGGTGGAAGATAGTTAAATAGTAAAGGACCCAAATTTTACCCCTTGATGAAATAAAATAAAATGATATGCTATGAATGTATGATGGCTATTTTTTCTTTGTTCAGGATATGATATTATATGAGATGAAATGTAGTAAGGTTAGGAAAACAAATAAACTAAGATGGGAGATAAGATCAGCGTTAACTCAGGGGTTATCACTTAGTATAGAGAACAATGATTGGTGTCGACTCAGAAGTTGAAAGAAAAAATAAAACATCAACTTGGGGGTTGATACACATTAAGATGACATCAACTCGGGGTTGAGAAAATAAAGACAACATTGACTCAGGGGTTAAGAACATATCAACTCAGGGGTTGATAAAATGAAGGTAACATTAACTTAGGGGTTGAGAACATATCAACTTGGGGGTTAAGAAAAATAAAGACGACTTGGGGGTCGAGAACAAATCAAGACAGCAAATCAACTCAGGGTTGGAAAATGTAAAGACAAGACAATATCGACTTAGGGGTCGAGAACATATTAACTCGGGGGTTGAGAAAATAAAGGCAACATCGACTTAGAGGTCGAGAACATATCAACTCGGGGGTTGAGGAAATATAAAGACAACAATATTCACTTGGTATCATACCCCAATTTTTCCCTAGATCAATAAATCGATACATTCATCATAACATTTGCATCATCTACTATCATAACATGCATTTCTTTCCGCATAATGCTCAAAAAGTCGACTAGAATAAAACCTTGGTTTTATAGACAAATCAGTTGAATAATTTTTCAAATGTAGATAAAATTAGCAGGCAAAAATTTTCAAGATCGGACTTGTAACTCAGTTTTATTAATCTACGATTCGCGTAGTTTAACCTAGCGTGCTCATTGTATTTTTCTGGTCCCATTTGTAGTCGCAATTTGATTAGCCCGAGCCTTTTCAATCGGGAATTATTTTAATTGCAAAATTTGATATTTATCTATCAATTTTCCAAAATTTTATTTCATGTAGATCATTTTAATGCATTCATTTTATTTTTTGCTCATTTTCGCGCTCGTTTTTTTTTCATTTTAATTTCTTTTATTTTTGTTTTTTTAATCAAAATGTTGAGAAAAAATAAATAGAATTAATAAAATATTTAATTTGGTTTTATAGAAAATATTTGTTTTTTATTTGATTTATATTTTGAATTCTTTTTAACTCAACAAAAAATATCTAGGGAGGGCTTTTTGGACATTTGCATTGATCTTAAAACCCTAAAACTTGATATAAGTAACACATTGTAATTGGCCAATGGGGCGGGGGAGCTACACAAAACTCATACTGAGCTGCGCCTCAGATCGTTTTTCTCTCCATTGGAAAAATATCAAAAAACGGAAGAAGAATATTGAGTCTTCCTCATGGTCTTGATCTCTTTCTCCCTGCACTAACAACAGCCACACACATGAAACAAAAAGTCCTTATGCAATCAAAACCACATGTTTTTCTCCCTCATTTAAATGTTAACAGACTCTCTCTCATGTAAACCATAAACATTACTACTTTTTCATCCTTTTTTCTCATACTTCATACACACTCAGTAAACCCATTATCTAAAACATTTGAAAATAAAAAGGGAAAAAGAAATAGAAAGAACTTGAATGAGCTTATTTGTTTTTCTATTGGTTTGATACACACTAACAACTTTCAAACCAACATTTTCTTTCAATCATCTCTTCTCCTCCCTCCCTACATCAACCAACACTTCATTTTCTTAACAACAAACCCCATCAGCTCACCCTTTCTCCCTCACCTTCGGCCCCACTCCTTCAAGCCACATCACTCGGCCGTGCACCCTTCATACACCCTTCATACACCCTTCACACACGAATCCGATCACCACCATTATTTCCAAACCTCCCCCATAGTAATCTTCTCTTCCCTGTTTTTGATAGAATTTTCATTTAGTCTTGAAATTAGAATGAGATGGTCTTTGATTCACATATAATGATGTTGATTTTGTTCTTGATGTTTGCTTTCTTTCTGAAATTTGTGTTAACAATGGAAGGGGTTCGGTTTGTTTTACGTAAGATTTATTTTTTCCTTGATTTGATTAAGTAGATTTAGAGATTCGCCTTGTCCCATTTTTGTTTTGTTGAGCGATGAAAAGAATAGAGAGAAGCAGAATGAGGGAGTAAGAAAGAGATGAAGGGGGAGAGTAAAATGAAAAAGAAGGTGTAATTCACATTTTTTATATGTATTTTTCTCTTAATCCAGTGCCACATGTCCCATTATCATTGGTTACATGTTAATGTTGAAAATTCAATTCATCACTATCATATAATGTCCCATTTTTGTTTTGTCGGTCGATGAAAAGAACAGAAAGAAGTAGAATGAGGGGGTTAGAAAGAGACGAAGGAGGAGAGTAAAATGAAAAAGAAGGTGTAATTCATGTTTTTTATATATATTTTTCTCTTAATATAGTGCCACATGTCCTCTTATCATTGGTTGCTGGTTAATATTGAAAAGTTAATTCATCACTATCATAGAATGTCCCATTTTTGTTTTGTTGATTGATGAAAAGAACATAGAGAAGAAGAATTAGGGAGTGAGAAAGAGATGAAGGAGGAGAGTAAAATGAAAAAGAAGGTGTAATTCACATTTTTTTATATGTATTTTTCTCTTAATCCAGTGCCACATGTCCTATTATCATTGGTTGCTGGTTAATGTTGAAAAGTCAATTCATCACTATCATAGAATGTCCCATTTTTGTTTTGTTGATTGATGAAAAGAACACAGAGAAGCAGAATGAGGGAGTGAGAAAGAGATGAAGGAGGAGAGTAAAACGAAAAAGAAAGTGTAATTCACATTTTTATATGTATTTTTCTCTTAATCCAGTGCCTTATGTTCCATTATCATTGGTTGCTGGTTAATGTTGAAAAGTCAATTCATCACTATCATAGAAAAATGGGGCGCCTTCCCCTTAATGTTTTATTATTTAGTTTTTTAATAATAATAATAATTATTATTATTATTATTATTATTATTATTATTATTATTATTATTATTATTATTATTTCTTATTGAAAAGAATTAATTTGATTTCTTTTAAAAAAAGGCTATTTATATTGGCCTTGGGCCTTATTTAATTTGTTTAACACACATCTATCAATGCTTGCACCTCCCCATATTCTCTTGTTTTTTTTAATTCTTGGTAGTTATTTGATTGATTGTTTGATTATTATTTTAATTAGTATATTCCTAACTTGTTGAGTGATTTGGCTAGGCAATATCTTTCTGATTGACATTTCTATCACTATACATGTAAATAATATCTTGATATTTCACCACATTTTCATTTCAAAATCCATTTTAGAACAAATTCAATTCATTTCAAACCATTTCACACATTATCTTCCACTAAAGTGATAAACCCCAATAAACATCGAGTTTTTTGCTTCTCCACTTATCTGATGCATTTAAAAACCTTTTCACAATAAATCGGTTGAAAAGAGGAATGAGAGGTGCACGCCTCGCTGCCCTAGAATAAGTGAGTGATTGGCACACGCCATATTGCTCGAACTTTTGTCTTCCGAGTAAAACACTCTAATCAAACTTGGATAAAAGGAATAGGAGGTACACGTCTTGCTGCTCCTAGAATAAGCAAGTGGGAAGCGCACGCCTCGTTGCTGTGAATATTCGTTTTCTGCAAATAATTTTCAAATTTTCAAAATTGGACGAAAATAGAATGGGAGGCACACACCTTGTTCCTCCTCGAATAAGTGAGTGATTGACGCACGCCATATTGCTCGAGCTTGTTTTGTCCTCCTAACAAACACTCAACTAATTAAACCTATATTTTTTCTCGCCCCCGCATGATCGAAAACTCTTTTCATAAATAAAAGATGTTTCATCCATTCCAAGACGATGCAAACAAAATTTCGTTCCTACCATGTCCAAGAAGTTAGAAAGCTTTATGCTCGTATGTGACGAGAAGAAATCCGTGAGAATTCGGATTGTGTTATCTATTCTCATGTGATGTTAATGTTCACTTCTCCATGTTTTGGGTAGCAAGTAATGTTTTCCGTTCGAATGCAACTAAGTAACTTTCACTAAAATCGACCAACAAACAAACAATTTCTACCTATAACCACGTAGCCTTGAGTTCTCCATCGCAATTGGAGATACGTAGGAGCAAGACCTGCAATCTTACCAGGCACAATAATTAAAACCCATTTTGCGACCCATTTATTTTTTGCTTTACACTTTTAATAATTCAAAGAAAATGTGAGTGCTTTTGTATTTTGAGTGATGTCAAAACTAGGAATGTATAGCGTTATGTATATTGGACGGTATCCTCCCATTCTAGATGTGCATCTTGGCATTAGGAAGCATTTAAATGAGTTTGAAAAGGAGTCAACTTCATATTTGCATTGAAAAACGTGTTTTGGGGCATTCAAGTCACTTCAAGCTGACCTATGAATGAATAGGCCGACTTATACGAGCCTCAACTTCAGTATAGGACGACACATAGATCCTTCAGGTCAACTCCTATGGAGCAGTATTAAAGCCTGTAGGCTTTGCCCACAGATCGCCTCATAGGATGCCTCACAGGCCGACCTGACAACCTTCATAGGCTAACCTATGACCTCCACATGTCGACCTGAACAACCTACATAGGCTGACCCATTGCTTTCATAGGCCAACTTATACGTTTTTCCCATCCAAAAATTTCGGTTTTGCTCCAAATTTTTGCATTCCTTTTGCCCATTTCTTCACATACCTATATATACTTGTTCTGGACTGGGCCAGCGCCTGCCTTTCAGTCGGGCAGGCCCAAACCCCATGATATGGGATGACCCAACAAGGCCCATATCCACACCTGCGTCGAGCACGTGCCAGCCTCTAGCAATGTTGGGCACGTGCAGTAGACAATGTCGAGCAGGGGCGGCAAGCCTTGCGAAACATGTCTCTCCTCGACACCCTAGAACTCCTCCCCGCGAGGACACCTCACCTTGTAACCTCCTGCCTCTAAAGGAATCGATCTGCCCACCTTTCGGAGATTTGGGACCGCTACCCCAGGGCGAAGACCACGTGCTGGTCTTCCCTATGCCACATAAGCCCTGTCAGTTGTCTGGGTTGGGCCTTGCAATCCAGCCCAGTGCAGGTAACCGTTGGCCCCGCACTGGAGGCTCTCTATAAATACCCTCTTACTTGAGAGGGTCAGGTTACATTACATTCTAACTCACACCTGCTTTCTGTACTTGCCCTTTTCTCTAAACTTTCCTAACTTGAGCGTCGGAGTACCTTGCAGGTACACCCCCCGCCGTATCATCATCACCGGAGCTGAAGATTTCACGACGCTGTTGGCCACTGTCATACTGTCTGATCCTGGTATGATCAGTGGCGCCGTTTGTGGGAACTACTGCTTCCCCGTTTTTCCTTCATCATTAAACCAAAGCAAACCTCTCTTTTCGTAACAAACATGGCCAGCAACCAGATTGGAAACAAAGCTCCGGACACCGTCTTCACGCAACCTGAAAACGGAGACCACCGTGAAGACAACGCTCCCATTCATGTCGAGGATGTCGACGTGAGAGACGAGCAGATCGGTTCCCCATTTTCTGAAGACGTGGCGTATGACGCCGCCAAATAGGATATCCCGCAGGTTGTCTACCAGCCTGTCCCTCCACCGCCCAATGCAGATTCGGGCACGATGGCCCTGTTCGCCTTGGTCAAACAGACCAACCAGCTGATTGCCCAGCAAAATCTCCGAATCAAAGCGCTTGAGAGGGGGCGGCCACAACGATCTTCCCCGCGAAGACATCGTCACCCCCATCTCCCAACCGTTCTCCTTCCCCGCGAAGGACTCCCCAGGCGGACTCTCGTAGCCCCTCCTCGTAACGCTAAGGTCGCTGACCACGCTTGGAGTGAACCCAACCTGTGGTCACTCAGAAGCGCCCCACTCCCCTCCTCATAATGAACTACGGTGCTCCCCGACCAGGAAGAGGAGCAAGGATGACGGCGAAAAGCCGAAGATCCATTCCAGGAGTTCTCCTCGTGGACATGGACCCGGTCAGAACCATCGCTCCCCATCGCAGTCGTCGGTCAGAAGTGATTAGGACGACGAGAGAACTCCCTTGTCTATGGAAATTATGGACACACCTATACCCGCGGGCATGGAGAAGCCCCCGTAACTGGGGACTTATGATGGCACAACCGACCCCGACGATCATATCGAGAGCTTCGAAGCCATGCTTGACTATAGAAATGTCTGAGGAGCTATTAATTGCAGGCTCTTCCCGACTACCCTCCGGAAAGGAGCCATGACATGGTACAAGAGGCTTGCTCCGGAATCCATCACGTCCTAGAAACAGCTGAAAAAGCAGTTCTCCAGGCATTTTACCGCCTCTCGTCGACACTCGAAGACGGTGGCCTCCCTGGAGGCCATCTTCCAAGGGCAGAACGAATCCCTCAGAGACTACATTGAGAGATTCATCAAAGAAGCCGTCGAGGTCCACGCGACCGATGACATGAAGAAGTTCCTGATCGCACGGGGACTGCGCACCGAAACCGACTTCGCCAAGGTTGTGGGCATCCATAAACCTCGCAACTTAGAAGACCTACTCTTCCGAGCTCAATCGTACATCGAGTTCAAAGAGACGCAGGCTGCTCAAATGGCTCATGACTCGCGGCGATGAGATGGCCCCCACGGCCACAGAGATGAAGGCTTTCCTCCTCCCTGGCGTGGGGGAGAGAGAAGAAAGGAAGGCTGCTCCCGGGACTCTCGCGAGCCGAGAGGTCCAGCTAGCCGATTCACAGAATACACGCCGCTCATCGCTCCCTGCGAGCGATTTCTCTCCGAGTGCGCCAACTCGGAGTTCCAAAGAGGGGGTGTCCACTTTCCCAAGCCGACAACCCCCAAACCAAACATGGACAAGTCCAAGTACTGCAAGTTCCACCGTGTAGCGAGCGATTTTGGACGCGGTTCTTAAGCGCTGGTCGCTCTCTGCGGTTGAGCTTAAAACTACAGGTCGATTCATTTTTTATCCTATTAAAGCTTATGAAGGAAGGGAAATAGATGTCTCCAATTAACCCTGCTTTGCATACTGAGTTTAAACAACGGTCTGTTAAGTTACGAATGCTATCAATGTGGGGGGGCCTTTGTACTGGTTATTTGTATTTTCGCCAATACTGTTTTCTTTCTTTTTATCTGGGCAGAAGGTTTCTGGCGGGGAACAAGGATTAGGATGTTAGGACTGAAGCTTTTGAATGTGAGAGTATGGGATTTGGATTTTTTGTTGATTGTGTTCGCTAAGATCTTTTCTTTCGATCTTATGCCTACGTATTCCCGTTTACCGAAACAGGGAAATCAGAGCGTTCGTAGTTCCTCCTATTCTATGGGAGGAAATGGTTGTTTTTGGTGTCTTGTTCAAAGCCCAAGACGTGAAGCGAAAGGTAGTTTGTATCTTGTTCAAAGCCCAAGATGTGAAGCTGAAAAGTCTATTTGTATCTTGTTCAAAGCCCAAGATGTGAAGCTGAAGGTCTATTTGTATCTTGTTCAAAGCCCAAGATGTGAAGCTGAAGGTCCCCACTTTAGAGAGAATTTGTCATTTCTAAAGAGGGGGGTTGTATGTTACAACTGTTTTATAAAGGAGAATTACTTTAACCGGGATACGCGGATCCTAGCAATGCCATAATTTCCTTTATAGGGGAGTTCCAACCTGAAGGAGAAGACTTTAACTCAGTGTAGAGCAATGCTATCTTTCCTTAGGAATTTCTCATGCTAAAAGAGGGATAGTGGCATGGATGTAGATGATCCAGAGGCTTGCCACTTACAGCAATTAGATGAAGAGGAAGGAGTTGTTGATGTTTGTGTGCTGTGAACGAGGCACAGCTTTGATGCTAAAAGGTTAATTGGATTAACCAGTGGTTTTCTTATATAAAGCCTAACAGGAGGCTAATATGTGTCTCGTACGAAGCCCAAGAGAGAGGCTAAATGGTTTTTGACTCAACGATGAAGTCTTTTGGTATCTCGTATAAAGCCCGAGATGGAGGCTATCTGACTCAACAAGAGAGTTTTTGTATCTCGTACAAAGCCCGAGATGGAGGCTGAAATTTGTTTGGCTCAATAAGATCCTTTTTGTATCTCGTATAAATCCCGAGATGGAGGCGAAAGGTAGTTTGACTCAACGAGGGAGTCTCTTATGTGTCTCGTACAAAGCCCGAGAGAGAGGCTAAACGTTATTTGACTCCCCTGGGGAGAATCATTGTACAAAGCCCAAGAGGAGGCTAACTTCATTGAACAAGGATCATTATACAAAGCCTAAGAGGAGGCTATGGTGACTGTTTCAGTTGAGTGACGGGTCCAGTATGCGGATTTTGAAAGAGAAAATCAGTTCTTATATGAGTAATGCTGTACTCGAGGATTTGATTCGAGGATCCGGGCTATTCTTGTTCTTTAAGGAAGCGGGAAATCCGAAGGGTATTGAGACTGTCCGAGTCTGCGAGTTTCCTTTCTATTTAATGAAGGGGTCACTTGAGAATGTCTTTGAGACTCAAGGAGGTTAGACTGTCCAAGTCTAGAGTTTTATCTTTTGTACCATGCTTTGAGAAACAGTAGTAGACTCTATGAAAGGACTGTTCTATGAGGATGACTAGGTTCTATTCCTATACCTCTAGGAGGTCATCGGGACAATTTGTACGAAGCCCAAGAGGAGGCTGGAAGCTTTTAAGAAGCCGACGGGTCCTTGTACTAAGCCCAAGAGGAGGCTATCATTCCCGGAGGAAGAGGTCATTATACGAAGCCTAAGAGGAGGCTGTGAATACTTCTAAGAAGCCGTAGGGTCCTTGTACTAAGCCCAAGAGGAGGCGGGGTTGCTTTTTAGGAAGCCTGTGGGTCCTTGTACGATGCCCAAGAGGAGGCCGATGCTTTTAAGAAGCCCGTGGGTCCCCAAACCCCGAGAAATTCAAGGCAAGCTATTCACGAGGAATAGATCAAGTCAGGAAAGTTCGAGAATTTGGAAGAAACTCAGAGATGCCGTTCACGGAGAAGACATTCATCTCTGGGAGTAGAGTTTCTTGACAATTCCTAATGAGGACAGCCAAAGAGAAGACTGTATCTGGTGATCCTATTGGGGATCTAGTTGTCTATTTCTATGAATAAACGAAACGGCGTCACCTAGTTCTAGACGTAGTTGCCGGGGAAACTCGATATATCTATACTATTATTACATAGGTGATATGAGTTTATGAAAGAAGACTTACAGTGAAACAGCCCCACAATACAGTTATATATATATATGAAAGCGGTAAATGAAAGCGTATAAACACTTACTCGGTTCTAGAGCTTCCATGTTGTTTGGTTAGTTGTTCAACAAAGAAAGATTGAAAACAACAGTATATTCAAACTCAAAGGAGAAAGTGCTTTGAAATAAAAAGATTTGGGGCTTACAGCTCAAGGAGAGGCCCAGGGTTTTATCAGTGAGCGCACTGTTTGAATTTGTACAGAGGGACTTATACAAGTGACTGGGGCCCAAAAAAGGTTTTCTGTACAAAAGGGGTTGGGTCTTACACTCTAATAGAGGCCCAAAGGGTTTAAAGAAAAAGAGTGGGGCTTATAACACGAGGGTAGGCCCAGATGACTTTTCGTTTAAAAATGGCGATCGCGCCGAGATTTTCTTTTAACGCAGAGGGACTTATACAATAAGTGAGGCCCACAATTGTTTTGGTTAAAATGGGATTGGGTCTTATACTCTATTAGAGGCCCAAAGTGTTTTTGAATGGGCCTTATAGCTCAAGGAGAGGCCCAAGGTTATTTTTCAAAAAGGCGATGATCGTGCCGTTTATTTGAAAAGGTGCAGAGGGACTTATACAACGAATGAGGCCCAAAATATTTCTGTACAAGTGGGTTGAGTCTTACACTCTCTCAAGAGGCCATAATGATTTGAAAATGATTTATGAGGGTTGAATTAATCCAAAAACCCTAATTTGTTTTCAAAAATGTATTTAATTGAATAAAAATTCAATTAAAATGATCAAAATTGTTTAACATGTGAAAAATAAATTGTGATCTTGGATTAATGCTTCAAAAATTAAGTATTGACCTACATACTAATTAGAAAGCATTAAAAGTTGCAAAATCAATGTAGAAAAAATATTTAAAATGTCAAGAACAATTAAAATATTAATTCTTTGCAAAAATATCAATTATATGAAATAAATAATAATTTTGGGATTTTTTGATAAAATAAAATATTTTAACATTTTTGTGAATTATTAAAAAAGAATCAACTCAAAATCATTAAAACTCGGAGAGAAATTAATTTTTGAAACAATTAAATAAAAACCACAAAATTCAAATATTTGAATTTATGAAAAAGGCGCCAAGAACACAAGCAAGAACACACACGTTTTTCTGGGTTTGGCTGATTTGCATTTTCCATCCAATCTCACTGAATACGTAATCATATCATGCAATCCACATATCATTATGCTCGTCTCAACCTCACGATCATGTCTATAACACTTAATTTCATTTAAATTAAACATAAAACATGAAATCACGAAGAAACCTCAAGAACCCTAATTTCTGCATGAAGGCTAGGATTTTTGATACACGATTCAAACAATGCAATTAATTGAGGGAAAACATTCCATGCATGATTATGAACATATGGCCAAATTATTGTGCGAGGAAATATGCATAGATTGAGAGATGACCAAGTATGTGCTTACCTCTAGGCCGTGACAGCAAGTGCAATGTGATTTTTGATTTGGAGGTGTTACAGATGAGTTGTGATGATCTGAACAGCTTCCCTACACCCTATGGAGTGTGTTTGAATGCTTGGACTTGATTGAAATTGGCTAGAACGATTTGTGGTACCCCAGCTGCAACTTGGTTGAAAGTTTGAGCAACCAGCTGGTGATTTTGTGAAATCAGTGTTCCAGATGTTATGTGAGTGTTTGGATCACTTCTATATGATGTATGTGAGGTGTGTGAGTGATTGATTTGATTGGAAAAGCTCTCAAACTCAAAACCTGATAGCTACCTTGCTAAGAAAGGCATTTTTGCCAAGAGAAAGAGATTTTGAGGAAAGCATCTGTTAGATGGCTTTGGTGTACTCAAACTGATCACAATTGAGCTCTATTTATAGTAGAGCAAGTTTGTTTTGCAAGGAATAGTGAATGGCAACTGGCAAGTAGGTTTGGCCAATGTTGTCCAATGGAAATCCAAGTCTCCTCTAGCCATTGACTAGAGGTTAGGGCACAGAGCTTTGGTTCCCTTGGTCTTGGATAAGTCTTGACTGATTTCAGATGAGAATGGCTCAGTCCATGCCACCTTGATGCTTCCATTGAATGCTTCAATCTAAATTTGGAGTCTTGTCCCTATTTTGGCCATTCTAGGTTCAACATGCTATTTCTTGTTCCATGGACTTTGGAGGCTTGGCTCAGTGATTGTCCCCTTTAGATTCAATCCTCAGATGTGTCCAAGTGGATAGGAGCATTTAAATTTTGCTGATTTTGGCAAATCGAGCAAAGTTGCAAATTCTGCCTTGCCTTTGACAGATTTCAGCAAGGCAACTTTCCAATGTCATATCTCATGACTCAAATGGAATTTGGCAATGTTCTTGGCCATTTTGGAAAGCCCTTACATGATATAACAACTATTTGAACATATTTGGTTTTGATCTCTTTTGAATCCAAGTGAAAAATCCCTCTACATTTGGCAAAAAGTGAAGACAGATTTGGACTTAGTGAAAATTTCACTAAGTGTTGGAAAAAGTGACATTTTCACTTTTCAGCCATTTTGATCACTTCATAACTCCAAATCCTTAATGAATTGGACTTAGGTCTAGTTGAAGTTTTTGTAGAGGGTAATGAGGGCTACAAATCCATCTTTGGATGAGAAAAAATGGCTTTGTGGTTTAGGAGTTATGATCCTTCAAAGTTGGTACCCTTGTCACTTTATATTTAACTTAGAAAATTTTCTAAGTTTTTATGGTTACCCCTTTTACAAGTTATCCCACTTTTCTTGATTTTTCTTGATGAATGATGATTCAAATCATACATTAACATCATTTTAGGGTTAAAAAACCATTTTGGTGAAAAATCTCAAAAAGTCAAAGTTGACTTTTGTGCACAGTTGACTTTTTATCAGATGAATTTCAAACTGTGCAATTCTTAAGGAAATCATGTCCTTGACCTAAATCAAACTTGATGGACATGTTCCATGGGTGTCATAGGGTATATTGATGCATGTCATAGGGCTTGGGAGCATGTCCTGGTCAAAAGTCAAAGGTACAGTTGACTTTTTCCTTAAAACCCTAACTGTGGTGCAGATGAAATTGAGACTTGTTGCTCAAGCTTCTTGGATTAATCCATTGTTCCAAATGGATCAATATAGTTCATTAGAGACCCTCAAACCCTCCTTTGAGGTCTTGGCTCATGATTTGCCCTAAAAGTCAACTTAGGGGTGAATTAGGTCAAGAAACCCTAATTCCTGATTTTTGATGTATGCATCCCCTGAGGAAAAATTGACTTGATGAATGGGTCCATGAAGTTCCATGGAGTACATTAGGTTGTGTTTTGGATCATTGGCTTGTGCCCAGATGAAATTTTCCATCTGGAGGCCCTGGTCGACCAAAACCCTAATTTGGTGACACTGTCGATCTTGAGACTTAATCCACCTAGAAGGGAGCAGCCTTGTGCTTAATCCTTGAAGTGGGAGTCCTCTTGATTCATTGTGGATGTTTGAGAGGTTAGACAAGTTGAAGATCATGTCATTTCTTGATTGATTCTTTGTCTAAGTGCTCTGGGAGGGTTCAAAACCCTAATTCTTGATTGTAGTGAATGCTCAACAATCCTTGAGGAGATTGATGAGGTATGATGGTACATCCATATTGTGGCAATGATCCTCACAATGATGGAAAATCTTGTGGTCAAAATTTGGGGTATGACAGATGCCCCTATTTAATCTTCTTGGATCCGAAGGTGTGAATGACGAAGGTATTCGGGCATTCAGGGTGCAAGAGGATTAAATATCGGAATACCCAAAATTTTGATGGTGGTTATGAATGGTAGCTTACGCATTCATCTTCTTTAGCTAAGCAATGATGCTCAGAAAAGGTAAACTTCCCCTCAATCCTGGTCTTCAGCCAAGGAACTGGTCTCAGTTTTCTTTTAAAATAAACTTCCCCTCGATCCTGGTTTCCTACCAAGGAACTGGTCTTAGTTTCTGAAAAAAACTTCCCCTCGATCCCGGTTTCCTACCAAGGAACTAGTCTTAGTTTCTAAAGTAAACTTCCCCTCGATCTTGGCTTCCTACCAAGGATCTGGTCTCGGTTTCTTTTGTCAATGAACTTTCTTGACAAGGAACGCTGTTAGTAGCGATTTTCCTTCGAACTTCTCGCCGAATTTTCCTGGGGAGATGCCATTTGAGTGGAAAAAGTTTTGATGTCAGACTTGCTGGGGAACCCATTCGTCTGAATTATAGAGTTGCACAAACTTCTTTGTTGGAGATGCCATTTGTTTATACTGGGCGAAAGCGAGTCTCTTGGGAGACTGCTGTCGCTTGGGGTCTTTACATCATACTTTTCTTGGAGATCTTCTCGGAGAACTGCCATATGATGTGATCCAATTTTGAGGTGCCGATGACCTTTTCATCGGTGGGTTTTTCGGAGCAAAACTGGCATGCTGCCGAATCTCTGATTAAGAGGCTTTTTCTGGGGATTTTCCTTAATCCGGGAAAACAAGGATATCATCTTCAATGGCGAAGAGTGATATTTGTTGAAAGTTTTCTCTGGCTTTTCAGAGGTTCAAGTTATCAAAGTGGTCAAGGACCGTTTCTAATCCAGAGATAAACGGGAGAGAGACTGCTTAGATGATTCACTTTCTAACGAGGAAAGGTCTGACAATTCGATCGAGAGAACTTTTATCACTAGGGGACAAGACCGACTAGAGTGATGGTGATGCAATATGAAATGTATATGCAAATCAATAATGCATGTATGTCTATGCTGACAAAACTGACGCGACACAGAAACTGACAGGTGAACATGACTGGATACTCGGCCATCGCGGGGCGTGTAGAGATATCGCTGGTTCAAGATAGCAATTCCACCTTGCTTAGGAGAGATATTCCCTGCGGGGAATACCGTTGATCGGGCTTAGGAGATAAGAACTCGGTCGAGGATGTCAGATGGAATAGTCGCATCTGACACTGTTGATCCTTCATTCAGGCGCACTGGCGTAGAAGGAGTACTTTGATTCTGCACTTTGAAGTTTGCTTACTTCTGGAGAAGCGATCGATGTTCTTCTGATGTTCAACAGTCAAAAGAAATTGCCGTCTTTATTTGAAAAGCAGAAAATTTTTTAACAAGTAAATTCATTTTTGTTTTATTTCAAGAATCGTTAATCATGTTAACAACGTCGTTCTGTAAAGCTAAAACAAATAAGAATTACAAACAAAAGCACAAGGGCTCAAATTTTATTGATGAGATGGAGATCAGCCAAACGCGTGATTCCAAGGAGTATATACAAAGTTTGAAAATGGTAATTTACAGGGAAAAGGGCTACGTTGAAACATAACGACCACTATCCTTTTACCAACTTTGAATTCTGGACATCCTGAGCTTCTGTCGAAGATGACCTTGACTGGAGTTTTCCTCTGATGGATGATGTAACTGCTGCTGCTGAGGGACTTGCCTCTGTTGAACATAGTTACTTTCCATTATCCCTAATTTTTGCCTGGATTGTACTTTGATGTTTCCAATCCACCGGGATGATTTTTTTTATTTTGTCTCTAACTTTTGCCTGGACCGCCCGTTCGGGTTTTCAATCCACCGAGACTTCTTTTTTTTTTAGCTTAGGCGAAGTATTTCTTGACTACATCAACATTTGTGGGGTAGGCAAATTCTTCTCCGTCCATGGTTGCAAGTCTCAAGGCGCCGCCTGAGAAAGCTTTCGTGACCACATAGGGGCCATCATAATTCGGAGTCCACTTGCCTCGCGAATCAGTGAGAAATGATTGTATCTTCTTGAGCACGAGGTCTCCTTTTCTGAAGACACGAGGTCGGACCTTTTTGTTGAACGCCCTCTTCATTCTTTGCTGATACAACTGACCGTGGCATAGTACCGTGATTCGCTTTTCTTCGATCAGATTCAGTTCGTCGTGTCGACTTTGACACCATTCAGCTTCGGTGAGCTTAGCTTCCATCAATACCCGGATTGATGGGATCTCTACTTCTATAGGGAGAACTGCCTCCATGCCATATACTAGAGAGAAAGGGGTTACCCCTGTTGAAGTGAGGACAGATGTTCGATAACCGTGAAGAGCAAAGGGTAGCATCTCGTGCAAATCTTTGTAGGTTACAACCATCTTTTGAACGATCTTCTTGATGTTCTTATTAGCCGCTTCTACCGCTTCGTTCATCTTTGGTCGGTAGGGAGATGAGTTATAGTGTTCAATCTTGAACTCTACGCACAACTCTTTCATCATCTTATTGTTCAAGTTAGATCCATTATCAGTAATGATCTCGCTTGGAACACCATAACGGCAGATGATATTATTTTTGATAAATCGGACCACCACTTGTCGGGTTACATTGGCGAATGACGCTGCTTCGACCCACTTGGTGAAGTAATCAATGGCTACTAGGATGAACCGATGTCCGTTTGAAGCCTTAGGTTCGATCAAGCCAATCATGTCGATTCCCCATATGGAAAAAGGCCACGGGGAAGAAAGAACTTTGAGATGTGATGGCGGTACATGAATTTTGTCGGAGTATATCTGACACTTGTGACACCTCCTCATGTACTTGTAGCAGTCGGATTCCATGGTCAACCAATAGTACCCTGCTCTTAGAATTTTTCTCGCCATTGTGTATCCGTTGGCATGAGTGCCAAAGGATCCTTCATGAATTTCTTTCATAAGCATGTCTGCTTCTGGTCTGTCTACGCATCGGAGCAAGACCATGTCAAAATTTCTCTTATAGAGAGTGTCACCGCTCAGGAAGAAGTTTCCAGCCAGTCTCCTGAGGGTCTTTCTGTCTTTTCTGAGTGCCCCAGATGGGTACTCTTGTCTCTGAAGGAAGCATTTGATATCGTGATACCAAGGTCTGTCATCTATGACTGCTTCAATCGTGAAGACGTAAGCGGGCCTTTCAAGGCGCATTATGTCGATCTTAGGTATGTCATTCCATTGACCTACACTAATCATGGAAGAGAGAGTGGCTAATGCATCAGCCATGTGATTCTCATCACAAGGGATGTGATGAAACTCAACTCTGTTGAAGAAAGGTAACAACCTTCTTGAATAGTCTTTGTAAGGAATCAATCCTGATTGGTATGTGTTCCAATCTCCTTTTATCTGGTTAATAACCAGGGCTGAGTTGCCATATACGTCCAAGTTTTTGATCCTTAAATCAATTGCTTCCTCGAGACCCATAATACAAGCTTCGTATTCGGCCTCGTTGTTCGTACACTTGAACGTAAGTCGAGCGGTGAAAGGAATGTGGGTACCTTGAGGGGTAACAATGATTGCCCCAATTCCGTTTCCGTAATGATTAACTGCTCCGTCAAAGATAAGTCCCCACTGGGAACCTGGTTCTGGCCCTTCACTGGGTAACGGTTCATCGCAATATTTCATTTTTAGATACATGACATTTTCTTCTGGGAAGTCAAACCCGATTGATTCTTGATCGTCAATCAGTTGATGAGCCAAATGATCGGCTAAAATACTTCCCTTAGCGACTTTCTGAGCGTGGTACTCTATGTCATACTCTGATAACAGCATCTGCCAACGGGCAATTCTTCCCGTGAGAGCAGGCTTTTCGAAAACATACTTGATTGGATCCATTTCGGAGACCAACCAAGTAGTGTGATGAATCATGTACTGCCGAAGACGTTTGGCTGCCCAAGCCAAAGCACAGCAAGTTTTCTCGAGCATCGTGTACTGAGTCTCGCAGTCGGTGAATTTCTTGCTTAGATAGTAAATGGCAGACTCTTTCCTTTTGGTTTCGTCTTGTTGGCCAAGTACACAGCCCATCGAGTCCTCTAGAACTGTGAGGTAAATGATCAGTGGTCTTCCTTCCACTGGAGGTGATAGAATCGGAGGATTCAACAGATATTCCTTAATACTGTTGAAGGCGGTTTGGCAATCTTATGACCAAACGCAATCCCGGTTCTTTTTGAGTAATTTGAAAATCGGCGCACACGTCGCGGTCATAAGGAATATGAATCTGGAGATGTTGTTTAAACGTCCCAGGAATCCTCTGACTTGTTTTTCTGTTTTCGGCGAAGGCATTTCTTGAATGGCCTTGACCTTGTCAGGATCAACCTCAATTCCTTTCTGGCTGACGATGAACCCTAAGAGTTTCCCTGAACGGACTCCGAAGGCGCACTTGTTGGGATTCAAACGGAGCTTGAATTTTCTTAGACGTTCGAACAATTTTGACAGATGTTCAACGTGCTCACTCTCTGTTTTCGATTTTGCAATCATATCATCGACATATACCTCGATTTCCTTATGTATCATGTCATGAAACAGAGTAGTCATGGCCCTTTGATAGGTTGCCCCGACATTCTTCAAACCGAACGGCATTACCTTGTAACAAAAAGTACCCCATGGGGTAATGAACGAAGTTTTCTCCATGTCTTTCGGCGTTATTTTGATTTGGTTATAGCCCGAGAATCCATCCATGAAGGAGAAGACTTTGAACTTTGCTGTACTGTCTACCAGCATGTCAATGTGTGGTAAAGGAAAGTCGTCCTTTGGACTTGCCTTGTTCAGATATCGGTAGTCAACACACATTCTGACCTTTCCGTCCTTTTTCGGAACGGGTACGATGTTGGCTAACCATTGAGGATATTCTGACGTAGCGAGGAAACCCGCGTCAATCTGTTTCTGTACCTCCTCTTTGATTTTGATGGCCATGTCCAGATGGGTCCGTCTCAACCTCTATTTTACTGGCGGACATTCCGATCTTAACGGTAAGTGATGTTCCACGATGCTGGTATCCAACCCTGGCATATCCTGATAGGACCAAGCAAATACATCGGGGAATTCTTTGAGAAGCTTTATCAAACCCTCTCTGGCAGTTGGACTGAGCAGTGCCCCAATCCTGATTTCTTTTCTCTCTTTTTCTGAACCCAAGTTTACCGTTTCCAACGGCTCTTTGTGAGGTTCAATGGACCTTTCCTCTTGTCTGAGTAGTCGAGAGATCTCTTCTGGAATTTTGTCGTCATTTTCTTCTTCAGCCTCAAATACCGGGAACTCAAAGTTGGGAGAAGGCATCGGATCGTATGTTTCAACGGGGTTTAAAACAAGCAATCTGCATGACGTGAGAATTCGTGTTTAGAAGAGATAGAGAAAATGCAAGTGTGTGCACTGTATTTATTTTACTGCTTGTTTTTATTGTTAATTGTTTTTTAGGATTACCATTTTCTGAAAAAAGCGAAAAGAGAAAACAGCAACTAATGCGGAAATTACAGAACGACGTTATTTTATTAATGAACAAGTCGATCCTTGAAACTATAACCCTATAAAACAAAACTCTGTCGCTTCGGGCAAAGCGAAGAGGGAAATTTACAGAAAGCGAGCCCTATCAAAACATCCATTTCACCTGGGCAGGGTGAAAGGTTAAAGATGGCAATTACTTTGACTGATGAATGACCTTCGGAACCTCGACAGCAACCCATTGGCGGCGAACTCCTCAGTGAATCACAAAGTCTGGCACCTTCCTCGATTTGTCTTCAGAAATAACGCTGATTTCTGGTGGAGCAGGATCATTGGAATCTGTCTCCCAGGCAGAATTGTCGTAGGAGGATTCCTCTGTTGCATTTTGCATAACATTTGTGCTCTCAGGTAGATCTCCCCATCCAGTTGGCTGGATGTCTTCGAGCCTGATACGAGAGCTCTCGGGAGCGGTGTACTTGACCATATAGTCGTATTTTTCACTCGGTTGTCCCAGAGTGTCCCAAACTTCTTTGGAACTAGAGGGGTCATCTCTCTCGATGACGTTGACCTCGGGGAAAGCATAGTTGATGAATTCAAGTCCTGCAAACGTTGCAAATTCATCTTCATGTTGAGTAGTTTCTGAATGACCTGAGTGTTGATCCCATGACATGGTGGGGACACAGGTATTCTGTTCAATGACGGTCAGCTGATTTTCATTGTTCGGCTGACTCTCTTGCCCCAAGTTTCCTGGGTAAGGCTTCCACATTGGTAGACCATCCATTGGGCCATAGTAGGTGTAGTCAAAATTGTCTTTCATCGGAGTGTCTTCCTCTAATGAATTTGGCGGAGCACGGCATCCTTTCGGATCACAATCCCCGTATATCATTTCGACGTCTGATCTTGGTATAAATCTCGGACTTTCTGTAGGAAAGCAAAAAGGCATAGGCACCTCTTCCTGAGACATATAACCATCCTTGTTAAGGTAGGACTTCCATTCTTCATCTGTGTCAGAGGGATCTTCCTCATTGATAGCATGTACTTCTTGAGACACTGGGTGAAGAAAACCTCCACTGTGGAAGAAGTTTTGAAGGGGATGAAGACTTTCATCGCTAGCAGCTGTCTGGGTACAGGTTGCAGAAAAACCAAGACCCTTCTTTGTTTTATTGTCAGTAGGAATGACAAGCTGTCCCCATCCTGTCGTATCGGTACTCTCGACTGCTTTGATAGCATCATTGTATGAAGAAATGGAAGTTCCTTCTTTTAACTGATTGTTCTTGTTCACCGACAGTGCTTGGAACTGAGTTCCAATAACCTCCTCAAGTTCTATACCAGTAGATGATGACAAGTTACTCACAAGCAAGGCTTGTTCCCCACAAACTGTGACAAGTTGATCGTTCTTGACGAACTTTAGCTTTTGGTGGAGGGTTGAAGTAACCGCTCCAGCCTGATGTATCCAAGGTCTTCCTAATAAACAACTGTATGTTGCCCGGATGTCCATGACCTGGAAAGTGACTTGGAAAGTATGAGGACCGATAGTTATGGGAAGATCCACTTCGCCGATAACTGTTTTTCTGGATCCGTCAAATGCTTTGACGACAACCTTGCTGATTCTCATCGGAGGGCCTTTGAATGACAATTGCATCAAAGTGGACTTCGGCATAACATTCAGGGCTGACCCTATGTCTACCAGTACGCTGGCTAAAGCATCGTTCTGGCAGTTAACTGTGATATTGAGCGCCATGTTATGACAGCTACCCTCTTCAGGTAAGTCCTCATCACTAAATCCCAAATTATTACAGGAAGTGATGTTAGAGACAATACTATCGAACTGTCTGATTGTTACATCCTGTTCCACAAAGGCTTGCTCTAAGACTTTCTGTAGAGCCTCCCTATGCGCTTCTGAACTGAGTAACAGTGATAACACAGAGATCTTTGAAGGAGTTTGTAACAGTTGATCGACAATGTTATATTCACTCCTTTGGATGAGCTTCAGCATCTCATCATTGTTTTTTGGAAGGTCGGGATTACTGGATTGAACGACTGATAGATCGGTAGCTTCTTTCTGAAGTTCCTTTTCCTTGTTAACTTCCCCAACCCCTCGGTTGAAGATTCTACCACTCCGTGTTACACGACTAATGTCTGCAATATTCACGACGGAGGGTAATGGAATTTCCTTTCCATTTTCAATTATTGTTGCACCGTATTTGTAAGGGATCGCCTTAGCTGATTCATACGGTAGCGGTCCTGGTAGATAGATGACTACAAGAGCCTTCTGATTTTTCTGACCATCCTAAGCAATCTCAATTCGTTCCCGGTTGGGAACTTTAGACTCGTCAAGTAGAGGGATGATGGAAAAACATCCCTGGTCCTGTGATGACCAGAGATTGGGACAACATCCTCGACTTGATCGGCAAGGTAACTCGGCGTCCAGTTGGTGGGTCCAGAACCCGGATATGGACGAATTTCTCCACGGTCCACTTACCCCTGGAGAGTTGCTCGCACAAGGTAGCACCCTTGGTTACTTTCCGAACAGATGCCACAACTGTCATAGTTGTGTGGTGGCACCTGGCCACGCCCACTTTGAATACAATGTAACCTCACTAGGTTAGCTTTCACTGATCGGACACCCTGACTTTGACGTTGAGTAGGATTCCTGTTACTGATACTAATCTGCTGAGTATCTTCATCCATATAAATTGGCATCCACCAATGATTTAACAAGTGCTGAAGCGCCTCCTGGACAAGGGTACAACCTCGATCGTTTTTGCAACCTGCTTTACAGCTTTGGTAATCATGTGATATTAAGAATCTGAGTCGGACCTGCTCAGCATGTAATTCTACCAGGTTGGTATTCATCACGCGAATGTCGAAGATCTGAACCATGTTGATCTGATAAGGGTTCCTATCATGGTACTCTTGGATCCATCCAAGATCCATCTGACGCTGGAGGGCCTCTTGTATGAAAGAGTATCCCTATTTGTTTACCGAGCAAGTCAGACAGGAACTGTAATCGTGCCGCGACAGATTATGATATTGGCTTTGCCTTGAATGCATTGCCACCAAGTTGACATTCATTACATGGATGTTGTGGTTCTGAATGACGTTGGAATTCGTATAGACCATGTTAACTCCACGAACTCGGTGCTCTTGGATCCATCCGAGATCCATTTGTTCCTGTAGAGCTGCTTGCACTACAGAACATCCTTGATTATTTTTAGAGCAGATATCACACTGATGATAGTTATGAGGTGGCACATGGCCATATCCACTCTGTCTACAATGCATCTTGACCAGATTGGTCTTCAACAAGAGTACATCGTGAATTTGATAGACATCGTTAGATTCTCTCTCAATCAGATTGACTGCAGCTTTCTCGTGTTGAGGCAGCGGGTTCGTGAGAACATTGGGATTCGTATCTTTGAAAGATAGGACCCCGCTCCTAACAAGCTTTTGCACGTCGGACTTGAAATTAAGGCAAGTCTCTATGTTATGCCCTAATCCTCCTTGATGGTAAGGGCAAGTTTGATCCACCTTAAACCAAAAAGGCGGATTTTCCGGTACTGTAAGAGGGGACTTAATCTGAATGTGCCCCTTAGCCAGTAGTAATGGAAACAGATCTGCGTACGACACGGGTATAGGATCAAACCCTAATGGTCGTGTAGTACGGTTGTTGTTATATGGAGGACGAGCCTGCTGAAGAGGCTGTTGTGTCCTTTGCTGATCAGGTTGGCTCTGCGCAACCTGAGGTTAATACGTAGGAATAGGCACAGGGCTGATAGCAGGAGTCACAGCTGCTACCGGCTAATAACATCGCCTTTGCTTTCCGAGAGAGATATTCCCAATATCTTGCTCTTTTTTCTTAGGGAGAGCACTACCGTATTTTTTTGTACCGCTCGTCGATCTAGTGTCTTTTACCAAACGTCCTTCTCGGACGGCTTCCTCAAGACGTACGCCCATGCCGACCATTTCGGTGAAGTCACTGGGCGCACTGGCAACCATTCGGTTATAGTAAAATGAGCTTAAGGTCTTTAAGAAGATCTTTGTCATCTCTTTTTCCTCAAGAGGTGGACAAATTTGAGCGGCAATTTCACGCCACCTTTGAGCATGCTCCTTAAAGGTTTCCTTGTCCTTTTGCGACATCGATCTGAGTTGATCTCTCTCGGGTGCCATGTCCAAATTGTATTTGTATTGTTGGACGAAGGCAGTACCAAGATCTCTGAATGTACTGATCGTAGTACGGTTTAAACCCATGTACCATTTTAATGCGGCACCGGTTAAACTATCCTGGAAGTAGTGAATCAGTAGGTCCTGATTCTCCGTCTGGGCTGACATCTGCCGAGCGTACATCACCAGATGGCTTTGAGGGCAAGAGTTACCCTTGTATTTTTCAAAGTCGGGCACTTGAAATTTGTGCGGGACTTTCACATTTGGGACCAAGCAGAGATCTGCGGCGTCCTTTCCAAATAGATCCTGACCGCGAATGGCTTGCAACTCTTTCTGCATTTCCAGGAACTGCTCATGGAATTCCTCCATTCTGTCAAACATAGTTTCCTTCTTACCAGAAGGTGTTTGTGGAATCTGTCCTTCCGGGACAGTGTGCACCACAGGGGGTGGTACCGTGACTACGGTAGTGAGTCTTGGCGTTTCCCGAAGTTTGTAACCTTCAGGAGTCTTCAGTATGCCCCTGGCATCTTCGCTTTCCCGAAGTTTGTAACCTTCAGGCCCAGCGGCTTCTGTTGAGATTCCCTGATCATCAGTGATCGGCGGAACATATCCTTCCGGGATATAGTTAACAGGCATGCCCCAAGTGTAGCACCCCAAAATTTGCCCTACCTTTTTCTAACTTTTTCTGGCTTATGTTTCTTTTTTTCATTTGCATCTCATTTAGGTCTTAACTCATAATCATGCATTGCATTGAGCTCTCGAGACATCAGATCACGATATCTTTGTGTCTAAGGGCTTCTCTCATTCTAAGCAGCAAGCATTAGAGTGCCCCGGCATTTATTTTGCTCGGTAATTTGATACCAGATCATTCTTTTTCCAGCAGGGTATTTTGAGAGTTCACAGTTTATTCCAGGCATTTTTAATTCATCTGACTGTATTTCCACTCTGCATGCATCTAAATAGCATAAAATAGTGCTTTTCATCTCGCATACTGCCTAAAATATTGGCCAGAATAATTTCTCGGAAATTTACAGACAGAATGGTCAAATTGAATTTCAGCGGTGCTTAAAATCAGGGGACGGAAAATTTTAAAATCGAACTTGCAGACGTCAATTATATTATTCTATGGTTAGCGTAGTTTAACTCGGCGTGTTCGTTTTAATTTTTCGTCATATTTTGATCAATTTGAGCATTTTTACGGATCAAAATTTATTTTAAAATCTGACCAAATGCTGTATTTTTTCGATTCATATATTTCGTACTAATCATTTTAGTGTACTCGGTTTATTTTTTTCGATCACTAGGGCATTCGATTTTTATTTATTTGATGTTTGTTTATTTTACTTTTTTTTACTAATATTGTTTAGAGTAAATAAATAGGATGATTAATATTTTAATTTTAATTTTATTTTAAATGTTTATTTTATTGTGAGTCTAACTAATTATTTAATTTGGGCTTTAAAATGGACATTAGGGATATTATTGACAATTTAGAGATAACCCTAATTTGGTCCCTATATATTGTTGTTACTGTTAAGAAAAAGAAAGAAGAAGGGAGAACACACGACCAACAAGCGAAACCGAGAGAACCGAAAGAGGAGACCGGAAAAAGTACCGAAAGCGGCGGTTTAGTAATTGGTGGCGATTCATCGTGAAAAAGGTTAGATGTCACTGGTTTAGCATTGATCCTACCTTTGTTTCATGTATAAGCTGATTTGATGTCCTTTTAATATATATATTTCGTATGCTGTTACTATATGCATGTGTATGTGGTTAATATACTGATTTCATGATTTATGCTTCACAAATGTTATCATCTTTAATTTCTAAACTAATTTAATATTGATTCACTCTAACAAAACTTATGAATGTCAGAGCCTTTACAATCATGTCAATCTAGATTGATACCTTATTGAATTTCTATCATATCAATTTTGTGTCTGTTTGAATTTCTTACGTTTCTACCATGAAAATTTTAATTAATATTAACAAGACGATGTTAAATTTGTATCATATCAATTCGGTGTCCGTTTGAATTTTCTACGTTTCTATCATAGCAATTTTAATCGATATTAACAATACCTTATTAAATTTCTATCATATCAATTTGCCGTCTATTGGAATTTCTTGAGTTTCTATCATATCAATTTCAATTTATATTAACAGTACCTTCGTTGGGTTTTTCTAATATCATTTTTTTAATTTTCTCTCACCTCTGTTAATTAGAATTAGGTTTATTTTAACAATGAAATTAGGTGGTGGTATTTATTTGACAAAATTTTTGTTAACTTTTTTTACATGTTAATCTTGGTGTTTAGTGTTGATTCTAACATGATAATTAAATTGTGATTTATATTTTAATTAACTTGATTTGGAATTTAAGTTTAGATAATTATATTTTAGGTCAATTGGATTTTGTTTTTACTTTAGGACTAAATTCCATAGGATAGTCTCCCTCCAAACCTCCCCTTAGGGCCATCTTTGCATGATAACATTAGGATAGATTTTCCCCGTAGTGTTTTTTTTTCTTTTGAGTCCCTCTTCTCATCTCGAACTTCTTGAAAATACTTAATAAGGATAAAGTGTATTGCGCACGAGCCTTAAGCGTGGGGAATGAGAAATGAAGGGCTTCCTCTCATCTTTCTAGAGTGCTTAGCGAGCGTCCTGTCTTGGGACGATGCGTTAAGTATTCGCCCATGTGCCCTAGACTTTGGTGCAATGCAAGTTATGAACTAACTCAAGTCACTTCTGTCCTAAAAAATACAAACAAACTTCAAACCTTTTATCCTGCGGGATTGTCAAACTAAAGGCTATTTTCAAAAAGGGCACGTTACCTTCCGTCTGAGACGCAAACAGGCATCGACCCTAACTGCCGGACGCGAACTTAACGTCGCTCATAAAAAACACAAAAAGAACTTGGTCTGAACTACGTTGACTCTGAATTCCCCATTGCACAAAGGGGGTACGTAGGCCTAGGACGTTGACGTCCTACCGAGTCTGTCTTTGTCTCCCCCGTCTTAGTACAGCCATAGATGATAGGATAACTCACCCTTAGATTAGACAACAAGCGTGGATCCCATCGAGTACGATGGACGCGTGGGGTGCTAATACCTTCCCCTCGCGTAATCGACTCCCGAACCCAAGCTATGGTTGTGATGACCATTCCTTTCCCTCTTCCTCAGGTTTATGCGGTGTTCCCTTTCCCTCTATTGGGATAAATTTACACGGCTGGCGACTCTGTTTTCCGCGCCACTCTCGCGTTTGTACCTGGATGAAAATCCTGGGAGCGACAGCTGGCGACTCTGCTGGGGACCTGGTTGACCTATGCTGGTCCATCCCTAAGCGAGTCAATCCTAGCGCTTGCTTGTCTTTGTTCTCTTTGGGTGTTTTGTTTTTGTTTTTCTTTATTTGTTTTATTTTTATTTTTACCGCATTTTCTGCATTTCATTTTTTTATTACTGTCATGCTGCTGTGCTGTGCTGGCTGTCTTTGTTTTGCAGGTTGGGTGGGTCTGAGAGATAAGCCCAATACCAAGGCTTGAGAATACCCTAGGACTAGAGTGGAAAGTAGTGGGACCTACGTGCTCGCTTGGTACGTTTGTGTGTTCACGAAATTCACAACCAGACGAGGCTATCTTGGGATGCATTCTAACGTGTGTGTCTTGCGCATGTTGGGGTGTTGATCTAGAGAGCTGTCGACTCTGGTTACCGATCATCAAGGATCTTAGTGGAAACATCCCTCTTTAGTGGTGACAGTGGCAGACCACATCCTGTGGCAAACCCATTCGCACCCGAGGGCCCGCTTTGGAACTCGCATAGGATGGCCCCTACCTTTTGAAGAGAATCAGTGGAGGCACTCCTCGATTGACGATAGTACTGTACCCTGAGGGATGAATGTACTATTGTTTCTCGACCTCAGTGCCAGAAGCTAAGGACCTTCTGTTTTAGAGAATCAGTTGAGGCCTCCTCGATTGATGATGATGCCAAACCAGAAATGGTGAACGTATCATCATTTCTCGACCTGAGAGCCTGATATACTAAACATCCTAGTACCTACACGTGAGAGGGGATGGGTGTTTGCAGGTTTGCAGGAAACCGAGACCTTCAACCTACCCGGTTTTCTGGTTTTCTCATCAGCGCTTGATTATATGGGTTTCTGGTTATCTCAATGGTTTGGTATTCTGGAATTCTGGTTTTTTGGGTTGTGGTTATCGTTCAGTTAACAGCACAGCACATCCAGCAGTGGCGCCTTGACCCCATGTGTGCATTTCCATCATCATCTTGCATCCTAACGTGTTTAGTCATTTGCAGGGTTGCATCCTAACTTTGATTCTGGTTTTTGAAGACTATTGAGAATGAGTATTGAGAAGAAAAAGAATATCATAGGATACAAGTTCCCGTCACTTATTCTGGATCCTGTTCACAAGATTGTTTCTATGGCAGAACCTGGGGAATCGGCACTTGTGGACTGTGATGACATGCCGTAGTTCTCTTTCTATCTATTGTATTTGGATCACCACCAGGCGTGTTAGACTTATTATCGTGAGTTGTGATTGTTGACATTTGGTTTCCTCTGGTTTTATTAATATATGAGCAGAAGTTCCGTTCTATCTTGCTGTTAAACTGGAATCAAGGGGTGGATCGCCCTGCGAATATTCCAACATGTTCATTTGCATTTGCATCTTGCATCATTTTTGCATATCTGTCTCCGGCCTAATCAGAGAGCTCATCAATCCTTTGTCTGAACCACAGTTGATCTCTAGACGTTCTCATCGGACTTGAATCAGCTTTTGGGGAGATCATCATGGATTCAGGGGAACAAAATCAGTTTGTAACTAGGGCCGATGTTGAATTGATGAAGAGTCAGTTAGATCAACTTGTGGAAGCTATGACAGCCATGAATAGGGGAGAGACCAATGTTCAGAGGACTTCAGTTACTGGGAATGGCATTCTACCTCCAGTGAACAATGTTACTCAAGCTCAGCCTGTGCAAGTCCCTGTTGAGAATCATATTATACACGAGCGTACCATCGTCCGAGATGGACATTCTTCTTCTCTTGATGCCACAGACTATCAGCGCTTTGCCTTCTCTGTGCCAAATTTCCAAGGGGTAATTCCAAAGGCGAAGCCCGAGGACCCACAGGCTGTTCAGTTTGATGAAAGATGTCGTGTGTTGGAAGAGAAGCTGGATGCCCTAGTGAAGCGTGATACTCTTGATCGGAATGCTGCGAGCATGTGTTTGGTGCCCGACCTTGTGTTACCTCTGAAATTTGAGATGCCGAATTTTGAGAAATACAAAGGGGATAGCTGTCCGAAGCTACATTTAGTGATGTTTAGCCGAAGAATGACCTCACATGTCTATAATGACGAGCTTATGATTCACTGTTTCCAGGACAGTCTGAGTGGGGCATCATTGAGTTGGTATATGCAGTTGGAAAGTGGTTGCATCCGATCATGGTCAGATCTAGCCAATGCCATTGTAAAGCAGTACAGTTATAATCTTGACATGGCTCCCAGCCGCCTGCAGTTGCAAGGTTTATCTAAAGCGGATAACGAATCATTCAGAGAGTATGCTCAGAGATGGAGAGAGTTAGCTGCTCGCGTTCAACCACCACTTTTGGAAAGAGAATTGGTTAATATGTTTAAGGATACTTTGCAAGGACCGTACTTTGATAAGTTGATTACTGTATTAAAATTCTCTGACTTGGTAATACTTGGAGAATACGTTGAGTTCGATATCAAGAGGGGAAAAATCCAAAGCGCCTCGAACTTCCCGGCTAGTGAAAGTGGATCAGTTGTCAGTTCTCAAGAAGAATGGGTGGAAGAAGGTAATTCCGTCCAAGAATATCCCCCACCTCATCCTCAGTATTCAGGTGTTTCAACGGTTCAGAGTCAACAATCTTCTGGGTTTTCGTATCAGGGATCCCCTAAGAATCAACGGTCATACCGCCGTCAGCCGCGTCAGCACGCCCGACAAAGACCTATGAAGCCAAAGAGGCATTTCACTCAGTTGCCAATGTCGTTTAGTCAGATTTTGCCAGATTTAATCAGAGGTGGACTTATAGTGCCGAAGGAACTGAAGCCAGTGCCTTTCCCATATCCACCAGGTTTTGATGTCAACGCCCATTGTGATTACCATGCTGGGGCACAGGGGCATTCAACTGAAGACTGTAAGGTGCTTAGGAGCAAAATTCAGACTCTGCTTGACTCCAATATGTTCTCATTCACGCCTCAGGGTATTCAGATCAACAATTCTCCTTCATCCAGTCATGTGGGTTCATCAGTTCAGGTTATGGAAGAAGACACCGAGAGCAGTGGTGCAAGTTTTTATCAGACTGACTTCGATGAGCAATTCTGAAGATGGCTAGTTCAGCAGCAAGTCAAGCTTGGAAAGCCCAGTTCCCCGAAGCTGACAATCTTTTAGATCATGTCATTTCTTTGCATTTGTAGTTTCTTTTCTGTTAAAGGGCAAACTCATTTGTAAAACTCGTCTGTTTTCAGTTGATAACGATAATGAAATGAATATGCATGTTTTGATTAAATCCATCTGTGTTCACTCATGTTTTCTTTATTGATACCTAACCCTTGTTTAAGCAGGATCTGAGGGAGGATGATGAAATTCAAAGACGCAGAACTTATGATGGTATGCTTTTGGGACAAAACCTTGCTGATGATGTACAGGCATTGTTTCAAATCCCTAAACACCAGAGATATAAGGAAGATAATCCCTTGTCAACCCCTTTGAGCCTAGAAGTAGGAGTTTCTTTCTGAAAATGAAAAGACCCTCAGTCTTAACCTGGGGCAGGGTAAGTGTCAATTAATTTGACCGAGCGTTCAATTCGAGGATCAAGTCTATGGTTATCCCTCACCAACCGAAGAGTGAGGCAGTCACATCCCTTTCAAACAAGTCAGACAAGCTGGTGTCACACGATTTGTTCAAAAAAAAAAGAAAAAGAATCAAAAGAAAAATAAAGCCCGATAAGTCGAAACTTAAAGACAAGTGACTTAGGCAAAAGTTAGGGCATCCCGCTGGACTTCGAAATCGGAAAATTCAAAAGAGTTAGTCCAGGCAAAATTAGGGAAAAGTAAAAGAATAAAAAGCGAAAAATGGAAAAAGAAAAATCCTCAAATAAAGAACAAGTCATGTGTTTACAGACACCAAAGGCAAAAGGGGTGGCTGTCACTCCGAAAACCGTGTGGGTTCTTTCTATCCTCGTATTATTCATTAACCTTGTTGAGAGGTGAGCGCTTATGTCGAGTTAGCTGAACGTAGGACTGGAGAACATCAAGGAGAATGGGTGGGTTAAAACAAAACTTTGAGCCTTATATCCTTTCTTTCTCAAACCGTGAACCAAGCCACGTTACAACCTTTAAAAGACCTAATTGAAGCAAGGTTGTTTCGAAAGCATACTTCGGTAAAGATCGCGTCGAACCTGACTCCTAAAAGGATCTTCTTACCATTCATGTTGGTATCAGCGACACTTTGATTAGTGATTCATTCACTATATGTCACAACTTTTATTTCCAGTGAACAGACTTAGATTTCAAAACTGTCATATGCATTGCATTAAAATTGTCATTTTCAAAACGAATTCTTTTACTTGCGAGTAAGTGCTTGATCAGGGAAGTTTCTGCAATGAAAATATTGATCAATATAAGTGCAGAGTGCCTAAGTACTCCGTTGAGCAGGGGTAAGCCATCAAATGGTCATATCGAATGGGCAATTCATTCCAAGATTCAGCCAATCTGGGGCAATCAGGTCGAGATTCGACAAATCTCTCGAAGGTCAGTCAGTCTGAGGTACTACTTCACAGATCAGCCAGTCGAGGGCAAAATTACTTCAAGGCTGGGGCAGGTCACCCCAAAAGCAAAAAGGGTTTTTCTCAGGAGAACAGTTAATCAAGATCATGGGGCAAGATATATAAGATCTTCATGAGACCTCTCGAAGACAGGTTCCTTTATGGGTTATGCTGTATCAGGGCATCTTTTGGTCATATCACATCTGCAGGGTTCATGTTGATGGTCAACACGTGACGTCCCTAGTAGAGTTTCTCTCCCCAACAGAGTAAGGGTAGAAAGTAAGTCTCCAGCAGAGGAGTAAGCTCGATGTTGTCCCCTAGCAGAGTGGATATCATCAACCGTCGTTCCCCGAGCAGAGTTGTTGGTGATGGCTGGTATTCCCCAGCAGGTTAAGGGTGTTTCCCCGACTACAGGCTAAGTTCAATGATATTCTCCAGCAAGTTCGCTGTTATTGACTTCATTCCCCAAGCAGGTGATAGTCATCTTAATGGTTTGATCAACAGTGGTTGACATCCCCACCAGATTCAAAGTCCAATGGTTATTGACACCTCTTCCATAACAGATCTTTGGGGTTCATTTTCAAGGTTTATTCGTAATCTCCAACGGAGTGGGAGTTCTCTTCGGGTTTCATCTTCAGCAGTGGTTATATCAGGAAGGCCGGTCAGTGTGATTTCCTCGGCAGAGTTCGTAACCTCGGAGACAGTTCAGTTCGCCATCCCCAGCGGATTTGGCCTCTTCTCTTCAGCATTTATTTTGCTGGAGGGGTCCTTTTGCATATAATAAGCATATTTGCATTGCATCCTCAAACGCGTAGCATTTCCATTTCGCATGGAGCATTACGCCATAGAAAAAACATTCAAACATATGCATGCGAAGCATAAGCCAGATTTGGTACCTGGCGCGAGAGCCCAAATCAATGTTCAGTCAAAACGGTGACATATCCCCAGCAGACCTTACAATCAATCCCTCTGCCTACTTCTTTTGGGTCGTAGATCATACGTCGATCTTACCCTCGATCAATCCTTGTCCATCAACCCTTTGATGACGACATTCCAAAAACAAGTTTCCTTCCCGTCATTTCTATGACGATGTGTTTCTTCGGACATGTTTCCTTTCTGTCATCCCCATGACAATGTGTCCCTACGGTGGAATTTTCTTTCTGTCATCCCTATGACAGTGTGTTATCTTCGTTCAAATATTCTTGCTGTCATCCCTATGACAATGTGTTTCCTTCGGTCAGGTTTTCTTCCCGTCAACCCTTTGACGATGTCTTTCCTCGGTCGGGGCTTCTTGCTGTCATCCCTATGACAATGTGCTCCCTAAGTCAGGTCTTCTTTCCGTCAAACACCTTTGACGATGTGTTGCCTTCGGTCAGGTATTCTTTCCGTCAAACCCCTTTGACGATGTGTTGCCTTTGGTCAGGTATTCTTTCCGTCAAACCCCTTTGACGATGTGTTGCCTTCGGTCAGGTATTCTTTCCGTCAAACCCCTTTGACGACGTGTTGCCTTCGGTCAAGTCTTTCCGTCAAACCCCTTTGACGATGTGTTTTCTTCGGTCTAGTATTCTTTCTGTCATCCCTATGACAATGTGTTTCCTTCGGTTAGGTCTTCTTTCTGTCAAACCCCTTTGACGATGTGTTTCGTTTGGTCGAGTCTTCTTTCCGTCAAACCCCTTTGACGACGTGTTTCCTTCGGTCAGGTTTTCTTCCCGTCAACCCTTTGACGACGTGCCCCTTCGGTCGGATTTCCAGATTTTCTTTCCGTCAACCCTTTGACGATGTGGTCTTCGGTTCGGGTTCTTTGGGTTCCATCTTCTTTCTGTTAGACCCCTTTGACGATGAGGTTCTCTGGGTATGTTGTCTTTCCGTCAAATTCCTTTGACGACGTGTGACTGCGCTCCAATAATATTTTCTCTCCTCGCGGTTTGCAAATTTTGCGGTTCATTTTGTATTCAATCACCTTCTACCTTGAATGTCTGAAAGCAGTTGCTATCATCCTTTCAGGTCCAAGTTGATTGAATAGGGGTAGGGCCCCAAAATTTGCCCTACCTTTTTCTAACTTTTTCTGGCTTATGTTTCTTTTTTTCATTTGCATCTCATTTAGGTCTTAACTCATAATCATGCATTGCATTGAGCTCTCGAGACATCAGATCACGATATCTTTGTGTCTAAGGGCTTCTCTCATTCTAAGCAGCAAGCATTAGAGTGCCCCAGCATTTATTTTGCTCGGTAATTTAATACCAGATCATTCTTTTTCCAGCAGGGTATTTTGAGAGTTCACAGTTTATTCCAGGCATTTTTAATTCATCTGACTGTATTTCCACTCTGCATGCATCTAAATAGCATAAAATAGTGCTTTTCATCTCGCATACTGCCTAAAATATTGGCCAGAATAATTTCTCGGAAATTTACAGACAGAATGGTCAAATTGAATTTCAGCGGTGCTTAAAATCAGGGGACGGAAAATTTTAAAATCGAACTTCCAGACGTCAATTATATTATTCTATGGTTAGCGTAGTTTAACTCGGCGTGTTCGTTTTAATTTTTCGTCATATTTTGATCAATTTGAGCATTTTTACGGATCAAAATTTATTTTAAAATCTGACCAAATGCTGTATTTCTTCGATTCATATATTTCGTACTAATCATTTTAGTGTACTCGGTTTATTTTTTCCGATCACTAGGGCATTCGATTTTTATTTATTTGATGTTTGTTTATTTTACTTTTTTTTACTAATATTGTTTAGAGTAAATAAATAGGATGATTAATATTTTAATTTTAATTTTATTTTAAATGTTTATTTTATTGTGAGTCTAACTAATTATTTAATTTGGGCTTTAAAATGGACATTAGGGATATTATTGACAATTTAGAGATAACCCTAATTTGGTCCCTATATATTGTTGTTACTGTTAAGAAAAAGAAAGAAGAAGGGAGAACACACGACCAACAAGCGAAACCGAGAGAACCGAAAGAGGAGACCGGAAAAAGTACCGAAAGCGGCGGTTTAGTAATTGGTGGCGATTCATCGTGAAAAAGGTTAGATGTCACTGGTTTAGCATTGATCCTACCTTTGTTTCATGTATAAGCTGATTTGATGTCCTTTTAATATATATATTTCGTATGCTGTTACTATATGCATGTGTATGTGGTTAATATACTGATTTCATGATTTATGCTTCATAAATGTTATCATCTTCAATTTCTAAACTAATTTAATATTGATTCACTCTAACAAAACTTATGAATGTCAGAGCCTTTACAATCATGTCAATCTAGATTGATACCTTATTGAATTTCTATCATATCAATTTTGTGTCTGTTTGAATTTCTTACGTTTCTACCATGAAAATTTTAATTAATATTAACAAGACGATGTTAAATTTGTATCATATCAATTCGGTGTCCGTTTGAATTTTCTACGTTTCTATCATAGCAATTTTAATCGATATTAACAATACCTTATTAAATTTCTATCATGTCAATTTGCCGTTTGTTGGAATTTCTTGAGTTTCTATCATATCAATTTCAATTTATATTAACAGTACCTTCGTTGGGTTTTTCTAATATCATTTTTTTAATTTTCTTTCACCTCTGTTAATTAGAATTAGGTTTATTTTAACAATGAAATTAGGTGGTTGTATTTATTTGACAAAATTTTTGTTAACTTTTTTTACATGTTAATCTTGGTGTTTAGTGTTGATTCTAACGTGATAATTAAATTGTGATTTATATTTTAATTAACTTGATTTGGAATTTAAGTTTAGATAATTATATTTTAGGTCAATTGGATTTTGTTTTTACTTTAGGACTAAATTCCATAGGATAGTCTCCCTCCAAACCTCCCCTTAGGGCCATCTTTGCATGATAACATTAGGATAGATTTTCCCCGTAGTGTTTTTTTTTCTTTTGAGTCCCTCTTCTCATCTCGAACTTCTTGAAAATACTTAATAAGGATAAAGTGTATTGCGCACGAGCCTTAAGCGTGGGGAATGAGAAATGAGGGGCTTCCTCTCATCTTTCTAGAGTGCTTAGCGAGCGTCCTGTCTTGGGACGATGCGTTAAGTATTCGCCCTTGTGCCCTAGACTTTGGTGCAATGCAAGTTATGAACTAACTCAAGTCACTTCTGTCCTAAAAAATACAAACAAACTTCAAACCTTTTATCCCGCGGGATTGTCAAACTAAAGGCTATTTTCAAAAAGGGCACGTTACCTTCCGTCTGAGACGCAAACAGGCATCGACCCTAACTGCCGGACGCGAACTTAACGTCGCTCATAAAAAACACAAAAAGAACTTGGTCCGAACTACGTTGACTCTGAATTCCCCATTGCACAAAGGGGGTACGTAGGCCTAGGACGTTGACGTCCTACCGAGTCTGTCTTTGTCTCCCCCGTCTTAGTACAGCCATAGATGATAGGATAACTCACCCTTAGATTAGACAAAAAGCGTGGATCCCATCGAGTACAATGGACGCGTGGGGTGCTAATACCTTCCCCTCGCGTAACCGACTCCCGAACCCAAGCTATGGTTGTTATGACCATTCCTTTCCCTCTTCCTCAGGTTTATGCGGTGTTCCCTTTCCCTCTATTGGGATAAATTTACACGGCTGGCGACTCTGTTTTCCGCGCCACTCTCGCGTTTGTACCTGGATGAAAATCCTGGGAGCGACACCAAGGACGACCTTTCGGCATCTGATACCTAGGATCATACTTCTCCACTATGGGCGTTGAGGTGATCTCTGAGATCACAGTTCGTTGTAGCTGAGCTTCTGCCATGGCTTGCATGTCGTTACGAAGCTTTCTCATATCCTCTCTTAGAGCGTCGATCTCTTCTTTCAACTCTCTATTTTCTTCCTCAAGATCATCCATCTTTTTCTGACGATTGGCCCGAGTATTATACGAATGAGACAGTTTGACTCTAGAACCGAGACACAAACGTAAGATTCGTAGGTAAGGAGAATGCGCGATGTGAGAATGATGAATGCAATGATTATATTAATTGTTTTTCTTGGTTTAATCAAAATAAACTTCGACAATTAGATTGCAAATATCAAACAGTGGGGAAACCCCTTTTTATTGAATTCAAAGGATTACAGAAATGGAAATACAGTAGATTACAAGATGCAGAAGCAGAAACCTAAACTAATGGGTCCCGAGTCCTCTCTGAAGAGAAATCGGGTGCTGATTCTGGTATCTTCTTTTTCTTTGACCGGGCCTCTTGGCCCGTTGTCGGGTTGTCATTCCTTTGCCAGGTGAAAGGAGCGAGCAAATTCCTTTGGTCATCTTGATTCTCTACAGCATGTTGCTCCAAAATTTCAATTAGAGCATATTTTTCTTTTAGTAATTGCTGTATTTTGATGCACTCTACGTCGAGGGTGCGATACTTGTTCTTCCAAGACCTCCTCTCCCGTTGAACCTTGTTGAGAGTAACCTGAAGCTTTTCAGTCTCAGTCATGAAGCACAAGACAGATTCCCTCGGCGGAAGAATTCTGTAACGAGGATAAGGCATTTTTAGCTTGAGAGCTCTAGTTTGTACCCAATGGAGATAAGGCTCCACCGAGACACAGTCCGGTTTTCCCAGAGACTCTCGTCGTTTCTTATGAACGTGTTTCTAAGCGTGCACTATTTCCATCTTTAGTGCTCTGTCACTTTCTCCTTCCTTGAAGAAAAGACCTTCCAGATGAACACCCAGTGGGATGTGTCTCATCGAGTATCCAAATTGACGGCGAACCAATACCGGATGGTAGTTGATTCCTCCTTTAGTTCCTATAAGGGGTACGTTGGGGAAGTTTCCACACCGATCAATGATTCTGATTCCATCATAAATCCTATTACACCAATCTATATCAGAGTTGGTAAGAGACATGATCTTCTGCGACCAACGTAAGGCACTCTTGCACTCCCAAAAAGCAGCAGACTTGGGCAAGTAGGAAATAAACCATTTATAAAGCAGAGGTACACAGCATGTGATCTCCCCTCCGTTGTACAAATTCCCCAAGTGTACAGAATGATACGCATCTGCGAGCAAAGTCGGCACAGGGTTTCCAATGAGAAAAACCTTAATAGCGTTGATATCGACGAAGTTATTGATGTTAGGAAACAAAAATAACCCGTAGGTGAGCAAGACAAAGATGCTTTCAAAAGCAGTCACGTTTCCTATACTAACAAAATACAGGGCCTTCTTTGTCAAGAACTGGGCTGGCAAACCTTGGATGCCACCCTTGGTGATTAGGTGAGTCCTGACCTCAGACTCGTCCAAATGAATTGCTCTTGCAATGGTCTGATTCTTTGGAATTTCTTCCAGTCCAGAAAATAGGGCTCGATCTGTGATATGTAGATCAATCAGATGAGAATACTCCTCCAACGTTGGTGCTAGCTGGTAATCCGGGAATGTGAAACAGTGATAAACCAGATCGTAAAACTGAATGAGCGCATCCATGATTCCCTCAATCAAATGGACTCTTAATAGTGGTAACAAACCTCCGTGCTTGACTCTGAAAGCCTCAGGGTTAGTGATCATCCTTGCTAACCTTCTCAAATCCTCTAGTTTTGGAACCTTGAAGGTGTACGTATGAGTTCTCCTTCTACCGAAATCCATTAGTGCAATCCTTTTCTCTGATATTTGCAATCACAATCTTAGTTTAATTTGAAAAACAGAGAGACTAGAAGAGAAGTTTTTTGAATGTTTTAATGTTTTTTTTTTAGATGAATGCATGAATGCAGCACACAAAAACATAGAAAAAACATGGGGTCAAGGGGTCGTTGTCATGAAGTCAAGGCTCTACCCATCCCCAAAGGTTTATACTAGGGTGAATTTTGTACCTGTACTCATTATCATCGGCTCCTCCCAGGAAAGCAAAACAACAAGCGGATCGCCAGCGAGTCGTAGAGCAATCTTAGAGTAAGTGCCATTCACTGAGAATAGATCACCAGCCTCAAATGAGGGTAGTATCGCGTAACAACTATTTCCGATAGTTTCCACACTACGAAAGGGTTTGGCTCCTCAGCTTCTCAGACTTAACAACCGACCCATTGTCTAGGTGAGAGAATGGGTTGCGTTGGTCAGCCTCCACTGAGGTTGATGGTCGACCCCGTCGCCATCACTTATCTTAAGTGTATACTCAATCTTTCCACATACGACATCACCCGCATTCCCATTAGCAGAAAAATAAACATGTATAACAATTAGGAAAAGCAGTATATATATTTGTCCTAAACATCCTAGACCTTTAAAGCTATGAATCCTAAGTTCCTGATAGAAATGGGTTCCCCGGCGGAAGCCCCAATCTGTGGTTTTCACACAAGAGATAAAAAGGAAGAAAAAACAGAGATCTTGCCCCACGGTGGGCGCCATTTTTTCTGTAGCGAGCGATTTTGGACGCGGTTCTTAAGCGCTGGTCGCTCTCTGCGGTTGAGCTTAAAACTACAGGTTGATTGATTTTTTATCCTATTAAAGCTGATGAAGGAAGGGAAATAGATGTCTCCAATTAACCCTGCTTTGCATACTGAGTTTAAACAGCGGTCTGTTAGGTTACGAATGCTATCAATGTGGGGGGGCCTTTGTACTGGTTATTTGTATTTTCGCCAATACTGTTTTCTTTCTTTTTATCTGAGCAGAAGGTTTCTGGCGGGGAACAAGGATTAGGATGTTAGGACTGATGCTTTTGAATGTGAGAGTATGGGATTTGGTTTTTTTGTTGATTATGCTCGCTAAGATCTTTTCTTTCGATCTTATGCCTATGTATTCCCGTTTACCGAAACAGGGAAATCAGAGCGTTCGTAGTTCCTCCTATTCTATGGGAGGAAATGGTTGTTTTTGGTGTCTTGTTCAAAGCCTAAGACGTGAAGCGAAAGGTAGTTTGTATCTTGTTCAAAGCCCAAGATGTGAAGCTGAAAAGTCTATTTGTATCTTGTTCAAAGCCCAAGATGTGAAGCTAAAGGTCTATTTGTATCTTGTTCAAAGCCCAAGATGTGAAGCTGAAGGTCCCCACTTTAGAGAGAATTTGTCATTTCTAAAGAGGGGTGTTGTATGTTACAACTGTTTTATAAAGGAGAATTACTTTAACCGGGATACGCGGATCCTAGCAATGCCATAATTTCCTTTAAAGGGGAGTTCCAACCTGAAGGAGAAGACTTTAACTCAGTGTAGAGCAATGCTATCTTTCCTTAGGAATTTCTCATGCTAAAAGAGGGACAGTGGCATGGATGTAGATGATCCAGAGGCTTGCCACTTACAGCAATTAGATGAAGAGGAAGGAGTTGTTGATGTTTGTGTGCTGTGAACGAGGCACATCTTTGATGATAAAAGGTTAATTGGATTAACCAGTGGTTTTCTTATATAAAGCCTAAGAGGAGGCTAATATGTGTCTCGTACGAAGCCCGGGAGAGAGGCTAAAAGGTTTTTGACTCAACAATGAAGTCTTTTGGTATCTCGTATAAAGCCCGAGATGGAGGCTATCTGACTCAACAAGAGAGTTTTTGTATCTCGTACAAAGCCCGAGATGGAGGCTGAAATTTGTTTGGCTCAATAAGAACCTTTTTGTATCTCGTATAAAGCCCGAGATGGATGCGAAAGGTAGTTTGACTCAACGAGGGAGTCTCTTATGTGTCTCGTACAAAGCCCGAGAGAGAGGCTAAACGTTATTTGACTCCGCTGGGGAGAATCATTGTACAAAGCCCAAGAGGAGGCTAACTTCATTGAAGAAGGATCATTATACAAAGCCTAAGAGGAGGCTATGGTGACTGTTTCAGTTGAGTGACGGGTCCAGTATGCGGATTTTGAAAGAGAAAATCAGTTCTTATATGATTAATGTTGTACTCGAGGATTTGATTCGAGGATCCGGGCTATTCCTGTTCTTTAAGGAAGCGGGAAATCCGAAGGGTATTGAGACTGTCCGAGTCTGCGGGTTTCCTTTCTATTTAACGAAGGGGTCACTTGAGAATGTCTTTGAGACTCAAGGAGGTTAGACTGTCCAAGTCTAGAGTTTTATCTTTTGTACCATGCTTTGAGAAACAGTAGTAGACTCTATGAAAGGACTGTTCTATGAGGATGACTAGGTTCTGTTCCTATACCTCTAGGAGGTCGTCGGGACAATTTGTACGAAGCCCAAGAGGAGGCTGGAAGCTTTTAAGAAGCCGACGGGTCCTTGTACTAAGCCCAAGAGGAGGCTATCATTCCCAGAGGAAGAGGTCATTATACGAAGCCTAAGAGGAGGCTGTGAATACTTCTAAGAAGTCGTAGGGTCCTTGTACTAAGCCCAAGAGGAGGCGGGGTTGCTTTTTATGAAGCCTGTGGGTCCTTGTACGATGCCCAAGAGGAGGCCGATGCTTTTAAGAAGCCTGTGGGTCCCCAAACCCCGAGAAATTCAAGGCAAGCTATTCACGAGGAATAGATCAAGTCAGGAAAGTTCGAGAATTTGGAAGAAACTCAAAGATGTCGTTCACGGAGAAGACATTCATCTCTGGGAGTAGAGTTTCTTGACAATTCCTAATGAGGACAGCCGAAGAGAAGACTGTATCTGGTGATCCTATTGGGGATCTAGTTGTCTATTTCTATGAATAAACGAAACGGCGTCACCTAGTTCTAGACGTAGTTGCCGGGGAAACTCGATATATCTATACTATTATTACACAGTTGATATGAGTCTATGAAAGAAGACTTACAGTGAAACAGCCCCACAATACAGTTATATATATATATATATATATATATATATATATATATGAAAGCGGTAAATGAAAGCGTATAAACAGTTACTCGGTTGTAGAGCTTCCATGTTGTTTGGTTAGTTGTTCAACAAAGAAAGATTGAAAACAACAGTATATTCAAACTCAAAGGAGAAAGTGCTTTGAAATAAAAAGATTTGGGGCTTACAGCTCAAGGAGAGGCCCAGGGTTTTATCAGTGAGCACACTGTTTAAATTTGTACAGAGGGACTTATACAAGTGACTGGGGCCCAAAAAAGGTTTTCTGTACAAAAGGGGTTAGGTCTTACACTCTAATAGAGGCCCAAAGGGTTTAAAGAAAAAGAGTGGGGCTTATAACACGAGGGTAGGCCCAGATGACTTTTCGTTTAAAAATGGCGATCGCGCCGAGATTTTCTTTTAACGCAGAGGGACTTATACAATAAGTGAGGCCCACAATTGTTTTGGTTAAAAGGGGATTGGGTCTTATACTCTATTAGAGGCACAAAGTGTTTTTGAATGGGTCTTATAGCTCAAGGAGAGGCCCAAGGTTATTTTTCAAAAGGACGATGATCGTGTCGTTTATTTGAAAAGGTACAGAGGGACTTATACAACGAATGAGGCCCAAAATATTTCTGTACAAGTGGGTTGGGTCTTACACTCTCTCAAGAGGCCCATAGTGATTTGAAAATGATTTATGAGGGTTAAATTAATCCAAAAACCCTAATTTGTTTTCAAAAATGTAATTAATTGAATAAAAATTCAATTAAAATGATCAAAATTGTTTAACATGTGAAAAACAAATTGTGATCTTGGATTAATGCTTCAAAAATTAAGTATTGACCTACATAATAATTAGAAAGCATTAAAAGTTGCAAAATCAATGTAGAAAAAATATTTAAAATGTCAAGAACAATTAAAATATTAATTCTTTGCAAAAATATCAATTATATGAAATAAATAATATTTTTGGGATTTTTTTGATAAAATAAAATATTTTAACATTTTTGTGAATTATTAAAAAAGAATCAACTCAAAATCATTAAAACTCAGAGAGAAATTAATTTTTGAATCAATTAAATAAAAACCACAAAATTCAAATATTTGAATTTATGAAAATGGCGCCAAGAACACAAGCAAGAACACGCGCGTTTTTCTGGGTTTGGCTGATTTGCGTTTTCCATCCAATCTCACTGAATACGTAATCATATCATGCAATCCACATATCATTATGCTCGTCTCAACCTCACGATCATGTCTATAACACTTAATTTCATTTAAATTAAACATAAAACATGAAATCACGAAGAAACCTCAAGAACCCTAATTTTTGCATGAAGGCTAGGATTTTTGATACACGATTCAAACAATGCAATTAATTGAGGGAAAACATTCCATGCATGATTATGAACATATGGCCAAATTATTGTGCGAGGAAATATGCATAGATTGAGAGATGACCAAGTATGTGCTTACCTCTAGGCCGTGACAGCAAGTGCAATGTGATTTTTGATTTGGAGGTGTTACAGATGAGTTGTGATGATCTGAACAGCTTCCCTACACCCTATGGAGTGTGTTTGAATGCTTGGACTTGATTGAAATTGGCTGGAACGATTTGTGGTACCCCAGCTGCAACTTGATTGAAAGTTTGAGCAACCAGCTGGTGATTTTGTGAAATCAGTGTTCCAGATGTTATGTGAGTGTTTGGATCACTTCTATATGATGTATGTGAGGTGTGTGAGTGATTGATTTGATTGGAAAAGCTCTCAAACTCAAAACCTGATAGTTACCTTGCTAAGAAAGGCATTTTTGCCAAGAGAAAGAGATTTTGAGGAAAGCATCTGTTAGATGGCTTTGGTGTACTCAAACTAATCACAATTGAGCTCTATTTATAGTAGAGCAAGTTTGTTTTGCAAGGAATAGTGAATGGCAACTGGCAAGTAGGTTTGGCCAATGTTGTCCAATGGAAATCCAAGTCTCCTCTAGCCATTGACTATAGGTTAGGGCACAGAGCTTTGGTTCCCTTGGTCTTGGATAAGTCTTGACTGATTTCAGATGAGAATGGCTCAGTCCATGCCACCTTGATGCTTCCATTGAATGCTTCAATCCAAATTTGGAGTCTTGTCCCTATTTTGGCCATTCTAGGTTCAACATGTTATTTCTTGTTCCATGGACTTTGGAGGCTTGGCTCAGTGATTGTCCCCTTTAGATTCAATCCTCAGATGTGTCCAAGTGGATAGGAGCATTTGAATTTTGTTGATTTTGGAAAATCGAGCAAAGTTGCAAATTCTGCCTTGCCTTTGACAGATTTCAGCAAGGCAACTTTCCAATGTCATATCTCATGACTCAAATGGAATTTGGCAATGTTCTTGGCCATTTTGGAAAGCCCTTACATGATATAACAACTGTTTGAACATATTTGGTTTTGATCTCTTTTGAATCCAAGTGAAAAAGTCCTCTACATTTGGCAAAAAGTGAAGACAGATTTGGACTTAGTGAAAATTTCACTAAGTGTTGGAAAAAGTGACATTTTCACTTTTCAGCCATTTTGATCACTTCATAACTCCAAATCCTTAATGAATTGGACTTAGGTCTAGTTGAAGTTTTTGTAGAGGGTAATGAGGGCTACAAATCCATCTTTGGATGAGAAAAAATGGCTTTGTGGTTTAGGAGTTATGATCATTCAAAGTTGGTACCCTTGTCACTTTATTTTTAACTTAGAAAATTTTCTAAGTTTTTATGGTTACCCCTTTTACAAGTTATCCCACTTTTCTTGATTTTTCTTGATGAATTATGATTCAAATCATACATTAACATCATTTTAGGGTTAAAAAACCATTTTGGTGAAAAATCTCAAAAAGTCAAAGTTGACTCTTGTGCACAATTGACTTTTTATCAGATGAATTCCAAACTGTGCAATTCTTCAGGAAATCATGTCCTTGACCTAAATCAAACTTTATGGACATGTTCCATAGGTGTCATAGGGTATATTGATGCATGTCATAGGGCTTGGGAGCATGTCCTGGTCAAAAGTCAAAGTTACAGTTAACTTTTTCCTTAAAACCCTAACTGTGGTGCAGATGAAATTGAGACTTGTTGCTCAAGCTTCTTGGATTAATCCATTGTTCCAAATGGATCAATATAGTTCATTAGAGACCCTCAAACCATCCTTTGAGGTCTTGGCTCATGATTTGCCCTAAAAGTCAACTTAGGGGTGAATTAGGTCAAGAAACCCTAATTCCTGATTTTTGATGTATGCATCCCCTGAGGCAAAATTGACTTGATGAATGGGTCCATGAAGTTCCATGGAGTACATTAGGTTGTGTTTTGGATCATTGGCTTGTGCCCAGATGAAATTTTCCATCTGGAGGCCCTGGTCGACCAAAACCCTAATTTGGTGACACTGTCGATCTTGAGACTTAATCCACCTAGAAGGGAGCAGCCTTGTGCTTAATCCTTGAAGTGGGAGTCCTCTTGATTCATTGTGGATGTTTGAGAGGTTAGACAAGTTGAAGATCATGTCATTTCTTGATTAATTCTTTGTCTAAGTGCTCTGGGAGGGTTCAAAACCCTAATTCTTGATTGTAGTGAATGCTTAACAATCCTTGAGGAGATTGATGAGGTATGATGGTACATCCATATTGTGGCAATGATCCTCACAATGATGGGAAATCTTGTGGTCAAAATTTGGGGTATGACACACCGGAGCCATGGACATGTCACAGAAGATTGCATCCACCTTAAGGATGCAATTGAGATCCTGATCAAGGACGGGCATCTGAAGAAGTACTCCCAGAGGAACGACGCTTCCCGATCGGGTGCCCGAGATGCTCAGAGCGTCGAGGAGACGACACCTCCCGCTGGGGGAAATCGACTGCATGTCGCCCTCAGCGTTACTCGACCCGAGGACTTCTTCATCCCCGAGGGAATCGAGGACCAAGAGGCAGTTCACAGCATGTGGGCGAGCTTCCCCGACGAAGACCTCGTCACTGCCTGCAGCACGTGGGAAGGCTTCCCCAAGGCGATGGTTATTTCTGGCGGGGGCCTCGAGAAGGTGTCCTTCGGGTCGATTAAGCAAAAGTTCGACGAACTGGAGTCCGCGACGTCGGCGAAAACCACCACTTTTGACAAGGTGCAGGGGAGGTCAAACCCCATCACCTTCTACCTCGAAGAGCTGCCAGGCGGGGCCCCTAACGCCTCCATCCCCTCTTGATCCGGGCACAGATGGCAAATTTTGACGTCCGTAGGATCCTGGTCGACCAAGGGAGATCGGTGGACATCATGTACGCCTACCTCTTTGAAACCCTCTAGCTCGATGAGAAGCACTTGACCCCTTACGTAGGCTCGGATCTACAGGGATTCATCGGCACCACCACTAGACCGTGGGGCTATGTCAAACTAGTGGTCACGTTCGGAAGCAAAGACATTGCCCGACAGATCAAGACCCACTTCTTAGTGGTCGAATGTCCGTCCCTATACAACTGCATTCTGGGGAGGACCACCCTGGCCGAACTCACAGCAGTACCATCAACAGTCCATCTAAATATGAAGTACTACACAAGCCGGGGTCGGGCCGTCACCATGCACGGGGACATTGAACCGGCCAGGAGGTACTTCGACGCTGCAATCAAAGGCATGAGTTCCATCAGCACCAAGCCCAATACCGGAGCAAAGTCATCCCCGGACGCTATGCAAAAGCCACTCCTGTGCGTCAATGCGGTCGACCTCGACAGCAGGTTCCTTGGCGAGCATGAAGAAGGCAGAGCAGCTGACCTTGACCTCCAGGCGGAAAGCAACGGACAGCCTTTCCAACCAGCGCGCCCCGTCCCGGACAGAGACTTCGGGCTCTGATAAGTGCAAAATGTACCTATTTTTGTATATAAGTTTTGTTGTACTTATCATTACTTTGTGTTAAAATTGGTTGAATAAACCCCACTTTGTGTGTAAATACGTTTACTTTACGTTTTCGGTGTATAGTGCGTTACCGTGTAAATATCATTGAGTTTAATTGATTTTCATTTATTTTTACAGGTGTTTTTCGATATTCATAAAGAGCATTGAATAAGCTTTCCAACGCTTCAAACCGTGCGTAAATTGGAGTTACGGTTCAAGAGTTATGATCAAAACAAGTTCTGGTTTTCTGTCATGTTCGCTAGGCGAACCGGGGCGAACAAAAAGTTTTAGAATCGTGAAAAAACTCAACTTTAAGGCGGTTTAAGTTCGCCTAGCGAACGGGGACTCGCTAGGCGAACCTGGAAAGTCAGATTTGCCTATTTTAGCCATTTTTCATCATTTTTTAGGTTATGTTTTTGGGGGAACTTTCCCCCAACTTCATCAAACTTCATTTTTTCAGTAGATTAGCTTAGAAAACATCATGGAAGCTTGCATACGGATGATCCGAGGTGGATTTCTCATCGATCGGCGCCGACAAACCGCGAGATGTTTGGTTCATTTCTGATTTTCTTCATGTCTTTCTTCTTTATTGGGTTGTGTATATGTATTTGCTATGAACTCATGTATATTTGTCGCCCATGGCGTTGTATAAAACTTGCTTTACAAATCTTTATTGGTAATTGTCTCTGATTTTTGCTTTATGCGCGGGATTTGAGTTGCGTTAGACATAACCTTCGCGAACTTCGATTAGGGATGATTGTCTGTTAGTTTCTGGATTCTAGAGATAGATTTAGGGCTAACAATCTTCAATAGGCGTCAAATCTTAATGCCTCTGTGCCTTGAGCTAGCGTACGAAAGTATCGGCAATGGTAACACGGTTGTTCTCTCAACTTTGCGTTAGACATAACCTGTGTTGTGAGCGATGCTGGGTGATATTGATGAGTATTGTAGGTGGAGTATAACTGGTCGATAAGTTTAAGTTTGTGAGGAGTGATTTATATGCATTTCCGGACGAGTTTTTCCCTCTGAAGAATGATTTCTTTTTGTTTTAATATTTACTTTTATGTTTTCTTGTTTGAAACTATTTTAATCCAAACTCATTAACGCGAGAGATTGTCGAACGACATTCTTTCCCTCGAACCGATCTCTGTGGACACGACATAAATCCCGGAGGGAATTCTTTCGAAAATAAATATTCTTGCTTGCTTGCCCTATTCTGCATTCAACAAGCTCGTCGCCCTCAGAGACGACCCAGACCGAAGCGTGAAAATCGGCACCAGACTCCCCGACCTGGCGAAGAATCAGCTGAAGGCATGTCTCCAGGAGAACGCTGATCTGTTTGCATGGAGCGCCTTCGAGATGCCTAGCCTTGACCCCGAGGTGGCCTGCCATCAGCTTACCATAGATCCGGCCGCTAGGGACATAGTTCAACGTAGGCGTAGGCAGTCTCTCGAAAAAGCGGAGGCTGCTGAAAAAGCTATAAAAGACCTCCTAGAGACAAATTTTATTTCGGAGGCCAGGTACACAACCTGGCTATCCAACTTTGTACTTGTCAAAAAGAGTAATGGAAAATGGAGGATGTGCGTTGACTATATCGACCTTAACCGGGCATGCCCGAAAGACTCTTATCCTTTGCCTAACATCGACCTGCTGGTCAACAATTCTGCAGGTTTCAAGCTATTGTCCTTCATGGACGCCTACTCGGGGTATAACCAAATCCCCATGGATAAGGCCGACAAGCAGCATACTGCCTTCATAACCGAGTCGGGCAATTACTACTACAACATAATGCCCTTCGACCTGAAGAACGCCGGCGCGACCTACCAACGGATGATGAACAAAGTCTTCTAGGGAGAGATCGGCGACATGCTCGAGGTCTACATGGACGACATGATTGTAAAGTCCGCTGAAGAGGTCGACCATGCTGCCCATCTCAAGAAGGTATTCGACACGGCGAGGAGATGCTGCATGAGGTTCAATCTCGACAAATGCACCTTCGGTGTTCTGGCGGGCAAGTTCCTCAGTTTCTACTTCACAGAGCGGGTAATCGAGGCAAACCCCAACTAGTGTAGGGCTTTCTTCGAAATCCCGACCCGAACTTGAAGAAGTTAATACAATCATTAAACAGGATGTTAACTGCCCTCTCCTGCTTCGTCTCCAAATCTGCGCAATACGCACTCCTGTTTTTCAAGCTTCTCCGACAAAAAGCCACATTTGAATGGAGTGAGGAGTGCGAGCAGGCGCTCCTCCACCTCAAATAAGTCCTGTCGCAACCCCCGGTCCTCTCACGGCCGGATAACAGGGAGACGCTATTCTTGTACCTCGCCATCACGAGCGAAGCAGTCAGCGTTGTCCTCATCCGAGAAACCTCAGACAGGCAGAAGCCAATTTACTTCACAAGCAATGCCCTCCAAGGCCCCGAGCTCAGGTATCAGTAGATCGAGAAAGTCGCCCTGGCCCTCGTCATTACTTATTAGCACACGGTCGTGGTAAGAACCGAGCAGCCCATAAGGCAACTCCTCGGCCGACCAGACATGGCAGGAAGGATGCTCAGATGGTCGCTAGAGCTCGCCGAGTTTGACATTCAATACGAGGGAAGGAAAGCCCTGAAGGCTCAGGTGTTGGCCGACTTCGTGGCAAAAATGACCGTCCTGGAACCTTCGACCAACGGATCCCAGAAGTGGACAATCTACGTCGACGGGGCATCTAGCACGAAAGGGAGCGGGCGGGCATTATCCTCGAAAATGAGGAAGGCATCCTGATCGAGGTCTCCCTCGAATTGTCCTTCCCAACATCGAACAACCAGGAAGAGTACGAGGCTTTCCTCGCCGGACTATGTTTTGCCGACTACCTCAGCGCCAAAGAAGTCAAAATTTTCACCGACTCTCAGCTCGTAGCCTCTCAAGTCCGAGGAGAGTACCAAGCCAAGAATGACTGCTTCATCAAATACTTAACCTTGGTGAAGGAAAAAATGAAGAACTTCGCCTCCGCGGAAGTAACCCACATCCCGCGCGAGCATAACACCCGAGTAGATGTATTGCCCAAGCTGGCAAGCACAAAGAAGAAAGGCGGGAACAAGTCCGTCATTCAGGAAGTACTTTCACGCTCGAGCATCGACAAACCCGCTCCGACGACAGATGTGAACGCCATCGGGGACAACAATTGCTGGATGACCCCGGTATACGAATACCTCACGAAGGGCAAACTACCAGAGGATCCCAAGGAAGTGGGGATGGTTAAGCGGCGAGCGTGCTCGTACGCGATAGTCGAGGATAAACTATATCGTCTTGGCTTTTCTATTCCCCTCCTCAGGTGCGTCGAAGAGACCAAAGTCCCCAATATACTCCAAGAGATCCGCGAGGGGATCAATGTCCAATACCTCGGCGGGCGATCCTTGGCCCGTAAAGCGCTTCGAACGGGATATTATTGGCCCACCATGCAACAGGACGCCAAGGAGCACATCAAGAAGTGTGATCGATGCCAACGACACGGGGACATGCACCTTACCCCTCCAAACGAGCTCAAAACATTGCCATCCCCATGGCCGTTTGCATGGTGGGGAATGGATATCCTCGGCCCCTTCGTCGTGGGGTCATACCAAAACAAATACCTCATCGTCGGCGTAGATTATTTCACGAAGTGGATCGAGGCGGAAGCCTTGGCCAAAATCACGGCCCTCAACATACTCCGCTTCTACAAGAGGAACATCCTCGCCCGATTTGGCGTATCCCAAGCGATTGTCACCGACAACGGGACGCAGTTCATCGACAGGAACTTCCAAGACTTCGTCACCAAACTGGACACAAAGCAGCACTTCACGTCGGTCGAGCATCCTCAGATGAATGGACAGGCCAAAGTAGCGAACAGGGTAATCCTTCGAGGATTGAAACGCCGACTAGGCGACGCTAAGCAACGATGGGTCGAGGAACTACACAATGTCCTCTGGGCCTACCGAACAACCCCTCATTCCTTGACCGGGGAGACCCCCTTTCGTCTGAAATTTGGAATAGAGGCGGTGATTCCCATGGAGATCAGGGAACCCTCGAGGAGGACGGAGGCCCCCCTCAATGAGGACGCGAATAACGAGGCCATGAGAGAAGAGCTCGACTTTGTCGAGGAGATAAGGACGGGCGCATCCCTCCAGGAAGCCTCACTTAAGTAGAAAATAACTCTACGTTATAACAATAAAGTTATTAAATGAGATTTTCAAGTAGGCACCCTCGTCCTGCGAAGGAACCAGAAAGATTCATGAGAAGGCAAGCTCGCCGCGAACTGGGAGGGCCCGTACCGCGTCCGCGCAAAAATGGGGATAGGAGCCTACTACCTCGAAAATCTACACGGGGAGGAACTCGCTCGATCATGAAATGCTGGAAACTTAAGCAATACTAAAGTTAGACACTGCCCGCGACGCGGAAACGTCGGGATTACGGGGGCGCACTAGGGTACAAGCACGACACCTCTATACGAAACACGATGGTCAAAGGCCGCGTTGTGTGTGCGCGGGGACTTTTGATCCGACGAGGATCCCTCAATCGAGCTCCGTCGTCGTCGTACCAATTAAGCAGAACACCCAGCTCGCGATGGGAAGTTCACGCCACGAAGTTAAGACCTCGACCGAGCTCTTAGCCTCGTTGAAGTTCAGAATACACCTCCGACCACTCGACCAGCTCTCCACGCAGTCGAGGATCATCAGAGTCGAGTAAACTCCCAAAATCACCAAATTACTTAGACAAAAACAAGTAAAGTATATCAAATACACAAGCATCACACACACAGATAAGTACAACAAGAAAAGTATTAAAATTGGGCAAAAGTCCATTGTGCAAATATTACAAACATGTCAAAAAGCCCCTGGCGGGCAGGCCGGGCAAAAGGCATCAAAAGAAAATGGCTCACAGGCCAAACAAAACGAACAAGTAAAAACCTAGTCGACGGTAGGTCCCTCTGGCTGCTCGTTTCCCGTATCCCCTCCGTCGACCTCCTCCTCCTGTATTGGCTGCACGATCTGACCCTCGTCCACCTCGTAGTCGGGGTCAGCCCCTTCAGTAATGAGGTCAGGGTTGAGGACCCGAAGCTGTTGCACGACGTTGTTGAAACCAATGTCGGCCGCCACGAGGCTATCCTGCTCGGCTTGCCTGAGCTTCGCTATCAGAGATGCCCAGGAGGTCAACAGCTTATCTCCCCGGTTTCCTCCTCAGCCGGGCGAACAACTTTCTCCAACTCAACAATCCTCTTCAAGAGAACCTTCCTCTCCTCGTCAGCTTTCTTCAGCCTCTCCTCCGACTTCTCCTGAAGCTCGGCCTGTGCCTTGTTCTGGTTTTTGCACTCGGATAGCTCCTTACTCGCTTTCTCTATCTCAGCGGCAACAGACTTGAAGTTCTCCTGTAACCTGGTCAGTTCAGCTGCTGGGCAGGTCTCGTCGTTCAGGACCAGAGTACCCGAATAGACTCGCATCACGGCAGACAGGTCCTCAAGCAAAGTGCTCCTCCTCGAAGCCTGACCAGCGTCGAGGATGGCCTGGACCTCAGCAGCAGCGATGCCCGGAGAGTTGGCATCTGAAAAGAAATTACGCTTCGAGTGACAGGGTGGAAGCTCGAACTTCTCCAAGAGAGGACTATCGGTCACTGTCAGATTGACGTACACATGTCCGTCCAAGCGCGGTCTCTTCGGGGACCCCTGACTGCTGGGAGACTGACTACCCTGGGGAGAGCTGGAAGAGTCCTCAGGTGCTGAAGTGGAGCATGGGTGCTGGGAACGGATCTGTTTAACACAACCTTTCCCGCTTTTCTTCGAATTGCGGGCAGCCGCCAGCTTCTTGATGTGCTCCTCCGCACTCGACATTTTACCTGCAAAGAGAAAGAAATGCGTCAGTCAATCAAAACCCAGAACGCAAGGAAAGAGTAAGTTGAGGAAGATTCCACCACTTAATAGCACAAGGGCATCCTTATCTGAAAACGTCTCGAGGAGGGCCCTCGTATTGATCAACCGGTGTTTTTTCAAAATTTGCCCGTCATCACCCCGGATAAATTTCCCGTCCAGTGTCACGAGCTTGGCTGGGGAAAATTCGGCGACAAATTTGACTATTTCCTCGTAAGCCATACGGTCCCCCTCACAAAGTCGACCAGGACTGACGATGTAACTGTCTGTATCCCTTTTGAAATGCTCATCTGTCCAGAATAGGGGGAACCTCGGCTTGAGGACTTCTCCTTGCTGCCCGTCTTCTTCTTGGATGACCCGTCTATACACCGACTCAATGGCCTCGAACGAGACCGACCTCACGATGTTGTATCGGTATTTGAAGGTGCGAACAGAGTCCATGTAGGTTTGGAACAGTCTGCTTACCTGTTTAAAGGACACCCAGTTGTGTCTTCCATCAGTCGCATGTCTCTGTAAGTGGAAAATATGGAAGAACAGGGGCACAGTCTCCCCAATCTTGAGGTACTTGCAGACTAGCTCGAAGGCACGGAGAAAAGCGAGAGAGTTGGGATGGAACTGTGAGGGCGCCAGGCGCAGCCAAACGAGCACTGATTACTGAAAATCAGTGAAGGGCAGGCGCCACCCCGCCTCGTCGAACATAAACTCGTATAAAGGAAACCTGATCCCTCGGTACGTCGAGCAGATGCGATGTTGCGCCAGAGGTCTAAACACCTTCCAGGTCTTCGTGGAGCCCTCAAGGTGATGCTCGACAGTACAGAAGATGTCGTCCTCATCACCATCGACGAACTGGGAGACCATACTCAGAGGCTCTTTGCTAACCCACTCCTCGGGCGGCCGTCCCTCGACGCTGGTGATCGGCGCCATCGGGGAGTCAGGTTGGTCGTCAATGTGTATAGATCCCACGACCACGGCCAAGGCTTTCATTTACCTGAAAAGTAGAAGGAAACGGTGATTTCGATGGTCCATATCAAATTGACCCCTCCACCGCTGATCAAGTGAAAGGGCGAAGAAGGAGCGTCGGGATCACGGGACAGTCGTGCTCACCCAACGTCCTCGGGATATCCGACGAGCATCCCCGTGACCATCCTCAGGTCCCCGGTACATCGCCCTAGGGGATTCATCCCACAGCTTGGGATATTGTTGAGGTCCCCGAGATATCCATCTCGTGTCCTCAGAACATTCTTCTTGTCCCCGTGGGACGCATCCCATCTCCCTGTGAGATTCAACAAGAACATAGAGAAACTCCGCCGTTTTCGTCGGAAATTTCATGGTTTCCCCGGGAACTTCATCAGTTCACCAGAGTACCACCGCAGGAAACACATTTAGAAAGGGAAAGGATCAAGAAACTTACTTGAAAATGGTTGTTGATGAGGTCCGGTACGACGGCGTGCGGCGGTAAAACGGTGGCAAAAGCAAAGAGAGGAGGAGAGAGACTCTGAGCAGAGAGAAAGGAAATGTGCAAATGACGCGGGTTGGCCTCTATTTATAAGGCCCTCACAGGACTCGAGGCACCCCTAGGCACTCAAGTGCACTAATCCTAGCCTAGCCGCCCTAGGTAATGATGACACGTGACACGTGGCACACGCTTTCCCACGTACGTCCTTTCGTTCTCCCACACGCGTCCTTTAGTTTGCTTTGATGCTCGACTCCACAACTTCTCGTATTCCCACGGAGTCTCCCAACAACGGCCTATCGAACTCGAGCAGTCTTCAAGATTTCTGCCCGTCTGACATTCCTCGCTTGTAGTGGTGTAAAGCCGTCAATACCGAAGAGTTCCCCCGTTTGACACGTTCCCCGACAAAAGGGCAACCGCGGGTATCAGACGACTATCATCATCCCGGTCCTCCGAGCACGTTCAGTACGTCCTCGACAAGATTATTGGCCTTTAAGTCATTGCTCCAACACCTCAGAGCAACGACTTGGGGGGCTTCTATTCTGGACTGAGTCAGCGCTTGCCCTTCAGTCGGGCAGGCCCAAACCCCATGATCTGGTATGGCCCAACAAGGCCCATATCCACGCCTGCGTCCAGCACGTGTCAGCCTCCAACAATGTCGGGCACGTGCAGCAGACACTATCGAGCAGGAGCGGCAAGCCTTGCAAAGTACATTTCTCCTCAACACCCAAGAACTCCTCCCCGCGAGGACATGTCACCTTGTAACCTCCCGCCTCTGAAGGAATCGGTTCGCCCACCTTCCGGAGATTTCAGGACCGTTACCCCAGGGCGAAGATCACGTGCTGGTCTTCCCTACGCCACGTAAGCCATGGCCGTTTCCTGGACCGGGCCTTGCAATCCAGTCCAGTGCAGGTAACCGTTGGCCCCGCGCTGGGGGCTCTCTATAAATACCCTCTCACTTGAGAGGGTCAGGTTACATTACATTCTAACTCACATCTGCTTTCTGTACTTGCTCTTTTCTCTGACCTTTCTTGACTTGAGAGTCGGAGTACCTTGCAGGTACACCCCTCCGGCGTATCATCATCACCGGAGCTGAAGATTTCATGACGCTATTGGCCACTGTCATACTGTCTGGTCCAGGTACGATCAATACTCATACATGCATTTTCTTATAGGTAAGGTTCCTAGTGAATAAAACCTAAATGAAATCAGATTACAAATTTTCCCATCATCTCCATCCCTTCTTCTATGTATACACACAATTGAACTACACATAATCATTTTTTGATTGGGTGACCATCTAGATTAGGGCTGATAACGTCCAATTAGGTTTTGTGTAACCGAGAATATTGTATTAGGAAATTTGTGTGTTTCAAATAAGAAAACCAAGGTGGGTTTTCCTTCAATATCGGGTTAATTTGAAGGTTTTGGACACGATCACGTCAACACATATTCAACCTAGTGAAGGCATTGGGACAAGGTGGTTTCCTCGCAAGGGAGTAGCGCAAGACGGTGAATTGTGTTCGAGAATCTTGGAGTTTCAACAAGTTGCACGCTCGAGATAATCGAAGGATTGTAGCCGCATTTATTGGTCACTTGATCAAGCTTTTGATCAAGGGTTGGAGGTGGAAGAATCAACACAAAACAATAGGGTTTTTAGGGTTTGCATTCTTCATCTCTTGTATAAACAATTTTGCAAAGAAAAGGTTAATAGCAATATTTCAATTCGATTTTGAATTAAGGGCAGACGTACCCATAGCGAGGCCGGTTAGGGAACTTCCTAAACGAATCTTGGTATCTCTCTCTCTCTCTCTCTCTCTCTCTCTCTCTCTCTCTCTCTCTCTCTCTTTATCTCTTTATCACTTTTATTTTTGATTTCACAATTTATCGAGTTCATCGTTGTTTGATTAATTCGATTTGAAATTATTTTTTATTATCCTTTAAAAGTGTTGTTGTTGATATAATCATAATCACTTTGATTGTGATTAGTTTTTAACATCAACAAAACAAATTAAATTTCCAATTGCTATCGAATGCACACCAAGTGTTCGATAAATTGTTTGTGCGTATTTTAATTGTGTTTTGGTTCATTGGATATACGAGTTACGATTAGCATTGCATTTAATTGATTCATAACTTAATTGTTGTTGAACATTTATGTTCATTATCATTCTGTTTAGTTTGTGATACATATATTTCTTTTCGATAGTAGGTTTGGTTAGACGAATTGATCCGGGTCATTTTTCCGTTGTGCCATATTTTTGAAAACAAATTTTTGCCAAAATTTTTTGTTGTAAAATTTGTGATCTATTCCCCCCCCCCCCCTTAGATCGAAGCCTACCGTCTAACAGAAAACAAATGACATAAGCTAACATTTCAATTGAAAATCTAACTGAAAGGTTTGCGTTGAGTACAACGGACGCGAGGGGTGCTAATACCTTCCCATACGTAATCGACTCCCAAACCTGAATTTGGTTGCGACGGCCATTTTATTTTTCTTTTAAGGGTTTTGTCAATATTTTCCCTTTCCTTTTAGGAATAAATAAAGTTTTATACCGACTCTCGAGCATGCGAGTGATCATGGTCTTTTTCGCACCGCGACACTACATATAAAAAATATAAAGGCAAGATTGTCACCATAAACTCGGGGTCGACATTAAGATAAAGACAAGACTGACATCATCAATTAAAGGGTCAACATTCAGATCAAAATGAGGCAAAGAAAAAACGTCAACTCAGGGATCTACAAACATTGATAGCCGATTGTGAAAACATCCCAAAAAGGACTCATTCAGGAGAAGATTTACTTGGAAAGCTTTGCAAAGGAAAAGTTCTAAAGGAAAATTTTTTGGGTAACATCTGCTTAAGGGGCATGATTCAGAGGATTTGCTGAGGAATATCATCATCAAATAGGCTCACTGGGGATATCCCATGAGAAAATGTGTCGGGTAAAAAAAAACTCACTTGGAGAAATACCAATGACTAAGATGAGGATTGACCTGGTCCTTCATGAAATGTCTCGGATGCTGATTTATAATATGAATGCATGTTTTATTGTATTGTGTAATGCTTTATCTCTGGGGATATGCTATGCATGACATGATGCATTAATGCATATAGGAATACCAATGGATGATTGTGCTCTCACGGGGTTGTACTTTGAGCGGTTCCAAGTAAGGTTAGACTTTTATTTTTCATATTTGTTCTTCAAAGCTTCATGCTATGGGAATATGCCACATGAATGCAATGATATGAATGGTATGATGCCAGAGCAAAGTGACATTATTGATGCATGAGTATAATTTATGCAATGACATGAAGGCTTTCAACAATGCCCATGTGGTGGGTAATGAAAGGATTCTTTTGCAGCAATGTTTCTTTTCGAAAGGTTTGGGGATGATTTCTTAGCATGATTTCCCGATACTTGTTTTGAACTCAATGGTTACTGATATGTTGTAGGACTTTTACTTGAGCAACTTGAAAGCATGGAGAATACTTTCCCCTCTGTGGCTCATATTTCCCCAGTCTGCTGGGTCTTTGAAGATATTTACCACAAAAGAGCTTGGAAACAACTTGCCATAATATGACCTTGAGATGGTCTGCCCCAAATCTTTTGATTGACCGATGGAACGATTTACTTTTGATTGATCAATCTTTAGAGAGTGGGTTTCATTGTGCTCTTGAGGTGGCTTGCCCCTGTCCGAGTCTTGAAGAGATTTGTCCTTGACTAACCGACTCTCGGTATCTGAAGGGAATAAGTAGTCTTCGACTGATTTATTAAAAAACCTATATTACAAGCTGGTTGGATTATGTGATGCTGACTATGTTAGGGATGAAATTGAAAGCAAATCCATTAGTGGAAACTATCAATTCATAGGTGAAAACCTAATTTCCTGGGCTAGTAAAAGATAGGAAACTATTGCTTTGTCCACAGCAGAAGCAGGATACGTCTTAACAGCTAAATGCTGCACCCAACTCCTCTGGATGAAATATCGGTTGGGAGATTTATTAGACTTTTGGAAACAATATTCCCATTTTATATGATAATACTGATGCTATCTGTTTAACTAAAATCCATTTCAACATTCTAGAACCAAGCACATAGAGATAAAACATCATTTTATTAGAGATTATGTTCAGAAAGGTGTAATAGATATTTAGTTCATTGATACAGATCATCAATGGGATTATGGAGTTACCATGCCTTTTACAATAGATAGGTTTAATTTCATAAAAAAGAATATGAAAATACATTTTGTGGAAGATTAGTGCTTGCTTCTGAATGGAGGATCAGAGACTGACATGATCATAAGTTTCTATGATCAGAAGCACTGAACTAGCTTCTGATGAATGATCAGAAGTTTCTATGATCAGAAGCTCTGAACCAGCTTCTGATGAATGAAAACCTCTTAAGCATCTCAGCCTCTGATGCTCAGAACTCGATTGGTTGTCTCTGATGGCATATAAGTGGTTCTTCTGTTTAATCTATTTTCTGTCCACTAATGTGTCACAAATATGGAATTTTTTTACTTGGTCTTATATCTGTTAAGTCCTTCAGTTTATGCTCATTTGGTCATACTTTGAGCTATATTAACTGGGACTTAGTATTTTATTTCTGGTAAAACAAAATCATGTCATGATTCTCCCCTAGTCAAATATTTGTTTGTTTTCAAAATTCAGGCTAAAATGGTTGAAAACTGCTCTGATATCTCAGTATACATGGTTAAATCAAAGGCAAATTAATGGCTAAAAAGCATTATTACAAGTTATTTGTGCTCAGTTGTCAGAACCGATATTTGACCACCTTGAAAATTGAAGATGGCTTTATCAACCATACTATCCAATTTTATTTTATTTGATTATTTAACTAAATAGAAGTAAAGACTAATTTTAAACTCATTTTTACTCATAATTATTCTTCCCATACATTTTTTTTAGTATATTTTCTTTTCGTTATCTTTTTGTTGATGACAAAAGGGTGAGATATAGAGAGTATTTAAGCACCTGACTGCTGATTAATATTATTTCTAAAGATTATGTTAAAGAGATTTAATTAACATGGATAAGACTTAGGGGGAGCTTACAAACCCCGCCCTCTGGACTATCAGACTCAGGGGGAGCTTACAAACCTCTGATTCTGATGTCAATAAGTTAATTAAATCAACAACCATTGTTCTTAAATGCTATTGTTTGCCATCATCAAAAAGTGGGAGATTGTTGGAACAAAATTAGTTGATACCATATCCCTTGGGTTTTGATGATAAAAAAGTATTTAAAGAACAATTGGGTATTCTAACATCTGTTCAAGTTTACAGGAATATAATTATTAAGAATATATGAAGAATTGCTTGAAGAATCTCTAGATCAAACTCTAGCTTTGAAGATCACTTTTGAAAACTATGCCTCTAATGGAGATCCAGACTCTGATGAAGTCAACTTTGAAGATAGTCAGCCTCTAGTGACCCAGACTCTAAAGCTTCAGAAGCTAAAGATGAAGATTTTGATGTGATCAGCCTTTGAAGAGTGAAGTCTGAAGGAAGGTCAGCCTCTGAAGCAGAACCTCTTCTACCAAGGTAACTCTGACAGACTCAAAAACTTTTTGATCACGTGAAGACATAAGGAAAAAACTCTTCTCTTGGTGTCTGAGCTTTAACGCATAATTTCTCTTGCAAAAAGGTACTTTGTTGATGTGTCTAATCAAGTACAAAGCTAGCCTGACCTATTTGGTGATAGTCTCCAATGTCTCTTTTCTCTCTTCTCTATTTAAGGAGCAGAAAGGCTGAAGAAGAAAAATAACCAAGCGTCAATACAACTCTGCTACAGACTCTATTCATTGACATTCAAAGAGAAGTTATTCTGTCAAATTTACAAGACTTAGAACATCTTAAGTTTGTGTATATTTTAGAAGTTCTTAAGTCTTAAAGTCTTTTTAAGTTGTATTGTATTTACATCTCTGATTATATATCAAGTATAGTTTTTACCCAAATCTCTTAACAATTTGTTTAGAGTTAAAAGTCTCTTAATTTAGTGCTTGAGTAGTTAAAGTCTTAAGCTTACGTGCTTAAGCAAGGAAGTCTCAGACTTGTGTGTTTGAGCAAGGAAGTCTTCAGCTTGTGTGCTAGAGCAAGGAAGTCTTGAGCTTATGTGCTTGAGCAAGGAAGTCTTAAACTTATGAGTCTGAGCAAGGAAGTCTTTTACTTGTGTGTGTGTAAGCAAAAGAAGTCTCTTGCCTAGCGGGCTTGAGCATTTGTAATCAGATTTAGTCATAGTGGAAATCTCTTAAAAAGCTAGGGGACTTGTCCACTCTCAAGTTGTGAGAGGAACCAGGATAAACTACTTGTGTTCTTGCTTTTACTTTCTTGCTTCTGTAATTACTTATTCCGCTACTGTCAACTCTGATATTCCAAATCAGATTCTAATAAGGTCCTTCAGAAGTCAAACTAGTTTTCTGAGTTAGAATCAGAACCAAATGTTCAGACTCTAATAAAGAAATATCAAAAGCAAAATCATAAAAAAAGGCTTTAAAAGGAAGAAAAAGTTAACACAATTCAACCCCCTTCTTGTGTTTTTCTCACCTTCAATTGGCAGCAGAGCATGGTCTATGCTAAACACTTAATAGTGGTACAACAAAGATCCTGAGTAAAATTCATATCCTTCATGGTTAATGAATATGGAATTTTTTCAAGTGAGGGTTGTCCTCAAGTGAGGGTTGATGAATCTTGAATGAATCAATTCCTACACAGAACCGTACTAACTTATGCAAATTGATACCTTTATATAAGACTCATATTTTATTGTGAAGACACTGTTGTGATAAACTCCGCACCAGTAACGAAGTAATCCTGTGAGAAAGATGTTTTCTTAAACAAACATAAGAAATCGATTCAGTTACGAAGAGAGAGGAGAGAAGAGAGAGAAGACGACAAAGATGGTTATAATGATTTTTCTATTCATTTTCTCTAGAAATTAGGGTTTACAGATTACAAGTGAATAACAATTTAACCACTTAACCCTCTCTTAACAACCTGAGAGAGCATCTTATTTATAAACTACTAAATTAACTTAAACACTAAGCTAACTTAACTAACAAGCTAACTTAAAAAATTGCATGCTTGAACAGACTTCGACTATAACATGCACAACTCTTTCGAAACATGAAGTTTTCCATGTTGAAATTAGAGTTTAATCCAAAATATCATAGACAAGATTATTTTTTTTTTCTTTTCTCCTTTACCAATATTTGTCTATTAAATTGCTTCTCATTAATTTTATAATATTTTATTACTATTACTATTATTTAGTAACATCTTTTGTAAAATAAAACGAGTAATATAGTTTTTGCAGTGTATATTAGACATAGTTCAATCAGAGAGGACTATATGTATACATTTATATCGTTAAATAATATAACAATTTTATATATATATATATATATGTGTGTGTGTGTGTGAATATGCATCATAATTATTTTATAAGATTTTTCATATTTGAAAGTTATTTTAATGTAAATAAAAATATTATTTTATAAACAATTAAAAAATAATAAGAATAAAGAAATGTGTAATGAGACTTTTTTTTAAATAAAAATAGTCGTTTTAATTTGTAAATATTTGAGACGTTGTTATTTATCAAAATTACAAATACGTCATTGATATATCTTTCTATGAGTAGTTTATGGACTCAACTGATAAGCCAAACAAAAAAATTTTGAATAAAAAATTATTAACAATTAATAATTACTTGAACTTTTTTATCTCTTAACTAAATTATTTCAAATCACTTGAACTATTCTTCTCACGTCAATTTAATAATTAAAATAAAATAAATATTTATTATCTTATAAGTTCGGGGAAGTTATTCAATTAATATGTTAAAATATATTTTAATTTTAAAATTTATTCTATTAATTTCCAAATATTGGTGGGAGCTTTAGCCCACGCAAACAATAATATAGCTCCGTCCTTGAATTAAATCATCACAAAATAAATATTTATTTCACTTATATACAATTAAATCATGATATATATTTTATGAAATTTCTTCAATCACCATTTAACTATAATAAATTTTAAACATTATATAATCTGTTTTGCATGCTATTGAAAGCGGGCCCTTGTACGAGAGTATTCTAGGATAGATAAAACATAGGCACACTCAACGTAGGTACCAACCGCACAAATTCTAATAAAACATGAACCAGTTATCTCAAAAAGATTTTATTAAAATCAAACAAAGACATGATTAATTAGGTAAACGTACCTACCTAAATGATTTTATGTATAACAAACTCTTGTCTTATGGCTTTACATTAAGAATTCTGTTTCATATTGCAATTATTCTATATTTATTAGACCTATCTCATTGTCCCTAGCACTAAAGGTGTTTGCGGGTCGGTTTGATTCGGTTTTGAGAGAATTTGATGTTTAAAACGATCAAAAATATATAAATTAATTTGGATTGAATTTTTATATTTTTCGATAAAATTCAAATCAAATCAAATTGAGAAATAATAGGTTGGTTTGAGTTGAATTGACCGGATATATTAGAAACAAACGTGCAAATATATTTTTTAAAAATATCTAATTTGCACCAACTAATTTTTCATATTAATATAAAATTTTTAATTTTTTCGTTTCTCCATATAGATTGTGAATTGCACAAATAGTGGTTCATTTTTCTTCTTGAAGTTTAATATTTTATACTAGTTTTCAAGATAATTATGATATAAATTATATAAATTAATTTGGTTGGCTTGGATAGACGGATCTGCAGGTAGAATTTTGAAAATTCGTTGCACGAATTAATTAACACCGAATTTTATTGATTTTGTTCGAATTTAAAAAAGAGTTCGATCCAAACATTATGGTTTGGTTTGGATTCCGGTTTAATTTGAATTTGTCCGAACCAATGAACACCCTTTTTAGCTACAGAGCACTAGAGTTTAAATTATGTAGAGTAGAGTCCCGTTATGTAATTTCAGTGGGTAGTTGTACATAAATATTAAGTGCAAAGTTGTGGGTTCAAATCCACGACATTTCACTTATTCGTCTTTAAATAATAAATTTCAGCCACTAAATTACATGATAAAAAATGCATGGCAGAAATAATATATTAGTATAATTTTTTATTTATTTCACGAATGAATTTAAAAAAAAAATAAAAAAAAATATATATTAACAACCAAAACAAATCAACTCGGCACAAGATGTACTGAAAATAACAAGAAAGAATCCAAAATTACAATTTAAAATTAAAAATAAAATCAACAAAAAGCAATCTACATAAGTGTTGATAAGCAAAATAAAGGATTTAAACTCCGTAGTTGGTAATCATAATCGAAAGAGACGTATTTCGACTTTAATCACCAAAATGACTGAAACTTTACCCTTTTAGATAAAGTCTCCAATTGCTTCGCTTTACTATGTAAAAAAAAATACCTATTTCGTATTTCGCTCTTTTCAGATAACTCAAACCACCACGAACCAAATAGTGTTAAAAGCCAACTGAATATTTAAAAAAAAAACCACAAAATCCACCAGTCTGCCATAGATGATGCCAAACCTTTCCTTGAGATCCTGTAAATAACCTTAATCAATTAAGAATAATAGGCCACAATCTACCGAAAAACTCACATGTTACAAACAAATGATCTATGTATTCATCCACTACTACGAATATTACATTTTATGACAAAACTTTCACTATACTAAACAAAAAACTAAGGTAAAATTTCATGACGCACCATGTTATTTTTTTTCAAGAAATTATCATCTATTCCCACGGTTTAAGGAAAAAAAACAAGGGGTAAACTAATTCAAGGGAAAAATAAGTGTTACTTCAATTTTTTTTCTATTTACCATTTTTTTTTTTGCAATAGAAGTCATTTATTACCTCAGTTCTTTTAGAAACCGAGGTTAAAACTGAAGGGAAAAATTAGTGTGTTTATTGAGTTTTTTTATCAGTCCTTAAACAAATCTTTGTCGTCAATTTACTAAGTATCAACTCTCAAGAAATTGTCATTAGTGATCCGTGTGAAACATAAAAGACATTCATTCGGAAGGCTTATGTCACATTATAAAAGCATTATGAATATCTCAAATTGATCATGAAAGCATTTGTCATGAAAATATTTAAACTTATTTGTTTTATATTAAAAACATTACATTGTTCTCTATGATGGTTTGCAAGAGCAGAAAAATGATTGGGGTAAGGATCAAATATTTGGGTTTAAGGTTTGTGTTCTTAAATAATCATATAACTGAATATTTTTTTTACCTAACCCATTTCTTTTGTTTTATACTAGAAACAAAGAGAAAAAGAAATATACACTGACAGTGTAAATAATATAATATTCTTTATAAACAATTTAATTTGTATTTAAAAGAATATTGTTCCCTCAATTTTGGGCATCAACCAAAAAGTATGTGGTGTTAGTTTTGAAAATATAAAAAATGTTGTTGTTGGGATCCAACCAATGACAATTTTAACTATTCTTTCGTTTATTCAGAAATCGATGGGTAATGTGACAACTTTTCATGACGCCCTTCGTTACCTTATTTGTATCACCAATTCCCTTTGTGCCCGAGAAACTTGTGTTTTTTGTAGCAGTGATCTACACCCCAATTTGTGTCGGAAGCATAACCACAAAAAAAAAAGCAAAAATTCCAACAAAAACTCATAAAATCATAATTCAACTTGTAATTTTTACAAGGACAAAATTACAAACTCTCCCATACAATTACAATTTTAAGGAGAAAATTGCAAACTCTCCCAATTACAATATTTGAACGGAAAAATTATAAACCATATTTCAATTACAATTTTTGGACGGAAAAAATTGCAACCCCTCGCTCAATTACAATTTTTGGACGGAAAAATTACAAACTCTCTCTCAACTATAATATTTGGACAAAAATTGTAAACCCACTCAACAAACTATTTTTAAACGGAAAAATAGAAAACTTTCTCAACAAATTATTTTGAACGAAAAACACACAACTATCCAAATCCTCAATACACCCAAAAGACTACATTTTGTTGTTGTGTCAAAATGTAAAACTAACTATCTTTATTTATATTAACACTCAAATTATATTCCATTCCTTCTACCAGATGTGCGACTTGGATGAATATTCTATTTAACCTAACATATTCTCTCTTCATCCAAAGTCTCACATATTTTCCCTATGTCTTCGAGTTCATCTTCAAAGCGATCATTATAATTATAATGATTAGTCACATTTGTAAAATTATTACTCTTCAATCTTTTTGTCTTCTCCCTCTCTTGATCAGAATGATTGTTACTTATCCTTTTTTCCTTGATCAGAATTTGTGTTATTCTTCCTTCCTCCTTGATCAGAACCTTAGCTTTGATACTAGTTGTTGGGAAAATAACAAAAAGAACAAATTTATACGCATCCAATTCTGGCTGTCTGGGAAAGAATAGGAGACTGATGTGGATTTGGAAGTTTTTATGCAGGAAACATTGTAGAATTCTTTTTAGATTGGTGTGGTTTTGGTAGTTCTAGAGAAGGGAACTTGAAGTTGGGGGTCATTTGGCTCATTACCGTTTGGAGCATCTGGATCTGTAGAAATCAGATTATTTTCGAAAATAGATCTTTCAACGTTGATGATTTATGTTGGAATATTAAGATCAATGCTTGGAAGTGGTTTAGGGTGGGTGATATTTGCTACCCCAACTCTGATTTTTTAGATTTCTGTATGGATCCTTTAAGAGGGTAGTTTGATTAGAGTTGGTAGGAAATCTCACTTTTGTTTCTGTCCTGATATGTGTGTTTTGTTTTGAACACATTTTGTGTCCAGTCTTTCTAATATATTGGCTTTAAGAAAAAAAAAATAGCCACACAAAAAAAGCAAAAGATCCAACAAAAACTCATAAAGTCATAATTGAATTTGTAATTTTTAAAAGGACAAAATTACAAATTCTACCATACAATTGCAATTTTAAGGAGAAAATTGCAAACTCTCAATTAAAAATTTTGAACGGAAAAATTATAAACCCTCTATCAATTACAATTTTTGAACAGAAAAATTGCAAATTATCACTCAATTACAATTTTTAGACGGAAAAATTTTAAACCCTCTCTCATAGAATATAAATCCTATATATATATATATATATATATATATATATATATATATATATATATATATATATATATATATATATATATATATATATATAATGTATCATATGAGAATGGTATGTAAGAATATGAGAACTATTCTGAACCATTAAATTTTAAAATAAATTGTAGAGATTATGTATCAGTTTTTTTCTCTTTCCTCAATCATTTATTTTAATAATGGAGGAGAGAGAAAACTAAAACAACATATAATCTCCATAATTTATTTTAAAATCTAATCATTCAGATTTATTTTCATGTTCTTACATAAAAATGACTTTCTCTTACGATATGAACCCATATATATATTTCATATCCTATAAGAATGCTAATTTTATGTAAGAATATGATAATAAATTTGAATCATTAGATTTTAACATAAATGGTGGAGATTATGTGTGAGTTTTGTTTTCTTTCTCTTCTATTATTATTTTAATAATGGAGGAGAGAGAAAAATAAAATCCACACATAATTTCCACAATTTATTATAAAATCTAATGGTTTAAATTCATTTTCATATTCTCACATTAAAAATGATATTCTCATATGATATTCTCATGTTATATATATATATATATATATATATATATATATATATATATATAAGTAGTAATAACATCTTGCACAAACAACATACCTCTTCTGTCTAAATTATAAATCACTTTGTTAAAAAAATTTGTTCTAAATTATAAGTTATTTTATATATTTAATATAATATTTATGATATTTTTTTAAATATATTATCAAGTATTTATTATTATTTATTGTTTTAATTGTTTTAATTTTTTAAATTATAAAAGATATTACGGTAAAATTATACCGTACATTTATATTTTTTATAAAATAATAATTAAATTTTTTAATTTGTGTGAAATAACTAAAATATTTTATAATTTACAACAGAGTAATTTTTATGAAATTTTATTTGGCGGTTATATCAAATAATTAATATTTGATGGGGTGTGGTATGTCGAGTAATTTACAATGATATTAGTTTTTGGCATGACGTCTAGATTTCATAATTTGAACCGTATAATTGATGATTATACCTTTTTAAAGAGTTTGAAATTGAAATTGAAATTGAAGCAAGTGAAAACTTTATCGAATATGAACATTTTCAAATGATGAATATTTTCATTGCGAACCGAAAACTTCCTCGTACTAATGTCTGTAACTTCAAAATCGATTGGTTTTTATTTCAAAAGAAGAAAAGTGAGTTTATGTTTGCTTTTTTTATGCGCTAAAATTGTTGAGAAATGTGATTGGACTTAACTCAATTTTATAAAATTGGTTGGTGGAATGAGAATTATCTTCATTTATAAAATCATGTACATGTCATATATTGTCTGATGTGAGACTCTTAACACACCCCCCTCACGTTCAAGACTAGACAACTGAAGCGTGAAAATAAATGGTGGGTGACCCGATAGCGGAAACTATAGAAAGTGACCCACCAGATCTTAAACCAGACTTTGATACCATGTTAAGAAATGTGATTGAGCCTAACTCAACCCTACAAAATCGGTTGGTAGAGTGAGGATTACCCTCACTTATAAAGTCATGTACATCACATCAGACAATATATGGCATGTACGTGATTTTATAAGTGAGGGTAATCTTCACTCTACCAACCGGTTTTGTAGAGTTGAGTTAGACTCAACCATAATTTTTTAACATGGTATCAAAAGTCTCGTTTAAAATTCGGTGGGCCACCTTCTAAGGTTTTCGCTATCGGGCCACCTACCATTTATTTCCACGCTTCAGTTGTCTAGCCTGAGCGTGAGAGAATGTGTTAAGAGTCTCACATCGGACAATATATGACATGTACATGACTTTATAAGTGAGGGTATTTTTCACTCTACCAACCAATTTTATAGAATTGAGTTAAGCCCAATCACATTTCTCAACGAAAATCCAACATTTCTTTGAGTTTTCTTCCCGTAACATTGAATCTTCTCTGAATGAATAGTATTAGATCTTGAAATGTTTCGTCGAGGAGAACTTGATCACGTGTGTTATATGATATAACTTAAATTAATCATAATTATTAAAAAAAGACACACTAAACTGATGATGTCTCAAACTCTTTTTGTTGTCCCCTTTCTTTTTCTTCTCTATTTCATGTGTCTGGTTAGGTTTTGAAAGCACTATAATACCCACACTAGCTTTTGATATGCTAGATAGAGACAAAAGACAAAGTCTTATATTTATATTCTTTCCCATTCTTATTATTCGTTCCATTCTTTTTCAAATCAATCAAATTGATACTTTAATATTGTTCAATTTGTTTTTTCTTCTAGTTGAATGAATGAGTTAATAAACTTGAATATTCAATAATATGGGAAGAAATTCAACAAAATGGCTTTGTCTGCTCACCGACTTTGGAATATTGTCCGGTGTATGTGACAGCTACTTTTAAAAAAATAAATAAATAGTTTTTAAAGTCAAATGATATATGTTACCATAAACAAATTAAATGAAATTAAGGATGTACACGACTTGGATTTGATCGCATTTTGATATAATCCGTTATTCAATCCATTTAAATTATAATGAATTGAATTCGTTGTCAAATTCGCAATTTTATTGTAAAAACTGATCCGATCTGACTAGTTCATGAGTTGGATTGAATTTGCAAATTGTGTTTTAAATATATATAAAAAAAATTAATTAAAAAATTGTAACACAATTCAATAAAATTACACTAATTTGTAATATTCAAATTGGTTGAAGCACATCATATATTGTCTAATAAATTTCATCAACGCGACATAACACTTGATAATAGTATAAAATTTCACAAGATACGTTATTTTCATAAAATACATAAGTTAGAAATTAATAAAAATAATATTTAATTTTAGAATTACGTAACTAATTGATTTAAGAGTATTATTGGTGGAGAATAAATATTTTTGGCAAAATTATAGTTAGTATTGAGATATTACTTTTATATTTTTATTTGAAATAATAAAAATAAAATAAAAAATTACGAATGTCACATCAATGAGTTGGATTAACCGATATGCGGGTTGCGAAACTCAAACCCAATATCCGAACCAAAACTGTACGGGTTGTTGCGGGTTGGGTTGGATATACCCGTAATATTGTCCTTAGAAACCTCATACCCTGATGTTGCCAAGAAAATTATAAATGTCCAACATTGTCCTTTAAATACTTATGTTTGTCATTATCAAAAAGGGGGAGATTGTTAGAACAAAATTTGTTCATGACATATAATCCTTGGGTTTTGATGATAACAAAAGTATTAAAAGAACAATGGTATTATTTGATGTGTGTTTCACGTATGCAGATTCTAATGCTTAAAGATATACATTCAGAATTTGATATAAGGACACACTTGAGAGGAACTGAATTACTAGCTTCTGGTGGTGCAGAATCTGAAGAACACTCTCTAAGTGATGTCTGGCGTAGACTCTGAAGCTGAAGGTCTCAGCATCAGAAGAAGCAACATATTGTCTCTACACTTGGTGAATGTAATTGGCTTCTGGTGATCTTTCAGAGTTAGTGATAAAGCTGAAGATATCCGTACTGCAGAAAACAAGTTACATTGTCAAATCAGTTTCTCAGCTAGAGTCTAAATCACAAGGCTCAAGAAGAGTTGATATGCTTTACGGATATCTACTCTCAACGGCTCTATAGTATAAGATCTCGTGAAAGATGCAATGGTTAAAAATGTTACACAATGGATCAAGATCTTTTGGTGTATCTATCTTTAACGTCTCTTGTACTATGGAGAAAGCAAAGACACATGATTAAGTTATCTCTTCCAATGACTAGTCTTCTGCAACTGCTATATAAGTAGCTGAAGGTTCAAACTAAATCTTTAATAAGGATCAACCAGATGGAGGAATAATAAGATCAACAATGAAGCAACACAATCGAGTATGCAGAATCTATTGTTATTTGTTGTAAATTATAAAAACCTTAAGATTTCTTAAGCATTGAATATCTTAGAAATCATAAGATAAAGTCTCTGATGTTTGTATCAAGTACACCTTATTCTCTATTCTGCTGAATATGTTGTTTAGCAGTTTAGATAAAGTCTCTTTCTATGTGCTTGAGCACCTAAGTCTCGCGTCAAGATGCTTGAGCCATGTAAGTCTCCTGTTATGTGCTAGAGCATTGAAAGTCTTAATCAAGTGGATTGATTGAGCACCTAAGTCTCTCACCAAGATTCTTGAGCCATGTAAGTCTTCTGCTATGTGCTAGAGCATTGAAAGTCTTAATCAAATGGATTGATTGAGCACCTAAGTCTCTCGCCAAGATGCTTGAGCCATGTAAGTCTCCTGCTATGTACTAGAGCATTGAAAGTTTTAATCAAATGGATTGATTGAGCACTTAAGTCTCTCGCCAATTGCTTGAGCTATGTAAGCCTCCTGCTATGTGCTAGAGCATTGAAAGTCTTAATCAAGTATATTGATTGAGCAAGGAAGTCTTGGACTGTGAGTCTGAGTAGAAGTATTGGGTTCGTGTAACCTGAGCAAGGAAGTCTTGGACCGAGGGTATGAGTAGGAAGTCTTGGATTCGTGGAATCTAAGTAGAAGTCTTGGGCCCGAGGGGCTTGAGCAGAAGTCTTGAACCTGAGGGGTTTAAGCAGGAAGTCTCGGGTCTGAGGGACCTGAGCAGTAAAGTCTTATGCTGCTGGTCTAAGCAAGGAAGTCTTGAGCCTTAGGGGTTTAAGTAAGAAGTTTTGGGTTGAGGGTCTGAGTAATGTAAAGTCTTATGCTAAATGCATAAGCAATTGTAATCATGATTTGATTATAATGAAAATCTCTTGTGATACAAGGGGACTAGACTACTCTCAGTTTGGGAGGAACCAGTATAAATCTCTGTGTGTTATATTATTATTTATTTACTTATGTTAACATTCTGCTGCTTAATATACTCAGAATCTGAACACCAGTTTAGATTCTGAACTCTGATCAGAAGTAAAGTTAGAAAATGGAAAACACAATTCAACCCCCTTTCTTGTGTATTTTTCCTCACCTTCAGAAAAGATACTGAAGAAAAATATTAGAAAACAAAAAAGAAATGTTTAAAAAGATAAAAGGGTGTTCTAAATCCTAAATCCTAAGGTTTTTGCTATAGAAGCTCCAAGATAGTCTTCAGATCAGAGTTCATTTCATCTTGTCTTGTAGCAACAACCTGCAACTTAACATCCATTTCTTCTTGTTTGGCAGCAACATAAGACACCTTCTTCTCCAAGTGATCCTGCCTTTGACTAGAAGAAGCTACAAACTCAAAAGAGAAAGACTTCAAATTCTACAGAGCTGTCTCTACAAAGGCTCTAAGAGAGTCCCATTTAGATGCATATATTATGGGATCATATGTTATGAGCCTCTCAATAACCAAGTTCTTAATTATATCTAAGATAAAAGTTTTAAATTCTTCCATTTGGTAGTTAATGTGAGGTGGCAGGTTTAAGTTTAAATTGGTAAGAGTGTGAGGTACATAGGGGTTAGGTAGATGTATTGTATTAGATTCTGACACAACATCTTCTTCCCTTGAAGGTGAGTTGTGATGTTCAGATGGTTATGAGGTTTAGACAGGAAGGGTTCTATCATGGAGTGGTTAGTTGTGAACACTTGTAGAGGTTGGTTTAAAGTTACATTATCAACCTCATTCTGAGTATTATTTTCAGGTTGAGACTGTTCAAAAATTAGTTGAGGTGCAGGACTGGTGTGAGTGGAAATATTTTGTTCAGTTGTTGGTTGGTCTTGGATTCCGTGTTCTGATAAAAATTAAACAGGGATATCCGTTTAGACAAGGTTTGGCTAGGGAGGGTCAACATAAGGTTTAGTTTTCATAGGGATCGATTGAAGAGGCCTGATGTTGAGAGGACTCAAGTTTGATGAGCCAAAATCATAACTTTAGTTAGTGCTGGAAGACTTAGCACTAGAGACCTCAATTGGTGGTTCAAGCATGATATTGAAGGGTGTTAGTTGTTCTGAATAAGAAACACGGGCAAGCTGGTTATGGTCAGAAGATGATTCACCAGCTAGATGATTTGTAAAATACCCTAGAATAGATGTTGTAGGAATATTTTCTTGTTGAGAGAAATACCTTAGCATATGAACTATGGTAATAGTATCTGATTTATAAGTTTTTTTAGGAGACGAAGTGACATGACCAATAGATAAGTCATATTGAGGTGAAGGGGTTTAATCTGATAAGGGTTTTGGTGATGGAGGTGGTGTTGGTGTGGGATATTTAGTCATGAATGGGGGAATTGGAAGGATTTAAATTATTATATGGGATAAAGTTCAGATGAATACTTGTGTTCACAGCATCTACAACAACTGAAGTAGGTAGAAGTTCCTTCTTAGTGGTCACATGAGTCTGAGCAACAGTTTCTTCTGCCAAATCAGAGGTACTAATAGCAAAAGGACCCTTAGCTTTCTTCTCTATAACTTCTGTCATAACCTCAGCTTCTATATGCAACTGAAGAGCTTCAACAATTAAAGGTTCATCCATTACCTTATTAAGTATATCAACAACAATTAGTCTTACTCCTTCTTGAACATCCTCAGTAGGAATGTTCCAAGCATCCTTATTACATCTTTTGTCCTCCTAAGAAAAAGTTGTTCATCATCATCAACAACTAGTAGCACCATCTTCCTCAAATTCTTCTTCTTAACAAGTAGTTCAGAAGTGGTTTCTTTCTGACGAGTCTTGCCAGTGGCTCCTCTCTTAGTCTTGGTATGCCTCAAGACAGTTGTGGAGGCAAATTTTTGAACATCCTTCTGCACTTCTATCAGATGTACAACCTTCCTCTTAGGTGATTTCTGGACCACCTTTTCAGATTCAAAAGCACACTTCTTCTTATTTATTGAAGGCTTGTACACACTACCTTCAGGAGTATTAGGAATGACATCCATGGCCAGAGTTACTCCAGTAACTTTTCTAATCAAATTGATGTACTCTAGAATAACTTCAGGATTATCCATCTTGGAGATGGATGAAAAATCATCAATATATTCAGGTTGTCATTCCCGATTCTGAGGCTTGAAGGGGGGTGACTCACATCTTTCTTTTTGATAATGTTCATATTTCCTAGAACAATATTCACCTAGTGGGCTGACATCATCATCATCTTGACGTTTCTTTCAACCATCACCTTGAAAACGTGCGTTTCCCACTCTCCCATACCTCCACTCATCATGGCGCTGAATTCGTAGGGTAGTGTGGGTACGTCTAGCTAGTTGCCTTAACTCTTCCTCTAGGAAAGTGCCACGTGACACTTGCTCTGTGTCAACTGCTCAGTTGAGGAGACTGAAGAGTCTTGATCTTTCCACTATAAAAACCCTTTATCTCCTATTTCAAAACTTTTTCCAGCACCTTCCTAAAAAATTTTTGCTGTAGAGACAATTTCTTAAAAAAAAACTCAAAGTCTTTCAACAATGGCACCTTTGAACAAGAACCTCAAAGCTTCCAAGGAACCTCTTCCTCTAGCTTACATGCTGAATAGTGCCACTGTAATAGGGAATCGGGAGTATGTTCCAGAACCCCCAAACTTTGACGGAAAGCTTTGAATTTACAAGTCTCAGGTACTCGTCCGTTTTACCATTTCTGGATCTGACCATGCTCTTATGGGTCATACGCTTGACCCTATAGAGGGTCTTACTAAGTTTAGAGACTTCTTTCATGATTACCATATGACCAAACCCATAGTTAGCATTAAATAACCCATGGACTTAGAATACCAAACCAAAACTCTGCGAGTTTTTTGCTCAGCTCCCTCAACCAAAAAACATAACGACTATATCTCATGGTTGGATAAAATAGAAGCCCATATGAGTAATGTTTGGAAAGAAATGGGCATCTTCGACCTGATCCAATTATCGAGGACTGGCCCGGCGTATTGCCAAAACGTGTTTGTCGCATCCCTTTACTATTTGAAGAGCACGCATAACACCTTCCAACTTCCGTGCAGAATGTTGACACCCACGCTCTTCGACGTGGCGACAATTACCATCCTTCGCCCTGATGGTGGCAACTTCGACCCCACTGATCAAGATGAAGACAACATTGAGTTCAAAAGTAATCGCGTCGGCTTCACCAGATACATTGTATACTATCATGTCACCGATGCTCCCGAAATCACCGCTAAAGAACACACTGCCTTCTTGGCTTTGTGGGTGTCTAGGTGCGTTTTATGTTGTCGATCCCTGAATGTAGTGAAGAGATATTTGACCCTTTCCAACCAACTACATGAAGGAAAATATGTGTGTCTCAGCCAACTCATCCTAATATCTTTGTATGCATCTCTGGGAGAAGCCACTGAAGCCCTCATTGAAAATTGAATTCCCTCACGACACTGACCGTATCATCAGCGGTCGAAGCATTGAAGGTATCCGTTTGAATCTCCTTACTCCCACTGATAAAAACAGGTCAGACCGGGAAGCATTCTGCTCTTACTTAACGATGTTTGCCAAACATTATAACTTCACTTCAACTATGTCCCCTTTCGCCAAAAGGACTAATGGACCAGAATGGTTTACCTGATTGCTTTCAGGCGCTAGCAAAAAAGAAAAGGAATCTAAAAAGATTTGGTCATCATTCTTGACACCTAAACTCTTTCCTTCTGACTCGAGCCTTCTAAAGATCGCGTAAGAATCATCAGCTATCAACCCAATTTGGTAGCACGCCAGTTTGGAATTAGCCAAACTATTCCTCGCCTGTTTTTTAGGAAGAAAAGTGAATTATGCCTCAGTACTGTGGACTACTCTGAGGACGATTACCTCCAATGGTTTGCTCGACATGCTGGTTCCAACCTACTCTCATCCTCTTTGGCTTTGAGCCAACTTATTATTGTGCTCCAGAGTTTGATACTTGGTAGAGAGCCTATTATGCCCAAGAATTCATGGATGTTGTAACAGTATGACAACATCTCACTGATGCTTTTTCTTCTTTGTAGCAAAAATTCAAAAAAGGTAGATCAAGCACATCAAGGAGATTCAAGGTTTCTAGAAATATTTTGAAACTGTATACGACCCAAATGACCTTAGACGGACAATCAGCGAGGCATCCAAGACTCTGAAGGACAAAATGCAAGCGAAACTTCTCGATTTGAAAATTCTGGATTATGTAAAAAACATATATGATTTTTCCCTCAAGTTTTTCCTCCTAAATTCCCCCATTGCAAATAGGTTACATGGCTCTGGCATCTCTTCTTCTTTCCCACGGTGGTTCGTTTGTGGGGAATTCTTGAAGGTTTATAAAAACGAGAGTCTAAAACCTGCACAGCGAGTGACTCCGACTAAGATGGATCTATACAGTTTCAAAAGCCACCTTCATGTTGACATAAATCATGTCAATGTCGAAACCTCGATACATGAGGGTGAGGAAAGCAAATAAATCTTTTTCATAAATCTTCTCCTTCTTCTACTTTCCATTCTTTAAATTTTGAGCTTGTTTCTGTTTGCCCTTAGCCGTCGAACAAAGGAAAAGGATGAGGGATGCTACCAATGCTCAAGTGGCACTTACCCAGTCTAAGGTCGAGGGGACCTCTTTTAAACTTGCCCAGGTATGCCTTTCAATGATATACGAGATTTTTTGACGTTTGGTATTTTGTATCTTATGCATTCGTTATCTATCTAAAATTTCCTATATTCTTACCCTGCAGGTTGATGGTACTACCGCAGAGGGTGGGTCTGTCGCTACAGTCGCTGGACCCATTCCTGTGAACGAGTCATCTCCAAAGCCTCCTCCACACAAGAAGAAAACTAGAAGTGGTGGTGCAAAGAAAATCCCATCCAGTCCTAAGGTGGCTCATACTCCCAAAGTTAAACAAGGAAAGAAAGCTCCTACTGGTAAAGTTATGAAGGCAGCCCCTACGACTAGAAAATTGGCGTCGAACTAGAGTGCCAACTCTAGCCCTGACGGAGACGCCTTAAAGGTGAATTCAGCATCTACCTTGCTTTCTATCTCTTATGTATAATATTGACGAATACCTTTTTTGTAAGACAACCCTACGGACCAACCTGCGTCTGTATCGACTGCTAAACCGACCCCTATAAAAAGCTCGCCAGCACACCAACCTTCCAAGACCACAGTTGTTGTTGTTGACGAAGTTAATAAGCCTACAGAAATTTTTAACAACACTTCTCATCAATCAACTGGCAAAGCTTCTCTTATTGATTAGACTTCTTCAACATCTGTAAAAGAGGAAGGAACCCAGGGGGACATTGAAGACATGTCTCCAGAAAATACCCTTGACAAAGAAGAGCCTTGACCGAAAACTCCCACTGGGAATCCTTAACCTATCGAAGAAGTCCAACCACAAGAGGAGACTGCTGATACTTCCAAAGACGTCAAACATCCTATTGCCATGATTGCCCCTAATATGGAAAAAGAGAACCCGAATGCCTCGACCGCAAAGATGACTACTCCGCCAGCCACTCCCTTATTGCAAGAAGAAATGAATGCACTGAAGGCAGCCAATCCCAAGGCCTACATAAAAATGGTTCTGAGTAGCAAAGGCAGTTATACCGATAGATGTTCAAGTTCTTCGACCTTATCTGGCGGTGCCACTGGACCTAAGCTTGTTGAAACAATTTTGAAACAGCTAAAGGCCCTTGTTGGGGATGCCAATCTTTTTAAAGCTTTAGAAAAAGACTTCATATATGGCTATAGCATCAAAACTCTTTAGAAGAAACTGGACGTCCCTGATGCTCCTGTCGAAGTGATCGACATTTTAGTTACTTTTGGACCTCTCTTTGACCAAGTTCATGCATACTTTAAACGCATGCATGATGCCAAGACCAAGATGACGCCTAAAGCGGCCGAGATATCTAAGGAGTGGAACTTAGCTAGTGAATTGGACCAGCGCGCAGAAGAACTTGAAGAAAGCCTCCTTCAGGAGAACAACATTGTCGCTACCCAAGATGCCCAAATTGCTGGTTGGAAAAGGGAGATAGAGGCTTGCATAAAAGGGTACAGGATGATGAAGCTGAGAAAACCAATCTCCAAAGAGTCATCCAGATCCAACTAGATGAGGAGACTCAGAAAGGGATTCAATATTTGGAGACGCTCGTCGCCCTTGACAACGAGATTTCAACCAATGGCTCAGTTATTTCTCAGGCTGATTGTCGACTCAACTCAGTCAAAGTTCAGTACGAGCGACTTAATCCTTATTTCCCTTTCTAGGTTCACAACCTGATTTATTTATGTTTACAAAAATTTTGTTTCGCTGCCTGTGGAAACGTTTAACAATTGAGTACTAATGTAAACCTTAAGTATGCCCTTCGTGGCATCTTTACAATGTTAAAGGCTATCAATTCTGAAGCCTTTTTTATTTCTGAAATTTACTGGTTGTTCTGCATCTATATGTATTTCCTGCAAAATCGGTCGATATTGTTTTAAATATTTACCATTTGTTTGCAGGGTTCGACCTTCAGAGGTCAACTATTCAATCTCTTAAAAGTTTGAAACCTGTCTCGGAGGCGAACTCCACCATTTTGTGCCCTTTGAAAATTGAGCCTTGGTCTGAGGTAATAGTTTCAGGTACCCTAAATCTGTATATGATGTGATTTTGGATGAAACTTATCACCCCTTCTTGATCAACATTAGGTAAGGGTGCGACCTCTATCCACTTAGTGAAGTAGTCTATTCCCCTCAGAATAAATTTATGCCCTTTTGACGAAGAGGGTTTGATCTCACCAATAATATCTAAAGCCCAACCTCTAAAAGGCCATGGCTTCACTATCAAATGCAGCTCACTAGCAGGTACGTGTTGGATACCCGAATGCTTCTGGAATTCTTGGCAGCCTTTGGCGAAGTCTATGCAATATTTCAACATAGTTGGCCAATAGGCTCCTAGTCGACATAGCAACCATTTCATCTTGTGACCAGCTTGGTGAGAACCACATGATCCTTTATGTACATAAGAGATCGCCAAGTAGGCTTCAATTTCGCACAAGCACTTTAGAAGTAGTCCTTCAGGCGTCTTCTTCAAAAATTCGTTACCCATGACAACATATCTCAAGGCTCTGTATTTAACCTTCCTATCGGTTGCTCCAATTAGATTTTTTAAATACTCGATTAGGGTTTTCGCCAATCATTTTCTGACATTAAGTCAATGGCCAAAACTTCATAGTTCAAACCCTTGTCAAGCTCCAAGTCCTTTATGTCTTGTGAATCTTCATACTCATGTGCCCCTTAAAGTTTTGATATTGTCGATACCTCTTGAAGGTTTTCCTTTATGATCAATTTCTCTTTAATCTCGACTAGGTCTTCTATCATTTCCCTTGATATTTTGTATCCCGAGGCTATCTGAGCCAAATCATTAGCCTCTTGATTCTCCAGACGAGGGATGTGATTGATTGAAACATGGTCGAAACGTTTCAACAAAAGGTTAGCTCTGACAAAGTATAACATCAAATTCTCCTTGATACATTTATACTCCTTCTTTAACTTCCGAATTACTAGTTCCGAATCTCCTTTAATCTCAACATAACTTTCCCCTAAATCCAATAAAATATGGAGGCCTGTTACCATTGCTTCATATTCGACCTTGTTATTGGAGCATGCACCCTTAATATTATATCTGAACTTTTTCGGTATGCTATCCGGTGAAAGGATAAAAATACCCTCCCCAGAACTATCCTTGTGCTTTTAACCGTCGAAGTACAACCTCCACGGTTTAGTTCCCACACATGCCTCTACTGTCTCGACCACTGAATGGTTAACAATAAAGTTTGCGACAATTTGTCTTTTTACTGATTTCAAAGGACAATATGTCAATGAATACTCAGTGAGAGCTAAGGCCTACTTTCCTATTCGACTATGTAAAATAGGTTTTGATAGCATGTGTTTAATAACTTCAAAATGAGAATAAACGTAAACTTCGACCGGTTTAAAATAATGCTTTAATTTTGTACATGAAAAGTCCAGGCACAAACATAATTTCTCAATCCAGTTATACCTAGTTTTCGCGTCTATTAAGATTCGACTGAGGTAATATATGGCTCGTTCGACGCCATTATCATCCTTCTGAGCTAACATACTGCCTATGGTTCAATCTGACGCGACTATGTACAATTTCATGCTCCTATTTCTACTTGGAGGTAGCAACACTAGAGGCTTCATTAAATATTGCTTGATGTTGTCAAAAGCCTCTTGTTGTTCAAATCCCCAAATAAAGTCGGTATCTTTCTTGAATCGAAGTAGTGGCGAGAACGACTAGATTTTACCACTTAGGTTGGAGATGAACCTTCTCATGAAATTGATCTTTCCCAACAAATATTGGAGTTGCTTCTTTGTCAAAGGAGGCTTGAGATCTACAATTGATTTTGTCTTGTTCTGATTGACCTCTATGCCTTTCTTGTGCACCAAGAATCCTAAGAAATACCCTGCACAAACACAAAAAGTGCATTTCAACGGGTTCATTTTCAATCCATATTTCCTCATCCTTTGAAAGGATTGTCGAAGATCGTCTAAGTGACCATTTTCTGAGGAGGATTTTATAACAATATCATCGATATAGATTTGCATAAAAGTCTCGATGAAATCATGAAACATGGAATTCATGACTCATTGATAAGTCGCCCCAACATTTTTCAGACTGAAGGGCATCATTATCCATTCATAAGTGCCTAACGCACCTGGGCATCAAAACGCCGTTTTAGGTACATCTTCTTCAACTATAAAGATTTGATTATACCCAGAGTATCCATCTAACATACTTAAGTATTCATGTCATGCGGCTGAATCAACCAACATCTCTGCCACGGGCATGGGGTCCTCGTCTTTAGGCGTAGCATTATTTAAATCCCTAAAGTTTATGCAAACTCTAAGCGTACCATTTTTCTTTATAACCCGAACAATATTGGCTAACCATTCGACGTACCTGTCTGTTCTTATGAATTTACTCCTGAGAAGCTTTTCAATCTCTTCCTTGATTTTCGTCATTATTTTTGGCGTGAACCTCCTTGGCAACTGTTTCACCGGTTTTTCCAAGGTCGAATTGGTAGTTTCAATTCCACCATGTATCGACTTAGCCCTGGCATCTCGTTGTAATCCTATGCAAAGCAGTCTTTATATTCTTTGAGCAACTCGACCACCCTTTTCTTCATACCTGGATCTATCCTAGCACTAATGTATGTTGGTCGCTTCACTTCTCCTTCGTCGAAGTCTATCTCTTCTAAAGGATCTTGGGCTCGCATCTTTTTGTTAGTGTCAAGTGGGTATTTTTCAAACCCCAATGGCTCGTTGTCATAAATGCAATCGAGCCTCCGGTTTTCCGAAGCTGTTGTCTGGCCCATAGCGCCACCTTCAATGTTCTCGGAGCTTTTGACATTGGCTTCAAAATCTAAATTCTGAGACACCCCAGCCTTTAGGGGCAATTTTATTCTATTTTCAGCCATATAGGCCAAAATTTGAGCCAGAGAACTTGACTCAACAGTCATCTTCGTTGACTAATGTCCACCCTGTAGGGGGCAGACTTGCTTCCTCGTCAGGTTCGTTCCCTACCTGTTCCTTGTCCCAGATAAACCCATAGTTTGTGTAGGTTCAAGGAGTAAGTCGGGTATTTCCCAGAGGTATATATCTCTTCTGCAACATAACATGGAGGTATCTTCGCCAAATTTCTGTCAAAATATTTCTTTCCGACATTTCCTATCTCAGATTTATAATAGCTTTAGTCGGCCTCTATGTTCTCGACGATCCCATCTTCCCTTCAGATGGCCACCCTTTGGTGCATCGTCGAACGCACTACTCCAATTTCGTGTATCCACTCACGTCCAAGCAGCAAATTGTAATTGGCATTAGACTTGATAACCATAAATAACATTAGTCTGGATGTCAAACTAACTGATAGGTCGACCTGGATCACACCTAGTATGTTACTGGTCTTGCCCTCATAATTGAACAACACCATATTATGGGGCCTAAGATCCTTATCGATCTTTTGAATTTTCTTGAATACTGAATAGGACATTAAGTTGATCGCCAAACCTCCATCGACAAACACTTTATTAATGGCCTTGGCGTCCACCTTTGCCCTAATGAATGGCGGCTTCGGGTGATATAACATGCCAGGATCAAGCCTTTCAAAAACTGTCTGTTGTTCTTCGACCACGTCATTATTCATGATGTAGTAACAGAGAGGCTTATAGTTTATAGCCTCGTGTTGAACAAAATCTTCCTCGACCTTAGAAACGTATGACACCCAGTTGTATTCGACAGGTAGCACTGACACTATTCCACAATTAATTTGGAGGTCATCTTCTGACTCTCCCTTGAAGTTATCTTCAACCATATCATCATCTGACCCAGGTGTGTGCTATGAATCTTTCTCCATAGGTCAGAGAGTATAATAGGGCATATAGGCATCCTTAGGCAGAGGGGAATATTCAGGATCTTCGTCCTTAGGCTGGGGAGTGAAATGGGGCTCCTCTTCTTTTGTCTAAGGAATGTAATCTGCAGCTTTATCCTCAGACTGAGGGGAGTATTCATGAGTTTTCTCCATAATTCTAAGTCCCCCTTTGATTATGGGGGCATTCAAAGCTGTCTTCGGAACAAGATTCAGTTGTTCCTCTTTATTGAACCTTTTAGAGTAGGGTTTCTCATTAGTTTTTGACGTAGATGCATTGCATTTTTCACCTGGGGCACCACACCCAGTTATCAAAGCTTCTCTTTCAGCCTTCTTCTTCCTCTGTTGACACCTCCACTGGGTACATGTCATATGATTCTTACCCTTGTAGGTCGTAGGGACGTAAGCATTTCCCTTTGTCTCTTTCTGGGCTTTATTACTTGGCATTCCGACCTTGGGGTTGACCTCCTTCCACTTCGGATGATTCGCCCCCTTTCGGTTGAGGGGCTTCACCCACTTCTCTTTGGGTGCGCTTGCTGGTGGTCTGAAAATTTTCCGTCAAGGCTGTTGAAACTTCCTCCTGTATTCTTCGTTCCTACAAGGTCTTCCCTCTAGTTTGGAACGAACCTAGATGTTTGACTTCCACCCCGTCCACTTCTGGGGTCGACCCTCCTAGAGCTTTCCAGTTTCTTTGCCTTTTCTTCATCAAACACGACACTACAATGTGGGCACAATATGGTCTTAGAATCATTGAGCTTACAGCGCTCAAGGAAATCAATTAATCCCTATTCAGACTAGGGATGGACCTCTTGCAAGTCAAAATCAATAATAACGGAGATTTGTTCTCCCTTGTCGACAACCATGTTGGAGCCATCAACAGCTTCCACCATCAAGATCTCTATGGGTTCAGCATAATGGGCCTCCTCCATCTGCATGGGGTCTGAGTCCACTTTCATTGATGACTTTGGCTTTTTTCCAAATTGCAATCTTCCATCATTCAAAGCTTTTTGGACCAAATCCCTGAAAAGCACACATTGAGAAGTTTTATGACCCAAAAAATAATGGTAATTACAAAAACCCTTCTTCTTCCTTTCCTCTACAAGAGGATTTTTCAAACCAGGAGGTACTATAATATGACAATTTTTTACTAAAAAATCAAATATTTCATCGCATTTTGTAATGTCAAAAGTGTAGGTTCTAGTGGCAAACTTCTCATTTTTATTGATCTCGACAGGATTCTTCTCGTTGGATGGTTTTAATAACTTACACACATAAGGGGGACCTGGATTTAGTTAAGCCACATTGACATCCCCTTCTTTAGAGCCATCGTCACCTACGTCGGAGACATAATCATCTGCCTCTATGTAAGCAACTTTGTCTTTTTTGTGATATTTACTTGTTCTGGGCTTTTCAGCTTTTAGGTATTTGACTTGTGAACCTTATCCTCTAGTTCTGTCATGTCCCTAAGATATTGAGTATCTAACTTCTTTCTAATTGAATTGTCTAGGCCACTAGCAGACATTTCGACCAACTCATGCTCGGGCACCTAGGTAAAACACCATTCCTTAAGAAGTCTGAACCTATTCAAATAGTCATCTATCGACTCAGAGACTTTTCGCCTAACACTCTCCAACTCCTTTAGACTAATTTTCGACTACCCCAGATAAAACTATTCATGGAGTAGCCTTTCTAACAGGCTCCATGATTGAACAGAGTGAGAAGGGAGAGCTGTGAACCAAATAAAGGCATTCTTTGTCAAAGAATTCAGGAAGTATTTCATCTTCAAATTCTCGTTGTTTGCTATGTCGCCAGCCTCAGTTTGATACCGAAAAACTTGTTCTACTGTCGACTCGTTGGTGTCTCCAGCGAACTTGGTCAACTTTGGGACTTTGCAACCCTTGGGTAACTCTGATTGTAGAACATATTATGATAAAGGAGATATAAAATTTGGTCGGTGGACTCCCACATTAAGGCCATTTTGGGCCAAAATTCGTTCGACCATATTTGTTATATTATTATGCCCTGCGAAATTGTTTTGCTGGACATACCTAAGCACTTGGTCAACATTCTGATTCCTCTGAACCATCAGAGGTCTGGGTTGTTTTGTTCTATTTGTTCTACCTCTTCCCTGCTTGGGGGAGGTTCTTGCTATAACCCTTGGTTTAGGCCGGCAGTTGTAACACCCTTTTCTACCCCACAATTATCGCAGCGGAATAAACATAAAATCATAGAAAAATCAGAATCACCTCAAAGGGTGCATATTTCTCAATAAATTCAAATCAACAAAATTGCTCCGTAAACAACGGGTTTTCCTCAAAATAACTCAAAATGCCTTCAAAGGGCAGCAGAACCACCATAACCACAAAAATCCCACAAAAGGGTTTATTAAAATAAACCATAGTCATCAAATTATCAATAAAATAACAGCCAAATAAAACTCAACATGGTTCGACTCAACGACCCAACCTGATGTTACACTATCAGAACAAGACCCTCTACATCGACCAAAACGCAAATAACTTCAAAAGTCCTCAAAAGCATCCACAACTAATCCTGATCACCTACACGTTACCTACGTGGAGGCAACATTCAAACAGGCAGGGTGAGTAATATAATTCATTATAATCAATATAAAATAAGATATGCATAAAAATGGCGTCATCATCATATACAACATCATCAGAGTCATCACAGGCAAACATCAAAGCACGACATCATAAATCACAACAATATGCCACATAAATGCAATGCACAATAAGACTCATGCATGTGGTACTAATCGTCACAATCGATGGACGCTTAGGCCATCACCCTCCAAAGATCCCCGTCATTAGGATTGGTTCCACACATGAACCGGAGCATGTCATAAACCACTTCACATCCACACAATGGGATGGAAGCCACAATAGACCAAAGTCTAACCTCATCATCACTGGACCGAAGTCCTAACATCATCATCAAAATATTCTATGAATGCATGATACACAATGTCAATAATCATCATCGTCAATAAAATCATTATGTGCATCATTATTCATCAAAATATCATGTTAATCATGTCATCAAATATACGTCAAAACATCACGAAATCATCACGTCATAATCATCATTAACATCAATAACATCATGGTAAATCATCAGAAAAAACACAGCACCGAAACATCAGAACATCACAGAAATCATAAACAAAATTTCACGAACAACAGGGTTCGCTACTGAGTTTGCCTTGCAAACATATTCGCTTTGGCGTTCACTTTACGAAGCTGCCAGCGAATCCCCATCCCCATACAAAAACCAGAGAGTTCCTCCTTCTGCCTCTCCTCGCTGCCTCTATTTGCTAGGCGAAGCCGTTCGCTGGGACGTTCACCTTGCGAGGCCCACAAGTCACCTCTCAGAGTCATCTCAGTACCATCACACACTCATCGCGCATTCGCTGCGCTGCTCGTTTTGCGAGCCTGGGCGAACATTCGCCTTGCAAACTAGCGATTTCTGCAATCGCTGCTACGCATCAGTAGCACTTCAGTCCACCAAATCCCTACGGGTTCAACCTCAATTCTCCCCAAAACATCACCAAAACAGTCTTAAAGCATCATGGCACTCAAAGGCATAAAACCTACGACATTTAGGTCGATTATTTCACTATTCTAACTTGAAATACCTAAACACTCACAAATTCTCAAGATTCCCATAAACCCCATAAATCCCTTTCTCATACAAAATCCCACATATCATCAAAAAAGGTTTAGCCTCGAAGGCTTATTTTTACCCGAATCAATTCAACCCTTAATAATCCATCATCGATCCTCAGAAATACCCCTAAATCATCAATAACTCATAACCCTTCAAAAACCCCAAAAACCTCAAGATCCACTTTAAACACACCACTCCTATATTGAAAACAATGAAAGACAATACTCCCTATACCGTAGATTGTCGTTCCGAAGCTTTTCTCTATTGAGCCTTTGGAAATCTTCCCGAATCCTCGCCTTTTCCTTTTTCCTCAGAGCTCTGCACTTTCTCCTTATTTTCACGATCTAACCAAATGAACCCTATTCCTCTCCAATTCCTTTTTGTTAAACCCTTGGGCTCTCAAAATGGGCTTTCCCCATAATACCCTCACTAATCCTGCTCAAAAGTCCATCTTACCCTTAATTTCTCTAATATTATTTAAATTAATAATAATACTAATATATTCATATTATAAACTATTATTTAATTTAAATTAACCAAAACTCCACCAAAATACTGACATCGACACAAACTACCAAAATTCACCGAAAATTAACAAATATTATATTTAAATAAATTAAATTAATATTCTAATAAATTTGGGGTGTTACAACTCTCCCCCACTTAAAGAATTTTTGCCCTAAAAAATTACCTCAAGGAAATAGAGTCGCATACGACTCCCTCATCTGATCTTCGCGTTCCCAAGTCCAACTTTCGCCAGCTGGTCCGTCCCACAACACCTTCACCAAAGTTATGCCGTTACCCCACAGTTGCTTCATCTCTCGACCGTCAATCCGTAAAGGTAAAGCTTCTACTGTCAGGTTATCCCTCACTTGTACATCATCCATCTGAATCACATGCAACGGATCCGGAACATACTTCCTCAACTGAGACACATGGAACACGTCATGCAAATTTGCAAGTGACGGCGGTAAAGCAATTCAATAGGCTACCTCTCCTATCCTCTGCAAGATTTGGTATGGACCAACAAAACATGGAGTGAGCTTCCTAGACTTCAAAGCTCGACCCACACCAGTCACTGGCGTCACCCTCAAAAACACGTGATCTCCCTCTTGGAATTCAAGTGTCTTCCTCCTCTTATCATGATAGCTCTTTTGGCGACTTTGCGACGCTCTCATCCTTTCTTGGATCATCTTAATCTTCTCGGTCGTATCTTGCACAATCTCAGGCCTGAGTACAACACTCTCGCCCGACTCATACCAACACAAAGGAGTCCTACACCTTCTCCCATACAAAGCTTCATAGGGCGCCATTCCGATACTAGCATGAAAACTGTTATTGTACGTGAACTCAATCAACGGTAAATGGCTATCCCAAGATCCTCCATGATCCAACACATAAGCTCTCAGCAAATCCTCTAAGGATTGGATAGTCCTTTCTGTCTGACCGTCCGTCTGCGGATGATAGGCAGAACTCATCCTCAACTTAGTACCCAAAGCCTCTTGCAAGCTCTTCCAGAACCTCGGTGTAAATATCGAATCTCTATCCGACACAATACTCAAAGGTATCCCATGTAACTTCACAATCTCCTCAATATACATCTCGGCTAAGTTCTGCATAGAATGATTAATCTTCATCGGAAATAAATGAGCCGATTTAGTTAATCTATCCACAATCACCCAAATGGAATCATTTCCCTTAGCAGTATTTGGAAATCCCACCACAAAATCCATGGAAATACTATCCCACTTCCATTCTGGAATTCTCAACGCCTGCATCATACCTAAAGGCTTCTGATGCTTAATCTCCGACTTCTGACAAGTCAAACACGCATAAATAAACTCCGCAACATCCTTCTTCATACCCGGCCACCAAAATAACTTTTTCAAATCTTGGTACATCTTCGTAGCACCAGGATGAATACTCAACCTACTTCGATGTCCTTCCTCAAGAATGCTCTTCTTAATATCTGGAACATCTGGAACACACACCCTGTCTCTGAACATCATCACACCATTCTCGTCAATTCGGAATTCTCCTCCGTTACCTTGGTTGATCAAGGTCAACTGGTCAACTAACTTCAAGTTAGATTGTTGTCCCACTCTGATCTCTTCTAGAATACCACTAGTCAACTTCAACATTCCTAACTTCACACTGTCAGGAGTCTCTTCACATACCAAACTCAAATCGCTGAATTGCTCAATTAATTCTAATTCTATCACCATAAGCATCGACATATGCAATGACTTTCTGCTCAATGCATCAACCACTACATTTGGTTTACCCAAATGATAACTCAAATCAAAATCAAAATCCTTCAACATCTCTAACCACCTTCTCTGCCTCATATTCAATTCTTTCTGATCAAATAAGTACTTCAGACTTTTATGATCACTGAACACTTTAAAATTAGAGCCAAACAGATAATGCCTCCAAATTTTCAACATAAACACCACAGCGGCCAATTCCAAGTCATGTGTAGGATAATTCCTCTCATGAACTCACAATTGTCTCGAAGCATAGGCAACAACTTGTCCATTCTGCATCAATACTCCACCAAGACCCATCTTCAACGCATCACAATACACCACAAAAGATTCACTCGGATTAGGCAAAATCAGCACTGGAGTGGTCGTTAATCTCTTCTTCAATTCCACAAAACTCTCTTCGCAAGCTACATCCCACACAAAAGCCTGACCCTTTTGAGTCAACTGAGTCAAAGGTAATGCCAACTTAGAAAAGCCCTCGAAGTCAACTGAGAACTGCCAGCGAATCCTCATCCCTATACAAAAACCAGAGAGTTCCTTATTCTGTCTCTCCTCGCTGCCTCTATTCGCTAGGTGAAGCCCTTCGTTGGGACGTTCACCTTGCGAGCCCCAAAAGTCACCTCCCAGAGTCATCTCAGTACCATCACACACTCATCGCGCATTTGCTGCGTTGCTCGCTTTGCGAACATTCGCCTTGTGAATGAGTTGTTCGCCTTGCGAACTAGCGATTTCTGCAATCGCTGCTACGCATTAGTGTAATACCCCAAATTTTGACCACTTAGATTTCCCATCATTGTGAAAATCATCATCACAATATGGATGAACCATCATGCTTCATCAGTCTCCCCAAAGATGGGTGAGCATCCAATACATTCAAAATTAGGGTTTCAAGCCCTCTCTGAGTGCTTAGACAAAGGATCAATCAAGAAATGACATGATTTTCAACTTTTCTAATCTCTCAAACATCCACAATGGATCAAAAAGGACTCCCACTTCAAGGATTAAGCACAAGGCTGCTCCCTTCTAGGTGGATCAAGTCTCAAGATCGACAGTGTCACCAAATTAGGGTTTTGGTCGACCAGGGCCTCCAGATGGAAATTTTCATCTGGGCACAAGGCAATGATCCAAAAAATGACCTAATATACTTCATGGAACCTCATGAACCCATGCATCAAGTCAATTTTGCCTCAGGGGATGCATTCATCAAAAATCAGGAATTAGGGTTTCTTGACCTAATTCACCCCTAAGTTGACTTTTGGGACAAAACATGAGCCAAGACCTCAAGACATGATTTGAGGGTCTCTAATATACCATATTGATCCATTTGGAACAATGGATTGATCCAAGAAGCTTGAGCAACAAGTCTCAATTTCATCTGCACCACAATTAAGGTTTTAAGAGAAAAGTCAACTGTAACTTTGACTTTTGACCAAGACATGCTCCCAAACCCTAATACATGATTGAATATACCCTATGACACCCATGGAACATGTCCATCAAGTTTGATTTAGGTCAAGGACATGATTTCCTGAAGAATTGCACAGTTTGGAATTCATCTGATAAAAAGTCAACTGTGCACAAAAGTCAACTTTGACTTTTTGAGATTTTTCACCAAAATGGATTTTTAACCCTAAAATGATGTTAATGTATGATTTGAATCATCATTCATCAAGAAAAATCAAGAAAAGTGAGATAACTTGTAAAAGGGGTAACCATAAAACTTAGAAATTTTTCTAAGTTAAAAATAAAGTGGCAAAGGTACCAACTTTGGAGGACCATAACTCCTAAACCACAAGGCCATTTTTTCTCATCCAAAGATGGATTTGTAGCCCTCACTATCACCTACAAAAACTTCAACTACAAGTCATTCCAATTCATTAAGGATTTTGAGTTATGGAGTGATCAAAGTGGCTGAAAAGTGAAAATGTCACTTTTTCCAACACTTAGTGAAATTTTCACTAAGTCAGATTTTGCTTCACTTTTTGCCAAATGTAGGGGGATTTTTCACTTGGAATCAAAAGAGATCAAAACCAAACTTGTTCAAACAGTTGTTATATCATGTAAGAGCTTTCCAAAATGGCCAAGAACATTGCCATATTCAACCTACACCATGAGATACAACATTGCCAAGTTGCCTTGCTGAAATCTGTCAAGGCAAGGCAGAATTTGCAACTTTGGTCGATTTGCCAAAATCAGCCAAATTTAATTGCTCCTATCCACTTGGACACCTCAGAGGATTGAATCTAAAGGGGACAATCACTGAGCCAAGCCTCCAAAGTCCATGGAACAAGAAATAGCATGTTGAACCTAGAATGGCCAAAATAGGGACAAGACTTCAAATTTGGAATGAGGCATTCAATGGAACCATCAAGGTGGCATGGACTGAGCCATTCTCATCTAAAATCAGTCAAGACTTATCCAAGACCAAGGGGACCAAAGCTCTGTGCCCTAACCTCTAGTCAATGGCTAGAGGAGACTTGGATTTTCATTTGCCAACATTGGCCAAACCTACTTACCAGCTGCCATGCACTATTCCTTGCAAAACAAACTTGCTCTACTATAAATAGAGCTCAATTGTGGTCAGTTTGAGTACACCAAAGCCATCTAACAGATGCTTTCCTCAAAATCTCTTCTTTCACTCCAATTTTGCCTTCTAAGGCAAGTCACTATCGGGTTTTGAGTTTGAGAGCAATTCCAATCAAACCAATCACTCACACACCTCACATACATCACATATGAGCTGATCAAACACTTAGATTACTTCTGAAACATCAATTTCATGAAATCACCAGCTGGTTGCTCAAGGTTTTAACCAAAGTGCAGCTGAGGTACCACAAAATGATCCAGCCAATTTCAATCAAGTCCAACCATCCAAACATAATCCATAGGGTGTAGGGAAGCTGTTCAGATCATCACCACTCATCTATAACACCTCCAAATCGAAAATCACTTTGAACTTGCTGTCACGGCTTGGAGGTAAGCACATACTTGGTCATCTCTCAATCTATGCATATTTCCTCGCACAATAATTTGGCCATATGTTCATAATCATGCATGGAATGTTTTCCCTCAATTAATTGCATTGTTTGAATCGTGTATCAAAAATCCTAGCCTTCATGCAGAAATTAGGGTTCTTGAGGTTTCTTCGTGATTTCTTGTTGTATGTTTAATTTAAATGAAATTAAAGTACATAGACATGATCGTGAGGTTGAGGCGAGCATAATGATATGTGGATTGCATGATATGATTAAGTATTCATGGAGATTGGATAGAAAATGCAAATCTGAGAAACCAAGAACACGCGCGTGTTCTTCAGCTTGTTCTTGGCGCCATTTTTAGAAATTCAAATATTTGAATTTTGTGATTTTTGTTTAATTGATTCAAAAATTAATTTCTCTATGAGTTTTAATGATTTTGAGTTGATTCTTTTTTTAATAATTCACAAAAATGTTAAAATATTTTATTTTCACAAAAAATCCCAAAAATATTATTTATTTCATATAATTGATATTTTTGCAAAGAATTAATATTTTGATTATTTTTGGCATTTTAAATATTTTTTCTACATTGATTTTGCAACTTTTAATGCTTTCTAAATATTTGGTAGGTCAATACTTAATTTTTGAAGCATTAATCCAAGATCACAATTTGTTTTCCATGTTTTAAACAATTTTTGATCATTTTAATTGAATTTTTATTCAATTAAATACATTTTGAAAACAAATTAGGGTTTTGGATTAATTCAACCCTCATAAATCACTTTCAAAACTTTTTTGGGCCTCTTGAGAGAGTGTAAGACCCATCCCCCCTTGTACAAAAACATTTTGGGCCTCACTCATTGTATAAGTCCCTCTGTACAAGTAAACGGCGCGATCGTCGCCCGTTAAAAAATAAAAATCATTTGGGCCTCTCCTTGAGCTATAAGACCCATTCAAAACACTTTGGGCCTCTATTAGAGTGTAAGACCCAATCCCCCTTTTAACCAAAACATTTTGGGCCTCACTTATTGTATAAGTCCCTCTGCGTTAAAAGAAAACCTCGGCGCGATCGCCATTTTTAAACGAAAAATCATTTGGGCCTACCCTCGTGTTATAAGCCCCTCTCTTTTCTTTAAACCTTTTTTGGGCCTCTTGAGAGAGTGTAAGACCCAAACCCCTTTTTTTGAAAATCTTTTTGGGCCTCACTTATTGTATAAGTCCCGTTGTATTTCAAAAATCACGGCGCGATCGTCGCCTTTTCAAAATAAAATCATCTGGGCCTCTCCTTGAGCTATAAGACCCATTCAAAACACTTTGGGCCTCTATTAGGGTGTAAGACCCATCCCTTTGTATAGAAAACCTTTTTGGGCCCCAGTCACTTGTATAAGTCCCGCTGTACAAAGTCAAACAGTGCGCTCACTGATAAAACCCTGGGCCTCTCCTTGAGCTGTAAGCCCAAAATCTTTCTTTTTCAAAGCACTTTCTCCTTGGATTTTGAATATACTGTTGTTTTCAATCTTTCTTTGTTGAACAACTAACCAAACAGCATGGAAGCACTACAACCGAGTAAGTGGTTATCGCTTTCATTTACTGCTTTCATATTATAAACTGTATTGTGGGGCTGCTCACTGTAAGTCTCCTTTCACAAACTCATATCTACTGTGTAATAATAGTATAGATATTTCGAGTTTCCCCGGCAACTACGTCTAGAACTAGGTGACGCCGTTTCATTTATTCGTAGAAATAGACGCCTAGATCCCCAATAGGAGCACCAGATACAGTCTTCTCTTCGGCTGTCCTCCTTAGGAATCGTCAAGAAGCTCTACTCCCCAAGATGAATGTATTCTCCGTGAATGGCATCTTTGAGTTTCTTCCAAATTCTCGAACTTTCCTGACTTGATCTATTCCTTGTGGATAGCTTGCCTTGAATGTCTCGGGGTTTGGATACCCACTACGGTCATAATCTTGGACCTTAACTAAGGAACCCTCTTTAAAAGTTAAAAGTCGCTGGATAGTAAACCTCACACGTTTACCAGTGGTTTTTATCTTTAAAAGAGTTATCTCTCCTAATGGAAAGGAGATGATAGACCCACGGGCTTCTTAAAAGCATCAGCCTTCTCTTGGGCATTATTCAAGGACACTACGGCTTCTTAGAAGTATTCACAACCTCCTCTTAGGCTTCGTATAAAGATCTCTTCCTTCGGGAATGATAGCCTCCTCTTGGGCTTCGTACAAGGACCCGTCGGCTTCTCAAAAGTTTCCAGCCTCCTCTTGGGCTTCGTACAAATTGTCCCGACGACCACCTAGAGGTATAGGAACAGAACCTAGTCATCCTCATAGAACAATCCTTTCGTAGAGTCTACTACTGTTTCTCAAAGCATAATACAAAAGAAAAAAACTCTACACTTGGACAGTCTAACTTCCTTGAGTCTCGAAGACATTCTCAAGTGACCCCTTCGTTAGATAGGAAGGAAACCCGCAGACTCGGACAGTCTCAATACCCTTCGGATTTCCCATTCCCTCAAAGAGAAGGAAATATCCCTGATCCTCAAATCAAATTCCTGAGTACAGTGTTGCTCATATAAGAACTGATTTTCTCTTTTAAAATCAGTATATTGGATCTGTCACTCAACTGAAACAAACCTTTAGCCTCCATCTCGGGCTTCGTACGAGATACAAAAACACTCTCTTGTTGAGTATCAAAGACTCTCTTGTTGAGTCAAACTTTTAGCCTCTATCTCGGGCTTCGTACGAGACACAAAGACTCCCTCGTAGAGTCAAACAAACAATAGCCTCCATCTCGGGCTTTATACGAGATACCAAAAGACTCCAACGTTGGGTCAAAAAACTTATAGCCTCTCTCTCGGGCTTTGTACGAGACACAAAATAGCCTCCTCTTAGGCTTTGTATAATGATTTTCCTAGCGGAAATTAGCCTCCTCTTAGGCTTTGTATAAGAAAACCACTGGTTAATCCAATTAAACCTTTTAGCATCAAAGCTGTACCTCGTTCACAGTACACAAACATCAACAACTCCTTTCCTTTCATCTAATCGCTGTAAGCGGCAAGCCTATGGATCATCTATATCCATGCCACTGTCCCTCTTTTAGCATGAGAAATTCCTAAGGAAAGATGGCATTTCTCTACACTGAGTTAAAGTCTTCTCCTTCAGGTTAAAACCCCTTTTTAGGAAATTATGGCATTGCTCGGATCCGCGTATCCCAGTTAAAGTAATTCTCCTTCCCCCTCTTTAGAGGTGACAAATTCTCTCTAAAGTCGAGGTCTTTCAGCTTCACGTCTTGGGCTTTGAACAAGACACAAATAGACCTTTCAGCTTCACATCTTGGGCTTTGAACAAGATACAAACCACCTTTCGCTTCACGTCTTGGGCTTTAAACAAGACACCAAAAACACCCATTTCCTCCCATAGAATAGGAGGAACTACGAATGCTCTGATTTCCCTGTTTCGGTAAACGGGAATACGTAGGCATAAGATCGAAAGAAAAGATCTTAGCGAGCGCAATCAACAAAAAACCCAAATCCTATATCTCCATCAATCAAAAGCAGTAATTCAAAAGCATCAGTCCTAACATCCTAATCCTTGTTCCTCGCCAGAAACCTTCTGCCTAGATAAAAAGAAAGACCTGTATTGGCAAAATACGAATAACCAGTACAAAGGCCCCCCCACATTGATAGCATCTGTAACCTAACAGACCGCTGTTTAAACTCAGTATGCAAGCAGGGTTAATTGGAGACATCTATTTCCCTTCCTTAGTCAGCTCACAATAGGATAAAAAATGAATCGACATGTAGTTTAAGCTCAAACCGTAGAGAGCGACCAACGCTTAAGAACCGCGTCCAAAATCGCTCGCTACAGAAAAAATGGCGCCCACCGTGGGGCCCGGGTCTTTCTAAAACATTTTTTTCCTTTTTCCTCCTTTTCGCCTCTTTGGTTGATACCACAGATTGGGGCTTCCGCCGGGGAACCCATTTCTGTCAGGAACTTAGGAATCATAGATTTATAAGTCTAGGATGTTTAGGACAAATATATATACTGCTTTTCCTAATTGCTATACGTGTTTATTTTTCTGCTAATGGGAATGCGTGTGATGCCGCATGTGGTGAGATTGAGTATACACCTAGAAAAGCCAAACCCTTTCGTAGTGCGGAAGCTATCGGAAATAGCTGTTACGCGATACTACCCTCATTTGAGGCTGGTGATCTATTCTCGGTGAATGGCACTTACTCTAAGACTGCACACAACTCGCTGGCGATCCGCTTGTTGTCTGCTTTCCTGGGAGGAGTTGATGATAATGAGTATAGGTACAAAAATCACCCTAGTATAAACCTTTGGGGATGGGTAGAGCCTTGACTTCATGACAACGACCCTTTGACCCCATGTTTTTTCTATGTTTTTGTGTGCTGCATTCATGCATTCATTTAATAAAACATTAAAACATTCAAAAAACTTTCTCTTCTAGTCTCTCTGTTTTTCAAATTAAACTAAGACTGTGATTGCAAATATCAGAGAAAAGGATTACGCTGATGGATTTCGGTAGAAGGAGAACTCGCCAGTATACCTTCAAGGTTCCAAAACTAGGGGATTTGAGAAGGTTAGCAAGGATGATCGTTAACCCAGAGGCTTTTAGAGCCAAGCACGGTGGTTTGCTACCACTGTTAAGAGTCCATGTGATTAAGGGGATCATAGACGCACTCATTCAGTTCTACGATCCGGTTTATCACTGTTTCACATTCCCGGATTACCAGCTATCACCAACGCTGGAGGAGTATTCTCATCTAGCTGATTTACATATCACTGATCGAGCTCCATTTTCTGGACTGGAAGAAATTCCAAAGGATCAGACCATTGCAATAGCAATTCATTTGGACGAGTCTGAGGTCAGGACTCACATGACCACTAAGGGTGGCATCCAAGGTTTGCCAGCCCAGTTCTTGACAAAAAAGGCTCTATACTTCGCTAGTATAGGGAACGGGACTGCTTTTGAAAGCATCTTTGTCTTGCTCACCTACAAATTATTTTTGTTTCCCAACATCAATAACTTCGTCGATATCAACGCTATTAAGGTTTTTCTCATTGGAAACCCTGTGCCGACTTTGCTCGCAGATGCGTATCATTCTGTACACTTGGGAAATTTGTACAGCGGAGGGGAGATCACATGCTGTGTACCTTTGCTCTACAAATGGTTTATCTCTCACTTGCCCAAGTCTGCTGCTTTTTGGGATTGCAAGAGTGTCTTACGTTGGTCGCAGAAGATCATGTCTCTCACCAATTCCGATATAGATTGGTGTAATAGGATTTATGAGGGAATCAGAATCATTGACCGTTGTGGAAACTTCCCCAGCGTACCCCTCATAGGAATTAAAGGAGGAATCAACTATCATCCGATATTGGTTCTTCGTCAATTTGGATACCCGATGAGACACATCCCACTGGGTGTTCATCTGGAAGGTCTTTTCTTCAAAGAAGGAGAAAATGACAGAGCACTAAAGATGGAAATAGTGCAAGCTTGGAAACAGGTTCATAAGAAAGGACGAGAGTCTCTGGGAAAATCGGACTGTGTCTCGGTGGAGCCTTATCTCCATTGGGTACAAACCAGAGCTCTCAAGCTAAAAATGCCTTATCCTCGTTACGAAATTCTTCCACCGAGGGAAACTGTCATGTACTTCATGACGGAAATTGAAAAGCTTCAGGTTACTCTCAACAAGGTTCAAAAGGAAAAAAGATCTTGGAAGAACAAGTACCGCACCCTCGACGTAGAATGTATCCAAATACAGCAACTACTAAAAGAGAAAGATGCTCTGATTGAAATTTTGGAGCAGCATGCTGTAGAGAATCAAGATGACCAAAGGAATTTGCTCACTCCTTTCACTTGGCAAAGGAAAGACAACCCAACAACGGCCCAAGCGCCCCGGTCAAAGAAAAGGAAGATACCAGAATCAGCACCCGGTTTCTCCTCAGAGAGGACTCGGGACCCATTAGTTTAGGTTTCTGTTTCTACACTTTGTAATCTACTGTATTTCCATTTCTGTAATCCTTTGGAATTCAATAAAAAGGGGTTTCCCCACTGTTTGATATTTGCAATCTAATTGTCGAAGTTTATTTTGATTAAACAAAAACAAAAAGAACAATTAATATAATCATTGCATTTCATCATTCTCACATCGCGTATTCTTCTTACCTACGAATCTCACGTTTGTGTCTCGATTCTAGAGTCAAACTGTCTCATTCGTATAATACTTGGGCCAATCGTCAGAAAAAGATGGATGATCTTGAGGAAGAAAACAGAGAGTTGAAAGAAGAGATCGACGCTCTGAGAGAGGATATGAGAAAGCTTCGTAACGACATGCAAGCCATGGCAGAAGCTCAGCTACAAAGAACGGTGATCTCAGAGATCACCTCAACGCCCATCATAGAAAAGTATGATCCTAGGTATCAGATGTCGAAAGATCGTCCTTGGGGCATGCCTGTTAACTATATCCCGGAAGGATATGTTCCGCCGATCACTGAAGATCAGGGAATCGCAACAGAAGCCGCTGGGCCTGAAGGTTACAAACTTCGGGAAAGCAAAGATGCCAGGGGCATACTGAAGACTCCTGAAGGTTACAAACTTCGGGAGGCGCCAAGACTTACTGCCGTAGTCACGGTACCACCCCCTGTGGTGCACACTGTCCCGGAAGGACAGATTCCACAGACACCTTCTGGTAAAAAGGAAACTATGTTTGACAGAATGGATGAATTCCAGGAACAGTTCTTGGAAATGCAGAAAGAGCTGCAAGCCATTCGCGGTCAGGATCTATTTGGAAAGGACGCCGCAGACCTCTGCTTGGTCCCAAATGTGAAAGTCCCGCACAAGTTCCAAGTGCCCGACTTTGAAAAATATAAGGGTAACTCTTGCCCTCAGAGCCATCTGGTGATGTACGCTCGGCGGATGTCAGCTTAGACGGAGAATCAGGACCTGCTGATTCACTACTTCCAGGATAGTTTAACCGGTGCCGCACTCAAATGGTACATGGGTTTAAACCGTACTACGATCAGTACATTCAGAGATCTTGGTACTGCCTTCGTCCAACAATACAAGTACAATTTGGACATGGCACCCGACAGAGATCAACTCAGATCAATGTCGCAAAAGGAAAAGGAAACCTTTAAGGAGTATGCTCAAAGGTGGCGTGAAATTGCCGCTCAAATTTGTCCACCTCTTGAGGAAAAAGAGATGACAAAAATCTTCTTAAAGACCTTAAGCTCATTTTACTATGACCGAATGATTGCCAGTGCGCCCAGTGATTTCACCGAAATGGTCGGCATGGGCATACGTCTTGAGGAAGCCGTCCGAGAAGGACGTTTGGTAAAAGACACTGGATCGACGAGCGGTACTAAAAAATACGGTAGTGCTCTCCCTAAGAAAAAAGAGCAAGATATTAGGAATATCTCTCTCGGAAAGCAAAGGCGACGTTATCAGCCAGTAGCAGCTGTTACTCCTGCTATCGGCCCTGCGCCTGTTCCTATGTATCAACCTCAGGTTGCGCAGAGCCAACCTAACCAACAAAGGACACAACAACCTCTTCAGCAGGCTCGTCCTCCATATAACAACAACCGTACAACACGACCATCAGGGTTTGATCCTATACCCATGTTGTACGCAGAACTATTTCCGTTACTACTGGCTAAGGGGCACATCCAGACTAAGTCTCCTCTTACAGTTCCAGAAAATCTGCCTTTTTGGTTTAAGGCGGATCAAACATGCCCTTATCATCAAGGAGGTTCAGGGCATAACATTGAGACTTGTCTCAATTTCAAATTCGACGTGCAAAAGCTTGTTAGGAGCGGGCTCTTATCTTTCAAAGATACGAATCCTAATGTTCTTACGAACCCGCTGTCTCAACACGAGAAAGCTGCAGTCAATCTGATTGAGAAAGAGACTAACAATGTCTATCAAATTCATGATGTACTCTTGTTAAAGACCAATCTGGTCAAGATGCATTGTAGACAGAGTGGATATGGCCATGTGCCACCTCATAACTATCACCAGTGTGATATCTGCTCTAAAGATAACCAAGGATGTTCGGTAGTGCAAGCAGCTCTACAGGAACAAATAGATCTTGGATGGATCCAAGAGCACCGAGTTCGTGGAGTTAACATGGTTTACACGAATTCCAACGTCATTCAAAACCACGACATCCGTGCGATGAATGTCAACTTGGTGGCAATGCACTCAAGGCAAAGCCAATATCATAATCTGCCGCGGCACGATTACAGTTCCTGTCTGATTTGCTCGGTAAACAAACAGGGATGCTCTTTCATACAAGAGGCCCTCCAGCGTTAGATGGATCTTGGATGGATCCAAGACTACCATGATAGGAACTCCTATCAAATCAACATGGTTCAGATCTTCGACATCCGCGTAATGAATACCAACCTGGTAGAGTTACATGCTGAGCAGGTCCGACTTGGATTCTTAATATCACATGACTATCAAAATTGTAAAGCGGGTTGCGAAAACGATCGAGGTTGTACCCTTGTCCAGGAGGCACTTCAGCACTTGTTAAATCACTAGTGGATGCCAATCTATATGGACGAAGATACTCAGCAGATTAGTATCAATAACAGGAATCCTACTCGTTGTCAAAGTCAGGATGTCCGATCAATGGAAGGTAACCTAGTGTGGTTACATTGTATTCAAAGTGGGCATGGCCAGGTGCCACCACACAACTATGACAGCTGTAGCGTCTGTTCGGAAAGTAACCGAGGGTGTTACCTTGTGAGAGCAGCTCTTCAGGGTCAGGTCGATCATGGAGAAATTCGTCCATATCCAGGTTCAGGACCCATTATTTGGTCGCCGAACTACCTTGCCGAGAAAGCTGAGGATGTTGTCACGATCTCTGGTCATCACAGGACCAGGGATGTTTTTGCCATCATCCCTCTACTTGACGAATCTAGAGTTCCCAACCGGGAACGGATCAAGGTTACTTATGATGGTCAGAAAAATCAGAAGGTTCCCATAGTCATCTATCTACCGGGGCCACTACCGTATGAATCAGCTAAGGCAATCCCTTACAAATACGGTGCAACAATAATCGAGAATGGAAAGGAAATTCCATTACCCTCCGTCGTGAATATTGCAGACATCAGTCGTGTAACACGGAGCGGTCGAATCTTCAACCGAGGGGTTGGAGAATCCAACAAAGAAAAGGAACTTCAGGCGAAAATTCCTGATCCACCAGTCAGTCAATCTGGTAATCCCGACTATTCAAAAGACAAAGATGAGATGCTAAAGCTCATCTAAAGGAGTGAATATAACATTGTTGATCAACTGTTACAGACTCCTTCAAAGATCTCAGTATTATCACTGTTACTCAGTTCAGAAGCACACAGAGAGGCTCTACAGAAAGTCTTAGAGCAAGCCTTTGTGGAACAGGATGTAACAATCAGACAATTCGATAGCATTGTCTCTAACATCACTTCTTGCAACAATTTGGGATTTAGTGATGAGGAATTACCTGAAGAGGGTCGTCGTCATAACATGGCGCTCAACATTACAATTAACTGCCAGGGCGATGCTTTAGCCAATGTACTGGTAGACACATGGTCAGCCCTGAATGTTATGCCGAAGTCCACTTTGACGCAATTATCATTTAAGGGCCTTTCGATGAGAGTCAGCGAGGTCGTCGTCAAAGCATTCGACGGATCCAGAAAAACAGTTATCGGCGAAGTTGATCTTCCCATAACTATTGGTCCTCACGCTTTCCAAATCACTTTCCAGGTCATGGACATCCGGGCAACATACAGTTGTTTATTAGGAAGACCTTGGATACATCAGGCTGGAGCGGTTACTTCAACCCTCCACCAAAAGCTAAAGTTCGTCAAGAACGATCAACTTGTCACGGTTTGTGGGGAACAAGCCTTGCTTGTAAGCAACTTGTCATCATCTACTGGTATAGAACCCGAGGAGGTTATCGGAACTCAGTTCCAAGCACTATCGGTGAGCAAGAACGATCAGTTCAAAGAAGGAACTTCAATTTCTTCATACAAAGATGCTATCAAAGCGGTCGAGAGTACCGATACGACAGGATGGGGACGGCTTGTCATTCCTATTAACAATAAAACAAAGAAGGGTCTTGGTTTTTCCGCGACCTGTACTCAGACAGCCGCCAACGATGAAAGTCTTCATCCCCTTCAAAACTTCTTCCACAGTGGAGGTTTTCTTCACCCAGTGTCTCAGACAGTTCATGCTATCAATGAGGAAGATCCCTCTGACACAGATGAAGAATGGAAGGCCTACCTTAACAAGGATGGCTATATGTCTCAGGAAGAGGTGCCTATGCCTTTTTGCTTTCCTACAGAAAGTCTGAGATTTATACCAAGATCAGATGTCGAAATGATCTACGGAGATTGTGATCCGGAAGGATGTCGTGCTTCGCCAAATTCATTAGAGAAAGACACTCTGATGAAAGAAAACTTTGATCACAATTACTATGGCCCGATGGATGGTCTGCCAATATGGCAGCCTTACCCAGGAAACTTGGGGCAAGAAAGTCAGCCGAGTAATGAAACTCAGCTGAGCGTCATTGAACAGAATACCTGTGTCCCCGCCATGTCATGGGATCAACACTCAGGTCATTCGGAAACTACTCAACATGAAGATGAATTTGCAACGTTTACAGGACTTGAATTCATCAACTATGCTTTTCCCGAGGTCAACGTCATCGAGAGAGATGACTCCTCCAGTTCCAAAGAAGTTTGGGACACTCTGGGACAACCAAGTGGAAAATACGACTTTATGGTCAAGTACACTGCTCCCGAAAGCTCTCGTATCAGGCTCGAAGATATCCAGTCAACTGGATGGGGAGATACAGCTGAGAGCTCCAATACTCTGCAAAATGCAACAGAGGAATCCTCCTACGACAATTCTGCCTGGGAAACAGATTCCAACGATCCTACTCCACCAGAAATCAGCGTCATTTCTGAAGACAAATCAAGGAAGGTGCCAGACTTTGTGATTCACCGAGGAGTTCGCCGCCAGTGGGTTGCTGTCGAGGTTCCGAAGGTCGTTCATCAGTCAAAGTAATTTCCATCTTTAACCTTTCACCCTGCCCAGGTGAAACGGATATTTTGATAGGGCTCGTTTTCTGTAAATTTCCCTCTTCGCTTTGCCCAAAGCGATAGAGTTTTGTTTTATAGGGCTGTAGTTTCAAGATTCGACTTGTTCATTAATAAAATAACGCCGTTCTGTAATTTCCGCATTAATTGCTGTTTTCTCTTTTTTCTTTTTCAGAAAATGGTAATCCTAAAAAACATTCAATAATAAAAACAAGCAGTAAAATAAAAACACTGCACACACTTGCATTTTCTCTATCTCTTCTAAACACGAATCATCACGTCATGCAGATTGCTTGTTTTATACCCCGTTGAAACATCCGATCCGATGCCTTCTTCCAACTTTGAGTTCTCGGTATTCGAGGCTGAAGAAGAAAATGACAACGAAATTCCAGAAGAGATTTCCCGACTACTCAGACAAGAGGAAAGGTCCATTAAACCTCACAAAGAGCTGTTGGAAACGGTAAACTTGGGTTCAGAAAAAGAGAGAAAAGAAATCAGGATCGGAGCACTGCTCAGTCCAACTGTCAAAGAAAGTTTGATAAAGCTTCTCAAAGAATTCCCCGATGTATTCGCTTGGTCCTATCAGGATATGCCAGGGTTGGATACCAGCATCGTGGAACATCACTTACCGCTAAGATCGGAATGTCCGCCAGTAAAGCAAAGGTTGAGACGGACTCACCCGGACATGGCCATCAAAATCAAAGAGGAGGTACAGAAACAGATCGACGCGGGTTTCCTTGCTACATCTGAATATCCTCAATGATTAGCCAACATCGTACCCGTTCCCAAAAAGGATGGAAAGGTCAGAATGTGTGTTGATTACAGAGATCTAAACAAGGCAAGTCCAAAGGACGACTTTCCTTTACCACACATTGACATGCTGGTTGACAGCACAGCAAAGTTCAAAGTATTCTCCTTCATGGATGGATTCTCGGGCTATAACCAGATCAAAATGGCGCTGAAAGACATGGAGAAAACTTCATTCATTACCCCATGGGGTACCTTTTGTTACAAGGTAATGCCGTTCGGTTTGAAGAATGCTGGGGCAACCTATCAAAGGGCCATGACTACTCTGTTTCATGACATGATACACAAAGAAATCGAGGTATATGTCGATGATTTGATTGCAAAATCAAGAATAGAGGATGAGCACGTTGAACATCTGTCAAAATTGTTCTAACGTCTAAGAAAATTCAAGCTCTGCTTGAATCCCAACAAGTGCACCTTCGGTGTCCGTTTGGGGAAATTACTAGGGTTCATCGTCAGCCAGAAAGGAATTGAAGTTGATCTTGACAAGGTCAAGGCCATTCAAGAAATGCCTTCTCCGAAAACTGAAAAACAAGTCAGAGGATTCCTGGGACGTTTGAACTACATCTCCAGATTCATATTCCTTATGACCGCGACGTGTGCGCCGATTTTCAAGTTACTCAAAAAGAACCAGGATTGCGTTTGGTCAGAAGATTGCCAAACCGCCTTCGACAGTATCAAGGAATATCTGTTGAATCCTCCGATTCTATCACCTCCAGTGGAAGGAAGACCACTGATCATTTACATCACGGTCCTAGAGGACTCAATGGGATGTGTACTTGGCCAACAAGACGAAACTAAAAGGAAAGAGTCTGCCATTTACTATCTAAGCAAGAAATTCACCGACTGTGAAACTCGGTACACAATGCTTGAGAAAACTTGTTGCGCTTTAGCTTGGGCAGCAAAACGTCTTCGCCAGTACATGATTCGTCATACTACTTGGTTGGTCTCCGAAATGGATCAAATCAAGTACGTTTTCGAAAAACCTGCTCTCACGGGAAGGATTGCCCGTTGGCAGATGTTACTATCAGAATATGACATAGAGTACCATGCTCAGAAAGCCGTTAAAGGAAGTATTTTAGCTGATCATTTGGCTCATCAACCGATTGACGATCAAGAATCAATCGGGTTTGACTTCCCAGACGAAGATGTCATGTATCTAAAGATGAAAGATTGCGATGAACCGCTACCCAGTGAAGGGCCAGAACCAGGTTCCCAGTGGGGACTTATCTTTGACGGAGCAGTCAATCATTATGGAAACGGAATTGGGGCAACCCCTTTCTCTCTAGTATATGGCATGGAAGCAGTGCTCCCCATATAAGTAGAGATCCCGTCAATCCGGGTATTGATGGAAGCTCAGCTCACCGAAGCTGAATGGTGTCAAAGTCGACACGACAAACTGAACCTGATCGAAGAGAAGCGAATCACGGCACTATGCCACGGTCAGTTGTATCAACAGAGAATGAAGAGGGCGTTCGACAAAAAGGTCCGACCTCGTATTTTCAGAAAAGGAGACCTCGTGCTCAAGAAGATACAATCATTTCTCACTGACTCTCGGGGCAAATGGACCCCAAATTATGATGGCCCCTATGTGGTCACGAAAGCTTTCTCAGGCGGCGCCTTGAGACTTGCAACCATGGATGGAGAGGAATTTTCCTACCCCACGAATGTTGATGTAGTCAAGAAATACTTCGCCTAAAACTAAATAAAAAAAAAAACGTCTTGGTGGATTGAAAACCCGAAAGGGCGGTCCAGGCAAAAGTTAGAGACATGAAAAAAAATCATCCCGATGGATTGGAAATCTCATAGTACAATCCAGGCAAAAATTAGGGATAATGGCAAGTAACTATGTTCAACAGAGGCAAGTCCCTCAGCAGCAGTTACAGCATCATCTGTCAGAAAACTCCAGTCAAAAGGTCATCTTTGACGGAAGCTCAGGATGTCCCGAACTCAAAGTTGGTAGAAGGATAGTGGTATTTATGTTTCAACGTAGCCCTTTTCCCTGTAAATTACCATTTTCTAACTTTGTATATACTCTTTGGAATCACGCGTTTGGCTGATCTCCATCTTATCAATAAAATTTGAGCCCTTGTGCTTTTGTTTGCAATTCTTTACTTGTTTTAGCTTTACAGAACGACGTTGTTTAAACTTAATCAGCGATTCTTGAAATAAAACGAAAATGAATTTACTTGTTAAAAACTTTTTCTGCTTTTAAATTAAAGATGACATTTCTTTTGACTGTTGAACATCAGAAGAACATCGGTCGCTTCTCCAGAAGTAATCGAACCTCAAAGTGCAGAATCAAAGTACTCCTTCTAAACCAGTTCGCCTGAATGAAGGGATCAACTGTGTCAGAGACCTTGTTTCGTCTGACACCCTCGGCCGAGTTCTCATCTCCTAAGCCCGATCAACATAGCTCCCAATGGGACTATCTCTCCTAAGCAAGGTGGAATTGCTATTTTGAACCAACGGTACTTCTTCGCCCCGCGATGGCCGAGTATCCAATTGTGTTTATCTCTTAGTCTGTATGTTGCGTCTGTTTTGTCAGCACATACATACATACTTCATGCATTTTTGATTTGCATTTACATTTCATATTGCATCACTATCACTCTAGTTGGTCCTGTCCCTTAGTGGTAGAAGTCCTCTCAATCGAGTTGTCAGTTCTTGCCTCGTCAGGAAATACTGTGTCTGAACAACCTCGCTTCCAGTTTAATTCTGGAAAGAAGTTGGTCCTTGACCACTTTGATAACTTGAACCTCTGAAAAGCCAGAGAAAACTTTCAATAAGCATCACTCTTCGCCATTGAAGATGATATCCTTGCTTTCCAGGATTAAGGAAAATCCACAGAGAAAGCCTCGTGATCAGAGACTCGGCAGCACGCCAGTTTTGCTCAGAAAAACCACTGATGAGAGGGTCGTTGGCACCTCAAAATTGGATCCCATCATATGGCATTTCTCCGGGAAGATCCCGAGAAAAGTATGATGTAACCCCAATCAGAAGCAGTCTCTCAAGAGACTCGCTTTCCCCAGTAGAATCGACAAATGGCGTCTCCAAAACAGAGAAGTTTGTACACCTCTACAACTCAGACGAATGGGTTCCCCAGCAAGTCTGACATCAAAACTTTTTCCACTCAAATGGCATCTCCCCAGGAAAATTCGGCGAGAAGTTTGAAGGAAAGCCACTACGCATAGCGTCCCTTGTCAATAAAGTTTAGTGACAAAAGAAACTTAGACCAGTTCCTTGGTAGAAAACCAGGATCGAGGGGAAGTTTATAATCAGAAACTAAGACCAGTTCCTTGGTAGGAAACCAGGATTGAGGGGAAGTTTAAATCAGAAACTAAGACCAGTTCCTTGGTAGGAAACCAGGATCGAGGGGAAGTTTATTTCAAAAGAAAACTGAGACCAGTTCCTTGGCTGAAGACCAGGATCGAGGGGAAGTTTACCTTTTCTAAGCATCATTGCTTAGCTAAAGAAGATGAATGCGTAAGCTACCATTCATAACCACCATCAAAATTCCGGGTATTCCGATATTTAATCCTTTTGCACCCCGAATTCCCGAATCCCTTCGTCATTCACACCTTCGGGTCCAAGAAGATTAAATAGGGGCATCTGTAATGCCCCAAATTTTGACCACTTACATTTCCCATCATTGTGAAAATCATCATCACAATATGGATGAACCATCATGCTTCATCAGTCTCCCCAAAGATGGGTGAGCATCCAATACATTAAAAATTAGGGTTTCAAGCCCTCTCTGAGTGCTTAGACAAAGGATCAATCAAGAAATGACATGATTTTTAACTTGTCTAATCTCTCAAACATCCACAATGGATCAAAAAGGACTCCCACTTCAAGGATTAAGCACAAGGCTGCTCCCTTCTAGGTGGATCAAGTCTCAAGATCGACAGTGTCACCAAATTAGGGTTTTGGTCGACCAGGGCCTCCAGATGGAAATTTTCATCTGGGCACAAGGCAATGATCTAAAACATGACCTAATATACTTCATGGAACCTCATGAACCCATGCATCAAGTCAATTTTGCCTCAGGGGATGCATTCATCAAAAATCAGGAATTAGGGTTTCTTGACCTAATTCACCCCTAAGTTGACTTTTGGGACAAACCATGAGCCAAGACCTCAAGACATGATTTGAGGGTCTCTAATATACCATATTGATCCATTTGGAACAATGGATTGATCCAAGAAGCTTGAGCAACAAGTCTCAATTTCATCTGCACCACAATTAGGGTTTTAAGAGAAAAGTCAACTGTAACTTTGACTTTTGACCAAGACATGCTCCCAAACCCTAATACATGATTGAATATACCCTATGACACCCATGGAACATGTCCATCAAATTTGATTTAGGTCAAGGACATGATTTCCTGAAGAATTGCACAGTTTGGAATTCATCTGATAAAAAGTCAACTGTGCACAAAAGTCAACTTTGACTTTTTGAGATTTTTCACCAAAATGGATTTTTAACCCTAAAATGATGTTAATGTATGATTTGAATCATCATTCATCAAGAAAAATCAAGAAAAGTGAGATAACTTGTAAAAGGGGTAACCATAAAACTTAGAAATTTTTCTAAGTTAAAAATAAAGTGGCAAAGGTACCAACTTTGGAGGACCATAACTCCTAAACCACAAGACCATTTTTTCTTATCCAAAGATGGATTTGTAGCCCTCACTATCACCTACAAAAACTTCAACTACAAGTCATTCCAATTCATTAAGGATTTTGAGTTATGGAGTGATCAAAGTGGCTGAAAAGTGAAAATGTCACTTTTTCCAACACTTAGTGAAATTTTCACTAAGTCAGATTTTGCTTCACTTTTTGCCAAATGTAGGGGGATTTTTCACTTGGAATCAAAAGAGATCAAAACCAAACTTGTTCAAACAGTTGTTATATCATGTAAGAGCTTTCCAAAATGGCCAAGAACATTGCCAAATTCAACCTACACCATGAGATACAACATTGCCAAGTTGCCTTGCTGAAATCTGTCAAGGCAAGGCAGAATTTGCAACTTTGGTCGATTTGCCAAAATCAGCCAAATTCAATTGCTCCTATCCACTTGGACACCTCAGAGGATTGAATCTAAAGGGGACAATCACTGAGCCAAGCCTCCAAAGTCCATGGAACAAGAAATAACATGTTGAACCTAGAATGGCCAAAATAGGGACAAAACTTCAAATTTGGAATGAGGCATTCAATGGAACCATCAAGGTGGCATGGACTGAGCCATTCTCATCTGAAATCAGTCAAGACTTATCCAAGACCAAGGGGACCAAAGCTCTGTGCCCTAACCTCTAGTCAATGGCTAGAGGAGACTTGGATTTTCATTTGCCAACATTGGCCAAACCTACTTACCAGCTGCCATGCACTATTCCTTGCAAAACAAACTTGCTCTACTATAAATAGAGCTCAATTGTGGTCAGTTTGAGTACACCAAAGCCATCTAACAGATGCTTTCCTCAAAATCTCTTCTTTCACTCCAATTTTTCCTTCTAAGGCAAGTCACTATCGGGTTTTGAGTTTGAGAGCAATTCCAATCAAACCAATCACTCACACACCTCACATACATCACATATGAGCTGATCAAACACTTAGATTTCTTCTGAAACATCAATTTCATGAAATCACCAGCTGGTTGCTCAAGGTTTTAACCAAAGTGCAGCTGAGGTACCACAAAATGATCCAGCCAATTTCAATCAAGTCCAACCATCCAAACACAATCCATAAGGTGTAGGGAAGCTGTTCAGATCATCACCACTCATTTGTAAGACCTCCAAATCAAAAATCACTTTGAACTTGCTGTCACGGCTTGGAGGTAAGCACATACTTGGTCATCTCCCAATCTATGCATATTTCCTCGCACAATAATTTGGCCATATGTTCATAATCATGCATGGAATGTTTTCCCTCAATTAATTGCATTGTTTGAATCGTGTATCAAAAATCCTAGCCTTCATGCAGAAATTAGGGTTCTTGAGGTTTCTTCGTGATTTCTTGTTGTATGTTTAATTTAAATGAAATTAAAGTACATAGACATGATCGTGAGGTTGAGGCGAGCATAATGATATGTGGATTGCATGATATGATTAAGTATTCATGGAGATTGGATAGAAAATGCAAATCTGAGAAACCAAGAACACACGCGTGTTCTTCAGCTTGTTCTTGGCGCCATTTTTAGAAATTCAAATATTTGAATTTTGTGATTTTTGTTTAATTGATTCAAAAATTAATTTCTCTCTGAGTTTTAATGATTTTGAGTTGATTCTTTTTTTAATAATTCACAAAAATGTTAAAATATTTTATTTTCACAAAAAATCCCAAAAATATTATTTATTTCATATAATTGATATTTTTGCAAAGAATTAATATTTTGATTGTTTTTGGCATTTTAAATATTTTTTCTACATTGATTTTGCAACTTTTAATGCTTTCTAATTATTTTGTAGGTCAATACTTAATTTTTGAAGCATTAATCCAAGATCACAATTTGTTTTCCATGTGTTAAACAATTTTTGATCATTTTAATTGAATTTTTATTCAATTAAATACATTTTGAAAACAAATTAGGGTTTTGGATTAATTCAACCCTCATAAATCACTTTCAAAACTTTTTTGGGCCTCTTGAGAGAGTGTAAGACCCATCCCCCCTTGTACAAAAACATTTTGGGCCTCACTCATTGTATAAGTCCCTCTGTATAAGTAAACGGCGCGATCGTTGCCCGTTAAAAAATAAAAATCATCTGGGCCTCTCCTTGAGCTATAAGACCCATTCAAAACACTTTGGGCCTCTATTAGAGTGTAAGACCCAATCCCCCTTTTAACCAAAACATTTTGGGCCTCACTTATTGTATAAGTCCCTCTGCGTTAAAAGAAAACCTCGGCGCGATCGCCATTTTTAAACGAAAAATCATTTGGGCCTACCCTCGTGTTATAAGCCCCTCTCTTTTCTTTAAACCTTTTTTGGGCCTCTTGAGAGAGTGTAAGACCCAAACCCCTTTTTTTGAAAATCTTTTTGGGCCTCACTTATTGTATAAGTCCCGTTGTATTTCAAAAATCACGGCGCGATCGTCGCCTTTTCAAAATAAAATCATCTGGGTCTCTCCTTGAGCTATAAGACCCATTCAAAACACTTTGGGCCTCTATTAGGGTGTAAGACCCATCCCTTTGTACAGAAAACCTTTTTGGGCCCCAGTCACTTGTATAAGTCCCGCTGTACAAAGTCAAACAGTGCGCTCACTGATAAAACCCTGGGCCTCTCCTTGAGCTGTAAGCCCCAAATCTTTCTTTTTCAAAGCACTTTCTCCTTGGATTTTGAATATACTGTTGTTTTCAATCTTTCTTTGTTGAACAACTAACCAAACAACATGGAAGCACTACAACCGAGTAAGTGGTTATCGCTTTTATTTACTGCTTTCATATTATAAACTGTATTGTGGGGCTGCTCACTGTAAGTCTCCTTTCATAAACTCATATCTACTGTGTAATAATAGTATAGATATTTCGAGTTTCCCCGGCAACTACGTCTAGAACTAGGTGACGCCGTTTCATTTATTCGTAGAAATAGACGCCTAGATCCCCAATAGGAGCACCAGATACAGTCTTCTCTTCGGCTGTCCTCCTTAGGAATCGTTAAGAAGCTCTACTCCCCAAGATGAATGTATTCTTCGTGAATGGCATCTTTGAGTTTCTTCCAAATTCTCGAACTTTCCTGACTTGATCTATTCCTTGTGGATAGCTTGCCTTGAATGTCTCGGGGTTTGGATACCCACTACGGTCATAATCTTGGACCTTAACTAAGGAACCCTCTTTAAAAGTTAAAAGTCGCTGGATAGTAAACCTCGCACGTTTACCAGTGGTTTTTATCTTTAAAAGAGTTATCTCTCATAATGGAAAGGAGATGATTGACCCACGGGCTTCTTAAAAGCATCGGCCTTCTCTTGGGCATTATTCAAGGACACTACGACTTCTTAGAAGTATTCACAGCCTCCTCTTAGGCTTCGTATAAAGATCTCTTCCTTCGGGAATGATAGCCTCCTCTTGGGCTTCGTACAAGGACCCGTCGGCTTCTCAAAAGTTTCCAGCCTCCTCTTGGGCTTCGTACAAATTGTCCCGACGACCTCCTAGAGGTATAGGAACAGAACCTAGTCATCCTCATAGAACAGTCCTTTCGTAGAGTCTACTACTGTTTCTCAAAGCATAGTACAAAAGAAAAAACTCTAGACTTGGACAGTCTAACTTCCTTAAGTCTCGAAGACATTCTCAAGTGACCCCTTCGTTAGATAGGAAGGAAACCCGCAGACTCGGACAGTCTCAATACCCTTCGGATTTCCCATTCCCTCAAAGAGAAGGAAATATCCCTGATCCTCAAATCAAATCCCTGAGTATAGTGTTGTTCATATAAGAACTGATTTTCTCTTTTAAAATCAGTATATTGGATCTGTCACTCAACTGAAACAAACCTTTAGCCTCCATCTCGGGCTTTGTACGAGATACAAAAACACTCTCTTATTGAGTATCAAAGACTCTCTTGTTGAGTCAAACTTTTAGCCTCTATCTCGGGCTTCGTACGAGACACAAAGACTCCCTCGTAGAGTCAAACAAACAATAGCCTCCATCTCGGGCTTTATACGAGATACCAAAAGACTCCAACGTTGGGTCAAAAAACTTTTAGCCTCTCTCTCGGGCTTTGTACGAGACACAAAATAGCCTCCTCTTAGGCTTTGTATAATGATTTTCCTAGCGGAAATTAGCCTCCTCTTAGGCTTTGTATAAGAAAATCACTGGTTAATCCAATTAAACCTTTTAGCATCAAAGCTGTGCCTCGTTCATAATACACAAACATCAACAACTCCTTTCCTTTCATCTAATCGCTGTAAGCGGCAAGCCTCTGGATCATCTATATCCATGCCACTGTCCCTCTTTTAGCATGAGAAATTCCTAAGGAAAGATGGCATTGCTCTACACTGAGTTAAAGTCTTCTCCTTCAGGTTAAAACCCCTTTTTAGGAAATTATGGCATTGCTCGGATCCGCGTATCCCAGTTAAAGTAATTCTCCTTCCCCCTCTTTAGAGATGACAAATTCTCTCTAAAGTCGAGGTCTTTTAGCTTCACGTCTTGGGCTTTGAACAAGACACAAATAGACCTTTCAGCTTCACATCTTGGGCTTTGAACAAGATACAAACCACCTTTCGCTTCACGTCTTGGGCTTTAAACAAGACACCAAAAACACCCATTTCCTCCCATAGAATAGGAGGAACTACGAATGCTCTGATTTCCCTGTTTCGGTAAACGGGAATACGTAGGCATAAGATCGAAAGAAAAGATCTTAGCGAGCGCAATCAACAAAAAACCCAAATCCCATATCTCCATCAATCAAAAGCAGTAATTCAAAAGCATCAGTCCTAACATCCTAATCCTTGTTCCCCGCCAGAAACCTTCTGCCTAGATAAAAAGAAAGACCTGTATTGGTGAAATATGAATAACCAGTACAAAGGCCCCCCCACATTGATAGCATCCGTAACCTAACAGACCGCTGTTTAAACTCAGTATGCAAGCATGGTTAATTGGAGACATCTATTTCCCTTCCTTAGTCAGCTCACAATAGGATAAAAAATGAATCGACCTGTAGTTTAAGCTCAAACTGCAGAGAGCGACCAGCGCTTAAGAACCGCGTCCAAAATCGCTCGCTACAATTAGTAGCACTTCAGTCCACCAAATCCTTACGGGTTCAACCTCAATTCTCCCCAAAACATCACCAAAACAGTCCTAAAGCATCATGGCACTCAAAGGCATAAAACCTACGACATTTAGGTCGATTAATTTCACTATTCTAACTCAAAATACCTAAACCTTCACAAATTCTCAAGATTCCCATAAACCCCATAAATCCCTTTCTCATACAAAATCCACATATCATCAAAAAAGGTTTAGCCTCGAAGGCTTATTTTTACCCGAATCAATTCAACCCTTAATAATCCATCATCGATCCTCAGAAATACCCCTAAATCATCAATAACTCATAAGCCTTTCAAAAACCCCAAAAACCTCAAGATCCATTTTAAACACATCACTCCTATATTGAAAACAATGAAAGGCAATACTCTCTATACCTTAGATTGTCGTTCCGGAGCTTTTCTCAATTGAGCCTTTGGAAATCTTCCTGAATCCTCGCATTTTCCTTTTTCCTCAGAGCTCTGCGCTTTCTCCTTATTTTCACGATCTAACCAAATGAACTCTATTCCTCTCCAATTCCTTTTTGTTAAACCCTTGGGCTCTCAAAATGAGCTTTCCCTATAATACCCTCACTAATACTCCTCAAAAGTCCATCTTACCCTTAATTCCTCAAATATTATTTAAATTAATAATAATACTAATATATTCATATTATATACTATTATTTAATTTAAAATAACCAAAACTCCACCAAAATACTGACATCGACACAAACTACCAAAATTCACCAAAAAATCACAAATATTATATTTAAATAAATTAAATAAATATTCTAGTAAATTTGGGGTGTTACAGCAGTGGCCTGTGCTGTCCCGTTCTCAGGAGTTTTGACCATTCTAGCATTAGATATTTGTGGGGTAGGTCAAACTTGCACTTGGGGTTTGCCAAAGAAATCGGAAATACACCCAATTTGATTTGCCAACATTTCATAAGTTTGGTTCGTATTTGCAATCAGCGAGTTAAAAATAGTTCCCATTTGTTGGGTGAGGGTATTCACTGACTCTAAATTACTCTCATCCATTTATTGCCTTATGGCCATCATAGAAGTTTTGTTAAAAGATGGCGTGTTCTGGGGGATGTAATTTATCCCTGCTGGCCATGCCATATTATTTTTGGTTGACGCTGAGGCGTTATAGGGATTGTATTATAGAGTTGTGGCCATCACATTGTCACTAAAGGTTGACATGCTTGGTTGAAGGTTAGCCATCATATAAGTTGGCATACCATAAGGGTAGTCTCTGCCAGTTTGTGGCATTGAGAACCCAAATAAATGTATTGCAATCGTAGGGTTGTTAAGATAATTTCCCAACTGCGGTGGAGTGGAGCCCCCTGTGACGGCATCGTTGCGATTGGCGTTGGTGATACCACCAGAGCATATGTCCTAACTGGTGTTGAGAGAACTGGCTCCTCCACCGCCGACGTGACTAGTTGCTGCACTAAATTTTGAGGATTATTCTGGGGGTTGACATTATCTCTAGGAGGACGAGACATTGTAGACAAAGCCTTACCACTCCTTAATTGCATACAAAATACCCATAAAAGACTCTAAAAAATAGAACACTATTTAAAAAGAAAAAAGAAAACAAGACAATCTATAAAAGATAGGAAACTTAGCACATGTCCCACTGGGCGTGCCAATTTATTTACCCTGAAAAATGGTAAGTAACCGTTGGTCTCCTAATTAAAGGTCACATGCTGGATCAACCAGTGAATCCTAGGACATAGTTCCGAGTTATGCCTTACCTATGATTCTCTTGCGTTAAAATGACTATTTTTGACTTGGTCGAAATATGGTCTTAAGTGATTAAAGGAACATGTACAATGTAGACTTCGACTACTTTTAGAAATGCACAAAAAAAAAATGATGAGATGAAATAACTTGAAAATGAGTGAAAGCAAATGAAGTAAGAAAAAATAAAAAAGGTAAATTAAAAACTTTGCATTGAAAGTAAAGGATGGTAATTCATTGTTCGTATATTTTCTCAGCCATAACTCGTTTATCTGGACACTGGTACTTTGAGTTTTGTGCGAGATTTCTGTAACCAAATGAACACCTGAATTTAACAAAATGAATTATTATATATACACGTATGAAATAACTACTTCTAACGTTTCTATCTCCAGAGTTTACCACGTGAAGCTCTGCATGCAGTCTGTCTCTGTGCTTTCTCCATGCGTCCTTTCAGAATAAAAACCTACAAGCGGTTATTAGCATTCAAACGTAACATTGTGCGCTCAAATAACTACCTTCTCAACCAATTTTGAGAATGTCGTAAGCATTAAGTGGTCGATATTATCACGCGGTCGAATTGTTCCTTGCAATATTAAAAAAAACACTAAGTCCACATCCTGGTCGAACCAGGACTCTTTTGTATGCATCGTCTGTATACCCTCGCCTCTACACTTTTTTGCTGAAGTTTTTTTCCTCTTAGCTAACAGTGACATAGCAACTATGAAATCTTCCTATTTGCTGACTTGGCAGTCCACATGGCATTTTATTTATTTATTTATTTTTAAAAGTCCATGTGGAATTATATATATATATATATATATATATATATATATATATATATATATTAATTTTTTTTGTTTATTTTAATCCACGAGGTTGTGTTGGAATTTTTGTTAATATTTTATTGTTTGGGTGTTACATGTTAAAATCCATAACTTCCAAAAATTGATCCCAGTGGAGTTTGAACACTAGACCTTTGTTATGCAAGAGGGTGCCCCAAGTACCTTCACTAAAGAGATAAATTTATTAACTTAAATGAATTTTGTTAATTCACAAACCATTTATTTTTGTCTATTAGCACAAAGTTCCTCACGACTGCACCATATTATCTCATTGATATTTCTATTGAGAAATACAATTTTAACATCCAACTAATTTGGGTACAAAATTTATAATGAGCAAAGAGCATCATGACTAACCAAACAAAGAGTTTTATGAAAACCAATTTGCTTTCTCTTTATAGTCAATCATTTCTTACACACGGTGCCTTAGTTCTTGAGGGTGTTGAATTTGATCTTTATAAATCAATTTATTAACTTGCTTGAGAGAAAGAACCATTATATTTTCGTGTTAATCAAACTTCACTATATTAATAGTAACTGTATGAATTGGTTTATAACTAATTCTTCCACATTGAATTTTGTTCTTTAATCATATCTCTCCCCCAAGCTTAGTATCCTCAAAAAACGTTTAAGATTTTCTCTCCAAATACTCTTTAAATTGTGGGATGATAATTTATATTTCTCAAACATTTTAACAGTTATATATTGTCATAAATCATAATTGAAAGCCTAAAATAATATTTAGATTCAAAAGATAAATTGAATCATAAAAATAATATAATAAAAAGGCTAAAATACAGTTTTGGTCCCCCTGTTTGTCAAAATTCACGGTTTTGGTCCCCCTATTTTTTTTTTAACAGTTTTGGTCCCCCACCCCTCACTGTTCATGTACTGTTCATGTACGGACATGTACTGTTCATGTACGGACCAGGTACTGTTCATCATTATTTTGGGCCAAAATTGGGGTGGGGGGACCAAAACTGTTAAAAAAAATAATAGGGGGACCAAAACCGTGAATTTTAACAAACAGGAGGACCAAAACTGTATTTTAACATAATAAAAACAAAATTAACAAATAAATAAATAATAAAAAATTCTAATAATGATTCATCAAATTGTTTTTGAAATGAAAAATATAAGATAGTGACGAAAAACTACCAAATATATAAATTATATTAATATTTATTGAATTTGCACACTCCACATTAGTGTGTATTTGAACATCATTGAACATTTATCAATTCATATAATATTTTCATAATTTTTTTACTTTCAAAAGTATTATTTTATTTTCTCTTGCTTTGCCCTTATCTTTATTTTATACTTGTGAGATATTGGATCGAACTCTAGTTTTAGCATGCCGTCGAAGTCCGCTCACATGTTATTGTCGAAGACCTACATACTGTAGTCGAATTGTGTTCTAGTATGTAGGAGATCAAATTGGGCCTTGTGTTATGGATCCAATTGTTTAAGTTAGCTTGTACCCTAAGTTAGCTTGTAATGGGTAATTGTTAAAAAACCCATTAGTTTAGTATGTTAGGTTTATTATAAATATCATACTAGTCTCTCTTCATAAAGCGTGACAAGACCTTATTAGGTTGAGAGAGGTTAATTGTTGGTATTCACTTGTAATCTTTGAACCCTATTGAGAAAGTGAAAAGTAAAATAGATTTAACCAATTCTCTATTCTTCTTCCTCTTTTCTTTTCCTTTGTAAACCCTAATAGGGTTTCAGTTGTTTTTTCTTTGTTTTTCCTTGTTAACCCCAACCCTTGCGCATTTCTTGCCCATAAAGAAACCGTTAATATTTTGTTTCAAGGTATCATTTTTCACAACAAATTGGTGCGGTGAGCATGGAGAAGATGCGTTCAAAAAAGTATGAGATTGAAAAGTTCACCGGAGTGAACGATTTTGGTCTGTGGCGCTTGAAGATGAAAGCCCTACTAGTTTAGCAGGGTTGTTTGGAAGCGTTGAAGGGAGAGGCAGCCACGGATGTGCGTTAATGGTAAAAGAAAAGACGACCATGATAGAGAAAGCCCACAGCGCAATATTGTTAAGCCTTGGTGATAAGGTTCTTCGACAGGTATCAAAGAAGACTACGACATCGGGGTTATGGTTGAAATTTGAAAGTTTGTACATGACCAAATCTCTGGTGAATCGACTCTACCTGAAGCAAGCTTTGTATTCATTCAAGATGAGTGAAGACAAAGTTTTGACTGAGCAGTTGGATATGTTCAACAAGCTGATTCTTGATCTTGAAAATTTTGATGTGAAGATTTATGAAGAAGATCAAACACTGTTGCTGTTGTGTGCTTTTTTCAGAACACATGCTCACTTCAAAGAAACTCTCTTGTATGGAAGGTAGTCCCTGAGCTTTGAAGAAGTTCAATCAACCTTGTATTCTAAGGACCTGAACAAACGAAAAGAGCATAAACCTTCGACGATTGGTGAAGGTTTGGTCGTTAAGGGAAAATTCTTGCGAAAGGATAGTAAGTTCGACAGGAAGAAAGGTAGAAGTCAGCAGAAGTCTTATAGTGGTGAAACATCTGGTATTCGATGTTATCACTGTAAGTAGAAGGGTCACCCAAGAAAGGTGTGCCTTGAACGCCTAAAAGATCATGGAGGTAAGGATAATGGCAACACAACCATTGTTCAAGATGACTTTGACTCATCTGATGTCCTTGTAGTTTCAAGCGTCGACTCAAGAAAAGAGTGGATTATGGATTCAGGTTATACTTGGCACATGACTCCAAATAGAGAATTGTTCGAGGAGCTATGTGATCAAGATGGTGGATCGGTGCTGCTGGGAAACAACAAATCCTGCAAAATTGCAGGTATTAGATCTGTGAGATTCAAGCTCCATGATGAGTCAATAAGGTTATTGACTGAAGTTAGGTATGTACATGATTTGAAGAGAAATTTAATTTCTCTTGGTGAATTCGATAGGGAGGGATATGTTTTCCAAGGAGATAAAAGTATCCTAAGAGTCATGAAGGGGTCGAAGAAAGTCTTGAGAGGCGTGAAGAAACAAGGCTTGTATACCCTTGAGGCTGAGGTTGTAAGTGGTTCGACAAATATTACATCCACGAAACCTGTGTCGAAGACAGAATTATGGCACATGAGATTGGGCCATGTCAGCGAAAGAGGCCTGGTCAAATTGGGGAAGCAGAACCTGCTAGGTGGTGACAAAGTAAAAAAGTTGGAGTTTTGTGAATCTTGCGTATTTGGTAAATCCTGTAGGGCGAAGTTTAACAAAGGCAAGAAAAGAACACATGGATCCATGGATTACATTCATGCTGATCTTTGGGGGCCTGCAAGGAATCCTTCACACTCAAATGCAAGGTATTTTCTATCCATCGTTGATGACTATTCCAGAAAGTTATGGGTATTCATTCAAAAGACGAAGGATGAAAATTTTGAGAATTTCAAAAGTTGGAAGGTTTTGGTCGAAACTCAAACTGGCAAAAAGGTTAAGAGGTTGAGAACCGACAATGGCCTTGAGTTCTGCAATGAAGCGTTCGACAGTTACTGTGTTGAGTCTGGGATTGCAAGGCATAAGACTGTAGCAGGTACTCCTCAACAAAATGGCTTAGCTGAGAGATTTAATCGAACAATCCTTGAAAGGGTTAGATGCATGTTGGTTAGTCCTGGATTGAAGAAGGTGTTTTGGGCAGAGGCTATTTCGACATCAGCTTATCTGATAAATAGATGTCCCTCGACTGCCTTGGGAATGAAGACACCTGAAGAAGTTTGGTCGGGACATCCACCTAGTCTCGACAGACTGAGAGTATTTGGCTGTGTGGCCTATGCTCTCATTAGGCAAGACAAGGTCGAACCTAGAGCTCTGAAATGCATGTTCATGGGATACCCTGAAGGAGTCAAAGCTTATAGGCTATGGTGCCTAGAGCCAGGTCATAGGAGGTGTATCACCAGTCGAGATGTAGTTTTCAATGAAGATGAGATGGCTTTCAAGAAAACTGATGATGCTGACAACGAGCTGAAACAGGGAGAGATTCCTGTTGAGGTGGAGCATGTTGATGCTGAATTGCGCACCCCAGATGAAGTCGAAGAAGAAGCAGAAGATGTTGTCGAAGATGAGGAGACTGATAATGACTACATGCTAGCAAGAGACAGGTCGAGGAGAGTCATCAAGTCACCTCAGAGACTTGGGTATGCAGATTTTATAGCTCATGCCTTAATCTCTGCAAGTGAGGTTCTCGACGAAGAACCTAGAGACTATAAGGAAGTTATGAGGAGTCGAAAGAAGACTGAATGGCTGAAGGCCTTGGATGATGAGATGAAATCTCTTCATAATAACAACACATGGGAACTAATCAGGAAACCTGCTAGAGCCAGGTTAATCAGCTGTAAATGGATTTTCAAAGTTAAGGAAGAAATCGAAGGAGTGGCGTCGAAGAGATACAAGGCAAGATTGGTCGCTAGGGGGTTCACTCAGAAAGAAGGTGTCGACTTCAATGATGTGTTATCTCCTGTTGTGAAGCACATATCCATTAGAATGTTGCTTGCCATGGTGGCACAGTTCAACCTTGACATGGAACAGATGGATGTGAAGATTACGTTCTTGTATGGTGATCTAGATGAAATAATCCTGAAGAGGCAGCCTGAAGGGTATGTTAAAAATGGGAAGGAAGGTTATGCGTGCAAACTGAAGAGATCTTTATATAGACTGAAACAATCTCCTTGACAGTGGAATAGGAAATTTGACAAGTTTATGGCACGCATAAGTTTCATTAGAAGTCAGTTCGACCAATGTGTTTACTTCAGATTTTGACCTGGTAATTCATTTGTTATTTTGTTGCTTTATGTGGATGATATTCTAATATTAAGGAACAATGTTGAAGATGTAATGAGGGTGAAGGCTGAACTCAATAAAGAGTTCGACATGAAGGATCTAGGAGCTGCGTCCAGGATTCTTGGGATTGACATCTGAAGAGATAGAAAGCAGTTGAAAGTATGCTTATCTCAAGAGGCATACCTACGGAAGATTCTTGAAAAGTATGGTATGTTGAATTCAAAGCCTGTTGTGACTCCGACAAACCCTTAATTCAAGTTGAGTATAGATCAGTGTCCCAGTACTGATGTCGAAAGAGCTTATATGAATAGCATTCCATATGCTAATATAGTGGGTTCTTTGATGTATGCTATGGTCTGTACTAGACCTAACATAGCATATTCAGTAAGTCTTGTAAGCAGGTACATGGCGAATCCTGGAAAGGCTCATTGGCAAGCATTGAAGTGGATTTTAAGGTACATAAATGGGTCTCTGAATAGAGTCCTAATTTATGGTGGAGCCTTGGGTGAAGATAGTAAAGCAGCAATCGAAGGATATGTCGACTCTGATTATGCAGGTTGTATGGATTCCAAAAAATCTATTTTTGGATATGTGTTCACTATGTTTGGGACAACAATCAGTTGGAAAGCAACACTTCAGAAGGTTATTTCCTTATCAACCACTGAAGCGGAATATATCGCCCTAACTGAAGTTGTAAAGGAAGCATTGTGGCTTGAAGGTTTTGCAAAGGAGCTGAAACTTCAAGGTCCAACTATCACTGTTAAATGTGATAGTCAAAGTGCAATACACCTGTCGAAGAATTCAGCCTATCATGAGCGAACCAAGCACATTGATGTGAGGCTGCATTTCGTCAGAGGGGTAATCGAGCGTGGAGAAGTCCAAGTGCTGAAGGTTTCGACAGATCATAATGCTATTGATATGATCACCAAGACGTTGCCCAGTTGTAAATTTTTCCACTGTATGCAGTTGATAAATCTACATGAAGAAAGCTAGTTTATTTCTTGAGGATATAGAGTTAGATCCAAGGTGGAGATTTGTGAGATATTGGATCGAACTCTAGTTTTAGCACGCCGTCGAAGTCCGCTCACATGCTATTGTCGAAGACCTACATGCTGTAGTCGAATTGTGTTTTAGTATGTAGGAGATCGAATTAGGCCTTGTGTTATGGATCCAATTGTTTAAGTTAGCTTGTACCCTAAGTTAGCTTGTAATGGGTAATTGTTAAAAAGCCCATTAGTTTAGTATGTTAGGTTTATTATAAATAGAATACTAGTCTCTCTTCATAAAGTGTGACAAAACCTTATTAGGTTGAGAGAGGTTAATTGTTGGTATTCACTTGTAATCTTTGAACCCTATTGAGAAAGTGAATAGTAAAACAAATTTAACCAATTCTCTATTCTTCTTCCTCTTTTCTCTTCCTTTGTGAACCCTAATAGGGTTTCAGTTGTTTTTCCTTGTTAACCCTAACCCTTGCGTGTTTCTTGCCCATAAAGAAACCGTTAATATTTTGTTTCAAGGTATCGTTTTTAACAACAATACTTTATGTAATGATCTTATTAAATAAGTATTTCCCAGTTTAAATTAATTGTGCAAAAAGAATATAAAATATTAATTTTTTGAGAAAATTAACCTATAATAAAAAATTACTACACCTTATCAAGAGTAAAATATTATAAAAAATTATAAAAAAATAATTTATTTGTTTATTTAATCTTTATGAGACTGTATTTGTCCAATATGAGTCTCTTTGTCTCGTTATTATTTTAAAAATACCTTAGATTAAAAAAAGAAAATATGATAAAATTTATGTCATCTTAATTAAATAACACCAAACAAATATATATTGTCATACTTTATGATCATAAGGCCTTTAAAATTTGAGCATACTAACTTTATGTAATTGATTCTCACTTTTGAGATACTGAATTGTGAAATAACATGAGTTTTACCATCCTTATTAAAGTTAAAAATCCAAGAACATGTTAATATTCTCATTTCAATCTTAAAAGTTATAATGTTAATATTCTCTTTTCAATCTTAAAAGTTATAATTTTTAAAAGTCAGAATCAGAGATGCTCTTTAGATTTGTTTACAGGCTCCTAAATCGAATGTTACAATTCAAAATGTGGTTGGGATCATTGCTACTATGGTGTGTTGAACTCTGTTTATACTCATTAGATCTAACTTATTATACATAGATATAGATGAATTATGTTACAAACTATTTTAATATTTTGGCATATAGCTTGTTTAATCTTGTCTTGCTGGAGAAACCATGGATATGTAATCTTGAATTTTCGTATAAAGAAACAATAATTATTTACTCTGGTTAATGTTGGCTTTCATTGAATATATACATTTTTTCCTTTTACTATTTGTCTTTGGTTATTGGTTTACTGCTATTAATTGTTCATGTAAAAACATTATCTTCAGGATTGGGCCTAAATTAGCAAAGGCTCTCACATAGATACATTTTTCTTTTGGTTCCTACTCATGGATACATTGAAAGGAACCTTTGCAAAAGTTTGAATCTGTAAGATATTTATGTTCTTAAACTTGATAACCTGATATGATGCTCAAATTTATCACATGTACATGTTTGTGTTTGTAATGTATTTAATAAATATATAAATTTATGCCTGAGAATTTTTAATGTCCCGAGAGATATGAATTGTGCATATATGCCTGAGATTCATTCATGGATTAAATCATACTGACCTTTTATAAATCATACTGTCCGATTAATGTGTAGGTTTTTTGCATATATTCAGATACAGAAAAAGCATGATTTTCAACAAAAAAACACTTCTTAGGTCGGTTAACACCATACCCGACTTAACAAAATACATTCTTAAGTCAGGTTTATAGGTCGTTCGAGTTTCTTAATGCAACAATCTATTAAGTCAGCTTCAATACAACCGACTTAACAAGACTTTGTTAAGTCAATTCATAATCCGACTTAACAAGTCAAAACTTGTTATGTCGCCTTTTCTTAAGTCAGGTACGGAACCGACTTAAAAAGCCTTTTTTACCCGACTTAACAAGTGTTTTTTGCACTAGTGAATTTTATTATATATAAGTTAGATTACCTTAAAAAAACAATAAAATGAGCAAAATTTACTCACCAAAATAATGAATGCACTACTGATATTAAGTCTTTAGACAACAACATCAGTTACTAGTAGTATTTATATTTAACGATCAAATACTGACAATTTATCTTTATAAATAATTATTTCTTACATTCGTCACATGTTTATCATTATATGTATGAATGCAATCAAATAAACACTTGCATAATTTACACTCACACAACATCGTTATTTATATGTCAATAAATTATTATATACGCATTCATCATTACTTATAAATTAAAATACTAAAACAAATTACCAAACACACAATTTATTCTCGATCTTTGATTGCAAGAGTTAACTATAAGCCGTGCTCTCGTGATTAAACATTAGTAATAAGTCTAGTCAGATAACAGACGTCTTTGACATCAATCATTACTTACATGTATAATATTAATAATTACTACATCCTTACCATCATATATATGCAATTGTTTGGCCAAAGTGTGTCTTCCTTTTGACAGACAATAACAATTCGCGTGAACAATTACACACTACATCTTTTGTGATTTCGATTGAATCAAATTAAAACAATAGATGTTACTTTTGTAACTTGTTACATTGACCAACTCAACTAAAATTACTAGACATTTTAATAAATTAAATGAGTAAAGTCTTATAAGACACTACCGACAAATGTACGTCATTTTCAGTTATGATGTCGTTTGCTAATAATAAAATTTATTGATAGTCCTTAGTGTGAAAACAAACTCACCATAAAACATAAATATTATCTATCCAAATTGCGTGATTAAAAAAAACTATAATATTGTATGAACCTTAATAATAATAAAGTCAAATAACATAATCATGCTAAATATTTATATATTAAAAAACGTCTAAATATATTCACATATGCACTAAATATTTCTTTTAAAAAATAATTTTAGGATAAAAAAAAATTTAAAATCTAAAGTATCCAAAATTTAAAGAATCAAATCTTTAATTTTACCTTACATTTTTACATGTATTCAAAAGATATAATACATTTTTCTTCAATAATATATCTTTACTGAATACATATTAAAAATATTATTTTTGTCTTATCTCTCAAAATCTAAATTTTGGCGCAACATTTATGTGAATAAAATAGAAAGATAAAACAAAACAAAAATTAAGTCAAATATAATGATCCAATTATTGAATCTTTTCAATTCCAAATTGTTCCATTCTAGAACCAGAAATAGAGAAAGATGTGGAAGTTGCGACGGAGCGAAACTTCTGATGCAGCAGAACGGGGATGTACCTACAATGTTAGCACTCTGACGCTTAAGTTAGTTTGTGAAAGAGTATAGAGTATTCAAATTGTGTTTAAAAACTATTACATGCAATGGTGTCTTTCCCTGTATTTAGGAGAGAGAAATAACAACCTCGCTACCTTCGAGATGTGGAATGCAGAGAATCATTGGATGCACCTGAGGTGTAAATATTCTATAGTAAGGTACAAGATATCCCAAATGAAATCCTGGTATCAGACGTGTGATGTTAAGGTGCGATGTCACAACAACACACTCTGCACAATGGACAAATATAAACAGCAGAATAACACGCCAAATTGTTCACCCAGTTCGGTCTAACTACCTACGTCTGGGGGCTACCAAGCCAGGGATGAAATTCACTACTTGTAGAATTAATTTACAGACTCAACAACCCAGTTGACAATCTCCTAAACTTAATTCCTACTAGTGACTTTCTACCTAAGAAACCACTTAGATATGAGAACACTACTCAATCCCTAAAACACTACTCAAGGAACAACCTCTTTGAGCAACCTTGATCTTACTTCACAACTTTGATCAAGTAACAACTCTCTATTGCTTCACAGCTTCTAAGAGAGGGAAGAATACGACTCAGCAATTCACCCTAGAATTCTTGATACGAGACTCGTACAAAACACTCAAGACACTCAGCCTATGCTCTTGATTCTTTCTCTGTATCTCTGTCACTTTTTCCTTTGGTCTTGTGCGCTTTATATAGCTCCTTGAATTGGTCTTGGACTTGCTACAAAATCTCGCCCGATTTGTTATTTAAAATTGAATATTTAAAACAAATTTTCTCCTAAAATCTTTTTAAATCTTCAACCTTTTAAATCCCCTACAAATCTGCACCAGATCTCCTTTGCAGCAGAAAATATCTATCCCAAGATATTCGCATCCAATGAGACAGCTTGCTCTCCACAATTCCAGCTAACACGCGAACCCTAACAACATCACAACCTGATGTTATTAATTCTGCAGATCTAATGTCACAACATTTCCATGTGACATCAGACATCCAACTTCATCAATTTAAATACTTAACACAACCCAGTGTTAAGACTCAATGTTGCAACATCAGCACCTTGACATCAACATTGAACATACTTTGTTTTACCAAAATTCCAGCCAATCCAAGAACTAACACCAAAGACTCAATGGGCACTAGGGGTACCGAGGAGTCTTTTGTAACTGTGTTAGACCTTACAAGGATTCACCTTCGTTGTTTTAAAATTGAAAGGCTTTAGTGTCACTAACAGAAGTAGTGGGGGACAATGACATATAATGTTGTCCTGTCATTGATTCAGTTTTCCTTTTCCTTGCAAACACGCCACCTTAGGTACATATGTTATGGAATAATTACCCTACCTAGGGTATTTAAGTGCTTCTTTCCCTCTACTGGATTGATGAGACAAGGTATATATTATTCTCGGATTTTCTACCATTACTCGATCCAAACAATCAAGTCTTGTTTAGTTTACCCTTATAAAAGCTAAATGTTGTTCTCCAGTTTTCCTCTTTTCGGTCGCCGCTGGTTATCCTTCCATTCATACCGTGTTATTCTGCTTCATTTTGTGACCTTATATCTTTTCTTATCTAATTAATTTGATGGCAAAGTTGTCGGTGGAAGATTATTCATGGGTCAAATCAGAATATTTAGCCCACAAATCTTCGTTTGTTCAAGGGGAAGAACTTTTGTATGGTCCTCTAAAAATAGGGGCTTCTTATGATTGGGGTATTTCTCCTATTTCGGTAAAAAAAAAAGGACATGTCGAATATTTGATGGGTGTTCTATTCCTTTTTACTCTTGCATTTTCTAGAAGTTGGGCATTCGTCTTCCGCAAATTTCATTTGAGAAACAGGTTATGTATCATCTCTGCATTCCCTTTGCAACTTTATCCCTGTGCTTGGGGTTTTGTTTGAGTATTCCATTATTGGTATCAATACTAGGGGAAAGTGGTTTCAGCTTCTCGAGATCTCTTTTTCCACCTTTTTGAAGCATGTCTCGTCTCAAAGGATGTTGTCCATTATGGGCTTGTTTCCCTTCGTCGTGCCAAAAACCAAGTCTTCAAGCACTACATCACCACATGGAAGTATTTTAAAACTGATTACTTCCTGTCTAAGCTTATATATCCCTTGCTCATGAGGAATTTTGTGTCATTTCTCCCACTTCCTTTGGGAAAATTGATTGCACGGACTGGAAGCGACGATTTTAGTCTCTAGACCATTTCTCCAAGAGTGTAAAATGTTATTGGGGCTCCTATGAGGCTCTTAATGAGGTAGATAGGGAAATGAAAGCATTTTTTTCTCATTTTTTGATGATATTATACCCTGTATGGTAGTGGCAAAAACTATTTCTGCGGAGGGACGGAAAAAGGTGTTTGGTAAGTTATTTAATTCTTTCTCTTTGCGGATATATGGATTTTTCCACTCTTCATTTGTCGATATTTCTTATCTTTGCATATCAGTACAAGAAAAGTCATACTGTTGCGACCGACATTATACTAGATCCTGAGATTACTCCTCTTGTTCTGACACCTTCGGAACACCAGTTCAAGAAGAAACATGACATGACAAGTCCGGTTGCCCCCGTCCAAGATTGGTTAAAGAAGTCGAGACGAGCAAAACCCGACTCTGTGGTTGATCCTTCTAGAAGGGAAAAGGGTGTTTCTTTGTGCTTTCCTTCTATGTTGGCCGATCCTTCCTCTTGACCACTAGGGAAGATGAGCAATGTTGCGTCCCCCGGGGACTATGAATTTTTTAACCAACTTTCTCCTTCTGGTTAGTGTGACTTGATAAAGGAGATAGCCGCCAATGTGATGAGGACAAAGCCCCTCCTTAATCAGTTAGCCACCAGCCCTGAAGAGTTTTTTGTAACTTTTGTTTTATCCATGAAGGTTTAATCATTAAGGACTCATTGTAACTTGTTTAGATAAAGAAGGTTCGCCTTGAGAAGGATTATTAAGATATCCAGGGTAGTTTGGAGCAGGTGTCCCTCCTTTTCGAGGAAGAGCGTCTTCATGGATCTCTGATTGAATTAGCCAGGAAGATGGAGGATCTCAAGGACCAGCTTAGGAAGATGGAGGATGGTGTTTATCAGAGTAAGCTCAGAGCGGAGATTGCGTCCATTGATGTCCGGGGTACTGCAGATGAGTTGGATGAATGGGAGGAAAACTTAGTGAAAGGAGAAGAAACCCTTCGTGGTAAACAGGCTGTCCTAGATGCATAGTTACAAGAATTTTCTGATGATGGTCCCCTAAAAAAAGCACACATTTCAAAGTGAATTGCACCAGTTAGAGTCTTTTGTCCCTAAGCTTCTCACTTTTCACTCCTCTTTCCAGCTTCTTTATATCATTTCTAATGTACTATGCCATCAAGTACCTATATACATAATATCACATGTGTTTGTGTTTGTTGTAATAATAATTTTAGATACCTTTCTATACTTATAATTTCAACTATTTTCACTTTGGAAATAGTGACCTCGTGTTCGGTGAGATGCAGTTATGACTTTGTACTGCGCTTTGCGTCACAAAGGATCATTTCGCGGCCAAGGGTAGAGGATCCTCGTCCCTTCCCCCGAGGTATAGCTTGGATCGAGATGGACGTCTCCAGGCTCCACCACTCACTCCCCTTGGATTAGATAGATTCGAATGGGGTGCAACACCTACCCATAAATGCATGTATTTATTTGAAAAAGGGGTATTTGATTGTTGTAGTCGTGCATGAAAAGTGTCTCCAACAACACCCTTAGGGGAATTGGTTGTTGTAGTCGGACGTGTAGAGCATCTCTGATAGCTTCTTTAAAATATTTAGGCATGTTTGGAGCTATGAAGTATTGATTATAGTAGTCCGACGTGCAAAGCGCCTTTGACGAAACTATTGGTTGTTGAAACTTCTAACGACCTGAAGAGGGGAAAATAGACAAACTAAATGAGCATCCGAAAGATAACAGAAATGAATTATATTCAAATGTTTGTCAATTTTCAGATTGGCAAGGTTATACAAAGAAAAGCATTGAACTCTCTATTTAACTATAATATCGTTTCAATTTGGTTACGTTCCATTGCCTCGATATATGCTCTCCTTTCAGAGACTCCAACTGATATGTTTCTCGCCCAGTGTTTTCTTTCACTCGATAATGTCACTCCCAATTTGCCACTATCTTACCATTAGGGGCATTCTTGCCTCTGATGCAGGACCTTCATAGAACGAGATTTCCCAGGTGAAATTCCATGCTAAACATGGCAGTTGTACGTGGAAATCGTGGCCTACTAGAAGAACGAACGACTGACTCTAGGAATTCGCATGCTAGTTAACCAGGATAATACATCGGCGTAGGTATTTTCTTCGTGGGGGACGTTGGCGATTTCATACTCCCAAAAATTTTCTAATTTTTTAGTAACTAGATTAAGGTATTTTTGTAACAAATGGTGTTTAACTCGAGCTTCACCCCGGATTTGAGAGACGACTAACTGGGAATCTGTTCGTAATTTGAGGCATTCTGCCCCCACCTCCTCAACCAATTATATTCCTACCATTACTACCTTTAATTCATCTTGATTGTTAGTGTTTGGGAATTTGAATCTCAAAGAGACTTCTATCATGAGTCCATAAATATTTTCTAAAATGAATCCTGCTCTGCTTCCACGGTTGTTGGATGATACATTTGTAAATACCACCCAGGTGTGGTTTGGCGTGGACGGCGTTGCAGTTATCTCTGCCAAGAAGTTGGCGAATAGTTGTGCCTTCAGTGCCGTTCTTGCTTCAAAAGAGACTTCGAACTCAGATAACTCTATTACCTATTTAGTAAACCTTTCGGCCAAGTTCGATCGATAGAGCACCTATCTCAAGGGAAAATCAACTCGAAGTACTATGGAGTGTGCTAGGAAATATCTTATGAGCTTTCATGATGCCATCACCATGGCTTGGGATGATTTTTCAATTTTTTATACCTAGTATTTACTCCAACAGTGCCTTTGATACGGAATATAAGGGACTTTGCCTAACACCCATTTATCTTATGAGGACGAAACTCACCGCCTCTTCGGAAACTTCCAGGTAAAGATACAAAACGTCCCCCGATGATGGTCAGGTGAGTACCAGCGGGGTAGCCCAGACTCTTTTCTAGGATTTAAATGCAGCATTGCATGTGGTGGTCCATTCGAACTCTGCTTGTTTACTAAGCATCCTGTAGAAAGGTAAATGCCACATCTCAAAAAATATGACATCACGAAGCGCATCACACATCGAATGGACTAACAGAGTCGCCAACTTTCTTTATTTATTTCTAAGGAAAGGGGAAATGATGATAAAACCCTAGGGGAAGGAAAGGGATAAGATGGTCATCGCAACCAAATTTAAGGTTTGGGAGTCGGTTACACGAGGGGAAGGTTCTAGCACACTTCACATCCGTTATACTCAACGAGAACCTTCTCTAGTCTTAGGGTTAACTATTTATTTGTAGGTATTTTGTTCATTCTATTTTATTCATATTCGTCAGGATGTTCATTAAGATATTTTAAAAAAAAGGAGAATTATTTACAACAAGATAGGAATTACTTGCAAAAAGGAAGAGAAAAAAAGTTTTAATTATTGTGCTCGACGGGATTTCAAAACCCCGCTCTTACATACTCTCATGTGCAATGAGAGACTTAGAGCCTCGTAGATAAAAAAGGATTTGTGCGTTGGTTGATTTTAGTTTAGGAAACGTTTTGGAATGAAGTGCGCAAGGGCACAAAAAGACCGTTTGATAAGTTGTGTTTGGTTTTAAACGTTTTGATTTTAAGTAATCGATTGATGCGATGAGCGCTAATCAGCCAAATACTTGAGGATATAGTGGATGTGCATCCACCTCCCATTTGAAAAAATATTAACTTAATTTAATTAGTAAAATAACTTGATGATATGTACGGTGTCATAGTGAGAATTGGATATCAACCTATTAATTAACTTGAATCGCAAATCATAATTCACCACCGATCTTTAATTTATCCAAGGGAAGGGAAAAAGAACGAATAACCCATGAGCATGCAAAGCAAGAGAGAATCTAAGGTTCGGGGTTGGATATACCTAGGGAAGGTGCTAGCATCCTAAGTATCTGTAGTACTCTACAGGAACCTCTTGTTTTATTATGTTATTTGTTATCTGCTTGCTATGTGTAATACCCCAAAATTTTCCCTCTCTTTTCTTCATATCTTTTAGCATGAGCTTTCATTGCATTTGCATTGCATTCAAGCATAGAAAAATAAAACATCAAGCATTTAGCATGGCATCTTGCATAAGGGCATGTGATCAGGTGATTCTCTAAGGTGTTGATCATCCAAAGCTAAAGAAGAAGACCAAGTGTTTCTCACAAGCCTCAAGGATCTTTTACATCATGTATCATCTCCATTTGATCTCACAAGTCATTGAAAGAAGGGAATTCACCAAGAAGATTGGACAGTGCATAATTTTCTACACAAGGTAGTCCAAAGTTGGGATTTGACCCCCAAATGGGCAAGCTATTTGAGTTTTTATCATCTCCAAAGGGTATATCTCATCATTGTTTGAGAGGATACACATCATATTCAGAGGAATTTGGATTTGGAGGATGTGCTATTTCCTCCTAACCAGAGGGTGCCAAATTAGGGTTTGACCTAAAATCAGTTTATCTCTGATTTTTTGGGGCAAGACTTGATCTCATGGTTTTTCTTATGTTCTTAAGTGTTCATGGATGGAATCTTGGTCATTGGTTCTTTGGGGAAGATGTTCAGTGGATCAGTTGCTTGTGAACCAAGAAAAGTCAACTGCAAAGGAGAAAGTCAACTGTGGAATTTTGAGTTTCTTTTTATGGTTTTCAAGGTCTCACATCCTCATATGGTCTTCAAGGGTCAAGTTTCACATCATTCATCAAGAATCAAGAGTTTGGGCAAAAGTTACTAAATTTGGAAAATGACCTATAATGAGAACTTTCCATTTTTGGCAATTTTTCCACCACATTCAACTTGACTTTTCATCATCAAAGAAGCTCCAAATGAATTTTCCTCCAACATTAAAATTGAAGATCTTTCTCTCCCATTTCCAAAAAGTACTAGAACATCTCCATATCATTTGTGGAACTCTTGTTATGGTCAAAACAATGCAAGGTGCATTTTGAGGTTTTCCATATGTCACTTTTTTCCACCTTTTGCATTTTGGCACAAATGGGCTTGTAATTGGTTTTATTGGTTCATGTCACATTGCAACATCAAAGTACATTTCATTTGGCACAAGTTTGGCTTTTGAACCAAGTTATTTCATGCCATATTTCTCATTATTTTCACAAAGTACAATTATGCAAATTGATTCAAAACTCACCAACCAAGACATTTCAAGGCCCAATTCCATTTCATTTGTGATCAGCATGGAAAGTGTGAGTGGTTTATCATGAGAGGCAAAGGAATGCACGTGTGGATTAGTGGCTTAAACACAAAGTGCAAAATTTCAAAACCACTCCAATCTCATTAACCAAAGGTTTAATCACTTGCTAATGACAATCAGGGAACTAATGGAGAGTATATAAGCTAACTCATGCCTCCAACACTAGGTCATGCATTCATTTTGGCTCAGAATCCATTTTTCACTCCTCACTTTCTCTTCTTCGATTCTCTCTCACCTTGAGAGCTTTTTGAGAAATTCTTTCATCATCTGAATCCTTGAAGTTCATAGAACACAAATCAATCATCATTTGAAGCTATAATCAAGGATATCATAGGGTTCGAATTTGGAAACCTCTTCTTCAAAACTCAAGATCCTGACCATATTCAAGCTCTAATTGCATTTATTTTGCAATTAGAGGTTCTTAAGGCTTGATCTGCAACTTATCTCTGGTTTTCTAGGAGTATTTTAAGCTCTTCAAGATCTCAGGTTGGTGAACTTTTCATGCTCTTAGAACTTGAATTTTAAGTGTGCATAATGATCTATGAGGTTCACTGAGCATGCTGATGTGTTTTGTTTGAAATTTGGACGTGTGAATCGTATGTATTTTGAGTTTGAAGTTTTGGATCTAAACTTTCTTTCGTTCAATTTGCGTTGTGTGTTCATTGTTTGGTGAAATGAATATGATATTCTTGATCCTCATGAAATTCTGGTTCGAATGGTATACTCGTATGCAATTTCTGGAAAAGTTTTTGTTGCAGCTCACCAGAGAGGGTGACCGGAGCCCTAGCTCCGACGACTGGTTCAGTTTTCCGGCCAGGCAGGTTTAAATGGAGAAGATGAGTTCCCAGCCGTTGATTTTCTTGATCCAATGGTCTTCATGTTGCCATGTTTTGTTAATTCTAATTTTATTTTGTTGGTTGTGTGCTTGTCACTCCATGCGTGTTACTATGAACTCTCAATCTGGACCACTCATTTTGTTTAATTGCTGATTTGATTGACCTAAGATGGAGCGTATGATGCATCATGTGGTTAGATGTTTGCCAACGCATTAAAAATGCATGTGCCTGTCACGTATGGGTTTTTAATTTCAGAATGATTGTGTGTGCACGTGTGTATATTGGTAATTGTGTGCTGTGAATCTGAGCCCCTTATCTTGCTTACCTTGTGATTGGTTTGAATGAATGTGATGCGCATGATTAATCTGAGGGTCTTGATTGGGTTTGACTATTGACTGGATTCCATGTGTTCGCTGATTGGGCTTTTGTGTTTGGGCTTGCTTTCCCCACCCCCTTGCTCTGATCCATTCCATGTTTCAACGTGTTTGGGCTACTGATTGCACCCCCCTGAATTCCTTTTCATTTTATTTTATTTTCTTTGCATTTGTTTTGCATTTTAATTTTTAAAAATCATTTTTATGCATCCAAAAATTATGAAAAAATTCATGAAGCATATTTTTAGTTTTATAAAATTTTACCAAATTTTATTTTCTTTTTTTATTTTATTTGTGGCATCTGAATTAATTGTATGGTTCATTTCTTTTTGATTTGTTTCATATATGCACACCTTTACTTGCTGATTTTATTTCTCATAGTATATAAAATATTTTGAGTCCATTCTTTTTTCATTGTTTCATCAACATATTGAATTGCATACAAACATTTTTGTTTCATTTTTAAAACTTTTTCATATTGAATTTTGGCCCCCCTCTTTTGCATGTTGGTTCATGTTTCTCACTTACTCTTTGCTTAATTGTTTGAGTTACTTAACTTGTGAATTTTTGTGAGATCTTTTAGCATGTGATTGTCTTCTGACCTAGATCATTGGAGTTTTAATTTCACAATTGTTGAATGTCATATGATACATGTTTTCCTATTTGTCCTTAAGTGACTTATGCATGATCATTTCTTGACATCTCTTTACACAAGTTGATTTGCCATGCTTAATTGATTAGGTTCCTTTATGATTATTTGAATGAGCTTTTGATATGATGTTTACCCCTGGTTGAGGTCCTTTGAGACTAAATTTTGCAATTTTTGGATCATGTTTGAATCATGTTTGAGTATGCTTAAGTGTTGGAACTTTGTCCTCTTTTTGTAGTTTACTTTGGTGCATGTTTTGAAGGTGTTGATTGATGTTTGGACTTGTATGACTTGAGTTTGGTTTTGGTATGATATTGATGCATATGCTACTGCCTCTTGAGTCCTATACTTGGTTTTCATGTTACTTGAGCATAGTTGAATGCATTTGGTTTGAATTGTATGATGAATATCATTACCTTTCCTTTTGTGAACTTCTTTGGATCATAATGCTTCATGATATGATTTCCTTTTGCATAAGAATTGTTGATGATAATATGATCTTGGTTCTGACTTGGCTTCATCTTCATCTTACCTTTCTCATTTCATTTTGATATGAAGTCCATGTATGCTTAATTGTGCATTTCATACAAGTATGCTTGCATTCTTTCATGTTTATCTTTGCATGCTTACTTGAATTGTTTTTCATTGATCTTTGAAACATGATTGTTGATTTGAGTTGGAAATTTATGATATGATGTGCTTGCTGCCATTTTATTGTATCTCATATTCTTTCTTCTTCTTCTCTTTTCTTCTCTTTCACTCTTTCTCGTCCCATGAATCTCAAGACTTGTTCAAGTCTTGGATTCTTTCCCTTAGAGCTACCTAGTCCAACTTAATTTTTGATTAAGCTTGGAGTAGGATTAGCATTAGGTTTTAGGTAGTCCTTCTTCCTAAACTCCACTAACCATAGGACATCCATGCATGATAACATTAGGACTCTTAGTTTTCCCTTTAGAGTTTCCCTTGTGTCGTCTCTCTTCTCATCTCAAAACTTCTTGAAAACACGTAATAAAAATTAACGTGTATTGCGCTCGAGCCTTCTATGTGGGAAATGGGGAACGAGGGGCTTCCTCTCATTCTTCTAGGATACCTAGTGTACTACCTGTTGGGGACGATGCGCGAAGTATTCGGTCCTGTATTTAAGACTTTGGTTCAATGCAAGTGATAAATAACTGTAAAAAACACTTCTTGCTTAAAAAACTTCAAACCAACAATAACGCCTTTCCTTCGGGAATTCTTTTCTCATCTCACTCACTCTCAACGTACGAACGTGCTCCTACTCGTTCTCCTGCAAGATGGTAACGCACTCGGTCCAGCGAGCCTGTAACACCTGAGCTAGAACGTTAGTCGTTCCCTAAAAAAATACAAATAAAGCGTCCCTAGTGAGGGGAACTACGTCGCTCTGATTCTCATGTTCCCGATGAGATACGTAGGCAGTGGGGTAGGGCCCATTCGAGCACTTCTTTTATTTTCCCTACATTTGTTTCTTCGTTTCTTTCCCTTTTCCTGTTCCTTTCCCTTTCCAGTAGCAGTGGAGCTCCAGACGACGACACCCTTTGATCGAGACAAGCAAGCGTGGATCCCATCGGGTACGATGGACTCGTGGGGGTGCTAATACCTTCCCTTCGTGTAACCGACTCCCGAACCCAGTTCTCTTGGTCGCAAGACCATGCTCTTTCCTTTCCCTCAGGTTTATGCAGTGTTTCCTTTCCCTCTCATGGGATAAATACACATTGCTGGCGACTCTATTTCGGTGCCACTTTCGCGTTTGTACTTGGATGAAAATCCCGGGAGCGACAGCTGACGACTCTGCTGGGGATCGAACCCAGAATCTCTGGTTTCCTTAGTGAGTCAATCCTAGCGCTTGTCTGTTTTTTTTCACTGGGTGTTCTCTTTTGGTGCTTTGCTTTGTTGTATATTACTGTATTGCTGTTTACTATATTTTTACTTTACCGCTTTACTGCTTTTATCGCATTTTACTGCATTGCATTGTTATGCTGGACTGTGCTGCGCTGTGCTATTTTTCTGTTTGGCAGGTTGGGAGGTTTTGAGAGATGAGTCCAATACCCAGGCTCGAGCATACACCTAGGTTTTAGCGTGGGCAGGCGTGACGCTCCCGTGGTGTTGGCCACGTGCGGGTGATCACGATCCCTACAATCAGACGAGGTTCTATACGGAGCTATCTGCTACTGTATGTTGATACAGGCCAGTAGTTATTCTCTGGAGGAATTGTCGACTCTGATGACCATTCCCGAGGACTCAGTAACGACACTCCTCCCGAGATGTGACAGTGGCAGACCACGTTCTGTGGAAAATCCATTGCACATTCTTGATCCGAGGACCCAATGCTGGGAACTTGCTATAGGATTTCCTTTTGAAGTGAATCAGCGGACAAACTCTTTGATTGGCGATAGCATTGTATCCTTCGGGCTGAATGTGCTATTGCTTCTCAAACCTCTGAAGCTGAGGATCTTTCCTTTTTGTGAATCAGTTGAGGCCTCCTCGATTGGTGATGATGCCAAACCAGAAGTGGTGAACGTATCATCATTTCTCGACCTGAGTGTAATACCCCAAAATTTGCTCTCCCTCTTTGTCATCATAGCATGGCATTATCATTTATCATGTTACATCCACCTCATTAACATTGCATTGCATTTAACATAGAAAAATGAAGCATGGCATCCTTCTTACCATCAGGGCATGTGATCAAGTGGAAGGTGGACAATCAAGGAATCATTCAAAGCACAAAAAGGTCAATCAAGTTGGCTCTAGGCAAGCCAAGAGGTCTCTCATGTCTCATACTATCTCAATTGATCATCCAAAACCTCAAGGAAGTGAGATTCAATGGGAGATTGAAGCACCACATCTTTCACTATGCAAGAAGTCCAAATTGAAGGAAAACCCTCAAAAGAGATAGCTCATTGATCCAAAATCATCCTCAAATGGCATATATCATCATCCTTTAAGAGGATACACAACATGCTCTGAGGAATTTGAAATTGAAGACTGCACTTTTTCCTCCTAACCAGAGAGGGTCAAAACTAGGGTTTCCCATTAAATCAGGATATCTTTGATTTTTGAACAAAACTTGATGTCATGGTATTCCATATGTCCTTAAGTGTATGTATGTGGAAAATTGCATCTCAATTGGTTTTAGAAGGGGTTCAATTGGAAGAAAGATCAAGAATCAGAGAAATTGGGGCAAAGTCAAATAATCAGAAGAAAAAGTCAACTCTTGACTTTTGAGCCCAAAATCATGAAATTCATGTTACATATGTCCAATGTACAAAATTTGGTCAAGAAACTCCAAAGGAATCATGAAAAAATCAAGATGTGGAAAGTTGCCATTTTTGGATGAAGTAGGGTTACTAAAAATAGCAAGTTTTGGCCATTTTGCATCAGAATTGGAACCAAGGCCATTCAAAATTGAAGCACCAAATGAAAATTCCACTCTGCCTCAATGAAAGGCCTTGCTTTAAGCTTCAAATCCATGTGTGGAACATCTCCATTGGATAAAAATTGAGTGAGATATGATTGACCAAAGTTAGAGCAAAGTAGGTTCAAAACTAGGTCATGACCAAGATTTCCAAGGCACGCGCGCAGTCATTTTCACAAACACCTGGTGGGCCAAATGTATTGATCAATTACTCATGGTTAAAGGTTTCAAATGAAAAATCTTGCAACATCAAAGTTGTTCCCCTATGTGAGATCTTCAAGATTGATGTTCATGGATTTTTCATTTGATCAAAGGATAAGGAGTTATGATGGCTCAAAGATTGGTCAATGCAACTGAAAATCCATGCCAAGCATGCCTTGCCAACCAACCTCATTATCTCGCCCATGCACCAGTTGGTGTTTCTTTTGTTACAAGCCACATTTGGTCATGTTCCAAACTTCAATTCAACCAACTTTCAACACCAATATTGTTCCCTAATGTATCATCTTTCTAATGCCACCAACATTGGATTGTTTCATTCATTGACAAGTGAGAAATTCCTCCTCAAACACTTGCTGTCACAATGAAGATTTGCTGCATGATTTTGGTTCAAACACACATCAAGTACATGACAGAAGTCCTATGTGTGCTGCTCTATTCTTTGCTTCATTTGGCCAAACACATTTCACATTATGCATACGAGCTTGAGCCTTGCATGAAAGAGGAAGTGAGAAACTTGCACCACAAGATTCCTGCTGCTACATCAGAACAACATAACATCACTTTCCTTCTCCTACACACCACCATAACTCCATGAACCTCACCCTCACTCTAACAGAACTTCCCCAACTCGTGCCATTAACCACCTAACTCAGTTAGTTAACTCAAACTCAGTTAACTAACTCAGTTTAACTAGAGTTCTAACTGTTAACTGAACTGGTTGGGAGTTAACCTTGGATATATAAGCTGAAACTCTCACAATTTCAGGGGGGGATTCTCATTTTTCACTCTCACTCCAAATTGCTCTCACTTTTCTCTCAGAGTTCTCTCCATTCTCTCTCTGATTTCACACGAGTTCTTCACACGTTCTCACCTTGATCTTCATCAATTGTTCATCATCAAGCACTTCTGATCAAGAACAAGCTGAAGTAAGAGCAAGCTATCGAGAGCAGCAACTTCTCCAATTGGAATCTCAGTTCATTGTCTTCAAAATCCAAAGGTTCAGAGCATTTATTTTGCTCTTAGGAAGCTCAAGATCAATCTCTCATCTCTGGTTTTCTGTTGATTCAAGAGTTCTCCAATTTCAGGTTTCAAAATTTCTCAAACTTTAATTGCACGATTTTATCCTGTTTTGACTTGTTGATGTGTTGTTTGAGCTTATTAGAAGCTATGTGAAGCTGGCTAGTTGATAGAGCTCTTTAGGAGCTTAGAACTGAAAATTAGGGCAAATTTATCCTCTTCGATTCTCCTTATTCATGCTTGATCTATGAATTTTCTTGTTGGATTTGTGTTCCTCATGAGCTTAGCTTTCGTTTGGTATATGGCTTGTGAATTTCTGGAGAAAATGTGAGTTGCAGGTGGTGGCTGCTGGCCGGAGAAGATGACCGGAGGTCATCTCCGGCCGGTGACTTTAACTGTTAGGGTTTGTGTGCGTTTTAATCTCAGCCGTGTGTTTTTCATGATCGTACGCTCCAAAATGTGACAGCACATTAAAACTCACATGATCCTCACGTGCATTTTTCTGAATTTCACTTAAGCATGGTGTGGTGTGGTGCATGGTAAGTGGCTTGTGTCCTCACGTGCATGCATTGATTTTGAGTACTTTGACTTTTATTTGACCTTGACTTGATCTGAGGGTTGTGAGTGAGTCAAAATTGTTGACTGATGGTGCACACTTCTTATTGTGTTTGGCGTGTAAATGGACCTTATTCAGATTGATAATTACACCCCCATGTATTGAAGCCCAATGATTTTGAACTGTCCAATTGCTATGTTCATACCCCCCTGCATTTTGCATTTATTTTTCATTTTTATTTCTTTCTACACGTTTGATTTCTAATTTTTAAAAATACCAAAATATATTGGAAAATTCTACAAAAATTCATGTGTATTCTTAAAACATTTAGGAAATTTTTCATGATTTTATTTTCTGATTTTATGACCTTTTTACCCCTGTTCCATAATTTTCTTTGAATTTCCATTTAGATGCATCCTAAGCATGATACTTGAATTTGTTTAATTTTGTTCTTGCTCATTACAAACTGTTTTGGCATGGTTCTTTTTGCATTGATTCACTAATACATTGAAGCATGTTAGATGATTTTTGTTTGATTTTTTAGGTCACTTTATGACATGTCTTGAGGCCTATATTTGTACCACTTTGCATGACATTTCAACTTGACCTAATTGCTTTGTTTGAAGTCATTTTGCTTTGAATTTTGATATGCTATTTTGGTATGTGATTCATCTCTGATTAGTGAACTCCAATACCATGTTTTCATAATTTTCATGAGGCCATGTGATTTTTGTTTGATGCATTTCATTTAAAGCATTATAACATGTTATATCATTGTAATCTTTAGTGCATGTTTGCATGAATTCTTTTGTGCATATTTGTATGAGCATTTGCATAGTTGTGTGAGCCATTCATATGATATTATAGGTCTTTGATACACATTATAGGTCATCTTTACCTGTTCATTTCAATTTGGACTTTGTGCATCATTAACATGTATTGTTTGCACTTTCTTTTTGAGTTTTCATCTCACTTCTTCTTCTATTACTTCTTGAAAGTCTTGATGGTTGATTCATAAATACTTTTGAGATGTTTATAAACCATTTTTCATTTATTTTCAATTCTGGTTGTTGATTTACATGTTCCATTTATGCATGTCCTCTTCATTTCTTTCCATCTTTCATCTATCCCTTCTTCTTGTAACATGTTTAAATGCTAATGGGTGATGATTGTTGCTTATTCACTTGCACTTGTATGATAATAACCATTGGTTGTCCATATGATGTACATTCTGATTGTGGCTCTAGGATTTGGTTTCTCATTTAATTCTTTTGAGTTTTATGATGCATTACATGTTCTTTTACTTCTTATACTTCTTATACATGTTTACTAACCATGTAGGGGCTTCGGTAAGTTTCAATTGAGTGTGGATAAGGAATCCACATTCAACTTCTATCCTTTCTCTTTTACAATTCCATTTGGTGTTTTGCTAAGCACTTATGTGCTTTCTTTTAATAACTCATTACTTTCCCTTTTTGAATTACAATTCATCTTCTACTTTGGAAGTGAATTGTTTAATTCTTTCTTTCTTTAGATTTTAGGTTGAAACCTCACAAACCATTAGGATCACTCCCTTTAATCTTCAATTAGGATTGAGTCTTAGTCCACATAGGTTTTACCTTTCCTCCTCTCTTGAGTCTTTCATCTTCTCATCTCAAAGAAAACTCAAAACATCTAATAAAGGTAGGCATTTATTGCATTTAGGCCTTTCATATAAAGAAAAGATTATAAGGGGTCTTCTCTTGTAATCTTAGAATGTGTAGCATATAGCCCATCTTGGGTCAATGTGTTAAACATTTGATCTTGTATGAGGGACTTAAATGCAATACTTGTTGAAGGTGCAAATAATAAAAAAAATCTTCTTCATTTCTTAATCAACAAAAACACTTAATAAATACAAGTACGCTAGTGTGTTTGAACCTTGACAATTGGAGTTAAGTGTGGAGGTCTTCTTCATTCTTAGTGTGCTTTCTTACCCATTCCATCTTGGAATGTGAGAAGGTATACATTCCAATGACTAAGATTCAGATACACTATCATATGCAAACAAATGAAAAACTCTTAAAAGACAAAAACAAACAATAACGTCTTTCCTTCGGGAATTCTTTTCTCATCTTATTCACTCTCAACGCACGAACGCGCTTCTACTCGTTCTCTTGCAAGACGGTAACGCACTCGGACCAGCGAGCCTGCAACACCTGAGCTAGAACGTAAGCCGTTCTCTAAAAAACACAAACAATTCATCCCTAGTGAGGGGAACTACGTCGCTCTGATTCTCATGCTCCCGATGAGATACGTAGGCAGTGGGGTAGGGCCCATGCGAGCACTTCTTTTATTTTCCCTACATTTGTTTCTCGTTCCTTTTCCAGTTCTCTTTTCGTTCCTTTTCCAGTATTCTTTTCTATCACCCTTTGATCGAGACAAGCAAGCGTGGATCCCATCGGGTACGATGGACGCGAGGGGGTGCTAATACCTTCCTCTCGCGTAACCGACTCCCGAACCCATTTCTCTTGGTCGCGAGACCATGCTTTTCCTTTCTCTCAGGTTTACGCGGTGTTTCCTTTCCCTCTCTTGGGATAAATACACATTGCTGGCGACTCTGTTTCGGTGCCACTTTCGCGTTTGTACTTGGATGAAAATCCCGGGAGCGACAGCTGGCGACTCTGCTGGGGACAGGTTGACCTATTGCTGGTCCATCCTAAGCGAGTCAATCCTAGCGCTTGCTTGTTTTTTCTTTCATTAGGTGTTTTCTGTTGTGCTTTATTTTGCTGTTTATTTACTTTACTGTATTTACTGCATTTTAGCATTACATATCATATTATTACGACTGTGCTGTTGTTTTCTGTTTGGCGGGATGGGTGTTCTGAGAGATAAGCTCACTACCAAGGCTTGAGTACACACATAGGTATTAGAGTGGATAGTCATGACGCTTGCGTGGTGGTGACCACGTATTGTTGTTCATGAGACCCACAACCAGACGAGGTTCTATCAGGAGCTTTCTGCTACTGCATGTTATGCAGGCCAGTGGTTATTCTCTTGAGGAACTGTCGACTCTGGTGACCATTCCCGAGGACTCAGTTGCGGCACTCCTCCCGAGATGTGACAGTGGCAGACCACATTCCGTGGCAAACCCATTGCACATTCTCGATCCGAGGACCCAATGCTGGGAACTTGCTATAGGACATCCCTTTTTGAAAGAGAATCAGCGGAGGCACTCCTCGATTGGCGATAGTACTGTACCCTGAGGGATGAATGTACTATTGCTTCTCGACCTCAGTGCCAGAAGCTGAGGACCTTTTCGTCTTGGAGAATCAGTTGAGGCCTCCTCGATTGATGATGATGCCAAACCAGAAATGGTGAACGTATCATCATTTCTCGACCTGAGAGCCCGGGATACTGAACATCCTAGTACCCACATGTGAGAAAGGCGGGTTGTTTACAGGTTTGCAGGTAACCATGACCTCCTACATACCCGGTTTTCTATCATCATTGCACAAAAAGGAAGTTTCATCCTATTGTATTCAGATGGTTCTTATCTATGGTTCTATATTAGTCTCAGAGCTACACTGACACCGTTCACAGTTCAGCACAGACACCTGATTACCTGATCACATTGCCCTTTGCATTGCATTATCATATCCTAACATACATGTTTATTCATTTCCAGGTGCATATATTACCCTTGATTCCAGTCATCAGGTCCCTGCAAAGATGAACACTAAAGAGAGGAAGAATATCATCAGCTATAAGTTCCTTACGCCTACTTTGGGCCCTATTGTTGTGCTGAAGGGAATGGCGAGCCCGGCAGCACGAGAAGCTTTTGAAGAGAAATATGGGTGGATTTTATCTATGGTTCATAATGTCAGTGATTATGAAGCCAGAGGTCTCCATACGTTGATGCAGTTCTATGATCCGCCTCTGAGATGTTTTGTATTTCCAGATTATGTGTTGGTTCCTACCCTGGAGGAGTATTCCAACATGTTGGGGATTGCTATCAAGGAGGAGCCCCCTTTCTTTGGATCGGTGGGGGATCTTGACTTTGGAAAGTTGGCTGGTGCTCTTTATTTGAGCAAATCAGAGTTAAGTGACAATGTCTCCAACAAAGGAAAGATTCGTGGTTACAAGTTGGAATATCTGATTAAGAAGGCCCAGGAAGCAGCTAAAGGCGAGAATTGGCTTATTTTTAATGCTCTGCTAGCCCTTTGTATATACGGCATAGTGTTGTTTCCCAACGAGCCGGATTTTATTGATACGGACGCTATACGAATATTCATGATGAAGAACCCGGTGCCAACGCTACTAGGAGATCTTCACTACTCGTTGTACAACCGAAATGAAAAGAAAAGAGGAGGGATAATTCGCTGTTGTGCACCTTTGTTCTATAAGTGGTTTGCGGGCCGTTTACCACAATCAGGGGCTTTTGTGGATTCCAAAGATTCTCTGGAGTGGAAACAACGTTTAATGGGATTGGTGGCCAAGGACATCGTATGGGTGGATCATGGGCTGATTGGTAAGAATATTATCCACCGCTGTGGTAAGTTCCCTAACGTTCCACTGATAGGAAGACTGGGTGGGATTAACTACAATCCTTCTTTGGCCATTCGACAATTTGGGTATGCCCTGACAGGTCCGCCTATTAAGAGAGATGTGGAGGAGTCCCTCTATTTTCATACATCAGATGGATGGGAAGCAGCACAGAAAGCTTCTGAAAGTTGGGGTAGTGTACTGAAAAAGGGGAAAGTTACTCTAGGAAAGCCTAACAACCGGGTTTATCCAGCATATGAAGAGTGGGTGAAGAAAAGAGTTGAAGATTTTCTCTTGCCTTTTGGTAAGGCACCCCTTTTGTATCCGGAGAATGAGAAAGCGAAAAGCACTGCTACTGTGGAAGAAGTTGACAAGTTGCAAGCCTTGGTGAAAAAGCTCCAAGGAGAGAATTCCGAGTTGAGTAGCCGTCTTCAAAATGCTCTACATGCCAACAAAGAGCTGGAGCGGAAAGCCCAAGATGCTGAACAAATCCTAACTGCAAAAGAAAAAGACTTTGCTGGAAGAGCCCAACATTTCCGGAAGATTAGTAAAGGTGCTGATGATGCTACTCAAGCCCACAAGCAAACCAAACAGGCGTTAGCACAGACCAAAGAAAAGTTAACAAAGTTTCAGCACGCTTGGGACGAAGTTAGGATAGAGAATGCTGAATTACAGGAACAGTTGCAGATTAAGGACGAAGAGCTTGAAAAGGCGCATGAGCAGAGGAGAAAGTATCGGGAAAGCCTCGGTAAGAGTCAAGAACAGCTAGAAGAAGCTAGAAGCCAGTTGAAGAATACCAAGAAAGAGCTTGAAGAAGTCATGATAGAAAGGGAGATACTCAAGACGCAAGCCGGCATAAAGAGACACAAAGGAGTGTGTGATGACGAGGCTCTGATGCTGCACATGGGTTCTTTAACTGAAGCTCTTGAGAAAAGGGATGTCTTGATCAAAGAGATGATTGAAAAGCCGAATCACCAGCGTACCCGTATACTTTTTGAGGAGATCAAATACTCAAGTGATAAGCTGAAGGGTGTGGAATTGTCAGATTGATGTTCTTTTCCCTGTATTTTGTTGTTAATGGCTACCATCAGGCTTGTTGATGGATCCATTTTTTCCTTGTATTGCGTTTGCGGTTGAACCTTTCTTAAATGTACTTGAATATTTTGTTGAATGAGTATGAGCAGTTTTATTCAGAATTATTCTTTATCAGATAGCTGCGCACAAGCACATGACCACGACACGTCTCTTTATATCACAATTTCTGGTCTTCAGATTTCTGTGGTTGGATTGGAATCAGGGTATAAAGCACCTAGGAAATGACAAACATAGCATTGCATGGCATTGCATATCATTTTGCATTTTGTTACTTGCTTTTCAGGTACTCGTTGCGGGGTCTCTAACCTTTATTTGGTTTCAGGCAGTATAGCGGAGAGTCATATTCACCGATATTCGACGCGAAGGAATCAAGTAAGAATCATGGATCAAGTGCAAAGTGATTTGGCGGAAATGAGGGCGCGTATGGACCAGTTCATGACCCTCATGACTGGCATGGCGCAAAATCAGGAGAGACTGAGGCTTCTGGTAGAGCGTCCCGACAACGGGCCCGAAGGTGATCATCATGACAATTCACAGGGACACGGCATTCCTCCTCCCGGTGGCAACCCTCCTCCTGGTGGTAACAATCGGGGTAATGGAAATGGTAGGCATGCTGGTGTTACTCTTGAAGATACTCTGGAAGACCAATTTACTTTGCTGGATGCTGATGTGGGTAATCAAGGGGATCGAAGGTATGATGAGTTAGCAGAGAAGATCAGGGCCATAGAATGCAAGAACTCTATGGGTATTGATGTTACCAGCTTAGGGCTGGTCTCAGGAGTCAGAATTCCCCCTAAATTCAAACCTCCCACTTTTGATAAGTATCACGGCAATGCGTGTCCCCAAACGCATCTTCAAGCTTACTTTGGGAAGATTTCAGCCCATACGGATGACGAGAAGCTATGGATGCACTATTTTCAGGACAGTCTGGCTGGGGCGTCCTTGACCTGGTACATGAAGTTGAATAGAGTTGCTGTGAAGAATTGGAAAGATCTGGCAGAAGCGTTCCTGAAGCAATACCAATATAATATTGACATGGCGCCCAACCGCACCCAATTGCAGGGATTGTCCCAGAATGCCAAGGAGAGTTTCAAAGAATATGCACAGAGGTGGAGGGAAATGGCTGCCCAGGTTCAACCTCCCTTGTCAGACAGAGAAATGGCGGATATGTTTATGGGCACCTTGCAAGGGGCCTATCTGGATAGATTAGCTGCTTGTCCGTCAACTGGATTCGCTGATATTGTGATTGCGGGAGAAAGAATAGAAAGTCTGTTAAAGCTTGGAAAGATCCAGGATGTGAGTGGGGCTGGCTCTTCGGGGACGAAGAAACCGTTTGCTAGTAACCAGAAAAGAAGAGAAGGTGATACGAATGCTGTGTTTAGAGGACGAGGCAGAGGGCGTTCTCGAGCTTATTATCAGGTAGATGCTGTAACAATCCCCACACCGTCTGTTCAGAAACAACAATCCCAACAACAAGTTCAACAGCAACAACCTTTTTTCCAGCAAAGGTCTAGACAAAGGGATCGTAAGATGGATCCTCTCCCTATGACTTATGCCGCGCTGTTGCCCCGGCTACTCGAGTTAAAGTTGGTAGAACTCCGTACTATGAAAGCTCCGGTTGCTGGAAACCTGCCACCTAACTTCGATGCTAATGCTCGTTGTGAGTTCCACTCAGGTGCTCAGGGGCACTCCATTGAAAAATGCTGGGCTTTCCATCATAAAGTACAAGATTTGATTGATGCTAAAGCCATCAATTTCTCTCCCGCTCCTAATATTACTCAGTATCCCATGCCTGATCATAGTGCAGCAAATGTGTACGCTATTGAAGATGGGAGGAGATTGAATTTGGTGTTAGACGTTCATCAAGTGAAAACTTCTTTGTTGGTTGTAAAAGATCGTTTATTGAAGGGACAGGTGTTCCCGGGCTGTAATCAAGATTGCTCTGAGTGTATGAATCAGGATAACGGCTGTGATAAGTTGAAGATGGGTTTACAGAATCTGATCGATGAAGGATGTCTACAGTTCGACAGAGTCGTGAAAGACACTGATGAGATATCAACCGTGACCATCTATTACACTCCCGCTGAGATTCAAATGCCGGTCAATACAGTTCCCGTGGCGAGTGTTGCGCCCGAAAGGCCCAGTCCTGTCACTATCACGGTGCCAGGACCAATTCCGTTCACGTCTACGAAGGCTATCCCATGGCACTATGGGGCAGATGTATATTACGAAGGTAAAAAGCAGGAAGTTGAGCCGTCAGTCAGCCCAAATATTGATAATGTAGGGGGTGTAGGGGGCTTTACAAGGAGTGGAAGGTTGTTCGCTCCCCAAACCTTGAGAAGTGATAAAGAGGCAGAAGCTGCAGCAAAGGCTAAGGGTAAACAGGTGGTTGAAAGTGCGCCTACACCTGAAGCAGAGACAAAGATTACTTTTGATAAGGAAATGGAAGAATTTATGAAGATAATCAAGAAAAGCGATTATAAGATTGTGGACCAACTGAATCAGACCCCTTCAAAGATTTCAATCTTGTCACTATTGATGTGCTCTGATGCGCACCGGCAGGCGTTGTTGAAAGTATTGAAGAGTGCATACGTGCCACAAGAAATTACTGTTAATCAGCTCGAGGGCGTAATCTCCAATGTTAATGTTAGCCATGGCTTGGGCTTTACAAGTAGAGATTTGACTGTTGAAGGAAGAAACCATAATAAGGCTTTGCATATCACGATGGAGTGTAAGGGCGCAGTGTTATCTCATGTACTGGTAGACACTGGTTCATCACTCAATGTCTTGCCCAAGAAGGCATTGATGAAGCTGGAAGTTGATGGTTTGATCTTAAGGCCTAGTGAATTGGTGGTCAGAGCATTCGATGGAACTAGACGATCTGTGTTTGGTGAGGTGGAATTGCCCGTACAAATTGGACCACAGGTATTCAAATCCACGTTCCATGTAATGGACATACAACCTGCATATAGCTGCCTATTGGGACGCCCTTGGATTCACGGAGCTGGAGCTGTTACTTCTACTCTACATCAAAAGCTGAAGTATGAGTTTGAAGGGCAGGTTGTGACAGTGTGTGGGGAAGAAGACATCTTTGTGAGTCACTTGTCCACGTTCAAGTACATTGAAATGGATGGGGAAATTCATGAGATGCTGTGCCAATCATTTGAAGCAGTCAATATTGACGATGCACCTGAGTCTTCTTCTGTACCAGTTGGGGCTGGTACCTCCATTTCATCGTACAAACAGGCTGTCGAAGTCGTCAGGGCAGGCAACGCCCAAGGTTGGGGCAGGTTGATAGAGACCCCAATGAAGGAAGACAAATTTGGTATTGGTTATCATCCCTCTACAACTTCAGATGCGGGGAGCAGGGGACCCATTACTTTCAATAGTGGGGGAATTATCTACCCGGACCAGTCTTGTGCAGCCACAGAGGATAGTGTTAACAGGGATTGTGATCTGGACAACTGGGTACGCCCTCATGTTCCGGGACAACAAGTGCAGAACTGGTTCGTTGAAGAAGTCGTCCGGGTTACTCTTCAGACAGAGTAATTTTTCTTCGTTTTTTCTAACCATAATGCATGACAAAATCTTGCGCTCTGCCCAAGGCGTATAGATTCATTTGTAGGGCCACCATGGTTGCATTTGCAATGTTTAATCATTAATAAAGGACGTTTTGCAATCAAATTTTGTTCTCTGTCTTTCAGTTTTTATTTTTGCACAAAAAATATAAAATGGCAATGTTTCATTTTCTTTTGTTTCGCTTAAAAATAAATTCTAAAATAAGGCATGAACCCGTTCATGCAGACTTGATCCTCCGGATACCACTGATAACGATTTTGATATGGCCATGTATGACTTTGACAATCCGATTTATCAAGCCGAAGAAGGGGATGAGAAAGATTGTGAACTTCCTGAAGAACTGGCCAGATTGTTGAAACAAGAGGAAAGGGTCATCCAGCCTCATCAGGAGACTGTAGACATCATCAATATTGGTACCAAGGACGCCAAAAAAGAGATCAGGATTGGTGCCAGCTTGCAAGCAGATGTGAAGCAAACTCTGACGGAAATGTTGCGCGAGTATGTTGACGTCTTCGCCTGGTCGTATCAAGACATGCCGGGGTTGGATACGGATATTGTCGTGCACAGGCTGCCATTAAGAGAAGAATGTCCGCCAGTCAAGCAGAAACTTCGTCGGACTCACCCCGACATGGCCTTAAAGATTAAGGAGGAAGTCCAGAAGCAGTGGGACGCTGGTTTTCTTGCTGTGACAAAGTATCCTCCATGGGTAGCCAACATCGTGCCAGTACCGAAGAAAGATGGAAAAGTGAGAATGTGTGTGGATTATCGAGATCTTAATAAAGCTAGCCCGAAAGATGATTTTCCACTACCTCATATTGATGTGCTGGTCGATAATACAGCTCAGTTTTCAGTGTTCTCATTTATGGACGGTTTCTCCGGGTACAACCAGATCAAGATGGCACCTGAAGACATGGAGAAAACCACGTTCATTACTCCGTGGGGTACATATTGTTATAAAGTAATGCCTTTTGGGTTGAAAAACGCAGGGGCAACGTACCAGCGGGCGATGGTGACATTGTTTCATGACTTGATTCATAAGGAGATCGAATGTTATGTAGATGATATGATTGCTAAGTCGAGAACAGAAGAGGAACATCTGGTCAACCTAAAAAAGCTGTTTGAAAGGTTGAGAAAGTTCCGTCTGAGATTAAATCCAAACAAGTGCACGTTTGGGGTGCGGTCTGGAAAGTTGTTAGGTTTCATTGTGAGCGAAAGAGGAATCGAGGTTGATCCTGCCAAGGTGAAAGCAATACAAGAAATGCCTGAACCGAGAACAGAAAAAGAGGTTCGTGGTTTCTTGGGTAGATTGAACTACATCGCAAGGTTCATATCTCACCTAACAGCCACGTGTGAGCCAATATTTAAATTGTTAAGGAAAGATCAAACGGTCAGGTGGAATGACGATTGCCAATTGGCATTCGATAAGATAAAAGAATACTTGCAGGAACCTCCGATTCTAATGCCTCCAGTTGAAGGGAAACCGCTGATAATGTATCTGACAGTGCTTGAAGGTTCCATGGGTTGTGTTCTCGGTCAACATGACGAGACAGGTAGGAAGGAGCATGCTATTTACTACCTGAGCAAAAAGTTCAATGATTGTGAGTCCCGATACTCAACGCTTGAAAAGACATGCTGTGCGCTTGCATGGGCCGCTAAGCGATTGAGGCAATATATGGTTAGGCACACGACCTTGTTGATTTCAAAAATGGATCCTATCAAGTATATTTTCGAGAAACCAGCATTGACAGGCAGAGTTGCACGGTGGCAAATGGTCTTGACAGAGTATGATATTCAGTACACTTCACAAAAGGCCATCAAAGGAAGTATCTTGTCTCACTATCTTGCGCAACAGCCGATTGATGATTACCAACCCATGAAATTTGACTTCCCTGATGAGGACATCATGTTTCTCAAAGCTAAAGACTGCGAGGAACCACTCCCGGAGGAGGGGCCAGACCCTGAATCCAAATGGAGTCTGATGTTTGATGGGGCTGTCAATATGAATGGGTGCGGAGTTGGAGCAGTTCTTATCACGCCGGAAGGTGTTCATATGCCTTTCACTGCCCGAATAACTTTCGGATGCACCAACAATGAAGCAGAGTACGAAGCTTGTATAATGGGGATCGAGGAGGCGATTAATCTACGGATTAAGACCCTTGATATATTCGGTGATTCAGCTTTGGTAATCAATCAAGTGAAAGGGAGTTGGTACACGCACCAAGCAAATCTAGTGCCGTATAGAGATTATACGAGGAGATTGCTGACATTTTTCACAACAGTGAAACTGTACCACATTCCTCGAGATGAGAATAGGTTCGCTGATGCTTTGGCCACTTTGTCTTCCATGATCAAAGTGCAAGGATGGAACCATGTACCTAAGATTGAGGTATCCCGCCTTGACAGACCAGCATTTGTGTTTGCGGTAGATGCAACGTCTGATGACAAGCCATGGTTTCATGACATTAAGTGTTTCTTGAAAAGTCAAGAGTACCCGTCCGGGGCATCGTCCAAAGACAGGAAGACGTTGAGAAGGTTAGCTGGTAGTTTCTTCTTGAATAAAGATGGCGTGCTGTATAAAAGAAATTTTGACACGGTCCTGCTTAGATGTGTGGATAGACATGAAGCAGACTTGTTGATGATTGAAGTGCACGAAGGCTCTTTCGGTACTCATGCCGGAGGGCAGGCAATGGCTAAAAAGTTGTTAAGGTCGGGATATTATTGGTTGACTATGGAGTCAAATTGTTGCAAATATGCCCGCAAATGCCATAAATGCCAGATCTATGCAGACAAGGTGCATGTGCCTCCAAATCCGTTGAGTATCATGTCGTCGCCTTGGCCGTTTGCCATGTGGGGCATTGATATGATCGGAAAGATTGAGCCTACAGCTTCCAATGGTCATCGTTTCATCTTGGTGGCAATTGATTACTTCACCAAATGGGTTGAAGCTGCATCCTATGCCAATGTTACAAAGCAAGTGGTCGCTCGTTTCTTAAAACGGGATATCATTTGCCGATATGGAGTTCCCGAAAGAATCATTACTGATAATGGTTCTAATTTGAACAATAAGATGATGGCTGAGTTATGCCGGGACTTCAAAATCGAACATCACAATTCTTCTCCGTACCGCCCAAAGATGAATGGCGCGGTCGAAGCGGCCAACAAAAATATCAAGAAGATTGTACAGAAGATGGTTGTCACGTACAAAGATTGGCATGAGATGTTACCATTTGCTTTGCATGGGTATCGAACGTCGGTACGCACGTCCACTGGGGCAACCCCATTCTCACTTGTATATGGTATGGAGGCAGTGCTACCGGTTGAAGTAGAGATTCCGTCCCTCAGAGTCATGATGGATGTTAAGCTAGATGAAGCTGAATGGGTACGAGCCAGATTTGATCAGTTGAGCCTTATTGAGGAAAAGCGATTGGCGGCTGTATGTCATGGGCAACTATACCAGCGCAGAATGAAGCAGGCATTTGACCAAAAGGTGCGTCCTCGGGTTTACAAAGTCGGAGATGTGGTACTCAAAAGGATCCTTCCTCCCAGTACAGATCACAGGGGCAAATGGACTCCTAATTATGAAGGTCCATTCGTGGTTAAAAAGGTCTTTTCGGGCGGAGCTTTATTGCTTACAACCATGGATGGCGAAGACTTTTCATCCCCTGTCAACTCGGACGTAGTCAAAAAATACTTCGCATGAATAGACCCGCTGGATAATAAAAATAAAAAAAAATCCAGGCAAAAAAGGGCATCCCGGCGAACCAAAAACAGAATAAGGTTCGGGCAAAAATTAGGGATATAATTGAAAAAAATTGTACACCCGGTAAGTTGAAAACCCGAAAGGGCAACTTAGGCAAAAAAGGGTATCCTGGTGGATCGAAAACCTGAAAGGGCGGTCCACACAAAAGAGGGATTTAAGCGAATGACTACAGTCTGAGTTATCTGTACCCATTACCGTTTGAACAACTGACGTTCTGAAGGATAGGAATCGGTCTGATCATTCCTCAGAAGGCAAGGTCGGGGAGTTTTGAAGACATACTGGTCATAACAGAATGGAAACTCAGTGGAATTCCGTTTTCACATTGCCATTAGGATAGTTTCTTTTCTCAATTTTCAGCGATCACCTCTTTCCAGGGATTGCTTCCAGATGTAATTGCCTATTCTGGGCTCTCAGTCAATAAATTGAATTTCAGTAAAAAGCTTGCCATTTTTGTTTTATTGCTTTGTTTGCAAAAACGTCCTAATTTTTGATAAAACATTGCATTTGAAAACATGACAGCCTTGCAATAACATGCGCAGAAAAAACATTTGAAATTACTTCGAATGTTGAATACTCCCGGATGGTGGATTTTAGCCACGCAATATTCGGGGCATGTGGGCATATTCTTTTGTTGCAGGTAGCAGGTGCAGATGATTTTGAGCACAAGACTAGCAATAAATCACCCCACGCAAAAGACTGGGGCAATTATGGGTAAGGAGATCGGCGTTCATCGGGTCGATCTCAGTGAATTAAGTTCAACTGGGTACCGTTGTATCTTGTTAAGTCGATTCTCTTATTCAGTCCTTCCAACAGCTACAAGCTTTTCTGTGTCGATAACGGTCACAGGTTCCCCAAAAGAGTGGTCTCGTCGACACCGAAACTGATGGTCATTATCCCCAGCGAAGTCGCAGGAGTTTGAAGAGGCTAAATCTTCTGTAAAATCCTCTTATGACATCTTCTTCGGGGACAAATTGTTGGTTTGTCCAAGCATGGGGCATGTTTGTTTCCCCATCATGAAGTGTTGATCATCCCCAGTAGAGTTCGAGGACAGTTGGTCTTCTGTAAAATCCTCTCAAAAGGCATTCCCCAGCACGAGACGTTTTAAAGCAGTTTCCTCCAGCAGAGTTTGTTATAAACTCGTCATCCCTAACGGAATTGTCTAAAGGGAAGCTCGCCTAACATGGGGCATTGTGGTACTTATCCTAAGCTTGACAGTCATATTCTTCAGCAGACTACCGTGGATTTGCTTTGGGTTTCCCCAACAGATCTCTAAGGACTCTTTCCTAGCAAGTTGCAGGGGAATGTTCTAACCAGGATTCGCATATCCCTGGCAAAGTAGCCCTGGTCCCCAGCAAGTTTGTGTCTCTGGTAATGATCCCCCACAGAGGTCAGCATCGAATCTTGTCAGCAATACTCCCCAGCTGAGTTGTTGTTCTCCCCGCAGAGGTTTATAAGATCGGCAGAATCTATTCCTCAACAAGGATGGCACAGTCTTTCCCCAGCCGGGTCAAAAGGTGGATAACCCCTACAAAGGGTCTTGGATTGGATAGATCCCCAAGCAGAGTTTTTTTTATGACTTTTCTTCCTTAGCAAGACGCCATGCAAAGAAATTCTCATCCCCAACGGAGTCGCTGTGACCAGAATTCATTCCCCCAGCAGATGAAGTGATTACTGGCAGATCTATTATTCTTAAAGTCCAATTTATTTTTGGCAAGCTTGACAATTCGAAGCAGACGGATTGTTCATCCATTCGCCAGCAGAGATATTATCCTTTTAGGAGTCTCTGAGATTAAATCATTGATTGTGGTTCCTCAGCAGAGTCGGCAGAGATGTCTGGCGCAGAGGCAGAGAGTAATTCGATTTTAATTCTAAAAGTCCAACAGTGGATTGGCAAAAGTCCATCTTCGGGTGGCAAAGAAGCTAAAAGTCCAACAGTGGATTGGCAAAAGTCCGTCTTCGGGTGGCAAAAGTCCAACAGTGGATTGGCAAAAGTCCGTCTTCGGGTGGCAAAAGTCCAACAGTGGATTGGCAAAAGTCCGTCTTCGGGTGGCAAAAGTCCAACAGTGGATTGGCGAAAGGTCCATCTAAGGGTGGCAAATTCTAAAAGTCCAACAGTGGATTGGCAAAAGTCCGTCTTCGGGTGGCAAAAGTCCAACAGTGGATTGGCAAAAGTCCGTCTTCGGGTGGCAAAAGTCCAACAGTGGATTGGCAAAAGTCCGTCTTCGGGTGGCAAAAGTCCAACAGTGGATTGGCGAAAGGTCCATCTAAGGGTGGCAAATTCTAAAAGTCCAACAGTGGATTGGCAAAAGTCCGTCTTCGGGTGGCAAAAGTCCAACAGTGGATTGGCGAAAGGTCCATCTAAGGGTGGCAAATTCTAAAAGTCCAACAGTGGATTGGCGAAAGTCCGTCTTCGGGTGGCACGAAGCTGCAAAGTCCACCAGTAGTGTGGCAAGCCAGTAGTCGTCTGGCGTCGTTCAAAAAGACATTTCCAAAGTCCACCAGTAGCGTGGCAGGCCAGTAGTCGTCTGGAGTTGCATAAAAGACATTATTAAAGTCCACCAGTAGCGTGGCAAGCCAGTAGTCGTCTGGCATCGTTCAAAAGACAGATCTCTCCGACGTTTCATCGAAGATTCAATCCAGCAGTCTCGTTGGGTTTATATCCCTTTTTCTTCTTCACCATCCAGAGCAAATTTTTGGTTATATTTGGTATTCAATCACTATATACCTTGAAAGTCCGAAAGCATTTGCTTTCAGGCATTCAGGTCTACAGCGCTTGAATAGGGGCAGCTGTAATACCCCAAAATTTGCTCTCCCTCTTTGTCATCATAGCATGGCATTATCATTTATCATGTTACATCCACCTCATTAACATTGCATTGCATTTAACATAGAAAAATGAAGCATGGCATCCTTCTTACCATCAGGGCATGTGATCAAGTGGAAGGTGGACAATCAAGGAATCATTCAAAGCACAAAAAGGTCAATCAAGTTGGCTCTAGGCAAGCCAAGAGGTCTCTCATGTCTCATACTATCTCAATTGATCATCCAAAACCTCAAGGAAGTGAGATTCAATGGGAGATTGAAGCACCACATCTTTCACTATGCAAGAAGTCCAAATTGAAGGAAAACCCTCAAAAGAGATAGCTCATTGATCCAAAATCATCCTCAAATGGCATATATCATCATCCTTTAAGAGGATACACAACATGCTCTGAGGAATTTGAAATTGAAGACTGCACTTTTTCCTCCTAACCAGAGAGGGTCAAAACTAGGGTTTCCCATTAAATCAGGATATCTTTGATTTTTGAACAAAACTTGATGTCATGGTATTCCATATGTCCTTAAGTGTATGTATGTGGAAAATTGCATCTCAATTGGTTTTAGAAGGGGTTCAATTGGAAGAAAGATCAAGAATCAGAGAAATTGGGGCAAAGTCAAATAATCAGAAGAAAAAGTCAACTCTTGACTTTTGAGCCCAAAATCATGAAATTCATGTTACATATGTCCAATGTACAAAATTTGGTCAAGAAACTCCAAAGGAATCATGAAAAAATCAAGATGTGGAAAGTTGCCATTTTTGGATGAAGTAGGGTTACTAAAAATAGCAAGTTTTGGCCATTTTGCATCAGAATTGGAACCAAGGCCATTCAAAATTGAAGCACCAAATGAAAATTCCACTCTGCCTCAATGAAAGGCCTTGCTTTAAGCTTCAAATCCATGTGTGGAACATCTCCATTGGATAAAAATTGAGTGAGATATGATTGACCAAAGTTAGAGCAAAGTAGGTTCAAAACTAGGTCATGACCAAGATTTCCAAGGCACGCGCGCAGTCATTTTCACAAACACCTGGTGGGCCAAATGTATTGATCAATTACTCATGGTTAAAGGTTTCAAATGAAAAATCTTGCAACATCAAAGTTGTTCCCCTATGTGAGATCTTCAAGATTGATGTTCATGGATTTTTCATTTGATCAAAGGATAAGGAGTTATGATGGCTCAAAGATTGGTCAATGCAACTGAAAATCCATGCCAAGCATGCCTTGCCAACCAACCTCATTATCTCGCCCATGCACCAGTTGGTGTTTCTTTTGTTACAAGCCACATTTGGTCATGTTCCAAACTTCAATTCAACCAACTTTCAACACCAATATTGTTCCCTAATGTATCATCTTTCTAATGCCACCAACATTGGATTGTTTCATTCATTGACAAGTGAGAAATTCCTCCTCAAACACTTGCTGTCACAATGAAGATTTGCTGCATGATTTTGGTTCAAACACACATCAAGTACATGACAGAAGTCCTATGTGTGCTGCTCTATTCTTTGCTTCATTTGGCCAAACACATTTCACATTATGCATACGAGCTTGAGCCTTGCATGAAAGAGGAAGTGAGAAACTTGCACCACAAGATTCCTGCTGCTACATCAGAACAACATAACATCACTTTCCTTCTCCTACACACCACCATAACTCCATGAACCTCACCCTCACTCTAACAGAACTTCCCCAACTCGTGCCATTAACCACCTAACTCAGTTAGTTAACTCAAACTCAGTTAACTAACTCAGTTTAACTAGAGTTCTAACTGTTAACTGAACTGGTTGGGAGTTAACCTTGGATATATAAGCTGAAACTCTCACAATTTCAGGGGGGGATTCTCATTTTTCACTCTCACTCCAAATTGCTCTCACTTTTCTCTCAGAGTTCTCTCCATTCTCTCTCTGATTTCACACGAGTTCTTCACACGTTCTCACCTTGATCTTCATCAATTGTTCATCATCAAGCACTTCTGATCAAGAACAAGCTGAAGTAAGAGCAAGCTATCGAGAGCAGCAACTTCTCCAATTGGAATCTCAGTTCATTGTCTTCAAAATCCAAAGGTTCAGAGCATTTATTTTGCTCTTAGGAAGCTCAAGATCAATCTCTCATCTCTGGTTTTCTGTTGATTCAAGAGTTCTCCAATTTCAGGTTTCAAAATTTCTCAAACTTTAATTGCACGATTTTATCCTGTTTTGACTTGTTGATGTGTTGTTTGAGCTTATTAGAAGCTATGTGAAGCTGGCTAGTTGATAGAGCTCTTTAGGAGCTTAGAACTGAAAATTAGGGCAAATTTATCCTCTTCGATTCTCCTTATTCATGCTTGATCTATGAATTTTCTTGTTGGATTTGTGTTCCTCATGAGCTTAGCTTTCGTTTGGTATATGGCTTGTGAATTTCTGGAGAAAATGTGAGTTGCAGGTGGTGGCTGCTGGCCGGAGAAGATGACCGGAGGTCATCTCCGGCCGGTGACTTTAACTGTTAGGGTTTGTGTGCGTTTTAATCTCAGCCGTGTGTTTTTCATGATCGTACGCTCCAAAATGTGACAGCACATTAAAACTCACATGATCCTCACGTGCATTTTTCTGAATTTCACTTAAGCATGGTGTGGTGTGGTGCATGGTAAGTGGCTTGTGTCCTCACGTGCATGCATTGATTTTGAGTACTTTGACTTTTATTTGACCTTGACTTGATCTGAGGGTTGTGAGTGAGTCAAAATTGTTGACTGATGGTGCACACTTCTTATTGTGTTTGGCGTGTAAATGGACCTTATTCAGATTGATAATTACACCCCCATGTATTGAAGCCCAATGATTTTGAACTGTCCAATTGCTATGTTCATACCCCCCTGCATTTTGCATTTATTTTTCATTTTTATTTCTTTCTACACGTTTGATTTCTAATTTTTAAAAATACCAAAATATATTGGAAAATTCTACAAAAATTCATGTGTATTCTTAAAACATTTAGGAAATTTTTCATGATTTTATTTTCTGATTTTATGACCTTTTTACCCCTGTTCCATAATTTTCTTTGAATTTCCATTTAGATGCATCCTAAGCATGATACTTGAATTTGTTTAATTTTGTTCTTGCTCATTACAAACTGTTTTGGCATGGTTCTTTTTGCATTGATTCACTAATACATTGAAGCATGTTAGATGATTTTTGTTTGATTTTTTAGGTCACTTTATGACATGTCTTGAGGCCTATATTTGTACCACTTTGCATGACATTTCAACTTGACCTAATTGCTTTGTTTGAAGTCATTTTGCTTTGAATTTTGATATGCTATTTTGGTATGTGATTCATCTCTGATTAGTGAACTCCAATACCATGTTTTCATAATTTTCATGAGGCCATGTGATTTTTGTTTGATGCATTTCATTTAAAGCATTATAACATGTTATATCATTGTAATCTTTAGTGCATGTTTGCATGAATTCTTTTGTGCATATTTGTATGAGCATTTGCATAGTTGTGTGAGCCATTCATATGATATTATAGGTCTTTGATACACATTATAGGTCATCTTTACCTGTTCATTTCAATTTGGACTTTGTGCATCATTAACATGTATTGTTTGCACTTTCTTTTTGAGTTTTCATCTCACTTCTTCTTCTATTACTTCTTGAAAGTCTTGATGGTTGATTCATAAATACTTTTGAGATGTTTATAAACCATTTTTCATTTATTTTCAATTCTGGTTGTTGATTTACATGTTCCATTTATGCATGTCCTCTTCATTTCTTTCCATCTTTCATCTATCCCTTCTTCTTGTAACATGTTTAAATGCTAATGGGTGATGATTGTTGCTTATTCACTTGCACTTGTATGATAATAACCATTGGTTGTCCATATGATGTACATTCTGATTGTGGCTCTAGGATTTGGTTTCTCATTTAATTCTTTTGAGTTTTATGATGCATTACATGTTCTTTTACTTCTTATACTTCTTATACATGTTTACTAACCATGTAGGGGCTTCGGTAAGTTTCAATTGAGTGTGGATAAGGAATCCACATTCAACTTCTATCCTTTCTCTTTTACAATTCCATTTGGTGTTTTGCTAAGCACTTATGTGCTTTCTTTTAATAACTCATTACTTTCCCTTTTTGAATTACAATTCATCTTCTACTTTGGAAGTGAATTGTTTAATTCTTTCTTTCTTTAGATTTTAGGTTGAAACCTCACAAACCATTAGGATCACTCCCTTTAATCTTCAATTAGGATTGAGTCTTAGTCCACATAGGTTTTACCTTTCCTCCTCTCTTGAGTCTTTCATCTTCTCATCTCAAAGAAAACTCAAAACATCTAATAAAGGTAGGCATTTATTGCATTTAGGCCTTTCATATAAAGAAAAGATTATAAGGGGTCTTCTCTTGTAATCTTAGAATGTGTAGCATATAGCCCATCTTGGGTCAATGTGTTAAACATTTGATCTTGTATGAGGGACTTAAATGCAATACTTGTTGAAGGTGCAAATAATAAAAAAAATCTTCTTCATTTCTTAATCAACAAAAACACTTAATAAATACAAGTACGCTAGTGTGTTTGAACCTTGACAATTGGAGTTAAGTGTGGAGGTCTTCTTCATTCTTAGTGTGCTTTCTTACCCATTCCATCTTGGAATGTGAGAAGGTATACATTCCAATGACTAAGATTCAGATACACTATCATATGCAAACAAATGAAAAACTCTTAAAAGACAAAAACAAACAATAACGTCTTTCCTTCGGGAATTCTTTTCTCATCTTATTCACTCTCAACGCACGAACGCGCTTCTACTCGTTCTCTTGCAAGACGGTAACGCACTCGGACCAGCGAGCCTGCAACACCTGAGCTAGAACGTAAGCCGTTCTCTAAAAAACACAAACAATTCATCCCTAGTGAGGGGAACTACGTCGCTCTGATTCTCATGCTCCCGATGAGATACGTAGGCAGTGGGGTAGGGCCCATGCGAGCACTTCTTTTATTTTCCCTACATTTGTTTCTCGTTCCTTTTCCAGTTCTCTTTTCGTTCCTTTTCCAGTATTCTTTTCTATCACCCTTTGATCGAGACAAGCAAGCGTGGATCCCATCGGGTACGATGGACGCGAGGGGGTGCTAATACCTTCCTCTCGCGTAACCGACTCCCGAACCCATTTCTCTTGGTCGCGAGACCATGCTTTTCCTTTCTCTCAGGTTTACGCGGTGTTTCCTTTCCCTCTCTTGGGATAAATACACATTGCTGGCGACTCTGTTTCGGTGCCACTTTCGCGTTTGTACTTGGATGAAAATCCCGGGAGCGACACTGAGAGCCCGGGATATTGAGGATCTTAGTACCCACATGTGAGAGGGATGGGTGTTTGCAGGTTTGCAGCTAACCGTGACCTTTAACCTACATGGTTTTCTGGTTTTATCACTATGGTGGTTGTTGTTCTGAGTTTTGGTACAGAGCCTTGATTTGTTCAGTCAGCGCAGTGCAGCCAGTTTGTGTGGATACTTTGATCACATGCCCTGCATTGCATCTTTTTCTCTAACATTCATATTTTTTCAGTTTCAGGTAGTATCTGTCTTTGATTCCAGTCAGAGGGCATTCATAGGGATGGACACTAAGAGGGGTAAGAAGCACATCATCGTCTACAAGTTCCCGAAGATCACTCTTGGTCCGTTGAACAGTTTACAGAGTATAGCTGGTCCAGAAGTTTTAGGAGCCTTTGAAGAGAAGTATGGTTGGATTTTATCCCTGGTTCGGAGTCTCAGTGAATATGAATACAATGGGCTACACACCTTGATGCAGTTTTATGATCCTTCCTTGAGGTGCTTTGTGATGCCAGATTATGTGTTGGTTCCTACCCTGGAGGAGTACTCCAACATTTTGAGGATTCCTGTCAAAGAAGGTGTTCCTTTCTGTGGTTCCCGAGGAGATTGTGATTTACAAGCAGTGGCTGAGGCTCTTTATTTGAGCAGATCTACAGTGGAGGCTGACTTTTCTAAGAAGGGAAAATCCCGAGGCTATCACATGGAGTACTTAGTGAAGAGGGCTCAAGAAGAAGCAAAGGAAAAGAGGTGGATGGCTTTCAATGCAATATTGGCTCTGTGTATATATGGCATTGTGTTATTCCCTAATGAGTCTGATTTCGTCGATACGGATGCTATTCAGATATTTACAGCTCAGAATCCGGTGCCGACTTTGTTAGGCGATCTCCACTACGCCCTATACAACAGGAATGAGAAAAGACGAGGTGGGGTGGTTTGTTGTTGCGCATCTCTCTTTTACAAGTGGTTTGCCAAACGTTTGCCCCAATCTGGTGCTTTTATTGATTCAAAGACTTCTTTAGAGTGGAGTAAGCGTCTGATGGGCTTAGCTACTAAAGATATTCTTTGGGTGGACAAGGGATTGGTGGGGACTGATATTTTGCATAGCTGTGGAAAGTATCCTAATGTACCCTTGGTCGGAAGAAAAGGAGGTATTAACTACAACCCGTCTTTGGCTATCAGGCAGTTTGCATACGCTCTAAAAGATCCTCCAGCTGGAAAAGATTTGGAAGAATCTTTGTATTTTCATATGACTGATGGTGTGGCTATTGCACAAGAAGCCTCTCAAGCTTGGCTCAGCAGACAAAAGATAGGTAAAACTGTCTTGGGTAAGCCCAATAATCAAGCTTTCGCTCCATATGTTGAATGTGTGAAGAAGAGGGTAGAAGAGTTCTATTTGCCTTTTGATCAGGCGTCTCCCTTATATCCAGAGATTGTGGAAGAGAGACTCACTGTACCATTCGAAGAATTCGACAAGCAGCGTAAGTTGGTATCTGATCTGAGGGTGGAAAACTCTGACATGAGTAGTCAGCTACAGAGTGCTCTACAGGACAACTTGGAGTTGAAATGGAAAGTTCAAGACATGACTACGCATCTAGAGAAAAAAGAGAAGGATTTTGCTGTCAGGGCTCAACACTTCAAAAAGGTCAGTATGGCTTCTGAATTGTCAGGCAAAGCTAAGAGGAAAAATAAGAAGCTTTTGACTAAAGCAGAAGACAAGCTTGCCACGTATCAGGAAATGTGGAAGGAGGCCAAGATTGAGAATGAAGAGCTGAAAGAAGAGCTTCAGGTAGTGAAAGCAAGGAAAAATCATTACTTTGCCAAGTGGAAAGAAGCATAGAAAGAAATTGACGAGCTCAAACTGCAAGCGGGAATCAAGAAGTCAAAGCACGAAGGCAACGAAGTTGAAGAGCAGATTGCTAGGCTGAATCAGGATGTCGAGAAGAGAAACAGGCTGATCAAGGGTTTGCTAGAGAGACCTACTCATCCAGATACTGTGAAACTTCTTGAGGAGATTGAAACCGGTTTATTTGGAATTGACTTGTAGTAATTCTGTTGCTTGTTTTTGCTATGATTACCATCAGGATTGTTGATGGAATCACTTTTGATTGTATTGAACCTATTTGTATGACTTCTTATGCTATGATATTGCAACATTTGTCTCAATAGTTCTCAGTTGTTTGAAAGGGGTTATCTTTTGATTGATTCTGCAATATTTCTGGATTCGGATTTATTTTCCGATGTTGTGTCCGATCCCTTGCCCGATTTCAAAGCTGGAATCCAAGCAGATTCGGCCTGGAAATGTTTAAATATGATTGTTTGCATTTTGCATTTGCATCCTCATAATCATAAGCATTTTTGCATAACAGGTACTTGTTGCAGGAGATCTCTAGCCTTTATTTGGTTTCAGGCACTATAGCTGAGAATCACATTCACCGATACTCAACTCGAAGAAATCAAGCAAGGATAATGGATCAAATGCAGAGTGATTTGGCTGAAATGAGGGCACGAATGGATTAGTTCATGACTCTCATGACTGGTATGGCACAAACTCAAGAAAGATTGAGGCTTCTGGTTAAGCGTCCAGAGGCCACGCCTGGAGGTAATCAGAATGACAATTCACAGACTCATGGCACTCCTCCTCCTGTTGGCAATCCTCCTCCTGGTGGTAATCTGGGTAATGGAAATGTCAGAAATGCTGGTGTTATTCAGGAGGATGCTCAGGAAGACCAATTTACTCTGCTGGATGCGGAGATGGGTACTCCTAATAATAAAAGGTACGATGAGTTGGCTGAAAAGATACGGGCTATGGAATGCAAGAATTCTATAGGTATCGATGTTACTAGTCTGGGGCTGGTACCAGGGGTCAGGATTCTTCCAAAATTCAAGCCGCCCACTTTTTACAAATATCATGGCAATACGTGTCCCCAGACACATATCCAAGCTTATTTTGGGAGGATCTCGGCCCATACAAATGATGAGAAGTTATGGATGCATTACTTTCAAGGCAGTCTGGCTGGAGCTTCTTTGACATGGTATATGAAATTGAACAGAGCTGCTGTGAGAAGTTGGAAGGATCTGGCAGAAGCATTCCTAAAACAGTACCAGTACAATATTAACATGGCGCCCAACCGCACTCAATTGCAAGGGTTGTCACAGAATGCTAAGGAAAGTTTCAAGGAATACGCTCAAAGGTGGATGGAAATGGCCGCCCAGGTTCAACCTCCTTTGCTGGATAGAGAAATGGCAGATATGTTTATGGGCACCCTGCAAGGGGCATTTCTTGAAAGATTGGCTGCTTGTCCATCAACCGGATTTGCTGATATCGTGATTGCGGGTGAAAGGATCGAGAGTTTGTTGAAGCTTGGAAAGATTCAAGATGTAAGTGGGGCTGGCTCTTCTAGAACAAAGAAACCATTTGCTAGTGGTCAGAAAAGAAGAGAAGGTGATACAAATGCTGTGTATAGAGGACGAGGAAGAGGACGTTCTCAAGCTTATCATCAGGTAGGTGCAGTGGCAATCCCAACACTGTCTGTTCAGCAACAACAACCACAACAACAAGCTCAGCAGCAACAATAGCAACCTCCTTTCCAAAAGAGGGCTAGGCAGAGGGACCGTAAGATTGACCCCCTTCCTTTGACTTATTCAGCGTTGTTACCACAATTACTCAAGTTGAAGTTGGTTGAGCTTCGTACTATGAGACCTCCTACCGCTGGCAACTTGCAACCTAATTTTGATGTTAACGCTCGCTGCGAGTTCCACTCAGGTGCTCAAGGGCATACCATTGAAAAATGTTGGGCGTTTCATCATAAAGTGCAAGACTTGATCAATGCCAAAGCAATCAATTTATCTCTACCTCCTAATGTTCTCCAGAACCCCATACCTAATCATGGTGTGGCAGACGTGCATGCTATTGAAGATGGAAGGAGATTGAACTTGGTAGCAGATATCAATCAGGTGAAGACTTCTTTGTTGGTTGTAAAAGATCATCTGTTGAGGGGACAGGTGTTCCCAGGTTGTGACCAAGATTGTTCTGAGTGTATGAATCAAGAGAATGGCTGTGATAAGTTAAAAGTGGGTTTGCAGAATCTGATCAATGAAGGACGTCTATAGTTTGACAGGGTTGTGAAAGATACTGATGAGGTGTCGACTATGACCATCTATTATACTTCTGCTGAAATCCTAGTGCCTGCAAGTACAGCTCCTGTGGCGAGTGTTGTGCCAGAAAGACCCAGTCCTGTTACCATTACGGTGCCAGGACCAGTTCCGTTTACAACTACGAAGGCAATCCCATGGCACTATGGGGCAGACGTGTATTATGAAGGTAAAAAGCAGGAAGTCAGGATATCAGTCAGTTCAAATATTGATAATGTGGGTGGTGTAGGTGGATTTACTCGGAGCGGAAGGTTGTTTGCTCCCCAAACTTTGCGCAGTGATCAAGAAGTTGAGGCCGCGACAAAAGCTAAAGGAAAACGGGTGGTCGAGAGCGTGCCTGTGCCTGAAACAGAGACCAAGATTACTTTTGACAATGAGGTGGAAGAGTTCATGAGGATAATAAAGAAAAGTGATTACAAGATTGTCGATCAACTGAACCAGACGCCTTCGAAAATTTCAATTTTGTCATTGTTGATGTGTTCTGATGCACACCGGGAGGCTTTGTTGAAAGTGTTGAAGAGCGCATATGTGCCATAGGAAATCACTGTCAATCAGCTCGAGGGTGTAATCTCTAATGTTAATGTCAGCCACGGTTTGGGCTTCACAAGTAGGGATTTGACTTCTGAAGGAAGAAACCACAATAAAGCTTTGCACATCACAATGGAGTGTAAGGGCGCAGTGTTGTCTCACGTGCTGGTAGACACTGGTTCCTCGCTCAATGTCTTGCCTAAGAAGGCGCTAATGAAGCTAGAAGTTGATGGTTTGATATTAAGGCCAAGTGAATTGGTTGTCAGAGCATTCGATAGGACGAAAAGATATGTGTTTGGTGAAGTGGAACTTCTCGTGCAAATTGGACCGCAGGTGTTCAAATCCATATTCCACGTGATGGACATACAACCTGCGTATAGCTGCTTATTAGGCCGCCCTTGGATTCATACGGTCGGGGCTGTTACATCCACCTTGCACCAGAAGCTAAAGTACGAGTTTGAAGGACAAGTCGTGACAGTGTGTGGTGAAGAAGATATCTTTGTTAGTCATTTGTCCATGTTTAAGTATGTTGAGATGGATGGGGAAATTCACGAGATGCTTTGCCAGTCATTTGAAGCGGTGAATATTGACAATGTGCCTGAATCTTCCTCTACACCAGATAGAGCCGGTACCTCCATTTCATCCTACAAACAAGTTGTCGAGGTCGTCAGAGCCGGCAACGCCCAAGGCTGGGGCAGGCTGATAGAGACACCAATGAAGGAGGACAAATTTGGTATTGGTTATTATCCCTCTATGACTTCAGTTGCGGAAAACAGTGGACCCATCACTTTCAGCAGTGGGGGAATTATTTACATAGATCAGTCTTGTGCAGCTATGGAAGATGGTGTTGATAGAGACTGTGACTTGGACAACTGGGTACGCCCACGTGCGCCAGGACAATCATTACAGAATTGGTCCGTTGAAGAAGTCATCTGGGTTACTCTTCAAACAGAGTAATTTTGTTTGTTTTTCTAACCATAATGCATGTCAAAATCTTGCGCTCTGCCCAAGGCGTATAGATTCATTTGTAGGGCCACCCTGTTTGCATTTGCAATTTTAATCATCAATAAAGGACGTTTTGCACTCAAATTTTGTTCTCTGTCTTTCAGTTTTTTTTTATTTTTGCACAAAAATAATAAAATGGCAATGTTTCATTTCTTTTTGTTTTAAAATAAATTCTAAAATAAAGCATGAACCCGTTCGTGCAGACTTGATCCTCCGGATTTCATTGATAACGGTTCTGCTATGGCCATGTATGACTTTGACAAACCAATTTATCAAGCCGAAGAAGGGGATGAGAAGGGCTGTGAACTCCCTGAGGAACTGGCCAGATTGTTAAAACAAGAGGAACGGACTATCCAGCCTCATCAAGAGACCATAGAGATCATCAATATTGGTACCGAGGATGCTAAGAAAGAGATTAAGATTGGCGCCTGCCTGCAAGCAGATGTAAAGAAGGCTTTGACTGAGATGTTGTGTGAATATGTTGATATCTTCGCCTGGTCGTATCAAGACATGCCAGGGTTGGATACGGATATTGTTGTACACAGGCTTCCATTGAGAGAAGAATGTCCGCCAGTCAAGCAGAAACTTCGTCGGACTCATCCCGACATGGCCATAAAGATCAAAGAAGAAGTTCATAAACAATGGGATGCAGGGTTTCTTGCAGTGACTCACTATCCTCCCTGGGTTGCCAACATTGTGCCGGTACCAAAGAAAGACGGAAAGGTTAGAGTGTGTGTGGATTATTGAGATCTTAATAAAGCTAGCACGAAAGATGATTTTCCACTACCTCACATTGATGTGCTGGTCGACAATACAACTCAGTTTTCAGTGTTCTCGTTGATGGACGGTTTCTCTGGGTACAACCAGATTAAGATGGCACCTGAAGATATGGAGAAGACCACGTTCTTTACTCCATGGGGTACATACTATTATAAAGTGATGCCTTTTGGGTTGAAAAACGCAGGGGCAACATATCAGCGGGCAATGGTAACTTTATTTCACGACTTGATTCACAAAGAGATTGAATGTTATGTGGATGACATGATTGCCAAGCCGAGAACGGAAGAGGAACATCTGATTAACTTGAAAAAGCTGTTTGAAAGGTTGAGAAAGTTCCGCTTAAGGTTGAATCCAAATAAGTGCACTTTTGGGGTGCGTTCTGGAAAGCTGCTGGGTTTCATTGTGAGCGAAAAAGGGATTGAGGTTGATCCTGCCAAAGTGAAAGCAATACAAGAAATTCCTGAACCGAGAACAGAAAGGAGGTTCGTGGTTTTCTGGGTAGATTGAACTACATTGCAAGGTTCATATCTCACCTAACAGCCACATGTGAACCAATATTCAAACTGCTAAGAAAAGATCAAACGGTCAGGTGGAATGACGATTGCCAATTGGTATTCGATAAAATAAAAGAATACTTGCCGGAACCTCCAATTCTCATACCTCCAGTTTCAGGAAGACCTTTGATAATGTATTTGACAGTGCTTGAAGGTTCTATGGGTTGTGTTCTCGGTCAACACGACGAGACGGGTAGGAAGGAGCATGCTATCTACTACCTGAGCAAAAAGTTCAATGACTGTGAGTCCCGGTACTCAATGCTTGAAAAGACATGCTGTGTACTTTCATGGGCCGCCAAGCGATTGAGGCAATATATGATTAGGCACACAACCTTGTTGATTTCCAAAATGGATCCTATCAAATACATTTTTGAGAAACCAGCGCTAACAGGCAGAGTTGCACGGTGGCAAATGGTTTTGACAGAGTATGATATTCAATACACTTCCCAAAAGGCCATCAAAGGAAGTATCTTGTCAGACTATCTTGCACAACAACCGATTGATGATTACCAACCCATGAAATTTGATTTCCCTGATGAGGACATCATGTTTCTCAAAGCTAAAGATTACGAGGAACCACTCCCGGAGGAGGGGCCAGACCCTGAATCCAAATGGAGTTTGATGTTTGATGGGGCCGTCAATATGAATGGATGCGGAGTTGGAGCAGCTCTTATCACGCCGGAAGGTGTTCATATGCCTTTCACTGCCCGAATAACTTTCGGATGCACCAACAATGAAGCAGAATATGAAGCTTGTATAATGGGGATTGAGGAGGCAATTAATTTATGAATTAAGACCCTTGATATCTTTGGTGATTCAGCTTTGGTAATTAATCAGGTGAAAGGGAGTTGGTACACACACCAAGCAAATCTGGTTCTGTATAGAGATTATACAAGGAGATTGCTGACATTTTTCACAACAGTGAAGCTGTACCATATTCCTAGAGATGAGAATAAATTTGCAGATGCCTTGGCCACGTTGTCTTCCATAATTAAAGTGCAAGGATGGAATCATGTACCTAAGATTGAAGTGTCTCGTCTTGACAGACCTGCATTTGTGTTTGCTGTTGATGCAACGTCTGATGATAAGCCATGGTTTCATGATATCAAGTGTTTCTTGAAAAGTCAAGAGTACCCGCCAGGGGCATCTACTAAAGATAAGAAGATGTTGAGAAGGTTGTCTGGTAGTTTCTTCTTGAATCAGGATGACGTGCTATACAAAAGGAATTTTGACATGGTTCTGCTCAGATGCATGGATAGACACGAAGCAGACCTGTTAATGCAGGAAGTACATGAAGGATCTTTCGGTACCCATGCCGGAGGGCATGCAATGGTTAGGAAATTATTAAGATCAGGATATTATTGGTTGACTATGGAGTCAGATTGTTGCAAGTACGCCCGAAAGTGTCACAGATGCCAGAACTATGCAGACAAAGTGCACGTTCCTCCAAATCCGTTGAGTGTCATGTCCTCTCCTTGGCCCTTTGCAATGTGGGGCATTGACATGATCGGAAAGATTGAGCCTACTGCTTCAAATGGCCATCGCTTCATCTTGGTCGCCATTGATTATTTCACTAAATGGGTTGAAGCAGCATCTTATGCCAATGTCACTAAGCAGGTGGTACCTCGTTTCCTGAAATGGGATATCATTTGTCGCTATGGAGTGCCTGAGAGAATCATTACTAATAATGGTTCTAATCTGAATAACAAAATAATGGCTGAGCTGTGTCGGGACTTCAAAATCGAACATCACAATTCTTCTCCGTATCGCCCGAAGATGAATGGCGCCGTGGAGGCGGCCAACAAGAATATTAAGAAGATTGTGCAGAAAATGGTTGTCACATATAAAGATTGGCATGAGATGTTACCATTTGCTTTGCATGGGTATCGAGCGTCAGTACGCACGTCCACTGGGGCAACCCCATTCTCACTTGTATACGGTATGGAGGCAGTACTACCGGTTGAAGTGGAGATTCCATCCCTCAGAGTCATGATGGATGTCAAATTAGACGAGGCTGAATGGGTGCGTGCTAGATTTGATCAGTTAAGCCTTATTGAGGAGAAACGACTAGCAGTTGTATGTCATGGGCAGTTATACCAGCGGAGGATGAAGCATACATTTGACCAAAATATGCGTCCTCGGGTTTACAAAGTGGGAGATGTGGTACTCAAAAGGATCCTTCCTCCTAGTACAGATCACAGGGGCAAATGGACTCCCAACTATGAAGGTCCATTCGTGGTTAAGAAGGTCTTTTCGGGCTGAGCCTTATTACTTACAACCATGGATGGTGAAGACTTTTCATCCCCTGTCAACTCAGACGTAGTCAAAAAATACTTCGCATGAATATACCCGCTGGATATAAAAAAAAAAGAGAAAAGTCCAGGCAAAAAAGGGCATCCCGGCGAACCACAAAAATAGAATAAAAAGGTTCGGGCAAAAATTAGGGATAATAAATAAAAATTGTACACCCGGTGAGTTGAAAATCCGCAAGGACAACTCAGGCAAAAAAGGGTATCCCGGTGGATTGAAAACCTGAAAGGGCGGTCCACGCAAAAGAGGGATTTAAGTGAACGACTACGATCTGAGTTATCTGTACTCCATCATCGTTTCAACAACTGACATTCCAAAGGGTAGGAATCAGTCTGATCATTCCTCAGAAGGCAAGGTCGGGGAGTCTTGAAGACATATTGGCCATAGCAGAATTGAAACTCAGTGGAACGCCGTTTTCACATTGCCATTAGGATAGTTTCTTTTCTCAATTTTCAGCGATCACCTCTTTCCAGGGATTGCTTCCTGATGTAATTGCCTATTCTGGGCTTTTCGATCAATAAATTGAATTTCAGTTAAAAGCTTCTTATTTTGTTTTTTTTGCTTTGTTTGCAAAAACGTCCTAATTTTTGATAAAACATTGCATTTGAAAACATGGTGGCTTTACAATAACATGCGCAGAAAAACATTTAAAATTGCTTTGAATGTTGAATAATCGTGGATGGTAGATTCAAACCACGCAATATTCTGGGGCATGTGTGTGTATTCTTTTGTTGCAGGTAACAGATTCAGATGATTTCAAGCACAAGACGGGTAATCACTTATTCCCACGCAGGAGACTGGGGCAATCATGTTCAGGGAAGGGTTCACTTGTCACCCTTTTGTCATAATGTTTACTGATTGAGTCCATCATTTGGTCGACGGTCGTTCACGACGTCTCGATATCAGTGAATTGAGTTCAACTGGGTATCGTTGTATCTTATTAAGTCGATTCTCTCGTTCAGTACTTCCAACAGTTACAAGCTTTTCTGTGTCGATAACGGTTGCGAATCCCCAGTAGAGTTGCTTCGCAGACACCGAAGTTGATGGTTAATCCCCAGTGAAGTCGTCAGGAGTTTGAAGATGCTTGATCTCCTGTAAAATACTCTTATGACGTTTCTTCAGGTAAGTCTTGTATCATGGAGCAGGAAGCGAGTTGTTGACCTTCCCGAGCATGGGGCATTTTGATTTTCCCTAGCAGGAAATGTTCCAGATCTATTATCCCCAGTAGAGTTTGAGGACATTTGGTCTTCTGTAAAATCCTCTCAAAAGGGCATTCCCCAGCATGAGACGCTTTAAGGCGGTTTTCTCCAGCAGAGTTGGTTATAAACTCATCATCCCCAATGGAATCGTCAATTGGAAAGTTCGCCTAGCATGGGGCATTATAACACTTATCTTAGGCTCAATAGTCTTATGCCTCAGCAGACTACTGTGGAGTTTCTTTGGGTTTCCCCGGCAGATCTAAGGACTCTCTCCCAGCATGTTGCAGCAGAACGTCTTCTAACCAGGATTCGCTTATCCCCGACTGGGTCGTCTTGATTCCCAACAAGATCGTACCTCTGGTAATGGTATCCCCACAGAGTTCAGCATTGAATCTTGTCAACAATACTCCCCAGTTGAGTTATTTTTTTTCGCAAGAGGCTTATTGATCAACAAAATCTATTCCTCAGCAGAGTGATAGTATATTCTTGCCCCAGCCGGGTTAAAAGGTTGATTCTCCCCGCAAAGGATCTCGGGTTTGGTAGATCCTCATGTAGAGTTTTGATGACTTTTCTTCCCTAACAAGACGTCATGCAAAGAAATTCTCATCCCCAACGGAGTTGCTGTGACCAGAATTCATCCCCAAACAGATGAAGTAATTCCTGGCAGAATCATCATTTCCCCATATGTCAAAGTTCAATTTAGTTTTGGCACGCCTGACAGTTCGAAGCAGACGGATTGTTCATTCATTCTCCAGCAGAGATATTATCCTTTCAGGAGTCTCCGAGATCAAATCATTGATCGTTGTTCCTCAGCAGAGTCAGCCGAGATGTTTGACACGGATGCAGAGAGTAGTCTAGTATTGGAACTCTTAAAGTCCAACCGTAGATTGACAAAAGGTCCATCCAAGGGTGGCAAATTCTTAAAGTCCAACCATAGATTGATAAAAGGTCCATCCAAGGGTGGAAAATTCATAAAGTCCAACCGTAGATTGGCAAAAGGTCCATCCAAGGGTGGTAAATTCTTAAAGTCCAATTGTAGCTTGGCAAAAGTCCACCCGTAGTGTGGCAAGTCAGTAGTCGTCTGACTCCCTTTTAAAAGACCGCAGCTAAGTCCAACCGTAGATTGGCGAAAGACCATCCAAGGGTGGCAAAGCAAGGCAAAGTCCAACCGTAGATTGGCAAAAGTCCACCCGCAGTGTGGCATCTCAGCTGCAAAGTCCAACCGTAGCTTGGCAAAAGTCCACCCGTAGTGTGGCAGGTCAGTAGTCTTCTGACTCCATTCAAAAAAAGACAGTCCACCCGTAGTGTGGCAGGCCAGTAGTCGTCTGGCATTGTACAAAAGACATTGCTAAAGTCCACCCGTAGTGTGGCAAGCCAGTAGTCGTCTGGCGTTGTACAAAAGACATTGCTAAAGTCCACCCGTAGTGTGGCAAGCCAGTAGTCGTCTGGTGTCATGCTAAAAGACATCGTTAAAGTCCACCCGTAGTGTGGCAAGCCAGTAGTCATCTGGCGTCATGCTAAAAGACATCGTTAAAGTCCACCCACAGTGTGGCAAGCCAGTAGTCGTCTGGCGTCGTACAAAAGACGTTGTTAAAGTCCACCCGCAGCGTGGCAAGCCAGTAGTCGTCTGGCGTCATTCAAAAGACATCTTTCCGGTGGTATTATTTATCACCAGAGTTTTATTCAAGCAGAGTTCATTTGGTTGGGTTTATATCCCTTTTCTTCTTCCCTGCAGAGTGCAAATTTTTGGGTTATTTTTGGTATTCAATCCCTCCTGTCATACCCCAAATTTTGACCACTAAGATTTCCCATCATTATGCAAATCATCATCACAATATGGATGAACCATCATGCGTCACCAAATGCCTCAAGGGTTGTTGAGCATTCACTACAATCAAAATTAGGGTTTTAAGCCCTCTCAGAGCCTTAGACAAAGGATCAATCAAGGAATGACATGATCTTCAACTTGTCTAACCTCTCAAACACCTACAATGGATCAAAAAGGACTCCCACTTCAAGGATTAAGCACAAGGTTGCTCCCTTCTAGGTGGATCAAGTCTCAAGATCGCCAGTATCACCAAATTAGGGTTTTGGTCGACCAGGGCCTCTAGATGGAAAGTTTCATCTGGGCATAAGCCAAGGATCCAAAACACAACCTAATGTACTCCATGGAACCTCATGGACCCAAGCATCAAGTCAATTTAACCTCAGGGGATGCATTCATAAAAAATCAGGAATTAGGGTTTCTTGACCTAATTTACCCCTAAGTTGACTTTTGGGACAAATCAAGAGCCAAGGCCTCAAGACATGATTTGAGGATCTCTAATGAACTATATTGATCCATTTGGAACAATGGATTAATCCAAGAAGCTTGAGCAACAAGTCTCATTTTCATCTGCACCACAATTAGGATTTCGCGAGGAAAGTCAACTGTAACTTTGACTTTTGACCAGGACATGCTCCCAAACCCTAGGACATGCCCCAATATACCCTATGACACCCATGGAACATGTCCATCAAGTTTGATTTAGGTCAAGGACATGATTTCCTGAAAAATTGCACAATTTGGAATTCATCTGATAAAAATTCAACTGTGCACAAAAGTCAACTTTGACTTTTTGAGATTTTTCACCAAAATGGATTTTTAACCCTAAAATGATGTTAATGTATGATTTGAATCATCATTCATCAAGAAAAATCAAGAAAAGTTGGATAACTTGTAAAAGGGGTAACCATAAAACTTAGAAATTTTTCTAAGTTATGGAAAAAGTACCACTAATACACCAACTTTGGAGGATCATAACTCCTAAACCACATGGCCATTTTTTTTCATCCAAATATGGATTTGTAGCTCTCATTACCCTCTACAAAAACTTCAACTAGACCTAAGTCCAATTCATTAAGGATTTTGAGTTATGGAGTGATCAAAATCAAGAAATCACACTTTGTTCCAACACTTAGTGAAAATTTCACTAAGTCAGATTTTGCTTCAGTTTTTGCCAAGTGTAGAGGGATTTTTCACTTGGAATCAAAAGAGATCAAAACCAAACTTGTTCAAACAGTTGTTGTATCGTGTAAGGGCTTTCCAAAATGGCCAAGAACATTGCCAAATTCAACTTACACCATGAGATATGACATTGTCAAGTTGCCTTGCTAAAATCTGTCAAAGGCAAGGCAGATTTTGCATTTTGGCTCGATTTGCCAAAATCAGCCAAATTCAAATGCTCCTATCCACTTGGACACATCTGAGGATTGAATCTAAACGGGATAATCACTGAGCCAAGCCTCCAAAGTCCATGGAACAAGAAATAACATGTTGAACCTAGAATGGCCAAAATAGGGACAAGACTCCAAATTTGGATTGAAGCATTCAATGGAAGCATCAAGGCGGCATGGACTGAGCCATTCTCATCTGAAATCAGTCAAGACTTATCCAAGACCAAGGGAACCAAAGTTCTGTGCCCTAACCTCTAGTCAATGGCTAGAGGAGACCTGGATTTTCATTTGCCAACATTGGCCAAACCTACTTACCAGCTGCCATTCACTATTCCTTGCAAAACAAACTTGCTCTACTATAAATAGAGCTCAATTGTGATCAGTTTGAGTACACCAAAGCCATCTAACAGATGCTTTCCTCAAAATATCTTTCTCTTGGCAAAAATGCCTTTCTTAGCAAGGTAGCTATCGGGTTTTGAGTTTGAGAGCTTTTCCAATCAAACCAATCACTCACACACCTCACATACATCACATATGAGCTGATCAAACACTTAGATCACTTCTGAAACACCAATTTCACAAAATCACCAGCTGGTTGCTCAAATTTTCAATTAAGTTGCAGCTGAGATACCACAAAGTGATCCAGCCAATTTCAATCAAGTCCAGCCATTCAAACACACTCCATAGGGTGTAGGGAAGCTGTTCAGATCATCACCACTCATCTGTAACACCTCCAAATCAAAAATCACATTGCACTTGCTGTCACGGCTTAGAGGTAAGCATATACTTTGTCATCTCTCAATCTATGCATATTTCCTCGCACAATAATTTGGCCATATGTTCATAATCATGCATGGAATGTTTTCCCTCAATTAATTGCATTGTTTGAATCGTGTATCAAAAATCCTAGCCTTCATGCAGAAATTAGGGTTCTTGAGGTTTCTTCGTGATTTCATGTTTTATGTTTAATTTAAATGAAATTAAGTGTTATAGACATGATCGTGAGGTTGAGACGAGCATAATGATATGTGGATTGCATGATATGATTACGTATTCAGTGAGATTGGGTGGAAAACGCAAATCAGCCAAACCCAGAAAAACGCGCGTGTTCTTGCTTGTGTTCTTGGCGCCTTTTTCATAAATTCAAATATTTGACTTTTGTGGTTTTTATTTAATTGATTAAAAAATTAATTTCTCTCTGAGTTTTAATGATTTTGAGTTGATTCTTTTTTTTAATAATTCACAAAAATGTTAAAATATTTTATTTTATCAAAAAATCCCAAAAATATTATTTATTTCATATAATTGATATTTTTGCAAAGAATTAATATTTTAATTGTTTTTGACATATTAAATATTTTTTCTACATTGATTTTGCAACTTTTAATGCTTTCTAATTATTTTGTAGGTCAATACTTAATTTTTGAAGCATTAATCCAAAATCACAATTTGTTTTTCACATGTTAAACAATTTTGATCATTTTAATTGAATTTTTATTCAATTAAATATATTTTTGAAAACAAATTAGGGTTTTTGGATTAATTCAACCCTCATAAATCAGTTTCAAAACTTTTTTGGGCCTCTAATAGAGTGTAAGGCCCAATCCTTTCTTGACCAAATCATTTTTGGGCCTCAATGTATTGTATAAGTCCCGATACCGTCAAAAACAAACGGCGCGATCGTCGCCTATTCAAAGAATCAATTGGGCCTCTCCTTGAGCTATAAGACCCATTCAAAACATTTTGGGCCTCTATTAGAGTGTAAGACCCAATCCCCTTTTAACCAAAACATTTTGGGCCTCACTTATTGTATAAGTCCCTCTGCGTTAAAAGAAAACCTCGGCGCGATCGCCATTTCAAACGGAAAAATCAATTGGGCCTACCCTCGTGTTATAAGCCCCACTCTTTTTCTTTAAACTCTTTGGGCCTCTATTAGAGTGTAAGACCCAACCCCTTTTGTACAGAAAACCTTTTTTGGACCCCAGTCACTTGTATAAGTCCCTCTGTACAAATTCAAACAGTGCGCTCACTGATAAAACCCTGGGCCTCTCCTTGAGCTGTAAGCCCCAAATCTCTCCTTTTCAAAGCACTTTCTCCTTTGATTTTGAATATATTGTTGTTTTCAATCTTTCTTTGTTGAACAACTAACCAAACAACATGGAAGCTCTACAACCGAGTAAGTGGTTATTGCTTTCATATACATATAACTGTATTGTGGGGATGTTTCACTGTAAGTCTTCTTTCATAAACTCATATCAACTGTGTAATAATAGTATAGATATTTTGAGTTTCCCCGGCAACTACGTCTAGAACTAGGTGACGCCGTTTCGTTTATTCTTAGAAATAGGCTGAACTAGATCCCCAATAGGATCACCAGATACAGTCTTCTCTTCAGCTGTCCTCATTAGGAATTGTCAAGAAACTCTACTCCCAGAGATGAATGTCTTCTCCGTGAACGGCATCTCTGAGTTTCTTCCAAATTCTCGAACTTTCCTGACTTTGATCTATTCTCGGTGAATAGCATTGCCTTGAATTTCTCGGGGTTTGGGGACCCACAGGCTTCTTAAAAGCATCAGCCTCCTCTTGGGCATCGTACAAGGACCCACAGGCTTCCTAAAAGCAACCCCCGCCTCCTCTTGGGCATAGTACAAGGACCCTACGGCTTCTTAGAAGTATTCACAGCCTCCTCTTAGGCTTCGTATAATGATCTCTTCCTCCGGGAATGATAGCCTTCTCTTGGGCTTAGTACAAGAACCGATCGGCTTCTTAAAAGTTTCCAGCCTCCTCTTGGGCTTCGTACAAATTGTCCCAACGACCTCCTAGAGGTATAGGAACAGAACTTAGTCATCTTCATAGAACAGTCCTTTCATAGAGTCTACTACTGTTTCTCAAAGAACAGTATAAAAGATGAAACTCTAGACACGGACAGTCTAAATTCCTTGAGTCTCAAAGACATTCTCAAGTGCCCCCTTTGTTAAATAGGAAGGAAACCCGCAGACTCGGACAGTCTCAATACCCTTCGGATTTCCCGCTTCCTTAAAGAACAGGAATAACCCGGATCCTCGAATCAAATCCTTGAGTACAGTGTTGCTCATATAAGAACTAATTTTCTCTTTAAATCAGTATACGGGACCTGTCACTTAACTGAAACAGTCACCATAGCCTCCTCTTGGGCTTTGTACAATGATCCTCCTCAGCGGAGTCAAGCAACGTTTAGCCTCTCTCTCGGGCTTTGTACGAGACACATAAGAGACTCCCTCGTTGAGTCAATCACCCCTTTCGCCTCCATCTCGGGCTTTATACGAGATACAAAAAGGTTCTTATTGAGCCAAACAAATTTTCACCTCCATCTCGGGCTTTATACGAGATACCAAAAGATTCCCTCGTTGAGTCAAAACCTTTTAGCCTCTCTCTCGGGCTTTGTACGAGACACATATTAGCCTCCTCTTAGGCTTTGTATAAGAAAACCACTGGTTGATCCAATTAACCTTTTAGCATCAAAGTTGTGCCTCGTTCACAGTACACAAACATCAAACAACTCCCTTCATCTAATCGCTGTAAGCGGCAAGCCTCTGGACCATCTACATCCATGCCACTGTCCCTCTTTTAGCATGAGAAATTCCTAAGGAAAGATAGCATTGCTCTACACTGAGTTAAAGTCTTCTCCTTCAGGTTAAAATCCCCTTTAAAGGAAATTATGGCATTGCTAGGATCCGCGTATCCCGGTTAAAGTAATCCTCCTTTACAGTCAGTCACCCAACAGTTGTGACAAACAGACCCCTTTAGAGATGACAAATTCTCTCTAAGGTCAACACTTTAAGCTTCACATCTTGGGCTTTAAACAAGATACAAATAGACCTTTTAGCTTCATATCTTGGGCTTTGAACAAGATACAAACTACCTTTAGCTTCACATCTTGGGCTTTGAACAAGACACCAAAAACAACCATTTCCTCCCATAGAATAGGAGGAACTACGAACGCTCTGATTTCCCTGTTTCGGTAAACGGGAATACGTAGGCATAAGATTGAAAGAAAAATCTTAGCGAGCACAATCAATAAAAAACCCAAACCCCATACTCCATATCAAAAGCAGTAATTCAAAAACATCAGTCCTAACATCCTAATCCTTGTTCCCCGCCAGAAACCTTCTGCCCAGATAAAAAGAAAGAAACCGTATTGGCGAAAATACAAATAACTAGTACAAAGGCCCCCCCACATTGATAGCATTCGTAACCTAACAGACCGCTGTTTAAACTCAGTATGCAAAGCAGGGTTAATTGGAGACATCTATTTCCCTTCCTTACTCAGCTCACAATAGGATAAAAAAATGAATCGACCTGTAGTTTTAAGCTCAAACCGCAGAGAGTGACCATCGCTTAAGAACCGCGTCCAAAATCGCTCGCTACAGAAAAATGGCGCCCACCGTGGGGCTCGTTCTTTCTTCCTTACAATTTAAACCTTGGGTAAGTCATTTTCATGGCGGTGGCCGCCAACAAAAAAATGGCGCCCACCGTGGGGCCCTTCATAGTTAGGTCTAGGCACGGTCTTCCTTTTCTTCACTTGTGTAAATACCACAGATTGGGGCTTCCGCTGGGGAACCCATTTTCTGTCAGGAACTTAGGATTCTTAGCGTCATAGGTCTAGGATGATTAGGACAAATATATATACTGCTTTTCCTAATTGCTATACATGTTTATTTTTCTGCTAATGGGAATGCGGGTGATGCCGTATGTGGAAAGAATGAGTATACACCTAAGATAAGTGATGGCGACGGGGTCGACCATCAACCTCAGTGGAGGCTGACCAACGCAACCCATTCTCTCACCTAGACAATGGGCCGGTTGTTAAGTCTGAGAAGCTGAGGAGCCAAACCCTTTCGTAGTGCGTAAACTATCGGAAATAGTTGTTCCGCGATACTACCCTCATTTGAGGCTGGTGATCTATTCTCGGTGAATGGCACTTACTCTAAGATTGCTCTACGACTCGCTGGCGATCCGGTTGTTGTTTTGCTTTCCTGGGAGGAGCTGATGGTAATGAGTACAGGTACAAAAATCACCCTAGTATAAAGCTTTAGGGATGGGTAGAGCCTTGACTTCATGACAACGACCCTTTGACCCCATGTTTTTTCTATGTTTTTGTGTGCTGCATTCATGCATTCATCTAAAAAAAAACATTAAAACATTCAAAAAAAAATTTCTCTTCTAGTCTCTCTATTTTTTCAAATTAAACTAAGTCTGTGATTGCAAATATCAGAGAAAAGGATTGCACTAATGGATTTCGGTAGAAGGAGACTCACCAGTATACCTTCAAGGTTCCAAAACTAGAGGATTTGAGAAGGTTGGCTAGGATGATCACTAACCAAGAGGCTTTCAGAGCCAAGCACGGAGGTTTGCTACCACTATTAAGAGTCCATGTGATTGAGGGAATCATGGATGCACTCATTCAGTTTTATGATCCGATTTATCACTGTTTCACATTCCCGGATTACCAGCTAGCACCAACGCTGGAGGAGTATTCTCATCTGATTGATCTACACATTACGGATCGAGCTCCATTTTCTGGACTGGAAGAAATTCCAAAGAGTCAGATCATTGCAAGAGCAATTCATTTGGATGAGTCTGAGGTCAGGACTCGCCTAATCACCAAGGGTGGCATCTAAGGTTTGCCAGCCCAATTCTTGACAAAGAAGGCCCTGTACTTCGCCAGTATAGGAAACGTGACTGCTTTTGAAAACATCTTTGTCTTGCTTACCTACGGGTTATTTTTGTTTCCCAACATCAATAACTTCGTAGATATTAACGCTATTAAGGTTTTTCTCATTGGAAATCCTGTGCCGACTTTACTCGCAGATGCGTATCATTCTATACACCTGGGAAATTTGTACAGTGGAGGGGAGATCACCTGCTGTGTACCTCTGCTTTATAAATGGTTCATCTCCCACTTACCCAAGTTTGCTGCTTTTTGGGATTGCAAGAGTGCCTTACGTTGGTTGCAGAAGATCATGTCTCTTACCAACTCTGATATAGATTGGTGTAATAGGATTTATGAGGGAATTAGGATCATTGACCGTTGTGGAAACTTCCCCTACGTACCCCTTATAGGAACTAAAGGAGGAATAAACTACCATCCGGTATTAGTTCGCCGTCAATTTGGATACCCGATGAGACACATCCCACTGGGTGTTCATCTGGAAGGTCTTTTCTTCAAAGAAGGAGAAAACGATAGAGCACTAAAGATGGAAATAGTGCACGCTTGGAAGCATGTTCATAAGAAAGGACTAGAGTCTCTGGGAAAATTGGATTGTGTCTTGGTGGAGCCTTATCTCCATTGGGTACAAACTAGAGCTCTCAAGCTAAAGATGCCCTATCCTCGTTACGGAATTCTTCCGCCGAGGGAATCTGTCATGTACTTCATGACGGAAACTGAAAAGCTTCAGGTTACACTCAACAAAGTTCAACGGGAGAGAAGGTCTTGGAAGAACAAGTACTGCACCCTCGACGTCGAGTGCATCAAAATACAACAATTACTGAAAGAAAAAGATGCTCTGATTGAAATTTTAGAGCAACATGCTGTAGAGAATCAAGATGACCAAAAGAATTTGCTCGCTCCTTTCACCTGGAAAAGGAATGACAACCCGACAACGGCCCAAGATCCCCAGTCAAAGAAAAGGAAAATACCAGAATCAGCACCCGATTTCTCTTCAGAGAGGACTCGGGACCCATTAGTTTAGGTTTCTGCTTCTGCATCTTGTAATCTACTGTATTTCCACTTCTGTAATCTCTTGAATTTCAATAAAAATGGGTTTCCCCACCGTTTGATATTTGCAATCTAATTGTCGAAGTTTATTTTGATTAAACCAGAAAAACAATTAATATAATCATTGCATTCATCATTCTCACATCGCGCATTCTTCTTCCCTACGAATCTCACGTTTGTGTCTCGGTTCTAGAGTCAAACTGTCTCATTCGTATAATACTCGGGCCAATCATCAGAAAAGGATGGATGATCTTGAGGAAGAAAACAGAGAGTTGAAAGAGGAGATCGACGCTCTGAGAGAGGATATGAGAAAGCTTCGTAACGACATGCAAGCCATGGCAGAAGCTCAGCTACAAAGAACTGTGATCTCAGAGATCACCTCAACGCCCGTAGTGGAGAGGTATGATCCTAGGTATCAGATACCGAAAGATCGTCCTTGGGGCATGCGTGTTAACTATATCCTGGAAGGATATGTTCCGCCGATCACTGAGGATCAGGGAATCACGACAGAAGCCGCTGGGCCTGAAGGTTACAAACTTCAGGAAAACGAAGATGCCAGGGGCATGTTGAAGACTCCTGATGGTTACAAACTTCGGGAAACGCCAAGACTCACTGCCGTAGTCACGGTACCACCCGCTGTGGTGTACACTGTCCCAGAAGGGCAGATTCCACCAATACCTGCTGGTAAGAAGGAAACCATGTTTGACAAAATGGATGAATTCCAGGAACAGTTCTTGGAAATGCAGAAGGAACTGCAAGCCATTCGCGGTCAGGATCTATTTGGAAAGGATGCCGCAGATCTCTGGTTGGTCCCAAATGTGAAAGTCCCGCACAAGTTCCAAGTGCCCGACTTTGAAAAATATAAGGGTAACTCTTGCCCTCAAAGCCATCTGGTGATGTACGCTCGGCGGATGTTAGCCCAGACGGAGAATCAGGACCTACTGATTCACTACTTTCAGGATAGTTTAACCGGTGCCGCACTCAAATGGTACATGAGTTTAAACCGTGCTACGATTAGCACATTCAGAGACTTTGGTACCACCTTCGTCCAACAATACAAATACAATTTGGACATGGCACCCGACAGAGATCAACTCAGATCGATGTCGCAAAAGGACAAGGAAACCTTTAAGGAGTATGCTCAAAGGTGGCGTGAAATTGCCGCTCAAATTTGTCCACCTCTTGAGGAAAAAGAGATGACAAAGATCTTCTTAAAAACCTTAAGCTCATTTTACTATGACCGAATGGTTGCCAGTGCACCCAGTGACTTCACCGAAATGGTCGGCATGGGCGTACGTCTTGAGGAAGCCGTCCGAGAAGGACGTTTGGTAAAAGACACTAGATCGACGAGCGGTACTAAAAAATACGGTAGTGCTCTCCCTAAGAAAAAAGAGCAAGATATTGGGAATATCTCTCTCGGAAAGCAAAGATGACGTTATCAACCGGTAGCTGCTGTGACTCCTGCTATCAACCCTGCGTCTATTCCTACGTATCAACCTCAGGTTGCGCAGAGCCAACCTGACCAGCAAAGGACACAACAGCCTCTTCAGCAGGCTCGTCCTCCATATAACAACAACCGCGCTACACGACCATCAGGGTTTGATCCTATACCCGTGACGTACGCAGAGCTGTTTCCATTACTATTGGCTAAGGGGCACATCCAGACTAAGTCTCCTCTTATAGTACCGGAAAATCTGCCTTTTTGGTTTAAGGTGGATCAAACATGCCCTTATCATCAAGGAGGTTCAGGGCATAACATAGAGACTTGCCTCAATTTCAAGTCCGACGTGCAAAAACTTGTTAGGAGCGGGGTCTTATCCTTCAAAGATACGAATCCTAATGTTCTCACGAACCCGCTGCCTCAACACGAGAAGGCTGCAGTCAATTTGATAGAAGGAGAGACTAACAATGTCTATCAAATTTACGATGTACTCTTATTGAAAACCAATCTGGTTAAGATGCATTGTAGACAGAGTGGATATGGCCATGTGCTACCTCATAATTATCATCAGTGTGATATCTGCTCTAAAGACAATCAAGGATGTTCGGTAGTGCAAGCAGCTCTACTGGAACAAATGGATCTCGGACGGATCCAGGAGCACCGAGTTCGTGGAGTTTACATGGTCTACACGAATTCTAACGTCATTCAGAACCACGATATCCGTGCAATGAATGTCAACTTGGTGGCGATGCACTCAAGGCAAATCCAGTATCATAATCTGCCGCGGCACGATTACCATTCTTGTCTGATTTGCTCGGTAAACAAACAGGGATGCTCTTTCATACAAGAGGCCCTCCAGCGTCAGATGGATCTTGGATGGATCCAAGACTACCATGATAGGAACCCTTATTAGATCAACATGGTTCAGATCTTCGATATTCGCGTAATGAATACCAACCTGGTAGAGTTACATGCTGAGCAGGTCCGACTCGAATTCTTAATATCACATGACTATCAAAGCTGTAAAGCGGGTTGCGAAAACGATCAGGGTTGTACCCTTGTCCAGGAGGCACTGTAGCACTTGTTAAATCATTGGTGGATGCCAATCTACATGGATGAAGATACTCAGCAGATTAGTATCAATAATAGAAACCCCACTCGGCGTCAGAGTCAGGATATCCGATCAGTGGAAGCTAACATAGTGAGGTTACATTGTATTCAAAGTGGGCGTGGCCAGGTGCCACCACACAACTATGACAGTTGTAGCGTCTGTTCGGAAAGTAACCAAGGGTGTTACCTTGTGAGAGTAGCTCTTCAGGGTCAGGTCGATCGTGGAGAGATTCGCCCCTATTCGGGTTCTGGATCCATCAACTGGACGCCGAACTACCTTGCTGACCAAGTTGAGGATGTTGTCACGATCTCTGGTCATCACAGGACCAGGGATGTTTTTGCCATTGTTCCTCTACTTGACGAATTTAAAGTTCCCAACTGGGAACGGATCGAGATTACTTATGATGGTCAGAAAAATCAGAAGGCTCCTGTAGTCATCTATCTACCAGGACCATTACCGTATGAATCAGCTAAGGCGATCCCTTACAAATATGGTGCAACAATAATTGAAAATGGAAAGGAAATTCCATTACCCTCCGTTGTGAACATTGCAGACATTAGTCGAGTAACACGGAGTGGTAGAATCTTCAACCGAGGGGTTGGGGAACTTAACAAGGAAAAAGAACTTCAGACAGAAGCTCCCGATCCCCTAGTCGGTCAATCCAGTAATCCCGACCTTTCGAAAAATAATGATGAGATGCTGAAGCTCATCCAAAGGAGTGAATACAACATTGTCGATCAACTGTTACAGACTCCTTCAAAGATCTCGGTATTATCACTGTTACTCAGTTCAGAAGCCCACAGGGAGGCTCTACAGAAAGTCTTGGAGCAAGCCTTTGTGGAACAGGATGTAACAATCAGACAGTTTGATAGTATTGTCTCTAACATCACTTCCTACAACAACTTGGGATTTAGTGATGAGGAATTACCTGAAGAAGGTCGCTGTCATAACATGGCGCTCAATATCACAGTTAACTGCCAGGACGATGCTTTAGCCAGCGTACTGGTAGACACAGGGTCAGCCCTGAATGTTATGCCGAAGTCCACTTTGATGCAATTATCATTCAAGGGCCCTCCGATGAGAATCAGCGAGGTCGCCGTCAAAGCGTTCGACGGATCCAGAAAAACCGTTATCGGCGAAGTTGATCTTCCTATAACTATTGGTCCTCACACTTTCCAAGTCACTTTCCAGGTCATGGACATCCGGGCAACGTACAGTTATTTATTAGGAAGACCTTGGATACATAGGCTGGAGCGGTCACTTCAACCCTCCACCAAAAGCTAAAATTTGTTCAGAACAATCAGCTTGTCACGGTCTGCGGGGAGCAAGCCTTGCTTGTGAGTAACTTGTCATCATCTACTGGAATAAAACCCGAGGAGGTTATTGGAACGCAGTTCCAAGCACTGTCGGTGAGCAAGAATAATCAGTTAAGAGGAGGAACCTCGATTTCCTCATACAAAGATGCTATTAAAGCGAGCGAGAGTACCGACATAACTGGATGGGGACAGCTTGTCATTCCTATTGACAATAAAGCAAAGAAGGGTCTTGGTTTTTCTGTAACCTGTACCCGGACAGCTGCCAACGATGAAAGTCTTCATCCCCTTCAAAACTTATTCCACAGTGGAGGTTTTCTTCACCCAGTGTCTCAGACAGTTCATGCTATCAATGAGGAAGATCCCTCTGACACAGATGAAGAATGGAAGTCCTACCTTAACAAGGATGGTTATATGTCTCAGGAAGAGGTGCCTATGCCTTTTTGCTTTCCTACAGAAAGTCCGAGATTTATACCCAGGTCAGACGTCGAAATGATCTACGGGGATTGTGATCCGGAAGGATGCCGCGCTCCGCCAAATTCATTAGAGGAAGACACTCCGATGAAAGATAATTTTGACTACACCTACTATGGCCCAATGGATGGTCTGCCAATGTGGCAACCTTACCCAGGAAACTTGGGGCAAGAAAGTCAGCCGAGCAATGAAAATCAGCTGAGCATTATTGAACAGAATACATGTGTCCCCACTATGTCATGGGATCAACACTCAGGTCATTCAGAAACTACTCAACATGAAGATGAATTCGCAACATTTGCAGGACTTGAATTCATCAACTATGCTTTTCCCGAGGTCAACGTCATTGAGAGAGATGACTCCTCCAGTTCCAAAGAAGTTTGGGACACTCTGGGAGAACCAAGTGGAAAATTCGACTATATGGTCAAGTACACCGCTCCCGAAAGCTCTCGTATCAGGCTCGAAGACATCCAGCCTACTGGATGGGGAGATACAGCTGAGAGCACAAATGCTATGCAAAATACAACAGAAGAATTCTCCTACGACAATTCTGCCTGGGAGACAGATTCCAATGATCCGGCTCCACCAGAAATCAACGTCATTTCTGAAGACAAATCAAGGAAGGTGCCAGACTTTGTGATTCACCGAGGAGTTCGCCACCAATGGGTTGCCGTCGAGGTTCCGAAGATCGTTCATCAGTCAAAGTAATTGCCATCTTTAACCTTTCACCCCGCCCAGGTGAAACGGATGTTTTGATAGGGCTCGCTTTCTGTAAATTTCCCTCTTTGCTTAGCCCGAAGCGACAGAGTTTTGCTTTATAGGGCTGTAGTTTCAAGATTCGACTTGATCATAAATAAAATAACGTCGTTCTATAATTTCCGCATTAATTGCTGTTTTCTCTTTTTGCTTTTTCAGAAAATGGTAATCCTAAAAAAACAATTCAAATAAAAACAAGCAGTAATAAAAAATACACTGCACACACTTGCATTTTTCTCTATCTCTTCTAAACACGAATCATCACATCATGTAGATTGCTTGTTTTAAACCCAGTTGAAACATACGATCCGATGCCTTCTCCCAACTTTGAGTTCCCGGTATTCGAGGCTGAAGAAAAAAATGACGACAAAATTCCAGAAGAGATCTCCCGACTACTCAGACAAAAGGAAAGGTCCATTGAACCTCACAAAGAACCATTGGAAACGGTAAAATTGGGTTCAGAGCAAGAGAGAAAAGAAATCAGGATTGGGGCACTGCTCAGTCTAACTTCCAGAGAGGGTTTGATAAAGCTTCTCAAAGAATTTCCCGATGTATTCGCTTGGTCCTATCAGGATATGCCAGGGTTGGATACCAGCATCGTGGAACATCACTTGCCATTAAGATCGGAATGTCCGCCAGTAAAGCAAAGGTTGAGACGGACTCATCCGGACATGGCCATCAAAATCAAAGAGGAGGTACAGGAACAGATTGACGCGGGTTTCCTCGCAACATCTGAATATCCTCAATGGTTAGTCAACATCGCACCCGTTCCAAAAAGGGACGGAAAGGTCAGAATGTGTGTCGACTACCGAGATCTGAACAAGGCAAGTCCAAAGGACGACTTTCCTTTACCACACATTGACATGCTGGTAGACAGCACAACAAAGTTCAAAATTTTCTCCTTCATTGATGGATTCTCGGGCTATAACCAGATCAAAATGGCGCCGGAAGACATGGAGAAAACTTCGTTTATTACCCCATGGGGTACCTTTTGTTACAAGGTAATGTCGTTCGGTTTGAAGAACACCGGGGCAACCTATCAAAGGGCCATGACTACTCTGTTTCATGACATGATACATAAGGAAATCGAGGTATATGTTGATGATATGATTGCAAAATCAAAAACAGAGAGTGAGCACGTTGAACATCTGTCAAAATTGTTCGAACGTTTGAGAAAATTCAAGCTCCGCTTGAATCCCAACAAGTGCACCTTCAGTGTCCGTTCAGGGAAACTACTAGGGTTCATCGTCAGCCAGAAAGGAATTGAGGTTGATCCTGACAAGGTCAAGGCCATTCAAGAAATGCCTTCTCCAAAAACTGAAAAACAAGTCAGAGGATTCCTGGGACGTTTGAACTACATCTCCAGATTCATATTCCTCATGACCGCCACATGTGCGCCAATTTTCAAATTACTGAAAAAGAGCCAGGATTGCATTTGGTCAAAAGATTGCCAAACTGCCTTCGACAGTATTAAGGAATATATGTTGAATCCTCCGATTCTATCACCTCCAGTGGAAGGAAGACCACTGATCATTTACCTCACAGTCCTAGAGGACTCAATGGGATGTGTACTTGGCCAACAAGACGAAACTAAAAGGAAAGAGTCTGCCATCTACTATTTGAGCAAGAAATTCACCGACTGCGAGACTCGGTACACGATGCTTGAGAAAACTTGTTGCGCTTTGGCTTGGGCAGCCAAACATCTTCGCCAGTACATGATTCGTCATACTACTTGGTTGGTCTCCGAAATGGATCCAATCAAGTACGTCTTCGAAAAGCCTGCTCTCACGGGAAGAATTGGTCGTTGGCAGATACTGTTATCAGAATATGACATAGAGTACCACGCTCAGAAAGCCGTTAAGGGAAGTATTTTAGCCGATCATTTGGCTCATCAACCGATTTACGATCAAGAATCAATCGGGTTTGACTTCCCAGACGAAGATGTCATGTATCTAAAAATGAAAGATTGCGATGAACCATTACCCAGTGAAGGGCCAGAACTAGGTTCCCAATGGGGACTTATCTTTGACGGAGTAGTTAATCATTATGGAAACGGAATTAGGGCAATCATTGTTACCCCTCAGGGTACCCACATTCCTTTCACTGCTTGACTTACGTTCAAGTGTACGAACAACGAGGCAGAATACGAAGCTTGTATTATAGGTCTCGAAGAAGCGATTGATTTAAGGATCAAAAACTTGGACGTATACGGCGACTCAACCTTGGTTATCAATCAGATAAAAGGAGATTGGAACACATACCAATCAGGACTGATTCCTTACAAAGATTATGCAAGAAGGTGGTTACCTTTCTTCAACAGAGTCGAGTTTCATCACATCCCTCGTGATGAGAATCACATGGCTGATGCATTAGCCACTCTCTCTTCTATGATTAGTGTAGGTCGATGGAATGACATACCTAAGATCGACATAATGCGCCTTGAAAGGCCCGCTTACGTCTTCGCAATTGAAGCAGTCATAGACGATAAACCTTGGTATCACGATATCAAATGCTTCCTTCAGAAACAAGAGTACCCACCTGGGGCACTAAGGAAGGACAGAAAAACCCTCAGAAGATTGGCTGGAAACTTCTTCCTGAGCAGTGACACTCTTTATAAGAGGAATTTTGACATGGTCTTGCTCCGATGTGTAGACAGACCAGAAGCAGACATGCTTATGAAAGAAATTCATAAAGGATCCTTTGGCACTCATGCCAACGGACACACAATGGCGAGAAACTACGAACGCTCTGATTTCCCTGTTTCGGTAAACGGGAATACGTAGGCATAAGATTGAAAGAAAAATCTTAGCGAGCACAATCAATAAAAAACCCAAACCCCATACTCCATATCAAAAGCAGTAATTCAAAAACATCAGTCCTAACATCCTAATCCTTATTCCCCGCCAGAAACCTTCTGCCCAGATAAAAAGAAAGAAACCGTATTGGCGAAAATACAAATAACCAGTACAAAGGCCCCCCCCATATTGATAGCATTCGTAACCTAACAGACCGCTGTTTAAACTCAGTATGCAAAGCAGGGTTAATTGGAGACATCTATTTCCCTTCCTTACTCAGCTCACAATAGGATAAAAAAATGAATCGACCTGTAGTTTTAAGCTCAAACCGCAGAGAGTGACCAACGCTTAAGAACCGCGTCCAAAATTGCTCGCTACACCTCCATACCTTAAAAGTCTGACAGCAATCGCTATCATCCGTTCAGGTCTACAGTGATTGAATAGGGGCAGCTGTAATACCCCAAAATTTGCCCTCTCTTTTCTTCATATCTTTTAGCATGAGCTTTCATTGCATTTGCATTGCATTCAAGCATAGAAAAATAAAACATCAAGCATTTAGCATGGCATCTTGCATAAGGGCATGTGATCAGGTGATTCTCTAAGGTGTTGATCATCCAAAGCTAAAGAAGAAGACCAAGTGTTTCTCACAAGCCTCAAGGATCTTTTACATCATGTATCATCTCCATTTGATCTCACAAGTCATTGAAAGAAGGGAATTCACCAAGAAGATTGGACAGTGCATAATTTTCTACACAAGGTAGTCCAAAGTTGGGATCTGACCCCCAAATGGGCAAGCTCTTTGAGTTTTTATCATCTCCAAAGGGCATATCTCATCATTGTTTGAGACGATACACATCATATTCAGAGGAATTTGGATTTGGAGGATGTGTTATTTCCTCCTAACCAGAGGGTGCCAAATTAGGGTTTGACCTCAAATTAGTTTATCACTGATTTTTTGGGGCAAGACTTGATCTCATGGTTTTCCTTATGTTCTTAAGTGTTCATGGATGGAATCTTGGTCATTGGTTCTTTGGGGAAGATGTTCAGTGGATCAGTTGCTTGTGAACCAAGAAAAGTCAACTGTAAAGGAGAAAGTCAACTGTGGAATTTTGAGGTTCTTTTTATGGTTTTCAAGGTCTCACATCCTCAAATGGTCTTCAAGGGTCAAGTTTCACATTATTCATCAAGAATCAAGAGTTTGGGCAAAAGTTACTAAATTTGGAAAATGACCTATAATGAGAACTTTCCATTTTTGGCAATTTTTCCACCACATTCAACTTGACTTTTCATCATCCAAGAAGCTCCAAATGAATTTTCCTCCAACATGAAAGTTGAAGATCTTTCTCTCCCATTTCCAAAAAGTACTAGAACATCTCCATATCATTTGGGGAACTCTAGTTATGGTCAAAACAATGCAAGGTGCATTTTGAGGTTTTCCATATGTCACTTTTTTCCACCTTTTGAATTTTGGCACAAATGGGTTTGTAATTGGTTTTATTGGTTCATGTCACATTTCAACATCAAAGTACACTTCATTTGGCACAAGTTTGGCTTTTGAACCAAGTTATTTCATGCCATATTTCTCATTATTTTCACAAAGTACAATTATGCAAATTGATTCAAAACTCACCAACCAAGACATTTCAAGGCCCAATTCCATTTCATTTGTGATCAGCATGGAAAGTGTGAGTGTTTTATCATGAGAGGCAAGGGAATGTACGTGTGGATTAGTGGCTTAAACACAAAGTGCAAAATTGCAAAACCACTCCAATCTCATTAACCAAAGGTTTAATCACTTGCTAATTACAATCAGGGAACTAATGGAGAGTATATAAGCTAACTCATGCCTTCAAAACTAGGTCATGCATTCATTTTGGCTCAGAATCCATTTTTCACTCCTCACTTTCTCTTCTTCGATTCTCTCTCACCTTGAGAGCTTTTTGGGAAATTCTTTCATCATCTGAATCCTTGAAGTTCATAGAACACAAATCAATCATCATTTGAAGCTATAATCAAGGATATCATAGGGTTCAAATTTGGAAACCTCTTCTTCAAAACTCAAGATCCAGACCATATTCAAGCTCTAATTGCATTTATTTTGCAATTAGAGGTTCTTAAGGCTTGATCTGCAGCTTATCTCTGGTTTTCTAGGAGTATTTTAAGCTCTTCAAGATCTCAGGTTGGTGAACTTTTCATGCTCTTAGAACTTGAATTTTAAGTGTGCATAATGATCTATGAGGTTCACTGAGCATGCTAATGTGTTTTGTTTGAAATTTGGACGTGTGAATCGTATGTATTTTGAGTTTGAAGTTTTGGATCTAAACTTTCTTTCGTACGATTTGCGTTGTGTGTTCATTGTTTGGTGAAATGATTATGATATTCTTGATCCTCATGAAATTCTGGTTTGAATGGTATACTCGTATGCAATTTGTGGAAAAGTTTTTGTTGAAGCTCACCGGAGAGGGTGACCGGAGCCCTAGCTCCGGCGACTGGTTCAGTTTTCTGGCCAGGCAGGTTTAAATGGAGAAGATGAGTTCCCAGCCGTTGATTTGCTTGATCCAATGGTATTCATGTTGCCATGTTTTGTTAATTCTAATTTTATTTTGTTGGTTGTGTGCTTGTCACTCCATGCGTGTTACTATGAACTCTCAATCTGGACCACTCATTTTGTTTAATTGCTGATTTGATTGACTTAATCTGGAGTGTATGATGCATCATGTGGTTAGATGTTTGCCAATGCATTAAAAATGCATGTGCCTGTCACGTGTGGGTTTTTAATTTCAGAATGATTGTGTGCACGTGTGTATATTGGTAATTGTGTGTTGTGGATATGAGCCCCTTATCTTGCTTACCTTGTGATTGGTTTGAATGAATGTGATGCGCATGATTAATCTGAGGGTCTTGATTGGGTTTGACTATTTACTAGATTCCATGTGTTCGCTGATTTGGCTTTTGTGTTTGGGCTTGCTTTCCCCACCCCCTTGCTCTGATCCATTCCATGTTTCAACGTGTTTGGGCTACTGATTGCACCCCCCTGAATTCCTTTTCATTTTATTTTATTTTCTTTGCATTTGTTTTGCATTTTAATTTTTAAAAATCATTTTTATGCATCCAAAAATTATGAAAAAAATTCATGAAGCATATTTTTAGTTTTATAAAATTTTTCCAAATTTTATTTTCTTTTTTATTTTATTTGTGGCATCTGAATTAATTGTATGGTTCATTTCTTTTTGATTTGTTTCATATATGCACACCTTTACTTGCTGATTTTATTTCTCATAGTATATACAATATTTTGAGTCCATTCTTTTTGCATTGTTTCATCTATTGAATTGAATACAAACATTTTTGTTTCATTTTTAAAACTTTTTAATATTGCATTTTGGTCCCCCTCTTTTGCATGTTGGTTCATGTTTCTCACTTGATCTTTGCTTAATTGTTTGAGTTGCTTAACTTGTGAATTTTTGTGAGATCTTTTAGCATGTGATTGTCTTCTGACCTAGATCATTGAAGTTTTAATTTCACAATTGTTGAATGTCATATGATACATGTTTGCCTATTTGTGCTTAAGTGACTTATGCATGATCATTTCTTGACATCTCTTTACACAAGTTGATTTGCCATGCTTAATTGATTGGGTTCCTTTGTGATTCTTTGAATGAGCTTTTGATATGATGTTTACCCCTGGTTGAGGTCCTTTGAGACTAAATTTTACAATTTTTGGATCATGTTTGAGTATGCTTAAGTGTTGGAACTTTGTCCTCTTTTTGTAGTTTACTTTGGTGCATGGTTTGAAGGTGTTATTGATGTTTGGACTTGTATGACTTGAGTTTGGTTTTGATATGATATTGATGTATATGCTACTACCTCTTGAGTCCTATACTTGGTTTTCATGTTACTTGAGCATAGTTGAATGCATTTGGTTTGAATTGTATGATGAATATCATTACCTTTCCTTTTGTGAACTTCTTTGGATCATAATGCTTCATGATATGATTTCCTTTTGCATAAGAATTGTTGATGATAATATGATCTTGGTTCTGACTTGTCTTCATCTTCATCTTGCCTTTCTCATTTCATTTTGATATGAAGTCCATGTATGCTTAATTGTGCATTTCATACAAGTATGCTTGCATTCTTTCATGTTTATCTTTGCATGCTTACTTGAATTGTTTTGCATTGATCTTTGAAACATGATTGTTGATTTGAGTTGGACATTTATGATATGATGTGCTTGCTGCCATTTTATTGTATCTCATCTTCTTTCTTCTTCTTCTCTTTTCTTCTCTTTCACTCTTTCTCATCCCATGAATCTCAAGACTTGTTCAAGTCTTGGATTCTTTCCCTTAGAGCTACCTAGTCCAACTTAATTTTTGATTAAGCTTGGAGTAGGATTAGCATTAGGTTTTAGGTAGTCCTTCTTCCTAAACTCCACTAACCATAGGACATCCATGCATGATAACATTAGGACTCTTAGTTTTCCCTTTAGAGTTTCCCTTGTGTCGTCTCTCTTCTCATCTCAAAACTTCTTGAAAACACGTAATAAAAATAAACGTGTATTGCGCTCGAGCCTTCTATGTGGGAAATGGGGAACGAGGGGCTTCCTCTCATTCTTCTAGGATACCTAGTGTACGTCCTGTTGGGGACGATGCGCGAAGTATTCGTTCCTGTATTTAAGACTTTGGTTCAATGCAAGTGACAAATAACTGTAAAAAACACTTCTTGCTTAAAAAACTTCAAACCAACAATAACGCCTTTCCTTCGGGAATTCTTTTCTCATCTCACTCACTCTCAAAGTACGAATGTGCTCCTACTCGTTCTCCTACAAGATGGTAACGCACTCGGTCCAACGAGCCTGTAACACCTGAGCTAGAATGTTAGCCGTTCCCTAAAAAATACAAACAAAGTGTCCCTAGTGAGGGGAACTACGTCGCTCTGATTCTCATGTTCCCGATGAGATACGTAGGCAGTGGGGTAGGGCCCATTCGAGCACTTCTTTTATTTTCCCTACATTTGTTTCTTCATTTCTTTCCCTTTTCCTGTTCCTTTCCCTTTCCAGTAGCAGTGGAGCTCCAGACGACGACACCCTTTGATCGAGACAAGCAAGCGTGGATCCCATCGGGTACGATGGACGCGTGGGGGTGCTAATACCTTCCCTTCGCGTAACCGACTCCCGAACCCAGTTCTCTTGGTCGTAAGACCATGCACTTTCCTTTCCCTCAGGTTTATGCGGTGTTTCCTTTCCCTCTCATGGGATAAATACACATTGCTGGCGACTCTGTTTCGGTGCCACTTTCGCGTTTGTACTTGGATGAAAATCCCGGGAGCGACACTATGGGTTAGGGGAAGGAAGAACTAAGGTACTATTCCTAAATATGCTCGCCAAGACATCGCATCTCGTGCCTACAAACCTTGACTAAAAGAATTAGAGCATTCATAGTTCCCCTCAATAAGGGTAAACAAAGTTTGTTAGGTGGTTATCATAGAAGAGACAAGTTGTCATCTTAAGGAGAATACTCAACTTAAACCACCACAAACATGTGGAAGACGGATCTTTGCTTCACATTAAGAGAAGGGATCCAGCTCGGATATAGAATCGACGAGTATGCCGCATACCTCTCTCAAGTGGAAAAGAATCTACATCTTTTTCAACTATGTCATGGGGTAGGAGAATTACATCTCAACTAGGGATGACTCATGTATAATCTCTCTTGGGAGAAAAAGGGAAACTAACTGTAAGTTGTCTAAAGTTGAACATCCTAAGGGGAGCTATCCTAAGGGAAACAAACTAAGCTAGAGCTAACAATCTAGATAAACATCCTAAGGTGATCAACCTATAGGAAAAACAGAGATCATGCAAAGAGTAGAGAATGAAATAAATAAAATGCAATGCATATGACTGAAAATTCAACCACAAGTCCTTCCCTTGGACTCAGACAGGCAATCAAAAAGATTCAAAAGCCACAGGTGAATATCAGACAAAATAAGCATCATGAAGATAATATACAATATGCAAACAGCAAAGCCTCAAGTTTCAAATGTAAGATGAATAGTAGTGTGTAAAGCAAATACTCAAACAAATCAAAAACTCAAAAGATAAGACATCAAGATCAGGGTTTAACCACTGTCAAATGTATCAAGGAGTAAAACCAACATGAATGTAGGGAATGAATAAAACAAATGGTCAAGACCAAATTAAAAATAAAACCTAATGAAAGCTAAATAACTAGATAAACTCTAACCAAAACTATTTAAAATTAATTTACTAAATCTAATTAACTAAAACTAATTAATTAAGTTCTAATAAAAAACTAACTAATTAAATCAAACTAAATAATTAATTTTAACTAATTAATTTCTAAAAAAACTAATTAAAACTAAAATCTAATTTAAGAATTAAATAATTAAGTTCTAAATAAAATTAGTTAATAATTCTAAAAAAAAATCTTAAAAGCTAACTAAATTAATCTCTAACTAAAAAATAATTAATTAAACTAAATAGCTCTAATTAAAACTTGATTAAAAAACTAAACTAAATAATTAAGACTAAAAAAATACCTAATTTACATCTAATCAAATAAATAAAAATGAGGGGGGGTGCAGACAGTAAGGAAAAATAGGAGAGAAACCAAATGAGACCACAACATGGGGGATGGAAAAAGCAAGTCTGAGTCTAGCCCAAAATAGCTGGCTCGTTGATCCGGTGGGTGGAGTCTAGAAAGACTGCACCGTGTGCCTCAAGTCGTGGCCATCGGATCTTAGATTTGACTACATGGAAGGACAAGACAAAATCCAGACGGAGGGACCACAGTGTACCACTCCAAGGGGCGCAACACACAAACATGGAAATGATGAAAATCGGTGACACTTGTCACCGGTGGGAGTAATCCACATACACACCAAAACAAGAGCATGACCGTGAGATAAAACAAGGAATCAGTTCTTTTGAAATCCATTTCAACAAACCCTTTCTCTCTCCACAGCATTCCTTTTCTCTCTACATCTCTATGCAACTTAAAACAGACCTTACGGGAAAAAAAAATACACAAACCGCTGGAGAAGATGAAGTGCGGTGGAAACCGCCATCTTCTCCGGTGAGTCACCGTCCTCTCACTCTAAAACCAAAAGAAACCCCTACCTAAATTTCATCCTAAATACGATTCTAAACTCTGTTTCCTCAAAAAATCACCAAAAACTCACAAATCGAACCGTTCCCAACTTAACCCTAAGTTCAAGCAAATATCAGAACCAGACAAAACGAAGGGGAAATGAGTATCAAACACAACAGAGAGTTCAATCACAAGAAAAATAAGCGAAATGAAGAGAGGACGTACCAAGTAAAGGATTCGTTTAAGTTGTGCTCTACCAACGTCAAACGGAGAATCCAGATGAATTTCCCTTTCGCTTTTTCCTTTTTTTTCTCCTTTATAACTTAGATATCATGCGGTTAGGGATTTGGAACTTGATGTTTGAAGAAAACGTAGTTTCTTTGTGTTAGGGATCTCTGGTATTTTCTCTGATTATCTTTGTGTGTTGTTGTGTGTAGCTCCTCTAGGGTTTTATTTTTAGAACGTTCTCCCTTTTAATCCCCAAAAAAATTTCTTTGATTCTGACCCTTAGGTTATTGTGCTCTAAGGCCTGCTATGAGGTATTTTATTTCTTTTCCAATTTGTGTTAAGGTTTCCTTGCTGCAAAACCTGCTATTCTTCCCCCTTTTCGTTTTTGTGAATTTGACCCTGTGATGCTGCTGCTATCTACTGCCTTGAAATGTCCCTCTCCTTCTGAAATTTTCTGCACATCTTGAGATCCTTGTCTTGTTGTGAAATAATATGAGTTTTGATTGTTATGTGACAAATGAACATATGTGTGATGGTAGGAAATTGTGACATGAAATTATAGTAGGCTCAATGTAGATTGAAATGATTTGAAAACTTGGAATCTTGATCAAAATATGATGAATTGAACTTGGTATTTTGTTTTGAAAGTATTTTGTCAATTATGTGAAGTTTGAATTTGATGGTTTTGGTAGGTCATAGAAACATCACGAGTTGGACTTGAATGGCCTTAGGATTATTTGAATATGACTCAACCGTGGCATGGATTAACTTTTGGTTTTGTTTCCTTGTTGGATGAATTGGTGTGGACATAGATCATGAGTCACTTTTGGTCTGTGTATTGGATTATGTGTTGAAATTGGTTGAAATTGGTTTGGATTGGTTTATGGATAGGTTCATGTGAGTTGAAATTTGTGTTTGAAATGAATTGTTTGTGGTTGAATTGTTTATGTTTTGTAGGTTTGGAGGTGTAACGTGAAGATCAAGAATTGGTGAGGTGATGGGAAATGTGTGAAGATGACAAAGCCAAGCATGAAAAATGATGAAGAATTGAAGTTGGTGCGTGAGGGTGATGAAGCATGAAGGATCCTGTTCCTTTGTTGTAGGCCTAGGAATAAAAAAGAATTGTAATGTAATGGATTGAACAACAAAAAATTTGTACTTGGACAAAATACATAAAGTTATGAAACTTTCTTTATTTTATCCAAAACAAAATTTGAAATTCTTCGTGGAATCTTCTTGTTAAACCTATCTCAATTGTGCCTCAAAATGGAATATAGACAAGAAGTATCAAATGTGTTATTTCCTTGGTTTTATGGTTGGCATTATTTTGCTAAAACTCATGTAGCAGCAGATGTTGAATGAAGATGTCTAAAAATATGTTTCATTACTCTTTGTTCAACATGTCGTATGATGATGTTCCATGGAAGCTCATAGGACATCGCGTGGTGAAGTCAGTTTTATTGCAGATTCTGTTACTATGATTTGTAACTGAATATTCTGTGAATATTTGGTTATCCTATGTGGCATCCAAAGCATTTTTGGATTAGGGTTATTTGTTGGTTTTCGGATTTGCTGCTGTTTCTAATTATGGAGACATAATAGGAAACTTTGGATTGAAGACCTATTTTATTGGAGTTAATTTTGCAGATTTGTGAGCAGCCTAATTGCTGCGTTTTTGAAGCCCAATTCAGTCCAAACTACAAGCTATAAATAGACTGATGTAAACCTAGTTTTAGGTGTCGAACTTACATGTATTTTTAAGGTTGTGTGCTTGTGTTTTGTGAGCCTAACTGGTATCTTATGATAACAGTATAAGGACTGTAGTGTAAGTTGTGTAAGGCTACTCATAAGCTTTTAAGTATTGAGTAGCTGTGTGTTAATTCTCATAAGCTGTGAAGCATTGAGAATTTGTGTTTCGACCATTGTTACTTGTCTTGTAAGGAACCAGTCACGGGTTGTGATTGAAGAGGGATTTGAGGAGGGCCTCATACCTAGGGGAGTCTTAGGTAGAAGTCATAGGAAGGGTAGTGATTAAGTGAGCTGATTGAACCGGGTGTGGTTATCAGTGAATTGATAATATCGAATATTGATTTCATCCCTGGCTTGGTGGTCCCCAGATGTAGGATAGTTAGATCCGAACTGGGTTAACAATTTCTGGTGTTCTTTACATTTTCTGCACACTTTTATTTTGAACTTGTTCATTGTTGTTGTATATCAGTGTCTCGATATCTCGATAGGACATCTGATATATAGGCCAGAATTTCAATTGGCATCAAGAGCAGGCACTCTTTGTTGTTTCTGGGTGAGATTCAGGGAAGGTACTTTCTGGTACAATGGACAAGGATGGAGGAGCTCTGAATAAACCACCTCTGCTGGATGGTTCTAACTATGAGTATTGGAAACCTAGGATGATAACTTTCATCAAGTCCATGGATGATCAAGCATGGAAAGCTGTTCTCAAAGGTTGGGAGCCTCCAAAGGTAAGAGATGGAGAAGGAAATCTTACTGATGTTCTGAAGGAAGAAGAGGACTGGGATGATGCTGACTATAAAGGATCTGTTGGAAATTCTAAAGCCATGAATGCATTGTTCAATGCTGTCAACAGAAATATCTTCAGGCTGATTGAACATTGTACTATTGCCAAAGAGGCTTGGCAGGTCTTGAAAGTTGCTCATGAAGGGACCTCAAAGGTGAAAATGTCAAAGCTTCAGCTTCTCACTAGCAAGTTTGAGAGTTTGAAGATGAAAGAGGATGAGAGCATTCATGATTTTAATGTGAACATTATTGAGATAGCTAATGCCTCTAGTGCCTTAGGAGAAAAGATGTCTGACAGCAAGATGGTCAGGAAGATTCTCAGGTCTCTTCCTAGGAGATTTGATATGAAGGTTACTGCTATAGAGGAAGCTCAGGACATTGACAAGATGAAGGTGGATGAGCTTATGGGATCACTCCAAACTTTTGAGTTAGGATTCAGTGAAAAAGGTGAAAAGAAAAAGAGTATAGCATTTGTGTCGAATGCTGATGACTCAGATGATGAAGGAGAACTGGTCAAAGATGAAGATGTGTCCAAAGAGCCGGTGTTGCTTGGAAGACAATTTAATAAAGTGTTGAAAAGGATGGACTGGAAGTCAAGAGAATATGTTTGGAACAAGTCTCTAGACATCAACAAAGACCAGGATGGAGGCAGAAGATCCAGAACTGAAGAAGACTCTAATCAAGGGAAGAGAGTGCAATGCTATGAATGTGAAGGATTTGGGCACGTAAAAACTGAATGTCCTACTTATCTCAAAAGACAGAAGAAGGGATTATCTGTGACATGGTCAGAAGATGATTCTGAAACTGACGCTGATGAGAAATCTGCAAAGTTGGTGACAACATTAACAGGAGTATGTGAATCAGATGAAGAATCTGAAGAGCTTACTTTTGAAGAGCTGGCTATCTCTTATAAGAAGTTGTGCATTGAACATGAAAAAGTATGTCAGCAGAAAGAAGAACAAGCACGTGTTATTGTTCATTTAAGGGCTGAGAATACTGAGCATATGTCTACTATAGCTGATCTACAAAGTGAAGTAAATGTTTTGAATTCAAAACTGGACAACATGATCAAAAATGTCAGAATGTTAAATGGGAGTTCTGATGTACTTGATGAAAATTTGAAGTCAGGAAGAGATACTAGAAATGTCAGAGGTATTGGATTTGAAGGTACAAATGAATTAAATGAAGGAAAGAAATCTGAGGGAGTACCCGTTCAAAATAAGAGAAGTTTGAAGATGTTGAATAACATGTTACAACATCCTCCCAGGCATCAGAAGAAGTTCATAAAGAAAAAGAATCAAAGATGGACATGCTACCATTGTGGAAAGTTTGGTCATATAAAAGCTTTTTGCTACAAGCTACATGGTTATCCCAAACCCATGCAACAGTATAGTAAGAAGAAGAGCAGGGTTGAAACAAAAAGGATATGGACTTCAAAGGATTTTGTAAAGGAACATAGGGACTACAAGTCTTTCAGAGTCTCTACAGATGACAAATGGTTCTTTGATAGTGGGTGTTCTCGACATATGACTGGTGTTAGTAGATATATGTCACATGTTAAGTATCATGCTCCTAATGAGGTGATTTTTGGTAATGGATCAAAAGGAAAAGTGCTTGGTGTTGGAAGAGTGAATTGTCCAGGACAGCCCATTCTGGAAGAAGTATTGCTTGTTGAAGGGTTAGATACTAACTTAATAAGCATAAGCCAGTTGTGTGATCAAGGTCTTAGGGTCATCTTTACAAACTACGAATGTTTAATAATGGATGAAAAGAATTCTGTTGTTATGAGAGGTGAAAGAACCTCAGAGGATTGCTATTTTTGGAAAGCTGAAAGCACTATTGTGGAAGTGTTAAATCAAAGAGCTTGTGAATGGCACGTATATAAGGACCCATTTCTAAAACTTATAAATAGCCCAGCTAACACTTTCCAACTTCAATCCTACATTGCAAAAACTTCATCTGACCTATTCTTTCAAAACTCTTCTCCGCTAGGGTTTGCTCTTACTCTCCTCAATACTGCTTTTTGTGAACAACTAAACATGTCTCAACATCCTAACTCCGATTCCATGCACGGCTCCCCTGATAACACTGGTTCTCCACAAATCAATACTGGAGATGAAGAATCACTGCAGATGATAAACCTCTCTGACCTGGTGCTCGACATTGCTCCGTTGAAAGTTATGCCGGCTGACCCAAAAGGCAACCAGCAAGCTTCTCACACAACGAATGTCAACATTCCAGGTAAGAAATCTAAACCCTTCTCACCTAAGAAGAAAGTCCACTCTATGACCAGTTTGTATGCTAACCAAGTAAGCCCTAAGAAAGACGTGGCTGAAAAGGGATCTAAATCAGGCATAGTTGAGAAGCGGAAGGGTACTAAATCTTGTGATGTGAACAAGAATTCCACTGATGATGATGTTGTCAGAAAGGATAAGGAAATTAGAAGAGTTGTTGCCTCGATTCTGAGTGGAATTAAGGCAAATGTCGAGTCTAATGCTCCAACATCAGTGACAGAAAATATCAATAGCAGCCCTACTGATAGGATGGATGTTGATGTTTCCATGCTTGTGGACCGTGAGAGAAGAAGTAAAAGGAAAGCTTATGTAAGGACTGACGATGTTATTAATGTTGATGACCTCACTTCTGAAGAGGAACCTATTGCTAGAATGCTGAGAAGAATTCAGAGAAGAAGAGGAAAAAATGTAATAAGTGAAGGCTCCAAGTCTTCGAAATTGCGTGGTAAATCTGAAGGTGGGGAAAGAAAAGTTCAAGCAGGGCCGCCTAAGCAATGGCGCAAGGTTGTAGTGCCCACTAAGAAAAGAAAAATTGCTGATCAAAGTGATTCTGACTATGAAGTTGAAACAGATGTCCAGGACATCATTGGTATAAAAAACTCCACCTGCAAGAAGGCTTCTACTGAAAGCTCTATGAGAAATACAGATAGATGGAAAATTGTTGATCAAAGAAGGATTGCTCTGGAGAGAGAGTTGGGGGAGGACTTCGAAAAGTACAAAGAAATAGTGGAGCTCATTGCTGCGGCTGGATTGATGAGAACAGTGTCCAAGTTAGGGCCTTGTTATGGAAATCTAGTCAAATAATTTATGGTAAATATGTCTGAAGAGGGTGACAAGAACAGGGGCAACAATCCCAGACAAGTATGTGTGAGAGGAGAAGCTGTCACCTTTTCACCTGAAATTATCAACAACTTTCTGGGCAGGAGTAATGAACCTCAACCTGAGTTAGAGGTTACTGATAATACTGTTTACAAGGAGATAATAGGTGGCTGTATGAGACATTGGCCAAATGCAAAGAAGTTGTCGTCTGGTAAACTAAGTGTCAAATATGCCATCCTCCACAGGATTGCCGTGGTAAATTAGGTTCCTACAAATCACACATCTACTATCTCGTCTACACTTGGCAGATTTATATATGCTATAGGGAAGAAGATTTCCTTTGATTTTGGATCATACATCTTTGAGCAGATCTTGAAACAAGCTAGCTCACCTGCTGTCAAGATGCCTATTGGTTTCCCTTCCTTGATCTGTGGTATTATTCTAGAACAGTGTCCTAATCTTGTGTTGAGGGGTGACACTGCACTCAAAAGGAAACCTCCTCTGTCCCTTCACTACAAGCTACTGGGTGGAGCACATGTTCCAGACATTGTTGGGACATCTACACAGACACCTGGTCCTACTAATCTTGATGATGAAGCCATTGCTCAGCTGCAAGAAACCTGCAAGGAGCTGGAAGAATCTATCAGAAGAGATACAGCAAGGAAGACAAAGCTAGAGCAGCTGATTAATGCCTTGGTTGAAAAGAGAAATGCTGCTAAAGATCAAGAGCTGACTAAAGATGATGGACAAGGTGAATCTACTGCGTCTGATAGAGGGATTGTCCAGCAGTCTGATGATTCCGGTTCTGAGAATGGTGCCTCTGAATCTGAAGGTGATGAGGTTGCTGATGAAGAGGACAGTGCTAATTAACTAGGCTATCAGCAAGTTTATCTTCTGTTTTTGTCTGTTTTGTTTTTTTTTCTTTTCTTCTTCTGCAAGTTTTTCTTTCTTTTTAGACAACTTATTTATGGTTTGGTGTTGAACAATATACTGCTATGTGATTTGGTTACATTTGTCTACGACCTCTCTTTGTCATATTTGTGGCTAAAAAGGGGGAGTAGTAAGTGTGAGGGGGAGCAGTAAGTGTGAGGGGGAGCAGCATTGTTATGTGCTTGTGCTGTTGCAGGTAGATTCAGTGTGCTGCAGGTGGATGGTGTGTTGCTGTTGTTGAGGGGGAGTTTTTCCAGTTTACTATGATGAGTGTTCTTGTGGTATTGTGTGTTTTTATGCAGCTGAAGTCAAGTGCTGCTATGCTGGATTTGTTTGTGTTTTTTTTCCGCTGCTGATACTGATGGTGTTTAAGTGTGTGTGGAGTTTTAGCCAAAAATAAGCCAAAGGGGGAGATTGTTATTTCCTTGGTTTTATGGTTGGCATTATTTTGCTAAAACTCATGTAGCAGCAGATGTTGAATGAAGATGTCTAAAAATATGTTTCATTACTCTTTGTTCAACATGTCGTATGATGATGTTCCATGGCAGCTCATAGGACATCGCGTGGTGAAGTCAGTTTTATTGCAGATTCTGTTACTATGATTTGTAACTGAATATTCTGTGAATATTTGGTTATCCTATGTGGCATCCAAAGCATTTTTGGATTAGGGTTATTTGTTGGTTTTCGGATTTGCTGCTGTTTCTAATTATGGAGACATAATAGGAAACTTTGGATTGAAGACCTATTTTATTGGAGTTAATTTTGCAGATTTGTGAGCAGCCTAATTGCTGCGTTTTTGAAGCCCAATTCAGTCCAAACTACAAGCTATAAATAGACTGATGTAAACCTAGTTTTAGGTGTCGAACTTACATGTATTTTTAAGGTTGTGTGCTTGTGTTTTGTGAGCCTAACTGGTATCTTATGATAACAGTATAAGGACTGTAGTGTAAGTTGTGTAAGGCTACTCATAAGCTTTTAAGTATTGAGTAGCTGTGTGTTAATTCTCATAAGTTGTGAAGCATTGAGAATTTGTGTTTCGACCATTGTTACTTGTCTTGTAAGGAACCAGTCACGGGTTGTGATTGAAGAGGGATTTGAGGAGGGCCTCATACCTAGGGGAGTCTTAGGTAGAAGTCATAGGAAGGGTAGTGATTAAGTGAGCTGATTGAACCGGGTGTGGTTATCAGTGAATTGATACTATCGAATATTGATTTCATCCCTGGCTTGGTAGCCCCCAGATGTAGGATAGTTAGATCCGAACTGGGTTAATAATTTTTGGTGTTCTTTACATTTTCTGCACACTTTTATTTTGAACTTGTTCATTGTTGTTATATATTAGTGTCTCGTCATCTCGATAGGACATCTGATATATAGGCCAGAATTTCAAAATGATCAATGGAAAATTTGCACCTAAACTTGTATGGCTTGAACAAAAGACCATCTAAAAATGAATTGGAAATGAGTGAAAGAAGAATTGGTCATGAGACTCCTTTTTAAGAATGACTTGCATTTAGAAACTTGAATTTTGAATAACAAAAAAGGTTTTTAAATGGACTTGGAAACTTAAATCCAATATAGTGCTACTTTTGTATACCTCTTTCTAATGAAAAACAATCCTTTCACACCATATTTGAACAAATTGTCATGGCCATGGAATCCTACAAATCAAACACACTTGAAAAGGGTTTAAGAATCACGAATCAAACCAAATAAAATCAAACTCACACCTTGAGTCCATCCTTGACTCTTGAACCTTAGGACCATAAAGCATGCCATTCTTGTCCTTAAATTCAACTTTGAATTCCCATGAATTTGCAAATAGGAGTTCAACTTTTGACTTAAAAACAATGGCCTTAAAATATTTGAAACTTTATCAAATGAAATGAGCAAACAACAACATCTCAATTACTCAATAACTTTAATTGGATCAAGTAAGGTTTTATCTCATGAATAGGTAAAAATTCCTTGTAGTTTATATTCCCTCAAATGATCAGAAGTAAATCAAGTGATGCTTTGGGTTCTCTGATCCTTAAACCTTGTAACAACTCACACCTCAGTTCCTTTAAGCCTTTTGGTTATTTTTATCCAAATTACCACTGGAGAGAGGTCCCTTGAGAATATGAGAACTTGATTAATTGAAAACCCATCCAAAATATTGATTAACAAACCTCCAAGGCCTCTAATCCTATCTCACAAATGGAACAAACACACAATAATTGGGAAACTGGTCAGCTATGTAATATGAATGACCTAGATGATGCAAAATGATGCAACAAGAGGTGGGATCTTAGGGTTAAAAATTAGGGTGTGACAGATACCCCTACTTAAGTTTCTTCTATCTGGAGATATGGAGATTGAAATCTTCGTCTCGACGAGATAAGAGGGACTTAAATACAAATATGCACAATTTTTGGCCCTAAGATACCACGAAATGCTTATGAAGGTATGAAATGATATGAATGCAAGATGAAGACCCTATGGGGAATAAATACCATAGGGGAAAAGGTACATCAAAAGAAAGTTACACCTCCACTAGGGAAAACTGATAACCCTAAAGGGGAAGAGACTCCCAACTACCATCGGGGTAGCTTGAACACATGATATCTCCAAATAGAACAAAGGTGTGCATTGCCTACTACCAAGGATATAGTAGCTTAAACAAAGGGCAAGTAGCTTGAAAAGAAAGATAACCTATTACCAACAGAGGGTAGCCTAAACAAAGGTATCCAGCTGAAAAAAAAGAATGCATATTACCTACTATCAGTCACATGATAGCCTAAACAAAGGTAATAAACTTGGATGGAGAGAGTACCTACTACCAGACAAATGGTAGCTTAAACCGAAGGTACCTGATAGAAAGACGAGATGCATTAATTATTATCAAACATATGATAGCCTAAGCAAAAGTAATCACTCATAAGGAAAGATAACCTACTACCGAATAAATGGCAGCCTAAGCAAAGGTATCTGGCCAAAAGGATATAGGGCATTACCTACTATCAAACATGATAGCCTATACAAAGGTAATAGACTTGAAAAGAAGAATCACCTACTACCAACTTGCGGTAGCCTAAGCAAAAGATGTCCAAATCTGAAGAAAAAATTACCTACTACCAACAACTGGTAGCCTAAGCAAAGGTAACCGATCCAGAAGATACGATGTATTACCTACTATCGAACATGATAGCCTAAGTAAAGGTAATAGACCTGAGAGGAAAAATCACCTACTACCAGACGTATGGTAGCTTAAACAAAAGGTACTCGACCAAAAAACAAGATGTGTTACCTACTATCAAACATATGATAGCTTAAACAGAGGTAATTGCTTAGAAGAGATAGACATATTACCTATTATCACATATGATAGCCAAAGCAAAAGGTAACAGACTAGAAAGGAGAGATCACCTACTACCAAACATGGTAGCCTAAGCAAAGGTGTCTGACCCAGAAAGAAAGGTGTATTACCTACTATCAAACATATGATAGCCTAAGCAAAGATAAGCACAAAAGGAAAGATGACCTACTACCAAACATGGTAGCCTAAGAAAAGGTATTTGACCCAAAAGATACGGTATATTACCTACTATCAAACATATGATAACCTAAGCCAAAGGTAATAAATTCGAGAGAAAAGACCACCTACTATCAAACATATGATAGCCTAAGCAACTAGTGTTTGACTCAGAAGGAAAGATTACCTATTACCAAACATATGGTAGCCTAGGCCAAAGGTATCTGACCAACATAAGCTTCCATGAATAGGATATGATCCAACTTATTCTTTAACTAAATGATCCATTTAGAAATGGTAAAATAAACTTTCCCAACTCTTCAAGGTTGTATGCCATGAACGGGTCTCAGTTTCTTCCTGGAAAGGTGAATACTTATGGGAGAGTATCTTCACAGGGGATTGGAATTTCACTGGAGATTTATGAGTTCAGCGAAGATCCACAATTTATTGGAGATTAGGAAGCATCACCGGGGATCTTCAAAAAAGATACAGACCGGTAGACTTGTAAAACATGTCTTCTCAAATAAAGACAAAGATCATCTGTAAGAATCTTCACCAAACTTCTCGAAGAGATGCAATTTTATGGAAGTAAATTGAATAGTGAACTCACTGGGAAGGACATCACTGAGGAGCAATATTGTTGTAGTTTGAAATTGCATAGAAGCAAATAAAAACCTTGTATTAGGAGATCTTTAATAAAGAGAAATACTTGTAAAGTCTTCAACAAATTTCTCTGAAGGATTTCCAGAGAGATCCCATTTAATGGGGAACAAGTTGATAATCTTGATAATTTGCCAGGGAATAAACAAACTGTCTTGAAAAGAGACTGCCATTTGCCATCCAAATAGAAAACTTGAGAACAAATAAGCTGCTCAAATAAAGAGGCTGCCACTTGTCGTTTGGGTATAAGTTCCAAGAAAATTTTGTAACAACACTGCTGGAGAAAGGATTTTGTATTCAACGATGATCTTCAGATAAATTCTCCCCGGGGAGACAAAGTGCAAAATAAATGCATGCTCGATATAGGTTTAATAGCCAAAAGATTCAAAATTGTGATTATCAAGGACCGAAGTTCAGTTCAGGAAATAACTGAAAAGAAACGGTCAAGCAAGACACCATATAGCGAGGAATGAACTCAACTGAGGTTTATCTTATCCTGAAATGGAAAAAATAACTAAAGCAACCATCTTCCACGAGGATCAAACTCAGTGGGGAATTAGAAAGGATGTGCTATTTCTGTTTAGGACTGGTGAATCTACTTGGAGGGAGAAGACAAACCCAATCACTTGGGGATTAATGCAACCAAAATGAACAAACAAGCCAAAACACAAAAATGAAGAAAGTGCATATGCCATGAATATCTATATGTATGAATGTATGTCATTTTATGCTTGTGCTGACAAAACAAACAAAGAGAGATAAATTAGAGATTAAATAAACATCTTGTCAAGGATACTCGGTCAATCTTCGCAAGATGGAAGCATCATTGGGGGGAATGGAAAGCCACATATATGGAACCAAAACCCTGCATCAAGTCTTCAAACTTATCTGGTAAAAGAGAGCACTCCAATTGGGGACAAACATCATGACTTCGCTGAAGGGATTGTCAAGATAAATCTGGCAACTCTGTTGGAGATGAGAAAAATCCACTTGGGAAGGAGCCATCCTCATAATTGGAGAGACTTCGTGGGGATAAAATAAATATCCACGACAAATCGAAGTAGTCTGAAAGGAAGTTGTAATTGGAGATCCCAGAGTTGAGGCCATGTAAGGGATAAAATAAATATCCACTTCAATGGGGAAAGTTGGATCAACGTTGCAACCCGAAGATGTCAGAATTGAGACTTCATGGGGATGAAATAAACATCCACCTTGCTGAGGAAGATTGAAGTTGCAAGGAATTCACTGAGGGGATGCTTAGGTTACCAGCTGGGGAAATCCTGTATCAGACATGCCATAACTGCTTGATGTAGAGGCTCACCGGGGGAATTGCCATGATTACCTGAAGTAAAAACTTACTGGGGAATCCTCATACCACCGGAGACGAAACTCTTTGGGAATATGGGTGAAGAGAGTTATGAAGACTATGTTATTCTGCATTTCAAAGTCTGCCCACCTTGGAAAAACTATTAATGTCCTTTTCGTGTCCATACATCAAAGTAAAATACACACGCATTTAAAAATGATTTATAATTGTTTCAAAAACTGCTATAAAAAATAAAAGACATTTTGTAGAATAAGAATAAAGATAGAGATTGCTAACAAATGAAAATGGCTCAATTTTATTAATTGAATGGTAGTCGGCAAATGGCGGGACTCCATAGATCATTACAAAATTGGAAAACGGTAAATAATGGAAAAGGTTGCATCAAAACAATGACCACTATCCTCCTAAACAACTTTGATTTTCCTATGCTTTGACCTTCCGATGATCTGACTGATGAATCTGATGAAAGAGAAAGCTTTTGATAATCCAATCTGATCTGATGCAGTGAACTAGCCTGATCCCTAACATTTTCCTAGATTGCCTTTTCAGGTTTTCAATCTACCAGGATGATTTCCTTCTGTTTTATGTCTCTATCTTTTGCCTGGACCGCCCTTTCGGGTTTTCAGCCCACCGAGATGCTCATTTTTTCCTAAGCCGCCCTTTCGGTTTTTCAACTTAGCGAACCGTTCTTTTCATTTTTAGGCATAGTACTTTTTGGCTGCATCAATATTCATAGGACGAGTGATTTCCTTCCCATCCATAGTTGCTAACATCAAAGCGTCTCATGAGAAGGCCTTCTTAACAACGTACGAACCATCATAGTTAAGAGTTCACTTGCCCCTAGAATCAGTGAGGAAAGATTAAGATTTGATTTTCTTAAGCACAAGGTCACCTTCTCTGAATTCCTGAGGTTGAGCCTTTTTGTCAAAAGCTTTCTTCATCCTCTGTTGATACAACTGACCATGGCACAAAGTCGTCATTCTCTTTTCTTCAATTAAGTTCAGCTGGTCATATCTGCTTTGACACCATTCAGCCTCTGAGAGTTTCGTCTCCATCAAAATTTGCATGGAAGGGATCTCAACTTCTACTGGGAGTACAACCTCCATACCGTAAGCAAGTGAAAAGGGAGTTTCCCCTGTTGATGTGCATACAAAAATGCGATACCCATGCAAAGAAAACGAGAGCATTTCATGCCAGTCCTTATAGGTGACAACCATTTTCTGAATGATCTTTTTTATGTTATTGTTTGCCGCCTCGACATCCCCATTCATCTTTGGTCGATAAGGAGAAGAATTATGATGTTCAATCTTGAAATCCTCACACAACTCCTTCATCATTAGGTTATTCAAATTTGACCCATTATCGGTGATGATTTTGCTTGGTACACCATAACGGAAGATGAGATGGTTCTTAAGAAATCTAACCACCACTTGTCTAGTGACATTTGCATACGAAGCTGCTTCAACCCATTTGGTGAAGTAATCAATCGCCACCAAGATAAAGTGATGTCCATTATAAGCTTTTAGATCTATCATGCCAATCATGTCAATGCCCTACATAGAGAACGGGCATGGAGACGAGATGACATTAAGAAGAGTTGGCAGTACGTGAATCTTATCAGCATAAATTTGGCACTTGTGGCACTTCTTAGCAAACTTGTAACAATCAGATTCCATCATTATCCAATAATAGCCTTCTCTTAAGAGTTTCTTCTCCATAGCATGTCCATTGGCATGAGTGCCAAAGGAACCTTCATGAATCTCAGTCATTAACATGTCCGATTCTCTCTTATCAACACATCTCAGCAGGACCATGTCAAAATTCCTTTTGAAAAGTATGTCGTTGCTCAGGAGAAAATTACCAGCCAATCTCCTCAATGTCTTTTTATCCTTATTGGACGCCCCAACCAGGTATTCTTGTCTTTGGAGAAACACTTCAATGTCATGATACCAAGGTTTACCATCATCGGCCTCTTCTATTGAAAACACATAAGCAGGCCTGTCGAGACGCATAACATGAATGTTGGGACAATCATTCCAATAGTTCACCATAATCCTAGAAGCCAAAGTTTCCTAAGCATCAGCCATCATATTCTCTATACGGAAGCAAATTATCTTGATGGGTTTCCCACTCTCCTTTGATTTGATAGATCATCAAAGCAGAATCACCATACATGTCCAAATTCTTAATTCTCAAGTCAATTGCCTCTTCAAGGCCCATAATGCATGCCTCATACTCGACTTCTTTGTTTGTGCATTTGAAGGTCAATCTGGAAGTAAATGGGATATGGGGTCCATGAGGAGTCACAATGATTGCCCCAATTCCTTTCCCATAATTATTGACGGCACCATCAAAAATAAAACCCCACTGAGAATTTGGTTCAAGCCCTTCATCTGGCAAGGGTTCTTCACAATCCTTCATCTTTAAATACATTATATCCTCGTCAGGGAAATCATCATCGACAGACTGATGGTCTTCAATAGGTTGATGAGCTAAGTGATCGGCCAAAACACTTCCTTTGACCGCCTTCTGAGTGTGGTATTTAATATCATATTCAGACAATAACATATGACATCTGGCTATTCTTCCTGTCAGAGTGGGCTTCTCAAAAATGTATTTGATGGGGTCCATCTTAGAAATCAACCAAGTGGTATGGTTCAGCATGTACTGACGCAAAGGTCGTGCAGCTCAAGCTAAAGCCCAATAGGTTTTCTCTAGCATTGTGTATCGAGACTCACAGTCAGTGAATTTCTTACTCAAATAATAGATAGCGTGCTCTTTCTTTCCAGTCTCGTCTTGTTGTTTGAGTACACACGCCATGGAATCTTCCAAAATGGTCAAATACATGATCAAAGGTCTTCCTTCAACCGGAGGAATCAAAATAGGAGTCTCAAGAAGGTACTCCTTGATACTGTCAAATGCTTTCTGACAATCATCGGTCCAAACACAATCCTGATCTTTTTTGAGAAGCTTGAAAATTGGTCCACAAGTGGCTTTCATATTCGAGATAAACCGAGAAATGTAATTCAGTCGTCCTAAGAAACCTCTGACCTGTTTTTCTGTAGTCGGAGCTAGAATCTCCTGTGTGGATTTAACCTTATCAGGATCCACCTCAATACCCTTTTGTCTAACAATGAAACCTAAGAGCTTCCCTGAGCGAACACCAAAGATACACTTGTTAGGATTCAAACAGAGTTGATATTTCCTCAACTGCTGAAACAACTTCAACAAATACTCGACATGGTCTTCCTTAGTCTTGGACTTAACTATCATGTCATCCACATACACCTCAATCTCTTTGTGCATCATATCATGGAAAAAGGTAGTCATGGCCCTTTGATATGTAGCCCCATTATTTTTCAGACCAAAATAGCATAACTCTGTAGCAGAAGGTGCCCCAAGGTGTAATGAACGATGTCTTCTCCATGTCTTCGAGAGCCATTCTGATTTGGTTATAACCTAAAAAACCATCCATAAAGGAGAATACCTTGTATTTCATAGTGCTATCTACCATCATGTCAATGTGCGGCAGAGGGAAGTCATATTTCAGAATGGCTTTGTTCAAGTCTCGATAATCAACACACATACGAACTTTACCATCCTTTTTCAGAACAGGCACAATATTGGCTAACCACTGTGGATACTCAGATGTAACGAGGAAACCTGCATCAATTCGCTTCCGTACCTCTTCTTTAATCTTCAGAGCCATGTCAGGATGAGTCCTCCTGAGTTTCTGCTTGATCAACGGACATTCTGGCTTCAAAGGAAGGTGATGCTCCACTATGGTAGTGTCAAGACCAGGTATATCTTGGTATGACCAAGCAAACACGTCAACATATTCCTTAAGCAGTCCAATAAATCTCTCTTTCACATCAGACACAAGTAAAGCTCCGATTTTTACTTCCTTACGATCTTCGGTTGTACCCAGATTAATGACCTCTACAAGTACCTTGTGGGGCTGAATGACTTTATCTTCATTCTCAAGCAATCGGGAAATCTCCTCCAGAATCTCTTCTTCTTCCTCTTTGGCTTCGAACACAGGAAACTCAAAGTTTGGAGAAGGCATTGGGTCATTGTTTTTTATGGTTTGTTCGTGCAATAATCTGCACATGTGATTTGGCTTTACTTTAGATTTTATGAAAGTGCGAGTGTGTGCACAAAACATGCAAAGTGATAAAATGGTTTTTTGTGATTACGGTTTTTTTTCCAGAAAAGCAAAAAGTAAAAACAAATAAAATGGAATCACAAAATGACAATTTTATTGATAATAACAGTTCTTTAAACAACAGTCCTAACACAAAATCACTTTTGCCTTGGGCAGAGCAAAGGGAATTATAAAAAGTAAGCCCACACAACAACTCTTTTTCCTTGGGCAGAGCGAAGAGCTAAAAACATAGCAAAAGATAATTACTTTGATAAATGGACAACAACAAGAATGTTAACAACACTCCAGTTCCGAGTGACCGCTCTATGCATCACGAAATTAGGTTGATCTTCATCAGACTCGTCTTCAAGTATAGCACAAACTTCATGTTCAGGTTCCTTGAGTCCTGGTCGAGGAGAATAAAAAGGAACATAGGGATCTTCAGTTTCAGAATCATATCCAGGATCTTCCCAATAAGGCTCCCAATCTTGAGCAGGAATAGAATCACTTTCAGAACCGCCTGATATGTAACCTTCAGAGTCGTCTTCGATTACAGTGTTGATCCTTGATGGATGAATGACCCCTCCACTATGAAAAACCTTCTTGATGGGGGGAATAATCATGCTTCCTGTAGCAGGCTTGTTGGAGTTGATACCTGAAAAATAGAGACCCTCTTTCTTTTTGTTTCTGGCCAGCGATAGAATTTGCCCCCACCCTTCTTGGGAACCACTCTCCACAACGCGTTGTGCATCCTTGAAAGATGAAATAGAAACCCCACTCTTTTTGGCACTACCACCAGCGATTGAAAGAGCTTGGAATTGGGTTCATACTTCCTCATCAGCATCAATATACGAGAAAGAAGAAAGATGACTCACCACCAGAGCCCTTTCTCCACAGACTGTGACCAACTTTCCTGCACTGACAAACTTCAGTTTCTGATGCAACGTAGATGTGACTGATCCAGCCTCATGTATCCATGGTTGACCTAATAAGAAAATGTAGGCGGCACGAATGTCTATGACCTGGAAAGTGATTTGAAAGATATGAGGCTCGATGGCCATAGGTAAGTCAACCACACCAATGACGGTGTTCCTCGACCCATCGAAAGCCTTAACAATAACACCGCTAGGCTTCATAGGCGCTCCTTGGTATGATTATCTTGCAAGAGTTGTCTTTGGCATCACATTTAATGATGATTCAGTGTCAACCAACACTTGGATAATGCATCGTTCATGCAGTTCATTGAAATGTGCAATGCCATCTTGTGATTCCTCCCCACCTCCGGGAGTTCTTCTTCACAAAAATCGAGATTATTACATGAAGTGACATTGCCTATGATCCCATCAAATTGGTCGACAGTCACATCATGGTCGACATAGGCTTGCTCAAGAACATTTTGTAGTGCCTCTATGTGGGCTTCAGAACTCATCAATAGCTGTAGCACAGAGATTTTGGAAGGTGTCTGCAGATGTTGATCCACAATCTTATACTCGCTTCTTTTGATCATTTTCAAAAATTCATCAGATTTAGAGGAGGAATCAGCCCCACTGGACTGCCCCAAAATTGAATCATTCATAATTTGCTGTTCAACAGAAATCTCTTTATCCTTCAGAGGTGTTGTAGAGAAAACGCGACCGCTCCTAGTCACTCTACTGATATCAGCAATGTTGACCATTGACGCCGTGACAGGTAAAGGTACCTCTCTCCCATTTTCTAGCATAGTGGCATTGTACTTGTAAGGGACTGCCTTATTAGTAGCATAAGGAGTCCGACCGAGAATATTAATGACCAAAGGAGTTGGAGAAGATTTCTTGCTATCATACACAATCTCAATACGTTCCAATTCCTTGAAATGAGGCACTATCACAAATACCTCCACATCCTCATCTTCATCAACAAGATCTCTATCATAAGTAATTGTAATAGCCCTTCGATCTAATAAACTTTGAATATCACTTCTTACGAGCCTACATTCTCGAGGATTAACAGAACAAACACAACAGGTAGCATAATTATGATCCTCATGATCAAAGAAAGCCATTCTGGACAGACCTTCATGCATCCTTACCAACGACTCTCAGATATATATGACAGAAAAAACAGCATACTGTAGCGAGCGATTTTGGACGCGGTTCTTAAGCGCTACCGCTCTTTGGGTTAGTTTACTACAGGTCGATTCATTTTTTATCCTATTAAAGCTGGTGAAGGAAGGGAAATAGATGTCTCCAATTAACCCTGCTTGCATACTGAGTTTAAACAGCGGTCTGTTAGGTTACGGATGCGATCAATGTGGTGGGGCCTTTCTTGTGCTATTTTGAAAGAATGATAGATTTCTGGCGGGGAACAAGGATTAGGTTGTTAGGACTGATGCTTTTTGATAGATATGTGAGAGTATGGGATTTAGGGTTTTTGTTTAGTGTGCTCGCTAAGATCTTTTCTTTCAATCTTATGCCTACGTATTCCCGTTTACCGAACCAGGGAAATCAGAGCGTTCGTAGTTCCTCCTATTCTATGGGAGGAAATGGTATTTGGTGTCTTGTTCAAAGCCCAAGACGTGAAGCTAAAGGGGTTGTTTGTATCTTGTTCAAAGCCCAAGATGTGAAGCTAAAAGGTCTATTTGTATCTTGTTCAAAGCCCAAGATGTGAAGCAAAAAGGGTGTTGACTTTAGAGAGAATTTGTCATCTCTAAAGAGGGGGTTGTATGTCACAACTGTTTTATAAAGGAGAATTACTTTAACCGGGATGTGTGAATCCGGCAATGCCATAATTTCCTTTATAGGGGATTTTAACCTGAAGGAGAAGACTTTAACTCAGTGTAGAGCAATGCTATCTTTCCTTAGGAATTTCTCATGCTAAAAGAGGGACAGTGGCATGGATATAGATGATCCAGAGGCTTGCCGCTTACAGCAATTTAGATGAAGGGGAAGGAGTTGTTGATGTTTATGTACTGTGAACGAGGCACAGCTTTGATGCTAAAAGGTTGATTGGATCAACCAGTGGTTTTCTTATACAAAGCCTAAGAGGAGGCTAATATGTGTCTCGTACAAAGCCCGAGAGAGAGGCTAAAAGGTTTTGACTCAACGAGGGAATCTTTTGGTATCTCGTATAAAGCCCGAGATGGAGGCTATTTGACTCAACAAGAGAGTTTTTGTATCTCGTACAAAGCCCGAGATGGAGGCTATTTGACTCAACAAGAGAGTTTTTGTATCTCGTACAAAGCCCGAGATGGAGGCGAAAAGGGGTGATTGACTCAACGAGGGAGTCTCTTATGTGTCTCGTACAAAGCCCGAGAGAGAGGCTAAACGTTGTTTGACTCCGCTGGGGAGAATCATTGTACAAAGCCCAAGAGGAGGCTATGGTGCTGTTTCAGTTGAGTGACAGGTCCAATATACTGATTTTAAAAGAGAAAATCAGTTCTTATATGAGCAATGATATACTCAAGGATTTGATTCGAGGACCAGGGATATTTCCTTGTCTTTGAGGAAACGCAAAATCCAAAGGGTATTGAGATTGTCCGAGTCTACGGGTTTCCTTCCTATTTAACGAAGGGGTCACTTGAGAATGTCTTTGAGACTCAAGGATATTAGACTGTCCGTGTCTAGAGTTTCATCTTTTGTACTATGTTTTGAGAAACAGTAGTAGACTCTTTGAAAGGACTGTTCTATGAAAATGACTAAGATCTGTTCCTACACCTTTAGGAGGTCGTCGGGACAATTTGTATGAAGCCCAAGAGGAGGCTGGAAACTTTTAAGAAGCTGACGGGTCCTTGTACTAAGCCCAAGAGGAGGCTATCATTCCCGGAGGAAGAGATCATTATACAAAGCCTAAGAGGAGACTGTGAATACGTCTAAGAAGCCGAGAGGTCCTTGTACTAAGCCCAAGAGGAGGTGGGGTTGCTTTTAGGAAGCCTGTGGGTCCTTGTACGATTCCCAAGAGGAGGCCGATGCTTTTAAGAAGCCCGTGGGTCCCCAAACCCTAAGAAATTCAAGACAGGCTATTCACGAGGAATAGATCAAGCCAGGAAAGTTCGAGAATTTGGAAGAAACTCAAAGATGCCATTCACGGAGAATACATTCATCTCTGGGAGTAAAGTTTCTTGACAATTCCTAATGAGGACAGCCGAAGAGAAGACTGTATCTGGTGATCTTATTGGGGATCTAGTTGTCTATTTCTACGAATAAACGAAACGGCTTTTCCTAGTTCTAGACGTAGTTGTCGGGGAAACTCTAAATATCTATACTATTATTACACAGTTGATATGAGTTTATGAAAGAAGACTTACAGCGAAACAGCCCCACAATACAGTTATATGTATATGAAAGCGGTAAATGAAAGCGTATAAACACTTACTCGGTTGTAGAGCTTCCATGCTGTTTGGTTAGTTGTTCAAAAAAGATAGATTAAAAACAACAGTATATTTCAAAATCAAAGGAGAAAGTGCTTTGAAAAAGAAAGATTTGGGGCTTACAGCTCAAGGAGAGGCCCAGGGTTTTATCAGTGAGCGCACTATTTGAATTTGTACAGAGGGACTTATACAAGTGACAGAGGCCCAAAAAGTGTTTTCTGTACAAAGGGATGGGTCTTACACTCTCTCAAGAGGCCCAAAAAGTTTTAAAGAAAAAGAGTGGGGCTTATAACATGAGGGTAGGCCCAGATGATTTTTTCGTTTAAAATGGCGATCGCGCTGAGGTTTTCTTTTAACGTAGAGGGACTAATACAATAAGTGAGGCCCAAAATATTTCTGGTTAAAAGGGGATTGGGTCTTACACTCTATTAGAGGCCCAAAAATTTTGAATGGGTCTTATAGCTCAAGGAGAGGCCCAGGGTTTATTTTTCAACGGATGATGATCGCGTCGAACTTTTTGAAATACAACGGGACTTATACCATAAGTGGGGCCCAAAAATGATTTGTATTTACAAAGGGTTGGGTCTTACACTCTATTAGAGGCCCAAATGAGTTTTAAGAAAAGAAATGGGTCTTACTACTCGAGGGTAGGCCCAAGGTTTTTTTATTTTGAAAAGGCGACGATCGTGTCGTTTGTTTTTGACGGTATCGGGACTTATACAATATACTGAGGCCCAAAAATGATTTGGTAAAAAAAAAGGATTGGGTCTTACACTCTATTAGAGGCCCAAAGTGTTTTGAAAATGATTTATGAGGGTTGAATTAATCCAAAAACCCTAATTTATTTTCAAAAATGTATTTAATTGAATAAAAATTCAATTAAAATGATCAAAATTGTTTAACATATGGAAAACAAATTGTGATCTTTGATTAATGCTTCAAAAATTAAGTATTGACCACTTGCAGCTGGTGATCGTGATTCGTGTTGGAGGTGTTACAGCTAGGTTCCAATGATCTGGATAGCTTCCCTAGGTGCCATGGAGTGTGTATGAATGCTTGGACTTGATTGAAATGATCTGGAACTTGAGATGGTACCCCAACTGCAAATCTGTCAAGAACTTGAGCAATTGGCTGGTGATTTTGTGAAATCTGTGTTCCAGATGTTATGTGAGTGTTTGGATCACTTCAATATGATGTATGTGAGGTGTGTGTGTGATTGGTTTGATTGGAAAAGCTCTCAAACTCAAAACCCGATAGTGACTTGCCTTAGAAGGCAAAATTGGAGTGAAAGAAGAGATTTTGAGGAAAGCATCTGTTTGATGGCTTTGGTGTACTCAAACTGATCACAATTAAGCTCTATTTATAGTAGAGCAAGTTTGTTTTGCAAGGAATAGTGAATGGCAACTGCTGAGTAGGTTTGGCCAATGTTAGCAAATGAAAATCCAAGTCTCCTCTAGCCATTGACTAGAGTTTAAGGCACAGGCTGCTGGTTCCCTTGGTCTTGGATAAGTCTTGACTGAATTCAGTTGAGAATGGCTCAGTCCATGCCACCTTGATGCTTCCATTGAATGCTCCAATCCAAAATTGGAGTCTTGTCCCTATTTTGGCAATTCTAGGTTCAACATGCTATTTCTTGTTCCAAAGACTTTGGAGGCTTGGCTCAGTGAATGTCCCCTTTAGATTCAATCCTCAGAGGTGTCCAAGTGGATAGGAGCATTTGGATTTGGATGATTTTGGCAAATCGTCCAAAAGTGTAAAAATATGCCTTGCCTTGGCAGATTTCAGCAAGGCAACTTGCCAATGTCATATCTCATGACTCAAATTGAATTTGGTAATGTTCTTGGCCATTTTGGAAAGCCCTTACATGATACAACAACTGTTTGAACATGTTTGGTTTTGATCTCTTTTGAATCCAAGTGAAAAATCCCCCTACATTTGGCAAAAAGTAAGGTAAAATCTGACTTAGTGAAATTTTCACTAAGTGTTGGAACAAAGTGACTTTTCTTGATTTTGATCACTCCATAACTCAAAATCCATGAGGAATTTGGACATAGGTCAGTATGAAGCTTTTGTAGAGGGCAATGAGATCTACAAATCAAGCTTTGAATGGGGAACAATGGCCTTGTGGTTTAGGAGTTATGATCCTCCAAAGTTGGCACATTAGTGTCACTTTTTCCATAACTTAGAAATTTTTCTAAGTTTTTATGGTTACCCCTTTTACAAGTTATCCCACTTTCTTTGATTTTTCTTGATGAATGATGATTCAAATCATACATTAACATCATTTTAGGGTTAAAAATCCATTTTGGTGAAAAATCTCAAAAACTCAAAGTTGACTTTTGTGCACAGTTGACTTTTTATCAAATGAATTCCAAACTGTGCAATTCTTCATGAAATCATGTCCTTGACCAAAATCAAAATTGATGGACATGTTCCATGGGTGTCATAGGGTATATTGAATCATGTCTTAGGGCTTGGGAGCATGTCCTGGTCAAAAGTCAAAGTTACAGTTGACTTTCCTCGCGAAACGCTAATTGTGGTGCAGATGAAATTGAGACTTGTTGCTCAAGCTTCTTGGATTAATCCATTGTTCCAAATGGATCAATATAGTTCATTAGAGACCCTAAAACCCTATCTTGAGGTCTTGGCTCATGACTTGCCCTAAAAGTCAACTTAGGGGTGAATTAGGTCAAGAAACCCTAATTCCTGATTTTTGATGAATGCATCCCCTGAGGCAAAATTGACTTGATGATTGGGTCCATGAGGTTCCATGGAGTATATTAGGCTATGTTTTGGATCATTGGCTTGTGCCCAGATGAAAAATTTCCATCTGGAGGCCCTGGTCGACCAAAACCCTAATTTGGTGACACTGTCAATCTTGAGACTTGATCCACCTAGAAGGGAGCAGCCTTGTGCTTGATCCTTGAAGTGGGAGTCCTTTTGATCCATTGTGGATGTTTGAGAGGTTAGACAAGTTGAAGATCATGTCATTCCTTGATTGATCCTTTTCCTAAAAGCTCTGAGAGGGCTTGAAACCCTAAGTCTGATTGTAGTGGATGCTCACCCATCTTTGGGGAGACTGATGAAGTATGATGGTACATCCATATTGTGATGATGAGTTTCACAAATGATGGGAAATCTTAGTGGTCAAAATTTGGGGTATGACAGATGCCCCTATTTAATCTTCTTGGACACGAAGGTGTGAATGACGAAGGTATTCGGGCATTCGGGGTGCAAGAGGATTAAATATCGGAATACCCGAAATTTTGATAGTGGTTATGAATGGTAGCTTACGCATTCATCTTCTTTAGCTAAGCGATGATGCTTAGAAAAGGTAAACTTCCCCTCGATCCTGGTCTTCAGCCAAGGAGCTGGTCTCAGTTTCCTTTTGGGATAAACCTCCCCTCGATCCTGGTTTCCTACCAAGGAACTGGTCTTAGTTTCTCTTGTTAACTTCCCCTCGATCCTGGTTTCCTACCAAGGAACTGGTCTTAGTTTCTCTTGTTAACTTCCCCTCGATCGTGGTTTCCTACCATGGAACTGGTCTTAGTTTCTGATTTAAACTTCCCCTCGATCATGGTTTCCTACTAAGGAACTGGTCTAAGTTTCTTTTGTCAATAAACTTTATTGACAAGGGACGCTAGCCGTAGCGGTTTTCCTCAAACTTCTCGCCAAATTTTCCTGGGGAGATGCCATTTGACGAAAAAATTTGATGTCAGAGTTGCTGGGGAACCCATTCGTCTGAGTTGTAGAGTTGCACAAACTTCTCTGTTGGAGAAGCCATTTGCCGACTCTATCTGGGGAAAGCGAGTCTCTTGAGAGGCTGCTTCTGCGTGGGATCTTACATCATACTTTTCTCGAGATCTTCCCGGAGAAATGCCATATGATGGGGCCCAATTTTGAGGTGCCGATGACCTTTTCATCAGCAGTCTTTTCGGAGCGAAACTGGCATGCTGCCGAATCTTTGATTACGAGGCTTTCTCTGTGGATTTTCCTTAATCCGGGAAAGCAAGGATATCATCTTCAATGGCGAAGAGTGATGCTGACTGAAAGTTCCTCTAGTTTTTCAGAGGTTCAAGTTATCAAAGTGGTCAAGGCCCAACTTCCTTCCAGAAATAAACTGGAGGCGAGGTTGTTCAAACACAGCGTTTCCTGACGAGGCAAGAACTGACAACTCGACTGAGAGAACTTCTATCACTAGGGGACAAGACCGACTAGAGTGATAGTGATGCAATATGAAATGTAAATGCAAATCAATAATGCATGATGTATGTATGTATATGCTGACAAAACTGACGCGACACACAAACTAAAAGATGAACATGACTGGATACGCGGCCATCACGGGGCCAAAAAGTATCGCTGGTTCAAGATAGCAATTCCACCTTGCTTAGGAAAGATAGTCCCTGTTGGGAGCTATGTTGGTCGGGCTTAGGAGATGAGAACTCGACCGAGGGTATCAGATGGGAAAGCCGCATCTCATACAGTTGATCCTTCGTTCAGGCGTACTGGCCTAGAAGGAGTACTTTGATTCTGCACTTTTGAAGTTCGCTTACTTCTGGAGAAGCGGTTGATGTTCCTTTGATGTTCAAAAGTCAAAAGAAATTGCCGACTTTATTAAAAAGCAGAAAAAGCTTTAACAAGTAAACTCATTTTTGTTTTATTTCAAGAATCGTTAATCATGTTAACAACGTCGTTCTGTAAAGCTAAAACAAATAAGAATTACAAACAAAAGCACAAAGGCTCAAATTTTATTGATAAAATGGAGATCAGCCAAACGCGTGATTCCAAAGAGTATTTACAAAGTTAGAAAATGGTAATTTACATGGAAAAGGGCTACATTGAAACATAACGACCGCTATCCTTCTACCAACTTTGAATTCGGGGCATCCTGAGCTTCTGTCGAAGATGACCTTGACTGGAGTTTTCTGACAGATGATGTAACTGCTGCTGAGGGACTTGCCTCTGTTGAACATAGTTACTTGCCATTATCCCTAACTTTTGCCTGGATTATACTGTGATGTTTCCAATCCACCGGGATGATTTTTTTTCTCTGTCTCTAACTTTTGCCTGGACCGCCCTTTCGGGTTTTCAATCCACCGAGACGTTTTTTTTAGTTTAGGCGAAGTATTTCTTGACTACATCAACATTTGTGGGGTAGGCAAATTCCTCTCCGTCCATGGTTGCAAGTCTCAAGGCACCGCCTGAGAAAGCTTTCGTGACCACATAGGGGCCATCATAATTCGAAGTCCATTTACCTCGCGAATCAGTGAGAAATGATTGTATCTTTTTGAGCACGAGGTCTCCTTTTCTGAAGACACGAGGTCGGACCTTTTTGTCAAACGCCATCTTCATTCTCTGTTGATACAATTGACCATGGCATAGTGCCGTTATTCTCTTTTCTTCAATCAGATTCAGTTCGTCGTGTCGGCTTTGACACCATTCAGCTTCTGAAAGCTTAGCTTCCATCAATACCTGGATTGATGGGATCTCTACTTCTATGGGGAGAACTGCCTCCATGCCATATACTAGAGAGAAAGGGGTTACCCCTGTTGAAGTGCGGACAGATGTGCGATAACCGTGAAGAGCAAAGGGTAGCATCTCGTGCCAGTCTTTGTAGGTTACAACCATCTTTTGAACGAACTTCTTGATATTCTTGTTAGCCGCTTCTACCGCTCCGTTCATCTTTGGTCGGTAGGGAGATGAGTTATGATGTTCGATCCTGAACTCTGCACACAACTCTTTCATCATCTTGTTGTTCAAGTTAGATCCATTATCAGTAATGATCTCGCTTGGAACACCATAACGGCAGATGATATTGTTTTTGATAAATCGTACCACCACTTGTCGGGTTACATTGGCGAATGACGCTGCTTCGACCTACTTGGTGAAGTAGTCAATGGCTACTAGGATGAACTGATGTCCGTTTGAAGCCTTGGGCTCAATCATGCCAATCATGTCGATTCCCCATATTGAGAATGGCCATGGGGAGGAGAGAACTTTGAGATGTGATGGCGGTACATGAATTTTGTCGGAGTATATCTGACAGTTGTGACACCTCCTCATGTACTTGTAGCAGTCGGATTCCATTGTCAACCAATAGTACCCTGCTCTGAGAATTTTACTCGCCATTGTGTGTCCGTTGGCATGAGTGCCAAAGGATCCTTCATGAATTTCTTTCATAAGCATGTCTGCTTCTGGTCTGTCTACACATCGGAGCAAGACCATGTCGAAGTTTCTCTTATAGAGTGTATCACCGCTCAGGAAGAAGCTACTTGCTAGTCTTCTGAGGGTTTTTCTGTCCTTCCTTAGTGCCCCAGGTGGGTACTCTTGTTTTTGAAGGAAGCATTTGATATCGTGATACCAAGGTTTGTCGTCTATGACTGCTTCAATCGTGAAGATGTAAGCAGGCCGTTCTAGGCGCATTATGTCGATCTTAGGTAAGTCGTTCCATTGACCTACACTAATCATAGAAGAGAGAGTGGCTAATGCATCAGCCATGTGATTCTCATCACGAGGGATGTGATGAAACTCGACTCTGTTAAAGAAGGGTAACAACCTTCTTGCATAGTCTTTGTAAGAAATCAGTCCTGATTGGTATGCGTTCCAATCTCCTTTTATCTGATTGATAACCAAGGCTGAGTCGCCGTATACATCCAAGTTCTTGATCCTTAAATCAATCGCTTCTTCGAGACCCATAATACAAGCTTCGTATTCGGCCTCGTTGTTCGTACATTTGAACGTAATTCTGGCAGTGAAAGGAACGTGGGTACCCTGAGGGGTAACAATGATCGCCCCAATTCTGTTTCCGTAATGATTAACTGCTCCGTCAAAGATAAGTCCCCATTGGGAACCTGGTTCTAGCCCTTCTCTGGGTAATGGTTCATCGCAATCTTTCATCTTTAGATACATGACATCTTCGTTTGGGAAGTCAAACCCAATTGATTCTTGATTGTCAATCGGTTGATGCGCCAAATGATCGGCTAAAATACTTCCTTTAACGGCTTTCTGAGCGTGGTACTCTATGTCATATTCTGATAACAGCATCTGCCAACGGGGAATTCTTCCCGTGAGAGCAGGCTTTTCGAAGACATACTTGATTAGATCCATTTCAGAGATTAACCAAGTAGTGTGACGAATCATGTATTGGCGAAGACGTTTGGCTGCCCAAGCCAAAACGCAACAAGTTTTCTCAAGCATCATGTACCGAGTCTCGCAGTCGGTCAACTTCTTGCTCAGATAGTAAATGACAGACTCTTTTCGTTTGGTTTCGTCTTGTTGGCCAAGTACACATCCCATTGAGTCCTCTAGAACTGTGAGGTAAATGATCAGTGGTCTTCCTTCCACTGGAGGTGATAGAATCGAAGGATTCAACAGATATTCCTGGATACTATCGAAGGCGGTTTGGCAATCTTCTGACCAAACGCAATCCTGGTTCTTTTTGAGTAATTTGAAAATCGGCGCGCAGGCCGCGGTCATGAGGAATATGAATCTGGAGATGTAGTTCAAACGTCCCAGGAATCCTCTGACTTGTTTTTCAGTTTTCGGAGAAGGCATTTCTCGAATGGCCTTGACCTTGTCAGGATCGACCTCAATCCCTTTCTGGCTAACGATGAACCCTAACAGTTTCCTGAACGGACACCTAAGGTGCACTTGTTAGGATTCAAGCGGAGTTTGTATTTTCTTAAACGTTCGAACAATTTTGACAGATGTTCAACGTGTTTATTCTCCGTTTTTGATTTTGCAATCATATCATCAACATATACCTCGATTTCTTTGTGTATCATGTCATGAAACAGAGTAGTCATGGCCCTTTGATAGGTTGCCCCGACGTTCTTCAAACCGAACGGCATTACCTTGTAACAAAAGGTGCCCCATGGGGTGATGAACGAAGTTTTCTCCATGTCTTTCAGCGCCATTTTGATCTGGTTATAGCCCGAGAATCCATCCATGAAGGAGAAAATTTTGAACTTTGCTGTGTTGTCTACCAGCATGTCAATGTGTGGTAAAGGGAAGTCGTCCTTTGGACTTGCCTTGTTTAGATCTCTGTAGTCAACACACATTCTGACCTTTCCGTCCTTTTTGGGAACAGGTACGATGTTGGCTAACCATTGAGGGTATTCTGATGTGGCGAGGAAACCTGCGTCGATCTGTCTCTGTACCTCCTCTTTGATTTTGATGGCCATGTCGGATGAGTGCGTCTCAACCTCTTCTTTACTAGCGGACATTCCAATCTTAACGGTAAATGATGTTCCATGATGCTGGTATCCAACCCTGGCATATCCTGATAGGACCAAGCGAATACATCGGGGAATTCTTTGAGAAGCTTTATCAAACTCTCTTTGGCAGTTGGACTGAGCAGTGTCCCAATCCTGATTTCTTTTCTCTCTTTTTCTGAACCCAAGTTTACCGTTTCCAACGGTTCTTTGTGAGGTTCAATGGACCTTTCCTCTTGTCTGAGTAATCGGGAGATCTCTTCTGGAATTCTGTCGTCATTTTCTTCTTCAGCCTCGAATACCTGGAACTCAAAGTTGGGAGAAGGCATCGGATCGTATGTTTCAACGGGGTTTAAAATAAGCAATCTGCATGACGTGATGATTCGTATTTAAAAGAGATAGAGAGAATGTAAGTGTGTGCAGTGTATTATTTTTTTTTATTACTACTTGTTTTTATTATTGAATTGTTTTTTTAGGATTACCATTTTCTGAAAAACGAAAAGAGAAAATAGCAATTAATGCGGAAATTACAGAACGACGTTATTTTATTAATGAACAAGTCGATCCTTGAAACTACAACCCTATAAAACAAAACTCTGTCGCTTCGGGAAAAGCGAAGAGGGAAATTTACAGAAAGCGAGCCCTATCAAAACATCCATTTCACATGGGCAGGGTGAAAGGTTAAAAGATGGCAATTACTTTGACTGATGAACGACCTCCGGAACCTCGACGGCAACCCATTGGCGGAGAACTCCTCGGTGAATCACAAATTTTGGTACCTTCTTTCATTTGTCCTCAGAAATGACGTTGATTTCTAGCGGAGTAGGATCATTGGAATCTGTCTCCCAGGCAGAATTGTCGTAGGAGGAACCCTCAGTTGCATTTTGCATAGCATTTGTGCTCTCAGCTGTATCTCCCCATCCAGTTGGTTGGATATCTTCGAGCCTGAACGAGAGCTTTCGGGAGCGGTGTACTTGACCATATAGTCAAATTTTCCACTTGGTTGTCCCAGGGTGTCCCATACTTTCCTGGAACTGGAGGGGTCATCCCTCTCGATGACGTTGACCTCGGGAAAAGCATAGTTGATGAATTCCAGTCCGGCAAACGCTGCAAATTCATCGTCATGTTGAGTAGTTTCTGAATGACCTGGGTGTTGATCCCATGACATGGTGGAGACACAGGTATTCTGTTCAATGACGGTCAGCTGATTTTCATTGTTTGGCTGACTCTCTTGCCCTAACTCTCCTGGATAAGGTTGCCACATTGGCAGACCATCCATTGGGCCATAATAGGTGTAGTCAAAATTATCTTTCATCAGAGTGTCCTCCTCTAATGAGTTTGGTGGAGCACGACATCCTTCCGAATCACAATCTCCATATATCATTTTGACGTCTGACCTTGGTATAAATCTCGGACTCTGTGTAGGAAAGCAAAATGGCGTAGGCACCTCTTCCTGAGACATATAACCATCCTCATTAAGATAGGACTTCCATTCTTCATCTGTGTCAGAGTGATCTTCCCCATTGATAGCATGTACTGCTTGAGACACTGGGTGAAGAAAACCTCCACTGTGGAAGAAATCCTGAATGGGATGAAGACTTTCATCGTTAGCAGCTGTCCGGGTACAGGTTGCAGAAAAACCAAGACCCTTCTTTGTTGTATTACTAGTAGGAATGACAAGTTGTCCCCATCCTGTTGTATCGGTACTCTCGACCGCTCTGATAGCATCGTTGTATGAAGAAATGGAAGTTCCTTCTTTGAACTGATTGTTCTTGCTTACCGACAGTGCTTGGAATTGCGTTCCAATAACCTCCTTGGGCTCTGCACTAGCAGATGATGATAAGTTACTCACGAGCAAGGCCTGTTCTCACCAGACTGTGACAAGTTGATCGTTCTGAACGAATTTTAGCTTTTGGTGGAGGGTCCAAGTGACCACTCCAGCCTGATGTATCCAAGGTCTTCCTAATAAACAACTGTATGTTTCCCGGATGTCCATGACCTAGAAAGTGACTTGGAAAGTGTGAGGACCGATAGTTATGGGAATATCAACTTCGCCGATAACTGTTTTTCTGGATCCGTCGAATGCTTTGACGACGACCTCGCTGATTCTCATCGGAGGGCCTTTGAATGATAATTGCATCAAAGTGGACTTCGGCATAACATTCAGGGCTGACCCTGTGTCTACCAGTACGCTGGCTAAAGCAACGTCCTGGCAGTTAACTGTAATGTTGAGCACCATGTTATGACGGCGACCCTCTTCGGGTAATTCCTCATCACTAAATCCCAAATTATTGCAGGAAGTGATGTTAGAGACAATGCTATCGAACTGTCTGATTGTTACATCCTGTTCCACAAAGGCTTGCTCCAAGACTTTCTGTAGAGTCTCCCTATGCGCTTCTGAACTGAGTAACAGTGATAACACAGAGATCTTTGAAGGAGTCTGTAACAGCTGATCCACAATGTTGTATTCACTCCTTTGGATGAGCTTCAGCATCTCATCATTATTTTTTGAAAGGTCGGGATTACTGGATTGACCGACTGATGGATCGGGAGCTTTCGTCTAAAGTTCCTTTTCCTTGTTGGATTCTCCAACTCCTCTGTTGAAGATTCTACCGCTCCGTGTTACACGACTATTGTCTGCAATACTCACGACGGAGGGTAATGGAATTTCCTTTCTATTTTCAACTGTCATTGCACCGTATTTGTAAGGGATAGCCTTAGTTGATTCATACGGTAGTGGTCCTGGTAGATAGATGACTATGGGAACCTTCTGATTTTTCTGACCATCATAAGTAATCTCGATCCGTTCCCAGTTGGGAGCTCTAGATTCGTCAAGTAAAGGGATGATGGCAAAAACATCCCTGGTCCTATGATGACCAGAGATTGTGACAACGTCCTCGACTTGATCGGCAAGGTAGTTCGGCGTCCAGTTGATGGGTCCAGAACCCGGATATGGGCGAATCTCTCCACGATCCACCTGACCCTGAAGAGCTGCTCTCCACGATCCACTTGACCGGCAAGGTAGTTCGGCGTCCAGTTCCTGAAGAGCTGCTCTCACCTGACCCTTGGTTATTTTCCGAACAGACACTACAACGGTCATAATTGTGTGGTGGCACCTGGCCACGCCCACTTTGAATACAATGTAACCTTACTAGGTTAGCTTCCACAGATCGGACATCCTGACTCTGACGCCGAGTGGGGTTTCTGTTATTGATACTAATCTGCTGAGTATCTTCATCCATATAAATTGGCATCCACCAGTGATTTAACAAGTGCTGAAGTGCCTCCTGGACAAGGGTACAACCTCGATCATTTTCGCAACCTGCCTTACAGCTTTGATAGTCATGTGATATTAAGAATCCGAGTCGGACCTGTTCAGTATGTAACTCTACCAGGTTGGTATTCATCAAGCGAATATCGAAGATCTGAACCATATTGATTTGATAGGGATTCCTATCATGGTAGTCTTGGATCCATCCAAGATCCATCTAACGCTGGAGGGCTTCTAGTACAAAAGAGCAACCCTGTTTATTTACCGAGCAAGTCAGACAGGAACTGTAAACGTGCCGCGGCAGATTATGATATTGGCTTTGCCTTGAGTGCATCGCCACCAAGTTGACATTCATTGCACGGATATCGTGGTTCTGAATGACGTTAGAATTCGTGTAAACCATGTTAACTCCACGAACTCGGTGCTCTTGGATCCATCCGATATCCATCTGTTCCTGTAGAGCTGCTTGCACCACAGAACATCCTTGATTACTTTTAGAGTAGATATCACACTGATGATAATTATGAGGTGGCACATGGCCGTACCCACTCTGTCTACAATGCATCTTGACTAGATTGGTCCTCAACAAGAGTACATCGTGAATTTGATAGACATTGTTAGACTCTCCTTCTATCGAATTGACTGCAGCCTTCTCATGTTGAGGCAGCGGGTTACTGAGAACATTAGGACTTGTATCCTTGAAGGATAAGACCCCGCTGTCATACCCCAAATTTTGACCACTAAGATTTCCCATCATTGTGCAAATCATCATCACAATATGGATGAACCATCATGCCTCATCTGTCTCCTCAAGGAATTGTTGAGCATTCACCACAATCAAAATTAGGGTTTCAAGCCCTCTCAGAGCCTTAGACAAAAGATCAATCAAGGAATGACTTGATCTTTAACTTGTCTAGCCTCTAAAATATCCACAATGGATCAAAAGGACTCCCACTTCAAGGATTAAGCACAAGGCTGCTCCCTTCTAGGTGGATCAAGTCTCAAGATTGACAGTGTCACCAAATTAGGGTTTTGGTCGACCAGGGCCTCCAGATGAAAATTTTTCATCTAGGCACAAGCCAATGATCCAAAACCTAACCTAATATACTCCATGGAACCACATGGACCCAATCATCAAGTCAATCTTGCCTCAGGGGATGCATTCATCAAAAATCAGGAATTAGGGTTTCTTGACCTAATTCACCCCTAAGTTGACTTTTGGGACAAACCATGAGCCAAGACCTCAAGACATGATTTGAGGGTCTCCAATATGCCATATTGATCCACTTGGAACAATGGATTAATCCAAGAAGCTTGAGCAACAAGTCTCAATTTCATCTGCACCACAATTAGGGTTTTAAGGAAAAAGTCAACTGTAACTTTGACTTTTGACCAAGACAGGCTCCCAAGCCCTAAGAAATGATTCAATATACCCTATAACACCCATAGAACATGTCCATCAAGTTTGATTTAGGTCAAGGACATGATTTGATGAAGAATTGCACAGTTTGGAATTCATCTGATAAAAAGTCAACTGTGCACAAAAGTCAACTTTGACTTTTTGAGATTTTTCACCAAAATGGATTTTTAACCCTAAAATGATGTTAATGTATGATTTGAATCATCATTCATCAAGAAAAATCAAGAAAAGTTGGATAACATGTAAAAGGGGTAACCATAAAACTTAGAAAATTTTCTAAGTCATGAAAAAGTGTCACTAATGCACCAACTTTGGAGGACCATGACTCCTAAACCACAAGGCCATTGTGCCCCATTCAAAGCTTGATTTATAGATCTCATTGCCCTCTACAAAAGCTTCATACTGACCTATGTCCAAATTCCTCATGGATTTTGAGTTATGGAGTGATCAAAATCAAGAGAAAACACTTTGTTCCAACACTTAGTGAAAATTTCACTAAGTCAGATTTTGCCTTACTTTTTGCCAAATGTAGGGGGATTTTTCACTTGGATTCAAAAGAGATCAAAACCAAACATGTTCAAACAGTTGTTGTATCATGTAAGGGCTTTCCAAAATGGTCAAGAACATTACCAAATTCAACTTACACCATGAGATATGACATTGGCAAGTTGCCTTGCTGAAATCTGTCAAAGGCAAGGCAGAATTTGCAATTTTGCTCGATTTTCCAAAATCAGCCAAATTCAAATGCTCCTATCCACTTGGACACATCTGAGGATTGAATCTAAATGGGACAATCACTTAGCCAAGCCTCCAAAGTCCATGGAACAAGAAATAGCATGTTGAACCTAGAATGGCCAAAATAGGGACAAGACTCCAAATTTAGATTGAAGCATTCAATGGAAGCATCAAGGTGGCATGGACTGAGCCATTCTCATCTGAAATCAGTCAAGACTTATCCAAGACCAAGGGAACCAAAGCTCTGTGCCCTAACCTCTAGTCAATGGCTAGAGGAGGCTTGCATTTCCATTGGCCAACATTGAACTAACACCTGCTATAGTTGCCATTCACTGTGGATCCCAAAACAAACTTGCTCTACTATAAATATAGCTCAATTGTGTTTAGTTTAAGTACACCAAAGGCCTACAACACTTGCCTTTCTCAAAATCTCTTTCTCTTGGCAAAAATGCCTTTCTTAGCAAGGTAACTATCGGGTTTTGAGTTAGAGAGCAATTCCACTCAAACTAATCACACACACACCTCATATATATCATATGTAAGCTGTGCAAACTATCACAAGTTACCTGTAATCACAAAATCACAAAGTCACTTCTCAAAACCTCAAAATGGCACTTTTTTGCATTTTTCAAGCCATGTCTTGATTCAGTCACTTACCAAACCAGATAAAACCCCAAACACACTCCAAATATCATCCTTGAACTATCCCAAATGGTTCCCAACATCTGGAACACCATTTGAGAGAGTTGCTATTTTGGTCACTTTTAACCCCTTTTGCAAGAAAATGACTGTTTGTGTTTTTGCAGGTACCAATCAATTCCAATCATCCTAAAAGCTTCTAAGGGATCATTTGAGTGTGTCTAAAGCATCAAATCATTTATGGAACAAGAGGTTTGACAGATTGCCCAAAAGCTCCAAAATCTAAAAAAAAAGAGGTAAGCCTCACAACTTGGAATCTTTCAAACATGCAATGCTTTGAAGTCCATTGATCATAAACATCTCATACATGTTGTATATGTTGTGTTTGAGCTAATTCACCATGTAATCCATGCTTGTACCAAGCTGTAGCATAGAAAATGCATTTATAGGTCATTTTCAAAACCACTATCGGGTTTTGAGGAGGGAGTGTGATCTGAAAAAACTACCACCACCATTGGATTCCTTATGAAATTCTGGTCCAGATGCATATAAATTTTGTCTCAAACCATTAAGAATTGAGAAAGTTATGACCTTCACGTTTCTGAGCCAAAACTTGCCAAAACTTGCCTTGGGCCAGGCCTAAAACCAAGTCATGCCTTGTATATTTGTTGTTTTGTTTCAAACAATGGATGTATCACCACCCCAGTGGTAAGGCGCACGCCTTGTAACCTTGAGGTCTTGGGTTCAAACCCCACCCATGCCATTTTGTGTTTTTTCACATTTTGACATTTTTTCCAATATTTTCATGGTTTATTAATTAATTGGAAAATTAATAACTCTTTCAATTTTAATTATTTTTTATTGGTTCTTTTTGAAAAAAATCACAAAAATGTTGAAATATTTTATTCCACAAAAAATTGAATTTATATTATTTATTTAATATAATTAGTATTTTTGTGAATAAATTCACTTTTATTTGTTTTTAAACATTTTAAAATGAATATTCATCTTGAAAAATCAAGACCAAATGAGTTTTAATATCTCTTGTGATTTATACCTCATTTTTCAAACCTTAAACAAAAATCACAAGTGGTTTATTCAAACCTATTTGGTATTTTTCATTGATTTTCTTTAAATATTTACTGTTAAAGAATAAAATTAGGGTTTCTTTGATTTTCACTCAAACAAATCATTGTCAAACACTCATGGGCCTCTAATAGAGTGTAAGACCCAATCCTTTTTTGACCAAATCATTTTTGGGCCTCAGTGTATTGTATAAGTCCCGATACCGTCAAAAACAAACGGCGCTATCGTCGCCTTTTGAAAAATAACCTTTTGGGCCTCTCCTCGAGCTATAAGACCCATTCAAAACGTTTGGGCCTCTAATAGAGTGTAAGACCCAATCCCCTTTTAACCTAAACATTTTGGGCCTCACTTATTGTATAAGTCCCTCTGCGTTAAAAGAAAATCTCGGCGCGATCGTCATTTCAAACGGAAAAATCATCTGGGCCTACCCTCGAGTTATAAGCCCCACTCTTTTTCTTTAAGACTTTTTGGGCCTCTTGAGAGAGTGTAAGACCCATCCCTTTGTACAGAAAACCTTTTTGGGCCTCAGTCACTTGTATAAGTCCCTCTGTACAAATTCAAAATATCAGTGCGCTCACTGATAAAACCCTGGGCCTCTCCTTGAGCTGTAAGCCCCAAATCTCTCCTTTTCAAAGCACTTTCTCCTTTGATTTTGAATATACTGTTGTTTTCAATCTTTCTTTGTTGAACAACTAACCAAACATCATGGAAGCTCTACAACCGAGTACATGGTTATTGCTTTCATTTACCGCTTTCATATACATATAACTGTATTGTGGGGTTGTTTCACTGTAAGTCTTCTTTCATAAACTCATATCAACTGTGTAATAATAGTATAGATATTTAGAGTTTCCCCGGCAATTACGTCTAGCATTAAGCCCGTTGATCACTCTTAGAAATAGTCTAAACTAGATCCCCATAGGATTACCAGACACAGTCTTCCCTTCTCTTGGGGTTAAACAATATGGAGATATGAAAGGCAGCATTCTCTGTGAACCCTTTCATAGACTGTCACTCGTAGAAGTTGTCAAAGAAACTCTACTCCCCAGAGATGATCTTTTCTCCGTGAATGGCATCTCTTGAGTTTCTTCCAAATTCTCGGACTTTCCTGGCTTGATCTATTCTCGGTGAATGGCATGTCTTGAACTTCTTGAGGTTTGGGGACCCACAGGCTTCTTAAAAGCACTTGTCAAGAAACTCTACTCCCCAGAGATGATCTTTTCTCCGTGAATGGCATCTCTTGAGTTTCTTCCAAATTCTCGAACTTTCCTGACTTGATCTATTCCTTGTGAGTAGCTTGCCTTGAATTTCTCGGGGTTTGGGGACCCACGGGCTTCTTAAAAGCATCGGCCTCCTCTTGGGCATCAACAAGGACCCACAGGCTTCCTAAAAGCAACCCCGCCTCCTCTTGGGCTTAGTACAAGGACCCTACGGCTTCTTAGAAGTATTCACAGCCTCCTCTTAGGCTTCGTATAATGATCTCTTCCTCCGGGAATGATAGCCTTCTCTTGGGCTTAGTACAAGGACCGATCGGCTTCTTAAAAGCTTCCAGCCTCCTCTTGGGCTTCGTACAAATTGTCCCGACGACCTCTTAGAGGTATAGGAACAGAACTTAGTCATCTGCATAGAACAGTCCTTTCATAGAGTCTACTACTGTTTCTCAAAGCATAGTACAAAAGACAAAACTCTAAACTTGGACAGTCTAATCTCCTTGAGTCTCAAAGACATTCTCAAGTGACCCCTTCAAGAATAGGAAGGAAACCCGTAGACTCGGACAGTCTCAATACCCTTTGGATTTCCCGTTTCCTCAAAGACAAGGAAATTTCCCGGATCCTCGAACCAAATCCTTGAGTACAGTATTGCTCATATAAGAACTGATTTTCTCTTTCAAAATCAGTATACTGGACCTGTCACTCAACTGAAACAGTCACCATAGCCTCCTCTTGGGCTTTGTACAATGATCCTCCCTAGTGGAGTCAAACAACGTTTAGCCTCTTTCTCGGGCTTTGTATGAGACACATAAGAGACTCCCTCGTTGAGTCAATCACCCTTTCGCCTCCATCTCGGGCTTTATACGAGATACCAAAAGACTTCATCGTCGAGTCAAAATCTTTTAGCCTCTCTCTCGGGCTTTATACGAGATACCAAAAGACTTTATCGTCAAGTCAAAAACCTTTTAGCCTCTCTCTCGGGCTTTGTACGAGACACATAATCGCCTCCTCTTAGGCTTTATATAAGAAAACCACTGGTTAATCCAATTAACCTTTTAGCATCAAAGCTGTGCCTCGTTCACAGTACACAAACATCAACAACTCCTTCCCTTTCATCTAATCGCTGTAAGCGGCAAGCCTCTGGATCATCTACATCCATGCCACTGTCCCTCTTTTAGCATGAGGAATTCCTAAGGAAAGATAGCATTGCTCTACACTGAGTTAAAGTCTTCTCCTTCAGGTTAAAACCCCCTATAAAGGAAATTATGGCATTGCTAGGATCTGTGTATCCCGGTTAAAGTAATCCTCCTTTACAGTCAGTCACCCAACAGTTGTGACAAACAGACCTCCTTAGAGATGACAAATTCTCTCTAAAGTCAACACCTTTAGCTTCACATCTTGGGCTTCGAACAAGATACAAATAAACCTTTTAGCTTCACATCTTGGGCTTTGAACAAGATACAAACCACCTTTCGCTTCACGTCTTGGGCTTTGAACAAGACACCAAAACACCATTTCCTCCCATAGAAATAGAGGAACTACAAACGCTCTGATTTCCCTGTTTCGGTAAACGGGAATACGTAGGCATAAGATTGAAAGAAAAATCTTAGCGAGCACACTAAACAAAAACCCAAAATCTCATACTCTCATGTATCTATCAAAAGCATCAGTCCTAACATTCCTAATCCTCGTTCCCCGCCAGAAAATCCAAGAAAGAGAGAAAACCGTATTGGCAAAAATACAAATAACCAGTACAAAGGCCCCCCTACATTGATAGCATTCGTAACCTAACAGACCGCTATTTAAACTCAGTATGCAAAGCAGGGTTAATTGGAGACATCTATTTCCCTTCCTTCATCTGCTCATAATAGGATAAAAAATGAATCGACCTGTAGTAAGCCCAACCGCAGAGAGCGACCGGCGCTTAAGAACCGCGTCCAAAATCGCTCGCTACAGAAAAATGGCACCCACCGTGGGGCCGTTCAAAGTTAGATCTAGGTACGGTCGTCCCCATTTTTCACAGAAAAATGGCGCCCACCGTGGGGCTTTTCTTTCTTTCTTAACGTTTAAGGTGAAAACCTTGGACATATCTTTTTTGAGGCGGTGGCCGCCACAGAAAAATGGCGCCCACCGTGGGGCTGTCTTTCTTTTTCCTTTTCATCTCTTGTGTGAATACCACAGATTGGGGCTTCCGTCGGGGAACCCATTTTCTGTCAGGAACTTAGGATTCATAGCTTTAAAGGTCTAGGATGATTAGGACAAATATATATACTGCTTTTCCTAATTGCTATACGTGTTTATTTTTCTGCTAATGGGAATGCGTGTGATGCCGCATGTGGAAAGATTGAGTATACACTTAAGATAAGTGATGGCGACGAGGTCGACCATCAACCTCAGTGGAGGCTGACCAATGCAACCCATTCTCTCACCTAGACAATGGGCCGATTGTTAAGTCTGAGAAGCTGAGGAGCCAAACCCTTTTGTAGTGCGGAAGCTATCGGGAATAGTTGTTATGCGATACTACCCTCATTTGAGGCTGGTGATCTATTCTCGGTGAATGGCACTTACTCTAAGATTTCTCTACAACTCGCTGGCGATCCGCTTGTTGTTTTACTTTCCTGGGAGGAGCTGATGATAATGAGTACAGGTACAAAAATCACCCTAGTATAAACCTTTGGGGATGGGTAGAGCCTTGACTTCATGACAACGACCCTTTGACCCCATGTTTTTTCTATGTTTTTGTGTGCTGCATTCATGCATTCATTTAAAAAACATTAAAACATTAAAAAAAATTCTCTTCTAGTCTCTTTGTTTTTCAAATTAAACTAAGACAATGATTGCAAATATCAGAGAAAAGGATTGCGCTAATGGATTACGGTAGAAGGAGAACCCATAGGTATACCTTCAAGGTTCCAAAGCTAGAGGATTTGAGAAGGTTAGCGAGGATGATCACTAACCCTGAGGCTTTCAGAGCCAAGCACGGAGGTCTGCTACCACTATTAAGAGTCCATGTGATTGAGGGAATCATGGATGTGCTCATTCAGTTTTATGATCCAGTTTATCACTGTTTCACAATCCCGGATTACCAGTTAGCACCAACGCTGGAGGAGTATTCTCATCTGATTGATCTATACATTACTGATCGAGCTCCATTTTCTGGACTGGAAGAAATTCCAAAGAATCAGACCATTGCGAGAGTAATTCATTTGGACGAGTCTGAGGTCAGGACTCACCTAACTACCAGGGGTGGCATCCAAGGTTTGCCAGCCCAATTCTTGACAAAGAAAGCCCTGTATTTTGCCAGTATAGGAAACGTGATTGCTTTTGAAAGCGTCTTTGTCTTGCTCACCTACGGGTTATTTTTGTTTCCCAACATTAATAATTTCGTCGATATCAACTCCATTAAGGTTTTTCTCATTGGAAACCCTGTGCCGACTTTGCTCGCAGATGCGTATCATTCTGTACACTTGGGAAATTTGTACAGCGGAGGGGAGATCACATGCTGTGTACCTCTGCTTTACAAATGGTTTATCTCTCACTTGCCCAAGTCTGCTGCTTTGTAGGATTGCAAGAGTGCCTTACGTTGGTCGTAGAAGATCATGTCTCTTACCAACTCTGATATAGATTGGTGTATTAGGATCTATGATGGGATCAGGATCATTGACCGTTGTGGAAACGTCCCCAACGTACCCCTTATAGGAACTAAGGGAGGAATCAACTATCATCCAGTTCTCGTTCATCGTTAATTCGGATACCCGATGAGACACGTCCCACGGGGTGTTCATCTGGAAGGTCTTTTCTTCAAGGAAGGAGAAAACGACAGAGCACTAAAGATGGAAATAGTGCACGCTTGGAAGCATGTTCATAAGAAAGGACGAGAGTCTCTAGGAAAACCAGACTGTGTCTCGGTGGAGCCTTATCTCCATTGGGTACAAACTAGAGCTCTCAAGCTAAAGATGCCTTATCCACGTTACGGAATCCTTCCGCCGAGGGAGTCTGTCATGTACTTCATGACGGAAACTGAAAAGCTTCAGGTTACTCTCAACAAAGTTCAAAAGGAGAGAATGTCCTGGAAGAACAAGTACCGCACCCTCGACATAGAGTGCATCAAAATACAACAATTACTGAAAGAGAAAGATGCTCTGATTGAAATTTTGGAGCAACATGCTGTAGAGAATCAAGATGACCAAAGGAATTTGCTCGCTCCTTTCACCTGGAAAAGGAATGACAACCCGACAACGGCCCAAGAGCCCCGGTCAAAGAAAAGGAAGATACCAGAATCGGCACCTGATTTCTCTTCAGAGAGGACTCGAGACCCATTAGCTTAGGTTTCTGTTTCTGCACCTTGTAATCTACTGTATTTTCATTTTTGTAATCCTTTGAATTTCAATAAAAAAGGGGTTTCCCCACTGTTTGATATTTGCAATCTAATTGTCGAAGTTTATTTTGATTAAACCAAAAAACAATTAATATAATCATTGCATTCATCATTCTCACATCGCGTATTCTTCTTACCTACGAATCTCACGTTTGTGTCTCGGTTCTAGAGTCAAACTGTCTCATTCGTATAATACTCAGTCCAATCGTCAGAAAAAGATGGATGATCTTGAGGAAGAAAACAGAGAGTTGAAAGAAGAGATCGACGCTCTGAGAGAGGATATGAGAAAGTTTCGTAACGACATGCAAGCCATGGTAGAAGCTCAGCTACAACAAACTGTGATCTCAGAGATCACCTCAACGCCCATCGTGGAGAAGTATGATCCTAGGTATCAAATGCCGAAAGATCGCCCTTGGGGCATGCCTGTTAACTATATCCCAGAAGGATATGTTTCGCTGATCACTGAAGATCAGGGAATCACAACAGAAGCCACTGGGCCTGAAGGTTACAAACTTCGGGAAAGCGAAGATGCCAGGGGCATACTGAAGACTCCTGAAGGTTACAAACTTCGGGAGACGCCAAGATTTACTGCCGTAGTCACGGTACCACCCCCTATGGTGCACACTGTCCCGGAAGGGCAAATTCCACAGACACCTTCTGGTAAGAAGGAAACTATGTTTGACAGGATGGAGGGATTCCAGGAGCAGTTCTTGGAAATGCAGAAGGAACTGCAAGCCATTCGCGGTCAGGATCTATTTGGAAAAGACGCCGCAGATCTCTGCTTGGTCCTAAATGTGAAAGTCCCGCACAAGTTCCAATTACCCGACTTTGAAAAATACAAGGGTAACTCTTGCCCTCAAATCCATCTGGTGATGTACGCTCGGCGGATGTCAGCTCAGACGGAGAATCAGGACCTACTGATTCACTACTTTCAGGATAGTTTAACCGGTGCCGCATTAAAATGGTACATGGGTTTAAACCGTGCCACGATTAGCACATTCAGAGATCTTGGCACTGCCTTCGTCCAACAATACAAATACAATTTGGACATGGCACCCGACAGAGATCAACTCAGATCGATGTCACAAAAGGACAAGGAAACCTTTAAGGAGTACGCTCAAAGGTGGCGTGAAATTGCCGCTCAAATTTGTCCAACTCTTGAGGAAAAAGAGATGACAAAGATCTTCTTAAAAACCTTGAGCTCATTTTACTATGACCGAATGGTTGCCAGTGCGCCCAGTGACTTCACTGAAATGGTCGGCATGGGCGTACATCTTGAGGAAGCCGTCCGAGAAGGACGTTTGGTAAAAGACACTGGATCGACCAGCGGTACTAAAAAATACGGTAGTGCTCTCCCTAAGAAAAAAGAGCAGGATATTGGGAATATCTCTCTCGGAAAGCAAAGACGACGTTATCAACCGGTAGCAGCTGTGACTCCTGCTATCAACCCTGCGTTTATTCCTAAGTATCAACCTCAGGTTGCGCAGAGCCAACCTGATCAACAAAGGACACAACAGCCTCTTCAGCAGGCTCGTCCTCCATATAACAACAACCGTACAACACGGCCACCAGGATTTGATCCTATACCTGTAACATACGCAGAGTTGTTTCCATTACTACTGGCTAAGGGGCACATTCAGACTAAATCTCCTCTTATAGTACCGGAAAATACGCCTTTTTGGTTTAAGGTGGATCAAACTTGCCCTTATCATCAAGGAGGATCGGGGCATAACATAGAGACTTGTCTCAATTTCAAGTCCGACAAGCAAAAACTTGTTAGGAGCGGGGTCTTATCCTTCAAGGATACAAATCCTAATGTTCTCACGAACCCGCTGCCTCAACATGAGAAGGCTGCAATCAATTTGATAGAAGAAGAGACTAACGATGTCTATCAAATTCACGATGTACTCTTGTTGAAAACCAATTTGGTCAAGATGCATTGTAGACAGAGTGGATGTGGCCATGTGCCACCTCATAATTATCACAAGTGTGATATCTGCTCTAAAGATAATCAAGGATGTTCTGTGGTGCAAGCAGCTCTACAGGAACAGATGGATCTCGGATGGATCCAAGAGCACCGAGTTCGTGGAGTTAACATGGTTTACACGAATTCTAACGTCATTCAGAACCACGATATCTGTGCAATGAATGTCAACTTGGTGGCGATGCACTCAAGGCAAAGCCAGTATCATAATCTGTCGTGGCACGTTTACAGTTCCTGTCTGACTTGCTCGGTAAACAAACAGGGTTGCTCTTTTGTACAAGAAGCCCTCCAGCGTCAGATGGATCTTGGATGGATCCAAGACTACCATGATAGGAATCCCTATCAAATCAATATGGTTCAGATCTTCGATATTCGCTTGATGAATACCAACCTGGTAGAGTTAGATGCTGAACAGGTCCGACTCGGATTCTTAATATCACATGACTATCAAAGCTGTAAGGCAGGTTGCGAAAATGATCGAAGTTGTACCCTTGTCCAGGAGGCACTTCAGCACTTGTTAAATCACTGGTGGATGCCAATTTATATGGATGAAGATACTCAGTAGATTAGTATCAATAACAGAAACCCCACTCGGCATCAGAGTCAGGATGTCCGATCTGTGGAAGCTAACCTAGTAAGGTTACATTGTATTCAAAGTGGGCGTGGCCAGGTGCCACCACACAATTATAACCGTTGTGAAGTCTGTTCGGAAAGTAACCAAGGGTGTTACCTTGTGAGAGCAGCTCTTCAGGGTCAGGTGGATCGTGGAGAGATTCGTCCATATCCGGGTTCTGGACCCATCAACTAGACGCCGAACTACCTTGTCGATCAAGTTGAGGATGTTGTCACGATCTCTGGTCATCACAGGACCAGGGATGTTTTTTCCATTATCCCTCTACTTGAAGAATCTAAAGTTCCCAACCGGGAACGGATCGAGATTAATTATGATGGTCAGAAAAATCAGAAGGCTCCCGTAGTCATCTATCTGCCAGGACCGCTACCGTATGAATCAGCTAAGGCAATCCCTTACAAATACGGTGCAACGACAGTTGAAAATGGAAAGGAAATTCCATTACCCTCCGTCGTGAATATTGCAGACATCAGTCGTGTAACACGGAGTGGTAGAATCTTCAACCGAGGGGTTAGGGAACCTAACAAAGAAAAGGAACTTCAGACGGAAGCTCCTGATCCACCAGTCGGTCAATCCAGTAATCCCGACCTTTCAAAAAATGATGATGAGATGCTGAAGCTCATCCAAAGGAGTGAATACAACACTGTTGATCAACTGTTACAAACTCCTTCAAAGATCTCGGTATTATCACTGCTACTCAGTTCAGAAGCGCATAGGGAGGCTCTACAGAAAGTCTTGGAGCAAGCCTTTGTGGAACAGGATGTAAGAATCAGACAGTTCGATAGTATTGTCTCTAACATCACTTCCTCCAATAATTTGGGATTTAGTGATGAGGAATTACCCGAAGAGGGTCGCCGTCATAACATGGCGCTCAACATTACAGTTAACTTCCAGGATGATGCTTTAGCCAGCGTACTGGTAGACACAGGGTCAGCCCTGAATGTTATGCCGAAGTCCACTTTGATGCAATTATCATTCAAAGGCCCTCCGATGAGAATCAGCGAGGTCGTTGTCAAAGCGTTCGACGGATCCAGAAAAACAGTTATCGGCGAAGTTGATCTTCCCATAACTATTGGTCCTCACACTTTCCAAGTCACTTTCCAGGTCATGGACATCCGGGCAACGTACAGTTGTTTATTAGGAAGACCTTGGATACATCAGGCTGGAGCGGTTACTTCAACCCTCCACCAAAAGCTAAAGTTCGTCAAGAATGATCAACTTGTCACAGTTTGTGGGGAACAAGCCTAGCTTGTAAGCAACTTGACATCATCTACTGGCATAGAACCCGAGGAGGTTATTGGAACTCAGTTCCAAGCACTGTCGGTGAGCAAGGACAATCAGTTCAAAGGAGGAACCTCGATTTCCTCATACAAAGATGCTATCAAAGCGGTCGAGAGTACCGATACAACCGGATGGGGACAGCTTGTCATTCCTATTGACAATAAAACAAAGAAGGGTCTTGGTTTTTCTGCAACCTGTACCCAGACAGCTGTCAACGATGAAAGTCTTCATCCCCTTCAAAACTTCTTCCACAATGGAGGTTTCCTCCACCCAGTGTCTCAGGTAGTACATGCTATCAATGAGGAAGATCCCTCTGACACAGATGAAGAATGGAGGTCCTATCTTAATGAGGACGGTTATATGTCTCAGGAAGAGGTGCCTACGCCATTTTGCTATCCCGTACAGAGTCCGAGATTTATACCAAGGTCAGACGTCGAAATGAGATATGGAGATTGTGATCCGGAAGGATGTCGTGCTCCGCCAAATTCATTAGAGGAAGACACTCTGATGAAAGACAACTTTGACTACAATTACTATGGCCCGATGGACGGTCTGCCAATGTGGCAGCCTTACCCAGGAGACTTGGGGCCAGAAAGTCAGCCGAGTAATGAAACTCAACTGAGCATCATTGAACAGAATACCTGTGTCCCCACCATGTCATGGGATCAACACTCAGGTCATTCAGAAACTACTCAACATGAAGATGAATTTTCAACATTTGCAGGACTTGAATTCATCAACTATGCTTTTCCCAAGGTCAACGTCATCGAGAGAGATTACTCCTCCAGTTCTAGAGAAGTGTGGGACACCTTGGGACAACTGAGTGGAAAATACGACTATATGGTCAAGTACACTACGCCCGAAAGCTCTCGTATCAGGCTCGAAGATATCCAGCCTACTGGATGGGGAGATACAGCTGAGAGCACAAATGCTATGCAAAATGTAACTGAGGAATTCTCCTACGACAACTCTGCCTAGGAGACAGATTCCAATGATCCTGCTCCACCAGAAATCAGCGTTATTTCTGAAGACAAATAAAGGAAGGTGCCAGACTTTGTGATTCACCGAGGAGTTCGCCGCCAATGGGTTGCCGTCGAGGTTTCAAAGATCGTTCATCAGTCAAAGTAATTGTCATCTTTAACCTTTCACCCTGCCCAGGTGAAACGGATGTTTTAATAGGGCTCGCTTTCTGTAAATTTTCCTTCTTCGCTTAGCCCAAAGCGACAGAGTTTTGTTTTATAGGGCTGTAGTTTCAAGAATCGACTTGTTCATTAATAAAATAACGTCGTTCTGTAATTTCCGCATTAATTGCTGTTTTCTCTTTTTCCTTTTTCAGAAAATGGTAGTCCTAAAAAACAATTAAAAATAAAAACAAGCAGTAAAAATAATACAATGTACACTCTTGCATTTTCTCTATCTCTTCTACACACGAATCATCACGTCATGCAGATTGCTTGTTTTAAACCCCGTTGAAACATACGATCTGATGCCTTCTCCCGACTTTGAGTTCTCGGTATTTGGGGCTGAAGAAGAAAATGACGACAAAATTCCAGAAGAGATCTCCCGATTACTCAGACAAGAGGAAAGGTCCATTGAACCTCACAAAGAGCCATTGGAAATGGTAAACTTGGGTTCAAAAAAAGAGAGAAAAGAAATCAGGATTGGGGCACTGCTCAGTCCAACTGCCAGAGAGGGTTTGATAAAGCTTCTCAAAGAATTTCCCGATGTATTCACTTGGTCCTATCAGGACATGCCAGGGTTGGATACCAGCATCGTGGAACATCACTTACCGTTAAGATTGGAATGTCCGCCAGTAAAGCAAAGGTTGAGACGGACTCACCCGGACATGGCCATCAAAATCAAAGAGGAGGTACAGAAATAGATTGACGCGGGTTTCCTCGCCACATCAGAATATCCTTAATGGTTAGCCAACATAGTACCTGTTCCCAAAAAGGACGGAAAGGTCAGAATGTGTGTCGATTACAGGGATCTAAACAAGGCTAGTCCAAAGGATGAATTTCCTTTACCACACATTGACATGCTGGTAGACAGCACAACAAAGTTCAAAATTTTCTCCTTCATGGATGGATTCTCGAGCTATAACCAGATCATGGCGCCGAAAGACATGGAGAAAACTTCGTTCATTACCCCATGGGGCACCTTTTGTTACAAGGTAATGCCGTTCGGTTTGAAGAATGCCGGGGCAACCTATCAAAGGGCCATAACTACTCTGTCTCATGACATGATACACAAAGAAATCGAGGTATATGTCGATGATATGATTGCAAAATAAAAAACGGAGAGTGAGCACGTTGAACATCTGTCAAAATTGTTCGAACATTTAAGAAAGTTCAAGCTCCGCTTGAATCCCAACAAGTGCACATTCGGTGTCCGTTCAGGGAAACTACTAGGGTTCATCGTTAGCCAGAAAGGAATTGAGGTTGATCCTGACAAGGTCAAGGCCATTCAAGAAATGCCTTCTCCAAAAACTGAAAAACAAGTCAGAGGATTCCTGGGACGTTTGAACTACATCTCCAGATTCATATTCCTCATGACCGCCACATGTGCGCCAATTTTCAAGTTACTCAAAAAGAACCAGGATTGGGTTTGGACAAAAGATTGCCAAACCGCCTTCGACAGTATCAAGGAATACCTGTTGAATCCGCCGATTCTATCACCTCCAGTGGAAGGAAGACCACTGATCATTTACCTCACAGTTTTAGAGGACTCAATGGGATGTGTACTTGGCCAACAAGACGAAACAAAAAGGAAAAAGTCTGCCATTTACTATTCGAGCAAGAAATTCACCGACTGCGAAACTCGGTACACGATGCTCGAGAAAACTTGTTGTGCTTTGGCTTGGGCAGCCAAACGTCTTCGCCAATACATGATTCGTCATACTACTTGGTTAATCTCCGAAATGGATCCAATCCAGTACGTCTTCGAAAAACCTGCTCTCACAGGAAGAATTGCCCGTTGGCAGATGCTGTTATCAGAATATGACATAGAGTACCATGCTCAGAAAGCCGTTAAGGGAAGTATTTTAGCCGATCATTTGGCTCATCAACCGATTGACGATCAAGAACCAATCGGGTTTGGCTTCCCAGACGAAGATGTCATGTATCTAAAAATGAAAGATTGCGATGAACCGTTACCTAGTGAAGGGCCAGAACCAGGTTCCCAATGGGGACTTATCTTTGACGGAGCAGTTAATCATTACGGAAATGGAATTGGGGCAATCATTGTTACCCCTCAGGGTACCCACATTCCTTTCACCGCCAGACTTACGTTCAAATGTACGAACAACGAGGCCGAATACGAAGCTTGTATCATGGGTTTCGAGGAAGAAATTGATTTAAGGATCAAAAACTTGGACGTATACGGCGACTCAGCCTTGGTTATCAATCAGATAAAAGGAGATTGGAACACATACCAATCAAGACTGATTCCTTACAAAGACTATGCAAGAAGGTTGTTACCTTTCTTCAACAGAGTTGAGTTTCATCACATCCCTCGTGAGGAGAATCACATGGCTGATACATTAGCCACTCTCTCTTCCATGATTAGTGTAGGTCAACGGAATGACCTACCTAAGATCGACATAATGTGCCTTGAAAGGCCCGCTTACATCTTCACGATTGAAGCAGTCATAGACGACAAACCTTGGTATCATGATATTAAATGCTTCCTTCAGAAATAAGAGTACCCACCTAGGGCACTCAGAAAAGATAGAAAAACCCTCAGAAGATTGGCTGGAAACTTCTTCCTGAGCGGTGACACTCTCTATAAGAGAAATTTTGACATGGTCTTGCTTCGATGAATGGACAGACCAGAAGCAGACATTCTTATGAAAGAAATTCATGAAGGATCCTTTGGCACTCATGCCAACAGACACACAATGGCGAGAAAAATTCTAAGAGCAGGGTACTATTGGTTGACAATGGAATCCGACTGCTACAAGTACATGAGGAGGTGTCACAAGTGTCAGATATACTCTGACAAAATTCATGTACTGCCATCACATCTCAAAGTTCTTTCTTTCATGTGGCCTTTTTCCATATGGGGAATCGACATGATTGGCTTGATTGAGCCTAAGGCTTCAAACGGACATCGGTTCATCCTGGTAGCCATTGACTACTTTACCAAGTGGGTCGAAGCAGCGTCGTACGCTAATGTAACCCGACAAGTGGTGGTCCGATTTATCAAAAACAATATCATCTGCCGTTATGGTGTTCCAAGCGAGATCATTACTGATAATGGATCTAACTTGAACAATAAGATGATGAAAGAGTTGTGCGCAGAGTTCAAGATTGAACACCATAACTCATCTCCCTACCGACCAAAGATGAACGGAGCGGTAGAAGCGGCTAACAAGAACATCAAGAAGATCATTCAAAATATGGTTGTAACCTACAAAGACTGGCACGAGATGTTACCCTTTGCTCTTAACGGTTATCGCACATCTGTTCGCACTTCAACAGGGGCAACCCCTTTCTCTCTAGTGTATGGCATGGAAGCAGTGCTCCCCATAGAAGTAGAGATCCCGTCAATCCGAGTATTGATGGAAGCTAAGCTCACCGAAGCTGAATGGTGTCAAAGCCGACACGACGAATTGAATCTGATCGAGGAGAAGCGAATCACGGCACTATGCCATGGTCAGTTGTATCAACAGAAAATGAAGAGGGCGTTTGACAAAAAGGTCCGACCTCCTGTCTTCAGAAAAGGAGACCTCGTGCTCAAGAAAATTCAACCATTTCTCACTGATTCGCGAGGTAAATGGACTCCGGATTATGATGGCCCTTATGTGGTCACGAAAGCTTTCTCAGGCGGCGCCTTGAGACTTGCAACCATGGACGGAGAGGAATTTGCCTACCCCACGAATGTTGATGTAGTCAAGAAATACTTCGCCTAAACTAAAAAAAAAAAAACGTCTCGGTGGATTGAAAACCCGAAAGGGCGGTCCAGGCAAAAGTTAGAGACATGAAAAAAAATCATCCCGATGGATTGGAAATCTCATAGTACAATCCAGGCAAAAGTTAGGGATAATGGCAAGTAACTATATTCAACAGAGGCAGGTCCCTCAGCAGCAGTTACACCATCCATCGGAGGAAAACTCCAGTCAAGGTCATCTTTGACGGAAGCTCAGGATGTCCCGAACTCAAAGTTGGTAGAAGGATAGTGGTATTTATGTTTCAACGTAGCCCTTTTCCCTGTAAAATTACCATTTTCTAACTTTGTAAATACTCTTTAGAATCACGCATTTGGCTGATCTCCATCTTATCAATAAAATTTGAGCCCTTGTACTTTTGGTTGTAATTCTTATTTGTTTTAGCATTACAGAACGGCGTTGTTAACATGATTAACGATTCTTGAAATAAAACAAAAATGAATTTACTTGTTAAAACTTTTTCTGCTTTTAAAATAAAGTCGGCAATTTCTTTTGACTGTTGAACATCAGAGGAACATCGGTCGCTTCTTCAGAAGTAATCGAACTTCAAAGTGCAGAATCAAAGTACTCCTTCTAACCCAGTACACCTGAATGAAGGGATCACCTGTGTCAGAGACCTTGTTTCTCAGACACGCCTCGGCCGAGTTCTTATCTCCTAAGACCGACCAACATAGCTCCCAACAGGGACTATCTCTCCTAAGCAAGGTGGAATTGCTATTCTGAACCAACGGTACTTCTTCGCCCCGCGATGGCCGAGTATCCAGTCGTGTTCACCTGTCAGTTTGTATGTCGCGTCAGTTTTGTCAGCATAAACATACACACATCATGCATTATTGATTTGCATTCACATTTCATATTGCATCATTATCACTCTAGTCGGCCTTGTCCCCTAGTGATAGAAGTTCTCTCAATCGAGTCGTCAGTTCTTGCCTCGTCAGGAAACGCTGCGTCTGAACATTCTCTCTCCTCCAGTTTTATTTTTGGATTGAAGTTGGGTCCTCGACCACTTTGATAACTTGAACCTCTGAAAAACCAGAGAAGCCCTCAGTTAACATCACTCTTCGCCATTGAAGATGATATCATTGCTTTCCCGGATTAAGGAAAATCCACAGAGAAAGCCTCCTAATCGAAGATTCGGCAGTACGGCAGTTTTTCTCCGAAAAACCCATTGATGAAAAGGTCATCGGCACCTCAAAATTGGATCCCATCATATGGCATTTCTTCGGGAAAGGTCCCGAGAAAACTATGATGTAAGACCCCAAACGAAGGCAGTCTTTCAGGAGACTCGCATTCCCCAAATAGAGTCAACAAATAGCGTCTCCAACAGAGAAGTTTGTACACCTCTACAACTCAGACGGTTGGGTTCCCCAGCAAGTCTGACATCAAAACTTTTTCCGTCAAATGGCATCTCCCCAGGAAAATTTGGCGAGAAGTTTGAGGAAAACCGCTACGCAAAGCGTCCCTTGTCAATTAAGTTTATTGACAAAAGAAACTAAGACCAGATCCTGTGTAGGAAACCAGGATCGGGGGGAAGTTTACATCAGAAACTAAGACCAGTTCCTGTGTAGGAAATCAGGATCGAGGGGAAGTTTACAAAGGAAACTTAGACCAGTTCCTTGGTAGGAAACCAGGATCGAGGGGAGGTTTATTTCAAAAGAAAACTGAGACCAGCTCCTTGGCTGAAGACCAGGATCGAGGGGAAGTTTACCTTTTCTAAGCATCATTGCTTAGCAAAATAAGATGAATGTGTAAGCTACCATTCATAACCACCATCAAAATTTCGGGTACTCCGATATTTAATCCTCTTGCACCCCGAATGCCCGAATACCTTCGTCATTCACACCTTCGTGTCCAAGAAGATTAAATAGGGGCATCTGTCATAACCAAAATTTTGACCACTAAGATTTCCCATTATTGTGCAAATCATCATCACAATATGGATGAACCATCATGCCTCATCAGTCTCCTCAAGGAATTGTTGAGCATTCACCACAATCAAAATTAGGGTTTCAAGCCCTCTCAGAGCCTTAGACAAATGATCAATCAAGGAATGACTTGATCTTTAACTTGTCTAGCCTCTAAAATATCCACAATGGATCAAAAGGACTCCCACTTCAAGGATTAAGCCCAAGGCTGCTCCCTTCTAGGTGGATCAAGTCACAAGATTAACAGTGTCACCAAATTAGGGTTTTGGTCGACCAGGGCCTCCAGATGAAAATTTTTCATCTAGGCACAAGCCAATGATCCAAAACCTAACCTAATATACTCCATGGAACCTCATGGACCCAATCATCAAGTCAATCTTGCCTCAGGGGATGCATTCATCAAAAATCAGGAATTAGGGTTTCTTGACCTAATTCGCCCCTAAGTTGACTTTTGGGACAAACCATGAGCCAAGACCTCAAGACATGATTTGAGGGTCTCCAATATGCCATATTGATCCACTTGGAACAATGGATTAATCCAAGAAGCTTGAGCAACAAGTCTCAATTTCATCTGCACCACAATTAGGGTTTTAAGGAAAAAGTCAACTGTAACTTTGACTTTTGACCAAGACAGGCTCCCAAGCCCTAAGGCATGATTCAATATACCCTATAACACCCATGGAACATGTCCATCAAGTTTGATTTAGGTCAAGGACATGATTTCATGAAGAATTGCACAGTTTGGAATTCATCAGATAAAAAGTCAACTGTGCACAAAAGTCAACTTTGACTTTTTGAGATTTTTCACCAAAATGGATTTTTAACCCTAAAATGATGTTAATGTATGATTTGAATCATCATTCATCAATAAAAATCAAGAAAAGTTGGATAACTTGTAAAAGGGGTAACCATAAAACTTAGAAATTTTTCTAAGTCATGAAAAAGTGCCACTAATGCACCAACTTTGGAGGACCATAACTCCTAAACCACAAGGCCATTGTGCCCCATTCAAAGCTTGATTTGTAGATCTCATTGCCCTCTACAAAATCTTCATACTGACCTATGTCCAAATTCCTCATGGATTTTGAGTTATGGAGTGATCAAAATCAAGAGAAAACACTTTGTTCCAACACTTGGTGAAAATTTCACTAAGTCAGATTTTGCCTTACTTTTTGCCAAATGTAGGGGGATTTTTCACTTGGATTCAAAAGAGATCAAAACCAAACATGTTCAAACAGTTTTTGTATCATGTAAGGGCTTTCCAAAATGGTCAAGAACATTACCAAATTCAACTTACACCATGAGATATGACATTGGCAAGTTGCCTTGCTGAAATTTGTCAAAGGCAAGGCAGAATTTGCAATTTTGCTCGATTTGCCAAAATCAGCCAAATTCAAATGCTCCTATACACTTGGACACATCTGAGGATTGAATCTAAAGGGGACAATCACTGAGCCAAGCCTCCAAAGTCCATGGAACAAGAAATAGCATGTTGAACCTAGAATGGCCAAAATAGGGACAAGACTCCAAATTTGGATTGAAGAATTCAATGGAAGCATCAAGGTGGCATGGACTGAGCCATTCTCATCTGAAATCAGTCAAGACTTATCCAAGACCAAGGGAACCAAAGCTCTGTGCCCTAACCTCTAGTCAATGGCTAGAGGAGACTTGCATTTCCATTGGCCAACATTGAACAAACACCTGTTGTAGTTGCCATTCACTGTGGATCCCAAAACAAACTTGCTCTACTATAAATAGAGCTCAATTGTGTTTAGTTTAAGTACACCAAAGGCCTACAACACTTGCCTTTCTCAAAATCTCTTTCTCTTGGCAAAAATGCCTTTCTTAGTAAGGTAACTATCGGGTTTTGAGTTAGAGAGCAATTCCACTCAAACTAATCACACACACACCTCATATATATATATCATATGTAAGCTGTGCAAACTATCACAAGTGACCTGTAATCACAAAATCACAAAGTCACTTCTCAAAACCTCAAAATGGCACTTTTTTGCATTTTTCAAGCCATGTCTTGATTCAGTCACTTACCAAACCAGATAAAACCTCAAACACACTCCAAATATCATCCTTGAACTATCCCAAATGGTTCCCAACATCTGGAACACCATTTGAGAGAGTTGTTATTTTGGTCACTTTTAACCCCTTTTGCAAGAAAGGGACTGTTTTTGTTTTTGCAGGTACCAATCAATTCCAATCATCCTAAAAGCTTCTAAGGGATCATTTGAGTGTGTCTAAAGCATCAAATCATTTCTGGAACAAGAGGTTTGACAGATTGCCCAAAAGCTCCAAAATCTCAAAAAAAAAAGGTAAGCCTCACAACTTGGAATCTTTCAAACATGCAATGCTTTGAAGTCCATTGATCATAAACATCTCATACATGTTGTATATGTTGTGTTTGAGCTAATTCACCATGTAATCCATGCTTGTACCAAGCTGTAGCATAGAAAATGCATTTATAGGTCATTTTCAAAACCAATATCGGGTTTTGAGGAGGGAGTGTGATCTGAAAAAATTACCACCACCATTGGATTCCTTATGAAATTCTGGTCCAGATGCATATAAATTTTGTCTCAAACCATTAAGAATTGAGAAAGTTATGACCTTCACATTTCTGAGCCAAAACTTGCCTTGGGCCAGGCCTAAAACCAAGTCATGTCTTGTATATTTGTTGTTTTGTTTCAAACAATGGATGTATCACCACCCCAGTGGTAAGGCGCGCGCCTTGTAACCTTGAGGTCTTGGGTTCAAACCCCACCCATGTCATTTTGTGTTTTTTCACATTTTGACATTTTTTCCAATATTTTCATGGTTTATTAATTAATTGGAAAATTAATAACTCTTTCAATTTTAATTATTTTTGATTGGTTCTTTTTGAAAAAAATCACAAAAATGTTGAAATATTTTATTCCACAAAAAAATTGAATTTATATTATTTATTTGATATAATTAGTATTTTTGTGAATAAATTCACTTTTATTTGTTTTTAAACATTTTAAAATGAATATTCATCTTGAAAAATCAAGACCAAATGAGTTTTAATATCTCTTGTGATTTATACCTCATTTTTCAAACCTTAAACAAAAATCACAAGTGGTTTATTCAAACCTATTTGGTATTTTTCATTGATTTTCTTTAAATATTTACTTTTAAAGAATAAAATTAGGGTTTCTTTGATTTTCACTCAAACAAATCATTGTCAAACACTCATGGGCCTCTAATAGAGTGTAAGACCCAATCCTTTTTTGAACAAATCATTTTTGGGCCTCAGTGTATTATATAAGTCCCGATACTGTCAAAAACAAATGGCGCGATCGTCGCCTTTTGAAAAATAACCTTTTGGGCCTCTCCTCGAGCTATAAGACCCATTCAAAACCTTTGGGCCTCTAATAGAGTGTAAGACCCAATCCCCTTTTAACCAAAACATTTTGGGTCTCACTTATTGTATAAGTCCCTCTGCGTTAAAAGAAAATCTCGGCGCGATCGCCATTTCAAACGGAAAAATCATCTGGGCCTACCCTCGTGTTATAAGCCCCACTCTTTTTTTAAGACTTTTTGGGCCTCTTGAGAGAGTGTAAGACCCATCCCTTTGTATAGAAAATCTTTTTGGGCCTCAGTCACTTGTATAAGTCCCTCTGTACAAATTCAAAATAACAGTGCATGGAAGCTCTGCAACCGAGTAAGTGGTTATTGCTTTCATTTACCGCTTTCATATACATATAACTGTATTGTGGGGCTATTTCACTGTAAGTCTTCTTTCATAAACTCATATCAACTGTGTAATAATAGTATAGATATTTAGAGTTTCCCCGACAACTACGTCTAGCATTAAGCCCGTTGATCACTCTTAGAAATAGTCTAAACTAGATCCCCATAGGATTACCAGACACAGTCTTCCCTCCTCTTGGGGTTAAACAATATGGAGATATGAAAGGCAGCATTCTCTGTGAACCCTTTCATAGACTGTCACTCATAGAAGTTGTCAAAGAAACTCTACTCCCCAGAGATGATCTTTTCTCCGTGAATGGCATCTCCTGAGTTTCTTCCAAATTCTCAGACTTTCCCGACTTGATCTATTCTCGGTGAATGACATGTCTTGAACTTCTCGAGGTTAGGGGACCCACAGGCTTCTTAAAAGCACTTGTCAAGAAACTCTACTCCCCAGAGATGATCTTTTCTCCGTGAATGGCATCTCTTGAGTTTCTTCCAAATTCTCAAACTTTCCTGACTTGATCTATTCCTTGTGAATAGGTTGCCTTGAATTTCTCGGGGTTTGGGGACCCACGGGCTTCTTAAAAGCATCGGCCTCCTCTTGGACATCGTACAAGGACCCACAGGCTTCCTAAAAGCAACCCCGCCTCCTCTTGGGCTTAGTACAAGGACCCTACGGCTTCTTAGAAGTATTCACAGCCTCCTCTTAGGCTTCGTATAATGATCTCTTCCTCAGGGAATGATAGCCTTCTCTTGGGCTTAGTACAAGGACTGATCAGCTTCTTAAAAGTTTCCAGCCTCCTCTTGGGCTTCGTACAAATTGTCCTGACGACCTCTTAGAGGTATAGGAACAGAACTTAGTCATCTGCATAGAATAGTCCTTTCATAGAGTCTACTACTGTTTCTCAAAGAATAGTACAAAAGATAAAACTCTAGACTTGGACAGTCTAATCTTCTTAAGTCTCAATGACATTCTTAAGTGACCCCTTAAAGAATAGGAAGGAAACCCGTAGACTCTGACAGTGTCAATACCCTTTGGATTTCCCGTTTCCTCAAAGACAAGGAAATATCCCGGATCTTCGAACCAAATCCTTGAGTACAGTGTTGCTCATATAAGAACTGATTTTCTTTTTCAAAATCAGTATACTGGACCTGTCACTCAACTGAAACAGTCACCATAGCCTCCTCTTGGGCTTTGTACAATGATCCTCCCCAGCGGAGTCAAACAATGTTTAGCCTCTTTCTCGGGCTTTATACGAGACACATAAGAGACTCCCTCGTTGAGTCAATCACCCTTTCGCCTCCATCTCGGGCTTTATACGAGATACCAAAAGACTATATCGTCAAGTCAAAAACCTTTTAGCCTCTCTCTCGGGCTTTGTACGAGACACATAATCGCCTCCTCTTAGGCTTTATATAAGAAAACCACTGGTTAATCCAATTAACCTTTTAGCATCAAAGCTGTGCCTCGTTCACAATACACAAATATCAACAACTCCTTCCCTTTCATCTAATCGCTGTAAGCGGCAAGCCTCTGGATCATCTACATCCATGCCACTGTCCCTCTTTTAGCATGAGGAATTCCTAAGGAAAGATAGCATTGCTCTACACTGAGTTAAAGTCTTCTCCTTCGGGTTAAAACCCCCTATAAAGGAAATTATGGCATTGCTAGGATCTGTGTATCCCGGTTAAAGTAATCCTCATTTACAGTCAGTCACCCAACAGTTGTGACAAACAGACCTCCTTAGAGATGACAAATTCTCTCTAAAGTCAACACCTTTAGCTTCACATCTTGGGCTTCGAACAAGATACAAATAGACCTTTTAGCTTCACATGTTGGGCTTTGAACAAGATACAAACCACCTTTCGCTTCACGTCTTGGGCTTTGAACAAGACACCAAAACACCATTTCCTCCCATAGAATAAGAGGAACTACGAACGCTCTGATTTCCCTGTTTCGGTAAACGGGAATACGTAGGCATAAGATTGAAAGAAAAATCTTAGCGAGCACACTAAACAAAAACCCAAAATCCCATACTCTCATGTATCTATCAAAAGCATCAGTCCTAACATTCCTAATCCTCGTTCCCCGCCAGAAAATCCAAGAAAGAGAGAAAACCGTATTGGCGAAAATACAAATAACCAGTACAAAGGCCCCCCCACATTAATAGCATTTGTAACCTAACAGACCGCTGTTTAAACTCAGTATGCAAAGCCGGGTTAATTGGAGACATCTATTTCCCTTCCTTCATCAGCTCACAATAGGATAAAAAATGAATCGACCTGTAGTAAGCCCAACCGCAGAGAGCGACCAGCGCTTAAGAACCGCGTCCAAAATCGCTCGCTACACCCGCTCCTAACAAGCTTTTGCACGTCGGATTTGAAATTGAGACAATTCTCTATATTATGCCCTGATCCTCCTTGATGATAAGTGCATGTCTGATCCACCTTAAACCAAAAAGGTGGATTTTCCGGTACTATAAAAGGAGACTTAGTCTGAATGTGCCCCTTAGCCAGTAGTAATGGAAATAGTTCTGCGTACAACATGGGTATAGGATCAAACCCTGATGGTCGTGTTGTACGGTTGTTGTTATATGGAGGACGAGCCTGCGGAAGAGGCTGTTGCGTCCTTTGCTGGTTAGGTTGGCTCTGCGCAACCTGAGGCTGATACGTAGGAATAGGCGCAGGGCTGATAGCAGGAATTACAGTTGCTACTGGTTGATAACGTCGCCTTTGCTTTCCGAGAGAGATATTCCCAGTATCCTGCTCTTTTTTCTTAGGGAGAGCACTACCGTATCATTTTGTACTGCTTGATGGTCCAGCGTCTTTTGCCAAACGTCCTTCTCGGACGGCTTCTTCAAGACGAACTCCCATGCCCACCATCTCGGTGAAATCACTGGGCGCACTGGCAACCATTCTGTCATAGTAAAATGAGCTTAAGGTCTTTAAGAAGATCTTTGTCATCTCTTTTTCCTCAAGAGGTGGACAAATCTGAGCGGCAATTTCACGCCATCTCTGGGCGTACTCCTTAAAGGTTTCCTTGTCCTTTTGTGACATTGATCTGAGTTGATCTCTGTCCGGTGCCATGTCCAAATTGTATTTGTATTGTTGGACGAAGGCAATGCCAAGATCTCTGAATGTGCTGATCGTGGCACGGTTTAAACCCATGTACCATTTTAATGCGGCACCGGTTAAACTATCCTGAAAGTAGTGAATCAGCAGGTCTTGATTCTCAGTCTGAGCTGACATTTGCCGAGCGTACATCACCAGATGGCTTTGAGGGCAAGAGTTACCCTTGTACTTTTCAAAGTCGGGCACTTGGAACTTGTGCGGGACTTTCACATTGGGGACAAAGCAGAGGTCTGCGGCGTCCTTTCCAAATAGATCCTGACCGCGAATGGCTTGCAGTTCCTTCTGTATTTCCAAGAACTATTCCTGGAATTCATCCATTCGGTCAAACATAGTTTCCTTTTTACCAGAAGGTACCTGTGGAATCTGTCCTTCCGGGACAGTGTGCACCACTGGGAGTGGTACCGTGACTACGGCAGTGAATCTTGGCGTTTCCCGAAGTTTGTAACCTTCAGGAGTCTTCAGTATGCCCCTGGCATCTTCGCTTTCCCGAAGTTTGTAACCTTCAGGCCCAGCGGCTTCTATTATGATTCCCTGATCTTCAGTGATCAGCGGAACATATCCTTCTGGGATATAGTTAACAGGCATGCCCCAGGGACGGTCTTTCGGCATTTGATACCTAGGATCATACTTCTCCACTATGGGCGTCGAGGTGATCTCTGAGATCACAGTCCTTTGTAGCTGAGCTTTTGCCATGGCTTGCATGTCGTTACGAAGCTTTCTCATATCCTCTCTCAGAGCGTCGATCTCTTCTTTCAACTCTCTGTTCTTTTCCTCAAGATTATCCTTCTTTTTCTGATGATTAGCCCGAGTATTATACGAATGAGACAGTTTGACTCTAGAACCGAGACACAAACGTGAGATTCGTAGGTAAGAAGAATACGCGATGTGAGAATGATGAATGCAATGATTATATTAATTGTTTTTTTGGTTTAATCAAAATAAACTTTGACAATTAGATTGCAAATATCAAACGGTGGGGAAACCCCTTTTTATTGAATTCAAAGGATTGCAGAAACGAAATTACAGCAGATTACAAAGTGCAGAAACAGAAACCTAAGCTAATGGGTCCCGAGTAATCTCTGAAGAGAAATCGGGTGCTGACTCTGGTATTTTCCTTTTCTTTGACCAGGGCTCTTGGGTCGTTGTCGGGTTGTCATTCCTTTGCCAAGTGAAAGGAGCGAGCAGATTCCTTTGGTCATCTTGATTCTCTACAGCATGTTGCTCCAAAATTTCAATCAGAGCATCTTTCTCTTTCAGTAGTTGTTGTATTTTGATGCACTCTATGTTGAGGGTGCGGTACTTGTTCTTCCAAGACCTTCTCTCCTTTTGAACTTTGTTGAGAGTAACCTGAAGTTTTTTTGTTTCCGTCATGAAATACATGACAGATTCCTTTGGCGAAAGAATTCCGTGACGCGGATAAGGCATTTTTAGCTTGAGAGCTCTAGTTTGTACCCAATGGAGATAAGGCTCCACCGAGACACAGTCCGGTTTTCCTAGAGACTCCCGTCCTTTCTTATGAACGTGTTTCCAAGCGTGCACTATTTCCATCTTTAGTGCTCTGTCGTTTTCTCCTTCTTTGAAGAAAAGACCTTCCAGATGAGCATTCAACGGAATATGCCTCATCGGGTATCCAAATTGACGACGAACGAGAACTGGATGGTAATTGATTCCTCCCTTAGTTCCTATAAGGGGTACGTTGGGGAAGTTTCCACAACGGTCAATGATCCTGATTCCATCATAAATCCTATTACACCAATCTATATCAGAGTTGGTGAGAGACATGATTTTCTGCGACCAACGTAAGGCACTCTTATGATCCCCGAAAGCAGCAAACTTGGGTAAGTGCGAGATAAACCATTTATAAAGCAGAGGTACACAGCATGTGATCTCCCCTCCGCTGTACAAATTTCCCAAGTGTACAGAATGATACGCATCTGCGAGCAAAGTCGGCACAGGGTTTCCAATGAGAAAAACCTTAATGGAGTTAATGTCGACGAAGTTATTAATGTTGGGCAACAAAAATAATCCGTAGGTGAGTAAAACAAAGATGCTTTCAAAAGCAGTCCCGTTCCCGATACTGGTAAAGTATAGAGCTTTCTTTGTTAAGAACTGGGCTGGCAAACCTTGTATGCCACCCTTGGTAGTCATGTGAGTCCTGACCTCAGACTCGTCCAAATGAATTGCTCTTGCAATGGTCTGATTCTTTGGAATTTCTTCCAGTCCAAAAAATGGAGTCCGATCAGTGATATGTAAATCGATCAGATGAGAATACTCCTCCAGCGTTGGTGCGAGCTGGTAATCCGGGAATGTAAAGCAGTGATAAACCGGATCGTAGAATTGAACGAGCGCGTCCATGATTCCCTCAATCACATGGACCCTTAACAGAGGTAGCAGACCTCCGTACTTGGCTCTGAAAGCCTCTTGGTTTGTGATCATCCTCGCCAAACCTCTTAAATCCTCTAGTTTTGGAACCTTGAAGGTGTAAGTATGAGTTCTCCTTCTACCGAAATCCATTAGCGCAATCTTTTTCTCTGATATTTGCAATCACAGTCTTAGTTTAATTTGAAAAACAGAGAGACTAGAAGAGAAATTTTTTGAATGTTTTAATGTTTTTTTTAATGAATGCATGAATGCAGCACACAAAAACATAGAAAAAACATGGGGTCAAAGGGTCGTTGTCATGAAGTCAAGGCTCTACCCATCCCCAAAGGTTTATACTAAGGTGATTTTTGTACCTGTACTCATTATCATCAGCTCCTCCCAGGAAAGCAAAACAACAAGCGGATAGCCAGCGAGTTGTAGAGCAATCTTAGAGTAAGTGCCATTCACTGAGAATAGATCACCAGCCTCAAATGAGGGTAGTATCGCGTGACAACTATTTCCGATATCTACCGCACTACAAAAGGGTTGGCTCCTCAGCTTCTCAGACATCACAATCGGCCCATTGCCTATGAGAGGGAATGGGTTGCATTGGTCAGCCTTCACTGAGTTTGATGGTCGACCTCGTCGCCATCACTTATCTTAAGTGTATACTCAATCTTTCCACATGCGGCATCACACGCATTCCCATTAGCAGAAAAATAAACAGGTATAACAATTAGGAAAAGCAGTATATATATTTGTCCTAAACATCCTAGACCTTTAAAGCTATGAATCCTAAGTTCCTGACAGAAAATGGGTTCCTCGGCGGAAGCCCCAATCTGTGGTATTCACACGAGTGAAGAGAAAAAAGGTTAGAGTAAGCCCCACGGTGGGCGCCACTTTTCTGTGGTGGCCACCGCCATGAGAATGACTGGTCAAAGGATTAAAGCTGTAAGAAAGAACGAGATGGCCCCACGGTGGGCGCCACTTTTCTGTAGCGAGCGATTTTGGACGCGGTTCTTAAGCGTTACCGCTCTTTAGGTTAGTTTACTATAGGTCGATTCATTTTTTATCCTATTAAAGCTGGTGAAGGAAGGGAAATAGATGTCTCTAATTAACCCTGCTTGCATACTGAGTTTAAACAGCGGTCTGTTAGGTTACGGATGCGATCAATGTGGTGGGGCCTTTCTTGTGCTATTTTGACAGAATGACAAATTTCTGGCGGGGAACAAGGATTAGGATGCTAGGACTGGTGCTTTTTGATAGATATGTGAGAGTATGGGATTTAGGATTTTTGTTTAGTGTGCTCGCTAAGATCTTTTCTTTCAATCTTATGCCTACGTATTCCCGTTTACCGAAACAGGGAAATCAGAGCGTTCGTAGTTCCTCCTATTCTATGGGAGGAAATGGTATTTGGTGTCTTGTTCAAAGCCCAAGACGTGAAGCTAAAGGGGTTATTTGTATCTTGTTTAAAGCCCAAGATGTGAAGCTAAAAGGTCTATTTGTATCTTGTTCAAAGCCTAAGATGTGAAGCAAAAAGGGTGTTGACTTTAGAGAGAATTTGTCATCTCTAAAGAGGGGGTTGTATGTCACAACTGTTTTATAAAGGAGAATTACTTTAACCGGGATGTGTGAATCCGGCAATGCCATAATTTCCTTTATAGGGGATTTTAACCTGAAGGAGAAGACTTTAACTCAGTGTAGAGCAATGCTATCTTTCCTTAGGAATTTCTCATGCTAAAAGAGGGACAGTGGCATGGATGTAGATGATCCAGAGGCTTGCCGCTTACAGCAATTTAGATGAAGGGGAAGGAGTTGTTGATGTTTGTGTACTGTGAAGGAGGCACAACTTTGATGCTAAAAGGTTGATTGGACCAACTAGTGGTTTTCTTATACAAAGCCTAAGAGGAGGCTAATATGTATCTCGTACAAAGCCCGAGAGAGAGGCTAAAAGTTTTTGACTCAACGAGGGAATCTTTTGGTATCTCGTATAAAGCCCGAGATGGAGGTTATTTGACTCAACAAGAGAGTCTTTGTATCTCGTACAAATCCCGAGATGGAGGCTATTTGACTCAACAAGAGAGTTTTTGTATCTCGTACAAAGCCCGAGATGGAGGCAAAAAGGGGTGATTGACTCAACGAGGGAGTCTCTTATGTGTCTCGTACAAAGCCCGAGAGAGAGGCTAGACATTGTTTGACTCCGTTGGGGAGAATCATTGTACAAAGCCCAAGAGGAGGCTATGGTGCTATTTCAGTTGAGTGACAGGTCCAGTATACTGATTTTAAAAGAGAAAATCAGTTCTTATATGAGCAATGCTGTACTCAAGGATTTGATTCGAGGATCAGGGATATTTCCTTGTCTTTGAGGAAACGGGAAATCCAAAGGGTATTGAGATTGTCCGAGTCTACGGGTTTCCTTCCTATTTAACGAAGGGGTCACTTGAGAATGTCTTTGAGACTCAAGGATATTAGACTGTCCGTGTCTAGAGTTTCATCTTTTGTACTATGTTTTGAGAAATGGTAGTAGACTCTTTGAAAGGACTGTTCTATGAAGATGACTAAGATCTGTTCCTACACCTCTAGGAGGTCGCCGGGATAATTTGTACGAAGCCCAAGAGGAGGCTGGAAACTTTTAAGAAGCCGACGGGTCCTTGTACTAAGCCCAAGAGGAGGCTATCATTCCCGGAGGAAGAGATCATTATACGAAGCCTAACAGGAGGCTGTGAATACTTCTAAGAAGCCTAGAGGTCCTTGTACTAAGCCCAAGAGGAGGCGGGGTTGCTTTTAGGAAGCCTGTGGGTCCTTGTACGATGCCCAAGAGGAGGCCGATGCTTTTAAGAAGCCCGTGGGTCCCCAAACCCCGAGAAATTCAAGACAGGCTATTCACGAGGAATAGATCAAGCCAGGAAAGTTCGAGAATTTGAAAGAAACTCAAAGATGCCATTCACGGAGAATACATTCATCTCTGGGAGTAGAGTTTCTCGACAATTCCTAATGAGGACAGCCGAAGAGAAGACTGTATCTGGTGATCCTATTGGGGATCTAGTTGTCTATTTCTACGAATAAACGAAACGGCTTTTCCTAGTTCTAGACGTAGTTGCCGGGGAAACTCTAAATATCTATACTCTTATTACACAGTTGATATGAGTTTATGAAAGAAGACTTACATCGAAACAGCCCCACAATACAGTTATATGTATATGAGAGCGGTAAATGAAAGCGTATAAACACTTACTCGGTTGTAGAGCTTCCATGTTGTTGGGTTAGTTGTTCAACAAAGATAGATTGAAAACAACAGTATATTTCAAAATCAAAGGAGAAAGTGCTTTGAAAAAGAAATATTTGGGGCTTACAACTCAAGGAGAGGCCCAGGGTTTTATCAGTGAGCGCACTGTTTGAATTTGTACAGAGGGACTTATACAAGTGACTGAGGCCCAAAAAGTGTTTTCTGTACAAAGGGATGGGTCTTACACTCTCTCAAGAGGCCCAAAAAGTTTTAAAGAAAAAGAGTGGGGCTTATAACACGAGGGTAGGCCCAGATGATTTTTTCGTTTAAAATGGCGATCGCGCCGAGGTTTTCTTTTAACGCAGAGGGACTTATACAATAAGTGAGGCCCAAAATATTTCTGGTTAAAAGGGGATTGGGTCTTACACTCTATTAGAGGCCCACAAATTTTGAATGGGTCTTATAGCTCAAGGAGAGGCCCAGGGTTTGTTTTTCAATGGATGATGATTGCGTTGAACTTTTTGAAATACAACGGGACTTATACCATAAGTGGGGCCCAAAAATGATTTGTATTTACAAAGGGTTGGGTCTTACACTCTATTAGATGCCCAAATGAGTTTTAAGAAAAGAAATTGGTCTTACTACTCGAGGGTAGGCCCAAGGTTTTTTTGTTTTGAAAAGGCGACGATCGTGCCGTTTGTTTTTTACGGTATCGGGACTTATACAATATACTGAGGCCCAAAAATGATTTGGTAAAAAAAAAGGATTGGGTCTTACACTCTATTAGAGGCCCAAAGTGTTTTGAAAATGATTTATGAGGGTTGAATTAATCCAAAAACCCTAATTTATTTTCAAAAATGTATTTAATTGAATAAAAATTCAATTAAAATGATCAAAATTGTTTAACATATGGAAAACAAATTGTGATCTTGGATTAATGCTTCAAAAATTAAGTATTGACCACTTGCAGCTGGTGATCATGATTCGTGTTGGAGGTGTTACAGCTAGGTTCCAATGATCTGGATAGCTTCCCTAGGTGTCATGGAGTGTGTATGAATGCTTGGACTTGATTGAAATGATCTGGAACTTGAGATGGTACCCCAACTGCAAATTTGTCAAGAACTTGAGCAATTGGCTGGTGATTTTGTGAAATCTGTGTTCCAGATGTTATGTGAGTGTTTGGATCACTTCTATATGATGTATGTGAGGTGCGTGTGAGATTGGTTTGATTGAAAAAGCTCTCAAACTCAAAACCCGATAGTGACTTGCCTTAGAAGAAAAAATTGGAGTGAAAGAAGAGATTTTGAGGAAAGCATCTGTTTGATGGCTTTGGTGTACTAAAATTGATCACAATTGAGCTCTATTTATAGTAGAGCAAGTTTGTTTTGCAAGGAATAGTGAATGGAAACTGCTGAGTAGGTTTGGCCAATGTTGGCAAATGAAAATCCAAGTCTCCTCTAGCCATTGACTAGAGGTTAGGGCACAGGCTGCTGGTTCCCTTGGTCTTGGATAAGTCTTGACTGAATTCAGTTGAGAATGGCTCAGTCCATGCCACCTTGATGCTTCCATTGAATGCTCCAATCCAAAATTGGAGTCTTGTCCCTATTTTGGCAATTCTAGGTTCAACATACTATTTCTTGTTCCAAAGACTTTGGAGGCTTGGCTCAGTGATTGTCCCCTTTAGATTCAATCCTAAGAGATGTCCAAGTGGATAGGAGCATTTGGATTTGGCTTATTTTGGCAAATCGACAAAAAGTGTAAAAATCTTCCTTGCCTTGGCAGATTTCAGCAAGGCAACTTGCCAATGTCATATCTCATGACTCAAATTGAATTTGGTAATGTTCTTGGCCATTTTGGAAAGCCCTTACATGATACAACAACTGTTTAAACATGTTTGGTTTTGATCTCTTTTGAATCCAAGTGAAAAATCCCCCTACATTTGGCAAAAAGTAAGGTAAAATCTGACTTAGTGAAATTTTCACTAAGTGTTGGAACAAAGTGACTTTTCTTGATTTTGATCACCCATAACTCAAAATCCATGAGGAATTTGGACATAGGTCAGTATGAAGCTTTTGTAGAGGGCAATGAGATCTACAAATCAAGCTTTGAATGGGGAACAATGGCCTTGTGGTTTAGGAGTTATGATCCTTCAAAGTTGGCACATTAGTGTCACTTTTTCCATAACTTAGAAATTTTTCTAAGTTTTTATGGTTACCCCTTTTACAAGTTATCCCACTTTCTTTGATTTTTTTTTATGAATGATGATTCAAATCATACATTAACATCATTTTAGGGTTAAAAATCCATTTTGGTGAAAAATCTCAAAAAGTCAAAGTTGACTTTTGTGCACAGTTGACTTTTTATCAGATGAATTCCAAACTGTGCAATTCTTCATGAAATCATGTCCTTGACCTAAATCAAAATTGATGGACATGTTCCATGGGTGTCATAGGGTATATTGAATCATGTCTTAGGGCTTGGGAGCATGTCCTGGTCAAAAGTCAAAGTTACAGTTGACTTTCCTCGCGAAACCCTAATTGTGGTGCAGATGAAATTGAGACTTGTTGCTCAAGCTTCTTGGATTAATCCATTGTTACAAATGGATCAATATAGTTCATTAGATACCCTCAAACCCTCTCTTGAGGTCTTGGCTCATGACTTGCCCTAAAAGTCAACTTAGGGGTGAATTAGGTCAAGAAACCCTAATTCCTGATTTTTGATGAATGCATCCCCTGAGGCAAAATTGACTTGATGATTGGGACCATGAGGTTCCATGGAGTATATTAGGTTGTGTTTTGGATCATTGGCATGTTCCCAGGTGAAAAACTTCCATCTGGAGGCCCTGGTCGACCAAAACCCTAATTTGGTGACACTGTCGATCTTGAGACTTGATCCACCTAGAAGGGAGCAGCCTTGTGCTTGATCCTTGAAGTGGGAGTCCTTTTGATCCATTGTGGATGTTTGAGAGGTTAGACAAGTTGAAGATCATGTCATTCCTTGATTGATCCTTTGCCTAAAAGCTCTGAGAGGGCTTGAAACCCTAAGTCTGATTGTAGTGGATGCTCACCCATCTTTGGGGAGACTGATGAAGTATGATGGTACATCCATATTGTGATGATGAGTTTCACAAATGATTGGAAATCTTAGTGGTCAAAATTTAGGGTATGACACATACTTTCCAGGGCACCCATGCACCATGTTAACACTGGATGTTCCATGCGGTGGGATAGGATTGACCTGTACATTTGGGCTAGAGTCCTTGAAAGATAGAATTCCACATTTAACCGATCTCTGAATATTTGCCTTCAATCCATAACAATTCTCAATATTATGGCCTGGTGCGCCTTGATGATATGGGAAAAACTGACCAGCTCTGTACCAATAGGGAAGATTCTTAGGTACCTCTGGCGGAGACTTGGTCTGAATGTGTCCCTTCTGTAACAAAGCCAGGAACAACGCTGCATAAGACATCGAGATAGAATCAAAGTTTAGTTTTCTCTGCCCCTGGCTCTGATTATTGAACTGTTGTCGAGTTTGTTGTGAAGGCTGTTGATTTTGATAACGCTGATGCTGTTGTTATTGTGGAACTTATGGAGGTGGTTGATACGACTGTGCAAACTGTGGTTGATAGGCAAAAGTGTTGATAACAGGTGTCACAACTGCAATATGCTGGTGTTGTTGGTGTCTCCTTTTCGGTCGACCATGATGCACGACACTCACTTCCTACTCTTTCTTCTTTATAAAGCTACTTCTATGCTTCTTCGCATTGCTAGAAGTACCAGCCTCCTTAGTCATCCTACCTTCGCAAACTTCCTCTTCTAGACGCATCCTCATGTTTACCATTTCGGTAAAATCACTGGGTGCGCTTGCAACCATTCTTTCATAGAAAAACGGACTTAAAGTCTTTAAGAAAATCCTAGTCATCTCTTTTTCCTCTAGGGGTGGTGTGACCCGAGCAGCCAGCTCGCACCAGTGTTGGGCATACTCCTTGAAATTCTCCCCATCCTTTTGAGTCATAGCCCTCAATTGATCTTTTTCAGGTGCCATATCAACATTGTACTTGTATTGTTTGATAAAGGCATCATAGAGATCATTGAAGGTGCGGATCTTCATACTATCCAGCCCCATATACCATTTAAGAGATGCACCTGTCAGACTATCCTAGAAGTAGTGAATAAGCAGCTGATCGTTATCTGTTTGAGTTGACATTTTTCAGGCATACATGACAAGATGACTCTGGGGGCAAGAACTGCCTTTGTACTTCTCGAAATCTGGAACTTTAAATTTGGGAGGAACCTTGACATTCGGAACTAAGCAAAGATCAGAAGCGCTCTTCCCAAGTAACTCCTTCCCTCAGAGGGCTTTAATCTCATTCGGCATCTCTAGGAACTTGTCTTGGAACTCATCCATTCTTTCATCAAATCCAACACTCTCACTTGGTGCAGTATGGAACACAGGCTCTTCCAGATTGTAAGGAACAATATTTACCATGGGTGGTGGCATAGTCATCACAACAGTTACAGACGGAACTTCAGAAATCGGTGGACTGTAGCTAGCTGGAACAAAATTAGAAGGCATTCCCCACAGAAAACCATGAGGCATAGTGTATTGTGGTTCAGTGACGGACGCCACTGGGATCGACGCGGAGACAATATCTGAGATCACAGTTCTCGGGATATGATCTTGTGAGTTATGTGACGACTGATTCTGAGCAGCTTCCAGCGCTTCCATCATTCCATTAAGTCTCTCTAAGCTCTCTTTCAAAGTTGTAACCTCTTCACGGAGTACTCTGTTCTCTTGTTCTAGTTGATCCATTCTCCTCTGATGACCTGCTCGGGTATTGTACCTGTGATTCAACTTGTCTAAACGAAGAAGAAGCAAGGGTTAGAACCTGGAATGCAAAAGATGCCATGCAAATGATGTATGCAAATGCGCAATGCAAGAATGAACTTCAAGGAACTCAAAAGTGGTATTTGCAAACATTGTAATCATAGAAAATATAACTTTGAATAATCAAAATAAAAGATCATTTGATTAATTAAAGACTGAAAGTTTTACAAAGCGAACAATACACCTCCAAGAGCCATTACATAAATAGTCAAATACAGAGAAACAGAACCAAAGAAACTAAGAGTCTGATCCATTCGATGACGGTCCTTCTCCTCCATGAAGTTCTTTCACAAGCTCGTCAATTCGCTCCTGCAGTTTCGCCTTTTCGAGTATTAACTTGTCCACATATTGCTTCCAGGCCACGGAAGTCAGGGGAATATTGGAACTAGCAGTTGGTAATGATGATGTCCAAGAGGAAAATAAATCCTCTTGTGCTTTTCCCTTCTTTGCTGATTCTTCCTCCTTTTTCTGCCCCAGAAGCTTCTGAAGCTCTTCATTCTCTCGGCTGATGATGAAGCATTTATTCTTCCATGCATTGTTCTCTTTTTCAACTTCTTCCAATGCAGCCTTCAGCCTTCCTTCTTCACTCGTGGCAGTCAAAATACGGTCTTTTGGAGCCAAAGGCATGGGCTCCTGACGAGGGTAGGGCATCCTCATCTTAAGGGCCATTTCTCGCACCCACAACAGATAATTTCTAAAACACTGCAATCAGGGTATTCCAACATGGTCATCCCTTTTTTATGTACGTGACGCCAGGCGTACACGATTTTGGCCTTGAGCCTAGGGTTCTCTCAATCCTTAAGAAAAAGTCTCTCCAAGCACCTGATATCGGAGGAATGTATGAATACTCGTGAGTACTGGGAACCGGCTACACGCTAGAGAAGAATCAATTCTCTTGCGCCACATGCCTCTCTACAACACGCCTCTCGAGTAGCTCAATCAAATCGTCCTTCTCCTTTAACTGCTTCTTCATCTCCAACAGTTTAGCATAGATAGCATGGTACTTCCCCTCCCAAGTGTCTCATTCAAGCTTCATCCTTGCCAACACTTCTTGATACTCTTCCATGCGCTAAATAGAGATGGTAGAAGATGATGCAACGACAGGCTGTAAAGGTTTTTCAAGAAGATACGGCATCTTGAGGTCACGAGCTCGAGATCGAACCCACTAAATGAAAGGCTCCAAGGCTACACAATTTCTCCTTCCCAAATCGTTCTTTGTCCTCCTATGAATTGTTCCCCAAGCATACAAAACTATATTCTTAGTTTCTGCGCTAGCTTCCTCATTAAGATAAAAGAAACCAGACAAAAGGATGTTGTTAGGTTTACCTTCAATAGGATATTCGAACTGACGCCTAGCAAGAATAGGATTGTAGTTAATCCCACCTCTGATACCAATGAGTGGTACATTGGGGAATTGGCCACAACTATCAATGATGACTCCCTTGTCGTAGGCTGGGTCATACCAATGCACATCGGTATGAGTAAGAGACATTAGTCTTTAAGGACATCGAAGCTTGTTAGGATTTTCCTTGAAGAGCTCCCTCTTCTATCTTAGTTTTGATAATGCCCAAAAATCTTCCATAGCATTTTCTAAAATCCTCAGGACATGACACCAAGGCTCCCAGCTTTCTTAACTCCACCAAGTTAAGTTTCTTGAAATTGTACTTCTTAGTGTTCCTTTTTCCAAAATCCATGATACCTATGATTTTTGCAAAGGAAAAGACAACTGAGTCCCTTGAAACGAAAAGAGGGTTATGAATGCATGAATGGATGCAATGCACAAACACACAAAGACATATATTCACATATACACATATATACATGCAACAAACAAAGGGCCTAGGTTTGGAGATCACGAGCGTGGAGTCATGGTCTAACTCATCCCAAAAGGTATGTACTATGGGTATGTTCCTACACAACAGGTTCTACACAGTTCCTAGAGTCATCGATAAATTTTTCGGATATTATCGGCTTGCACGACTACTCATGCGGGCCAATAATATTCTCAAGATAAACTTATCTGAGTGTAGTATCGCATGACAACCACCACAAGTCTACACCTGGATGATCACTGTACTACGTCCTAAAAAGGCCAAGTGGGATGAAGGGTAACTAAAGGTCCTCAGCTTCACAGACTCCCAGGTCAGAAAAAGTGATGCCAATACGAATACTCGCATCAGACACTAGTAATCCCAAAGGGGCCTCCACTGAGCGTGGTTATCATATGCCATACATGTTAGGACTACTCCCAACAGCTAACTATTGATTATACCACAATCCTATCATATGTGTACTCTCAAGTCCGGGTTAGGAATTATCTCACCACTCGAGGTAACAACCATGCCACAGAAAACCCAAGCACAAACAGATATATATATATACATATATTTACAAATATACAAGTATACAAGCAAACATATAAATAACACCAATACGAACAAGGTGGGCATAACCCTCTTTGGAGTTCTCCCCAGTGAAGTCGCCATTTCTTTCGCTGTGAGAATTGGATATTAAGCTATTAATTAACTTGAATCACAAATCATAATTCACCACCGATCTTTAATTTATCCAAGGGAAGGAAAAAAGAACGAATAACCCATGAGCATGCAATGTAATGCAAAGCAAGAAAGAATCTAAGGTTTAGGGGTTGGTTATACCTAGGGAAGGTGCTAGCATCCGAAGTATCTATAGTACTCTACAGGAACCTCTTGTTTTATTGTGTTATTTGTTATCTGTTTGCTATGGGTTAAGGGAAGGAAGACCTAAGGTTCTATTCCTAAGTATGCTCGCAAAGACATCACATCTCGTGCCTATGTACCTTGACTAAAAGAATCAGAGCATTCGTAGTTCCCCATAATAAGGGTAAACAAAGTTTGTTGGGTGGTTATAAGAGAAGAGACAAGTTGTCATCTTAAGGAGAATACTCAACTTAAACCACCTCAAACATGTGGAAGATGGATCTTTGTTTCACATTAAGAGAAGAGCTCCAACTCGGATATAGAATCGACGATTATGCCACATACCTCTCTCAAGTGGAAAAGAATCTACATCTTTCTCAAATATGTCATGGGGTAGGAGAATTAAATCTCAACTAGGGATGACTCATGTCTAATATCTCTTGTGAGAAAAAGGGAGACTAACTGTAAGTTGTCCAAAGTTGAACATCTTAAGGGAAACAAACTAAGCTAGAGCTAACAATCTAGATAAACATCCTAAGATGATCAACCTATAGGGAAAACAGGGATCATGTAAAGAGTAGAGAATGCAAATGAATAAAATGCAATGCATATGACTGTAAAGTCAACCACAAGTCCTTCCCTTGGATTCAGACAGACAATCATAAAGATTCAAAAGCCACAGGTGAATATCAGACAGAATAAGCATCATAAAGATAATATATTATGAATAAATAATAAATTACGTACTTGTAAATTTTCCCACATGCCTTCTTCATGATCGAGTCGTTAACATGCACGCCATCTCCATCAACTTCATCATATGAGGTAGGAACTTGTGTTGTGTAAGAAGGTGTGGATGGAATATCAGGACTTTCATCACTAAGAGGAATGTATTTTCCTTGGAGAACAATTGACCATTTCCCCGATTTGTCCGATGGATCGGAAACATAGAAAACTTGTTTTGCTTGAGAAGCCATGATGAATGGTTCTGTATTAAAAGATGCCTTGCCAAGGTCGACTCGGGTGAATCCTAAGTCATCAATGTCTACACCATTACTATTATTGGGAAACCATTTGCATTTAAATAAAGCCACTTTGAAAATAACATAATCAATCTCCCAAATCTCATCAATGACACCATAACACGCGGTAGTTGCCAATAGCGGATTCTTATCTTTCGAACTAGAGAAATACATCAATTCGGCTTCAACCATAACCCCATTATTTTGCATTTTACTACGATCATCTTTTGATTTTGTATAAAAGGTATAATGACCAATGTCGTATGCACTCCAGGTAATGACACAAAATTTTGGCCCGTACGACAACCATCTAAGTATCTCGAATGCACTAGGATCATTAAATACACTTTTATTAAACCAATCCATGAATCTATTGTTATGCTCTATCAACAACAACTTGTCATTCATTCGGGGATATTTTTTCTTCATAAGTCTTTCGTGAGTATCTATGAAAGGTTGAACCTCATTTATATTATTCAATATATAGAAATGTGATTGAATAACTACATCCCGAGCCATTGACCTAACATTTAGACCATGAATACCTCTTCCGTCTGTGTCAGGATGATGAGACTTTGGAATTCCTATAGAATCTGCATCCGACAAATAGTTTGTACAAAACTCAACAGCTTCTTCTGTGATGTACCTTTCAACAATCGAAGCTTCCGGTCGGTGATGATTCTTCGTATATCCTTTAAAGATCATCATATATCGCTCTATTGGATACATCCACCTTAAATAAACTAGACCACAAATTCTGATTTCTCTTACGAGATGAACAAGTAAGTGAACCATAATGTCAAAAAATGATGGCGGAAAATACATCTCCAATTGACACAAGATTATGGCAGCCTCATCTTCTAATTCATCCAATTTTTTGAAATAAAGAACTTTATTACATATGGCATTGAAGAATAAACACAGTCTTGTTATAGTTACTCTCACATTTTTCGGAAGGATCCCATGGATAGCCACTAGTAGAAGTTGTTGCATCAATACATGACAATCATGAGATTTTAAACCAATTAACTTGAGATCTTTCATTGATACAAGTTTCTTAATGTTTGATGAGTAACCTTGCGGAGCTTTAATACCTTGCAAACACTCGCAGAACATCTTCTTTTCCTTTTTAGATAGAGTGTGACATGCTGGAGGCAGATAAGTTCTTTTTCGTTTCTCTATTGGAGCCAACTATTTTCGTATACCCATCTTCTCCATATCAAGACGGGAAATCTTACTATCTTTAGTATTTCCCGGAATGTTTAGAAGTGTGCCAATCGAACTATCACACACATTTTTCTCCACGTGCATCACATCAAGACAATGTCTAACATCAAGACTTGACCAATATGGAAGATCAAAGAAGATGGACCTCTTTTTCCATATATTTGTCGCAACTGCCCCGTTTTCTTTTCCTCTCTTCCCACCTTTTTATTTTTCTCTCTTCCCACCTTTTTCTTTTTCTCTCTTCCCAAGGACAACATTAATGTATTCCTGTCGTTGATAAACTTCATCCCCAATTAAAGGTTTAAGAGCCTCACCAAACTCTTGCTCTCCATTAAAAGCCTTTCGCAATCTACGATAAGGATGACCCGGTTTTAGAAATTTCCGATGCCCAAGGTAAACGGTCTTTTTTCCAAACTCAAGTTGGTGATAACAAGTATCATCTTCACATATAGGACACGCTTTATGTCCTTTGGCACTGTATCCCGCCAAGTTACCGTAAGCCGGAAAGTCGTTAATTGTGCGAAATAACATGGCACGCATATTAAACTTTTCCCCAGAATATGCATCATCAAATTCAACGTCTTCATCCCACAAGAGTCGTAAATCATCAATTAATGGACTACGATAAACATCTATGTCGTTACCAGGTTGTCGTGGTCCAGAAATCATCATACTTAACAGTATATACTTGCGCTTCATGCACAACCAAGGAGATAGGTTGTAAATAGTGAGAAGAACAGGCCATGAAGTATGATTAGTGCTCATATTACCAAAGGGGTTCATTCCATCGGTGGCAAGCCCAAGCCTAAGATTTCTTGGCTCGACTTCAAAATCCGGAAACAACGAATCAATTTTCTTCCATTGTAAAGAATCAGCTATATGGCGAATGTTTCCATCACGAATCCTTTCATCTGCATGCCATCTAAGATTCTTTGCGTCATTCGAATTAGCAAAAAGTCTCTTTAATCGTGAAAGTATTGGCAAGTACCATAACACTTTAGCAGGAGGATGCTTCCTACTAATATTGTCATAGTGATCATTGTCATCACCATTGCTAGCCTTCAGCTTGTAACGCGACACACCACATTTCGGACATTGAAACAAGTCTTCATACTCTTTCCGGTATAATATGTAATCATTAGGGAAAGCATGTATCTTGATATACTCCAGACCCAATGGACACAATATCTTCTTGGCCTCATAGGAACGATCCAGCAATTTGTTATCTTTTGGTAACATTTGCTATAGCAATTCAAGTAATTCCGTGAAACTTTTATCCGACCATCCATTTTTTGCCTTCAGATTAAACAACTTTAACACCGCCGACAATCGTGTGAACTCTGTGCATCCCTTATATAAAGGGGCGTCTTTATCACAACATAAATTATCATAAATATGAGCATTCATAAAAGAAGATTCCCCAATATCACGGAACATATCCTCTAGGTGATCTTCCATATATTCATCTTCCTCCGCTCTTTGACTTTGTGACGCCCGACTTTCCTTATTATCCACCTCACCATGCCACATCCATATTATATAATTTTGACATATACCATCACAACAAATGTGATTGTGTATTTCTTTCTATGTACCCTTTTTGATATTAGCGCAAACAACACAAGGACAATAAAAGATACCATCATTGCTGAGAAGATGTTTATCAGCGTATTCAAGGAATTCACAAACTCCGTTCTCATAAACCGGATCTAATCTATTGGCTTTCATCCAACTACAATACATTACAACTTTTGAAATTTATAGATGTATAATAATGTGAATGACACACCAAAATCTAATCCAAAAACTCAAGCATATGCATATACAATATGAACAAAGAAAAAATCAATGAAGATGTACTCTCATACTAAACGTAAAGCATATGAAACATCTCATTCTGACTTGAGCATATACAATATGAACAAAGAAAAAAGGAATGAAGATGTTGAAAAGAACCTTACTTCGAAGCTGAAGAAGCAAATGAATGATGAAGACGGTCAATATTTGAGCATAAACCAAGAAAAAAGGAATGAAGATGTTGAACAGAACCTTACTTCGAAGCTGAAGAAGCAAATGAATGATGAAGACGGTCAATATTTGAGCATAAACCAAGAAAAAAGGAATGAAGATGCTGAAGAGAACCTTACTTCGAAGCTGAAGAAGCAAATGAATGATGAAGATGGTCAATATTTGAGCATAAACCAAGAAAAAAGGAATGAAGATGCTGAAGAGTACCTTATTTGAGCAATATTTGAGCTCCAAATGAATGGATATGAAGAGGGTAAAGGTTAGGGCGTCTCTGACTCACTTGTTCGATTAGGGCGTCTTATGAAAAAAATACATAATAAGTTTTGTTTTAATTTATCAGTAAACCTTTTAATCTCGGTTGGAAAAACAAACCGTCGTGGAATCTTAAGTGACACACGTTAAATGTATCCTAAAAAAAGGAAAAAATGTGTTGCAGGGAATCGAAGCTTGTTACATTTCATTTATTACTACCGTTGTTTATCTTAACCGTTGTAAAATAATTTACAATTTATTTTTAAAATAATGGACTTAATTGTCACATGCTAAATGTACTCTAAAAAATGGAAAAATTGTAGTTGCAGGGAATCGAAGCTAGATACATTTTATTTATTACTACGGTGGTTTAACTCAACCGTCATTAAATGACTCAGCTTTTACAAGGGTGATTTTTTTAACCTATTACAACAGCATAAAAGGATGCGTTGTAAGCCTGGTGTTGTTGTTTTAGCGTTTTGTAGTAGTGATGCAAACAGCAAAACCTCAAGTATCAAATGTAATATGAATAGCAGTGTGTAAAGCAAATACTCAAACAAATAAAAATCTCAAAAGAAAAGACATCAAGATCAGGGTTTAACTATAGTCAAATGTATCATGGAGTAAACCCAACATGAATGTAGGGAATGAAGAAAACAAATGGTCAAGACCAAATTAAGAATAAAACCTAATTAAAGCTAAATAACTAGATAAACTCTAACCAAAACTATTTAATTAATCCTAATTAATTAACTAAATCTAATTAACTAAAACTAATTAATTAAGTTCTAATAAAAAACTAACTAATTAAATCAAACTAAATAATTAATTCTAACTAATTAATTTCAAAAAAACTAATTAAAACTAAAATCTAATTTAAGAATTAAATAATTAAGTTCTAAATAAAATTAGTTAATAATTCTAAATAAAATCTAAAAAACTAACTAAATTAATCTCCAACAAAAAATTAATTAATTAAAACTAATTAATTAACCAAAATAGCTCGAATTAAAACTCGATTAAAAAAAACTAAACTAAATAATTAAGACTAAAAAAAGAACCTAATTAACATCTAATCAAATAAATAAAAATGAGGGGGTGCAGACAGTAAGGAAAATTAGGAGATAAACCAAATGTGACAGCAACATGGGGGGTGGAAAAAGTAAGTCTGAGTCCAACCCAAATTAGCTGGCTCGCTGATCCGGTGAGTGGAGTCTAGAGAGACTCCACTGTGTGCCTCAAGCTGTGGCCATCAGATCTTAGATCTGACTAGATGGAAGGACAAAACAAAATCCAGACAGAGGGACCACAGTGTACCACTCCAAGGCGCGCAACACACGAACATGGAAATGATGAAAATCGGTGACACTTGTCACCGATGGGAGCAATCCTCATACACACCAAAACAATAGCATGGTCGTGAGATAAAACAAGGAATCAGTTCTTTTGAAATCCATTTCAACAAACTCTTTCTCTCTCTCCACACCATTCCTTTTCTCTATACATCTCTCTGCAGCTTAAAACAGACCTTACGGGAAAAAAATACACAAACTGCTGGAGAAGATGAAGTGCGGCGGAAACCGCCATCTTCTCTGGCGAGCCACCGTCCTCTCACTCTAAAACCAAAAGCAACCCCTGCCCAAATTTCATCCTAAATACGATTCTAAACTCTGTTTCCTCAAAAAATACTAAAAACTCACAAATCGAACTGTTCCCAACTTAACCCTAAGTTCAAGCAAATATTAGAACCAGATAAAATGAAGGGGAAATGAGTATCAAACACAACAGATCGTTCAATCACAAGAAAAACAAGCAAAATGAAGAGAGGACGTACCAAGTAAACGATTCGTTTAAGTTGTGCTTTACCAACGTCAAACAACTAATCCAGATGAGTTTCCCTTTCGCTTTTTCCTTCTTCTTATCCTTTATAACTTAGATATCACGCGGTTAGGGATTTGGAACTTGATGTTTGAAGAAAACTTAGTTTCTTTGTGTTAGGGATCTCTGGTATTTTCTCTGATTATTTTTGTGTGTTGTTGTGTGTAGCTCCTCTAGGGTTTTATTTTCAGAACGCTCTTCCTTTTAATCCTTAAAAAAATGTCTTTGATTTTGACCCTTATGTTATTGTTCTCTGAGGCCTGCTATGAGGTATTTTGTTTCTTTTCAAATTTGTGTTAAGGTTTCCTTGCTGCAAAACCTGCTATTCTTTCCCTTTCCATTTTTGTGAATTTGACCCTGTGATGCTGCTGCTATCTACTGCCTTGAAATATCCATATCCTTCTGAACTTTTTTGCACATCTTGAGGTCCTTGTCTTGTTGTGAAATAATCTGAGTTTTGATTGTTGTGTGACAAATGAACATATGTGTGATGGTAGGAAATTGTGACTTGAAATTATGGTAGGCTCAATGTAGATTGAACTGATTTGAAAACTAGGAACTTGATTAGGATTGTTTGTGAATTGAATTTGAAAAGTTTGGAAAAGGTTTATAAAAATGAGATAGTGATTTGAACTTGGTTTTTGGTATAAGTCCTTTTTGTGACATGATTTGAATCCATATTGTGTGTCATGGTTGAGGTTGGACTTGTAGAACATGATAAGACTTGAATCTTGATCAAAACATGATGAATTGGTATGGACATAGATCATGAGTCACTTTTGGTTTGTGTTTTGGATAATGTGTTGAACTTGGTTGAAATTGGTTTGGATTGGTTTATGGATGGGTTCATGTGAGTTGAAATTGGTGTTTGAAATGAATTATTTGTGGTTGAATTGTTTATGTTTTGTAAGTTTGGAGGTGTAACGTGAAGATCAAGAATTGATGATCTGATGGGCAATGTGTGAATATGACAAGGCCAAGCATGAAAAATGATGGAGAATTAAAGTTGGTCCGTGAGGGTGATGAAGGATGGAGGATCCTGTTCCTTTGTTGTACGCCTAGGAATAAAAAAGAATTGTAATGTAATGGATTGAACAACAACAAATTTGTACTTGAACAAAATACATAAAGTTATGAAACTTTCTTTATTTTATCCAAAACAAAATTTGTAATTATTCATGGAATCTTCTTGTGAAACCTATCTCAATTGTGCCTCAAAAATGGAATATAGACAAGAAGTATCAAATGATCAATGGAAAGTTGGCACCTAAACTTGTATGGCTTGAACAAAAGACCATCCAAAAATGAATTGGAAATGAGTGAAAGAAGAATTGGTCATGAGATTCCTTTTTAAGAATGACTTGCATTTAGAAACTTGAAATTTGAATTGGATTTTGAATAACAAAAAAGGTCCCTAAATGGACTTGGAAACTTAAATCCAATATAGTGCTACTTTTGTATACCTCTTTCTAATGAAAAATAATCCTTTCACACCATATTTGAACAAACTGTCATGGCCATGGAATCCCACAAATCAAACACACTTGAAAAGCATTTAAGAATCACGAATCAAACCAAATCAAATCAAACTCACACCTTGAGTCCATCCTTGACTCTTGAACCTTAGGACCATAAAGCATGCCATTCTTGTCCTTAAATTCAACTTTGAATTCCCATGAATTTGCAAATAGGAGTTCAACTTTTGACTTAAAATCAATGGCCTTAAAACCTTTGAATCTTTATCAAATGAAATGAGTAAACAAAAACATCTCAATTACTCAACAACTTTAACTGGATCAAGTAAGGTTTTGTCTTAGGCATAGGTAAAAATTCCTTGGAGTTTATATTCCCTCAAATGATCAGAAGTAAATCAAGTGATGCTTTGGGTTCTCTGATCCTTAAACCTTGTAGCAACTCACACCTCAGTTCCCTTAAGCCTTTTGGTTATTTTTCTCCAAATTACCACTGGAGATAGGTCCCTTGAGAATATGGGAACTTGATTAATTGAAAACCCATCCAAAATCTTGATTGACCAACCTCCAAGGCCTCTAATCCTGCCTCACAAATGGAACAAACAAACAATAATTGGGAAACTGGTCAGCTATGCAATATGAATGACCTACATGATGCAAAATGATGCAACAGGAGGTGGGATCTTAGGGTTAAAAATTAGGGTGTGACATAGGGAATATGAGTTACTTAAAATTTGAAAAAAAAAACGATTCTACAATTTAATTTAAGTGAGAGGAAGGATTATAATTTATTGTTTGAATTTATAAAATAAAAGAAAATGTTATTTATCATTATCGAATTTTTTATTAAATGAGAGAAATAATATTTTTAATCTAAGTGTAAAAAGAAGATGTTTTTGTTGCATTTTTTAAAATTTAAAGTATTCTTGTATTTTTTAAATAATAAAAATGACATTTTAATGAACAAACTAAATCAAAATCATTAAATTAAATAAACATGGGGTGTGAAAAGAGATGGGTGTGCAGATGTGTGAGGTGTTAGAAGACCCACCCAAAAATATGTCTCATCCTAATCAAACCCTAATTCTAACAAGTATACTAAAAATAAATAAAAGCGAATAAATAAAAAAAAGCTAATATATCATGTAAAGGGGCAGGGGGCGCCACCCCATGTGTTCTCCTGGTCACCAGTTTGTTCAAATTGAAACATCCCCCATTCATATACCGACACATGGCATGTGAGAGATATGAAAATAAAAAAGGGAAATAAGGTAACAACATAAGTGGAATTTGAAAGCAAGTATTTATCTTCTCCTCTCATTACCTCGGTTCTTCTTTCTCCCTCTCTCTCTCTCTGTGTGTGTGTGTGTGTGTACACTCTCAAAAATATTTTTTCAAACCAAACTCAAAGACTCACAATCACAAATCCTCAATCAATAATAGATTCACATTTAAACATCAAACATCAAATGAGAAACAAGATAAAAAGGATGGTACCGCGATCGAAGGGTGTTGTGTCACAGAACGAAGGCAGACGGAATGGCGCTGGGTGCGACTGCGGGATGCATGGTGTTTCGGTCCTGATTTCGGCGAGGCAAGGTGGTGGTCACAGAGGCGTCTCCTGTGCGCGGGGTTTGTAACACCCTATTTCTCCCTAACAAACATCATGAATAAATACAACATCTTAATAAGAGTACAGTCCCAAAAGGGCATCACATTTCGTCACAAAACGTCAAATAACCACTTGCTCCGTAACACAGGTTTTACCATCGTGAATTTATTTAAACACCACGCAGCAGAAATAAAAATTTAAACCAAGTTATAACCCAAAAACTTCTTATAATAAAACTCATAAAAACATCATGCCAACAAAATAAAAGAACGTAAATCGTTCGACTCAAACGTCCCGGCCCGATGTTATATATCAGAGCAATACCCTTTAATCAACGGAGAAATCAAAATACTTCAAAAGCTAAATCTTCGAGCACCAAGAGAGCTAAGCCTGATCACCTGCACGTTACCCACGTGGAGGTAACATTCAAACAGGCAGGGTGAGTAATCACGAATCAATATATAAGATATAAGCAAAAGATAAAGCATAAGCACAAACATCATCAAATCATTCACAGGCGTCATTAATACATCCATTTCATCAATAGAATGTAATGCCACACTATATACAAATGCTACATCATAGACTCATGCATGTGGTACCAATTCGTCATAATTGATGGACACTGGGCCATCACCCTCCAAAGATCCCCACCAATAGGATCGATTCTACGCAAGAACCAGCGCACGTCACAAAACACTTCAATCCACACAATGGGATTGAAACCACCAAATGGACCAGAGTCCTAACTATGCCATGAATGCATGATGCAAATCGTCATAATAATCATCATCATATAATCGTCATAATTGCATCATCATCCATGAATCATCATCAACCAAACATCATTATACAACACCAATTCGTACTCGTCAAAATTCGTCACTACACCTCACAATTCGTCATGTATACTCGTCACATAAAAATTCTCGATTTTATCCCATTCATCTCCATTATTAGGTTACACATGTTTTATTACCCCATCATAGCCTTACGTCTCAAGGAAACCGCATCACAAGTGAAATCGGGACAGAAATCGCAAAAACTGACAAATCTGCCAACAGCCCTGTCCATACGCGTATGACCATGCCCCATACGCATATGGCTTAATTCCTCGCCTACTGGCATACGTATCATACGCGTAGGGCCACCTGCCCAGGCCTCCCATACGCGTACCACCATGGGTGTTACGCGTATCACTTGAGAGGTTTCCCTCTCAAAATTCCCCTTCAAACTCTCATTACGCGTAATGGCTAGCCCATACGCGTAATGCTCTTTTCCCAAGAATTCCCTACGCATAATGGCTTCCCATATGCGCATCCCTCTTTATTCCCAGCTTCCCATACGCATAATGGCACCCCATACGCGTATTGCCACCATTCCCATACGCGTACCCTACGCGTACTGGCAGAGGGTCGTGCTGACCCTGGGGACGGGTGCGTATGCTACGCGTATCACCCTGGGTGTGTCCCCTCTTATGTGTAATACTTCCCCTGTTACGCGTATTGCCAGAAAACACTCTAAAACTCAGATTTCCCATCTGAACGAAAACTCCCCATTGCAGCACCTTCGATCTTCCAAAATCAGACTCAAAATAGTTTCGATTCATCACAAATCTACGTTTTTATCCTACTTCATTGTTTACATCGATTTCTTTCTAATTATTAAGTCCTAATTCATTATATCCCCACCCTCAATCTCAGATCTGGTTTTGTTTTACATTCATCACAGCAGCAGAAATTATTCACACGAATTTCACAGCAATTACAACAACTCATACAGAATTCATGACAAAAATCATACACATACAGAGTTACGAAAATTCACCACAGATTCGTCAGGGATTCAACACAAATTCTTCAAAAACGCAAACACACAAAAATACCTCTACCTTAACCCATATCAAACATATGAACCCGGATAACCCCCCCCCCCCCAATACCTCGAATTTTCCAGCAAAAGATTCTTCTTTTTGGGGTTCTACAATTTATTCTCTCGTTCTATGTGCTCTAGCCTCCGTTCCTTAGCTCTCTCTTCACTTCTTAGGGTTGCACATAATAACTCTCATAATTCCCTATTTTACTTTTGTTAAACCTATCTCTTGGACCCTAATCATGATTTACCCATATTATCCTCAATTAACCTTCTCAATATTACCGTCTTATCCTTAATGGTTCTCCTAATTATTTTAAATAATAATAATAATAATAATAATCTAAATAATATTCTAAATATTCAAATTATTCTATTATTATTACTAATAAAATAATTCTAATTAATTACTAATTCTAAAATACCTCAATATTCCCTTAACTCAGACTACCCATAACACCACCCAAAGTCACCAAGTGTCATAGTATTCACCAAAATTCACCAAAACACTGAATAATCATAATAATTCAATTAAATAAATATTATAATTATTTTGGGGTGTTACAGGGTTGATATCAGGGACGATGTCAGATCTCTTTCGTTCCTTTGTTCTTCGTTTCCCTTGTTGTTATCGTTTGGTTTGTGCTAAAAAATGTTCCGTTTCGATCCTGTTATTAGTGTAACACCCTAAATTTACCCCGCCTAATTTAAATAATTATCAGAGCAAATTGAATCAAATAATATTTAGGATGTACCATAATTTTTAAAATAGTTGCTCATATAACATGATATGTAACACATGCAACTTTTTAAAATTATTTACAATAACTATAATAACCAAACATGTCCGAAGCAACAACTTTTATTGAAACAGTGGAAGTATCAAAGTCAAATCATTATTCATAACATAACTATGTTTTCAAAAATAAACATAAGCAACTACAACTACAGAGATATCCAAAAAATATCCATCAAACATAACAGACATAACGTTCCATAACCCCGATGTTACACATCAGAGCAGACACCGACACTAATAGTAAAACAGAAGGCTTCATCTTCCACTCACATCAACTCCTCTACTGCGAGTTATCTGCATGATGCTCATATAAAGGTAACATTCAAACATAAGGTGTGAGATATCATAATTATATAAAGGAAAGCATAATAATAAGCAAGCATCAGATTATCACATGCACATCACCCATTCCCTAACATACACCACACAATCAACACAACCAATATCCAAACACAACAACAAATACAACCAAAATGCAATGCAATGAGACTCACAACTTGACTCAATGCATGTGGTACCATTCTGTTCCTATTTCAGAACCAAATCCTTTTTCAGAATCATAATTCCCATCAGAATTTCTATTACGTCGTTCACACCCCACACGGGCACACGACCTCCATGATCGCTCACACCCCACATGGGCACACGATCACCTCAACAATAACAACTACACGATTCTACAACAAAAATCATGATAAGAGACTCACACTCCACATGGGCACACGACTTATCTCACAACTCATGCAATCATGAAATGCATGACAACAACAACATACAATGACCTTCATTTAATCAATGTATCACGCCACTACAGCAACAACAAAACATGCAATATAGTCCAACAACATCGACATACAACATAACAAGCAACTATAAGGCATGTACAATTATGTCACACCACAACATAATGACAATAATGCGCTTAACACCATCATACATCAAAATTATTCAACTTCTAGTACAAAAACCATTTTTATAATAAATTTGGTCGCGTCAGTTTCCTGACGCTTCGAACGGAACTCAAATCGAACACCCGGAACAAAAGTTATTAATTTTTAAATAATTTTAAAAAATGGTCCCAATGTAGCCGGTTACTCAAAATGAGATAACCAGTTACACCCCTTGTAACCATCCACCCTTCGCTACTGCCTAATGGTGTAATCGGTTACCATAATCAGGGTAACCGATTACACCCTCACAAAAATTCCCAGATATTACTTTTAAAAGCAGTGTAACCGGTCACTCCAAAATCTGGTAATCGATTACACTGTGCGCAGAAGCACTTTTCTGCAACTTAATGAAACGAAAAACCACTTTTGTGCGTTAGCAATTTGCAATTCGATTTGTGTTGAGATACAACGATCCAATATCATTATAATTAAATCGAATTTGAATTCTACTTTTGTAACTTTTCATCGCACGTCTTCGCGTTACGCGACATCGATTTGCGTCCTCGCGTTATGATATTTGATCCGTGCACGCTTCGGTTTCCTTTACTTTTCGATTCAATTTTGATGCATGTGTGATTTGATTGTTTTATATCCATTTCTATCCTTTTATCTTCGTTGCATGCTTTGGACAATATTGCGATTTGATTTATTTGTGGTGTTAAGTTACGCCTCGTGCTAGAGTTCACGTCATCACGCTAGAATTCACACCCTATGTTATGCAACTCGCGCCTTTGCATTATGATTCCCACCTTTCATTCTTCAACCACTTTCTCCATCGATTCAAAACCATTTTCAAAACCATCAACCATTTCATTCCAAACCATATCGCAATAAAAATAAAAATGCTTGACCCAACATCACGCCATTTTCCGAAATGAAAATAAAAAAACACTTATTGATTATCTAGCATCTTTTTGCAAATAAGGATGAAAAAGGAACATGGTGTAGGTCATGAGCTCCCGAGGGTTATGATACGAGATGTAGTTCTCGACCATCCGAACACTCGTCATCCTCTAAAAAACTTTCAATGTGTTTGTTGCAAATAATTTTCTTAATAAAATTTGATGAAAAAAGAACGTGGCGTAGACCATAAGATCCTAGAGGTTAGGATACGAGATGTAGTTCTCGACCATTCGAATGCTCTTCGTCCAACCAAAATACCTAAAAGTATCAAACATCATTTCGTGAATAAGATGAAAAAGGAACGTGAAGTAGGTCACAAGCTCCCGAGGGTTAGGGTACGAGATGTAGTTCTCGATCATCCGAATGCTAGCCATCACCTGAAAACAAATATTCAACCTATCAAAATTATTTTTTTCTCGCCCCTGCTCAATCGAAACCTTTTCATAAAAAGAACATTGTTTAGTATGTTCTACCGTGAATACAAACAAACACTTTAATCCTCCAATTACGAGCACAAACAACTTTTAACCGCTAGAGCCCAATCTAAACAATTGTTCAATAAAACAAACTAACCAACACATAGTTTTCTACCCATAACTACGTAGCCTTGAGTTCTCCATCGCACCCGGAGATACGTAGGAGCAAGACCCACAATCTTGTCAGGCACATTAATAAAAAACTTTTTTGCGACCCTTTTCTTTGTTCTTTTTGAACTTTTAATAATTCGAGGAAAGCAAACATTTTTTTTAGCTAACACTTATGCACAAACTTACTAAATGGTTCCTGTTGAGTATAACGGACATAAGGGGTGCTAATACCTTCCCCTTGCGTAATGGACTCTCGAACCCGATTTGGTTGTGACGACCATATCATTGTCGTTTTAAGGGGTTTTATTGATATTTTACCTTTCCCTTTTTGGGAATAAATAAAATTTGGTGGCAAATCTGTTAGTCATCTGTGAGCATGCGATGCGCCCACGAAAGTCATATTTTTCTATATGTGACACATCTTCTAACACACCTATAGGATACTTAACCGATCTATCAGCAAGTTGCAAAGACACATTGGTAGGCTTCATGTCTCCCATATCCAACTTCTTACACACAGATAAAGGTATTAGGCTAACACTAGCCCCTAAATCACATAGAGATCTCTCAAAGTTCATGATACCTATATGACAAGGGATAAAGAAACATCCAGGATCTTTGAGCTTAGGGATAACCATGTTTTGAATCACGACACTACTATCAAGGGTCATGGCCATGACTTCATGGTCCTCAAGCTTTCTCTTATTTGAAAGGATCTCTTTCAAGAACTTGTCATATGAGGGCATTTGGGTTAGTACCTCGGTGAAATACACATTGAGGTTGATTCTCTTGAGAAGTTCCAAAAAATTTTTGGATTTGGCCTCCACTTTGGCTTTCCAAGCCTTTGTGGGAAAGGAACAATAGGTTTGTAGGGAGGAGGAGCAACATAGGGTGCATCCTTCTCAACCTCTTTAACAAACTCCTTTTCAGAAGGTGTTGGCACACTAACTTCAACCTCTCTCTCTCTCTCTCTCTCTCTCTCTCTCTCTCTCTCTCTCTCTTTAGAACTATCCACTTTCTTACCACTACGGGTTGTCACAATATTCAAATTTCCCTTAGGATTTTGTTCGAGCTACCCCATAAATGATCTGGGAGGGACAAAAGAAGCGGCTTGTTGTTGCGCCACTTGGGAGATTTGAGTCTCCAATATTTTGGTGTGAGTGACAACATTATCAACCTTGGTGTTCAATTGCATAAGCACCTCATGGATATGAGGTTTTGATTTCAAAACTCATCGTTTTGACGAGCACAAACAACTTTTAACCGCTAGAGCCCAATCTAAACAATTGTTCAATAAAACAAACTAACCAACACATAGTTTTCTACCCATAACTACGTAGCCTTGAGTTCTCCATCGCACCCGGAGATACGTAGGAGCAAGACCCACAATCTTGTCAGGCACATTAATAAAAAACTTTTTTGCGACCCTTTTCTTTGTTCTTTTTGAACTTTTAATAATTCGAGGAAAGCAAACATTTTTTTTAGCTAACACTTATGCACAAACTTACTAAATGGTTCCTATTGAGTATAACGGACATAAGGGGTGCTAATACCTTCCCCTTGCGTAATGGACTCTCGAACCCGATTTGGTTGTGACGACCATATCATTGTCGTTTTAAGGGGTTTTATTGATATTTTACCTTTCCCTTTTTGGGAATAAATAAAATTTGGTGGCAAATCTGTTAGTCATCTGTGAGCATGCGATGCGCCCACGAAAGTCATATTTTTCTATATGTGACACATCTTCTAACACACCTATAGGATACTTAACCGATCTATCAGCAAGTTGCAAAGACACATTGGTAGGCTTCATGTCTCCCATATCCAACTTCTTACACACAGATAAAGGTATTAGGCTAACACTAGCCCCTAAATCACATAGAGATCTCTCAAAGTTCATGATACCTATATGACAAGGGATAAAGAAACATCCAGGATCTTTGAGCTTAGGGATAACCATGTTTTGAATCACGACACTACTATCAAGGGTCATGGCCATGACTTCATGGTCCTCAAGCTTTCTCTTATTTGAAAGGATCTCTTTCAAGAACTTGTCATATGAGGGCATTTGGGTTAGTACCTCGGTGAAATACACATTGAGGTTGATTCTCTTGAGAAGTTCCAAAAAATTTTTGGATTTGGCCTCCACTTTGGCTTTCCAAGCCTTTGTGGGAAAGGAACAATAGGTTTGTAGGGAGGAGGAACAACATAGGGTGCATCCTTCTCAACCTCTTTAACAAACTCCTTTTCAGAAGGTGTTGGCACACTAACTTCAACCTCTCTCTCTCTCTCTCTCTCTCTCTCTCTTTAGAACTATCCACTTTCTTACCACTACGGGTTGTCACGATATTCAAATTTCCCTTAGGATTTTGTTCGAGCTGCCCCATAAATGATCTGGGAGGGACAAAAGAAGCGGCTTGTTGTTGCGCCACTTGGGAGATTTGAGTCTCTAATATTTTGGTGTGAGTGACAACATTATCAACCTTGGTGTTCAATTGCCTAAGCACCTCATGGATATGAGGTTTTGATTTCTAAACTCATCGTTTTGACGAGCACAAACAACTTTTAACTGCTAGAGCCCAATCTAAACAATTGTTCAATAAAACAAACTAACCAACACATAGTTTTCTACCCATAACTACGTAGCCTTGAGTTCTCCATCGCACCCGGAGATACGTAGGAGCAAGACCCACAATCTTGTCAGGCACATTAATAAAAAACTTTTTTGCGACCCTTTTCTTTGTTCTTTTTGAACTTTTAATAATTCGAGGAAAGCAAACATTTTTTTTAGCTAACACTTATGCACAAACTTACTAAATGGTTCCTGTTGAGTATAACGGACATAAGGGGTGCTAATACCTTCCCCTTGCGTAATGGACTCTCGAACCCGATTTGGTTGTGACGACCATATCATTGTCGTTTTAAGGGGTTTTATTGATATTTTACCTTTCCCTTTTTGGGAATAAATAAAATTTGGTGGCAAATCTGTTAGTCATCTGTGAGCATGCGATGCGCCCACGAAAGTCATATTTTTCTATATGTGACACATCTTCTAACACACCTATAGGATACTTAACCGATCTATCAGCAAGTTGCAAAGACACATTGGTAGGCTTCATGTCTCCCATATCCAACTTCTTACACACAGATAAAGGCATTAGGCTAACACTAGCCCCTAAATCACATAGAGATCTCTCAAAGTTCATGATACCTATATGACAAGGGATAAAGAAACATCCAGGATCTTTGAGCTTAGGGATAACCATGTTTTGAATCACGACACTACTATCAAGGGTCATGGCCATGACTTCATGGTCCTCAAGCTTTCTCTTATTTGAAAGGATCTCTTTCAAGAACTTGTCATATGAGGGCATTTGGGTTAGTACCTCGGTGAAATACACATTGAGGTTGATTCTCTTGAGAAGTTCCAAAAACTTTTTGGATTTGACCTCCACTTTGGCTTTCCAAGCCTTTGTGGGAAAGGAACAATAGGTTTGTAGGGAGGAGGAGCAACATAGGGTGCATCCTTCTCAACCTCTTTAACAAACTCCTTTTCAGAAGGTGTTGGCACACTAACTTCAACCTCTCTCTCTCTCTCTCTCTCTCTCTCTCTCTCTCTCTTTAGAACTATCCACTTTCTTACCACTACGGGTTGTCATGATATTCAAATTTCCCTTAGGATTTTGTTCGAGCTGCCCCATAAATGATCTGGGAGGGACAAAAGAAGCGGCTTGTTGTTGCGCCACTTGGGAGATTTGAGTCTCTAATATTTTGGTGTGAGTGACAACATTATCAACCTTGGTGTTCAATTGCCTAAGCACCTCATGGATATGAGGTTTTGATTTCTAAACTCATCGTTTTGACGAGCACAAACAACTTTTAACCGCTAGAGCCCAATCTAAACAATTGTTCAATAAAACAAACTAACCAACACATAGTTTTCTACCCATAACTACGTAGCCTTGAGTTCTCCATCGCACCCGGAGATACGTAGGAGCAAGACCCACAATCTTGTCAGGCACATTAATAAAAAACTTTTTTGCGACCCTTTTCTTTGTTCTTTTTGAACTTTTAATAATTCGAGGAAAGCAAACATTTTTTTTAGCTAACACTTATGCACAAACTTACTAAATGGTTCCTGTTGAGTATAACGGACATAAGGGGTGCTAATACCTTCCCCTTGCGTAATGGACTCTCGAACCCGATTTGGTTGTGACGACCATATCATTGTCGTTTTAAGGGGTTTTATTGATATTTTACCTTTCCCTTTTTGGGAATAAATAAAATTTGGTGGCAAATCTGTTAGTCATCTGTGAGCATGCGATGCGCCCACGAAAGTCATATTTTTCTATATGTGACACATCTTCTAACACACCTATAGGATACTTAACCGATCTATCAGCAAGTTGCAAAGACACATTGGTAGGCTTCATGTCTCCCATATCCAACTTCTTTCACACAGATAAAGGCATTAGGCTAACACTAGCCCCTAAATCACATAGAGATCTCTCAAAGTTCATGATACCTATATGACAAGGGATAAAGAAACATCCAGGATCTTTGAGCTTAGGGATAACCATGTTTTGAATCACGACACTACTATCAAGGGTCATGGCCATGACTTCATGGTCCTCAAGCTTTCTCTTATTTGAAAGGATCTCTTTCAAGAACTTGTCATATGAGGGCATTTGGGTTAGTACCTCGGTGAAATACACATTGAGGTTGATTCTCTTGAGAAGTTCCAAAAACTTTTTGGATTTGGCCTCCACTTTGGCTTTCCAAGCCTTTGTGGGAAAGGAACAATAGGTTTGTAGGGAGGAGGAGCAACATAGGGTGCATCCTTCTCAACCTCTTTAACAAACTCCTTTTCAGAAGGTGTTGGCACACTAACTTCAACCTCTCTCTCTCTCTCTCTCTCTCTCTCTCTCTCTCTCTCTCTCTCTCTCTCTCTTTAGAACTATCCACTTTCTTACCACTACGGGTTGTCACGATATTCAAATTTCCCTTAGGATTTTGTTCGAGCTGCCCCATAAATGATCTGGGAGGGACAAAAGAAGCGGCTTGTTGTTGCGCCACTTGGGAGATTTGAGTCTCTAATATTTTGGTGTGAGTGACAACATTATCAACCTTGGTGTTCAATTGCCTAAGCACCTCATGGATATGAGGTTTTGATTTCTAAACTCATCGTTTTGACGGGTTTGTGTCAAAACCAAATCTTCCATCAAAAGTTCAAGATTAGACTTTTTAGGCTCGTGTTTTGTGGCTTTTTCGAAACCCGGAGGTCCCATGGCATGTTAGGGGTTGTTGTTATTATAAGATAAGTTGGGGTGGTCATGCCACGGATTGTAGGTGTTGGAGTAATGATTGTTCCTTTGGCTATTGTTCACAAAGTTGGCATTCTCTTGGGTGGATCCTCCTGTGATGATCATTTAAAAATCTCTATCGATATGCCCATTAACTCCGCATATCTCACAGTAGAGTATAACGGGGGAAACCGAAGCAATATGGGCTAGAATAGTAGGCGTGGAAGGAGAGATGCTTAGGCTATATATCTTTTTGCAAAGAGCATCCACCTTAGCGTCATATGATTAAACACATTAACCTCATACATACCACCAATTTTAGGAGTAGACTTAACAGCAACTTATCGCACACTTCCCCATGAGTGGTGGTTTTTGGCCATATCTTCTATCAAATCATATGCTACATCTTGAGGACTATTCATTAGGGCTCCGCCGAAAGCCGCTTCTAAGGTCATCTTTTTGGAGTAAAGGAGACCATTGTAAAAGGTATGGGTAATCATCCACTTCCCAAGCACATGGAAATGGCATAGTCTTAGAAAATCTTTATAACGCTCCCACACGTCAAACAAGGATTGTCCATCTTATTGCCTAAAGTTGTTGAACTCATTCCTAACCTGGGGCATTTTACTTGGCAGAAAGTATGGCGAAGTAATAAAATAGATATCGAACCACAGAGACCAATAGTTTAAGTACCAAATTATTATCCAATTAGTGTATATCCAGAGAAATCAAAATAAGGGATTTTAGTAAACAGTTAAAAAAAATTTAAATAGAAGCAGCTTAACAGAAAAATCACTTAAATATCAAATTGGGGCAACATGACCCGAGGTTATAGTTCATGTTTATAACACAATCATATGATCCTTGTTACACCTATTGCGGGTCTTTTGTATAAATTATAGAAAATAGTTGGACACTACTTGCTTTCTCTAGCGCATTGCCCTATCAACGGCGAAAAATGCGTCGGCTTTCACATCGTCCAGATTATTATTCGATGAGTCATTACTTTTGTCTAGCTTAAAGTTTTCTAAAACTCCTCTACCGACTTTCGCAACGTCCGAATTATGTTGTTTAAAAATTTGCGCTCCGGTATTGACACATCCTTTCAGACTACTGTCGATGCTTGAGAACCACTTACTTTCGTAACGAAGTTGGAATGCATGAACTAAGATTATAAAATAAGTTTATTTAAAATTCTCGCAATAGATAGTAACAGATCATACGATAGGTCATGAAACAATCCCCATAACCCCTAGTCCCTAGGAAACTACTCACTCATGGTGAGGGCAAACACAATCACACAGGTATTCATCATCAAACTCATATCAATCAAACAAATCAGATGAACAATGTCAAAAGAATGAATAGAAAACTTGAATGATGAAATAATATTGTTCCACAAATTATTCCCTTGGAGACTTGAGTTACAAAGAAAAATAGAAAACTAGAAACTTAGAAACTATGAATGAATAACAAAAGTTGGGAACCCTAAACTCATAACATGCTATGAGTTTTATAGGGAAATAATAAAAGTGCTAAAAATATTTGATTTAATGCAAAATATTCAGATTTAATACAGATCCAATCATGCCTAAGAGCCACAATTAAGAGTGCTTCATCTTATTGATGGAAGCAAACAAATCTTTGACTTTTCTCTCGCCACCCTGCTACAGCCTGTAGATACTACTACATGTCACGGTGAGAATCGGATATCAAGCTATTGAATTAACTTGAATCACAAATCATAATTCACCACCGAACTTTGATTTATCCAAAGGAAAGGGTAAAGACCGAAAGCCCTAATTGCAATGCAAAGCAATGCAAGAGATCTAAGGTTCGGGGGTTGGTTATACCCAGGGAAGGTGTTAGTATCCTAGATATCTGTAGTACTCTACAGAAACCTTTTGTTTTAATGTGTTATCTATTTTGTTTGTTAAGGAGAAAAACTAAAGTCCTAGGGGTATCTACACTAAGTGTGCTCGCCAAGACAACACATCTCGTGCCTACATATCTTGTCGAAAAGAATCAGAGCACTCGTAGTTCCCCTTAATAAGGGTAAACAAAGTTTGTTGAATGGTTTAGGAGAAGAGACAACACTACAACAAAAGTAAGTTATAACATCGCACCTTAGACAGCGCTTTAATACAAAAGCGCTGCTATAAGTTAAAAACAAGGAAACTAGCCATTTAAAAAAGTAAAAGCGCAAAAAAATATAAGACCTTAGACAGCGCTTTGGTCAAAAGCGCTTTATAAGGTCTTATTAATTTTAAAAAAAAATTAAAGGAAAATATTAGACAGCGCTTACCTTAAAAGCGCTGTCTAAGGTCTTAAAAATTAAAAAAAAATAAAATCAAAAGCGCTGTCTAAGGCCAACCTTAGAAAGCGCTTTGAAAAGCGCTGTCTAAGATCCACCTTAGAAAGCGCTTTTATGACAAGCGCTGTCTAAGGTCTAATAAAATTAAAATATATGAATAGTCAGTATTCATTTTCATATTTCCGCTCTTTCTTCTCCCCTGCATGCGAACAGAGCTCAAAACCCTTGCGAACGAAAAACCTTCACCGTCAACCGTCCTCCACCGTGTCGTCGTTCGTTGTTGCCATCGTTGCATTGCCGTCCGTCCGTTTCTGCTCACTGCCGTCGTTTTCGTTTCTGCTCATTGCCGTCGTCGTTCGTTTCTCTTTCTGCTCTTTGATACATTTCGTTCTTGCATTGCCATTGTTACCGTCGTTAAAGGTACGTCGTTGTTGTGAAGAATAGGGTTTTGTTGCTTTACATTGTTGTTGTAGGGTTTTGTTGCTTTACAATGTTGTAGTGAATGATTATGTTTGGTGAGTTTTGTTAATGAAGTTATGTTGTTCTGTTTTATTAATGAAGTTTTGTAGTGAATGAGTATGTTTGAAGTGTTGTTAATGAAGTTTTGTAGTGAATGAGTATGTTTGATGAAATCTTCTAAAAAAATCTAAAAAACTCTTAAAATTGATGGAGTTTTGTTAAAATTGATGGAAATAGTTTAGTTTAGTTTTATTTTTTCCACCTCTTAAATCTTCTAAAAAACTCTTAAAATTGATGGAAATGTCCTCTGAATTTTAGAATTCAAAGCTTGTTTTTGAAGCCTCAAAATTCTAGAATTTGAGATGGTTGAGTTAATAAACAAATATAATGAACATAAACATTTCACTAAAACATAAGAAATTCAACCAGTTACATATCAAACACTATCAAACTTGTTCATTTCTTGATTAATATGGTTGAATTAATGTTATTTTGTTGACCTTAATAAGTAGGAAAACCATGGATAAAAAATGGATGGATGTCGATCGATTGTCCAAAGAGTACGAGAATGGGGTATTGGATTTCGTTAAGTTTGCTGTTCAACACGCTGACGCTGAAGAGCTCAATCGAATAAAATGTCCTTGCTTGGGTTGTTGTTATGTGGGTAGGGTTGACGCAGATGGATTGAAATCGCATTTACTGATGAATGGAATTGATCGAAGTTATAAGTGTTGGATACATCATGGGGATAAAATTAACGAGAATGTTGAACCGACGGGGAAAAGTAATACGACCTATGCTTCAGATGATAAAGACACGGAAACATACGATTGTGATCGAGTCGAAGAGATTGCAGAAGCAGTTGTAGAAGATCTTCATGATTGTCCTGAAATGTTTGAGAGGTTGGTAAGCGATGCAGAGAAACCGCTCTATCAAGGTTGCACTAAATTCACAAGACTGTCTGCGGTATTGAAGTTGTACAACTTAAAGGCGGGCAATGGATGGTCGGATAAAAGTTTCACAGAGTTGTTGGCCCTTTTGAGAGAAATGCTACCGGAGGATAATGTTCTTCCCAATCGAACCTATGAGGCCAAAAAAATGTTGTGTTCTATTGGCATGAGCTATGATAAGATACATGTTTGTCCAAACGATTGCGTTTTATTTCGAAACGAATATGCATCGTTAACTGAGTGCCTTAAATGCGGTTTGTCTCGATATAAGAAAAAATTGTCTCCAGCCAAGGTCTTATGGTATTTTCCTATAATACCGAGATTTAGGCGCTTGTTTCGTAGTGAAACCGATGCAAGACACCTGACTTGGCATGCAGATGAAAGAATTATTGATGGAAAGTTGCGACATCCGGCTGATTCACCACAGTGGTCGAAAATTGATAATGATTATCCTGACTTTGGAGAAGAAGCAAGAAACCTTCGCTTGGCATTATCTACTGATGGAATGAACCCGCATGGTCTTCAAAGTATCTCACATACCACATGGCATGTGATTCTTATGATTTATAACCTACCTCCGTCGCTATGCATGAAGCATAAGTACATGATGTTATCTATGTTAATCTCTGGGCCTAAACAACCAGGGAATGACATAGATGTATACTTGACACCTTTGATCGAAGATTTAAAGATATTGTGGGAGAACGGTGTGGAGGTTTATGATGGATATAGGAAAGAAAGTTTCAATTTGAGGGCGATGTTGTTTGGCACAATTAATGATTTTCCAGCTTACGGGAATCTATCAGGGTACAGCATAAAAGGTGAAAAAGCGTGTCCTATTTGTGAAGATAAAACAGTTTCGAAGCGATTGGAGTTTGGTCATAAAAATGTCTTTCTCGGTCATCGTAGATTCTTAAATGCCAAACATAACTACCGTGGGTGGAGACAAGAATTCAATGGAGACATCGAACAAGGTAGAGCTCCACCTATGTTGTCAGGTGACCAAGTTTTTAAAAAGGTGAAAGATATGCGTACTGAGTTTGGCAAACCTTTTGCACATAAGGTTGTCAAAGGTGGGTGGAAAAAGAGGTCGATATTTTTTGAATTGCCATATTGGAAGTCTTTGTATGTGAGACATTTTCTCGATGTTATGCATATTGAGAAAAATGTATTTGAAAGTGTTATTGGTACGTTACTCAATATAAAAGGAAAGACTAAGGATGGCCTTAAAGCAAGAAAAGACTTGGAAGCGATGGGGATTAGACCTGAATTAGCACCCGTGAAGAAAGGAAGACGAACATATCTACCACCTGCTGCTTTTACTCTGTCTAGAAAGGAGAAGAAAATATTGTGTAAGTTTCTGAGTGGAGTTAAAGTTCTAGAAGGATACTCTTCAGATGTCAGAAGACTTGTGTCTATGAAAGACCTCACGTTGAAGAGTTTAAAGACACACGACTGCCATGTTATAATGGAACACTTTCTACCAATAGGTATACGTTCTATTTTGCCAGTGAAAGTAAGAAGCGCCATAACTAATTTGTGTTTTTTCTTTAGGTCAATTTGTAGTAAGGTAATCGATCCCGATATCTTACCAACACTACAAAAAGAGATAGTTATTACATTGTGTGAGCTTGAAATGTATTTTCCTCCCTCTTTTTTTGACATAATGGTACATCTAGTTGTTCATCTTGTGAAAGAGACACAGTTGTGTGGACCAGCTTATATGAGATGGATGTACCCTGCTGAACGTTATATGAAAATATTAAAAGGGTACGTGAAAAGCCGAAGTCGACCAGAGGGGTGTATTGTTGAACGATACATTGTTGAAGAAGCGGTTGAGTTTTGTACTGAATATTTGTCCAATGTTCAGTCGATTGGACTCCCCAAAGCTCATATTTTTGAAAAAAAGGATGGTAAAAAATTAATTGGAAATAAAATTGTGACAGTATCAAGGGATGAACGGGATCAAGTGCATTTGTATGTTCTGCACAATGATAATGAGGTTGAGCCATATGTTGAGATGCACAAGGATGTACTCCGAAGGTTAAATCAGAACAGAAATGAAAATTGGATAGTACGAGAGCACAATCAAAGTTTCATACAATGGTTAAAGGATCATATTTATTCGAAGCGCTCTTCAGATCCTGCTTCAGTAACAGAAAGGTTGAGATGTTTGGCATATGGTCCAAGTTTGCATGTGTATTCTCATAGCGCATACGCAATTAATGGATACACATTTTATACCAAAGACCAAGACGATAAAAGTACTATGCAAAATAGTGGTGTCACCGTCCTAGCTGAAGCAATGCACATATCAAGTATGAAGGACTTAAACCCCAAATATGAAAATCTGTCATATTTTGGAGTTATTGAGCACATTTGGGTGTTTGATTACGAGAAGTTTCAGATTCCAATCTTTGGTTGCAACTGGGTAAATAGTAGTGGCATACGAATGGATAAGTCTGGATTTTTGCAAGTGGATCTTAATAGGGTGGGGTACAAAGATGAGCCTTTTATTCTAGCATCTCAAGCTAGACAAGTGTTCTATGTCACTGACCCGACGACTACGAAATGGTCTATAGTGCTTCTATCTAACAAAGTGGTTGATGATAGCGGTGTAGATCAATGTAATATTGATGTTGAGAATGAGTCATGCATTAGACGGGATGAGTTGAATACAAATGATCAAGATAAGGATCTTATAGCGGATGAGTCATATATCAGAAATGACCATAACGAGGGAATTTGGATCCATTCATCCGTCCGCATTGCTAAGACACAAGTAATTCATATTCCAACCAAGAAAAGAAAGAGATGTTAGTGAAAGAGGTAAAATTTGTTATATACTTGATTTCTTTATTATATTTGTTATATGTTATGTCATATTTGTTATATATTAGTGAAAGAGCATTTTATTTTCATTTTTTACATGGTAATGTTATTTAGACTCCAACAAGATCCAAAACAAAGGATAAGCGGATTCCGGAGCATACCGAGTCCGTTGTTTCAAAAAAACAGGTACATTACAATTATATGATATTTATGCATAGAAAATGTTAAATTGGATATCTTATACTTCATCTAACAAATTATATGATATATAGCTGTTAATCTTACACTTGTTTAATCTTACAGTGGACATTGGTTGTTGGTCGCAATTAACCACAGCGGAGAGTCAACCCCATTATTACATGGAATTATGTGAAGGTATATTAATTATCACATGTTTTATTATATTAGTGATGCTACTTGATAAAACTTAGGATTTATCCATATTTTCTTTTAATTGAATTACAATCTTTGTGTTTTCAGGACCTATAATGTAGATTTGAAGCAATGCTTTGGTTGAATGCAAAAGTATTAGTATAAGTAATATGTGCATTTGTAGAAAAAATGTAATGATTTGTAATTATAAATAGGTGTATATATAATTTTGGTTTGTAATTTTAAATATATATATTGGTTTGAATTGCCAATTGTTTTGCATATATAATTTTGGTGTAAATTGCCAATTTCTGAAAAAAATTGCTGGTTGAAAAACAGGTAAAATTCTGGTTGAAAAAACCTGGTAAAAATTGTGGTTTAAAAAAATTTATATAAAATTTTTCGTATACCTTAGACAGCGCTTATGGAGAAAGCGCTGTCTAAGGTAGGGATTAGACAGCGCTTTTGTAAAAAGCGCTGTCTAAGGTAGGGCTTAGAAAGCGCTTATGACAAAAGCGCTGTCTAAGGTATACCTAGAAAAATTCAAAAAGGTTGACCTTAGACAGCGCTTTCACCAAAACCGATGTCTAAGGTATACCAAAAAAATGTCAAAAAAGGTGAGGCTTAGAAAGCGATTTTTCCAAAAGCGATGTCTAAGGTGTACCTTATAATGTCAAAAAGCGCTGTCTAAAGGTACCATAGACAGCGTTTTTCATTAAATAGACCCCCCTTTAGACAGCGCTTTTGGTATTACCCAAAGCGCTGTCTAAACCTATAGCAGCGCTGGTTTATACAGCGCTTAAAAGCGCTGTCTAAGGGCAAAAAAAGCGCTGTCTAAGGTCTTTTTTGTGGTAGTGCAAGTCGTCATCTTAAGGGAAAACTCAACTGAAACCGCCACAAACACGTGGAAGATGGATCTTGCTTCGTGTTAAGTGAAAGGCTCTGACTCGGATATCGGATCGACGAGTATGCCACATACCTCTCTCAAGTGGAAAAAATCTACAACTTTCTTAGCTATATCATGGGGTAGGAGATTTACATCTCAACTAGGGGTGACTCATGTCTAATTCTCTCATGGGAGAAAAAGGGGAGACTAACTGTGAGTTGTCTAAGTTAAACATCCTAAGGAAAACTATCCTAAGGAAAACTATCTTAAGGGAAATGTCTTAAAAGGATTAAGCTAAGAAAAGAGAAGTCTAAACTATCTAGAAGATGAGTACAGAGTCAACAAGTTAACTTTCCTTTGGAATTCAAGCATAGGAAATCCTGGAGATTTAAAAAATACATGTGAGCCTTAAATAAGATAGGCGTCAGGGGGATAATGCACAATGAGTAAGCAGCAAGGCCTCACACATCAAAATCGAGATCATGGACAAACAGCATCATATATACCCCAAGCAAAAAGCAAGGCATGTGGTCAACTCACAAGACAAAGCATCATGAGTGAATTAAAAGATACACAAAAATCGTATGTCTAAAAGATAATTACAATGGAATATTTTTTTAGATTTTTTTTATGAATATAAAAAAGAAACAGAAAATGAATAAATATATTTTTTTGAATTTTTCTTAATAGTGGTCAAGTGACTAATAAATAATAAGAAGCAGAAAATTAAAACGCTTTTTTTTATATATAAAAACAACAATGGGTAAAATAAACAAACAAAACATGTATGTTCAGTTAGAGAAGACTTAAACTCAATCATTAAACTAATAAGACAAAAAACAAATGGATAAGCATCACATTTACTTTTTTAGAACAAAACCACTCATGCACACGTTTACTGTACGATAAAGGCTACATCGTGTTACGTGCTATCACATACACACACGCACTGGAATGCTGCCTGTACAAACAAACGCCACGCAAGACTCGTTTGCTAAAAGGTAATGCACACAATCTTGTAAGGATCAAGCACACTCAACGTCATTTTCATTTAAGAAGAACAAATGGTTATGATATGAAAAACACATAGCCTTCAAAACAACTCAAGAGTTTTCTGGATTTAGGACAAACTACTGAAAATAATAACCAAAGGCAAGTCAAAGTAAATCAAGTCAAACCAAAAGAAATCAAATCTCTTTCTTCCTATCGTTCACACATTTCTATCTACGTCGAAATAACGAGCTTGCATGCACCACGTGAAACAAGTAACCCCCACACCAAAAACACGACATAACATGCTAACCTCACCAAGAAACATGGTGCAACAACGCGATATTCGTATGCAACCGACAACGTACGCAACTGATAGCTGAATAAAGAACATCATATGCCTAAGTACGATCGAAATGAACGTCAGCAAGCCATGCTACGTATGAGGGTGGTGTCAACAAAGAGAAACAAAACATGATGCGCATAATAAACAAAAAAGGCATTCAAACCGTCTGCATGCTAACCATGATCATAACAGTTTATATGCAGCAACAACACTAACATTCTCATGGAAACAAAGGTGGTAACAATCACAAGAGATTAAGGGGAGGAGAAAACATACACTTACCTCTGCTGCAACGTATGAACACTATGGTTGAGCTGGAAATGCCGTGACCGTCAAAGTGAGTTGTTCTGTTGAACTTGTTGAAGCAAGTGTGTGGTTTGGTTGTCGTGAGGCAAAGGTGAGTTTTTTTTTAGAAGGTGGTAAAGTTGTCATAAAGGAGTGATGGTGTCTTAGGATCATGGTTGTCAAGATCTCGATCTAGATCTTAAAATCTTACGATTTTGCGATCTCACTCACCCTCAACGATCCCGATCCTAAGTAGAATCGCGTGTTATAGTCAAATAATGAAAAAAAATTGTAAAACCATTGATTTTGTGCGTTCTTGGCCATTTCCGGCCACGATCAGTCGTTTTTCGGCCACACTTGCCATTTTCCGGCCACCACCATTACAAGCTGAGAAGGTTGACAAGATGCCGTGACGCAACAATTATGGTTCGGCAGTGGCGATTTTCCCACAAATACACTTACCTACCAAAATATCATGTAAAAAAACTTCAAATATTTAGTTAAATTTTTTCATTTTAGTAATATCTTCTGATTTTTGTTCCAATCTTATATTTTACAATCTTATTACCCTCTCTATATCTCACAAAAATAATTGGGTAGGATCTTCCGATCTTATTTACGATCTTATGTTTTACGATTTTACTATGCCCTCCCGATCTTAAGTAAGATCCCGATCTTGACAACCTTGCTTAGGATTAATGGTTGAGGAAGGTCTGTTGAATAGGAATGAAGTTGATGAACAAGCTATGAAGCACGGACTCCGACACGGCCACCAAGACACGACACGACACGGACACTCCGACACCGATAATATTAAAAAATAAGACACTGACACCGCTATATATAAGAGAGTATTTAAGCTTTAATTATCTATCTATAATTCAATAAGTTGAAAATATTCTAATCAAAATTAATGTCTTTAATAATACACTGTTAACAATTTTAAATTTGTGTGAGATTTGTCCATAATATGTATAAAAGTGTGTTGAAACAAAGAAAAAAACAAATTTTTGTTTAAAACAATTGTCTAAATTGTCAAACATATGTGTTATGAGTGTCGTATGGGTGTCAACCATTGATTCGAAGAGTGTCAAAACAAAGAAATAAAACCATTTTTTTAGTGGACACTTGTCTGACTTTTCCGACACTTCTTTGACTTTTCCGACACATGTCGTACGAGTGTCATACAAGTGTCGGACATCGACGCGTGTCGGACACCGCGACACGCCTATTCCTAGAGGTGTCCGTGCTTCGTAGTGCACAAGGTGAAGAGTGAAGTATCGTGAGGATAGTGATGGTAATGGAAATGTTTTACTTGCAGCAAGGATAGATGGTGATGGGAATGTATATTGGTCGCAAGAAAGATGGTGATGGAATGTTTAATAACAACAAGAAAAATGAATGATAGATGATGTTTAATACGATTGTGAGAATTATTGAAAATAATTTTCTGATTCATTGAAATGACAGAAAAGTGCTTTTATACAATACAGTAAGCTAACTAACTATCATATGTCTAACTACCTTCTAACAGAATATTAAACTAATCTAACCAAATAATAACCATGGTTAACTTAGTAAAGAACTATTTACAATGAGGCCCAATACCCTCCCTCAAGCTAGAGAGTACAGATTGTGCACTCCAAGCTTGGAAAGTAGAAAACCGAATGGCTGAGGATCCAATGGTTTCGTTAAAATGTCAGCCAGCTGCGCAGAACTAGGAATCAGGAGCAGATGAAAGAGACCAGCTTGAAGCTTCTCGCGCACCACGTGACAGTCAATATCAATATGTTTAGTGTGCTCATGGAAGCTAGCATTAGCAGCAATGTGACATGCTGACTGACTGTCACAGTAAAGGAGAGCAGGCGTGATAAATGGGACACGAAGATCCTGTAGAAGAAAAGTCAACCACTGAATTTCACAAATAGTAGAAGCAAAAGTATGATACTCCGCCTCAGACGAAGACCGTGAAACAGTAGATTGTTTCTTGGAGCGCCATGAAATCAAGGAGTCGCCTAGAAACACACAAAAACCAGTGACTGAACGTCGAGTTTCAACGCAGACAGCCCAGTTTGAATCGCTAAATGCCTTCAATTAAAGGGAAGAAGATGCAGGACAGGCCTTGACCAGGGGCTTGTTTGATGTAACGCAATACACGAGAGGCAGCTTGCATATGGATCTCTGTAGGAGCAGCTATGTATTGACTTAGTTACTGAATGGCAAAGCTAATGTCAGGGCGAGTAGTAGTGAGATAGAGGAGTTTGCCAATCATGCGACGGTAAATGCTAGGATCGACAAATGGTGCGGCGTCTAAAAGGGACTTAGAAGGCTTAACCATAGGTGTGGACGTGGGTTTAGCACCTAACATACCAGAATCATCCAATAAATCCAGAGCATATTTCCGTTGATACAGAGATATACCGGATTGTGAGCGAGCCACTTCCAAACCAAGAAAGTATTTGAGAGTACCAAGATCTTTAATAGTGAATGCAGAATCTAACTGAGTCTTGACAGCAGAAATTTCAACTAAATCATTTCCTGCTAAGATAAGGTCATCCACATAAATGAGGAGAGCAGTGAAAGAAGTGCCATTGGAATGTGTGAAAAGAGAATGATCAGCCTGAGATTGAACATAACCAATGGAAACCAAGAGAGAGGAGAGCTTAGCAAACCATTGTCTGCTTGCCTGCTTAAGACCATATAAAGACTTTAGAAGTCGACATACTTTGTTGGGTTTGTTTGGAGAATATCCAAGAGGAAGCTGCAAGTATACTTCTTCATCCAATTCCCCGTGTAAGAAAGCATTGTTTACATCTAACTGGTGGAGATGCCAAGCTTGGGAAGCTGTAATAGCTAGTAAGAGTCGAACAGTGGTCATTTTGGCAACCGAGGAAAATGTATCAAGAAAATCGATGCCCTCAATTTGTGTATAGCCTTTAGAAACAAGACGAGCTTTGTAACGCTCAATGGAGCCATCAGCTCGATGCTTAATTCGGTACACCCATCTGCAATCGATAGCAGTCTTGCCAATGGGAAGATTAGTTAACTCCCAAATGTGATTCTGTTCTAAAGCTCGCAATTCAGCAGTCATGGCTTGATTCCAACAATCATGCTTAGAAGCTTAACTATAAGTTGATGGTTCCTTTTGAGCAGAAATAGAAAGAGCAAAAATCTTGTGAGATGGTTGAAGTTTGTCATATCCTAAATAGGAGTGAATAGGATAAAGAGTGGAGGCAGTGGTGACGGCAGAATTACAAATGTAATCATTGAGATGTGAAGGTGGTTTATGTGGTAAGATGGAACGTCTAATAGGAGGAGGAGAGTTTTGATTAGGCAGGGTGTGAGATTCATTAGAAGGGACATAGGATAATGGTGTAGGTGACGGTAAAGATGACGGTGATGGATTAGGATGGGTAGGTAAAGATGCATGGGAATGATGGACGGGAGTCTCAAAAATTGTTAAATCATAGGATGTATGAGTAGGTGTTGTTGTAGATACGGGGTCGTGAACTATGTAAGGAAAATAATCTTCATAAAAGACAACATGTCTAGAAATGAAGATTTGTCTGGTGTGTAAGTCCAATAAAATGAAGCCCTTAACACCCTATTTATAGCCCAGAAACAAGCTCTTTCTTGCTCGAGGATCAAGCTTAAGTCGACCTTGCTGAAGAGTAGACGCAAATGCTAAGCATCCAAAAACTTTGAGATCTTGTAAATTAGGAACCATACCATGAAGCACCTCAAAGGGTGATTTATTGTCTAAAACAGGGGAAGGCAGCCTGTTAATCAAGTAAACGACATGTTTTACTGCATAGCACCAAAAAACAGTAGGCAATTTGCACTTAAACATTAAAGCTCTTGTAACGTTGAGAATATGCTTGTGCTTGCGTTCAGCCACAACACTTTGCTGAGGGGTCTCAACACAAGTACATTGATGCAGAATACCTTGCTCATAAAAAAAATTGGTCATGAGAAATTCTTGTCCATTGTCAGTCCGGATACACTTCACCTTGACACCAAACTGTGTATTAACCAGGGACAGAAAATTCTTAACAAGTTGCCTTGTTTCAGATTTTGTCTTCATGAGAAATAACCAAGTGTGTCATGTAAAATCATCTACAACAATTAAGAAATAGAAATCACCATGGACAGATGGAATTGCAAGAGGGCCCCAAATGTCCATGTGTATTAGATCAAAAGGAGCAACACTTTTAATAGAACTAAGAGTAAACGGCAGACGATGTTGTTTGGAAAAGTGACAACAATCACAAATTTTATTTAATGAACTATGAATGTAGGACAATTGAGAAAAATTTGTTTTATTACATTGTGTGAAGGATGTCCTAATCGATGATGCCATAGGGCAAAATCAGAAGAAACTATGTGAGTACAAAGAATGGTATTAACATTTGCAGTAAACGCAAGAATATAACTAGGACCTGGATTCAACACATATAGGTTGTGGATAGCTCTAGCATGCCCAATCATCTTCAATGAAGAGATTTCCTGTATATGACAGGAAGTGGAATAAAAAATTAGTTTGCAATTAAGCGAGGAAGCAAGGCGAGATGTGGAAAGCAAGTTGAAACCAAAACCAGGGACAAAAAGAACTCTATGCAAAACTAGAGAACTATTAAACATAACAGTGCCAGAAAAAGTGGCATATGTAGTGGAACCATTAGGCAGGTGTATGGCAATGGGTTTGATTTCATGGTATGAGTAAAATAATGTCAAAGAATGACATATGTGATATGTGGCACCGGTGTCTATAATCCAATGAGAAGAAGAAATACCTTGAGAAGTAGTTGAACTATGGTGAATTGCTGATGTAGTGACATGACTGACTTGGCTATTTCCCGTGGTTGAAATCTCATTCTTGTTCATCAAATCCATAAGTCGATTGTAAAATTCAGAAGTAAGAGTAACAGGTGTATTATTTTGTTGTTGTGGAGTGGGATCAATCTCGTTATCACACGGTTCAGGTTCTGCATTGGCTTGATTAACAGATACCTTCTTGTCCTTGAATTTAAAAGTGGGGGGAAAACCATTCTTGAAGTAGCATTGATCTACGGTGTGCCCGCTTTTTCCACAGAATGAGCAAACTTTGGCAGCATTGTTGGAATTTCCTCTACCATGAAAATGAGACTTGTCACGAACTTGACCTTGTGGAGAAAATCCCCTAGCTTGACCACTGTTAATACCTTTAGAATGTGCCATGAGAGCCTTAGGAGCTTCACCTAGAATGCTACCATTGAGTTCTCTTTCTTGTTGTAAAGTCAAGGAAAAAACTTTGCTAATGGAAGGCAAGGGTTCCATCATCAATATCTGAGTTTTGACAAAATTAAATTGATCATTAAGACCTTTCAGAAAACAAATTACGTATTCCTTATCACGTTGAATTTTCATGGAATTTAGGGCATCACAAGTGCAAGAAAGGATAGGGCGTAAAGTTTCAAGATCTTCCCAGACAACCTTCAAATCAGTACAGTAAAGAACTAACAGTTTTCTCACCTTGTTTCATAGAATGAAGTTCTTGAAGCAAATCAGATAAATGAAAATGATCACCTTTGGAAAATCTAACCTTCAATTCGTTCCAGAGATCCGTCGCATTTTCAACGTTGTCGATGCTTTGTGTAATTTCCGGTATCAACGATGATGCAATCCAAGAAACCACGGTGCCATTGCAATGCTCCCAAGCATCAATAAGAGGATCATCCTCAGAGGGAGGTTTGATCTTTCCGGTAACAAATTTGATCTTGTTCTTCGTGAGTAAAGCTCGTTTCATTTTCTTGCTCCATGAATCATAGTTGTTGTCGTTCATTGGTTGTGAAACCAAGACTGCGCTAGGGTTTTCAGCGGGATGAAGGTAGTAAGGGTTTATGATGAGAAACACTGGATCCTTCGATTTCAAGGATCTATGGCGTGAAGAAGATGCAGCGGATGAATTAGAATCACTACTATCATCCATTGTAAAAAAAACGAGAGAGAAGATTGAAGAAAAAGTGAAGTTTTCAGAAAGGGAGAAGGAGTTTGTGAGGAAAATCAGAGAAGTTTGGGCATTCAGAACAGATTTCTCTGCTCTGATACCATAATACGATTGTGAGAATTATTGGAAATAATCTTCTGATTCATTGAAATGATAGAAAAATGCTTTTATACAATACAGTAAGCTAACTAACTATCATATGTCTAACTATCTTCTAACAGAATATTAAACTAATCTAACCAAATAATAACCATGGTTAACTTAGTAAAGAACTATTTACAATGAGGCCCAATATTTCTAGCCAAAAAAATGAACGATGGATCCTTTTTAGTAGTAAGGAAAATGAACGGTGGGTCCTTTTTAGTAGTAAGGAAAATGAACGATGGGTGATGTTTTCTAGCAGAACTATCCTCCCTTTTTTTTAAAAAACAAAACCTGTTGTATTATTATATTAAAGCCTTTTTCTTTTTGATTGTGACTCATGCCAAATAAGGTCATGAAAACCTGTCACGTGGAAAGCAACTTGGGATGCTCTGTAAAACAAAGATAATAAAAGTATCAAGTTCCTTTCCCTTGTGTAAGTGGCCAAAACACCTATCAAGCATTCAATTTATGACACACTTTCTGATTATCTGCAGCCTCCTCGGGCAAAATACACTTGCTGAACAAGTTTGGATAAAAGTTGAATTCTTCACAAAGTGTCAAAAATTAATTATGAACAGCTGACTTTGGGCAGATTTTGGACAATGTGTAGGTAGCCAACTTTCACAAAAATGGTGTCCTTGGGTAGATATCATGGAAAAGAACAACTTTTTAGTTGAAAGAAAGTGCAAAAAATGCTTGCAAATCCCTCAAAACAGCTCCCCAATTCGTGTCCTCAAACTTGGCCTTCCATTTTTTGTGAATACTTTGGCAACTTGTCTCTACCATAACTTCTTGCTCATGTCACCAATTCTCACAAACTTGGTATCAATGGAAAGCTGAGATTATGGTGAACAACTTTGATGTTGGATGAAAGTTGAATTGAAACTTTGAAACCTATGAAAAATGGCATGGAAGTTTGGCAAAAATGGTTGTTCAAAAAAGACTTAGTAAAATTTTTCTAAGTTATCAAATTCCACCTTTGAAACTTCCTCAATTTTGGAGCATCATAACTTGAGATGTACACATCCAATGGAGGAGTTATAGTAATGGATGGAAATCTTGGAAAGAGCTCTACAACTTTCATGACCAAGGAAAATTGAAATAAAACTCGTATCATGATGAAAAATGCCTTGGAAGATTGGACCACAAAGTTGCCAAAACTTGTCAAGTGAAAAAACCCTAACTTGGTGCCTTCATAACTTGAGTTGTGTGTATCCAATGGAGGAGTTCTAGTACTCAAAAGAAATCTAGAAGAACACTATACAACTTTCATGACCAAGGAAAATTGAAATAAAACTCGTATCATGATGAAAAACGCCTTAGAAGATTGGACCATAAAGTTGCCAAAACTTGTCAAGTGAAACAACCCTAACTTGGTGACTTCATAACTTAAGTTGTGTACATCCAATGGAGGAGTTCTAGTACTCAAAAGAAAGCTAGAAGAACACTCTACAACTTTCATGACTAAAGAAAATTGAAATAAAGCTTGGATCATAGTGAAAAATGTCTTGGAAGATTGGTCCATGAAATTGAGATTCCGTACTTAGAAAAATTTCTAAGTACAAAATTTCACATCCTTGTTTTTCTCAACTTTAGGCCTCCATATCTTGAAATCCATGAATCTCTTGAACACTTTTCTTTCTTAAAACTTGAAGTACATTGTGTCCTCTTCAATTTGACAGCTAATTTGCTCTATTTGGATCAAGGATGAAGAAGTTATAGATGTTACAAAATGGCTACAAATTGAGATTTTCACACTTAAACTTCTCTTCCAAAACCCTAATCCTTCAAACTTCTTGATTTTATGCTCCCCTTTGATTTCCTTTGACTCAAAAATCACAAACATACTCAAGATGATGTGTCATGACCATGGTTGACCTCAATCTTTGAGTTTAACTTTTCAGAGACACAGTTGACTTCCTTGAGTAGATGCAACTCCAACTTGATCTTTAACCAACCAATACATCTTATGGGCTACTTGGACATCTCACATGGACTTCATGGGTGTCTTGATGAGTCTTAGATAATATCTTAGGGCTTGTGGCCAATCCTTGACTAAGATTCATGAGTGCAGTTGACTTTGTCTTTGAAGAAACCCTAATTCTTGATTAGGTACCAATGAAACCCTGAGGAGCTCAATGTGAGGCCATCTTGTGCTTGTTTCTTTGATGAGAATGAGCCTCCTATGTGGGTGAGGACTTGCTTGACTGATGAATCCATCAAGACTTGACTTGCTAAATCCTTGAGGCCTTTGGGGGTGGGCCCTAATTCAAAAGGTAAACCAAAATAAACAAAACAAAGCAACAAAAAGGGTTAGCTATGCATGAGATGCTTGACCTAAAGAGATGGGATCTTAGGGTTAAAAATTCGGGTGTGACACTACGGGTGGCCATAGCAGATCCCAGCTTCTACTACTAGAAACATTTAAATATGGGGGTTAGGGCATCATGCTGCTACGACCTGTAGCAACTGCGACGGGTGGCCGTAGAGGCTGCTACGGGTGGTGGTAGCAGCTCTCTGACTTTTGTATGGGAGAAAATGTTTTTTTTTGTGTTTTCACTTCGTTTTTATTTCGTTTGATCCTTCTTGTTTTGGATACTCATTATACTCTAGAGTTCACAAGAAAACACAAACCAAAGCGAAGAACATGATAAATGAAAGGAAATCAAACAAAATACGGTAACATTATAAGGGAAAACGACTAGAAAGAACGATGCAAATATCACTTATCAGGGTTATGTCTGCTTTCTAATGGATTAGGTAATGACGCTAATCGATTATACTTAGAAAAAAATGAAATACTTTATCCAAGTCCGCTCTTGAAGTGATTAATAGGGTTCAGAATTGATTCGGATACATGATTGCTCCTTAATCTATAAAATGCAAGCTGGAACCAATCACACCATGAGTTTTGCTTCATATTTGGTTAGATACGCTCCTTAATCGATTATTTAAGTGCCATGATTAGTTTTTAGTGTATGTGTTCATTGTCTTAGTACCTCAAGCAGATACTCTTTAATACTTTAAAAGGCCTTTGACAATCCTCAGTCCATAAACAACCCTGATCTTTGTGGAGAAGCTTGAAGATTGGCGCACATGTGGTAGTTATATTGGATATAAACCGGGAAATATAGTTCAAACGTCCAAAAAATCCTCTTACTTGTTTTTCTGTTTTGGGCGCAGGCATTTCCTGAATAGCTTTAACTTTACTAGGATCAACTTCAATGCCTTTCTGGCTGACAATAAAGCCTAACAATTTTCCAGAACGGACACCAAAAAAGCGTTTATTAGGATTCGAACAGAGCTTAACTTTCTCAAACGTTGAAACAGTTTCAATAAGTACTCAATATGATCCTCTTCAGTCTTCGACTTACAAATCATATCATCCACATAGACCTCGATTTCTTTATGCATCATATCATGGAACATAGTGGTCATAGCTCTCTGGTATGTTGCACCAACATTTTTCAAACCGAAGGGCATCACTCTGTAACAGAATGTTTCCCAGGGTGTAATGAATGTTGTTTTTTTCCATATCCTCAGGTGCCATTTTTATCTGATTATAACCAGAAAATCCATCCATAAAAGAAAAGATGCTGAATTTAGTAGTATTATCTACCAACATATCAATGTGTGGCAGTGGAAAATCATCTTTCGGACTTGCTTTATTCAAATCTCTATGGTCAACACACATTCTGAATTAAACCAGGAAGCAATTCTGAGTAGGTCATCGGAATTGGATCAAAGTCCTTCTGATAACGGCCTCGTTGACTATTCTGTTGATTAGAATGTTGTTGATGAGCAGCTTGAACAACGTGAGTTGAATTAATAATAGGATCAACAGATGCAACATGTTGTTGATGACTATTTTTAGGTCTTCTATATTTCTCTCGAGAAACGGCATTGGTCTCTCCTTCTTTCTTCTTGGCAAGTCCTTCACCATATTTCTTGGAACTTCCAGTAGTATTACCATCTTTTGACAAACGTCCTTCACAGACACGTTCTTCCAATCTCATCCCCATATTAACCATCTCAGTGAAGTCACTCGGGGAACTAGCAATCATACGCTCATAATAGAAAGGACTCGTGGTGCTCAGGAAGATTTTGGTCATCTCTTTTTCTTCCAAAGGAGGATTAATCTGAGCAGCATTCTCGCGCCACCTCTGTGCGTATTCTTTGAATGTATTATTATCTTTCTGAGTCATTGCTCAAAGCTGGTCACGATCAGGAGCCATATCCACATTATACTTATACTGCTTTACAAAAGCCTCTCCCAAATCTTCAAAAGTGCAAATTTGAGTGTTGTCGAGTCCCATGCACCATTTCAAGGCTGCACCAGACAAACTGTCTTGAAAGTAGTGATAAGAAGTTGATGATTATCAGTCTAAGTTGACATCTTGCGAGCATACATAGTCAAATGGCTCAATGAACAAGAGTTACCCTTATACTTTTCAAAGTCAGGGACTTTGAATTTATGTGAGATCTTCACATTGGGAACTAGGCATAACTCATGAGCATTCTTCCCAAACAGTTCTTTACCCCTCAAAGCTTTGATCTCTTTCTGCATTTCAGCAAACTAATCTTGAGTTTCTTCCATTTTCTCATAAGCACTGACATTTTCACTCGGAGTAGTGTGGAAAATTGGTTCTTCAAAAGGAACGGTATGAACCACAGGCTGCGGTACAGACATCACAGACAGGACAGTAGGAATGGCTGGAACTTCAGGAGGCGGTGGTGGTTGATAACCTTCGGGAACAAAGTTATGAGGTATGCCCTAGGGGAAGCTAGGAGGCCTGGAATTTTGAGGAACACTAGCAGGTACCACAGAGATGGGGTTAGAGACAATCTCAGAAATGACTGTCCTTTGCACAGGAGTTGAAGGCGGAGGAGGAGGGGGTCGCTGATTCTGAGCAGCCACCAATGCTTCCATCATAGCAGTAAGTCTTTCCAAACTATCCTTCAGAGTTGTCACTTCCTCACAAAGCTCAAGGTTCTCTTGTTGCAGTTGATCCATATTTTTCTTTAGATTAGCTCGAATATTGTAGTGGTGCGATAGCTTGGCTGAATGAAGACCAAGAGAAACATAAGACAGGTGGAAAAGGCAAGAAATCATGCAAGATATGATGCTTGATGTGCAATATGCAAATGTAAAGCATTCAAGGAACTTCAAAGATACAAATTAAGTTGGAAATATTATATTTAAAGAACACATTTGAAGTACTAAAATTCTCATTTTATTTATAACAGAAAAGGGTTACAACTTTTGGAGTACAATTTCAAGAATTCTAATTGAAACGAAAGACAATAGAAATCCTAAGAAATCGCATGAGAAAAAGATCCTCCTTGCAGCTTCTTATTGAGCTCTTTGATCTGGTCCTCCATCTGAGTCTTCTCAACTATGAGTTTGTCGACAACCAAATTCCAAGCAACTGAGATAGAGGGAGCGTCTAAACTCTGAATGCTAGAGGAAAATAAATCCTCTTGCACTTTTCTCCTCTTGTTAGCCATTTCTTCTTCATTCCTTTTCTTCAACAGCTTTTGAAATTCTGCATTCTCCATGTCAACAATCTAGTACTTGTTCCTCCAAGCATTCCTCTCGTATCGCATCTCATTCAAAGCGATTTGAAGTTTCTCTGCATCATTCATGAAAGTAAGAACGGGAGTTCTAGCAGCTAGAGGTAAAGGTTCTTGACGTGGATAATGCATCTTCAACATGATAGCTCTAGCTTATACCCATTGGTGATATGGCTCTAAAGAGACACAATTCGGCTCTCCCCCAGTTTATTCCTTGATTGGAGACGGTCCTTGACCACTTTGATAACTTGAACCTCTAAAAACAAAGAAAGCATTCGACAAACGTCACTCTTCACCATTGAACATGATAGTTTTGCTTTCCCAGATTAAGGAAAATCCCCAGAGAAAGCCTCACAACTAAAGACTCTCAGCAACACATTGATTTTTCTCCCCAAGAGAGTCAATGATAATGAAGTCATCAGCACCTTAAAATTGGATCACATCACATGGCATTTCTCCGAGAAGATCTCGAGGAAAAGTGTGATGTAATATCCCCAAGCAGGAAGCAGTCTCTCAAGAGACTCGTTTACCCCAGTAGAGTCAACAAATGGCGTCTCCAACAGAGAAGTTTGTACAACTCTACAGCTCAGACGAATGGGTTCCCCAGCAAGTCTGACATCAAAACTTTTTCCCATCAAATGGCATCTCCCCAGGAAAATTTGGCGAGAAGTTTGAGGAAAACTGCTACAACTATCGTTCCTTGTCAAGAAAGTTTATTGACAAAAGAAACTGAGACCAGTTCCTTGGCTGAAGACCAGGATCGAGGGGAAGTTTATTTTAGAAACTGAGACCAGTTCCTTGGCTGAAGATCAGGATCGAGGGGAAGTTTATTTCAGAAACTGATACCAGTTCCTTGGCTGAAGACCAGGATCGAAGGGAAGTTTATTTCAGAAACTGAGACCAGTTCCTTGGCTGAAGACTAGGATCGAGGGGAAGTTTATTTTAGAAACTGAGACCAGTTCCTTGGCTGAAGACCAGGATTGAGGGGAAGTTTATTTCAGAAACCGAGACCAGTTCCTTGGCTGAAGACCAGGATCGAGGGGAAGTTTTTACCTTTTCTAAGTATCATTGCTTAGCAAAAGAAGATGGATGAGCAATCTGCCATTCATAACCACCATCAAAATTTCGGGTATTCCTATATTTAATCCTCTTGCACTCCGAATGCCCGAATACCTTCGCCATTCATACCTTCGGGTCCAAGAAGATTAAATAGGGGCATCTGTCATACCCCAAATTTTGACCACCAAGATTTCCCATCATTGTGCAAATCATCATCACAATATGGATGTACTTTCATGCCTCACCAGTCTCCTCAAAATGATTGAGCATTCACTACAAACAAGAAGTAGGGGTTTGAGCCCTCTCAGAGCACTTAGACAAAGGATCAATCATGAAATGACATGATCTTCAACTTGTCTAATCTCTCAAACATCTATAAAGGATCAAGAGGTCTCCCACATCAAGAATCAAGCACAAAGTTGCAATATTCCAAGTGGATTAAGCCTCAAGATCGCCTGTGTTACCAAATTAGGGTTTGGTCGACCAGGGTCCCCAGGTGAAAATTTCCATATGGACATGAACCAATACCTCAATGTATGGTTCAATAAGCTCAAAAGGATCTCAAGAACGCATCCACAATGGCAAAATCACCTTGAAGGTTCGTCTAGCAAAAAATCATGAATTAGGGTTTTGACCTAATTCAACCCTTGAGTTAACTAGTGAAGTGAGGCATGGCTTGAAGCTTCAAAATGAACTTCAAAGACCTCAAATACATCATATTGGCATGATTACAAGATTTGATTAACTCAGAGAGCTCAAGTCATAAGCCACAAGAACTCAAAACCATCTGATCACAAATTAGGGTTTCTGATGAAAAAAAGTCAACCCTACCCATGACTGTTGACCTACCCTTGACCTCAAACCTTGGGGAGGGGTCCAAGACATTCCTAAATACCCTTGGAGGCCATCCATGAAGCTTAATTGAACCCAAGGATTGATTTCACAAAAGGATCACAAAGTCAAAATTTAATCTGATGAAAAAGTCAACTGTACAAAAATCCAAGTTTGCCTTTTTGGATTTTAGGTCAAACAATGTTCCTTAACCCTAAAATAATGTTAATATGTGATTTGAATCATCATTCATCAAGAAAAATCAAAGAAAGTGAGTTAACTTGTTAAAGGGGTAACCATAAAAAACTTAGAATTTTTCTAAGTTATAGAACAAAGTGGCTAGGGTACCAACTTCCAAGGACCATAACTTGAGATCCAAGCAACCATTTTGGGTGATCCAAAGCTGGATATGTAGGTCTTGCTACACTCTACAAAAGCTTCAACTATATCAAGCTCCAATTCTTCATTGATTTTTAGTTATGGAGTGATCAAAGTGGCTGAAAACATGAAAATGACACTTTTCCAACACTTGGTGAAAATATGCCTAAGTTACCAGCCTTGAACATCAATGTTCATGAGGTTTTTTTCAATTGGATCCAAATAATTTCAAGCCAAACTATGGTCACACATGTGCTGTATCATATGAGAGCTTTCCAATGAGCCCAAGAACATGAGAAAACTCCACCTGAGTTAGAGGTTATGACAGTTGCAACATGCCTTGCTGCAAACTGTTTTGGCAAGGCAGATTTGTGCCTTAGTGCTCGAATTGATCAATTTAGGTAAATTCAAGCATGGTTATCCATCTGCACACCTCAAGGCGGAACAACCAAGGGACAAACACTGATTCATCAGCCTCACAAGCCCATGAATATATGTTTAGGCATGTCATCCCTAGAATTGAAGATGCTTCAAATATTCAATTTTGTCTCAAAGCATTTAGCTGATGCATAGAGGTGGCATTCATCAAGACAATGTTATCCAAGTTCAGTCAAGACTTATCCCTGAACCAAAGAACCTTAGGCCCGTGCTCTAACCTCAAGTCAATGGCTAGAGAAGACATGAGATTCCATTTGATCACAATTGGCCAAAGGCCTACTGTAGTTGCCACACACTGTTGCTTGCAAAACAAACTTGACACACTATAAATAGGCCTCAATTGTGATCAGTTTGAGTACACCAAAGCACCCAAACTGATGTTTTTCTCAAAATCTCCCTTTCACTCCAATTTTGCCTCCTAACTCAATTCACTATCGGGTTTTGAGTTTGAGAGCAATTCCAACCAAGCCAATCACACACACACCTCATAAACATCATGTATGAGTGATCCATAACACAAAATCACATCTGGAACATCAAATTCACAAAATCACTAGCCAATTGCTCAAGTTCTTGACAGATTTGCAGTTGAAGTACCATAACCAGTTCCAAATCATTTCCATCCATTCCAAGCATTCAAACACACTCCTTGACACCTAAGGAAGCTGTACAGATCATTGGAACCTAGCTGTAACACCTCCATCACCAAACTCGATCACCAGCTGCAAGAGATAAGCATGAACCCTTCAAACTCTATGTTCGATGCATCATAAATGAATTTGTGAGTTACCATCTTGTTCCTGCATGTATGTAGAGTGATAACCCTCAATCAATTGCCATGAATCAATTGTGTATGGAATTTCATTGTGTTCATGCTGAAATTAGGGTTCTTGAGGTTTTCTTCTGATTTCTCACTCAATACTTAATATAAATGCAATTAATCTATATGGTTGTGATCCTTGTTCAAAAACAAACAAGATTGGTGTTTGAATCGTGCAAAACCATTGAGAAATCATGGAGAAAAGTGAGAAAACGTAAATCTGAAAAAAAAATAGAGGGGGCGGGCAAGAACCAAGTGTTCTTGGCGCCATAATTCAAATTTTTGAATTTTAGTTATTTTTGTTAATTGATTCAAAAATTAATTTCTCTCTGAATATTTATGTTTTTGAATTGATCCTTTTTCTCAAAATTCACTAAAATGTTTAAATATTTTATTTTACAAAAAAATCCAATTTATATTATTTATTTATTATAGTTATAATTTTTGTGATTAATTTCTTTTTATTTGTTTTAAACATTTTAAAATGGAATTCTCACTTTGATCTTTCAAAACCAATTGAATTTCAAACTCTCATGTAATTAAACATGATTTTCCAAAATATTTTTCAAAGTATACAACTTATTTTTGAATATATTTGGTATTTTATATCATTTTTTCATTTAATTTCCTTTGAAAAATAACATTTTTATTTAAAATTAGGGGTTTCTCTCGATTTTAAAATTTTAAACACTTTGGGCCTCTAATAGAGTGTAAGACCCAATCCTTGTTGTACATAAACTTTTTTGGGCCTCAGTCGTTGTATAAGTCCTGACGCGATTTTCAAAATAACGGTGCGATCGTTGTTTTCATCTGGGTCTCTCCTTGAGCTGTAAGTCCCATCACTTGTACAAAAATAAATCTTTGGGCCTCTAATAGAGTGTAAGACCTAACCCCTTTCTTAATCAAAACCATTTTTGGGCCTCAGTCGTTGTATAAGTCCCAATTCTTTTCTTTTTCAAACCTTTGGGCCTCTAATAGAGTGTAAGACCCAATCCCTTTGTACAGAAAACCTCTTTGGGTCGCAGTCATTGTATAATACCTGTCATACCCCAAATTTTGACCACTAAGATTTCCCATCATTGTGCAAATCATCATCACAATATGGTTGTACCATTATGCCTCATTAGTCTCCCCAAAGATGGGTGAGCATCCACTACAATCAAAATTAGGGTTTCAAGCCCTCTCATTGCTCTTAGACAAAGGATCAATCAAGAATTGACATGATCTTCAACTTGTCTAACCTCTCAAACATCCACAAAGGATCAAGAGGACTCCCACTTCAAGGATTAAGAACAAGGTTGCTCCCTTCTAGGTGGATCAAGCCTCAAGATCGCCAATGTCACCAAATTAGGGTTTTGGTCTACCATGGCCTCCAGATGGAAATTTTCCTCTAGGCATGAGCCAATGCTTCAAAGCATAACCTAAAATGCTCAATGGAACCTCATGGACCCAATCATCAAGTCAATTTGGCTTTAGGGGATGCATTCATCAAAAATCGGGAATTAGGGTTTCTTGACCTAATTCACCCCTAAGTTGACTTTTGGGACATATCATGAGCCAAGACGTCAAGAGAAGATTTGAGGGTCTCCAATATACCACATTGATCCATTTGCAACAATGGATTGATCCAGGAAGCTTGATCAACAAGTTTCAATTTCATCTGAACCACAGTTAGGGTTTCGCGGGAAAAAGTCAACTATGCCTTTGACTTTTGACCCAGGCATGCTCCCAAACCTTGGGACATGATTCAATACACCCTATAACACCTATGAAATCAATCCATCAAGTTTGATTTAGGTCAAGGACTTAATTTCATAGAGGATCGCACAGTTTGGAATTCGTCTAACAAAAAGTCAACTGTGCACAAAAGTCAACTTTGACTTTTTGAGATTTTTCACAATTATGGTTCTTTGACCCTAAAATGATGTTAATGTATGATTGGAATCATCATTCATCAAGAAAAATCAAGAAAAGTGGGATAACTTGTAAAAGGGGTAACCATAAAAACTTAGAGATTTTCTAAGTTATGAAACAAAGTGGCTAGGGTACCAACTTTGGAGGATCATAACTCCTAATCCACAAGACCATTTTCCCCATCCAAAGCTGGATTTGTAGCTCTTGAAATTCTGGTATCAGACGTGTGATGTTAAGTGCGATGTCACAACAACACACTCTGCACAATGGACAAAATAAACAGCAGAATAACACACAAAATTATTCACCCAGTTCAGTCTAACTACCTACGTCTGGGGGCTACCAAGCCAGGGATGAAATTCACTACTTGAAGAATTAAATTACAGACTCAACAACCCAGTTGACAATCTCCTAATATTAATTCCTACTAGTGACTTTCTACCTAAGAAACCACTTAGATATGGGAACACTACTCAATCCCTAAAACCTCTCAAAGAACAACCTCTTTGCGAAACCTTGATTCTGCTTCACAGCTTTGATCAAGTTACACAACTCTCTTTGCTTCACAGCTTTAGAGAGGACATATCACCAATTCACACTAGAATGGTTCACTCACAATTCGTACAAATATTCAAGACACTCGGCCTATGCTTTTTTCTTTAATCTGTACTTTTTCCTTTGGTCTTGCGCGCTTTATATAGCAACCTGAATTGGGCTTGGACTCCTGCAATATCTGACTTGATTTGTTATTTAAAACTGAATCTTCAAAACAGATTTTCTCCTAAAATCTTTTCAAATCTTCAACCTTTTAAATATCCTACAAATCTGCACCAGATCTCCTATGCAGCGAAGAATATCTAACCCAAGATATTCGCATCCAATGAGACTACCTGCTCTCCACAATTCCAGCTAACACGCAAACCCTAACAACATCACAAAACCTGATGTTATTAATTTTGCAGATCTAATGTCACAACATCGCTTGTGACATCAGACATCCAAACTTCAGTAACTTAAACACTTAACACAGCCCAGTGTTAAGACTCAATGTTGTGACATCACCCATATGACATCAAACATTGAACATAATTTGTTTTACCAAAATTCCAGCCAATCCTAGAAACTAACAATCTCCCCCTTTGGCTAATTTTGGCTAAAACAATCTCTGCACCTTCAAAGACTTCAGCAGTGGAGCGGAAAAACTTCAATAATTTTGAAACTTCAAGCAGCAGCATCTTCAATACAAAAAGACTTCACTTTACACAAAACCCTGCTGCAGCACCATCTTCAATAGCTACAGTCTTCAAACAGCTGTACATATCTCAACATTAGCAGCAATGAGCACTCCTCCTCAATAAAAAACCAGCATAGCAGCTGTTCAGCAATTACTCCCCCTCAATTTCTGCACTTCTGTACCACAACACTTTAGCAGCATGTGACATTAGTACTCTTTGATTCTCTTGGCTCTCTTGGCTAGTTCTCCCCCTTTTTAGCCACAATTTGACAACCCCTATAGTTAGTACTACCCTAGCTCTCATTGTTAGCCTCACAGTTAGCATAACAAATCATAGAACAAAAAAACATAAAGGGTGCATATAACAACACAATATTCAGATTACAAACCAAGCACATTAAGTGCAGAATAAAAAAAACATTGCAGAAACATAAAACTAAAACTACTATCCAAAAAAGCAGGAATAGCTTTAATCATCTGAGCTGGGATCATCATCATCATCTTCATCTTCTTTTGAGTTGTCATTATCAGCCTCATCTTTCTTGTCAGCAACTTCTTTCTCACTTCCTTTTTCTGTCATCTTCAGAGTCATAAGTAATATTTTAAACTTCTCCTTTCTTTCAGTGCTAACTCTGATGGCTTCATCTAATTCTTTACAGGCTTCCTCCAGTTCAGAAATCATATCAGTCTTCACATGAGTATGATGAGTAGATGTTGAGGCAGATGCCTTGACATGATCAGCAACATGTTTTCCTTCAAACAGCTTTTGATGAAAAGACAAGTCAGGCTTCCTTCTACACACAATATCATACTGGTGAAGAATCCCAGGATGCTGAGATAGAATTATCCCACAAATGAGGGATGGAAATGAAATAGGCAATTTCACAGCTCTTGTTGCAGCATGCTTGATAGTCTGATTATAAATGTAAGAGCCATAATCAATTAGTCTCTTTATTCCAATGGCATAAACTAATTTGCCCAAACCAGCAGACACATAGGTCTTGTGGTTAGTAGGAACCCAGTTAACAGCACCTATTCTATGAAGAAGAGAATATTTCACACTTAATAAACTTGCTGATAACTTCCCTTTTGAAGGCCAAACTTCTACCGGACCAGCTGTGATTTCTTTGCAGATAACATTATTAGAAACTTCTAATTCTCCATAATCTTCCTCACTTCTTCCTAAGTAGGCATTAATCACCTTAGGAGAGAACCAGACACACTTACCCCTGACAGTAACTCTTCTGAAAGTTGGGTTTTTGCTGTCATTAATAGACTCAGGGATATTCACTATAAATTCTCTGACCAGTCTATCATAGCAACTAGTCAATCCTGACACAGTCCTTATGAGACCAACAAACTTAATTAGATCTACAATTCCAGTAGACTCTAAATCATCTGTAACCAGCTCTCTTTCCAGAGCTATCCTCCTCTGGCTCACACAATTCCACATGGATGCACTTCTAGCACAGTGAAATGAGATGTTATCAGGCACTTGATCAGCAGCTCTGTTCCTCACAGGGTTGATGTCATGGACATCACACTCTAAATCTGATTCTTCCCTGATTCTCCTCTTCTTGCCAGACATGGCAACTTTGCGCCATGACTTGGGAGAGTCTGCAACTGAAGTCCTTTTCTTATCCTTGACCATATTATCATTAGGAAGTGACTCCACTCCTTTCCCTTTCCTATCCTCCCTTCTTCTTGCTATTGCATTACCAATGTTATCACTATCAGATGAGTCCTCAACATCTATAACCTCAACCTGATCCTTCCTTTATAACTGTGACTTTCATCCCTAAGGGAAGATGTTCTGACATCAGGGATGACATCAGTATCTTCAAGATCTTCTTCTTTACTACCACCTTCAGCGTCTTGAATCACAGACAAGGCCAGTCTGTGAAGATTTGTGTCCTCACTATGAGTGTCCCCCTGTTCAGCACGCATTTTCCTTAAAGGAACAGAAATCCCTTTCACCCGTATTCCCTTCTCAAGAATTTTGGTGGCAATCTACTCCAAATGCATGTCCACATCATACTTCTCCTCAACAGCCTGAGAGGATGATGACCTAGTTTCAGTTTTATTCAACTTGGTTGAAGGTTTAGAGTTACCTGAATCTGGGAGTGCCATAGGAATGTGTTCTTTGTCAACACGTTCTTTTTTCGAAGAAACCCTAGTTCGTACATGCGCAGGTCTTTGAGAATCAGAGTTCTTGGATGGGGAAGACATCGTTCCTTTGTAACAGACTAGGTTTAGAGAAGATTTTTCTTTTCTGTTGAGATTAAGGGAGATGAACCGTTGAGAAGAGAAAGCTTTGATGAATCTTGATATAGAATCAATATGGTAAGGCGCCTGATTTTGAGTACCTCTTAAAGACCAATCACTAATTTTCTCCCTCCATAAAGACTTTCCTTTTAAAAATTTAAAAGGATTCACATCAGAACTCATTAACTCTGAGTGACCTTTCAGCATCCTTTCACACCTGATGTCATAATCTGATGTTATAACATCATCGGTTGAATTAACTTCAAGAGGAATCCACTGATAGCAGTTATCTTTGGATCTGGCACCCTTCATCACAACCTGATTATGCTCATCAGATACCACACACTCATCTTTGGCGTAGTTAACTTTATAACCTTCATCACATAGCTGACTTATGCTAATCAGATTAGCACTCAAACCTCGGACAATGATCACATTATCAAGAGTAAGACCCTCATGATTCTTCACTCTTCCAACTCCTTCTACTACTTTTTTTTCTCCATTGCCAAACACAACCTTATTTGCACGGCAAGGATTGAACTCCACCAACTGCTCCTTGGATCCAGTAATGTGCTTTGAACATCCACTGTCAACGTAACATGCATCCATGGAAAAGTGTCCATCTGAGGTATGAGCCAATAGACATGTGACTTGAGCTTTAGGAGCCCATTGTTTAGCAACTTTGGGACTGACCTCCTTTAGTTTGCTTTGAGGAGCAGATTGTGGATAACCATGCAATTTAAAACAAGAGTACTTCATATGTCCAAACCTTCCACAATAGAAGCATCTAATTCTGTCATCTCTGAATTGGTTATATCTTCTACCATTATGATGATATTGTTGTGGCTTCCACCCAAAATGTTGTCTCCTACTTCCATAGTTGGCCTGTCTTCTATGGTGTTGTTGTCTTTTATCATAGGTAGACTGTCTCCTGAACTGAGGATGTTGTCTTCTAGGCTGTCTACTATGGTGATGAGGCTTCCTTCTTCCATAGTAATGAGGCACATCATTGTTGTGTCCATATCCATACCAGTCTCCCTGATGTTGAGACAACTGATAAGACATGTTCTGTTTGAACCTGGCAGCTTGCATGCTCTTGTGATATTGAGGAGGCATATACTGACTAGCTCCATGAGGTTGCACCTTCCTTTGCTGAGTATTTTTCTTCTCAACATTCTATGGATGAACACCCTTCTTAGGTGTAGGATCCTGTCTCTTAGTTTGATGTTGAGACATTGGTTGAAATATCTCCTTCTTGGTTCCTGAAGTGCTAGCCACATAACCTATACCTGATTTATCCCCAACAGCTTTCTCTGACTGAAGAATCTTATCAAGTGTGTCTGTACCACAGCTCAGCATCCTAACAGATTTGGTCATATGATCAAGTTGATATTTAACTAGTACAACTTCATTTTCCATATCAACTTTTTCATTCTCAAGCTGAGCAATCTGTTGCTTGTGACACTTGTTTTCTTGACAAATCTCAGCACTTTTTAAACACAGCTCTTGATAAGTAGATGCTAACTCCTCATAAGTTATTTCTCCATTACTATCATCATCAGAAACAATAATTCCTGTTAAGGCTCTAACATGCTTTGCTGACTCTCCTTCACTTTCACTATCAGATTCAGACCAGGAAACTGACATGCCCTTCTTTTGCTTCTTCAAGAATGTGGGACATTCTTTCTTGACATGTCCATACCCTTCACATTCAAAGCACTAAACACCTTTATCCTGGGCAGTCTTCTCTTCATCTTTCTCTTTTGACTTGCTGATATCAGAAGGGATGTTCTTGATATTAGGCTTGTAGTTATTGTTCATCCTCTTGATTACTTTGTTGAACTGCCTTCCCAACATAACAATGGCTTGAGATAGATCTTCCTGGGATTTAGAGCTATTCCCTTTCTCTTCTTGATCATTTGACACCAAGGCAATACTCTTTGGCTTCTTTTCTGGTTCTTCCTCATTCAAACCAAGCTCAAAAGTTTGAAGAGATCCAATGAGCTCATCTACCCTCATTTGGCATATGTCATGTGATTCTTCAATGGCAGTAACCTTCATCTTGTACCTCTTAGGAAGTGACCTAAGAATCTTCCTTACAAGCTTTTCTTCTGACATTTTCTCTCTAAGAGCACTAGATGCATTGTCCAACTTAAGAACACTCATGTGGAAGTCGTGAATAGTCTCATCTTCCTTCATCTTCAGGCTTTCAAACTTAGATGTTAGAAGCTGAAGTCTTGACATCTTAACTCTAGATGTTCCTTCATGAGTTTCCTTCAAAATATCCCATGCTTCCTTAGCGACTTCACAGGTATTGATCAACCTGAATAAATTCTTATCCACTCCATTGAAGATTGCATTTAGAGCTTTGGAATTACCAAGGGCAAGCTCATCTTCTTCCTTGGTCCATTCTTCTTCAGGCTTCAGCTTAGCGGTGCCCTCCTTGTCTTTCCCAGCATCATCTTTTCACACACAACAGGTGCTTTCCACTCTTTAATAATGGCCTTCCAAGCCCTGCTGTCCAAGGATTTTAAGAAAGTAGTCATCCTTGGCTTCCAATAGTCATAGATCTGTTGACAAATCCTCCAACTTCTTTGTCCATCTTTACACCAGAAAGTAACTTCCCTAGATCTAACCCAGAGACAGACAGGATGCCTGCTCTGATACCAATTGAAATTCTGGTATCAGACGTGTGATGTTAAGTGCAATGTTGCAACAACACACTCTGCACAATGGACAAAATAAACAGCAGAATAACACACTCCTAAACTTAATTCCTACTAGTGACTTTCTACCTAAGAAACCACTTAGATATGAGAACACTACTCAATCCCTAAAACCTCTCAAAGAACAACCTCTTTGAGAAACCTTGATTTTGCTTCACAGCTTTGATCAAGTTACACAACTCTCTTTGCTTCACAGCTTTAGAGAGGACAGATCACCAATTCACACTAGAATGGTTCACTCACAATTCGTACAAATATTCAAGACACTCGGCCTATGCTTTTTTCTTCAATCTGTACTTTTTCCTTTGGTCTTGTGCGCTTTATATATCAACCTGAATTGGGCTTGGACTCCTGCAATATCTGACTTGATTTGTTATTTAAAACTGAATCTTCAAAACAGATTTTCTCCTAAAATCTTTTCAAATCTTCAACCTTTTAAATCTCCTACAAATCTGCACCAGATCTCCTATGCAGCGAAGAATATCTAACCTAAGATATTCGCATCCAATGAGACTACTTGCTCTCCATAATTCCAGCTAACACGCAAACCCTAACAACATCACAAAACCTGATGTTATTAATTCTGCAGATCTAATGTCACAAAATCGCTTGTGACATCAGACATCCAAACTTCAGTAACTTAAACACTTAACACAGCCCAGTGTTAAGACTCAATGTTGTGACATCACCCATATGACATCAAACATTCAACATACTTTGTTTTATCAAAATTCCAGTCAATCCTAGAAACTAACAGCTCTAATTACCCTCTACAAAAGCTTCAACTACACCTCATTCTAATTCATCATAGATTTTGAGTTATGGAATTATCAAAATCACAAAAAGTGGAAATGTCACATTTTTCCAACACTTAGTGAAATTTTCACTAAGTCAGAAAATGCCTTCACTTTTTTCCAAATGTAGGGGGATTTTTCACTTGGATCCAAAAGGTATCAAAACCAACTATGATCAAACAGTTGTTGTATCATATAAGGGTTTTCCAAAATGGCCAAGAACTCCATCAAATTCCACTTGAGCCATGAGATTGACAATGGCAATATGCCTTGCTGAAAACTGTCAAGGCAAGGTAGATTTGTGCATTTTGCTCGATTTGCCCAAATTTTGCAAAGGGCAAGCAACCTTATCCATCTGAACACCTCAAGGGGGGAACAAGGAGGAACCAACTCTGATCCCAAGCCTCCCAAGTCTTTGGAACTAAAAGTAGCATGTCAAACCTAGAAATCCCTAAAAGAGGGACAAGACCCCAATTTTGGATTGGAGCATTTAATGGATGCACCAAGGTGGCATGGACTGAGCCATTTCCAACTGAATTCAGTCAAGACTTATCCAAGATCAAGGGAACCAACAGCCTGTGCCCTAACCTCTAGTCAATGGCTAGAGGAGACTTGGATTCTCATTGCTCAACATTGGCCAAACCTATGCAGCAGTTGCCATTCACTATTCCTTGTAAAACAAACTTGCTCTGCTATAAATAGAGCTCATTTGTGATCAATTTGAGTACACCAAAGCCATCAAACAGATGCTTTCCTCAAAATCTCTTCTTTCACTCCAAATTTGCCTTCCAAAGCAAGTCACTATCGGGTTTTGAGTTTGAGAGCAATTCCAATCAAACCAATCACACACACACCTCACATACATCATATGGAAGTGATCCAAACACTCACATAACATCTGGAACACCAAAATCACAAAATCACCAACCAATTTCTCAAGCCTTTGACAGATTTGAAGTTGAGGTGCCAAATCAAGTTCCAGCTCAATTCAATCCACTCCAAGCATCCAGACACACTGCATGGAACCTAGGGAAGCTATCCACATCATTGGAACCTAGCTGTAACACCTCCAACCTAGAACTCGATCACCAGCTGCAAGTGGTCAAAACTTGATTTTTGAAACATTAATCCAAGATCACTATTTGTTTTCCACATGCTTAAAAATTTTGATCATTTTAATTGAATTTTTTATTCAATTAAAATACATTTTGAAAAAAAATTAGGGTTTTTGATTAATTCAACCCTCATCAAACATTTTCAAACACTTTGGGCCTCTAATAGAGTGTAAGACCCAACCCCTTTTGAAAGCAAAACAATTTTGGGCCTCAGTGTATTGTATAAGTCCTGATACCGTTAGAAATCTCGGCGCGATCATCGCCCGTTTAAAATAAATCATTAGGGCTTCTCCTCGAGCTATAAGTCCCAATTCATTAAAAAAAAACTCTTTGGGCCTCTAGTAGAGTGTAAGACCCAACCCCTTTTTGAAACCAAAAGGATTTGGGCCTCAGATGTTGTATAAGACCCACTGTGTTTTCAAAAACCTCGGCGCGATCGCCATTTTCAAACAAATAACCATGGACCTCTCCTTGAGTTGTAAGCCCCATCTCTTGTACAAAAATAACTTTTTGGGCCTCTAATAGAGTGTAAGACCCAATCCCCTTTTAACCAAAAACAATTTTGGGCCTCAGATATTGTATAAGTCCCTCTGCGTTAAAAGAAAATCTCGGCGCGATCGCCAGTTCAAAATCAAACCCTGAGCCTTTCCTTGAGCTGTAAGCCCCACCACTTGTATAAAAATAAACCTTTTGGGCCTCTTGAGAGAGTGTAAGACCCATCCCTTTGTACAGAAAACCTTTTTGGGCCTCTTGAGAGAGTGTAAGACCCATCCCTTTGTACAGAAAACCTTTTTGGGCCTCAGTCACTTGTATAAGTCCCTGTACAAATTCAAAACAACAGTGCAATCACTGATAAAACCTTAGGCCTCTCCTTGAGCTATAAGCCCCAACAATCTTTTCAAAGCACTTTCTCCTTTGATTTTAAATATAACATTGTTATCAAAGCTTTCTTTGTTGAACAAACTAACAAAACAACATGGAATCTCTACAACCGAGTAAGTGTTTACCCGCTTTCTTTTTCCGCTTTCATATATATATAACTGTATTGTGGGGCTGCTCACTGTAAGTCTCATTTCACAAACTTTTATATACTTGTCAAATATCAACTGTGTAATACTAGTATAATTATTTAGAGTTTTCCCTGGCAACTACGTCTAGCACTAGGCAAAGCCCTGTTGGTCACTCTTAAATACAAACAAAACTAGATCCCCATAGGATTACCAGACACAGTCTTACCTCCTCTTGGGGTTAAACAATATGGAGACGTGAAAGGCAGCATTCTCAGTGAACCCTTTCACAGACTGTCACCCTTAGAAATTGTCAAAGAAACTCTAACTCCCCAGAGATGATCTTTTCTTCGTGAATGGCATCTCTTGAATTTCTTCCAAATTCTCGAACTTTCCTGGCTTGATCTATTCTCTTTGAATAGCCTGTCTTGAACTTCTCGGGGTTTGGGGTCCCACAGGCTTCTTAGAAGCATCCCCGCCTCCTCTTGGGCGTTGTACAAGGACCCTTCAGCTTCTTAAAAGCTCTCATGCCTTCTCTTGGGCTTAGTACAAGGACCCAGAGACCTCTACAGGTATAGGAACATAACCTAGTCATCAATTTGCTAGAACTGTCTTTCTGAGTCAAGTGTCAGACCAGTTAATGGGTTGACCTTCATCCCTTAACAAACCAGCCTTCTCTTGGGCATTATACAAAGATAATTCACTACCTGAGAAACGATTTCTCAAAATACCAGTAGACTTGGACAGTCTCAATACCCTTTGGATTTCCCATTTCCTTAAAGAACAGGAAATTACCCTGATCTTCTGATCTGTACCAAAGTACAACCTCACATGTAATCAGTCTCTTTATAAGAACTGATTTTCTCTTTCATACAACATACTGGACCTGTCACTCAACTGAAATAGTCACCAGCACATTTAGCCTCCTCTTGGGCTTTGTACAATGATTCTCCCCAAGGGAGCCGACCTTTTTACACTCTCTTGTTGAGTATAAAAGGCTCTCTTGTTGAGTCAAAACACTTTCAGCCTCTATCCCGGGCTTCGTACGAGATATAAAACACTCTCTTGTTGAGTATAAAAGACTCTCTTGTTGAGTCAAACCCTTTTAGCCTCCATCTCGAGCTTCGTACGAGATACAAAAACACTCTCTTGTTGAGTATAAAAGACTCTCTTGTTGAGTCAACCAACTTTTCAGCCTCCGTCTTGGGCTTCGTACAAGACACATAAAAAGCACTCTCTTGTTGAGTCAGTCATTTGTTAGTACTCTCTTGTTGAGTCAAACCCTTTCAGCCTCCATCTCGAGCTTCGTACGAGATACAAAATCACTCTCTTGTTGAGTATAAAAGACTCTCTTGTTGAGTCAATCACCTTTCAGCCTCCATCTTGGGCTTCATACGAGATACAAAATATTTCTTTTTGAGTCAACTCTTTTTAGCTTCTATCTCGGGCTTCGTACGAGACAGATAAAAAGCACCCTCTTGTTGGGTCATTAGCCTCTTCTTAGGCTTTGTATAAGAAAACCCCGGTTGAGTCAATCAACCTTTTAGCATCAAAGTTGTGCCTTGCCACAATATACAAACATCAACAACTTCTCTTTAGAGATGACAAGTTCTCTCTAAAGTCAAGACCCTTTAGCTTCACATCTTGGGCTTTGAACAAGATACAAATAGACCCTTCAGCTTCACATCTTGAGCTTTAAACAAGATACAAACCACCTTTCGCTTCACGTCTTGGGCTTTGAACAAGACACCAAAACAACCTTTTCCTCCCATAGAATAGGAGGAACTACGATCGCTCTGATTTCCCTGTTTCTTTAAACGGGAATACGTAGGCATAAGATTGAAAAAAATCTTAGCGAGCATACTAATAAAAAACCCAAAATCCCGTACTTTCACACATCAATCGAAAAGCAGTAAATCTAAACACATCCTACCAAAAACCTCACAAATAATCCAGACATTGTGTTCTCAGCAAAATAACCAAAGATTGGGCCCCACTTCCACATAGCATCTGTAACCTAACAGACCGCTATTAAAACTCAGTATGCAAGTAGGGTTAATTGGAGACATCTATTTCCCTTCCTTCATCAGCTTCAATAAGATAAAAAATGAATCGACCTGTAGTACCCCAGGGAGGCAGTTCTTAAGAACCACGTCCAAAAATTGCTCGCTATAGAAGAATGGCGCCCACCGTGGGGCCTCTTCTCTTTCTTACACTCTTTGGTAGAAAACCCTAAGTTCACGAAATATCACAGAAATGAAGACTCTGCTGGGGAGTCATTGTCTGTATAGGATCATAAGACTAGAGGTCTAGGACGATTAAGACAAATATATATACTACTTTTCCTAATTGATATCTGTGTTTATATTTCTGCTAATGGGAATGCGTGTGATGTCTCATGTGGAAAGATTGAGTATACACCTAAGATAGGTGATGGTAATGCGGGTAATCTTACTGGGAGTGAATTCCAGTTAAGAGCCCCCGATCGACCATCAAACTCAGTGGAGACTCCCTTTGCAGATACATTGCATATACGACTTCGGTTGTTGAAAGTAGTGTGGTCGACTGGGTTATCTGAGAAGCTGAGGTGTCACGCGATACTACCCTCATCTGAGATCACTCTAGGATACATCAGCTCGTTGGCGATCCGCTTGCTGTTGTTATCCCAGAGGGGTCAATGATTTTGCGGACAGGTACAAAAAATCACCAGTATAAACCTTTGGCGGGGGGGGGGGGGGGGTAGAGCCTTGACTTCATGACACCGACCCTTTGACCCCATGTTTTTTCTATGTTTTTGTGTGCTGCATTCATACATTCATTTAAAAAAAACATTAAAACAGAAAAAATCTTCTCTTCTAGTCTCTTTTTTTCAAATTAAACTAAGACAATGATTGCAAATATCAGAGAAAGGAGATTGCACTAATGGATTTCGGTAGAAGGAAAACTCATAAGTACACCTTCAAGGTTCCAAAGTTAGAGGATTTGAGAGGTTTGGCGAGAATAATCACCAACCACGAGGCTTTCAGAGCCAAGTATGGAGGACTACTGTCTCTATTAAGGGTTAATGTAATCGAAGGAATCCTGTTCACGCTAATCCAGTTCTAAGATCCGGTCTATCACTGTTTCACATTCCCGGATTATCAGCTAGCACCAACGTTGGAGGAGTACTCTCACCTGACTGACCTGCATATCACTGATCAAGCTCCCTTTCCTGGACTGGAAGAAATTCCAAAGGATCATACCATTGCAAGAGCAATTTATTTGGATGAGTCAGAAGTCAGGACTCACATGACCACTAAGGGTGGAATCCAAGGTTTTTCAGCCCAGTTCTTGACAAAGAAAGCCCTGTACTTTGCTAGTATAGGGAACGTGGCCGCTTTTGAGAGCATCTTTGTTTTGCTCACCTACGGGTTATTTCTGTTTCCCAACATTGATAACTTTGTGGATATCAACGCCATTAAGATTTTTCTGATTGAAAACCCTGTACCGACCTTACTCGCCGATGCGTATCATTCGGTACACTTAAGGAATTTATACAGCAGAGGAATGATCACGTGCTGTGTACCCCTGCTATACAAATGGTTCACTTCCCATTTGCCCAAGTCTGCTGCATTTTGGGATCAAAAGAATACTTTACGTTGGTCGTAGAGAATCATGTCTCTTACCAACTCAGACATCGATTGGTATAATCGAATCTACGAAGGGATCATAATCATTGACCGTTGTGGAAATTTCCCAAATGTACCCCTTATAGGAACTAAGGGAGGAATCAACTATAACCCGATTCTCGTTCGTCGTCAATTTGGATACCCAATGAGGCATGTCCCGCGTAATGCTCATCTGGAAGGTCTTTTCTTCAAGGAAGGAGAAAATGACAGGGCACTAAAGACAGAAATAGTGCATGCCTGGAAACACGTTCATAGGAAAGGACGAGAGTCTCTAGGAAAACCAGACTGTGTCTCGGTGGAGCCTTATCTGCACTGGGTACAAACTAGAGCTCTCAAGCTGAGGATGCCTTACCCTCGCCAGGAAGTTCTTCCATTAAGGGACTTTGCCCTTTATTTCATGTCTGAGACAGAAAAGCTTCAGGTTACTCTCAACAAAGTTCAACAGAAGAAGAGGTCTTGGAGGAACAAGTCCCGTATTCTCAATGTAGAGTGCAAGAAAATACAGCAACTGTTAAAAGAAAAAGATGCTCTGATTGAGATTTTAGAGCAACATGCTGTAGAAAATCAGGATGACCAAAGGAATTTGCTCGCTCCTTTCACTTGGCAAAGGAATGACAACCCGACAACGGCCCAAGAGCCCCGGTCAAAGAAAAGGAAAGCACCAGAACCAGCACTTGAGCTCTCGTCAGAAAGGACTCTGGATCCATTAGTTTAGGTTTCCTTTTCAACACTTTGTAATCTACTATATTTCCATTTCCGCAATTCTTTGAATTCAATAAAACGAGGTTTCCCCACTGTTTGATATTTGCAATCTAATTGTCGAAGTTTACTTTGAATAAACAAAAACATACAATTAATATAATCATTGCATTCATCATTCTCGCGTAAACGCATTCTTCTTACCTACAAATCTTACGTTTGTGTCTAGATTCTAGAGTCAAACTGTCTCATTCGTACAATACTCGGGCCAATCGTCAAAAAAAGATGGATGATCTCGAGGAAGAGAACAGAGGGTTAAGGGAAGAGACTGACACTCTAAAAGAGGATCTGAGAAAGCTTCACAACAACATGCAAGCTCTAGCAGAAGCTTAGATGCAACAACAAAGGACGGTGATCTCAGAGATCACATCAACGCCTATAGTGGAGAAGTATGATCCTTGGTACAAAATGCCGAAAGATCGTCCCTGGGGCATGCCACCCAACTATATCCCGGAAGGATATGTTCCGTCGATCGCTGAGGATCAGGGAACCATAGCAGGAGTCGCTGGGCCTGAAGGTTACAAACTTCGGGAAAGCGAAGATGCCAGGGGCATGACAGCAACTCCTGAAGGTTACAAACATCGGGAGACACCGAGAGTCTCGGCCATAATGACTATACCACCACCCGTGGTACACACTGTCCCGGAAGGACAGATTCCCCAGATACTTTCTGGTGGAAACGAAAGTATGTTTGACAGAATGAATGAATTCTAGGAACAGTTCCTGGAAATGCAGAAAGAACTGCAAGCCCTTCGCGGTCAGGACCTATTTAGAAAGGACGCCGCGGACCTCTGCTTGGTCCCCAATGTGAAAGTCCCGCACAAATTCCAGGTGCCCGATTTGGAAAAGTACAAGGGTAACTCTTGCCCTCAGAGCCATTTTGTGATGTACGCTCGGTGAATGTCAGCTCAGACAACGAACTAGGAGCTACTAATTCACTACTTTCAAGATAGTTTAACCGGTGCCGCATTAAAATGGTACATGGGTTTAAACCGCGCCACGATCGGCACATTCAGAGATCTTGGCGCTGCCTTCGTTCAGGAGTACAAATATAATTTGGACATGGCACCAGATAGAGATCAGCTCAGAAAAGGACAAGGAAACCTTTAAAGAATACGCTTAGAGATGGCGTGAAATTTCCGCTCAGATATCTCCACCTCTTGAGGAAAAAGAGATGACAAAGATCTTCTTGAAAACCTTAAGCTCATTTTACTACGACATAGTGGTTTCTAGTGCGCCCAGTGACTTCACCGAGATGGTGGGCATGGGAGTTCGTCTTGAGGAAGCCGTCCGAGAAGGACGTTTAGTGAAAGACGCTGGATCATCAAGTAGTACAAAATGATACGGTAGTGCTCTCCCTAAGAAAAAAGAGCAGGATATTGGGAATATCTCTCTCGGAAAGCAAAGGCGACGTTATCAAACAGTTGCAGCAGTAACTTCTGATATCAACCCTGCGCCTATTCCTACGTATCAGCCTCAGGTTGCGCAGAGCCAACCTAATCAACAGCAATATCAGCAAAGGACACAACAGCCTCTTCAGCAGACTCGTCCTCCATACAGCAACAAACATACAACACGACCTCCAGGGTTCGACCCTATACCTGTGTTGTACGCAGAACTGTTTCCATTACTACTAGTCAAGGGGCATGTCCACACCAGGTCTCCTCTTACAGTACCGAAAAATCCGCCTTTCTGGTTCAAAGCGGATCAGACTTGTCCTTACCATCAAGGAGGACCAGGGCATAACATAGAGAATTGTCTCAGTTTCAAATCCGATGTACAAAAGCTTGTCAGGAGCGGGGTCTTATCTTTCAAAGATACGAATCCGAATGTTCTCACGAACCCGATGCCTCAACATTAAAAAGCTACAGTCAATTTGATAGAGGGAGAGTCTAGTGACAGTTATCAGATTCATGATGTACTCTTATTAAGGGTCAATCTGGTCAAGATGAATTGTAGACAGAGTGGATATGGCCATGTGCCACCTCATAATTATCACCAGTGTGATATCTGCTCTAAAAACAATTAGGGATGTTCTGTGGTGCAATCAGCTCTACAGGAACAGTTAGATCTCGAATGGATCCAACAACACCGAATTCGCGGAGTCAACATGACCTATACGAATTCCAATATCATTCAAAACCACAAAATCCGTGTGATGAATGTTAACTTGGCGGAGATGCACTCAAGGCAAAGCCAGTATCATAATCTGCCGTGCATGATTACAATTCCTGTCTGACTTGCTCGGTAAACAAACAGGGATGCTCTTTTGTACAAGAGGCCCTCTAGCGTCAGATGGATCTTGGGTGGATCCAGGACTACCATGATAGAAATCCTTATCAGATCCACAGGATTCAAACCTTTGATATTCGTTTGATGAATACCAGCTTGGTGGAGTTACACGCCAGGCAAGTCCAACTCGGTTTTCTCACTTCGCATAATTATCAGAGCTGTAAAGGATGTTGTGAGAGTAACCAAGGGTGCGCTCTCGTTCAAAGAACATTACAACACTTATTAAACCACTGGTGGCTTCCGATCTATATGGATTAAGACACGCAAAAAATCAGTGTGCTTAATGGAAACCCCACTTGGCGTCAAAATCAGGATGTCCGATCCGTGGGAACTGACCTGGTGAGGTTACACTGCATCCAAAGCGGGCGTGGCCAGGTGCCACCACATAATTACGAACGCTGTAGGGTCTGCTCAGAAAATAACCAAGGATGCTACCTTGTGCGGGCAGCTCTTCAAGGTCAGTGGATCGTAGAGAGATTCGCCTATGTTCGGGTTCTGAGCCAATCGACTGGGCACCGGACTACTTCGCTGATCAAATCAGAGACGTTGCCATAATCTCTGATCATCAACAGAACAAGGATGTTTGTACCATCATCCCCCTACTGGACGAATCAAAAGTTCCTACCCAGGAGCTGATTGAAGTTACTTATGACAGTCAGAAAAATTAGAAGGCTCCTGTAGTTATTTATCTACCAGGACCATTACCGTATGAATCAGCTAAGGGGATCCCTTACAAATAAGGTGCAATGATAATTGAGAATGGAAAGGAAATTCCATTACCCTCCGTCGTGAATATTGCAGACATCAGTCGAGTAACACGGAGCAGTCGAATCTTTAACCTAGGAGTTGGAGAACCTAACAGGGAAAAGGAACTTCACACAGAAGCTCCCAATCCACCAGTCGGTCAATCCAGTGATCCCGACCTTTCAAAGAACAATGATGAGATGCTGAAGCTCATCCAAAGGAGTGAATACAACATTGTTGATCAGCTGTTACAAACTCCTTCAAAGATCTTTGTGCTATCACTTTTACTCAGTTCCGAAACCCACAGAGAGGCTCTACAGAAAGTCTTAGAGCAAGCCTTTGTGGAACAGGAAGTGTCAATACGACAGTTCGATAGCAGCATCTCTAATATCACTTCCTGCAACAACTTAGGATTCAGTGATGAGGACTTGCCAGAGGGAGGCAAAAGTCACAACATGGCGCTCAATATCATAGTTAACTGCCAGGACGATGCTTTAGCCAGCGTACTGGTAGACACAGGATCGGCCATCAACGTTATGTCGAAGTCCACTTTAACGCGACTATGATTCAAAGGATCCCCGATGAGGGGCAGTGAGGTCATCGTCAAAGCATTTGACGGATCTCGGAAAGCAGTTATCGGCGAAGTCGACCTTCCCATAACTATTGGTCCTCATACTTTCCTAATCACTTTCTAGGTTATGGACATCCGGACAACGTACATTTGCTTATTAGGAAGACCTTGGATACACCTGGCTGGGGTAGTCACTTCGACACTGCACCAGAAACTAAAGTTCGTCAAGAACGATCAACTCGTCACGGTCTGTGGAGAACAAGCCTTGATCGTGAGTAACCTGTAATTATCTACTTGTATAGAACCCGAGGAGGTTGTTGGAACTCAGTTCCAAGCACTTTCGGTGAGCAATAAGAATCAATCAGAGAAAGGAACCTCTATTTCCTCATATAGAGATGCTCTCGAAGTGATTGAAAGTAACAATACGAAAGGATGGGGATAACTTGTCATTCCCACTGATAACAAAGCAAAGAAGGGTCTCGGTTTCTCTTCAACCTGTACCCAGACAGCTGCTAACGATGAAAGTTTTTATCCCATTCAGGACTTCTTCCGCAGTGGAGGTTTCCTTCACCCAGTGCCTCAAGCGGTCCATACCATCAACGAGGAAGATTCCTCCGACACGGATGAGGAATGGAAGTCCTATCTTAACGAGGATGGTTATATGTCTCAGGAAGAGGTGCCTACGCCATTTTGCTATCCCGCGCAGAGTCTGAGATTTACACCTAGGTCAGACGTTGAAATGATATACGGAGATTGTGATCCGGAAGGATGCCGTGCTCCACCAAATTCATTAAAGGAAGACACTCTGATGAAGGACAACTTTGACCACGACTATTATGGCCCAATGGATGGTCTACCTATCTGGCAGCCGTACCCAGGAGACTTGGGGCAAGAAAATCAGCCGAACAATGAAAATCAGCTGAGCATCATTGAACAGAATACCTGCGTCCCCACCATCTCATGGGATCATTACTCAGGTCATTTAGAAAATATCCAGTACGACGATGAATTGGCAAAGCTTGCCGGACTAGAATTCATCAACTATGCTTTTCCCGAGGTCAACGTCATCGAAAGGGATGACTCCTCCAGTTCCAAAGAAGTATGGGACACCTTGGGACAACCGAGTGGAAAATACGACTTTATGGTCAAGTACACTGCTCTTGAAAGCTCTCGTATCAGGCTCGAAGACATCCAACCAACTAGATAGGGAGATTTTCCTAAGAGCACAAATACTATGCAAAATACAACTGAGGAATCCTCATAAGACAACTCTGCCTGGGAGACAGATTCCAATGATCCTGCTCCACCAGAAATCAACGTTATTTCTGAAAACAAATCAAGGAAGGTACCAGACTTTGTGATTCACCGAGGAGTTCGCCGCCAATGGGTTGCTGTCAATGTTCCGAAGATTGTTCATAAGTCAAAGTAATTGTCGTCTTTAACCTTTCACCCTGCCCAGGTGAAACGGATGTTTTGATAGGGCTCGCTTTCTGTAAATTATCCCTCTTCGCTTTGCCCAAAGGGACAGAGTTTTGTTTTATAGGGCTGTAGTTTCAAGAATCGACTTGTTCATAAATAAAATAACATCGTTTTGTAATTTCCGCGTTAATTGCTGTTTTCTCTTTTCGCTTTTTCAGAAAATGTTAATCCTAAAAAAAAAACAAATAATAAAAACAAGCAGTAAACAAAAAATACACTGCACACTCTTGCATTCTCTCTATCTCTTCTAAACACAAATCATCACGTCATGCAGATTGCTTATTTTAAACCCCGTTGAAACATACGATCCGATGCCTTCTCCCAACTTTGAATTCCCGATATTTGGGGCTGAAGAAGAAGGTGACGACGAAATTCCAGAAGAGATCTCCCGACTACTCAGACAAGAGGAAAGGTCTATTGAACCTCACAAAGAGCCGTTGGAAACGGTCAACTTGGGTTCGGGAAAAGAGAGAAAAGAAATCAGGATTGGGGTGCTGCTCAGTCCAACGGCCAAAGAGAGTTTGACAAAGCTTCTAAAAGAGTTTCCCGATGTATTCGCTTGGTTTTATTAGGATATGCCAGGGTTGGATACCAACATCGTGGAACATCATCTACCGTTAAAATCAGAATGTCTACCAGTAAAACAAAGGTTGAAACGGACTCACCCGGACATGGCCATCAAAATCAAAGAGGAAGTACAGAAACAGATTGACGCGGGTTTCCTCGCCACGTCAGAATATCCTAAATGGTTAGCCAACATCATACCCGTCCCGAAAAAGGACGAAAGGTCAGAATGTATGTCGACTACAGAGATCTAAACAAGGCTAGTCCAAAGGATGACTTTCCTTTACCCCACATTGACATGCTGGTTGACAGTACAGCAAAGTTCAAAGTTTTCTCCTTCATGGATGGAGTCTCGGGCTATAATCAGATAAAAATGGCACTAAAAGACATGGAGAAAACTTCATTTATTACCCCATGGGGGACCTTTTGTTACAAGGTAATGCCGTTCGGTTTGAAAAACGCCGGGGCAACCTATCAACGGGCCATGACTACTCTGTTTCATGACATGATACACAAAGAAATCGAAGTGTATGTCGATGATATGATTGCCAAATCTAAAACAGAGGAGGAGCATGTGACACACCTGTCAAAACTATTCGAGCGGTTGAGGAAGTACAAACTCCACTTGAATCCCAACAAGTGCACCTTCGGTGTCCGTTCAGGGAAAATCTTAGGGTTCATCGTCAGCCAGAAAGGAATTGAGGTTGATCCTGACAAGGTCAAGGCCATTCGAGAAATGCCTTCTCCGAAAACTAAAAAACAAGTCAGAGGATTCCTGGGACGTTTGAACTACATCTCCAAATTCATATTCCTCATGACCGCGACATGCGCGCCAATTTTCAAATTACTGAAAAAGAATCAGGACTGCGTTTGGACAGATGACTGTCAAACCGCTTTCGACAGTATTAAGGAATACCTGTTGAATCCGTCGATTCTATCACCTCTAGTGGAAGGAAGACCACTGATCATCTACCTAACAGTCCTGGAAGACTCCATGGGCTGTGTACTTGGCCAACAAGACGAAACCAAAAGGAAAGAGTCTGCTATCTACTATCTGAGCAAGAAATTCACTGACTGCGAGACTCAGTACACTATGCTTGAGAAAAGGTGCCGCGCTCTGGCTTGGGCAGCCAAACGTCTTCGCCAATATATGATTCGTCACACTACTTGGTTGATCTCCGAAATGGATCCAATCAAGTATGTCTTTGAAAAACCTGCTCTTACGGGAAGGATTGCCCGTTGGCAGATGCTACTATCAGAATACGACATTGAATACCATGCTCAGAAAGCTGTTAAAGGAAGTATTTTAGCTGATCACTTGGCTCATCAACCGATTGAAGATCAGGAATCAATCGGGTTTGACTTCCCAGACGAAGATGTCATGTATTTGAAAATGAAAGACTGTGATGAATCGCTACCCAGTGAAGGGCCAGAACCAGGTTCCCAATGGGGACTAATCTTTGACGGAGCTGTCAGTCATTACGGAAACAGAATTAGGGCAATCATTGTTACCCCTCAGGGTACCCACATTCCTTTCACCGCCAGACTTACGTTCAAGTACACAAACAACGAGGCCGAATACGAAGCTTGTATTATGGGTCTCGAGGAAGCAATTGATTTTAGGATCAAAAACTTGGACGTATATGGCGACTCAGCCTTGGTTATCAATCAGATCAAAGGAGATTGGAACACATACCAATCAGGACTGATTCCTGACAAAGATTATGTGAGAAGGCTGTTACCCTTCAACAGAATCAAGTTTCACCACATCCCTCGTGATGAGAATCATACGGCTGATACATTAGCCACCCTCTCTTCCATGATTAGTGTAGGTCAATGGAATGACTTACCTAAGATTGACATAATGCGCCTTGAACGACCCGCTTACATCTTCACGATCGAAGCAGTCATCGACGACAAACCTTGGTATTACGATATCAAATGCTTCCTTCAAAAACAAGAGTACCCACCTGGGGCACTAAGAAAAGACAGAAAAACCCTCAGAAGATTGGCTGGCAGTTTCTTCCTGAGCGGTGATACACTCTATAAGAGAAATTTCGACATGGTCTTGCTCTGATGTGTAGACAGACCAGAAGCAGACATGCTGATAAAAGAAATTCATGAAGGATCCTTTGGCACTCATGCCAAAGGACACACAATGGCGAGAAAAATTCTAAGAGGAGGGTACTACTGGTTGACCATGGAATCTGACTGCTACAAGTACATGAGGAAGTGTCACAAGTTTCAGATATACTCTGACAAAATTCATGTATCGCCAACACATCTCAAAGTTCTCTCTTCCCCGTGGCCTTTTTCTATATGGGGAATCGACATAATTGGCATGATCGAACCTAAGGCTTCAAACGGACATCGGTTCATCCTGGTAGCCATTGATTACTTCACCAAGTGGGTCGAAGCAGCGTCATACACCAATGTAACCCGACAAGTGGTGGTCCGATTTATCAAAAACAATATCATCTGCTGTTATGGTGTTCCAAGCCAGATCATTACGGATAATGGATCTAACTTGAACAATAAGATGATGAAAGAGTTGTGCGCTGAATTCAAGATCGAACACCATAACTCATCTCCCTATCGACCCAAGATGAACAGAGCTGTAGAAGCGGCTAACAAGAACATCAAGACGATTGTTCAAAAGATGGTTGTAACCTACAAAGACTGGCACGAGATGCTGCCCTTTGCTCTTCATGGTTATCGAACATCTGTCCGCACTTCAACAGGGGCAACCCCTTTCTCTCTAGTATATGGCATGGAAGCAGTGCTCCCCATCGAAGTAGAGATCCCATCAATCCGGATATTGATGGAAGCTAAGCTAACGGAAGCTGAATGGTGTCAAAGTCGACACGATGAACTAAATCTGATCGAAGAAAAATGAATGACGACACTATGCCACGGTCAGTTGTATCAATAAAGAATGAAGAGGGCGTTTGACAAAAAGGTCCGACCTAGCGTCTTCGGGAAAGGAGACCTTGTTCTCAAAAAGATACAATCATTTCTCACGGATTCCCGGGGCAAATGGACTCCGAATTATGAAGGCCCCTATGTGGTCAAGAAAGCTTTCTCAGGCGGTGCCTTGAGACTAGCAACCATGGACGGAGAGGAATTTGCCTACCCCACGAATGTTGACGTAGTCAAGAAATACTTCGCCTAAACTAAAAAAAACGTCTCGGTGGATTGAAAACCTGAAAGGGCAGTCCAGGCAAAAATTAGAGACAAAATAAAAAAAATCATCCCGGTGGATTGGAAACATCACAGTACAATCCAGGCAAAAATTAGGGATAATGGCAAGTAACTATGTAAACAGAGGCAAGTCCCTCAGCAACAGTTACATCATCCATCAGAAAACTCCAATCAAGGTCATCTTCGACAGAAGCTCAGGATGCCCAGAATCCAAAGTTGGTAGAAGGATAGTGGTCGTTAAGTTTCAATGTAGCCCTTTTCCCTTAAATTACCATTTTCTAACTTTGTAAATACTCCATGGAATCACGCGCTTGCCTAATTTCCATCCTATCAATAAAATTTGAGCCCTTGTGCTTTTGTTTGCAATTCTTGTTTGTTTTAGCTTTACAGAACGACATTTTAACATGATTAACAATTATTGAAATAAAACAAAAATGAATTTACTTGTCAAACTTTTTCTGCTTTTAAATAAAGATGGCAATTTATTTTGACTGTTGAACGTCGAAAAAACATCGATCGCTTCTCCAGAAGTAATCAAACTTCAAAGTGAAGAATCAAAGTACTCCTTCTAAACCAGTGCACCTGAATGAAGGATCAACTGTGTCAGAGATCATGTTTCGTCTGACACCCCGACAGAGTTCTTACCTCCTAAGCCCGACCAACGGTTGTTCCCCGCAGGGACTACTTCTCCTAAGCAAGGCAAAATTGCTATCGTGAACCAGTGATACTTTTATCCCCCGCTGTGGCCGAGTACCCAGTCGTGTTCATCTATTAGTCTATATGTCGCGTCACTTTTGTCAGCATAAACATACATACATCATGCATTGTTGATTTACATTCGCATTCATATTGCATCACTATCACTTTAGTCGGTCTTATCCCCTAGTGATAAAAGTCCTCTCAATCGAGTTGTCAGTTCTTTCCTCGTCCGAAAATGTTGCGTCTGAACGATCTCTCTACTCCACTTTATTTCTGGATTAGAATTGGCCCTTGACCACTTTGATAACTTGAACCTCTGAAAAACTGGAGAACCCTCAGCCAACGTCACTCTTCGCTATTGAAGATGATGTCTTCGCTTTCTCGGATTAAGGAAAATCCTAGAGAAAGCCTCTCAACCGAATATTCTCAGCAGCACATTGGTTCTTCTCTCTAGAAAGTCATTGTTAACAAAGTCATAGGCACCTCAAAATTGGATCACATCATATGGCATTTCTCCGAGAAGATCTCCGAGAAAACTATGATATAATATCCCCAAGCGGAAGCAGTCTCTCAAGAGACTTGTTTACCCTAGTAGAGTCGACAAATGGCAGCTCCGACAGAGAAGTGTGTGCACCTCTACAACTCAGACGACTGGGTTCCCCAGCAAGTCTGACATCAAAATTTTTTCTATCAAATGGCATCTCCCCAAGAAAATTCGGCGAGAAGTTTGAGGAAAACCGCTACGAATAACGTCCCTTATCAAGAAGTTTATTGACAAAAGAAACTTAGACCAGTTCCTTGGTAGGAAACCAGGATCGAGGGGAAGTTTATTTCAGAAACTTAGACCAGTTCCTTGGTAGGAAACCGGGATCGAGGGGAAGTTTATTTCGGAAACTTAGACCAGTTCCTTGGTAGGAAACCAGGATCGAGGGGAAGTTTATTTCAGAAACTTAGACCAGTTCCTTGGTAGGAAACCAGGATCGAGGGGAAGTTTGTTTAAGAAACTTAGACCAGTTCCTTGGTAGGAAACCAGGATCGAGGGGAAGTTTATTTCAGAAAATAAGATCAGTTCCTTGGTAGGAAACCAGGATCGAGGGGAAGTTTACCTTTTCTAAGCATCATTGCTTAGCAAAAGAAGATGAATGCGTAAGCTACCATTCATAACCATCATCAAAATTTCGGGTATTCCGATATTTAATCCTCTTGCACCCCGAATGCCCGAGTACCTTCGCCATTCACACCTTCGGGTCCAAGAAGATTAAATAGGGGCATCTGTCATACCCCAAATTTTGACCACTAAGATTTCCCATCATTGTGCAAATCATCATCACAATATGGGTGTACCATTATGCCTCATTAGTCTCCCCAAAGATGGGTGAGCATCCACTACAATCAAAATTAGGGTTTCAAGCCCTCTCAGAGCTCTTAGACAAAGGATCAATCAAGAATTGACATGATCTTTAACTTGTCTAACCTCTCAAACATCCACAAAGGATCAAGAGGACTCCCACTTCAAGGATTAAGCACAAGGCTGCTCCTTTCTAGGTGGATCAAGCCTCAAGATTGCCAGTGTCACCAAATTAGGGTTTTGGTCGACCATGGCCTCCAGATGGAAATTTTCCTCTGGGCATGAGCCAATGCTTCAAAGCATAACCTAAAATTCTCAATGGAACCTCATGGACCCAATCATCAAGTCAATTTGGCTTTAGGGGATACATTCATCAAAAATCAAGAATTAGGGTTTCTTGATCAACAAGTTTCAATTTCATCTAAACCACAGTTAGGGTTTTGCGGGAAAAAGTCAAATGTGCCTTTGACTTTTGACCCAGGCATGCTCCCAAACCTTGGAACATGATTGAATACACCCAATAACACCTATGAAATCAATCCATCAAGTTTGATTTAGGTCAAGGACTTGATTTCATAGAGGATCGCACAATTTGGAATTCGTCTGACAAAAAGTCAACTGTGCACAAAAGTCAACTTTGACTTTTTGAGATTTTTCACAATTATGGTTCTTTGAACCTAAAATGATGTTAATGTATGATTGGAATCATCATTCATCAAGAAAAATCAAGAAAAGTGGGATAACTTGTAAAAGGGGTAACCATAAAAACTTAGAAATTTTCTAAGTTATGAAACAAAATGGCTAGGGTACCAACTTTGGAGGATCATAACTCCTAAACCACAAGGCCATTTTCCCCCATCCAAAGCTGGATTTGTAGCTCTCATTACCCTCTACAAAAGCTTCAACTACACCTCATTCTAATTCATCATGGATTTTGAGTTATGGAATGATCAAAATCACAAAAAGTGAAAATGTCACTTTTTTCCAACACCTAGTGAAATTTTCACTAAGTCAGAATCTGCCTTCACTTTTTTCCAAATGTAGGGGGATTTTTCACTTGGATCTAAAAGGTATCAAAACCAACTATTATCAAACAGTTGTTGTATCATATAAGGGCTTTCCAAAATGGCTAAGAACTCCATCAAATTCCACTTGAGCCATGAGATATGACAATGGCAATATGCCTTACTGAAAACTGTCAAGGCAAGGCAAATTTGTGCATTTTGCTCGATTTGCCCAAATTTTGCAAAGGGCAAGCAACCCTATCCATCTGAACACCTCAAGGGGGGACCAAGGAAGAACCAACTCTGATCCCAAGCCTCCCAAGTCTTTGGAACCAAAAGTAGCATGCCAAACCTAGAAATCCCTAAAAGAGGGACAAGACTCCAATTTTGGATTGGAGCATTTAATGGATGCACCAAGGTGGCATGGACTGAGCCATTTCCAACTGAATTTAGTCAAGACTTATCCAAGACCAAGGGAACCAGCAGCCTGTGCCCTAACCTCTAGTCAATGGCTAGAGGAGACTTGGATTCTCATTGCTCAACATTGGCCAAACCTATGCAGAAGTTGCCATTCACTATTCGTTGCAAAACAAACTTGCTCTACTATAAATAGAGCTCATTTGTGATCAGTTTGAGTACACCAAAGCCATCAAACAAATGCTTTCCTCAAAATCTCTTCTTTCACTCCAAATGTGTCTTCCAAAGCAAGTCACTATCGAGTTTTGAGTTTGAGAGCAATTCCAATCAAACCAATCACACACACACCTCACATACATCATATAGAAGTGATCCAAACACTCACATAACATCTAGAATACCAAAATCACAAAATCACCAGCCAATTGCTCAAGCCTTTGACAGATTTGCAGTTGAGGTGCCAAATCAAGTTCTAGCTCAATTCAATCCACTCCAAGCATCCAGACACACTCCATGGCACCTAGGGAAGCTATCCACATCATTGGAACCTAGCTGTGACACCTCCAACCTCGAACTCGATCACCAGCTGCAAGTGGTCAAAACTTGATTTTTGAAACATTAATCCAAGATCACTATTTGTTTTCCACATGCATAACAATTTTGATCATTTTAATTGAATTTTTTATTCAATTAAAATACATTTTGAAAACAAATTAGGGTTTTTGATTAATTCAACCCTCATCAAACATTTTCAAACACTTTGGGCCTCTAATAGAGTGTAAGACCCAACCCCTTTTGAAAGCAAAACAATTTTGGGCCTCAGTGTATTGTATAAGTCCCGATACCGTTAGAAATCTCGGCGCGATCATCGCCCGTTTAAAATAAATCATCCGGGCTTCTCCTCGAGCTATAAGTCCCAATTCCTTTTAAAAAAAAAACTCTTTGGGCCTCTAGTAGAGTGTAAGACCCTACCCCTTTTTGAAACCAAAAGGATTTGGGCCTCAGATGTTGTATAAGACCCACTGTGTTTTCAAAAACCTCGGCGCGATCGCCATTTTCAAACAAATAACCTTGGGCCTCTCCTTGAGTTGTAAGCCCCATCTCTTGTACAAAAATAACTTTTTGGGTCTCTAATAGAGTGTAAGACCCAATCCCCTTTTAACCAAAAATAATTTTGGGCCTTAGATATTGTATAAGTCCCTCTGCGTTAAAAGAAAATCTCGGAGCGATCGCCAGTTCAAAATCAAACCCTGGGCCTCTCCTTGAGATGTAAGCCCCACCACTTGTATAAAAATAAACCTTTTGGGCCTCTTGAGAGAGTGAAGACCCATCCCTTTGTACAGAAAATCTTTTTGGGCCTCAGTCACTTGTATAAGTCCCTGTACAAATTCAAAACAATAGTGCAATCACTGATAAAACCTTGGACCTCTCCTTGAGCTATAAGCCCCAACAATCTTTTCAAAGCACTTTCTCCTTTGATTTTAAATATAATATTGTTATCAAAGCTTTCTTTGTTGAACAAACTAACAAAACAGCATGGAAGCTCTACAACCGAGTAAGTGTTAACCCGCTTTCTTTATCCGCTTTCATATATATATATATATATATATATATATATATATATATATATATATATATATATAACTGTATTGTGGGGCTGCTCACTGTAAGTCTCCTTTCATAAACTTTAATATACTTGTCAATTATCAACTGTGTAATACTAGTATAGTTATTTTGAGTTTTCCCCGGCAACTACGTCTAGCACTAGTTAAAGCCCCGTTGGTCACTCTTAAATACAAACAAAACTAGATCCCCATAGGATTACCAGACACAGTCTTCCCTCCTCTTGGGGTTAAACAATATGGAGACGTGAAAGGCAGCATTCTCGGTGAACCCTTTTTCAGACTGTCACCCTTAGAAATTGTCAAAGAAACTCTAACTCCCCAGAGATGATCTTTTCTCCGTGAATGGCATCTCTTGAGTTTCTTCCGAATTCTCGAACTTTCCTGGCTTGATCTATTCTCTGTGAATAGCCTGTCTTGAACTTCTCGGTGTTTGGGGACCCACAGGCTTCTTAAAAGCATCCCCGCCTCCTCTTGGGCGTTGTACAAGGACCCTTCGGCTTCTTAAAAGCTCTCATGCCATCTCTTGGGCTTAGTATAAGGACCCAGAGACCTCTACAGGTATAGGAACAGAACCTAGTCATCAATTTGCTATAGCTGTCTTTCTGAGTCAAGTGCCAGACCAGTTAATGGGTTGACCTTCATCCCTTAACAAACCAGCCTTCTCTTGGGAATTATACAAAGATTATTCACTACCTGAGAAACGATTTCTCAAAATACCAGTAGACTTGGACAGTCTCCCCATTTCCTTAAAGAACAGGAAATAACCCCGATCTTCTGATCAGTACCAAAGTACAACCTCACTTGGAATCAGTCTCTTTATAAGAACTGATTTTCTCTTTCATACAACATACTGGACCTGTCACTCAACTGAAACAGTCACCAGCACATTTAGCCTCCTCTTGGGCTTTGTACAATGATTCTCCCCAAGGGAGCCGACCTTTTCACACTCTCTTGTTGAGTATAAAAGGCTCTCTTGTTGAGTCAAAATAGTTTCAGCCTCTATCTCGGGCTTTGTACGAGATATAAAACATTCTCTTGTTGAGTATAAAAGACTCTCTTGTTGAGTCAAACCCTTTTAGCCTCCATCTCGGGCTTCGTACGAGATACAAAAACACTCTCTTGTTGAGTATAAAAGACTCTCTTGTTGAGTCAACCAACTTTTCAGCCTCCGTCTTGGGCTTCGTACAAGACACATAAAAAGCACTCTCTTGTTGAGTCAGTCATTTGTTAGTACTCTCTTGTTGAGTCAAACCCTCTCAGCCTCCATCTCGGGCTTCGTACGAGATACAAAATCACTCTCTTGTTGAGTATAAAAGACTCTCTTCTTGAGTCAATCACCTTTCAGCCTCCATCTCGGGCTTCATACGAGATACAAAAACTCTCTTGTTGAGTCAACTCTTTTTAACCTCTATCTCGGGCTTCATATGAGACAGATAAAAAGCACCCTCTTGTTAGGTCAATAGCCTCCTCTTAGGCTTTGTATAAGAAAACCCAGGTTAAGTCAATCAACCTTTTAGCATCAAAGTTGTGCCTTGCCACAGTATACAAACATCGACAACTTCTCTTTAGAGATGACAAGTTCTCTCTAAAGTCAAGACCCTTTAGCTTCACATCTTGGGCTTTGAACAAGATACAAATAGACCCTTCAGCTTCACATCTTGGGCTTTAAACAAGATACAAACCACCTTTCGCTTCACGTCTTGGTCTTTGAACAAGACACCAAAACAACCTTTTTCCTCCCATATAATAGGAGGAACTACGATCGCTCTGATTTTCCTATTTCGTTAAACGGGAATACGTAGGCATAAGATTGAAAAAAATCTTAGCGAGCACACTAATCAAAAACCCAAAATCCCGTACTTTCACACATCAATCGAAAAGCAATAAATCTAAACACATCCTACCAAAAACCTCACAAATAATCCAGACATTGTGTTCTCAGTAAAATAACCAAAGATTGGGCCCCACTTCCACATAGCATCTGTAACCTAACAGACCGCTGTTAAAACTCAGTATGTAAGCAGGGTTAATTGGAGACATCTATTTTGCTTCCTTCATCAACTTCAATAGGATAAAAAATGAATCGACCTGTAGTACCCCAGAGCAGCAGTGCTTAAGAACCACGTCCAAAAATCGCTCGCTACAAGCCCTAATACAGCTTACAAACAACAACAAAATTACTTTTTTTCATCTGTGTCTCTCCTTGAGTATAAGCCCCAACAATATTTTCAAAAACAACTTCTCTTTTGATTTAGGTTCAAATATACAGTTGTTATCAAAACTTTCTTTAATTTCTTTGAACAACTAACAATACAGCATGGAAGCTTGCTCACCTGTAAGTTTTTATCAATTTTCTTTTACATGCTTTAATATATATAACTGTATTGTGGGAAACTGCTCCCTCGTAAGTCCTTCTTTCATACCCTTTTAAATACTTGTCATATATCCACTGTATATATACCAGTATATCTGTTAAGAGTTTTCCCAGGAAACTAGGTCTAGAACTAGGTAAAGCCAATTGGTCACTCTTTAATACAGTCAAAACTAGATCCCCATAGGATTTCCAGATACATCTTGCCTTCTCTTGGGCTTAAACAATATGGAACAAAGAGAAAGGCAGTATTCTCTGTGAACCTTTTCTCAGACTGTCACTATTAGAACTTCTCAAAGAAATTCAGTTTCCCCAGAGAGGATTAATTCCCGGTGAAACTTCTCTTGAATTTCTTCAAACCCTATAACTGTTCACTAAAGAAAATATTATTCCCGGTGAAACTTTTCTTGAACTCTTCTTAGGTTTGGGACCCACAGGCTTCCTAAAAGCATCCCCGCCTCCTCTTGGGCTTTTTACAAGGACCCTCCGGCTTCTTAGAATTTCTCATGCCTTCTCTTGGGCTTAATACAAGGACCCGACGATCTCTTAAAGGTATAAGACAGAACTTAGTCATCCTTTGCTAGAGCAGTTTTTCCAGTGTCAAATCTCAGACCAGTTCAGGGTTGATTCTCATCCCTTAAAACACCTGCCTCCTCTTGGGCATCGCACAAAGATAAACTCTTCCATACCAGTAGACTTGGACAGTCTAAATCTCCTATTGAGTCTCAAAGACATTCTCAAGTTCCCTACAAACATAGGAGAAACCCTGGTCATTCTGGATCAATCTCCAACTGGGTTTTAAAATCCAGTCTCTCTCCTAAAAATCCCTAGCCAGGATCAGTTCGTCATCAGTATAACACTATCCCAAATTAGAACCTCAAGGTCTCTGATATCTCAACTCTTCTGTAACCCTCAACAAGAGTTGATTCCCCGTTTGGACCGGCCTCGGGAACTCAATAACCCCCAGCAGAAGTTAGTCTCCTCTTAGGCTTTGTATAATGATCCTCCCTTTTCCTCAGCAAAGCCTGCCTCCTGTTGGGCTTTGTACAAGATAGATAAAACCGTTCTCTTGTTGAGACAATCTTCCAGCCTCCTCTTAGACTTGATATGATGATTTCCCCTAGAAGAATTCAGCCTCCTCTTAGACTTTGTATAATGATTTCTCCAGCTTGTTTAGCCACAATCCTGGGCTTTGTACAGGATAGATAAAAGCACTCTCTTGTTGAGTTAAACCCTTTTCAGCCTCAATCTTGGGCTTTGTACAAGACACCATATAAAATTTCTTAAGCAGAGTCAAACTCTTTTTCAGCCTCAATTTTGGGCTTTGTACAAGACAGATAATACTCTCCCGTAGAGTCAAACTCTTTTCAGCCTCAATCTTGGGCTTTGTACAAGACACCTAAAATACCCTCAACTGAGTCAGTAAAGTCTCTTTAGGCTCAATCTTGGGCTTTGTACAAGACAGATAAAGATTTCTTTCCCACAGAGTCAGTTTTTTTCCAGCCTCAATTTTGGGCTTCGTACAAGGCACATACAAACCCTCCCCGACGGAGTCAAAATACCTTTTAGCCTCAATCTTGGGCTTTGTACAAGATAGACAAAATACCTTTCCCCGGAAAAGTCAAATTTTTAGCCTCCTCTTAGGCTTTGTATAATGATATCCCCAAAAGAGAGTCAGTATCTTTTAGCCTCAACCTTGGGCTTTGTACAAGACATATAAAAACACTCTCTTGTTGAGTCAGTCATTTCCAGCCTCCTCTTAGGCTTTGTATAAGGACTTCCCCAGTAGAGTCAATCAACCTCTTAGCTTCAATCTTGGGCTTTGATCAAGGTACACAAAAATCAACATTCCCTCAGAGGAAATCAAAATCTCTCTGTAGGAAGTCATTTCTCCGTGTTATCACACATTAAAACAGAAATTCAAAACAAACCCTAATCCCCGATAACTAATGTAAGTGGCACACTTGTTGATTCAAATATCCAAGCTGTCGTCCATCTCTTATCCTGGTAGATCCTTTCTTTCATCTAATTGCTATAAGCGGCAAGCCTATGGATTATTTACATCTACGCTACTGTCCCTCTCTTAGCATGAGAAATTCCTAAGGAAAAATGGCATTGTTCTAAACTGAGTTAAAGTTTTCTCCTTCAGGATAATACCCCTATACAAGAAATTATGGCATTGTTGGTTTCACATATCCCAGTTAAAGTAATCCTCCTTTATAAACAGTCACCCAACAATTATGATAAACATACCAGATGTCTCCCTTTAGAGATGACAAATTCCTTCTCGGTCAAACCTTTAGCTTCAATCTTGGGCTTTGAACAAGATACAAATAACCTTTTAGCTTCAATCTTGGGCTTTGAACAAGACACCAAATATCTTTTTCCTCCCTTAGAATAGGAGGAACTACGATTGCTCTGATTTCCCTGTTTCATTTAAATGGGAATACGTAGGCATAAGATTGCGAAATCTTAGCGAGCATACCAAACAAACACTCTAGGTCCAGTACCTCCATATCAATAAAAAATTAGGTCCAGTACCTTACCAAAAACATCGGAAAAAAACCCGAACATCAACAAAAACTCAGTCTCTCTCATACTTTCCCAAGAAACTTTCCCAACCCATTAACGGATAAACACCATCAAGTACAAAGCAGAACCTAAAGCTAACATCCTATGGATAACCATATATAGGATGGGTAATTGACAACTCCCCATTGTATAACCTGACCCCGAACTCCCCGAATCTCTTTAAGCGTTTATTCAGTTAAACATTCGCGTGCAAGGTTAGTTTTAGATAGCTTCCCTTTCCCTTCCAGCTTCACGGGATAAATAAGAAATCAGAAAGTAGCACCCCCTCCTCTTCATTAAGGAGAAAACCCAAATTCCGCGATAAGGTGGTCGCGTCACCGACAAAAATCGCACGCTACAGAAAAATGGCGACTCTGCTGGGGACGTCTTTGATCTGTTTAGGACTATAGGCTAGAATTCTTAAGAGGTCTAGGATGTTAGTTTTAGGAATAAATATATATATATATCGCTTTTCCTACTTGATATCCGTGTTTATTTTTCTGCTAATGGGACTACGGGTGATGCCGCATGTGGAAAGTTTGAGTGATACCTAAGATAAGTGAAGGCATAGACGGGTGGTTTTACAGGGAGTGATTCCCGAATAAGCGATCCTGGTAGACCATCGAATCAGTGGAGATACCATTTGCGGATTCAATGTCTAGTGACTTCGGTTGCAAAAGCAGCTTGTTCGATTGTGGTATCCATGAAACTGAGGATTTAGTAGACTGAGACCATGTGACTATTTTGTAGTGCGGAAGCTATCGGAAATAGTTGTCACGCGATACTACCCTCATTTGAGATTACCCTAAGATACTACAGCTCGCTCGGGTGAACCAGCCTGCTGTTGTTATCCCAATGGGGGTCAATGATTTTGAGGACTGGTACAAAAATTCACCATAGTACAACCTTTGGGAATGGGTAGAGCCATGACTCCATGCTCGTGACGCTGAACCTTTGAACCCATGTTTTATCTATGCTTTTGTGTGCTGCATTCATGCATTCATTTAAAAAACTTTAAATAAAGAAAAAAAATATTCTTTTCTACTCTCTTTTTTTTAAATTAAACTAAGACAATGATTGCAAATATCAGAGAGAAAGATTGCATTATGAATTTCGGTAGAAGGAAGACGCGCAAGTACACCTTCAAGGTTCCAAAACTAGAGGATTTAAGAGGGTTGGCAAGGATGAACACCAACCCTGATGCTTTCAGAGCTAAGTACGGAGGACTGCTGTCTCTGTTAAGGGTCCATGTAATTGAAGGAATCTTGTCTACGCTGATTCAGTTCGACGATCTGGTCTATCACTATTTCACATTCCCCGGATTATCAACTAGCACCAACACTGGAGGAGTACTCTCACCTGACTGACTTACCCATCACTGACAAAGCTCCTTTTTCTGGGCTGGAAGAAATTCCAAAGGATCAAACTATTGCAAGAGCAATCTATTTGGACGAGTCAGAAGTCAGGACTCACATGACCATTAAGGGTGGAATCCAAGGTTTACCAGCCAAGTTTTTGGTAAAGAAAGCTTTGTACTTTTCTAGTATGGGGAACGTAACTGCTTTCGAGAGCGTCTTTGTTCTACTCACCTACGGGTTATTTCTGTTTCCCGCTGTCGCTCCCCCGGGATTTTCATCCAGGTACAAATGCGAAAGTGGCGCGGAAGAAAGAAAGAAGAGTCGCCATCCAGGCATTTTTATCCCAAAGAAAGGGAAGGGTAATGCTGCACAAACCCGGGAGAAAGGAAAGAACGAGGTCTCGCGAACCAAAGAGAACGGGTAAGGGAGTCGGTTACGTGAAGGGAAGGTTAACACACCCCTTCACGTCCGTCGTACTCGACGGGATCCACGCTTGAAGTACTGCTCAAAGGGCGATAGAAAAGATGCTGGAAAAGGAATGGAAAGAGAACGAGAAATAAATGTAGGGAAAATAAAAGAAGTGCTCGAATGAGCCCTACCCCACTGCCTACGTATCTCATCGGGAACATGAGAATCAGAGCGACGTAGTTCCCCTATCTAAGGGAAAACTGTTTGTGTTTTTTAGTGGAAGCGTTAAAGTGCGCGTCCCAGCAGTTAGGTGTTGCAGCTCGCTATAGGAAGACTTAGGCGTTACTTGTTTGCGGTAGAACGGATATGACGGATCCTTAAGGAAGGAGTGAAGAGATGAGAAGATAATTCCCGAAGGAAAGACGTTATTGTTTGTTTGAAATGTTTTAGAAGTTTTTTATTTGAAGTGTTTTGCATAGGAGAGTGTACCTAAGTCTTTTTCAATGGAATGTGCATCTCATGCATCATTCCAAAATGAAATGATGATGAAGTACACTAAGTATGAAGAAGATCCTCAAACTTACTTCCAAAGTTAAAGGCTTAAGTACACTAGCATATTCCCTTTATTAAATATTTTTGTTGTTTTTAAATGAAGAAGTATTTTTGGTTTTGTTTGTGAAATCACTTCATGTTAAAGACTTGTAAATCATGCTAGAAAACTTACAACACATTCCAAGATGGAATGTATGCAAGCCCCCCCCCCCCCCCCCCCCCCCCATAGAATAAGGCTCATGACACATGAAGATGTTTCAACCTTTATTAGGTGTTTTGAAGTTGTTTTGAGATGAGAGAAGAGAGACTCAAAAGAAACAAAGGTAAAGACTAAAGGGGACTAAGACTCAAACCCTAATGTTGTCATGCTTGGAGATCCTAAGGGTTTAGTGTGGTTTAGAAGCCTAAGTCTAAAAGAAGAGAGAAGAAGAACAAGTTCTAACTTACTTCAAAGATTGAAGTTAAGTTTAGAACTAAAAGGGATGAAAGAAATTGAAAAAATAAAGCATTGAAATGCTTATCACAATCACAAGTTGAAAACATTAAAGAGGTAAGAAAAGAGGTTGTTTGTGGGAGCACACCCACACACTTGACTTACCATTAGCCCCTGAAAATGTTAGCAAAACAATTTACAAGCAAAGAAATAAGGAGAGAAGAACAAGTAAGGATCAAGCAAGTTAGGACCGAAGGAAGAAGGATCCTAAAGGTGTGAAGAAAATTCTACACAAAACAACATATCATGCTATCCAAATAAGAAAATAAAATGGAAGGAAACAATGAAAACAACAACAATTACAGCTCATAAGTGCAACGCAGCAGTAAAATCTATCATCATGTACCAATCAGCAATTAACAGCACATATTCAGCCTACAAAATGGGTGTAAAAAGCAAATAGCAGCAAATACAACAACATACATGTGTATAGACAGCAATGAAAAATCAGGGGGCAGCATGCACTCACAAATGATTCATTCATAAAAGAACAAACATGCTTCAAGCCTTGCATATTATTCAATCAAACATGATCACAATCACACCATAAATCATGGTAAACAATTCTTGAAATCACCATGGAATAATGCACATTGTAAGAGAATACACATTATTAAGCATGTGAACAAATTAAAACAAATGTGCACCTATTGAAATAGAAAGCAAATGAACACGCATATAAAAATTCCAGTAACACAAACATCAATTAACAATTAACAAGCTCAATGTGTGTGCATTATGTGATCATTACATCAATTAATCAACAACGCAAACATAAACATTCATCGATTAACAATCAAGAACCGCGTGTTGAAAAATCATGCTCATGCAATAGTGTGAAGTGAAACAGCTCAAGAATAGTCCACGAATCATCAACGTATCAATCCATGAAGTTTAGACATGCAAGAGATCTCAAACAAGCAAGAAAATGCAAGAAAAACACAATATACTTCAGTGGTAATCGATTACTCACATAAGGCAATCGATTACTCAATTGAAAATTGGCTAAAAACGTGAAAATAAGGCAGAGTAATCGATTACCCTGTTAGAGTAATCGATTACCACTTAAACAAAGGCAGAAATTCAACTTTGAAAAGCACTTTTCAGCAGCAACTCACTTATCCAAACATCCAAATGATCATGTAAACAATCATGCACGAAAATTGAGTTCAATCACAGCAATCAAGCATCAATTAGATCCAACAATCATCAATGTCAAGAATCAAATTCAAGCGCCATGGATCAAATCAAAAATCACCAAAGATCTACATCGAATAAGATGCAAATAAGCTAAATCAAGTATAGATTTGAGGAAAACCAACCTACAAAGCGGGGATTTGCTTTGGTAATTGTTGCAAAGTGATCTTGGTGCAGAAAATTAAAGAAAACCAGAGATTCCTCGATTAGTAGCCGAAATGCGCCGAAACCGAGCAAAGTCGTGAAAAATCACCGAGAACGAACTTGCACCAAAATAAATGGTGTGAAACCCTTGGATTGAAGTAGAATAATCTGAACTTCCAGAAATCCAACCAAAGAAAGCCAAATGATGGAGTTTGAGCTCAAGAATTAATCACTTTTCAATGTGAAAAGTGATTATCCTTCAACAAATAAGAGCTTTTTGTAAAGGTTTGGAAGAGAGAATTGAGAGTGCAATGTGAGAAATTTGGTGAAAAATGGTGAATAATGGTGAATAATGGTCAATCCCCTAAAAATGAGTGAAGGATTTCTTATATAGACTTTAGGTTTGGAGTGTGGGAGGTTTGGGATTAGCTTTGGACTTAGCTTTGGGTTTGGAGCTAGGGTCGGAGTTAGTTAGACTCAACTCACCGAGTCAAGGTAGTTAACTCGGTTACTTAGGATCAACTTGGTAATATTCCCAAGGTGAATTTCAACATCCAAAGGTGGAGATGCTTGGAAAACAAGGAATCACAACTGGTGTATGGGCATGTGACTTGGTCTACAAGCAAGGCCTTGGTGCCTATGGATTTTCAGTGTGAGACCACTATGTTTGAGCCCTCGCATGATCTCTATAACTTGTTCAAATGAGAAAATGCCCAACATCAAAGTTAAAGAGGACATTGAGATGAACAACTTTGATGTTCAAAAATTTCCCACTTGAAGCCTTCTTGATGGAGAAAACCAGCTTGACATTTGGCACGCCAAGTGTTTGAGGAAATTATGGCCTGGAGGCCTGAATCTGCCTTGCCATGACTTGAGATTTGCCTTGATTTTACCAAACTTTGATTGATCATAACTCCCTCAATTTTGATCCAATGGAAGAGTTCTTGGCATGGATTTGAAGCTTAAGATGTTATCTTTAATTGGCTCAACTTGGCCCTGAAGTTTGAAGCTTTTATCATGGAGAAGGAATACCTTGAAGTGTAGTGCAAAATGATCCAGACTTGCCATTTTTGGAAACCCTAAGTTTCTAAAAATGGAAACTTTGTACATTTCTTGATTTTTGATGATTCCTCCATCATTTCTTGATCAAATCTTGTCCAATGAACATATTTGACTTGAATTTCATGAATTTGACCTTAAAAAGTCAGGAGTTGACTTTTTCCTTTGCACAGTTGACTTTTCCCCCAATTTCTTGATTCTCAAGCAACTGATCAATTGAACCTCTTCTGAAATGAACCAATGGGAAATATTCCATCCTTAGATACTTGATATCATGTAGAAAACCTTGAGATCAAGTTTGAACCAAAATTTCATCAGGAGACTGCTTGAATCACAAACCCTAATTTGGACTATTTTTGATAGGAGATGATGAACTGTCCAATCTTCTTGGTGAATTCCCATCCTTCAATGACTTGTGGGATTAAATGGGATGTTATATGATATAAGAGACCCTTGAGGCTTGTTGGGAGACCCTTGGCTCTAGCTCTCCCGCTTTGGATGGACCCAAATCTGAAAAGCAACTGATCACGTGCCCTATGATGAACCAATGCTGAATGCTTTATTTTTCTATAACTTGAATGCAATGCAATGCAATGAAAGTACATGCTAAATGATATGAAAAATGAGAGGGCAAATTTTGGGGTATTACAGCTGCCCCTATTCAATCACTGTAGACCTGAATGGATGATAGCGATTGCTTTCAGACTTTCAAGGTATGGAGGGATTGAATACTGAAGAATGACCAGAAAATTTACACTCTGTGGAGAAGAAGAAAAGGGATATAAACCCAACCAAATGAACTCTGCTTAGATAAAACTCTGATGGGAAGAAAAGTACTAAAGAGATGTCTTTTGAACGATGCCAGACGACTACTGGCTTGCCATACTGCGGATGGACTTGGAAAACATCTTTTGTACGACGCCAGTCGATTACTGGCTTGCCACAATGCGGGTGGACTTTAACAATGTCTTTTGTACGACGCCAGACGACTACTGGCTTGCCACACTGCGGGTGGACTTTAAGAACGTCTTTTGGAACGACGCCAGATGACTACTGGCTTGCCACACTGCGGGTGGACTTTAACAATGTCTTTTGAATGGAGTCAGACGACTATTGACTAGCCACACTCCAGGTGGACTTTACCAACGTCTTTTGTACGACGCCAGACGACTACTGGCTTGCCACGCTGCGGGTGGACTTTAACAATGTCGTTTGGAATGACGCCAGACGACTACTGGCTTGCCACACTGCGGGTGGACTTTAGGAACATCTTTTGGAACGACGCCAGACGACTACTGGCTTGCCACGCTGCGGGTGGACTTTTGCCAATCTGCGGTTGGTCTTGAAATTGTCTTTTAAATGGTGTCAGACGACTACTGACTTTGCCACACTGCGGGTGGACTTTACCCTGTTTTGCCACCCTAAGATGGACTTTCGCCAATCTGCGGTTGGACTTTGCTGATTTGCCACCCTAAGATGGACTTTTGCCAATCTGTGGTTGGACTTTGTTGCTTTGCCACCCTAAGATGGACTTTTGCCAATCCGCGGTTGGACTTTGATTTATCTTTCGAATAAAACCGGACAAATATCGACGGGCCACACTGCGAGTGGACTTTTGAAAGATGCCCTTTGGATGAAGTCAGTTGACTATTGATTGGCCACACTGGGGGTTAACTGTTCCAAAAATTCAACACTGGATTATGTTCTGCATATATATCAGACATCCCTGCTGACTCTGCTGAGGAACAATGGTCAATGATTTAACCTCAGAGACTCCTAAAAGGATAATATCTCTGCCGAAGAATGACTGAACAATCCGTCTGCTTCGAATTGTCACGCTTGCCAAAAATAAATTGGACTTTGAGATATAGAGAAGTGATGACTCTGCCAGGAATTATTTCATCTGTCTGGGGATGAATTCTGATCATAGCAACCCCGTTGGAGGAATGACAATTTTCCGACTTGGCTGGGGAAAGAATGTACTAACACTCTGCTGAGGAACAGATTCTGTTAATCTGCTAAACCTCTGTGGGGAGAAAAACAACTTAGCTGGGGAGTATTGCTGACAAGATTCAATGCTGAACTCTATGGGGATACAACTACCAGAGATATGATCTTGCTGGGGACCGGAGCTACTCCATCGGAGATGCGCAGATCCTGGTTAGAATACGTTCTGTTGTGACATGATGAGAAAGTGTCCCTAGAGATCTGCTGGGAAAACACAAAGCAAATCCACGGTAATCTGTTAGGGAACAAAGCTGTCGAGCTTAGAATAAGAGCCACAATGTCCCACGCTAGGCGCACCTTCCGCTGCTGGGTATAATGAGCTTACAACAAACTCTGTTGGGGAGAACCGTTACAAAGCGTCTCGTGCTGGGGATGCCCCTTGAGAAGATTTTACAGAAGACCAAGCATCTTCAAACTCTTAAACAAATGTCGAGGCTTGAGCTAGACGTATAATAATTGAGAGGTCATTCTACTGGAGATAATAGATCTGGAACACATCTTGTCGGAGGGATTTCAAGATGCCCTATGCTTGGGAAAGATCACAAACTCACTTTTGCCCCAGATTACAAGGCTGATCTGAAGAAATCGTCCCAAGAGGATTTTACAGAAGATTTGGCATCTTCAAACACCTAGACATTCACTGAGTTTTGAATCATTAACTGCGATGTCTGCGAAGCAACTCTACTGGGGAATTTGCAACCGTTATAGACACAGAAAAGCTTATAACTGTTGGAAGTTCCGAATGGGAGAATCGACTTAATAGGATACAACGGTACCCAGTGGAAATTAATTTGTCAATATCGAATCGTCGTGAGTGGCCGTCAGCCAATTAATGGTTTCAATCAGTAAAAGTTGTGACAAAAGGGTGACATGGGAACCCTTTCCTGAATATGGTTACCCCAGTATCATGAACTTAGGGATAAGTGATTACTTGTCTGGAAGAAATGACCCGTGCTCTTGGAAAGTCTTGTACCTGTTACCTGCAACAAAATAATATGCACACATGCCCCAGGATATTGCGTGGTTTGAATCCACCATCCAGGATTACTCAACATTCAAAGTGAATTTAAATGTTTTTCTGCGCATGTTATTGTAAGGCCACAATGTTTTCAAATGCAATGTCTTATAAAAAATTTGGACGTTTTGCAAACAAAGCAGTAAAAACAAAATAAGAAGCTTTTGACTGAAATTCAATTTATTGAAAAATGCCTGAAATCGGCAAATACAATCGGAAGCAAACCCTGGAAATAGGAGATCGCCGTAAATTGAGAAAAGAAACTATCCTAATGGCAGGGTGAAAATGGCATCCCATTGAGTTTCAATTATGCTATAGCCAGTATGTCTTCAAAACTCCCCGACCTTGCCTTCTGAGGAGTAATTGGACCGATTCCTATCCTTTGGAATGTCAGTTGCTGAAACGGTGATGGAGTACAAATAACTCAGACCGCAATCATTCGCTTAAATCCCTCTTTTGTATGGACCGCCCTTTCGGGTTTTCAGTCCACCGGGATACCCCTTTTTTGCCTAAGTTGCCGTTTCGGGTTTTCAACTTACCGGGTGTATAATTTTTTTTCATTTATATCCCTATTTTTTGCCCGAACCTTTTTTATTCTGTTTTTATGGTTCGCCGGGATGCCCTTTTTTGCCTGGACTCTCTTTTTTTTATCCAGCGGGTCTATTTATGCGAAGTATTTTTTGACTGCGTCTGAGTTAACAGGGGATGGAAAGTCTTCGCCATCCATGGTTATAAGCAATAAGGATCCGCCCGAAAAGACCTTTTTGACCACGAATGAACCTTCATAGTTGGGAGTCCATTTGCCCCTGTGATCTGTACTAGGAGGAAAGATCCTTTTGAGTACTACATCTCCGACTTTGTAAACCCGAGGACGCACCTTCTGATCAAATGCTCGTTACATCCTTCGTTGGTATAACTGCCCGTGACACACGGCTGCCAGACGTTTCTCTTCAATAAGGCTCAACTGATTAAACCTGGCGCGAACCCATTCAGCTTCGTCTAACTTGACATCCACCATGACTCGGAGGGATGGAATCTCAACTTCCACCGGTAGGATTGCCTCCATACCGTACACAAGTGAGAATGGTGTTGCCCCAGTAGACGTGCGTACTGACGTTCGGTACCCATGCAAAGCGAACGGTAGCATCTCATGCCAATCTTTATATGTGACAACCATTTTCTGCACAATCTTCTTATTATTCTTATTGGCCACCTCAACAGCGCCATTCATCTTCGGGCGATACAGAGAAGAATTGTGATGTTCAATTTTGAAGTCCCGGCACAGGTCAGCCATTATTTTGTTGTTCAGATTAGAACCATTATCAGTAATGATTCTCTCGGGCACTTCATATCGACAAATGATATCCCGTTTCAGGAAACGAGCTACCACCTGCTTAGTGACGTTGGCATAAGATGCTGCTTCAACCCACTTCGTGAAATAATCAATGGCGACCAAGATGAAACGATTGCCGTTTAAAGCAGTAGGCTCAATTTTTCTGATGATATCAATGCCCCACATTGCAAAGGGCCAAGGAGAGGACATGACACTCAACGGATTCGGTGGCACATGCACTTTGTCTGCATAAATCTGGCACTTGAGACATTTGCGGGCGTACTTGCAACAATCCGTCTCCATTGTCAACCAATAATAACCAGACCTCAATAGTTTCTTTGCAATTGCATGTCCTCTGGCATGGGTACCGAAAGAGCCTTCATGCACTTCTTGCATTAACAGGTCAGGTTCGTGTCTATCCACGCATCAGAGCAGAACCATGTCAAAATTCTGTTTGTACAGCACGTCATCTTGGTTCAGGAAGAAGCTACCAGACAATCTCCTCAAAGTCTTCTTATCTTTGGTAGATGCCCCAGGCGGGTACTCCTGATGTAACACCCCCAATCTATACCCCCAATTAATAAAGCAGTAACAAAAATTCAAAATTTCATCAGAGTATATTTAAAACATTCACGGCAAAGACCAAGGGGTCACATCAATTAGAAACACAATACACATAAACCTGCTCATAAAGATATGCAACAATCAGGTAGCAATTAACAGAGGAGCTTAGTTCCTACTACCCATAATTCAGATACAGAATAAAAGTGGAAAATCTGTACTGAATCTCATATATATACATCATACCAAGTGTATCTGTCATATACAAAGCCACACAAGAACAATCCAAAACATGTGTATACATAATACAAATAATCACACTCGATCACCCCGACTACCCGGTGTCACATATCAGAGCCGACCGACAAAATAATGAAGACCTAAGCTTCACAAAAAGACGTCCCGCAATCTAATCTGCAATGCCTCATAGAGCATTATAAAACAGCAGAAGGGTGAGAAACACAATCATAATATAATTGCATATAATTATATAATAACACAACATTACACACGTAAAATATTCTCACCACAACGCACAACAGAATCCAAATACAACACAACACAATATATATCTCAACTCATCAATTCCAATCACTATTCCACACGAAATCAATCCATTCATGAATTATGTAAATGCACAGAGACCGACACAACGACTCTATGCAATGCATATGCGGTACCATCCATCCATCATCTCAACACTAGTTCACTCAGGAACTATTGGAACCATCGCTCGCTACTTAATGTAACTCCCCGTCGGGCATACGATGTTCCCCGTCGCTTTCGGTCTTCTTTGTATAAGGCTCACGATGTTTATGTATCGCTTTCGGTCCTCTTTGTATAAGGCTCACGATCCGATCACTCACACCCCACACGGGCACACGATCGTCTATAATCATTGCTCACACCCCACACGGGCACACGACGTTATAGCAGATTCCCTCTGGAATCGATTCGTCGCTCACACCCACTAGGGCACACGACATTACAAGAATGCATATCATGATGCTTGGCATACAATGACTCATGACATTCAAATGCACACATACATGCAATCATCTCACTCAACATTAATCATGCTTTGCAATTCAAGCCCAAAACAATGCATTTATACCATACAACAACACGCAAATCATACCATATCCATATCAACAGCACATTGCATGATACACACCAATTACACACAATTATAACGACAAAAGTCGACAAAACGACACTATTCCAAATTCCCGACATAATTAAATCGGCTAACAATCTCAAAATTATTATAATAAGAAAGTACAGTTCAATAGCTACTCAACGATACCAAGAATGTTAAAAACGGATAATCGGAACACAAGTTACGGACTAAACAAGAAAAGACATCGCGAAAAACCACATTTTGCAAACCTCCTGGCCATACGCGTATTGCCCTGAGCCATACGCGTATTTCCCTGCTACCTCGCCCATTCCATACGCGTATTGCCCAAGGTCGTACGCGTATGGGCAGAGACCCATTTTCCCCCAAAATTCCCATTTAAAATCCAATACGCTTAGTGTCCTCCTTCATACGCGTATTGCCCTAAAGTCTTACGTGTACCATTACGCAAATGGGCAGATGGCCGAGAAAATGAAGCTCCATACGCGTATTGCCCACATTCTTCAATGCCATACGCGTATTGCCTTGACCAATACGCATATTGCCTTGGGTGATACGCGTTTGGGCAGTGGAAAAACCAGAATTTTCTGCAGAATTTTTTTCTGCGTTTTCAAACCAAATTCAACCCAATTTTCACCTATACACCAGAAAAATTACCAATACAATGCCTAACAACATGTATCTATCATGTATCAACAATAAGGAATACTAAAACATGATTTCAGACACATTTGGATCAATTTCTAACACTTTCAACATTTATGGGTTTTACCCTATATTTCCATTTCAATCCAATAACAACCAAAAACATACATACATAATCATACACAAGTATATAATAATCAAGTTTCGCACCTTTACCCGATTTAATCGTGTTTGGAAAGTCGGTTGCTTCGATTTCTAGATTTTCCAAGTTTTTCTCTCTTTCTCCTTCCTTTCTCTTTTCTTCCCCTTTTCCTTCTTCTCTTTTTCTTTCTCTCTATTTTTCTCTCTTTTTATTTTCTATTTTACTAACTTAAGGAAAATAAGGTGAAATGCCCAAAATACCCCTACACTCAAATATCTCGCAAACGTTCCCAAAACGCGATAAAATATCACAACATTGAAAAATAACATATTTCCAAATAAAATTCGAAAATAAAATAATATAATAATAAAATAATCAAAACGACTCAATTAAATAAAAATACTAAAACTGCGGCATTACAACTCTCCCCCACTTAGAAATTTTCGACCTCGAAAATATACCTGAGACGAACAACTCTGGATACGACTCCCGCATCCGACTCTCTAACTCCCAAGTCTAATTGCCCTCAGCAGCGCCTCCCCACGCCACTTTCACAAGTGCAATATCCTTGCCTCTCAACCGCTTCACCTCGCGATCCAAAATCCTAATGGGTAATGCCTCAACCGTAAGGTTCTCCCTTACCTCAACCTCGTCCATCAGAATCACGTGCGACAGATCCGGAACATACTTTCGAAGCTGTGAAACATGGAACACATCATGCAAATTCGACAGATTCGGCGGCAACGCCACCCTATAAGCCACAACACCCACTCTCGCGGATATCTGGTAAGGACCAATAAATCGAGAAGTAAGTTTCTTCGACTTCAATGCACGACCCACACCCGTTACCGACGTAACTCTCAGAAATACATGATCGCCCTCTTGGAACTCATGATCTTTTCTTCTCCGATCATGATAACTCTTTTGCCTACTCTGAGAAGCCTTCATTTTCTCACGAATAAGCTTCACTTTTTCCGTAGTCTGTTGCACCAACTCTGGTCCAACCACCGAACTCTCACCAGATTCGTGCCAACACAATGGTGTTCGACATCTTCGTCCATACAACGCTTCAAACAGTGCCATTCCAATACTCGAATGGAAACTGTTATTATACGTGAATTCAATCAATGCAAGATAACTATCCCACGCACCACCTTATTCAAGAACACAAGCCCGCAACAAATCTTCCAACGACTGAATCGTTCTCTCCGTCTGTCCACCCGTCTGCGGATGATAAGCCGAGCTCAATCTCAATTTAGAACCCAACGCCTTCTGTAAACTTTCCCAAAATCTCGAGGTAAACCTCAGATCTCGATCCGAAACAATGCTCAACGGAACCCCATGCAACTTTACAATCACACTGATGTAAATCTCCGCCAACCTCTCCAAAGTAAAACTGATGTCAATCGGAATGAAATGAGCCGATTTAGTCAGCCTCTCCACAACCACCCAAATAGCATTATGCCCTCGCTGTGTATTCGGAAACCCTGTCACAAAATCCATGGAGATGCTATCCCACTTCCACTCAGGAATATCCAACGGTTGCAACAAACCACTAGGCCTCAGATGTTCTACCTTTGATTTCTGACAAGTCAAACATGCATAAACAAACTGAGCCACATCTCTTTTCAATCCAGACCACCAGAAAATCTTCTTCAAATCTTGGTACATTTTATTAGCTCCCGGATGTATACTCAAATTACTCCGGTGTCCTTCCTCCAAAATCATCCTTTTCAACTCCGCATCATCCGAAATAGAAATTCTACCTCGGAATCTCAAAACACCATTAATATCCACTTTAAAATCACTATTCACATCTTTTTCTCCCACCAACATCAAATCCACAAATTTCACATCCAGCTTCTGTTTCTCACTAACAGTCATAAAAAAATCAATAGTAATCTTTAGCATTCCAAGCCTCACGCTATCGGACGTCACCTCACACACCAAACTCAAGTCCCTAAAAGCTTCCAAAAGCTCCCACTCCTTAACCATTAAAGTAGACATATGTAACGATTTCCGACTCAACGCATCGGCTACCACATTAGCTTTACCCGGATGGTAATTCAAGCCAAATTCGTAGTCCTTCAAAAATTCCAACCATCTTCGTTGCCTCATATTTAACTCTTTCTGATCAAACAAATATTTCAAACTTTTGTGATCACTAAAGACTTCAAATCTTGCACCGTAGAGATAATGCCTCCAAATCTTCAACACAAAAACCACAGCCGCTAATTCAAGATCATGAGTAGGATAATTTTTCTCATGCACTTTTAACTGCTTTGAAGCATAAGCCACGACCTTACCTTCTTGCATCAGAACACCACCTAGACCAATCAAAGACGCATCACAATACACCACAAATGGTTCATTAGGATCCGGTAAAATCAAAATCGGAGCTGTTGTAAATCTTCTCTTCGGCTCATTAAAACTTTCCTCGCACCAAATATTCCAAATGAACGCTTGCCCTTTACAAGTCAACTGGGTCAAAGGAAGTGCTAGCTTAGAAAAACCTTCAATGAACCTTCGATAATATCCGACCAAACCCAAAAAGCTTCGAATTTCAGTAACGGATCTCGGAGCCTCCCATTGTAGAACTGCTTCTACTTTAGATGGATCCACAAAAATACCATTACCTAAAACCACGTGCCCAAGAAAACTCACCTCCGACAACCAGAACTCACACTTGGACAACTTGGCGAAAAGCTTTCTTTCTTTCAAAACCTGCAAAATAATACGCAAATACTCCGCGTGCTCCTCCTGAGACTTAGAATAAATCAAAATGTCATCAATAAACACAACCATAAAATGATCCAAATGCTCGTGGAAAATACGATTCATGTACTCCATAAACACACCTGGCGCATTAGAAACCCCGAACGGCATCACAACATATTCATAATGACCGTAACGTGTCCTAAAAGCCGTCTTCTGAATATCTTCCTCTTTCACCCTAATCTGATGATACCCTAACCTCAAATCAATCTTACTAAACACACACGCACCAACTAACTGATCCATCAGATCATCAATTCTCGGAAGAGGATACTTATTCTTAATCGCACCTTATTCAACTGGCGATAATCAATACACAATCGCATACTTCCATCTTTCTTTTTCACCAATAAAACTGGAGCACCCCAAGGAGAAACGCTTGGTCTCACAAACCTCTTTTCCAACAATTCATTCAACTGTTTCTTTAACTCAACCAACTCAGATGCCGACATACGATAAGGTGCCATAGAAACAGGTCTAGTACCAGGAACTAGATCTATAGAAAACTCCACCTCTCTCTCTGGCGGCAAGTCTGAAATATCCTCGGGAAACACTTCTGGAAATTCACACACAACAGGAAACACATCAAGTGAAACTTGACTATCCACAGTCAATGATGCACACAACCCAAACAACTGAGCTTCATCCGCCAAAAGTTTCTTCAACTCCTTGGTAGATAAGAAACTCGAGTCTTCGTCTTCCTCAAGAGAAGGAAACCTTACTAGCTTATGATAACAATCAATATGAACCTTATTGAACTGCAACCAATTCATTCCCAGAACCACATCTAAACCCTCCAACGGTAAACACACCAAATCCATCTCAAAGTCTTTACCATAAATGGTCAAAGGACAACTTAAACAAACCAAAGAAGTAGTTACTGACCCCATTACTGGAGTATCAATAACCATCTCTCCACCCATCGAAGACAACACAAGATTCAAACGCTTCGCGCACTCAAACGAAATAAACGAATGAGTCGCTCCAGAATCAATAATAGCAACTAAAGGAGTACTATTAATAAAACAAGTACCTCTGATCAGACGATCAGCACTTGAAGTCTGAGTTCCCGCCAAGGCAAAAACTTTCCCACCAGCTGGAGCTTGCTTCGGTTTCGGACACTTCGTACTAATATGACCAGGTTCACCACAGTTGAAACACTTCACCACATTCTTCCTTGCACAATCAGCTGCGACATGTCCTAAACCTCCACAATTAGAACACTTCCTCAAATCCTTCCTACATTCAGACTGACGATGTCCCACATCACCACATCTATAACATCTCATAGGACTAGACATTCCTCCTCCATTTGACCTTCGCTCAAAATTTCCCCTTTGTTTACCCTTATCCGCTGGTGTTACATACGGACCACCACGGAACTGTTGCTTCCCTTTCCTCTCGCTCAGACTCTTATAGTGAGTAGAACGAGCCTTACTATCCTCCTCATAAATCCTACAACAATCCACCAAATCAAAAAACCTCTGAATCCTTTGATAACCAAGTGCCTGCTTTATCTCAGGACGCAATCCGTTCTCAAACTTTACACACTTAGAAAATTCCGCAGTCGCTTCGGCATAATGTGGATAAAACTGCACAAGCTCCACAAACTTAGCAGTATAATCAACAACAGACATATTACCTTGTTTTAATTCCAAGAACTCAATTTCCTTCTTTCCTCTTACATCTTCAGGAAAATACTTCCTCAGAAACTCAATGCTAAACACAGCCCAAGTGATCTCCTCCTCTGCAGCTTCCAACACATGACGTGTACTAACCCACCAATCATTAGCTTCTTCCAGTAACATGTGAGTACCCAGTCTCACCTTCTGATCCTCAGCACAATCCATCACTCGGAAGATTCTTTCAATCTCTTTCAGCCATATCTGAGCACCATCAGGATCATATCTTCCTTTGAAGACAGGCGGTTTGTTCTTCCTGAACTCATCATTACCTGCAGCATTAGGTGCACCTTGCACAGCCCGAGCCATAGCTTGCATAGCAGCAGCTAAAGCAGCGTCATTCCTACCAGCCATATTCTGTTCAATTCCAATAACAGCAACTATGGTTAACCAAACAGCTCACCGAACCACAAAGACTAACAAGGACTGGCACAACTGACACGGACTGGCTCTGATACCACTTAATGTAACACCCCCAATCTATACCCCCAATTAATAAAGCGGTAACAAAAATTCAAAATTTCATCAGAGTATATTTAAAACATTCATGGCATAGACTGAGGGGTCACATCAATTAGAAACACAATACACATAAACCTGCTCATAAAGATATGCAACAATCAGGTAGGAATTAACAGAGGAACTTAGTTCCTACTACCCATAATTCAGATACAGAATAAAAGCGGAAAATCTGTACTGAATCTCATATATATACATCATACCAGGTGTATCTTTCATATACAAAGCCACACAAGTACAATCCAAAACATGTGTATACATAATACAAATAATCACACTCGATCACCCCGACTACCCGGTGTCACATATCAGAGCCGACCGACAAAAGAATGAAGACCTAAGCTTCACAAAAAGACCTCCCGCAATCTAATCTGCAATGCCTCATAGAGCATTATAAAACAGCAGAAGGGTGAGAAACACAATCATAATATAATTGCATATAATTATATAATAACACAACATTACACATGTAAAATATTCTCACCACAACGCACAACAGAATCCAAATACAACACAACATAATATATATCTCAACTCATCAATTCCAATCACTATTCCACACGAAATCAATCCATTCATGAATTAAGCAAATGCACAGAGACCGACACAACGACTCTATGCAATGCATATGCGGTACCATCCATCCATCATCTCAACACTAGTTCACTCAGGAACTATTGGAACCATCACTCGTTACTTAATGTAACTCCCCGTCGGGCATACGATGTTCCCCGTTGCTTTCGGTCCTCTTTGTATAAGGCTCATGACGTTTATGGATCGCTTTCGGTCCTCTTTGTATAAGGCTCACGACCCGATCGCTCACACCCCACACGGGCACACGATCGTCTATAATCATCGCTCACACCCCACACGGGCACACGACGTTATAGCGAATTCCCTCTGGAATCGATTCATCGCTCACACCCACTAGGGCACACGACATCACAAGAATGTATATCATGATGCTTGGCATACAATGACTCATGACATTCAAATGCACACATACATGCAATCATCTCACTCAACATTAATCATGCTTTGCAATTCAAGCCCAAAACAATGCATTTATACCATACAACAGCACGCAAATCATACCATATCTATATCAACAGCACATTGCATGATACACACCAATTACACACAATTATAACGACAAAAGTCGACAAAACAACACTATTCCAAATTCCCGGTATAATTAAATCGGCTAACAATCTCAAAATTATTATAATAAGAAAGTACAGTTCAATAGCTACTCAACGATACCAAGAATGTTAAAAACGGATAATCGGAACACAAGTTACGGACTAAACAAGAAAAGACATCGCGAAAACCCACATTTTGCAAACCTTCTGGCCATACGCGTATTGCCCTGAGCCATACGCATATTACCCTGCTACCTCGCCCATTCCATATGCGTATTGCCCAAGGTCGTACGCGTATGGGCAGAGACCCATTTTTCCCCAAAATTCCCATTTAAAATCCAATACGCGTAGTGTCCTCCTTCATATGCGTATTGCCCTAAAGTCTTACGCGTACCATTACGCAAATGGGCAGATGGCCGAGAAAATGAAGCTCCATACGCGTATTTCCCACATTCTTCAATGCAATACGCGTATTGCCTTGACCAATACGCGTATTGCCTTGGGTGATACGCGTATGGGCAGTGGAAAAACCAGAATTTTTTTCTGCGTTTTCAAACCAAATTCAACCCAATTTTCACCTATACACCAGAAAAATTACCAATACAATGCCTAACAACATGTATCTATCATGTATCAACAATAAGGAACACTAAAACATGATTTCAGGGACATTTGGATCAATTTCTAACACTTTCAACATTTATGGGTTTTACCCTATATTTCCATTTCAATCCAATAACAACCAAAAACATACATACATAATCATACACAAGTATATAATAATCAAGTTTCGCACCCTTACCCGATTTAATCGTGTTTAGAAAGTCGGTTGTTTCGATTTCTAGATTTTCCAAGTTTTTCTCTCTTTCTCCTTCCTTTCTCTTTTCTTTCCCTTTTCCTTCTTCTCTTTTTTTTCTCTCTATTTTTCTCTCTTTCTATTTTCTATTTTACTAACTTAAGGAAAATAAGGTGAAATGCCCAAAATACCCCTACACTAAAATATCTCGCAAACGTTCCCAAAACGCGATAAAATATCACAACATTGAAAAATAACATATTTCCAAATAAAAGTCGAAAATAAAATAATATAATAATAAAATAATCAAAACGACTCGATTAAATAAAAATACTAAAACTGGGGCGTTACAACTCTCCCCCACTTAGAAATTTTCGTCCTCGAAAATATACCTGAGACGAACAACTCTGGATACGACTCCCGCATCCGACTCTTTAACTCCCAAGTCAAATTGCCCTCAGCAGCGCCTCCCCACGCCACTTTCACAAGTGCAATATCCTTGCCTCTCAACCGCTTCACCTCGCGATCCAAAATCCTAATGGGTAATGCCTCAACCGTAAGGTTCTCCCTTACCTCAACCTCGTCCATCGGAATCACATGCGACGGATCCGGAACATACTTCCGAAGCTATGAAACATGGAACACATCGTGTAAATTCGACAGATTCGGCGGCAACGCCACCCTATAAGCCACAGCACCCACTCTCGCGGATATCTGGTAAGGACTAATAAACCGAGAAGTAAGTTTCTTCGACTTCAATGCACGACCCACACCCGTTACCGGCGTAACTCTCAAAAATACATGATCACCCTCTTGGAACTCAAGATCTTTTCTTCTCCGATCATGATAACTCTTTTGCCTACTCTGAGAAGCCTTCATTTTCTCGCGAATAAGCTTCACTTTTTCCGTAGTCTGTTGCACCAACTCTGGTCCAACCACCGAACTCTCACCAGATTCGTGCCAACACAACAGTGTTCGACATCTTTGTACATACAACGCTTCAAACGGTGCACTTCCAATACTCTAATGGACACCCTCTGGTGTGATAAAAACTGATCCAACTCCGCATCCATTCATGTTGACGGCCCCATCAAACATCAAACTCCATTTGGATTCAGGGTCTGGCCCCTCCTCCGGGAGTGGTTCCTCGCAGTCTTTAACTTTGAGAAACATGATGTCCTCATCAGGGAAATCGAATTTCATGGGTTGGTAATCATCAATAGGCTGTTGCGCAAGATAGTCTGACAAGATACTTCCTTTGATGGCTTTCTGAGAAGTATATTGGATATCATATTCTGTCAAAACCATTTGTCACCGTGCAACTCAGCCTGTCAGTGCTGGTTTCTCGAAAATGTACTTGACCGGATCCATTTTGGAAATCAACAAAGTCGTGTGCGTGAGCATATACTGCCTCAGTCGCTTAGCAGCTCATGCCAGTGCACAACATGTCTTCTCAAGCATTGAGTACCGGGACTCGCAGTCAGTGAATTTTTTGCTCGGGTAGTAGATAACATGCTCTTTCCTACATGTCTCATCGTGTTGATCGAGAACACAACCCATAGACTCTTCAAGCACTGTCAAGTACATTATCAAAGGTCTCCCTGGAACCGGAGGTATTAGAATTGGAGGTTCCTGCAAATATCTTTTTATTTTATCGAATGCCACTTGGCAATCGTCATTCCACCTGACCGTTTGATCTTTTCTTAGCAGTTTGAATATTGGTTCGCACGTGGCTGTTAGGTGAGATATGAACCTTGCAATGTAGTTCAATCTACCTAAGAAACCACAAACCTCTTTTTCTGTTTTCGGCTCAGGCATGTCTTGTATTGCTTTCACTTTGGCAGGATCGACCTCAATCCCTTTTTCACTTACGATGAAACCCAGCAGCTTTCCAGAACGCACCCCTAAAGTGCACTTGTTCGGATTCAACGTCAAACGGAACTTTCTCAACCTTCCAAACAACTTCTTCAAGTTAATCAAGTGTTCTTATTCTGTTTGCGACTTGGCAATCATATCATCCACATAGCATTCAATCTCTTTGTGAATCAAATCGTGAAATAATGTTACCATTGCCCGCTGATACGTTGCCCCTGCGTTTTTCAACCCAAAAGGCATCACTTTATAACAGAAGGTACCCCATGGGGTAATGATCGTGGTCTTCTCCATATCCTCAGGTGCCATCTTGATCTGATTGTACCCGAAGAAACCGTCCATGAATGAGAACACTGAAAACTGGGTTGTATTATCAACCAGCGCGTCAATATGAGGTAAAGGAAAGTCATCCTTCAGACTTGCTCTGTTTAGATCCCGGTAATCAACGCACATGCTGACCTTACCATCTTTCTTCGGCACAGGAACGATATTTGCGACCCATGGTGGGTAATTGGTGACGGCCAGAAATCCCGCATCTAACTGTTTTTGTACCTCCTCTTTGATTTTGACAGCCATCTCTGGTTTAGTTCTCTGAAGCTTCTGTCTGACAGGAGGACAACCCTCTTTCAATGGCAACCTGTGGACAACAACGTTTGTATCTAACCCCGACATATCTTGATATGACCAAGCAAAGATGTCGACATATTCCTGCAGCATACTGATCAGCTCTTTCTTTACCTCGGCCTGCAGACTGGCTCCAATCTTAATTTCTTTTCTTGCGTCCTCAGAACCAATGTTGATAACCTCAATTGTTTCTTGGTGAGGTTGAATGACCTTATCCTCCCGCTTCAGCAATCTAGCCAATTCCTCAGGGAGTTCACAGTCTTCTTCATCCCCTTCTTCGGCTTGATAAATCGGTTTGTCAAAGTCATACATGGCCATAGCAGAATCATTATCATTTGAATCCTGAGGATCAAGTCTGCACGAGGGGGTTCATGCTTTATTTTAGAATTTATTTTGAAAAAACAGAAAGAAAACAAGACATTGCCATCTTTAATGTTTTTGTGCAAAAATAAAAGATGAAAGACAGGGAACGAAATTTGAATGCAAAACGTCCTTTATTAATGATTAAAAAAAATTGCAAATGAAAATGTGTGGTCCTACAAATGAATCTATACGCCTTGGGCAGAGCGCAAGATTTTAACATGTATGCTGATTAGAGAAAAACAAATAAAGTTACTCTAATTGAAAAGTAACTGGAATGCTTTCTTCAGCGGACCAGTTTTGCAATTGTTGTCCCGAGGCACGTGGGCGTACCCAATTGTCCAAGTCACAATCACTGTCGATGCCATCTTCTGTAGCCGCATAAGACTGATCTGTATATATGATTCCACCACTGCTGAATATGATGGGTCCACTGTACTTTGCAGCCGAATCAAGAGATGGTTGATAGCCAATACCAAACTTGTCCTCTTTCACTGATGTCTCTATCAATTTGCCCCAACCCTGGGCATTGCCTGCTCTAACAACCTCGACGGCCTGCTTATAAGATGAAATTGGCGTGCCGGCTCCAACTGGTGTAGGAGAAGATTCATGTACTTTATCAATATTCACTACCTCGAACGACTGGCAAAGCGTTTCATGGATTTCCCCATCCATCTCAACATACTTGAATGTGGACAAGTGACTGACAAATATGTCCTCTTCGCCACACACAGTTACTACTTGTCCTTCAAACACGTATTTCAGCTTCTGATGTAATGTGGATGTAACAGCCCCGGCCGCATGAATCCATGGGCGACCTAATAAACAACTATAAGTAGGCAGTATATCCATCACGTGGAATGTAGACTTGAACACTTGAGGTCCAATTTGCACAGGTAATTCCACTTCACCGAAAACAGATCGTTTCGACCCATCAAACGCTCTGACAACCAGATCACTCGGCCTCAAAATCAATCCATCAACCTCCAGTTTCATCAGCGCCTTCTTAGGCAAGACATTAAGCGAAGAACCCAGATTACCAACAGGAGGAGGATCGACCCTTGGCTGTGAATTGTCGACGTGATTACCTTCCGGCGTTACCTCTGGACGCTCGACCAGAAGTCTCAGCCTCTCTTGGTTCTGTGCCATACCAGTCATGAGATCCATGAACTGGTCCATGCGGGTCCTCATCTCAGCCAAATCGTTTTGAATTTTATTAACCATTCTGTTTCGATTGCCTCTTGTGGAGTAGCGATGTATGTGATCGGTAGCAATACTTCCTGTTGACAGAATAAATATGAGAACCAGATAGGGTACCTGAAAAACAAACAAAAAATGCAAGAATGAAATGTATGCTATGCAATGCTATGTTTTTTATTCCCAGGCCTTTTCGTGCCCCGATTCCAGTATTTCAGAAGTCCGTAGCATTCAGATAACACACGAGATACAGCAGCTGATAAGAATATTCATTCAGACAAGTGCACAAATAAATGTTTAATCTTGTGAAGTGATGTTGTAGCCAAGTGTCAGTGAACAGTGATGTAATATCAGGAAAGCCACTAGAGAAAATACTGAGCATATCGTAACTGGAAGAAACCCAAAGGGACTGAGTCTGGACAAATATTTGAAAACATACAAACCAAATTCAGAAATTAATGCAGCAATTCCTACAACAATTCTGTAGGTAATCAACATAATGAAAGCTAAAACGGACGAAACACCACATCCTGCAACCCTAGACTGAGCCTCTTGACCTCCTCAAATAGCACAACATTCTCGGGATCTTCTGGCGCCTCAATTAGACCTCTGATCAAGCGTTCTCTCAAACTGAAGGAGTGGTACAAAGTGTTGATATTCTGACACAATTCTTCCCCATTAGTACTACCATAGCCTGGCTCTGTCCTTGACTTCTTCACTTCTGCCCGGATCTTGAGATCATCTATTTCCGCCTGAGCTTCCTATAATAGCTTCTGACTTTCTTCCAAACTATCCCGGTAACTCCGTCGTTGAGCATGTGCAGCTTTCAATTCTTCATCTGAGGTCTTGGCCTTAGCTTCCAACTCCTCAACCTTAGCTTTAAACTCTTCCTCTACCTTAGCTTGGCGCTTCTATTCATCGGCCCATTTTTGTTGCCATAAGGTAATAGCCTCATTAGCTTCCTTCAAAGACTTCTTGAGATTCTGGCGTTCTCTGGCATTATTCTTATCAATTAAGCCCCGTCTTTGGAAATAAATCAGCCTCCCTTCGAGTTCTTCTTTCCTGCTTTCAGCCATCTTCTAAGCAATGTTGACTCTTTCCTCCAACCCTCTATTATCAAATGCAGCTTTCTGATACAGGCTAGTGACGTCCGTATTCTCAACCCTGAGTTCATGAACTGAAGCTTCCAGCTTTTGGAATTCTTCAATTGGCACTGAGGTCCTTGGCTCCACTACTTTGGGATATAACGGAGGCTCGACAGAGAATGGCAACAGTGTGACGGCTACCCGGCGCTTCAGCCACTCAATGTAAGGAGGATAAGTCGTGGGATCAGGTCTCCCAAACTCCACCTTATCTTTCTTAACCCGAGTGTTCCAGGCTTCAGCAATAGAAAATGACACCTGTTCGTCATCTTTGGCAAGATAAAACAAGGATTCTGCCACGTCTTTTTCCAAAGGAGGTTCTTTTAATGCATACCCAAATTGCTTCAGCGAGAAAATAGGATTGTAGTTGATTCCCCCCCTCCTTCCTACCAGAGGCACATTTGGAAAAGCTCCACAACTGATAAGAATAGGTATTTCCACCATATCTTTCCGATGCCACCAGACTATATCTTCAGCCATCAAACCCATTAGCCTCTTAGAGCACTTGACAGTTCCTCGGAGATCCACAAAAGCTCCGGTCTTTGGCAAATGTCGATAAAACCAAGCATAGAACAAGGGAGCACAGCATACTACCAATCTTCCTCGTTTTTTCACATTCTTGTAATGCACGGAATGGTATACATCGCCCAACAAAGTTGGGATTGGATTCTTCTTGACAAAGATACTGATTGCATCCATATCAATAAATCCAGCTATATTCGGAAACAGACAAATTCTTTACACACAGAGAGCTAAGATTGCATTAGAGGTAAACAAATCACCATTAGCAAAATTCTTCTTTGCTTCCTCAATCAGAAAGTCTAGATGGAACCCTTTACAACCTTCCTTTTCCTTAACATTATCTTTAACCACAGATACCCTCAAATGAATAGCCTCTGTAATGACATTGTCGGGAATAACATTCTTTGAACTGTAGTGAGGAGGAGTATCCTTGACAGAAATCTTCAGAATATCAGAGAACTCTTCCAAAGTAGGTACCAGCAGATTATCATTGAATGTGAAGCAATGCAACTGAGGGTCATAAAACTGCAAGAGAGTGTGCAAGGTATCATGCTGATCTGGAGTAAGAAGGCTCACATAACCCAAGATATCCCCAAACCTCTTTCTGAAGTTATCCAGTTGGTTACTGTCCATCAAATCTGCCAATTCTTTGATCTGTCCCACTTTAGGCTTCGGAAACCAATAATGCACATTATTCTTTCTTGGAGGACCTTCCATTTGACGTAGAGAAAATACCCACCAGAATCGGAAACAATACTGAGTCCTAGGAAAGAAAAAACATAAAATGTTAATTATGTATGCAATGAGATGCAGCTGGGCATGTGATTAGACCCAGAATCTGCAATGTCGGTGCAATAAATGTGAAGAGCCAAGTGTCTGTGTAGCATCATATCAAGAATATCAGACCCAAGCACCAGTAAAGAACCAGATCCAGAATACCAGAACGAAATACCCAAATCACTGATCATATGAGAACCACACAAAAAGGGTAGGTAGAAGGTCAAGGATACCTGCAAACCTGTAAACAAGCCCCCAATCTCGCAGGTGTGTTCTAAAAGGTAGGATCCTCAGATTCGGATCCCAGAATGAGAAGCAATAGCGCATTCAGCCCGTAGGATACAATGCTATCGCCAAACAAAGAGATCGTCATCTGATTCGCCACAAAATAAAGGCCATCCTATGGAAGTTCCAGGGTGGGCCCTCGGGTGCGAATGGGTTTGCCACAGAATGTGGGCTGCCACTGTCACCACTAAAGAGGGATGTTTCCACTAAGGTCCTCAATGATCGGCCACCAGATGCACATAACTCTCAAAGTCATACCCTGAATGAGGAAGACCCTCAAAGCAAGATAATCCTAAGAAAGTCACACTCTGGCTGTGGAACTCACAACTACTCCCGTGGCTAAATAACATGAGAGCCCTGTGACTGTCCACTCTAAGTCCTAAAGTATACTCGAGCCTGGGTAATGGGCGCATCTCACAGTAACAATCCCATCCCGCCAAAGGAAACCAGACAGTCCATAATATATGATGCATGATAAATAAAATGCAATAAAGGCAGTAAAGTAAAGCGATAAAGCTGTAAATAAAAGCAGTAAAGCTAAACTAAAGCAAACAGAAAACAAACACCCAAAAAGCAAAACAAACAAGCGCTAGGAGAGACTCGCACCGGGGAGGGACCAACAAGAGGTCAACTTTCCCCAACAGAGTCGCCAGCTGTCGCTCCCGGGATTTTCATCCAGGTACAAACACGAAAGTGGCGTGGAAGAAAGAAAGAAGAGTCACCAGCCAGGCATTTTTATCCCAAAGAAAGGGAAGGGTAATGCTGCACAAACCCGGGAGAAAGGAAAGAACGAGGTCTCGCGAACCAAAGAGAACGGGTAAGGGAGTCGGTTACGTGAAGGGAAGGTTATCGCACCCCTTAACGTCCGTCGTACTCGACGGGATCCACGCTTGAAGTACTGCTCAAAGGGCGATAGAAAAGATGCTGGAAAAGGAATGGAAAGAGAATGAGAAATAAATGTAGGGAAAATAAAAGAAATGCTCGAATGGGCCTTACCCCACTGCCTACGTATCTCATCGGGAACATGAGAATCAGAGCGACGTAGTTCCCTTATCTAAGCGAAAACTGTTTGTGTTTTTTAGTGGAAGCGTCAAAGTGCGCATCCCAGCAGTTAGGTGTTGCAGCTCGCTGTAGGGAGACTTAGGCGTTACCTGTTTGCGGTAGAACGAACAAGACGGATCCTTAAGGAAGGAGTGAAGAGATGAGAAGAGAATTCCCGAAGGAAAGACGTTATTTTTTGTTTGAAATGTTTTAGAAGTTTTTTATTTGAAGTGGTTTGCATAGGAGAGTGTACCTAAGTCTTTTTCAATGGAATGTGCATCTCATGCATCATTCCAAAATGAAATGATGATGAAGTACACTAAGTATGAAGAAGATCCTCAAACTTACTTCTAAAGTTAAAGGCTTAAGTACACTAGCCTATTCCCTTTATTAAATATTTTTGTTGTTTTTAAATGAAGAAGTATTTTTGGTTTTGTTTGTGAAATCACTTCATGTTAAAGACTTGTAAATCATGCTAGAAAACTTACAACACATTCCAAGATGGAATGTATGCAAGCCCCCGCATGGAATAAGGCTCATGACACATGAGGATGTTTCAACCTTTATTAGGTGTTTTGAAGTTGTTTTGAGATGAGAGAAGAGAGACTCAAAAGAAACAAAGGTAAAGACTAAAGGGGACTAAGACTCAAACCCTAATGTTGTCATGCTTGGAGATCCTAAGGGTTTAGTGTGGTTTAGAAGCCTAAGTCTAAAAGAAGAGAGAAGAAGAACAAGTTCTAACTTACTTCAAAGATTGAAGTTAAGTTAAGAACTCAAAGGGATGAAAGAAATTGAAAAAAGAAAGCATTGAAATGCTTATCACAATCACAAATTGAAAACATTAAAGAGGTAAGAAAAGAGGTTGTATGTGGGAGCACACCCATATACTTGACTTACCATTAGCCCCTGAAAATGTTAGCAAAACAATTTACAAGCAAAGAAATAAGGAGAGAAGAACAAGTTAGGATCAAACAAGTTAGGACCAAAGGAAGAAGGATCCTAAAGGTGTGAAGAAAATTCTACACAAAACAACATATCATGCTATCCAAATAAGAAAATAAAATGGAAGGAAACAATGAAAACAACAACAGTTACAACTCATAAGTGCAATGCAGCAGTAAAATCTATCATCATGTACCAATCAGCAATTAACAACACATCTTCAGCCAACAAAATGGGTGTAAAAAGCAAATAGCAGCAAATACAACAACATACATGTGTATAGACAGCAATGAAAAATCAGGGGGCAGCATGCACTCACAAATGATTCATTCATAAAAGAACAAACATGCTTCAAGCCTTGCACATTATTCAATCAAACATGATCACAATCACACCATAAATCATGGTAAACAATTCTTGAAATCACCATGGAATAATGCACATTGTAAGAGAATACACATTATTAAGCATGTGAACAAATTAAAACAAATGTGCACCTATTGAAATAGAAAGCAAATGAACACGTACATAACAATTCCAGCAACACAAGCATCAATTAACAATTAACAAGCTCAATGTGTGTGCATTATGTGATCATTACATCAATTAATCAACAATGCAAACATAAACATTCATCGATTAACAATCAAGAACCGCGTGTCGAAAAATCATGCTCATGCAATAGTGTGAAGTGAAACAGCTCAAGAATAGTCCACGAATCATCAACGTATCAATCCATGAAGTTTAGACATGCAAGAGATCTCAAAAAAGCAAGAAAATGTAAGAAAAACACAATTTGCTTTAGTGGTAATCGATTACTCACATAGGGTAATCGATTACTCAGTTGAAAATTGGCTAAAAACGTGAAAATAAGGCAGAGTAATCGATTACCCTGTTAGAGTAATCGATTACCACTGAAACAGAGGCAGAAATTCAACTTTGAAAATCACTTTTCAACAGCAACTCACTTATCCAAACATCCAAATGATCATGTAAACAATCATGCACGAAAATTGAGTTCAATCACAGCAATTAGGCATCAATTAGATCCAACAATCATCAATGTCAAGAATCAAATTCAAGCACCATGGATCCAAATCAAAAATACCAAAGATCTACATCGAATAAGTTGCAAATAAGCTAAATCAAGTATAGATTTGAAGAAAACCAACCTACAAAGCGGAATTTTGCTTTGGTAATTGTTGCAAAGTGATCTTGGTGCAGAAAATTAAAGAAAACCAGAGATTTCTCGATTAGTAGCTGAAATGCGTCGAAACCGAGCAAAGTCGCGCAAAATCACCGAGATCGAACTTGCACCAAAATAAATGGTGTGAAACCCTTGGATTGAAGTAGAATAATCTGAACTTCCAGAAATCCAACCAAAGAAAGCCAAATGATGGAGTTTGAGCTCAAGAATTAATCACTTTTCAATGTGAAAAGTGATTATCCTTCAAGAAATAAGAGCTTTTTGTAAAGGTTTGGAAGAGAGAATTGAGACTGCAATGTGAGAAATTTGGTGAAAAATGGTGAATAATGGTGAATAATGGTCAATCCCCTAAAAATGAGTGAAGGGTTTCTTATATAGACTTTAGGTTTGGAGTGTGGGAGGTTTGGGATTAGCTTTGGACTTAGCTTTGGGTTTGGAGCTAGGGTCGGAGTTAGTTAGACTCAACTCACCGAGTCAAGGTAGTTAACTCGGTTAGTTAGGATCAACTCGGTAATAATCCCAAGGTGAATTTCAACATCCAAAGGTGGAGATTCTTGGAAAACAAGGAATCACAACTGGTATATGGGCATGTGACTTGGTCTGCAAGCAAGGCCTTGGTGCCTATGGATTTTCAGTGTGAGACCACCATGTTTGAGCCCTCGTATGATCTCTATAACTTGTTCAAATGAGAAAATGCCCAACATCAAAGTTAAAGAGGACATGGAGATGAACAACTTTGATGTTCAACAATTTCCCATTTGAAGCCTTATTGATGGAGAAAACCAGCTTGACATTTGGCACGCCAAGTGTTTGATGAAATTATGGCCTGGAGGCCTGAATCTGCCTTGCCATGACTTGAGATTTGCCTTGATTTTACCAAACTTTGATTGATCATAACTCCCTCAATTTTGATCCAACGGAAGAGTTCTTGGCATGGATTTAAAGCTTAAGATGTCATCTTTGATTGGATCAACTTGGGCCTGAAGTTTGAAGTTTTTATCATGGAGAAGGAATGCCTTGAAGTGTAGTGCAAAATGATCCAAACTTGCCATTTTTGGAAACCCTAAGTTTCTAAAAATGGAAACTTTGTACATTTCTTGATTTTTGATTATTCCTCCATCATTTCTTGATCAAATCTTGTCCAATGAACATATGTGACTTGAATTTCATAAATTTGACCTTAAAAAGTCAGGAGTTGACTTTTTCCTTTGCACAGTTGACTTTTTCCCCAATTTCTTGATTCTCAAGCAACTGATCAATTGAACCTCTTCTGAAATGAACCAATGGGCAATCTTCCATCCTTAGATACTTGATATCATGTAGAAAACCTTGAGATCAAGTTTAAACCAAAATTTCATCAGGAGACTGCTTGAATCACAAACCCTAATTTGGACTATTTTTTATAGGAGATGATGAACTGTCCAATCTTCTTGGTGAATTCCCATCCTTCAATGACTTGTGGGATCAAATGGGATGTAATATGATATAAGAGACCCTTGAGGCTTGTTGGGAGACCCTTGGATCTAGCTCTCCTGCTTTGGATGGACCCAAATCTGAAAAGCAACTGATCACATGCCCTATGATGAACCAATGCTGAATGCTTTATTTTTCTATGACTTGAATGCAATGCAATGCAATGAAAGCACATGCTAAATGATATGAAAAATGAGAGGGAAAATTTTGGGTTATTACACCCAACATTGATAACTTCGTTGATATCAATGCCATTAATATATTTTTGATTGGAAACCCCGTACCAACCTTGCTCGCAAATGCTTATCATTCTGTACACTTAAGGAATTTGTACAGCGGAGGATTGATCACATGCTATGTACCCCTGCTATACAAATGGTTCACTTCCCATTTACCTAAGTTTGCTGCTCCCTGGGATCATAAGTGTACTCTATGTTGGTCACAGAGAATTATGTCTCTTACCAACTCTGACATCGATTGGTACAATCGAATCTATGATGGGATAAGGATCATTGACTGTTGTGGAAATTTCCCTAATGTACCCCTCATAGGAACTAAAGGAGGAATCAACTATCATCCAGTTTTAGTTCGTCGTCAATTCAGATACCCGATGAGACATATCCCGCGTAATGTTTATCTGGAAGGTCTTTTCTTCAAGAAAGGAGAAAATGACAGGGCACTAATGACATAAATAGTGCATGCCTGGAAATATGTTCACAGGAAAGGAAGAGAATCTCTAGGAAAACCAGACAGTGTCTCTGTGGAACCATATCTCCACTGGGTACAAGCTAGAGCTCTCAAGCTGAGGATGCCATCCCCTCGTCAAGAAGTTCTTCCGTTAAAGGAATATATCCTTTAGTTTATGTCTGATACAGAAAAACTCCAGGTCACTCTCAACAAAGTTCAATGGGAAAAGAAATCTTGGAAGAACAAATACCGCATTCTCAATGTGTAGTGTACCAAAATACAGCAACTGTTATAAGAAAAAGATGCTCTGATCGAGATTTTAGAGCAACATGCTGTAGAAAATCAAGAAGACCAAAGGAATTTGCTCGCTCCTTTCACTTGGCAAATGACTGATAACCCGACAACGGCTCAAGAGCCTCGGTCAAAGAAAAGGAAAATACCAGAACCAGCACCTGAGCTCTCTTTAGAGAGGACTTAGGATCCATAAGCTTAGATTTTTCCTTTTACAGCACTTTGTAAATTACTGTATTTCCATTTCCACAATCTTTGAATTCAATAAAACGGGGTCTCCCCACTGTATGATATTTGCAATCCAATTGTTGAAGTTTCTTTTAATTAAAACAAAAAAAATTAAATATAATTATTGCATATCATTCATCATTCTCACCTAACGCATTCTTCTTACCTACGAATCTCATGTCTGTGTCTCGATTCTAGCGTCAAACTGTCTCATTCGTACAACACTCGGGCCAATCGACAAAAGAAAATGGATGATCTCGAGTAAGAGAACAGAGAGCTGGAAGAAGAAATCGACGCACTGAAAGAAGATCTGAGAAAACTTCACAGTGACATGCAATCTCTGACAGCAGCTCAGAAACAACAACAAAGGACTGTGATCTCAGAGATCACATCTACGCCCATAGTGGAAAAGTATGATCCTCAGTACAACATGCCTAAAGATCGTCCCTGGGTCATGCCACTCAACTATATCCCAGAAGGATATATTCCACCGATCACGGAAGATCCGGAAACTGTAGCAGGAACCGCTGGGCCTGAAGGTTACAAACATCGGGAAAGCGAAGATGCAAGGGGCATGACAACAACTCGTGAAGGTTACAAACTTCGGGATAGGGAAGCACCAAGAGTCACTGCCATAATGACTATACCACCACCTGTGGTACACGCTGTCCCAGAAGGACAGGTTCCACAGATACCTTTTGGTGTAAACAAAAGTATGTACGACATAATGAATGAGTTCCAGGAACAATTCCTGGAGGTGCAGAAGGAACTGCATGCCATTCGCGGTCAGGATTTATTCGGAAAAGATGCCGCCGAACTTTGTTTGGTCCCCAATGTAAAAATTCCGCACAAATTCAAGGTGCCCGAATTTGAAAAATACAAGGGCAATTGTTGCCCTCAAAGTCATTTGGTGATGTACGCTCGAAAGATGTTAACTCAGACAGAGAACCAATAGCTACTGATCCACTACTTCCAAGATAGTTTAACCGGTGCCGCACTCAAATGGTACATGGGTTTAAACCGCACTAAGATCGTCACTTTCAAAGATCTTGGCACTGCCTTCGTTCAGCAATATAAGTATAACCTAGACATGGCACCAGACATATATTAACTCAGAGCCATATCGCAGAAGGACAAAGAAACCTTTAAGGAATATGCTCAGAGATGGCGTGAAATATCCGCCCATATTTGTTCACCCCTTGAGGAAAAAGAGATGACAAAAATCTTCTTGAAAACCTTGAGCTCATTCTACTACGACCGAATGGTCACCAGTGCGCCCAGCGACTTTACTGAAATGGTAAACATGGGAGTTCGTTTTGAAGAAGCAGTCTGAGAAGGACGTCTGCCAAAAGATACAGTAGTGCTTTCCCTAAGAAAAAAGAACAAGATATTAGTAATATCTCTCTCAGAAAGCAAAGGCGACGGTCCCAACTAGTAGCAGTTGTAACTCCTGCTATCAACCCTGTGCCTGTTCCAACGTATCAACCTCAGGTTGCTCAGAGCCAACTGAATCAACAACAATATCAGCGAAGGATACAACAGCCTCTTCAGCAGGCTCGTCCTCAGTACAACAACAACCGTACAACACGACCACCGGGGTTTGACCCTATACCAATGTTGTACGCAGAACTGTTTCCACTATTACTGGTCAAGGGGCACGTCCAAACCTGGTCCCCTCTTACAATACTAGAGAATCCGCCCTTTTGGTTCAAAGCGGATCAGACTTGCCCTTACCATCAAGGAGGATCGGGAAATAACATAGAAAACTGTCTCAGCTTCAAGTTCGATGTACAGAAGCTTGTCAGGAACGGGGTCTTATCCTTCAAGGATACAAATCCAAATGTTCAGACGAATCCGTTGCCTCAACACGAGAAAGTTGCAGTCAATTTGATAGAGGAAGGATCTAACCACAACTATCAAATTCATGATGTACTCTTATTGGGAACCAACCTGGTCAAGATGTATTGCAGACAGAGCGGATACGGTCATGTACCGTCTCACAATTATCACCAGTGTGATATCTGCTCTAAAAATATTCAAGGATGTTCTGTGGTGCAATCAGCTCTACAGGAACAGATGGATCTCGGGTGGATCCAATACCACCGAATCCGTGAGGTCAACATGACTTATTCAAATTCCAACATCGTTCAAAACCAAGACATCCGTGCGATGAATGTCAACTTGGTGGCAATGTACTCCAGGCAAAGCCAGCATCATGACCTGCCACCACACAACTATAAGCGCTGTAGAGTTTGCTCAGAGGATAACTAAGGATGCTACCTCGTGCAAGCAGCCCTTCAAAGTCAGATGGACCATAAAGAGGTTCTACCATGTTCAAGCTCTGGTTCGATCAACATAATGTCAGACTATCTTCCCAATCGAGATAAAGAAGATGTCTTAATCCCTAAATGAGAAGTGGCCAAAGATGTATGCGCCATAATCCCTTTACTCCACGAATCAAGAGTTCCTCTTGACAGTGGAAAGATTCTCAACCTCGAACCAATTGAGGCCAGCTACGATGGTCAGAAAAATCAAAAGGCTCCCGTGGTTATCTATCTACCGGGACCAGTTCCGTACAAATCCAATAAAGCTATCCCTTACAAGTACGGTGCAACAATAATTGAGAATGGAAAGAAAACTTCATTACCCTCCGTCGTGAATATTGCAGACATCAGTCGAGTAACACAGAGCGGTCGGATCTTCAACCGAGGAGTTGGAGAACCCAGCAAAGAAAAGGAACCTCAAACAGAAGTTCCCAATCAACCAATCGGTCAATCCAGTGATCCCGACCTTTCAAAGAACAACGATGAGATGCTGAAGCTCATCTAGAAGAGTGAGTACAACATTGTTGATCAACTGTTGCAAACTCCTTCAAAAATCTTTGTGCTATCTCTTTTACTCAGTTCGGAAGCCCACAAAGAGGCTCTATAGAAGTCTTAGAGCAAGCTTTTGTGGAACAAGATGTAACTATAAGACAATTCGACAGCATCATCTCCAACATCACTTCCTGCAACAACTTAGGATTTAGTGATGAGGAACTGCCGGAAGAGGGCCAAAATCACAACATGGCGCTAAATATTACAGTCAACTGCCAGGACGATGCTTTAGTCAGCGTACTGGTAGACACCGCATCAGCTTCGAATGTTATGCCAAAATCTACTTTAATGCGACTATTATTTCAAGGATCGCCGATGAGAGGTAGTGAGGCCATCGTCAAAGCATTTGACGGATCCCAAAAAATAGTTATCGGCGAAGTCGACCTTCCCATAACTATCGGTCCTCACACTTTCCAAGTCACTTTCCCGGTGATGGACATCCAGGCAGCATACAGTTGTTTGTTAGGAAGACCTTGGATACACGAGGCTGGGGGCAGTCACTTCGACACTTCACCAGAAGCTGAAGTTCGTCAAGAATGACCAACTGGTCACAGTCTGCGGAGAGAAAACCTTGACCGTGAGCAACTTATCGTCATCCACTTATGTAGAACCAGAGGAGGTTGTTGGAACCCAGTTCCAATCACTTTCGGTGAGCAATGACAACCAATTAGAAAAAGGAACATTGATTTCCTCCTACAAAGATGCTCTCGAAGTGATCAAAAGTAACAATGTAAAAGGATGGGGATGGCTTGTCATTCCTACTGATAACAAAACAAAGAAGGGTCTTGGGTTTTCCTCAACTTGTACCCAGACTGCTACTAACAATGAAAGTTTTCATCCCATTCAAGACTTCTTCCACAGTGAAGGTTTCCTTCACCCGGTGTCTCAATAAGTGCATACCATCAACGAGGGTGATTCCTTCGATACAACTAAAGAATGGAAGTCTTATCTTAAAGAAGATGGTTATATGTCTCAGGAAGAGGTGCATATGCCATTTTGTTATCCCGCACAGAGTCCGAGATATATACCAAGATCAGACGTCAAAATGATATACGGAGATTGTGATCCAGAAGGATGTCGTGCTCCACCAAACTCATTAGAGGAGGACACTCTGATGAAAGACAACTTTGACTACGACTATTATGGCCCAATGGATGGCCTGCCTATCTGGCAGTCGTACCCAGGAGACTTGGGGAAAAAGAGTCAGCCCAACAATGCATATCAGCTGAGCATCATTGAAAAGAATACCTGCGTCCCCACCAAATCATGGGATAATTACTCAGGGCATTCTGAAGTATCCCGTACAACGATGAATTTGCAAAGAGTGCAGGACAAGAGTTCCTCAACTACGCTTTTCCTGAGGTCAACGTTATCGAGAGGGGTGACTCCTCCAGTTCCAAAGAAGTGTTGGACACTTTAGGACAACTGAGTGGCAAGTACGACTTCTTGGTCAAGTACACCGCTCCTGAAAGTTCTCGTATCAGGCTCGAAGACATCCAGCCCAATGGATGGGGAGATCTACCTGAGAGTGCAAACACTGTACAAGATACAACAGAAGAGTTCGTCTACGACAACTCTGCCTGGGAGACAGACTCCAACGATCCTGTTCCACCAGAAATCAGCGTCATTTATGAAGACAAGTCAAGAAAGAAGGTACCAGACTTTGTGATTCACCGAGGAGTTCGCCGCCAATAGGTTGCTGTCAATGTTCCGAAAGTCGTCCATAAGTCTAAGTAATTGTCGTCTTTGTTTTAACCTTTCACCATGCCCAGGTGAAATGGATGTTTTGATAGGGCTCACTTTCTGTAAATGTCTCTCTTTGCTTTTCCCGAAGCGACAGAGTTTTGTTTTATAGGGCTGTAATTTCAAGAATCGACCGAATCATGAATAAAATAAACGTCGTTCTGTAATTTCCGCATTTTATTGTTGTTTTCTCTTTTCGCTTTTTCAGAAAATGGTAATCCTAAAAACAACTCAAATAATAAAAACAAGCATTTTTCCAGAAAATACACTGCACACACTCTTGTATTTCTCTCTATCTCTTCTAAAAACCATCATCACGTCGTGCAGATTGCTTGTTTTAAACCCCATTGAAACATATGATCCAACGCCTTCTCCCAACTTTGAATTCTCGGTATTTGAGGCTGAAGAAGAAAATGACGAAGAAATTCCTAAAGAGATCTCCTGATTACTCAGACAAGAGGAAAGGTCTATTGTACCTCACAAAGAGCCGTTGGACACGGTCAACTTGGGTTCAGAAGAAGAGAGAAAAAAAGTCAAGATTGAGGCACTGCTCAGTCCAACTGTCAAAGAAAGTTTGATAAAGCTTCTCAAAGAATTTCCCAATGTATTCGCTTGGTCTTATCAGGATATGCCAGGGTTGGATACCAACATCGTGGAACATCATCTACCGTTAAGATCAGAATGTCCGCCGGTAAAACAAAGGCTGAGACGTACTCATCCAGACATGGCCAACAAAATCAAAGAAGAAGTACAGAAACAGATTGACATGGGTTTCCTCGCCACATCAGATTATCCTCAATGGCTAGCCAACATAGTACCAGTTCCAAAAAAGGACGGAAAGGTCAGAATGTGTGTAGACTACAGGGATTTGAACAAAGCCAGTCCAAAGGATGACTTTCCCCTACCACACATAGACATGCTGGTAGGCAGTACATCAAAATTCAAAGTATTCTCCTTCATGGATGGATTTTCGGGCTATAACCAAATCAAAATTGCGCCGAAAGACATGGAAAAAACTTCATTCATCACCCCATGGGGCACCTTTTGTTACAAGGTAATGTCGTTCGGTTTGAAGAACGTCGGGGCAACCTATCAAAGAGACATGACTACTCTGTTCCACGACATGATACACAAAGAAATAGAAGTGTATGTCGATGATATGATTGCCAAATCTAAGACAGAAGAGGAGCATGTGAACCACCTGTCAAAGCTATTCGAGCATCTGTAGAAGTACAAACTCTACTTGAATCCCAACAAGTGCACATTCAGTGTCCGTTCAGGGAAACTTTTAGGGTTCATCATCAGCCAAAAAGGAATTGAGGTTGATCCTGACAAGGTCAAGGCCATTCAAGAAATGCCTTTTCCAAAGACTAAAAAATAAGTCAGGGGATTCCTGGGACGTTTGAATTACATTTCCAGATTTATATTCCTCATGACCGCGACATGCGCGCCGATCTTCAAATTACTCAAAAAGAATCAGGACTACGTATGGACAGAAGACTTCCAAACCGCCTTCGACAGTATCAAGGAATACCTGTTGAATCCACCAATTCTATCACCTCCTGTGGAAGGAAGACCACTGATCATATACCTAACAGTCTTGGAAGACTCAATGGGTTGTGTACTTGGCCAACAAGACAAAATGAAAAGGAAAGAATCTGGCATCTATTATTTGAGCAAGAAGTTCACCGACTGCGAGACTCGGTACACTATACTTGAGAAAACTTACTGTGCTCTGGCTTGGGCAGCCAAACCTCTTCGCCAGTATATGATTCGTCACACTACTTGGTTAATCTCCGAAATAGATCCAATCAAGTATGTCTTTGAAAATCCTGCTCTCACGGGAAAGATCGTCGTTGGCAGATGTTGTTATCAGAATATGACATCGAGTACCATGCTCAGAAAGCCGTCAAAGGAAGTATTTTAGCCGATCATTTGGCTCATCAACCGATTGACGATCAAGAATCAGTCTGATTTAACTTCCCAGATGAAGATGTCATGTATCTGAAAATGACAGACTGCGATGAACCGCTACCCAGTGAAGGGCCAGAACCAGGTTCCCAATGGGGACTAATCTTTGACGGAGCTGTCAATCATTATGGAAATGGAATTGGGGCAATCATCATAACACCTCAGGGTACCCATATTCCTTTCATTGCCAGACTGACATTCAAGTTCACAAACATTAAGGCCAAATACGAAGCTTGCATCATGGGTCTCGAAGAAACGATCGACTTAAGGATCAAAAACTAGGATGTGTACGGAGACTCAGCCCTGGTTATCAGTCAAATCAAAGGAGATTGGAACACATACCAATCAGGACTGATTCCTTACAAAGATTACGTAAGAAGGTTGTTAACATTCTTCAACAAAATTGAGTTTCACCATATCCCCCGTGAAGAGAATCACATGGCTGATGCATAGCCACTCTCTCTTCCATGATTAGTGTAGGTCAATGGAACGACATACCTAAGATTGACATAATGCGCCTTGAACAAACCGCTTACATCTTCGCAATTGAAGCAGTCATAGACGACAAACCTTGGTATCACGATATCAAATGCTTCCTTCAGAAACAAGAATACCCACCTGGGGCATCCAGAAAGGACAGAAAGACCCTCAGAAGATTGGCAGGCAGCTTCTTCCTGAGTGGTGACACACTCTATAAGAGAAACTTTGACATGGTCTTGCTCCGATGTATAGACAGACCAGAAGCAAAGATGCTGATAAAAGAAATTCACGAAGGATCCTTTGGCACTCATGCCAATGGACATACAATGGCAAGAAAAATTCTGAGGGCAGGATACTATTGGTTGACCATGGAATCTAATTGCTACAAGTACATGAGGAGGTGTCACAGGTGTCAGATATACTCAGACAAAATCCATGTACCGCCTACTCATATCAAAGTTCTTTCTTCCCCACGGCCTTTTTCCATATGGGGAATTGACATGATTGCCATGATCGAACCCAAGGCTTCGAATGAACATCGGTTCATACTAGTATCCATCGACTACTTCACTAAGTGGGTCGAAGCAACGTCATACACCAATGTAACCCGACAGGTGGTAGTCCGTTTCATAAAAAACAATCTCATCTGCCATTATGGTGTCCCAAGCCAGATCATTACTGATAATGGATCTAACTTGAATAATAAGATGATGAAAGAGTTGTGCGCTGAGTTCAAGATCGAACACTGTAACTCATCTCCCTACTGACCTAAGATGAACGGAGCGGTAGAAGCGGCTAACAAGAACATCAAAAAGATCGTTCAAAAGATGGTTGTAACCTATAAAGACTGGCACGAGATGCTACCCTTTGTTCTTCACGGTTATCGCACATATGTCTGCACTTCAACAGGGGCAACCCCTTTCTCTCTAGTATATGGCATGGAGGCAGTGCTTCCGATAGAAGTGGAGATACCATCGATCAGGGTATTGATGGAAACTAAGCTAACAAAAGCTGAATGGTGTCAAAGTTGACACGATGAACTGAATTTGATCGAAGAAAAGAAAATAACGGCTCTGTGCCACGGTCAGTTGTATCAACAAAGAATGAAGAAGGCGTTTGACAAAAAGGTCCGACCTCGCGTCTTCAGAAAAGGAGACCCTGTGCTCAAGAAGATACAATCATTTCTCACTGATTCCCGGGGCAAATGGGCTCCGAATTATGATGGCCCCTATGTGGTCAAGAAAGCTTTCTCAGGCGGCACCTTGAGATTCGCAACCATGGATGGAGAAGAATTTGCATATCCCACAAATGTAGACGTAGTTAAGAAATACTTCGCCTAAACAAAAAAAAACAAAAAAAAAAACGTCTCGATGGATTGAAAACCCGAAAGGGCGATCCAGGTAAAAATTAGAGACATAAGCAAAAAATCATCCCGGTAGATTGGAAATCTCAAAGTACAATCCAAGAAAAAGTTAGGGTTTAATGGTAAGTAACTACGTCTGACAAGGTTAAATCCCTCAGTAGTCATGCCCTCCAACAGGAAAACTCCAGTCAAGGTCATCTTCGACGGAAGCTCAGGATATCCAGAATTCAAAGTTGGTAGAAGGAATACAGTCGCTATGTTTCAATGTAGCCCTTTTCCCTTTAATTACCATTTTCTAACTTTGTAAATACTCTATGGAATCACGTGCTTGGCTGATTTCCATCCTATCAATAAAATTTGAGCCCTAGTGCTTTTGTTTGCAATTCTTATTTGTTTTAGCTTTACAGAATGATGTTTTTAATATGATCAAACGATTCTTGAAATAAAACAAAAATGAATTTACTTGTCAAACTTTTTTCTGCTTTTAAAATAAAGATGGCAATTTCTTTTGACTGTTGAACATCGAAAGAACATCAATCGCTACTCCAAAGGCGATTAAGCTTCAAAGTGCAAAATCAAAGTACTCATTCTCGAACCAGTACACCTAGATAAAGGATCATCTATGTCAGGTGCAAATAATCCATCTGATATCCCTGGCAGAGTTCTTATCTCCTAAGCCCAACCAACATTTTCCCCACAGGGACTATCTCTCCTAAGCAAGGCCGAATTGCTATCTTGGACCGAACGATATTTCTTTGTCCCCAGCAGTGGCCGAGTATCCAGCCGTGTTCGTCCACTAGTCTGTATGTCGTGTCAGTTTTGTCAGCATAAATATACATACATCATGCATTATTGATTTGCATTCATATTCATATTGCATCACTATCACTCTGGTCAGTCTTATCCCCAAGTGATAAAAGTCCTATCAATCGAGTTGTCCGTTCTTTCCTCGTCAGGAAGTGAATCATCTAAACAATCTCTCCCCCAGTTTATTCCTGGATTGGAGACGGTCCTTGACCACTTTGATAACTTGAACCTCTAAAAAGCAAGAAGGAATTCGACAAACGTCACTCTTCACCATTGAAGATGATATTTTCGCTTTCCCGGATTAAGGAAAATCCCCAGAGAAAGCCTCACAACTAAAGACTCTCAGCAACACATTGATTTTTCTCCCCAAGAGAGTCAATGATAATGAAGTCATCAGCACCTCAAAATTGTATCACATCACATGGCATTTTTCCAAGAAGATCTCAAGGAAAAGTATGATGTAATATCCCCAAGCAGGAAGTAGTCTCTGAACATGCTCGTTTACCCCAGTAGAGTCAACAAATGGCGTCTCTAACAGAGAAGTTTGTACAACTCTACAGCTCAGACGAATGGGTTCCCCTGCAAGTCTGACATCAAAATTTTTTCCCATCAAATGGCATCTCCCCAGGAAAATTCGACGAGAAGTTTGAGGAAAACTGCTACAACTAGTGTTCCTTGTCAAGAAAGTTTATTGACAAAAGAAACTGAGACCAGTTCCTTGGCTGAAGACCAGGATCGAGGGGAAGTTTATTTCAGAAACTGAGACCAGTTCCTTGGCTGAAGACCAGGATCGAGGGGGAAGTTTATTTCAGAAACTGAGACCAGTTCCTTGGCTGAAGACCAGGATCGAGGGGAAGTTTATTTCAGAAATTGAGACCAGTTCCTTGGCTAAAGACCAGGATCGAGGGGAAGTTTATTTTAGAAACCGAGACTAGTTCCTTGGCTAAAGACCAGGATCGAGGGGAAGTTTATTTTAGAAACCGAGACCAGTTCCTTGGCTGAAGACCAGGATTGAGGGGAAGTTTTTACCTTTTCTAAGTATCATTGCTTAGCAATAGAAGATGGATGAGCAAGTTTTCATTCATAACCACCATCAAAATTTCAGGTATTCCGATATTTAATCCTCTTGTACCCTAAATGCCCGAATAGCTTCGCCATTCACACCTTCGGATCCTAGAAGATTAAATAGGGGCATCTGTCATACCCCAAATTTTGACCACCAAGATTTCCCATCATTGTGCAAATCATCATCACAATATGGATGTACTTTCATGCCTCACCAGTCTCCTCAAAGATGATTGAGCATTCACTACAATCAAGAAGTAGAGTTTTGAGCCCTCTCAGAGCACTTAGACAAAGGATCAATCAAGAAATGACATGATCTTCAACTTGTCTAACCTCTCAAACATCTATAAAGGATCAAGAGGTCTCCCACATCAAGACTCAAACACAAAGTTGCAACATTCTAAGTGGATTAAGCCTCAAGATCGCCTACGTTACCAAATTAGGGTTTGGTCGACCATGGTCCCCAGGTGAAAATTTACATCTGGACATGAGCCAATACCTTAATGTATGGTCCAATAAGCTCAAAAGGATCTCAAAAACCCATCCACAATGGCAAAATCACCTTGGAGGTCCATCTAGGAAAAAATCAGGAATTAGGGTTTTGACCTATTTCAACCCTTGAGTTAACTAGTGAAGTGAGGCATGGCTTGAAGCTTCAAAATGAACTTCAAAGACCTCAAATACATCATATTTGAAGGATTACAATATTTTATTAACTCAAAGTTCTCAAGTCTTAAGCCACAAGAACTCAAAACCATCTGATCACAAATTAGGGTTTCTGATGAAAAAAAAGTCAACCTTACCCATGACTGTTGACCTACCCTTGATCTCAAACCTTGGGGAGGGGTCCAAGACATTCCTAAATACCCTTGGAGGCCATCCATGAAGCTTAATTGAACCCAAGTATTGATTTCACAAAAGGATCACAAAGTTAAAATTTCATCTGATGAAAAAGTCAACTGTACAAAAATCCAAGTTTGACTCTTTGGATTTTAGTTCAAACAATGTTCCTTAACCCTAAAACAATGTTAATATGTGATTTGAATCATCATTCATCAAGAAAAATCAAAGAAAGTGAGTTAACTTGTTAAAGGGGAAACCATAAAAAACTTAGAATTTTTCTAAGTTATGGAACAAAGTGGCTAGGGTACCAACTTCCAAGGACCATAACTTGAGATCCAAGCAACCATTTTGGGTGATCCAAAGCTGGATTTGTAGGTCTTGCTACACTTTACAAAAGCTTCAACTACATCAAGCTCCAATTCTTCATGGATTTTTAGTTATGGAGTGATCAAAGTGGCTGAAAACATAAAAATGACACTTTTCCAACACTTAGTGAAAATCTGCCTAAGTTACCAGCCTTGAACATCAATGTTCATGAGGTTTTTTCAATTGGATCCAAATAGTTTCAAGACAAACTATGATCACACATGTGCTGTATCATATGAGAGCTTTCCAATGAGCCCAAGAACATGAGAAAACTCCACCTGAGCTAGAGGTTATGACAGCTGCAACATGCCTTGCTGCAAACTGTTTTTGCAAGGCAGATTTGTGCCTTAGTGCTCGAATTGATCAATTTGGGAAAATTCAAGCATGGTTATCCATCTGCACACCTCAAGGGGGAACAACCAAGGGACAAACATTGACTCATCAGCCTCACAAGTCCATGAATCTATGTTTAGGCATGTCATCCCTAGAATTCAAGATGCTTCAAATATTCAATTTTGTCTCAAAGCATTTAACTGATGCATAGAGGTGGCATTCATCAAGACAATGTTATCCAAGTTCAGTCAAGACTTATCCCTGAACCAAAGAACCTTGTGCTTGTGCTCTAACCTCAAGTCAATGGCTAGAGGAGACTTGAGAGTCCATTTGATCACAATTAGCCAAAGGCCTGCTGCAGTTGCCACACACTGTTGCTTGCAAACCAAACTTGACACACTATAAATAGGCCTCAATTGTGATCAGTTTGAGTACACCAAAGCACCCAAACTGATGCTTTCCTTAAAATCTCCCTTTCACTCCAATTTTACCTTCTAACTCAAGTCACTATCGGGTTTTGAGTTTGAGAGCAATTCCAACCAAACCAATCACACACACACCTCATAAACATCATGTATGAGTGATCCATAACACAAAATCACATCTGGAACATCAAATTCACAAAATCACCAGCCAATTGCTCAAGTTTTTTACAGATTTGCAGTTGAGGTACCACAACCAGTTCCAGATCATTTCCATCCATTCCAAGCATTCAAACACACGCCTTGGCACCTAAGGAAGCTGTCCAGATTATTGGAACCTAGCTATAACACCTCCATCACCAAACTCGATCACCAGCTGCAAGAGGTTAGCATGAACCCTTCAAACTCTATGTACCATGCATCACAAATGAATTTATGAGTTACCATTTTGTTCCTGCATGTATGTAGAGTAATAACCCTCAATCAATGGCCATGAATCAATCGTGTATGGAATTTCTTTGTATTCATGCTAAAATTAGGGTTCTTGAGGTTTTCTTCTGATTTCTTACTCAATACTTAACATAAATGCAATTAATCTATATGGTTGTGATCCTTGTTCAAAAGCGAACAAGATTGGTGTTTGAATCGTGCAAAACCATTGAGAAATCATGGAGAAAAGTGAGAAAATGCAAATCTGAAAAAACAGAGGGTGCAGGCAAGAACCAAGTGTTCTTGGCGCCATAATTCAAATTTTTGAATTTTAGTTATTTTTGTTAATTGATTAAAAAATTAATTTCTCTCTGAATATTTATGTTTTTGAATTGATTCTTTTTCTCAAAATTCACTAAAATGTTTAAATATTTTATTTTACAAAAAAATCCAATTTATATTATTTATTTAATATAGTTAGAATTTTTGTGATTAATTTTTTTAATTTGTTTTTAAACATTTTAAAATGGAATTCCCACTTTGATCTTTCAAAACCAATTGAATTTCAAACTCTCATGTAATTAAACATGATTTTCCAACATATTTTTCAAAGTGTACAACTTATTTTTGAATATATTTGGTATTTTATATCATTTTTTCATTTAATTTCCTTTGAAAAATAACATTTTTATTTAAAATTAGGGTTTTCTCTCGATTTTAAATTTTCAAACACTTTGGGCCTCTAATAGAGTGTAAGACCCAATCCTTGTTGTACATAAAATTTTTTGGGCCTCAGTCATTGTATAAGTCCTGACGCGATTTTCAAAATAACGGTGCGATCGTTGTTTTCATCTGGGCCTCTCCTTGAGCTGTAAGCCCCATCACTTGTATAAAAATAAATCTTTGGGTCTCTAATAGAGTGTAAGACCCAATCCCTTTCTTAATCAAAACCATTTTTGGGCCTTATTCGTTTTATAAGTCCCACTGTTTTCTAGAAATCCCGGCGCGATCGCCAGTTCAAAACAAAATAACTTGGGCCTACCCTTGTGTTGTAAGTCCCAATTCTTTTTTTTTTCAAACCTTTGGGCCTTTAATAGTGTGTAAGACCCAATCCCTTTGTGCAGAAAACCTCTTTGGGCCGCAGTCATTGTATAAGCCCCAGTACAACTTACAAACAACAGTAAAATTACTGTTTTTCATATGGGCCTCTCCTTGAGTCTAAGCCCCAACAATCTTTTCAAAAACAACTTCTCTTTTGATTTAGGTTCAAATATAGAGTTGTTATCAAAACTTTCTATAATTTCTTTGATCAACTAACAACAAGCATGGAAGCTTGCTCACCTGTAAGTTTTTATCAGTTTTCTTTTACATGCTTTAATATATATATATATATATAACTGTATTGTGGGAAGCTGCTCCTCTGTAAGTCCTTCCTTCATACCCTTTTAAATACTTGGATATATCCACTGTATATATACTAGTATATCGGTTTAGAGTTTTCCCCAACAACTAGGTCTAGAACTAGGTAAAGCCAGTTGGTCACTCTTTAATACAATCAAAACTAGATCCCCATAGGATTTCCAGATACATTCTTGCCTTCTCTTGGGCTTAAACAATATGGAACAAAGATAAAGGCAGTATTCTCGGTGAACCTTTTCTTAGACTGTCACAATTAGAACTTGTCAAAGAAATCCAGTTTCCCCAGAGAGGATTAATTCCCGGTGAAACTTCTCTTGAATTTCTTCAAACCCTAGAACTGTTCACTAAAGAAAAGATTATTCCTGGTGAAACTTTTCTTGAACTCTTCTTAGGTTTGGGACCCACAGGCTACCTAAAAGCATCCTCGCCTCCTCTTGGGCTTTGTACAAGGACCCTCCGGCTTCTTAGAAGTTCTCATGCCTTCTCTTGGGCTTAATACAAGGACCCGACGATCTCTTAAAGGTATAAGATAGAAATTAGTCATCATTTGCTAGAGCAGTCTTTCCAGTGTCAAATCTCAGACCAGTTCAGGGTTGATTCTCATCCCTTAAAACACCTGCCTCTTCTTAGGCATCGTACAAAGATAAACTCTTCCACACCAGTAGACTTGGATAGTCTAAATCTCCTCTTGAGTATCAAAGACATTCTCAAGTTCCCTACAAACATAGGAGAAACCCTGGTCATTCTGGATCAATCTCCAGCTGGGTTCTAAAATCCAGTCTCTCTCCTAAAAATCCCTAGCCAGGATCTGTTCGTCATCAGTATAACACTATCCCAAATCAGAACCTCAAGGTCTCTGATATCTCAACTCTTCTGTAACCTTCTGCAAGAGTTGATTCCCCATTTGGACCTGCCTCGGGATCTTAATAATCCCCAGCAGAAGTTAGCCTTCTCTTAGGCTTTGTATAATGATCCTCCCTTTTCCTCAGCAAAGCCAGCCTCCTCTTGGGCTTTGTACAATGATTTTCCCCAGCGGAGCTCACCTTTTCAGACTCTCTTGTTGAGTCAATCAGCTTTCAGTACTCTCTTGTTTAGTCGACCCTTTTAGCCTCAATCTTGGGCTTTGTACAAGACAGATAAAACTGTTATCTTGTTGAGACAATCTGCCATCCTCCTCTTAGGCTTGATATGATGATTTCCCCTAGCAGAAGTCAACCTCCTCTTAGGCTTTGTATAATGATTTCTTCAGCTTGTTCAGCCACAATCCTGGGCTTTGTACAAGACAGATAAAAGCACTCTCTTGTTGAGTCAAACCCTTTTCAGCCTCAATCTTGGGCTTTGTATAAGACACCATATAAATTTTCCTAAGCAGAGTCAAACTCTTTTTCAGCCTCAATCTTGGGCTTTGTACAAGACAGATAATACTCTCCCGTAGAATCAAACTCTTTTTAGCCTCAATCTTGGGCTTTGTACAAGACACCTAAAATACCCTCAGCTGATTCAGTAAAGTCTCTTTAGCCTTAATCTTGGGCATTGTACAAGACAGATAAAGATTTCTTTCCCACATAGTCAGTTTCTTTCCACCCTCAATCTTGGGCTTCGTACAAGACACATACAAACCCTCCCCGACGGAGTCAAAATACCTTTTAGCCTCAATCTTAGGCTTTGTACAAGACAGACAAAATGCCTTTCCCCAGAAAATTCAAATTTTTAGCCTCCTCTTAGGCTTTGTATAATGATACCCCCAAAAGAGAGTCAGTCTCTTTTAGGCTCAACCTTGGGCTTTGTACAAGACATATAAAACACTCTCTTATTGAGTCAGTCATTTCCAGGCTCCTCTTAGGCTTTGTATAAGGACTTCCCCAGTGGAGTCAATCAACCTCTTAGATTCAACCTTGGGCTTTGATCAAGGCACACAAAAATCAACATCCCCTCAGAGGAAATCAAAATATCTCTATAGGAAGTCATTTCTCTGTGTTATCACACATTAAAACAGACATTCAAAACAAACCCTAATCCCCAATAACTTCCATAAGTGGGACACTTGTTGATTCAAATATCCAAGTTGTCGTCCATCTCTTATCCTGGTAGATCCTTTCTTTCATCTAATTACTGTAAGCGACAAGCCTCTGGATTATTTACATCCACGCTACTGTTCCTCTCTTAGCATGAGAAATTCCTAAGGAAAAATGGCATTGCTCTAAACTGAGTTAAAGTTTTCTCCTTCAGGATAATACCCCTATAAAAGAAATTATGGCATTGCTGGATTCACATATCCCAGTTAAAGTAATCCTCCTTTATAAACAGTCACCCAATAGTTATGATAAACCGACCAGATGTCTTCCTTTAGAGATGACAAATTCCCTCTCGGTCAAACCTTTAGCTTCAATCTTGGGCTTTGAACAAGACAAAAATAACCTTTTAGCTTCAATCTTGGGCTTTGAACAAGACACCAAATATCTTTTTCCTCCCTTAGAATAGGAGGAACTACGATTGCTCTGATTTCTCTATTTCATTTAAACGGGAATACATAGGCATAAGATTGCGAAATCTTGGCGAGCATACCAAACAAACACTCTAGGTCCAGTACCTCCATATCAATCAAAACTTAGGTCCAGTACCTTACCAAAAATATCGGAAAAAAAACCTGAACATCAACAAAAACTCACACTCTCTCTCATACTTTCCCAAAAAACTTTCCCAACCCATTAACGGATAAACACCATCAAGTACAAAGCAGAACCTAAAGCTAACATCTATGGATAACCACATATAGGATGGGTAATTGACAACTCCCCATTGTATAACCTGACCCCGAACTCCCCGAATCTCTTTAAGCGTTTGTTCAGTTAAACATTCACGTTCATGGTTAGTTTTAGATAGCTTCCCTTACCCTTCCAGCTTCACGGGATAAATAAGAAATCAAAAAGTTGCACCCCCCTCCTCTTCATTGAGGAGAAAACCCAAATTTCGCGATAAGGTGGTCGCGTCACCGACAAAAATCACGCACTACACTTCCCTTCCTTTTCTATGTATGTGACGTCAAGCTTGCGCAATATTTTCCTTGAATACTTTGTTGTCTTCACCTTTCTTGAAGAAGAAACCCTCTGATGACACTGAATTTCACCATATTTTTGACTCCGATTTCGCATGCATTCTTAGTCTTTTAATGTCATTTTATTATGTTATTATTATGTTTTTCTTTGTTTTTAGGTTTTTAGTCTAATCGAAGCCCCGAGCGAGAAAAGGAGCGAAAAAGGAGCCGAAATGAGCTAAAATAGAGAAAATCAGCATTTTGCACTTATGGCATCCACTCTGGCGGCCGCCACAGGGTCTTCCATGACGTGGCCATGTCTCAAACTCCTCCCAACTATTTTTCCCCACGATCTCCAACTGCCCAAGCAATTTTACACTCATGGCGGGCGCCATGGTGTTGTGGCGGGCGCCACAAGAGCAAAACAAGTTCCCGCCCAAATTCAAAAGCTAGGGGCATCCTTGTCTTTTCCACATGTTTCCTTGCCTATAAATAGGACTTTAGATTTTCGTTTTTGAGCATCCAAGTTTAGTTGTTCATAAGCATATATCAGTGTAATAGTGGTAATCGCTTCACATCGAGGTGTTACTACATTCGAGAGATCGAGTCTGTAAGAGCCTGTGAGATTGAGTCTTGGAGCACTCTGGAAGGAAGTTAATCCTGCCGCCATTTTACTTTCAGTTCGCATTTTATTCAACCACTCCGATTGGAGCAGGTTTTTATTACTTTACCTTTTGTCAACTTTATTTCTTGCACTGTCTTTTAATTTCATTTATTTTCCGCACTGCTTTACTTTCATTTACTTTCCGCACTCGCACTACTTTCATTTACTTTCCGCACTCGCACTTAAATACTTTTTTTTATGAAAAATCTAAAAATGAACTTTTACTTTACCATGTCTGGCTAATTTTATAAAGGTTAGAGTGTGAAGATCATAACTGAACCGATAATCTGTACAATTGTTAGTGGAAACACATAAGGGCTATTTTTACTTTCAATATAAGTTTTCCTGTTCTTAAATTCCGTTGGGTAAGATCTAAAGCCGTCCAACGCCTATCTAAACTTAATTGTTTTTAAACTATTTCAAAAACAGCGAAAGCGCTTTGTTTAGTTTATTAGGAGTTTTTAATTTAAAAGGAAAAGAGATTTTAAAACCATTTTCGGACGCGTTAAGAAGTTTAAAGTCTGGTTCGTAAGAACCTCTTTTTTTTTAGAAAATCCAGGTTAAAATACTTTTCAACTTGGTCAAGATACTATATTTCTTAAAAATAGGTTTACTACTCTAACGCAACGCGCGCCTTTTTATCCGTGACAATAAGAGGGTTTGATTAGGGGGTACAACTCGGTTCTGAGTACGCGAAAGCGACAGTTCCTGTCAAATTAGTTATTTTCATAGTAGAAAACATTGCCCGTAAGTAGTTCTATTAGCAAGTACTTGGATTATCAATTGGTTGTGTGAATTGCATTCGAACCTGTCTTTATCAATTAATTTTAATTACTTTATTTACTACCGTGCACTCTTCAAAACTACTATTTTCAATCACCTTAGATACACACCTTAACAATAGATAGCGATAGATTGACACTTGGTCTCTGTGGATACGATAATCTTTTATATTACTCTGACGCGTTCGTACACTTGCGAAAAAATACGCATCAAGTTTTTGGCGCCGTTGCCGGGGACTAATTTCGTCAAATTTCGTACCCTGTTGTTATACCGTTTAGACTAAGGAAGTTACCCGCCGGTCAATGCAAAAAACTCGTAGTACCGGAAGTTTAGTAGACCCTCTAGTTGAACCAGAACGTTACGCTCGCGCAGGTTTATATTTCCGTAAACTTAGGAAAGCTATGGCCGAAGATCAAAATCAAAGACCTCTTAAGGATTTTACCCAACCATCCAACGAGGAACCTAGTTCTAGTATAGTAAATCCAGCCATACCAGCTAACAATTTTGAACTTAAACCATCCCTGCTGCAGTTAGTACAGCAGAGACAATTCGCAGGTCTTGCTACAGAGAACCCAAACCAACATTTGAAAAACTTTCTCCAACTAGCAGACACCTTTAAAACCAATGGAGCCCCTCCTGAGGCGATTCGCTTAAGATTATTTCCTTTTTCCCTCAGAGATAAGGCCCTATCTTGGTTAGATTCCCTTCCACCAAATTCCATAACAAGTTGGGAAGACCTTAGAAAAGTATTCCTTGCCAGATATTTTCCCCCGAGTAAGACCGCTGTTCTTCGAAACCAAATAACTAGATTTACCCAAAACCAAGGAGAATCGTTGTTCGAAGCCTGGGAGAGACATAAAGAGCTGTTAAGAGCATGCCCACATCATGGTTTAGAAAATTGTTTAATCATTCAAACCTTCTATAATGGACTTCATTATAATACTAAGATGACCATCGACGCCGCCGCAGGTGGCGCACTGATGAACAAACCTTACCCTGAAGCTAGTGCCCTTATCGAAGATATGGCCCAAAACCATCAATCATGGGGAGTAGAACGAGCGACAGTGGAAAAGAAGGAAGCCCAAGGAGGAATACATGAGTTAAGCTCTATAGACATGATGCAAGCTAAAATGGACGCATTAGCCCTAAGAGTTGAGCATATGTGTACAACCCCAAATACTGCAGCCGCAGTTTCGTCAGATTGTGAGATATGTGGGACGAAAGGACACCAATCTGCAGAATGCAGTCTGTTAAACGAGACCAGCTCTGAACAAGTGAACTACACCCAAGGCAACCCATTTTCAAATACCTATAACCCTGGATGGAGGAATCACCCAAATTTTCCTATAAGAATAATAACCCTATCCAAAATACTGCCCCTCCGAGACAATCAAGTTATCAAGCCCCAAGATCAAATCAACCTATGCAACCTGTACCACAAAAACAGAGCCTTGAGAAAATCGTGGATAATTTTGTCGCTGCTCAGATCCAACAAAACAAGGAGTTCATGAACCAAAACGTTCATGTTAACAAACTAATTACCCAGTTAGGAACCAAGGTTGACCAAATAATCACTCACAATAAGATGCTTGAAACCCAAATCTCGCAGGTAGCTTTAAACCAAGCCCCTCAGACCACACCTGGAGGACAATTCCCTGGACAACCTCAACAAAACCCGAAAGGACAAGCAAATGCCATTACCCTACGAAGTGGGACCGCTTATGATGAACCTTGTAACCCAAGGTTGAGTGATCCCAAAACTTCTAAGGAAGATGACAACATCCCAGATAAAAAGAAGAAACCAGAGGAATCTGTAAACCAGGAAAGTCAAGAAAAAGGAGAAGAACCCAAAGACAAAACCTATATACCACCCCCGCCATACAAACCACCAATACCATATCCGCAAAGACTTAAACAAACCCAGATCAATAATCAGTATCAGAAATTCATTAAAGTTATAGAAAAACTTCACGTAGAAATCCCGTTCACAGAAGCCATTACCCAAATACCATCCTACGCAAAGTTTCTCAAAGACATCCTTACCAATAAACGTAGACTTGATGATCTGAAACCCTTGGAATGTAATTCTATTGCCGAAAATAAATTAGCAAAAAAGGATAAAGATCCTGGAAACTTTTCCATTCCTTGTATTTTGGGGAGTCATGTCATCGAAAAAGCTTTTCTAGACTTAGGAGCTAGTGTGAGCTTAATGCCCTTAGCGGTTTGCGAAAGGTTAAACTTAGGAGAGTTGCAACCTACCAAGATGTCACTTCAATTAGCCGATAGATCTGTTAAATATCCGATAGGCATACTTGAAGACGTCCCTGTTAGGATAGGTCAGCTGTTTATCCCTACTGATTTTGTTGTCATGGACATTAAAGAAGATGATGACATACCAATTCTTCTAGGTAGACCATTCTTATCGACGGCTGGAGCCATAATAGATGTCAAAAAGGGGAAGCTAACCTTTGAGGTAGGGAACGAGAAGATAGAATTTATACTTTCAAAATTTCTTATGGCACCTGTGATAGGAGACGCGTGTTATGCGATAGATATCATTGATGAATGTGTTAGGGAGTTAGAGCAAGAAGAAGTCATTGAAACAATTAAGCTGCCATCAACTCTTATTTTGGAAGATGACAATTATAAGAAACCCTACATCGATGATAACCTTTACGAATGTTTATCCCTTACCCCAGATCCTATGCCTTGCCCTATTAAACCAGTCTTGGAACTTAAGGAACTGCCTAAGAACTTGAGATATGAGTTTCTTGATGAAGAAATGAATCGTCTGGTTATAGTTAGTGCTGCCTTGAGACAAAAAAGAAACAGATCAACTCTTGGACGTTTTACGAAGATATCCCTCAGCCTTAGGATATAATATCTCTGATCTGAAAGGTATAAGTCCATCCGTATGCATGCATCGGATTTCGCTCGAAGTAGATTCAAAACCTTCCAGAGAACACCAGAGAAGGATAAACCCTATACTGAGTGATGTTGTCAAGAAGGAAGTTCTGAAGTTGCTAGAAGCAGGTATAATATATCAGATCTCGGACAGTAAGTGGGTGAGCCCTGTGCATGTGGTACCTAAGAAGGGAGGCATCACAGTTGTGCAAAATGAGAAAGGTGAACAAATAGCAAATCGGATAGAAGGAGGTTGGCGTATGTGCATAGACTATAGAAAGTTAAATAAAGCAACTAGGAAGGATCATTTCCCTTTACCGTTCATAGACCAGATGTTAGAACGTCTTGCCAGACATTCTTACTTCTGCTATCTAGACGGGTATTCGGGATTCTTCCAAATACCTATACATCCAGAAGATCAAGAAAAAACTACCTTTACATGCCATTTTGGAACTTTTGCCTACAGACGAATGCCTTTTGGACTCTGTAATGCCCATGCTACTTTCCAACGTTGCATGATGTCAATCTTTGCAGATTATCTAGATGGAATCATGGAAGTATTTATGGATGATTTCTCGGTTTGCGGTTTTGATTTCCAAAATTGTCTTATCAACCTTGAGAAAATCCTGGAAAGATGTGTGGAGGTGAACCTTGTGCTGAATTGGGAAAAATGCCATTTAATGGTGACTGAAGGAATTGTTTTAGGACATATAATCTCTGAAAGAGGTATAGAGGTAGATAAAGCAAAAATAGAAGTTATAGAGAACCTAAAACCACCCAAGACTATCAGGGAAGTTAGAAGTTTCGTTGGACACTTTGGATTCTACCGCCGTTTCATCAAGGACTTCTCCAAAATAACAAAACCTTTAACTGGCCTGTTAATGAAAGATGCTGAATTCATCTTTGATGAAAAATGCAATGAAGCATTCAACCTTTTGAAGCAAGCATTGATTTCAGCACCCATTATGAAACCCCCTGATTGGTCTGAACCGTTTGAGATAATGTGTGACGCCAGTGATTATGCTGTAGGAGCCGTTCTAGGTCAGAGAAAAGATAAAAGATTACATGTAATATATTATGCCAGTAGAACCCTAGACGCCGCCCAGCTCAATTACGCAACAACCGAGAAAGAACTCCTAGCGGTAGTTTTCGCTATAGACAAATTTAGATCATATCTAGTAGGAGCCAAAATTATAGTTTACACCGATCATGCTGCCATCCGTTACCTACTAAGTAAAAAAGATGCTAAACCCAGGTTACTTCGATGGATTTTGTTGCTACAAGAGTTCGACTTAGATATCCGAGATAAAAAAGGCACAGAAAATGTAGTAGCCGATCACCTATCTAGGCTAGAATACCTGAATCCTGAATTAGTACCCATAAATGATGATTTTGCCTATGATAGACTGATAGCCCAGTTGGAAACCATTGAAGATAAAAAAACCAGACCCTCATGAGCACTTTCAAAAATCCTTAGCTGTAAGTAACGTGCCCTGGTACGCTGATTTTGTTAATTACCTAGCTGCTGATATAATACCCCCTGATCTCGATTACCACAAGAAGAAGAAGTTCTTAAGTGATGTTAGAAACTTCTATTGGGACGAGCCACTTCTTTTCAAGAGAGGTAAAGATGGCATTTTCCGCCGTTGCGTTCCAGAAGACGAGGTAGAAAGTATAATTCAGCATTGTCACTCTGCGCCTTATGGTGGACATGCAAGCACCTCTAAGACCTACGCCAAGATTCTTCAAGCTGGCCTATTCTGGCCTACCATGTGGCGTGATGTCCATGCTTACATTGTCAAATGTGATAGATGCCAACGCACAGGAAATATTTCAAGACGCGACGAAATGCCTTTAAGAAACATCCAAGAAGTAGAACTCTTCGACGTATGGGGTATAGATTTCATGGGACCATTCCCACCATCTTTAGGAAACAAGTATATCTTAGTTGCAGTAGACTACGTGTCTAAATGGATTGAAGCGATAGCTGCACCCACAAACGACACTAGAGTAGTGGTTAAATTATTTAAAAATTATATATTCCCCAGATTTGGAACACCCCGTTTAGTTATAAGTGATGGAGGATCTCACTTCATATCAAGAATATTTGATAAGCTTTTAAGCAAGTATGGAGTTAAGCATAGAGTAGCAACACCATATCACCCACAGACTAGTGGCCAAGTGGAAGTATCTAATAGGGAGATTAAACAAATTTTAGAAAAAACTGTGTCTGTATCCAGAAAAGATTGGTCGCAAAAGCTTCAAGAGGCTTTATGGGCCTACAGAACCGCTTCAAAACCCCTATAGGAACAACCCCCTACCAACTAGTCTATGGAAAATCTTGTCATTTACCTTTTGAGTTAGAGCATAAGGCCTATTGGGCCATTAAAACTTTGAATTTGGATTACCTAACTGCTGGTGAGAAACGTATCCTTGACATCCACAAATTGGAAGAACTCAGACAACAAGCCTACGAGAATGCCATAATATACAAAGAAAGAACAAAAGCTTGGCATGACAAAAGAATCGTAAGAAAAGACTTCAACTTAGGCGACCCTGTTCTCCTGTTCAATTCTAGGCTACGGCTCTTCCTAGGAAAGCTCCGTTCAAGATGGACTGGCCCCTTCAAAGTATCAAAAATTCTGAGGTCTGGAGCTGTTGAAATAAAAAACGAGACATGTAAACCATTCATCGTCAATGGACAAAGACTGAAGCTCTACGAAGGAGGAGACATTCCAACAACCTACTCCAGCCACACTCTAAGCGATCCACCAATCCCGACAAGAGATGTATAAGTTCCAGTCGTCAAGCTAACGACGTTAAACAAGCGCTGCATGGGAGGCAACCCATGATTTTCTTACCTTATTTACTTTTTCTACATTTTGTTTTATTTTATTTCTTGTTATATTTTGTCAGGACTAATGTTTGAAATGTTTGTGTTTTACAGGTTACTCTCCTTATCTTATTTCGAAACATTGGGGACAATGTTCGATTTAAGTGTGGGAGGGGATTTTATTGCTTTCTATTTTATTGCTTTCTATTTCCATTTTTAGTTAGTTGTTTATTTCTTGTTTTTGTCTATGTCTTTTTTCTAGAAAATGCATGAGTCTGACGAGTCACCAGTACAGTGTATCCCTAGTGCACCCTCATTTTTCCCCATTTCTTTAGCCCTACAAAAAAAAAATTTGCAAAAAGAAAACATTGTTGTTCTACACGTTTTTTGGGCTTTAAGACAGGTTTGGATTAGGATGTGGTGACTTAGGTGAGCTTTTTGAAACATTAGTATCGTTTTAGCACCGTAGACTTCACGAATATAGGAATCATTCCAAAACCCCATGCACCATGACCTTAATTATCATTTCCAAATTTGTCCTAAGTAGTTTATTTCAGCAGTCAGCTCCGGCCTAAGCATGTTCTACGTAGGGGACTGATGAACATAAGTGAATGATCCAGTAAAATAAATAAAGAAAAAGGCAAACTCCGGATAGATGACCCTCACAAGGTCGTTTAAACCAAAAAGTTGAATTGTTGCCAAAAAAAAAAAATATATATATATATATATATATATACATATAATTTTAGCTCACCCATTGTTAGTTGGTTCAGAGGTATCTGGCGCTGAACTCGGTAGGGCGGATTACGATCCGATCCCCCACAACTGCATTTGGGTTAAATAAAAGGGTTTACACAGTCTTATGTGCCAGAAACCCTATGTTTTGGATCAGAATCACTAACAGGTCACTCTACTATGAAACATGTACGGATAACGGGCTTAATGTGATTGCGCCTGAATGAAAAGGACCCAAAAAGAGATGAAGAGGTAGGCCTAGTTATTGTGGGATGATACGGTTGATTAATATAAGAATGAAGTTTATGTCCGCCTCTGCGGATAAGTGTCATTACGATACCCTTGGTTCACTTATTACCTGTCACTGCATCCTGACTTGAACTTAGAAGCCCTTTTTGCCCGAATCACGTGTCAGCACTAGTTTTCTTACTTTGAGCTTTAAATGTTTTGCTTGAGGACAAGCAAAGGTCTAAGTGTGGGAGAATTTGATGACAGTGAATTTCACCGTACTTTTGACTCCGATTTCGCATGCATTCTTAGTTTTTTAATGTCATTTTATTATGTTATTATTATGTTTTTCTTCGTTTTCAGGTTTTTAGTCTAATCGGAGCCCCGAGCGAGAAAAGGAACGAAAAAGGAGCCGAAATGAGCTAAAATAGAGAAAATAAGCATTTTGCACTTATGGCATCCACTCTGGCGGCCGCCACAGGGTCTTCCATGACGTGGCCATGTCTCAAACTCCTCCCAACTGTTTTTCCCCACGATCTCCAACTGCCCAAGCAATTTTACACTCATGGCGGGCGCCATGGTGTTGTGGCAAGCGCCACAAGAGCAAAACAAGTTCCCGCCCAAATTCAAAAGCTAGGGGCATCCTTGTCTTTTCCACATGTTTCCTTGCCTATAAATAGGACTTTAGATTTTCGTTTTTGAGCATCCAAGTTTAGTTGTTCATAAGCATATATCAGTGTAATAGTGGTAATCGCTTCACATCGAGGTGTTACTACATTCGAGAGATCGAGTCTGTAAGAGCCTGTGAGATTGAGTCTTGGAGCACTCTGGAAGGAAGTTAATCCTGCCGCCATTTTACTTTCAGTTCGCATTTTATTCAACCACTCCGATTGGAGCAGGTTTTTATTACTTTACCTTTTGTCAACTTTATTTCTTGCACTGTCTTTTAATTTCATTTATTTTCCGCACTGCTTTACTTTCATTTACTTTCCGCACTCGCACTACTTTCATTTACTTTCCGCACTCGCACTTAAATACCTTTTTTTATGAAAAATCTAAAAATGAACTTTTACTTTACCATGTCTGGCTAATTTTATAAAGGTTAGAGTGTGAAGATCATAACTGAACCGATAATCTGTACAATTGTTAGTGGAAACACTTAAGGGCTATTTTAACTTTCAATATAAGTTTTCCTGTTCTTAAATTCCGTTGGGTAAGATCGAAAGTCGTCCAACGCCTATCTAAACTTAATTGTTTTTAAACTATTTCAAAAACAGCGAAAACGCTTTGTTTAGTTTATTAGGAGTTTTTAATTTAAAAGGAAAAGAGATTTTAAAACCATTTTCGGATGCGTTAAGAAGTTTAAAGTCTGGTTCGTAAGAACCTCTTTTTTTTTAGAAAATCCAGGTTAAAATACTTTTCAACTTGGTCAAGATACTATATTTCTTAAAAATAGGTTTACTACTCTAACGCAATGCACGCCTTTTTATCCGTGACAATAAGAGGGTTTGATTAGGGGGTACAACTCGGTTCTGAGTACGCGAAAGCGACAGTTCCTGTCAAATTAGTTCTTTTCAAAGTAGAAAACATTGCCCGTAAGTAGTTCTATTAGCAAGTACTTGGATTATCAATTGGTTGTGTGAATTGCATTCGAACCTGTCTTTATCAATTAATTTTAATTACTTTATTTACTACCGTGCACTCTTCAAAACTACTATTTTCAATCACCTTAGATACACACCTTAATAATAGATAGCAATAGATTGACACTTGGTCTCTGTGGATACGATAATCTTTTATATTACTCTGACGCGTTCGTACACTTGCGAAAAAATACGCATCACCCTCCAAATGGATGTTACTTGGTTTGTCTTTCATAGGATACCCCAATTGACGACAGGCCAAAACTGGGTTATAACTAATACCCCATTTTGTACCAAGAAGAGGTACATTAGGAAATCCGCCACAACTATCAATGATCTTCACTTCATCATAATCACGGCGGTACCAAACAATGTTTGAATGAAAAAGCGACATGATTTTCTGCGACCATAATAGACCATCCTTGAGGTCCCAAAAAGCAATAGACCGAGGCAAGTGAGAAATAAACCACTTGTATAACAATGGTACACAACAAGTAATCATCCCTCCACCATAAGAATTTATGAGATGAACAGAATGATAGGCATCAGCGAGTAGGGTGGGAACTGAATTTCCAATAAAAAAGATCTTAATAGCATTAGTGTCGGAAAAGTTGTCAACGTTAGGAAAGAGAAACAATCCATAAACAAGCAAGGCAAAGATAGCCTCGAAGGCGTCCACATTCATCATGCTAGGGAATTAGCGAGCCTTATCCATCAGAAACTTCGCAAATAGCCCAAGAATACATCCATTGGTGGCCATGTGAGCTTTAATCTCAGATACCTTCAAATGAGTAGCTTTAGCAATATCTTGATACTTAAGAGTCTTTTCCAAACTAGAAAATGGGACTTGATCAGAAATAGGCAAACCAAGTAGACCAGAATACTCCTTAAGTGTAGGCATGAGTTGGTAATCAAGGAACGTAAAACAGTGGTACACTAGATCATAGAACTGGATCAAAGTAGCCAGAACTCCATTTACCATATCGATCTTCAAAAGAGACAGAAGACTTCCATATCTATCTTTGAAAGCCTCAGGATCAGCAACCAAAGACCCAAGCTCTCGCAGAACTTCTAACTTAGGACTCTTGAAAGTGTACTTTTGAGTTCTCCTTCTTCCAAAACCCATGGTGAAAAATCCCTATAATGTTTGCAACAAACATATTTAAGTTCCTTGAAGACTTTGTCAAAATGATGCTTATGAATGCATGAATGCATGAATGCAACACCCACAAGCAAGATCACACAAAAAACATATGTTCAAATGTTCGAGTCCTGAGCATGGAGTCAAGGGACAAGAACCAACCCCCAATGGTGTGTACTAGGGTTTATATCCACCTGTAGAACATGGTTCTAAAAAAGTTCCCAGAGTCCTCAATCCTCTTTCGGATATTACTAGCACGCCGATTACTCATGAATCAGTAATATTTTCAAGTGAACCTCGTCTAAGTGTAGTATCGCGTATCAACTATTTCAGGTTTACACCTTCATAGCCACCGCACTACGTCCTAATTGGCCAAGATAGGTTAAAGGGTTCTAAAGTCCTCAGTGTCACGGGCCTGAGGTTGAAAAAACTAATGTTTTTCGCGATTACTCGCTAGACATCAGTAATTTCGAGGAAGCCTCGACTAAGCGGATGGATTCTCAACTCAACTTGTTCAGGATTACTCCCTAGAAGCCTCCTTGACTATACCATCCTCCTATCACAAGAGCTCTCAGATCCGGGTATAGGATCTATATCAACACACATAGATCACCAAGCACCCAAACAGAACAAGCAATAAGAAACAAATCAAACAAATGAGCATAAATAAATTAAAGTAGGCCGAACCCACTAAGAACCAAAGGTCCCCAGCAGAGTCGCCACTTTTCTGTAGAGGGGAAATTTTTTAGTGTAAGATTTTGATTAACTTAACTAAAAATTGCAAGAGTCGCCACCGCGCTTGTATTTGTCCAAAAAAGGAAAGCAAAAAGAGCGAAAAAACCTTAAAAGAGTTCTAAAAAACAAGAACAAACAGTGAATGGGTAAGGGGGTTGGTTATGCTAAGGGAAGGTGTTAGCACCCAAAACATCTATAGTACTCTATAGGAGCCCTTTGAAATATCTATGTTTTTTTGGTCTGAAAAGGTTTGTTTGAAATGAGATTGAGGAGATGAGAAGAGAAATATTGTTTTAATATTTTTGTGTTTGAAGAGACTTATCGCCTCATGCCTACGTACCCATAAAGTGCAATATAGGATCAAAACCCCGTAGTTCGTGGCACAAATAACAAAAATTATTGGTTATGATTTATTTTATCTTGAAAAGACAACTTGTCATTCTCAAGAGAGAATACTCAACTAATTACCCAATGGTAGGTGAAAGAGGCATTTGCATCACATTAAGATGGAGGATTTATTTGGATTAAAATCAACAAGACTAATCACTTCAACATCTAGGTGGAAAATGACCATACATTACACAAAATACCATGGTTAGGAGCTTTACATCTCATCAAAGAAAATGACTCATGTCTAATCTTTTTGAAAAGTTTAAAAGAAAAAGTGCACAAAGGCAAAAAAAGTTTGAATGAGTTTTGTATTTTTTATGTATTTTTGAAATTGTCAAAGTATGATTAACTGAAGGCTCCTTAGTTTTTGATTGGCATTACTTTTGGTAAAAGAAACCTGAGAAAAACATGTTGGACAAGATGTCCTAACATGTAGTAGAACTTGAAGAACAAGATGTTTTGACAAGATGTCCTAACAGGGTTATTTGACATCTTTGTCTGTTACAGTTTTTATATCTGATTTGAATCTGTTAATTTAAATTCAAATTGCAGAAGATTGTTTGTGTATCCTAGGTGGCATTCAGATTAAGGAATCAGAGATTCTCTTGGAATTTAAAGATGTGTCATTTTCTAAAGTGTTGAAACATTTTAGGAAAATTAGGATTGAAGAAACTATTATTAAGGAGAATATTTTGCAGATTTTGAGGAACAGAATTGCTGCTTTTTTGAAGCCCAAATCCAGTCTTCTTTATGGTTAAAAAAGGAAGACTTAGACCTAAGGCAGAATATTGAATCTCTAGTAACACTTTTGTAAAGGGTAATAAGGTTTTAGGGTTTTGAGAGTCGTAGGCTTTCTTGTGTTGTAAGTCTCCCTTTGTATAGATTGGATACATTGTGGTAGACATAGATGTTTATACATATTCAGAAGCCTTGAGGTAATGAATTGTATATTGTTTTTGGATAAAGCTTTTAAGCAAATCCATGTAGGGTTGTTAGTCGAGAATGCTTGGCTGAACTTTGCCTTGAAAGAGGAGTCTTTCAAGTAGGATGATACAGTTATTGTGACTATAACTATTAGATATCACAGGTTGTGATTTAGGGAGTGAGATGGGTTTCTCTTATCAATTAGATGTGACTTCTAATGATAAAGTTTTCATTGGGTAGTGATAGATAACCAGAGGTTATCTACTGTAAACCAGAGGTTGTTTACATAAAACTATACTACTGATAGTGCATTCTTCTTCCTGGTTTGGTAGCCCCCAGATTTAGGTGATTTACACTAAACTGGGTCATCATATTCTGTGTTATTTTTCATCCTGCAAATTTACAGTTCAGTATTGATTAACATGTTGTAACAGATGTTGAAACATCTGTCTTGTATCTGTGGCTGATATTCAGTGTATCAACTTGTTTGTTCTGCTCTTGTTATAATGTTATGTAGAGAACAATGTCGTGACATGTGTTAGGACATCTGTTATCTTCTATGCCAAAATTTCAATTGGTATCAGAGTAGGCATCCTGTCTATTTCTAGATGAGATCTTGGGAGATACTTTCTGGTTTTTAAACAAGGTGTGTGTGCGACCAGACCATTCATTGGATATCTGGAATGATTGGTATTGGATCAAGGATGACAGCTTCGGTTGGTTGTCTTTTGCTTCTATGAAGTTTCTCCAGCCGCTGTTGGTGAAGAGGTTCTTTTCTGCTTGGTGTCCCCTAAGATGTCTTGACATCTTAATTGGAGCCTTTTGAAGATGTGTTGGTGTTCCGCTGTATATGTTTCTGATGAAAGGACTTTGGTAAAGCTAGACTGAAGACTCTGTTCATGAAGGTGTCAACATCTATTGAAGTTCTAGCCATTCTAGTAGGGAGTAATGGAATGGAGAGAGTTGTATGTTGCTGGTTGCTGCTGATGTCTTGGTACTTAGAAGTTTGGTTCCTTCAGGTATTTTGAAAAGGAGAGATCTAGGTTATCAATTTCTTGGTTTATGAAACTGGTAAATACCCGTGTCATGATAAAGTTGCCAAAGAAACTTGAGAATTCTCTCAAGTTCTTTCATAAAGGCAGCTTTTGTCATGAGGATTTTTTTTGGAGGCTTCTAGTTGTTCTTCTGGATCAAGCTTCGTCCTGAGGATTGTCAATTTGAAGAATTTAGGGGTGATTTATTTTCACCTTCAGATCAGTTGAAGAGGTTCATCTCAAGGAAGATGCATAAGTTTGTGCCAGCTAAGTCAACATGAGCCAAGGGTGTCAGTCTTGATGTCTCAACATTCTGCTTGGGAAGGAAAGTTCTTACACTAAAGATTACTTGATTGGTATTCCTAAAGTGTTGATTTCTCTTGGATGTATGGCCTTCTGAACAAGGATTTAAGAGAAATTTCTATTTGTGGAATGCACAAGTATTTAATTGGTTATCCATGTTCTTGAAGCTCAAGATTGCTGGAGTTCAGGAGGTGCAACTTTTCTCGTTGCAACAACTCAAGGACTAACATCAGGTGGATGATCCAAGAAGGTTTTCTTATAAGGATTTAAGATTCATTGCTATTTGTGATATTTACAAGTATTTAATGAATTATCCTTAGTTGATGATCAAGGAAGATGAAGTCAAGGTGTCTCATCAGTGGTTGCATCAATACTCAAGTATCTAGTCCTTAGATCTGTTTGGACTACTTCAAGGATCTGATGTTCAACCAGATGTTAAAACATCTCATCAGCCGAGTTTATACAGAATCTTGTTGATTCAAGGAGTGAATCTCGAGAACAAGGAAGGGGAATAGCTCATGCTCTGGGAACCTTCTTCTGGCACATATTCTAACTAGGAAATTTCGTGGCAAGAAGCGTTTCTAGAATATGGTGGTGATGGAAGTGAAGATGAATACTTCTTATTCTTGATGAAGATTGCTTGGATCAGTTTATTTCTGATCTAGGTGAATTGGAGTGCAACTGTTGAGATCATGTGATCCATTTCAACATGGAGGTTCTGGATAAGTGTCCAGGACATTATCTCTGACATCTTGAAGTAAGCTGGATTTCTTGTAGTTGTTGACAACTCTTTCCTAAAGAATCGGGCTTTGGCATGCTTGGTTCTTCTGAGGATGAGTCTTTGAAGCTGATGATCTTCAAGGTATCTGGCCTTAAGATTGGTTGTGGACCACTAACATAGGATGGAGGTTTCCTACTCAAACTTGATATGTTCATCAAGTCTATGAGAGAATGGAACTCTCGTTCTGTAGAAGTGGAGAAATTTCACACGACGGTATGTCTGAGGGGGAGTTGATCAAGACTGTAACACCCCAAATTTATTAGAATATTTATTTAATTTATTTGAATATAATATTTGTGAATTTTCGGTGAATTTTGGTGGTTTGTGTCGATGTCAGTATTTTGGTGGAGTTTTGGTTATTTTAATTAAATAATAGTATATAATATGAATATATTAGTATTATTATTAATTTAAAATAATATTAGAGGAATTAAGGGAAAGATGGACTTTTGAGGAGGATTAGTGAGGGTAATTTGGGGAAAGCCCATTTTGGAAGCCCAAGGGTTTAACAAAAAGGAATTGAGAGGAATAGGATTCATTTTGTTAGATCGTGAAAATAAGGGGAAAGGTGTAGAGCTCTGAGGAAAGAAGGAAAGGCGAGGATTCGAGAAGGTTTCTGAAGTATCGATAGAGAAAGCTCCGAATCGACAATCTAAGGTATGAGGAGTATTGCCTTTCATTGTTTTCAATATAGGAAGTGATGTGTTTAAAATGGATCTTGAGGGTTTTGGGGTTTTTGAAGGGTTTATGAGTTGTTGATGATTTAGGGATATTTCTGAGGATCGGTAATGTATTATTAAGGGTTGAATTGATTCGGGTAAAAATAAGCCTTCGAGGAAAAACCTTTTTGATGATATGTGGGATCTTGTATGAGAAAGGGATTTATGGGGTTTATGGGAAGCTTGAGAGTTTTGAAGGTTTAGGGGATTTAAGGTTTCCGTAGTGTTCCGAATCGACCTAATAGACATAGGTTTTGTGCCTTTGATTTCCGTGATGCATTAGGAATGTTGTAGGGATGTTTTTGGGTTAATTGGGGATGAAATCGCATGTACTTTTGGGGTTGTGGTGCTACTGATACGTAGCAGCGATTTGCTGTAATCGCGGGTTCGCAAAGCGAACAGGTTTTTCGCATGGCGAACATTCGTCAAGGCTCGCAAAGTGAGCAGCGCAGCGAATGTGCGATGATTGTGTTTTGGGATACTGGACTGGGGCTGGAAAGGACTCTTAGCTAGCAAAGCGAATCACCCAGTGAATGGGTTTGCACAGTGAGGATGACAGATGGAGTTTCTGGTGTTCTGTGTTGGATTTGGGGGACTCGCTGGAGCTCGCAAAGCGAAGGTCCCAGCGAGCGAGCTCGCACAGCGAACTCAGCAGCGAGCGTCTGTTGTTTGCGAAATTTTTTTTATGATGCTGTGTTGTTTTGATGTTTGACGCCGTGATTTTTCTAATGGTTTACGGTGATGTTACTGATGATTATGAGATAATGATTTGTGATGTTTTGATGAATATATGATGACATGATGTTTTGGTGAATGATGATGCACATAATGATATTTTGATATAGATAATTATTGACGTTGTGTATCATGCATTCATAGCATATTCTGGTGATGATGTTAGGACTTCGGTCCAGTGATGATGATGTTAGACTTCGGTCTATTTATGGTTTCCATCCCATTGTGTGGATGTGAAGTGGTTTATGACGTGCTCCGGTTCTTGTGTGGAACCGATCCTATTTGACGGGGATCTTTGGAGGGTGATGACCGAAGTGTCCATCGATTGTGATGATTGGTACCACATGCATGAGTCCTGTTGTGCATTGCATTTATGTGGCATTTGTTGTGATTTATGATGACGTGTTTTGATGTTTTCCTTGTGATGACTCTGATGATGTTGTATATGATGATGACGCCATTTTTATGCATATCTTATTTTATACTGATTATAATGAATTGTATTACTCACCCTGCCTATTTGAATGTTGCCTCCACGTGGGTAACGTGCAGGTGATCAGGATTAGCCGTGGATGCTTTTGAGGACTTTTGAAGTTATTTGCATTTTGGTCGATGTAGAGGGTCTTGCTCTGATAGTGTAACATCGGGTTGGGTCGTTGATTCGAACCATGTTGAGTTTTATTTGATTATTATTTTATTGATTATTTGATGACTATGGTTTATTGTAATAAACCCTTTTGTGGGAATTTTGTGGTTATGGTGGTTCTGCTGCCCTTTGAAGGCATTTTTGAGTTATGTTGAGGAAAACCCGTTGTTTACGGAGCAATTTTGTTGATTTGAATTTATTGAGAAATGTGCACCCTTTGAGGTGATTCTGATTTTACTATGATTTTATGTTTATTCCGCTGCGATATTTGTGGGGTAGAAAAGGGTGTTACATTAGTGGTATCAGAGCAGGTCGGTCCGTCCGGCCAGGTTTTTATGTGATATCAGTCCCCTGTCGGCCGACAAGTGTGTGTACACTGTCAATGTTTTAGTTCTTCCAACCTTGTTGGTGGTGTGCAGGATGGCTGTAAGAAATGATTGTGCAATTGCTGATGCTTTGGAATCAGTTGCTAATGTGGTGGCGCAACTCAATCCGAATGGTGGAGTTCCATATGAGTTTCGTGCTTTGGGGGAGTTCAAGAAGAACAATCGGCCGGAGTTTGAGGGTACTCAAGATCCATCAAGTGCACACAAGTGGTTGAAGGCGATCGAGAGGATCTTCCGATGGATGGGATGTACTGACGCGCAGCAAGTTCAGTTTGGAACTCATATGCTGTCAGAGGAGGCTGAGGATTGGTGGGATAACAAACGTCAGAGACTGGAAGATTGTGGCACTGTGATAACCTGGGCTGTGTTCAAGCAGGAATTTCTTTGAAAGTATTATCCAGAGGATGCTCGCTGTAAGAGGGAGATGGAATTCCTTGAGCTGAAGCAAGGAGACATGACTGTTGCAGAGTATGCTGCGAAGTTCAAGAAGCTGGTGAAGTTCTGTCCTCACTACAACCGTGCTGATGCTGAGATATCCAAGTGCCTCAAGTTCGAGAATGGGCTGAGACCAGAGATTAAACAGGGTATTGGGTATCAACAGATCCGCAGGTATGCTGAGTTGGTGGACAAGAGCATAATCTACGATGAGGATAGCCAAGCTCGATCTGCTCACTACAAGCAGTTGAATGAGAAGAAAAGGCATTATAGGGGGAAACCTTATACGACTTCAGCTGACAAAGGGAAGCAGAAGGCTTCAGATGGGAAAAAGACAAGTGGGGGAGCAGCTCCTGCTTCTGGGAAGTGTTATAGGTGTGGCGAGCAAGGTCACCGTGCTGATGTTTGTACTAATAATGTGTTGAGGTGCTACAAGTGTGGTAAGAAGGGTCATAGAGCTAATGATTGCAAGGATGATGGTCCAACTTGTTTCAATTATGGTGAGAAGGGTCACATCAGCACCAAGTGCCAGAAACCGAAGAAGACGGCTACTGCTGCTCAGACCAGTGGCAGAGTGTTTGCTTTGAGTGGTGCAGAAGTGTCAGAGAAGGACAACCTGATTCGAGGTACTTGTTTTATTAATGATGTTGAGTTGGTTGCTATGATTGTTACTAGTGCTACTCATTCTTTTGTTTCGCTTGAATGTGATAATAGATTGGGTTTGAAGTTGTCTAATATGAATGGTAGTATGCTAATAGAGACTCCTGCTAATGGTTCTGTTACTACTACTTTTGTGTGTTTGAGATGTCCTTTGACGATCTTTGGGAAGAGTTTTGTGATGGATTTGGTGTGCTTACCCTTGCACCAAATCGATGTAATCCTTGGAATGAACTGGTTGGAGTTCAACCATGTTCATATCATTTGTTATACTAAGACTGTGGAGTTCCCTGAATTTGGTGATAGTGGGGAGTTAATGTTCCTGTCCGCTAGGCAAGTAGACGAATTTGTGGAAGATGAAGCCTTGGTGTTTGCAATGTTTGCATCATTGCAGATTGATCGTGAGGCTGCGAGTGTGGAGTTGCCTGTTGTCTGTGAATTTCCAGAGGTGTTTCCAGATGACATCAGTGATTTGCCTCCAGAATGTGAAGTAGAGTTTGCGGTGGACTTAGTACCAGGTACGAGTCCAGTGTCGATGGCTCCTTATCGGATGTCAGCTTCTGAGTTAAGTGATTTGAAGAAACAATTGGAATAATTGCTTGAGAAGAGGTTTGTTCAACCAAGTGTTTCTCCGTGGGGTGCTCCTGTGCTGTTAGTGAAGAAGAAAGACGGAAGTATGAGATTGTGTGTTGATTATCGGCAGTTGAATAAAGTGACTATCAAGAATAAGTATTCACTTCCAAGAATCGACGACTTGATGGTTCTGTTAGTAAGATTGATTTAAGGTCTGGTTATCATCAGATTCGTGTTAAGCCTGATGACATTCCGAAGACAGCTTTCAGAACGAGGTATGGTCACTATGAATACACTGTGATGCCGTTTGGTGTGTCCAATGCACCTGGTGTGTTCATGGAGTATATGAATCGAATTTTTCATGAGTATTTGGATAAGTTCGTTGTGGTTTTCATTGATGATATTCTGATATATTCTAAGTCTGAAGAAGAGCATGCTGAGCATTTGAGAACCGTGTTGCAAGTATTGAAGGAAAATAAGTTGTATGCAAAGCTGTCGAAGTGCGAGTTTTAGTTGAAAGAAGTGAGTTTCCTTGGCCATGTAATTTCGAGTGGTGGAATTGCTGTAGATCCTTCCAAGATTGATGCTGTGTTACAGTGGGAGACTTCGAAGTCTTCTACTGAGATACGAAGTTTTCTGGGAGTGACGGGTTATTACCGCAATTTTATCGAGGGCTTTTCTAAGTTGGCTTACCTTTGACTCAGTTGACTCGAAAGGGTCAAGCTTTTGTGTGGGATGTAGCTTGTGAAGAGAGTTTTGTGGAATTGAAGAAGAGATTAACGACCGCTCCAGTGCTGATTTTGCCTAATTCGAGTGAATCTTTTGTGGTGTATTGTGATGTGTCGAAGATGGGTCTTGGTGGAGTATTGATGCATAATGGACAAGTTGTTGCCTATGCTTCGAGACAATTGCGAGTTCATGAGAGGAATTATCATACGCATGACTTGGAATTGGCCGCGGTGGTGTTTGTGCTGAAGATTTGGAGACATTATTTGTTTGGCTCTAAGTTTAAAGTGTTCAGTGATCATAAAAGTCTGAAGTACTTATTTGATCAGAAAGAATTGAATATGAGGCAGAGAAGGTGGTTAGAGCTGTTGAAGGATTTCGATTTTGATTTGAGTTATCATCCGGGCAAAGCAAATGTAATGGTCGATGCATTGAGCAGAAAGTCATTGCATATGTCGATGCTTATGGTGAAAGAATTGGAATTAATTGAGCAATTCTAAGATTTGAGTTTGGTATGTGAAAAGACTCCTGACAGTGTAAAGTTGGGAATGTTGAAGTTGACTAGTGGTATTCTGGAAGAGATCAGAGTGGGACAACAATTTGACTTGAAGTTAGTTGACCAGTTGAATTTGATCAACCAAGGTAACGGAGGAGAATTCTGAATTGACAAGAATGGTGTGATGATGTTCAGAGACAGGGTGTGTGTTCCAGATGTCCCAGATATTAAGAAGAGCATTCTGGAGGAAGGACATCGAAGTAGGTTGAGTATTCATCCCGGTGCTACAAAGATGTACCAAGATTTGAAAAAGTTGTTTTGGTGGCCGGCTATGAAGAAGCATGTTGCGGAGTTTGTTTATGCGTGTTTGACTTGCATCAGAAGCCTTTACGTATGATGCAGCCGTTGAGGATTCCAGAATGGAAGTGGGATAGTATTTCCATGGATTTTGTGGTGGGATTGCCGAAGACTGCTAAGGGAAATGATTCCATTTGGGTGATTGTGGATAGATTAACTAAGTCGGCTCATTTCTTGCCGATGAAGATTAATCATTCCATACAGAAGTTAGCCGAGATGTACATTGAGGAGATTGTGAAGTTACATAGGATACCTTCGAACATTGTGTCGGATAGAGATCCAAGATTTACATCTAGGTTCTGGAAGAGTTTGCAAGAGGCTTTGGGTACTAAGTTGAGGATGAGTTATGCCTATCATCCGCAGATTGACGGTCAGACAGAAAGGACTATCCAATCTTTAGAGGATTTGCTGAGGACTTGTGTGTTGGATCACGGAGGATCTTGGGATAGCCATTTACCGCTGATTGAGTTCATGTACAATAACAGTTTTCATGCTAGTATTGGAATGGCGCCCTATGAAGCTTTGTATGGGAGGAGGTGTAGGACTCCTTTGTGTTGGTACGAATCGGACGAAAGTGTTGTACTCGGACCTGAGATTGTGCAAGAGACGACTGAGAAGATTAAGATGATCCAAGAAAGAATGAGAGTGTCGCAGAGTCGCCAGAAGAGCTATCATGATAAGAGGAGGAAGACACTTGAATTCCAAGAAGGGGATCACGAGTTTTTGAGGGTGACGCCAGTGACTGGTGTGGGTCGAGCTTTGAAGTCTAGGAAGCTCACTCCACGTTTTGTTGGTCCGTATCAAATCTCGCAGAGGATAGGAGAGGTAGCCTATCGAATTTCTTTACCGCCGTCACTTGCGAATTTGCATGACGTGTTTCATGTGTCTCAGTTGAGGAAGTACATTCCGGATTTGTCGCATGTGATTCAGATAGATGATGTACAAGTGAGGGATAATCTGACAGTGGAAGCTTTACCTGTGCGGATTGACGGTCGAGAAATGAAGCAACTGCGGGGTAAAGACATAACTTTGGTGAAGGTGCTGTAGGGCGGACCAGTGGGCGAAAGTTGGACCTGGGAACGTAAAGATCAGATGAGGGATTCGTATCCGACTCTATTTCTTTGAGGTAATTTTCGAGGGCGAAAATTCTGTAAGTGGGGGAGAGTTGTAACACCCCAAATTTATTAGAATATTTATTTAATTTATTTAAATATAATATTTGTGAATTTTTGGTGAATTTTGGTGGTTTGTGTCGATGTCAGTATTTTGGTGGAGTTTTGGTTATTTTAATTAAATAATAGTATATAATATGAATATATTAGTATTATTATTAATTTAAAATAATATTAGAGGAATTAAGGGCAAGATGGACTTTTGAGGAGGATTAGTGAGGGTAATTTGGGGAAAGCCTATTTCGGAAGCCCAAGGGTTTAAGAAAAAGGAATTGAGAGGAATAGGATTCATTTTGTTAGATCGTGAAAATAAGAGGAAAGGTGCAGAGCTCTGAGGAAAGAATGAAAGACGAGGATTCGAGAAGGTTTCTGAAGTATCGATAGAGAAAGCTCTGAATCGACAATCTAAGGTATGAGGAGTATTGCCTTTCATTGTTTTCAATATAGAAAGTGATGTGTTTAAAATGGATCTTAAGCGTTTTGGGGTTTTTGAAGGGTTTATGAGTTATTGATGATTTAGGGGTATTTCTGAGGATCGATGATGGATTATTAAGGGTTGAATTGATTCGGGTAAAAATAAGCCTATGAGGCAAAACCTTTTTTATGATATGTGGGATCTTGTATGAGAAAGGGATTTATGGGGTTTGTGGGAAGCTTGAGAGTTTTGAAGGTTTAAGGGATTTAAGGTTTCCGTAGTGTTCCGAATCGACCTAATATACGTAGGTTTTGTGCCTTTGATTTTTGTGATGCATTATGAATGTTGTAGGGATGTTTTTGGGTTAATTGGGGATGAAATCGCAGGTACTTTAGAGGCTGTGGTGCTACTGATACGTAGCAGCGATTTGTTGTAATCGCGGGTTCGCAAAGCGAACGGGTTTTTCGCATGGCGAACATTCGCCAAGGCTCACAAAGCGAGCAGCGCAGCGAATGCGCGATGATTGTGTTTTGGGATACTGCACTGGGGCTGAAAAGGACTCTTAGCTCGCAAAGCGAATCGCCCAGTGAATGGGTTCGCACAGCGAATGCAGTAGTAAGGATGACAAATGGAGTTTCTGGTGTTTTGTGTGGGAATTAGGGGACTCGCTGGAGCTCCCAAAGCGAAGGTCCCAGCGAGCGGGCTCGCACAGTGAACTCAGCAGCGAGCGTCTGCTGTTTGCGAAATTTTGTTTATGATGCTGTGCTGTTTTGATGTTTGACGCCGTGATTTTTATGATGGTTTACGGTGATGTTAGTGATGATTATGAGATGATGATTTGTGATGTTTTGATGAATATATGATGACGTGATTAACATGATGTTTTAGTGAATGATGATGCACATAATGATATTTTGATGATGATTTGTGATGTTTTGATGAATATATGATGACGTGATTAACATGATGTTTTAGTGAATGATGATGCACATAATGATATTTTGATGATGATGATTATTGACATTGTGTATCATGCATTCATAGCATATTCTGGTGATGATGTTAGGACTTCGGTCTAGTGATGATGATGTTAGACTTCGGTCTATTTGTGGCTTTCATCCCATTGTGTGGATGTGAAGTGGTTTATGACGTGCACTGGTTCTTGTGCGGAACCGATCCTATTTGACGGGGATCTTTGGAGGGTGATGGCCTAAGTGTCCATCGATTGTGACGATTGGTACCGCATGCATGAGTCCTGTTGTGCATTGCATTTATGTGGCATTTGTTGTGATTTATGATGACGTGTTTTGATGTTTTCCTTGTGATGACTCTGATGATGTTGTATATGATGATGATGCCATTTTTATGCATATATTATTTTATATTGATTATAATGAATTGTATTACTCACCCTGCCTGTTTGAGTGTTGCCTCCACGTGGGTAACATGCAGGTGATCAGGATTAGCTGTGGATGCTGTGGGAATTTTGTGGTTATGGTGGTTCTGCTGCCCTTTGAAGGCATTTTTGAGTTATTTTAAGGAAAACCCGTTGTTTACGGAGCAATTTTGTTGATTTGAATTTATTGAGAAATGTGCCCCCTTTGAGGTGATTCTGATTTTACTATGATTTTATGTTTATTCCGCTGCGATATTTGTGTGGTAGAAAAGGGTGTTACAAAGACTGTATCAGACAGACTTGAGATCATCAGCTGGAAGTCATGACATTGATATCAAAATCAAATGTTCTGACATCAGGGTTATCATCAAACTGTTCCCTATGTGGGATCTGGTTAAAGTGGAGGTTTATCATTTTGAGAGAAGGTTATCTTCTTAAATGTGATTGGAATGGATGCTTCAAAAAGCCTATGCAGTGTATGGGAATTGCAGAAGCTAGTAGAGGCTACATTTCAAAGTGTATCTAAGATGTCTTGCTTTGGAAGAAGTAGGATGTTTGCTGACGACCCAGATTTTTGGTTGAATTAAGAGTATTCAGTCTCTTGGAAATCTGGAGGAAGTTGCGTGACACTTGGCTGTGTTTAACCATAGTCACTTGGATCCAAGATGTGTGGTTCATCTTGCCCTGTGAACAAATTACCTTTGTGGAGAAGGGTGGTTGTTTGAAGACCAAAGGAGGAGCTTGTTTTGCTCTTGGCTTGCTGAGTGTTGAAGGGATCTTCGCTTAAGGAGCTTTGGGGGGAGTATGAGAGTTTATTTCTCTCTTCAGTTGTCTGAAGTTCTTGATGATCAAGCTAGTAGGAGTTGTGTTCTCTGAAGACCCTTAGTTGGATTACTATGCAGATAGTAAGTCCAGTAGTAATTGTATCAAGAACCATAGAGTATGGTGTCCGTTATATGATCCAGATGTCCTAACTGATGTTAGAACATCATCATGTTTTCTGAACTTGGAGTTCAGATTGTGGAAGCTGATATTCGCAAATTGAATCAGAAGTGTTCCAACTTACCATACAGGAGAATGATGAAGTGAAAACTGTCTTGAATCATGGGGTGTCTATCTGGTAGACTGACTCATGCTGAGATCAGAATGCTTATGGAGAGGTGGTTTCTTCTGCTGCAAGTCACTTTAGAAAGAAGTGGTTCAGTTTGGTGCTTGTGAAGCAAGTAAGCTGAGGATTTCTAGAGCATGTATTTGATGTCTTTCAAGTGTGAAGAACATCTGGGCTAGCTAACAAACTAAGATATTCTGTATGTCTCTTTGAGGAATGTGAAGCATTCCAGATTCAATTGGATTTATTCTCAAGGAACAAGGATATCAATGGCTGTAAAATTCAAGGTGGATTTGTACAGGGTATGTATGGTTTCTGGATGGGAGGGATCAATGGTTATTTTGGTCTCAATCCAAGAGTTTGTTGGTTATGGTACAATGATGTGATCCTAGTACTCTCTCACTATATGATCATGAAGTTTGTCCACTGATATCATGTGGTAATTTTGGGTGTTTCTTGTTGGAAGGAGCATCATTTATGAAAGATAAGGGGAGAACTTCTATCTGTTGGGTATACTATTGTGGTACATAGGTTGCTTGTGGATCAAGCAGTGAGTGAATGCGTACAGCAGGTGTGTTGAACAAGGAGTGCATTCTTGAAGACATGAAGATGAGTCTTATGTTTTCCATTCATTTTAAAGTGTTCTTCTTGCAAATGAGCACTAGTTATCTTTGACAGGGGGAGTTGGAATTCTGTCTAGGATCTGTTGCTGCAGTAGTGCAAGTTGTTTATCAAGACTGTTTGTGGTTTCAAGCAGTTTGTGATAGAATACCACTAGTGAGGGTGTTATGTCAGACAAGATTTCATAACATTGTGTTACTGGTATAGTTCTGGGTGGACTTGACAGTGTATTTATTTTGGTTCTGTCATTGGGTGTCAATGGATTGAATCAGATTTGTACAAGCTTCTTGGGAGTGTCTTGAGAATCATGATTTTTATCTGGGATAATTTATTTTTCTCAGCAGATTGGAAGTCAAGATCAACGAAAGTTTTCTGTTGAAAAATTGAAGATATCATGATCAAGTTTACTAATTCTAATTGAAAGGAGTTTGTTTAGAGTTGAGTGCAGAGGGTCGTGATTATTCTTCAAATCTTGTATGTCTGTGACTATTGGGCTATACTATGGGCCTTGGTCAGAGAACTATGCTTGCTTGTACTTTACATATTTGCTTATGTGTGGTTGCTTAGTTAGTAATCCATCTTTGTCATATTATGGCTAAAAAGGGGGAGTAGTACTAACTTAAGTAACTTAAGTAATCATTGGTTGCTGGCTTGCTGGCTGTTGTTGAGGGGGAGAGATTGTTTTTAACCTCTTGTTGCAGCATAAGAAGTTCTAAGTAGAGGAGGAAGTTCTAAGTAGAGAATGAGGCTGCTAGCTTTGTGTTGTTTCCGCTGTTGACTAATTTTTGCCTCTAACGATTGTGCGTTTGCATGCAAGGGTAATTTGGTTTGTTTTAGCCAAAATCTGCAAAAGGGGGAGATTGAAGGCTCCTTAGTTTTTAATTGACATTAATTTTGGTAAAACAAACCTGACAGAAACATGTTGGACAAGATGTCCTAACATGTAGCAGAACTTGAAGAACAAGATGTTTTGACAAAATTTCCTAACAGGGTTATTCAGCATCTTTGTCTGTTACAGTTTTTAAATCTGGTTTGAATTTGGTAATTTAAATTCAGATTGCAGAAGATTGTTTGTGTATTCAAGGTGGCGTTAAAATTAGGGAATAAGAGATTCTCTTGGAATTTGAAGATGTGTCGTTTTCTAAAGTATGGAAACATTTTAGGAAATTTAGGATTGAAGAAACTATTCTTAAGGAGAATATTTTGCAGATTCTGAGGAACGGAATTGTTACGTTTTTGAAGCCTAAATCTAGTCTTCTTTATGGATATAAAAGGAAGACTTAGACCTAGGGCAGAATATTGAATCTCTTGTAACACTTTTGTAAAGGGTAATAAGGGTTTAGGGTTTTGAGAGTCGTAGGCTTTCTTGTGTTGCAAGTCTCCCTTTGTATCGGTTGGATACATTGTGGTAGACATAGATGTTTATATAGATTCAGAAGCCTTGATGTAATGAATTGTATATTGTTCTTGGATGAAGCTTTTAAGCAAATCCAAGTAGGGTTGTTAGTCGAGAATGCTTGGCTGAACTTTGCATTGAAAGAGGAGTCTTTCAAGTAGGATGATACAGTTATTGTGACTATAACTGTTAGATATCACAGGTTGTGATTTAAGGAGTGAGATGGGTTTCTCTTATCAATTAGATGTGACTTCTAATGATAAAGTTTTCATTGGGTAGTGATAGGTAAACCAAAGGTTGTTTACTGTAAGCAGAGGTTGTTTACATAAAAATATACTACTGATAGTGAATTCTTCTTCCTGGCTTGGTAGCCCCCAGATGTAGGTGATTTGCACCGAACTGGGTCATCATATTTTGTGTTATTTATCATTCTGCAAATTTACAGTTCAGTATTGATTAACATGCTGTAATAGATGTTGAAACATCTGTCTTGCATCTTGTTGTACCCCAAATTTTTCCCTTAGATTCTTTGATATTTTGCATATCATTCTTGTCAATCATTTTACATATTACACAATTTATCAGCTGAAATAAACTTGTTAGAATTTACAGCCGAGTCAGTCAAACTAAAAGTCAATTCCGATTAATTTCAAAATCTGACAAAACTCTGTATTTTTCCAATTCGTATTTTTTTCGCTAATTATTTTGGTGTATTCATTTTATTTTTCTGACCAATTCGATACTGACCTAATTATTTGTTTTTACCGCTTTTAATTCTATTTTTAATTAATAATTATTTTAATTAGTCAGCTTTTAATTTAGATTATTTATTTTCTTGTAGTTTTTTTTATTCTTACTTTGTTTATGATTTTAATATTTAATTATGCTTTTGATTTTAGATTTTTAGAAACTTGTTTAGTAAGTTTTAGGGGTTATTTTCTATATTTTTCAAGCATACAACTTTTCACTTTTTCAGTCTCACATCAAGTCTACTCCCATATTCCTGTATAAAGTTTCATCACTTTTTTTAACTTTAAAGAAAAATCCTTCATGAAGAAGCAACAACACATATACGCATTTGAAAACATAAAAAAGGAGAATTCAGAAACTACTTTTCCTCCTCCCCATGAAATACGTGTGGGCCCTTCCCCACTCTCATATTTGGCACTTGAAAAGGAGAAACCACAAAAAAAACTCGGATACCTTGAATAAACCTATCAGGTTTGCTATTTTGACACTCATTTCTACACCTACACCGTATTTCCGTACTGTACGGACGACACTGTTTATCGTTCGTATTGTACGGACAAATACTGTTCATGTACGAAAATACGCACTGTTCATATACGGACGTCACTGTTCATTGTACGGACAGGTACTGTTCATATACAGACGGCGCTGTTCACCGTCCGTACGTACGGTGTAGGGTGTAGAATGGGTGTCAAAATATCATTTTTGTTAAGCAAATACAAATTTAGCATTATGATATTAGGTTCTAATAATAATATACAGTATCAGTAAGTAACTTAAACTTAAAATCTATACAACTACAACACCTTTTTACTTTCAAAACCAAAACATGCAAATCTTTTTTAATACACACTTATGATATTTACACTACAAATGCTAACACACAATAACCATACATGAAGCATACTGTGAAAAAGAAAAGGAAAAGGAAACAAGTTTACAATTCTGAAGTTTTCGACACAACCAAATATTCTACACGATTACGAGAAAATCACACAATAGCAAGGACAAGAAAAATTACGATGGCCATGCAGCAACAAAATCACCGTAACAGTGACGGAAAATAATAACAATGTTAACAGTACATAACTGAGAATCCAACAATAAATCATTAAACAGAAGCAGAAATCACAGAAACACAGCAAGGAACAACAAATTGAATCCAAATTTAAAACAATAATTAGAGTAGTATAAAGTAAACAGAGTGAGTCAAAGAGAAACAAAACTTGAAAGTTACCGACAATAGCGACAAACAAAACGAACAAACCTCGTTGAGTCAGTGTTGCTGCGTTGAGTTGTCAACGGAAATGGTGCGTGTCGGTGGTGGTTGCGTGATGGTTGTTGTTGTTGTTATGGTGTAAATGGTTTTAAGAATACATGGCATGTGTATGATCATGAAGGTTTTTTGTTGTGATGGTTGAAGATGTTGTGAAGTTTGTGAGATGATTTAAGAGGAGTATGGTGTAGATTGGTGTGCTGCTCTTATCATGAAAGAGATCTTAACCGGCCATGTTCATTGTGTGAGGTTATATCATATAATGTGATGAGAAACACAAGGCGGTGAGGGAGGTGCGTGAAAAAGGTTGAGGTGGAGAGAGAAGTCTTATGGAATGGTAATAGGTTTACAGGTTTGCTATTTTGACACCATTCTTACACCTACATCGTACGTCCGTACTGTACGGTCAGACACTGTTCATGTGTGGAAATATGTGGACTGTTTATGTACGGACGACACTGTTCATGTACGGACGGCACTGTTCACCGTCCGTACGTACGATTTAGGGTGTAAAATGGGTGTCAAAATATCATTTTTGTATATAATATGATATATTGACTACAGTCTACATCACATGAACGGTGGGTTATAGGTCATTTTGAATAGCAAATCTCTTGTTTTTTTAATTTGCATTAACTAGTCATTTTTATTTATTTTGATATCTAAAAGGAAGAAAAAAAATCAAAATTAATTATTTGTTTAGATAATTTGTCTAACGTTAAAAAAAAAAATTTTAATCATTCTTTTCTTTATTTTTTTGATTTTCTAGTTTTTATTAATTAATTTGGAAATATTAAAAATGTGTAAAAAATAAAATTTGTTTAACTATTAATCTTTTTAAATATTTTTATTTAATACTAATTAATTAATTTATTAATTAATTTAATTAAACATTAATATTTGAATCAATTAATAATTTCATTGTTCTCCGATTTTATCTTTTCATTTGTTTGCTTCCATGTTTTTGGCCTAATTTTTCTCGATTAATATCGCCTTGTGATTTGATTACATACCTTGATTCGTACTTTGTACATATGCTGTCATACTCTTAACTTTGTTGTTTGCTCACTGTATAATATCTTGCTTATACCTCATTCCAAAGGAAAGGATCCCTCCAATTGAATGTCATGTCATTTAGGATAACCTTGTCCATCATTCCCTTATCTCACGTCACTGTTCGATCGAGACTTGCATTCCCTTTTTACCTAGCCTTAGATTTGGAGTCACCGCATTCCACGTAGGTGTCTTGCTGTCAGACCCTACTTTCCTGTGGACACTTCTCCCCCATTTTAACCTAGCCTTAGGTTTGGAGTCGCCGCACTCCACGTAGGTGTCTTGCTATCAGACCCTACCTTCCCGTGGATACTTCTTCCCCGTTTTACCTAGCCTTAGGTTTGGAGTCGCCGCACTCCACGTAGGTGTCTTGCTGTCAGACCCTGCTTTCCCTTTGAACCTTGACCACAGTGAAGAGTTCCTCATCTCTGTTGAGGGGAACTACGGACGCTCTGATTTCTCAAGTTCACCTTGAGAATACGTAGGCATAGGATTGCGAGATCCTAGCGAGCTACCTTTTTGTTTTTCTACTTTTTTCTTTTTCCACCTTTTCTTCTTTTTCCACCTTTTTGTTGTTCTACCTTTTTTCTTTTTTCTACCTTTTTCGTTTTCAACCTTTTCTATTTACACCCTTTTACCCCATTTGAGGGGAACTACGAATGCTCTGATTCCATTCCCATCAGGATACGTAGGCACGAGATGCGATGTCTTGGCGAACATACTTAGTACATATCCATAGGTCTTTACCTTTATCCTTAGCACATTCCTTAGCAAGCAAACTTTAACATAACACAAATACTAACAAGAGGTTTCTGTAGAGTACTACAGATATCTAGGATGCTAACACCTTCCCTAGGTATAACCAACCCCCGAACCTTAGATCTCTTCTTAGGGTTTTTTCGATCTTTACCCTTTTCCTTTGGATAAATCAAAGCTCGGTGGTGAATTTCATGTTTTATGATTCAAGTTAATTAATAGCTTGGTATCTGATTCTCACCGCAACACATCTGTTGCTGAAATTCAGTGTATCAACTTGTTTGTTATGCCCTTGTTTTAATGTTATGCAGAGAACAATGTCGTGACATGTGTTAGGACATCTGCTATCTGCTATGCCAAAATTTCAATTAGTATCAGAGCAGACATCATGTCTGTTACTGGATGAGATCTTGGGAGATACTTTCTGGTTTTTAAACAAGGTGTGTGTGCGATCAGACCATTTATTGGATATCTGGAATGATTGGTATTGAATCAAGGATGACAACTTTTGTTGGTTGTCTTTTGCTTCTGTGAAGTTTCTCCAGCTGCTGCTGGTGAAGAGGTTTTTTCTGCTTGGTGTCCCTTAAGATGTCTTGACATCTGAACTGGAGACTGTTGATGATGTGTTGGTGTTCTGCTGCATATGTTTCTGATGAAAGGACTTTGGTAAAGCTAGATTGAAGACTCTGTTCATGAAGGTATCAACATCTATTGAAGTTCTAGCCATTCCAACAGGGAGTAATGGAATTGAGAGAGTTGTCTGTTGCTGGTTTCCACTGATGTCTTGGTACTTGGAAATTTGGTTCCTTCAGGTATTTTGAAGATGAGAGATCTAGGTTATCAATTTTTTGGTTTATGAAACTGGTAAATACCCGTGTCATGATAAAGTTGCCAAAGACACTTGAGAATTCTCTCAAGACCTCTCATAAAGGCAGCTCTTGTCATGAGGATTTTTTTTAGGCTTCTGGATCAAGGTTCGTCCTGAGGATTGTCAATCTGAAGAATTTGGGGGTGATTTATTTTCACCTTCAGATCAGTTGAAGAGGTTCATATCAAGGAAGATGCATAAGTTTGTGCCAACCAAGAGGGTGTATGGTGGGAATTAATTGTGATGAGGTAGAGGAATTAAAATGAGGTGATCTAGAATATTTTCATGATGAAACAAAGTGAATTTGGTGCCAAAATGCTGTAGAATTTGAATTTGGCTCATTTTTCACAAAAACGCACAAGTTAATCGATTAACCGTATAGTGTTAACCGATTAACACAGTAAAAATTGTGAAAATTTGCTTTTTGATGTGTTGTCTTGGCTCTGGCTCGATTCTTTTGCTTGTCAAAGAAGGCATGGAAATAAACACATGAACCCTGGAGTCTCTTGAATAATAGTCAATTAAATCTTGGAAACTCTTAATCAGATGATATTGCATTGTTTGCAGATCAACTTTGACTTTGTTCAGATGAATTTCATTCGAGCTGAGGAACTGAGCTTGATATCCTTGATCCAAATCCTTCCTGAAAAAGTTAGTAAAGGAAAAACAAACATATTTTTGGATTTTGATTAAGGGTTAGTAAATATAAACACAAACAAATATCAAGCAAACAAGAAAACAAGGGTGCTTGGTGATCTCTTTTAACAACAAAACCCACAAAGGAAGGCAAGAGAACCAAAGCTTGTGATCTTACTTGTGGTATGAGATGTAAATGATATGTGAGATCTTAGGGGTAATAATTAGGGTATTACATCCCTGATCCACCAGAACCCTTTTAATCTCCCATTCTTCGCACTTCACTGAGATGACCATGGGGTCATCATTGTGAGGATGGATGTCAGGCGCATCTTTCTTTAAGAAGGAAATCACGACATCTGGTGTATCCACAATCTCTATCTCGGGGAGATTCTCTACGTTCAGGATTCAGCGAGCATACCTTTTGCAGGTAGAGTTTGTTTCGCCACCCTTGACATATCCACTCGCTCTGGTGTTAAGCGTGTATCGTTCCACTTTGCTGCCCTCTCCCAGGGACGTATCTTTGATTTTGGTTGACCCGGGGATTTGAGATATTTCTCGCCCGTGCAAAATAGGTCTCTCTGCCGGGTTGGAGGAGTCACCCTTCACGTATTTCTTGAGATGCCCCTCCTGTATCAACTTTCATATTTCCTTCTTGAGCTGGTAGCAATCCTCGGTATGATGTCCCTTGATACTATGGAATTTGCACCATCTTCTTAGTTCAAGTTCCATTACTTCAGTTTTTGGAGCAAATGGTGTAAGGATGCTATCCAGGTGGACTACCTCGCACCAGATCTGCTCTCAACGAGTATTAGCAGGCGTGAAATGTTTCGCTATCTTTCTAACCCCTTTGAATGTGGTCTTTTCCTTTATAGTCGAGGTGTAATTGTTTTTCCTTAGAAGGTGCGAACCCTTAGCACTTTAGACACATTCTTTGATGTCGTGAGCTTTCTTTTTAGCATTGCTTTCCTTGCCTTTGATGTAGCACTCCACCCTGGGGACCACTGCCAACATCAGTGTCGAATTTTGGGTGCGGGACCCGTTGGAGTGCCCTGCCTTAAGTTCATTTTAGAACTCCCCTATAAATATTTCTTAGTTCGGAGGCACGACCCTGATAGTCGCTTCGTTGAAATGGGCAAGGTAGTCCCTTAGTGATTCTGATGTACTCTAGCAAATATTAAATAGGTTAGTAGTGGACATCTTCCTATGGTGACTGGAGGCATATTGGTGTACCATCTTCCTTACCATTTCAAAATAGATATTAAAGGAAGCACGAAGAATACCCATGTACCATTTAAGGGTGGTATCTCTGAAAGTGTGTGATAACATCTTGCATTTCAGACAGTCCGACGCTCCTATGATGGCCATCTATGTGTTGATGGAGGCTACGTGCTCGTAGGGATCGTTGCGTTCGTCAAACTTGGCCAAAAAGGGAGGTTTGAAACTTTCAAGAATAGGCGTTCCCCATATTTTGTTTGAGAGTGGCTGGGGATCTAGTAGTTCCACCTCTTTCGGGGTGTTGACCTCTTGTTGGCGATGTCTAATATTATGGACATCACCTCTTAACATTTGGTTATGGCGTCAAAGTTTATCCATGGTGGCATGCATCTCTACCATGCAATAGGTGTCATCACTACCGCTTGTGCCTTCTGACGTAGGGGATTGAGCTCTCCTAGCAACCATAGTTAAGGGTGGCTAGAGTTAGGAATGAAGGGTAACAGTAAGATGGATGATGGTGATAAGAGATAGTGTGACCCATGTTAGTTTTACCAGGGCTCCACGTACAACTGTATTGGTCAAAAAATACAGGTGTGTGCGTTCCCTTTATAACATTTCTTTAGTTGTGAAGGCTTGCTCATGGTGGAGAAAATATATGTACGGTGGTGATATTTGAGGGTATTTAAGGGATCCACTCACGTGAGGCGATACTTCCGGTTGGTGGCTGGCACTACTAGGATTGCAGGAGGGCAGTTCGGTTGTTCATGATAACGAGCGTGTTGCTCTTTTAGTTGTGGAGAGTGTGTATGACTTAGAGTCTGTCTCCTCCCTCTTTGTGGGTGAGATATTTATAGAGACCCCTCACTACTACAAATAACACATGTCGTGTCGGACGCGAAATGGGTTGCACCTCGGTTACAATGTTGAGGTAACGAAGGGTGACAGGAAAAGTGGGAACTTTACCCCTCGGTTTTTATAAAGCCGAGGTTAAAATGAAAAAGGTCAAGGGTTCGATCCCTATCAACAACATATTTTTATTTTCAAAACTAACTAGCGCGCGCAACATACCTCTCATTTTTATTAAATAGTCGAGATAATAAGATATGTTTGTACGAAGATTTTTATCTTTAACCGAGGGGCTTAACAAATTTTAATGCTACATAAATTTGGTGTGTTTCTCATTTTACTGGCAGACTTGTATCATTTTGTACACATGCTAAAACTATAAAATTATTACAAAATACCAAATTAACATAGAATACCAAATAAGAAACAAATAACAAAATTGGTATTCCATTTTTATACAAATTACAAATTTACATCATAGCAAAACCAAATGTACAAATTTACATTGTTGTCATCAACACATGAAAATGTCATATGTACAAATTTAGCTTATAACAAAAGAGAAACTATTGTTGTTGAATTGCATGACAAGAAGATAAGAAGACAACATCCCAAATTGATCGGATATCATCTATCTCTTCTTGTGAGAATGGTGTATTGTTGTTAAACTCCTATAAATAGAACAAAGTTTAAATTATGGTAAGCTAACAACAACAACATTTACTTAAGAAATATACATAAATTACATGTATATGGATTAAGATAATACCTTACGCTTGGTCCATCCATTTGCAATACCTCCAGTGACAATATCATGCATATGTTTCATAAAATAGTATCCATATGAATAACTTTCATGTTGTCTTCTCGACTACAAATAAGGTTACTAATTAGTATAACACTGTTACTAATTAGTATAACATATTTACTAATTAATACACACAAATAAAAGAATATCAGAAAGCACAAGGAATACTTACTTTTGGGGTAAAGATCCTTAACCTTTTACCAATTAAATTACGTTTGATTGCATTGTATACCTCCATCGCTCTACACATTGTTAGACAATGGCACTGATCTAGAACGGGGGTTGAATAGATCACTAATTTTAAATAAAATTGGAGCTTTAAAAATTGTTTCAAAAATGAGCGGAAGCGGCCTTGGATTTAAAATCTTCTAAACGAAACATTATTGGTAAGATCGGATATGCAAAACCTAATGGAATAATATTGATGAGATAATAGAATCAATTTAGTTCCCAATCAACCAATTCAAATAAAGTCCACTTTGATTTAACCGGTTTCCAATGAATTATAGATGATAAAATTGAATTGACAATTTTACTAACAGTTTGTGTGCAATCAATATGTCGAACACTTGGTGTGCAAAACACCCCAAGTTCAATATCCTACGAAATGATAGTGGAAAATTTTTCACAATTGCAATCAAAGTGATTGTAATGATTTTCCAAAACAGTTTTACAGCAGTATAAATCAATCGAAATGTATCGAACAATTGATTTCACACAATCGTTAACAACACAAAGTAAAGATATATATATATATATATATATATATATATATATATATAGAGAGAGAGAGAGAGAGAGAAAGAGAGAGAGAGAGAGAGAGAGAGAGAGAACGACACCCGATTTGTTTAGGCAGTTCCCCTTTTGTCCTCGCTTCGGGTATGTCTGCTTGTCATACCCCAAATTTTGACCACTAAGATTCCCATCATTGTGCAAATCATCATCACAATATGGATGAACCATCATACCTCATTAGTCTCCCCAAAGATGGGTGAGCATCCACTACAATCAAAATTAGGGTTTCAAGCCCTCTCAGAGCTCTTAGATAAAGGATCAATCAAGGAATGACATGATCTTCAGCTTGTCTAACCTCTCAAACATCTACAAAGGATCAAGAGGACTCCAACTTCAAGGATTAAGCACAAGGCTACTCCCTTCTAAGTGGATTAAGCCTCAAAAATTAGGAATTATGGTCTCTATCTCTTCTAAAAACAAATCATCACGTCATGCAGATTGCTTGTTTTAAACCCCGTTGAAACATACGATCCAATGCCTTCTCCCAACTTTGAGTTCCCGGTATTTGAGGCTGAAGAAAAAGTTGACAACGAGATTCCAGAGGAGATCTCCCGACTACTCAGACAAGAGGAAAGGTCCATTGAACCTCACAAAGAGCCGTTGGAAACGGTCAACTTGGGTTCAAAAAAAAGAGAGAAAAGAAATCAGGATTAGGGCACTGCTCAGTCCAACTGCCAAAGAAAGTTTGATAAAGCTTCTCAAAGAATTTCCCGACGTATTCGCTTGGTCCTATCAGGACATGCCAGGGTTGGATATCAGCATCGTGGAACATCATCTACCGTTAAGGTCAGAATGTCCGCCAGTAAAACAGAGGTTGAGACGGACTCATCTAGACATGGCCATCAAAATCAAAGAGGAGGTACAAAAACAGATTGATGCGGGTTTTCTCGCCACATCAGAATATCCTCAATGGTTAGCCAACATCGTACCCGTTCTGAAAAAGGACGGAAAGATCAGAATGTGTGTAGACTACAGAGATCTAAACAAGGCTAGTCTAAAGGAAGAATTTCCTTTACCACACATTGACATGCTGGTACACAGTACAGCAAAGTTCAAAGTTTTCTCCTTCATGGATGGATTCTCAGGCTATAATCAGATCAAAATGGCGCCGAAAGACATGGAGAAAACTTCGTTCATTACCCCATGGGGTACTTTTTGTTACAAGGTAATGCCGTTCGGGTTGAAGAACGCTGGAGCAACCTATCAACGGGCCATGACTACTCTGTTTCATGACATGATACACAAAGAAATTGAGGTATATGTCGATGACATGATTGCCAAATCTAAGACAGAAGAGGAGCATGTGACCCACCTGTCAAAGTTATTTGAGCGGTTGAGAAAGTACAAACTCCGCTTGAATCCCAACAAGTGCACCTTCGGTGTCCATTTAGGGAAACTTTTAGGGTTCATCGTCAGCCAGAAAGGAATTGAGGTTGATCCTGACAAGGTCAAGGCCATTCAAGAAATGCCTTCTCCGAAAACTGAAAAACAGGTCAGAGGATTCCTGGGACGTTTGAACTATATTTCCAGATTCATATTCCTCATGACCGCGACATGTGCGCCGAATTTCAAATTACTTAAAAAGAACCAGGACTGCGTTTGGACAGGAGACTGGCAAACCGACTTCGACAGTATCAAGGAATACCTGTCAAACCCGTCGATTCTATCACCTCTAGTGGAAGGAAGACCACTGATCATCTACCTTACAGTCTTGGAAGACTCAATGGGTTGTGTACTTGGCCAACAAGACAAAACTAAAAGGAAAGAGTCTGCCATCTACTATCTGAGCAAGAAATTCACCGACTGCGAGACTCGGTACACTATGCTTGAGAAAACTTGCTGGGCTTTGGCTTGGGCAGCCAAACGTCTTCGCCAGTACATGATTCGTCACACTACTTGGTTGGTCTCCGAAATGGAACCAATCAAGTATGTATTTGAAAAGCCAGCTCTCATGGGAAGGATTGCCCGTTGGCAGATGTTGTTATCAGAATATGACATAGAGTACCATGCTCAGAAAGTCGTTAAAGGAAGTGTTTTAGCCGATCATTTGGCTCATCAACCGATTGACGATCAGGAATCAGTCGGATTTGACTTCCCAGACGAAGATGTCATGTATCTAAAAATGAAAGATTGCGATGAACCGCTACCCAGTGAAGGGCCAGAACCAGATTCCCAATGGGGACTTATCTTTGACGGAGCTGTCAATCATTATGGAAACGGAATTGGAGCAATCATTGTCACCCCTCAGGGTACCCACATTCCTTTCACCGCCAGATTGACATTCAAGTGCACAAACAACGAGGCCGAATACGAAGCTTGTATCATGGGTCTCGAAGAAGCGATCGACTTAAGGATTAATAACTTGGATGTATACGGCGATTCAGCCCTGGTTATCAATCAGGTCAAAGGAGATTGGAACACATACCAATCAGGATTAATTCCTTACAAAGATTACGCGAGAAGGTTGTTACCATTCTTCAACAGAATCGAGTTTCATCATATCCCTCGTGAAGAGAATCACATGGCTGATGCATTAGCCACTCTCTCTTCCATAATTAGCGTGGGTCAATAAAATGACCTACCTAAGATCGACATAATGCGCCTTGAGCAGCCCGCTTACATCTTCACGATTGAAGCGGTCATAGACAACAAACCTTGGTATCATTATATCAAACGCTTCCTTAAGAAACAGGAGTACCCACTTGGGGCATCCAGAAAAGATAGAAAAACCCTCAGAAGGCTGGCAGGCAGTTTCTTCCTGAGCGGTGATACCCTCTATAAGAGAAACTTCGACATGGTCCTACTCCGTTGTGTAAACAGACCAGAAGCAAACATGCTAATAAAAGAAATTCACGAAGGATCCTTTGGCACTCATGCCAACGGAAACACGATGGCGAGAAAAATTCTGAGAGCAGGGTACTACTGGTTGACCATGGAATCCGATTGCTACAGGTACATGAGGAGGTGTCATAAGTGTCAGATATACTCCGACAAGATCCATGTACCGCCAACGCATCTCAAAGTTCTTTCTTCCCCATGGCCTTTTTCCATATGGGGAATCGACATGATTGGCATAATTGAGCCCAAAGCTTCGAACGAACATCGGTTCATCCTGGTAGCCATTGACTACTTCACCAAGTGGGTCGAAGCAGCGTCATACGCCAACGTAACCCGACAAGTGGTGGTCCGATTTATCAAAAACAATATCATTTACCGTTATGGTGTTCCATGCCAAATCATTACTGATAATGGATCTAACTTGAACAATGAGATGATGCAGGAGTTGTGCGCTGAGTTCAAGATTGAACACCATAACTCATCTCCCTACCAACCCAAGATGAACGGAGCGGTAGAAGCGGCTAACAAGAACATCAAGAAGATCGTTCAAAAGATGGTTATAACCTATAAAGACTGGCACGAGATGCTACCCTTTGCTCTTCACGGTTATCGCACATCTGTCCGCACTTCAATAGGGGCAACCCCTTTCTCTATAGTATATGGCATGGAAGCAATGCTCCCCATAGAAGTAGAGATCCCATCAATCTGGGTATTGATGGAAGCTAAGCTAACAGAAGCTGAATGGTGTCAAATTCGACACGACGAATTGAATCTGATCGAAGAAAAATGGGTGACGGCACTATGCCATGGTCAGTTGTATCAACAAAGGATGAAGACGGCGTTTGACAAAAAGGTTCGACCATGCGTCTTCAGGAAAGGAGACCTTGTGCTCAAGAAGATACAGTCATTTCTCACTGATACCCGGGGAAAATGGACTCCGAATTATGACGGCCCCTATGTGGTCAAGAAAGCTTTCTCAGGCGGCGCCTTGAGACTTGCAACCATGGACGGAGAGGAATTTGCCTACCCCACAAATGTTGATGTAGTTAAGAAATACTTTGCCTAAACTAAAAAAAAACGTCTCGGTGGATTGAAAACCCGAAAGGGCAGTCCAGGTAAAAATTAGAGACATGATCAAAAATCATCCCGGTGGGTTGGAAATCTCAAAGTATAATCCAGGAAAAAGTAGGGATAATGGCAAGTAACTATGTTCGACACAGAGGCAAGTCCCTCAGTAACAGTTACGTCGTCCATTAGAAAAACTCCAATCAAGGTCATCTTCGACAAAAGTTTAGGATGCCCAGAATTCAAAGTTGGTAGAAGGATATTGGTCGTTATGTTTCGATGTAGCCCTTTTCCCTGTAAATTACCATTTTCTAACTTTGTATATACTCTTTGGGATCACGCGTTTGGCTGATTTCCATCATATCAATAAAATTTAAGCCCTTGTGCTTTTGTTCGCAATTCTTATTTGTTTTAGCTTTATAGAACGACGTTTTTAACATGATCAACGATTCTTGAAATAAAACAAAAATGAATTTACTTGTAAAACACTTTCTGCTTTTAAAATAAAAAGATGGCAATTTCTTTCGACTGTTGAACATCGAAAGAACATCGATCGCTACTCCAGAAGTAATCGAGCTTCAAAGTGCAGAATCAAAGTACTCCTTCTAAACCAGTATGCCTGAACGAAGGATCAACTGTGTCAGAGACCTTGTTTCGTCTGACACGCCCCGACAGAGTTCTCATCTCCTAAGCCCAATCAACGTAGCTCCCCGCAGGGACTATCTCTCCTAAGCATGGCAGAATTGCTATCTTGAACCAGGGATACTTTTTCATCTCCCACCTTGGCCGAGTATCCAGTCGTGCTCCTTAAGTCTGTATGCGGTGTCAGTTTTGTCAGCATATACATACATGCCTCATGCATTATTGGTTTACATTCATATTCATGTTGCATCACTATCACTCTAGTCGGTCTTATCCCCTAGTGATAAACGTCCTCTTGTCAATCGAGTTATCAGTTCTTTCCTTGTCAGGAAACGTCGTGTTTGAACAACCGCTTCTCCACTTTGCTGCTAAACTAAAGTTGGTTCTTGACCACTTTGATAACTTGAACCTCTGAAAAGGCAAGAAAACCCTCAGTCGATGTCACTCTTCGCCATTGAAGATGATATCTTCGCTTTTCCGGATTAAGGAAAATCCCCAAAGAAAGCCTCTCAGCTAAAAACCTTTCAGCAACGCATTGATTTTTCTCTCCGGAGAGTCGATGTCAACAAGGTCATCGGCACCTCAAAATTGGATCACATCATATGGCGTTTCTCCGAGAAGATCTCTGAGAAAACTATGATGTAATATCCCCAAACGACAGCAGTGTCTCTAGAGACTTGCTCTCCCCAGTAGACTCGACAAGTGGCGTCTCCAACAGAGAAGTTTGTGCCTCTCTACCATCAAAACTTTTTCCGTCAAATGCCATATTCCCATGAAAATTCGGCGAGAAGTTTGAGGAAAACCGCTACAAATAGCGTCCCTTGTCAATAAAGTTTATTAACAAAAGAAACTAAGACTAGTTCCTCGGTAAGAAACCAGGATCGAGGGGAAGTTTATTTCAGCAACTGAGACCAGTTCCTTGGTAGGAAACCAGGATCGAGGGGAAGTTCATTTCAGCAACTGAGACCAGTTCCTCGGTAGGAAACCAGGATCGAGGGGAAGTTTATTTCAGAAACTGAGACCAGTTCCTTGGCTGAGGACCAGGATCGAGGGGAAGTTTCATCCTTTTCTAAGCATCATCGCTTAGCAAAAGAAGATGAATGTGCAAGCTACCATTCATAGCAAACCATCAAAATTTTGGGTATTCCGATATTTAATCCTCTTGCACCCCGAATGCCTGAATACCTTCGTCATTCACACCTTCGGGTCCAAGAAGATTAAATAGGGGCATCTGTCATACCCCAAATTTTTACCACTAAGATTCCCATCATTGTGCAAATCATCATCATAATATGGATGAACCATCATACCTCATTAGTCTCCCCAAAGATGGGTGAGCATCCACTACAATCAAAATTAGGGTTTCAAGCCCTCTCAGAGCTCTTAGACAAAGGATCAATCAAGGAATGACATGATCTTCAACTTGTCTAACCTCTCAACATCTACAAAGGATCAAGAGGACTCCCACTTCAAGGATTAAGCACATGGCTGCTCCCTTCTAAGTGGATTAAGCCTCAAGATCGCCAGTGTCACCAAATTAGGGTTTTGGTCGATCAGGGCCTCCAGATGGAAATTCTCCTCTGGGTATGAGCCAATGCTTCAAGGCATAACCTATGATGCTCTAAGGAACATCATGAACCCCATCATCAAGTCAATTTAGCCTCAGGGGATGCATTCACCAAAAATCAGGAATTATGGTTTCTTGACCTAATTCACCCCTAAGTTGACTTTTGGGACAAAACATGAGCCAAGACCTCAAGAGAGGATTTGAGGGTCTCTAATACACTACATTTATCCATTTACAACAATGGATTGATCCAAGAAGCTTGATTCACAAGTTTCAATTTCATCTGAACCACAGTTAGGGTTTTGCGAGAAAAGTCAACTGTATCTTTGAATTTTGACCAGGACATGCTCCCAAACCCTAGGACATGAATCAATATACCCTATAACACCCATGGAACATGTCCATCAATTTTGATTTAGGTTAAGGACATGATTTCCTAAAGGATTGCACAGTTTGGAATTCATCTGATAAAAAGTCAACTGTGCACAAAAGTCAAACTTTGACTTTTTGAGATTTTTCATAAAAATGGTTTTTTAACCCTAAAATGATGTTAATATATGATTGGAATCATCATTCATCAAGAAAAATCAAGAAAAGTGAGATAACTTGCAAAAGGGGTAACCATAAAAACTTAGAAATTTTTCTAAGTTATGAAACAAAGTGGCTAGGGTACCAACTTTGGAGGATCTTAACTCCTAAACCACAAGGCCATTTTTCCCCATCCAAAGCTGGATTTGCAGCTCTCATTACCCTCTACAAAAGCTCCACCTACACCTCACTCCAATTCATTGTGGATTCTGAGTTATGATTGGGCCAAAATGGCTAAAACATGAAAATACATCATTTTCCAACACTTAGAAAAATTCTGGCCAAGGCAGATTTTGTTGAAAACACCAAAACTTGTGAGATCTTTTCACATAGTTGCAAGCTGAATCAAGTCTAAAGGTAAACATCAATGTTGTTGCATATGTTTCTAAAAATCCAAAGAACCTCTCAGCATGAATTGATTCAACTTGAGCCAATAGGAATCCATGCCCAAAGTCATGCTGCTACAAGCTGTTTTGGAAAAATCAGTTTGCATGTTTGCTTGCCACACACGATTTCTGAATCAAAACCAAGGATCATTATGCCACATGTACTCAAACCAATCACAATGAATCTGATCCAACCTACAAAGCTAAGTCACAAAGCCAAGGAATCTTCCAACTTGAAGTTCATGCATTTTGGCACATTTTGCCTTGAATTCAAAGGGCATTAATGTGGAATAGTGCATTTTCAAGATTCTCACTCTCCTCAGTCAAGTTCTCTGATTAAACAACAATTAAAATGACTGAGGAATGTGATTTCAGTCAAGGCATAGCTGATCTATTTGGAGCAGCTGTTACACCTAATGCAAGAGGCATTTATGTCCAACCAATCCCTTTGAAGGTGATCTAATCCAGCAGTCATTCACTATTCCTCCAAGACAAGAGTCGATCACCTATAAATAGAGGTTCCAATGGATCATTCAAGGCACACCAAAGCACCTTATAGCACTGCTTTCTCTCATTCTCTCTTAAGTGCCAATTTTCTTTGTTTTTGAGCAACCACCATCAGGTTTTGAGTTGCAGCCCTAAGCAATCCATACCAATTGCTCAGACACTTCACATATGATGTATTTGAGGTGTCCAAACACTTAAACACCAACTGTAACACCCCTAGCTCAAAATCACCCTTCAACCAAGCCATTATGCCTCAATTATGCAGTTGGAGTTCTCTAACTTGATCCAAAGGTTTGCAGAGTGTTCCAAAGCTTGCAACACACTTCACAACATCCATTGAAGCTGTAGGGATCATCAAATCGCATCTGGAACACCATCTGTGCAGAGTTCCATTTCAGCTTGCATCAAGGTAAGCCTCAAAACTACATCTTCATGATCCATGCATATTTCCTCGCATGATATTTTTACCAATTGCTTGCCATCATATGTTGAGTGTTTTCCCTCAAAAAAATTGGATCATAGCCCTCATAACCATGTCTGCACGACTGCTTTTGCAAAATTAGGGTTCATACGGTTGTGATGATATAACTTGCTATACACTGAAAATAAATGAAATCAAGTATTGCCATCTTGTTCCTTGTGAAAAAATGCATGAGTTTGGTATTTGAATCATGTCAAATGGTTGAGAGATGAGTGAGATAGGGGGCTTCATGCACGAGCTCGAGGAAGAAGATGGTCATGGCGCCATTCTTCAGGTTTTCCAACCAAGTTCTCTATATATTTTTCATTTGCCATACTATATTTGAATTGGCATTGCGCCCCGGTGGTTGATCAGCTGGTTTTGTGTGTATTGGCAAGCGAGAGGTCTGGGGTTCGAATCCCCCTCGCCCCAGATCTCTTTTTTACCACTTTTTCTTATTTTTTTGTTATTTTTCATATTTATTTTAAATTATTTGAAAAATTAATAACTCACTCAATTTTAATTATTTTTTATTGGTTCTTTTTGCAAAAAATCACAAAAATGTTGAAATATTTTATTCCACAAAAAAAATTAAATTTATATTATTTATTTAATATAATTAGTATTTTTGTGAATAAATTCATTTTTTTTGTTTTTAAACCTTTTAAAAATAAATATTCATGTTGGAAAATCAACACCAAATAGGTTTTAATTCATCTTGTGATTAAAACCTCATTTTTCAAACCTAAAACCAAAATCACAAGTTGTTTATTCAAACTTATTTGGAATTTGTATCATTTTAATTAATTTTCTTTGAATAATTACTTTAAAAATGATGAAATTAGGGTTTTATTGATTTTCACCCTAACAAATTTTTCTAAACACTCATGGGCCTCTAATAGAGTGTAAGACCCAAGCCTTTTTGTAAAATAAACCCATTTTGGGCCTCACTTATTGTATAAGTCCCTCTGTGTATTTTCAAAAACTTCGGCGAGATCGTCGCTTTCAAACAAATAACCCTGGGCCTACCTCGAGTAATAAGACCCATTTCTTTTCCTAAAACTCACATGGGCCTCTAATAGAGTGTAAGACCCAATCCATTTTTGAAACCAAAAACTTTTGGGCCTCAGTCATTGTATAAGACCCACGGTGTTTTCAAAACCTCGACGCGATCGTCGCCCTTTTTAAAATTAACTATTGGGCTTCTCCTTGAGCTATAAGACCCATTCAAAAATCTTTTTTGGGCCTCTTGAGAGAGTGTAAGACCCACACCTTTGTACAGAAAACCTTTCTCGGGCCTCAGTCACTTGTATAAGTCCCTATACAAAACGACAGTGCAATCACTGATGAAACCATGGGCCTCTCCTTGAGCTATAAGCCCCAATTTTCCTTTCAAAGCACTTTCTCATTTGATTTTCTAATATACTGTTTTCAACTTTTCTTTGTTGAACAACTAACAATACAGCATGGAAGCTCTACAACCAAGTAAGTGTTTACCCACTTTCATTTACCGCTTTCATATGTATATAACTATACTGTGGGGTTGTTTCACTGTAAGTCTTCTTTCATAAACTCATATCAACTGTGTAATAATAGTATAGATATTTCGAGTTTCCCCGGCAACTACGTCTAGAACTAGACAAAACCTCGTCTCCTTACAACAATTTTAGATAACTAGATCTAAGAAATCCCCCTTTGAACAGTTCATATACAGAAGGCCAATGTTCCAAGTGAAACCCTTTCTGGAACTGTTCATCAGCCTCCTATTGGGCTTAGTGCAAGGACCCACAGGTTTCCTAAAAGCATCCCCGCCTCCTCTTGGGCGTTGTACAAGGACCCGTTGGCTTCTTAGAAGTTTTCACAGCCTCCTCTTAGGCTTCGAATAATGATTCTTCCTCCGGGAAGATAGCCTCCTCTTGGGCTTCGTACAAATTGTCCCTTCGGCTTCTTAAAAGTTTTTCTCACCTCCTCTTGGGCTTCGTACAAATTGTCCCGACGACCTCTTAAAGGTATAGGAACAGAGATTAGTCATCTTAATAGAACAGTCTTTCAAAGAGTCTAGATCTTTCTACCGGAAACGTACTGTTCCTTAATTTCTCTTAAGCATAGTACAAAAGATAAAACTCTAGACTTTGACAGTCTAAGGCCCTTGAGTCGCAAAGACATTCTCAAGCCCCTTTCAAGAATGGGAAGAACACCCGTAGACTTGGGGTCTAAAACCCTTTAGATTCCCCATTTCCTTAGAGAACAGGAAATAATCCCAACCCTCAGATCAAGTCCATGAGTACAACATTACTCATATAAGAACTGATTTTCTCTTTTAACCAACCTACTGGACCTGTCACTCAACTGAAACAGTTACTATAGCCTCCTCTTGAGCTTTGTACAATGATTCTCCCCAGCAGAGTTAACCCTTTTAGCCTCCATCTCGGGCATCGTACGAGATACAAAAACACTCTCTTGTTGAGTATAAAAGACTCTCTTGTTGAGTCACCCATCCTTCAGCCTCCGTCTTGGGCATCGTACAAGACACAAAACACTCTCTTGTTGAGTATAAAAGATTCTCTTGTTGAATCACCCCTTTAGCCTCCATCTCGGGCTTCGTACGAGATACCAAAACACTCTCTTGTTGAGTATAAAAGACTCTCTTGTTGAGTCGAACAAACTTTTAGCCTCCGTCTCGGGCTTCATACGAGACATAAAATCACTCTCTTGTTGAGTATAAAAGACTCTCTTGTTGAGTCAAACCCCTTTGGCTTCCGTCTTGGGCTTCGTACAAGACACACAAAAAGACCCTCTTGTTGAGTCAAACTCTTTTAGCCTAAATCTCGGGCTTTGTACAAAAAGCACATTTTCCCCGGAAAAGTCAGTCTTTTAGCCTCCTCTTATGCTTTGTATAAGGAAACCCCGGTTGAGACAATCAACCTTTTAGCATCAAATCATGCCTTGCTCACAACATGCAAACATCAACAACTCCCCCTTTAGAGATGACAAATTCTCTCTAAAGTCAAAACTCTTTAGCTTCATACCTTGGGCTTTGAACAAGATACAAATAGACTTTTCAGCTTCACATCTTGAGCTTTGAACAAGATACAAACAAACCACCTTTAGCTTCACGTCTTGGGCTTTGAACAAGACATCAAAACACCGTTCCTCCCATAGAATAGGAGGGACTACGATCGCTCTGATTTCCCTGTTTCGGTAAACGAGAATACGTAGGCATAAGATTGAAAGAAAAATCTTAGCGAGCACACTAATCAAAAACCCAAAATCCCGTACCTTCACACAAGCATCAGTCCTAACATCCTACCAATAGCATAGTCCCGTCATTTCATCCTTAACAAAGTAAGCAGAAAGAGCCCCCACTTCCATATAGCATTTGTAACCTAACAGATCTTTGTTTAATCTCAGTATGCAAGCAGGGTTAGTTGGAGACATCTATTTCCCTTCCTTTATCAGCTTCAATAGGATAAAAAATGAATCGACCTGTAGTACCCCCAAAGAGCGACAGTGCTTAAGAACCACGTCCAAAATCGCTCGCTACACTGCTCCCAATTCTAAAACTCGAATTGAGATATGTGTAATATCTAGTTGCAAAGTTTTGTACAAGAGAAGTTCTAGTTACCACACAATCAAACCTAATTGTTGATGTTGATTCTATCCACTTCTCCCCCCTTGATTCCAGCCGAATCAAGAACATCAAACTCATCGATCAAACCTCTGGTTACCGCTACTCACTTGATTCTTTAAGTCTTTCACTCGGCTGATTTCGACCGCAAGACGTTCGACCCCAAATCTTTCAATACAATCCTCCGGTTACCACTACTTCCTTGACTGAACCCACCGTTCTTCAAGGCTTTCACTCGGCTGAATCTGTACTACAAAGATTTGTACAAAAACCCCCCAAATCACCAAGATCTTGGAGGAAAAAACCCCAAAGGTTTTATTGAATAAAATCCCATTGATTCTCTACCCAAACAACGATATACAAAACCTAAGTTTGGACGTTACCACACTTGAACAAAGCACCAATCAACAAAGATGATTATGTGTGATTGTTGATGAATGCAATTTGTGAGAGTGAAGATGATGAGCAATCCAATGTATCTTTCAACTTTCTTCTTGGTTATATACAAAAAATGATGCATATGAATATATATATATATATATGAGTATGAAAACATAACAGAAAAACAGACATTTGAATCACAAAGATGCGGAAAAATGTGTTAAAACGTGTGAGAGGTCGACCTCCACAAACTGTGAGTCAACCTGAACAAGCCAGAAAGCAAACTTGCATACAAAATAAAATTGTGCATCGACCTGTAGCCTGACCATGCGTCGATGCATGAGGACCCGAGAGCTCCAATATAGTTTCAATCAGTATGCGTCGACCTCCATAGTAGCTGTGTGTCGACACAAGTATGCCAGAATGTCACAAACACCATTTTTATCAATTGTGAGTCGACCTATACCCAGTATGTGTCGACCTAATGCATCAAAATTGATTTAAAACACATTTTACACATAGAGAATGATCCTATATGTCTAGATTCATGTATGTGGATCATTATGCGCATTTTAAAAGAATGAATACAAGCTTAGATAAGGTGATACCGTCCAAAATACACAAGTACGAAATTTTACTAGTTTTGACATCATTAAAACAAAGTAATAAAGGAACCTTGCCCTTACATACTCCCCCTTTTTGATGATGGCAAAACCTTTCAAAACTTTCTACACATTGAGTACTTTGTGAAGAGCATTCTCCCCCTGACTGTATGCATTTTTTCCTTTGTGAAATTCTAATCTTTCTTTGTGAAACTACTTGATTTTGCACTCTCCCCCTTTGACAACATCAAAAAGAGTGAAGAAAATGGTCATTTGTAATGAAATCATATTCATATGTACACAAACATATGCTTTGCAACATATAAGTCATCAACAAACCTCCACATATAATGTTGCTAATGCAAGAAATATAGAATTAAATAACTCAAGAAACATATAGAAGTAATATTAATGCATTACACACCATAATTTGTTCAATGCATGTCTCAAGACAATCAAAATGATAAAAACAAAACCAAACACAAAACAAAATGCTAAATGATATGCAGGACACCAACATAACTCAATAACAAAGATCTTTTACCCCTATGTGGTTGACCTCTCCCCCTAAAGGAGTAATCCTGATTGTATGCTCCTTGCGCATCCAGGCGTTCAGTCAAACTAAGAACACTCCTGTCGAGATTGTTGAAGCTAACTGAAAGAGCACGATGCTAACTTGCTACTGTTTCAGCCATCTCATCAAACCTGCCCAAAACTCTTAACGCAAACAGATAAAATTCTCATTTTGTACTCGAATCATAGCTTCAAACCTTTGTTCTTAGAGTGTTGTAAAATTCTGTTGCTCAAGCTGCATATTCCATAGCATATCAAGAACTTCCGAATTATCGGTTTGAGGTTAATGTGGAGACGGTGGCACATAAGAAGTACCATACTCGGACCAGGCGTTTTCACGCCATTGACCCCATCCTTGGTCAGCATATGTATCCTGAACGGGAGAACCACCTAACCAAGCACTATCATCATGATCGTCAAAATGAGGCTCGGTATCCATATGATGAGTTTCCTCATCTTCATCTTGTTCTTCCTCCTCATCCTCATCTAAATCCTGAATCCTTGCACTTGAGCCCTTAGTCTTGACCACATACCCATTCGCTTGTTGATCCCAAATGTATCCCATCAGAGTCATAGTTTTCTAACTAAACTCTTGGTCACTAGAAATGGAAATGTAAGGAATGTCCTGAACAACAATTCCATCATGATCCAATATGTTTTGGATAAATGACCTGTAGCATAAAGATGATCCTCTACCAGATTCCTTAACGGAAAAATTGCGACTAGCAATATAATATGGCCAGTTTACCTTATTCTTATTCTTGAGCAAATAAACCAAGTGCACTCCGACTTGATCAACTTTAAAATATCCTCCCTTCTTTGGTCGTAGAATATGAGAAACAATCCACTGTAGGATTCGATCTTGTCGCTTTAATAGACCAGTAGTGACAGATTTTGGAAAGAGATCACTTGCAACAAATTCCTTAGGATAAGGGTCTTTCAGCATAGAATTCAAAGCGGATTTAAATTCATAATCTGGAGCCAAGTCAGTATCGGTTATTTTAAGATCAGGAAATAGACGAGGACACATATCAAATAGGTCTCTCCAATCAGTGCTATCAACCTTGTAACTCTGACCCCCTAACTTGTACCCAAAGTCATGACCAGTGAATTTTTCTTTCAAACTAGTGTAAAATAGCCTAACCATGTCCTCATTGTAATTGGTACTACAGTTTAAGAAATTATTGAACTTTTGATGGTCTAGCATGTCAATAATCTCAGAAATATGCATTCTACCAGTAACTTTTGGATAATAGACAAACTGCTTAATAAATTATCGTTTCTTAAAATTCTTTTCATATACCAGAGCAAGTTCATGAGATAAGAGAGATAAAGCATTTACTGGGGTTTGAGACGGAGTTTGAGGCGTGTTTGCTCGAGAAGTAGAAGCTCTATTTGACCACTTACCAGTTACCCTTGAAGATGCCATTAAAACTTCTTTGTTGAGGAAGATGAACAATACCCGCAGTAGATAGGAGTGTAGAAAGATCAAATTCCTCACTAATTTGGATTAGAATTCCTAATTTGAGAGAACTCTTGAAAATGGGTTTTAGGGTTTTGTGGAGAGTTGAGAGAGCTATGTGAGTGGTTTGAGAGATGAGAGAGATGCAAATGATAAGAATGAAATGAATAGAAAAACACAAATGATGATATGTAGTTCCCAAGGAAGAACATGAACGGTTCAGGTTTTTAAAAAAATTCAAAAAGCACGAGTTATGCGTCAACCTCCAGCATGTAATGCGTTGACGCATGCGTATTAAATCTTCAAAAATTTGAAATGTTCAGTATGTGTCGACACATGAGAATCCCTCAGGTCAACGCATGACTAGCAGAAACATTCATGTTTGAATTGGGATGATCATGAGTCGACCTACACCCTATTCAGGTCGACGCATGGAGTTAAAACATAAAAAAAATAGAAAAACAATGATATGAATGCGGCACAAAAACATAAATAGCAAGCCCATACTATTTCAAAACATCATAATGACTAAAAAGAGAATCTAAACTATCAATTAAACACCAAGATAACACTCCAAACATAGTACAAACACATATGTAGTCAAGATAAATCAAATAGATAGGAACGATAGTACCTCCAATGGTGATGAATGATGAATGCCCTCACATAGCTTGAGCTTTCCAATATGGTTATCAATGTATAGACAAGCATAGATAGAGAGCATACAACAATTTGATTTAAACACGATCTGAGATATCGAGAACACCAAGTTCCCTACGAATGTTAAACAAGGGTTCTGTCGCAAGTGGTTTTGTAAAAATGTCGGCAAGTTGTTTTTTGCTATCAACGTGCTCGAATACGACATCATCTTTCTCTACATGGTCCATAAGGAAATGGTGGCGAATTTCAATATGTTTCGTGCATGAATGTAGTACTGGATTTTTGGTCAAGTTAATGGCACTCGTGTTGTCACACAAAATAGGAATACAATCAATTTAACATTGAAGTCGAGTAATTATTTTTTGAGCCACAAGATTTGAGCACAACAACTACCGGCTGCAACGTATTCCGCCTCGACAGTTGATAAAGCAACAGAAACTTGCTTTTTGCTGTGCCAATTCACTAAGGAATTTGAAAAGAAATGATAAGTGCCACTAGTGCTTTTCCTATCCGATTTGCAACCGACAAAATCAGAATCGGAATAGCCAACCAAAGTACAATCACTTCCCTTGGAAAACTAAATCCTATACTTTAGAGTACCACATATGTATCTAAGTATGCACTTGACAACTTTTAAATGTGATTCCTTGGGACATGATTGATACCTAGCACACATACAAACACTAAACATGATATCCGGTCGAGATGCGGTGAGATAGAGAAGAGAACCTATCATACCTCTATACTTCTTTACATCTACGACCTTACCATTCTCATCTCGATCTAAGTTCACACATGTAGGCATTGAAGTATCAATTACTTTTGTGTATCAAAGTTCTTGAGTAGCTCATAGCAATACTTTATTTGGCTCACAAACGTTCCTTCTTCGAGTTCTTTGATTTGGAGTCCAAGGAAGTAGTTTAGCTCCCTCATCATGCTCATCTCAAACTTATCCTGCATCAACTTAGAAAATTCCTTGACCAAGTGCATGTTAGTAGATCCAAAGATAATGTCATCTACATAAACTTGTTCTAAAATGGAGTGTTTTCCTTGACGCTTAATAAAGAGAGTAGTGTCAATTTTCCCTCTTGAGTATCCTTAGTCGAGTAAAAATTTGCTAAGACACTCATACCAAGCCCTAGGGGCTTGTTTGAGACAATACAAAGCACGTTTAAGTTTATAAACGTAATTAGGATACTCATGACTTTCAAAACCGGGAGGTTGAGATACATAGACCACTTCATTAATGTATCAGTTTAGGAAAGCACTCTTAACATCCATTTGAAATAATTTGAAATAATTTGAAATTCTTAGAACAAGCATAGGCTAGCAAAAGACATATAGCCTCAAGTCGGACAACAGGGGCATAAGTTTCCTCATAGTCTATGCCTTCCTCTTGGTTATAGCCTTGTGCCACTAAACGGGCCTTGTTCCTAGTTATTACTCTATTTTCGTCAAGTTTGTTCCTAAATACCCATTTGGTACCAATTACTCGATGGCCTCACGGAGGAGGGACAAGGTCCCAAACCTCATTTCTTTTGAATTGATTAAATTCCTCTTGCATTGACAAAAACCAATGTTCACCGTGTAAGGCCTCTTTGGAGTTTTAGGCTCAATTTGAGAGACGAAAGAAAAGTGATAACAAAAGTTACTTATCTTGGACCGTGTAGTTACTCCGAGTAAATTGTTGATTGGATGATCCTAAGAGGATTTCCAAGCCAAAGGAAGGTCATCGTTGCTAATCGGATGATCCTCCTCCATCTTTTCAGAGTTGTGATCTTCCTCCTCCTCAACTTTCACCGATTCAGGTTGATCAGCCCCTTTTTCCAGTGTCTTTGAGTATGTCTTCTGAAGATACACCTGCACCATGAAAAGAAATACCTTTCCCGACATTTTTCGGACAAGATTCATCAAAATTAACATGCATGGATTCTTCTACAATAAGTAACCTTTTATTGTATACTCTATATGTTTTACCACTTTGAGAGTATCCAAGAAAGATACCTTCATCGGCTTTTGAATCAAATTTGCCAAGATTCTCTTTTCCATTATTTAACACAAAGCATTTACAACCAAAAACATGAAGATGTGATACATTAGGCTTTCTTCCTTTTAAAATCTCTATGGAGTTTAGTTGAAAATAGGACGAATAAGCACCCTAATCAAAATATAACACGACGTACTAATAGCATTGGCCCAAAAGTATTTAGGAAGGCCAGTCTCATTGATCATTGTTGAATTTTGAGGTTTTGATGGTTGACTTTCTAATTTTGGTGTTGTGAGATGAAGATGAAGGTTTGAACACCTCCAAGGGATGATTTGTGAAGTGTTTGGATGGTTGCTTGAGTGGTTCAAGCTCTGGTTTTGAGAATTTCCAGTTTGATCCTTGAAACCTTGAATTTGGAGCAAGAGAAAGAAAGTGAGAAAACAAGGCTTTGGTATTGTTTTGGTGTGTTGAAATCAGTCACAAATGACCTTTATTTATAGTAGAGGAAGTTTGTTTTTGAAGGAATAGTGAATGGATGAGGGATCACTCTATTATCCAATGGATATGCCCATGTAGCAAGACTTGAATGCTAAGTCTCCTCTAGCCATTGATTTGAGATGATCTTTGAAGCTTTAGGTCTTCTGATTTTTGAACAAATCTTGACTCAATTGGACTGTCATGGACTGGTACATACCACCTCTATGCATCTTTTCAATGCTTCATGACAAACTTTGTTTTTTTTGGATTTGAAACTTGAATGTCACATGCCTAAGATATAATGTCTTGACTTGCAAGGCTCTATGGTGTTGTAGCTTAGCAGATAACATGTGCATTGCATCTTAGAAACTTGTCTTGCATGGTGACAAGGCTTACCAAGTTGTCAAAATGACAAAATTGTGTGTTGTTGCTAAATTTGCCTTGGAAAACCAGGATGAAAATTGCCATTTTGCAAGATCCATAACTTCTTGCTCAAATTGAATCATGGGAGGCCCTTGTACTTTTTAAAAAGCCCACATATCATACTTGAACTTTGATTTTTACATTTGGTCTTGATTCATATTGGATCATAATGAAAAATACCTCCAAAGTTGGGCAAAACATGAGACAGATTCTGCCTAAAATTTTTCTAAGTGTTAAGAAATGTTCATTTCTTAATTTTTGTGATTTTGGTCAATCCATAACTTAAAATCCATGAAGATTTAGAATTTGGTGTAGTTGACAATCTTGTAGTATGTAGTGAGAGCTTTCATTTAAGCTTTGAATGGGAGAAAATGGTTACTTGGATCACAAGTTATGGTCTTGCAAAGTTGGGTAAAAATCATTTTTTCCATAACTTAGTGAAATTTTAAGTTTCTTAAAATTGCCCCTTTTGCAAGTAACATCATTTTCCTTGGTTTTTATTGATGGATGATGATCCAAATTACAATTTAACATTGTTCTTGGCTTAAAGAAGCCATGTTTATCAAAAAATTCCAAAAGTCAAACTTGGTTTTGATCACAGTTGACTTTTTGTATCAGATGAATTTTGAATTTTGTGATCATTTATGAAATCAAGTCCTTGGGCTGAATTGAACCTATTGGATAGATTCCATAGGTGTTTTAGAGTATCTTGAATCATTTCCCAAGGTTTGAGATCATGTTTTGGTCAAAAGTCAAAGATATGGTTGACTTTTTCTCAAAAATCCTAGTTTGTGGTCCAGATGAATTTGAATCCTTGCATTGCTTGTGAACGAAGTTCTTTGAATCAATTCAATCTTGTGAATGGATCAATATGATTTATTTGAAGTCCTTAAAGCATACCTTGAGGTCTTGGCTCATGTATTGCTGCAAAAGTCAACTTAGGGTTGAATTAGGTCAAAACCCTAATTCCCGATTTTTGATGAATGCATCCCCTGAGGTTATTTTGAACTTATGAATGGACTCATAAGGTTCCTTTGGGCTTCTTGAATCACATATTGAAGTATTGGCTCATGCCCAGATGAAAATTTCTCTCTTGAGGCCTTGGTCGACCAAAACCCTAATTTGGTGACACAAGTGATCTTAAGGCTTGATCAACTTGGAATGTTGCAATCTTGTACTTGATTCTTGATGTGGGAGACCTCTTGATCCTTCATGGATGTTTAAGAAGCTTGACAAGTTAAAGATCGTGTCAATTCTTGATTGTTCCTTTGCCTGAATGCTCTGAGAGGACTTGAAACCCTAATTTTTGGTTAAGGTGAACACTCAATAATCTTTGAAAGGATTAGTGAGGTATGAAAGTACATCCATATTGTGGTAATGATTTGCACAATGATGTGAAATCTTGTGGTCAAAATTTAGGGTATGACAGATGCCTCTATTTAATCTTCTTGGACCTGAAGGTGCGAATGGCGAAGATATTCGGACGTTCATGATAAAAGAGGATTAAATATCAGAATACCCGAAATTTTGACTGTGGTTGTGAATGGCAGCTATTTTTGCTCATCCATCTTCTTTTTCTAAGTAATGTTACTTGGAAAAAGGTGTAACTTACCCTCGATTCTGGTTTTCACCCATGTAATTGGCCTCAGTTTCTTCTGAAATAAGCCTCCCATTGATCCTGGTCTTCAGCCATAGAACTGGTCTCACTTTCTTCTGAAATAAACCTCCCCTCGATCCTGGCCTTCATTCATGGAATTGGTCTCAGTTTCCTTTTGAAATAAACCTGCCCTCGATCCTGGTCTTCAGCCATGGAACTGGTCTCAGTTTCTTCTTGTCGAGTTATTTTCTTGACAAGGAATGCTATCTGTGATGGTTTTTATCAAACTTCTCGCCGAGATTTATTGGGGAGATGCCATTTGATGAAAAAGATTTGATGTCAGACTTGCTGGGGATAACCATTTGTCTGAACTACAGAGTGTGCAAACTTCTCAGTCGGAGATGCCATTTACTGGGGAAATTATATCATACTTCCCTTCGAGACTTCTTTGGAGAGACGCCATGTGATATGATTCAATTTTGAGGTGCTGCTGACTTCTTTAAAGGTAGGTCAGACTTCTCGAGGAGAGACCGCCATTTGTCGACTTACCGGGGATTTATGGGGCAAAAACAGACTTCTTTGTCTTATCGATCGCTAGAGATTTCTTGGAGGATGCGATGTTTGTATTGCCGAGAATCTTTTGTCGAAAAGCTTCCACATGGGATTTTCTTTAATCCAGGAAAGAAAAATATCATCTTCAATGGTAAAGAGTGAAGTTCCAAAGTTGTATAACCAAATGCATTCTTGCCTTTCAGAGGTTCAAGTTATCAAGGTGGTTGAGGACCGATTTCAATTCAGGAATACACTGGAGAGATATTGTTTAGACGATACATTTCCTGATGAGGAAAGCACTCAAACTGGGATTTTATCCTATCCAAGTGTGGAAAGGAAAACTGATAAATCTTAATGGAGAGAACATTTATCACTTGGGGATAAACGTGACTAAGGTGTTTAAAATATGAGATGCAAAATGAATAGGAATAAGAACCAATATGCATGATGTATGTATGAAATGGTTAAGCTGACAAAACAGACACGATATACAGACTAGCAATGAGTACAATTGGATACTCAGCCATTCTGGGAGATGGGGGTATCACTGGAGATTTTGAAGGTAGTACTTTTGTTTGGGAACAGTGATTCTTGTATTTGTTCTGGTTTTCAGAGGTACAAGTCTGCTAGGGATAGAAACCCGTTCTTGCTCTTGAAGGGTAAACTCTACTGGGGAGAAAAACCAAGCAATGGTTCTCAGAGGTGGAAACCCTACCCGGGATGATGAGTGAAACGTCCATACCCGCCTTGCTAAAAAGATCTGTCTTCTGGAGAAATACAAGTTTGTATTTCGAAGTTTTATTGCTCTTGGAGCAGCTGTTGATGTTCCTCTCGTGTTCATTAATCAAAAGGTAATTTCCATCTTTATTTTGAAAGCAGAAATAAATTTAAAAGTAAATTCATTTTTGTGTTTCAAGAATGTTAATCATGTTAAAATGTCATTTTGCAAAGCAGAATAAATGAGAATTGCAAACAAAGGTGTACAAGGCTCAAAATTTTCATTGATAGAATGGTAATCATCCAAATTCATGATTCAATGGAGCATTACAAAGTTTAGAAACTGGTAATTTAAAGGGAAAAAGGTTACATTGAAACACAACAACCACTATCCTTCTACCAACTTTGAATTCCGAGTATCCTCAACTTCTGTTGAAGATGACTTCTTCGAGGATTTCATGATAGATGACGTTGTCACTGGAAAGCCAATCTTAGTCAGATGCAGTTACTTGCCATAAATCCCTAACTTTTGCCTAGATCGTCTTTTCAGGTTTTCAATCCATCGGGATGATCATTGTTTATGTCTCTAATTTTTTCCTGGACCGCCCTTTCGGGTTTTCAGTCCACCGAGACACTTTTTTTCTTTTTTATTTATTTAGGCGAAGTATTTCTTGACTACACCGACATTTGTGGGGTAGGTAAACTTATCTCCGTCCATGGATGCGAGCCTCAAGGCACCTCCCGAGAAGGCTTTCTTTACAACATATATGTCATCGTAATTCGGAGTCCATTTGCCCATGGGATCAGTGAGAAACGATTGTATCTTCTTGACTACGAGGTCTCCTTCTCTGAAGACGCGAGGTCGGGCCTTTTTTTCGAACGCTTTCTTCATTCTCTGTTGATATAACTGACCATGGCATAAAGTCGTCATTCTTTTTTCTTCGATTAGGTTCAGTTCATTGTATCGACTTTGACACCATTCAGCTTCCTTTAGCTTGGCTTCCATCAATACTCTCATTGATGGGATCTCTACTTCTATGGGGAGCACTACTTCCATTCCATATACTAAAGAGAAAGGGGTTGTCCCTGTTGAGGTGCAGACACACGTGCAATAACCGTGAAGGGCAAAGGGTAACATCTCATGCCAATCTTTGTAGGTTACAACCATCTTATGAATGATCTTCTTGATATTTTTTGTTAGCTGCTTCTACCGCTCCATTCATTTTAGGATGGTAGGGAGATGAGTTATGGTTTTCAATCTTGAACTCAACACATAATTCTTTCATCATCTTGTTGTTTAAGTTCGATCCATTATCAGTAATGATCTGGCTTGGAACACCATAACGGCATATGAGATTGTTTTTTATAAATTGGACCACCACTTGTCTGGTCACATTGGTATATGATACCGCTTCAACCCATTTGGTGAAGTAATCAATGACTACCAGGATGAATCGATGTCCGTTTGAGGCTTTGGGTTAGATCATGCCAATCATGTCGATTCCCCTTATAGAAAAAGGTCATGGAGAAGAAATAACTTTGAGATGCGTTGGCGGTACATGAATTTTGTCGGCGTATATCTGACATTTGTGACACTTCCTCATGTACTTGTAACAATCAGATTCCATTGTTAGCCAATAATATCATGCTCTCAGAATTTTTCTTGCCATTGTGTGCCCATTGGCATGAGTGCCAAAGGAGCCTTCATGAATTTCTTTCATTAACAGGTTTGCTTCGTGTCTGTCCATGCATCTGAGCAAACCCATGTTGAAGTTTCTCTTGTAAAGTAGATCATTGATCAAGAAGAAATTTCCCGCCAGTCTTCTGAGAGTCTTCCTATCTTTTCTTGATGCCCTAGGCGGGTATTCTTGTCTTTGAAGGAAGCATTTGATATCATGATACCATGGTTTGTCATCGATGACGGCTTCCACTGCAAAGATAACTTTGGAAGATAACTTTGGAGGGTCTATCTGAGTGTGGCATCAATGCATAGTCGGGATGTTACATCCCTTCCATTAACATTTCCGTTCCACGTCCTAACTTAGGGTATCCTCCAAGCTTGGGTTTTAGCTTCACACATTACAATATCCCAATCCAATGCATGATGATAATATAATAAATATGAATAACATATATAATAAATAATAAAAGAAAAATATAATAACCATGAAAATATATAAACAAAAAACAGTAAACAACCCAAACAAACAAACAAGAACCCTAAAATCTAAGGTTAGGAGGGACTCTCTTTAGGGAGGCGTCCCCAGCAGAGTCTCCAGCTATCGCGGCCGGCAAAAATATTCGAGTCGCCATCATATTTTTTTTAGGAAAATAAATGATAAACCTAAAATCCTAATCCCAAGGGTAGAGATTCCTAAGGTTCGGGAGTTGGTTAAGTGAGGGGAAGGTGTTAGGCATCCCTCACTTCCCTTGTAATCAAGGGGATCCTCCTTAGATTTTAGGGTATGTTTGTTTTTTGTCTGATTTTTTACTTATTTACAAAAGATTCCTATGTTTTTTATCATTGTACTCGCTAGGGTTTACAACCCTATGCCTACGTACCTTCAATTTTGAAGGATCAGAGTAACCGTAGTTCACCTCCCCTATCCCCTATTCCTATTCCTATTCCTATTCCTATTCCCATTCCCATTCCTAATCCTTTATTTATACTCTTGGATAAAGAGTTTTATCCCTTAAATCCTAATCCCATGGCCTATATTTATACTCTTGGAACCTAAGAGTTTTATCCCTTGAATCCTTATCCCATGGCCTATATTTATACTCTTGGAACCTAAGAGTTTTATCCCAAAATCCTTGTCCATTATTTATACTCTCGGATGAAGAGTTCTATCCCTTAAACCCTAATCCCTTTATTTATACTCTCGGATATCAAGAGTTAAATACCTTAAATCCTATCCATTATTTATACTTTTGGAAGAAGAGTTTTATCCCAAAATCCTATCCCTTGACCTATGTTTATACTCTTGGAACCTAAGAGTTATATCCCTTAAATCCTATCCATTATTTATACTCTTGGAAGAAGAGTTATATCCCTTAAAGTCTAATCCATTTATTTATACTCTCGGATATCAAGAGTTTTATCCCTTAAATCCTAATCCCTTGGCCTATATTTATACTCTTGGAACCTAAGAGTTTTATCCCAATTCCTCTCCATTATTTATACTCTCGGAGGAAGAGTTCTATCCCATTTCCTTATCCATTATTTATACTCTCGGAGGAAGAGTTATATCCCAATTCCTTATCCATTATTTATACTCTCGGAAGAAAGAGTTCTATCCCAATTCCTATCCATTATTTATACTCTCGGAAGAAGAGTACTATCCCTTAAATCCTAATCCATTTATTTATACTCTCGGATATCAAGAGTTTTATCCCAAATCTTATCCATTATTTATAATCTCGGATATCAAGATTTTTATCCCAAATCCTAATCCTTTGGCCTATATTTATACTCTTGGAACCTAAGAGTTTTATCCCTAAATCTCATCCCTTATTTAGACTCTCGGACAAAGAGTTTTATCCCAAATTTTAAATCCTTATAAAAAAATCCTTTTATATCCCTTAGAATAAATTTCTAAATTTCTAAAGAAAAAATAATAAAATCCAAAATGCCATTATGCTATAAATAGCAAAATTGATCCCCAAAGTATTCCAATTTAAATAAATATAATTTCTAAGTTCAAAATACTCCCAAATAAAACAAATTTAATCCCAAAACTTTAATTTATTTTCATCCCAAACCCATATTTAAATCCACTTTAAAAATCTAAAAATACTAATTTTCTTAAAATAAACCCTAAACCAAATTTTAATAAAATTCCAAATTTCTAAAATACCTCATCCCAACAAGGAACCAAGAACAAAATCCCATTAAAAAAATCTTTATTTTAAAGAAATAAACAAGTTATTTTAAATATATAAAACTTTTATTAAAAAAAAACCAAACCCAAAATTATCCCTAAAATATCCTAATTATTTACCCTAATAATAATAATCCTAAAATCCTATTTTTATAAATCCTAATATTTAAATCCTAATTAAATAATTAAATTAAGTAATTAATTTAATTAATTAAATAACACCCAGGGGTGTGTTTTCCACTGAGAAAGTAATGGGCTTATGGGGTAGGGGTGCTGATAGTAATCTGGGCGCAAGGCCCAATTACTAAAACCCAGTCTGATGGAAGATGGTCCATGGTGGAGAGAGTCTGACTTTGACTCTCTCTATACCGTATGATCAGAATCCTAAGGCTTAGGGTGCCCTTAACCTCATCCGTAGACTCCTTTGACTGGTCCAAGTATGTGAGATGGAGGGCCATGATGTATAGTCAGCGCAGGTCCACCGTGGGGACGCGCGTGCACGAACATCAGCTGACCATTGCAGTCAACCTATTTGATGGCTTTGGAAAACGCCACTTGGCGTTCATCAGTGGGTATACAGGGGGGTATAAAGTCCCACCTCCCTTCAGGTCACTTCCATTTCTCCTGTTCCACTCTCTCTCTAACTCTCTCTCTCTCTCTCTCTCTCCCTCTCTCTCTCTCTCCCTCTCTCTCTCTCTCTAAGTTTCTAACTTTCTCGTCTCTCTCTAATCTCCTTTCTCCGATGAGCCTCCGACCACCACCCAAAACCTCCCTCAAACCCAGATCTCTGGTTGAAGTTCAACCGGAATCTTCATCCTCAAGAACCCTAAAACCCCAGAAACCCAGAAACGAGCACAGTTCCTTAGGGTTCGTGAAGAACCCTAGGAACCCTAACCCCCAAAACCCAGATCTTCAAACGTTCTTCAGGGTTCGAGATGAACCCTAAGAACCCTAGGGTTCTTGGGAAGAACCCTAACCTAATATTCAACCCAAACCCGGTTATCCTCGTGAACCCTACGAACCCTAAGCCTCCCAGATGAACCTTAACCCTAACCCCAAAGAACCCTAACCCTAATTAATTTCCAGAAACCCTTAAACACACAAACAACAGTTCAATAATAAAAAAAGCTAAGTGATTTTCCTATTTACCTTCCTTGTCGTGATACTGGTCGTATTTTATCCTATTATCTCTGTTTGTCTTTTCCTCTAATCTCCTTCTTTTTTTACTTTTGCAGGTAACCCAAGGAGGCTTAGGAGATTCGCAGCGGCTGGGTTAATTCCTCCAGCCTCCTTTTTTCTGAAATGTCCTTAGGTTTATATAGGGTTATAATTTAGGTTTTAGGATTAATTAGATTTAGATTTATTTTATGAATTTTTGATGTATTTTGATTTGATTTGATGTAATTTGAGATTTGATTGTAAAAATTTAAATGAAATTAATCCAGATACGATTTGATTTTGTGTTGATCTCTGCGCATGATTAGGGTTAGAATTGGGGAAGAAGATGACCCACCTTGGGTCAACCATTTTGACCGAAGATAAAATAAATAATAAAAAAAATATACTAATATAACAACAACCATATAAATAAAATAAATAATGATTAATAATATAACCACAACCATATTAATAGATAAATAAAGATAAAATAAATAATAATTAATAATATAACAATAACCATATAAATAAATAAATAATCAGAATAAAATAATAATCATAAATAAGTAATAATAAAAATAATACCATAATATTAAATCTAAATATCACTAAAACCTTAATTAATGATTAAAAAAACCCTGATTACTAATTAATTTTAAATGACCAAACTTAAAACTTAAACCTATAATTTAATTCTAATGACCATTAACTTAATAAACAAAGCAAATAATTATTTTAAAAAACTTTCAAAAATGAACCAATAATAATATTCATTACAAAAATATATATATATATATATATATATATATATATATATATATATATATATATATATATATATATATATATATATATATATATATATATATATATATATATATATATTTAAAATGATTAACTCTAAAATAAAAAATCCTAACAAATTATTAAAAATTAAACAAACTCTCTTTAAATAAAAACAACTAATGATAAAAACCCTTTATACAAAATCAATCCTCAGATGGGCCTAAAAGCTGCTAACGAACTCAGAAGCCCAATGACATCTAACTGATACCCCCTGGTAGCACTAAAATCCAAAAATAATAACAAATCACTGGTCAAAATTTAGGGTACTACAGGGCCTATTAAGGCGCATTATGTCAATCTTGGGCACGTTGTTTCATCGACTCATACTAATCATGGAGGATAAAGTAGCTAGTGCATCAGCCATGTGGTTTTCTTCATAAGGAATGTGATCAAACTCAATCTTGTTGAAGAAGGGAAACAACTGTCTTGCGTAGTCTTTGTAAGGAACCAACCCTAATTGATGTGTGTTCCACTCACCTTTGATCTGATTTATAACCAGGGTTGAGTCTCCATACACATCCAAATTCTTTATTCTTAAGTCGATGGCTTCTTCGAGACCCATGATGCAAGCTTCGTATTCAGCCTCATTGTTTGTACATTTGAACGCCAATCTAGAGGTGAAAGGAATATGGGTACCCTGAGGTGTAACAATGATTTCCCCAATTCCATTTCCATAAGCGTTGACAGCTCCGTCGAAATTTAATCCCCATTGGGATCCTGGATCTGGCCCTTCGCTTGGTAGCGGTTCATCGCAATCTTTCATTTTTAGGTACATGACATCCTCGTCTAGGAAGTCAAATTTGATTTATTCGAGATCGTCAATTGGTTGATGAGCCAAATGATCGGCTAAAACACTTCCTTTGACGGCTTTTTAAGCATGGTATTCAATGTCGTATTCTGACAACAACATCATCCAACGGGAAATCCTTCTAGTTAGAGCAGGCTTTTCAAAGACATACTTGATCGGATCCATTTCGGAGATTAACCAAGTAGTGTGACAAATCATGTACTGCGAAGACGTTTAGCTGCCAAAGCTAGAGCGCAACAAGTTTTCTCAAGCATAGTGTATCGAGTTTCACAGTCCGTGAATTTCTTGCTCAAGTAATAAATGGCAGACTCTTTTTTTTGTTTCGTCTTGTTGGCCAAGTACACATCCCATGGAGTCCTCCAAGACTGTTAAGTAGATGATCAGTGGTCTTCCTTCCACTGGAGGAGACAGAATAGGTGGTTTTAACAGATATTCTTTGATGCTGTCAAAAGGTTTTTGGCAATCTTCTGTCCATATACAGCTTTGGTTCTTTCTGAGTAGTTTGAGTATTGGCGCGCATGTCACTGTCATGAGGAATATGAATCTTGAGATGTAATTTAGAGGTCCCAAAAATCCTCTTACTTGTTTTTCAGTCTTTGGAGCTGGCATTTCTTGAATGGCCTTGACTTAGTCGGGATCAACTTCAATTCCTTTTTGGCTGACGATGAATCCCAAGAGTTTTCCTAAACGAACACCGAATGTGCATTTATTGGGATTCAAGCGAAGTTTGTATTTTCTCGGACGCTGGAATAACTTTGATAAGTGTTCTACATGTCCTTCTTCTGTTTTAGATTTGGCAATCATGTCATCGACATACACTTCAATTTCTTTGTGCATCATGTCATGAAACAGAGTTATCATAGCCCTTTGATAAGTTGCTCCTGCGTTCTTCAGACCGAACGACATTACTTTATAACAAAAGGTGCTCTATGGGGTGATGAATGAAGTTTTCTCCATGTCTTTTGGCGCCATTCTGATTTGATTATATCCCAAGAATCCATCCATGAAGAAGAATACTTTGAATTTTGTTGTGCTGTCAACCAGCATGTCAATGTGTGGTAGGGGAAAATCATCCTTCGGACTTGCTTTATTTAAATCCCTGTAGTCTACACACATTTTGACTTTTTCGTTTTTCTTGGGAACTGGCACTATGTTGGCTAACCATTGAGGATACTATGATGTGGCAAGGAAACCTGCGCCGATTTGTTTATGCACTTCTTCCTTAATTTTGATGGCTATATCAGGGTGAGTCCTTCTCAATTTTTGTTTAACCGGAGGACATTGTGGTTTTAGTGGTAAGTGATGTTCCACGATGTTGGTATCCAACCCTGGCATGTCTTGATAGGACCAAGTAAACACATATGGAAATTCTTTAAGTAACTTAATCAAGCCTTCTTTGACAGTTGAACTGAGTAGTGCCCCAATTTTAACTTCTTTCCTCTCTTCTTCTGAACCTAAGTTGACCGTTTCCAACGGTTCTTTGTAAGGTTGAATGGATCTTTCCTCCTGTCTGAGTAATAGAGAGATATCATATGGAATTTCTTCGTTCTCTCCTTCTTCGGCTTCAAATACCGGGAACTCAAAGTTGGGAGAAGGCATTAGATCATATGTTTCAACGGGGTTTAAAACAAGTAATCTGCATGACGTGATGATTCTTTTTAGAAAAGGCAGAGAGAATGCAAAGGTGTGTGCGGTGTATATTTTTTTTTTAAAATGCTTGTTTTTATTTTGTTTTGTTTTTTAGGATTACCATTTTCTGAAAAAAGCGAAAAGTGAAAATAGCAGTAAATGCAGGAATTCAGAATGACATTATTTATTCATGATTGTCGATTCTTGAAACACAACCCTATAAAACAAAACTTTTTTGCTCTGGGCGAAGCGAAGAGGGACATTTACAGAAAAGCAAAGCCCTATAAAACATCCTTTCACCCGGGCAAAGTGAAAGGTCAAAACAAAGATGAGATAATTACTTTGATTTATGAACAACATTCGGGACATCTACCGCGACCCAATTGCAACGAACTCCTCTGTAGATCACAAAGTTCGGTATTCTTCTTCCAAGATCATCTTCAGTAATGACACTGATTTCTGGCGGAGTTGGATCACTAGAGTCTTCCTCCCATGCAGCGTTATCATAAGAGGATCTTCTATTGTATTTTCAACAATATTTTTGTTTTCAGGAGGGTCTCCCCACCCCGTTGGCTTGATGTTTTCGTACTTGATACGAGAGCTCTTGGGAGCAGTGTACTTTACTAGAAAGTCGTAGTTGACGTTTGGCTGCCCCAAGGTATCCCAAGTTTCTGAGGGGATAAATAAGTCATCTTCTTCAATGGCATTAACTTCAGGAAATGAAAAGTTGATAAATCTTAGTCCTGCAATCCTAGTGTAGCGGCAAAATCGTGAGTGTAAGCTATTGATTAACTTGACTCGAAAAGCAAGAGTCACCACCACACTTTTATTTTATCCAAAAAGGAAAGAAAAAATAGCGAACAAAACCTACACAAGCTCTAAAACAAGAACAAGTGAACAGAGACTGGGTAAGGGGGTTGGTTACGTTAAGGGAAGGTGTTAGCACCCAAAACGTTTATAGTACTCTATAGGAATCCTTTGAAATATTTACACTTTTTGGTTTGAAAAGGTTTGTTTGAAATGAGATTGAGGAGATGAGAAGAGAAGTATATTTTGAGATTTTTGTGTTTGGAGAGACTTATCGCCTCGTGCCTACGTACCCACAAAGTGCAATATAGGATCAAAACTTCGTAGTTCGTGGTACAAAGAATGAAATTTGTGTTGTTTTGGTTGATTTTAAATGTAAAGACAATTCGTCATCTCCAAGCGAATAATTCCTCTTAAAGAGATGAATCATGTCTAAACTTGTGAAAAAGTTAAAGGAAAAGTGTACAAGGGCACAAAAGAGTTTGATGAGTTTGGTGTTTTTTAAAGTCATTTTGAAAAAGGTGTTAATATGCTTATGTAGTTTAGCGTTTCTTAAAAAATGAAAAGAAAAGAGTAAAATCACTTGACAAAGTCAAGGTTTGATTATGAAAGAGGTGAGAGTTTGAAAACAAGAAGGTTTTGAAAAAGGGAGAAGATTTGAAAATTGAAGAATGGGTGGAGAAGAAGTGATTATCCTAAAGCATAATGTAAAAGCTAAGGATAAGAAATATCTAAACACAAATGTAGCTATCTTCACTATAAACTAAATAAAAGAACAAGGCTCCAAAGTCTTCAAACCATAATTCCAAAGCAAAGGGAAAGGTCCTAGTTCTAAGTCCAAGGATCCAAGAATAGCATTGAAGTCCAAGGTCTAGGTGCAAAGCTCCGTGTCCAATGCAAAGGATAGTAACCATAGTCCAAGATTAGAAGCACAAGTTTTTTAGAGGTTTTGGCCTTTATTAATGTTTTTGGCCCAAGTGGACAAAGAGAAAAAGGCATAAACATAAACATGTGTCCAACGGACAAAGGAAAAATTGCGGAAACATAAACAAGATATGATATGATATAATGACATGAAGCATAAAAAAGTAAAGAGAGATAGGGAGCAAGAAGGAATCATAAAAGTATAGGTTAGAAGTTAATGACTAGTAGCACAAAGGCCCTAGTGCTATAAGCATTCAAAATGTAACACCGATTATTCCGCCTCGCGTCATTTACTATAATGAATGAACAATGTACTTAGGCCAAGTTTAATAAAGGCTTGTTAGAATATTGATAGAATCAAAGCCTCTACAACAACAAGCTTCATAGATTTTGAACCTAATACAAAAGATCAACCATCCTTGGGCTTACAATCATAAGTTTGGGCCACGAAAGTTAATGTTCCGATTCAAAGAGGGACAAATGTAGCGCTGTGTTAAGCAATCGCCAAGTGACTTATAAAGAAGTCACCCTACTCGAGGTCGATTAATAGTTATCTTTGTGCTAATGCATGCTAGATGAACGATAATCAAATCGTCATCCGAAAGCAATACCGCACAAAAAGAAAGAAAAGGTAATGATATAGTCTTGATCAAGAATTCAACAAAGAAATTCTAAGACACATAAGACTTTCATCGATCCAAATAAAAGAGAAATAGATGAAGAGAAAGCCAAATTAAACCACAGAATTATGTGATCTAAGGCTAAGATCAAAGGGAAAGGGAAGAAAATGGCAAAACAACCAAAACAGTCCCAAAAACAAGCAAAAAACACATTCTGGACACTGGTTAATCGATTAACCATTTCATGTGTAAAAGTGTTAATCAATTAACTAGTGTAAAATTGCAATTCTGGGCGCAGAATTCAACTGTTAATCGATTAACCAGTTTGTGCTTGTTTTGGTTAATCGATTAACACCGTAAAAACAACAACAAGTTAATTTGAAAATTGCAAAATCCTTGATCAATCGTTTCTTCAAACACCTCATGATCAAGGATGAAATTGTGCACGAAAAATTAAGTAAAACAACAGCAAATAACACCAATGGATCACAATTTGCAAGATCCAAAGATCAAGCAACAAGAATTGTTAAAGGATCACATTGTGAAGGATGTATCAAGAACAAAAATGGTGGAAAATGAGATTACCAATCCAAATCTGAAAATTGCTTCAAATTGCTCCAAGATACAAACTCCAAAGCCTTGATCTACAAGAATTGATGAAGAAAACAAGTTTGGATGGAGGTTTAGCTCAAAGTTAAACAAGATTCAATGTGAAAACTTGTTAACTTTCAAAAGAAGAAAAGTGAGCTTTGAGTGAATTTGGTAGTTGGAGAAAATTTAGAGAGTAAAAAAGAATTTTGACAAGGTGAATTTGGCTATCAAAAGCTTGAAGAATGAATGAAATGAGGGGTCTATTTATAGAGTTTAGGCTTGGAAATTTTGGTGGTTTGGAATTTGGTTTGGAAATGAGAATTAGACTTGGAATTTGAATTTGGAGGGAAATTAGCAAAAGAGTGGCGATTAGTGAAGGTGTATGGTGGGAATTAATTGTGATGAGGTAGGGAATTATTTGGAAGTGATCTGGAATATTCTCATGATGAAATATTTGAATATTATAGCCAAAATGCTGCAGAATTTGAATTTGCTATTTTTAGCCAAAAATTGCACGTGTTAATCGATTAACCCATTTTAGGAAAATTTTGGTTAAACGATTAACACAGAGAAAAATGGCTTTTCTGATTTGCTGTCTTGGCTCCTGCTTGATTCTTTTGACTTGTCAAAGAAGGCATGGAAATAAACACATGAACCTTGAAGTCTCTTGAATAATAATCAATTAAATCTCGGAAACTCTTGATCAGATGATTTTAAATTTCGTGCAGATCAACTTTGACTTTGTTTAGATGAAATTCAGTCGAGCTGAGGGACTATTTGATATCCTTGACCCCCTTCCTGAAAAAGTTAGTGAAGACAAAAACAAACATATTTTTGGATTTTGAATAAAGGTTAGTAAACATAAACAAACAAAGGCAAGTAAGAAACCCACAGATGCTCGGTGATCCCTGCAAGGCATAAACCCAAAGATGAGAGGGATAGAAGAACCAAAGCATGATCTTGTTTGTGGTATAAGATGCAAATGAGATGTGAATGATATGTGGAATCTTAGGGGTCAAAAATTAGGGTCTTACAGCTGCCCCTATTTAATTCTCTTCTATCGGGAGATATGAAGATACTTAAATACAAAAACCTATATTTTTTAGCCCTAAGATGCCACAACAATGATATGAATGCAAAGGATAAAACACCCCATGCGGGGAAACTTAAAACAAGGAATTTACGGTAAATTGAGTGAGATGACGTGAAAAGAAACGTCGGGGAACACAAGCTATGTCTAGAGATTTTTCAAGGTGACAAGAAGTATTCATCAATAGTTGGAAAGAGAGGGACAAGACCCTGGGAAAACAAGTAGTGACATCCAAGAATGGCATTGGATGGAAACTATGAACGAGACAAAAGTATTCCAAAGATGTCCAAGAATGGCATTCGACAACCACAAGAAAGCTTCTGGTAAAAATAATATAAAAAAAGAACAACAACGTCACCCAAGAATAGCGTTGAACGGAGGTGAAAAACACTCTATTGGGGATAAGATATCCAAGAATGGCATTGGATGAAAGGAACTACAACATTTAAGAATAGCATTGAATGGGGCAACAACAAACATCAGAGACATCTAAGAATAGCATTGGACGAAGGACAAACTCAACTGACGATATATCAATCAATATCCAAGAATAGCATTGGATGGAAACAAACTTCCATTTGAAAAACTTCACTGGGGACATCCAAGAACGACATTGGATGACAAAGGTGAACATCAGAGATATCCATGAATAGCATTGGACTCGATTGAGGAAAAAGGTGTCCAAGAATGGCATTGGATTGAAGAAATCACAATATCTGAGAATGACATTGAATGAAGTGAGAAAAGTTCTGGAGAATACATCATAATTTACATAGATCATCAGAATTATCCAAGAATGGCATTGAATAAAGTGAGAAAGAATTTTCAGGAATGGCACTGAAAGTAAAGGTAAATTACTATATTCAGGAATGACACTGAATGCAAAGGAGAAAACTCATCCAGGAATGGCACTGAATAAACAGATAAAACTTTCAGGGATGGCACTGAAAGTAAAGGTAAATCACTACGTTCAGGAATGTCACTGAAAAGTAAAGGAGAAATCACTACGTTCAGGAATGACACTGAAAAGTAAAGGAGAAAACTCATCCAGGAATGGCACTGAATGAACAGATAAAACTTTCAGGAATGGTACTAAAAGATATCCAAGAATATCAGTTGGGGATTACAGAAGAGAGACAAGACTTCCAGGAATAGCACTGGGAGAAACAAGAGGAACAAGATATCCAGGAATGGCACTGGAGATCAAAAGAGACAGACATCTAGGAATGGATTTGGAGTGAAAGAATATAAAGATCCAGGAACAACACTAGAATAAAATAAGACAAACATCTAACAACAGGACTAGATGCACAGGGAAACAACAACATCCAGGAATAGCACTGAATGAAAAGACAAGTAACCATTTTGGTAGGCGCTAAGTAAGTTGGTCTTCGATCACAAGGTAAGATGTTGATAGCAACAGGACTTCGAGAAATGCATATGAGCATGAAACACACTTCGAGCTATGCAAATCTTTCTATGCATGATATATGAATGATTTATGTATGCAATGCATATGATTGGGATAACCGAGATAGACTATTTTGTGAGGGAATAATGGAACTCTGATTCCTCAACACAGGGGACACTGCCCACTCTTCTTGGAGAGAAGATGTTGAACATATCTCTATCACACTTATGAATTGTATCAGGCAGATAGTCTTTTGAGGAAAGACATCTTGAGTTGCTTGAAGAAGACTGCCCCATATTGATTGACTGATGAGGATAAATTGATCATGGCTTCAGTTTGACTGCAGCAGGGGAAAAGATTGATCATGGTTTCAAGTCTTGAAATGAATGCTGAGAATAAAGTGATCATAGCTTCAGTTCTTGACTATTGCTGGGGATGAACTAATCAAGGCTTCAGCTCTTGAAATGAATATTGAGAAGGCTAATCTCAGTATGGGTCTTGAAAGAGATCTTCTGGTTAACCAATTCTGAGAATAACTTGCACTGAGAAACAAATCTTGAACTGATTCACAATATGATCTAGAAGTAATGTGCCCCTGATAGGATCATTGACCAAGTTTCTCAACTGTTTGAAATTTCTTGATGAGGAAAGTCTGTCTGCAAATAAGATCATTCAAACATGGTAATTTTAATGCAAAGTTCAAGCAATTTTGAAATCAAAAATCATTTTTGGAATGATATTATTGATGTATAGAAAATGAATCGGTTGTCAAAACACAGTGGTTTAGCCATTCAAAATGAAGGAGAAAGCAAAGGTATGACATCAAAATAAATGATTGGCACAATCTTAGGAGTCAATTTACGCACCCTTACTGTAGTATGCTTTCAAAAGAAACCTGACTTCAATTAGGTCTTTTGAGGGTTGTAATGTGGTCTGGTTCACGGTTTTTGAAACAAAGGATATAGGCTCAAAGTTTATTTGTACCCGACCCATTCTTCGTGGTGATCTTCAGTCCTATGCTCAGTTAATTCAAACTATGCATTCAGGTTCCAAGCAATTTTTGAATTGCCACACTGTAATGATGATGGCTCAAGGGCCAAGGGATTTTTGAGATGGCAATCACCTTTTCTTACAATATTTTGTTGTTTTTGATGAGGACCTCAGTCAACTCGTCTTGTCTTTGAGGATTTTTGGTAACGTCTCGATTTTTCTTTTGTTATCCCTAATTTTTGCCCGAACTGTGTCATTTGAGCTTACAGTCAGCGGGATGCCCCAATTTTTTCCTAAGTCCCCTTCATAGGTTTTGACTTAGCGGGCTTTTCATTTGAATTTTTTTCATTCTCTTTTTTTTAGAGATAGTGAGTGCCTGGCTTAATGATTGCGGTGAACCATCATTGGCTTTTGATTTGAAAGACATCTTCGACACTTCTTTGATGTGTGCGAAGGAAAACTTGTTATTGTAACCTTTATTGGAAAGTGTCTTGAATGATTCTCCTGTGTTTGAATACACAATTAAATTAACTGAGAACTACCCATCCCCAGGTTAAAATTGCGTGTTTTTTCGTACAGAAAGAAACTCCAACTTCTAGGCTCAAAGGGGTTGACAAGGGATTAACTTCCTTATTTCTCCAGTGTTTGGGAGTTGAAACAATGCATGTACATCATTAGCCAAGTTTTAATTGAAAGCATACAATCCAGCAATTTCGGGTATTTCGTTTTCATAATCCTCCCTCCAATCTTTGCAAAAGCAAAAGCTTGATAAAGAAAGTGAACAGGAGATATATTTTTGTTTTGTGAAAAAGAAAGCATAAAGATGCACACAGTGGACGTAAATGAATTGAATCAAAACATTGCAATGTTTACTTCATTGAAATTACCATGAAAGTACAAATAAAGTTTGAAAGCAAATAGTCAATACAATAAATGAAAAATGCAAACAGAAGGAAACAAGGCCTAGTGACTAATCAGCAACAAGGATGAGCTGTCCTGTCTGAAACACTGGCTTTAGGAGATGGTCTGTCTGAACTAACTCAAACTTCACTTAGCATGCTCTGGCAAAGGATTGTTGACAACATTGGGATTATCATCATGAAAAGTGAGAATCTTTGCTTTCACCAATTCTTGTACTCTAGCTTTCAATGCATAGCAACCTTCCAAGTTTTGGCCTGTCCCACCTTGATGGAACTCACAATGAAGATCAACCCTATAGCCAGCTGGGAGAGGATTTGGAGGAGGAGGTAGAGCTCTGGTTGTAATCAAATCTTTCTGAACAAGACCTGGATACAACTCAGTGTAGGACATCGGGATAGGATCAAAGTTAACCCTATTGCATTTCTGATTTTGTCTATCAGCCTGACAAGGAGCTTGAACTGGTTGAGCATTGACAATAGGAGCAACTGCAGCTACATATTGTCGTTGCCTGCGACGAGGTTTCCCTTCAATTGAAGCAGCATAGGTATCGCCATTCTTCTTCATTTGATAATTCCCATAGGACTTTCTACCACCATTAAAGGCTTTCAGCATTAGTAATCTTTCCCTTCTTGATACCCTCTTCTAGTTTTTCTCCAATAGTGACTAGGTTAGCAAAACCAGATGATACATTATCTATCATCTTTTCCCAAAAGAGTGGCTGAAGAGTGTCCATGAATAGTTCAGTAAATTCCTTTTCTACCAAGGGTGGTTCCACCTGAGCAGCTAGCTCTCTCCAACGCTGAGCAAACTCCTTAAAGGATTCTTTTTCTTTCTGAGACATGTTTTGCAGTTGACGGCGATCAAGTGCCATGTCTAGAATGTACTTATACTACTTTAAGAAAGTATAAGCCAAGTCTTTCCATCTTTGGATATGGTTCTTCTCAAGTCCCATATACCATTTCAGTGAAGCCCCGCTCAAGCTGTCGTGGAAACAGTGAATGATCAGTTTGTCATTGTTGGTATAAGCAGCCATCTTGCGGTAATACATCACCAAGTGGCTTCTGGGACAGGTGTTCCCCTTGCATTTCTCAAAATCAGGAGTTTTAAATTTAGCAGGCATAACCAAGTCTGAAACCAAGTACATGTCCATTACTGCAACACCAAAAACATCACTCATTCCATGGCTCTTATCCTTTTGTCCAGAGTTTGCCATTTCTCTTTGACTTTTTCAATGTATCCAGGTTCTCCCTGACTTTCAGATTGTGGACCAGCAGCATGGTACACGAAAGGAGGATTCTCAGGATTAACTTGAGCAGCAGAATGCACAATAGGCTGAGGTTCAGTGAACAATGGAGCTGAAAATACTGGCAGTACAGACGGGACAACCACTGGAGTAGTTGCAAAGGGTGGCGAGTAATCCGGAGGTAACCCAAATTCTGGCCAAGTAGAAGCTGGTTGTTGGATCAGTGGAGGGTTAACAGCAGCAGTTGAGATTTCAGAGATCACGGTCCTCTGAGGTGGTTCACCTCTAGTAATCAGAACTTGCATCATTTATGTGAGCTTGGTCATGCTGGCCTTCAACTCATCAATTTCCATTCTGACTTCGGCATTATGTTGTTCTTGGTTTTCCATTCTCAATCTGACGTTAGCTCTAGTTCCGTAGTTGTGTTGAGGAAACAGCTTGACGGTGAATAGATAACTGAAGAAGGAGACAGTTGAAATGATTTTTTGTGGCAACTTGGAAGAACACAGACGTATGCTCATGGATGCAAGAGTGCATGGATGCAACAACCACAAACAAGATCACTCAAAGCACACGGGTTCAAAGGTTCGAGTCACCAGCATGGAGTCAAGGTTAAGAACTAACCCCCAATGGTATGTACTAAGGTTATCATCACCTGTAGATCAAGGTTCTAAACAGTGCCCAGAGTCTACGATCGATCTTTCGGATATTACTAGCACGCCAATTACTCGGGAATCAGTAATATTCTCAAGAGAACCTCGTCTGAGTGTAGTATCGTGTATCAACTATTTCAGGTTTACACCCTCATAGTCACCGCACTACGTCCTAATTGGCCAAGATGGGTTAAAGGAAAACTAAGGTCCTCGGCTTCTCAGGCTCCCAGGTCAAAAATAACAATGTTTTCATGATTACTCGATCGAAACACACCATCCTCAAAGGGGCCTCCACTGAGTGGTGGGTTCTCAAGTTCACTTGTTCGGGGTTACCCCCTAGAAGATTCCATGACTATACCACCACCTATCATAAGAGCTCTCAGATCCAGGTATAGGATCTATCTCACCTCTCAAGATCACCCAAACAGAACAACCAATAACAGTCAAATCAAACAGATAAAGCGTAAATAAATCAAAGTAGGCCAAACTCACTAAGAACCAGAGTCCCCAGCAGAGTCGCCACTTTCCTGCAGTGGCAAAATTGTGAGTGTAAGCTATTGATTAACTTGACTCGAAAAGCAAGAGTCGCCACCACACTTTTATTTTATCTAAAAAGGAAAGGAAAAAGAGCGAACAAAACCTACACAAGCTCTAAAACAAGAACAAGTGAACAGAGACTGGGTAAGGGGGTTGGTTATGTTAAGGGAAGGTGTTAGCACCCAAAACGTCTATACTACTCTATAGGGACCCTTTGAAATATCTATGCTTTTTGGTTTGAAAAGGTTTGTTTGAAATGAGATTGAGGAGATGAGAAGAGAAGTATTTTTTGAGATTTTTGTGTTTGGAGAGACTTATCTCCTCGTGCCTACATACCCACAAAGTGCAATATAGGATCAAAACCTCGTAGTTCGTGGTACAAAGAATGAAATTTGTTTGTTTTGGTTGATTTTAAATGAAAAGACAATTCGTCATCTCTAAGTAAATAATTCCGCTTAAGAGATGAATCATGTCTAAACTTGTGAAAAAGTTAAAGGAAAAGTGCACAAGGGCACAAAAGAGTTTGATGAGTTTGGTGTTTTTTAAAGTCATTTTGAAAAAGGTGTTAATATGCTTATGTAGTTTAGCGTTTATTAAGAAATGAAAAGAAAAGAGTAAAATCACTTGACAAAGTCAAGGTTTGATTATGAAAGAGGTGAGAGTTTGAAAATAAGAAGGTTTTGAAAAAGAGAGAAGATTTGAAAATTGAAGAATGGGTGGAGAAGAAGTGACTATCCTAAAGCATAATATAAAATCTAAGGATAAGAAAGATCTAACCACAAATATAGCTATCTTCACTATAAACCAAATAAAAGCACAAGGCTCCAAAGTCTTCAAACCATAATTCCAAAGCAAAGGGGAAAGGTCCAAGTGCTAAGTCCAAGGATCCAAGAATAGCATTGAAGTCCAAGGTCTAGGTGCAAAGCTACATGTCCAATGCAAAGGATAGTAACCATAGTCCAAGATTAGAAGCACAAGTTTTTTAGAGGTTTTGGCCTTTATTAATGTTTTTGGACCAAGAGGATAAAGAGAAAAAGGCATAAACATAAACATGTGTCCAACGGACAAAGGAAAAATTGCGGAAGCATAAACAAGATATGATATGATATAATGACATGAAGCATAAAAAAGTAAAGAGAGATAGGGAGCAAGAAGGAATCATAAAATTATAGGTTAGAAGTTAATGATTAGTAGCCCAAAGGTCCTAGTGCCTTAAGCCTTCAAAATGTAACACCGATTATTCTGTCTCGCATCATGAACTATAATTAATGAACAATGTACTTAGGCCAAGTTTAATGAAGGCTTGTTAGAAGATTTATATAATCAAAGCCTCTACAACTACAAGCTTCATAGATTTTGAACCTAATACAAAAGATCAACCATCCTTGGGCTTACAATCATAAGTTTGGGCCACGAAAGTTCATGTTCCGATTCGGAGATGGACAAATGTAGCGTTATGTTAAGCAATCGCCAAGTGGCTTATAAAGAAGTTACCCTAATCGAGGCCGATCAATAGTGATCTTTTTTCTAATGCAGGCTAGATGAACGATATGTAAATCTACATCCGAAAGCAATACCGTACGAAAAGAAAAAAAAGGTAATGATCTAGTCTTGATCAAGAATTCAACAAAGAAATTCTAAGATCCCTAAGACTTTCATCGATCCAAATAAAAGAGAAATAGATGAAGAGAAAGCCAAATTAAGCCACAAAATTATGTGATCTAAGGCTAAGAACAAAGGGAAAGGAAAGAAAATGGAAAAACAACCAAAATAGTCCCAAAAACAAGCAAAAAACACATTCTGGACACTGGTTAATCGATTAACCATTTCATGTGTAAAAGTGTTAATCGATTAACCAGTGTAAAATTGCAAATCTGGGCGCATAATTCAACTGTTAATCGATTAACCAGTTTGTGCTTGTTTTGGTTAATCGATTAACACTGTAAAAACTACGGCAAATCAATTTGAAAACTGCAAAATCCTTGATCAGTCATTTCTTCAAACACCTCGTGATCAAGGATGAAATTGTGCACGAAAAATCAAGTAAAACAACAGCAAATAACGCCAATGGATCACAATTTGCAAGATCCAAAGATCAAGCAACAAGAATTGTTAAAGGATCACATTGTGAAGGATGTATCAAGAACAACAATGGTGGAAAATGAGATTACCACTCCAAATCTGAAAATTGATTCAAATTGCTCCAAGATCCAAACTCCAAAGCCTTGATCTACAAGAATTGATGAAGAAAACAAGTTTGGATGGAGGTTTAGCTCAAAGTTGAACAAGATTCAATGTGAAAACTTGTTAACTTTCAAAAGAAGAAAAGTGAGCTTTAAGTGAATTTGGTAGTTGGAGAAAATTGAGAGAGTCAAGAAGAATTTTGACAAGGTGAATTTGGCTATCAAAAGCTTGAAGAATGAATGAAATGAGGATTCTATTTATAGAGTTTAGGCTTGGAAATTTTGGTGGTTTGGAATTTGGTTTGGAAATGAGAATTAGGCTTGGAATTTGAATTTGGAGGGAAATTAGCAAAAGAGTGGTTATTAGTGAAGGTGTATGGTGGGAATTAATTGTGATGAGGTAGGAAATTATTTGGAAGTGATCTAGAATATTATCATGATGAAATACTTGAAAATTGGTGCCAAAATGCTGCATAATTTGAATTTGCTGTTTTTAGCCAAAAATTGCACGTGTTAATCGATTAACCCATTTTAGGAAAATTTTGGTTAATCGATTAACACAGAGAAAAATGGCTTTTTTGATTTGCTGTATTGGCTCTGGCTCGATTGTTTTGACTTGTCAAAGAAGGCATGGAAATAAACACATGAACCTTGGAGTCTCTTGAATAATAATCAATTAAATCTCGAAAACTCTTGATCAGATGATTTTGAATTTCTTGCAGATCAACTTTGACTTTGTTTAGACGAAATTCATTCGAGCTGAGGGACTGTTTGATATCCTTGATTCCCTTCCTGAAAAAAGTTAGTGAAGACAAAAACAAACATATTTTTTTATTTTGATTAAAGGTTAGTAAACATAAACAAATAAAGGCAAGTAAGAAACACACAGATGCTCGGTGATCCCTGCAAGGCATAAACCGAAAGATGAGAGGGATAGAGGAAACAAAACATGATCTTGTTTGTTGTATAAGATGAAAATGAGATGTGAATGATATGTGGAATCTTAGGGGTAAAAAATTAGAGTCTTACACCTTGCAATTTTATCAACATGCCGTTCTGCATTGTCGAAATTTTCCTGGTAAGGTCCCCACGATTCTGGGAGAACAGGTGAAGTTTTCTGAAAGTCACTCAGCAGATATGCATGATCTAGATGACTCTTTTGCCACGAGTCTTCCATGTAAGATTTCCAAATGGAAAAATCATCCATGGGATCATATGAGTTATAATCAATACTGTTTTTCATCGGAGTATCTTATTCCAATGAGTTGGTTGGAGGACGACATCCCTCGGGATCCAATCTCCGTAGATCATTCTGACATCTGATTTGAGTATATATCTGGGACTTTGCTTTGGAGAGCAAAATGGCAGGTATGTTTCTTCCTGGGATATGTATCCTTCATCGTTGAAATAGGATTTCCACTCTGCATCTGTATCAGAAGAGTTATTTTCCTCGGTAGTATGAACTTCCTGAGAAATCGGGTGGAGAAAGCCTCCACCGTGGAAGAAATATTGAATGGGACAAAAACTTTCATCTTTGTTTGTAGTCTTGATAACTGATAGAGAAAAACCGAGACCTTTTCTTGTCTTGTTATCAACAGGGATCACAACTTTCCCCCATCCTTTTATGTCACTGCTTTTCATTACTTGGAGAGCATCTTTGTATGAGGAAATCGACGTTCCTTTTTCTTGATGATTTTCATTGCTCATAGAGAGTGCTTGAAATTGAGTTCCAACAACCTCTTCTAGTTCTAAATATGAGAATGATGATAGGTTGCTCACAATTAAAGCTTGTTCTCCGCATACTGTGACCAACTTGTCGTTCTTGACAAACTTTGGATTCTGGTGAAGTGTCGAGGTGACTGCCCCTGCTTCATGTATCCAAGGTCATCCTAATTGTCATACCCCAAATTTTGACCACTAAGATTTTCCATCATTGTGCAAATCATTATCACAATATGGATGAACCATCATACCTCATCAGTCTCCCCAAAAGGACTGAGCATTCACTACAATCAAAATTAGGGTTTCAAGCCCTCTCAGAGTTCTTAGACAAAGGATCAATCAAGGAATGACATGATATTCAACTTATCTAAACCTCTCAAATATCCCCAATGGATCAAGAGGACTCCCACAGCAAGGATCAAGCACAAGGCTGCAACTTCTGAGTGGATTAAGCCTCAAGATCGCCAGTGTCACCAAAATTAGGGTTTGGTCGACCAGGGCCTCCAAATGGAAATTTTCCTCTAGGCATAATCCAATGCTTCAAATCATAACCTATGATGCTCCAAGGGACATCATGAACCCAATCATCAAGTCAATTTAGCCTCAGGGAATGCATTCACTAAAAATCAGGAATTAGGGTTTCTTGACCTAATTCACCCCTAAGTTGACTTTTGGGACAAAACACGAGCCAAGGCCTCAAGACATGATTTGAGGGTCTCTAACACACTACATTGATCCATTTGCAATAATGGATTGATCCAAGAAGCTTGAGCAACAAGTTTCAAGTTCATCAGAACCACAGTTAGGGTTTCGCGGGAAAAGTCAACTGTAGCTTTGACTTTTGACTAGGACATGCTCCCAAACCCTAGGACATGATTCAATACACCCTATAACACCTATGGAACATGTCCATCAAGTTTGATTTAGGTCAAGGGCATGATTTCATAAAGGATCGCACATTTTGGAATTCATCTGACAAAAGTCAACTGTGCACAAAAGTCAAACTTTGACTTTTTGAGATTTTTCACAATTTTGGTTTTTTAACCCTAAAATGATGATAATGTGTGGTTGTAATCATCATTCATCAAGAAAAATCAAGAAAAGTGGGATAACTTGTAAAAGGGGTAACCATAAAAAACTTAGAAATTTTCTAAGTTATGGAACAAAGTGGCTAGGGTACCAAAGCTGGATTTATAGCTAAACCACAAGACCATTTTTCCCCATTCAAAGCTGGATTTGTAGCTCTCATTACCCTCTACAAAAGCTTCAACTACCACTCATTCCCATTCCCCATGGATTTCAAGTTATGGAATAATCAAAATCAAGAAAAGTGAAAATGTCACTTTTTTCCAACACTTAGTGAAATTTTCACTAAGTCAGAATCTGCCTTCACTTTTTTCCAAATGTAGGGACATTTTTCACTTGGATCCAAAAGGTGTCAAAACCAATTATGATCAAACAGTTCTTGTATCATATGAGGGCTTTCCAAAATCGCAAAGAACTCCATCAAACTCCACTTGAGCCATGAGATATGGCAATGGCGATATGCCTTGCTAAAAACTGCCAAGGCTAGGCAGAATTTTGCACTTTTGCTCGATTTGGCAAAATCAGATAATTACAAGCCTTGTCATCACTTTGGACACATCTGAGGATCAAATCTAAAGGGAACAAACACTGATTCAAGCCTCCAAAGTCTTTGGAACAAGAAGTAGCATGCCAAACCTAGAAATCCCTAAAAGAGGGACAAGACTCCAATTTTGGATTAGAGCATTCAATGGAAGCACCAAGGTGGCATGGACTGACACATTTGCAACTGAATTCAGTCAAGATTGGTCCAACAACTAGGGAACCATAGCTCTGTGCCCTAACCTCTAAAGAATGGCTAGAGGAGACTTGGATTCTCATTGATCAACATTGGCCAAACCTCTGATGCAGTTGCCATTCACTATTGATCCCAAAACAAACTTGCTCTACTATAAATAGAGCTCATTTGTGCTCAGTTTGAGTACACCAAAGCACTACAACAGATGCTTTCCTCAAAATCTCTTTCTTTAGGCAAAAATACCTTCTTTAGCAAGGTAACTCTGAGTTTTTGAGTTAGAGAGCATTTCCATCATAGCTCATGATCCAAACACATCCAATATGTCATATCTAAGTTGTCCAAACTCACACAAGTGACCTGTAATCCTTAAATCACAAAGTCACCTCTCAAAACCTCAAAATAGGCTTTTTGGTGCATTTTTCAAGCCATGTTTTGATTCAGTCACTTTCCAAACCAAATAAAACCTCAAACACACTCCAAATATCATCCTTGAACTGTCCTAAATGGTTCCCCCCATCTGGAACACGATTTGAGAGAGTTGCTATTTTGGCCATTTTTGCCCCTTTTGCAAGAAAGAGTTCAAACTTGTTCCTGAGGTTTCCAGCTGATTCCAACCATCCTTAAAGCTTCTAAGAGATCATTTGAGGGTGTCGAAAGCATCAAATCATTTCTGGAATAAGTGGCTTGGCAGATTGCACAGAAAACTCCAAAAGCTCAAAAAGAGGTAAGCATCATAACTTGAACTCTTTGAATCATGCATTGCTTTGAGGTCCACTGATCATGCACATCTTATACATGTTATATATGTTGTGTTTGCATCAATTTATCAGGTAATTCATACCTGTACCAAGATGTAGCACAGAAAATGCAAAATATGGCCTATTTCAAAACCACTATCGGATTTTGAGGAGGGAGCATGATCTGAAAAAAATACCACCACCATTGATTCCTTGTGAAATTCTAGGCCAGATGCATGTAAATTTTGTCCCCAACCATGGAGAAATGAGAAAGTTATGGACCTTCCCATTTCTTGCCAAAACTTGCCTTGCCCTGCCTTGGTCAGGCCTAGAAAACAAGGCAAGCCTTGTATATTTGTTGGTTTGTTTTAATCAACGGATGTATCACCACCCTAGTGGTAAGATGCGTGCCCTATAACCTTCAGGTTGTGGGTTCAAACCCCACCCATGCCATTTTGTGTTTTTTTTTTTTTGCATTTTGCTATTTTTTCAATATTTTCATGTTTTGTTAATTAATTGGAAAATTAATAACTCCTTCAATTTTGATTATTTTTTATTGGTTCTTTTTGCAAAAAAATGCCAAAAATATTGAAATATTTAATTCCACAAAAAAATCAAATTTATATTATGTATTTAATATAATTAGTATTTTTGTGAATAAATTCATTTTTAATTGTTTTTAAACATTTAAAAGTGAATATTTACTTTGAAAATCAAAACTAAATGAGTTCTAAATCATCTTGTTATTAAAACCTCATTTTTCAAACCTTAAACAAAAATCACAAGTGGTTTATTCAAACTTATTTGGTATTTTTATCATTTTATTTGATTTTCTTTAAATACTTACTTTTAAAGGAAGACAAAATTAGGGTTTCTTTGATTTTCACCCACACAAATCATTTTCAAACACGCATGGGCCTCTAATAGAGTGTAAGACCCAATCCCCTTTTAACCAAAATAATTTTGGGCCTCAGATATTGTATAAGCCCCTCTGCGTTAAAAGAATACCTCGGCGCGATCGCCGGTTGAAAAATCAAACTTTTGGGATTACCCTCGTGTTATAAGCCCCCTTTCCTTTTCTTTAAAAACCTTTGGGCCTCTTGAGAAAGTGTAAGACTCATCCCCTTTGTACAGAAAACCTTTCCTGGGCCTCAGTCACTTGTATAAGTCCCTGTACAAAACGACAGTGCGATCACTGATAAAACCATGGGCCTCTCCTTGAGTTGTAAGCCCCAATTTTCCTTTCAAAATAACTTTCTCCTTTAATTTTGTAACATACTGTTATTTTCAATTCCTTTGTTGAACAACTAACAATACAGCATGGAAGCTCTACAACCGAGTAAGTGTTTACCCGCTTTCATTTACCGCTTTCATATGTATATAATTGTACTGTGGGGCTGTTTCACTGTAAGTCTTCTTTCATAAACTCATATCGACTGTGTAATACTAGTATAGATATTTAGAGTTTCCCCAGCAGCTATGTCTAGAACTAGACAATACCTCGTCTCCTTACATCCGACGTTCTTCCGGATACTTCAACATAACTTAAACCATTTTCTTTTACAACAATTTTAGATAACTAGATCTAAGAAATCTCCCCCTGAATAGTTCATATCAGAAGGCCAATGTTCCAAGTGAAACCCCTTCTAGAACTGTTCAACAGCCTCCTCTTGGGCTTAGTGCAAGGACCCACAGGCTTCCTAAAAGCATCCCCGCCTCCTCTTGGGCGTTGTACAAGGACCCGTCGGCTTCTTAGAAGTTTTCACAGCCTCCTCTTAGGCTTCGTATAATGATTCTTCCTCTGGGAAGATAGCCTCCTCTTGGGCTTCGTACAAATTGTCCCTCGGCTTTTTAAAAGTTTTTCTCTCCTCCTCTTAGGCTTCGTACAAATTTTCCTGACGACCTCTTAAAGGTATAGGAACAGAAATTACTCATCTTAATAGAACAGTCTTTCAAAGAGTCTAAATCTTTCTATCGCCCACGTACCGTCTCTTAATTTCTCTTAAGCATAATACAAAAGATAAAACCCGTAGACTTGGACAGTCTCAATACCCTTTGGATTTCCCAGGAGATAACCCTGATCCTCTGATCAAATCCATGAGTACAACATTACCCATATAAGAACTAATTTTCTCTTTTATCCAACACCCTAGCCTCCTCTTGGGCTTTGTACAATGATCCTCCCCAGCAGTGCTAACCTTTTCACACTCTCTTGTTGAGTATAAAAGACCCTCTTGTTGGGTCACAAACCTTTTTGCCTCCGTCTCGGGCTTCGTACGAGACACCAAATCACTTTCTTGTTGAGTATAAAAGACTCTCCTGTTGAGTCAAACAACTTTTAGCTTCTGTCTTGGGCTTCGTGCAAGACACACAAAAAGACTCTCTTGGGCTTCTGTCTTAGCCTCAATCTTGGGCTTTGTACAAGACAGAATGAACATTTTCCCCGGAAAAGTCAGCCTTATAGCCTCCTCTTAGGCTTTGTATAAGGAAACCCCGTTTGAGACAATCAACCTTTTAGCATCAAAATTTGTGCCTTGCTCACAGTTTACAAACATCAACAACTCCTTTCCCATCTAATTGCTGTAAGCGGCAAGCCTCTGGATTATTTACATCCACGCCACTATCCCTCTTTTAGCATGAGAAATTCCTAAGGAAAGATGGAATTACTCTAAACTCAGTTAAAGTCTTCTCCTTCAGGTTAAAAAACCCCTATAAAGGAAATTATGGCATTACGGGATTCACATATCCCAGTTAAAGTAATTCTCCTTTATAATCAGTCACCCAACTGTTGTGACAAACAGACCCCTTTAGAGACGACAAATTCTCTCTAAAGTTAAAACCCTTCAGCTTCACATCTTAGGCTTTAAACAAGATACAAATAGACTCTTTAGCTTCATATCTTGGGCTTTGAATAAGATACAAACAGATCACCTTCAGCTTCACATCTTAGGCTTCGAACAAGATACTAATTACTTTTAGCTTCACGTCTTGGGCTTTGAACAAAACACCAAAACACCATTTACTCCTATATAGGAGGAACTACGATCGCTCTGATTTCCCTATCCCGGGAATACGTAGGCATAAGATTGAAAAAGAATCTTAGCGGGCACACTAATCCAAAAAACCAAAGTCCCCTACCTTCATCCAATCTGGTGCAGTATCCTGACAAATTCCCCATGAACAATCCCGGTATTTCGTTCTAAGAAAAAAAATAAGCAGAGAGAGGCCCCACGTCCACATAGCATCTGTAAACCAACATTTTTTACTGTTTAACCTCAGTTTGCAAGCAGGGTTAGTTGGAGACATCTATTTCCATTCCTTCATCAACTTTAATAGGATAAAAAATGAATTGACCTGTAGTCCCCCAAGAGCGACAGTGCTTAAGAACCACGTCCAAAATCGCTCGCTACACTAATAAACAGCTGTACCCCGCTCGAATGTCCATGACCTGAAAAGTGACACGGAAAGTGTAGGGAGCAATGGTTATGGGAAGGTTAATTTCGCCGATAACTTTTTTCCTAGACCCGTCAAAAGCTTTGACTATGATCTCACTGCCTCTCATTGAAGTACCTTGAAAAGATAACCGTACTAGAGTTGACCTAGGCATGACATTCAAGGATGATCCTGTTGTAACGTGCGATTTTTGTCGGTGACGCGACAACCTTATCGCGAAGGGTCTTCTCCTCATAATGAGGAGAAGTGGGGTGCTACTTTCTGATTTCTTATTTATCCCATAAAGCTGGAAGGGAAAGGGAAGCTATCTAAAACTAACCTTGCACGCGAATGTTTAACTGAACAAACGCTTAAAGAGATTAGGGGGTCCGGGGTCAGGTTATACAATGGGGAGTTGTCAATTTCTGATCCTATATGTGGTTATCCACAGGTTATTAGTTTTAGGTTCTGCTTTGTACTTGATGGTGTGTATCTGTTGATGGGTTGGGGAAAGTTTGGGAATGTTTGAGAAAGAGGGAGTCTTTGATGATTTTGGTGAGGTATTGGACCTCAGTTTTAATTGGTAGGTGTGAAGGTACTGGACCTAAAATTTTTGGTTGGTGTGCTCGCTAAGATTTCACAATCTTATGCCTACGTATTCCCGTTAAAGATAACAGGGAAATCAGAGCAATCGTAGTTCCTCCTATTCTATGGGAGGAAAAAGAAGATGTTTTGGTGTCTTGTTCAATGCCCAAGATTGAAGCTAAAAAAATATATTTGTGTCTTGTTCAAAGCGCAAAATTGAAGCTAAAGGAGTATTTGTGTCTTTTTCAAAGCCCAAGATTGAAGCTAAAAGGTTTGACTGATAGAGAATTTGTCATCTCTAAAGGAGATATCTCGTCTGTTTATCACAACTGTTGGGTGACTGATTATAAAGGAGTGTTACTTTAACTGGGATATGAGAATCCAGCAATGCCATAGTTTCCTTTATAGGGGGTTTTTCCTGAAGGAGAAAACTTTAACTCAGTGTTGAGCAATGCCGTTTTTCCTTAGGAATCTTTCATGCTAAGAGAGGGACAGTGGCGTGGATGTAAATAATCCAGAGGCTTGCCACTTACAGCAATTAGATGAAAGAGAGGATTTACCAAGATAAAAGATGGACGACAACTTGGATATTTTGAATCAACAAGTGTGCCACTTATAGCGGTTATCTGGGATTAGGGTTTGTTTTGAATGTCTATTTTGATGTGTGGTATACAGAGAAATGACTTCCTACAGAGAGATTTTTTATTTCCTCTGAGGGGGTGTTGATTTTTGTATGCCTTGATTAAAGCCCAAGGTTGAAGCTAAGAGATTGATTGACTCCACTGGGGAAGTCTTTATACAAAGCCTAAGAGGAGGATGGAAAAGACTGACTCAACAAGAGAGTGCTTATATATGTCCTGTACAAAGCCCAAGATTGAGGCTAAAAGAGACTGACTCTTTTGGGGATATCATTATACAAAGCCTAAGAGGAGGCTAAAAGCTTGACTTTTCCAGAGAAAATATTTTGTCTGTCTTATACAAAGCCCAAGATTGAGGCTAAAAAAGGGATTTCGACTCCGCCGGGGAGGGTTTGTATACAAAGCCCAAGATTGAGGCTGAAAAGAAGACTGACTCGATGGGAAAGAAATATTTATCTGTCTTGTACAAAGCCCAAGATTGAGGCTGAAAATAAGACTGTACTGACTCGGTAGAGGATATTTTAAGTGTCTTGTACAAAGCCCAAGATTGAGGCTGAAATGAGCTTGACTCTTTTGGAGAGTATTATCTGTCTTGTACAAAGCCCAAGATTGAGGCTGAAAGAGGATTAACCCTGCTTAGGAAATTTATATAGTCTCTTGTATAAAGCCCAAGATTGAGGCTGACCAAGCTGGAGAAATCATTATACACAGCCTAAGAGGAGGATGACTTCTGCTAGGGGAAATCATTATACCAAGCCTAAGAGGAGGCTAAAAAAGATTAACTCAACAAGAGAGTGTTGAATGGTGATTGACTCAACAAGAGAGTCTGAAAGGGTGATTGACTCAACAAGAGCGTCTGAAAAGGTTAGCTCACCCGGGGGAAATCATTGTACAAAGCCCAAGAGGAGGCTGACTGTGCTGAGAAAAGGAATGATCATTATACAAAGCCTAATAGGAGGCTATCTTTGCTAGGTAAGAACAAAGAAAGAAATCATTATACAAAGCCTAAGAGGAGGCTGTCTTCTGCTGAGGATTACTGAGATCCAGAGGCAGGTCCAAATGGGGAATAAACTCTTGCTGAGGATTACAGAAGAGTTGAGGTATCAGATACCTTAAGGTTCTGATTTAGGATAGTGTTATACTGATGACCCTGGCTAGGGAATTTTAGGAGAAAGACTGGGTTTTAGAACCCATGGGTTTTAACTCTGCTGGGGATTTATTAAAATGACCAGGGTTTCTCCTATGTCTGTAGGGAACTTGAGAATGTCTTTGAGATCCAAAAGGAGATTGGACTGTCCAAGTCTACTAGTATGGAAGAATTTATCTTTGTATGATTCCCAAGAGGAGGCAAGTGTTTTAAGGGATGAGAATCAACCCTAAAATTGGTCTGATATTTGACTCTGGAAAGACTACTCTAGCAAAGGATGACTAAGTTCTATCCTATACCTTTAAGAGGTCTTCAGGGTCCTTGTATTAAGCCCAAGAGAATGCATGAGAACTTCTAAGAAGCCGGAGGGTCCTTGTACAAAGCCCAAGAGGAGGCGGGGATGCTTTTAGGAAGCCTGTGGGTCCAAACTTAAGAAGAGTTCAAGAAAAGTTTCACCGAGAATAATCTTTTCGTTAATGAATAATTCTAGGGTTTGAAGAAATTCAAGAGAGGTTTCACTGGGAATTAATCCTCTTTGGGGAATGAATTTCTTTGACAATTTCTAATAATGATAGTCTGAGAAAAGTTTCACCGGGAATAATGCCTTTCTCTTTGTTCTATATTGTTTAAGCCCAAGAGAAGGCAAGACTGTATCTGGAAATCCTATGGGGATCTAGTTTTGACTGAATTAAAGAGTGACCAATTGGCTTTACCTAGTTCTAGACCTAGTTGCCGGGGAAAACTCTAAGTAAATATACAAGTATATATACAGTTGATATATGACAAGTATTTAAAAGGATATGAAATAAGGACTTACAGGTGAGCAAGCTTCCAGCAATACAGTTATATATATATATATATATATATATATATATATATATATATATATATATATATATATATATATATATATATATATATATATATATATATATAAGCATGTAAAGAAAGCTGATAAAAACTTACAGGTGAGCAAGCTTCCATAGCTGTATTGTTAGTTGTTCAAGAAATTATAGAAAGTTTTTATAACAACTGTATATTTGAACCTATATCAAAAGGGAAGTTGTTTTTGAAAAGATTGGGGCTTATACTCAAGGAGAGGCCCAGATATAACAGGGATCGCATCGTTGTTCTGAAAATTGTACTGGGGCTTATACAATGACTGAGGCTCAAAGAGGTTTTTTGTAGAGAGGGATGGGTCTTACAACTCAAGGAGAGGCCCAAAGGTTTGAAAAAGAGAAGAAATAGGACTTACAACACAAGGGTAGGCCCAGATGAAAATGTTTTGAAATGACGATCGTGCCAAGATTTTTGAAATCACAGTGGGTCTTATACAGTTACTGAGGCCCAAAAAATGTTTATGTACAAAAGGGGTTGGGTCTTACACTCTATTAGAGGCCTAAAGGTTGTTTGGAAAAAGATTTGTTAGGGTGATAGTGATCAAAACCCTAATTTTGGTTTTTAAATGTATTTTAATTGAATAACAATTCAATTAAAATAACCAAATATGTAAAAAAAAAAAAGGTTATGATCTTGGATTTATATTTGGAAAATCATGTTTCATTCATAGGATGATTTAAAAATCATTTGAATTTTGCAAAACCAAGAGAAAGAAATATTTTTAATGTTTAAAAACAAATAAAAATATAATTCTTTACAAAAATACCAAATATATGAAATAAATAATATTTTTGTGAAATTTTCATGGAATAAAATATTTTAATGTTTTTGTGAATTTTCAAAAAAATAATCAATAAAAAATAATTAAAATTAAGAGAGAAATTAATTTTTGAATTAATTAACAAAAACATGAAAATATGGAAAAAAAATAGCAAAAACAAAGAAAAATGGCAAAATGGTTTGGGTGTGGTTTAAACCCACGACCATCAAGCCAAACACACATGCGCGCTACCACTGGGGTAGTGATACATCCGTGTATCAAAACCACCCCATTAATTCAGAAGGCATGCCTTGTTTCTAGGCCTAGGCAAGGCAAGGCAAGGCAAGGCAGGCTTTTTGGCAATTTACGTGAAGCCTCTAACTTTCTCATTTCTCCATGGATTGGGACAAAATTTAGCTGCATCTGACCTAGAATTTCATGAGGAATCCAATGGTACCCTTGGAATTTTCAGAAAACGTTTCCTCCTCAAAATCCTATAGTGGTTTTGAAATAGGCCTATTTTGGCATGTTCTATGTTATCTCATGGTACTGGCAAGAATTACATGGCAAATTGGTTCAAACACAACATATACAACATGTATCAGATGTTTATGATCAATGGACGTCAAAGGAATGCATAATTCAAAGAGTTCAAGTTGTCATGCACTTACCTCTTGGAGCTTTTTGTGCTATCTGCCAAGTTCCTTGTGCCAGAAGTAATTTGATGCTTTGGACACTCTCAATTGATCCCTTAGAAGCTTTTAGAATGATTAGAACCAGTTGGAATCCTCAGGAACAAGTTGTGGCAACTCTCTCAAATGGTGTTCCAGATGAGGGGAACCATTTGGGACAGCTTGAGGATGATATTTGGAGTGTGTTTGAGGCTTTGTTTGGTTTTGGAAGTGACTGAATCAAGACATGGCTTGAAAAATGCAGAAAAGTCCAATTTTGATGTTTTGGAAGTGGACTTTGTGATTTTGGTGTTTCAGGTCACAAGTGAGTGTTTGAACAGCTTAGATACCACATATTAGAGGTGTTTGGATCATGAGCTGTGGTGGAATTGCTCTCTAACTTAAAAACTCAGAGATACCTAACTAAAGAAGGCATTTTGGCCTAAAGAAGGAGATTTTGAAGAAAGCAAGTGTTGTAGTGCTTTGGCGTACTCAAACTGAGCACAAATGAGCTCTATTTATAGTAGATCAAGTTTTTTTTTGCAAGCAATAGTGAACGGCAACTGCAGCAGGCCTTTGGCCAATGTTGAGCAAAAGGAATCTCAAGTCTCCTCTAGCCATTAACTTGAGGTTAGGGCACATGCCTATGGTCCTATGATTCAGTGCTGATCCTTGGCTCATTCAGTTAGGAATGTGTCAGTCCATGCCACCTTGGTGTATCCATTAAATTCATTGAAACAAAATTGGAGTCTTGGCACCTTTTTAGCCTTTTTAGGTTTGTTAGGGCTAATGTAGATTCTTGGACTTTGGAGGCTTAGGGATCAGATCATTCTCCTTTTGTTTTATCCTCAGATATGTCCAAAATGATGACAAGGCTTGGAGTTGTTTAAATTCCCAAATTGAGCAAAACAACAAAATCTGCCAAAATCTGCCTTGCCTAGGACAATTGGAAATGGTGATTTTGAGGGATTCATATCTCCCTGCTCAGGTTGAGTTATGGGAGGCTATTGTGCTTTTTAGAAAGCCCTCATATGATACAAAACATGTGTGATCATAGTTTGTTTTGAAACTATTTGGATCTAACTGAAAAAACCTCATGAACATTGATGTTCAAGGGTTGTAACTTAGGCAGATTTTCACTAAGTGTTGGAAAAAGTGTTATTTTCATGTTTTTGTCATTTTGATCACTCCATAACTTAAAATCCATAAAGAATTAGAGTCTGAGGTAGTTGAAGCTTTTGTAGAGTGTAGCAAGACCTACAAATCCAGCTTTGGATCACCCAAAATGGTTTCTTGGATCTCAAGTTATGGTCCTTGGAAGTTGGTACCAAAACCACTTTTATTCCATAGCTTAGAAAAAATTTGGTTTCTCAAGGTTGCCCCTTTTGAAAGAACCCTCACTTTTCTTGATTTTTCTTGATGGATGATGATCAATATCATACATTAACATTATTTTTTACTTAAGGGAACCATATTTGTGGAAAATCCAAAAAAGTCAAACTTGATTTTGTGCACAGTTGACTTTTTATCGGATGAAATCCAAACTGTGTGATCCTTTATGAAATCAAGTCCTTGACCTAAATCAAACCTAATGGATGGATTCCATAGGTGTTATAGGGTGTATTGAATCATGTCCCATGGTTTGGGAGCATGTCTTGGTCAAAAGTCAAAGGTACAGTTGACTTTTTCCTTCAAACCCTAATTGTGGTCCTGATGAAATTGAAACTTGTGAATCAAGTTTCTTGGGTCAATCCATTGTTGTAAAGGGATCAATGTGGCATTTTTTAGGCCTTCAAATCATGTCTTGAGGTCTTGGCTCATGTTTGTCCCAAAAGTCAACTTAGGGGTGAATTAGGTCAAGAAACCCTAATTCCTGATTTTTGGTAAATGAATCCCCTGAGGTCAAATTGACTTGATGATTGGGTCCATGAGGTCCCTTGGAGTATCTTAGGTGATGCTTTGAAGCATTGGCTCATGCCCAGATGAAAATTTCCATCTGGAGGCCTTAGTCGACCAAAACCCTAATTTGGTGACACTGGCGATCTTGAGGCTTGATCCACTTGGAATGTTGCAACTTTGTGTTTGATTCTTGATTTAGGAGTCCTCTTGATCCTTTATAGGTGTTTGAGAGGTTAGAAAAGTTGAAGACCATGTCATTTCTTGATTGATCCTTTGTCTAAGTGCCCTGAGAGGGCTTGAAACCCTAATTCTAGGTTGTAGTGAAAGCTCAACAACCTTTGAGGAGATTGATGCGGCATGAAGGTACATCCATATTGTGATGATGACTTGCACAATGATGAGAAATCTTGGTGGTCAAAATTTGGGGTATGACACCTGTGTCTACCAGTACGTTGGCTAAAGCATCGTCCTGGCAATTGACTGTGATATTGAGTGCCATGTTATGATTCTTGCCCTTCTCTGGAAGTTCTTCATCACTGAAACCTAAATTGTTGCAGGAAGTGATGTTGGAAATAATGTTGTCAAACTGACCCACTGTCACATCTTGTTCTACAAAGGACTGTTCTAAGACTTTTTGTAGAGCCTCCCTGTGAGCTTCTAAACTAAGCAGGAGAGATAATACGGATATCCGAGAAGGAGTTTGTTATAATTGATTTATAATGTTGTACTCACTTCTCTGGATGAGTTTTAACATTTCATCATTATTTTTCACAGGCTTCGTGTTGCCGGATTGACCAGTTTGTTGATTAGGAACTTCATCTTGAGGTTCCTTTTCTTTTGTGAGTTCTCCAACTCCTCTGTTGAAGATTCGACCACTTCGGGTGACCCGACTGATATCAGCGATGTTGACAACAGATAGCTGTGGAATTTCTTTTCCATCTTCTATTATGGTCGCGTCGTACTTGTACGGAATAACTTTCTCTGACTCATATGGCACCGGGCCTGGCTGCTAGATAACGAAAGGGGTCATTTGGGCCTTTCGACTGTCAAAAATAGCCTCAATTAGTTCTAGTCCTGGATTGCTGGAAAATCTTCCACCGTTGAAAGGGATTCCTGAGCGCTTTAGCTCTTTGAGCATCGGGATAATGGTGAAAATATCTTCATTAATTCCATAATTAACAGGCTCTCTTTCATTGAATACTATGATGGTTATTTTGTCTAATAATTCTTGAATCTCATTTTGGACAAGGAGACAACCATGTCGGCTCTTGCGACATTTGTTGCAAGCCGAATGATTGTGGTGATTTGGACCAAAATAATCAAGTCCGCACATGCATTTGTGAAATTTGACCACTGATGTTTCAATGCTTTTAACGTCATAAACTGCGTATTGTCCTGGGCAACCTTGTACCATATTGATTGATAGAGAGTATAGGTATAGTTGGGTTTCCCCGTGGTCCACTTGATTTTGGAGAGCTGCTCGTACTATGTAGCATCCTTGGTTGTTTTCTGAACATATTTGACAACGTTCATAATTATGAGGCGGCACCAGGCCGTATCCACTCTGTATGCAATGCATGTTTACTAAATCTATTTCTATCAAGCGGATGTCACAGCTTTGGTGTCTACCCAGATTTCCATTGGTTATGCTAATTTGATGCGTGTTTTCATCCTAATAGACTGGAAGCCACCAGTGGTCCAACAAATGTTGGAGGGTTCTTTGAACAAGCGCACAACCTTGATCGTTTGCAGAGCAATCTTTGCAGTCTGGATAATTATGTGGTGACAAATATCCGAGTTTGGCTTGCTTGGCATGTAATTCCACCAAGCTGGTATTTAATAAGCGAATGTCGAAAATCTGAACCATATTGACCTGGTGATTACCACCTCCATGGTAGTCTTGGATCCATCCAAGATCCATTTGATGCTGATGTGCCTCTTGTACAAAAGAACATCCCTGATTGTCTTTTGAGCTAATTGGGTAAGCATTGTAGTCGTGTAGCGGCAAATTGTGATACTGACTTTGTCTTGAGTTCATTGCTACTAGATTGATATTCATTGCTCGGATATCATGATTTTGAACAATGTCCGGATGTTGATATGCCATATTTATTACATGAATCCGGTGATTTTGGATCTATCCTAGATCCATCTACTCTTGAAGAGCTGTTTGTACAATGATGTACCCTTGATTGTTCTTGGAACAACGTCGTACTGGTGATAGTTGTAGGATGGTACAGGCCATACTCGCTTTGCTTGCAATGCATTTTTACTAGATTTATTCCCATTAGGCGTATATCGTGGATTTGATAACTGCCGTTGGGTTCTCCTTCTATCAAGTTTACTGAAGCTTTTTCATGTTGCGGCAACGTGTTCGTTTGAACATTCAGATTCGTATCTTTGAAAGATAAAACTATGTTTCTGACGAGATTTTGTACATCATATTTGAAACTAATATAACTCTCAATGTTATACCCCGGTCCTCTTTGATGATAAGGGCAAGATTGATTGGCCTTGAACCAATAAGGCGGATTGTCCAGTATTGTGAGAGGAGTTCTGGTTTGAACGTGCCCCTTGGCTAGAAAAAGTGGGAATAGTTCTGCATATAACATTGGTATAGGGTCAAACCCTGTTGGTCATAGAAAATGATTGTTGTCATTGTATTGCAGGCGAGCTTGCTGAAGAGGCTGTTGTTGCCTTTGCTGATACGGTTATTGATTTGACTGTTGCTGAGAAACTTGTGGTTGATACGCCGGGATAGGCGCGGGACTGACAAAAGGAGATACTGTCGCTACCTGTCGAGGTTGGTACCTTTGCCTTTCCTTACCTTGCGAGATATTACTTATATCATGTTCTTTCTTCTTTTGGAATGCACTCCCGTATCTCTTAGTACTGCTAGATGGTTCTGAGTCCTTAACCAACCGACCTTCTCTGACTGTTTCCTCAAGGCGTACCCCCATGTTTACCATCTCGGTAAAATCACTGGGTGCACTGGCGACCATTCGGTCATAATAAAATGAGCTTAATGTCTTCAAAAAGATTTTCGTCATTTCTTTCTCCTCAAGAGGAGGTGTAATTTGGGCGGCGATTTCACGCCATCTTAGAGCGTACTCCTTGAAGGTCTCTTTCTCCCTTTGGGACATGGCTCTGAGTTGATCTCTGCCGGGTGCCATATCCAAATTGTACTTGTAATTTTGAACAAAGGCTGCCCCAAGATCTTTGAAAGTACTGGTCTTGGTACGGTTTAAACCCATGTACCACTTGAGCGCGACACAGGTTAAGTTGTCTTGAAAGTAATGGATTAGCAGTTGTTGATTTTCTGTCTAGGTGGACATCTTTCGAGCGTACATTACCAAATGACTTTGTGGGTAAGAGTTGCCTTTGTATTTCTCAAAGTCGGGCACCTTAAACTTGTGCGATATTTTTACGTTTGGGACCAAACAGAGGTCAGCGACATCTTTGTCAAACAAGTCCTGTCCGCGAATGGAATGCAATTCTTTTTGCATTTCCAATAACCGTTCTTGGAATTCATTCATTCTTTCGTATACTTCTTCATCCTTGCCATGGGTGGTATGAAGGATCTGTTCTTCTGGGATAGTATGTATCACAGGTTGTGGTATAGACATTATTGCAGTAACTCTTGGCGCTTCAGAGACTTGAAGTTTGTAACCTTTAGGTATAGGAGTCTCTGTCGTAGCCCTTGCATCTTCGTTCACCTGAAGTTTGTAACCTTCAGGTTTGGAGGTTCTGGCTGTGGCTCTTAGGTCTTCAGTGACTGGTGGGATATAAGCTTCAGGTATGAAATTGAAAGGCATGCCCCAGGGAAAACCTTTAGGCATGTTGTACTGTGGAAGATTGACGGGTATCTCAAATGCTGGTGTAGACACAATTTTTGAGATCGCAGTCCTTTGCGGTGGTTGATCCTGAGCTGCTGCCAGAGATTCAATCATGCTGTTGAGTCTTTCCAGACTTTCCTTTAGAGTGTTTACTTCCTCTCTTAGCTATCTGTTTTCCTCTTCAAGATCGTCCATTTTCTTTTGGAGATTGGCCCGAGTATTGTACGAATGAGACAGTTTGACTCAAAAGTGCGACACATGTGTGAGAATTTGTGAAAAATATGTGTAATGCAAGAATGATGAATGATATGCAAGGAATGAGAATGATCCTTTTATTTTTCAAAATAACTTTTAACAATTATATTGCAAATATCAAACAGCGGTGGAAACCTTTTATTGAATTTAGAGGATTACAATATCTTACAAGGAAAAGTACATTATTTCACAAAGTACAAGAAGGAAAACTAGGTTTATGAATCCTAAGGAACCTCCGACAAAGATCCAGATGCTGGCTGCTGGTTCACTTTCCTCTTCTTTGACCAGGTTTCCTCAACTGTCGTTGGGTCAATGATCTTTTTCCATGTGAATGGAGAGAGTAAACTTTTCTGTTCCTCTTGACTTTCCACAACATGTTGCTCTAGTATTTCAATCAGAGCATCCTTCTCCTTTAGTAACTCTTGCATCTTGGTGCATTCCAAGCTAATAGTCTAGTATTTGTTCTTCCAAGAGTTCTTTTCACGTTGAGTTTTGTTAAAAGTGACCTGCAGTTTCTCGGTGTCACTCATGAAATAGAGGACAGATTCTTTTAAGGGAAACACTTCTTGGCGAGGGTACGACATCCTTAACTTGATGGCCCTAGTTTGTACCCATTGGAGATAAAGCTCTGCAGAGATGCAGTTTGGTTTTCCCAAAGATTTTTTTCCTTTCTTGTGAACATGATGCCAGGCATGCATAATTTCTTCTTTGAATGCTCTGTCATTTTCTCCTTCTTTGAAGAAAAGACCTTCCAGGTGAACATTGTAAGGTACATTCTTCATCGGGTATCCAAGCTGCCGATGGGCTAAAATTGGGTGATAGTTGATCCCCCCTTGGTACCAATGAGGGGTACATTGGGGAAATTTCCACATTTATCAATGATCTTTATTCCATCATAGACTCGGTTGTACCAATCTATGTCGGAGTGGGTTAGAGACATAATCTTCTGCGACCATCGCATACTACTTTTGGGATCCCAAAAAGCAGAAGATTTGGGTAGGTGGGAAGTAAACCATCTGTAGAGTATTGGCACACAGCAGGTAATCATCCATTTGCTATACAAGTTCCTTAAATGTACTGAGTGGTAAGCATCTGCCAACAAAGTTGGGACTGGGTTCCCAATTAAGAAAATCTTGATAGTGTTTATGTCGACGAAATTGTTGATGTTAGGGAAAAGGAATAGTCCATAAGTGAGTAAAACAAAGTTATCCTCAAAAGCGACTATGTTTCTTATGCTGAAAAAGTATAAGGCTTTCTCCAATAAAAACCTAGCTGGTAAACCTTGTATTCCTCCTTTGGTGGTCAAGTGAGCTTTGATATCGGATACTTCCAGAGAGGTGACCCTTGCAATGACCTGATCCTTAGGAATTTTTTCCAGTCCAGAGAACGGATCCTGGTTACTGATAGGTAAATTAATCAGATGAGAGTATTCTTCCAATGTTAGTGTGAGCTGATAGTCGGGAAATGTGAAGCAATGGTACACCGGATCATAAAACTGAACTAATGTAGCTAGGACTCCTTCCACCATGTTGACTTTTAAGAGATAAACAAGTCCTTCGTACTTAGCTCTGAAAGCTTCCGGGTTAGTAATCAACCTTCTTATTTTTATCAGGTCCTCAAGTCTTGGACTTTTGAAAGTGTACTTCTGGGTTTTTCTTCTACCGAAATCCATAATGCGGTTTCTGATATTTGCAACATCCTCTTAGTTCTTTTGAAAAATTTTAAAAGAAGAGATTTTTTTTATGAATGCAGCAAACACAAGTATATGAAAACATGGGTTTAAGGGTTCATCGAGTGTGGATGGAGCCATGGATCTACCCAATCCCCCAAAAGAGTATGTGCTAAGGGTTTCGTTTTTGTACCTATAGAGCGGGTTCTAACAAGGTACTCAAAATTATTGACCCCTCTTTAAAATATTACCAACAAACCGATTGACTCATGGAAGCTGTAATATCCTTTAGATGAATCTCATTTAAGTGTAGTATCGTGTGTCAACTATTCTCGATAGTCACCACACTACATCCTAAACAAATGTTTAAGTTTGAATATTTACTAATCCTCATCTTCGTGGGTGCCCAGTGGAAAAAGTAATGTTTTCACGACTTGCTCGTTCAACATCAGTAATTCCAAAAGGGTACCTCCACTGATTTGGTGGACTTTCAAGTTAGCTTGGTCGGAATTCACTCCCTATAAGCCTTCTTGAATCTGCCACCTCCTATCTTAAAACATGCTCTCAAGCCCACTGAGGAGTTTTTGACTCACCACATTTGCATTAATCACATTCCTATATAACGGTAATTTAAACAAGTATGGTAGATAAGCAGATAGTATGAGAGAAAATAGTAATGACATTAAATGATAAAGTAAATAAAACAGCAAAAAGTATACAATATAAGGATTAACCCTCTTAGGGGATGGGAAAAGTCCCCAGCAGAGTCGCCATTTTTCTGTAGCTCAGTTTTTGTGATGCGACCACTACCGCTTTTGGTGCTACTTTCTGATTTCTGTATTTATCCTATGAAGCTTAAAAGGAAGGGGAAGATCTCTCAAGCTAACCCTGCGCGCAAGTGTTTTCCCTTATAAATGCGAAGAGATCTGAAATCGGGGATTGGTTATACAAAGCGAAGCTGTTAACACCCAGTGTATCTATAGAAATCTATAGGAGCCTTTTATTTGCATATGTTCTACTGTTGTTTTGCTTAGTTGTTTGAATTCTTTTACTGTTAAATAGTGAAAGTTTCTATCTTATGAAGGCTGAGGGATTGATTTTTGTTGTTTTGGGTTTTCTATTGTTTTTGGGAAGGTACTGGACCTAAAGTTTTTGATTAATGTGCTCGCTAAGATTTTGCAATCTTATGCCTACGTATTCCTGTAAAGAGATTCAGGGAAATCAGAGCAATCGTAATTCCTCCTATTCTATGGAAGGAGGAAAAAAGTTTGGTATCTTGTTTAAAGCCCAAGATTGAAGCTAAAGTTTATGAGTGTCTTGTTCAAAGCCCAAGATTGAAGCTAAAGTTTGACTGAGAGAGAATTTGTCATCTCTAAAGGGAGATATCTCACCTATTCATCACAAACATTGAGTAATTGGTTATAAGGGAAGTTGCTTTAACTGAGATACATAGAATCCGGTAATTCCACATCTTTCTTTATAACTCTCTGTATGCTAAGAGAGGGACATTGACATGGATGTATATAATCCAGAGGCTTGCCACTTACATCACTTAGATGAAAAAGAAATTTTAACCAGGATAAAGGAGGGACTCCAGCTTAGATTTTGAATCAACAAGTGTGCCACTTACAGCAATTTATCTGGGAAAAGGTTTTTTGGTTGCCTGTTTTGAGATGTGATGCACATAAGGGATATCTTCCTACAGAGAGGGCACACTACTACAAAACGCTAAAACAATAACTCCAGGCTTACAACGCATCCTTTTATGCCGTTGTAATAGGTTAAAAATTTCGCGGCCATTTAAAAGCTGAGTCATTTAATGACGGTTGAATGAAACCACCGTAGTAATAAATAAAATGTATTTCTTTCATAAGACGCCCTAATCGAACAATTGAGCCAGAGACGCCCTAACCTTTACCCTCTTCGTATCCATTCATTTGGAGCTCAAATATTGCTCAAATAAGGTACTCTTCAACATCTTCATTCCTTTTTTCTTGGTTTATGCTCAAATATTGACCGTCTTCATTCATTTGCTTCTTCAACTTCGAAGTAAGGTTCTCTTCAACATCTTCATTCTTTTTTTCTTGGTTTATGCTTAAATATTGACCTTCTTCATCATTCATTTGCTTCTTCAGCTTCGAAGTAAGGTTCTCTTCAACATCTTCATTCCTTCTTTCTTTGTTCATATTGTATATGCTCAAGTCAGAATGAGATGTTTCATATGCTTTACGTTTAGTATTAGAGTACATCTTCATTGATTTTTTCTTTGTTCATATTGTATATGCATATGCTTGAGTTTTTGGATTATATTTTGGTGTGTCATTCACATTATTATACATGTATAAATTTTAGAAGTTGTAATGGATCGTAGTTGGATGGAAGCCAATAGATTAGATCCGGTTTATGAGAACGAAGTTTGTGAATTCCTTGAATATGCTGATAAACATCTTCCCAGCAATGATGGTATATTTTATTGTCCTTGTGTTGTTTACGCTAATATCAAAAAGGGTACAAAGAAAGAAATACACAATCACCTTTGTTGTGATGGTATATGTCAAAATTATATAATATGGGCGTGACATGGTGACGTGGATAATGAGGAAAGTCGGGCGTCACAAAGTCAAAGAGAGGAGGAAGATGAATATATGGAAGATCACCTAGAGGATATGTTCCGTGATATTGGGGAATCTTCTTTTATGAGGCCAAGAAGATATTGTGTCCACTGGGTCTAGAGTATATCAAGATACATGCTTGCCCTAATGATTGCATATTATTCCGGAAAGAGTATGAAGAGTTGTTTCAATGTCCGAAATGTGGTGTGTCGCGTTACAAGCAGAAGGCTAGCAATGGTGATGACAATGATCACTATGACAATGTTAGTAGGAAGCATCCTCCTGCTAAAGTGTTATGGTACTTGCCAATTCTTTCACGATTAAAGAGACTTTTTGCTAATTCGAATGACGCAAAGAATCTTAGATGGCATGCAGATGAAAGGATTCGTGATGGAAACATTCGCCATGTAGCTGATTCTTTGCAATGGAAGAAAATTGATTCGTTGTTTCCGGATTTTGGAGTCGAGCCAAGAATTCTTAGGCTTGGGCTTGCCACCGATGGAATGAACCCCTTTGGTAATATGAGCACTAATCATACTTCGTGGCCTGTTCTTCTCACTATTTACAACCTATCTCCTTGGTTGTGCATGAAGCGCAAGTATATACTGTTAAGTATGATGATTTCTGGACCACGACAACCTGGTAACGACATAGATGTTTATCTTAGTCCATTAATTGATGATTTATGACTCTTGTGGGATGAAGGCGTTGAAGTTGATGATGCATATTCTGGGGAAAAGTTTAATATGAGCGCAATGTTATTTTTCACAATTAACGACTTTCCAGCTTACGGTAACTTGGCGGGATACAGTGTCAAAGGACATAAAGCGTGTCCTATATGTGAAGATGATACTTGTTATCACCAACTTGAGTTTGGAAAAAAGACCGTTTACCTTGGGCATCGAAAATTTCTAAAATCGGGTCATCCTTATCGTAGATTGCGAAAGGCTTTTAATGGAGAGCAAGAGTTTGGCGAGGCTCCTAAACCTTTAATCGGTGATGAAGTTTATCAACGGCAGGAATGCATTAATGTTGTCCTTGGGAAGAGAGAAAAAGAAAAAGGTGGGAAGAGAGAAAAAGAAAAAGGTGGGAAGAGTGGAAAAGAAAAAGGGGCAGTTGCGAAAAATATATAGAAAAAGAGGTTCATCTTCTTTGATCTTCCATATTGGTCAAGTCTTGATGTTAGACATTGTCTTGATGTGATGCACGTGGAGAAAAATGTGTGTGATAGTTTGATTGGCACACTTCTAAACATTTCGGGCAAGACTAAAGATAGTAAGACTTCCCGTCTTGATATGGACAAGATGGGTATACGAAAACAGTTGGCTCCAATAGAGAAAGGAAAAGGAACTTATCTGCCTCCAGCATGTCACACTCTATCTAAAACGGAAAAGAAGATGTTCTGCGAGTGTTTGCAAGGTATTAAAGTTCCGTAAGGTTACTCATCAAACATCAAGAAACTTGTATCAATGAAAGATCTCAAGTTAATTGGTTTAAAATCTCATGATTGTCATGTATTGATGCAACAACTTCTACCAGTGGCTATCCGTGGGATCCTTCGAAAAAATGTGAGAGTAACTATAACGAGACTGTGTTTATTCTTCAATGCCATATGTAATAAAGTTCTTGATTTCAAAAAATTGGATGAATTAGAAGATGAGGCTTCCATAATCTTGTGTCAATTGGAGATGTATTTTCCGCCATCATTTTTTGACATTATGGTTCACTTACATGTTCATCTCGTAAGATAAATTAGAATTTGTGGTCCAGTTTATTTAAGGTGGATGTATCCAATAGAGCGATATATAAAGATCTTTAAAGGATATACGAAGAATCATCACCGACCGGAAGCTTCGATTGTTGAAAGGTACATCACAGAAGAAGCTGTTGATTTTTGTACAAACTATTTGTCGGATGCAGATTCTATAGGAATTCCAAAGTCTCGTCATGCTGACACAGACGGAAGAGGTATTCAAGGTCTAAATGTTAGGTCAATGGCTCGGGATGTAGTTATTCAATCACATTTCTATATTTTGAATAATATAGATGAGGTTCAACCTTTCATAGATACTCACAAAAGACTTATGAAGAAAAAATATCCCCGAATGAATGACAAGTTGTTGTTGATAGAGCATAACAATAGATTCATGGATTGGTTTAATAAAAGTGTATCTAATGATCCTAGTGCATCCGAGATACTTAGATGGTTGTCGTACGGGCCAAAATTTTGTGTCATTACCTGGAGTGCATACGACATTGGTCATTATACCTTTTATACAAAATCAAAAGATGATTGTAGTACAATGCAAAATAGTGGGGTTATGGTTGAAGTCGAATCGGTGTATTTCTCTAGTTTGAAAGATAAGAATCCGGTATTGGCAACTACCGCGTTTTATGATGTCATTGATGAGATTTGGGCGATTGATTATGTTATTTTTAAAGTGGCTTTATTTAAATGCAAGTGGGTTCCCAATAATAGTAATGGTGTAGACATTGATGACTTAGGATTCACCCGGGTCGACCTTGGCAAGGCATCTTTTAATACAGAACCATTCATCAGGGCTTCTCAAGCAAAACCAGTTTTCTATGTTTCCGATCCATCGAACAAATCGGGGAAATGGTCAATCGTTCTCCAAGGAAAATACATTCCTCTTAGTGATGAAAGTCTTGATATTCTGTCCACACCTTCTTACACAACACAAGTTCCTACCTCATATGATGAAGTTGATGGAGATACCGTGCATGCTATACGACTCGGTCATGAAGAAGGCATATGGGAAAATTAACAAGTACGTAATTTATTATTTATTCATAATATATTAATTGTATGTTATAGTTTAGAAGTATTTTTACTAACAAGTATAATTATTTGAAAGCATAGGTATTTTGAGTCCAGACACCAGGCCAGGAGACAAGACACCAAGAGACAAGATACCAATACACCAAGTTACAATTATGTGAAGTTATGTAATGTGTGTAAACTGTAATATGGTATATGTGATATTTTATTTATGTAGGTTATTTGTTCTGATAAACTGTAATCTGGTATATGTGATATTATGAATATGACACGATTAATATTATTATGAAAACTGTATCACAAAATGTGAATTGTATTTTTCTGCTGTGCTGAGATATGGAGAACAATAATACAGGTAAAAAAAATGGGATTAATTATAAAAGCAGGATGATATTTGTTAATTTTGCTGAAACTTTAGCGACGGTTATATTTCCTAACCGTTATAATATCTGGCGCGTTGTCCAGCAAAAAATAAATATTAAAACTGTGCTTCTGGGAATCAAACCGGGGACAATTATATTTATTACAACGGTGTAATGTAAAACCACTGTGATAGTTAGCGCGCTTTCCTCATTATTACAATGCAACACAAGGTCGTCGTTGTAAGTACATATATACAACAACAATCTACATAACAACGCCCTCGCCCGCGTCATTATATGTCATTCCCAACCGTTGTTAAATGGGTTTTTCGTAGTAGTGGCTCAATGGTCTCATCTGTGGAGATGAAAGTTTTATGCCTTGATCAAAGCCCAAGGTTGAAGCTAAAAAAAAAAGTTGAAAAATGACTCAACTGGGGAGTGTTATGCCTGTCTTGTACAAAGCCCAAGATCGAAGCTGACTGGGGAAATCATTATATGAAGCCTAAGAGGAGGCTGGCCCTTGCTGAGGATTTGTTTAAATCCCAAAGTGGATCTATATTGTTTTGAGGAATCCAAAAGGGGGACCATCTCTTGCTGGGGATTGAAGAAGAGTTGATTTATTAGGTGCCATGAGGTCTGATACTTTTGGGGATTTGTTGGTGATAAACTGACCCTGGCTGGGGATTTTAAAGATGAAAGTTACACCTTGTTTGAGGATCAGTAGAGACTTAGAAGGGTAAGTCTGTATGTCCTATAGACTTTGACTTCTCCTGGGCATTTAAATATTGATAAAATGACTAGAATCTATCTTATGCTTTTAGGAAGCCTGAGGGTCCTTATATGAAGCCCAGGAGGAGGCTAGGAATGCTTCTAGGAAACCTGTGGGTCCTTGTATGAAGCCCAAGAGGAAGTTAGGGATGCTATTAAGAAGCATGTGGGTCCAAGACTGAGAAAAGTTCAAGAAAGGTTTCACTGGGAAACAATCCTTTCTTTGTTGAACAGTTCTATGGTTTGAAGAAGTTTAAAAGAGGTTTCACCGAGAATTAATCCTCTTTGGGGAAATGAATTTCTTTGACATATCTCTAACTTTTGACAGTCTTAAGAAAAGTTTCACCGGGAATAATGTTTTTCTTTGTTCCATATTGAATAAAGCCCAAGAGGAGGCTGGTTGTATTGGGGAAGTTTCCTGTGAGGGAACTAGTTATTGAACTAAGTTGTATTGAAAATGATCCTTATTGTTTGACCTAAAGGGTGAATTGAGGATGACCTAACTGTTAAGGGAAACTTAAACAGATATGCACAAGTATATACAAATATGTGAATCAACAAGTATATAAATAAGGATGCATTGAATTCAAAAAGATATTGGGTCTTATACTCTGAAAAAAGGTCCAAATGTATTGTTATTGATTGTATTGATTACCACTGTATGATTAGGGTTTTGAGAAATTGAAGAAAGTTTTGAGAAAACTTTGAATTTTGAATTTTGAATTTGAATTAAAAGAAAGTTTTTGTAAAGAAAAGAATGTTTGGGGCTTATAAATCAAAGAGAGGCCCAAGTGGTCTAAGAGCAGTTTCATCGGGAATAATGCTTCTCTTAGTACAGCTTTAAAACAGATAGATGATTTTGAAAATAGAGGTATGGGGCTTACAACTCAAGGAGAGGCCCATAGAGGTTATTTACTGTTTAAAACAAAGTTTATGTACAAAACATTGGGGCTTATACTCAAGGAGAGGTTGTTTACTCTGAAAATTAGTAAACAACCTTTGGTCTACCAAATCAATAAAAAATTGGGTAACTTACAGGATCGACCATACAAAATCCTAGCACATGTGCTAAGTAAATAAAAATGATATTTGGAAAGAGATGAACACTTCGACAGTATTCATGGTTTAAAGAAAATCTACTTCAAAAATACTAAAGAAAAAGTAATATAGGAAAATGATCAAAAGTGCGTTGGAAAATAACTTGCAAAAAGTATAGGATAAAAGATAAATTTCTGGGCAAAGATTAACTGAATTACATTGAATAAGAAAGATGGTGTTACATCAAATGTACATTTCGCACACATTCGTTTCTCTACACATGGGTACTTTGAGTAATTGATGAATTCGTACAAACTTGAACACACACAAATCCTAACACTAAGACTTACTATTTATAATAGTCGAAAATAACTACCCCTAACGGTCTACTAACGAGAGCAAGACAAGTAGCATTCTGCATGTCTTCGTTCTTTAACTGCACTCCATGTGCCTTCTACCATCAATTGGATAAGAACAAAGTTCCCTCCTTTATTTGAATTCAAATCTTGAATCGACCGTCATCAGCAAGGATTCAGTCGAACAATACTTACAAATTGCTAGAAATATTTCTAAGTCCATAAAATATGTCTCTCTTGCACAAGGATACTTTCGACTAGAATTTATGAGAATACCATTCCAGTCGAAGTCTTCCCAAACTTCTAAAAAATTCTATTTCGTTTTATTAATACTTTTAATCCAATCTCAGACGTCGAAATTAGGAACTAACAAATTGCCCCCCAAAAATGTCATTTTCGACACCATTGAAGAAAAATGCATTTTTTGATAATGTCATTCGACGCCTCATTTAGTCCTTGTGAAGCTTCGTCATTTACTTAAGGTTCCAACGTTACAAAACTGTTCACTTTTCTTTCAGCAGACCTATGATGTCATAGCCATCATTACCATATCTGACACGTCCCCTCAAAGCATGCAAGAATCTCCATCATCATCACGTTTCCTAGAGTCTAGGAAATCATGGGGGTAGGCATTAATTGCCACCATTGCATCAGAGATTGTAGGGAGGACACGCGTCTCACTCCCAATGTTACCATTAAATTAACTTTTGAAACCGTTTCCACTCCCAGCCATATAAATACCCCTTTCAACGGTTTCTTTCACTTTTTACGCTCTCTTACTCTCAAATCTTCCAAAAAAAAAATTCACTTTTCAAAAGAACTTATTTTCTTCATTACATTCCAGCAATGGCTTCCTTCACACGATCAACCAAGGATGCTAACAAGACTACCAAAGTGTACGGCCATAATTTTTAACCCCTAAGATTCCACATATCATTCACATTTTCATTTGCATTTTTACCACAAGCAAGATCACACATTGATTCCCTTATCCCTCTCATCTTTGGGTTTATGCCTTGCAGGGTTTACTGATCATCTGTGTGTTTTCTTATTCACTTTATTGCTTTATTTGTTTATATTTTACTAACCTTAACTAAAATCCAAAAATATTTTTTGCTTTTTTTTAATAACATTTTCAGGGGAAGAACAAGTCAAAAATGCCAAAATAATAGTCCCACAGCTCGAATGAATTTTATCTGAGAAAAGTCAAAGTTGATCCGCAATCATGTCAAATTTATCTGGTCAAGGAATCCCCCAAGTTTTAATTGATTATTATTCAAGAGACTCCAAGGTTCATGTGTTTATTTCCATACCTTCTTTGACGAGCAAAAGAATCGAGCCGAACCACAGCAGTGCATTCAAAAGAAGTATTTTTCAAATTTTGCACTAAGTAGTCGGTTATCATATAGTCTGTAACTGGTTACCCTCGTGGAAATTTGAAAAAATTTAGCAAATTCAAATTCAGCAATATTCACACCAATTCTCATCATTTTGATCACATTTGGATTATTCTAGACCATCTTGTTTTAATTCCCTACATCACTTTGATCATTTCCTACCATACACCTTCACTAATCACCACTCTTTTATGAATTTCCCTCCAAATTCAAATTCCAAGCCTAATTTTGATCTTCCAAACCAAATTCCAAACCACCAAATTCCCAAGCCTAAACTTTATAAATAGAGGCCTCATTTCATTCATTTCACAAGCTTTTGATAGCCAAAAAACCTCTTGCAAATTCTCTCCCCAACCACAAATTTTACTAAAGCTCACTTTTCTTCTTTTGAAAGTTAACAAGAATTCACATTGAATCTTGTTCAACTTTGAGCTAAACCTTCATCCAAACTTTTTTTCTTCATCAATTCTCATAGATCAAGGCTTTGGTTTTTGGATCTTGAAGCAATTTGAAGGAATTTTCAGATTTGAAGTGGTAATTCATCTTTCACCATTTTTGAAGCTTCATCTTCATCTTCCATAATGTAGATCTTTGGAGATCTTTGTTACTTGATCCTTTGGATCTTGTAATTGTGTTTAATTGCTGGTTTTTGCTGTTATTTTACTTTAAATTTCGTGCAATTTCAGTTCCATGATCACAAGGTGTTTGTAAAAAGTTTTGGAAATGGATCATGCTGAATTTTGCACAATTTTCTGCATTCTGGTGCAGAGTAATCGGTTAGCAGATATGCAGTAACCGGTTACTCTGTGTTAATTTTGAAAAAACTACACTATTTTGAACTAAGTAACCGGTTAGCAGATATGCCGTAACCGGTTTCTTTGAAACAGAATGCACATTTTGGCTTGTTTTGGGGACTGTTTTGATTCCTTTTCCATTTTCTTCCCTTTCCTTTTGTTCTTAGCCTTAGATCACATAATTGTGTGGTTTAATTTGGCTTTCTCTTTCTCTATTTCTCTCTTCTTTTGATCGATGAAAGTCTTATGGATCATAGAATTCTGTTGTTGAATTTTGATCAAGACTAGATCGCTACCTTCGTTTCTTTTCGTGCGGTATTGCTTTTGGATGACGATCTACATATCGTTCATCTAGCATGCATTTGTACAAAGATCTATTGACCGACCTCATTGTAGGGTAATTACTCCGTAAATTACTCGGCGATTGCTTAACATAGCGCAACATATGTCCTGTATAAGAAAACAATCAAAAATTATTGATTATTTGTCTTTTGGTTCAACACTTATGAAACTTGTTGTTAGGAGGCTTTGGTCTTATCAATCCTCTAATGGGTTCTCATTAACCTTGACCTAAGTGCAATTATTCAATTACTATTGATCACTTACTCTAACAACTAATCACTAACTTACTAACAATACTATTGTACTAATCTTGTTTACAATTCCTTCTCGCTCCCCATCTCTCTTTTACTTTTATGCTCCATTATTATTATTCCATATCATGTTTATGCTTCCGCAATTTTTTCCTTTGTCCGTTGGACATATGTTTATGCTTCCGCAATTTTTCCTTTGTCTGTTGGACACATGTTTATGCTTATGCCTTTTTCTCTTTGTCCACTTGGACCAAAAAACATTAATAAAGGCCAAAACCTCTAAAAAACGTGTGCTTTGCAATGGACATGGAGATTTGCACCTAGACCTTGGACATCCAATGCAATTCTTGGAACCTTGGACTTAGAACTAGGACCTTTTCCCTTTGCTTTGGAATTATGGTTCGAAGACTTTGAAGACTTGTGCTTTTGCTTGGTTTATGGTGAAGATAGCTACATTTGTGGTTAGATCTTTCTTATCCTTAGCTTTTACTTTATGCCTTTGGATAGTCACTTCTTCTCCACCCATTCTTCAATTTTCAAAACTTTCTCCCTTTTTCAAAAACCTTCTTGATTTCAAGCTATCACCTCGTTCATAATCAAACCTTGACTTTGTAAAGTGATTTTACTCTTTTCTTTTCATTTCTTAACAAATTCTAAACTACATAAGCATATTGACACCTTTTTCAAAAGACTTTAAAAAACACCAAACTCATCAAACTCTTTTTTTGTGCCCTCGTGCACTTTTCCTTTAAAATTTTTTCATAAGTTTAGACATGATTCATTTCTTTAAGCGGAATTATTCGCTTGGAAATGGCGACTTGTCTTTACATTTTAAAATCAACCAAACAAACAAATTTCATTCTTTGTACCACGAACTACGGGGTTTTGATCCTACATTGCACATCGTGGGTACGTAGGCATGAGGCGATAAGTCTCTCCAAACACAAAAATCTTAAAAACAAATTCTCTTCTCATCTTCCCAATCTCTTTCAAGCAAACCATTTTCAAACCAAAAAGCGTAAATATTTCAAAGGGTTCCTATAGAGTACTATAGACGTTTTGGGTGCTAACACCTTCCCTTAACGTAACCAACCCCCTTATCCAGTGTCTCTTGACTTGTTCATGTTTAGAGTTTGTGTAGGTTTTGTTCGCTCTTTTTCCTTTTCTTTTTGAATAAAATAAAAGTGCGGTGGCGACTCTTGTTTTTTGAGTTAAGTTAATCAATAGCTTACACTCACGATTTTGCCGCTACAGAAAAAGTGGCGACTCTGCTAGGGAACTTCCCTTGAGGGGTTTAGCCTACTTTGATTTATTTATTGCTTTTTGTCTGATTTGTTTGTTATTTGTTTGTTCTGTTTGGGATTTCTTCGGTGTGGTGAGATAAGCCCAATACCCAGGCTTAAGTATACACCTAAGACTAGGTTGGAAAGTAGTGGGACCTACGCGCCATCTTGGTACGTTTGGTGTTCACGAAATTCACATCCAGACGAGGTTTTCTTGGGAGATATTCTGACGTGCGCGTCTTGTGCATTTCGGGGTGTTAACCTAGAAAGCTGTCGACTCTGGTAACCATTCTCGAGGACTCAGTTGAGACACTCCTCCCAAGAGGTAATAATGGCAGACCAGAAATGGCAAACCCGTTATGCTTCTTGATCCGAGGACCCGAAGCTGAGGACTTTAGAACCCTTAACCCATCTTGGATTTATTAGGACGTGGTGCGGTGGCTATTCAGGTGCAGACTTGAATCAGTTGTTACGTGATACCACACTCAGACGATACTCTCTTGAGAATATTATTAACTACCAAGAAGTTGGGAAATCGATAATATCCGAAAGATGGGTTGTAGACTCTAGGAACTTCTTTTGAACCTTGTTCGGCAAGTGTTATACCCTTAGTACATACCTTTGGGGATTGGTTCTTTCCTTTGACTCCATGCTCGTGACTCGAACCTTTGAACCCGTGTGCTTTGAGTGATCTTGTTTGTGGTTGTTGCATCCATGCACTCTTGCATCCATAAGCATACGTATGCATTCTTACAAGTTACCTCAGAAACTCATTTCAACTGTCTCCTTCTTCAGTTATCTGTTCACCGTCAAGCTGTTTCCTCAACACAACTACGGAACTAGAGCTGCCATCATATTGAGAATGGAAAATCAAGAACAACACAACACCGAAGTCACAATGGAAATTGATGAGTTGAAGGCCGGCATGACCAAGCTCACAAAAATGCTGCAAGTTCTGATTGTTAGAGGTGAACCACCTCAGAGGACTATGATCTCTGAAATCTTACATGATGTTGTTGACCCTCCACTGACTCAGCAACCAGCTTCTACTTGGCCAGAATTTGGGTTACCTCCGAATTACTAGCCACCCTTTGCAACTATTCATGTGTTTGTCCCGTCTGTGCTGCCAGTATCTTCAGCTCCATTGTTCACTGAACCTCAGCCTGTTGTGCATTCTGTTGCTCAAGTTATTCCTGAGAATCCTTCTTTCGTGTACCATGATGCTGGTCCACAATCTGAAAGTCAGGGAGAACCTGGATACATTGAAGAAGTCAGAGAGCAATAGAAAACTCTAGAAAAAAGGATAAGAGTGATGGAAGGAAGTGATGTCTTTAGTGCTGCCGCAATGGACATGTGCTTGGTTTCAGATGTGGTTATGCTTGCAAAATTCAAAACTCCTGATTTTGAGAATTACAAGGGGCATACCTGTCCCAGAAGCCACTTGGTGATGTAGTGCCGCAAGATGGCTGCTCATGCCAAAAACGAAAAACTGCTCATTCACTATTTCCAAGACAGCTTGAGTGGGGCTTCAATGAAATGGTATATGGGACTTGAGAAGAACCGTATCCAAAGCTGGAAAGACTTGGCTGATGCTTTCTTAAAGCAATATAAGTACAATTTGGATATGGCACCTGACCGCTGCCAACTGCAAAACATGTCTCAGAAAGAAAAAGAATCCTTTAAGGAGTACGCTCAACGTTGGAGAGAGCTAGCTGCTCAGGTGGAGCCACCCTTGGCAGAAAAAGAATTGACTGGTTTGTTCATGGACACTCTTCAACCACTTTTTTGGGAAAAGATGATATGCAGTGTATCATCTGGTTTTGCTGACCTAGTCACTATTGGAGAAAGACTAGAAGAAGGTATCAAGAAAGGAAAGATTACTAATGCTGAAGCCTTTAATGGTGCTAAAAAGTATGCTGGGAATTTTCAAAAGAAGAAGGACGGTGATACCCACGCTGTTTCAGTTGAAGGGAAACCTCGTCACAGACAACAACAATATGTAGCTGCAGTTGCTCCTGTTGTCAATGCTCAAACAGTTCAAGCTCCTCGTCAGGCTGTTAGACAAAATCAGAATCGCAATAGGGTTAACTATGATCATATCCCGATGTCCTACACTGAGCTATATCCATGTCTTGTTCAGAAAGGTTTGTTACAATGAGGGATCTACCTCCTCCTCCAAATCCTCTCTCAGCCGGCAATAGGGCTGATCTTCACTGTGAGTTCCATCGAGGTGGGGCAGGCCATAACTTGGAAGGTTGCTATGCATTGAAAGCTAGAGTACAAGAGTTGGTGAACTCAAAGATTCTGACATTTCTTGATGATAATCCCAATGTTGTCAATAATCCTTTGCCAGAGCATGACAAGTGAAGTTTGAATCATTTCAGACATATCATCTCCTAAAGCCAGTGTTTCAGACATGACAGCTCATCCTTGTTGCTGATTAGTCACTAGGCCTTGTTTCTTTCTGTTTGTACTTTTCTTTGATTGTATTGTTTATTTGCTTTTGAATTTTATTTGTACTTTCATGGTAATTTCAATGAAATGAGCATTACAATGTTTTGATTCAATTCATTTATATCCACTCTGTGCATCTTTATGCTTTCTTTTTCACAAAACAAAAATATATCTCTTGTTCACTTTCTTTATCAAACTTTTGTTTATGCAAAGATTGGAGGGAGGATGATGAAAGCGAAATACCTGAAATTGCTAAACTGTATGCTTTCAATTTAAATCTGGCTGATGATGTACAGGCATTGTTTCAACTCCCAAACACTGGAGAAATAAGGAAGTTAATCCCTTGTCAACCCCTTTGAGCCTGGAAGTTGGAGTTTCTTTCTGTACGAAAAAACCCGCAATCTTAACCTTGGGCAGGGTAGTTCTCAGTTAATTTGACAGTGTATTTAAACACAAGGGAATCATTACAATCACAAAGCTTTCCTTCGCACAGATCAAAGAAGTGTCGAAGATGACTTTCAAATTAAAATCCAATGATGGTTCACTGTAATCATTAAGCCAGGAAGTCGCTATCTTTCAAAAAAAATGAAAAAATCAAAAGAAGATCTAGCTAAGTCAAAACCTATGAAGGCGATTTAGGCAAAAATTGGGGCATCCCGCTGACTGTAAACTCAAATGACACAGTTCAGGCAAAAGTTAGGGATAACAAAAGAAAAACAGAGAGGTTACCAAAATCCTCAAAGACAAAACGAGTTGACCGGGGTCCTCATCAAAAATAAAAAAAAATGTTGTAAGAAAGAGTGAATGCCATCTCAAAAATCCCTTGAGCCATCATCATAACAGTGTTGTAATTCCAAAATCGCTTGGATCCTGAATGCATATTTCGAATTAACTGAGTATAGGACTGAAGGTCATCACGAATAATGGGTTGGGTACAAATAAACTTTGAGCCTATATCTTTTGTTTCAAAAACCGTGAACCATACCACGTTACAACCCTCAAAAGACCTAATTGAAGCCATGTTTCTTTTGAAAGCATACTACAGCAAGGTTGCGTAAATTGACTCCCAAGTTTGTTGCCAATCATTTGCTTTGATGTCTTACCTTTGCTTTCCATTTCATTTTTGAATGTCTAAACCGTCGTGTTTTGACAAGTGATTCATTTTGCTTTACATCAATAATATCATCCCAAAAATGATTTTTGATTTCAAAATTGCATGAGCTTTGCGTTAAAATTACCATGTTTGTTTGAATGATCTTATTTGCAGGCAAACTTTCCTCATCAAAAATTTTCAACAGTTGAGAAACTTGGTCAGTAATCCTATCAGGGGCACATTACTTCCAGATACTATTGTGAGCCAGTTCAAGATTTGTTGCTCAGTGCAAGTTATTCTCAGAATTGGTTAACCAGAAGATCTCTTTCAAGACCCATACTGAATTTAGCCTTCTCAACAGTCATTTCAAGAACTGAAGCCATGATCAGTTCATCCCCAGCAATAGTCAAGCTGAAGCCATGATCAGTTTATCCTCAGCATTCGTTTCAAGAATTGAAGCCATGATCGGTTCATTTTTCCCCTACAGCAGTCAAACTGAAGCTATGATCAGTTTATTTTCATCAGTCAATCAATTTGGGGAAATCTTCTTCAAGAATCCTCAAGATGTCTTTCCTCAAAAGACCATCAGCCTGATACAATTCACAAGTGTGACAGAGATGTGTTCAACATCTTCTCTCCAAGCAGAGTGGGCAGTGTTCCCTGTGTTGAGGAATCAGAGTTCCATTCTTCCCTCACAAAAGAGTCTATCTCAGCTGTCCCTATCATCTACTATGCATACATAAATCATTCACATATCATACATAGAAAGATTTTCATAGCTCGAAGTGTGTTTCGCGCTCATATGCATTTCCTGAGGTCCTGTTGCTTTCAACATCTTACCTTGTGATCAAATTCCAACTTACTTGGCGCCTGCCAAAACTTTTACCTGCCTTTTCATTCAGTGTCATTCCTGAATGTTGTCGTTTACCTATCTTGTTTCTTGTCCAGTGTCATTCCTGGATATTGTCGTTTCCCTGTGCATCTTGTCCTGTTGTTAGATGTTTGTTCCAGTGCTATTCTTGGATCTTTGTTTTTCTTTCGCTCCACTACCATTCCTGAATGTATGCCTCTTGTTTCTCCAGTGCCATTCCTGGATGTCTATCCCTTTTGACTTCCAGTGTCGTTCCTGGATACCTTGTTCCTCTTGTTTCTCCCAGTGCTATTCCTGGAAGTATTTTCTCTGTTCTGTAATCTCGAGCAGATTTGCTTGGATATCTTTCAGTGCCATTTCGGAGAGTTTTATTTGTTCATTCAGTGCCATTCCTGAATGAGTTTTCTCCTTTGCATTCAGTGTCATTCCTGGATGTCTTTCTCACTATCATTCAAGGCCATTCTTGAATATAGTGATTTACCTTTACTTTCAGTGCAATTCCTGAAAGTCCTTTCTTTATCCAATACCATTCTTGGATATCTTTTCCTCAATAGAGTCCAATGCCATTCTTGGATACTTCTAATATATTTTCCAGAATCTTTTCTCACTTCATCCAATGCCATTCTTGGATGTTGAGATTTCTTTTGTCCAATGCTATTCTTGGACACCTTTTCCCCAGCCAAGTCCAATGCTATTGTTGGATATTTCTGATATTTAACCTTGTCATCCAATGCCATTCTTGGATATCCCCAGTGAAGTTTTCAAATGGAAGTCTTGTTTCCATCCGATGCTATTCTTGGATGCCTTTGATGTTTACTGTTGCCCCATTCAGTGCCATTCTTGAATGTTATAGTGCCTTTCATCCAATACCATTCTTGGATATCTTATCCCCAATAGAATTCTTTTCACCTCCATCCAATGCTATTCTTGGATGACACTATTATTTTTACCATAAACTTTCTTGTTGTTGTCCAATGCCATTCTTGGACATCTTTTGACATACCTTTTATCTCGTTTGTAGTTTCTATCCAATGCTATTCTTGGATGTTACTACTCATCTTCCAGGGTCTTGTCCCTCTCTTTCCAACTATTGATGGATACTTCTCGTCACCTTGACAAATCTCCAAAAATAGCTTGCGTTCCCCGGCGTGTCTTTTCAAGTCATCTATCTCAATGTACCGTAAATCTCTTGTTTCAAGTTTACCCGCAGTTTGTTTCATCCTTTGCATTCATATAATCTTGTGGCATCTTAGGGCTAAAAAATATAGCTTTTTTTGTATTTAAGTATCTTCATATCTCCCGATAGAAGAGACTTAAATAGGGGCAGCTGTAAGGCCCTAATTTTTGACCCCTAAGATTCCACATATCATTCAAATTTTCATTTGCATTTTTACCACAAGAAAGATCACACATTGATTCCCTTATCCCTCTCATCTTTGGGTTTATGCCTTGCAGGGTTTACTGATCATCTGTGTGTTTTCTTATTCACTTTATTGCTTTATTTGTTTATATTTTACTAACATTAACCAAAATCCAAAAATATTTTTTGCTTTTCTTTCAATAACATTTTCAGGGGAAGAACAAGTCAAAAATGCCAAAATAATAGTCCCACAGCTCGAATGAATTTTATCTGAGAAAAGTCAAAGTTGATCCGCAATCATGTCAAATTTATCTGGTCAAGGAATCCCCCAAGTTTTAATTGATTATTATTCAAGAGACTCCAAGGTTCATGTGTTTATTTCCATGCCTTCTTTGACGAGAAAAAGAATCGGGCCAAACCACAGCAGTGCATTCAAAAGAAGTATTTTTCAAAATTTGCACTAAGTAACCGGTTATCATATAGTCTGTAACAGGTTACCCTCGTGGAAATTTGAAAAAATTCAGAAAATTCAAATTCAGCAATTTTCACACCAATTCTCATCATTTGGATCACATTTGGAATATTCTAGACCATCTCATTTTAATTCCCTGCATCACTTTGATCATTTCCTACCATACACCTTCACTAATCACCACTCTTTTATGAATTTCCCTCCAAATTCAAATTCCAAGCCTAATTTTGATCTTCCAAACAACCAAATTCCCAAGCCTAAACTCTATAAATAGAGGCCTCATTTCATTCATTTCACAAGCTTTTGATAGCCAAAAAACCTCTTGCAAATTCTCTCCCCAACCACAAATTTTACTAAAGCTCACTTTTCTTCTTTTGAAAGTTAACAAGAATTCACATTGAATCTTGTTCAACTTTGAGCTAAACCTTCATCCAAACTTGTTTTTTTCATCAATTCTCATAGATCAAGGCTTTGGTTTTTGGATCTTGAAGCAATTTGAAGGAATTTTCAGATTTGATGTGGTAATTCATCTTTCACCATTGTTGAAGCTTCATCTTCATCTTCCATAATGTAGATCTTTGGAGATCTTTGTTACTTGATCCATTGGATCTTGTAATTGTGTTTAATTGCTGGTTTTTGCTGTTATTTTACTTTAAATTTCGTGCAATTTCAGTTCCATGATCACAAGGTGTTTGTAAAAAGTTTTGGAAGTGGATCAATGCTGAATTTTGCACAATTTTCTCCATTCTGGTGCAGAGTAACCGGTTAGCAGATATGCAGTAACCGGTTACTCTGTGTTAATTTTGAAAAAACTGCACTATTTTGAAATAAGTAACCAGTTAGCAGATATCCCGTAACCGATTACTTCGAAACATAATGCACATTTTGGCTTGTTTTTGGGACTGTTTTGGTTCCTTTTCCATTTTCTTCCCTTTCCTTTTGTTGTTAGCCTTAGATAACATAATTGTGTGGTTTAATTTGGCTTGCTCTTCATCTATTTCTCTCTTCTTTTGATCGATGAAAGTCTTATGGATCATAGAATTCTGTTGTCGAAATTTGATCAAGACTAGATCGCTACCTTCTTTTCTTTTCGTGCGGTATTGCTTTCGGATGACGATCTACATATCGTTCATCTAGCATGCATTAGCACAAAGATCCATTGACCGGCCTCATTGTAGGGTAATTACTCCGTAAATTACTCGGCAATTGCTTAATATAGCGCAACATATGTCCCGTATCAGAAAATGATAAAAAACTATTGATTATTTGTCTTTTGGTTCAACACTTGTGAAACTTGTTGTTAGGAGGCTTTGGTCTTATCAAACCTCTAATGAGTTCTCATTAACATTGACCTAAGTGCAATTATTCAATTACTATTGATCACTTACTCTAACAACTAATCACTAACTTACTAACAATACTATTGTACTAATCTTGTTTACAATTCCTTCTCGCTCCATATCTCTCTTTTACTTTTATGCTCCATTATTATCATTCCATATCATGTTTATGCTTCCGCAATTTTTTCCTTTGTCCATTGGACCTATGTTTATGCTTCCGCAATTTTTCCTTTGTTCGTTGGACACATGTTTATGCTTATGCCTTTTTCTCTTTGTCCACTTGGACCAAAAAACATTAATAAAGGCCAAAACCTCTAAAAAACTTGTGCTTCTAATCTTGGACTATGGTTACTATCATTTGCAATGGACATAGAGTTTTGCACCTAGACCTTGGATATCCAATGCAATTCTTGGAACCTTGGACTTAGAACTAGGACCTTTTCCCTTTGCTTTGGAATTATGGTTCGAAGACTTTGAAGACTTGTGCTTTTGCTTGATTTATGGTGAAGATAGCTACATTTGTGGTTAGATCTTTCTTATCCTTAGCTTTTACTTTATGCTTTAGGATAGTCACTTCTTCTCCACCCATTCTTCAATTTTCAAAACTTTCTCCCTTTTTCAAAAACCATCTTGATTTCAAGCTATCACCTCTTTCATAATCAAACCTTGACTTTGTCAAGTGATTTTACTCTTTTCTTTTCATTTCTTAACAAATGCTAAACTACATAAGCATATTGACACCTTTTTCAAAAGACTTTAAAAAACACCAAACTCATCAAACTCTCTTTTTGTGCCCTCGTGCACTTTTCCTTTAAAACTTTTTCATAAGTTTAGACATGATTCATTTCTTTAAGCGGAATTATTTGCTTGGAAATAACGACTTGTGTTTACATTTTAAAATCAACCAAACAAACAAATTTCATTCTTTGTACCACGAACTACGGGGTTTTGATCCTACATTGCACATCGTGGGTACGTAGGCATGAGGCGATAAGTCTCTCTAAACACAAAAATCTTAAAAATAAATTCTCTTCTCATCTTCTTAATCTCTTTCAAGCAAACCATTTTCAGACCAAAAAGCGTAAATATTTCAAAGGGTTCCTATAGAGTACTATAGACGTTTTGGGTGTTAACACATTCCCTTAACGTAACCAACCCCCTTATCCAGTCTCTCTTCACTTGTTCTTGTTTAGAGCTTGTGTAGGTTTTGTTCGCTCTTTTTCATTTCCTTTTTGGATAAAATAAAAGTGCGGTGGCGACTCTTGCTTTTCGAGTTAGATTAATCAATAGCTTACACTCACGATTTTTCCGCTACACAAAGAACCTGGCAAACCTGCAAGATCTCCCAAGAAGATCTCTCAATTTCCTCCGTTAGATTCCATCACTGGTCCTACCATGGTGGTAAATCAATAGTATCTACCTGAACCTCTTGCTGGAGAGAAAAGAAGAATATATGTTTCACATGTACTTATCCCTTTAACTATTGCTGGTAATCCTCTGGCTTTGTGTGGTCCTTTGTCTGACCCCAATGATGATCTTAGTAAGTTTGGGGATTTCTTCCCTACTTACCATAAGTATAAACCCATAGGTCAAGCTAAAAAACCTAGGGCTAGCAACGAGGATCCTAAACCTGCTAACCAGGACAATCATCCGACTGAAGAGGCCATTGATCTTAGGTATATGAACAATTTAAGGGTATTTAGGGCTAGTCCATCTTTGCATAATCCCTCTGACTATTTAGGATGGTTGAATAAGTTAGAGAAAACAAAATCTGAGGTTTGGAAAGAAATGGGTATTTATGATTTAATCATGCTGTCGAAGGTAGGACCTGAATATTGCTCGAACATGCTTGTTTCGTCCTTGTATTTCTGGGACATCACACATTACACACTCCATCTTCCATGTGGAATGATGACACTAACTCTGTTAGACGTAGCCACTATCACAAGGCTCAAACCAACTGGGAACACTTACGACCCTGATTTTAGGGCTGATGATAGTATTAGTTTTTCTACCTCTAGGGCAGCATATTCGACTCATATTACGCATTATCATAATAAGGACATAGAGGAGGTTTCGGATGTCTAACACATAGCTTTTTTAACTCTATGGTTGTCTCGTTGTGTCTTTTGTTCGAAGTCACTTCAAGTTGCTAGGAAATTCCTGACTATGGCGAACCAACTCCACACTGGCCATGACCTTTGTCTGAGCAAACTGATTCTAGCTAACCTCTATAAATCCATGAGCAAAGGCGTTACCCAACTCAAGTGTCTGGGTGACAAAGGAAATCTCCTTCTTTCTGGACCCTTCTGGCTTCTACAACTGTGGTTGAACGCTTCATTTGAAGCATGTCTTCCCCATAAGAATCAAATTAACGAAGATGACGACGAAGTGAAGAATAGGAGGGTAGAAGGTCCACGCCTGGCGAAGCAGACTCCTGTTGATGATGGTCGACCAATTCAACAAACTTTTACCAACTTTATCATGATGTTCGCAAAACATTATGACTTCACACCCCATATGGATCCCTTCGCTGCAAGGAAATATGGTCCTGAGTGGTTCACCCGGCCATTCCCAGCACCGTCAAAGGCTCAAGAAGCAGAATCTACTACGATTTGGGAAGCCTTTCTGACTCCTAGGGTTTTAAACCTCAGATTCAACCCCTCGAAGAGCCAAGTTACTTTGATTGCTTATCAACCAAATTTGGTTGCCCGACAATTTGGACTGGTTCAGGTTTTACCCAAACCCCTGTATGAGAAGAAACACCTCCTCCTCCTTTACAACGCAATTCATTCTGAGGTCGTAGCTATTAAACAAATTGCGCGGTATACTGGTCGAACACAGCTTTTTCCAGTGGCTTTCGAACCAAGCTTTCTCTGCACCCAACAATTTGATGACTGGTGGAAAACTTATTATGCAGAGGAATTTTTCGACGAGGCTGCTTTTACACACCACATTAACAAGGTTTTCCTCTCTGTGCAGTAAAGAGTGAAGAAAGGTACTTCAACACACATTAAAGAAATCCAAGCCTTCCAGAAATACTTTGAAACTGTTTATCGACCAGATGATCTTGGTCGAACCGTCCGTGACGCAGCTGTTACTTTGAAGGAATTTTTTTAAAAGAAAATGGAGAACTTAAAGATCCCTTTGTATGTTCCTCCTGAGAAACGGTACGAAAAGGCTTTTAATATGTTTCCTCCCAAATTCCCTCGACTGCCAAAAGCTGACTTTGGAGTGGAACATGCCCTTCCATTTCCAGACTGGTTCTTCTGTGGGGATTATATCAAAATCCTTCGCCAACAATCGAAACCAAAAGCGCAGCGGGTGGTTCCGACCAAACATACACTAGACAGTTTCAAAGGGCATCTTTATATTGGGATCGAAGATGTTCGCATCGAATCAGAAATATATGAAGGTGTTGAATGGGAGGATTTCGACCCAACATTTTCTTATTTATTTTCTTTCACATATAATAACTGCTTTCTGTTTTACTTTAGCCGTGAAAATTTCGCCAAAGAAACCACTAGTTAGGAAACCTGCCGAAGTAAAAGAAGAAGGAGGAAGTAAAGGACACGAAACTTCGCCACCCAAGACTACTACCCAGAATTCTCACACCAGTGGATCTGAACACGAAGGTGATCGGGAAAAGGACATGGAAGCTGAAGCAGTTATAGAAGTGGATCACCCTCAAATCCCTGTCGAAGAGGAAGCTGAAGATGGCTCCCCAAGAGTTGAACGTATGGATGTCACTCAGCAAGATCAAGATGATGACATGGAAGAAAGGGAAGCTCGCTCTGCATCCCAGAATTATTTGATGCCTATTGAGGAATTCGTGGATGAGACTGAAAATGTCAAAGAGGATGATGACAAGGATGAAGAAGAAGATGAAGACACTCATGATGAGACGATCGTCAAACCAAACCCCAATCTGGGTCCGTCGATTGCGAAAGATTTAGGCAGAACCTTTGTGACCCTCTCTGTAGAAGAACAGGAGGCCTTGAAAAAGAGCAACCCTCGCGAATACCTAAAGGCTTTAATTGGCTCTAGAGGGAGTTCATTTGGAAAAAGTCTCAGCTCTCCTTCAGTGTCTGGTGATCGATCAACTAACAATCCTGCTAGTGAAGTACTTTCAAAGATCAAGGAAAAGGTTTTCAAAGTTGACCAGTTTTGACTAATAGAGTCTGATGCCACTTCTCCTCTTGCCTTGAAGAGTCTTCTCAAAAGGGTTGACATTCTGACCGCCTCTCCTGAGGTTGCAAACGTCATTTTGGAGCTGACTTCAATGATCGATCAAGTTGCTGTTGATATCGCCAAGATCAAGAAAAGCTCTAAAGACATCGAAAGTCATACTGGCTCTATAGCTGTTGCATGGGAAGCTGCCTCAGAGTCGACCAATCGCTTGGCTGACTTAGAGAAAGCCCAAGAACACAACAAGGCTGAAATCGAAACTAACAATCGAAATATCCATACCTGGGAGGAACATATAAAAGAACTACCGGCCAAAATTTTGAAAGCCAAGAAACAGAATGCTGAGCTTCAGAAGTTTGACAACTCTAAAATGGCGAAAGAGCTTAAGGTTGGGCTGAGCTTTGCTGACAAGGCTCAAAAATTAGAAGCGGAACTGGAGATCCTGAGGTCGACCAAGTCCGTCTGTGAGAAGCGGCTAGAACTTCTGAAGGCGAAGTACCTCAGCATGAAGGTCACCCTTCCATTTTAGTTCTAGTTCCCTTTAGTTTCAACTTTATCATCATTTCTTGGATTATGTAATAATTTTGTGAACCCTTCGTGGTTCTTTTGATTGTATCGGATTTAGCCATTTTGGCAACAAATTTTACCATGTTAGCTTTCGATTATTTTAAGTGTGATTACTCTTTATCTATTCTTACTTCTTGAAGTGCAGGCTTGTATTTTTTCAAATACATCCAGTTTACCCTTAAGATTCTCTTATCTTGATCCAACTCTTCGATCTCATAAGTGTCATACCCCAAATTCTGACCACTAAGATTTCCCATCCTTGTGCCAATCATCATCATAAAATGGAGATACTTTCATGTCTCATCAATCTCCTCAAGGAATTGTTGAGCATTCACTACTAACAAGAATTAGGGTTTCAAGCCCTCTTAGGGCACTTAGACAAGAGATCAATCAAGAAATGACATGATCTTCAACTTGTCTAGCCTCTCAAACACCCAAAATGGGTCAAGAGGACTCCCACATCAAGAATTAATCATAAGGTTGTAACATTCCAAGTGGATCAAGCCTCAAGATCGCCACTGTCACCAAACTAGGGTTTTGGTCGACCAAGGCCTCCAGGTGGAAATTTTCCTCTGGGAATGAGCCAATTCTTCAAAGAATAACCCAAGATACTACAAGGGACCTCATGAACCCAATCATCAAGTCAATTATACCTCAGGGGATGCATCCACAAAAAAATCAGGAATTAGGGTTTCTTGACCTAATTTACCCCTAAGTTGACTTCTGGGACAAAACATGAACCAAGACCTAAAGACATGATTTGAGGGTCTTGTAGCGAGTGATTTTTGGATGTGGTTGCGAAGCACGATCGCTCTAGTACTACAGTTCGATTCATTTTTTATCCTATTGAAGCTGATGAAGGAAGGGAAATAGATGTCTCCAACTAACCCTGCTTGCATACTGAGATTAAACAGTCAAAACTGTTGGTTTACAGATGCTACAAAGATTCGGGGTTTGTCCTAGGTTTATTTTGTTGACAAGGGGTGCTTTAGGCTATTGGTTGAGATGTTAGGATGGATATATATATGAAAGTATGGGATTTTAGGTTTTTGTTTAGTGTGCTCGCTAAGATTTTTCTTTCAATCTTATGCCTACGTATTCCCGTTTACCGAAATAGGGAAATCAGAGCGTTCGTAGTTCCTCCTATTCTATGGGAGGAAATGGGTGTTTTTGGTGTCTTGTTCAAAGCCCAAGACGTGAAGCGAAATGTGGTTTATATCTTGTTCAAAGCCCAAGATGTGAAGCTAAAAGGTCTATTTGTATCTTGTTCAAAGCCCAAGATGTGAAGCTAAAAATGTTGACCTTAGAGAGAATTTGTCATCTCTAAAGAGGGGTTTGTCTGTTACGACTGTTTATAAAGGAGAATTACTTTAACCGGGATTTGTGAATCCGGCAATGCCATAATTTCCTTTATAGGGGATTTCAACCTGAAGGAGAAGACTTTAACTCAGTGTAGAGTAATGCCATCTTTCCTTAGGAATTTCTCATACTAAAAGAGGGACAGTGGCATGGATGTAGATGATCCAGAGGCTTGCCGCTTACAGGAGTTAGATGGAGGGGAAGGAGTTGTTGATGTTTGTGTACTGTGAACGAGGCATAGCTTTGATGCTAAAAGGTTAATTGGATCAACCAGTGGTTTTCTTATACAAAGCCTAAGAGAAGGCTATTATGTGTCTCGTACATAGCCCGAGAGAGAGGCAAAAAGGTTTTGACTCAACGAGGGAATCTTTTTGTATCTCGTATAAAGCCCGAGATGGAGGCTATTTGACTCAACAAGAGAGTTTTTTCTTGTATCTCGTACGAAGCCCGAGATGGAGGCGAAAGGGTGATTGACTCAACGAGGGAGTCTCTTATATAGGTCTCGTACAAAGCCCGAGAAAGAGGCTAAACGTTGTTTGACTCTGCTGGGGAGAATCATTGTATAAAGCCCAAGAGAGAGGCTATTGTAACTGGAGAAGGATCATTAGACAAAGCCTAAGAGGAGGCTTTGGTGACTGTTTCAGTTGAGTGACAGGTCCAGTATGTTGATTTAAAGAGAAAATCAGTTCTTATATGAGCAACACTGTACTCGAGGATTTGATTTGAGGATCCGGGTTATTCCTGTTCTTTAAGGAAGTGGGAAATCCGAAGGGTATTGAGACTGTCTGAGCTTACGGGTTTTCTTCCTATTTAACGAAGGGGTCACTTGAGAATGTCTTTGAGACTCAAGGAGATTAGACTGTCCAACTCTAGTGTAACACCCCAATTCCCCTCGCGAATAAATAATACAAATATAAATCAGAGTAACCAAAAATTTATTTTTCCAACAGGAAACGGGGATGTCACACTTAAAGAAAGAAAATACAAACCCTGCTCAATTATTTTGATACATAGCACAAAATAGGATAACCCCATAGGGAACCTTTTTCTATATAAAATGAATGTCAATTATGGAATAAAGCGGAAAGATCCCTAACCGACTTGTTTTACAAAATGAATCGTTTCTGAACATCAAAATATACATACAAAGATCATACAAAACATATTCAACAATTATATATAATTAACTTAAAGCGTTCCCCGACTCCCGTGCTACGTATCAGAGCAGACACCAAGACCTAAGCAAACGAAGATCTAACTCTTCCACTTGCCTCCACGCCTCTAAAGCTGACAATCTGCACTATGCCATAAAAAGCATATTCCAGCAGAAGGGTGAGAAATAACAACTAAACCAAGATTGCATAATAATATGCAAAAACACATAAAATCACATACACAGTTATTCTCACCCCACACGTCACATACCAATACATGTAGCAAGCCATAGATGTATAACATATTTCTAACAATCCAACCACATAGCATAGAACAATTATACCAACATAATTACACATTTGCACATAAGGCATACCAAGTCATAGCATTTATCACATATGCACATCAAATTACCAATGCTATTACAATCTCAACACATAACAAATCAATGCACAATTTCCACATATAATCAATCAAATCATGATTTTTCACACATAATGCATCCATTCACATTTCTCACACATAATCACATATTCCAATCAAACATATACCATTCAATTCAATTGCACATATTTCATCTCATCAATCACAATCACATTTCCATGCACAATTAATTCATGATTTATGCAAATGCACATAGATCGACACAACGACTCTATGCATATGCCATGCGGTACCGACTTCCATTGTCATGTCATTTGTCACGTCATTAGTCCACTCAGGAACTATTGGAACCATCGCTCGTTACTGAGAATCTCAAGTAACTCCCCGTCGGGCCTACGATGTTCACCCGTCGCTTTAAGTCCTCAGGCATCGCCTCATATTTTCGAGGCCCACGACGTTAAGGATTGCTTTAAGTCTCCAAAGGAGCCCACAATCGTCTATACCCATCGCTTTAAGTCCTCAGGCATCGCCTCATATTTTCGAGGCACACGATGGTATAGCATATTCCCTCAGGAATCAAACCGTCACTCAGGACGTTTTCACAATGCACATTATGATGCTTGGCATACAATGACTCATGACACTCACATTGCATCCATGCACACATTCATAATCATGCATAAATCATCAAATACAACACTTGGCATTTTCTTGCCTTTCGGCCACAAATCACAACCACAACAATTACAACAACTTATCACATGTTTCCACATCATCACATTCATGCATTGCAAGGCAATTCAAACAATGCATTTCAAACCCTAAATGCCACCACACAACATACATTGAAATTTCACATAAACAATGCACTTCATCACAAGCCATAAAATACCACAATCATATCACATACCACAAATCACAACAACATCATAGTTCCTCACACAAGGGATTTACATATCAAATGCTACTCACAACACATCATTATCGCACATTGAAATCAAAACCCAAAACACACGTTTATTCCTCCATAACACCACAAACCATCATCACCAACACTTATCACATATATTCACATAATATACCAGCACACAAGCCATATGATACATATTAAAAGCCTATAGCATGATAACACATCATTCGCACACCAATACGACGGTGAAAATCCGACAAACCAACACTTTTTCAAAATCACGACTTAAATAATTCATCTACTGCCCTCCAAACCATTTTAAAAAGAAAGAGCTTTTCATTGGCTTCCCAACGCTTCGAACGGCGACCAAAACGGACTTACGGTTTGAAAATTACGACGAAAACAAAATTGGAAAATATCACGTTCGCTCCAGTATTCGCTAGGCGAACCCTAGCGAACCAAGGCAGTGGAAAACAGACCTAAAGTTCGCTAGGCGAACCTTCTAGCGAACATTCGCCAGTTCCTTCGCTAGGGTTCGCTAGGCGAACCTGCGAAACCCGGAAATCGCAGCAGCGTCAACCTAGGTCATATGGGACCAAAATACATCATTTTTATCACCCAAACCCTTCTAATTCATACCAGAACAACCAAAACATGTTTAGATATAATCAACGAGTATTCTACGCGGTTTATATCGAATTTCATCCGCGAAAACATCGATTTCTATCAATCGCTCCTAATTCCAATCGATACGAAAAGTCACGAAACAATCAAAACATTTACAACAAACAACACATATACATACACAAGCAAGATATAATTGAAACTTCTCACCCTTACCCGATTATTCGCGCTCGAAACGGAGAATCTTTGATTTTCCTCTTTTCTCCTCTTTTCTCTCCTCTTCCTTTCCTTCCCTTCTCTTTCTTTCCTTTTTCTTTCTTTTCTCTCTTTTTCTTTCCACTTCCTATTTATATAAAATATCTAAACCCCTAAAAGACTATTTTACCCCTCAAACTCAAATATCTCGCAAACGCCCTCAAAATGCGATAAAACATAAACAATGATGAAAAATAACATTTTGTCAAATAAAAGTCAATAATGAAATAATATAAAACCAAAACCAATTAAATCTACTCTATTAAATAAATCTAACAAAACCGGGGCGTTACAATTCTCCCCCACTTAGACATTTTCGTCCTCGAAAATATATCGAGACGAACAACTCCGGACGCGACTCCCGCATCCGACTAACAACCCAACATGCCAACAAAAGGCACACCACGAATAACACAACTGGCAAACCACCTTGCCAATAGCAGATACAACAACGACACGACAACGACGACCATAACGACGACAAGATGCAAAGCCCATACAATGCACTTGACGACTAACTCACGATTCAAAGAAAAGCCAAGATACCAACACAATGGAAACGAGACAACAACACAAACAAGAACATAAAGTTCCACGACACCATAAGGTCTCCACAACATCAACAAAACCAGAACACCAACATCCTTGTCACACAACCATACTACAACAATGCTATAATTCACCAATCGAACATATAACCAAAACACCCAACTACATAGCAGCCCACGGATAACAGTTAAACTTTTCACATATGACTTCCATCCAGAAGCGTTCAATGGTCTCAACACTCCTACATGTTCCCAATGTTCAACCTATGAACTCTTACCAGTCCCACAGTTATATACGAAATGTGCCATATCACGCTTCCGCTGCGCACCTCTGATTACTCGTAACCATCAAAACTACCAATTTCACGTCCAAAGTCTAACTCTTTCTCATTTTCACCAAAAATCACTGTTCACTGTTAATATACCCAACCGCACACTATCAAACGTCAATTCACACACCAACCCAAACCTCTAAATCCTCCCAAAAGTTCCCACTCTTTAACCATCAAAGCAAACATAAGTAAAACTTTCGACTCAACTCATCACGCACGACATAAACTTTACCAATAGGATAATTCGAGCCTAAGTCATAACTAATCAGGAATTCCAACCATCCGACCGTGCCTTACTCCGAGTTACAAATCAAAAGTTATGCAGAAAACAAAATTACACAAACAGCACTATTCGCTGGGCGAACCTGCTCGCGAGCATTCGCTAGCGGCTTCGCTAGGCGAGCATCCCTCGCGAGCATTCGCTAGCTCCTTCGCTAGGCGAATGTTCCAGCGAACCAAGTCAGAACCAAACAGAGCCAAAAACACCCAAAGTTCGCTAGGCGAACACTCTAGCGAACCTTCGCTCACTGCCTTCGCTAGGCGAATGCCCGTAGCGAACCTTCGCTACCCCTTCGCTGAATCGTTCGCTAGGGGAACCCACGAAAACTCAGAATTACAACAGTCTTGTTACTCATCCAAAACCGTCCATTCCTCCATCCAAACACCTTGAACCTAAAACCCTTAAAATAATACCTCCAGATTCTCCAACACAATACAATCGCGTCCAATTCCAAATCCTGAATAGTATCGATCCTTTTATGAATCCTCAATTGTCGTAAAGCATAAGCCACGACTTTACCCTCTTGCATTAACACACTGTCTAAACTCCTCAAAGACACATCTCACAAACGATTTATTAGGATCATCCAGAATCAAAACTGAAGCCGTAGCCAACTTCTACTTCAGCTCACCAAAACTTACTCACAACGAACATCCAGACAAACAACTCACCCTTTGCAAGCCAACTGAGACAACAGAAGTACGAACTTAGCAAAGTCTTCCATAACCTTCCGTAACAACCAACTGAGCCCAAAAGTTTCTAATCTCCTTAACCGACTTAGGAGCCTCTCAAGGTAGAACTGCATCTAATTCCGATGGATCCATAACCATACTCTCATCTGAAATAACATATCCAAGAAAACTAACCTTTTTTGACCCAAATTCTCACTCGAATAACTCTGCATAAAACTTCGTCTCTTTTCAACACTTGTGATTCAAATCTCAAACACTCTACCTGTTCTTCCTCAGGGTTTACAATAGATCCGAATATCCTCAATCAAAGCCATTACTAACTTATCCAAATAAATATGGGAGATACGATCCCTCTACTCCATAAACACTAGAGACGCGTTACTAACACCAAACAACATCACTGCACGTTGTAATGTCCAACCAAACTCCAAAAGATATAAATCTTCAAAGCTTTTGCAAAACCTTGCACTGGGTAACTGGCTACTCACACACAAGCTTAACCGAGTAAATAACAGCCTATTCCGAGGATAACAAACCTAACCAGTCACATTAAATCGATCAAAGCCTCAACCCACACAATTCACCACTCTTATCAAACATTCCAAACAATCGCAAGTTCACTCAACCTCGGCCAAACCATTCCAGTTATCTATTCCTGAAAGTGGACACTTGTTCTCAATCGTTACCTTATTCAACTGTTAGCAATCCATACACAATTTCTTCTCTTCGCAGTCAAAATTCCATAAATCCCCACGTGTAGCTATAACCATCTCAAAAGAACTCTCAAACATTACATCCACACCTAGGTTTTTCTCAAAATTTCCATTAATGCTCTAAAACTCCAAAGACTCCAAACCTCACCAGAACTCTAAGTTTCGCTTTCCATAGTCTCAAAACCAATACCATCATACGCATCATACTTGTTATTCCATTCAACCATCCTTCCTTTTTGTTACTAACCAAACCGGAGCTCCCTAAGACAACACCTTAATGTTCCATCCATAACACATCTAAAAACCATACACCACTGACGGCCCAACACTGTGACTTCCTGCCAATTTCCAGAACACTATCATCACAGACCAACAAACATCTTAGTCCCATCTACTAAGAGTTTTCTACTTACTTAGCAGATCCAAACCTCACATCTTCACCTTCGTCAAACTCGAGTTCACACTCTTCTCTCTGAGAACCACCTTTGACAATACCCAATCGTTCTCTCCCAATGACTTCCCAACTTGACCCAACATACCAAAAACCTCTAATCCGTCTATCTTCCAGTATAAGAGTCTTCATCAACTCATCGAAACAATCCGTAATCATCTCCTTAAATTCCAAACAATTCATTTCACACACTATCCAAGCTGGAAAGACACGCCTATTCCATCCAACATAATTCCCATCTGCTATCAACAAGAGATTAAGGGTGATCAGTTCCTCAATTTGTCAATAGACAGCCGACAATCATGATGGGGCATAAACCATCTTTACCAAACTATAATAGCGTTACTTACATCTCACGCACAAAACTACCTAAGGTACCAATCCTTAGTTGACATAAACCTTACCTCCGCATTCTCTCCGGAACCGGGAACAACACTGTCCAAACAACACTTACAATCTTGCAATTCACAGCACACTGAGCCAGCGTTCCACACCTGAAGCAACATGGAGAAGTACCCAGCTTCTCCCCCACTTATCTCATTCTAACTCCTGAAAACAAAGGATTAGAAAACCAGAAAGTACTGACAGTGCCTCCCACACATATCACGTACTAAGGGACAGACAACAACGACAGTATTCCACTGTCACACCGACTGACTCAACAACTTGGCCGGACGGACCGACCTGCTCTGATACCACTAATGTAACACCCCAATTCCCCTCGCGAATAAATAATACAAATATAAATCAGAGTAACTAAAAATTTATTTTTCCAACAGGAAACAGGGATGTCACACTTAAAGAAAGAAAATACAAACCCTGCTCAATTATTTTGATACATAGCACAAAATAGGATAACCCCATAGGGAACCTTTTTCCATATAAAATGAATGTCAATTATGGAATAAAGCGGAAAGATCCATAACCGACTTGTTTTACAAAATGAATCGTTTCTGAACATCAAAATATACATACAAAGATCATACAAAACATATTCAACAATTATATATAATTAACTTAAAGCGTTCCCCGACTCCCGTGCTACGTATCAGAGCAGACACCAAGACCTAAGCAAACGAAGATCTAACTCTTCCACTTGCCTCCACGCCTCTAAAGCTGACAATCTGCACTATGCCATAAAAAGCATATTCCAGCAGAAGGGTGAGAAATAACAACTAAACCAAGATTGCATAATAATATGCAAAAACACATAAAATCACATACACAGTTATTCTCACCCCACACGTCACATACCAATACATGTAGCAAGCCATAGATGTACAACATATTTCTAACAATCCAACCACATAGCATAGAACAATTATACCAACATAATTACACATTTGCACATAAGGCATACCAAGTCATAGCATTTATCACATATGCACATCAAATTACCAATGCTATTACACTCTCAACACATAACAAATCAATGCACAATTTCCACACATAATCAATCAAATCATGATTTTTCACACATAATGCATCCATTCACATTTCTCACACATAATCACATATTCCAATCAAACATATACCATTCAATTCAATTGCACATATTTCATCTCATCAATCACAATCACATTTCCATGCACAATTAATTCATGATTTATGCAAATGCACATAGATCGACACAACGACTCTATGCACATGCCATGCGGTACCGACTTCCATTGTCACGTCATTTGTCACGTCATTAGTCCACTCAGGAACTATTGGAACCATCGCTCGTTACTGAGAATCTCAAGTAACTCCCAGTCGGGCCTACGATGTTCACCCGTCGCTTTAAGTCCTCAAGCATCGCCTCATATTTTCGAGGCCCACGACGTTAAGGATTGCTTTAAGTCTCCAAAGGAGCCCACAATCGTCTATACCCATCGCTTTAAGTCCTCAGGCATCGCCTCATATTTTCGAGGCACACGATGGTATAGCATATTCCCTCAGGAATCAAACCGTCACTCAGGACGTTTTCACAATGCACATTATGATGCTTGGCATACAATGACTCATGACACTCACATTGCATCCATGCACACATTCATAATCATGCATAAATCATCAAATACAACACTTGGCATTTTCTTGCCTTTCGGCCACAAATCACAACCACAACAATTACAACAACTTATCACATGTTTCCACATCATCACATTCATGCATTGCAAGGCAATTCAAACAATGCATTTCAAACCCTAAATGCCACCACACAACATACATTGAAATTTCACATAAATAATGCACTTCATCACAAGCCATAAAATACCACAATCATATCACATACCACAAATCACAACAACATCATAGTTCCTCACACAAGGGATTTACATATCAAATGCTACTCACAACACATCATTATCGCACATTGAAATCAAAACCCAAAACACACGTTTATTCCTCCATAACACCACAAATCATCATCACCAACACTTATCACATATATTCACATAATATACCAGCACACAAGCCATATGATACATATTAAAAGCCTATAGCATGATAACACATCATTCGCACACCAATACGACGGTGAAAATCCGACAAACCAACACTTTTTCAAAATCACGACTTAAATAATTCATCTACTGCCCTCCAAACCATTTTAAAAAGAAATAGCTTTTCATTGGCTTCCCAACGCTTCGAACGGCGACCAAAACGGACTTACGGTTTGAAAATTACGACGAAAACAAAATTGGAAAATATCACGTTCGCTCCAGTATTCGCTAGGCGAACCCTAGCGAACCAAGGCAGTGGAAAACAGACCTAAAGTTCGCTAGGCGAACCTTCTAGCGAACATTCGCCAGTTCCTTCGATGGGGTTCGCTAGGCGAACCTGCGAAACCCAGAAATCGCAGCAGCGTCAACCTAGGTCATATGGGACCAAAATACATCATTTTTATCACCCAAACCCTTCTAATTCATACCAGAACAACCAAAACATGTTTAGACATAATCAACGAGTATTCTACGCGGTTTATATCGAATTTCATCCGCGAAAACATCGATTTCTATCAATCGCTCCTAATTCCAATCGATACGAAAAGTCACGAAACAATCAAAACATTTACAACAAACAACACATATACATACACAAGCAAGATATAATTGAAACTTCTCACCCTTACCCGATTATTCGCGCTCGAAACGGAGAATCTTTGATTTTCCTCTTTTCTCCTCTTTTCTCTCCTCTTCCTTTCCTTCCCTTCTCTTTCTTTCCTTTTTCTTTCTTTTCTCCCTTTTTCTTTCCACTTCCTATTTATATAAAATATCTAAACCCCTAAAAGACTATTTTACCCCTCAAACTCAAATATCTCGCAAACGCCCTCAAAATGCGATAAAACATAAACAATGATGAAAAATAACATTTTGTCAAATAAAAGTCAATAATGAAATAATATAAAATCAAAACCAATTAAATCTACTCTATTAAATAAATCTAACAAAACCGGGGCGTTACATCTAGAGTGTCATCTTTTGTACCATGCTTTAAGAAACAGTAGTAGACTCTTTGAAAGGACTGTTCTACGCATATGACTAATTTATGTTCCTATACCTCTAGGAGGTCGTCGGGACAATTTGTATGAAGCCCAAGAGGAGGCTGGAAACTTTTAAGAAGCCGATCGGTCATTGTACGAAGCCCAAGAGGAGGCTATCATTCCCGGAGGAAGAGATCATTATACGAAGCCTAAGAGGAGGCTGTGAATACTTTTAAGAAGTCGGCGGGTCCTTTTACTAAGCCCAAGAGGAGGCGGGGTTTCTTTTAGGAAGCCTGTGGGTCCTTGTACGATGCCCAAGAGGAGGCCGATGCTTTTAAGAAGCCCGTGGGTCCCCAAACCCCGAGAAATTCAAGGCAAGCTATTCACAAGGAATAGATCAAGTCAGGAAAGTTCGAGAATTTGGAAGAAACTCAAAAATGCCATTCACGGAGAATACATTCATCTCTGGGAATAGAGTTTCTTGACAATTCCTAATGAGGAGAGCCGAAGAGAAGACTGTATCTAGTGATCCTATTAGGGATCTAGTTGTCTATTTCTATGAATAAACGAAGCGGCGTCACCTAGTTCTAGACGTAGTTGCCGGGTAAACTCTAAATATCTATACTATTATTACACAGTTGATATGAGTTTATGAAAGAAGACTTACAGTGAAACAGCCCCACAATACAGTTATATGTATATAAAAGCGGTAAATGAAAGCAATAACCACTTACTCGGTTGTAGAGCTTCCATGTTGTTTGGTTAGTTGTTCAACAAAGAAAGATTGAAAACAACAGTATATTCAAAATCAAAGGAGAAAGTGCTTTGAAAAAGAAAGATTTGGGGCTTACAGCTCAAGGAGAGGCCCAGGGTTTTATCAGTGAGCGCACTGTTTGAATTTGTACAGAGGGACTTATACAAGTGACTGTGGCCCAAGAATTGTTTTCTATACAAAGGGATGGGTCTTGCACTCTCTCAAGCGGCCCAAAAAGTTTTAAAGAAAAAGAGTGGGGGCTTATAACACGAGGGTAGGCCCATATGATTTTTCCGTTTGAAATGGCGATCGCGCCGAGGTTTTCTTTTAACGCATAGGGGCTTATACAATATCTGAGGCCCAAAGTGATTTTGGTTAAAAGGGGGTTGGGTCTTACACTCTATTAGAGGCCCAAAAAGTTTTGAATGGGTCTTATAGCTCGAGGAGAGGCCCATGGTTTGATTTCAAAAGGCGACGATCGCGCCGTTTGTTTTTGACGGTATCGGGACTTATACAATACACTGAGACCCAAGAATGGTTTGGTCAAAAAAAGGATTGGGTCTTACACTCTATTAGAGGCCCAAAAAGTTTTGAAAATGATTTATGAGGGTTGAATTAATCCAAAAACCCTAATTTGTTTTCAAAATGTGTTTTAATTGAATAAAAATTCAATTAAAATGATCAAAATTGTTTAACATAGGAAAAACAAATTGGAATATTGGATTAATGCTTCAAAAATTAAGTATTGACCTACAAAATAATTAGAAAGCATTAAAAGTTGCAAAATCAAGGTGGAAAAAATATTTTAAATGTTAAAAACAATTAAAACATTAATTCTTTGCAAAAATATCAATTATAAAAAATAAATAATATTTTTGGGATTTTTTGGGAAAATAAAATATTTTAACATTTTTGTGAATTATTAAAAAAATAATCAACTCAAAATCATTAAAACTCAGAGAGAAATTAATTTTTGAATCAATTAAATAAAATCACAAAATTCAAATATTTGAATTTATGAAAATGGCGCCAAGAACATGGACCAAGAACACGCACGTTTTCTGCCTTGCCCAGATTTGCATTTTCTATCCAATCTCACTGAATACTTAATTATATCATGCAATCCACATATCAATATGCTCGTCTCAACCTCACGATCATGTTTATAACAATTAATTTCATTTAAATTAAGCATAAAACAAGAAATCACGATAAATCCTTATGAACCCTAATTTCTGCATGAAGGCTGGGATTTTTAATACACGATTCAAACAAAGCAATTACTTGAGGGGAAACATTCCATGCATGATTATGAACATTTGGCAAAAGTATTGTGCGAGGAAATATGCATAGATTGAGAGATGACCAAGTTTAAGCTTACCTCTAGGTCGTGACAGCAAGAGCAAATTGATTTCTGAGTAGGAGGTGTTACAGATGAATTGTGATGATCTGAACAGCTTCCCTACACCCTATGGAGTGTGTTTGAATGCTTGGACTTGACTGAGAATGGCTGGATCACTTCATGGCATCTCAACTGCACTTTGGTTAAAACCTTGAGCAATTGACTTGTGATTCTGAGAAATCAGTGTTCCCGTTGTTGTTTAAGTGTTTGATCAGCTCACATATGATGTATATGAGGTGTGTGTGTGATTGGTTTGAGTGGAATTGCTCTCTAATGAAAAACCCGATAGTGACTTGCTAAGAAAGGCATTTTTTAGAGTGAGAAGTGATTTTTGAGAAAGGCAAGTGTTGTAGGCCTTTGGTGTACTTAAACTGATCACAATTGAGCTCTATTTATAGTAGAGCAAGTTTGTTCTGGGATCCACAGTGAATGGCAACTGCAGCAGGTGTTTGTTCAATGTTGGCCAATGGAAATCCAAGTCTCCTCTAGCCATTGACTAGAGGTTAGGGCACAGGGTTGTGGTTCCCTTGGTCTTGGATAAGTCTTGACTGAATTCAGTTGCAAATGGCTCAGTCCATGCCACCTAGATGCTTCCATTGAATGCTCCAATCCAAAATTGGAGTCTTGTCCCTATTTTGGCCATTCTAGGTTCAACATGCTATTTCTTGTTCCAAAGACTTTGGAGGCTTGGCTCAGTGATTGTCCCCTTTAGATTCAATCCTCAGAGGTGTCCAAGTGGATAGGAGCATTTGGATTTGGCTGATTTTGGCAAATCGAGCAAAAATGCAAATTCTGCCTTGCCTTGGCAGATTTCAGCAAGGTAACTTTCCAATGTCATATCTCATGACTCAAATTGAATTTCGTAATGTTCTTGGCAATTTTGGAAAGCCCTTACATGATACAACAACTGTTTGAACATATTTGGTTTTGATCCCATTTGAATCCAAGTGAAAAATCCCCCTACATTTGGCAAAAAGTAGGGTAAAATCTGACTTAGTGAAATTTTCACTAAGTGTTGGAACAAAGTGACTTTTCTTGATTTTGATCACTCCATAACTCAAAATCCATGAGGAGTTGGAATTAGGTCTAGTTGAAGTTTTTGTAGAGGGCAATGAGATCTACAAATCAAGCCTTGGATGGGCGAAAATGGCTTTGTGGTTTAGGAGTTATGACCCTCCAAAGTTATTACCCTAACCACTTTATTTTTAACTTAGAAAATTTTCTATGTTTTTTATGGTTACCCCTTTTACAAGTTACCCAACTTTTCTTGATTTTTCTTGATGAATGATGATTCAAATCATACATTAACATCATTTTAGGGTTAAAAATCCATTTTGGTGAAAAATCTCAAAAAGTCAAAGTTGACTTTTGTGCACAGTTGACTTTTTATCAGATGAATTCCAAACTGTGCAATTCTTCAGGAAATCATGTCCTTGACCTAAATCAAACTTGATGGACATGTTCCATGGGTGTCATAGGGTATATTGATGCATTTCATAGGGCTTGGGAGCATGTCCTGGTCAAAAGTCAAAGTTACAGTTAACTTTTTCCTTAAAACCCTAATTGTGGTGCAGATGAAATTGAGACTTGTTGCTCAAGCTTCTTGGATTAATCCATTGTAGAAAATGGATCAATATAGTTCATTAGAGACCCTCAAACCCTCTCTTAAGGTCTTGGCTCATGATTTTCCCTAAAAGTCAACTTAGGGGTGAATTAGGTCAAGAAACCCTAATTCCTGATTTTTTATGAATGCATCCCCTGAGGCAAAATTGACTTGATGATTGGGTCCATGAGGTTCCATGGGGTATATTAGTTTAGGTTTTGGATCATTGGCTTGTGCCCAGATGAAAAATTTCCATCTGGAGGCCCTGGTCGACCAAAACCCTAATTTGGTGACACTGTCGATCTTGAGACTTAATCCACCTAGAAGGGAGCAGCCTTGTGCTTAATCCTTGAAGTGGGAATCCTTTTGATCCATTGTGGATGTTTGAGAGGTTAGACAAGTTGAAGATCATGTCATTCCTTGATTGATCCTTTGTCTAAGCACTCAGAGAGGGCTTGAAACCCTAATTTTGATTGTAGTGAATGCTCACCCATCTTTGGGGAGACTGATGAAGTATGATGGTTCCTCCATATTGTGATGATGATTTTCACAATGATGGGAAATCTTAGTGGTCAAAATTTGGGGTATGACAAGTCTCCAATGCACGACATTGATCCATTTGCAATAATGGATTGATCCAAGAAGCTTGATGCACAAGCTTCATTTTCATCTGGACCACAATTAGGGTTTTGAGGAAAAAGTCAATTGTACCTTTGACTTTTGACCCAGACATGCTCCCAAACCTTGGGACATGATTCAATACATCCTATAACACCTATGGAATATACCCATTTGGTTTGATTTAGGTCAAGGACTTGATTTCACAAAGGATCGCACAGTTTGGATTTCATCCGATAAAAAGTCAACTGTGCACAAAACCAAGTTTGACTTTTTGAGATTTTTTACAATTATAGTTATTTGACCCTAAAACAATGTTAATATGTTATTTGAATCATCATTCATCAAGAAAAATCAAATAAAGTGAGTTAACTTGTAAAAGGGGTAACCATAAAAAACTTAGAATTTTTCTAAGTTATGGAACAAAGTGGCTAGGGTACCAACTTCCAAGGACCATAACTTGAGATCCAAGCAACCATTTTGGATGGTCCAAAGCAGGATTTGTAGATCTCATGGCATACTTTAAAAGTGTCAACTACAGCTTATTCCAATTCCTCATGGATTTTTAGTTATGGAGTGATCAAAATGGCTGAAAACACAAAAGTGACATTTTTCCAACACTTAGTGAAATTTTCACTAAGTCAGAATCTGCCTTATTTTTTCCCAAATGTAGAGGCATTTTTAATTATAATTCAGGTTGACTCAAAACCAAAGTTGGACATCATGTTGAAATAGGATATGTCAACTTTCCAAAATGCCCAAGAACTCCATCAAATTCCATCTGAGCTAAGAGTTATAACAGCTGCAACATGCCTTGCTGCAAACTGTCTTGGCAAGGCAGATTTATGCATTAGTGCTCGAATTGCCCAAATTGTGCAACTTCAAGCATGTTTATCCATCTGCACACCTCAAGGGGGAACAACCAAGGGACAAGCACTGATCCATAAGCCTCCCAAGTCTTTGGAACTACATATAGGTTTGGCACCCCTAAAAGCTAAAGATGCCTCAAGACTCCAATTTTGTTTTGAGGCATTCAATGGATGCTTATAGGTGGCATGTATCAGAGCAAAGATGAACACTTCAGTCAAGCCTTATCCTTGAATCAGAGAACCATAGGTCTGTGCTCTAATCTCAAGTCAATGGCTAGAGGAGACTTGAGATTCCATTTGATCCACATTGGCCAAAGGCCTGCTGCAGTTGACATTCCCTATTCCTTGCAAAATAAACTTGACACACTATAAATAGACCTCATTTCTTATCAGTTTGAGTACACCAAAGGCCTATAGCACTTGCCTTTCTCAAAATCACACTCTCACTTCCAAAAATGCCTTCTAATGCAAGCTACTATCGGGTTTTGAATTAGAAAGTGTTTCCAACCAAACCAATCACACACATACCTCATAAACATCATATGTGAGCTGATCAAACACTAAACCAACAACTGGAACACCAATTTCACAAAATCACCAGCCATCTGCACAAGCTTTTGACAGATTTGCAGTTGAGATGTCAAATCAAGTTTCAGCTCAATTCAATCCACTCCAAGCATTCAGACACATTCCATAGCACCTAGGGAAGCTGTCCACATCATTGGAACCAACCTGTAACACCTCCAACCTTGAACTCGATCACCAGCTGCAAGAGGTAAGCCTCAACTTGGTCATCTCATGATTCATGCATATTTCCTCGCATAATAATTTTGCCATATGTTCATAATCATGAATAGTGTTTCCCCTCCATTAATTGCTTTGTAAGAGTCGTGTATCAAATTTCTCAGCCTTCATGCAGAAATTAGGGTTCTTGAGGTTTCTCTTTGATTTCTTATTCCATGCTTAAAATAAATGAAATTAAAGACCATAGACATGATCATGAGGTGAAAACGAGTAGATTGATATGTGGATTGTGTGATTTCATCAAGTATTCAGTGAGATTGATGAGAAAACGCAAATCTGGGCAAAACAGAGCACGCGGGCAAAACCAAGATGTTCTTGGCGCCCTTTTTCAAACTTTCAAATATTTAAATTTTTGTTATTTTTATTTAATTGATTCAAAAATTAATTTCTCTCTGAATTTTAATGATTTTGAGTTGATTCTTTTTTTAATAATTCACAAAAATGTTAAAATATTTTATTTTACAAAAATTTCCCAAAAAATATTATTTATTTCATATACTTGATATTTTTGCAAAGAATTAATTTTTATTTGTTTTTTAACATTTAAAATATTTTTTCCTTCTTGATTTTCCAAACTTGAATGGTTTTTAATCATTTTGTGGATAAAAACATGATTTTTGAAACATTGATCCAAGATCACCACTCATTTTTCACATGTTTTCAATAATTTTTATTAATTTTTAAACAAAATTAATTCCATTTTTAAACAAAATTAGGGTTTTGATTAATTCCACACTCATCAATCTTTTTCAAACACTCATGGGCCTCTAATAGAGTGTAAGACCCAACCCCTTTGTAAATAGACAATTTTGGGCCTCACACATTGTATAAGTCCCTCTGTATATTTTCAAAATTTCGGCGCGATCGTCGCCTTTTTAACAAAATCAACTGGGCTTCTCCTTGAGCTATAAGACCCATCTTTATTTATTTTCAAACTCTTTGGGGCTCTAATATAGTGTAAGACCGAATCCCCATTTAACCAAAACCTTTTTGGGCCTCGGACGTTGTATAAGTCCCAACACATTTTCCAAAAATCTCGGCGCGATCGCCAGTTCAAAATCAAATCATCTGGGCCTACCCTCGTGTTATAAGTCCTATTTCTTTTCTTTTAAAACACCTTTTGGGCCTCTCCTTGAGTTGTAAGACCCAACCCTTTTGTAAATAAACCTTTTTGGGTCTCAGTCATTGTATAAGTCCCGAGACGATATTCAAAACAACGGTGCGATCATTGTTTCCTTGTGATTTAAATTCAAATATATATATTGTTATCAAAACTTTCTTTAATTTCTTTGAACAACTAACAATACAGCATGGAAGCTTGCTCGCCTGTAAGTTTTAAACAGCTTTCATTTACCGGCTTTGATATATATAACTTTATCGTGGGAAGCTGCGCATGGTTAGTCTTCTTTCATACCCTTTTAAATACTTGTCATATATCAACTGTATATATACTAGTATAGTTATTTAGAGTTTTCCCCGGCAACTAGGTCTAGAACTAGGTAAAGCCCTGTTGGTCACTCTTAAATAGAAACAAAACTAGATCCTCATAGGATTACCGGATACAGTCTTGCCTTCTCTTGGGCTTAAACAATATGGAACAAAGAGAAATGCAGTATTCTTCGTGAACCTTTTCTCAGGCTGTCACCCCTAGAAATTGTCAAAGAAATTCTACTCCCCAGAGTTAATCTATTCTCGGTGAATAGCATCTCTTGAGTTTCTTCAAATCACAGAACTTTCCCTAAATGATCTATTCTCGGTGAATAGCATTTCTTGAACTTTTCTTGGTTTGGGACCCACAGGCTTCCTAAAAGCATCCCCGCCTCTTCTTGGGCTTTGTACAAGGACCCTCCGGCTTCTTAGAAGTTCTCATGCCTTCTCTTGGGCGTAATACAAGGACCCTGACAACCTCTTAAAGGTATAAGATAGAACTTAGTCATCCTTTGCTAGAGCAGTCTTTCCAGTGTCAAATATCAGATTTTAGGGTTGATCCTCATCCCTTAATACTCGTGCCTCCTCTTGGACATCATACAAAAGATAAAACTCTTCCACACCAGTAGACTTGGACAGTCTAATCCCCTTGAGTCTCAAAGACATTTTCAAGTTCCCTAAAAATATAGGAAGAAACCTCGGTCTCTCTGGATCAATCTCCAACAGAAACCTATCCTCTCTTAAGAGTTCCCCAACCAGGGTCAGCTTATCCCAAATCAGAACCTCAAGGTCTCTGATATCTCAACTCTTCTGTAATCCTCAGCAAGAGTTGATTCCCCATTTAGACCTGCCTCGGGATCTTAACAATCCCCGGCAAAAGTTAGCCTCCTCTTAGGCTTTGTATAATGATCTTTCCTCAGTAAAGTCAGCCTCCTCTTGGGCTTTGTACAAAGCTTCTCCCCAACTAAGCTAACCTTTCCAGACTCTCTTGTTGAGTCAATCAACTTTCCAGACTCCCTTGTTGAGTCAATCAACTTTTTATACTCTCTTGTTGAGTCAATCACTTTTTCCAGACTCTCTTGTTGAGTCAATCAACTTTCAGACTCTCTTGTTGAGTCAATCACCTTTTCAGACTCTCTTGTTGAGTCAACCTTTTTTAGCCTCAATCTTGGGCATTGTACAAGACAGATAAAAGCACTCTCTTGTTGAGTCAAACCCTTTTAGCCTCAATCTTGGGCTTTGTACAAGACATAAATCTCCCTCTCTTAAGTTTGGGACAGATATCTTCCCTAGCAGAGTCATTTCCTCCCAGCCTTCCTCTAGGCTTTGAGGAATGATTTTCCCCAAGAAGAGTCAAACTCATTTCAGCCTCAATCTTGGGCTTTGTACAAGACACATACAAACCTCCCCGGCGGAGTCAAAATCCCTTTTAGCCTCAATCTTGGGCTTTGTACAAGACAGACAGTATATTTTCCCCGAAAAAGTCAAACTTTTAGCCTCCTCTTAGGCTTTGTATAATGATATCCCCAGAGAGCCAGTCTTTTTTTTGCCACAATCTTGGGCTTTTACAAGACACCATTATATACACTCTCTTATTGAGTCGGGCTTATCTAGTCTCCTCTTAGACTTTGTATAAAGACTTCCCCTAGTGGAGTCAATCAACCTCTTAAGTTCAACCTTGGGCTTTGATCAAGGCATACAAAAATCAACAATCCCTCTTTAGAGATGACAAGTTCTCTTTTAGTCAAACTTTTTTAGCTTTAATCTTAGGCTTTGAACAAGACACCAAAACATCTTTTTCCTCCCATAGAATAGGGGGAACTATGATTGCTCTGATTTCCCTGTTTTGTTTAAACGGGAATACGTAGGCATAAGATTGTGAAATCTTAGCGAGCATACTAATCAAAAAATTTAGGTCCAGTACCTTCATACACCAGTCAAACACTTTAGGTTTCATACCTTAGCCATCATCATCATCATTTTCCACAAAAAACAAAACTCAGTCACTCACTCATACTTCCCAAGAAACTTTCCCAACCCATTAACAAATAAACACCATCAATTACAAAGCGAAACCTAAAGCTAATATCCTGTGGATAACCACATATAGGATGGGTAATTGACAACTCCCCATTGTATAACCTGACCCCGGACTCCCCGAATCTCTTTTAAGTGTTTGTTCAGTTAAACATTCGCGTGCAAGGTTAGTTTTAGATAGCTTCCCTTTCCCTTTCAGCTTCATGGGATAAATAAGAAATCAGAAAGTAGCACCCCCTCCTACCATTGCGGTGAGGAAAACCCAGTGATAAGGTGGTCGCATCACCGACAAAAATCGCTCGCTACAGTAAAATGGCGACTCTGCTGGGGATAATTTTTGTATGATTTGTTTTACCTTAGTCATCATCGTCCTAATTTTCTACAGAAAAATGGCGATTCTACTGGGGACTCATTTTATTTGTATAGGACTAGGATTATAGCTCCTAAGAGGTCTAGGATGTTAGTTTTAGAATAAATAAATATATCGCTTTTCCTAATTGATATCTGTGTTTACTTTTTCTGCTAATGGGACTTCGGGTGATGCCGCATCTGGAAAGTTTGAGCGACACCTAAGATAAGTGATAGCACTAGATGGGTAATCTTACAGGGAGTGACTCCCAAATAAGAGACCTCGGTCGACCATCGAATCAGTGGAGAGACCCTTTGCGGATTCAATGCCTATACGACTTCGGTTGTTGAAAGCAGATTGTTCGATTGTGGTATATGAACTGAGGATTTAGTAGGCTGAAACCATGTTAGTATTTTGTAGTGCGGAAGCTATCGAAAATAGTTGTCAGGCGATACTACCCTCATTTGAGATTACTCTAAGATACTGCAGCTTGCTCTGGTGAACCAGCCTGCTGTTGTTATCCCAAGAGGGGTCAATGATTTTGAGGACAGGTACAAAAAATCACCAGTACAACCTTTGGGGATGGGTAGAGCCATGACTTCATGACACCGAACCTTTGACCCCATGTTTTTCTATGTTTTTGTGTGCTGCATTCATGCATTCATTTAATTAAAAAACATTAAAACAAATAAAATTTTCTCTTCTAGTCTCTCTTTTTCAAATTAAACTAAGACAATGATTGCAAATGTCAGAGAAAAAAGATTGCGTTATGGATTTCGGTTGAAGGAAGACTCACAAGTACACCTTCAAGGTTTCAAAACTAGAGGATTTGAGAGGGTTGGCAAGGATGATCACCAACCCTGATGCTTTCAGAGCTAAGTACGGAGGACTGTTATCTCTGTTAAGGGTCCATGTAATTGAAGGAATCCTGGCTACGCTCATTCAGTTCTACGATCCGGTTTATCACTATTTTACATTCCCGAATTATCAGCTCGCACCAACACTGGAGGAATACTCTCACCTGACTGATTTACCCATCACTGACTAAGCTCCCTTTTCTGGACTGGAAGAAATTCCAAAGGATCAAACCATTGCAAGAGCAATCTATTTGGACGAGTCAGAGGTCAGGACTCACATGACCACTAAGGGTGGAATCCAGGGTTTGCCAGCCAAGTTTTTGATAAAGAAAGCTCCGTACTTTGCTAGTATAGGGAACGTGACTACTTTCGAGAGCATCTTTGTTCTGCTCACCTACGGGTTATTTCTGCTTCCCAACATTGATAACTTCGTGGATATCAATGCCATTAAGATTTTTCTGATTGGAAACCCTGTACCGACCTTGCTCGCAGATGCTTATCATTCTGTACACTTAAGGAATTTGTATAGCGGAGGAATGATCACCTGCTATGTACGCCTGCTGTACAAATGGTTTACTTCCCATTTACCCAAGTCTGCTGCATTTTGGGATCATAAGAGTACTTTACGTTGGTCGCAGAGTACCATGTCTCTTACCAACTCTGACATAGATTGGTACAATCAAATCTATGACGGGATAAGAATCATTTACCGTTGTGGAAACCTCCCTAATGTACCCCTCATTGGAACTAAAGGAGGAATCAACTATCATTCAGCTTTAGTTCGTCGTCAATTTGGATACCCGATGAGGCATGTCCCGCGTAATGCTCATTTGGAAGGTCTTTTCTTCAAGGAAGGAGAAAATGACAGGGCACTAAAGACAGAAATAGTGCATGCTTGGAAACATGTTCACAGGAAAGGAGGAGAGTCTCTAGGAAAACCAGACTGTGTCTTAGTGGAACCTTATCTCCACTGGGTACAAACTAGAGCTCTCAAGCTGAGGATGCCTTACCCTCGTCAAGAAGTTCTTCCGTTAAAGGAGTCTATCCTTTATTTTATGTCTGATATGGAAAAACTTCAGGTTACTCTCAACAAAGTTCAACAAGAGAAGAAGTCTTGGAAGAACAAGTACCGCATTCTCAATGTGGAGTGTAAGAAAAAACAATAACTGTTAAAAGAAAAGGACGCTCTGATCGATATTTTAGAGCAACATGCTGTAGAAAATCAAGAAGACCAAAGGAATTTGCTCGCTCCTTTCACTTGGCAAAGGAATGACAACCCGACAACGGCTCGAGAGCCCCGGTCAAAGAAAAGGAAAGTACCAGAACCAGCACCTGAGCCCTCCTCAGAGAGGACTCAGGATCCATTAGCTTAGACATTTCTTTTTACATCACTATATAAATTACTGTATTTCCATTTCTGCAATCTTTGAATTCAATAAAATGGGGTTTCCATTGTATGATATTTGCAATCCAATTGTTGAAGTTTTTTTTGATTAAAAAAAAGTAATTAATATAATCATTGCATATCATTCATCATTCTCACATAATGCATTATTCTTACCTACAAATCTCACGTTTTTGTCTCGATTCTAGAGTCAAACTGTCTCATTCGTACAATACTCGGGCCAGTCAACAAAAGAAAATGGATAATCTCGAGGAAGAGAATAGAGAGTTGAGAGAAGAACTTGATGCTCTGAAAGAAGATCTGAGGAAACTTCACAATGACGTACAAGCTCTGGCAGCAACCCAGATGCAACAACAAAGGACTGTGATATCAGAAATCACATCGACATCCATAGTGGAGAAGTATGATCCTTGGTATAACATGCCTAAAGATCGTCCCTGGGGCATGCCTATTAACTATATCCCGGAAGGATATATTCTGCCGATCACTGAAGATCCAGAGACTGCAGCAGGAACCGCTGGGCCTGAAGGTTACAAACTTCGGGAAAGCGAAGATGCCAAGGGCATGACAATAACTCCTGAAGGTTACAAACTTCGGGAAGCACCAAGAGTCACTATCGTAATGACTGTACCACCACCCGTGGTACACACTGTCCCGAAAGGGCAGATTCCACAGATACCTTCTGGTGGAAACGAAAGTATGGATGATAAAATGAGGGAATTCTAGGAATAGTTCCTGGAGATGCAGAAAGAACTGCAAGCCATTCGTGGTCAGGATCTATTTGGAAAGGACGCCGCAGACCTTTGTTTGGTCCCCAATGTGAAAGTTCCACACAAATTCAAGGTGCCTGAATTTGAAAAGTACAAGGGTAACTCTTGCCCTCAAAGTCATTTGGTGATGTACGCTCGGAGAATGTTAACTCAGACAGAGAACCAACAGCTACTAATCCACTATTTCAAGGATAGTTTAACCGGTGCCGCGCTCAAATGATACATGGGATTAAACCATACTAAGATGGTAACTTTCAGAGATCTTGGCGCTGCCTTTGTTCAGGAGTATAAGTATAACCTGGACATGGCACCGAACAGAGATCAACTCAGAGCCATGTCACAGAAGGACAAGGAAACCTTTAAGGAATATGCTCAGAGATGGCGTGAAATTGCCGCCCAGATTTGTCCACCTCTTGAGGAAAAAGAGATGACAAAGATCTTCTTGAAAACCTTGAGCTCATTTTACTATGACAGAATGGTCGCCAGTGCGCCCAGCGATTTCACTGAGATGGTAGGCATGGGAGTTCGTCTTGAAGAAGTAGTTTGAGAAGGACATCTGGTCAAAGATGTCGGACCATCAAGCAGTACCAAAAGATACGGTAGTGCTCTCCCTAAGAAAAAAGAGCAGGATATTGGCAATATCTCTCTCGGAAAGCAAAGGCGACGGTACCACCCAGTAGCAGCTGTAACTTCTGCTATCAACCATGCGCCTATTCCTACGTATCAACCTCAGGTTGCTTAGAGCCAAGCGATTCAACAACAATATCAGCAAAGGACACAACAGCCTCTTCAGCAGGCTCGTCCTCAGTACAACAACAACCGCACAACGCGACCGCCAGGGTTCGACCTTATACCAATGTTGTACGCAGAACTATTCCCACTACTATTGGTCAAGGGGCACGTCCAAACCAGGTCTCCTCTTACAGTACCGGAAAATCCACCTTTTTAGTTCAAAACGGATCAGACTTGCCCTTACCATCAAGGAGGACCAGTGCATAACATAGAAAACTGTCTCAGCTTCAAATCCGACGTACAGAAGCTTGTCAGGAGCGGGGTCCTATCCTTCAAGGATACAAATCCTAATGTTCAAACAAACCCGCTGCCTCAACACGAGAAAGTTGTGGTAAATTTGATAGAAGAAGAGGCTAAGCATAGCTATCAAATTTACGATGTACTCTTATTAGGGACCAACCTGGTCAAGATGCATCGCAGACAAAGCGGGTACGATCACGTACCGCCTCATAATTATCACTAGTGTGATATCTGCTCTAGAAACAATCAAGGATGTTCTGTGGTGCAATCCGCTCTACAGGAACAGATGGATCTCGGATGGATCCAAGATCACCGAATTCATGAGGTCAACATGACTTATACAAATTCCAACATCATTCAGAACCACAACATTCTGGCAATGAATGTCAACTTGGTGGCAATGCACTCAAGGCAAAGCCAACATCATAATCTGCCTTGGCACGACTACGATTCCTGTCTGGTCTACTCAGTAAATAAACAGGGATGCTCTTTTGTACAAGAGACCCTCCAGCGTCAGATGGATCTTAGATGGATTCAGGATTACCGCGATAGAAGTTATTATCAAGTGAATATGATTCAAATCTTTGATATTCGTTTGATGAATACCAGCTTGGTGGAGTTACACGCCACACATGTCCAGCTCAGTTTTCTGACTTCACATAAATATCAGAACTGTACAGTATGTCTTGAGAGCGACCAAGGATGTGTTCTCGTTCAACGAACGCTGCAACACTTGTTAAACCATTGGTGGCTTCCGACCTATATGGATGAAGATACACAACAAGTCAGCATGACTAACGGGAACCCTACTAGATATCAGAGTCAGGATGTTCGATCAATGGAAACAGACCTAGTAAGGTTGTACTGCATTCAAAGCGGACATGGCCAGGTGCCACCACACAACTATGAGCGCTGTAGAGTTTTCCCAAAGGATAATCAAGGATGTTACCTCATGCGAGCAGCCCTTCAAAGTCAGTTGGGCCACAAAGAGATTCGACCGTATCCAAGTTCTGGGTCAATCAACTTGATGCCCGACTATTTTGTATATCAGATCAAAGATGTTGTCGTAACCTCTGATCATAAAAGGACCAAAGATGTTTGTACCATAATCCCTCTACTTGACGAATTAAGAATTCCTTTGGACAGTAGAAAAGTTCCCAACCAGGAACTGATTGAAATTACTTACAATGGTCAGAAGAATCAGAAGGCTCTTGTAGTTATCTATCTGCCGGGACCGCTACCGTATAAATCAACTAAGGTTATCCCTTACAAATACGGTGCAACAACAATTGAGAATGGAAAGGAAACTCCATTACCCTCCGTCGTGAATATTGCAGACATCAGTCGAGTAACACGGAGTGGTCGAATCTTCAACCGAGGAGTTGAAGAACCCATCAGAGAAAAAGAACCTCAGGCAAAAGTTCCTGATCAACCAGCCGGTCAATCCTGTGATCCCGACCTTTCAAAGAACAATGATGAGATGCTGAAGCTCATCCAGAAGAGTGAATACAACATTGTTGATCAACTGTTGCAAACTCCTTCAAAAATATCTGTGTTATCACTTTTACACAGTTCCGAAGCTCACAGGGAAGCTTTACAGAAAGTCTTAGAGCAGGTCTTTGTGGAACAGGATGTAACAATAAGACAATTCGACAGCATCATCTCCAACATCACTTCCTGCAATAACTTAGGACTTAGTGATGAGGAGCTGCCGGAAGATGGCCCAAATCATAACATGGCACTCAATATTACAGTCAACTGCCAGGACGATGCTTTAGCCAGCATATTGGTAGACACCGGATCAGCTCTAAACGTGATGCCGAGGTGCACTCTAATGCGACTATCATTTAAAGGCTCTCTGATGAGAGGCAGTGAGGTCGTCGTCAAAGCATTTGACGGATCCCGAAAAACAGTTATCGGCGAAGTTGACCTTTCCATAACTATCGGCCCTCACACTTTCCTAGTCACTTTCCAGGTCATGGACATCCGGGCACCATACAGCTGTTTGTTAGGAAGACCTTGGATACACGAGGCTGGGGCAGTCACTTTGACACTTCACCAAAAACTAAAGTTTGTCAAGAATGACCAACTGGTCACAGTCTGCGGAGCGCAAGCCTTGATCGTGAGTAACCTATCGTCGTCCACTTGTGTAGAACCAGAGGAGGTTGTTGGAACCCAGTTCCAGGCACTTTCGGTGAGCCACGACAACCAATCAGAAGGAGGAACGTCGATTTCCTCGTACAAAGATGTTCTCGAAGCGATCAGAAGTAACAATACCAAAGGATGGGGACAGCTTGTTATTCCTACTGACAATAAGAAAAATAAAGGTCTTAGTTTTTCTTCAAACTATACCTAGACAGCTACTAACGATGAAAGTCTTCATCCCATTCAGAACTTCTTTCATAGTGGAGGTTTCCTTCACCCATTGTCTCAAGAAATACATACCATCAATGAGGGTGATTCCTCCGATACAGGTGAAGAGTGGAAGTCCTACCTTAACGGGGACGATTATATGTCTCATGAAGAGGTGCCTACACCATTTTTCTTTCTGGCACAGAGTCCGAGATATATACCGAGGTCAGATGTCAAGATGATATACGGAGATTGTGATCCGGAAGGATGTCGTGCTCCTCCAAACTCATTAGAGGAGGACACTCTGATGAAAGACAACTTTGACCATGACTATTATGGCCCGATGGAAGGCCTGCCTATTTGGCAGCCGTACCCAGGAGACTCAGGGCAAGAGAGTTAGTCCAACGATGCATATTAGTTGAGCATCATTGAAAAGAATACATGTGTTTCCACAGAATCATGGGATCATTACTCGGGGCATTCAAAAAATACCCAGTACAACGATGAATTCGCAACAATTGCAGGACAAGAGTTCCTTAACTATGTTTTTCCTAAGGTCGACGTCATCGAGAGGGATGACTCCTCCAGTTCCAAAGAAGTGTGGGACACCTTAGGACAACCGAGTGGCAAGTACGACTACTTGGTAAAATACACCGCTCCTGAAAGCTCTCGTATCAAGCTCGAAGACATCCAGCCAACTGGATAGGGAGATCCACCTGAGAGTGCAAACACTGTGCAAGATATAGCTGAGGAATCCTCCTATGACAACTCTACCTGGGAGACAAATTTCAACGATCCTGCTCCACCAGAAATCAGTGTTATTTCTGAAGACAAGCCAAGGAGGAAGGTACCAGACTTTGTGATTCACCGAGGGGTTCGCCGCCAATGGGTTGCAGTCAACGTTCCGCAAGTTGTTCATAAGTCGAAGTAATTGCCATCTTTATCTTAACCTTTCACCTTGCCCAGGTGAAACGAATGTTTTGATAGGGATCACTTTCTGTAAATGTACCTCTTCGCTTCACCCAAAGCGACAGAGTTTTGTTTTATAGGGCAGTAGTTTCAAGAATCGACAAAATCATAAATAAAATAACGTAGTTCTGTAATTTCAGCATTTATTGCTGTTTTCTCTTTTCGCTTTTTTCAGAAAATGGTAATCCTAAAAAACAACTCGAATAATAAAAACAAGCAGCAAAAAAAATATACATTACACACACTCTTGCATTCTCTCTATCTCTTCTAAAAACAAATCATCACGCCATGCAGATTGCTTGTTTTAAACCCCATTGAAACATACGATCCAATGCCTTCTCCCAACTTTGAATTCCCAGTATTTGAGGCTGAAGAAGAAAATGACGAAGAAATTCTAGAAGAGATCTCCCGATTACTCAGACAAGAGGAAAGGTCCATTAAACCTTACAAAGAACCGTTGGAAACGGTCAACTTGGGTTCAGAAGAAGAGAGAAAAGAAGTCAAGATTGGAGCACTGCTCAGTCCGACTGTCAAAGAAAATTTGATAAAGCTTCTCAAAGAGTTTCCCGATGTATTCGCTTGGTCCTAATATACCAGGGTTGGATACCAGCATTGTGGAACATCATCTACCGTTAAGATCAGAATGTCCGCCAGTAAAATAAAGGTTGAGACGGACTCATCCAGACATGGCCATCAAAATCAAAGAGAAAGTACAGAAACAGATTAACGCAGGTTTCCTCGCCACATCAGAATATCTTCAATGGTTGGCCAACATAGTACCAGTTCCGAAAAAGGACGGAAAGGTCAGAATGTGTGTAGACTACAGGGATCTGAACAAAGCAAGTCCCAAGGATGACTTTCCTTTACCACACATTGACATGCTGGTAGACAGTACAACAAAGTTCAAAATATTCTCCTTCATACATGGATTCTCGGGCTACAATCAGATAAAAATGGCGCCGAAAGACATGGAGAAAACTTCGTTCATCACCCCATGGGGTACCTTTTGTTACAAGGTAATGCCGTTCGGTTTGAAGAATGCTGGGGCAACCTATCAAAAGGCCATGACTACTCTGTTTCATGACATGATACACAAAGAAATCGAGGTATATGTCGATGATATTGTCATACCCCAAATTTTGACCACTAAGATTTCCCATCATTGTGTAAATCATCATCACAATATGGATGTACCTTTGTGCCTCATCAATCTCCTCAAGGAATTGTTGAGCATTCACTACAATCAAGCTTAGGGTTTCAAGCCCTCTCAGAGCCTTTAGACAAAGGATCAAGCAAGGAATGACATGATCTTCAACTTGTCTAACCTATTAAACATCCACAAAGGATCAAGAGGACTCCCACATCAAGAATTAAGCACAAGAGTGCAACATTTCAAGTGGATCAAGCCTCAAGTTCATCTAATACAAAGTCAACTGTCGCAGAAAGTCAAATTTTGACTTTTGGTCAACTTTGAGCTTCACAAGCCATTACTCAAGAAAATATGATGGATGATTTAATTTGATCAAATTTAAATCAAGAAATCATGAAAAAGTGCAAAATTGATCAAATTGAAAGAAACTTAGAAATTTTTTCTAAGTTAAAATCACGTTCAAGTGCACAACTTTTCAAGGTTGTAACTATTGATCCAAGCATCCATTGATTTTGAGTAAGAGCTACTTTTAAAGAGGGTATTTGATACTTCAACATTGTAGAAGGAATCAATTCAAAATATCATAAGGATTGAAAGATATAAGTGATCAAAATTTGGAATTCTTAATGTCTGATGTTCTGACATTGCATATGACATCGCTAATATTTTTCCAGCAAGAATGTCCCAACTTCAAGGATGTTTTTCTCCATGATCCAAGTTGATTCAAGCCAAACCTTGAACATCAAAGTTGAAGTAAGTTATCTCAGCTTTCCAGAAAGTTGTAGAACGTCCTTGTAGAATACTCGAGCAAGGAGATATGATTTTTTCAAAAAGCATTGATAAAGCAGAATTTTCATGACAGCTTTTAGGACAGGTTTGACTACACAAGTTCAAGACCATTTTTGATGACTTTGCAAGCTGAACCGAGACCAAAGTCAAACATCAAGGTTAAAGTATGTCATTAGGGCTTTCCAAAATGTATAAGAATTCCCATTAATTCAACTTGAGCAAGGAGTTATGAACCTCACAACATGCCTTGCTCGAGCTGATTTTTTAGGACAGATTTTGCGCACTTTTCTTGTGCCACCCAATTTTCAAGCTTTGTCACCATGCAAGACAAGCATCAAAGATGCAATTCACTTCAACTCAAAATATCATAGTGGATTAAAAGATACAAGTGATTAAAGTTTGGAATTATTAATGTTCAATGTCTGATGTTCTGACATTGCATAGGACATCACATTTTTTTTTCCAGCAAGAATGTCCCAACTTCAAGGATGTTTTTCTTCATGGTCCAAGTTGATTCAAGCCAAACCTTGAACATCAAAGTTGAAGTACATCATCTCAGCTTTCCAGAAAGTCCTAGAACGTCCATGTAGCATACTCGAGTAGGGAGTTATGGATTTTACAAAATGGCTTGTTGCAGCTGAATTTTTCATGGGGCAAATTTGCACATTTCTTGTGCCACACGAATTTCTAAGCCTTGTCATCATCTTGGACATATCTAAGGATCAAATATAAAGGGGACAATCACTGAGCCAAGCCACCAAAGTCCTTGGAACAAGAAGTAGCATGCTATTCCTAAAAATCCCTAAAAGAGGGACAAGACTCCAATTTTGGATTGGAGCATTTAATAGATGCTTAGAGGTGGCATGGACTGACACATTTGCAACTGAATTCAGTCAAGATTCCTCCAACAAGTAGGGAACCAAAGCTCTGTGCTCTAACCTCTAGTCAATGGCTAGAGGAGACTTGGATTTTCATTGGACAACATTGGCCAAACCACTGCTGCAGCCACCATTCACTATTGCTGCGAAAACAAACTTACTCTACTATAAATAGAGCTCATTTATGCTCAGTTTGAGTACACCAAAGCCATCAAACAGATGCTTTCCTCAAAATCTCTTCTTTCACCTCAAATTTGCCTTCCAAAACAAGTAATTCTGAGTTTTTGAGTTAGAGAGCAATTCCACTCAAACTAATCACACACACACACCTCACATATATCATATGTAAGCTGTCCAAACTATCAAAAGTGACCTGTAATCACAACATCACAAAGTCACCTCTCAAAACCTCAAAATGGCACTTTTTTGCATTTTTCAAGCCATGTCTTGATTCAGTCACTTACCAAACCAGATAAAACCTCAAAGACACTCCAAATATCATCCTTGAACTATCCCAAATGGTTCCCAACATCTGGAACACCATTTGAGGGAGTTGCTATTTTGGTCACTTTTAACCCCTTTTGCAAGAAAGGGACAGTTTGTGTTTTTGCAGGTACCAGCTGATTCCAACCATCCTAAAAGCTTCTAAGAGGTCATTTGAGGGTGTCCAAAGCATCAAATCATTTCTGGAACAAAGCACTTGGTAGGTTGCACAAAATCTCCAAAAAAAGAGGTAAAATTCATAACTTGAATTCTTTGAATCATGCTTTCCTTTGATGTCCACATACATGCATCATATTGAACAATTCTTGAAGCAAAAATGTAGTCCTTAATGTGTATGTTATGATCCTCCTACTATTTTCACTTTAACATGTTTATATGTGGAGTTTATGTTGTTTTAAACTTAAGGTGCAGATCTGGTTTTTTGCCTTGTGTGTGCTGTACATTAAGTTTCAGTATGTATGAGTAATGCCATTGGATTCCTTGCAAAAAATTGGTCAAGAAAGGTTCTTACGGATTTTAATTTCGTTAAAAATTGAGAGAGTTATGAATGTTTGAAAATTCGATAAGCAAAGATGTTTAAACTTAAGGTGCAGATCTGGTTTTTTGCCTTGTGTGTGCTGTACATTAAGTTTCAGTATGTATGAGTGATACCATTGGATTCCTTGTGAAAAATTGGTCAAGATAGGCTCTTCCGGATCTTAATTCCGTTAAAAACTGAGAGAGTTATGAGTGTTTGAAGTTTGATAAAAAAGATGTTGAAAACTCATGAAAGATGTCGAATGTGATGTTGTGACATCTTTCCTCTTTTTCTTAGTTTATCTTCAAAACTCAACCAATTCTTTTACATAGCAAAAATCATCATTTTCCAAATCTGTTTTACACACTTCTTATTCATACTCCATAATATTTTAATCCACCAAAAAATCACAAAAAAAAAATATTATTATTTGATATATTTTTAATATATTCAAAAATATTGTTTTAAATTGTTTTAAATGCTTTTAAAATGATTTCTTTTTCTTGATTTTTAAAACCAAAATGATTTTAAATATTCATGTGGATAAAATACTTTTTCATAAACCTTAATCACTGTTTATAACATGATTAATGATTTTATTTGATATTTTTTATCATTTTTTACTTGATTTTTCTTTGAAAAATGTCCTTTAAAAAATGAAATTAGGGTTTTTGATTAATTCAACCCTCATCAAACTTTTTCAAACATTCATGGGCCTCTCCTCGAGCTATAAGACCCATTCAAAACTTTTGGGCCTCTAATAGAGTGTAAGACCCAATCCTTTTTTTTTACCAAATCATTTTTGGGCCTCAGATATTGTATAAGTCCCGATACCGTCAAAAACCAACGGCGCGATCGTCGCCTTTTGAAAAATAACCTTGGGCCTCTCCTTGAGCTATGTCGCTCCCGGGATTTTCATCCTAGTACAAACGCGAAAGTGGCACAAAACAGAGTCGCCAACAATGTGTATTTATCCCAAGAGAGGGAAAGGAAACACTGCGTAAACCTGAAGGAAAGGATAGAGCATGGTCTTGCGACCAAGAGAAATGGGTTCGGGAGTCGGTTATGCGCGAGGAAGGTATTAGCACCCCCACGCGTCCATCGTACCCGATGGGATCCACGCTTGCTTGTTTCGATCAAAGGGTGTAAGATAAGATATTGAAAAAGGAACTGGAAAAGGAATGGAAAAGGAAAGGAGAGAGAAAGAGAAACAAATGTAGGGAAAATAAAAGAAGTGCTCGAATGGGCCCTACCCCACTGCCTACGTATCTCATCGGGAACATGAGAATCAGAGCGACGTAGTTCCCCTCACTAAGGATGGATTGTTTGTGTTTTTTTTTAGAGAACGACTAACGTTCTAGCTCAGGTGTTGCAGGATCGCTGGTCCGAGTGCGTTACCATCTTGCAAGAGAACGAGTAAGAGCACGTTCGTACGCTAAGAATGAGTAGGATGAGAAAAGAATTCCCGGAGGAAAGACGTTATTGTTGGTTTGAAGTTTTTTTAAGAAATTTTGTTATTTGTTTGCATATGATAGTGTATCTAAATCTTAATCATTGGAATGTGTACATCCTCACATTCCAAGATGGAATGAGTAAGAAAATACACTAAGTGGGAAGAAGACTCTCACACTTAGTTCCAATTATTAAGGTTCAAACACACTAGCATACTTGTGTTTATTAAGTGTTTTTGTTGATTATGAAATGAAGAAGTGTTTTTCTTTATTTGTACCTTCAACACGTATTGCATTTAAGTCCCTCATACAAGATCAAATGTTTAACACATTGACCCAAGATGGGCTATATGCTACACATTCTAAGATTATAAGAGAAGACCCCTTATAATCTTTTCTTTATATGAAAGGCCTAAATGCAATAAGTGCCTACCTTTATTAGATATTTTGAATTTTCTTTGAGATGAGAAGATGAAAGACTCAAGGGGAGAAAAAGGTAAGAATCTCTGTGAACTAAGACTCAATCCTAATTGATTAGTAAAGGGAGTGATCCTAAAGGTTTGTGAGGTTGCAAAACCTAAAGTCTAAAGAAGGAATGAGTTAAACAATTCACTTCTAAAGTAGAAGATGAATTGTAACTCAAAAGGGAAAGTAATGAGTTAAGCAAAGAAAGCACAATAAGTACTTAACAAGACACAAAATTGAATTGTAAAAGATGAAAGGAGAGAGGTTTGAATGTGGATTTCTCATCCACACTCAATTTCAACTTACCAAAGCCCCTACATGGTTAGTAAACATGGAAACATGTATAAGAAGTAAAAAGAAACACTTAATGCACATTAAAGTTCAAAAGAATAAGATGAAGAATCAAATCTTAATATCACAACCAGAATGTGAACCATATTGACAACAAATGAATATCATCATACAAGTTCAAGTGAACAAGCAACAATCATCATCCATAGCATTTAAACATGTTACCCTAAGAAAGGATAGGTGAAAGATGAAAAGGAATGAAAAGAACATGCATAAGTGGAACATGTAATCCAACAATCAGAATCGAAACCAAATGAAAAAATGGTTTATAAACATCTCAAAGTATTCATGAATCAACATTCAAGACATTCAAGAAGTGGTAGAAGAAGAATTGAAGTGAAAGTTCAAAAAAAGAAAGTGCAAACAATACATGTTAAGGAGGCACAAAGTTCAAGTTGAAATGACCATGTAAAGATGACCTATAATGTGGACCAAGGACCTATAATATCACATGAATGGATCATAAAATATGCAAATGCTCATACAAATATGCACACAAAAAATCATGCAAACATACACTAAAGTTAGAATGGTATGACATGTATCATGCTTCAAATGTAATGCATCAAACAAAAATCAAATAGACTTATGAAAATTATGCCAGCATGGTATTAGAATGCCTAGGTCAGAAGTAAATCATACATCAAGATAGCATGTCAAAATTCAAAGCAAAATGACTTCAAACAATGCAATTTGGTCAAGTTAAAACATCATGCAAAGTGGTGCAAAGATAAGCATCAAAACATAGCATAAAGTGATCTAAAAAATCAAACTAAAATCATCTAACATACTTCAATGTATTAGTGAATCAATGCAAAAAGAATCAAGCCAAAAAAGTTTGTAATGAGCAAGAACAAAATTCTACAAACTCATGTATCATACTTGGAATGCATACAAATGGAAATTCAAAGAAAATTATGAGACAGGGGTAAAAATGTAATAAAATCATGAAATAAAAATATCAAAAATTTCCTAAATGTCTTGATTATATTCATGAATTTTTCTATAATTTTATGATGTTGTTTTGTAATTTTAAAAATAAGAAATGAAACGTGCATAAAATAAGGAAAATAAAATGAAATTGAAATAAGAGAGGAGGTGCATGCATAGTAAACCATCAGTTCAAAATTGCTTGGGCTTTGAAACGCATGGTGTAAATAGCAATTTAGTCCAGTCCATTTACACGCAAACCACACTAACAATTGTACACTCTCAGTCAAAATAAAAGTCAAGCAATGATCACCATTGGATCAAGTCCAGTCAACAAGCCAGTCAAAGTAATCATATCTAATGCACACACGTGAAGGCACACACTCACTACCATGCACTGCACCACACATTGATTAAATGAAATCAGAAAGAAGAACACGTGAGGAGCATGCTTATTTTAATGCGTTGGCACCATTGTAGCCATCAGATCATGATCATCCAACGGTCACGATTAAAACCTGAGTAAAACCCTAGCAGTTCAGACCACCGGCCGGAGATGACCTCCGGTCATCTTCTCCGGCCAACCTCCGGTGACAATGATTTGCAGTCAAGCACAAATGCACAAAATATACATCCTTGGAAAGCTGAAGTGATGAGGAGCATGAATCCAGTGATAAAATGCACAAAAGGTTCATGAAATAAGAGAATCGAACAGAAGAACTTTTGCCCTAACTTTTCAACTATGCCTCTAAAGGCCTATCAACTAGCCAGACAAGTTCTTGAGCTTATAAGAAGCTTCAAGAACCTGATAACACCTTCAAAGCATGTCTATAATGGCTGAAATTCGTACCTGAAGATTTGTGACTTTGAGATATTCTTCAGAAAACCAGAGATTCCAAGCTGCTTTTGATCCACTCTTGGCCAAATAAAGGCTTATATGATGTAGTTGAGTATGATTCAGTGGAGAGAAGTTGAAATCCAAGCTTCAAAACCAGTTGCAATTGTGAAAGATTGAGAGAGAAGAAGAGAGAGTTTTGGATAGAAACTGAACAAAATGAGCTTCGAAAACCAGTTGCAATGGTGAGAGATTGAGAGAGAAGAAGAGAGGGTTTCTGAAGTGAATGTGGAAAATGAGTGTTCAAATGAATTTTGAGAGTGAAGTTTCTACTTATAGTGTGAGCTTAACCATGGTTAACATGAGTTGGTTAACTGAGTTAACATGGTTTAGGTGAGTCATCCCTAACTAACTGAGTCAAGTTAGTTAGGGGACGAGTTAACAATGGTTGTGTTATAGTGATGGTGATTCATGGTGAGCTATGGTGGAGATTAATTGAATAAAACAAACTTGTGTATGCTGCAGCAAGCAAACTTGTTCTACAAGTTTTCAATCTTTCCATTTCCATGTATAGTGAAGCACGTGATATGGTGTATATGAAAGGTGCTGGGTTTAAAAGGGCAATGGTTGGATGGTATGAATAATGCACGTTCAGGCTTTGTAATAACAACATCAACATTATTTGTTTTTTCTGATTTTTATGACAGCTTGGAACCAATGGAAATAAGCAAGTTTGAGAAGAAAATTCTCCATGTTCATGATATGGAATGGCATGCTTTTGGAATTAATGAAAAGAGGGATCATAGTAGAACAACTTTGGTATGAGAAATGAATTGAAATGATGCCTCAAACATGCTCAAAAATGACTATGAACTCAAGGATACAAAACTGGTTGGTGGGCGTACCAAGTGGTTGATTGGCAAGGCAAGCATGGCATGGAATTTCAGCATGATCACCCTAACTTGAGACCACTATTTCTACCTCATAGCTTGACCAAATGAAATTTTGTCCAACATGAACATTGAAGAGGGCATTGCAAGGAACAATTTTGATGTTGACAAGTTTTTCAAATGAAGCCTCTAACCATGAGAAGAATGGGTGAACATTTGGCACACCACCTGTTTGTAAAAATGATGGCGCGTGGGCCTAGGAATCCTTGGTCATGACCTGATTTTGGACCTACTTTCCTCCAACTTTGATCAATCATATCTCACTCAATTTTTATCCAATGGAGATGTTCTACACATGGATTTGAAGCTTGAAACAAGATCTTTTGTTGTGGGCGAGTGCAATTTTCATTTGATGTCTCAATTTTGAATGGCCTTGGTTCAAAGTTTGGTGCAAAATGGCCACAACTTTCCTTATTTAGAAACCCTACTTCTTCCAAAAATGGCAACTTTTCAAATCTTGATTTTTCATGATCCTTTTGGAGTTTCTTGATCAAATTTTGTACATTGGCCACATATAACATGAATTTCATGAATTTGGCCTCAAAAAGTCAAGAGTTGACTTTTTTCTCTGATTATTTGACTTTAGCCCCAATTTTCCTGATTTTTTATCTTTCTTCCAATTGAACCACTTCTAAAACCAATTGAGATGCAATTTTCCACACACATACACTTAAGGACATGTAGAATACCATGACATCAAGTTTTGTCCAAAAAATCAGAGATGACCTGATTTTAGGTCAAACCCTAATTTTGATACCCACCTCCTAAGGGAAAAATGTGCAGTCTTCAATTTCAAATTCCTCAGAGTATGTTGTGTATCCTCTTAAAGGATGATGAGATATGCCACTTAAGGGTGTTTTTGAATCAATGAACTATCTCTTTTGAGGGTTTTCCTTCAGTTTTTTGGACCTCTTGCATAGTGAAGGATGTAGTGCTTCAATCTCCTATTGAATCTCACTTTCTTGAGGTTTTGGATGATCAATTGAGATAGTATGAGGCATGAAGGACCTCTTGGCTTGCCTTGAAGCAACTTGTTTGAACTTTTGTGCCTTGAATGATTCCTTGATTGCCCATCTTTCACCTGACCACATGCCTTGATGGTAAGAGGGATGTTATGCTACATTTTTCTATGTTAAAGATGCAATGCAAGGCTAATGAGATGGACATGATATGACATATGATAATGCTATGCTATGATGACAAAAGGGAGAGCAAATTAGCAAATTTTGGGGTATTACAGCTGCCCCTATTCAAACGCTGTAGACTTGAATGCCTGAAAGCGACTGCTTTTAGACTTTCAAGGTATATAATGATTGAATACCAAACATAACCAAAAATTTGTTGTGGATGACGAAGAACAAAGGGATATAAACCCAACGAGAGCGCTGGATTGAATCTTCAATGAAATGTTGTCGAAGAGATCTGTCTTTTGAACGACGCCAGACGACTACTGGCTTGCCACTCTATGGGTGGACTTTCAACAATGTCTTTTTGAACGACGCCAGACGACTACTGGCTTGCCACTCTATGGATGGACTTTAGCTGCTCTGTCACTCTAGCCAATGGACTTTTACCAATTCGTGTTGGATTTCTGCCAATCTGTCGTTGGACTTCAATGATTACCAAACTGGCTTTGGAATCTCAAACTTGCCATCCTTAGATGGACTTTTGCAGCTTTGCCAAACTAACATTGGACTTCGATGCTTACCAAACCGGCTTTGGAAGCTTTGCCAAATGATCACCCCACCTGCTGGAATAACCACCTGCAATATTATCCCACATGCTGGAATAATATGAACGATTATATATAATGATCACCCCACCTGCTGGAACGACCATCTGCAATACTATCCCACATGCTGGAATAATACGAACGATTATCTATAATGATCATCCCACCTGCTGGAATAATATGAACACTGTATATAATGATCACCCCACCTGCTGGAACAATCATCTGCAATACTATCCCACCTGCTGGAATAATATGAACAACTGTATATAATGATCACCCACCTGCTGGAACAATCATCTGCAATACTATCCCACCTGCTGGAATAATATGAACAACTGTATATAATGATCACCCCACCTGCTGGAACAATCATCTGCAATACTATCCTAAATGCTGGAATAATATGAACAAACTGTCTGTAATGATCATCCCACCTGCTGGAACAATCATCTGCAATACTATCCCAAATGCTGGAATAATATAAACAAACTGTCTGTAATGATCATCCCACCTGCTGGAACAATCATCTGCAATACTATCCCACATGCTGGAATAATGTATGCCAAAAATAAATTGGACTTTGAGTTGTAAAGGAGCAATGCTGAGAATTACACCACCGGCTGGGTAATATCATATGCGGACACTTTGCTGAAGAAGAGACTCCCTCGATCTATTTAGACCTTGCTGAGGAAATTACTGTCAAAATACTAAACTCTGTGGGGAGAGAAAACAATTCAACAGGGAATTATTCTTTGACAAATTTCACATGCTGAAACCTGCGGGAAATATGACGCTACCACTTGCTGGTAAATTCTGCCGAGAATAAACTCCACCGGGGATATCACTGCGAGAAGCTTCGTCTCTTAAGAGGATTTTATAGAAAACCTAGCGTTTTCAAACTCTTAGACGAACACCCTGTCTTCAACTTCCGAACATTCGCTTTTGCATTACCCTTCGCATCGTCTGCGAGGTACCAGAAGATTTGCACTCATTATGGACATGGAGTGCTCACTGCATTAATAACCGTTATCAACACATAAGAATTCAATCTTCGACAACCGTTATCCTCACAAAACCCGGTGGGAAATCTTGAATGAAAGAATTGACTTAATAAGATACAACTGTATCAAGTCATAGCAAATATCTGTTGATTACGCTGAAAGATAACTTTCGTGCTGCTTGGATCGATCGCACTCATTACCTGCAACAGAAAATGTATATGCACATGTCCCAGGATATTGCGTGGTTTTTTGAATCCCCCATCCAAGGTTGTCCTACAGGCAAAGTAATTTTAATTGTCTTTTTTGTGCATGTTTTTACAAGGCCATGATATTTTCAAAGTAATGTTTTATTATCAAAAATCGGACGTTTTTGCAAACAAAACAGTAAAATGAAAATAAAAGCTTGTGACTGAATATTCAATTTTATTAATGAAATGCCAAAATCGGCGAATTTACAATCGGAAGCAAACCCCCTGAAAGAGTTGATTGCCATAAAATTGAGAAAAGAAATCTATCCTAATGATAATGCGGAAATTGGGTTCCAACTGATTTCTGATTCTGTTATAACCAGTATGTATTCCAACTCTCTTGATTATCTTTGCCTCCGAAAGCTCGTGGTCAGAACAATTCGTCCTTCAGAAACTTTGCTATTCTGATGAAGAGTAGAGAACGTACAGATTAATTCAGACTGCAGTCATTCGCTTGAATCCCTCTTTGTATGGATCGCCTTTTCAGGTTTTCAATCCACCGGGATACCCATTTTTTCCTAAGTTGCCCTTTCGGGTTTTCAACTTACCGGGTGTACAATTTTTTCAATTATATCCCTAATTTTTGCCCGAACCTTTATTCTGTTTTTGGTTCGCCAGGATGCCCTTTTTTGCCTGGATTTTTTATTCTTTTATCCAGCGGGTTTATTTATATGAAGTATTTTTTAACTGCATCTGAATTAACAGGGGATGAAAAGTCTTCACCGTCCATGGTTGTCAGCAATAAGGCTCCACCTGAGAAAACCTTTTTAACCACGAATGGACCTTCATAATTAGGAGTCCATTTGCCCTTGTGATTTGTACTCGGAGGAAGTATTCTCTTGATTACCACATCTCCGACCTTGTAAACTTGAGGTCGAACCTTTCGATCGAATGCCCTCTTCATTCTGCGCTGATATAGCTGGCCATGACATATCGCTGCTAATCGCTTTTCCTCAATAAGGCTCAACTGATCAAATCTGGCTCGTATCCATTCAGCTTCATCTAGCTTAACGTCCATCAATACTCGGAGAGAGGGAATCTCAACTTCGATCGGTAGAACTGCCTCCATACCGTATACAAGTGAGTATGGTGTTGCCCCAGTGGACGTGCGGACTAATGTTCGATACCCATGCAAAGCAAATGGTAACATCTCATGCCAATCTTTGTATGTGACAACCATCTTTTGCACAATCTTCTTGATATTTTTGTTGGCCGCTTCGACCGCGTCATTCATCTTCGGGCGGTACGGAGAAGAATTGTGGTGTTCGATTTTGAAGTCCCGGCATAGCTCAGCCATCATCTTGTTATTCAAATTAGAACCATTATCAGTAATGATTCTTTCAGGAACTCCATATCGACAAATGATATCTCGTTTCAAGGAACGAGCTACCACTTGCTTAGTGACATTGGCATAAGATGCTATTTTAACCCATTTAGTGAAGTAATCAATGGCGACCAAGATGAAACGATGGTCGTTTGAAGCAGTAGGCTCAATTTTCCCGATCATATCAATGCCCCACATTGCAAAGGGCCACGGAGAAGACATGATACTCAACGGATTTGGAGGAACGTGTATTTTATCTGCATAGATCTGGCATTTGTGACACTTGCGGGCATATTTGCAGCAATCTGACTCCATTGTCAACCAATAATACCCCGATCTCAATAACTTCTTAGCCATCGCATGTCCTCCGGCATGGGTACCGAAAGAGCCTTCGTGCACTTCAGTCATCAACAGGTCTGCTTCGTGTCTATCCACGCATCTGAGCAGAACCATGTCAAAATTTCTTTTATACAGCACGCCATCTTTGTTCAAGAAGAAACTACCGGCTAGCCTTCTTAATGTCTTCTTGTCTTTGAAAGATGCCCCAGGCGGGTACTCTTGATTTTTCAAGAAGCATTTAATGTCATGGTACCAAGGCTTGTCGTCAGAGACTGCATCAACATCAAACACAAAAGCAGGTCTATCAAGACGAGATACATCAATCCTGGGTACAAAGTTCCAACCATGCACTTTGATCATCGAAGATATAGTGGCCAAGGCGTCTGCAAACTTATTTTCATCCCTGGGAACATGATACAACTTGACAGTTGTAAAGAATGTCAGCAATCTCCTCGTATAATCTCTATACGGAATCAAATTCTGCTGATGTGTGTGCCAAGTTCCCTTTGCTTGATTGATTACCAGTGCTGAATCACCAAAGATATCGAGGGTCTTGATTCGTAAATCAATATCCTCCTCAATCCCTAGTATGCAAGCTTCATATTCTGCTTCATTGTTGGTACACCCGAAAGTTACTCGGGCAGTGAAGGGCATGTGAACACCTTCTGGCGTAATGAGAACTGCACCAACTCTGCACCCATTCATATTAACTGCCCCGTCAAACATCAAACTCCATTTGGATTCAGGGTCAGGCCCCTCCTCCAGAAGTGGTTCCTCGCAGTCTTTTTCTTTGAGAAACATGATGTCCTCATCAGGGAAATCAAATTCATGGGTTGGTAATCATCAAGAGGCTGTTGTGCAAGATAATCTGACAGTATACTTCCTTTGATTGCTATTTGTGAAGTATATTGAATATCATACTCTATCAGTACCATCTGCCACCTTGCAACTCTGCCTGTAAGTGCTGGTTTTTCAAAAATATACTTGACCGGATCCATTTTTGAGATCAACAGGGTTGTATGTGTGAGCATATATTGTCTCAATCGCTTTGCGGCCCATGCAAGTGCGCAGCATGTCTTCTCGAGCATTGAATAATGCGATTCATAATCTGTAAACTTCTTGCTCAGGTAGTAAATAACATGTTCTTTCCTACCTGTCTCGTCGTGTTGACCGAGAATGCAACCTATGGATCCTTCGAGCACTATCAAGTACATAATCAGTGGTCTCCCTTAAACTGGAGGTATCAGAATCAGAGGTTCCTGCAAATATCTTTTTATTTTATCGAATGCATTTTGACAATCATCATTCCACCTGACCGTTTGATCTTTTCTTAGCATTTTGAATATCGGTTCGCAGGTGGCAGTTAGGTGAGATATGAACCTTGAAATGTAGTTCAATCTCCCTAGAAAGCCGCGAACTTCTTTCTCAGTTCTCAGTACAGGCATATCTTGTATAGCTTTCACTTTAGAAGGATCAACCTCTATTCCTTTTTTATTGACAATGAAACCAAGAAATTTTCCGGACCGCACGCCGAAAGTACACTTGTTAGGATTCAGTCTCAACCTGAATTTCCTCAACCTCTCAAACAACTTCTTCAATTTGATCAGATGTTCCTCTTCTGTCTTTGATTTAGCAATTATGTCATCCACATAGCACTCGATCTCTTTATGAATTAGATCATGGAATAACGTCACCATTGCTCTTTGATAAGTTGCCCCTGCGTTCTTCAACCCAAAAGGCATTACTTTGTAACAGAAGGTACCCCACGGGGTAATGAATGTCGTCTTCTCCATATCTTCAGGCACCATCTTTATCTGATTGTACCCAGAGAATCCATCCATAAATGAGAACACTGAAAACTGAGCAGTATTGTCAACCAGAACATCAATATGAGGGAGTGGAAAGTCATCTTTAGGGCTCGCCCTGTTGAGATCTCTGTAATCCACGCACATTCTGACCTTGCCATCTTTCTTCGGCACTGGTACTATATTGGCCATCCAGGGAGGATAGTTGGTTACTGCCAGAAAACCTGCATCCAACTGTTTCTGTACCTCTTCCTTGATCTTCAAAGCCATTTCTGGTTTCGTTCTGCGCAGTTTCTGCTTGACCGGTGGACAATCCTCTTTCAATGGTAGTCTATGCACAACTATGTTTGTATCTAAACCTGACATATCTTGAAATGACCAAGCAAAGATGTCAACGTATTCACGTAGCATGACTATCAGCTCTTGCTTTACATCAGCCCGCAGACTTGCACCGATCTTGATCTCTTTCTTACTTTCTTCTAAACCAATATTGATAACCTCAAGAGCTTCCTGATGAGGCTGAATGGTCTTTTCTTCCTGTTTCAACAATCTAGCCAACTCTTCCGGGAGTTCATAGTCTTCATCACTTTCCTCCTCAGCTTGATAGATCAGATTGTCGAAATCATACGTGGGCATAACAGAATCATTTTCAGAGGAATCCACAAAATCAAGTCTGCATGATTGGATTGATGCTTTATTTTAGATTATTTTTTCTTGAAAACAAAAGAAAAGAAAGTGCATTATCATTTTTTAATTTTCTTTGTGCAAAAATAAAAATTAAGAAGGAATAAAGGAACACAAATTTGTAAACAAAAACGTCCTTTTTATTGATATTTGAACATTATATGAGAAAATATGGTGGCCCTACAAATGGATCCTCACACCTTGGGCAGAGTGTGGGATTTTATGCATTATGAAAGACAAGAATTATTACTCTGAATGGTGTACAACATGAATGACTTCTTCACTAGACCAGTTTTGCAATGCCTCGCCCGGAGCCAGTGAATACACCCATCTGTCCAGATAATCTGAGCTTTCAGCGTCATCTTCTATTACTGAGCAGGACTGATTAGGGTTGATAATTCCTCCACTGTTGAAATTGATTGGCCCACGGAATCGGGGAACTGGCGTCTGGCCTGGTTGGTATCCAATGCCGAACTTATCTTCTTTCACAAACACGTCGATAGCTTTACCCTAACCTTGGGCATTTCCGCTTTCAACCACCTCTTTGGCCTGCTTATAGGACACAATTGATGTACTCGGCCCAACTGGCACATTTGATACCGCTGATGTTGAAGTAGATTATGGGAATTGGTTGACATTCAGGGCTTCAAAGGACTGGCACAGGGTTTCATGAATCTCTCCCTCCATTTCCACATATTTGAAAGTGGATAGATGACTCACAAATATATCTTCCTCACCGCAAACGATAACCACTTGACCCTCGAACACATACTTGAGCTTCTGATGTAGTGTGGAGGTAACTGCGCCGGCTGCGTGAATCCACGGTCGGCCCAACAAACAGGTGTAAGCAGGCTGAATGTCCATAACGTGAAAGATCGTCTTGAATATCTGTGGACCAACCTGTATTGGTAATTCTACCTCTCTAAACACCGATCTTTGGGATCCATTGAAAGCTCTCACAATCAGATCGCTGGGTCTAAGAATCAATCCATCTACTTCAATTTTCATCAGGGCCTTTTTGGGTAACACATTCAAGGAAGAACCTGTGTCGACCAGCACATGCGACAAAACAGCTCCTTTGCATTCAAGTGTGATGTGCAACGCTTTGTTGTGATTACGTCCATCTGGAGTCAAATCCCTATTCGTAAACCCCAACCCGTGGCTCACATTGACATTGGAAATTACTCCCTCCAACTGATTCACAGTAATCTCATGGGGAACATAAGCCATATTTAAAACCTTCAACAAAGCATCCCGGTGTGCATCTGAACTCATTAACAGGGATAATATTGAGCTTTTAGAGGGTGTCTAATTGAGCTGATCAATGATCTTATAATCGCTCTTTTTGATAATCCTCATAAATTCCTCAACATCACTATCAAAATTGACTTTAGGGTCCTCTTCCTGGATAGGCACCTTGTCATCAACAACCTGTTTTCCTTTCGTTCTTGCAGCGGCTTCAGCTTCTTTATCACTCCTTAAAGTCTGGGGAGCAAACAGTCGACCACTTCTGGTGAAACCACTTGGTCCACTGACATTCTCAACACTGGTACCAACAGCAGCCTCTGCTTTCTGTTGACTTCCTCCTTGATGAGTATTAGTTCCATATTACCATGTAACTGCCCTATTAGACACATAAGAAGCAGATTCAGGAACTATAATCGTAACTGGTCTCGGCCTCTCGGGCATGATGATAGCAACAGGATCTTCAATGGGCACCTGTATTTCAACTGGATTATAATAAATGGTAACGGCAGAAACATCTTTTTCCTTCTCTACCTTATCAAACTGAAGTCTTCCTTCCTTCCATAAGAACCTGCAGTCCCACTTTCAACTTACTGCAGCCATTAATCTGTCTTGAACAATCCTCACAATCAGAGCCACATCCGGGAAATACCTTTCCTTTTAACAAACGCTCTTTTACAATCAACAGCGGAGTCTTTACCAAATTAACATCAGTAATCAGATTCAATTTCTCGCCATCAGAAATAGCATGCGTGCCTGCGTCTCCATGATGAGGCATTGGATTATCACGAACATTCGGCGGCTTAGAGAAATTAATAGCTTTTGCGTCAATCAAATCTTGAACCTTAGGTTGAAAGGCCCAGCACTTTTCTATCGAGTGACCCGGCGCACCAGAATGAAATTCACACCGAACATTAGCATCATAATTTTGAGGCAATTTTCCAGTATCTACCGGCCTCATAGTCCGTAGTTCAACCAACTTCTCTTTGAGCAATTGTGGTAACAAAGCAGCATATGTCATAGGCAAAGGATCAAACTTACGGTCCCTTTGTCTATTAGTCTGGAATCGGGGTCTAGCTTGCTGATCTGGAGCTTGCTGTCCTGCTGGAACCGGAATGGTTACAGCATCCACCTGATGGTAGGCTTGAGTCCTGCCTCTGCCCTTTCCTCTATACACAGCACTGGACTCCCCTTCTCTTTTCCTTGGTCCATTAGCAAAGGGTTTCCTCGAACTCGAAGCACCAGTCCCACTGACGTCTTGAATCTTACCCAACTTCAGCAGACTCTCTATTCGTTCTCCAGCAATAACAATGTCGGCAAACCCTGTTGAAGGACACGCAGCCAATCTATCCAAATACGGACCTTAGAGTGTGCTCATGAACATATCAGCCATCTCACGATCAGCCAAAGGTGGTTGAACTCGAGCAGCCAATTCTCTCCATCTCTGTGCGTACTGCTTAAAGCCCTCCTTATAATCCTGAGTCATACTCTGCAGTTGAGTACGATTGGGTGCTATGTCCAAATTATATTGATATTGCTTCAGAAACGCAGCGCACAAATCTTTCCAGCTCTTTATATGAACCCTGTCCAGCTTAACGTACCATTCCAGGGATGCGCCTGACAGGCTGTCCTGGAAGAAATACATCCAGAGCTTTTGGTCTTCAGTATAAGCGGCAATCTTGCGATTGTAAGCTTGCAAATGTGTTTTGGGACAGGTACTTCCATTGTACTTATCCAATGCAGGGAGCTTGAACTTGGGAGGGATTCTCACACCTTGCACGAGACCCATGTCCTCTACGTCAATCCCCAGAGGATTTTGGCTCTCAATAGCTTTGAGTCTCTCATCTAACCCTTCGTACTTCCGGTCCTCATTGTAGAAACCCATGTCGTTGTTGAATGCGATAAACTGGTCATCTTGACCATCCTCTAAACCATTATTATCAAATCCCAGATGTACCCCACTAGTGGGGATGTTGACGACAGGAGGAGTGCGCACATTGCAATTTGGGATTTCAGTCTCCAGCCTCTGAATAGTGACTCTCATGGCATATTGACTAACCCTCATGGTTTCCTGACCGGCCCTCAGCTCCTGCTGACCTTGAGCAATCCCCTGCCTAAGGTTCATGACCTGCTCCATCCTCCCCCTCAAATCAGCTAATTCAGTCTGAACTTGTTCCATGACTCTGGTTTGATTGCGTCGGGTAGAGTATCGGTGAACTGGGGTATCAGCTATCGTGCCTGTAAACCAAATAAAGGTTAGCAGGCGCCTGCAAAAAAAGAACACCTGCAATGCAAAAATGATATGATATGCAAATGCACAGTTATGTTTGTCATTTCAAGATATTTTTCATATCCTGATTCCAATCATAACCACGAATTTCTGACGACCAGAAATCATGATTATTGAGTTTTGCCTTGAAGAGATATTCAGATACGCCGATCACAAATATCTGAAGACCAGAAATAGTGATTGGGTAATGTGCCAGTGTGCAGATATCTTATCACATCACATATATCGGAAGACCAGAAATTGTGAACAGAAATAACTCATTTCATACAAATTCCCAAAATTTTTCAAGCACATTTGTCGCAGTTTCAGGAACAAAATAAGAAACAAGTAGTCAAATGGATCCATCAACAATTCTGATGGTAACCCTTGCAAATTACAAAGAAATGATAAAAATCATTAATCTGATAACTCTACGTCCTTCAGCTTCTGGCTGGAATACTTAATCTCTTCGAACAGGATGCGGGTACGGTGATGATGTGGCTTCTCAATCAGCTCTTTGATTACGACGTCCCTTTTTTCCAATGCATCAGATAATGAACCCATGTGCATCAGCAAGGCTTCATCTTCACCGGCTCCTTTGCGCCTCTTGATTCCAGCTTGAATTTTAACCAGCTTCAGATCTGCCGTGACATCTTCAAGCTCTTTGTTGGCAATTTTCAGCTTATCTTCAGCATTCTTTACCTGCTCTTGACTTTTGCCAAGATCCTCTCGATACTTTATTCTTGCTACATGTGCTTTCTTCAGCTCTTCATCTTTATCTTTTAACTGGGTCAGCAATTTAGAGTTTTCAATTCTGACTTCATCCCATGCTTGATGAAGTTTAGCTAATGAATCCTTGCTTCGGGCTAGCACCTGCTTTGTAGCCTTGTGAGCCTGACTAGTATCATCTGCTCCCAAAGTAAGTTTCCGGAAGTACCGGGCTCTATCATCAAAATCTTCTTCTTTGTCTACCAAGATTTTCTCCGCTTTCAAAGCTCTCTTTTCCAACTCTTTGTTATCAGCCAAAGCTTTCTGAAGACATCTGCTCATTCCAGAGTTCTCTATCTGCAACTCTCTGACCATTTTCTTCCACTTCTCGCACTCTTCAGCCGGTACCATGGAGTGTTGATTTAGACATAAGAGAATCTCTCTTGAAAAGGGTAGCAACAGCTCTTTGACCTTCATCTCAATCCAAGCATCATAGTCAGGGTATGATCTACAATCCCCTTTGCCAAAAATTAACTTTCCCTCTCTTTGCCTAAATTTCCAGGCATTTATTACTTCTGGCACTCTTTCATTCTTGGTTCCCACGAAAAACAGAGAAGCACTAATCTCTTCATCAGCAGGAGGATTTCTCGAAGCATAACCAAATTGTCTAACAGCCAACACCGGGTTGTAATTAATCCCACCTCTTCTTCCAAGTAGAGGCACATTCGAAAAACTTCCGCATTTAACAGTAAGCTCTATTGTCAGTAATTTAGGATCAAACCAAATGATGTTATTGGTAGTCAAACCTATCAATCTCTTGGACCATTTCATTGTCTCAATAGTTTCTACGAAAGCACCAGTTCGAGGTAAATGTTTGAAGAGCCAATGACATAACAATTGGGTATAGCAACTAACCAGACTTCCTCTTCCCTTCTCATTTTTGTAGTGTATGGAGTAATAAAAATCCCCTAGCAGGGTAGGAATCGGATTCTTCGAGACGAACACTTTCATCGCCTGCATATCAACAAAGTCAAGTTGACCGGGGAAAAGCACCAAACCATAGATACAAAGAGCTAACACAGCATTGTAAGTAGTCCAATTTTTAGCCTTGACAGCCTTCTGAGCTTGTTGGAAAAGAAACTCCACATGAAATCCTTCATCTTCTTTAAGTTTACTCAGGCCACTTTTTACAACAGACAGGTTCAGATGTAGAGCAGCAGCAATTACTTTGGGGGTAAGAGCACCTTCAGAAAAATATGGTATAGAAGACGTGACTGGAATTCCCAAAATAAATGAGAATTCCTCCAAAGTGGGCATCAAAATGTAGTCAAGGAATAGGAAACATCTCATTGATGGTTCATAGAACTGTAGGAAAGTGTGCAACCCGTCCTTCTCATACTTTGTGAATGCACATACCATTTTAATCAGCTCTCCATATTCCTTCTGAAAAGTGCTGAGAACACCAGAACCAGCCATGCCTATCATCTTGTTCAATGAATCCAGCTTAGGATCAGGGAATTTATATGACACATTATTCTTCCTTTTAACCTCAACTTCTTGGGAACTCATGATTGGAATCAGACAATATGGTAGGTACCTGAAAATGACAAACATAACCTGTTATGATATGAGTATGCAAATGCAAAAGGCATGTGATCAAGTATTCAGATGTTTGTGTCTGTGTTGAACTGTGTGCATTGTGTCTCTGTACTGAATCTGGCAATATATCTGAGATGAATACTCAAACCACTGTCACAGGATACACTGTCTGTAGCAATCATATAATCACAAGTAAGGTATGTAGGAGGCTAAGTTACCTGCAAACCTGTAAACATCCCACCCATACTCACATGTGGTTCCTAGAAAACAAGGCTTGCCAGCTTCGAAGGTTTGAGAAGCGATAACACACTCAGCCCGTAGGATACAATGCTATGCCAATCAAAGAGGTCGTCCACTGACTCACCTTAGAAAATAAAGGTCATCCTATGCAAGTTCCAAAGTGGGCCCTCGGGTGCGAGTGGGTTTGCCACGGAATGTGGTCTGCCACTGTCACCACTAAAGAGAGATGTTTCCACTAAGGTCCTCATGATCAGTCACTAGAGTCGACAGCTCTCTAGATCGATATCCTGGAATACGCAAGATGCGTACGCCATGATGGGTCCCAAGATAGCCTCGTCTAGCTGTGAATTTCGTGATTACCCAACGTACACAGATGGTACGTAGGTCCCACTACTCTCCACTCTAAATCTAAGTATGCACTCGAGCCTTGGTAATGGGCTCATCTCTCAGAAATCCCATCCCGCCAAACAGACAGAACAGTGCAACACAGTATAATATATGAAATGTAAATGCTAACATGCTGTAAATATGCTACAAGTAATAAAATACAGTAAACAGCAAATACAAGATAACAGTAAACACCCAATGAAAGAAAAGCAAACAAGCGCTAGGATTGACTCGCTTAGGATGGACCAGCAATAGGTCAACCTGTCCCCAGCAGAGTCGCCAGTTGTCGCTCCCGGGATTTTCATCCTAGTACAAACGCGAAAGTGGCACAAAACAGAGCTGCCAGCAATGTGTATTTATCCCAAGACAGGGAAAGGAAACACTGCGTAAACCTGAAGGAAAGGATAGAGCATGGTCTTGCGACCAAGAGAAATGGGTTCGGGAGTCGGTTACGCGCGAGGAATGTATTAGCACACCCACGCGTCCATCGTACCTGATGGGATCCACGCTTGCTTGTTTCGATCAAAGGGTGTAAGACAAGATATTGAAAAAGGAACTGGAAAAGGAATGGAAAAGGAAAGGAAAGAGAAAGAGAAACAAATGTAGGGAAAATAAAAGAAGTGCTCAAATGGGCCCTACCCCACTGCCTATGTATCTCATCGGGAACATGAGAATCAGAGCAACGTAGTTCCCCTCACTAGGGATGGATTGTTTGTGTTTTTTTTAGAGAACGGCTAACGTTCTAGCTCAGGTGTTGCAGGCTCGCTGGTCCGAGTGCGTTACCATCTTGCAAGAAAACGAGTAGGAGCACGTTCATACGCTAAGAATTAGTAGGATGAGAAAAGAATTCCCGGAAGAAAGACGTTATTGTTGGTTTGAAGTTTTTTTAAGAAATTTTGTTATTTGTTTGCATATGATAGTGTATCTAAATCTTAATCATTGGAATGTGTACATCCTCACATTCCAAGATGGAATGAGTAAGAAAATACACTAAGTGGGAAGAAGACCCTCACACTTAGTTCCAATTATTAAGGTTCAAACACACTAGCATACTTGTGTTTATTAAGTGTTTTTGTTGATTATGAAATGAAGAAGTGTTTTTCTTTATTTGTACCTTCAACAAGTATTGCATTTAAGTCCCTCATACAAGATCAAATGTTTAACACATTGACCCAAGATGGGCTATATGCTACACATTCTAAGATTATAAGAGAAGACCCCTTATAATCTTTTCTTTATATGAAAGGCCTAAATGCAATAAGTGCCTACCTTTATTAGATATTTTGAATTTTCATTGAGATGAGAAGTTGAAAGACTCAAGGGGAGAAAAAGGTAAGAATCTATGTGAACTAAGACTCAATCCTAATTGATTAGTAAAGGGAGTGATCCTAAAGGTTTGTGAGGTTGCAAAACCTAAAGTCTAAAGAAGGAATGAGTTAAACAATTCACTTCTAAAGTAGAAGATGAATTGTAACTCAAAAGGGAAAGTAATGAGTTAAGCAAAGAAAGCACAATAAGTACTTAACAAGACACAAAATTGAATTGTAAAAGATGAAAGGAGAGAGGTTTGAATGTGGATTTCTCATCCACACTCAATTTCAACTTACCAAAGCCCCTACATGGTTAGTAAACATGGAAACATGTATAAGAAGTAAAAAGAAACACTTAATGCACATTAAAGTTAAAAAGAATAAGATGAAGAATCAAATCTTAATATCACAACCAGAATGTGAACCATATTGACAACAAATGAATATCATCATACAAGTTCAAGTGAGCAAGCAACAATCATCATCTATAGCATTTAAACATGTTACCCTAAGAAAGGATAGGTGAAAGATGAAAAGGAATGAAAAGAACATGCATAAGTGGAACATGTAATCCAACAATCAGAATTGAAACCAAATGAAAAAATTGTTTATAAACATCTCAAAGTATTCATGAATCAACATTCAAGACATTCAAGAAGTGGTAGAAGAAGAATTGAAGTGAAAGTTCAAAAAAAGAAAGTGCAAACAATACATGTTAAGGAGGCACAAAGTTCAAGTTGAAATGACCATGTAAAGATGACCTATAATGTGGACCAAGGACCTATAATATCACATGAATGGCTCATAAAATATGCAAATGCTCATACAAATATGCACACAAAAAATCATGCAAACATACACTAAAGTTAGAATGGTATGACATGTATCATGCTTCAAATGTAATGCATCAAACAAAAATCAAATAGACTTATGAAAATTATTCCAGCATGGTATTAGAATGCCTAGGTCATAAGTAAATCATACATCAAGATAGCATGTCAAAATTCAAAGCAAAATGACTTCAAACAATGCAATTAGGTCAAGTTGAATCATCATGCAAAGTGGTGCAAAGATAAGCATCAAAACATAGCATAAAGTGATCTAAAAAATCAAACAAAAATAATATAACATACTTCAATGTATTAGTGAATCAATGCAAAAATAATCAAGCCAAAACAGTTTGTAATGAGCAAGAACAAAATTCTACAAACTCATGTATCATACTTGGAATGCATACAAATGGAAATTCAAAGAATATTATGAGACAGGGGTAAAAATGTAATAAAATCATGAAATAAAAATATTAAAAATTTCCTAAATGTCTTGATAATATTCATGAATTTTTCTAGAATTTTATGATGTTTTTTTGTAATTTTAAAAATTAGAAATGAAACGTGCATAAAATAAGGAAAATAAAATGAAATTGAAATAAGAGAGGAGGTGCATGCATAGTAAACCATCAGTTCAAAATTGCTTGGGCTTTGAAACGCATGGTGTAAATAGAAATTTAGTCCAGTCCATTTACACGCAAACCACACTAACAATTGTACACTCTCAGTCAAAATAAAAGTCAAGCAATGATCACCATTGGATCAAGTCCAGTCAACAAGCCAGTCAAAGTAATCATATCTAATGCAGACACGTGAAGGCACACACTCACTACCATGCACTGCACCACACATTGATTAAATGAAATAAGTAAGAAGAACACGTGAGGAGCATGCTTATTTTAATGCGTTGGCACCATTGTAGCCATCAGATCATGATCATCCAACGGTCACGATTAAAACCTGAGTAAAACCCTAGCAGTTCAGACCACCGGCCGGAGATGACCTCCGGTCATCTTCTCCGGCCAACCTCCGGTGACAATGATTTGCAGTCAAGCACAAATGCACAAAATATACATTATTGGAAAGCTGAAGTGATGAGGAGCATGAATCCAGTGATAAAATGCACAAAAGGTTCATGAAATAAGAGAATCGAACAGAAGAAGTTTTGCCCTAACTTTTCAACTATGTCTCTAAAGGCCTATCAACTAGCCAGACAAGTTCTTGAGCTTATAAGAAGCTTCAAGAACCTGATAACACCTTCAAAGCATGTCTATAATGGCTGAAATTCGTACCTGAAGATTTGTGACTTTGAGATATTCTTCAGAAAACCAGAGATTCCAAGCTGCTTTTGATCCACTCTTGGCCAAATAAAGGCTTAGATGATGTAGTTGAGTATGATTCAGTGGAGAGAAGTTGAAATCCAAGCTTCAAAACCAGTTGTAATTGTGAAAGATTGAGAGAGAAGAAGAGAGATTTTTGGATAGAAACTGAACAAAATGAGCTTCGAAAACCAGTTGCAATGGTGAGAGATTGAGAGAGAAGAAGAGAGAGTTTCTGAAGTGAATGTGGAAAATGAGTGTTCAAATGAATTTTGAGAGTGAAGTTTCTACTTATAGTGTGAGCTTAACCATGGTTAACATGAGTTGGTTAACTGAGTTAACATGGTTTAGGTGAGTCATCCCTAACTAACTGAGTCAAGTTAGTTAGGGGACGAGTTAACAATGGCTGTGTTATAGTGATGGTGATTCATGGTGAGCTATGGTGGAAATTAATTGAATAAAACAAAATTGTGTATGTTGCAGCAAGCAAACTTGTTCTACAAGTTTCCAATCTTTCCATTTCCATGTATAGTGAAGCACGTGATATGGTGTATATGAAAGGTGCTGGGTTGAAAAGGGCAATGGTTAGATGGTATGAATAATGCACGTGCAGGCTTTGTAATAACAACATCAACATTATTTGTTTTTTCTGATTTTTATGACAACTTGGAACCAATGGAAATAAGCAAGTTTGAGAAGAAAATTCTCCGTCTTCATGGTATGGAATGGCATGGTTTTGGAATTAATGAAAAGAGGGATCATAGTAGAACAACTTTGGTATGAGAAATGAATTGAAATGATGCCTCAAACATGCTCAAAAATGACTATGAACTCAAGGATACAAAACTGGTTGGTGGGCGTACCAAGTGGTTGATTGGCAAGGCAAGCATGGCATGGAATTTCAGCATGATCACCCTAACTTGAGACCACTATTTCTACCTCATAGCTTGACCAAATGAAATTTTGTCCAACATGAACATTGAAGAGGGCATTGCATGGAACAATTTTGATGTTGACCAGTTTTTCAAATGAAGCCTCTAACCATGAGAAGAATGGGTGAACATTTGGCACACCACCTGTTTGTAAAAATGATGGCGCGTGGGCCTAGGAATCCTTGGTCATGACCTGATTTTGGACCTACTTTCCTCCAACTTTGATCAATCATATCTCACTCAATTTTTATCCAATGGAGATGTTCTACACATGGATTTGAAGCTTGAAACAAGATCTTTTGTTGTGGCCGAGTGGAATTTTCATTTGATGTCTCAATTTTGAATGGCCTTGGTTCAAAGTTTGGTGCAAAATGGCCACAACTTTCGTTATTTAGAAACCCTACTTCTTCCAAATATGGCAACTTTTCAAATCTTGATTTTTCATGATCCTTTTGGAGTTTCTTGATCAAATTTTGTACATTGGCCACATATAACATGAATTTCATGAATTTGGCCTCAAAAAGTCAAGAGTTGACTTTTTCCTCGGATTATTTGACTTTAGCCCCAATTTTCCTGATTTTTTATCTTTCTTCCAATTGAACCACTTCTAAAACCAATTGAGATGCAATTTTCCACACACATACACTTAAGGACATGTAGAATACCATGACATCAAGTTTTGTCCAAAAAATCAGAGATGACCTGATTTTAGGTCAAACCCTAATTTTGATACCCACCTCCTAAGGGAAAAATTTGCAGTCTTCAATTTCAAATTCCTCAGAGTATGTTGTGTATCCTCTTAAAGGATGATGAGATATGCCACTTGAGGGTGTTTTTAAATCAATGAAATATCTCTTTTGAGGGTTTTCCTTCAGTTTTTTGGACCTCTTGCATAGTGAAGGATGTAGTGCTTCAATCTCCTATTGAATCTCACTTTCTTGAGGTTTTTGGATGATCAATTGAGATAGTATGAGACATGAAGGACCTCTTGGCTTGCCTTTAAGCAACTTGTTTGACCTTTTGTGCCTTGAATGATTCCTTGATAGCCCATCTTTCACCTGACCACATGCCTTGATGGTAAGAGGGATGTTATGATACATTTTTCTATGTTAAAGATACAATGCAAGGCTAATGAGATGGACATGATATGACATATGATAATGTTATGCTATGATGACAAAAGGGAGAGCAAATTAGCAAATTTTGGGGTATTACAAGCTATAAGACCCATTCAAAACTTTTGGGCCTCTAATAGAGTGTAAGACCCAACCCCCTTTTAACCAAAAACAACTTTGGGCCTCAGATATTGTATAAGCCCCTTTGCATTAAAAGAAAATCTCGGCGCGATCGCCATTTTAAACGAAAAATCATCTGGGTCTACCCTCGTGTTATAAGCCCCACTCTTTTTCTTTAAAACTTTTTGGGCCTCTTGAGAGAGTGTAAGACCCATCCCTTTGTAGAGAAAACCTTTTTGGGCCTCAGTCACTTGTATAAGTCCCTCTGTACAAATTCAAACAGTGCGCTCACTGATAAAACCTTGGGCCTCTCCTTGAGCTGTAAGCCCCAAATATTTCTTTTTCAAAGCACTTTCTCCTTTGATTTTGAATATATTGTTGTTTTCAATCTGTCTTTGTTGAACAACTAACCAAACAGCATGGAAGCTCTACAACCGAGTAAGTGTTTATACGCTTTCATTTACCGCTTTCATATACATATAACTGTATTGTGGGGCTGTTTTGCTGTAAGTCTTCTTTCATAAACTCATATCAACTGTGTAATAATAGTATAGATATTTAGAGTTTCCCCGACAACTACGTCTAGAACTAGGTGACGCCGTTTCGTTTATTCATAGAAATAGACAACTAGATCCCCAATAGGATCACCAGATACAGTCTTATCTTCAGCTGTCCTCATTAGGAATTATCAAGAAACTCTACTCCCAGAGATGAATGTATTCTCCGTGAATGGCATCTTTGAGTTTCTTCCAAATTCTCGAACTTTCCTGACTTGATATATTCCTTATGAATAGCTTGCCTTGAATTTCTCGGGGTTTGGGGACCCACGGGCTTCTTAAAAGCATCGGCCTCCTCTTGGGCATCATACAAGGACCCACAGGCTTCCTAAAAGTAACCCCGCCTCCTCTTGGGCTTAGTACCTATCGGCTTCTTAGAAGTATTCACAGCCTCCTCTTAGGCTTCGTATAATGATCTCTTCCTCCGGGAATGATAGCCTCCACTTGGGCTTCGTACAAGGACCGATCGGCTTCTTAAAAGTTTCCAGCCTCCTCTTGGGCTTCGTACAAATTGTCCCGACGACCTCCTAGAGGTATAGGAACAGAACTTAATCATCTGCATAGAATAGTCCTTTCATAGAGTCTACCACTGTTTCTCAAAGTATAGTACAAAAGATGAAACTCTAGACTTGGACAGTCTAATCTCCTTGAGTCTCAAAGACATTCTCAAGTGACCCCTTCGTTAAATAGGAAGAAAACCCGTAGACTCGGATAGTCTCAATACCCTTCGGATTTCCCAATTCCTTAAAGAACAGGAATAGCCCGGATCCTCGAATCAAATCCTCGAGTACAGTGTTGCTCATATAAGAACTGATTTTCTCTTTAAATCAGCATACTGGACCTGTCACTCAACTGAAACAGTAACCATAGGCTCCTCTTAGGCTTTGTATAATGATCCCTCTCCAGTGAAATTAGCCTCCTCTTGGGCTTTGTACAATGATTCTCCCCAGCGGAGTCAAACACTGTTTAGCCTCTCTCTCTCGGGCTTTGTACGAGACACATAAGAGACTCCCTCGTTGAGTCAATCACCCTTTCGCCTCCATCTCGGGCTTTATACGAGATACAAAAAGGTTCTTATTGAGCCAAACAAATTTTAGGCTCCCTCTCGGGCTTCGTACGAGATACAAAAGACTCTCTTGTTGAGTCAAATAGCCTCCATCTCGGGCTTTATACGAGATACCAAAAGATTCCCTCGTTGAGTCAAAACCTTTTAGCCTCTCTCTCGGGCTTTGTACGAGACACATATTAGCCTCCTCTTAGGCTTTGTATAAGAAAACCACTGGTTGATCCAATCAACCTTTTAGCATCAAAGCTGTGCCTCGTTCACAGTACACAAACATCAACAACTCCTTCCCCTTCATCTAATCGCTGTAAGCGGCAAGCCTCTGGATCATCTACATCCATGCCAATGTCCCTCTTTTAGCATGAGAAATTCCTAAGGAAAGATGGCATTGCTCTACACTGAATTAAAGTCTTCTCCTTCATGTTAAAACCCCCTATAAAGGAAATTATGGCATTGCTAGGATCCGCGTATCCCGGTTAAAGTAATCCTCCTTTATAATCAGTCACCCAACAGTTGTGACAGATAAACCTCTTTAGAGATGACAAATTCTCTCTAAAGACAACAACTTTTAGCTTTACATCTTGGGCTTTGAACAAGATACGAATATACTCTTCAGCTTCACATCTTGGGCTTTGAACAAGATACAAACTACTTTCAGCTTCACATCTTGGGCTTTAAACAAGATACAAACCACCTCTAGCTTCACGTCTTGGGCTTTGAACAAGACACCAAAACAACCATTTCCTCCCATAGAATAGGAGGAACTACGGTCGCTCTGATTTCCCTGTTTCGGTAAACGGGAATACGTAGGCATAAGATTGAAAGAAAAAATCTTAGCGAGCACACTAAACAAAAACCCAAAATCCCATACTCTCATACATTCGTCCTAACATCCTAACCGATAGCCTAAAGCACCCCTTGTCAACAAAATAACCTAGGAGAAACCCCAAATCTTTGTAGCATCTGTAACCTAATAGACCGCTGTTTAAACTCAGTATGCAAGCAGGGTTAATTGGAGACATATATTTCCCTTCCTTCATCAGCTTTAATAGGATAAAAAATGAATCGAACTGTAGTACCAGAGGAATTGTGTTTCGTAACCACATCCAAAAATCACTCGCTACAGATATGATTGCCAAATCTAAGATGGAAGAGGAGCATGTGACCCACCTGTCAAAGCTATTCGAGCGGTTGAGAAAGTACAAACTCCGCTTGAATCCCAATAAGTGCACGTTCGGTGTCCGTTCAGGGAAACTGCTAGGGTTCATCGTCAGCCAGAAATGAATTGAGGTGGATCCTGACAAGGTCAAAGCCATTCAATAAATGCCTTCTCTAAAGACTGAAAAACAATTCAGGGGATTCTTGGGACGTTTGAATTACATTTACAGGTTTATATTCCTCATGATCGCGACATGTGCGTCGATCTTCAAATTACTCAAAAAGAATCAGGACTGCGTTTAGACAGAAGACTGCCAAAGCGCCTTCGACAGTATCAAGGAATACCTGTCGAATCCACCGATTCTATCACCTCCAGTGGAAGGAAAACCACTAATCATATACCTAACAGTCTTGGAAGACCCGATGGGTTGTGTACTTGGCCAACAAGACGAAACAAAAAGAAATGAATCGGCCATCTACTATTTGAGCAAGAAGTTCACCGACTGTGAAACTCGGTACACTATGCTTGAGAAAACTTGTTACGCTCTGGCTTGGGTAGCCAAACGTCTTCGCCAGTATATGATTCGTCACACTACTTGGTTAATCTCCAAAATGGATCCAATCAAGTACGTCTTTGAAAAACCTGCTCTCACGGGAAGGATTGCCCGTTGGCAGATGTTGTTATCAGAATATGACATCGAGTACCATGCTCAGAAAGCCGTTAAAGGAAGTGTTTTAGCTGATCATTTGGCTCATCAACCGATTGACAATCAAGAATCGGTCGGTTTTGACTTCTTATACGAAGATGTCATGTATTTGAAAATGAAAGATTACGATGAACCGCTACCCAGTGAAGGGCCAGAACCATGTTCCTAATGGGGACTTATCTTTGACAGAGCTGTCAATCATTATGGAAACAGAATTGGGGCCATCATCATAACACCTCAGGGTACCCATATTCCTTTCACTGCCAGATTGACATTCAAGTGCACAAACAACTAGGCCGAATACGAAGCTTGTATCACGGGCCTCGAAGAAGCGATTGACTTAAGGGTTAAGAACTTAGATGTATATGGCGACTCAGCCCTGGTTATCAATCAGATCAAAGGAGATTGGAACACATACCAATCAGGACTGATTCCTTACAAAAACTACGCGAGAAGGTTGTTACCCTTCTTCAACAGAATCGAGTTTCATCACATCCCTCGTGAAGAGAATCACATGGCTGATGTATTAGCCACTCTCTCTTCCATGATTAGTGTAGGTCAATGGAATGACGTACCTAAGATTGACATAATGCGCCTTGAATGGCCCGCTTACATTTTCACAATAGAAGCAGTCATCGATGACAAACCTTGGTATCACGATATCAAGTGCTTCCTTCAGAAACAAGAGTACCCATCTGGGGCATTAAGAAAAGACAGAAAGACCCTCAGAAGATTGGTAGGCAGCTTTTTCCTGAGCGGTGATACACTCTATAAGAGAAACTTCGGCATGGTCTTGATCCACTACGTAGACAAACCAAAAGCAAATATGCTGATAAAAGAAATTCATGAAGGATCCTTTGGCACTCATACCAACGGACACACAATGGTGAGAAAAATTCAGTGGGCAGGGTACTATTGGCTAACAATGCAATCTGATTGCTACAAGTACATGAGGAGGTGTCACAAGTGTCGTATATACTCAGACAAAATCCATGTACCGCCAACGTATCTCAAAGTTCTCTCCTCCCCATGGTCTTTTTCCATATGGGGAATCGACATGATTGGCATGATCGAACCCAAAGCTTCAAACGGACATCAGTTCATCCTAGTGGCCATTGACTACTTCACCAAGTGGGTCGAAGCAGTGTGATACGCTAATGTAACCCGACAAGGGGTGGTCCGATTTATCAAAAACAATATCATTTGCCGTTATGGTGTTCCTTGCCAGATCATTACTGATAATGGATCCAACTTGAACAATAAGATGATGAAAGAGTTGTGTGTTGAGTTTAAGATCGAGCACCATAACTCATCTCCCTACCGGCCCAAGATGAATGGAGCGGTAGAAGCAGCTAACAAGAACATCAAGAAGATTGTTCAAAAGATGGTTGTAACCTACAGAGACTGGCACGAGATGCTACCCTTTGCTCTTCACGCTTATCGTACATCTGTCTGCACTTCAATAGGGGCAACCCCTTTCTCTCTAGTATATGGCATGGAAGCAATGCTTCCCATAGAAGTAAAGATCCCATAAATTTGGGTATTGATGGAAGCTAAGCTAACAGAGGCTGAATGGTGTCAAAGTCGACACGACGAACTGAATCTGATCGAAGAGAAGCGAATAACGGCACTATGCCACGGTCAATTGTATCAGCAAAGAATGAAGAAGGCATTTGACAAAAAGGTCCGACCTCGCGTCTTCAGGAAATGAGACCTCGTGCTCAAGAAGATACAATCATTTCTCACTGATTCCCGGGGCAAATGGATTCCGAATTATGACGGCCTTTCTGTGGTCAAGAAAGCTTTCTCAGGCGGCGCCTTGAGACTCACAACCATGGACGGAGAGGAATTGGTCTACCCTAGAAATGTTGACGTAGTCAAGAAATACTTCCCCTAAATAAAAAAAAAATTTAAAAAAACGTCTCGGTGGATTGAAAACCCGAAAGGGCGGTCCAAGAAAAAATTAGAGACCTGATCAAAAATCATCCCGATGGATTGGAAATCTCAAAGTACAATCCAGGAAAAAATTAGGGATTAATGGCAAGTAACTATGTCTAACAAAGGGGCAAGTCCCTCAGCGGCAGTCATGCCATCCATCAGGAAGACTCCAGTCAAGGTCATCTTCGACAGAAGCTCAAGATACCCAGAATTCAAAGTTGGTAGAAGGATAGTGGTCGTTGTGTTTCAATGTAGCCCTTTTCCCTTAAAATTACCATTTTCAAACTTTGTAAATACTCTATGGAATCACCCGTTTGGTTGATTTCCATCCTATCAATGAAATTTGAGCCCTAGTGCTTTTGTTTGCAATTCTCATTTGTTTTAGCTTTACAGAATGATGTTTTAATATGATCAATGATTCTTGAAATAAAACAAAAATGAATTTACTTGTCAAACTTTTTTTTGCTTTTAAAATAAAGATGGCAATTTCTTTTGACTGTTGAACATCGAAAGAACATCGATCGCTTCTCCAGAAGTAATCGAGCTTCAAAGTGCAGAATCAAAGTACTCCTTCTAAACCAGTACGCTTGAACGAAGGATCAATTGTATCAGATGTGATTTTCCCATCTGATATCCCCGGCAGAGTTCTTATCTCCTAAGCCCGACCAACGGGTTTCCTCGCAGGGACTATCTCTCCTAAGCAAGGCAGAATTGCTATCTGGAACAAAGGGTATTTTTCATCCCCTGCAATGGTCGAGTATCCAGTCGTGTTCATCCACTAGTCTGTATATCGCGTCAGTTTTGTCAGCATATACATACATACATCATGCATTATTGATTCATACTCATATTCGTATCACTATCACTATCATTCTAGTCGGTCTCATTCCTAAGTGATAAAGTCCTCTTGTCAGTCGAGTTGTCAATTATTTCCTCGTTAGGAAATGTCGCATCTAAACAATCTCTTTCCCGGTTTATTTCTGGAATGGGGACGATCCTCGACCACTTTGATAACTTGAACCTCTGAAAAGCAAGAAAACTTTCAACGAACGTCACTCTTCGCCATTGAAGATGATATCTTCGCTTTCCCAGATTAAGGAAAATCCCCAGAGAAAGCCTCTTAATCAAAGATTCGGCAGTACAGCAGTTTTCTCCAGAAAATTCGCTGACGAAAAGGTCATCAGCACCTCAAAATTGGATTACATCACATGGCATTTCTCCGAGAAGATCTTGAGAAAAAGTATGATGTAATATCCCCAAACAAGAAGCAGTCTCTCAAGAGACTCGTTTTCCCCAATAGAGTCGACAAATGGCGTCTCCGAAACAGAGAAGTTTGAACGCCTCTACCGCTCAGACGGATGGGTTCCCCCAGCAAGTCTGACATCAAATTTTTTCCCATCAAATGGGATCTCCCCAGGAAAATTCGGCGAGAAGTTTGAGGAAAAGCACTACAAATATCATCCCTTGTCAAGAAAGTTTATTGACAAAAGAAACTGAGACCAGTTCCTTGGTAGGAAACCAGGATCGAGGGGAAGTTTATATTAGAAACTGAGACCAGTTCCTTGGTAGGAAACCAGATTCGAGGGGAAGTTTATATCAGAAACTGAGACCAGTTCCTTGGTAGAAAACCAGGATCGAGGGGAAGTTTATATCAGAAACTGAGACCAGTTCTTTAGTAGGAAACCAGGATCGAGGGGAAGTTTATTTCAAAAAAAACTGAGACCAGTTCCTTGGCTAAAGACCAGGATCGAGGGGAAGTTTTTACCCTTTTCTAAAGCATCATTACTTAGCGAAAGAAAATGGATGAGCAAGCTGTCATTCATAACCACCATCAAAATTTTAGGTATTCCGATATTTAATCCTCTTGCACCCCGAATGCCCGAATACCTTCGCCATTCATACCTTCTGGTCCAAGAAGATTAAATAGGGGCATCTGTCATACCCCAAATTTTGACCATTAAGATTTCCCATCCTTGTGCCAATCATCATCACAAAATGGAGATACTTTCATGTCTCATCAATCTCCTCAAGGAATTGTTGAGCATTCACTACTAACAAGAATTAGGGTTTCAAGCCCTCTTAGGGCACTTAGACAAGAGATCAATCAAGAAATGACACGATCTTCAACTTTTCTAGCCTCTCAAACACCCAAAATGGGTCAAGAGGACTCCCACATCAAGAATCAAGCACAAGGTTGCAACATTCCAAGTGGATCAAGCCTCAAGATCGCCAGTGACACCAAACTAGGGTTTTGGTCGACCAAGGCCTCCAGGTGGAAATTTTCCTCTGGGCATGAGCCAATGCTTCAAAGCACAACCAAGATACTACAAGGGACCTCATGGACCCAATCATCAAGTCAATTTTACCTCAGGGGATGCATCCACCAAAAAATCAGGAATTAGGGCTTCTTGACCTAATTCACCCCTAAGTTAACTTCTGGGACAAAACATGAACCAATACCTCAAGACATGATTTTAGGGTCTCCAATGCACTACATTGATCCATTTGCAACAATGGATTGATTCAAGAAGCTTGATGCACAAGCTTCATTTTCATCTGGACCACAATTAGGGTTTTGACAAAATCAACTGGGCTTCTCCTTGAGCTATAAGACCCATATTTATTCATTTTCAAACTCTTTGGGCCTCTAATAGAGTGTAAGACCCAATCCCCTTTTAACCAAAACATTTTTGGGCCTCAGACGTTGTATAAGTCCTAACACATTTTCCAAAAATCTCGCGCGATCGCCAGTTCAAAATTAAATCATTTGGGCCTACCCTCGTGTTATAAGTCCCATTTCTTTTCTTTTAAAACACCTTTTGGGCCTCTCCTTGAGTTGTAAAACCCAACCCTTTTGTAAATAAACCTTTTTGGGCCTCGGTCATTGTATAAGTCCCGAGACGATATTCAAAACAACGGTGCGATCATTGTTAAACCTTGGGCCTCTCTTTGAGTATAAGCCCCAATAATATTTTAAAACAACTTTCCTTGTGATTTAAATTTAAATATATATATTGTTATCAAAACTTTCTTTAATTTTTTTGAACAACTAACAATACAGCATGGAAGCTTGCTCGCCTGTAAGTTTTAAACAGCTTTCATTTACCCGCTTTGATATATATAACTGTATTGTGGGAAGCTGCGCATGGTTAGTCGTCTTTCATACCCTTTTAAATATTTGTCATATATCAACTGTATATATACTAGTATAGTTATTTAGAGTTTTCCCCAGCAACTAGGTCTAGAACTAGGTAAATCCATATTGGTCACTCTTAAATACAAACAAAACTAGATCCCCATAGGATTACCGGATACAGTCTTGCCTTCTCTTGGGCTTAAACAATATGGAACAAAGAGAAAGGCAGTATTCTTCGTGAACCTTTTCTCAAGCTGTCACCCCTAGAAATTGTCAAAGAAATTTTACTCCCCATAGTTGATCTATTCTCGGTGAATAGCATCTCTTAAGTTTCTTCAAATCACAGAACTTTCACTAAATGATCTATTCTCGGTGAATAGCATTTCTTGAACTTTTCTTGGTTTGGGACCCACATGCTTCCTAAAAGCATCTCCGCCTCCTCTTGGGCTTTGTACAAGGACCCTCCGGCTTCTTAGAAGTTCTCATGCCTTCTCTTGGGCTTAATACAAGGACCCTGACGACCACTTAAAGGTATAAGATAGAACTTAGTCATCCTTTGCTAGAGCAGTCTTTCCAGTGTCAAATATCGGATTTTAGGGTTGATCCTCATCCCTTAATACTCGTGCCTCCTCTTGGGCAACATACAAAAGATAAAACTCTTCCACACCAGTAGACTTAGACAGTCTAATCCCCTTGAGTCTCAAAGACATTCTCAAGTTCCCTACAAATATAGGAAGAAACCTCGGGCTCTCTGGTTCAATCTCCAACAGAAACCCAGCCTCTCTTAAGAGTTCCCCAACCAGGGTCACCTTATCCCAAATCATAACCTCAAGGTCTCTGATATCTCAACTCTTCTGTAATCCTCAGCAAGAGTTGATTCCCCATTTGGACCTGCCTCGGGATCTTAATAATCCCCGACAAAAGTTAGCCTCCTCTTAGGCTTTGTATAATGATCTTTCCTCAGTAAAGTCATCCTCCTCTTGGGCTTTGTACAAAGATTCTCCCCTACGGAGCTAACCTTTCCAGACTCTCTTGTTGAGTCAATCAACTTTCCAGACTCTCTTGTTGAGTCAATCAACTTTTTAGACTCTCTTGTTGAGTCAATCACTTTTTCCAGACTCTCTTGTTGAGTCAATCAACTTTCAGACTCTCTTGTTGAGTCAATCACCTTTTCAGACTCTCTTATTGAGTTAACCTTTTTTAGCCTCAATCTTGGGCTTTGTACAAGATAGATAAAAGCACTCTCTTGTTGAGTCAAGCCCTTTTAGCCTCAATCTTGGGCTTTGTACAAGACATAAATCTCCCTCTCTTGAGCTTGGGACAGATATCTTCCCTAGCAGAGTCATTTCCTCCCAGCCTTCCTCTAGGCTTTGAGGAATGATTTTCCCCAAGAAGAGTCAAGCTCATTTCAGCCTCAATCTTGGGCTTTGTACAAGACACATACAAACCTCCCCGGCGAAGTCAAAATCCCTTTTAGCCTCAATCTTGGGCTTTGTACAAGACAGACAGAATATTTTCCCCAGAAAAGTCAAACTTTTAGTCTCCTCTTAGGCTTTGTATAATGATATCCCCACAGAGTCAGTCTCTTTTTTGCCTCAATCTTAGGCTTTGTACAAGACACCAATATATACACTCTCTTGTTGAGTCGGTCTTATCTAGCCTCCTCTTAGACTTTGTATAAAGACTTCCCCTAGTGGAGTCAATCAACCTCTTAGCTTCAACCTTGGGCTTATATCAAGGCATAGAAAAGTCAACAATCCCTCTTTAGAGATGACAAGTTCTCTCTCAGTTAAACTTTTTTAGTTTCAATCTTGGGCTTTGAACAAGACACAAATACTCCTTTTAGCTTCAATCTTGGGCTTTGAACAAGACACCAAAAGATCTTTTTCCTTCCATAGAATAGGGGGAACTACGAATGCTCTGATTTCCCTGTTTTGTTTAAAAGGGAATACGTAGGCATAAGATTGCGAAATCTTAGCGAGCATACTAATCAAAAACTTTAGGTCCAGTACCTTCATACATCTGTCAAAGACTTTAGGTTTCATTCCTTAGCCATCATCATCATCATTTTCCACAAAAAACAAAACTCACTCACTCACTCATACTTCCCAAGAAACTTTCCCAACCCATTAACAGATAAACACCATCAATTATAAAGCGAAACCTAAAGCTAATATACTGTGGATAACCACATATATGATGGGTAATTGACAACTCCCCATTGTATAACCTGGCCCCGGACTCATCGAATTTCTTTTAAGCATTTATTCAGTTAAACATTCATGTGCAAGGTTAGTTTTAGATAGCTTCCCTTTACCTTCCAGCTTCATGGGATAAATAAGAAATCAGAAAGTAACACCCCCTCCTACCATTGCGGTGAGGAAAACCCAGCGATAAGGTGGTCGCGTCACCGACAAAAATCGCTCGCTACAATAAGCACCATTCGAAAAGACTTATATGATTTGAAAAGGGCCTTCCCATTTAGGGGACCATTTCCCCAAGGCTCTATCTTTTCGATCCATATGCAAGACTACTTTCCAACCCAACTCTTCAGGAGAAAATATCCTAACTTTGACTTTCTTATTATAAGACTTTTCTACTCTCTTCTTTATCTTTTCAATAACTCTAAATCATTAAGCCTTTCCTTATCTAAGTCCATTAACTCATCTAACATCATGTTCCAATATGACTCAGATGGGATCTCATGATGCCTCTAAATTCTCGTCGACTGAAGATAGATCTCAACCGGTAATACCGCATCATGACCAAAAGTCAATCGAAATGGCGTGGAATTAGTAGCCTCTTTGGGGGAGGTTCGACATGCCTAGAGAACCTGGTTCAAAGTCTTGTGCCAATTTCTAGGCTTCTTTCCCACATTTTTCTTAATTAAACTAATCACTACTTTGTTTTCCGCTTCGACCTGACCATTAGCCTGAGCGTAATAAGGCGTAGAGGTTAATAATTTGAAACCCATTTATTTAGCAAATTCTTGCATTTTTCGACCAGTGAACACTGATCTTTGATCCGTTGTAATGGTTTCTAGGATTCCAAACCTATAGATAATGTGTTTTTGAATGAATTCGATTACGTCTTCTTGATCAACATTTGGCAATGGTATAGCTTCGATCCATTTTGTAAAATAGTTAATGCCTACCAAAATGTACCTTTGATTTTTAGATGACGCTGGTCGAATTTCTCCAACAAAATCCAAGGCCCAACCTCTAAAGGGCCATGGTTTGACTATAGAGTGTAATTCGCTTGCAGGGACTTGCTGTATACCTGCATGCACTTGGCACTCTTGGCATCCCTTAGTGAATTCGATACAATCTTTCAACATAGTAGGCCAATACATACATTGTCGAAACAAAAGTCATTTCATTTTGTGGCCTACCTGATGAGCCCCACATGCCCCATTATGAATAGTCGAAAGGGCTAGATACGCTTCTGACTCACTAAGGCATTTAAGAAAAACTCCCTCAGGAGTCTTTTTAAACAGTTCATTACCCAAAAGAACATAACTTAAAGCTCGATACCTGATTTTTCGTTCTGTGGACACCGTTGGGTTTTGCAGATACTCCACTATTGGTTTTATCCAATCTTCGTCCGTCAAGCTATCTAGTGCTAAGATTTCGAAATTGTCTTTATCAGCGTATCCTAGCTTCGTTGTTTCCAAATCTGATGGGGACAATCTGGCTGACACAAATCTTCCTCTGACTTCGATTGCATCTTGTAATTTTTCTTTCGAAATTTTATACCCAGAAGCAATTTGAGCCAAGTCATTAGCCACTTGATTCTCCAGTCGAGGTATGTGTCAAATGCTCACCACTTCGAACTTTTTTAGTAATCGATTGGCTATTACAAAGTACATAATGAGATTTTCTTTAACACACTTGTACTCCTTTGTGATTTGTTTTATGACTAACTCTGAGTCTCCCATTATTTCGACTCGAGTTACCCCCAATTCCAACAATATCTCAAGTCCGGCTATTAAAGCTTCATATTCAGCCTCATTGTTCGAACAAAGACCTTTGACTTTAAACTTGAATTTTGTTGGAATTTTTCTAGGAGAAATAATCAAGACTCCTATGTCTGTACCATCTTTATGACTAGAACCATCGAAATACAATTTCCAAGGTTCGAGCTCAAGATAGTTTAACATATTTTCCTTTATAGAGTGATCGACGATGAAGTCAACTACCACTTGTCCCTTAACAGCCTTTAAAGGCATGTAAGTCAGGGAATACTCAGTTAAAGCTAATGCCCGTTTACCAATTCGACTGTGCAAAATTGGTTTAGACAACATGTGTTTAATGATACCAAAATGAGACGAAACATAAACATCAACTGATTTTATATAATACTTCAACTTTGTACAAGAAAAATACAAGCATAAACACAATTTTTCAACTATGCTATACCTAGTTTCTGCATCGTTCATAACCCTACTAAGGTAGTAAATGGCTCTTTTGACACCATTTTCATCCTCTTGAGCCAACTTGCTCCCTAAAGTTTTGTCCGACGCAGATATGTATAATCTCATACTCCTATTTCTACAAGGTGGTGCTAGAATTGGAGGATGACTCAAGTACTCCTTGATCTTGTCGAAAGCTTCTTGCTGAGCTTGACCCCATTCGAATCCTTCCTTGTTTAGTCGAAGCAGAGGTGAGAAGGCTTGAGTTTTTCCGCTAAGGTTCGAGATGAATCTCCTTAAGAAATTGATCTTTCCCAGCAGTGACTGTAATTCCTTCTTTGTTGATGGCGTTTTCGCTTCCATAATGGCCTTGGTCTTATTCTGGTTTATTTTGATTCCCTTTTTGTGGACCACAAAGCCTAAGAAATATCCCGCCTGCACACAAAAAGCACATTTGAGGGGATTCATTTTCAGACCATGTATTTTCATCCTTTCAAAAGATTTTTGAAGATGGTCAATGTGATTCTTCCCTGAAATAGACTTAACAACAATTTCTCCAATATAAATTTGCATAAAAGTCTTTATATAATCATGGAAGATCGAATTCATCGCTCTTTGGTATGTTGCCCAAGCATTCTTTAAACCAAAAGGCATGACTACCCACTCAAGGTGCCTAAGGCCCCAGAGCATCAAAACGCCATTTTTGGGACATCCTCTTCAGCGATGTATATTTGATTATACCCAGAATACTCGTCGAGCATACTAAGGTATTCATGGCCAGCGGCATAATCAACTAGCATTTTCGCCACAGGCATTGAGTATTCATTCTTTGGGGTTGCAGCGTTTAAATCTCTAAAATCTATGCAAACCCTCAAAGTACCATTCTTTTTAATAACAGGTACAATATTTGCTAACCATTCGACATACCTGGCTGTTCGAATGAATTTGCAACGAAAAAGTCTTTTGAACTCCTCCTTGATCTTCGAGAGAATTTTCGGTGCAAACCGCCTTGGATTCTGCTTGATTGGCTTCTTTCCAGACTTAATTGGCAGCTTCAATTCAACCAGATCTCTGCTTAAGCCAGACATCTCATCGTAATCCCATGAAAAGCAGTCTTTAAACTCCTTTAACAACTGGATCACTTCGACCTTGAGTTGTGGGCTGATATTGGCACTGATATATGTTGGCCTCCTCATTGCCCCCTCTCCCAAGTCGATCTCTTCCAGAGGATCTTACGCTAGCATTTTAATGTTGGCTGTCAGCGGATCCTTCTCGAAACCCAAAGGTTCGTCATTGTAGATGGCGTCGAGCCTCTGGCTTTGTACTTCATCCTGAACCTTATCAGGTGGTTCTGGATCGAAGTCCTTACCAGGACCTTCTTGGTTTAATCTTTTGTTGGCTTCGACAGCCATATGTTTCACTTCAGCCTCTAGGGTCGTTTGTAGTTTATTTTTGGCTATGTAAGCCGAAATCCTTTTAAGTGCTTCGAGCTCAGGCATCATCGCCGAATTCGCTTCCCTATCCTGTAGGGTCGACTTCGGACGTCCCTTCATATGCAAGGTCATCTTCTCCTACGACCTCACGATCTCATTGAAAGCCATTTGTGGGATGTAAGTACAACGAACAATGTGCATTGTCTTTCGAAGTAAATGCAAAGTTGGTTGGGTTGCACGGAGCTATGTTAGCCAAGTACTTTTCGAAATGGCGTCTGTCGACATGATTGATTGCAGCCTTAAAATAACCTTGGTCTGCTTCAATGTTTTCCACAATGTTGTTTGGGCGCCATATAGTTATCCTCTGATGAATGGATGAAGGTACAACCCATATCCCATGTATCCATTCACGGCCAAGTAACAGGTTATAATTGGCTTTCGTTTCTACAACCATAAACATGGTCAGTCTTGTAACAGTGCCTATGGTCAGATCAACCTGAATCACCCCCAAAGTAGTACCCACCTTTCCTTCATAGTTGGAAAGTACCATATTATGGGGCTTGATATCGGTGTCAAACTTCCCGCTTTTCCTCAGCATGAAGTGTGGCATTAGGTTCACCGTTGCACCACAATCTACTAAGATTTTATTAACAGGAACGTCTTCGACCTTACCTATAATGAATAGAAGCTTCAAATGACTTTTCATTGTCTTGTTTGGGCGTTCAAAGAAATCATTTTGTTCCCCGACACAGTCGTTGTTCATCACATAATAGCACACAGGTTTATATTTAGATTTCAGTATTATTATCCACCTCTTCGACCTCAGTTATTTAGTCGAATTCCATAGGGAGCACTGATACCACATTCACTATGATATCCAAAGACTGCTCTGAACCTGAGTTGAAATTGTCAGTAAGCATCTCATCCTCAGCAACTGCTCGATCATACTTTTCTTTGGCCTCTTCTTCCTGTGTGGCAAATAACTTTCTCCCCACTGGCATCTTTTCGACAGGTTTTGGTTCCTCCCTGTCAGCCTTGTTGGTCGGTAGGTTAGTACTTGATTCCGCCTTTGCTCCAACTTCTCTCTGAGCCTTCCTTCTTCTCTGTTTCCTTCTTCATTGTGATCTGGAAATAGGATTCTTTCCCTTTTAATTTTCTGAGATGTAGGTTGACTGCTTCGAAGTTTGGAATTCTCTGGGGTATGCCATTGATGACCTCTATTTGCGTCGAAGCTCTGCCATTTCTGCTGGCTTTTTCCCTAGTTTTCATTTAGTCTTGTCCATTTTCCATTATAAATCTCTGCAAACAGCTTGAAAGTGGTTGCACCTGGTACCCTTGCCTTAGCCTATTCCTGCTTCTAAGAAGATCTCCTCGGGTATAAACTTCGTTGACCATGAGAGGCTCTCTCTTCACGTCTTTGTTTGGCTTTCCTAACTCCTTCAAGGTTTTGGGCTGCCTTTTTATGAAACACAACACTGCATCGAGGACACAACATCACTTATGATTTTTTTCTCTGGCACCTATGGAGGAAATCCATCAGAGTCTCCTCTTGTCTAGGGTAAGCTATTTTGTTATACTCCTCTTGTCTACGCTCCTCGTCGACTTCCATGGGGGTCTCTTGTGAGATTTCTACCATGTTGATATCTATGTTGACATCATCAGTGATGTCCAACTTGTGTAACTTTATTTGAAGGCCTTCAGGAGCCTTGTCCATTCGAATGAAACCATCAGCAGTTTCTTTTGTTATCATCATTAAATTGGAATCCTCAGTGATTCCTCCATTAGAGTCTTCAGTGACTCCCAAATCGAAACCATCAGTAGTTTCTTTGGTGAAGCTTTGAGCAGCCTCACTGGCAAAACTTTTCATAAACTTCTGGTCGAGATCTTCAGTAATCCTGACCATAACAACTTCATTGTTGAAGTCCTCAGTGACTTCGACCATGTTGACAGTGTTGTCGAGATCTTCAGTGACTTTGTACTTGCCATCTTCCTCGTATATCTTCTCCTTGGTCTATCTTCGTTAGTGGTGGCTACTTTACCACCTCTTAATAACATACAACGAAGTTTTCAAAAGAGAAAAAACAATTGAATGCAAAATTATAAATTTTTGAAAACACAGAAAATTGCTTTCACAAATTACTTAGCATTGTCCCACTTCACAAATTTGTTTACTGTGAAAATTAGTAAACAACCTCTGGTCTACCAAATCAATAAGAAATTGGGTAACTTACAGGATCGAACATACAAAATCCTAGCACATGTGCTAAGTAAATTAAAATGATATTTGGAAAAAGATGAACACTTTGACAGTATTCATGGTTTAAAGAAAGTCTACTTCGATAATACTAAACAAAAAGTAATACAGGAAAATGATCGAAAGTGCGTTGGAAAATAACTTACAAAAAGTAAAGGATAAAGATAAATTTCTGGGCAAAGATTAACTGAATTGCATTAAATAAGAAAGATGGTGTTACATCAAACGTACATTTCTCACACACTCGTTTCTCTACACGCGGGTACTTTGAGTAATTGAGGAATTTGTACAAACTTGAACACAGACAAATCCTAACACTAAGATTTGCTATTTATAATAGTCGAAAATAACTACCCCTAACAGTCTACTAACTAGAGCAAGATAAATGGCATTCTACATGTCTTCGTTCTTCAAATGCACTCCACGTATCTTCTACCATCAATTGGATAAGAACGAAGTTCCCTCCTTTATGTGAATTCAAATCTTGAATCGACTGTCATCAGCAAGGCTTCAGTCAAACAATACTTCCAAATTGCTAGAAATATTTTCAAGTCCATAAAATATGTCTCTCTTGCACAAGGATACTTTCGACTAGAATTTCAAAGAATACCATTCTAGTCGAAGTCTTCCAAAACTTCTCAACAATTCTATTTCATTTGATTAATACTCTTATTCCAATCTCAGGCGTCGAAATTAGGAGCTAACAGAGGCCCGAATGTTTTATTTGAAAACAAAGACCGCACTGCGATACCGACAGACGTTGTGGGACTTATACTATAGTAGAGGCCCAAAATTATTTATGTACATAGGGGGTTTGGGTCTTACACACTTATAGAGGCCCAAGTGATTATTGAAATAAAGAAAAGTAGGGCTTATACTCAAGGAGAGGCCCAGATTAAAACAGTGGACGCACCGTTATTTTGAAAATCGCACTGGGACTTATACTATAACAGAGGCCCACAAAATTATTTATTTATAAAGGGGTTGAGTCTTACACTCTATTAGAGGCCCAATGAGTATTTGTAATGAAGTTTGAAAGCTTGAATTCAAAGGAAACCCTAATTCCTAATTTTTTTTTGTATTTTTAAAAGAAAAATTAATTTAAAAATATCAACAAAATTTAATAAACATGTTATGAATTATGTTTAGGGTTTGAAAAATAAGGTTTTATTCACATGATAATTTAAAATCAAATTGGTTTTGAAAAATCAAGAAAAAGAAATTATTTAAAATGTTTAAAAACAAATTAAAAGAAAATTCTTTAAAATATTTAAAATATGTCAAGTAAAAATATTTTTTGTGATTTTTTGGGTGAATAAAATATTTTAATGTGTGAGTGATTTTTGTGCAAAAAATCATTTCAAAATAATTAAAATTTATTTAGAAAATTATTATTAAAAATAAAAATAGAAAAATATCAAAAAAATGACAAAAATATGAAAAATAGTGGAAATTGGGCAAAATGGCATGGGTGGGTGTTGAACCCACACCCTCCAGCCAAACACACTTGAAAACACACGCTGCTACCACTGGGGTAGTGATACATCTGTATATCAAAACCACCCCATGAATACATATGGGTAGCATGATTTTTAGGTCAGGTCAAGGCAAAAACCAGAATTTGTTGCATTTGCAATAAGATCATAACTTCTTCATTTCTTCATGAAAATGGATGAAACAAAGATGGATCCTACCTAGAATTTCATGAGGAATCCAATGGTAGTTTTGGAATTTTCTAAAAATGCCTACATTTTAAAATCCGATAGTGGTTTCAATATAAGTCAAATTTTGCAAGTTCTATACTACAACTTCATACAAGCAATAATAGAATGGCATATTGGTTCAAACACAACACATATGATATGTATGACATGTTCATGATCAATGTACATCAAAGCAATGCATATTTCATAAAGTTCAAGTTATTATGCACTTACCTCTTGAAGCTCCACTTGCTAACTTTCAAGATGCTTGTGCCAGAAGTAATCCAATGCTTTGGACACTCTTAATAGACCCCTTAGAAGCTTTTAGGATGATCAAAATCAACTGGAAACCTTTGGAACAGAAACTGGCTCTTTATTGCAAAAGTGGCAAAAGTGACCAAAATGGTAACTCCCTCAATTGGTGTTACAGTTGAGGGACACTTATTGGAACAGCTTAGGGGTGATATTTGGAGAGTGTTTGAGGTGTTATTTGGCTTTGAAAGTGATTGGATCAAGACATGGCTTGAAAAATGCAGAAAAGTCAAATTTTAAGGTTTTGATGGTTGACTTTCTGATTTTGGTGTTGTGAGATAAAGATGAAGGTTTGAACACCTCCAAGGGATGATTTGTGAAGTGTTTGGATGGTTGCTTGAGTGGTTCAAGCTCTGGTTTTGAGAATTTCAAGTTTGATCCTTGAAACCTTGAATTTGGAGCAAGAGAAAGAAAGTGAGAAAATAAGGCTTTGGTATTGTTTGGGTGTGTTGAAATAAGTCATAAATGACCTCTATTTATAGTAAAGGAAGTTTTTTTTTTAAGGAATAGTGAATGTATGAGGGACCACTCTATTATCCAATGGATATGCCCATGTAGCATGACTTGAATGTTAAGTCTCCTCTAGTCATTGACTTGAGCTGATCTTTGTAGCTTTAGGTCTTCTGATTTTTGAACAAATCTTGACTCAATTGGACTGTCGTGGACTGATACATGCCACCTCTATGCATCCTTTCAATGCTTCATGACAAACTTTGGTTTTTTTGGATTTGAAACTTGAATGTCACATGCCTAAGATATAGTGTCTTGACTTGCAAGGCTCTATGGTGTTGTAGCGTTGCAGATAATATGTACATTGCATCTTAGGAACTTGTCTTGCATGGTGACAAGGCTTGCCAAGTTGTCAAAATGACAAAATCGTGTGTTGTTGCTAAATCTGCCTTGGAAAACCATGATGAAAATTGCCATTTTGCAAGATCCATAACTTCTTCCTCAAATTGAATCATGGGAGACTCTTGTACTTTTTAAAAAGCCCACATATCATACTTAAACTTTAATGTTTGCATTTGGTCTTGATTCATATTGGATCATAATGAAAAATCCCTCCAAAGTTGGGCAAAACATGAGACAGATTCTGCCTAAAATTTTTCTAAGTGTTAAGAAATGTTCATTTCTTAATTTTTGTGATTTTGGTCAATCCATAACTTAAAATCCATGAAGATTTGGAATGTGGTGTAGTTGACAATCTTGTAGTATGTAGTGAGAGATTTCATTTGAGCTTTGGATGGGAGAAAATGGTTACTTGGATCACAAGTTATAGTCTTGCAAAGTTAGGTAAAATTCATTTTTTTTCCACAACTTAGTGAAATTTTAAGTTTCTTAAGATTGCCCCTTTTGCAAGTAACCTCATTTTCCTTGGTTTTTCTTGATGGGTGATGATCAAAATTACAAATTAACATTGTTCTTGGCTTAAATAAGCCATGTTTGTCAAAAAAATTCCAAAAGTCAAACTTGATTTTGATCACAGTTGACTTTTTGTATCAGATGAATTTTTGAATTTTGTGATCCTTTATGAAATCAAGTCCTTGGGCTGAATTGAACCTAATGGATGGATTACATAGGTGTTTTAGAGTGTCTTGAATCATTTCCCAAGGTTTGAGATCATGTCTTGGTCAAAAGTCAAAGATATGGTTAACTTTTTCTCAGAAACCCTAGTTTGTGGTCCAGATGAATTTGAATCCTTGCATTGTTTGTGAACCAAGTTCTTTGAATTAATTCAATCATGTTAATGGATCAATATGATGTATTTGAAGTTCTTAAAGCATCCCTTGAGGTCTTGGCTTATGTATTGCTCCAAAAGTCAACTTAGGGTTGAATTAGGTCAAAACCCTAATTCCTGATTTTTTATGAATGCATCCCCTGAGGTTATTTTGAACTTATGAATGGACTCATAAGGTTCCTTTGGGCTTCTTAAATCACATATTGAAGTATTGGCTCATGCCCTGATGAAAATTTCTTTCTGGAGGCCTTGGTCGACCAAAACCCTAATTTGGTGACACTGGTGATCTTGAGGCTTGATCAACTTGGAATGTTGCAATCTTGTACTTGATTCTTTATGTGGGAGACCTCTTGATCCTTCATGGATGTTTGAGAGGCTTGACAAGTTAAAGATCATGTCAATTCTTGATTGTTCCTTTGCCTGAATGCTCTGAGAGGGCTTGAAACCCTAATTCTTGGTTAAGGTGAACACTCAATAATCTTTGAAAGGATTAATGGGGTATGAAAGTACATCCATATTATGGTGATGATTTGCACAATGATGTGAAATCTTGTGGTCAAAATTTAGGGTATGACAATAATCACTGGTGAGTTGTGTCTTAAAGCCCCTCCAACGCTCACCAACATATGTAAGCACCTTCTTTTTCACATTACTATCATCCGGACTAACATTAAACACTTCTCATGTTTACACAATAGAGTTGTTATCAGTATTAAATAAAAAATTAAATGAGCATACATAATTGTAAAACAAATCATAAAATTCAATATAAATACTGTAATAAGATGTTTTTCAAATCATCGTCAACGTCGCGTCAACTATTCAACAAAATACTTTACTTCTACCTTGTAACACAACGTAACTCGTAAAATCCTCAGTATGTTGACCATAAGCCTTGCCAGCTGTAACATCAACTATAACCGGGTAGCGAATACCGTTTTTGTGTGCTTTTTTCATGTTGATATATATCATGGCACATCTAGTTTTTCTTTTATATTTTGTATTTGTAGAGGTAGTGGTGTGAGTCGTGGAGGTTAAATTCATCGAGACACCAATATCTTCTGGATGAGTCGTTGATGTTGTATGGGAGTTGTCTGTCGTATCGATCATGACTATCTAAATAAAGAATAATAGCAGAGACACCATTTCAATGATACTAACACTAAAGCAAGTGAAAAACTAATGCAAGGGTAACAAATGATGATCAAGAGAAATCATTTTAGTGATACTAAACTATTCTAGTAATATAAAGAAAAATGTGATAAAGAAGTACCTCAAGCGTGATGACGAAGATTCAATTAAGGTTGGAAATAGAAATAATGTTTATGTTTTGATGAGAGTGACGATGAAAATTGACAACAATTGGAAGAGTTTTAATGAGAGAGTGACGATGAAAATTTCCATGGGTTTCTGCGCACAGAATGACGATGAAGTTAAAGCGTTGATGGATAAATGAAAAGTTAAAGACTAGTTCTTTGAAATCCTTCATGCAAAACAATCTCATGTCGGTTTTGTATAGAAAACTGACGTGTATTAATTAAATAAAAATAAAATAAAAAGCAAAAGCGCCATAGCGCCATAACGCCATATTCTGGGAAATCAATTAAAAGATCTTTCACGTCGGTTTTAGAGGAAAACCGAGGTAAATGTTTTCAAACAATAAAAAAAATAAGCTTTTGAAAAAAGTAATTAATAAAATTGACACAATATATTACTTCTCAGTTGGTACGTGTAACCGAGACTAATAGAAATAAAAATTAAAAAAATAATAAAAGATTAACAATGAAAAAAAAAAAGGTAGCGCTAAAAAGGCGTCAAATAAGAAATACTAAATAAGTCATAGAAAATAAAAATAATATAAAATTCAGTACATGGGATTAGAAGCAATGTCTCTTTATAAATATATTAATCAGGTTTTAATTAAAACCGAGAGAAAAAGTTTTTAGTAAAATATAACATAGCGCTCTTAGTACATATTCCCTCGATTTTTTAATGTTCGAGGTGAGAGTTTCGTCATAAAAAGTCTTATTTGTAGTAGTGTCTCTTACTGGGGGAAGTTATCGACCACATATCTTCTAGGAGTTAGTGGAGACTCTTTCTTCCCTAACCCCCACATCATGGATGTCTATGGGCGAGTCCTCTAGATTCTGCCTAGGCGACACTTTTGTTAGGCGAGGGTGCCCTATTTTAAGACCTTATATACAAATATAACACTACAACATACTATTAGGTTTTTGCTATCGAGTCACCCACCATAAATATCCATGCATTAAGTTCAATAGAGTCGGGATGAGGGATGTGTTAATAGTTACATCTCAGAAAATATATGACCTAAACATATATTTTTAAGTAGTACAACGGTTTGTATAGGTGAGTTATGTTCAACCCAAATTCTAATAAACATCTTTTACACCAAAACAATGAATTCAAAACTCTAAGAATAGACTACAAGATTTGTTGGATTGGACCCAACAACTCTTAAGGATTGGATCATAGATCATCGATTTACATTCATTTTTTTATCATATTTTAATTTCCTTTGATCATAATCAATTTATATTTATTTAATTCAACTAATACATATGAGTTGAGTTATATCAATCATCTAACTAAATAATCAAATTGCAAACTAAGTGTATAACAATAATGTATATCAATCAATCCTCTAAAAAGTATATTTTGATGTAATAATTATAAAGTCTGGTGACAAATTAATCGATGAATGATATGATTTGTTTTGTCACCCTACACTTCACCTCAACGCAGAGGGAAAAGAAAAAGAGTCCATAAGCGTGAGTGTTGGTTTGTTATACCAGCCATTTTGCATCCTTTAATTTGGAAAACATTGTTTGGCTACTTTGTCTATCAAAAAGGGTCATGCCTCAATGTTTTGAGAAATGCTTTAAGGGTTAAGAAAATTAGATTAGTGTCTATATTGCAACTTTATCATGATTCAGAAAGAGAGTAATGCATGTATAAGCACTATTAGGCATACCTAACTTATAGGTTTACTAGTGTATGATGAAAGTCTTGACTTATTAATATTTACCCTTTTATTAGTTTAAATTTATTGGCACTTAATTAGTGATCAATCGGATTATTAGAGCTTAATTTGGCTAAATTTCAACCCTCTTACTTTTTTTTGGTAATGCAAATCTTCCATAAGATGTCCTAAAAGATTATGGACTTAAATGTGAGAACATCTTGTAAGTTGATGTGAATAAGTAAATAAATTAGGTAGAGGTCTTTCACAAAAGTAAAACAACTAAAACAATTTATTCTAAATATTAAAATTATTAATATTTTATTTAAAAAGAAAAAAGAAATCATAATGTTTTATTGTATAAAATAAGTATTAATAAAGTTATATTTAAAATTATTATTATTTTAATAAATATTAAACTAATTAGTTTTATTATTAATTAAATAATAATATTAAATTAAAGCAATCACACAATTTAATAATTTATTGAACTTTGATGCATTAGTTTAGTTAAAAGAGTTTAAGTTGCTGGTCCAAATTTAATCATCGCCAACAGTTATTTTTTTATATCTTCCATTATACTAATAAAATTAAATTATTAACATTTATAAATTAATAATTTTATATAAAAAATTATAAAAATATCCTTATAAACATCAGAAATTTATTTTAATAAAATTAGTCTTGGATATAGCAATGTTTTTTATTTTAAATAAATTATTAATATTTATAAAAGAGTGGTGACCAACTTATTCAAGAATAAATTTTTTAACTTACTCAAAATAATAGCATTTGAATTGAATCTAATTTAATAGTTGATTAAACAAAAATTTAATTTTATTAAAGATGTTGATTTGGAGTAGTTTAAAAAAATTTACTATTAAAATAAATTGATACATTCTTTATAAAAAATAATTTTATCAAAATTAATTGATATACCTCGATATTATAAAGATGCTTTATATGGTCAATTAATTATAGATATTAATTTTTTATAAATATTTAACTTTTAATTAAATTATATTTAAAAATGATTATCGTGATCCTGTAAAAAAAATTTAACTAACAAGACTATATTAATTATTTTTTTATAAAAGTTATAAAAAAAAATACTATTATAAATTAAAAGTTTATTTTATCAAAATTTGTCTTATAGTCCATATTTTAGATGATAGCTGTTAGATTTCCATGAAGGTAAGGTAAGTACTAAGTAGGAAACTAACATACCAAAGGAACGTGAATATTTTGTTTCTTCCAGCGAAGTACACGTGTGTGATTTGTTCTATCACTGTTCTTGTTACTTTTTGTCCTTGCTACTTTTTTTATTTATTTTCAATCATTGTAGCATCTTCCTAGTCTTAGATTTTTTTTTTAGTAATAATAAATAGCAAAGGTGTTTCAAGAGTTTCGATTGGCTACCTTTCACTTTTTAGTGTAAAATTGTTAAAAATGAATAAATATAATAATTTATTTTAGGAGAAAAAAGGAAATGTATTGAGAGTGTAAAAATTTTTACAATGTCAATCAATAAGAGACATGCATCAGAATAAATTCTAATTTTATTTTTAAAATACTGAAATAATATGACAAATATAAGAGTTTTATTTGGTTGCATGTGCAAAACTTCCTTACACTGATAGTGCACTACCATTAAACTCTTTATTATAGTGTAAAAAAATGGTTGATTAGAGAGAGATTGAGACAAAGGTAGTAAACTTATGGAAATTCAAAGGCAATAAATCTATTCCCGTGTTACAATGAGGGAAAAAAAAGACACAAACAAACCTCATCAAAACTAAAGAAAGGATATATCTAACTTATTTTTTACAAAATCTCTTCTAATAGTTAAAGGCAAATAGTAAAAAATAACGGGATTTTACGTTGCGGTCAATATTAACAAAATAGTCGGTGCAAAAATTTCGTGTGTGTGCGTGCGCGCGTGTGTGCTTGCATATGTATGTGTGTGTGTGTATGTGTGTGCGTGTGTGCGTGTGTGCGCGTGCGCTAGAATTGGAGCAAGCTTTGACGACCAATAAACAGTCGATTTCGATCTAAAGTTTACGCCAACCTCTGCAAACCGTAATATCAATCGCCTTCAAACCTGCAGAAAATTCTACCAAGATCGATGAATCGGAGCCTAAGTTTTTTGCGTAAGCAAGCAGAAAATCACCCTTGTAGTTCCGAAAAATTCCACCACAGCCCGTCTCGTTTGCACTTTAACGACGCGCTCCATCATAATTACACTTGTATCAATCTAGAAGAGGAGGGGTCCAAAGGACTTCAGTAATATTAGGCATTCTAAGCGGCCTAATTGTGACGCCAAAAGCTTTAGGAAACACAAAGTACGCCATGAAGATAGAGGAGAGCTTATTAGTATTGTTACCAACCAATATAGTCTGGTCCTGAATTTTGTTGATAGAGTTTGTCCTACTGGACTTAAGATTATCATGCTTGCATTTATTACTGGTAAGCCAAATTTGATTAATATTAAATGTGATGGTTGCTTTCAACACAAGACCTGTTTGTTGCGATCTGCTATTGTTATAATACTAAAACCAAGCAGGCAGGTATTTAGGATTAGAACTAATCATAACCTTCTTCTTTAGCCAACTCCATAAAGACCTAGCAAATGAGCAATAAAAAAAAGATGACTAACATTCTCTTCATCCACGTTGCATAAACAACAAATACACACTAAGGCTATCCCTCTTTGCGTGACCTACGATTCAGTAGGGATTTTCCCATGATAAAGCCTCCATAAAACCAAAGACTTGCTAGGAGAAATGTCAGCGCTCCATAAACAAATGGCCTAATGAGTATCCATGGTGCCTCCATCTATAAAGAAGTAAGCATCCTTAAGGGTGAAGGAACCTGACACTGTATGATTCCACACAACCAGATCAGCAATGGTGTTGTTAGAGGAAGAGATAAAAGGCAGCCTATTAAGTAAAAAAAGAAACCAAATGTTCCAAGAAGGAGGGAAATTCCACTGCACATCAGAAATGAAATCAGAGACGGAGGTGTTCACTTTGATATCTTTGGAGCTGAGAAAGTTCAAAGAAGTATTACAGGTCAGGGGATGGTTGCACCATGAAGCAGACCAGAAATTAATATCAGTACCTGGGCCTAGAGTTCAGCTAGTGTAATTATCAAACACCGATGCTTCAGACTTTATCCCTGTCCAAATTTAGGAGAATATGTGGTAAATGTTCCAAAATGATAAGAAAAATGGAATTGTGTAAATGTTAATAAATGTAAGGGAAATGGTCCCACATAGAAAGATTTACTCACATTCAAAACTTTTATAAATAATTAAGAACATTAACTCAACAAAAGGACAAAAAAGGATATAGTGCCACATGGACAAATGTGGTGATCCCAAGCATTATGTCACATGTCTCCTCTATACACCCCTCGTCGGTGTCGCCTCCGACTCCCTGATCAGGTCCAAGGGCATGGACGTAGCGGCGCTAATGGCGGCTTGTAGGCGATAATCAGGCTACTCGCGGCGCCGATGGCGCTCTGGCGGGCGGCAGCTGGCCTTTGATCGGGCTCACTATTGCTCTCATTTTGGTCGATGCATGCGTTTGAATTTTGAATTCGAAGAGAAATAACACTTCGTGAAGTGTTGCAAATAGGCAACGCTTGGAAACAATCAACTTTTAGTGGAAATTTTGTTAAAAGGTGTTTTTTATCAAGGGTCGCAACTTTGTGAAACAACACATACATGGCCTACAAATAATTCATTCCAGAATTCAGAAAATCACATCACAAACCGAATATCCTCTTGAACAAATTCCAAACTTTCTTCGCTACAAATCGTGTTTTCGCCGGTCTTGCACACATTTGATATAAGGCTGAATTATCCTGGGTATTCATGTGTTCCAACTGTATGACATATTTGAGAGTGCTTGAAATACTTTTAAGGAAAGTGATTTCATTCACAATTCAGTCCTGGATCCATTCATCTTTACCGATATTTCTAACAGTCTTAAAAGTATTCAAATAATGGCTTCTGATGCTGCAGTTTCAAACATCAAGGTTATGAACCAGGACCTTGTCAAGTTGGATCACTTTGATGGAACCAATTACACCTGATGGCAAGATAAGATGACATTCCTACTGACCGCCTTGAAGGTTCACTATGTCTTAGATCCTGACTTACTACCAATTTCTGAACCAACTGAGGATGACTCTGATGAACTCAAGAAGGAGCGTAAGTAACATAAAGAGGACGAATTGCTATGTCATGGACATATTATGAATACGCTATCTAATCGTCTCTATGATCTCTATACGGATACCTAGTCTGCAACATAAATCTGGAAGGCACTCGAGTTTAAATTCAAGGCCGAAGAGGAAGGTATGAAGAAGTTTTTAATTTCTAAATACTTTGATTTCAAATTTATAAATTTCAAGCTCATTCTTCCCCAAGTGCACGAGTTACAGGTTCTCGTGAATAAAACAAAAGTTGTGAAAATAAACATTCCTGAGACCTTTCAAGTTGGTGCAATCATTGCAAAATTACCACTTTCGTGAAAAGGCTATAGAAAGAAATTGCTGCACAGTTATGAGGACTTCTCTCTAGAGTAAATCCAGAAACATCTTTGAATCAATGAGGAATCGAAGGAAAGGGAGAAATCATAATCTGTTGGTTTTTCCAAAGCCAATGATGTGACTGCCAAACGGGAAAAGAAACGTGATGGCATGAAGAGTCTTCTGGGACCTAAAAAGGAACATAACAAATTCAAAAATTCTGGCGGTCCAAAAGGTATGAAAAACGTCTTTTTTGTATGTGTACAATCCGGACACTATGCTCGAGATTGCAGGCATAACAAGTCAAAAAATTATATCGGTGAAGTTCATGCAAATGACTACATAATCGCTACAGTGGGCGAAATAATGGCAATCAAAGGCAAAGTGCAAGGATAGTGGTATGACACATGTGCTACAGTACATGTCTCTTATGACAAGGCTGCTTTCAAAACCTATTCTAGGGCAATTGATGGACAGGAAGTACAAATGAGAAATGAAGTACGATCTAAAGTTGTTGGAACCGGATTCGTCGAACTCAACTTCACTTCCAGAAAGAAAGTCACTCTTTTTATTGTGTTTCATGTCCCCGACATGACTAAGAATCTTGTTAGTGGGGATTTATTGGGTAAACCGGGAATGAAATATGTATATTAATCGAGCAAACTTATATTGACTCATAATGGTGTATTTATAGGAAAAGGATATTTCGCTGAGGGAATGATCAAACTTTGTACTACCAATACTATTATTAATTAAATTTCTAATTCTGCTTATATGCTAGAATATATTTCTTTATGGCATTCTAGATTAGCACATATTGGTATTAGTACTATGAAAATACTAATTAAATCCGTATTGATCTCATGCAATAATCATGATTTTGAAAAATGTGAAATATGTGTCACATCAAAGATGATCAGGAAACCTTTCAAAAGTGTTGAAAAAAAAAATCAAATTTGCTTGATCTTGTGCACTCTTATTTGTGTGAATTTAATGACATGTTAACCCATAGGGGAAACCGGTATTTCATAACCTTTATTGATGATTGCTCTAGGTTCACACACGTATACCTTTTAAAGCATAAAGATGATGCTTTTAATTCCTTTAAAATCTGTAAAGAGGAAGTAGAAAATGAATTAAGTAGAAGTATCAAAGTCCTTAGAAGTGATAGGGACGGTGAATATTTTTCTACGGAATTTGATGTATATTGTGAAGAATATGGCATTATACATGAATTTTTCGCGCCTCGTACACCACAAAAAAATGGTCTAGCAGAGAGAAAAAACCGAACATATCAAGAAATGATAAATGCTATGTTAATGCATTATGAATTTCCATTTAATTTTTAGGGTGAAACTCCTCCAAGAGAAACCCATGCCTTGGGTGTGGTTCATTCTGATGTATATGGGCCATTTGAGGTACTTTCACTTGGAGGAAATAAGTACTTTGTGTCATTTGTGGATGAGTTCACAAGAATGAAATATGTAACACTCAAAAAGTTCAAACGTGAAGTGTCATATGAGTTCAAGAAGTTTAAAGTGAAGGCTGGAAATCAAAGTGGACAAAGGTTGAAGATCCTCATAACAGATGGTGGAGGTGATTTCAACAACATAGTTCAAGAAGTTCTGTGAAGAACATGGTATTGAGCATGAGGTGACTGCTCTATACACTCCACAACTTAATGGTCTTGCTGAAAAGGAGAAATAAAACTCTGCTTGACATGACAAAAAGCATGCTGAAGGAGAGGAATCTACCTCACTCATTGTAGGGGTGAAGCAATTTCCACTTCAGCATATGTGCTCAACAGATGTCAAACAAAGAAGTTAAAGGAAGTAGTTCATATTGAGAAGTTGGCTGGAAAAATGCAAAGTGTCGCCCATTTTAAGGTGTTTGGTTATGTATGTTATAAACATATATGCTACTAGAAGGAAATTAGATGACAGAAGCAGAGTCATGTTAGTTAAGGTTACCACTGCATAGGTACATATAAGCTTTATTGCCCACTCACCAACAAATTTTAAGTTGGCAGAGATGTCATAGTGAAAGAATTAGAAACATGGGATTGAAGCAAGTCTTAATTTAACTCTAGTGCAGTTTCAACACTAGAGTCTGATTCTGCCTCTGAAGGTGATTCTTCCTTTGAAGGTGATCTTGACACTGAAAAAGAGTCTGAATCTGAAGATGACTCTGACTCTGAAGGTGAGTATAATTCGAAAGGTGAGTTTGACTCTAAAGGTGATGGTGGACTTGAATCTAAAGGTGATCCAGCCTCTGAAGGTAATCCAGCCTCTAAAGCTGGAGCTTTTCAAGGTGGTCCTGCTTCTGAAGGTGAATTTGCACAATTCTAGAGACCACAAAGAGCTTGAAAGATGCCAAGGAGACTTGTAGGCATTGAGTTGCTGCATGATACTAAGATTGCATATGAAGGGGAAATCATACAGAGTTCCATGATGGCGGACTTTGAACCTGCCAACATCAATGAGGCTCTCAAAAAGAAGGTTTTGGTGAACGCCGTGAAGGAAGAGCTTGAGGCCATTGAAAGAAACAAGTCATCGTAATTGATTGTTCTACCTAATAACAAGAAATCCATCAGTGTGAGATGGGTTTTCTAGATAATGTTGAAGCCATATGGTTCAGTTGCCAAGTATAAACCAAGGTTAGTGGCTAGAGGTTTCCTACAAAAGTCTGGTTTAGACTATTTGAAGTGTTTGCACCTGTAGCTAGACATGAAACCATAAGGTTAATTATTATTATAGCTGCAAATAGGAATTGGCCTTTGATACATTTAGATGTAAAGTTACCTTTTCTGAATGGTCCATTGTAAGAAGAAGTTTATGTGTTTCAACCTCCTGGATTTGTGAAAAAGAACAAAGAAGGGATGATGTACAAGCTGCATAAACAAGTTCAAAAAGGTGTTGATGAATGCATTTGACATGACTAACCTTGGAAACATGGTATACTTTATAGGAATGGAGATTTTACACTCTGAAAATAGAATCATTGTGCACCAACTGAAGCATGAACTTGAGCATGAACTTGAGCTGCTTAAGAGATTTAAGTTGATGAATTATAAGTCAACATTCCCATTTTTTGGTGCTCCAAGAAACAACCAACAGTTGCATTGTCAACCTATGAAGATGAATATATAGTTGGTGATTTGTCAGCTTGTCAAGCTATTTGCCTGATGAATTTTCTACAGGAACTAAATTTCAATATGAGCAAATCAGTCAGATTGATGATTAACAACAAATATGCCATACGTCTTACTAAGAATCCAGTGATGCATGGAAGAAGCTTGCACATTCATACTAAATACCATTTTCTACGCAATTAATATTAGAATGGAGTACTTGAAGTTGTTCATATCAACACTCAAAAGCAACTTGCAGATGTGCTGACCCAGACGATCAAAACTGAACACTTCATCAATTTGAGGAATGAAATTGGTGTTGTTGTTTTTGAATCTTGAATATGAATTAAGGGATGGTGTTGAATGTAATTTAACATTCAAGATTAGATTAGTTTTGAGTTTCATTTGCATTTGTATTTGAGTTTTATTTGCATTTGCATTTGAATTTGGGTGAACATATATAAGCCCAAATTGAGACGCATTTGTAACAAATTTTTTAGATTTTAAGAATTAGAGAAAGTTAGTTACTGTTGCAGTGAGAATCAGATATCAAGCTATTAATTAACTTGAATCACACATCTTTGAAATTCACTACCGAGCTTTGATTATCCAAAGGAAAGGGAAAAGATCGGAAACCCTAATTGCAATGTAAAAACAATGCAAGAGATCTAAGGTTCGGGGGTTGGTTATACCTAAGGAAGGTGTTAGCATCCTAAGTATTTGTAGTACTCTACAGGATACTTATGGATGAAGTTCTTTAATATTAAAGGACAAGTAAAAACCATACAATGTGACCCCTCATTTGATGGTATTGTTGCTGCATGAAGGAAAAGAAAGGATACACGAAAACATACCACAAGAACCATGCATGATCATTATCCATATAGATCACTTTAAGCAATCAAAACTTGATGAACTTTACTCCAATTCATGAGATTTTTGGTTCAATGCAAAGTAAGGAGATCGTAGAATAACTTTCATGTGGAACACATTTTAAAATAGGACTTGGATGGTTGAGAAAAATTGGATTGAAACCGTTTCCACCAACATGTCGCCAAAAGGAACTTAAAAATATTTGGTCATGGATTTTACCAGCATTGAAACACCATTTTTAAAGCAACATAACTTGAGATTGGTTAATCCAAATAGAGAGTTCTTGACATGTTTGGAAAGCTTGAAGAACAAGGAACAACTTTCATGTTCAAGGAATTTTGATTTGAGGTCAAGAAATTCATGAAAACTTGGCTCAAACTTGCTGAAAAAACCTGAATTTTTGGGAAATTTTCTAAGTATGAACACTAATCATGATTTCTTCCAACATTGATCGCTTATAACTTCAAATCCTTTTGTCTTTTGATCTTGACTTCTTCTACAAACTTGTAGTATGGAATGTCACCTTTAAAATGAGTACAAGTTTGCTTCATTCAGATTAATAATGAGTGAGATATGATCCTTGCAAGATAGCTAAAAACCATGATTTCCACACTTAGTGAAATTCCTCCAAAACCCTAATTTTTCAAATCTCCTGATTTTATTGTTCCACCTTGATTTTTCTTGATCTAACTGCATGAGATCATAGTGTATGACTTGAAATGTCCATGGTTGTCCATAAAACTCAAAGGTTGACTTCTTGGAGTCTCAGTTGACTTTTTGATCAGATGAATTCAAAACCTCTCCCCTTCACATAGGAAGCCCTTGAAATGAGTTGTGTTGAACCAAAAGGCATCTTAGGAACCCTTGAAGTGTATGAAGACTTGTTTGGTTGATCTCTCCCTCAAATCTTGATTAATCAGAGCTTTCATTTTCTTACACAAAACCCTAATTCTACAAAAGAAACAAAACCACAAAGCCTGATAGTTTGGTTAGCTATGCAAAGATGATTGACCTATGATGCTCATGCAAATGATGATGACATCTAAAGAGGTAAAATTTGAAATATGACAGTTATGATTTCATTATCCTTATTCTCTTTGTAATTCTTTTTTATCTTTTTTAATTATTATGTATTAATGGAGGTGTATTGTTGAACTCCAACCTAATTTTAATTTATAATTAAAAAAATTATTTTATAAATTAGTTTTGTAAGATTGAATTAAAATCGTATAATTTTATTGTTCGGTTGAATTAAAATCAGATAATTTTATTGTTGAATTTTTTTTATTTAAATAATAGCCCAGGTTAGATCAGTTATAATTCATATTAAAATTTGTGGTAGGAATATATTAATGTACATACATCTCTCCAAATCTGTATGTCAGAAGATGAACAATCTGAGTTTAAGATCATGCCTAACTCAGCATGTGTTTAGATTTAATACATACCCTCCCCTTTCTCTTACACCAGTCAAGTCACAGCCCTTAAATATATATAGTATAGACACTAGGTCAAATACTATACCATATTCTGTTTGGTTTATATTTAACAAAACAGTATTCTTAATTCCCTGCATCAATGAACTTGCCCTCTCCTCTTAGAGACGTGTTTTGACTTCCAAGCTTTTCCGTTTTCTATAAGAACTAATCTTAACTCAATATTTATATATTTCAGTTTATATTAATTTAATTCAATTCAATTTCAAACGATTCTTTAACCTTTTTTATTTGCAAATTGCTTTGACAAAGACAAACTCAACATGAACACTTCACCAAGTATAAATCATTTCCAACCTAATCTTTATCTCTCTTTACGGCTTAACTCTTATCTCTTATTTTTACTTTTACTCAAAACAATTAAAGACATGTTTGGATTAATCTATAAAATCTAAATCCAGTCAAAATCGATATAAGTTGGCACGTGTGTAAGCTCGCATATTATGTACTACTACCTCTGTCCCAAATTATAAGTCACTTTGCAAAATATATTTGTCCCAAATTATAAGTCACTTTACAATCCCAATACAACATTAATGACATTTTTCCTAATATACCCTTAACTATTTATTTCTCTTTCTTCCTTTGATTATATTAATTTCTCTTTCTTCTATAATTAATGAAGGGCAATAGTGTAATGTCATACATAATTTCTTTTTCCCATGCAACATTGATTACTTTTCTTAAACTGTGTGAAATGCCCAAAACGTCTTATAATTTGGGACGGAGGGAGTATTATATAAAAATGAATTCTTATTTACCAAATTTAAAAAGTTGGGTAAAGTTATCTTTAATGTAAAATATTTTAAAAACAACAAACAATTATACTATTTAATAAATAATTAAATATGCTAAACTTAGATGATATCATATAATAATTAATAAAGTACATTACTCATCTTTAGGTGATAGATAAATAAGTTGTCCTCTTATATAAATGCTTGTTTCGACTCTTTATAGGTATACAACTCAATTCAAAAATGATCACTGTTTCTTTTTCTTTCTCTCTCTTTCTCTAAAAGAAACCGACTCTAGTAAAGAGTAATTGAGGTGTAACAAAATCATTGTTCTAGAGTGATTCTTTAATTGTATGATCTTGTTTCTTGATTTGTCAGAATTTGAAGAGAAGGAATAATTGAAGAAATTCGAGGTTTGAAGATTTTGTTACATATCAGACAGCAGAGTTAAGGTTATATTTAAAAGTGGCGAACCAAAGGGATTCAGGAAAGTTGGTGAGGTTGAGTGAGGAAGATGAGAAAGAGGAAGAAGGTTTGAGACAAGATAGTGGATTGAACAACCAGCAACCTTTGCAGCAGTATGGATTGGGCCAGGCCCAAAATGAATGGGTCCATGTTCAAGAAGGAAGTTGTTTTTATCCTACGAATATGATGATGTCAGGTTTTGTTCCGGTCTCTTCTTCTAATTCACCTCGTATGTATTCTTCTAGTGGTTCTGGTTCTGGTTCATGGGTTGGACATAAAAGAGGGCGTGAAGATGATGTTCGTAATGATGCAGTTGTTGGTTCTTCTTCTCATCAAGATATCACCACAGTTCATAGAAACATTGCTGATTTCAGATTACCTACTTCACATGAACACTCATCATCAGGTTCAATTGCTTTCATTTTTTGTCACCTTATCTATGTATCATCTATATATATATATATATATATATATATATATATAAAATATATATATATATCACTGACACCTCTAAAAAAATGTGTCAGAGACCGTAACTAACTTACACATCTTTAAAAAAAGTGTGTGCGAGACCAACACCAACTATCATAGTTGTGAATACGTTTAATTTATTTATTTTTTAAATTATTATTGATATCTACTTAGCAGTAGTAGCATCTGGTGTTTGTATCTATGGAACATGCTATTGTCTTTGTCTTTGTTCAGTTGAAATTTTTCAACATTTTGTAACATTTCTACAATAGTGACAGAACAAACTGCAACTGCAGCTACACCTTCAAGTGCAAGCAATGCAACACAATCTAGTGAAGTAGCGTCAACAAATGAAGAAGAAACCGGAGAGATAAGAAGAAGATACAGAGGAGTTCGACAGAGACCATGGGGAAAATGGGCGGCAGAAATTCGAGATCCACACAAAGCAGCAAGAGTATGGCTTGGGACATTCGACACTGCAGAAGCTGCAGCGAGAGCTTACGATGAAGCTGCATTAAGATTCAGAGGAAACAGAGCGAAACTCAACTTCCCCGAAAATGTTACAGCAACTCAACAACGAACTTTTCCAGCGATTTCAACGGTATCTGTTTCTTCTCCTGCAATATATTATTCACCTGCGCCGCCGCAAATGCAGCCACAACAACAACAACCACCGTTTGTTCAATTTCAAGACACTTCTGATTTGTTAAGAGACTATTATCATTATTCTCAGATTCTGAAAGGCTCCGGTGATTTTCAAGGACTTGAGCAATGGTTCTATGAACCACAAATGGCGGGGATTCATCCGTCTTCTTCGATGTTATCGCCTTCCCCGTCGCTTTCTTTGTCATCTTCATCTTCAATTACATTTTCATCTTCCGGTCAATTATCCTCTGCTTCACTTCCTCTGTTTCCTGGTCAGCAAATGGAGTTTTTCCGGCAACCGGAAGATCAGTCTCGTAGCGGAGCATACGGTGGTGGTAGCTCCCATTTACCACCTTCAACATGGTCAGATACTGGTGGCTATCCTCCTCCACCACCACCTTCTTCTGGTTGATATAATACAATGGAATTTTATATTTATATCTATATTTATATTTATACTTACATTTATATATATATATACATAACTTCTTTATTTTATTTTTAATACAAATTTAAATAATATTTTTAATTCTATTAATATACTTGCAAACAACAACATAAAAAACAAGGTTTTTGATTGTGTTATTGATTTTGAATGATTTGGAGTTCATGTTATTGTGATTAAAATAATTGAAGATTGACTGATGAAATGTAGTAGAATTTGGGGTTAGAAGTAAGTTAGGTAACCTATTTCATGATCTAAGGTCTAAATCATAATAGGTTTGGGACAAGTTAGGATTATTAGCTGAATAATTAATCAAAGTTTTGGACTTCTATCGCGTCGTTATTGTATAAAAAAGAAGATCAATCAAAGTTTTTGAAAGTGGTTTTTTGACTTTAAACCTATTCTAAATCCTATCTTAGCTATTCTATTTACTTTTTATTTTGTCAAAATCTTAGTTATTCAAGTTGACAATTACTATATTTAATGAAAAAAATTAATAATTAAATGTGGTTTATCTTCTTCGTTTTTATTTTAGAAAATCGATTATTACTTATCTGAAATGTTTTTGAGAATATACTAATTAAATAAAATCTTATAAAATATTTATCAATAAATAGAATGTATTTTCTTAAGACTTTCAAAATTTTAAGACACTCATATCACTTCTATCTTTTACTCTTTTTAGTGAACTTAAACTTTTTTTTAAAGAATATTAATATTAGTTTTTGTTTTGCTTTTAAGAAAAAAAAACTATCAAATTTAATATAAAATAAATATTTGTTTTTATGTATGATTTTACTATGTATTAACTATTGTTTTTGCTAATATATTTATTCATTAAAATGTTTTTTGTTATTGATAATAAATTTATAATATAAAATTAAATTAATATCTCTTAGAAAATAAATTAAAAAATAATAATATTAATTATATAAAAATTAAATATTAATATTATTAACTATTATTTTTTTATAAGTTTGTTATTAAAATATATTTAAAAATAAAGATAGCTATCTATGGGTACATGTAATAGTCTTTTGCTTCGTCTTGATTAGTAAATATGTTTAGTAAATATATATGATACTCGTATCCAATTAATATCTTGTGTGGATATTTATTAGATAGGTATTCGTGAATTTTGAGATATTTATGAATATTTATTGTTCTGCATTGGATTAATGGTTAGACATGATCCAACCCACTTCTGCTCTCATAACGGTTCAATTGCCTAAGTCTAATTCATAAGGGAGTAAAAGTTATCTTTCTGCCCCTCAAACCGGTCAAGGACTGCACCGTTCCTCCTCGAAAATGCTGCTCGTCACGCACGACTTCTTCGCTCCCCGAACAGCTATGGGCATGTGCCCGAAACTATGTTTATGCCCGACATAATGGCTAGTTTTGGGCACCCTGCCCGACATAACGGCTAGTTTTAGGCAGTTACCTATTCTTCGGAAAAACGGTTATTTCGTGCTGAAAATAGGACCGTTGGCCACGTGCTAGGGGGCTCTATATAAACCCTCTCATTTGAGAGGGTCAGGTATCAAATATTCACCCTACGAACTAATATTTTGTACTTGCCCCTTTTCTATGACCCTTTCTTACTTGAGCGTCGGAGTGCCTTGCAGGTACACCTCCTCCTCCTCTCCATACGCCCAGCATCTCAGACGTACTTGGTGGCCCACTTCTACAGGATCTGATCCAGCCTTCACGATCAATGGGGCCGTCTGTGGGAATCATTGCTCTCCCTATCTTTCTTTCTCCGAAAACTGAAGATCAAAGCAAATTTCAAGATCACGGCAAAGGTGATCTCCAAACCGCTATCCTCCCCGTCAACAAGACTGGCGTTGACGGCCCATCATCTCTTCTCCGAGATGCCCTTTTTCTGAGGGACAGGGCCACAACTTCTCCTTCCCCTACCCCTGCTGACCGCAACAACGATCAACCTTCGTTGGACATCCATCCCATTCATGTTCCTCTCAACGCCGACCCGGCCGTGGCGGCCCTCTTGGAGGTGATCAACAAAACCAACACCCTGATCCTGCAGTAGAACGAAAGGATCGGGGCGTTAGAAGAGTCCACCCGTCCAAGATCCCTTCCTCAGAGGAGGAACTAACAACGATCAAGGAGCCCGCAGCTCCGGAGGGATATCGACCGAAGACTGCACCAATAACCTGACCCTCGCACCGTCCGGAAGCGTGACCAGGTTTCCCCGCGTAACCAGCACTCTCCCGGCCACAAGAGGACCCGAAGGAATGAGCAGTCACCCCCGATCAAGTCTAAAGGCCGGGTCCGATCACCTTATCCCCGAAGGAACCGCTCACCTTCTCCCCGAAGGAACCGCCGCCGCGAGCGTACCCTTCGGTCCCCGTCATTCCCCAGTTCCAGCAGCAACGATGAGCCTCGCGGCCCATTGTCCCCGGAAATCTTAGCTACCTGTCTCCCTAAGGGCCTGGAGAAGCCCCCGTCACTGGGCATATACGACAGGACTATTGACCCCGACGAGCACATCGAGAACATCGATGCGCTATTGGACTACCGAGGCGTACGGGGCGCCATCAAGTGCCGGCTATTTCCGACCACGCTCCGAAAAAGGGCAATGACGTGGTACAAGCAGCTGCCCGAAGAGTCCATTACCTCATGGAGGCAACTGGGCAGAATGTTCTCACGGCATTTCACAGCTTCTTGGCGTCACCCCAAGACTAAGGCCTCCCTTGGAGCCATAATCCAAGGAAAGGACGAACCTCTCCGTGCATATATCGAGAGGTTCAACAAAGAAGCAGTACAGGTCCCTACTACGGATGAGATGAAAAAGTTTCTGCTCGAGCAAGGACTCCGCCTGGGCTCTGAGTTTTCTAAGGTCGTCGGCCTCGCACCTCCGAGGAACCTAGATGCCCTCCTCCTCAAAGCCCAATCGTACATTCAGTACGAAGAGAAGGTTGCGGCCAGCAACGTCCGAGCATCACGCCATCAGGAGAACGCTCGGGCCTCCAGAGGCGAGGAAGCCTCAACATCTCGTCGAGGCAAAAGGAGGCGCGAGGACCGTCCTCGGAACTCCCGCAACAGCAAGGGACCCTCCGGGCGATTCCACGACTATACCCCCCTGACCATCTCCAGGGAGAAGATACTGTCAGAGTGTGCGAATTCGAAATTCAAACAGACATGGGCCCGCTTCCCCAAACAACTGTCGGCCAAACCCAACGCCGACAAATCGAAGTACTGTCGTTTCCACAAGAGTCACGTCCACACTACTGAAGACTGCATCCATCTGAAGGATGCTATCGAGATACTGATCAGGGACGGCCACCTGAAACAATTCGCGAAGAAGGACACTCCTCGGCAGGACACCCAGGAGTCCAAGAAAATAGAGGAAGAGGTACCCTCATCGGAAGAGGCTAACATCTAGGTCGCTATGTCCATATCGCGACCAGAGGACTTCTACGTCCCGGACAAGCTCAGCGCCCCTACTTATTTTGCGGCCCACGGCCCGTGGGAGACGTTTCTCTCCGCCATGGTTATCTCTGGCGGAGGCTTCAACAAAGTCACGGTGGGCTCCGTAAAATGAAAATTCGAGCATCTGATCAACACAAGCTCCAATAAGGTGACCATGCTCGATCAGGCCCAGAAGGGCTCCATCCCCATCTTCTTCTATCGAGAAGAGCTCCTCAGGGGATCTCCAAACTCAAGCATACCTTTTCTCGTCAGATCCCGAATGGCGAACTTCGACGTTCGCAGAATCCTCGTCGATACCAGGACAGCTTGGTCGACATTATGTACTCCCAGCTGTTTTCAACACTTCAGCTGGACGAATCACACCTTACCCCTTATATGGGGTCTAGTTTACAGGGATTCAACGGATCAGTGACCAAGCCATGGGGATACGTCGAACTGATCGTAACCTTTGGATCAGCTGAGACGGCCAGATCCGTCAAGGTACAATTTCTGGTGATCGACTTCCCGTCGCTTTACCAGTGCATATTCGGAAGACCAACTCTGGCCGAGTTGTAGTTGTGCCTTCAACAGTCCACCTCAAGATGAAGTATTACACTTCAAAAGGGATGGTCGCCACCCTCCACGGCAACATCGAAGCTGCACAACGGTGTTTCGAAGCAGCCACAAAGGGGCTCAACACCATTGCATCCAAGCCAAAGGTATCAAGCAAGCCAGCCTTGCCCAACAGCTCCGAGGAAGCCAAGCCTCTGCCCCAGGTCGACTCCATCGACCTCGACAGCCGCTTCCCCGAAGAAGACCAACAGGAGGACCGAGCAACTTTAGCCAACTCGTCTACTTCGTCCAGCAGCAGCTCCCATCCGATGCGCCCAATCCCGGATGGCAACTTCGAGCTCGTTTTTTTCGGCGACGACCCTCAGCGAGGAGTGAGGATTGGAGCATACCTGCCCGACATCGCGAGGAAGCAACTCAAAGCGTGCCTCCATGAGAACGCTGACCTCTTCGCTTGGAGCGCCGCCGAGATGCCCGGCTTGGACCCGTCCGTCGCCTGCCACCAACTGACAATCGACCCGGCCGTCAAGGCCATAGCACAACGTAGGAGAAAGCAGTCTCTGGAGAAAACGGAGGCTGCAGAAAAAGCTATAAGGGACCTCCTCGAGGCCAAATTTATCTCGGAGGCCAAGTACACCACTTGGTTGTCCAATGTTGTACTTGTAAAGAAATCTAATGGCAAATGGCGAATGTGTATTGATTACACCGATCTTAATAAGGGATGCCCGAAGGATGCCTATCCCCTCCCAAATATTGATAAACTTGTTGATAATTCTGTTGGTTTTAAACTTTTATCGTTCATGGACGCCTACTCGGGCTATAATCAAATTCTAATGGCGATGGCCGACAAAAAATACACAACTTTCATGACCGAATCGGGCAATTATTATTACAACGTAATGCCCTTCGACCTGAAGAACGCCGGAGCGACCTATCAAAGAATGATGAACAAGGTCTTTCGGGGAGAAATAGGCGACATGCTCGAAGTCTATATGGACGACATGATCGTAAAATCCCACGAGGAAACCGATCATACTGCCCATTTGAGAAAGGTCTTCGAACAGGCCAGAAAATACAAAATGCGTTTTAACCCAGAGAAGTGCACGTTCGGTGTCCGAGCAGGCAAATTCCTCGGCTTCTATTTAACGGAGCGAGGAATCAAAGCCAATCTCGATAAGTGCCAAGCATTTTCCGAGTTTCCAACGTCCAAGTCGAAGAAATCCATCCAGTCCCTCAACAGGATGCTCGCGTCACTATCGCGTTTCATGGCCAAATTTTCCCAGCACGCCTTACCGTTCTTCAAACTCCTCTGCAAAGAGGCAGCGTTCGAATGGACAGAGGAATGTGACAAGGCTCTTCTCCATCTGAAACGGGCTTCAGTCCTCTCTCGCCCGGACAATGGCGAAACTTTGTACCTATACCTCGCCGTAGCAACCGAAGCAGTGAGCGTCGCTCTCATCCGCGAGACACCTGACGGACAAAAGCCCATATATTTCACGAGCAAAGCACTGCAAGGACCAGAGTTAAGGTACCAACTGATAGAGAAAGTGGCTATGGCCCTCATTAACGCAGCCAGAAGATTAAGACACTACTTCCTAACCCACACGATCGTGGTTCGAACAGATCAACCCATAAAGCAGCTGCTGAGACGACTAGATATGGCCGGTCGAATGCTCAAATGGTCGCTTGAACTATCCGAATTTGACATCCAATATGAAATCAGAAAAGCCCTCAAGGCCCAGGCTCTGGCCAACTTCATCGCAGAAATGACGTTCACAGACTCCCCCGCGAACGAAGCGCGTAAATGAACCATTTTTGTGGACGGTGCCTCCAGCTCGGCCGGAAGCGGTGCGGGCATCATACTGGAAAGCAACGAAGGAATCATCGTTGAAGTGTCGCTCACCCTGTCTTTCCCAACCTCTAACAACCAGGCTGAGTACGAAGCCTTCCTCACTGGGTTACGTCTAGCCGAGGACCTGGGCGCAGAAGAAGTCATCATTTGCACAGATTCACAACTCGTGACCCTTCAGGTCCGAGGAGAATATCAAGTCAAAAACGACAACCTAACCGAATACTTAGCACTGGTCAAAAAGGAAATGACGAAGTTTGCAGCGGTGGAGGTAAGACATGTTCCCTGCGAACATAATGTCCGGACAAACGTTCTATCCAAACTAGCCAGCACAAAGAAGAAAGGCGGAAACAAGTCCGTCATATAGGAGGTACTCCCTCGACCCAGTATCGAGAGGGCCTCCCCGACCCTCGACGTACAAGTGATTGGCGACAACAACTGCTGGATGACCCCTGTTTACAACTATCTCGCTAAAGACGAACTCCCGTTCGACCCAAAAGAGGCCAACGTAGTTAGGCGAAGAGCTTGCTCCTACGTCCTGGTCGAAGATAAACTCTACAGGCGAGGGTTCTCCACCCTGCTGCTCAAGTGTGTCGAGGAAGAAATGATCGCACACATCTTGCGCGAAATCCACGAAGGAATCAACGCCCAACACCTCAGTGGAAGGTCCCTTGCCCGAAAGGCCCTCCGAGCAGGATATTACTGGCCGACCATGCAGCACGACGCTAAAAAACACGTGAAAAAATGCGACAAATTCCAACGGCACGGGGACATGCACCTGGCTCCACCTAACAAGCTCAAGGCTATGTCCTCCCCGTGGCCATTTGCCTGGTGGGGCCTAGACATCCTAGGACCCTTCGTAGTAGGATCAAATCAGAACAAATACTTAATAGTAGGCGTGGATTACTTCACAAAATGGATAGAAGCGGAGGCTCTAGCCAAGATAACTGCCCTTAACATACGACGTTTCTACAAACAAAACATCCTTGCACGTTTTGGCGTCCCCCAGGCGATAGTCACGGACAATGGGACGCAGTTCACGGACAGGAAGTTCCAGGACTTCGTCACCCAGCTAGGCACGAAGCAACACTTCGCATCCGTCGAACATCCCTAGATAAACGGGAAATCCGAAGCGGCGAACCGAATCATCCTTCGAGGCCTCAAACGAAGGCTGAACGAAACGAAGAAGGCTTGGGTCGAGGAGCTGCACTGTGTGTTATGGGCATACCGCACAACTCCACACTCTACAACCAGGGAAAAACTTTTCCGTCTAGCATACGGGACCGAGGCTGTAATCCCCGTCGAAGTTCACGTACCCTCCAGGCGGGCAGAGTCACCCCTAGACGAGGAGATGAACGACAAATCATTAAGAGAAGAACTCGACCTCGTCGAGGAAATCCGAACTGGGGCAGCCCTCCGCGAAGCCTCACTAAAACAAAAAATTACCATCAGGCACAATGCCAAGGTGATGCGACGAGAGTTCGACGTAGGAAGCCTTGTCCTAAGGAGAAACCACAAAGACTCTCGCGAGGGCAAACTAGCCGCCAACTGGGAAGGACCCTATCGTGTCCAAGCAAAAATGGAGAATGAGGCCTATTACCTAGAACATCTCAATGGAGAAGAACTTGCTCGACCATGGAACGCCGAAAAGCTAAAACAATACTGTAGCTAAGGCCCTAATTCTCGGTTCGACCCATCGCGACGACGAACGTCAGCTACCGACCACTATGCACGCCTAGGTACAAGCGTCTCATACCAATAAAGCAGAACCCCGCTCAGTAACGAGCCGAGTATCTGCTCGACATCGGTCCTCAATCGAGCATCGCCGTCGTCAAAGTACCACGACTGGCCAAACCCCAGCTCGTGATGGGACGTTTACGCTGCGAACTCAGGCCTCAAACGCGACTTGAGCTCCGCATCCCCGCCAGGATATTCCCTGGCCGTTCGACCAGCACTCCTCACTGCCGAACACATCTACAACGAGCAATCCCCTGAAACTTCACATAAGTCAAATATTCCCTATCACGGGCAAGCATACATTCACAACGAGCATGAATACAACACTTAGCAGAAAATAAAAACAAGTAAAACCATGCAAATAACAGAGCCGACCACCAAGACCGGACACGTAAATTAAGTATGAGAAACGGCCACTAGGACCGTGATTGTACTGAATTACATAGACCGGGAGCCACACCCCCAAAATAGGTTACAACAAATACACGACTGTAACACCCCAAAATTTGCCCTCTTGTTGTTACCTAGCTTATGTTTCATTGCATTGCATTTAAATCTCATTTCATCTCATATCTCATACATGTTGCATAGGGCATGTGATTAGTTGATTTCAAAGTATTGATCATTCAAAGCAAGAAAACAAAGGCCAAAGGTCTTCAAGCAAGCCTCAAGAGTCTTTTATGTCTCATATGATCTCAATTGATCCCACAAGTCATTGGAAGAAGAGAATTCACCAAGAAGTTGGACAGTTCATCATCTCCTGGCAAAAACAGTCCAAATTAGGGTTTGTGATTCAAGTAGTCTCCTGATGAAATTTTGGTTCAAACTTGATCTCAATGTTTTTTACATGATATCAAGTATCTATGGATGGAAGATTGCCCATGGTTTCATTTCAGAGGAGGTTCAATTGGTCAGTTGCTTGAGAATCAAGAAATTGATGAAAAAGTCAAATGTGTAAAGGAAAAAGTCAACTCCTGACTTTTTAGGTCAAATTCATGAAATTCAAGTCACATATGTTCATTGACCAAGATTTGATCAAGAAATGATGGAGGATTCATGGAAAATCAAGAAATCACAAAACTGCCCAAAATAGAAACTTAAGGTTTCTAAAAATGGCAAGTTTGGACCATTTTTCACCCATCTTCAAGGCATTCTTTCTTCAAGATAAAAGCTTCAAACTTCAGGCCTAAGTTGATCCAATTAAATATCACATTCCAAGCTTCAAATCCATACCAAGAATTCTCCCATTGGATCAAAATTGAGTGAGTTATGATCAATCAAAGTTGAGGAAAAATAGGGCAAATTGGCAAGTCAGGCTGGTCATGGGCGAGTCAGATGCCCTGTATTTTATCAAACATGTGGTGTGCCAAATGTCAAGCCATTTTTCTGATTGAAGAAAGCTTCAAATGAAAAAAATGTTGAACATCAAAGTTGTTCATCTCCATGTACTTTTCAACTTTGATGTTGGACATTTTCTCATTTGAACAAGTTATGAAGGAGTTATAGTGGTCCAAACATGGAAGCTTCACACTGAATTTTTCATAGGTCCATGACCAGGTCTTCCAACAATTTGCCTCGCCCATGATGCAGTTTGGATTCCTTGTATTTTAAGTCATTTTTCCACCACTTTGCAAGCTTCCATTTAACCTAAAATCAACACCAAACATGTTCTCTTATCTCTCCTCTTTCTAATGACACCAAAAACTCCTCATTCCATCCACCATACATAAAGAAATCCCTCTTCAAACTTTTACATTTTCACTGATTGGTTTTGATGCCAAAATAGAATGTGTTGCTTTGGTTCCTTGTTTGATTCACATAGGTACACGCATGACTTTACACCAGTCCTTTCTTTTCTTGGACCAACACAACCATATGCAACATATGCCATGCCATGCTATCATGTACCATAATGGGAAATCAAGCTTATGGTACAAGTAACCATGCTGCAGCAACAACATACATCATCACCATCATTCCTTACCATGCTCACATACATAAACAACAACAACACTACACGAATTGGCTCTCACTCTCATTTTCTGAACCTGCTATCCTCACCCTCTCCTTGCTTCACATTACCACAATTTACCCAACCACAGTTCTAACTGTCAACTGAGACAGTTATAATTTAACTCACCATATAAATAGAAACCTCTAACTGTTTTTGTAATAACACTTCATTTCTCACTCTCACATTCCAAAACACTCTCTGAAATTCTCTCTGAACTCTCTCTCTCTCTCTCTCACTGCACGAGTTCATCACTTTTCTTCCTCAATCTTCATCATCAAGCTATATTGAATCACTGAAGCATTGAAGAGTTCAAGCATCTTCATTTTCAGATCTATCTTTTCTTCCAGATTAAGTTTCTATTAGCATTTATTTTGCTCAAGATCAAGCACAAGAAGCTCAGGATTCTCCTCTCTGGCCTTCTTTTGGTCTCAAGGTTCTTCAATTTTCAGGTTTTAGTTCACTTTTCCCTTACTTGATTCACTGATTTTCAAGTTTGTTTCTATGGATTTTAGCTCAATAGGAGCTCTGGTACTTCCGGCTAGTTGATAGGCATGTTAGATGCATAGTTGCAAAACCTAGGGCAAGATTCATCCCTTCGATTCTCTCTGATTGTGTGTTGTTTGTGAAAAATAATTGTGGATCCATGTTCCTCACGAGCTCAGCTTTCGTTTGATATATATTTTGTCAAATTCTTGAGCATGCGAGTGTTGCAGGTGGCCGGAGGTGGCCGGAGACGATGACCGGAGGTCCTTCTCCGGCCGGTGAGGGTTTGTTAGGGTTTTGATCTCAGATTAAAACGCGTCCGTTGGATCTGTGTGATCGTGTGTGTGAGAACTGCCAGCACATTAATGAACATGTGCCTGGCGCGTGACTTTGAATTTCCAGATTCGTTGACTATTGACCATTGCCTGCGTGTGCGTTTATGTTTGCTTGTGTGTACATGCATTGTGATCCGTCCATTATGCATACATTGTTTGATTGATCTTGTAGACTTCATCATGTGGTTGTGAGTGGGTCAAATGTTGACTGAGTGTGCACCACTACTACTGTACTCTGCGTGCGTTTGTGGACCTGGACATTTTTGCTTTTCACACACCCCACGTATTGGGCCCAAGCATATTTGAACTGGCATTTTACTTCCACTGCACCCCTATTCTATTTTCTTTTGTTATTTCATTTTTTTTACATATCTTCCATTTTCTATTTTTAAAAATACTAAATCAACTCTTAAAATTCCAAATAAATTCACATGTTATCTTGATACATAAAAATAATTTTCCATTATTTTTAATTCTGATTTTATTGATTTTAGTTCATATTTTCATAATTTCCTTTTATTTTCTTTTAAAGGATCTTCTTCATTGATACTTGAACTTCTCCATTTCATTTCTCCCATCTCACATAATCGTTTGCACTCATTCTTTTTGCACTTGTTAAATAACGCATTAAAGTATCTAAAAACATTTTCATTTTATTTTTAAAGTAATTTTATCTTGGGTTTTGATGTTCATATTTGAGCTTTCTTTTGATGTGTTTCAATGAGACTTTGTGAGACCTTTTGATCATGTTTCCTTTTGAGTTTTGACATGAATTTTGATGCATGTTTAGCCTCTGACTTAGGATGGTTGAGACCTATTTTCATATTTTTTCTCATGTGATTTGGTAATTGTTTGATACCTTGAATTTGAAGCAACATTTGTGCATATTCTTCTACTTCCATCTAACATGATTTTGATGAGGCACTTGTGCCACCGTATTATGCTTGCTTTGTGTGAGATTATAGGGTTTACTTAGAGGATTATAGGTCCTTCTTGATTCATTTATAGGTCCTTTTGATTTGTGTTTACCTTTGATGCGTGTTTATGCATTTTAACTTGCATTTTTGACCTAATTCCACATCTCATTTCTTCTTGTGCTCTACATGATCTGTGTTTGCATTGTGTATGCCATTTCATTCATATCATTTGCATATCATCAATCGTATGCTACTAGTCTATATGCATTCATACTCATTTCATATGTCATGCATCTGTAACATGTAAATTTGTGCATCTAATTGAAACTTGTTTCTCTCCTTTTCATTTCTTCTTCATCTATTTTCTTCTACTTGAATCATTTCACCCATGACTTGTATGATTGTTCATATGCATTATAAGACATTCATAAATGATGTATACTTCTGACCTTGACATTTCATTAAGCATAAATACATGTTCATTTTGCATTTTTATTCATCTTTCATCAACTGCTTTCATGGTGCATTTCTTTGATGTTTAAGACATTATTTGTGTAAAGTCTGCTTGTGTTTGGTACCTTAACCTTAGAGGACTTTCTTAGAGTATAAGTTCTGACCTAGAAGCTTTATCAACCTTTAGAACCTTTCTCCATTAGTTCTTAACTTGTTTGATCTTTACTTGTCATTCTTTCCTTACTTCATTACTTGTAAGTAGTTTTGCTAACATTTTTAGGGGCTTATGGTAAGTCAAGTGTGTGGGTGTGTACCCACATACAACCTCTTCTCTTATCTCTTTTAAGCTTTCAATGTGTGATTGTGATAAGCATCTTATGCTTCTTTGATATTTCATCTCTTTCATCCCTTTGAGTTCTTAACTTAACTTCAATCTTTGAAGTAAGTTAGAATTCATTCTTCTTCTCCTTTCTTTTAGACATAGGTTTCTAAACCACACTAAACCATTAGGATCTCCAAGCATGACAACTCTTAGGATTATTAGTCTCCCTTTAGACTTTTTCCTTTCTCAATCTTTGAGTCTTTCTTTTTCTCATCTTAAAACAAAAGCAAAAAAAAACACTTAATAAAGGATTAACGCGTATTGCACGTGAGCCTAGAGCACGGGAAATGGAAGGAGGGGAGTTTCTCTCTGCCTTTCTAGAATGTTTAGCATACGTCCTGTTAGGACGACCATGCGATGCATTCGATCTTATGCAATAAACTTGAATACAATACGCGTTACTAACACAAAAATGATCAAAACACTTCTTTCTAAAATACAAAAACAAACAAACAATTCTCTTCTCATCTCTTCACTCCTTTCTAAAAGGACTCGTCATGTCCGTTCTACCGCAAACAGGTAACGTCTAAGTCTCCCTACAGCGAGCTGCAACACCTAACTGCTGGAATGCGCACTCTGACATTTCCATTAAAAAACACAAACAGAGCAACCCTTGTTGAGCCGAACTACGTTTGCTCTGATTCTTCTTTCTCGTCTGATTGAAGATACGTAGGCACAAGACGACGATGTCTTGACTAGCAACTTTCCCCGTAGTCCGTCGAACTACGTTGACTCTGAATTTCCCATTGCACTGAGGGAATACGTAGGCCTAGGACTCCGAGGACGTCCTATCGAGTCACTTCTTTTTCTTTTCTTATTCGTTTCTCTGTTCTTTTTCGTTCCAGTTCCTTTTCCTTTTCAGTAGCAGTGGAACTCCAGACGACGACACCCTTTGATCGAGACAACAAGCGTGGATCTCATCGAGTACAATGGACGCGTGGGGTGCTAACACCTTCCCCTCGCGTAACCGACTCCCTTACCCATTTCTCTTGGTCACGAGACCTCGTTCTTTCCTTCCCTCAGGTTTACGCAGTGTTTCCTTTCCCTCTCTTGGGATAAATACACATTGCTGGCGACTCTGTTTCCGTGCCACTTTCGCGTTTGTACTTGGATGAAAATCCCGGGAGCGACAGCTGGCGACTCTGCTGGGGATACACACGATGATGACCTCTTGCTGGTCCATCCCCTTTTGCGAGTCAATTCTAGTGCTTGTTTGTTTTTCTTTCATTGGGTGTTTACTTTGATGATGTTTTTGCTATTTTACGGCTTTACTGTACATTACTGTATTTACCACATTTACTGCATCATATTTCATTATTATACTGGACTGTGCTGTGCTGGTTTTCTGTTTGGCGGGATGGGGGTTCTGAGAGATAAGCCCATTGCACAGGCTTGAGTACACACATAGGACTAGAGTGGATAGTAGTGTGGCCACGTAGCGTCTTGGTATGTATGGTTTATATGAAATCCACGCCCAGACGAGGTTTTCTTGGGAGATGTTCTGATTTGCGCGTCTTGTGCATTTCGGAGTGTTAACCTAGATAGTTGTCGACTCTGGCGACCATTCCCGAGGACTCAGTTGCGGCACTCCTCTCGAGTTGTGATAATGGCAGACCAGAAATGGCAAACCCATTACACATTCTCGATTCAGGGACCCAATGCTAGGAGCTCGCTATAGGATGTCCTTTTTGAAAGTGAATCAGTGGAGGCACTCCTCGATTGGCGATAGTACTGTACCCCGAGGGATGAATGTACTATTGCTTCTCGACCTCAGTGCCAGAAGCTGAGGACCTTTCGTTTTGGGGAGAATCAGTTGAGGCCTCCTCGATTGATGATGATGCCAAACCAGAAGTGGTGAACGTATCATCATTTCTCGACCTGAGAGTCCGGGATACTGAGGATCTTAGTACCCACTTGTGAGAGGGGCGGGTTGTTTACAGGTTTGCAGGTAACCGTAACCTTCAACCGACCCGGTATTCTGGTTTTCCTATCAGTGCAAACTTATCAGCCTGGTATTCTGGGATTCTGATTATGCCGATATTCTAGTATTCCGGTATTTTGATTATTCCGGTACCCTGGCATTCTGGTATTCTGATTATGCCGATATGCTGGTTATTCTGGTATTCTGGTTATTCGGATATTCTGGTTTTTGGGTATTCTCTTCAGAGCCGACCTATGAGCATATTCGGCCATCAGCACAACACTTATGCAGAATATATGGAAGCCTTGATCCCATGTCTGTTGCATCTGCATCATCATTTTCGCATACATGTTCTTGTATTTCCAAAGGATATTAACTTTGAGACTTGCTACTGAGCATTTCCATCTATTTCTTGTGGTTCGTCTATGAAACAAATTTTGAATCAAAGCATAATGATTCCTTGGAAATATTCGAACATGGCATTCTGCATTGCATTCTCATACTCATATGCATAACAGGTGTTCCGGAGCGGATTTCTCATTCTGACTTGGTATTATCTTCAGGACAGTCAGCTTGACCTGCCATCACTACTCGACCTGTGATAATCAGAGGATAGCCATGGAACAACTCCATGCAGAAATAACCGAAATGAAGATTCAGATGGGGCAGTTTATGGGGAGGATGCAAGCCTTGGTTCAAGACCAGAAAGTGCTGAAAGAAGAAGTCAACCGGATAAAGACTCTGATGGGCCGAGTTATGGAAATCCTGAATGAAGTTTTAAGAAAGGAAAACAATCAGGTGTTCACTTCCGCAGCAGAGGTTCTCACTCCTCCTATCTCTTTGGGGTCTCCTCTAGACCATAGTTTGCCTCGTGAGTCCTCTCCAGCGTCAGAGCTTTTTCATCACCAACTGTTTCTTGAGGGTCTTAAGCCAGAGAAGACTGAGAAGAAGTTTGATCTGATCCCGATGCCATACGCTCAGTTGCTTCAGCACTTGCTCAAGTTTCGGCTAATTGAATTGATTACTGTGGGACCTATACACGCCAAGTTTCGTATGGGTTCCAATGTCCATGATAGGTGTGAATTCCATTCAGGGGTACCTGGTCATAATGTTGAAGATTGTAATATGCTCAAGTATAAGGTCCAAGGGCTTATTGATTCAGGGGAAATCGAGTTTGCGCCCCTCAGCACTGTCAAGCAAAGAGATCCCCCCTCTCGGAGACCTCCTCAATCCAGAAGCCTTGGGTTCCGAAACTACCGTATCAGCAAATCACAATTGGGACCTGTCGCTCCCGGGATTTTCATCCTGGTACAAACGCGAAAGTGGCTCGAAAGAAAGAAAGAAGAGTCGCCAGCCATGCATTTTCATCCCAAAGAAAGGGAAGGGTAATGATGCACAAACCCGGGAGGAAGGAAAGAACGAGGTCTCGCGAACCAAAGAGAATGGGTAAGGGAGTCGGTTACGTGAAGGGAAGGATATCCCACCCCTTCACGTCCGTCGTACTCGACGGGATCCACGCTTGAAGTAATGCTCAAAGGGTGATAGAAAAGATACTGGAAAAGGAATGGAAAGAGAACGAGAAACAAATGTAGGGAAAATAAAAGAAGTGCTCGAATGGGCCCTACCCCACTGCCTACGTATCTCATCGGGAACATGAGAATCAGAGCGACGTAGTTCCCCTCAACAAGGGATACTTTGTTTGTGTTTTTTAGTTGAAACGTCAGAGTGCGCGTCCCAGCAGTTAGGTGTTGCAGCTCGCTGTATGGAGACTTAGGCGTTACCTGTTTGCGGTAGAACGGACACGACGAGTCCTTAAGGAATAGAATTTGTTTGTTTTTGTATTTTAGAAAGAAGTGTTTTGGTTATTTTTGTGTTTACAACACATATTGTATTTAAGTCTTTCACGTAAGATCGAATGCCTCGCATATCGACCCAAGACGGGACGTATGCTAAACATTCTAGAAAGTGAGAGAAGACCCCTCACTATCTTATTCTCACATGAAACGCTCAAATACAATATATGTTATGCCTTTATTAAGTGTTTTTGCTTTTTTGTTTGAGAGAGAGAGAAGGGACTCAAAGGTTAAGAAAGGTAAAATCTATTGAGGGAGACTAAGACTCAAACCTTAAAGTTATCATACATGGATGTTCCTAATGGCTAAATGTGGTTTAGAAACCTAACTCTAAAAGAAAATAGAAAGAGAGTGAGTTCTAACTTACTTCCAAGGTGAAAGTTAAGTTAAGAACTCAAATGGGATGGAAGAGATTGAACAAAGAAAGCATTAGATGCTTTGTACAAACACAAAAGAGAAAACATTAAAAAGATGAGGGAAGAAGGTTGCATGTGGAAGCCTATCCACACACTTGTCTTACCATAAGCCCCTGAAAATGTTAGCAAAACCATTTACAAGTAAATAAATAAGGAAAGACTAACAAATAAAGACCACACCGGTTAAGAACTAAAGAATAAAGGTCCTAAAGGTTGAAAAGCACTCAAGGTCAGAACCTAAACCATAAGAATGTTCTCTAAAATTAAGAGATCAAACACAAACAAACTTTGCACAAACAAAGTTTTAAACATCAAAGGAGAACACTATGAAAGACTTTGATGAAAGATGAATAAAAGGGCAAGATGAACATGTATTTATGCTTAAAGAAATGTCAAGGTCAGAAGCACACATCTCACAATGCATATGAACAATCATACAAGTATGGATGAGATGATTCAAGTCAAAGAAAGGATGACAAACAAATCACACAATGTTCAAGTTCACATGGAATGGCATACTTATAATGCACATTAAGAATGAAAAATGAAACATGAATATGTATAAGAGTGGGTGCAAGTCAGAAGGGTATGATATGCTTGATCATATTAGTATGCATGAAAGATGTCACAAAGATGCACACACAACATATTAAGACACATAGAAGAAGGTGCACACAATTAGGTCAAAGTAGCTCACATAGTCAACAAACATTTATGAACCAAAATAGAAAGACAAGTGACCTATAATCCAACATGAGTGACCTGTAATGTTTATAAAATAACATATAAAATGATCACACAAATCACAATGCAATGGCACAAGTGCCTCCTAATCAATTAAGAGTGAAAAGCTCAAGAAGAACACACAATTATGACCTATAACCATAAATCAAATTAAAAATAGAAGAAGACTTGGAAAAATTATGAAATTAAGTCACAAAGTACATAGGTCAGAAGTAAGTCACATGTCAAAAACTCACACCAAAACTCAAAAAGAAAATGGTTCAAATGAGTTTACTAATCCACATTGAAGTATGGCAAAGAAATGCACAAAGATGCTCACCACAATTCAGGATAAAATGACTTTAAAAATATAATAAAAATGTTTTTAAATGCTTTCAGATATTATTTAATAAATACAAAAAGATTGGATGCAGAATGATTTTAGAGTTATGCAAAACAATTATTTCAAGTCAAGGCATCAAGGAAGGATCACTTTGAAAAAGGAAATAAAAGGAAATTCACAAAATATGATCAAATATCCACAAAATCAGAAATAAAAAAATATGGAAAATTATTTTAATGTCCAAACATGGTTCATGAATTTTTGTAGAATTTTTAAATGCATTTTAGTATTTTTAAAAGAATAAAATCAAAACAAATATAAAAGGAAAGTAAAAATGGAATGGAAATGTGCAGGGGGTGTGGCGAAAGTAATTTGCTAGTTTAAAATGGAATTGGGCTTAAAGATAGGTGTGCAGATAGCAAATAAGCTCAGTCCATTAAGGCGCGTGTGAGTGTGTGGTGAAGGTGCACCTCAGTCACATGTGGATGCAATCATAGCCACAGGATCAGATCATGTTGAAAGGTACTACAATCCAACAAATCTCAAAACATGCACACCACAATCATCACGCACGCACACACATGTGATCATGCAGAGTAAAAAAATAAAGCACGTGAGTGGCAACCTCCTCATTTATGCGTTGGCGTGTTATGGACCATTAGATCAACAAAAATCAACGGCTACGTTTTAAAATTAAGAAACCCTAGCTGCAAACCCTCACCGGCCGGAGAAAGACCTCCGGTCATCTTCTCCGGCCACCTCCGGCCACTGCAAATCTCCAAATGTTCCAGAAACTCACAAATCTTATACCAATCGAAAGCTGAAGTTACATAGAATGCAAATCCACACTTAGAATCAACACATCATGCATATATTCAGAGAATCGAACGCAAACGTTTTTGCCCTAGGTTTGGATCTACACCTCTAAGAGGTCTATCAACTAGCCAGATTGTTCATAGCTTCTAGTAAGCTTCAAAATCAACAAAAACAAGCTAAAACTAAATGAATTCGAAGCAATAAAAGTTGGAGAAATTAGAACCTGAAACTAATGAAACCTTGAATCTACAAGAATACCAGAGAGGAGCACTTGATCTTGAGCTTCCTGAGAGCAAAATAAATGCTCTGAATCCTTGGAATCTTGAAAACAGGTGGAGATTCGAAAATGCAATGAAGCTACACTTAGAGAATTGATGTTGATTCTGCTTGTTCTTGCTTCAGTAATGCACTATTGATGATGATGATGATGAAACAAAGAGGAACTCGTGCAATGAAAGAGAGTGCAGAGAGAATTTTTCAGAGAGAAAGAGTGAGAATGATTTGTGAAATGTAGCAAAAATGAATCCTCCCTCAAGATCTGTGAGAGTTTTTCTTATATATGTTGAGTTAGGGTGTTAACTAGTGTGGTTGACAGTTGGAGATTGAGTTAACTGAGTTGGTTAAGTGAGTTTGAGTTAACTAACTGAGTCAAGTTAGTTAAGTTCGAGTTAGAGAGCTTGGTTATGGTGTGGAGAACTCATGGTAAGGATGTGAAATGAAATGATGTTGAGGTTATATTGTTGCTGCAGAAACTTGCAAGACAAGCTTGGTATTTCCTCTTTGGTGTATGGTAGTATGGCATGGCATGTATGTGTGTAAGGCCATGTTGGTTCAAATGAAGTAAAGAGTGGGGAGGTGTGTAAAGTGGCATGCGTGTGACTGTGTGAATCAACAAAATCAATGTCATAACCTTCCAACTTTGGGCAGCTTGATATCAATGAAAACATGGAGATTTGGTGATGAAATTCTTCATGTACAAGGCATGAAATGATGAGGTTCTTGATGTCATTAGAAAGAGGAGACATGGTAGAACACTTTTGTTGTTGGAATCCAGTGGAATAGAGACTTGTAAGATGATAAAAAATATATTAGAACATCAAGGCACAAAACTGACTTTATGGGCGTGTGACCCAGTGCGTGCATGGCAACATGACTTGTAGAAAATTCAGAGTGAAACCATCAACTTTGGGCCCTCATAACTCCTTCATAACTTGTTCAGATGGAGAAATGTCCAACATCAAAGTTGAAGAGGACATGGAGATGAACAACTTTGATGTTCAACATTTTTTCATTTGAAGCTTTCTTCCATGAGAAAAATGGCTTGACATTTGGTACACCAAGTGTTTGATGAAATTATGGCCTGGGGGCCTGAACTTGCCTTGCCATGACTTGGAATTTGCCTTGATTTTACCAAACTTTGATTGATCATAACTCCCTCAATTTTGATCCAATGGAAGAGTTCTTTATATGTATTTGAAGCTTATAATGTGATCTTTAATTAGCTTAACTTGGGCCTGAAGTTTGGAGCTTTTATCTTGAAGAAAGGAAGCCTTAAAGTGTAGTGCAAAATGGTCCAAACTTGCCATTTTTGGAAACCCTAAGTTTCTAAAAATGGAAACTTTGTACAATTCTTAATTTTTCATGATTAATCCATCATTTCTTGATCAAATCTTGTCCAATGAACATATGTAACCTGAATTTCATGAATTTGACCTTAAAAAGTCAGGAGTTGACTTTTTTCACTGCACAATTGACTTTTTCCCCAATTTCTTGATTCTCAAGCAACTGGCTAATTGAACCTCTTCTGAAATGAACCAATGGGCAATCTTCCATCCTTATATGCTTGATATCATGTAGAAAACATTGAGATCAAGTTTAAACCAAAATTTCCTCAGGAGAGGGCTTGAATCCAAAACCCTAATTTTGACTGCTTTGATAGGAGGTGATGAACTGTCCAATCTTCTTGATGAATTCCCATCTTCCAATGACTTGTGGGATCAAATGGGATGATATATGATATAAAATACGTTTGAGGCTTGTTGGGAGACCCTTGGCTCTTGTTCTCTTGCTTTGGATGATCAATACCCTGAAAACCACTAATTACATGCCCTATGCTGAATGCAATGCAATGCTTTATTTTTCTATGCTTGAATGGAATGCAATGCAATGAAAGCATATGCTAAATGATATGAAAAATGAGAGGGCAAATTTTGGGGTATTACAGCTACCCCTATTCAATCACTGTAGACCTGAATGGATGATAACAATTGCTTTCAGACTTTCAAGGTATGGAGAGATTGAATACCAGAAAATAACCAGAAAATTTGCACTTTGTGGAGAAGAAGAAAAGGGATATAAACCCAACCAAACGAACTATGCTTGAATAGAATTATGATGATAATCATATTGCTGGAGAGATGTCTTTTGGGACGACGCCAGACGACTACTGGCTTGCCACGCTGCCGGTGGGCTTTAACAATGTCTTTTGGGATGACACCAGACGACTACTGGCTTGCCACGCTGCCGGTGGGCTTTAACAATGTCTTTTGGGACGACGCCAGACGACTACTGGCTTGCCACGCTGCCGGTGGGCTTTAAGAATGTCTTTTGGGACGACGCTAGACGACTACTAGCTTGCCACGCTGCCGGTGGGCTTTAAGAATGTCTTTTGGGACGACGCCAGAAGACTACTGGCTTACCATGCTGCCGGTGGGCTTTAAGAATGTCTTTTGGGATGACGCCAGACGACTACTGGCTTGCCACACTGCCGGTGGGCATTAAGAATGTCTTTTGGGACGACGCCAGACGACTACTGGCTTGCCACGCTGTCGGTGGGCTTTAAGAATGTCTTTGATGTGACCTCAGAGACTCCTGAAAGGATGATATCTCTGCTGGAGAATGACTGAATAATCTGTCTGCTTCGAATTGACACGCTTGCCAAAAATAAATTGGACTTTGGGATATAGGGGAGTGATGACTCTGCCAGGAATTACTTCATCTGCCTGGGGATGAATTCTGGTCATGGCAACTCCGCTGGGGATGAGAATTTTTTAATGACGTTTTGCTGAGGAAGAAAAGTCATTACAACTCTGCTTGGGAATCTATCAAACCCGAGATCCTCTGCGGGGATAATCAACCTTCTGACTCGGCTGGGGAAAGAATATACTAACACTCTACTGAGAAAAAGATTTTGTTGATCTGCTAAACCTCTGCGGGGAGAAAGAACAACTCAGCTGAGGAGTATTGCTGACAAGATTCGATGATGAACTCTATAAGGATACAACTGCCAGAGATACAATCTTGCTGAGAATCGGAACTACTTCGTCGGGGATAATCGAATCCTGGTTGGAAGACGTTCCGTTGCAACATGCTGAGAAAGAGTCCCTAGAGATCTGCTGGGGAAACACAAAGCAAATCCCCGGTAGTCTGTTGAGGAACAAAGCTGTCGAGCTTAGGATAAGCGCCACAATGCCCCATGTTAGGCGAACTTTCCGTTTGACGATTCCACTGGGGATAATGAGTTTACAACAAACTCTGTTGGGGAGAACCGCTTCAACGCGTCTCGTGCTGGGTAATGTCTCTTAAGAGGATTTTATAGAAGACCAAACATCTTCAAACTCTTAGACAAATACTGAGATTTGAGCTAGTCGTATTAACTGGGAGATTACTCTACTGGGGATAATAGATTTGGAACACATCCTATCAGAGGGATTTCACGATGCCCCCTGCTTGGGAAGGTCACAAACTCGTTTTTGCCCCAGATTACACGACTGATCTGAAGAAATCGTCCTAAGAGAATTTTACAGAAGATTTGGCATCTTCAAACTCCTGGACACTCACTGAGTCTTGAACATTAGCTGCAAGGTCTGCGAAGCAACTCTACTGGGGAATTTCCAACCGTTATCGACACAGAAAAGCTTGTAGCTGTTGGAAGTACTGAATGAGAGAATCGACTTAATAAGATACACCGATACCCAATTGAAATTAATTCACCGATATCGAATCGTCGTGAACAACTGTCGACAGAATGATGGACTCAATCAGTAAATGTTGAGACAAAAAAAAGGTGACATGTGAACCCTTTCTTGAACATAATTGCCCCGACACTCTGCATGGGGATTAGTGATTACTTGTTTGGAAGAAACAAGCCATGATCTCAGAAAGGCTTCAATCTTGTTTTTGAGCCTAATATGAGGCTGCTACCTACAAGCAAAGGATAGACACATATGCCCCGTGCCGGGTATGACTTTGGCAACTGAGAAAATCCAACTCCGAACCATCACTTGTTGGGGGGAGCAACCAACAATGTTTGGCGCTGAAAATGACTCCATGTTAGGCTTTTGAATTTAAACCTGCAACAAAAGAAATGCGCCCATATGTCCAGGGATTGCATGGTTTGAATCCACCGTTCGGAGTTAATCAACATTCAAAGCAATTTTTTATGTTTTCCCTGTGCATGTTATTGTAAAGCCTCAATGTTTTCAACAATGCAATGTTTTTTTTATCAAAAATTCAGACGATTTTTGCAAACAAAGCAGTAAAATGAAAACAAATAAGAAGCTTTTTGACTGAATAAACAGCTTTATTGATTGAAATGCCCAGAATAGGCAAGTACATCAGGAAGCAATCCCTGGAAAGAGGTGATCACTAAAAATTGAGAAAAGAAACTATCCTAATGGCAATGTGAAAACGGCGTTTCACTGAGTTTCAATTCTGCTATGACCAGTATGTCTTCAAGACTTTCCGATTATCTTCACTTTCTGAGGAGGCTGATTGGACTGATTCTTACCCTCTGGAGATTGCCAGTTTGAGTGAAACGATAAGGCAGTACAGATGACTCAGATCGTAGTCTTCGCTTAATCCCTCTTTTGCGTGGATCACCCTTTTCGGGTTTTCAATCCACCGGGATACCCTTTCTTGCCTGAGTTTTCCTTGCGGATTTTCAACTCACCGGGTGTACAATTTTTTTATTTTATATCCCTAATTTTTGCCCGAACCTTTTTATTCTGTTTTTATGGTTCGCTGGGATGCCCTTTTTTGTCTGGACCTTTCTTTTTTCTGTCCAGCGGGTCTGTTTATGCGAAGTATTTTTTGACTGCATCTGAGTTGACAGGAGATGGAAAATCTTCACCATCCATGGTTGTAAGCATCAAGGCTCCGCCAGAGAAGACATTTTTAACCACGAATGGACCTTCATAGTTTGGTGTCCATTTTCCCCTGTGATCTGGGTTTGGAGGATGGATCCTTTTAAGTACCAATTCACCAACTTGATACTCCCGAGGTCGCACTTTCTGATCAAATGCTCGCTTCATTCTCTTCTGATATAACTGACCATGACAAATAGCTGCTAGTCTCTTTTCCTCAACTAGGCTCAGCTCATTGAATCGGGTGCGAACCCATTCTTCCTCATCCAGTTTGACATCCATCATAACTCTCATTGAGGGAATCTCAACTTCAACTGGTAAGACTGCCTCCATACCATACACAAGTGAGAACGGTGTTGCCCCAGTAGACGTCCTTACTGATGTTCGGTACCCATGCAAGGCAAACGGTAACATCTCATGCCAATCTTTGTAGGTCACCACCATCTTTTGCACAATCTTCTTGATATTCTTGTTGGCCGCTTCAACAGCGCCATTCATTTTCGGACGGTACGACGAAGAATTGTGATGCTCAATTTTGAAGTCCCGACATAATTCTGTCATCATTTTGTTGTTGAGATTAGAACCATTATCAGTAATGATTCTTTCGGGCACTCCATAGCGACAGATGATATCTCTCTTCAGAAATCTGGCTACCACCTGCTTGGTGACATTAGCATAGGACGATGCTTCTACCCATTTGGTAAAGTAATCAATAGCGACCAAGATGAAGCGATGGCCGTTGGAAGCAGTTGGCTCGATCTTTCCAATCATGTCAATGCCCCACATTGCAAAGGGCCAAGGAGAAGACATGACATTCAACGGATTCAGAGGTACATGCACTTTATCCGCATAAATCTGACATTTGTGGCATTTGCGGGCGTATGAACAACAATCTGCATCCATAGTCAACTAATAATACCCGACCTTAATAGTTTCTTTGCCATTGCATGTCCTCCGGCATGGGTACCGAAAGAGCCTTCGTGCACTTCTTGCATCAACATGTTTGCTTCGTGTCTATCCACGCATCTGAGCAAAACCATGTTGAAGTTCCGTTTGTACAGCACGTCATCTTGGTTCAAGAAGAAACTACCAGCCAATCTCCTCAAAGTCTTCTTATCTTTGGTAGATGCCCCAGGCGGGTACTCTTGACTCTTCAAGAAGCATTTGATATCATGAAACCACAGCTTGTCATCAGACACTGCGTCAACGGCAAATACATGTGCAGGCCTGTCAAGACGAGACAGCTCAATCTTGGGTACATGGTTCCACCTCTGCACTTTGATCATAGAAGAAAATGTGGTCAAGGCATCAGCAAACTTATTCTCATCTCGAGGAATATGGTACAACATCACTGTTGTACAGAAAGTCAACAACCTCCTCGCATAGTCCCTGTAAGGAACCAAGTTTGGTTGGTGAGTGTGCCAATCTCCATTAATCTGATTGATCACCAAAGCTGAATCACCGAAGATATCGAGGGTCTTAATTCGCAAATTAATCGCCTCCTCAATCCCCATTATACAAGCTTCATATTCTGATTCATTGTTGGTGTATTCGAAAGTTACTCAGGCAGTGAAGGGCATATGAACACCTTCTGGCGTGATAAGAACTGCTCCAACTCCGCATCCATTCATGTTGACAACCCCATCAAACATCAAACTCCATTTGGATTCAGGGTCTGGCCCCTCCTCCGGAAGTGGTTCCTCGCAGTCTTTGACATTGAGAAACATGATGTCCTCATCAGGGAAATCAAATTTCATGGGTTGGTAATCGTCAATTGGTTGCTGCGCAAGATAGTCTGACAGGATACTTCCTTTGATGGCTTTCTGAGAAGTATACTGGATATCATATTCAGTCAGTACCATCTGCCAACGTGCAATCCGTCCGATCAATGCTGGTTTCTCAAATATGTACTTGACAGGGTCCATCTTTGAAATTAACAAGGTTGTATGAGTGAGCATATATTGCCTCGATCGCTTAGCAGCCCATGCAAGTGCACAACATGTCCTCTCAAGCATTGAGTACCGTGATTCGCAATCATTTAATTTCTTGCTCAAGTAATAGATGGCGTGCTCCTTCTTACCCGTCTCGTCATGTTGACCGAGAACACAACCCATGGATCCTTCAAGCACAGTCAAATACATGATCAATGGTCTCCCTGGAACTAGAGGCATGAGAATTAGAGGTTCCCGCAAATATTATTTTATTTTCTCGAAAGCCCTTTGGCAATCGTCATTCCACCTGACCGCTTGTTCTTTTCTTAACAGCTTAAATATTGGTTCACAAGTGGTTGTGAGGTGAGATATGAACCGTGCAATGTAGTTCAACCTACCCAGGAAACCACATACTTCTTTTTCTGTTCTTGGTACAGGCATTTCTTGTATCGCTTTTATTTTGGCGGGATCAACCTCAATTCCTTTTTCGCTTACGATGAAACCCAACAATTTACTGGACCGCACTCCGAAGGTGCACTTGTTCGGATTCAGCCTTAGTCAAAACTTTCTCAATCTTTGAAACAGTTTCTTCAAGTTGACCAGATGCTCTTCTTCTGTTCGAGACTTGGCAATCATATCATCCACATAACACTCAATCTCCTTATGAATCAAATCGTGGAATAGTGTTACCATAGCTCGCTGATACGTTGCCCCGACGTTCTTCAACCCAAAAGGCATCACCTTGTAACAGAAGGTACCCCACGGGGTAATGAACGTTGTCTTTTCCATGTCTTCCGGTGCCATCTTGATTTGGTTGTACCCGGAGAAGCCATCCATGAAAGAGAATACCGAGAACTGAGCGGTGTTGTGAACCAGTACATCAATATGAGGTAAAGGGAAGTCATCTTTCGGACTTGCTCTGTTTAGATCCCGGTAATCAACGCACATTCTGACCTTACCATCCTTCTTCGGCACATGAACGATATTTGCAACCCATGGTGGGTAATTGGTAACGGCCAGGAATCCCGCATCTAACTATTTTTGTACCTCCTCCTTGATCTTGAGAGCCATTTCTGGCTTAGTTCTCCGGAGCTTTTGTTTGACAGGAGGACAACCCTCTTTCAATGGCAACCTATGCACAACGATGTCTGTATCTAACCCCGACATATCTTGATACGACCAGGAAAAGATGTCAACATATTCACGCAGTATACTGATCAGCTCTTTCTTCACCTCAGCCTGCAGACTGGCTCCAATCTTAATCTCTTTCTTGGCGTCCTCGGAACCAATGTTGATAACCTCAATTGTCTCTTGGTGAGGTTGAATGACCCTCTCCTCCTGCTTCACCAATCTGGCCAATTCCTCGGGAACTTCACAGTCTTCTTCATCCCCCTCTTCGGCTTGATAGATTGGATTATCAAAGTCATACTTGGCCATAGCAGAATCGTTATCAATGAAATCCGGGTGATTAAGTCTGCATGATTGGGGGTCATGCTTTATTTTAGAATGAGACTTTTTTGAAAGAAGAAACAACAAAAATAAAACATTGCCATTTTATTATTTTGCTGCAAAAATAAAAATGAAAGACAAGGAACACAAAATTTGAATGCAAAACGTCCTTTATTAATGATAAAAAACTTGCATATGCAATTATGAGGCCCTACAAATGGATCTACACGCCTTGGGCAGAGCGCGAGATTTTAACATGCAACAAAGAAAAACAAAGAAAATTACTCTGTCTGGAGAGTAACTTGAACAATTTCTTCAACAGACCAATTGCACAGCTCTTGACCCGGTACACACGGATGCACCCAGTTGTTGAGGTCACAATCACTGTCGACGCCATCTTCACTTGCAGCGCACATCTGATTTGGATTAATAATTCCCCCGCTGTAAAAAGTAATCGACCCCTTGCGCTCTGCTGCAGCATCTTGATACAGATTATAGCCTATACCAAACTTGTCTTCCTTTGCAGAGACTTCAACCAATTTTCCCCAGCCTTGGGCATTACCTGCTCTGACTACTTCCACTGCCTGTCTGTAAGAAGCAATAGAGGTGCCCACTTGTCCTTCGCTCTGAGAAGATACCGCCTGTGAAGACGAATCACCAATATTGACTGCCTTAAATGCTTGACTCAACATCTCATGGATCTCTTCATCCATTTCCATGTACTTAAAGGTAGACAGCTAACTGATGAAGATGTCTTCTTCTCCACACACAGTCACCACTTGACCGTCAACCACATATTTCAACTTTTGATGCAACGTAGATGTCACTGCCCCAGCGGCGTGAATCCACGGTCTGCCTAACAAGCAACTATATGCAGGTTGAATGTCCATCACGTAGAACACGCACTTAAACACCTGAGGACCAATTTTTACTGGGAGCTCTACCTCTCCGAACACAGAATGTTTCAAACCATCGAAATCCCTCACTACCAAATCACTTGGTCTTAGAATAATTCCGTCAGCGTCTAACTTCATTAAAGCCTTCTTTGGTAACACGTTCAGGGAAGACCCCGTGTCCACCAACACATGAGATAATACTGCACCTTTACACTCTAGTGTGATGTGTAATACCCTGTTGTGATTGCGACCCTCAGTAGTCAAATCAAAATCTGTAAAACCTAGCCCACGGCTAGCATTGACATTAGAAACAACAGACTCCAATTGATTCACAGTAATCTCTTGAGGTACATAGGCCATATTTAGGACCTTCAAAAGTGCCTCTCGATGAGCTGCAGAACACATAAGCAATGACAAGATAGAACATCCTCTGTAGCCACCTGTTTGTCCTTGGCTTTGGCTGCTGCCTCAGTTTCAGCATTAGTTTTCAAAGTCTGTGGAGCAAACAAGCGTCCACTTCTGGTGAAGCCACCAAGACCAACAACATTATCAATACTGGAACTACCCCCAGCTGGAGCTTCCACCTCTTGCTTTTCTCCTTGATAGTAAACGTCTGCACCGCAGTGCCATGTGATAGCCCGCTCACTAGTATAAGGAACTGGTCTTGGTACCGTAATAGTAACAGGACTCACTACAGCAGGCACAATGGTAGCAGGTGCTGGCACTTGAATTTCAGCCGGCGTAAAATAAATGGTAACAGTTGACACATCATCCTCCTTTATGTCCCCCTGATCAAACTGTAGACATCCTCCGTCCATCAAACTTTGAATACCGGCTTTCAGTTTATCGCAGCCATTACTCTGATTCTTGCAATCAACACAACCTTCTTCACAGCCGGGGAACACCTGCCCTTTCAACAACCGAGCCTTCACAATACTCAAGGGAGTCCTCACATTGTTCACATCAGTTACCAAATTCAAAACTTTCCCATCTTCAATGGCGTTGACCTTTGGCACATTATGATCCGGCATGGGATTCTGAATCACATTTGGTGGAGGTGAGAAATTAATTGCCTTGGCATCAATCAAATCCTGTACTTTATGCTGGAATGTATGACACTGTTCAATATTATGACCTGGAGCCCCAGAATGATACTCACAGCGGGCATTAACATCGTAACCCTTTGGTAGTACTGCAGGAGCTGGGCCCATCGTACGAAGCTCCACCAGATTAAGCTTCAACAATTGGGGTAGCAAAGCTGCGTAAGTCAAAGGCAGAGGGTCCATATGTCTGTCAGCTCGTCTCTAATGATATGATTTCCATGGCTGTTGATTATTCTGTGACTGAACATTCTGCTGATGTGGCTGTGATTGAACTTGCGGACTAGGAATGGTAACAGCGGCAACCTGATCATAGGAATCTTGATAGCCTCTTCCTCTTCCTCTGTTCTTATAAACACCACTGGCTTCACCATCTCTCTTTCTGGTAGTTCCAGCAAATGGCTTCCTCCCTCCTGAAGAATTAGCACCACTGGCGTCCTGTATTTTTCTGAGCTTCAACAAACTTTCGATCCTTTCTCCAGCGATTACAATGTCTGCAAACCCAGTTGAAGGGCAGGCGGCCAACCTATCAAGATAAGTTCCCTGAAGAGTACCCATAAACATGTCATCCATTTCTCGATCCTGCAGCGGAGGTTGAACCATGACAGCCAACTGGCGCCACCTTTGAGCATATTCCTTAAAACTCTCCTTCGTATTCTGAGCCATACTCTGCAACTGAGTACGGTTCAGAGCCATGTCCATGTTGTATTGATACTGCTTGACAAAAGCATGAGCTAACTCCTTCCAGTTCCTTACAGTAGTCCTGCTCAACTTCATATACCATTCTTGAGATGCCCCAGTAAGGCTGTCCTGGAAATAGTACATCCACAATTTCTCATCATCAGTATGGGCGACTATCCTCCCCACATAAGATTGGAGGTGAGTTTTGGGACAAGTAATGCCCTTGTACTTGTCAAATGTTGGTGGCTTGAACTTGTGTGAGATTCTTACTCCAGGTACCAATCCCAAGTCAGAAACGTCAAAACCGAGAGTGTTTTGGGATTCAATGGACTTGATCTTTTCAGCGAGCTCGTCAAACCGGCGAGTGTTCTCATCTTTAGCATCCAACAAAGTGAATTGATCCTCTTGGTTATCTTCTACAACCTGAAGAACCCTGTTATTTCTAGGAGGGTCACCGCCTGCATTAACGCCAGTTTGATTACCATTGCCATTCTGAACCTCTACCCGTGGCCGTTTGGCCATTACCCTGAGTCTTTCCTGATTTTGAGCCATCCCAGTCATTAAGGTCATGAACTGGTCCATCCTATTCCTTAGGTCAGCCAATTCTGTCTGCATCTGATCCATGATCTTAGTCTGGTTTCTGCAAGTTGCGTACCGGTGAATGTGGTTATCAGCTATAGTGCCTGAAACCAAATAAAGGTTAGAGGACCTGCAACGAGTACCTGAAAAGCAAGCAACAAAATGCAAAATGATATGAAATGCAATGAAAATGCCATGTTTATCATTTCCAAGGTGCTCTACACCCTGATTCCAATCTTAACCACATAAATCTGAAGATCAGAAATCGTGATTTGAAGGGACGTGCCGTGACCATGTGCTTGTGTACAGATAACTGCCAAAGGAAGATTTCTGAATAAACTGCTTGTTCAATTAAAAAGGAACCAGATATACACGTATCGTTCAAAAATGAGTTCAAACAACATACATCAAAATAGTGGATTCATCAACAAGCCTGATGATATCCATCAACAAAACTACATTAAGAAAAAGAGAAAAACGGTCAATCTGATAACTCTAAATCCTTCAACTTTTCACTTGAATACTTGACTTATTCGAAGAGTATGCGAGTGCGCTGGTGATTTGGTCTTTCGATTAACTCCTTAATCAGAACATCTCTTTTTGCTAGGGCTTCAGTCAGCGAGTCCATATGCATCAGGAGAGCTTCATCATCACATACTCCTTTGTGCCTTTTCATGCCGGCTTGCACTTTGAGTTCCCCATATCTGCCATAGCCTCTTCAAGCTCCTTCTAGGAAATCTTCAGCTCCTCTCTAGCGCTTACCAATTGCTCTTGGATTTTACCGAGGTTCTCCCGATACTTCCTCCGTTGTTCATGTGCCTTTTTGAGCTCATCATCCTTGATCTTCAGCTGTTCCTGCAACTCTGCATTTTCGATCCTAACCTCATCCCAGGCTTCCTGAAACTTGGCTAGCGTGTCCTTGTTCTGAGCTAAAGTCTGTTCGGTCTTCTTATGAGCTTGAGTGGCAGCATCGGCACCTTTACTAATTTTCTGGAAATGTTGAGCTCTTTCGGCGAAATCCTTTTCTCTTGTAGCTAAGATTTTTCCAGCGTCTTGGGCTTTATGCTCCAACTCTTTGTTGGCGTACAGAGCGTTTTGAAGAAGACTACTCAGATCGGAATTCTCCACCCGAAGCTCTTTCACCAATTTCAGCAGCTTGTCAAACTCCTCGATGGCTACTATGGTAGGCTGCTCTAGCATTACAGGATATAAAGGGGGTTCCCTTGAAAAAGGAAAGAGTAATTCGTTCACCTTTATTTCAATCCATCTTTCGTAATCAGGATAAGATCTGCAATCCATTTTCCAAAAACTGTTTTTCCTGTTTTACGTTGGTGCCCCTAAGCATTCACAACTTCTCGCAGCATTTCCTCATTTTCAGTCCCTATAAAGAACAAAGATTTCTCAACATCCCGATCTATGGGAGGATACCTGGAGGCGTATCCAAACTGTCTAATGGCCAGGATTGGGTTATAGTTGATTCCCCTTTTCCTGCCAATTAGAGGCACATTGGGAAAAATCCCACAACTGGTGATGACTTCTATTCCCAGCAACTTACGATCGAACCAGACAATGTTATTAGCATCTAATCCCATTATCCGCTTGGACCATTTTAAAGATTCTTTAGCGTCTACAAAAGCGCCTGTTAGAGGTAAATGCTTCAAAAACCAATGAGATAAAAGTGGAGTGCAACAATTAACGGATCCTCCCCTTCTTTTTTCATTCTTGAAGTGCACATAGTAATAAAAATCTCCTAACAAAGTGGGAACCAGATTTTTTAGAACAAAAACTCTTACAGCCTGCATATCCACAAAATCCTGTTGATTAGGGAAAAAAACAATACCATATATGCACAAAGCCAGGATGGAATTATAAACCGCCCAATCTTTTGCTCCAGCATCCTCTTGAGCTTGATTGGTAAGAAAGCCTAAGTGAAAACCTTTGACCCCATTTTTGATAGCCACATTTCCTTTTAGCACTGAATCTTTCACCTGTACCGCAGCTGCAATCTCCTCTATGTTAGGATGACTACCAGAAAAGAATGGCACTGCTGACTCGACCGGAATTCCCAAAATAAATGAGAACTCTTCCAAAGTAGGCATCAAAATGTAATCAGGAAAAAGAAAGCATCTCAGCGAAGGCTCATAAAACTGTAGCAAAGTGTGAAGAGCGTCATGTTCATACTGTGTGATTCTGCGGACCACCTCAACCAATTTTCCATATTTCTTCTGGAAGTTGACAAGAACACCCGGGTCAGCCATAGCTATCATCTTGTGTAGTAAATCCAAATTAGGTTCTGGGAACTTGTAGGCAACATTGCTCTTTCTCTTGAGAACTGTCTCTGTCGAGCCCATTGATTGGAATCAGAAATGTAATAAACACCTGTAAATGACAAACATGAATGTTATGACATGATAATGCAATGCGAAAGGGCATGGTATCAGCGTGCTCTGTGTCTGTGCTGGACTGTGTGCACGGTGTCTGTACAACTCTGAGAATAATACTGTTGATAGAAACCCACTGACTGCGATAGGTTACATCATCTGTCTGTGAAAATACCAGAGTATCAAGGTATGTGGGAGGCATGGTCACCTGCAAACCTGTAAACACCCGCCCATACTCACATGTGGGTACTAGAACAGCGGTTCCTCAGTTTCATATTCTCTATTTTGAGAAGCAATAGTACATTCATCCCTCGGGGTATAGTACTATCGCCAAACAAAGAGAACTTTCACTGATTCCCCAAAAATAAAGGCCATCCTATGCAAGTTCCAAAGTGGGCCCTCGGGTGCGAATGGGTTTTCCACAGAATGTGGTCTGCCACTGTCACCACTAAAGAGGGATGTTTCCACTAAGGTCCTCAATGATCAGTCACCAGAGTCGACAACTTTCTAGGTTAACACTCCGAAATGCACAAGACGCGCAAATCAGAACATCTCCCAAGAAAACCTCGTCTGGTTGTGAATTTCGTGTAAACCGTACGTACCAAGACGCTACGTAGGCCACACTGTCATACCCCAAATTTTGACCACTAGGATTTCCCATCATTGTGAAAATCATCATCACAATATGGAGGAACCATCATACTTCATCAGTCTCCCCAAAGATGGGTGAGCATTCACTACAATCAAAATTAGGGCTTCAAGCCCTCTCTGAGTGCTTAGACAAAGGGTCAATCAAGGAATGACATGATCTTCAACTTGTCTAACCTCTCAAACATCTAAAATGGATCAAAAGGACTCCCACTTCAAGGATTAAGCACAAGGCTTCTCCCTTCTAGGTGGATTAAGTCTCAAGATCGACAGTGTCACCAAATTAGGGTTTTGGTCGACCAGGGCCTCCAGATGGAAATTTTTCATCTGGGCACAAGCCAATGATCCAAAACCTAACCTAATATACTCCATGGAACCTCATGGACCCAATCATCAAGTCAATTTTGCCTCAGGGGATGCATTCATAAAAAATTAGGAATTAGGGTTTCTTGACCTAATTCACCCCTAAGTTGATTTTTAGGGCAAATCATGAGCCAAGACCTCAAGAGAGGGTTTGAGGGTCTCTAATGCACTATATTGATCCATTTGGAACAATGGATTAATCCAAGAAGCTTGAGCAACAAGTCTCAATTTCATTTGCACCACAGTTAGGGTTTTAGGGAAAAAGTCAACTGTAACTTTGACTTTTGACCAGGACATGCTCCCAAGCCCTATGACATGCATCAATATACCCTATGACACCCATGGAACATGTCCATAAAGTTTGATTTAGGTCAAGGACATGATTTCCTGAAGAATTGCACAGTTTGGAATTCATCTGATAAAAAGTCAACTGTGCACAAAAGTCAACTTTGACTTTTTGAGATTTTTCACCAAAATGGATTTTTAACCCTAAAATGATGTTAATGTATGATTTGAATCATCATTCATCAAGAAAAATCAAGAAAAGTTGGATAACTTGTAAAAGGGGTAACCATAAAAACTTAGAAAATTTTCTAAGTTAAAAATAAAGTGGCTAGGGTACTAACTTTGGAGGGTCATAACTCCTAAACCACAAAGCCATTTTCTCCCATCCAAGGCTTGATTTGTAGATCTCATTGCCCTCTACAAAAACTTCAACTAGACCTAATTCCAACTCCTCATGGATTTTGAGTTATGGAGTGATCAAAATCAAGAAAAGTCACTTTGTTCAAACACTTAGTGAAAATTTCACTAATTCAGATTTTACCCTACTTTTTGCCAAATGTAGGGGGATTTTTCACTTGGATTCAAAAGAGATCAAAACCAAATATGTTCAAACAGTTGTTGTATCATGTAAGGGCTTTCCAAAATGACCAAGAACATTACCAAATTCAATTTGAGTCATGAGATATGACATTGGAAAGTTGCCTTGCTGAAATCTGCCAAGGCAAGGCAGAATTTTCATTTTTGCTCGATTTGCCAAAATCAGCCAAATCCAAATGCTCCTATCCACTTAGACACCTCTGAGGATTGAATATAAAGGGGACAATCACTGAGCCAAGCCTCCAAAGTCTTTGGAACAAGAAATAGCATGTTGAACCTAGAATGGCCAAAATAGGGACAAGACTCCAATTTTGGATTGGAGCATTCAATGGAAGCATCAAGGTGGCATGGACTGAGCCATTTGCAACTGAATTCAGTCAAGACTTATCCAAGACCAAGGGAACCACATCCCTGTGCCCTAACCTCTAGTCAATGGCTAGAGGAGACTTGGATTTCCATTGGCCAACATTGAACAAACACCTGCTGCAGTTGCCATTCACTGTGGATCCCAAAATAAACTTGCTCTACTATAAATAGAGCTCAATTGTGATCAGTTTGAGTACACCAAAGCCATCTAACAGATGCTTTCCTCAAAATCTCTTCTTTCACTCCAATTTTGCCTTCTAAGGCAAGTCATTATCGGGTTTTGAGTTTGAGAGCTTTTCCAATCAAACCAATCACTCACACACCTCACATACATCATATAGAAGTGATCCAAACACTCACATAACATCTGGAACACAGATTTCACAAAATCACCAGTCAATTGCTCAAGGTTTTAACCAAAGTACAGTTGAGATGCCATGAAGTGATCCAGCCATTCTCTGTCAAGTCCAAGCATTCAAACACACTCCATAGGGTGTAGGGAAGCTGGTCAGATCATCACAATTCATCTGTAACACCTCCTACTCAGAAATCAATTTGCTATTGCTGTCACGACCTAGAGGTAAGCCTAAATTTGGTCATCTCTTAATCTATGCATATTTCCTCGCACAATACTTTTGCCAAATGTTCATAATCACGCATGGAATGTTTCCCCTTAAGTAATTGCTTTGCTTGAATCGTGTATCAAAAATCCTAGCCTTCATGCAGAAATTAGGGTTCTTGAGGATTTTTCATGATTTCTTGTTATATGTTTAATTTAAATGAAATTAAATACCATAGACATGACCGTGAGGTTGAAACGAGTTGATTGGTATGTGGATTACATGATATGATTAAGTATCCAGTGAGATTGGAGAGAAAATACAAATCTGGGCCAAGCTGAAACACGGGCGTGTTCTTCAGCTGTTCTTGGCGCCATTTTTCATAAATTCAAATATTTGAATTTTGTGATTTTATTTAATTGATTCAAAAATTAATTTCTCTCTGAGTTTTAATGATTTTGAGTTGATTCTTTTTTTAATAATTCACAAAAATGTTAAAATATTTTAGTTTCCCAAAAAATCCCAAAAATATTATTTATTGTATATAATTGATATTTTTGCAAAGAATTAATGTTTTAATTGTTTTTGACATTTGAAATATTTTTTCCACCTTTATTTTACAACTTTTAATGCTTTCTAATTATTTTGTAGTTCAATACTTAATTTTTGAAGCATTAATCCAAGATCACAATTTGTTTTCCATATGTTAAACAATTTTAATCATTTTAATTGAATTTTTATTCAATTAAATACATTTTTGAAAATAAATTAGGGTTTTTGGATTAATTCAACCCTCACAAATCATTTTCAAACCATTTGGGCCTTTCCTTGAGCTATAAGACCCATTCAAAACATTTTGGGCCTCTAATAGAGTGTAAGACCCAATCCTTTTTTGACCAAACCATTTTTGGGCCTCAGTGTATTGTATAAGTCCCGATACCGTCAAAAACAAACGACACGATTGTCGCCTTTTGAAAAATAACCTTTTGGGCCTCTCCTTGAGCTATAAGACCCCTTCAAAACTTTTGGGCCTCTAATAGAGTGTAAGACCCAACCCCCTTTTAACCAAAACATTTTGGGTCTCACTTATTGTATAAGTCCCTCTGCGTTAAAAGAAAACCTCGGCGCGATCGCCATTTCAAACGGAAAAATCATCTGGGCCTACCCTCGAGTAGTAAGACCCATTTCTTTTCTTTAAAACTTTTTGGGCCTCTTGAGAGAGTGTAAGACCCATCCCTTTGTACAGAAAACATTTTGGGGCCACAGTCACTTGTATAAGTCCCTCTGTACAAAATTCAAACAGTGCGCTCACTGATAAAACCCTGGGCCTCTCCTTGAGCTGTAAGCCCCAAAACTTTCTTTTTCAAAGCACTTTCTCATTTGATTTTGAATATACTGTTGTTTTCAATCTTTGTTGAACAACTAACCAAACAACATGGAAGCTCTACAACCGAGTAAGTGGTTATTGCTTTCATTTACCGCTTTCATATACATATAACTGTATTGTGGGGCTGTTTCGCTGTATGTCTTCTTTCATAAACTCATATCAACTGTGTAATAATAGTATAGATATTTGGAGTTTCCCCGGCAACTACGTCTAGCATTAAGCCCGTTGATCACTCTTAAATAGTCAAAACTAGATCCCCATAGGATTACCAGACACAGTCTTCCCTCCTCTTGGGGTTAAACAATATGGAGACATGAAAGACATCATTCTCGGTGAACCCTTTCATAGACTGTCACTCGTAGAAGTTGTCAAAGAAACTTTATTCCCCAGAGATGATCTCTTCTCTGTGAATGGCATCTCTTGAGTTTCTTCCAAATTCTCAGACTTTCCTGGCTTGATCTATTCCTCGTGAATGGACTGTCTTGAATTTCTCGGGGTTTGGGGACCCACAGGCTTCTTAAAAGCACTTGTCAAGAAACTCTACTCCCCAGAGATGATCTCTTCTCCGTGAATGGCATCTCTTGAGTTTCTTCCAAATTCTCAGACTTTCTTGGCTTGATCTATTCCTCGTGAATGGTCTGTCTTGAATTTCTCGGGGTTTGGGGACCCACAGGCTTCTTAAAATCACTTGTCAAGAAACTCTATTCCCCAGAGATGATCTCTTCTCCGTGAATTGCATCTCTTGAGTTTCTTCCAAATTCTTGAACTTTCCTGACTTGATCTATTCCTTGTGATTAGCTTGCCTTGAATTTCTCGGGGTTTGGGGACCCACGGGCTTCTTAAAAGCATCGGCCTTCTCTTGGACATCGTACAAGGACCCACAGGCTTCCTAAAAGCAACCGTGCCTCCTCTTGGGCTTAGTACAAGGACCCATCGGCTTCTTAGAAGTATTCACAGCCTCCTCTTAGGCTTCGTATAATGATCTCTTCCTCCGGGAATGATAGCCTCCTCTTGGGCATCGTACAAGGACCCGTCGGCTTCTTAAAAGTTTCTAGCCTCCTCTTGGGCTTCGTAAAAATTGTCCCGACGACCTCCTAGAGGTATAGGAACAGAACTTAGTCATCTGCATAGAACAGTCCTTTCATAGAGTCTACTACTGTTTCTCAAAGCACAGTACAAAAGATGACACTCTAGACTTGGACAGTCTAATATCCTTGAGTCTCAAAGACATTCTCAAGTGACCCCTTCGTTAAATAGGAAGAAACCTGCAGACTCGGACAGTCTCAATACCCTTCGGATTTCCCACTTCCTTAAAAAACAGGAATAACCCGAATCCTCGAATCAAATCCTCGAGTACAGTGTTGCTCATATAAGAACTGATTTTCTCTTTAAAAATATGTATACTGGACCTGTCACTTAACTGAACAGTAGCCATAGCCTCCTCTTAGGCTTTGTATAAAGATCCTTCTCCCGTGAAGTTAGCCTCTCTCTTGGGCTTTGTACAATGATTCTCCCTAGCGGGATCAAACAACGTTTAGCCTCTTTCTCGGGCTTTGTACGAGACACATAAGAGACTCCCTCGTTGAGTCAATCACCCTTTCACCTCCATCTCGGGCTTTGTACGAGATACAAAAAACTCTCTTGTTGAGTCAAATAGCCTACATCTCGGGCTTTATACGAGATACCAAAAGATTCCCTCGTTGAGTCAAAACCTTTTTGCCTCTCTCTCGGGCTTTGTACGAGACACATAATAGCCTCCTCTTAGGCTTTGTATAAGAAAACCACTGGTTGATCCAATTAACCTTTTAGCATCAAAGCTGTGCCTCATTCACAGTACACAAACATCAACAACTCTTTCCCCTTCATCTAATCGCTGTAAGCGGCAAGCCTCTGGATCATCTACATCCATGCCACTGTCCCTCTTTTAGTATGAGAAATTCCTAAGGAAAGATGACATTGCTCTAAACTGAGTTAAAGTCTTCTCCTTCAGGTTAAAATCCCCTATAAAGGAAATTATGGCATTGCCGGATTCACAAATCCCGGTTAAAGTAATCCTCCCTTTATAACCAGTCACCCAACAGTTGTTACAAACAGACCTCTTTAGAGATGACAAATTCTCTCTAAAGTCAACACCTTCAGCTTCACATCTTGCGCTTCGAATAAGATACAAATAAACCTTTCAGCTTCACATATTGGGCTTTGAACAAGATACAAACCATCTTTCACTTCACGTCTTGGGCTTTGAACAAGACACCAAATACCATTTCAATGGGAGGAACTACGAACGCTCTGATTTCCTTGTTTCGGTAAACGGGAATACGTAGGCATAAGATTGAAAGAAAAATCTTAGCGAGCACACTAAACAAAAACCCAAAATACCATACTTTCATATATATCCGTCCTAACATCTCAACCAATAGCCTAAAGCACCCCTCGTCAACAAAATAAACTTAGGAGAAACCCCGAATCTTTGTAGCATATGTAAACCAACAGTTTTGACTATTTAATCTCAGTATGCAAGCAGGGTTAATTGGAGACATCTATTTCCCTTCCTTCATCAGCTTTAATAGGATAAAAAATGAATTGAACTGTAGTACTAGAGCGATCGTGCTTCGCAACCACATCCAAAAATCACTCGCTACAGAAAAATGGCGACTTTGCTGGGGAGAATCATAGGTCTCATTAGGGATTTGTTCTTTTTTGTCCCCTAGGTGGAAACCTTGACGTCATTAGGATCTTAGGTCGAAACGCCGTTAATTCGGAATGAAACCACAGATTGGTGACTCCGCTGGGAAACCATTTTCTGTCAGGAACTTAAGATTCTTAGCTTTTAAAAGTCTAGGATGATTAGGACAAATATATATACTTCTTTTCCTAATTGCTATACGTGTTTATTTTTCTGCTAATGGGAATGCGTGTGATGCCGCATGTGGAAAGATCGAGTATACACTTAAGATAAGTGATTGCGACGAGGTCGACCATCAACCTCAGTGGAGGCTGACCAATGCAACCCATTCCCTCTCTTAGGCAATGGGCCGATTGTGATGTCCGAGAAGCTGAGGAGCCAAACCCCTTTGTAGTGCGGAAACTCTCAGGAATAGTTGTTACGCGATACTACCCTCATTTGAGGCTGGTGATCTATTCTCAGTGAATGGCACTTACTCTAATATTGCTCTACAACTCGCTGGCGATCCGCTTGTTGTTTTGCTTTCCTGGGAGGAGCTGATGATAATGAGTACAGGTACAAAAATCACCCTAGTATAAACCTTTGGGGATGGGTAGAGCCTTGACTTCATGACAACGGCCCTTTGACCCCATGTTTTTTCTATGTTTTTGTGTGCTGCATTCATGCATTCATTTAGAAAAAAAAACATTAAAAACATTCAAAAAATTTCTCTTCTAGTCTCTCTATTTTTCAAATTAAACTAAGACTGTGATTGTAAATATCAGAGAAAAGGATTGCACTAATGGATTTCGGTAGAAGGAGAACTCATAGTTACACCTTCAAGGTTCCAAAGCTAGAGGATTTGAGAAGGTTAGCGAGGATGATCACTAACCTAGAGGCTTTCAGTGCCAAGCACAGAGGTTTGCTACCACTGTTAAGAGTCCATGTGATTGAGGGAATCATGGATGCGCTCATTCAGTTTTACGATCCGGTTTATCACTGTTTCACATTCCCGGATTACCAGCTCGCACCAACGCTAGAGGAGTATTCTCATCTGATTGATTTACACATCACTGATCGAGCTCCATTTTCTGGACTGGAAGAAATTCCAAAGAATCAGACCATTGCAAGAGCAATTCATTTGGACGAGTCTGAGGTCAGGACTCACCTAACCACTAAGGGTGGCATCCAAGGTTTGCCAGCCCAGTTCTTGACAAAGAAAGCCCTGTATTTTGCCAGTGTTAGAAACGTGACTGCTTTTGAAAGCATCTTTGTCTTGCTCTCCTACGGGTTATTTTTGTTTCCCAACATTAATAATTTTGTCGACATTAACTCCATTAAGGTTTTTCTCATTGGAAACCCTGTCCTGACTTTGCTCGCAGATGCGTATCATTCTGTACACTTGGGAAATTTGTACAGCAGAGGGGAGATCACATGCTGTGTGCCTCTGCTTTATAAATGGTTTGTCTCTCACTTGCCCAAGTCTGCTGCTTTTTGGGATTGTAAGAGTGCCTTACGTTGGTCGCAGAAGATCATGTCCCTCACCAACTCTGACATAGATTGGTGTAATAGGATCTATGATGGAATCAGGATCATTGACCATTGTGGAAACTTCCCCAACGTACCCCTTATAGGAACTAAAGGAGGAAACAACTATCATCCGGTGTTGGTTCGCCGTCAATTTGGATACCCGATGAGACACGTCCCACGGGGTGTTCATCTGGAAGGTCTTTTCTTCAAAGAAGGAAAATGACAGAGCACTAAAGATGGAAATAGTGCACGTTTGGAAGCATGTTCATAAGAAAGGACGAGAGTCTATGGGAAAACCAGACTGTGTCTCGGTGGAGCCTTATCTCCATTGGGTACAAACTAGAGCTCTCAAGCTAAAGATGCCTTATCCTCGTTACGGAATTCTTCCGCCGAGGGAATCTGTCATGTACTTCATGACGGAAACTGAAAAGCTTCAGGTTACTCTCAACAAAGTTCAACGGGAGAGAAGGTCTTGGAAGAACAAGTACCGCACCCTCGACGTAGAGTGCATCAAAATACAGCAACTACTGAAAGAGAAAGATGCTCTGATTGAAATTTTAGAGCAACATGCTGTGGATAATTAGAATGACCAAAGGAATTTGCTCGCTCCTTTCACTTGGCAAAGGAATGACAACCCGACAACGGCTCAGGAGCCCCGGTCAAAGAAAAGGAAGATACCAGAGTCAGCATCCGCTTTCTCTTCAGAGAGGACTCGGGACCCATTAGCTTAGGTTTCTGTTTCTGCACTTTGTAATCTACTGTATTTTCGTTTCTATAATCCTTTGAATTCAATAAAAAGGGATTTCCCCACAGTTTGATATTTGCAATCTAATTGTCAAAGTTTATTTTGATTAAACCAAAAAACAATTAATATAATCATTGCATTCATCATTCTCACATCGCGTATTCTTCTTCCCTACGAATCTCACGTTTGTATCTCGATTCTAGAGTCAAACTGTCTCATTCGTACAATACTCGGGCCAATCGTCAGAAAAAGATGGATGATCTTGAGGAAGAAAATAGAGAGTTGAGAGAAGAGATCGACGCTCTGAGAGAGGATATGAGAAAGCTTCGTAATGACATGCAAGCCATGGCAGAAGCTCAGCCACAAAGAACTGTGATCTCAGAGATTACCTCAACGCCCATAGTAGAAAAGTATGATCCTAGGTATCAAATACCGAAAGATCGTCCTTGGGGCATGCCTGTTAACTATATCCCGGAAGGATATGTTCCGCCGATCACTGAAGATCAGGGAATCACAACAGAAGCCGCTGGGCCTGAAGGTTACAAACTTCGGGAAAGCGAAGATGCCAGAGGCATACTGAAGACTCTTGAAGGTTACAAACTTCGGGAGACACCAAGACTCACTACCGTAGTCACGGTACCACCCCCTGTGGTGCACACTATCCCGGAAGGACAAATTCCACAAATACCTTCTGGTAAGAAGGAAACTATGTTTGACAGAATGCAGGAATTCCAGGAGCAGTTCTTGGAAATGCAGAAGGAACTGCAAGCCATTCGCGGTCAGGATCTATTTGGAAAGGACGCTGCAGATCTCTGCTTGGTCCCAAACGTGAAAGTTCCGCACAAATTTCAAGTGCCCGACTTTGAAAAGTACAAGGGTAACTCTTGCCCTCAAAGCCATCTGGTGATGTATGCTCGGCGGATGTCATCTCAGACGGAGAATCAGGACCTGCTGATTCACTACTTTCAGGATAGTTTAACCGGTGCCGCACTCAAATGGTACATGGGTTTAAACCGTGCCACGATCAGTACATTCAGAGATCTTGGCACTACCTTCATCAAACAATACAAATACAATTTGGACATGGCACCCGACAGAGATCAACTCAGATCGATGTCGCAAAAGGACAAGGAAACCTTTAAGGAGTATGCGCAAAGGTGGCGTGAGATTGTCGCTAAAATTTTTTCCACCTCTTGAGGAAAAAGAGATGACAAAGATCTTCTCAAAGACCTTAAGCTCATTTTACTATGACCGAATGGTTGCCAGTGCGCCCAGTGATTTCACCGAAATGGTTGGCATGGGCGTAACTCTTGAGGAAGCCGTCCGAGAAGGACGTTTGGTAAAAGACACTGGATCGACGGGCGGTACTAAAAAATACGGTAGTGCTCTCCCTAAGAAAAAAGAGCAGGATATTGGGAATATCTCTCTCGGAAAGCAAAGGCGACGTTATCAGCCGGTAGCAGCTGTGACTCCTGCTATCAACCCTGCGCCTATTCCTACGTATCAACCTCAAGTTGCGCAGAGCCAACCTGATCAACAAAGGACACAACAGCCTCTTCAGCAGGTTCGTCCTCCATACAACAACAACCGTACAACACGGCCACCAGGATTTGATCCTATTCCCGTGTCGTACGTAGAGCTGTTTCCATTACTAATGGTTAAGGGGCACATTCAGACTAAATCTCCTCTTACAGTACCAGAAAATCCGCCTTTTTGGTTTAAGGTGGATCAAACATGCCCTTATCATCAAGGAGGATCGGGGCATAATATAGAGACTTGTCTCAATTTCAAGTCCGACGTGCAAAAACTTGTTAGGAGCGGGGTCTTATCCTTTAAGGATACAAATCCTAATGTTCTCACAAACCCGCTGCCTCAACATGAGAAGGCTGCAGTCAATTTGATAGAAGGAGAGACTAACGATGTCTATCAAATTCACGATGTACTCTTGTTGAAAACCAATTTGGTCAAGATGCATTGTAGACAGAGTGGATATGGCCATGTGCCACCTCATAACTATCACCAGTGTAATATCTGCTCTAAAGATAACCAAGGATGTTCTGTGGTGCAAGCAGCCCTACAGGAACAAATGGATCTCGGATGGATCCAAGAGCACTGAGTTCATGGAGTTAACATGGTCTACACGAATTCTAATGTCATTCAGAACCACGATATCCGTGCAATGAATATCAACTTAGTGGCGATGCACTCAAGGCAAAGCCAGTATCATAATCTGCCGCGGCACGATTACAATTCCTATCTGATTTGCTCGGTAAACAAACAAGGATGTTCTTTCATACAGGAGGCCCTCCAGCGTCAGATGGATCTTGGATGGATCCAAGACTACCTGATAGGAACTCCTATCAAATCAACATGGTTCAGATCTTCGATATTCGCGTGATGAATACCAATCTGGTAGAGTTACATGCTGAGCAGGTCGGACTCGAATTCTTAATATCACATGACTATCAAAGCTGTAAAGCGGGTTGCGAAAACGATCGAGGTTGTACCCTTGTCCAGGAGGCACTTCAGCACTTGTTAAATCACTGGTGGATGCCAATATATATGGATGAAGATACTCAGCAGATTAGTATCAATAATAGAAACCCCACTCGGCGTCAGAATCAGGATGTCCGATTTGTGGAAGCTAACCTAGTGAGGTTACATTGTATTCAAAGTGGGCGTGGCCAGGTGCCACCACACAACTATGAACGTTGCGGCGTCTGTTCGGAAAGTAACCAAGGGTGTTACTTTGTGAGAGCAGCTCTTCAGGGTCAGGTAGATCATGGAGAGATTCGCCCATATCCGGGTTCTGGACCCATTAACTGGACGCCGAACTACCTTGCCGAGCAAGTTGAGGATGTTGTCACGATCTCTGGTCATCACAGGACCAGGGATTTTTTTGCCATTATCCCTCTACTTGACGAATCTAAGGTTCCCAACCGGGAACGGATCAAGATTAATTATGATGGTCAGAAAAATCAGAAGGTTCCCATCGTCATCTATCTACCGGGACCACTACCGTATGAATCAACTAAGGTTATCCCTTACAAATACGGTGCAACGACAGTTGAAAATGGAAAGGAAATTCCATTACCCTCCGTCGTGAATATTGCAGACATCAGTCGTGTAACACGGAGCGGTAGAATCTTCAATCGAGGAGTTGGAGAACCTAAAAAGAAAAAGGAACTTTAGATGGAAACTCCTGATCCACCAGTCGGTCAATCCAGTAATCCCGACCTTTCGAAAAATAATGATGAGATGCTGAAGCTCATCCAAAGGAGTGAATACAACATTGTGGATCAACTGTTACAAACTCCTTCAAAGATCTCGGTAGACACAGGGTCAACTGCCAGGACGATGCGTTAGCCAACGTACTGGTAGACACATGGTCAGCCCTGAATGTTATGCCGAAGTCCACTTTGATGCAATTATCATTCAAAGGCCCTCCGATGAGAATCAACGAGGTCGTCGTCAAAGCGCTCGACGGATCCAGAAAAATGGTTATCGGCGAAGTTGATCTTCCCATAACTATCGGTCCTCACACTTTCCAAGTCACTTTCCAGGTCATGGACATCCGGGCAACATACAGTTGTTTATTAGGAAGACCTTGGATACATCAGGCTGGAACGGTTACTTCAACCCTCCACCAAAAGCTAAAGTTCGTTCAGAATGATCAACTTGTCACAGTCTGTGGGGAACAGGCCTTGCTCGTGAGTAACTTATCGTCATCTACTTGCGTAGAACCCGAGGAGGTTATTGGAACGCAGTTCCAAGCACTGTCGGTAAGCAAGGACAATCAATCCCAAGGAGGAACCTCGATTTCCTCATACAAAGATGCTATCAAAGCGGTCGAGAGTACCGACACAACCGGATGGGGACAGCTTGTCATTCCTATTGACAATAAAACAAAGAAGGGTCTTGGTTTTTCCGTAACCTGTACCCGGACAGCTGCCAACGATGAAAGTCTTTATCCCCTTTAAAACTTCTTCCACAGTGGAGGTTTCCTTCACCCAGTGTCTCAAGCAGTACATGCTATCAATGAGGAAGATCCCTCTGACACAGATGAAGAATGGAAGTCCTACCTTAACGAGGACGGTTATATGTCTCAGGAAGAGGTGCCTATACCATTTTGCTATCCCGCACAGAGTCTGAGATTTATACCACGGTCAGATGTCGAAATGATCTATGGAGATTGCGATCCGGAAGGATGCCGTGCTCCGCCAAATTCATTAGAGGAAGACACTCTGATGAAAGACAACTTTGACCACAATTACTATGGCCCAATGGATGGTCTGCCAATGTGGCAGCCTTACCCAGGAAACTTGGGGCAAGAGAGTCAGCCGAACAATGAAAATCAGTTGACCATTTTTGAACAGAATACCTGTGTCCCCACCATATCATGGGATCAACACTCAGGTCATTCAGAAACTACTCAACATGAAGATGAATTTGCAACATTTGCAGAACTTGAATTCATCAACTATGCTTTTCCTGAGGTTAACGTCATCGAGAGAGATGACTCCTCCAGTTCCAAAGAAGTTTGGGACACTCTGGGACAACCGAGTGGAAAATACGACTATATGGTCAAGTACACCGCTCCCGAAAGCTCTCGTATCAGGCTCGAAGATATCCAGCCTACTGGATGGGGGAGATACAGCTGAGAGAACAACTACTCTGCATAATACAACAGAGGAATCCTCCTACAACAACTCTGCCTGGGAGACAGATTCCAATGATCCTGCTCCACCAGAAATCAGTGTTATTTCTGAAGACAAATCAAGGAAGGTGCCAGACTTTGTGATTCACCGAGGAGTTCGCTGCCAATGGGTTGCCGTCGAGGTTCCGAAGATCGTTCATCAGTCAAAGTAATTGCCATCTTTAACCTTTCACCCTGCCCAGGTGAAATGGATGTTTTGATAGGGCTCGCTTTCTGTAAATTTTCCCTCTTCGCTTCGCCCAAAGCGACAGAGTTTTGTTTTATAGGGCTGTAGTTTCAAGAATCGACTTGTTCATAAATAAAATAACGTCGTTCTGTAATTTCCGCATTAATTGTTGTTTTCTCTTTTTCGCTTTTTCTTAGAAAATGGTAATCCTAAAAAACAATTCAAATAAAAACAAGCAGTAATAAAATAAAAACACTGCACACACTTGCATTTTCTCTATCTCTTCTAAACACGAATCATCACGTCATGCAGATTGCTTGTTTTAAACCCCGTTGAAACATACGATCCGATGCCTTCTCCCAACTTTGAGTTCCCGGTATTCGAGGCTGAAGAAGAAAATGATGACAAAATTCCAGAAGAGATCTCTCGACTACTCAGACAAGAGGAAAGGTCCATTGAACCTCACAAAGAACCGTTGGAAACGGTAAACTTGGGTTCAGAACAAGAGAGAAAAGAAATCAGGATTAGGGCACTTCTCAGTCCAACTGTGTAGCACCCCAAAATTTGCTCTCTTACCTTAGTACTAACTGGCTTATGTTTCTTTTTTTACATTTTATCTCATTTAGGGCTTAACTCATAATCATGCATTGTATTGAGCTCTCGAGACATTGGATCACGGTATCTTTGTGGCTAAGGACTTCTCTTATTCTAAGCAGCAAGCATTAGAGTGCCCCAGCATTTATTTTGCTCGGTAATTTGGTACCAGATCATCCTTTTTCCAACAGGGTATTTTGAGAGTTCACAGCTTATTCCAGGCATTTTTAATATTTTCATTCATCTGACTGTATTTCCACTCTGCATCATCTAAATAGCATAAAATAGTGCTTTTCATCTCACATAGTGCCTAAAATGTCACCCGAAATAATTTCTCGGATTTACAGACAGACCGGTCAAACTAAATCTCAACGGTGCGTAAAGTCGGTGGACGGAAAATTTTAAATCGAACTTGTATACATCAATTATACTGATCTACGTTTCGCGTAGTTTAACCTGACGTGTTCGTTTTAATTTTTCGACCATTTTTTCGTCGCATTTGAATCAGTTTGAGCGTTAACGTGTCAAAAATTATTTTAAAATCTGACCAAATGCTGTATTTTTTCGAGTCATATATTTCGTACTAATCATTTTAGTGTACTCGGTTTATTTTTTTTTTCGATCACTAGGGCATTCGATTTTTATTTATTTGATGTTTGTTTATTTTGCTTTTTAACTAATATTGTTTAGAATAAATAAATAGGATTTTTAGTTTCTGTTTTAAATTTATTAAATTGTTTAAATTTTATTTAATTTTAATATTAGTTATTTGGGCCTTAAAATGGACACTACGGGTATTAGTGTCAATTTGAAAAATAGTTAACCCTAATTTGTTTTATTATATATATATGTGTGCTAATGTTGAGAATGGGGACCGGAAAAAAGAGGAGACCGAAAAAGAGGACTGGAAAATTGAGAAGGATCGCCGCTTAGTGTTACCAAATAAACCAATTGAATTTACCACCGGTACGTAGCTATTGCTCATGGTTTCATCCTTATGCATTTAACTACGTAATTGATATGTTTTTATATGATATAAAAACTTCATGTTATTAACATTCAAACTTCATTCATCACTGCATGTTACTATATTATAATACGTAACCGGCGTTTGGTTTTAGGAGGAACAGTAATCGCCATGCTTTTTTCTTTGTCCCATGAAACATAATAATATATTTTGTTCACCGTCAGGTTTATATATATATATATATATATATATATATATATATATATATATATATATATATATATATATATATATATATATATATATATATATATATATATATATATATATATATATATATATATATAAAATTTGTAAAGTTTCTATACTTTAAGTTTATTATATATATTTTGTTTAATGTTAAGTTTTTATAATATGCATATATGTAGTTTGTAAAGTTTATATATATTATATCATTATTATTCATGTTATTTTGTTTTAACACATGAAATTCTTGTTGATTCTTAATGCTAGTTTTGGTGTTAATTTTTTATTTATTTATTAATTAGATTTTAATAATTTGAATTTTGTTTAATTGAATTTAGATTTTAATTAATTAGATTTAGATTTTAATTTTAATTTTTAAAAATAGTTTCTTGCATTAAAAAATTCCCAAAAAATTCATGAATCATATTTATGATTTTATAAAATTTTCTAAATTTTATTTTTTTATTTTTAATTTAGTTTTAGCATCTGAAATAATTATTTGTTTATTTTCCTTTTGAATTTATTTCATACATGCATACCTAAATTTGTAGAATTTTGTTCTCATAGCATACAAAACCTTTTGCACTCATTCTTTTTGCATCTTTTCACCAATACATTGAATTGCATTAAAATAATTTTCTCTCATTTTTAAAATCATTTCATATTGAATTTTAGTCATTTTCTTTAGCACATTGAACCATATTTCTCATCTGAATTTGCATAATTGTTTGAGTGACCTATCTTGGGAATTTTGGCATGAATTTTGGACATGTTGTTTGCTTCTGGTTGAGGTATGTTGATAATTAATTTGGTGATTTTAGAATATGTTTTGCTAATTGTTTGATTGCTTTTATTTGAGGTCTTCTTGTATGCATATCTCTGATCATGTCTGGTTACCTGTTTGAAAAGGCACTTGTGCCATTGTTTTGGGGTTGTTTATTTGACTTCATAAACCATGTTTAGATTGTTATAGGTCACTTGATTGCCATTATATGTCATTTCCTGGATTTCATTTATCTCATTTCTTTTACGTATGTCTGTTTTGTACTAACCTTTTATGTCGGGGCGGAGGTAAGTTATTTAAGGGTATGGATAGTTATCCATGTCCACTCTCACTCTTTCTGTCTCTCATCTTTTCTTTTCTTTAGGCTTAGGTTGTCGTCAAACCTCACTAACCGTAGGTCACCCATGCATGATAACATTAGGACTCTTAGTTTCCCTTTAGAGTTTCCTTTGTGTCTTCTCTCTTCTCATCTCAAAACTTCTTGAAAACACTTAATAAGGATAAAGTGTATTGCGCACGAGCCTTAAGCGTGGGGAATGAGAAATGAGGGGCTTCCTCTCATCTTTCTAGAGTGCTTAGCGAGCGTCCTGTCTTGGGACGATTCGTTAAGTATTCGTCCCTGTGCCCTAGACTTTGGTGCAATGCAAGTTATGAACTAACCCAAGTCACTTCTGTCTTAAAAGATACAAACAAACTTCAAACATTTTTGTCCTTCGGGATTGTCAAACTAAAGACTATTTTCAAAAAGGGCACGTTACTTTCCGTCTGAGTCGCAAACAGGCATCGACCCTAACTGCCGGACGCGAACTTAACGTCGCTCATAAAAAAACACAAAAAGAACTTGGTCCGAACTACGTTGACTCTAAATTCCCCATTGCACAAAGGGGGTACGTAGGCCTAGGACGTCGACGTCCTATCGAGTCTGTCTTAGTTTTTTCCTCCCCCATCTTAGTACAGCCATAGATGATAGGATAACTCACCCTTAGATTAGACAACAAGCGTGGATCCCATCGAGTACGATGGACGCGTGGGGTGCTAGCACCTTCCCCTCGCGTAACCGACTCCCGAACCCAGGCTATGGTTGCGATGACCATTCCTTTCCCTCTTCCTCAGGTTTATGCGGTGTTCCCTTTCCCTCTCTTGGGATAAATTTACACGGCTGGCGACTCTGTTTTTTCGCGCCACTCTCGCGTTTGTACCTTGATGAAAATCCTGGGAGCGACAGCTGGCGACTCTGCTGGGGATTCTGGTTGACTTATGCTGGTCCATCCCCTTTAGTGAGTCGATCCTAGCGCTTATTTGTTTTTGTTGGGTGTTTATTTGTTGTGCTTTATTATGTTGTATATTACCGTTTTACAGCTTTTACTGCATTGCATTTCATTTTTATTACTATCATACTGGATATTGTTGTGTTGTGCTGGCTATTTCTGTTTGGCAGGTTGGGTCGTTCTGAGAGATAAGGCCAATACCCAGGCTTAAGCATACACTTAGGACTGAAGTGGAGAGTAGTGGGACCTACGTGCCCGCTTGGTACGTTTGTGTGTTCACAAAATTCACAACCAGACGAGGCTATCTTGGGACGCATTCTGACGTGTGTGTCTTGCGCATGTCAGGGTGTTGATCTAGAGAGCTGTCGACTCTGGTGACCGTTTCTCCAATACCTCAGTTGCGCCTCTCCTCCCGAGATGTGACAGTGGCAGACCACGTTCCGTGGCAAACCTATTGCACATTCTCGATCCGAGGACCCAATGCTGAGGGACTCGCATAGGATGACCTTATTTTTTAGGGGAATCAGTTGAGGCCTCCTCGATTGATGATGATGCCAAACCAGAAATGGTGAACGTATCATCATTTCTCGACCTGAGAGCCCGTGATATTGAGGATCCTTGGCTTTCTAGTACCCACATGTGAGAGGGAAGGGTGTTTACAGGTTTGCAGGTAACCTTGGCCTTTAACATACCCGGTTTTCTGGTCAGCAGATTTATCGGTGTGGTATTATGGTTATTCTGGTATTCTGGGTATTTGGACAGATCTTTGAGATGGTTCAGTTTGTTCAGTGCAGTAGTTGTCCAGTCTGTGTGGCATCCTTGATCCCATATGTGCATTTGCATCATCATTTTGCATCCCAACATGTTTATTCATTTGTAGGGTTGCATCCTAACTTTGATTCTGGTTTTTGAAATTAAACTGGAATCAAGGGGTGGATCGCCCTGTGAATTTTTAAACATGTTCATTTGCATTCGCATATCCGTAATCATTTTGCATAACAGGTGTTTATCTCTGGCGTTCTTACTTGGTTCTCTTCCACCGCACCGAATTGCAGATCAACACATTCACTGGTATTCTACCAGACAAAATCAGAAAAGACTCATGGATCAACTACAAGCTGAGATGACTGAGATGCAGACTCGCATGAACCAATTCATGGATTTAATGCAAGGGGTTGCTCAGGGCCAAGAGCAGTTAAGAACTTTTATCCAACCACTGATTGCAAGGATTGATGGAGAAGGTGTCCTTCATGGAGGAGGTCATACTGGTGTTACTGGTACTAATGTTCAGAATGGCCCTCCGGGCGGAGGTATTCCTGTTTCTGGTATTGTGATCCCTCCGGGCAGGGCTGAAAATGTTGGGGGAGGTGGTATTGGTGTCTGTGCTATTCATGGCCGTCAGTATGATGATATTCAAGATGATGCATTCTCTGTGCCAGGTGAGGATGCTGGTTCCCAGATTGACACTGATCAGAGATTCAGGTTGATTGAGGAACAACTGAGGGGTGTTGTAAATCAAGATTTGGTGGGTATGGATTTGGAGGATTTGGGGCTGGTTCCAGGCGTCGTTATCCCGCGCAAGTTTCAGACTCCTACCTTCGAAAAGTACAATGGTATGACTTACCCAAGGACTCATGTCAGGGCATACCCGAGTAAAATGGCTGCTCACGCAAAGAACGAAAGTTGATGATGCATTGCTTTCAGGATAGCCTATCTGGGGCATCCCTGGAGTGGTATATGCAACTAGAGAGGAAAGACGTGCGTAGTTGGAGAGATATTACAGGGGCATTTATTAGACACTATCAATATAACACTGATACGGCTCTCAATCGTACACAGCTGCAGAATATGTCTCAAAAGAGCAATGGAAGCTTTAGAGAGTACGCCCAGAGGTGGCGTGAATTGGCTTCCCGAGTTCAACCTCCGATGTTGGAAAGAGAGCTCGTTGATATGTTCATGGATACGCTTCAGTGGCATTATTATGAGAAATTGGTTGGATGTTTGTCAGCTGGATTTTCAGGTCTTGTATTGGCAGGAGAAAGAGTTGAAAACGGCATCAAAACGGGAAAGATTCGAATTACTGATGAAAATTCAAAGAAACCTTATGATGGGTCCTCCAAGGGAAAGGAAGGAGAAGCTAGTGCTGTGTATATTCCTCCTGTTATTCAACGGCCTGTTCAGCATTAGCGACCTTATGCTCCTCAGCAACAGAGACAAAAAGAGCACGAAGGACTGCGAGAAGTTTCGATCCACTCCCTATCCCTCACAGTGATGTTCTTGCCCGTCTACTTGAGAGTTCTCTGGTTGAACTAAGGGATGCCAAGCTTGTCCCTGACCCCATTCCTCCTGATTATGATCTGGATGCCAGATGTGAATATCACTCAGACACACTGGGTCATTCAATTGAAAACTGCAACGTGTTCAAGCACAAGGTGCAAGACCTGGTAGACTCAGAGATCATTGCATTCACTGAAGATAATATGTACATCAATTGAAGCCTCCCTTCTCAAGTAAGCACTCAGTCTGCAAGTACGTCCAGGCAGAATCAAGCTTCCTCAGCAATGGCAATCTTCAGCTTCTTTACTACATTTTCATTTGTAGTTTTTTATTTCTTGTTAAAGCATTGTATGCATGTAAGACTTGCTTGTTTTTAATGACGATATTAATGCAATGAATATATTTTTCTTGAAGTAATCCATTCGTGTTCACTCTTAAATGTTTATATGCACTGCAATACCAATTTTCTTGTCTAGAACTCTCGAGGGAGGATGATGAGACGAAAACGCAAAATCTCTGGTTGTATGTTCAAGGATAGAACCCTGTTGAGGATGTACAAGCATTGTTTCAAACCCCTAAACACTGGAGATATAAGGGAGATAGACCCTCGTTAACCCCTTTTGAGCCTTGAAGTAGGAGTTTCTTTCGTACGAAAAAACCCTCATACTTAACCCAGGGGCAGGGTAGGCGTCAGTTAGTTTGACCGAGCGTTCAAATTTCAAGGAGAGTGTGCATCCGAGGAACCATTACCTTCTATCCCACCGTCAAGAGGTCAAGAGATGTGAAACCACGATGGTTATCCATCAACAACTAAGGAGTGAGGCAGTCACAACCCTTTCAACCAAGTAAGACAACCAGTGTCACATGCTTTGTTCAAAAAGGGGAATAAATAAAAAAGAGAAAAGCCCGCTAAGTTGAAACTTGTAAACAAGTGACTTAGGAAAAAGTCAGGGCATCCCGCTGGACTTCAAAATCGAAAAAACTCAAAAGAGTCAGTCCAGGCAAAAATTAGGGATCAAAAAAGCAAAAGAAAGAAAAAGCGAAAAGCGTTACAAAAGAAAATCCTCGATAAGAACAAATTCGTGTGATTACAGACACAAAAGATAAAAGGGGGTGACTGTCACTCCAAAACTTCCTTAGGCATCAAACCATTAGTGGCATGGGTCCCTTAAAGATCGTAAACCTTTTGAGAGATGAGCGTTTGTGTCAGATTAACTGAACATAGGACTGGAGAACATCACGAAGAGTGGGTGGGCACCGATAAATTTTGAGCCATAAATCCTTTTTTCTGAAACCGTGAACCAGACCACGTTACAACCCTTAAAAGTCCTAATTGAAACAGGGTTTATTCCGAAAGCGTACTTCAACAGGACATCGTTCCTGACTCCTATGAGTTGTACTGATAAGATTTGTTGGTATTGCATGTGCGCATTGTTTTGCCATTCAAAATCAAGGTCGCATCCCAGCTAGTGATTCATTCACAGGGCTTGGCGACACATCTTCAATAAAAACTTCAAGGTTAACATATTTGTTGCATTAGAATTATCATTCTCATAACTAACTTGTTCTGTTTGCATACATGTGCCTAAGCATCAATGCAGCTTACACAGTGAACGTCAGTCAAGAAGCTTGATCCTGCCAAGTTGGGATGCTTGAAAATTCTGAAGGACAATCATATCAAAGGGCATGCTACCAAGAGACTCAGTGTAGAGTGGGCTCTCCCTAGTAAGTCGTGTCAAGATGTAGCCAATCTGGGGCAGTCACGTCGAGAAATCTCTCCGAAATTCAGTTATTCTGGGGTATTCATTCTAAGATCAGGGGCAAAGTCACTTCAAGGCTCATATTGGGGCAGGCCACCTCTAGAGCGTGGGAGATTGTCCACTCCTGAAAATGGTTAATTGAAAACACCTCCTCAAGGTTCAAAATACTAAAGCAGAGTATTTTCAAGTCATTACAATCCCTTTCGAGGTAATGTACTTCATGGATTATGAAGATTGGGGGCAGTTATGTCGAGATATGATAAATCTCTCCAAGAGTTTGAAGACCCTGGGGCAGTGCGAACGCCCGATCTTCTATAAAATCCTCTTGAGATGATTTCTTCCATTAGACCTGGTGGTCTGGGGCAAGTGAAAAGTTCAAAGAGCCGCTTATGACCATAAAGACAAGTCAGGTTGCAGGGCAATAGGATTTTACTTCCCCAGCAGTTTCCTCTCCCCAGCATTGAGATTGCTCCTTCCCCAGCAGAGCAAACTTTCCTTAGCAGAGTAGACTTTCCCCAGCAGGATACTCGGGGAATTTGTTCTCTGGAACAGGACGTTGTCTCCCCACAAAGTCAGGATGTATCATCACCCCAGCCAGTCAGGAAGCGCACTTTCGCCGACAACGTTATGTTCTAATCCTCAGCAAGGTGAGGGTAAAGTCATTCTCCCCATCAGCAGGTTAAGTTCAGCAGTATCCCCAAGCAGGATGGTATTATGGACTGTTTTCCCCAAGCAGGGTCTGGTAGCAATCTGCGCCGTTATTCGAGCAGTGGTGGTTGGCATGCCCAGTAGATTCTAAGCCCAAATTGTGGTTGGCAATTTTCACTAAAATACTTCGGTCCCGTCATTGGCATTCATTCTCAACTCCCAGCAGAGGAGAAATATCAGGTTTGGGATGTTACCTTAAGTAGAGGACATGTGTAATCCCCGGTAGTGTGGATGTTCTTTTGGGATTTCATCCCCAGCAGAAATGGTTGATCCAAAGAGTCGGTCAGTGTGATCCTCCCCAGCAGAGTTCCTGGATTCAGAGGACAATTTATTTTTGTCATCCCCAGCTGAATTGGTCTCTTCTCTCCGACATTTATTTTGCTCGAGGGGTCCTTTTGTATATCATCATCATTGCATTGCATCCTCAAAATGCGTAGCATTTCCATTTCGTATGGAGCATTACGCCATAGAAAAAATTCAAACATGCATCGAAGCATAAGCCAGATTTGGTACCTTATGCGAAAGCCCAGATCAACCCTCAATACAGTGATCCCAACCTTAGAGCTGACGCTTATCTTCCCCAACTTCAAAGTTGTTGTATACCTTTTCTCAACCTCAGAGTTGATGAAATATCCTTTCTTCCCCAACTTCAAAGTTGTCGTATACCTTTTCTCGACCTCAGAGTTGATGAAATATCCTTTCTTCCCCAACTTCAAAGTTGTTGTATACCTTTTCTCAACCTCAGAGTTGATGAAATATCCTTTCTTCCTTTCTTCCCCAACTTCAAAGTTGTCGTATGCCTTTTCTCGACCTCAGAGTTGATGAAATATCCTTTCTTCCCCAACTTCAAAGTTGTCATATACCTTTTCTCGACCTCAGAGTTGATGAAATATCCTTTCTTCCCCAACTTCAAAGTTGTCGTATACCTTTTCTCGACCTCAGAGTTGATGAAATATCCTTTCTTCCCCAACTTCAAAGTTGTCGTATACCTTTTCTCGACCTCAGAGTTGATGAAATATCCTTTCTTCCCCAACTTCAAAGTTGTCATATACCTTTTCTCGACCTCAGAGTTGATGAAATATCCTTTCTTCCCCAACTTCAAAGTTTTTGTATACCTTTTCTCAACCTCAGAGTTGATGAAATATCCTTTCTTCCCCAACTTCAAAGTTGTCGTATACCTTTTCTCGACCTCAGAGTTGATGAAATATCCTTTCTTCCCCAACTTCAAAGTTGTCGTATACCTTTTCTCGACCTCAGAGTTGATGAAATATCCTTTCTTCCCCAACTTCAAAGTTGTCGTATAGCTTTTCTCGACCTCAGAGTTGATGAAATATCCTTTCTTCCCCAACTTCAAAGTTGTCGTATACCTTTTCTCGACCTCAGAGTTGATGAAATATCCTTTCTTCCCCAACTTCAAAGTTGTCGTATACCTTTTCTCGACCTCAGAGTTGACGGTCTACCTTCTTATCCCCAACGGAGTCATCTTTGTAGGTCTGTTGATTCTACAAACCTCCGGTTGTAAGTCCACATTCGGCTGGCAATCACTATGTCATTTCTCTCCTCGCAGTTCGCAAATTTCCGGGTTCTTTTGATATTCAATCTCCGTGTACCTTGGATGTCTAAAATCCGTCGCTATCATACCTTCAGGACCAAGTTTATTGAATAGGGGCAGCTGTAGCACCCCAAAATTTGCTCTCTTACCTTAGTACTAACTGGCTTATGTTTCTTTTTTTACATTTTATCTCATTTAGGGCTTAACTCATAATCATCCATTGTATTGAGCTCTCGAGACATCGGATCACAGTATCTTTGTGGCTAAGGACTTCTCTTATTCTAAGCAGCAAGCATTAGAGTGCCCCAACATTTATTTTGCTCGGTAATTTGGTACCAGATCATCCTTTTTCCAACAGGGTATTTTGAGAGTTCACAGCTTATTCCAGGCATTTTTAATATTTTCATTCATTTGACTGTATTTCCACTCTGCATCATCTAAATAGCATAAAATAGTGCTTTTCATCTCACATAGTACCTAAAATGTCACCCGAAATAATTTCTCGGATTTACAGACAGACCGGTCAAACTAAATCTCAACGGTGCGTAAAGTCGGTGGATGGAAAATTTTAAATCGAACTTGTATACATCAATTATACTGATCTACGTTTCGCGTAGTTTAACCTGACGTGTTCGTTTTAATTTTTCGACCATTTTTTCGTCGCATTTGAATCGGTTTGAGCGTTAACGTGTCAAAAATTATTTTAAAATCTGACCAAATGCTGTATTTTTTCGAGTCATATATTTCGTACTAATCATTTTAGTGTACTCGGTTTATTTTTTTTTTCGATCACTAGGGCATTCGATTTTTATTTATTTGATGTTTGTTTATTTTACTTTTTAACTAATATTGTTTAGAATAAATAAATAGGATTTTTAGTTTCTGTTTTAAATTTATTGAATTGTTTAAATTTTATTTAATTTTAATATTAGTTATTTGGGCCTTAAAATGGACACTACGGGTATTAGTGTCAATTTGAAAAATAGTTAACCCTAATTTATTTTATTATATATATGTGTGCTAATGTTGAGAATGGGGACCGGAAAAAAGAGGAGACCGAAAAAGAGGACTGGAAAATTGAGAAGGATCACCGCTTAGTGTTACCAAATAAACCAATTGAATTTACCACCGGTACGTAGCTATTGCTCATGGTTTCATCCTTATGCATTTAACTACGTAATTGATATGTTTTAATATGATATAAAAACTTCATGTTATTAATATTCAAACTTCATTCATCACTGCATGTTACTATATTATAATACGTAACCGGCGTTTGGTTTTAGGAGGAACAGTAATCGCCATGCTTTTTTCTTTGTCCCATGAAACATAGTAATATATTTTGTTCACCGTCAGGTTTATATATATATATATATATATATATATATATATATATATATATATAATTATATATATATATATATATATATATATATAATTTGTAAAGTTTCTATACTTTAAGTTTATTATATATATTTTGTTTAATGTTAAGTTTTTATAATATGCATATATGTAGTTTGTAAAGTTTATATATATTATATCATTATTATTCATGCTATTTTGTTTTAACACATGAAATTCTTGTTGATTCTTAATGCTAGTTTTGGTGTTAATTTTTTTTTATTTATTAATTAGATTTTAATAATTTGAATTTTGTTTAATTGGATTTAGATTTTAATTAATTAGATTTAGATTTTAATTTTAATTTTTAAAAATAGTTTCTTGCATTAAAAAATTCCCAAAAAATTCATGAATCATATTTATGATTTTATAAAATTTTACAAATTTTATTGTTTTATTTTTATTTTATTTTTAGCATCTGAAATAATTATTTGTTTATTTTCTTTTTGAATTTATTTCATACATGCATACCTAAATTTGTAGAATTTTGTTCTCATAACATACAAAACCTTTTGCACTCATTCTTTTTGCATCTTTTCACCAATACATTGAATTACATTAAAATATTTTTCTCTCATTTTAAAAATCATTTCATATTGCATTTTAGTCATTTTCTTTAGCACATTGAACCATATTTCTCATCTAAATTTGCATAATTGTTTGAGTCACCTATCTTGGGAATTTTGGCTTGAATTTTTGAAATGATGTTTGATTCTGGTTGAGGTATGTTGATAATTAATTTGGTGATTTTAGAATATGTTTTGCTAATTGTTTGATTGCTTTTATTTGAGGTCTTCTTGTATGCATATCTCTGATTATGTCTGGTTACCTGTTTGAAAAGGCACTTGTGCCATTGTTTTGGGGTTATTTATTTGACTTCATAAACCATGTTTAGATTGTTATAGGTCACTTGATTGCCATTATATGTCATTGCCTGGATTTCATTTATCTCATTTCTTTTATGTATGTCTGTTTTGTACTAACCTTTTATGCAGGGGCGGAGGTAAGTTATTTGAGGGTGTGGATAGTTATCCATGTCCACTCTCACTCTTTCTGTCTCTTATCTTTTCTTTTCTTTAGGCTTAGATTGTCGTCAAACCTCACTAACCGTAGGTCACCCATGCATGATAACATTGGGACTCTTAGTTTCCCTTTAGAGTTTCCTTTGTGTCTTCTCTCTTCTCATCTCAAAACTTCTTGAAAACACTTAATAAGGATAAAGTGTATTGCGCACGAGCCTTAAGCGTGGGGAATGAGAAATGAGGGGCTTCCTCTCATCTTTCTAGAGTGCTTAGCGAGCGTCCTGTCTTGGGACGATTCGTTAAGTATCCGTCCCTGTGCCCTAGACTTTGGTGCAATGCAAGTTATGAACTAACCGAAGTCACTTCTGTCTTAAAAAATACAAACAAACTTCAAACCTTTTTGTCCTTCGGGATTTTCAAACTAAAGGCTATTTTCAAAAAGGGTACGTTACTTTCCGTCTGAGTCGCAAACAGGCATCAACCCTAACTGCCGGACGCGAACTTAACATCGCTCATAAAAAAACGCAAAAAGAACTTGGTCCGAACTACGTTGACTCTGAATTCCCCATTGCACAAAGGGGGTACGTAGGCCTAGGACGTCGACGTCCTACCGAGTTTGTCTTAGTTTTTTCCTCCCTAGTCTTAGTACAGCCATAGATGATAGGATAACTCACCCTTAGATTAGACAACAAGCATGGATCCCATCGAGTACGATGGACGCGTGGGGTGCTAGCACCTTCCCCTCACGTAACCGACTCCCGAACCCAGGCTATGGTTGCGATGACCATTCCTTTCCCTCTTCCTCAGGTTTATGCGGTGTTCCCTTTCCCTCTCTTGGGATAAATTTACACGGCTGGCGACTCTGTTTTTCCGCGCCACTCTCGCGTTTGTACCTAAATGAAAATCCTGGGAGCGACAAACTGCCAAAGAGAGTTGGATAAAGCTTCTCAAGGAATTCCCCGATGTATTTGCTTGGTCCTATCAGGACATGCTAGGGTTGTATACCAGCATCGTGGAACATCACTTACCGTTGAGATCGGAATGTCCACTAGTAAAGCAAAGGTTGAGACGCACTCACCCGGACATGGCCATCAAAATCAAAGAGGAAGTACAGAAACAGATCGACGCAGGTTTCCTCGCTACATCTGAATATCCTCAATGGTTAGCCAACATCGTACCCGTTCCCAAAAAGGACGGAAGGGTCAGAATGTGTGTTGATTACAGGGATCTAAACAAGGATAGTCCAAAGGACGATTTTCCTTTACCACACATTGACATGCTGGTAGACAGTACAACAAAGTTCAAAGTCTTCTCCTTCATGGATGGATTCTCGGCCTATAACCAGATCAAAATGGCGCCGAAAGACATGGAGAAAACTTCATTCATTACCCCATGGGGCACCTTTTGTTACAAGGTAATGCCGTTCGGTTTGAAAAACACCGAGGCAACCTATCAAAGGGCCATGACTACTCTGTTTCATGACATGATACACAAATAAATCAAAGTGTATGTCGATGATATGATTGCAAAATCAAAAACAGAGAGTGAACACGTTGAACATCTGTCAAAATTGTTCGAACGTCTAAGAAAATTCAAGCTCCGCTTGAATCCCAACAAGTGCACCTTCGGTGTCCATTCAAGGAAACTACTAGGGTTCATCGTCAGCTAGAAAGGAATTGAGGTTGATCCTGACAAGGTCAAGGCCATGCAAGAAATGCCTTCTCCGAAAACTGAAAAACAAGTCAGAGGATTCCTGGGACGTTTGAACTACATCTCCAGATTCATATTCCTCATGACCGCGACGTGTGCGCCGATTTTCAAATTACTCAAAAAGAACCAGGATTGCGTTTAGTCAGAAGATTGTCAAACCGCCTTCGACAGTATTAAGGAATATCTGTTGAATCCTCCGATTCTATCACCTCTAGTGAAAGGAAGACCACTGATCATTTACCTCACAGTCCTGGAGGACTCAATGGGATGTGTACTTGGCCAACAAGACGAAACCAAACGAAAAGAGTCTGCCATTTACTATTTGAGCAAGAAATTCACCGACTGCGAAACTCGGTACACGATGCTTGAGAAAACTTGCCGCTCTTTGTCTTGGGCAGCCAAACGTCTTCGCCAATACATGATTTGTCATACTACTTAGTTAATCTCCGAAATGGATCCAATCAAGTACGTCTTTGAAAAACCTGCTCTCACAGGAAGAATCGCCTGTTGGCAGATGTTGTTATCAGAATATGACATAGAGTACCAAGCTCAGAAAGCCGTTAAGGGGAGTATTTTAGCCGATCATTTGACTCATCAACCGATTGACGATCGGGAATCAATCGGGTTTAACTTCCCAAATGATGATGTCATGTATCTAAAAATGAAAGATTGCGATGAACCGTTACCCAGTGAAGGGCCAGAACCAGGTTCCCAATGGGGACTAATCTTTGACGGAGCAGTTAATCATTATGGAAACGGAATTGGGGCAATAATTATTACCCCTCAGGGTACCCACATTCCTTTCACCGCAAGACTTACGTTCAAATGTACGAACAACGAGGCCGAATACGAAGCTTGTATCATGGGTCTCGAAGAAGCAATTGATTTAAGGATCAAAAACTTGGACGTATATGGCGACTCAGCTCTGGTTATCAATCAGATAAAAGGAGATTGGAACACATACCAATTAAGACTGATTCCTTACAAAGACTATGCAAGAAGGTTGTTACCCTTCTTTAACAGAGTCGAGTTTCATCATATCCCTCGTGAGGAGAATCACATGGTTGATGCATTAGCCACTCTCTCTTCCATGATTAGTGTAGGTCAATGGAATGACTTACCTAAGATCAACATAATGCGCCTTGAAAGGCCCGCTTACATCTTCACGATTGAAGCAGTCATAGACGACAAACCTTGGTATCACGATATCAAATGCTTCCTTCAGAAACAGGAGTACCCATCTGGGGCACTCAAAAAAGACAGAAAAACCCTCAGAAGATTGGCTGGAAACTTCTTCCTGAGCGGTGACACTCTCTATAAGAGAAATTTTGACATGGTCTTGCTCCGATGCGTCGACAGACCAGAAGCAGACATGCTTATGAATGAAATTCATGAAGGGTCCTTTGGTACTCATGCCAACAGACACACAACGGCGAGAAAAATTTTAAGAGCAGGGTACTATTGGTTGACAATGGAATCCGACTGCTACAAGTACATGAGGAGGTGTCACAAGTGTCAGATATACTCCGACAAAATTCATGTACCGCCATCACATCTCAAAGTTCTTTCTTCCCCATGGCCTTTTTCCATATGGGGAATCAACGTGATTGGCTTGATTGAGCCCAAGGCTTCAAACGGACATCAGTTCATCCTGGTAGCCATTGACTATTTCACCAAGTGGGTCGAAGCAGCGTCATTCGCCAACGTAACCCGACAAGTGGTGGTCCGATTTATCAAAAACAATATCATCTGCCGTTATGGTGTTCCGAGCGAGATCATTACTGATAATGGATCTAACTTAAACAACAAGATGATGAAGCAGTTGTGCGCTGAGTTCAAGATCGAACACCATAACTCATCTCCCTACCGACCCAAGATGAACGGAGCGGTAGAAGCGGCCAATAAGAACATCAAGAAGATCGTTCAAAAGATGGTCGTAACCTACAAAGACTGGCACGAGATGCTACCCTTTGCTCTTCATGGTTATCGCACATCTGTCCGCACTTCAAGAGGGGCAACCCCTTTCTCTCTAGTATATGGCATGGAAGCAGTGCTCCCTATAGAAGTAGAGATCCCGTCAATCCGAGTATTGATGGAAGCTAAGCTCACCGAAGCTGAATGGTGTCAAATCCGACACGACGAATTGAATCTGATCAAGGAGAAGCGAATCACGGCATTATGCCATGGTCAATTGTATCAACAGAGAATGAAGAGGGCGTTTGAAAAAAAGGTCCGACCTCGTGTCTTCAGAAAAGGAGACCTCGTGCTCAAGAAGATACAGTCATTTCTCACTGACTCCCGGGGCAAGTGGACCCCAAATTATGATGGCCCCTATGTGGTCACGAAAGCTTTCTCAGGCGGCGCCTTGAGACTTGCAACCACGAATGTTGATGTAGTCAAGAAATACTTCGCCTAAACTAAAAAAAAAAAACGTCTCGGTGGATTGAAAACCCAAAAGGGCGGTCCAGGCAAAAGTTAGAGACATAAAAAAAAAATCATCCCGGTGGATTGGAAACATCACAGTACAATCCAGGCAAAAATTAGGGATAATGGCAAGTAACTATGTTCAACAAAGGCAGGTCCCTCAACAGCAGCAGTTACATCATCCGCCAGAAAACTCCAGTCAAGGTCATCTTCGACAGAAGCTCAGGATGTCCAGAATTCAAAGTTGGTAGAAGGATAGTGGTCGTTATGTTTCAACGTAGCCCTTTTCCCTGTAAATTACCATTTTCTAACTTTGTAAATACTCTTTGGAATCACGCGTTTGGCTGATCTCCATCTTATCAATAAAATTTGAGCCTTTGTGCTTTGCTTATTTGTTTTAGCTTTACGGAACGACATTTTAATATGATTAACGATTCTTGAAATAAAACAAAAATGAATTTACTTGTTAAAACTTTTTCTGCTTTTAAATTAAAGACGGCAATTTCTTTTGACTGTTGAACATCAGAAGAACATCGGTCGCTTCTCCAGAAGTAATCGAACCTCAAAGTGCAGAATCAAAGTACTCCTTCTAGGCCAGTACGCCTGAACGAAGGATCAACTGTATGAGATGCGGCTTTCCCATCTGATACCCTCGGCCTAGTTCTCATCTCCTAAGCCCGACCAACTTAGCTCCCAATAGGGACTATCTCTCCTAAGCAAGGCGGAATTGCTATTCTGAACCAACGGTACTTCTTCGCTCCGCGATGGCCTAGTATCCAGTCGTGCTCACTTGTTAGTTTGTGTGTCGCGTCAGTTTTGTCAGCATAAACATATATGCATCATTGCATTATTAATTTGCATTCACATTTCATATTGCATCACTATCACTCTAGTCGGTCTTGTCCCCTAGTGATAGAAGTTCTCTCAATCGAGTTGTCAGTTCTTGCCTCGTCAGGAAACATTGTGTTTGAACAACCTCGCCTCCAGTTTATTTCTGGAAGGCAGTTGGCCCTTGACCACTTTGATAACTTGAACCTCTGAAAAACCAGAGGAACTTTCAGTCAGCATCACTCTTCGCCATTGAAGATGATATCCTTGCTTTCCCGGATTAAAGAAAATCCCGAGAGAAAGCCTCCTAAATCGGAGAGTCGGCAGTACGGCAGTTTTTCTCCGAAAAACCCACTGATGAAAAGGTCATCGGCACCTCAAAATTGGATCACATCATATGGCATTTCTCCGAGAAGATCTCCGAGAAAAGTATGATGTAGAGACCCCAAGCGAATGCAGTCTCTCAAGGGACTCGCATTCCCCAAGTAGAGTCAACAAATGGCATCTCCAACAGAGAAGTTTGTACACTTCTACAACTCAAACGACTGGGTTCCTCAGCAAGTCTGACATCGAAACTTTTTCCACTCGAATGGCATCTCCCCAGGAAAATTCAGCGAGAAGTTTGAAGGAAAGCCGCTACGAATAGCGTCCCTTGTCAGTAAAGTTTATTGACGAAAGAAACTAAGACCAGTTCCTCGGTAGGAAACCAGGATCGAGGGGAAGTTTACATCAGAAGCTAAGACCAGTTCCTTGGTAGGAAACCAGGATCGAGGGGAAGTTTATTTTAGAAACTGAGACCAGTTCCTTGGCTGAAGACCAGGATCGAGGGGAAGTTTACCGTTTCTAAGAATCATTGCTTAGCTAAAGAAGATCAATGCGTAAGCTACCATTCATAACCACCATCAAAATTTTGGGTATTCCGATATTTAATCCTCTTGCACCCCGAATGCCCGAATACCTTCGTCATTCACACCTTCGTGTCCAAGAAGATTAAATAGGGGCATCTTTCATACCCCAAATTTTGACCACTAGGATTTCCCATCATTGTGCAAATCATCATCACAATATGGAGGAACCATCATACTTTATCAGTCTCCCCAAAGATGGGTGAGCATTCACTACAATCAAAATTAGGGTTTCAAGCCCTCTCTGAGTGCTTAGACAAAGGGTCAATCAAGGAATGACATGATCTTCAACTTGTCTAACCTCTCAAACATCCACAATGGATCAAAAGGACTCCCACTTCAAGGATTAAGCACAAGGCTGCTCCCTTCTAGGTGGATTAAGTCTCAAGATCGACAGTGTCACCAAATTAGGGTTTTGGTCGACCAGGGCCTCCAGATGGAATTTTTTCATCTGGGCACAAGCCAATGATCCAAAACCTAACCTAATATACTCCATGGAACCTCATGGACCCAATCATCAAGCCAATTTTGCCTCAGGGGATGCATTCATCAAAAATCAAGAATTAGGGTTTCTTGACCTAATTCACCCCTAAGTTGACTCTTAGGGCAAATCATGAGCCAAGACCTCAAGAGAGGGTTTGAGGGTCTCTAATGAACTATATTTATCCATTTGGAACAATGGATTAATCCAAGAAGCTTGAGCAACAAGTCTCAATTTCATCTGCACCACAGTTAGGGTTTTAGGGAAAAAGTCAACTGTAACTTTGACTTTTGACCAGGACATGCTCCCAAGCCCTATGACATGCATCAATATAACCTATGACACCCATGGAACATGTTCATCAAGTTTGATTTAGGTCAAGGACATGATTTCCTGAAGAGTTGCACAGTTTGGAATTCATCTGATAAAAAGTCAACTGTGCACAAAAGTCAACTTTGACTTTTTGAGATTTTTCACCAAAATGGATTTTTAACCCTAAAATGATGTTAATGTATGATTTGAATCATTATTCATCAATAAAAATCAAGAAAACTTGGATAACTTGTAAAAGGGGTAACCATAAAAACTTAGAAAATTTTCTAAGTTAAAAATAAAGTGGCTAGGGTACTAACTTTGGAGGGTCATAACTCCTAAACCACAAAGCCATTTTCTCCCATCCAAGGCTTGATTTGTAGATCTCATTGACCTCTACAAAAACTTCAACTAGACCTAATTCTAACTCCTCATGGATTTTGAGTTATGGAGTGATCAAAATCAAGAAAAGTCACTTTGTTCCAACACTTAGTGAAAATTTCACTAAGTCAGATTTTACCCTACTTTTTGCCAAATGTAGGGGGATTTTTCAGTTGGATTCAAAAGAAATCAAAACCAAATATGTTCAAACAGTTGTTGTATCATGTAAGGGCTTTCCAAAATGACCAAGAACATTACCAAATTCAATTTGAGTCATGAGATATGACATTGGAAAGTTGCCTTGCTGAAATCTGCCAAGGCAAGGCAGAATTTGCATTTTTGCTCGATTTGCCAAAATCAGCTAAATCCAAATGCTCCTATCCACTTGGACACCTCTAAGGATTGAATCTAAAAGGGACAATCACTGAGCCAAGCCTCAAAAGTCTTTGGAACAAGAAATAGCATGTTGAACCTAGAATGGCCAAAATAGGGACAAGACTCCAATTTTGGATTGGAGCATTCAATGGAAGCATCAAGGTGGCATGGACTGAGCCATTTGCAATTGAATTCAGTCAAGACTTATCCAAGACCAAGGGAACCCAGCCCTGTGCCCTAAGCTCTAGTCAATGGCTAGAGGAGACTTGGATTTCCATTGGCCAACATTGAACAAACACCTGCTGCAGTTGCCATTCACTGTGGATCCCAAAACAAACTTTCTCTACTATAAATAGAGCTCAATTGTGATCAGTTTGAGTACACCAAAGCCATCTAACAGATGCTTTCCTCAAAATCTCTTCTTTCACTCCAATTTTGCCTTCTAAGGCAAGTCACTATCGGGTTTTGAGTTTGAGAGCTTTTCCAATTAAACCAATCACTCACACACCTCACATACATCATATAGAAGTGATCCAAACACTCACATAACATCTGGAACACAGATTTCACAAAATCATCAGTCAATTGCTCAAGGTTTTAACCAAAGTGCAGTTGAGATGCCATGAAGTGATCCAGCCATTCTCAGTCAAGTCCAAGCATTCAAACACACTCCATAGGGTGTAGGGAAGCTGTTCAGATCATCATAATTCATCTGTAACACCTCTTACTTAGAAATCAATTTGCTCTTGCTGTCACAACCTAGAGGTAAGCCTAAACTTGGTCATCTCTCAATCTATGCATATTTCCTCGCACAATACTTTTGCCAAATGTTCATAATCATGCATGGAATGTTTCCCCTCAAGTAATTGCTTTGTTTGAATCGAGTATCAAAAATCCTAGCCTTCATGCAGAAATTATGGTTCTTGAGGATTTTTCATGATTTCTTGTTATATGTTTAATTTAAATGAAATTAAATACCATAGACATGATCGTGAGGTTGAAACGAGTTGATTGGTATGTGGATTACATGATATGATTAAGTATTTAGTGAGATTGGAGAGAAAATGCAAATCTGGGCCAAGCTGAAACACGCGCGTGTTCTTCAGCTGTTCTTGGCGCCATTTTTCATAAATTCAAATATTTGAATTTTGTGATTTTATTTAATTGATTCAAAAATTAATTTCTCTCTGAGTTTTAATGATTTTGAGTTGATTCTTTTTTTAATAATTCACAAAAATGTTAAAATATTTTATTTTCCCAAAAAATCCCAAAAATATTATTTATTGTATATAATTGATATTTTTGCAAAGAATTAATGTTTTAATTGTTTTTGACATTTGAAATATTTTTTCCACCTTGATTTTACAACTTTTAATGCTTTCTAATTATTTTGTAGGTCAATACTTAATTTTTGAAGCATTAATCCAAGATCACAATTTGTTTTCCATATGTTAAACAATTTTAATCATTTTAATTGAATTTTTATTCAATTAAATACATTTTTGAAAATAAATTAGAGTTTTTGGATTAATTCAACCCTCATAAATCATTTTCAAACCATTTGGGCCTCTCCTTGAGCTATAAGACCCATTCAAAACATTTTGGGCCTCTTATAGAGTGTAAGACCTAATCCTTTTTTGACCAAACCATTTTTGGGCCTCAGTGTATTGTATAAGTCCCGATACCGTAAAAAACAAACGGCACGATTGTCGCCTTTTGAAAAATAACCTTTTGGGCCTCTCCTTGAGCTATAAGACCCATTCAAAACTTTTGGGCCTCTAATAGAGTGTAAGACCCAACCCCCTTTTAACCAAAACATTTTGGGCCTCACTTATTGTATAAGTCCCTCTGCGTTAAAAGAAAACCTCGGCGCGATCTCCATTTCAAACGGAAAAATCATCTGGGCCTACCCTCGAGTAGTAAGACCCATTTCTTTTCTTTAAAACTTTTTGGGCCTCTTGAGAGAGTGTAAGACCCATCCCTTTGTACAGAAAACATTTTTGGGCCACAGTCACTTGTATAAGTCCCTCTGTACAAAATTCAAACTGTGCGCTCACTGATAAAACCCTGGGCCTCTCCTTGAGCTGTAAGCCCCAAAACTTTCTTTTTCAAAGCACTTTCTCCTTTGATTTTGAATATACTGTTGTTTTCAATCTTTCTTTGTTGAACAACTAACCAAATAGCATGGAAGCTCTACAACCGAGTAAGTGGTTATTGCTTTCATTTACCGCTTTCATATACATATAACTGTATTGTGGGGCTGTTTCGCTGTAAGTCTTCTTTCATAAAGTCATATCAACTGTGTAATAATAGTATAGATATTTAGAGTTTCCCAGGCAACTACGTCTAGCATTAAGCCCGTTGATCACTCTTAAATAGTCAAAACTAGATCCCCATAGGATTACCAGACACAGTCTTCCCTCCCCTTGGGGTTAAACAATATGGAGACATGAAAGGCAGCATTCTCGGTGAACCCTTTCATAAACTGTCACTCGTAGAAGTTGTCAAAGAAACTCTATTCCCCAGAGATGATCTCTTCTCCGTGAATGGCATCTCTTGAGTTTCTTCCAAATTCTCGGACTTTCCTGGCTTGATCTATTCCTCGTGAATGGACTGTCTTGAATTTCTCGGGGTTTGGGGACCCACAGGCTTCTTAAAAGCACTTGTCAAGAAACTCTACTCCCCAGAGATGATCTCTTCTCGTGAATGGCATCTCTTGAGTTTCTTCCAAATTCTCGGACTTTCCTGGCTTGATCTATTCCTCGTGAATGGCCTGTCTTGAATTTCTCGGGGTTTGGGGACCCACAGGCTTCTTAAAAGCACTTGTCAAGAAACTCTATTCCCCAGAGATGATCTCTTCTCCGTGAATTGCATCTCTTGAGTTTCTTCCAAATTCTCGAACTTTCCTGACTTGATCTATTCCTTGTGAATAGCTTGCCTTGAATTTCTCGGGGTTTGGGGACCCACGAGCTTCTCAAAAGCATCGGCCTCCTCTTGGGCATCGTACAAGGACCCACAGGCTTCCTAAAAGCAACCGTGCCTCCTCTTGGGCTTAGTACAAGGACCCATCGGCTTCTTAGAAGTATTCACAACCCCCTCTTAGGCTTCGTATAATGATCTCTTCCTCCGGGAATGATAGCCTCCTCTTGGGCATCGTACAAGGACCCGTCGGCTTCTTAAAAGTTTCTAGCCTCCTCTTGGGCTTCGTACAAAATGTCCCGACGACCTCTTAGAGGTATAGGAACAGAACTTAGTCATCTGCATAGAACAGTCCTTTCATAGAGTCTACTACTGTTTCTCAAAGCACAGTACAAAAGATGACACTCTAGACTTGGACAGTCTAATCTCCTTAAGTCTTAAAGTCATTCTCAAGTGACCCCTTCGTTAAATAGGAAGAAAACCCGCAGACTCGGACAGTCTCGATACCCTTCGGATTTCCCACTTCCTTAAAAAACAGGAATAACCCGGATCCTCGAATCAAATCCTCGAGTACAGTGTTGCTCATATAAGAACTGATTTTCTCTTTAAAAATCAGTATACTGGACCTGTCACTTAACTGAACAGTCGCCATAGCCTCCTCTTAGGCTTTTTATAAAGATCCTTCTCCCGTAAAGTTAGCCTCTCTCTTGGGCTTTGTACAATGATTCTCCCCAACGGGATCAAACAACGTTTAGCCTCTTTCTCGGGTTTTGTACGAGACACATAAGAGACTCCCTCGTTGAGTCAATCACCCTTTTGCCTCCATCTCGGGCTTCGTACGAGATACAAAAAACTCTCTTGTTGAGTCAAATAGCCTCCATCTCGGGCTTTATACGAGATACCAAAAGATTCCCTCGTTGAGTCAAAACCTTTTAGCCTCTCTCTCGGGCTTTGTACGAGACACATAATAGCCTCATCTTAGGCTTTGTATAAGAAAACCACTGGTTGATCCAATTAACCTTTTAGCATCAAAGTTGTGCCTCGTTCACAGTACACAAACATCAACAACTCTTTCCCCTTCATCTAATCGCTGTAAGCGGCAAGCCTCTGGATCATCTACATCCATGCCACTGTCCCTCTTTTAGTATGAGAAATTCCTAAGGAAAGATGGAATTGCTCTAAACTGAGTTAAAGTCTTCTCCTTCAGGTTAAAATCCCTTATAAAGGAAATTATGGCATTGATGGATTCACAAATCCCGGTTAAAGTAATCCTCCCTTTATAACCAGTCACCCAACAGTTGTGACAAACATACCTCTTTAGAGATGACAAATTCTCTCTAAAGTCAACACCTTCAGCTTCACATCTTGGGCTTCGAACAAGATACAAATAAACCTTTCAGCTTCACATCTTGGGCTTTGAACAAGATACAAACCACCTTTCGCTTCACGTCTTGGGCTTTGAACAAGGCACCAAATACCATTTCCTCCCATAGAATAGGAGGAACTACAAACGCTCTGATTTCCCTGTTTCGGTAAACGGAAATACGTAGGCATAAGATTGAAAGAAAAATCTTAGCGAGCACACTAAACAAAAACCCAAAATCCCATACTTTCATATATATCCGTTCTAACATCTCAACCAATAGCCTAAAGCACCCCTCGTCAACAAAATAAACTTAGGAGAAACCCCGAATCTTTGTAGCATCTGTAAACCAACAGTTTTGACTGTTTAATCTCAGTATGCAAGCAGGGTTAATTGGAGACATCTATTTCCCTTCCTTCATCAACTTTAATAGGATAAAAAATGAATCGAACTGTAGTACTAGAGCGATCGTGCTTCGCAACCACATCCAAAAATACTCGCTACACACACTACCATCCAATCTAGTCCTATGTGTGTACTCAACCCTGTGTAATGGGCTTATCTCTCAGAATACCCATCCCGCCAAACAGAAAACCAGCACAGCACAGTCCAACATAATAATGATATGTAATGTAAAGAATGCGATAAATACAGTAATACAGTAAATCAATAATACAGTAAACAATAATACAGTAAAAACAGTAAATACAGAATCAAAGTAAACACCCAATGAAAGAAAAACAGACAAGCGCTAGGATCGACTCGCCTAAGGAACCAGAGATTTTGGGTTCGTTCCCCAGCAGAGTCGCCAGTTGTCCCTCCCGGGATTTTCATCCAGGTACAAACGCGAAAGTGGCGCGGATGAAAGAAAGAAGAGTCGCCAGCCAGACATTTTCATCCCAAAGAAAGGGAAGGGTAATGCTGTACAAACCCAGGAGGAAGGAAAGAACGAGGTCTCGCGAACCAAAGAAAACGGGTAAGGGAGTCGATTATGTGAAGGGAAGGATATCGCACCCCTTCACGTTCGTCGTACTCGACGGGATCCACGCTTGAAGTAATGCTCAAAGGGTGATAGAAAAGATACTGGAAAAGGAATGGAAAGAGAACGAGAAACAAATGTAGGGAAAATAAAAGAAGTGCTCGAATGGGCCCTACCCCACTGCCTACGTATCTCATCGGGAACATGAGAATCAGAGCGACGTAGTTCCCCTCAACAAGGGATACTTTGTTGGTGTTTTTTAGTGGAAACGTCAGAGTGTGCGTCCCAGCAGTTAGGTGTTGCAGCTCGCTGTATGGAGACTTAGGCATTACCTATTTGCGGTAGAACGGACATGACGAGTCCTTAAGGAATATAATGAAGGAGATGAGAAGAGAATTTATTTGTTTTTGTATTTTAGAAAGAAGTGTTTTGGTTATTTTTGGGTTTACAACGCATATTGTATTTAAGTCTTTCACGTAAGATCGAATGCCTCGCATATCGACCCAAGATGGGACGTATGCTAAACATTCTAAGAAAGTGAGAGAAGACCCCTCACTATCTTATTCTCACATGAAAGGCTCAAATACAATATATGTTATGCCTTTATTAAGTGTTTTTGCTTTTTTGTTTGAGAGAGAGAGAAGGGACTCAAAGGTTAAGAAAGGTAAAATCTAATGAGGGAGACTAAGACTCAAACCCTAAAGTTATTATACATGGATGTTACTAATGGTTAAATGTGGTTTAGAAACCTAACTCTAAAAGAAAATAGAAAGAGAGTGAGTTCTAACTTACTTCCAAGGTGAAAGTTAAGTTAAGAACTCAAAGGGGATGGAAGAGATTGAACAAAGAAAGCATTAGATGCTTTGCATAAACACAAAAGACAAAACATTAAAAAGAAGTGGGATGAAGGTTGTATGTGGAAGCCTATCCACACACTTGTCTTACCATAAGCCCCTGAAAATGTTAGCAAAACCATTTACAAGTAAAGAAATAAGGAAAGACTAACAAATAAAGACCACACCAGTTAAGAACTAAAGAATAAAGGTCCTAAAGGTTGAAAAGCACTCAAGGTCAGAACCTAAACCATAAGAATGTTCTCTAAAATTAAGAGATCAAACACAAACAAACTTTGCACAAACAAAGTTTTAAACATCAAAGGAGAACACTATGAAAGAAGTTGATGAAAGATGAATAAAAGGGCAAGATGAACATGTATTTATGCTTAAAGAAATGTCAAGGTCAGAAGCACACATCTCACAATGCATATGAACAATCATACAAGTATGGATGAGATGATTCAAGTCAAAGAAAGGATGACAAACAAATCACACAATGTTCAAGTTCACATGGAATGGCATACTTATAATGCACATTAAGAATGAAAAATGAAACATGAATATGTATAAGAGTGGGTCCAAGTCAGAAGGGTATGATATGCTTGATCATATTAGGATGCATGAAAGATGTCACAAAGATGCACACATAACATATTAAGACACATAGAAGAAGGTGCACACAATAAGGTCAAAGTAGCTCACATAATCAACAAACATTTATGAACCAAAATAGAAAGACAAGTGACCTATAATCCAACATGAGTGACCTGTAATAGTTATAAAATAACATATAAAATGATCACACAAATCACAATGCAATGGCACAAGTGCCTCCTAATCAATTAAGAGTGAAAAGCTCAAGAAGAACACACAATTATGACCTATAACCATCAATCAAAGTAAAAATAGATGAAGACTTGGAAAAATTATGAAATTAAGTCACAAAGTACTTAGGTCAGAAGCAAGTCACATGTCAAAAAATCACACCAAAAATCAAAAAGAAAATGGTTCAAATGAGTTCACAAATCCACATTGAAGTATGGAAAAGAAATGCACAAAGATGCTCACCACAATTCAGGATAAAATGACTTTAAAAATATAATAAAAATGTTTTTATATGCTTTCAGATATTATTTAATAAATTCAAAAAGATTGGATGCAGAATGATTTTAGAGTTATGCAAAACAATTATTTCAAGTCAAGGCATCAAGGAAGGATCACTTTGAAAAAGGAAATAAAAGGAAATTCACAAAATATGATCAAATATCCACAAAATCAGAAATAAAAAATATGGAAAATTATTTTAATGTCCAAACATGGTTCATGAATTTTTGTAGAATTTTTAAATGCATTTTAGTATTTTTAAAAGAATAAAATCAAAACAAATTTAAAAGGAAAGTAAAAATGGAATGGAAATGTGCAGGGGGTGTAGCGAAAGTAATTTGTTAGTTTAAAATGGAATTGGGCTTAAAGATAGGTGTGCAGATAGAAAATAAGCTCAGTCCATTAAGGCGTGTGTGTGTGTGTGGTGAAGGTGCACCTCAGTCACATGTGGATGCAATCATAGCCACAGGATCAGATCATGATGAAAGGTACTACAATCCAACGAATTTCAAAACAATGACACCACAATCATCACGCACGCACACACATGTGATCATGCAGAGTAAAAAAATAAAGCACGTGAGTGGCAACCTCCTCATTTATGCGTTGGCGTGTTGTGGACCATTGGATCAACAAAAATCAACGGCTACATTTTAAAATTAAGAAACCCTAGCTGCAAATCCTCACCGGCCGGAGAAAGACCTCCGGTCATCTTCTCCGGCCACTGCAAATCTCCAAATGTTCCAGAAACTCACAAATCTTATACCAATCGAAAGCTGAAGTTACATAGAATGCAAATCCACACTTAGAATCAACACATCATGCATATATTTATAGAATCGAACGCAAACATTTTTGCCCTAGGTTTGGATCTACACCTCTAAGAGGTCTATCAACTAGCCAGATTGTTCATAGCTTCTAGTAAGCTTCAAAATCAACAAAAACAAGCTAAAACTAAATAAATTCGAAGCAATAAAAGTTGGAGAAATTAGAACCTGAAACTGATGAAACCTTGAATCTACAAGAATAACAGAGAGGAGCACTTGATCTTGAGCTTCCTAAGAGCAAAATAAATGCTCTGAATCCTTGGAATCTTGAAAACAGGTGGAGATTCGAAAATGCAATGAAGCTACACTTGGAGAATTGATGTTGATTCTGCTTGTTCTTGCTTCAGTAATGCACTATTGATGATGATGATGATGAAACAAAGAGGAAATCGTGCAATGAAAGAGAGTGCAGAGAGAATTTTTCAGAGAGAAAGAGTGAGAATGATTTGTGAAATGTAGCAAAAATGAATCCTCCCTCAAGATCTATGAGAGTTTTGCTTATATATGTTGAGTTAGGGTGTTAACTAGTGTGGTTGACAGTTGGAGATTGAGTTAACTGAGTTGGTTAAGTGAGTTTGAGTTAACTAACTGAGTCAAGTTAGTTAAGCTCGAGTTAGAGAGCTTGGTTATGGTGTGGAGAACTCATGGTAAGGATGTGAAATGAAATGATGTTGACGTTATGTTGTTGCTGTAGAAACTTGCAAGACAAGCTTGGTATTTCCTCTTTGGTGTATGGTAGTATGGCATGGCATGTATGTGTGTAAGGCCATGTTGGTTCAAATGAAGTAAAGAGTGGGGAGGTGTGTAAAGTGGCATGCATGTGACTGTGTGAATCAACAACATCAATGTCATAACCTTCCAACTTTGGGCAGCTTGATATCAATGAAAACATGGAGATTTGGTGATGAAATTCTTCATGTACAAGGCATGGAATGATGAGGTTCTTGATGTCATTAGAAAGAGGAGATATGGTAGAACACTTTTGTTGTTGGAATCCAATGGAATAGAGACTTGTAAGATGATAAAAAATAGCTTAGAACATCAAGGCACAAAACTGACTTTATGGGCGTGTGACCCGGTGCGTGCATGGCAACATGACTTGTAGAAAATTCAGAGTGAAACCATCAACTTTGGGCCCTCATAACTCCTTCATAACTTGTTCAGATGGAGAAATGTCCAACATCAAAGTTGAAGAGGACATGGAGCTGAACAACTTTGATGTTCCACATTTTTTCATTTGAAGCTTTCTTCCATGAAAAAAATGGCCTGACATTTGACATACGAAGTGTTTGATGAAATTATGGCCTGGGGGCCTGAACTTGCCTTGCCATGACTTGAAATTTGCCTTGATTTTACCAAACTTTGATTGATCATAACTCCCTCAATTTTGATCCAATGGAAGAGTTCTTTATATGTATTTGAAGCTTAGAATGTGATATTTAATTGGATCAACTTGGGACTGAAGTTTGGAGCTTTTATCTTGAAGAAAGGAAGCCTTAAAGTGTAGTGCAAAATGGTCCAAACTTGCCATTTTTGGAAACCCTAAGTTTCTAAAAATGGAAACTTTGTACAATTCTTAATTTTTCATGATTCCTCCATCATTTCTTGATCAAATCTTGTCCAATGAACATATGTAACCTGAATTTCATGAATTTGACCTTAAAAAGTCAGGAGTTGACTTTTTTCACTGCACAGTTGACTTTTCCCCCAATTTCTTGATTCTCAAGCAACTGGCCAATTGAACCTCTTCTGAAATGAACCAATGGGCAATCTTCCATCCTTAGATACTTGATATCATGTAGAAAACATTGAGGTCAAGTTTGAACCAAAATTTCCTCAGGAGAGGGCTTGAATCCAAAACCCTAATTTTGACTGCTTTGATAGGAGGTGATGAACTGTCCAATCTTCTTGATGAATTCCCATCTTCCATTGACTTGTGGGATCAAATGGGATGATATATGATATAAAAGACCTTTGAGGCTTGTTGGGAGACCCTTGGCTCTTGTTCTCTTGCTTTGGATGATCAATACCCTGAAAACCACTGATCACATGCCCTATGCTGAATGCAATGCAATGCTTTATTTTTCTATGCTTGAATGGAATGCAATGCAATGAAAGCATATGCTAAATGATATGAAAAATGAGAGGGAAAATTTTGGGGTATTACAGGACCCTCCCGGTTGCATCCTTTCATCATCAACAGAAGCAAGAAAGGGTTTTGATCCTCTACCGATATGTCATACCGAATTACTTCAACAACTTCTTCAGTTAAGATTGATTGAGCTTCGGAAGTTGACTCCTCCTCCTGCAAAGATTCCAAAAGGATGGGATGCCAAGGCTTATTGTGATTTTCACTCAGGGGCACCAGGCCATGATATAGAGGGGTGTAGAGCATTCCAGTACCAAGTATAAGACTTAATTGACTCCAAAGCAATCGAGTTTGGACCAGCTGGCTTGAAGGTATCAGGTGATCTTACACCAGTAGCTGTAGAGGAAGTGAGTATTCCTTTCCCCTCTTTAGGATCTACCCCAGGTCATGGGTATACTCCTCAGCTTCAGGTTTCAAAGTCATCACGTCAGCAACCTTTGTTTGTTCCTCGGCCAAATGTGGAAAGAAAATTACAGGGGCAGATTAGGCACCTTAATCAACACTGGCAGCAAAACCATCAGCAACAGAGGCAACGAGGACTTAGGAGGTCTGAGAGAGTGTCTGCTCCAGTTCCTATTTCTCAAAGTCGGCTTCTTGCTTGCCTTCTCCAAGGCTCTTTGATTCAGCTGGGCAAGGTAGTGCCAGTGCCGTTTCCTTTTCCTCCAGATTATGACATGAATGCCAGGTGCGAGTTTCACTCGGGAACGTTTGGACATACAATTGACAATTGCAGAGTGTTCAAACTTAAGGTGCAAGACTTGATTGACTCAAAGATTATCACACTAGACGGGTGGCCCATAAATTGAACTTTCTTCATCAGATTGAGCACCCAGTTTGCAAAGACATCTTCAGAATCAATAAGTCCAGACGGAGTCAAGCCTTCTCAACAAGGACAATCATTTAGCTTCTTTACTGCATTCTCGTGTGTAGCTTTTTATGTTTGTCAAAACATTTGTATGCATGCATGAAATCTGTTTTTCTTTTTATGTTAATTCTAATAAAGCGCGCATATTTTTCCTGAAGTAATCCATTTGTATTCACTCATAAGTTTTCATATATGTATTGCAATACCAACTGTCGTGCTTAAACTCTTGAAGGAGGAGGATGAGTTGAAAACGCAAAAGTCTCTAATTGTGTACTTTTGGATAAAACCCTGTTGACGATGTGTAAAGGCATTATTTCAAATTTCAAACACTGAAGATATAAGGAGATATACCCTCGCCCAAATAGGAGCCCTAAAGTATGAGTTTATTTTAGTAAAAAAAGACCCTAACATTTAACCCCGGGGCAGGGTAGACGTCAGTTAGTTTGACCAAGCGTTCAAACCTCAAAAGGAGTGTGCATCTGAGGATCCATTACTTTTCACTCTACCGCATCAAGAGGTCCAAAGAGCGAAAACCACAATGGTTATCCCTCATCAACTGAGAAGTGAAATAGTCACAATCCTTCCAAAGAAATCAAGATAGCCGGTGTCACACGACGTGTTCAAGAAAAAAAAAGAGAATAAAAAAAAAAGGAAATGAAAAAGCCCGCTAAGTTGAAACTTGAAAACAAGCAACTTAGGCAAAAGTTAGGGCATCCCGTTGGACTCCGAAATCAAAGATTCAAAAGAATCTGTCCAAGCAAAAGTTAGGGATAAGCAAAAGAATGTGAAAGCAAAATGTGAACAGGATTACCCAAGAAAGATCCTTAACCGAAAGAACAAAGTCGTGTGACACAGACACAAAGACGAAAAGGGATGACTGTTACTCCAATAAACTGATTGGTGCTTAAACTGTTAAAAGTCAATGGTTCCTCAACCATCACAAAGGTTTCTTTTGAGAGGTGAACGCTAGTGCCGAACTAACTGAACGTAGGACTGGAGGACATCACGAAGAGTGGGTGGGCACTAATAAATTTTGAGCTTTATATCCCTTGTTTCAATAACTGTGAACCAGGCCCCGTTACAAAACCGAAAGTCCTCAATTGAAACAGGGTTATTTCGAAAGCATACTACCAAGAGATAGCGTTCCTGACTCCTGTGAGTTGTGCTAAAAGATCTTTGTTGGTATTGCATGTGCATTGCATTCTTTCATTCAAAAATTAATGTCGTATCCTGACCCGTGATCTGCTCACAAAGGGTTTGCGGCATCTTTTCAGTAAAACTTCAAGATTAACATGTGTGTTGCATTAGGATTTTCATTCTCAGAATAAAACATTTTCTGCTTACATACATTTGTTTGACATCAAAAGAAGTTTACATATGGAAATTCAGTCCAGAAGCTTAATCTTGCCGAGTTGAGAATCCTGAAACTCCCGAAGGACAGCCACATCCAGTGGTACTTCCTCAGGAAACTTTGTTGAACAGGAGCTTTCCCAACAAGTTGTGTTAAGACGTAGCCGATCTGGGGCAATCGCATCGAATCATCTCTTTAAGGTGTAGCCAACCTGAGCCAATCACGTCGAGAAATCTCTTCAGAGTTCAGCCAAACTGGGGCAATTACTTCGAGATTCAAATCTCTCCAAAGGCAGGTATTCGGGGTCTTCCTTCGAAGATCAGTAGTCAGGGGCAAAACCACTTTAAGGTTCATACTGGAGCAGGTCATCCCAAGAGCATGAGAAGTTAGTCCATCCAGACGACTGATCAGCCTATCCAGGGTTCAGAGTATTGGGGCAGAATATCTCACGGTGATATGAGATTGTTCATGAATCTTCTTGAGGCGAATTCCTCTGTAGACCATACAGTCTGAGGCAGTTACTTCGAGATCCGACGAATCTCTCCAAGAGTTTGAAGAAATTGAGGTGTTTCGGATGTCAAGTCTTCTGTAAAATCCTCTTGAGACAATTTCTTCTGGTGGACCGTGTGGTCTGGGGCAAGTGGAAAATTGTAAAAAAAACTGTTGTTCACGCATATGCAGTCAATCAGCCAAAAGGCTTGAAACAAAAGGGGCATTCCATCCCAAGGCATTTGGGGTCCCCTGTCTTCAGCAGGCTTCATTAATCATGTTCCCAGCAAGAGATGCATCAAAACCTTTCTCCCCAACAAGTGGTGGTTCAGAGTTAGATTTTCTCAGTTGCAGAAGTCATACCCAGCACGGGGCATATGTGCATATCCTTTTGCTTGCAGGTAACAGCCTCGTACTAGGCTCAAAAGCAAGATTGAATCCTTTTCAAGAGCATGGGCCATTTCTTCCAAACAAGTAATCACTCACCCCTAAGTCAGAATACGGGGGCAATCATGTTCAGGAAAGGGTTCCCGTATCACCCTTTTGTCACAACTTTTACTGATTAAGTTCACCGGTTGATTAGCGGTTACTCGCAATGGCTTGAGATTGACAGGCAACTCTGACAATGTCGTTGTATCCTACTAAGTCGATTCTCCCATTCAGAACTTCCAACAGCTACAAGCTTTTCCGTGTCGATAACAGTTGCAAATTCCTCATTAGAGTTGCTTCGCATACCTTGTTCAAAGCTCAGTGAGTGTCCAAGAGTTTGAAGACGTCAGTTCTTCTGTAAAATCCTCTTAGGACGATTTCTTCAGATCAACCGCGTAATCTGGAGCAAAAGCGAGTTTGTGACCCTCCCACACATGGGGCATCGTGACATCCCTCCGATAGGATGTGTTCCAGATCTATTATCCCCAGTAGAGTAATCTCCCAGTTAATACGACTAGCTCAAGTCTCAGTATTTGTCTAAGAGTTTGAAGATGCTTGGTCTTCTGTAAAATCCTCTTAAGAGGCATTCCCCAGCACGAGACGCTTTGAAGCGGTTCTCCCCAACAGAGTTTGTTATCCCCAGCGGAGTCGTCAAGCGGAAGTTCTCCTAGCATGGGGCATTGTGGCACTTATTCTAAGCTCGATAGCTTTGTTCCTCAACAGATTACCGTGGATTTTCTTTGTATTTTCCCAGCAGATCTCTAGGGATTCTTTCCCAGCATATCACAACAGAACGTCTTCTAACCAGGATTAGCATATCCTCGACGGAGTAGCTCCGATCCCCAGTAAGATCGTATCCCCGGCAGTTTGTTCTCAGCAAGAAGAGACTGTAAATTCATTGCTTAGCAACCAGGGCTAAATACGGTTGTATCCCCCACAGAGTTCAGCATTGAATCTTGTCAGTAATACTCCCCAGCTGAGTTGTTCTTTCTCCCCGCAGAGGTTTAGTAGATTAATAGAATCTCTTCCTCAGCAGAGTGTTAGTACATTCTTTCCCCAGCCAAGTCGGAAAGTTGTCATTCCTCCAGTGGAGTTGCTATGATCAGAATTCATCCCCAGGAAGATGAAATAATTCCTGGCAGAGTCATCACTCCCCTATATCTCAAAGTCCAATTTATTTTTTGGCAAGCATGGCAATTCGAAGCAGACGGATTGTTCGCATTTTCTCCAGCAGAGATATTATCCTTTCAGGAACTTCCGAGATCAAATCAGTGATCATTGTTCCCAAGCAGAGTTTTTAATGACTCTTTTTCCTCAGCAGAACGTCATTCAGAAGGTTCTCATCCCCGACGAAGTTCCACGAGCAGAATAATCTCTCTCTAGGGCAGAGTCATTCCAGTGGAAAATTCTTCAACAGGATCATCACACCTCAGCGCATCTGCAAGCCAATTTATTTTTGGCAATTTGTGGAAAGCGTTATCCTCGGCAGAAGGGTTAATCCCCACAGAGCAATTGAAGGATCGAACAATGATCTTTTCCCCGCGGAGTTGGATTCCTCGTCCGGAGTCTCTTTTGCATTTGCATATATCATGACATTTGCATTCTCCAAAGCGTAGCATTCCATTGATATGGAGCATTACGGCAAAACTCAAACATACGCATACGAAACATAAGCCAGGTCCAACCGTTTACCTGCAAGCCAGAGTAATTCACAGACAAAACATTGTCGTGCAACCCCAGCAAAGCTTATTACAACACTTGATCATACAATGTTAATTCAATACCCGTCCATATTGACCTTGGACATCCATCTGTTTCCTTTCAACGCTCTTCCGTGCTTGAACTCCTTATTCTCAATATCCGTCTGTATTGACCTCTTAGACACTCGTCCGTGTCCTTTTTAGCGTTTTAATCCCCAGTGAGATCACTTTACAAACTTTCAGTTTTCAATACCCGTCTGTATTGCCTTTTAGACACCCGTCTGTGTTCTTTCAGCACCCGTCCGTGTTTGAGTCCTTTATTTTCAATACCCTTTCGTATTGACCCTTTTCAACACCCGTTCGTGTTTGAACTTTTAAGCCAATACTCGTCTGTATTGACGTTTGAGATACTCGTCCGTATTTTATTAATCATCGTCCGATACTCGTTCGTATTGTCGACTTGGTCACTCATCGTGTTCCTTTGATGATTGTCCGATGCTCGTTCGTATCATTGACCCGAACACTTGTGTGTCTTCCTTTCTTAATCATCGTCCGATACTCGTTCGTATCGTCGACTTGGTCACTCATCGTGTTCCTTTGATGATTGTCCGATGTTCGTTCGTATCGTTGACCCGAACACTTGTGTGTGTTCCCTTCTTAATCATCATCTGATACTCGTTCGTATTGTCGATTTGGTCACTCGTCGTGTTCCTTTGATGATTGTCCAATGCTCGTTCGTATCGTTGACCCGAACACTTGTGTGTGTCCCCTTCTTAATCATCGTCCGATACTCGTTCGTATCGTCGACTTGGTCACTCTTCGTGTTCCTTTGATGATTGTCTGATGCTCGTTCGTATCGTTGATCCGAACACTTGTGTATGTTCCCTTCTTAATCGTCGTCCGATACTCGTTCGTATTGTCGACTTGGTCACTCGTCGTGTTCCTTTGATGATTTTCTGATGCTCGTCTGTATCGTTGACCCGAATACTCATCGTGTTCCTTTTCTTAATCATCGTCCGATACTCGTTCGTATTGTCGACTTGGTCACTCGTCGTGTTCCTTTGATGATTGTCCGATGCTCGTCTGTATCGTTGACCCGAACACTCGTCGTGTTCCTTTAATTAATCATCGTCCGATACTCGTTCGTATCGTCGACTTGGTCACTCGTCGTGTTCCTTTGATGATTGTCTGATGCTCGTCCATATCATTGACCCGAACACTCGTCGTGTTCCTTTTCTTAATCATCGTCTGATACTCGTTCGTATCGTCGACATGGTCACTCGTCATGTTCCTTTGATGATTGTCCGATGCTCGTCCGTATCGCTGACCCAAACACTCGTCGTGTTCCTTATCTTAATCATCATCCGATACTCGTTCGTATCGTCGACCTGGTCACTCGTCGTGTTCCTCTGATGATTGTCCGATGCTCGTTTGCATCGTTGACCTAACACCTGTCCGTGTTTTCTTTCCATACTCGTCCGTATGATCATTGATAATCGTCCGCATCCCTATTTCGATACACGTCATATCAATCTATGCAGTTATTTGCTTATACTTCCAAAAGGGTTTATATCCCTTTTCTTCTTCATTCAGCGTGCAAATTTTCTAGTTGTTTTGGTATTCAATCACAATTCACCTTGATTGTATGAATAGTCGTTGCTTTCATCCTTCTCAGGTTAATAGATGATTGAATAGGGGCAGCTGTAACACCCTAAAATTTTCCCTTTTGTTGTTACCTAGCTTATGTTTCATTGCATTGCATTTATATCTCATTTCATCTCATATCTCATACATGTTGCATAGGGCATGTGATTAGTTGATTTCAAAGTATTGATCATTCAAAGCAAGAAAACAAAGGCCAAAGGTCTTCAAGCAAGCCTCAAGAGTCTCTTATGTCTCATATGATCTCAATTGATCCCACAAGTCATTGGAAGAAGAGAATTCACCAAGAAGTTGGACAGTTCATCATCTCCTAGCAAAAACAGTCCAAATTAGGGTTTGTTATTCAAGTAGTCTCCAGATGAAATTTTGGTTCAAACTTGATCTCAATGTTTTCTACATGATATTAAGTATCTAAGGATGGAAGATTGCCCATGGTTTCATTTCAGAGGAGGTTCAATTGGTCAGTTACTTGAGAATCAAGAAATTGATGAAAAAGTCAAATGTGCAGAGGAAAAAGTCAACTCCTGACTTTTTAGGTCAAATTCATGAAATTCAAATCAGATATGTTCATTGGCCAAGATTTGATCAAGAAATGATGGAGGATTAATGGAAAATCAAGAAATCACAAAACTGCCCAAAATAAAAACTTAAGGTTTCTAAAAATGGCAAGTTTGGACCATTTTTCACCCATCTTCAAGGCATTCTTTCTTCAAGATAAAAGCTTCAAACTTCAGGCCTAAGTTGAGCCAATTAAAGATCACATTCTAAGCTTCAAATCCATACCAAGAATTCTCCCATTGGATCAAAATTGAGTGAGTTATGATAAATCAAAGTTGAGGAAAAGTAGGGCAAATTGGCAAGTCAGGCTGGTCATGGGCGAGTCAGATGCCCTGCATTTTATCAAATATGTGGTGTGCCAAATGTCAATCCATTTTTATGATTGAAGAAAGCTTCAAATGAAAAAATGTTGAACATCAAAGTTGTTCATCTCCATATCCTCTTCAACTTTGATGTTGAACATTTTCTCATTTGAACAAGTTATGAAGGAGTTATAGTGGTCCAAACATGGAAGCTTCACACTGAATTTTTCATATGTCCATGACCAGGTCTGCCAACAATTTTCCTCACCCATGATGCAGTTTGGATTCCTTGTATTTTAAGTCATTTTTCCACCACTTTGCAAGCTTCCATTTAACCTAAAACCAACACCAAACATGTTCTCTTATGTCTCCTCATTCTAATGACACCAAAAACTCCTCATTCCATCCACTATACATAAAGAAATCCCTCTTCAAACTTTTACATTTTCACTGATTGGTTTTGATTCCAAAATAGAATGTGTTGCTTTGGTTCCTTGTTTGATTCACATAGGTACACGCATGACTTTACACCAGTCCTTTCTTTTCTTGGACCAACACAACCATATGCAACATATGCCATGCCATGCTATCATGTACCATAATGGGAAATCAAGCATATGGTACAAGTAACCATGCTACAACAACAACATACATCATCACCATCATTCCTTACCATGCTCACATACATAAACAACAATAACACTACACGAATTGGCTCTCCCTCTCATTTTCTGAACCTGCTATCCTCACCCTCTCCTTGCTTCACATTACCACAATTAACCCAACCACAGTTCTAACTGTAAACTGAGACAGTTAGAATTTAACTCACCATATAAATAGAAACCTCTAACTGTTTTGTAACAACACTTCATTTCTCACTCTCACATTCCAAAACACTCTCTGAAATTCTCTCTGAACTCTCTCTCTCTCATTGCACGAGTTCATCACTTTTCTTCCTCAATCTTCATCATCAAGCTACATTGAATCACTGAAGCATTGAAGAGTTCAAGCATCTTCATTTTCAGATCTATCTCTTCTTCCGGATTAAGTTTCTATTAGCATTTATTTTGCTCAAGATCAAGCACAAGAAGCTCAGGATTCTCCTCTCTGGCCTTCTTTTGATCTCAAGGTTCTTCAATTTTCAGGTTTCAGTTCACTTTTCCCTTGCTTGATTCACTAATTTTCAAGTTTGTTTCTATGGATTTTAGCTCAATAGGAGCTCTGGTACTTCCGGCTAGTTGATAGGCATGTTAGATGCATAGTTGCAAAACCTAGGGCAAGATTCATCCCTTCGATTCTCTCTGATTGTGTGTTGTTTGTGAAAAATAATTGTGGATCCATGTTCCTCACGAGCTCAACTTTCGTTTGATATACATTTTGTCAAATTTTGGAGCATGCGAGTGTTGTAGGTCGCCGGAGGTGGCCGGAGAAGATGACCGGAGGTCCTTCTCCGGTCGGTGAGGGTTTGTTAGGGTTTTGATCTCATATTAAAATGCGTCCGTTGGATCTGTGTGATCGTGTGTGTGAGAACTGCCAGCACATTAATGAACATGTGCCTGGCGCGTTACTTTGAATTTCTAGATTCGTTGACTATTGACCATTTCCTGCGTGTGCGTTTATGTTTGCTTGTGTGTACATGCATTGTGATCCGTCCATTATGCATACATTGTTTGATTGATCTTGTTGACTTCATTATGTGGTTGTGAGAGGGTCAAATGTTGACTGAGTGTGCACCACTACTACTGTACTCTGTGCGCGTTTGTGGGCCTGGACATTTTTGCTTTTCACACACCCCACGTATTGGGCCCAAGCATATTTGAACTGGCATTTTACTCCCACTGCACCCCTCTTCTATTTTCTTTTGTTATTTCATTTTTTTACATATCTTCCTTTTTCTATTTTTAAAAATACTAATTCAACTCTAAAAATTCCAAATAAATTCACATGTTATCTTGATACATAAAAATAATTTCCATTATTTTTAATTCTGATTTTATTGATTTTAGTTCATATTTTCATAATTTCCTTTTATTTTCTTTTAAAGGATCTTCTTCATTGATACTTGAACTTCTCCATTTCATTTCTCCCATCTCACATAATCTTTTGCACTCATTCTTTTTGCACTTGTTAAATAACGCATTAAAGTATCTAAAAACATTTTCATTTTATTTTTAAAGTCATTTTATCTTGGGTTTTGATGTTCATATTTGAGCTTTCTTTTGATGTGTTTCAATGAGACTTTGTGAGACCTTTTGATCATGTTTCCTTTTGAGTTTTGACATGAATTTTGATGCATGTTTAGCCTTTGACTTAGGTTGGTTGAGACCTATTTTCATATTTTTTTTCTCATGTGATTTGGTAATTGTTTGATACCTTGCATTTGAAGCAACATTTGTGCATATTCTTCTACTTCCATCTAACATGATTTTGATGAGGCACTTGTGCCACCTTATTATGTTTGCTTTGTGTGAGATTATAGGGTTTGTTTAGAGGATTATAGTTCCTTCTTGATTCATTTATAGGTCCTTTTGATTTGTGTTTACCTTTGTTGTGTGTTTATGCATTTTAACTTGCATTTTTGACCTAATTCCACATCTCATTTCTTCTTGTGCTCTACATGATTTGTGTTTGCATTGTGTATGCCATTTCATTCATATCATTTGCATATTATCAATCATATGCTACTGGTCTATATGCATTCATACTCATTTCATATTTCATGCATCTTTAACATGTAAATTTGTGCATCTAATTGAAACTTGTTTCTCTCCTTTTCATTTCTTCTTCATCTATTTTCTTCTACTTGAATCATTTCATCCATGACTTGTATGATTGTTCATATGCATTATAAGACATTCATAAATGATGTATACTTCTGACCTTGACATTTCATTAAGCATAAATACATGTTCATTTTGCATTTTTATTCATCTTTCATCAACTACTTTCATGGTGCATTTCTTTGATGTTTAAGACATTGTTTGTGCAAAGTTTGCTTGTGTTTGGTACCTTAACCTTAGAGGACTTTCTTAGAGTATAAGTTCTGACCTAGAAGCTTTATCAACCTTTAGGACCTTTCTCCTTTAGTTCTTAACTTGTTTGATCTTTACTTGTTATTCTTTCCTTACTTCATTACTTATAAGTAGTTTTGCTAACATTTTCAGGGGCTTATGGTAAGTCAAGTGTGTGGGTGTGTACCCACATACAACCTCTTCTCTTATCTCTTTTAAGCTTTCAATGTGTGATTGTGATAAGCATCTTATGCTTCTTTGATATTTCATCTCTTTCATCCCTTTGAGTTCTTAACTTAACTTCAATCTTTGAAGTAAGTTAGAATTCATTCTTCTTCTCCTTTCTTTTAGACTTAGGTTTCTAAAACACACTAAACCATTAGGATCTCCAAGCATGACAACTCTTAGGATTATTAGTCTCCCTTTAGACTTTTGCCTTTCTCAATCTTTGAGTCTCTCTTTTTCTCATCTTAAAACAAAAGCAAAAAAACACTTAATAAAGGATTAACGCGTATTGCACGTGAGCCTAGAGCACGGGAAATGGAAGGAGGGGAGTTTCTCTCCGCCTTTCTAGAATGTTTAGCATACGTCCTGTTAGGACGACCATGCGATGCATTCGATCTTGTGCAATAGACTTGAATGCAATACACGTTACTAACACAAAAATGATCAAAGCACTTCTTACTAAAATACAAAAACAAACAAACAATTCTCTTCTCATCTCTTCACTCCTTTCTAAAAGGACTCGTCATGTCCGTTCTACCGCAAACAGGTAACGCCTAAGTCTCCCTACAGCGAGCTGCAACACCTAACTGCTGGAATGCGCACTCTGACATTTCCATTAAAAAACACAAACAAACCAACCCTTGTTGAGCCGAACTACGTTTGCTCTGATTCTTATTTCTCGTCTGATTGAAGATACGTAGGCATAAGACGACGATGTCTTGACGAGCAACTTTCCCCGTAGTCCGTCGAACTACGTTGACTCTGACTTTCCCATTGCACTGAGGGAATACGTAGGCCTAGGACTCCGAGGATGTCCTATCGAGTCACTTATTTTTCTTTTCTTCTTCGTTTCTCCGTTCTTTTCCGTTCCAGTTCCTTTTCCTTTCCACTAGCAGTGGAGCTCCAGACGACGGCACTCTTTGATCGAGACAACAAGCGTGGATCTCATCGAGTACGATGGACGCGTGGGGTGCTAACACCTTCCCCTCGCGTAACTGACTCCCTTACCCATTTCTCTTGGTCACGAGACCTCGTTCTTTCCTTCCCTTAGGTTTACGCAGTGTTTCCTTTCCCTCTCTTGGGATAAATACATATTGCTGGCGACTCTGTTTCCGTGCCACTTTCGCGTTTGTACTTGGATGAAAATCCCGGGAGCGACAACGACAGCAGGTCGGACAAATTACAACAACAAAAAGAAAATCCCTCACTCATCCATCTGGTCGGCAGGCTCGGGCTAAAGCTCCTGGTTTTCCGCGGGCTGATCCTCGGCATTCTCTTCAAGAAAGGAGTCGGGCATAGCAATCCGTCCACCTTTAACATGCGCCATATAATGATTACCCTCAGTAGAAAAGTCAAGTCCAGGGTTCACCACCCGCAGTTGAGACACGACATTCTTGAAGGATTCGTCCGCAATGATGATATTATCATCCTCGACCGCCAACATACGGGCAACTAGCTCGGACCTTGTCTTCAGTTCCTTCACATCCTCGGGTTCATCTTCGCCCGGGGCATTGACCGCCCTCAGCTGTTGGACCAGCTCCTCAGCCGCCTTCTTCTCCGCCGCCAGCGTAGAATTCTCCTTCTTCAGCCTGGCCACCTCCTCATCAGCCTTCTTCCAGGCATCGTCGGCACTCTTCACCTCTTCCGTGAGAGATGCCACTGTAGCCCGAGCAGCCCTGAGTTCAGACTCGGTTACAGAATCCCCTTCAGCATATATGGCCGCCATTTCCAGAACTCTGACCAGTGCAGAGGCATCTTGGGCCACCAACGCCCTCTTGCTCGGGCGGTCCATGCTTTCCAGCCGAAGGGATTCCACCCGCGGCACGATCAAGGAGTTCCCCTCAAAGAATCTTCTATCGAGTATGCAAGGGGGAAGCTCGAACCTCCCTTTCTCTGGGGCCCTGCTGAGATCAATGGCGTCGTTGGCCCTCGGCCGCTTGGTTCGTGAAGCCAAAGGCAGGGGAGATCCACGGGGAGCAGGAGTGGGAGAAGAGGTCCCCGCAGCAGACTGAGCAGGATTGGGAGCACGCGCATTGGCAAATCGAGACTTCGGAGGAGCCGTGCCGGGCTTGTTCCTCGCGAGATCATTTTTCACCATCCTCTCATGGGCCTGAGGCATCTCACCTGTACAAACAGAACACGAGCATGTTAGATACGAGAAAAGAAAACAGTTCGGGCAAATTAAAATAACTAAGACTACCGAGCAGCCTCTGGGATTCCGCAGGAGTCTTGCACTCCAGGAGTGCCTTGGTATTAATAAAGCGGTATTCAACCCTCTGACTACCATCCTCCTCGAAGATCGGTTCACCCTTCTTCGTCCAGCATTGAGTGAGCATGAAGGAGTTAACGTACTTCACCAACGTCTCATACGCAACGACATCCTGCCCGTCTAACTCGTGCGGCTGAAGAACGTAATTGTCGGGCTTCTTGGTGAAATGGCCAGGTCCCCAGTGGATGGGGAACTTGACCACTCTCTCCTCGATAAACTTCCCAGCTTCGTCGCGCAACTCGTTTCCTTCCTCGTCGACCTCGATCTCCCAGAGATAAGTATTATCCTGGGCGGCTTCCGATACGGGCTCAATAATGTAGTACCTCTCCTTGAACATCCGTATCGATTCAAAGAAAGACTTGAACAACTTGCAAGTCTGCATCAAAGAAACCCAACCGTACTTCCTCCCCGACAACTGCCATTGAAGGTGGAAGACTGTGAAGAACAAGGGAAGAGTAGCCCCTATCTTCAAAAAATCACAGGTCAGCTCAAACGCCCGTATAAATGCCAGTGAGTTCGGGTGCAGCTGTGTAGGGGCCAACTTCAAGTGCACAACACTGATTGCTGGAAATCAGTGAACGACAATCTCAACCCCAGCTCCTTAAAGGTATATTCGTACATAGTGAAGCGATCCCCGAAATCCATGCAGACCCGATCATCCTCGGAGGGAAAGTGCACCTTCCACTCCCCCTTTGGCCCGACTTCCATAAAAACATCCCCTAAATACGTGGTAAAGGTGGACCCGTGCTCGGCTGGTTCAACCACCTCCCACTCCTCCACAGAATCCCCGATGACATCCTCTTCCATATCTTCCATTTCCTCTTCTTCCCCGACCTCGTTGGGGATACTTGAAGTCGTCAAACTACTGCTGTCCAAGGAACTCGCCTCTTCCTAGGACGAGTCCAAGATAATTTCTCCATCTGGCCCCGTCGCCATATCGATCACCTGAAAAGTAGAGAAAAAAGTGAATTCGACGATAGATCAAAGCCACTCTTCCACCGCTATTCAAGTGAAAGGGCGCGCAAAGGGCTGAGGACAACGTCCCCGGCCTAAGCCCTAACATCAAAAGAAAAACTCAGAAACCTCCCCGCGAAGAGACGCTCGAGACAAGTCATCCCTAGGCGAGGAGCTTCCCGGCACTCACACCAGTTTTCGTTTGAAGCTTCGCCGAAAACCGCAAAGCTTCACCGGAACCTGGGAGTATTCGACTGGATAATTCATCACCAACTCAGAAGATGAAAAATCACGATGGTTACACATGCATCGCCGTCGCAACGACGCCGTGAACCGCCCTCCTCACTAAAACCTACTAAAAAGTCCGGCGACGCATCAGAAGTGGAAAATGACACAACCACCGTCCACCACCAACAATCACCGGAAATCAGCCTATTTCATCTCCTAAACCTAAACCTAACTGCATGCAAGACTACAAACAACCATCAAATGGGTAAAAGAGCACAAAATAAGCAAACTTACTTGATTTAGAAGATGAAAACGGTTCCATGGAAGTTGACGCGGTGGCCGGAATAGCAGACGACGGTGACGAGCAGGAATTCTGAAGAAGACGAAGAGAAATCAGAGCGAAAAGTTCAAAATGGAACGAGTTTCCCCCTTTTATACAGAGGGGCACGTGCAGTGGCACGCGCTCGTAGGTCATGATGGCTATTAACTAGCCATCATTGCCTAGTAACTGCTACAAGGAGCTCTAGGCACACGTGACGCCCTAACGTTTCCAATTCTGACTAACCGTTAGTCTCTCCGGATGACGGGCAACACGGTCACGGTCATGAATGCCACGGACACCAGGGGTCACGAACACCACGAGACAATCCTCCTCGTCGCCAAACGACGACTTCACGCTAGCTCCCCGAAGCATCGGGCTGTCCTTAAGTCATCACTCCCATGCTCGGGAGCAACGACTTGGGGGGCTCCTGTTCTGGACTGGACCAATGGCTAGACATGGCCCAACCCACTTCTGCTCCCAGAACTGCCCAATTGCCTAAGTCTAATCCACAAGGGGGCAAAAGTTACCTTTCTGCCCCTCAAACCGGGCAAGGACTGCACCGTTCCTCCCCGGAAATGCTGCCCGTCACGCACGGCTTCTTCGCTCCCCGAACAGCTATGGGCATGTGCCCGAAACTATGCTTATGCCCGACATAACGACTAGTTTTGGGCACCCTATCCGACATAACGGCTAGTTTTGGGCAGTTACCTATTCTTCGGGAAAACGGTTATTTCACCCCGAAAATAGGACTGTTGGCCACGCGCTAGGGGGCTCTATATAAACCCTCTCATTTGAGAGGGCCAGATATCAAATATTCACTCTACGAACTAATATTTTGTACTTGCCCATTTTCTCTGACCTTTTCTTACTTGAGCGTCGGAGTGCCTTGCAGGTACACCCCCTCCTCCTCTCCATACGCCTAACATCTCAGACGTACTTTGTGGTCCACTTCTACAGGATCTGATCCAGCCTTCACGATCATTTATGAATATGAATATTTAATTGTAATTAAATATTTTTTTATATGATGTAAATAGAAAATTATATGTATAACTTTTGGAAAAAAAACAAAGGTAAGAAGTTAGGGTTTTACATCAAATAAAAATTATTTAATTAATTTTTTTAATTATTAACGAATATAAATACCATGAGTACCCATAAATAAATGAATAATTAGATATCTTTTAATATTATCTGTAAATACTATTAAATTATCTAATTCGTACTTGTGACCGATTTTATGCGTTGGTGTTCTTGGATACGGTTTTTTAATCTTCCTAAGATAGTATTAGCTAACCGTATAGGGTTAGATAAAAAGTTGGGTAAGAACTAATCACTCTCTAAGTTTGAAGCTTAGTACAAATTAAGCTAAAGACAAAACAACATTTAGGTGCCTTAAAACAACGTTTGTCCGCTGAAAATACACAACCAAAACTTATTTAACCCGGTTGTCTAATCTCTAGTTCTACTTTTAAATATGTTGAAATATTTCGAAAATAATATATTCGTTGTTTCATTATCAAACATCTCACATTTTGCTAAAAAAACATTTTGTCGATTCACATTAAATAAAACATTGGCTTATATTGATTCACATTTTTGTCGATTTCCTCTAACAAATTATTTATATTTAGGTGTAAGTAAATGTTCTCTTGCACTATTTAATCAATGAAAAATTCTTAGATAAAAATAACTATAATATATAGTTATAACACAATTAGTCACAATTTTTTTATTAATTAAAAAATAAAAATAAAATTTTCTCTCTTCTTCATATCACAATCATCCCATAATTCGAATTAAATTTTTTTTTAATTTTAAATAAATTTAAGAGTTTTCTCTTCATATTAAATGTTTCTAACAATATGGGTTTAAGTGTGTTTCCATAATATTTGTCTTTATCAATGAGTTTTGAGGAGTAAGATGATATAATGAGTAACATCATTGCATCATTGTTTACCGTGAAAATTGGTAAACAACCGTTGGTCTCTAAATATTAATTAACTTATAGGATCAACCTGTGAATCCTAGAACATGTGCTAGTGTTTTTTAAATTAAAGTTTGAGAAACAATGAACACTTCGACAGTATTCATGGTTGGAAAAATAGTTTACTTCGAAAATACAAAGAAAGTATGTTTCAAGAAAGTAATCGAAAGTGCAGTATAATGCGTTAGAAGTAACTTGCGCAAATAAAGAAGATAAATTTCTGGGCGAAAAACATAAACTGAATTTGATTAAAATGGTAAGAAAATGGTGTTTTATCAAACGTACATTTCTCAATAACTCTTTTCTCTACACACTGGATACGTTGAGTAATTTGAGTAACTTGTACAAACTTGACCACACACGAAATCCTATCACTAAGACCTCTTATTTATATTGAATCAAAATACCTGCCTCTAATGGCCTTTCTCCTAAATCAAGACAAGTGACGTTTGGCATGTCTTTACTTCTTCGATGTGCTCCACATGTCTTCTCTTAAAAACTGGATAAAAACAAAGTTCCCTGCTTTATTCAAATTCAAACTTCAAATCGAAGACACCATTATTAGCATCTCTGTCGAAAACACCATCAGTAGCGTTTCTGTCGAATTACATTTACAGACTTAGAAAAATTTTCCTAAGTCCAACCAACCCTTCCTCCTTGCACAAGGGTAACTTCGACTGGACCTTCATAATTGCACTGTCTAGTCGAAGTCCATCATAATATCACATAAATTTTTCTTTTCCTTATTTATTTCATAAATCCAAACCATGCGTCGAAATTACTAGCCAACAAATTGCCCCCCCCCCCCCCAAAAAAAATGTCATTTTCGACATCACATGAAGAAAAAGGCATTTTTTGACAACATAATTCGACGCCGCAATCAATTCGACGTCACAAACTGTTCATATACCTCAGCGCAATTATGACGTCAGGATCATCATGACACCTTTTCTGAAACGTCTCCTCAATCCCATGCGAGAATCTTTCACAATTATAACGTTTCCTAGATCCTAGGAGATAGTGGGGGTAGGCTGCAACTACCACCGTCCCATCGTGAGCTCTCAAACAGACACGCGTCCCACTCACTTCTTAACCATAACTGATGATTTGAGAACCGCTTCCAATTCAGCCTCTATAAATAGTTCCACCCTCTTTCTTTTTCACTTTTTTACCTCTCTGTACCTTCAAATACTCTCCAACTTCTTCATCTCCTCCGCTTAAGAAACCCATTTTTCTAAAATCTCAAGCTTTCAGCAACAATGGCATCATCAACCAAAGCTACCAAAGAATATGCAAAGCACGTGAAGGATCCCAAGAAGCTCTCAAATCTTTCTTTTGACACGATTCCAGGCCCAACCATGGTGGGGAATCAACAGTACATTCCAAAACCACTTTCTAAAGAACAACACATGATCTACCAATCTCAGGTACTGATCCCTGTTTCTGTAACTGGTAAGCCTTATGCTTTATTAGGACCTTTATCTGATCCCAATGCTGACCCTAGTAAACTTAGGGAATTCTTTCCTACTTACAACAAGTACAAACCCATAATTCATGCTAGGAAACCTAGGGCTAGCCTCCGACGAACGAAATCATTGACCTCAGATACATGAACAATGGTTTTAGAGTATTTTGATCCAGTCCCTCGTTTAAGGATCTCTTTGACTACTTAGGCTGGTTAGCGAAGTTAGAGAAGACCAAGCCCCATGTCTGGAAAGATATGGGCATCTTCAACTTAATCCAGCTATCGAAAGTAGGACCTGAATATTGTTCGACCATGCTAGTCTCCTCCCTGTACTTCTGGGACAGCACCCACCATACATTTCATCTTCCCTGCGGAATGATGTCACCAACCCTCTTCGACATAGCCGCCATCACGGGGCTCAAACCAACTAGCAACACTTATGACCCAGACTACCAAGTCGATGACACCATAGGTTTTTCGACATCTAGAGTTGCCTACTCTACCCATATTGCACACTACCATGACAAAACAACGGATGAAGTTTCTGAAGTAGAACATATAACTTTCTTTGCTTTATGGTTATCCCGCTGTGTCTTCTGCTCGAAGTCACTTCAGGTAACCAAAAAGTATCTGACTATGGCCAACCAACTCCATTTTGGTCACGACTTGTGCTTAAGTGAGATGATTCTAGTGAATCTTTATGAGTCTTTAGGTGAAGGTGTCACCCAACTCATGTGCCTTAGAGACAAAGGGAACTGCCTTCTTTTTGGTCCATTCTGTTGTTACAACTATGGCTGAATGCCTCATTCGAAGCATGCCTCCCTATCAAGAATCCTATCAATGAGGACACTGACGAAGTGAAAACTAGGAGAGTCGAAGGGACACGTTTAGCCATGTTGAATCCTAGCGATGAAGGATGTCATTTACAACAGACCTTCACCAACTATGTGATGATGTTCGCTAAATGTTATGATTTTACATCGAACATGGCTCCTTTTTCCGCATGAAGACATGGTCCTGAGTGGTTTACCAGGCCATTCCCAGCTCTATCAAAAGCCCAGGAAACAAAATCCCTTGCCATCTGGGAAGCCTTTTTGACTCATAGGGTGCTAACTCTCAGGCTCAATCCATCGAAAAGCCAAGTTACCCTCATTTCCTATCAACCAAATCTTATCGCTCGACAGTTTTGCTTGATTCAGGTTCTACCAAAGCCCATCTATGAGAAAAAGAGCGCCATTCTTCTTTATAATGCAGTTCATACTGAGGTTGTAGCCATCAAGCAAATAGCTCGCTATGCTGGCCAAACACAACTTACTCCTGTTGCCTTCGAGCCAAATTTCCTCTGCACCTTATAGTTCGACAAGTGGTGGAAAGAATATTATGGTGAGGAATTCTTTGATGTGTCTGCCTTTACTCAACATCTTAACAAGGCTTTTCTCTCTGTGCAGGAGAAAATCAAGAAAGGTACTTCGACTCATATTAAGGAAATCCAAGAATTCCAAAAATACTTTGAAACTGCTTATAGGCCTGATGATCTTAGTCGAACCGTCCGCGAAGCAGCCGTCACTTTAAAAGAGAATTCTTTAAAGAAAATGGAGAACTTAAAGCTACCTTCGTACGTTCCTCCCGAGAAACGGTACGAAACAAATTTTAACATGTATCATCCTAAATTCCCTAAACTGCCAAGTGCTGACTTTGGTGTGGCTTTTAGCCCTCAATTCCCAGACTTGTTCGCACTGGGGATTTTGTAAAAATCCTTCGCTAGGAATCACAAAAAAGTGCTCAGCGGGTGGTTGCGACTAAGCATACTTTAGACACTTTCAAATGACACCTTCATATTGGCATCGAAGACGTTCGCATTGAGTCTGAAATATATGAAGGCGTGGAATGAGAGGTGTTTCGACCCAACCTTTTCGATTATTTATTTTGCTTTACTTGTAATAACTATTTTGATTTTCTTTCAACCGTGAAGATTCCACCCAAAAAACCTATAGCCAAAAAGCTAGTTGAAGTAAAGGAAGAAGGAGGTAGCAGAATGACAACAACATGGGTAATTTTATTTTATTCATCACTCATTTGTCGTGTATTGTTTACGTTTCTAATTCTTTGAACTATTTCCTTAGGGAAGTCGAAAAGCACCACCAACTCCACAAAAACTCAAACTCAAAGAACATGAAGTCCAAGTAATTGAGTCTGATGATGACGATCTGTCTCCCATCACAGAACAACCCCTCAAACGAAGGAAAAGGAAACTAAAAATTATCGAGGCTCTAAACCAAACTAAGACGAAGGTTACCAATGTTTCGACAAAGAAGCCTACCACTCTCAAAATATTGGAACCCAATCCCGAGGACCTGTCGAAGAAAGCTATAGAGCAGATTGAAAGTGATAACTCCAGTCCTGGATCTGAGGGTTCCAAGGCACAACAAATATACCAATTTAGCATTTTATTCAGTTACCTTATCTCTTTGACTTACTAACTTTCGACGCTATCTTCAGGATGCTACAGGTGCTTCTAAGCAACCACCAGATAAATCAACCGACACCACAGTCATTCTCAATAGTGAAGGTGAACCCACCTATCATCCTACCTCTGCCAAAGATTCGGAAAAGAGCTCGATGAGTGAAATCAACCAACCAGTCGAGGAACAGCACGAGACTTCGCCAACCAAGACTAACACTCAACATTCCCATACTAGTGGATCCGAGCACGAAGATAAACAAGAAAAGGAAACCCAGGTTAAGGTAACCAAGGATGATGTAGAGATGGATCATGCTAAAGGCAACTTCGAAGATGTAATTGAGGATGGCTCCCCCAGAATCGAAAATCTAGATGATGCTAGGGAAGACCAAGATGACGAAATAGAAGAAGAGGAAGACCACTCTTTGTTCCACTACTACTCTATACCTGATGTTGACGAATTTGAGGATGAAGATGACAATGCTGAGGAGGATAAGGGGGCAGGCGAATAAGAGAAATAACAGGCACAAAATCAATCGACCAAAACTCCAACACCTAACACTGCCACTGTGAACCCAAAGACCTCGACTAGAACAACTACGACTCTTTCTTCAGAGGAACTAGCAGCCTTAAAAAAGAGCAACCCTCTTGGATACTTGAAAGCTATGATAGATTCTAGAGGGAGTTCATCTGAGAAAAGTCCCAATTCTTCTTCAGTGTCGGGCGACCAGTCTTCAAGCAAACCTGTTGATGATGCGGTTTTAAAGATTAAAGAAAAAAACTTTGGAGTTGATTTGTTTCAGATCCTGGAAGGCGATCCTACTGCTCAATTTTCCCTGAAAGGTCTCCTCAAACAAGTTAACATTCTGACTGCTTCTCCTGAAATTGCAAATATCATCATAGAGCTCAATTCGATGATCGAACAAGTCGTTGCTGATTTCAACAGAATCAAGCATGCTTCGAGTGAGATTGGAAGTGTGGCTAGAGCTATAGCAGCTGTATGGGATGTTGCTACTGAATCCACCGCTAGAGTTGCAGAATTGGAGAGGAACCAGGCGCAAAACAAATAAAGGAATTGCAGACCGAGATCTCTAAGGCCAAGGAGGAGAAAGCTGAACTTCTAAAATTTGATGACTCTGAATTGACCAAAGAGATCGAAGTTGGGCTGGCACATGTCGACAAGGCTAAAAAACTGGAGACCAAAATTGAAAATATCAGATCAAACAAATTTGTTTGTGAAAAACGTCTGGCGCTTCAGAAGTCGAAGTATCTCAGCATGAAAACCTCGCTTCCCTTTTAATCCCAATTTCTTTATTTTGGTTTTTTTTTCTCAAGATTTTATCCTTTAATGTAATGACTTTGAGCCCTTTGTGGCCTTTACTATAATGACTTAAGCCATTTTGGAAACATATGTTTGATTTACCATGTTGGCTTCGACTTATTCGCATGCAATTATTCCTTTGCTATTTTTACTTCTTGGAGTGCAGGTTTGTATTTTTTCAAATACTTCCCATTTACCCTCAGAATCCTTTTATCTTCATTCAAATCTTCGATTTCATATGCACCATTTGGAAAAACTTGTATAATCTGGAAGGGACCCTCCCACTTAGGGGACCATTTTCCCAAAGTTCTATCTTTTCGATTCATGGGAAGGATCACTTTCCAAACCAAGTCTTCAGGAAAAAATATTTTAACTTTGGCCCTTTTGTTGTACGATTTATATACTCTCTTTTTCTGCATTTTCAATAATTCTAAGGCACTTAGTCTCTCTTCATCCAAACCAACCAACTCATCCAACATCATGTTCCAATATAATTCAGATGGAATCTTATGGTGTCTTTGGATCCTTGTTGACTGTAAGTAGATTTCGACTGGTAGGACCGCGTCGTAACCGTACATCAGTCAAAAAGGAGTAATGTTAGTAGCTTCCTTAGGGGAGGTTCGACATGCCCAGAGAATCTGGTCTAATGTCTTATGCCAATTCTTTGGCTTTTTCCCCACATGTTTCTTAATCAAACTAATCACAACCTTATTTGCTGCCTCGACCTGACCATTGGCTTGAGCATAGTAAGGTGCAGATGTCAACAATTTAAAACCCATTTCCTTAGCAAATTCTTACACCTTTCGACTAGTAAAGACAAATCCTTGATCCGTTGTAATGGTCTATGGGATTCCAAACCTGTAAATGATATGCTTATGGACGAATTCGATTACAACGTCTTGATCCATATTCACCGATGGTATAGCTTCGATCCATTTTGTAAAATAATCTATGCCAACCAAAATATATCTCTGACTTTTGGATGATGTTGGTCGAATCTCTCCAATCAAATCCAAAGCCCAACCTCTAAAGGGCCAAGGTTTCACTATAGAATGCAGTTCGCTTGCAGGAACATGTTGTATATGTAACACCCCAATTCCCATCGCGAATAAATAATACATAAATAAATCAGAGTAGATAAAAATTTATTTTTCCGACAGAAACAGGGTGCCACAATTTAAAGAAAGAAAATACAATCCCTGCTCATAAATTTTTGATACATAACACAAAATGGAATAACCTCAAAGGGAACTTTTTCCATATAAAAGGAAAGGTCAATTATGGAATAAAGCGGAAAGATCCATAACTCCCTTATTTTACAAAATAAATCGTTTTACAACTTCAAAATATACCTACAAAAGTAATACAAAATATATCCAACAATTGTACATACAACAACAGCATTCCCCAACTCCCGTGTTACGTATCAGAGCAAACAGACCGACAAAGGACGGAAGACTAATCTTCACAAAAGCCTCCAAGACTACTAATCTGCAATTGCCTCATAGAGCAACAAACCACATCAGAAGGGTGAGAAATAACAACTAAATCAAGATTGCATAATAATATGCAAACACATAAAAATCCACATGCATAGTTATTCTCACCACAAGCATCACATACTAATACATATAGCATATATCAATTATACCAGCATAATCACATATTCACACATAAGGCACACCAAAGTCATAACGTATGGAAACACCCCACCAAATCACATAGCACATATCTATGCATAAAACACATTATCCACAACCAATGAATTTATCACATATGCACATCAATTCACCAATTCAAAAATAAATCTCAACACATACTCAATCAATTCATGATTTCCCACACATAATCAATCCATTCATGATTTTCCACACATAATCATTCCATTCACAATTCTCACACATAATCAATCCATTCATGATTTATGCAAATGCACAGAGACCGACACAATGACTATATGCAATGCATATGCGGTACCATCCATCCATCCTTTCTCATCACTAGTTCACTCAGGAACTATTGGAATCATCGCTTGTTACTTAGTGTAACTCCCCGTCGGGCAAACGATGTTCCCCGTGGCTTTCGGTCCTCTTGGTATAAGGCTCACGACGTTTATGGATCACTTTCAGTCCTCTTTGTATAAGGCTCACGATCCGATCGCTTTCGGTCCTCTTTGTATAAGGCTCACGGTCGTCTATAATCATCGCTTTCAGTCCTCTCGGTATAAGGCTCACGATGTTATAGCGGATTCCCTCTGGAATCGTTTTGTCGCTCACACCCACTAGGGCACACGACATTACAAAAATGCATATCATGATGCTTGGCATACAATGACTCATGACATTCCAATGCACACATATACACATCCCTAATCATGCATATATCATCAAATACAACACAATGCATTTTCTTGCCCTTAGGCCACAAACCATCATCACAACATTTCAACACATGCATTCACATCATATAACATCACACAAGTCATACGATACATATCAAAAGCACATTGCATGATAACACGTCAAATACACACCATTAAAACGGTAAAAGTCACCAAAATGACACATTTCCAACTTCCCTACATAATTAAATCGGCCAACAATCTCAAAACCATTTTAGTAAGAAAGAACATTTCAATAGCTTTCCAACGATACCAAGAATGTTCAAAACGGATAATCGAAACACAAGTTATGGAATCAACAATAAATGGAATCGCGAAAAGACCAAATTCTGCACTCTCACTGGCCATACGCGTATTGCCCTGAGCCATACGCATATTGCCTTGCTCACTCACCCATCCATACGCGTATTGCCCAAAGTGATACGCGTATAGGCAGAGACTGATTTTCCCCAAAAATTCCACTAAAAATCCAATACGCGTATTGCCTCACTCCATACGTGTATTGCCCACTCCCATACGCGTATTGCCTACAATCCTCCCTTGCCATACGCGTATTGCCCACTCCCATACGCGTATTTTCTACAATCCCCCCTTGCCATATGCGTATTGCCCAACCCAATACTCGTATTGCCTTGCCTGATACGCGTATGGGCAGCGAAAACCCATAATTTTTCCTGCATAATTTTTCCTGCGAAAATCATCCAATTTCCTCTCCAATTCTCATCTCAACACTTCCAATTCACAATATATCAACCCAAACATGTTCCAACATAATCAACAAGTATTCTACGCAGTTTATATCGAGTTTCGGCCGTGAAAATATCGATTTCTATCAATTATTCATCAATTTATCAATTAGAGAAAAAGTTGTAAAACAACCAAAACAATTACCACAAACAACACATATACAGACACAAGCAAGATATAATTAAAACTTGGCTAAAATACAGTTTTAGTCCCCCTGTTTGTCAAAATTCACGGTTTTGGTCCGTCCATTTTATTTTTTAACAGTTTTGGTCCCCCACCCTTCACTGTTCATGTACTGTTCATGTACAGACGTGTACTGTTCATGTACGGCCCAGTTACTGTTCATTATTTTTTTGGGGCAAAATTGGAGTGGGGGACCAAAACTGTTAAAAAATAAAATGGGGGGACCAAAACCGTGAATTTTGACAAACAGGGGGACCAAAACTGTATTTTAGCCTTAAAACTTTTCACCCTTACCCGATTAATCGCGATTGAAACGGATGAATTCTCGATTTTCCTCTTCTCCTCTTTTTCCCTTCTCTTCCTTTCTCTCTTCTCTTTTTCTTTCTCTTCTTTTTCCTTTCTTTTCTCTCTTTTTCTCTCCACTTTCTATTTTATGAAAAATTACTAAGCCAAAAGACCAAAATACCCCTCAGCTCAAATATCTCGCAAACGCTCTCAAAACGCGATAAAACATAAACATCCCGTTGAAATATATTTCAGGAAGTAAAAGTTGAAAAGAAATTATAATTTAATGCAAATATTTTATCTATCAGAGAAGCTAACCAATTAACTCAATTAGCAGGTAAAATACAATAAATTCACACATTTCACAAAATTCACATAAATGAAATAAATAAATACAATTAAACAAATCGGGGCGTTACAATCCTCCCCCACTTAGACATTTTCATCCTCGAAAATATAACCGATACGAACAACTCGGGATACGACTCTTGCACCCGATTAACCAACTAACATGCCAACCAAAGTCACACCACGAATAAAACAACTGACAAACTACCTTGCTAACAGCAACAACACCAACGACACGACAACGACGACAACTACAACGACAAGATGCAAAGCCCATACAATGCACTTGACGACCAACTCACAACTCAAAGAATACCCAAGTTACGACCACGCAGGTTCACTCTTGAACCGAAACACAACAAGATCGCTACCCCCACCAAAGGTAACACTCCCCTAATTCCCCATAAGGAATTATCCACTCGCACTCGAACCATCACCATGGAAATGAGACCACAACACAAACAAGAACATAAAGTCCCACGACCCAACATCGTCTCAACAACATCAACAAAACCAGGATACCAAACATCCTTGTCACACAACAATATTACAACAATGCTACGCTCCACCAATCGAACACATAACCAAAACATCCATCTACATAGTAGCCTATGAATAATATTTAAACCTCTCGCCTAACACTTCCCTTCTAAAACGTCCAATAGTCTCATCATTTCAACATGTTTCCAATGTTCAACCTATGAACTCTTATAAGTCACACTCTCAAATACAAAATGTGCCACATCACGCTTCCGCTGCGCACTCTGATTACTCGAAACCATCAAGTTTACCAATCTCACGTCCAAAGTCCAACTCTTCCTCATATTCACCAGAAATCACTGTTCACTCTAATATTCCCAACCTCACACTCTACTGTGTTATCTCACACACCAGACACAAGCCTCTGAACTGTCCAAATAATTTTAATTCGCTGACCACCCAAACAGACATATATAAAAACTATCGACTTAACTTTTCAGGCACAACCTTAGCTTTTCCCGAAGAATAATCCAAGCCAAATTCATAACTCATCACTAATTCCAACCCTCCTCGTTGTCTCATACTCTATTCCTTCAGACCAAACAAGTACTCAATATCCTTGTGATTACTAAACACTTCGAATCTAGAACCATAAAGATAATACCTCCAAATATTCCAACACAATACAATCGCAACCAATCCCAAATCTAGAATAGTATAGACCCTTTTATAAATCCTCACTCGTCGTAAGCATAAGCCACGACTTAACCATCTTGCATTAACACACTGACTAACTCATCAAAGACACATCACAACACCTCACAAACGGTTTATCAGTGTCACGCAGTATCAAAACTGGAGCCATAGACAACTTCTACTTCAGCTCACCAAAACTCACTCACAACGAACATCCAAAACAAACGACTTACCCTTAGTAAGTCCACTGAGATACCAGAAGTACGAACTTAACAAAGTCTTCCATAGCCTGCAGTAACAACCAACTGAGCCCAAAAATTTCTAATCTCCTTAACCAACCTCGGAGTCTCTCATTGTAGAACTGCATATACTTCCGATGGATCCATAATAATACTGTCATCAGAAACCATATATCCAAGAAACTAATCTTTCTCAACAAAAAATCTCACTTGAATAACTTAGCATAACACTTCGTCTCTTTTCAACACTTGTAATTCAAATCTCAAACACTCTACCTGTTTCTCCTCTGAGTTTATAACAGATTCGAATACCCTCAATCAAAACCACCACGAACTTATCCAATTAAATATGGAAGATACGATTCATATACTCCACAAACATTACAGACGCAATACTAACACCAAATAACATCACTGTACGTTGTAATGCCCAACCAAATTCCAAAAGATATAAATTCTTAAAGCTTTTGCAAAAATTTTCACTAGGTAACTGGTTACTCACATATAAGCTTAACCGAGTAAATAACAGCCTATCCCGATGATAACAAACATAACCAGTCACATGAAAACGATCAAAGCCTCAACTCACACAATTCACCACTCTTATCAAACATTCCAAATAATTGTGATTTCACTCAAACTCAACCAAACCATTCGAGTAATCTGTTCATGAAAGTGGACGCTTGTTCTCAATCGTCACCTTATTCAACTGTCAGTAATCCATACACAATTTCTTCTCTTGTCCGTCCAAATTCCATAAATCCCAACATGTAGCAACAACCAACCAAAAAGAACTCTCAAATATTACATCCACACCTAGGGTTTTCTCAAGATTTCCATTAATGCTCTAAAACTCCCAAGACTCCTAACCTCACCAGAACTCTAAGTTTGGCTTCGCGTAGTCTCAATACCATGATACACACCGTACTTGTTATTCCGTTCAATCATCCTTCCTTTTTGTTACCAACAATACTGGAGCTCTCCAAGACGACACACTAATGTTCCATCCAAAACACATCATCAAACCAGCACAACTGACGGCCCATCACTGTCCAATTTCCACAACACTATCATCATAGACCAAACAAACATCTTAGTCCCATCTACTAAGAGTTTTCTACTTACTTAGCAGATCCAAACCTCAAATCTTCCCCTTTGTCAAATTTGAGTTCACACTCTACTCTTTGAGAACAACCTTTAACAATACTCAATCGTTTTCTCTCAACGACTTCCCAACTCGACCAACATGCCAAAACCTTTAATCCGCCTCATCTTCCGATATTATAATCTTCATCGACTCAACAAAACAATCCCTAAACATTTTCTTAACTCCAAACAATTCATTACACACACTATCAAGGCCGGAAAGACACGTCTATTCCATCCAACATAATTCTCGTCTGCTATCAACAAGAGATTAAGGGTGATCAGTTCCTCAATTTGTCAATAGACAACCGACAAACATGATGGGGCATAAACCGTCTTTACCAAACTATAATAGCATTCCTTACACCCTGTGCACAAAACTACCTAAGGCACAAATCCTTAGTTGACATAAGCCTTACCTCCGCATCCCTTCTGGAACCGAGAACCACACTGTCCAAACAACACTTACAATCTTGCAATTCACAACACACTGAGCCAGCGCTCCACACCTGAAGCAACATGGAGAAGTACCAGCTTCTCCCCCACTTATCTCATTCTAGCTCCTGCAGACAACAGAATAGAACAACCAGAAAATACTGACAGTGTCTCACACACTTATCACGTACTAAGGGACAAACAACATCGACAACATTCAACTGTCACACCAAATGACTCAACAACTTGGCCGGACGGACCGACCTGCTCTGATACCACTATTGTAACACCCCAGTTCCCATCGCGAATAAATAATACATAAATAAATCAGAGTAGATAAAAATTTATTTTTCCGACAGAAACAGGGGTGCCACAATTTAAAGAAAGAAAATACAATCCCTGCTCATAAATTTTTGATACATAACACAAAATGGAATAACCTCAAAGGGAACTTTTTCCATATAAAAGGAAAGGTCAATTATGGAATAAAGCGGAAAGATCCACAACTGCCTTTTTTTACAAAATAAATCATTTTACAACTTCAAAATATACATACAAAAGTAATACAAAATATATCCAACAACTGTATATACAACAACAGCATTCCCCGACTCCCGTGTTACGTATCAGAGCAGACAGGCCGACAAAGGACAGAAGACTAATCTTCACAAAAGCCTCCAAGACTACTAATCTGCAATTGCCTCATAGAGCAACAAACCACAACAGAAGGGTGAGAAATAACAACTATATCAAGATTGCATAATAATATGCAAACACATAAAAATCCACATGCATAGTTATTCTCACCACAAGCATCACATACTAATACACATAGCATATATCAATTATACCAGCATAATCACATATTCACACATAAGGCACACCAAAGTCATAACGTATGGAAACACCCCACCAAATCACATAGCTGTAGCGAGCGATTTTAGATGCGGTTCTTAAGCGCTGGTCGCTCTCTACGGTTTGAGCTTTAAACTACAGGTCGATTCATTTTTTATCCTATTGTGAGCTGAATAAGGAAGGGAAATAGATGTCTCCAATTAACCCTGCTTGCATACTGAGTTTAAACAGCGGTCTGTTAGGTTACAGATGCTATCAATGTGGGGGGTGGGGGCCTTTGTACTGGTTATTCGCATTTCGCCAATACAGGTTCTTTCTTTCTTTTTTTTTTAGGCAAAGGGTTTCTGGCGGGGAATAAGGATTAGGATGTTAGGACTGATGCTTTTGAATTACTGCTTTTTGATTGATGGAGATATGGGATTTGGGTTTTTTGTTGATTGCGCTCGCTAAGATCTTTTCTTTTGATCTTATGCCTACGTATTCCCGTTTACCGAAACAGGGAAATTAGAGCATTCGTAGTTCCTCCTATTCTATGGGAGGAAATTGGTTTTTGGTGTCTTGTTCAAAGCCCAAGACGTGAAGCGAAAGGTAGTTTATATCTTGTTCAAAGCCCAAGATGTGAAGCTGAAAGGTCTATTTGTGTCTTGTTCAAAGCCCAAGACGTGAAGCTGAAAGACCTCGACTTTAGAGCGAATTTGTCATCTCTAAAGAGGGGAGAAGGAGAATTACTTTAACTGGGTACGCGGATCCGAGCAATGCCATAATTTCCGAAGAAAGGGTTTTAACCTGAAGGAGAAGACTTTAACTCAGTGTAGAGCAATGCCATCTTTCCTTAGGAATTTCTCATGCTAAAAGAGGGACAGTGGCATGGATGCAGATGATCCAGAGGCTTGCCGCTTACAGCTATTAGATGAAGGGAAAGGAGTTATTGATGTTTGTGTACTGTGAACGAGGCACAGCTTTGATGCTAAAAGGTCGATTGGATCAACCAGTGGTTTTCTTATACAAAGCCTAAGAGGAGGCTAATTTCCGCTAGGAAAATCATTATACAAAGCCTAAGAGGAGGCTATTTTGTGTCTCGTACAAAGCCCGAGAGAGAGGCTAAAAGTTTTTGACCCAGTGGGGCATATCGTCATACAAAGCCTAAGAGGAGGCTAGCAAAGAGTTGACTTAGTTGGAGAATCTTTTATACTCAGTAAGAGAGTGTTTTTGTATCTCGTATGAAGCCCGAGATGGAGGCGAAAAGGTTGTTTTGACTCCACTGGGGAGAATTTTGGTATCTCGTACGAAGCCCGAGATGGAGGCTAAAAGGTTTTGACCCGACGATGGAGTCTTTTGGTATCTCGTATAAAGCCCGAGATGGAGGCTATTTGACTCAACAAGGGAGTTTTTTGTATCTCGTATGAAGCCCGAGATGGAGGCGATTGTTTGACTCAACAGAGTGACAGATCCAATATATTGATTTTAAAAGAGAAAATCAGTTCTTATATGAGTAACACTATACACAGGGATTTAATTTGAGGATCAGGGATATTTCCTTCTCTTTGAGGAAACGGGAAATTCAAAGGGTATCGAGACTATCCGAGTCTGCGGGTTTCCTTCCTATTTAACGAAGGGTGCTTGAGAATGTCTTTGAGACTCAAGGAAGTTAGACTCTCCGTGTCTAGAGTTTTATCTTTTGTACTATGCTTCGAGAAACAGTAGTAGACTCTATGAAAGGACTGTTCTATGAAGATGACTAGGTTCTGTTCCTATACCTCTAGGAGGTCGTCGGGACAATTTGTACGAAGCCCAAGAGGAGGCTGGAAACTTTTAAGAAGCCGACGGGTCCTTGTACGAAGCCCAAGAGGAGGCTATCATTCCCGAAGGAAGAGATCATTATACGAAGCCTAAGAGGAGGCTATGAATACTTCTAAGAAGCCGTAGTGTCCTTGAATAATGCCCAAGAGGAGACCGATGCTTTTAAGAAGCCCGTGGGTCTATCAACTCCTTTAGGAGAGATAACTCTTTTAAAGATGAAAACCACTGGTAAACGTGCGAGGTTTACTATCCAGCGACTTTTAGCTTTTAAAGAGGGTTCCTTAGTTAAGGTCCAAGATTATGACCGTAGTGGGTACCCAAACCCCGAGACATTCAAGGCAAGCTATCCACAAGGAATAGATCAAGTCAGGAAAGTTCGAGAATTGGGAAGAAACTCAAAGATGCCATTCACGGAGAATACATTCATCTTGGGGAGTAGAGCTTCTTGACGATTCCTAAGGAGGACAGCCGAAGAGAAGACTGTATCTGGTGCTCCTATTAGGGATCTAGGCGTCTATTTCTACGAATAAGTGAAACGGCGTCACCTAGTTCTAGACGTAGTTGCCGGGGAAACTCGAAATATCTATACTATTATTACACAGTAGATATGAGTTTATGAAAGGAGACTTACAGTGAGCAGCCCCACAATACAGTTTATAATATGAAAGCAGTAAATGAAAGCGATAACCACTTACTCGGTTGGAGTGCTTCCATGCTGTTTGGTTAGTTGTTCAACAAAGAAAGATTGAAAACAACAGTATATTCAAAATCAAAGGAGAAAGTGCTTTGAAAAAGAAAGATATGGGGCTTACAGCTCAAGGAGAGGCCCAGGGTTTTATCAGTGAGCGCACTGTTTAAATTTGTACAGAGGGACTTATACAAGTGACTGGGGCCCAAAAAGGTTTTCTGTACAAAGGGATGGGTCTTACACTCTCTCAAGAGGCCCAAAAAGGTTTAAAGAAAAGAGTGGGGCTTATAACACGAGGGTAGGCCCAAATGATTTTTCGTTTAAAAATGGCGATCGCGTCGAGGTTTTCTTTTAACGCAGAGGGACTTATACAATAAGTGAGGCCCAAAATTGTTTTGGTTAAAAGGGGGATTGGGTCTTACACTCTAATAGAGGCCCAAAGTGTTTTGAATGGGTCTTATAGCTCAAGGAGAGGCCCAAGGGTTATTTTGAAAAGGCGACGATCGCGCCGTTTGTTTTTGACGGTATTGGGACTTATACAATATACTGAGGCCCAAAATGATTTGGTCAAAAAAAAGGATTGGGTCTTACACTCTATTAGAGGCCCAAAGTGTTTTGAAAATGATTTATGAGGGTTGAATTAATCCAAAACCCTAATTTGTTTTCAAAAAGTATTTAATTGAATAAAAATTCAATTAAAATGATCAAAAATTGTTTAACACATGGAAAACAAATTGTGATCTTGGATTAATGCTTCAAAAATTAAGTATTGACCTACAAAATAATTAGAAAGCATTAAAAGTTGCAAAATCAATGTAGAAAAAATATTTAAAATGCCAAAAACAATTAAAATATTAATTCTTTACAAAAATATCAATTATAAGAAATACATAATATTTTTGGGATTTTTTGAGAAAATAAAATATTTTAACATTTTTGTGAATTATTAAAAAAAGAATCAACTCAAAATCATTAAAACTCAGAGAGAAATTAATTTTTGAATCAATTAAACAAAATCACAAAATTTAAATATTTGAAAATCTGAAAATGGCGCCAAGAACACAAGCAAGAACACGCACGTTTTCTGGGTTTGGCTGATTTGCATTTTCTATCCAATCTCACTTAATACTTGATTATAACATGCAATCTACATATCATTATGCTCGTCTCAACCTCACGATCATGTCTATGTACTTTAATTTCATTTAAATTAAACATACAACAAGAAATCACGAAGAAACCTCAAGAACCCTAATTTCTGCATGAAGGCTAGGATTTTTGATACACGATTCAAACAATGCAATTAATTGAGGGAAAACATTCCATGCATGATTATGAACATATGGCCAAATTATTGTGCGAGGAAATATGCATAGATTGAGAGATGCCCAAGTTTAGGCTTACCTCTAAGTCGTGACAGCAAGAGCAGATGTGATTTTGAGTTGGAGGTGTTATAGATGAGTGGTGGTGATCTGAACAGCTTCCCTACACCATATGGATTGTGTTTGAACACTTGGATTGAATTGAAATTGACTGGATCAGTTTATGGCACCTCAGCTGCAACTTCACTTCAAACTTGTGTGGATGGCAAGTGATTTTGTGAAATTGATGTTTCAGAAGTTATGTGAGTGTTTGATCAGCTCATATGTGATGTATGTGAGGTGTGTGAGTGATTGGTTTGTGCAGAATTGCTCTCAAACTCAAAACCCGATAGCTACCTTGCTAAGAAAGGCATTTTTGCCAAGAGAAAGAGATTTTGAGGAAAGCATCTGTTAGATGGCTTTGGTGTACTTAAACTGACCACAATTGAGCTCTATTTATAGTAGAGCAAGTTTGTTTTGCAAGGAATAGTACATGGCAGCTGGTAAGTAGGTTTCCTCAATGTTGGCCAATGGAAATGAAAGTCTCCTCTAGCCATTGACTAGAGGTTAGGGCACAGAGCTTTGGTCCCCTTGGTCTTGGATAAGTCTTGACTGATTTCAGATGAGAATGGCTCAGTCCATGCCACCTTGATGGTTCCATTGAATGCCTCATTCCAAATTTGAAGTCTTGTCCCTATTTTGGCCATTCTAGGTTCAACATGCTATTCTTTGTTCCTTGGACCTTGGAGGCTTGACTCAGTGATTGTCCCCTTTGGATTCAATCCTCTGAGGTGTCCAAGTGGATTGGAGCAATTGCAATTGGCTGATTTTGGCAAATCGAGCCAAAATGCAAATTCTGCCTTGCTTTGACAGATTTCAGCAAGGCAACTTGCCAATGTTGTATCTCATGATGTAGGTTGAATTTGGCAATGCTCTTGGCCATTTTAGAAAGCCCTAACATGATACAACAACTGTTTGAACAAGTTTGGTTTTGATCTCTTTTGATTCCAAGTGAAAAATCCCCCTACATTTGGCAAAAAGTGAAGCAGAATTCTGACTTAGTGAAAATTTCACTAAGTGTTGGAAAAAGTGACTTTTTCACTTTTCAGCCACTTTGATCATTCCATAACTCAAAATCATTAATGAATTGGAATGACTTGTAGTTGAAGTTTTTGTAGGTGATAATGAGGGCTACAAATCAAGCTTTGGATGGAAAAAATTGGCCTTGTGGTTTAGGAGTTATGGTCCTCCAAAGTTGGTACCTTTGCCACTTTATTTTTAACTTAGAAAAATTTCTAAGTTTTATGGTTACCCCTTTTACAAGTTATCTCACTTTTCTTGATTTTTCTTGATGAATGATGATTCAAATCATACATTAACATCATTTTAGGGTTAAAAATCCATTTTGGTGAAAAATCTCAAAAAGTCAAAGTTGACTTTTGTGCACAGTTGACTTTTTATCAGATGAATTCCAAACTGTGCAATTCTTCAGGAAATCATGTCCTTGACCTAAATCAAACTTGATGGACATGTTCCATGGGTGTCATAGGGTATATTCAATCATGTATTAGGGTTTGGGAGCATGCCTTGGTCAAAAGTCAAAGTTACAGTTGACTTTTCCCTTAAAACCCTAATTGTGGTGCAGATGAAAATGAAACTTGTTGCTCAAGCTTCCTGGATCAATCCATTGTTCCAAATGGATCAATATGGTATATTAAAGACCCTCAAATCATGTCTTGAGGTCTTGGCTCATGGTTTGTCCCAAAAGTCAACTTAGGGGTGAATTAGGTCAAGAAACCCTAATTCCTGATTTTTTATGAATGCATCCCCTGAGGAAAAATTGACTTGATGCATGGGTCCATGAGGTTCCATGAAGCATATTAGGTCATGTTTTGGATCATTGCCTTGTGCCCAGATGAAAATTTCCACCTGGAGGCCCTGGTTGACCAAAACCCTAATTTGGTGACACTGTCGATCTTGAGACTTGATCCACCTAGAAGGGAGCAGCCTTGTGCTTAATCCTTGAAGTTGGAGTCCTTTTGATCCTTTGTGGATGTTTGAGAGATTAGACAAGTTGAAGATCATGTCATTTCTTGATTGATCCTTTGTCTAAAGCTCAGAGAGGCGTTGAAACCCTAATTTTGATTGTAGTGGATGCTCACCCATCTTTGGGGAGACTGATGAAGCATGATGGTTCATCCATATTGTGATGATGAGTTTCACAATGATGGGAAATCTAAGTGGTCAAAATTTGGGGTATTACAATAGGACATATCTATGCATAAAACATATTATCCACAACCAATGCATTTATCACATATGCACATCAATTCACCAATTCAAACATAAATCTCAACACATACTCAATCAATTCATGATTTCCCACACATAATCAATCCATTCATGATTTTCCACACATAATCATTCCATTCACAATTCTCACACATAATCAATCCATTCATGATTTATGCAAATGCACAGAGATCGACACAACGACTCTATGCAATGCATATGCGGTACCATCCATCCATCATTTCTCATCACTAGTTCACTCAGGAACTATTGGAATCATCGCTTGTTACTTAGTGTAACTCCCCGTCGGGAAAACGATGTTCCCCGTCGCTTTCGGTCCTCTTGGTATAAGGCTCACGACGTTTATGGATCACTTTCAGTCCTCTTTGTATAAGGCTCATAATCCGATCGCTTTCGGTCCTCTTTGTATAAGTCTCACGACCGTCTATAATCATCGCTTTCAGTCCTCTCGGTATAAGGCTCACGATGTTATAGCGGATTCCCTCTGGAATCGTTTCGTCGCTCACACCCACTAGGGCACACGGTATCACAAGAATGCATATCATGATGCTTGGCATACAATGACTCATGACATTCCAATGCACACATATACACATCCCTAATCATGCATATATCATCAAATACAACACAATTCATTTTCTTGCCCTTAGGCCACAAACCATCATCACAACATTTCAACACATGCATTCACATCATATAACATCACACAAGTCATACGATACATATCAAATGCACATTGCATGATAACACATCAAATACACACCATTAAAACGGTAAAAGTCACCAAAACGACACATTTCCAACTTCCCGACATAATTAAATCGACCAATAATCTCAAAACCATTTTAATAAGAAAGAACATTTCAATAGCTTTCCAACGATACCAAGAATGTTCAAAACGGATAATCGGAACACAAGTTAAGGAATCAACAAGAAATGGAATCGCGAAAAGACCAAATTCTGCACTCTCACTGGCCATACGCGTATTGCCTTGCTCACTCACCCATCCATACGCATATTGCCCAAAGTGATACGCGTATGGGCAGAGACTGATTTTCCCCAAAAATTCCACTAAAAATCCAATACGCGTATTGCCTCACTCCATACGCGTATTGCCCACTCCCATACGCGTATTGCCTACAATCCTCCCTTGCCATACGCGTATTGCCCACTCCCATACGCGTTTTTCTTGCATAATTTTTCCTGCAAAAATCATCCAATTTCCTCTCCAATTCTCATCTCAACACTTCCAATTCACAATATAACAACCCAAACATGTTCCAACATAATCAACAAGTATTCTACGCAGTTTATATCGAGTTTCGGCCGTGAAAATATCGATTTCTATCAATTATTCATCAATTTATCAATTAGAGAAAAAGTTGTAAAACAACCAAAACAATTACCACAAACAACACATATACATACACAAGCAAGATATAATTGAAACTTCTCACCCTTACCCGATTAGTCGCGATTGAAACGGATGAATTCTCGATTTTCCTCTTCTCCTCTTTTTCCCTTCTCTTCCTTTCTCTCTTCTCTTTTTCTTTCTCTTCTGTTTCCTTTCTTTTCTCTCTTTTTCTCTCCACTTTCTATTTTATGAAAAATAACTAAGCCAAAAGACCAAAATACCCCTCAGCTCTAATATCTCGCAAACGCTCTCAAAACGCGATAAAACATAAACATCCCGATGAAATATATTTCTGGAAGTAAAAGTTGAAAAGAAATTATAATTGAATGCAAATATTTTATCTATCAGAGAAACTAACCAATTAACTCAATTAGCAGGTAAAATACAATAAATTCACACATTTCACAAAATTCACTTAAATGAAATAAATAAATACAATTAAACAAATCGGGGCGTTACAGTATACCTGCATGCACTTGGCACTCTTGGCATCCTTTGGCAAACTCAATAGAATTTTTCAACATGGTAGGCTAATACATCCCTTGTCGAAACAATAACCACTTCATTTTATGGCCTACCTGATGTGCCCCACTTTGGACATTCGAAAGGGCTAAATATGCCTCAGATTCACTAAGACATTTGAGAAAAACTCCCTGAGGAGTCTTTTTAAATAATTCATTTCCCTAAAGAGCGTAACTTAAAGCTTGATACCTGGTTTTTCTCTCAGCTGATGTCGTTGGATTTTGTAAGTACTCTACTATTGGCTTTCTCCAATCTTCATCCGTCAGGCTGTCTATATTCAATATCTCAAAACTTTCTTCATCCGTGTATCCCAGCTTCATTGTTTCCAGATCTGATGGGGATAGTCTGGCTGCATTACTACAAAACGTGCAAATAACAACGCCAGGTTTACAACGGAAGAAATATACACCGTTGTAATATATTAAATTTTCGCGCCTAGTGAGTAGCTGTATTTATAAACATTGATTTAATGACGGTTGTGTATAAAAAACGTAGTAATAAATGATGTGTGGCAAGCTTCGATTCTCAGCAACTTCATTTTTTTTTCATTTTTTAGAGTACATTAAGTGTATGTCGCTTAATTCCTTTATTTAAAAAATAAAATGTAAACTATTTTACAACCGTTAGTTTAAACAACTGTTGTTATACGCTTGTGTCACTTAAGTCTATTATTTAAAAAATAAAATGTAAATGATTTTACAACGGTTAGTTTATCCAACCGTTGTTATACGCTTGTGTCACTTAAGTCCATTATTTAAAAAATAAATTGTAAATGATTTTACAACGGTGAAGAAAGTTAACCGTTGTTAGAGGACTTACATTTCCACTACGGTTGCGTTACACAACCGAGATTTAAGGGTTTACTGATAAATTAAAACAAAACTTATTCTGTATGTCTTTCATAAGATGTCCTAGGCGAACAAGGAGTCAGAGACGACAGCGGTGGCGTAATCTTTACTTTCTTCGTATCCATTCATTTGGAGCCCAAATCTTCATCTTTCTCAGTACGGTAATATTCAACATCTTCATTCCTATTATCTTGGTTTATGTTGTATATGCTCAAATATTCACCCTCTTCCTTCATTTGATTCCTCAGCTTCGAAGTACGGTATTCTTCAACATCTTCATTCTTTTTTTCTTTGTTTATGTTGTATATGCTCAAGTCAGTATGAGAGTACATGTTTCATATGCTTTAGGTTATGATTGTCTGCTAGGCTGTACTTTAGTATAAGGTACCAATTCGTAATACATACCATGGTAATCTGATTTCATTGGCTATGATATGACATTTGTTGGTTATCATAGATAGAATTTTGATTTCTCTTGTGGAAGTTACAGGTATATAGAACAGGGTTCTGTAAAGTTTTGCAAGAAATCTGGTAAGCATGATGTTCAAGTTGGTGTTAGGTAACACTTGTTGTATTTCCAATATCATCAGTAGTGTGTTATTTATGTCTCGCTTGTCATATACACTATGTTTTAATGCCTTCAAGTTGTTTCTGTAACAGAAAGAATGCTGAGGAAGCTATTCAAGGATTGAATGGAACAATGACATCAAAGCAAATCGTGCATTTTTTTTGGGTAGGAGTCCGGGAAATAAGCATGTCAATTCTATTTTTATCTACTTCAAACTTAATTTATTCGTAATTTGGTCCAGTTTGATGTTTGTGTACTAAAACTTCTAATCTAAATTTTGTCATTGTAACCATGTACATGCATCATCAACGAATGTTTTTATATCATAATTATTTAATGTTTTGTGACAGGTTATTTTAGTAATGTTTTATACATAACAAAAATTTATAGGAACATCATGGTGTGGCATCTTAGGGCTCATTATTCCTTAAACACACATTATCACTTCTTATGTAAATAGCATTAGGGCCTATATTAGTTTATTTAATGTTTTGATTTCTAATGCCCCGTCTTAAATAAGAATATAATAAAAAATGAATGAGGAAGATGAAGAATCAGCAATGGTTTTTGAATTAAAGAAATAATAATGACTTTCAACTAAAACGATTAGATTTTCAATGTAGAGAGAAGATGAAGAATCAGAGAATCATTATAAATACGTTATTCCTCTTCTTACAATCACACAAGCAACATCATTGAAGGAAATTAATCCAAATGAGTTCCAACAATGCAATCTAGGTCCAAAAAACTGTAGATGTTCAAGAAGTTGTCCAAGAAGCCCAAAAAACTGCGCGTGTGGTTAAAGATGCTGCAGATGTCCAAGAAGTTGTCCAGGTCATAGATGCTGTAGATGTCCAAGAAGTTGTCCAGGTCACAGAGGCTGCTGAGGTCCAACCAGCTGTCTAGTCCGAACAAGTTGTACAGACCCAACAGGCGGCCGCCTTGCAAGGAATACGAACCAGGAGGAGAATAAGGAGATCAAGAAGAAAGAGAAAGAGGACATCTATGGTCGATTCAGATGAAGATGACGAAGCACCGAATAGTTGGAGTAATTTTATGTCAGCTAGGACATTTAGATTTGATAATTAAAACTTAAAAGTGTCTCTGTTGTCTTCAATATTCAGGAGTTTAATTTAGATGTATTAAATATGAAACTTGCACTTATGAGACTTGCATTTTGTTGTCTTCGATATGACACACAATTCTTATTAAAAGTACTTGAATGAAAACTTTATCACATATGTGGGTTGTTTTTTCTACTGTGATATGATGAACAATAAATAGGTTAAAAATGGGATTATATATAAAAGCAGGATGATATTTGTTAATCCAGTAGAATATATAACAACAGTTCTACATCATAACCGTTATAATATCTCGTGCGTTGTCCAATAAAAAATAAATATCAAAACGGCGCAGTTGGGAATCGAACCAAGGTCTATTATATTTATCACAACAGTTAGTTTGAAAAACCATTGTGATAGGGCACACTGTTTCTAGGTTATTACAACAGTTAATGGGCCGTCATAGTAAGTATCATTTTACAACGACACTCTACATAATAGCGCCTGCACCCGCGTGATTATACATCTTTCTCAACCGTTGTTAAATGGGTTTTCCATAGTAGTGCTGACACAACTCTTCCTCTGACCTCGATTGCTTGCAATTTTTCTTTTGAAATTTTATACCCAGAGGCAATCTGTGCCAATTCATTGGCCTCTTGATTCTCTAATCGAGGGATGTGTCGAATACTAACCATCTCGAATCTTTTCAAGAGCCGATTGGCTATCACGAAGTACATGATAAGATTTTCCTTAATGCACTTGTACTCCTTTGTAAGTTGTTTTATGACTAACTCTGAGTCACCCATTATTTCGACTTGAGTTGCCCCCAATTCCAAAAATATCTCAAGTCCGTCTATTAGAGCCTCATATTCAGCCTCATTGTTCGAACATAGGCCTTCGACTTTATACTTGAATTTTGTTGGAATTTTGTATGGAGAAATAATTAGGACTCCTATACCGGTTCCATATTTATGACTAGATCCATCGAAATACAACTTCCAAGGCTCAAGTTCAACGTAGTTTAATGAATACTCAGTTATAGAGTGGTCGACTATAAAGTCGGCTACCACTTGTCCCTTAACAGGCTTTAAAGGCATATAGGTTAAGGAATATTCAGTTAAAGCTAATGCCCATTTACCAATTCGACTGTGCAAGATTGGTTTAGACAACATATGTTTTATAACATCAAAATGAGATGAAACAAAAACATCCACCAGTTTTATATAGTGCTTCAACTTCATACATGAGAAATACAAACATAAGCATAATTTTCCGACTACGCTATACCTAGTTTCTGCATCGTTCAAGACCATACCAAGGTAGTAAATGGTTCTTTCGACACCATTTTTATCCTCTTGAGCCAAGATGCTCCCTAAAGTTTTGTCCGACGCAGATATATACAACCTCATACTTCTATTCCTACAAGGTGGCATCAGAATTGGAGGGTGGACTAGGTATTCCTTGATCTTGTCGAAGGCTTCTTGCTGAGCTTGCCCCCATTCAAAATCTTCTCTCTTGAGTCAAAGTAGAGGTGAGAAGGCTTGAGTCTTCCCACTAAGGTTTGAGATAAACCTCCTTAAGAAATTAATCTTGCCAAGCAGTGACTGCAACTCCTTCTTGGTTGATTGCGCTCTTGCTTCCACTATGGCTTTGGCCTTGTTCTAGTTTATTTCGATTCCCTTTTGGTGGACCACGAAGCCTAAGAAACCTCCCGCCTGTACACAAAAAGCACATTTGAGAGGGTTCATTTTTAGACTGTGTCTCCTCATCCTTTCAAAGGACGGTCGAAGATGGTGTCATACCCCAAATTTTGACCACTAAGATTTCCCATCATTGTGAAAATCATCATCACAATATGGAGGAACCATCATACTTCATCAGTCTCCCCAAAGATGGGTGAGCATCCACTACAATTAAAATTAGGGTTTCAAGCCCTCTCAGAGCCTTAGACAAAGGATCAATCAAGGAATGACATGATCTTCAACTTGTCTAACCTCTCAAACATCCACAATGGATCAAAAGAACTCCCACTTCAAGGATCAAGCACAAGGCTGCTCCCTTCTAGGTGGATCAAGTCTCAAGATCGACAATATCACCAAATTAGGGTTTTGGTCGACCAGGGCCTCCAGATGGAAATTTTTCATCTGGGCACAAGCCAATGATCTAAAACATAACCTAATATACTTTATGGGACCTCATGGACCCAATCATCAAGTCAATTTTGCCTCAGGGGATGCATTTATCAAAAATCAAGAATTAGGGTTTCTTGACCTAATTCACCCCTAAGTTGACTTTTAGGGCAAATCATGAGCCAAGACCTCAAGAGAAGGTTTTAGGGTCTCTAATGAACTATATTGATCCATTTGGAACAATGGATTAATCCAAGAAGCTTGAGCAACAAGTCTCAATTTCATCTGCACCACAATTAGGGTTTCGCGAGGAAAGTCAACAGTAACTTTGAATTTTGACCAGGACATGCTCCCAAGCCCTAAGACATGATTCAATATACCCTATGACACCCATGTAACATGTCCATCAAGTTTGATTTAGGTCAAGGACATGATTTCATGAAGAATTGCACAGTTTGGAATTCATCTAATAAAAAGTCAACTGTGCACAAAAGTCAACTTTGACTTTTTGAGATTTTTCACCAAAATGGATTTTTAACCCTAAAATGATGTTAATGTATTATTTGAATTATCATTCATCAAGAAAAATCAAAGAAAGTGGGATAACTTGTAAAAGGGGGTAACCATAAAAACTTAGAAAAATTTCTAAGTTATGGAAAAAGTGATACTAATGTGCCAACTTTGGAGGACCATAACTCCCAAACCACAAGGCCATTGTTCCCCATTCAAAGCTTGATTTGTAGATCTCATTGCCCTCTACAAAAGCTTCATACTGACCTATGTCCAAATTCCTCATGGATTTTGAGTTATGGAGTGATCAAAATCAAGAAAAGTCACTTTGTTCCAACACTTGGTGAAAATTTCACTAAGTCAGATTTTACCTTACTTTTTACCAAATGTAGGGGGATTTTTCACTTGGATTCAAAAGAGATCAAAACCAAACATGTTCAAAAAGTTGTTGTATCATGTAAGGGCTTTCAAAAATGGCCAAGAACATTACCAAATTCAATTTGAGTCATGAGATATGACATTGGTAAGTTGCCTTGCTGAAATCTGCCAAGGCAAGGCAGATTTTTACACTTTTGGTCGATTTGCCAAAATCAGCCAAATCCAAATGCTCTTATCCACTTGGACACCTCTGAGGATTAAATCTAAAGGGGACAATCACTGAGCCAAGCCTCCAAAGTTTTTGGAACAAGAAATAGCATGTTGAACCTAGAATTGCCAAAATAGGGACAAGAATCCAATTTTGGATTGGAGCATTCAATGGAAGCATCAAGGTGGCATGGACCGAGCCATTCTCAACTGAATTCAGTCAAGACTTATCAAAGACCAAGGGAACCAGTAGCCTGTGCCCTAACCTCTAGTCAATGGCTAGAGGAGACTTGGATTTTCATTTACCAACATTGGCCAAACCTACTCAGCAGTTGCCATTCACTATTCCTTGCAAAACAAACTTTCTCTACTATAAATAGAGCTCAATTGTGATCAGTTTGAGTACACCAAAGCCATCAACTAGATGCTTTCCTCAAAATCTCTTCTTTCACTCCAATTTTTCCTTCCAAAGCAAGTCACTATTGGGTTTTGAGTTTGAGAACTTTTCCAATCAAACCAATCACACACACACACACCTCATATACATCATATAGAAGTGATCCAAACACTCACATAACATATGGAACACAGATTTCACAAAATCACCAGCCAGTTGCTCAAGTTCTTAACAGATTTGCAGTTGGGGTACCATCTCAAGTTCCAGATCATTTCAATCCATTCCAAGCATTCATACACACTCCATGGCACCTAGGGAAGCTATCTAGATCATTGGAACCTAGTTGTAACACCTCAAACACAAATCACGATCACCAGCTGCAAGTGGTAAGCATGAGCTCTTCGAACTCTATGATCCATGCAATTTTTGCTGCACAATAATTTGGCCATATGTTCATAATCATGCATGGAATGTTTCCCCTCAATTAATTGCATTGTTTGAATCGTGTATCAAAAATTCTAGCCTTCATGCAGAAATTAGGGTTCTTGAGGATTTTTCGTGATTTCTTGTTTTATGCTTAATTTAAATGAAATTAATTACCATAGACATGATCGTGAGGTTGAAATGAGTTGATTGGTATGTGGATTGCATGATATGATTAAGTATTCAGTGAGATTGGAGAGAAAATGCAAATCTGGGCAAAACTGAAAAACGCGCGTGTTCTTGCCTTTGTTCTTGGCGCCATTTTCCAATATTTTAATATTTGAATTTTGTGATTTTATTTAATTGATTCAAAAATTAATTTCTCTCTGAGTTTTAATGATTTTGAGTTGATTCTTTTTTCAATAATTCACAAAAATGTTAAAATATTTTATTTTCCCAAAAAATCCCAAAAATATTATTTATTTTGTATAATTGATATTTTTGCAAAGAATTAATGTTTTAATTGTTTTTGACATTTAAAATATTTTTTCCACCTTGATTTTGCAACTTTTAATGCCTTCTAATTATTTTGTAAGTCAATACTTAATTTTTGAAGCATTAATCCAAGATCACAAATTGTTTTTCATATATTAAACAATTTTGATCATTTTAATTGAATTTTTATTCAATTAAAACACATTTTTGAAAATAAATTAGGGTTTTTGGATTAATTCAACCCTCATAAATCATTTTCAAAATATTTTGGGCCTCTAATAGAGTGTAAGACCCAACCCTTTGTAAATACAACCTATTTTGGGCTTCACTTATTGTATAAGTCCCGTTGTATTTTAAAAAGTTCGACGCGATCATCGTCCGTTGAAAAACAAACTTTGGGCCTACCCTCGAGTAGTAAGACCCATTTCTTTTCTTTAAAACCATTTGGGCCTCTATTAGAGTGTAAGACCCAATCCCCTTTTAACCAAAACCATTTTGGGCCTCACTTATTGTATAAGTCCCTCTGCGTTAAAAGAAAATCTCGGCGTGATCGCTATTTTAAACGAAAAATCAATTGGGCCTACCCTCGTGTTATAAGCCCCACTCTTTTTCTTTAAACCTTTTGGGCCTCTTGAGAGAGTGTAAGACCCAAATCCCTTTGTACAGAAAACAATTTTTGGGCCACAGTCACTTGTGTAAGTCCCTCTGTACAAATTCAAATAGTGCGCTCACTGATAAAACCCTGGGCCTCTCCTTGAGCTGTAAGCCCCAAATCTTTCTTTTTCAAAGCACTTTCTCCTTTGATTTTGAATATACTGTTGTTTTCAATCTTTCTTTGTTGAACAACTAACCAAACAGCATGGAAGCTCTACAACCGAGTAAGTGTTTATATGCTTTCATTTACCGCTTTCATATACATATAACTGTATTGTGGGGCTGTTTCGCTGTAAGTCTTCTTTCATAAACTCATATCAACTGTGTAATAATAGTATAGATATTTAGAGTTTCCCCGGCCACTACGTCTAGCATTAAGCCCGTTGATCACTCTTAAATAGTCAAAACTAGATCCCCATAGGATTACCAGACACAGTCTTCCCTCCTGTTGGGGTTAAACAATATGGAGATATGAAAGGCAACATTCTCTGTGAACCTTTTCATAGACTGTCACTCGTAGAAGTTGTCAAAGAAACTCTACTCCCCAGAGATTTTCTTTTCTCCGTGAATGGTATCTCTTGAGTTTCTTCCAAATTCTTGGACTTTCCTGGCTTGATCTATTCTCGGTGAATGGCATGTCTTGAACTTCTAGGGGTTTGGGGACCCACAGGCTTCTTAAAAGCACTTGTCAAGAAACTCTATTCCCCAGAGATAATCTTTTCTCCGTGAATGGCATCTCTTGAGTTTCTTCCACATTCTCGAACTTTCCTGGCTTGATATATTCCTCGTGAATAGCCTGTCTTGAATTTCTCGGGATTTGGGGACCCATCGGCTTCTTAAAAGCATCGACCTCCTCTTGGGCATCGTACAAGGACCCACAGGCTTCCTAAAAGCAACCCCGCCTCCTCTTGGGCTTAGTACAAGGACCCATCGGCTTCTTAGAAGTATTCACAACCTCCTCTTAGGCTTCGTATAATGATATCTTCCTCTGGGAATGATAGCCTCCTCTTGGGCTTAGTACAAGGACCCGTCGGCTTCTTAAAAGCTTCCAGCCTTCTCTTGGGCTTCGTACAAATTGTCCCGACGACCTCCTAGAGGTATAGGAATAGAACTTAGTCATCTTCATAGAACAGTCCTTTCAAAGAGTCTACTACTGTTTCTTAAAGCATAGCACAAAAGATAAAACTCTAGACACGGACAGTCTAATATCCTTGAGTCTCAAAGATATTCTCAAGTGACCCCTTCGTTAAATAGGAAGAAAACTCGTAGACTTGGGCAGTCTCAATGCCCTTCGGATTTCCCACTTCCTTAAAGAACAGGAATAACCCGGATCCTCGAATCAAATCCTTGAGTACAGTATTGCTCATATAAGAACTGATTTTCTCTTTAAATCAGCATACTGGACCTGTCACTCAACTGAAACAGTTACAATAGCCACCTCTTGGGCTTTGTACAATGATTCTCCCCAGCGGAGTCAAACAACGTTTAGCCTCTCTCTCGGGCTTTGTACGAGACACATAAGAGACTCCCTCGTTGAGTCAATCACCCCTTTCGCCTCCATCTCGGGCTTTATACAAGATACAAAAAGGTTCTTATTGAGCCAAACAAACCTTTAGCCTCTATCTCGGGCTTTGTACGAGATACAAAAACTCTCTTGTTGAGTCAAATAGCCTCCATCTCGGGCTTTATACGAGATACCAAAAGACTCTATCGTCGAGTCAAAAAACCTTTTAGCCTCTCTCTCGGGCTTTGTACAAGACACATATTAGCCTCCTCTTAGGCTTTGTATAAGAAAACCACTGGTTGATCCAATCAACCTTTTAGCATCAAAGCTGTGCCTCGTTCACGGTACACAAACATCAACAACTCCTTCCCCTTCATCTAATTGCTGTAAGCGGCAAGCCTCTGGATCATATACATCCATGCCACTGTCCCTCTTTTAGCATGAGAAATTCCTAAGGAAAGATAGCATTGCTCTACACTGAGTTAAAGTCTTCTCCTTCAGGTTAAAATCCCCTTTAAAGGAAATTATGGCATTGCCGGATTCACAAATCCCGGATAAAGTAATTCTCCTTTATAAACAGTTGTGACAGACAGACCCCCTTTAGAGATGACAAATTCTCTCTAAAGTCAAACCCCTTCAGCTTCACATCTTGGGCTTTGAACAAGATACAAATAGACCTTCAGCTTCACATCTTGGGCTTTGAACAAGATACAAACTACCTTTCGCTTCACGTCTTGGGCTTTGAACAAGACACCAAATACCATTTCCTCCCATAGAATAGGAGGAACTACGAACGCTCTGATTTCCCTGTTTCGGTAAACGGGAATACGTAGGCATAAGATTGAAAGAAAAAATCTTAGTGAGCACACTAAACAAAAACCCAAAATCCCATACTCTCACATATCTATCAAGAAGCATCCGTCCTAACATCTAAACCTCTCACCACTTTTAAAAAAATAAACCCGATAGAGACCCCGAATCTTTGTAGCATCTGTAACCTAACAGACCGCTGTTTAAACTCAGTTTGCAAGCCGGGTTAATTTAAGACATCTATTTCCCTTCCTTCATCAGCTTTAATAGGATAAAAAATGAATCGAGCTGTAGACACCAAAGAGCGATAGCGCTTCGCAACTGCGTCCAAAAACGCTAGCTACAAATGGTCTATGTGACTTTTCCCTGTAATAGACTTAAAAACAATATCGTCAATATAGATTTGCATAAAAGTCTCGATAAAATTATGGAAGATTGAATTCATTGATCTTTGGTATGTTTCCCCAGCATTTTTAAACCAAAAGGCATTACGACCCATTCATAGGTGCCTAAGGCTCCAGGGCATCTAAACGTTGTTTTTGGGACGTCTTCTTCAGCAATGAAAATTTGATTGTACCCAGAATACCCGTCGAGCATACTAAGGTACTCATGTCCTGTGGTAGAATCGACTAACATCTCTGCCACAGGCATTGGATATTCATCTTTCGGGGTTGCAGAATTTAAATCTCTAAAATCTATGCACACCATTAACTTGCCATTTTTCTTAATAACTAGAATAATATTGGCAAGCCATTCGACATACCTGGTCGTGCGGATGAATTAACATCTAATAAGTCTTTCGACCTCCTCTTTGATCTTCGAAAGAACCTCAGGTGCAAAATGCCTTGGAGTCTGCCTGACCGGCTTCTTCCTAGGCTTTATCGGCAGCTTCAGTTCGACCAGATCTCTGCCCAAACCAGGCATTTTGTCATAATCCCATGCAAAGTAGTCTTTAAACTCCTTCAAAAATTGGACTACTTTGACCTTGAGCTGTGGACCGACGTTGGCGCTGATGTATGGCAGCCTCTTCACTGCCCCCTATCCCAAGTCAATCTCTTCAAGTGGATCTTGTGCCAGCATTTTGATGTTGCTTGCTAGCGGATCCTTCTCGAAGCCTAAAGGCTCATCATCATAGATTGCGTCGAGCCTCTGGCCTAGTGCCTCATCCTGAACCTTATCAGGTAGTTTTGGATCGAAGTCCTTACCAGGACCTCCTTAGTGTTCTTCAATTTTCTTGGCTTGGACAACCATAAATTTTACTTCAGCCTCTAAGGCCGCTTTTAGTTTGTTTTCAGTTATATAAGCTGAAATCCTTTCGAGCGCCAGCGACTCAGTGATCGTCACCGAATTTGCTTCCCCAGCCAGTTGGCTGGATATGGGCCGTTCCAAAGACATAGTCTTCTTTGCTTACGACTTCTCTGTCCCACTGAAACCTATGAGTTGGGTGCAGATAGAGAGAAGAAAAGGTATTATCTGTGGGCATCATGTCGAATTCCGCAAGATTACATGGACCAATATGGGCCAAATTTCGGTTAAAGATCCTTATGTTGACCTGATTCACTTCGGCCATGAAATAACTCTGGTCCGCTTCGATGTTCTCGACGATCCCATCGTTGCGCCAAATAGTGATCCTTTGATGCATTGAGGAGGGGACGACACCGATGCCGTGAATCCACTCCCTACCAAGTAGTAGATTGTAATTAGCCTTCGAGGCTATCACCATAAACATCGCCGGCGGCCTAGTTATAGTGCCAACGATCAAGTCTACTTGTATAACTCCCATTGTGGTTCCTATCTTGCCCTCATAATTTGAGAACACCATATTATGAGGGTTTGTATCTGTGTTATCTTTCCCGATCTTCTTTAGCATCTGATGCGACATTAAGTTGACTGCCGCCCCGCCGTCGACCAGGATCTTACTTATTCTGACATTTCCTACTTTTCCCCTAATAAACAGAGGTTTTAAATGGCTCTTCATTGACTCATCAGGCCTTTCGAAGAAGGCATTTTTTTCCTCTACACAACCATTATTCATAATGTAGTAACAGACAGGCTTGTGTCGAGCCGTCTCCATTTCCATCGCATCTTCTGGTTCCTCTACCTCCATCACCTGATTGTACTCTCTAGGAAGTACTGACACCACATTGCACATGATGTCTAGTGAGGCTTCAGACTCGGAATTGAAATCATTCGTCATTATATCGTCTTCGTGATCAGACTTTTTTGAAGACCCCTCCTTCTGAGGAGAGAACAGTTTTCTCTTGACAAGTTTCTTTTCCTCTTTCTTCGCCGGTATATTGTTACTGGATTCAGGCTTCGCCTTCTCCATGGCTTCCCTTTTGGCCTTTCTTCGCCTTTGCTGCCTCCTCCACTAGGATCTAGACATCAGATTCTTTCCTTTATAATTCTCTGAAGGGTATGTCATCTGTTTCGATGCCCGAAATTCTTTTCGGTAGGTCAAAGAGGAGCCCCTCTGAACCTCCAAGTTTTTCCATTTTTGCTGGCCTTGCTCTCGGTTTTCGACTGGTCTGATCCATTTGTCTTTGAGAGCCCCCGTTGTAGGTTTGAAAGTAGTGGGTTTGTTTCCACTAAGTCTTTACCTTGCTTGCTTATGTTTCCTGGGGTCACTCTTGTTGTCGAAATTTTGGCGGCTATGAGAGGGTTTCCAATTTCTTATGTTCTTCGCCCTTTGATCTCCTTTGAGATTCTGTGTCGCCTTCTTGTTGAAGACCGCGCTGCATCGAGGGCAAAGCATAACTTCTGATTTCTTCCTCTGACATTTGTGAAGGAAATCAACAAGGCTTTCGTCCTGTTTTGGGAAAGCCAGCTTATTATATTCTTCCCGTTGAAGGTCCTCGTCAACCTCCATTGAAGTTTCTTGAGAGACTTCGACCATGTTCACACCTACGTTGGCCTTTTCAGTAATGTCCAGCTCTTCCAATTTCACCCTAAGGCCTTCAGTAGCCTCAGTCAGATTATCAATTTGCACGAAATCCTCAGTGGTTTCTTTTGTTGTTATCTTCGATTTGGGATCTTCAGTGATTCCTTCGTTGGAGCCTTCAGTAACTCCTTTGTTAGAGCCCTCAATGACTCCATGAGTGAAACTATCAGCAGTTTCTTTATCGAAAACTTCAGTGGTTTCGTTAGTGTAGCCTTCAGTGACATCACAAATGAAATTTTCGATGATCTCTCTGATGATATCCTCAGTAACCTTGACCATGACTGCTTTGTTGATGAAGTCATCAGTAACTTCGACCATGTGAGCTTTGTTGACAAAGTCTTCAGTAAATTCGACCATGTTGATTACAAATGGCTCAGTGTAGTGGGCATCAACCACCTGAAGAGGGTTAGAATCAATCTTCATTTGGGCTTTCGACTTCTCTCCAAATTTGAGCCTTCCGTCCTTAGTTGCGTTTTGAACGAGATCCCTGAAAATAAAACATTGAGATGTTTTATGACCCAAGTGTAGCAAGCGATTTTTGTCAGTGACGCGACCACCTTATCGCTGGGGTTTTCCTCACTGCAATAAGGAGGAGTGGGTGCTACTTTCTGATTTCTTATTTATCCCATGAAGCTGGAAGGGAAAGGGAAGCTATCTAAAACTAACCTTGCACGCGAATGTTTGACTGAACAAACGCTTAAAAGAGATTCAGGGAGTCGGGGTCAGGATATACAATGGGGAGTTGTCAATTACCCATCCTATATGTGGTTATACATAGGATATTAGCTTTAGGTTTCGCTTTGCAATTGATGGTGTTTTTGTTGATGTTCGGGTTTTTACGATGTTTTTGGTAAGGTACTAAACCTAAGTTTTGGTTGATTTATGAAGGTACTTGACCTAAGGTTTTTTGATTAGTATGCTCGCTAAGATTTTTCAATCTTATGCCTACATATTCCCGTTTAAATGAAATAGGGAAATCAGAGCAATCGTAGTTCCTCATATTCTAAGGGAGGAAAGAGATATTTTGGTGTCTTGATCAAAGTCCAAGATTGAAGCTAAAAGGTTTTGACTGAGAGAGAAATTGTCATCTCTAAAGAAGGATTGTTGATTTTTGTGTGCCTTGATCAAAGCACAAGGTTGATGCTAAAAGGTTAATTGACTCGGCTAGGGGATTTCTTTATACAAAGCCTAAGAGGAGGCTGGAAATGACCGACTCAACAAGAGAGTGTTTTATTTGTCTTGTACAAAGCCCAAGATTGAGGCTAAAAAGAGACTGACTTTTTGGGGATATCATTATACAAAGCCTAAGAGGAGGCTAGAAGTTTGACTTTTCCGGGGAAATATTATATCTGTCTTGTACAACGCCCAAGATTGAGGCTAAAAAAGGGATTTTTGACTCCGCCGGGGAGGTTTGTATGTGTCTTGTACAAAGCCCAAGATTGAGGCTGAAAGGATTTAACTCTGCTGGAGAGTATTATCTGTCTTGTACAAAGCCCAAGACAGGGGCTGAAAAGAGTTTGACTCTGCTTGGGAAATCATTTCTCAAAGCCTAAAATAAGGCTGGGAGGAAGTGACTTCGCCGGGGAAGATGTGTGTCCCAGGCTAAAAGGAATGTTTTGAAGATTTATGTCTTGTACAAAGCCCAAGATTGAGACTAAAAGGGTTGACTCAACAAGAGGGTGCTAAAAGGTGATTGACTCAACAAGAGAGTCGGAAAAGTTGATCGACTCAACAAGAGAGTCTGAAAAGTGATTGACTCAACAAGAGAGTCTAGAAAGTTGGTGGACTCAACAAGAGAGTCTAAAAAAGTTATCTCCGCTGGGGAGAATCATTTGTATAAAGCCCAAGAGGAGGCTGATTTCCTGCTGAGGAAAGGTCCTTATACAAAGCCTAAGAGGAGGCTATCTTTTTCCGGGGATAATTGAGATCCCCGGGCAGGTCCAAGTGGGGAATCAACTCTTGCTGAGGATTATAGAAGAGTTGAGATGTCAGATACCCTGAGGTTCTAATTTAAGATAGTGTTGACCCTGGTCGGGGAACTCTCATGAGAGAGGCTGGGTTTCTGCTGGAGATCGATCCAGGATGCCCGGGGTTTTTCCTATAGTTGTAAGGAACTTGAGAATGTCTTTGAGACTCAAGGGGATTAGACTGTCCAAGTCTACTGGTGTGGAAGAGTTTTATCTTTTGTATGATGCCCAAGAGGAGGCAAGGGCATTAAGGGACGAGAATCAACCCTAAAGTGGCATGAGGTCTGACACTAGAAAGACTGCTCTAGCAAAGGATGACTAAGTTCTGTCTTATACCTTTAAGAGGTCGTTAGGGTCCTTGTATTAAGCCCAAGAGAAGGCATGAGAACTTCTAAGAAGCCGAAGGGTCCTTGTACAAAGCCCAAGAGGGGGCGGGGATGCTTTTAGGAAGCCTGTGGGTCCCAAACCAAGAAAAGTTCAAGAAATGCTATTCACCGAGAATAGATCATTTAGAGAAGGTTCTTTGATTTGAAGAAATTCAAGAGATTCTATTCACAGAGAATATATTAACTCCGGGGAGTAGAATTTCTTTGACAATTTCTAGGGGTGACAGTCTGAGAGAAAGTTCACCGAGAATACTGCCTTTCTCTTTGTTCCATATTGTTTAACCCCAAGAGAAGGGGAGACTGTATTTGGAAATCCTATGGGGATCTAGTTTTGTTTGTATTTTAAGAGTGACCAACAGGGCTTTACCTAGTTCTAGACCTAGTTGCCGGGGAAAACTCTAAATAACTATAATAGTATATATACAGATGATATATGACGAGTATTTAAAAGGGTATGAAAGAAGACTAACCATGCGCAGCTTCCCACATCACAATTATATATATCTGACATGTATTTAAAAGAATATAAGAAGACTTACCATGCGCAGCTTCCCACAATACAGATATATATATTAAAGCAAGTAAATGAAAGCGGATAAAACTTACAGGTGAGCAAACTTCCATGTTGTATTGTTAGTTGTTCAAAGAAATTAAAGAAAGTTTTGATAACAATACATATATTTGAATCTAAATCAAAAGGGAATTGTTTTGAAAAGATTGTAGGGCTTATACTCAAGGAGAGGCCCAAAGAGTTTGACAGCGATTGCACCATTGTTTTGAATATTGTACCGGGACTTATACAACGAATGAGGCCCAAAAAGGTTTATGTAGAACAAGGGTTGGGTCTTACAACTCAAGAAGAATCCCAAAGATTGTTTAAAGAAAAGAAATGGGACTTACAACACAAGGGTAGGCCCAAGGTTTATTTGTTTAAAAATGGCGACCGCGCCGAGATTTTTTTAACGCAGAGGGACTTATACAATGTCTGAGGCCCAAAAAGGTTTTGGTTAAAAAAGGATTGGGTCTTACACTCTATTAGAGGCCCATGAGTAATTTTAAGAAAAATAATGGGGCTTACAACTCAGGGAGAGACCCAAGTGGTTTTTATTTTAAACTAGCGATCACGCCGAGATTTTTGAAAACACCGTGGGTCTTATACAATGAATGAGGCCCAAACTATTTTGGTTTCAAAGAAGGGGTTGGGTCTTACACTCTATTAGAGGCCCAAGTTTGAAAATGAATAAATATGGGTCTTATAGCTCAAGGAGAAGCCCAGTTGATTTTATTAAAAAGGCGACGATCGCGCCGAACTTTTGAAAATATACAGAGGGACTTATACAATATGTGAGGCCCAAAATTGCTTTATTTACAAAGGGGGTGGGACTTACACTCTATCCAAGAGGCCTAAGTTTGAAAATGAATAAAGATGAGTCTTATAGCTCAAGGAGAAACCCCATTGATTTTGTTAAAAAGGCGACGATCGCGCCGAACTTTTGAAAATGTACAGAGGGACTTATATAATATGTGAGGCCCAAAATTATTTTATTTAAAAAGGGGTGGGACTTACACTCTATCCAAGAGGCCCATGAGTGTTTGAAAAAGATTCATGAAAGACAAAAAATCAAAGAAACCCTAATTTTCACCTTTTAAAAGTAATTTTTCAAAGAAAAATAACAAAAATGATAAAAACACCAAATAAGTTTGAATAAATAACTTGTAATTTTTGGTTTAGGTTTGAAAAATGAAGTTTTAATCACAAGATGAATTAAAATTCATTTGGTTTTGATTTTCAAAATGAATATTCATTTTTAAAATGTTTAAAAACAATAAAAAATGAATTTATTCACAAAAATACCAACTTTATTAAATAAATAATATAAATTTTATTTTTTTGTAGAATAAAACATTTTAACATTTTTGTGATTTTTTAGAAAAAGAACCAATAAAAAATAATTAAAATTGAAAGAGAAATTAATTTTTCAAATAATTTAAAAATAATACTCCCTCCGTCCCACAATGAGTGACCCAGTTGATTTTTCACACAAATTAAGAAAAAGAGAATAAATGAAGGAGAGAGAATGATATTTTTAGTAAAGTACCCTTGTAATGTATTGTGAATGATGAAAGTAATATTAATTAGAGGGTAAAATAGGAAAAGTTGCATTGGAAATTGAAATGGGTCCTACATTTTGGGACACCATTTTATTCCAAATGGGTCACTCATTGTGGGACGGAGGGAGTATGAAAAATAATAAAAAGTGGAAAAAGTGATAAAAAAATAGGCCTGAGGCAAGAGGGATCCGAACCCCGGACCTTCCACTCGCTCAATACACACAAACCATCTGATCAACCACTGGGGCGCAATGCCAATTCATTAAACATATGGCAAGGGAAAAATATAAGGCAAGTTTGGTTTGAAAACCTGAAGAATGGCGCCATGGCCATCTTCTTCCTTGGCCCAGATGCGTGAAGCTCTCTATCTCACTCGTTTCTCAACCATTTCACATGATTCAAACACCAAATTCATGTGGTTTTTAACAAGGGACATGATGGCAATATTTGATTTCATTTATTTTCAGTGTGCAGCAAGTTACATTAACATGAATGTATGAACCCTAATTTTGCAAAAAGCATTCTTGTAGACATGTTTGTGAGTGTTATGGTCAAATTTTTTGAGGGGAAACACTCAACATATGATGATAATCAATTGACAAAAGTATCATGCGAGGAAATATGCATGGATCATGTTATGAGAGTTTGAGGCTTACCTTGCTGCAAGAAGAATTGGAACTCTGCACAAAGTGTGTTCCAGAAGTAATTTGATGACCCCTACAACTTCACTGGATGTTATGGAGTGGATAGCAACCTTTGGAACTCTTTGAAACTCCTTTGATCAAATTGTGGTATCCCAACTGCATAATGGCTAGGTTGAAGAGTGAAATTTTGATGGAGCTGTTTCAGAAGTGGCTTAGGTGTTTGGACAGCTTCTATACATCATATGTGATGTGTTAGAAGTGATGGTTTGAGTTGATTGGCTCTGCAACTCAAAACCCGATAGCACTTGCTCAAAAATAAAGAAATTTGGCACTTAAGGAGGGAATGAGAGAAAGCAATGTTGTAGGCTGCTTTGGTGTAGTATGAATGATCAGTTGGGACCTCTATTTATAGTGTATTAACTCTTGTCTTGGAGGAATAGTGAATGGCTACTGGATCAGATCACATTCATTGGTTTTGGCTTGGTGGCATTTCTTCTCATGCAAGGCAAACTAGCCTCTCCCAAGAGCAGGGCTATGTCTTGACCAAATCCACATTCTTCAGATGTTTTAATTGTTTTTTAAGTGAGCATCTTGACTGAGGAGAGTGAGAATCTTGAAAGTGCACTATTCCACATAAATGCCTTTGAATTCAAGGCATATGTGCCAAAATGCATTAACCTCAAGTTGGAAGATCCCTTGGCTTTTTGACTCAACTTTACAAGTTGGATCAGTTGGATTAGGATCAGATTAGATGACTGTGGCAAGGGGATCATTGGTCTTGACTCAGAAATCGTGTAAAGCAAGAAAACAAGCAAACTGGTTTTTCATCACAGCTTTGCCATGGTGTTTTGCAGCATCCATAACTCTTGGCTTAAGTAGAGTTGTTTCATGCCAATAAGTTCCTTGGATTGTAGGCAATATGGACAACAAATTTGATGTTTACATCCTGAATTGATTCAGCCTAGAACTATGTGAAACAACCCTCCAAGTTTTGGTGTTTCACTTGAAATCTGCCTTGAGCATAATTTCTTCTAAGTGTTGGAAAAAATGCACTTTCATGTCTTTTAGTGATTTTGATCCAATCATAACTTGAAATCCATGAGGAATTGGAATGAGATGTAGTTGAAGCCTTTGAAGTATGCCATGAGAACTACAAATTCAGCTTTGGACCATCCAAAATGGTTGCTTGGATCTCAAGTTATGATCCTTGGAAGTTGGTACCCTAGCCACTTTGTTCCATAACTTAGAAAAATTCTAAGTTTTTTATGGTTACCCCTTTTACAAGTTAACTCACTATCTTTGATTTTTATTGATGAATGATGATTCAAATCACATATTAACATTGTTTTAGGGTTGAGGAACCATAATTGTGAAAAATCTCAAAAAGTTAAACTTGACTTTTGTGCACAATTGACTTTTTATCAGACGGAATCCAAACTGTGCGATCCTTTGTGAAATCAAGTCCTTGATCTAAATCAAACTTGATGGATATATTCCATAGGTGTTATAGAGTGTATTGAATCATGTCCCAGGGTTTGGGAGCATGTCTTGGTCAAAAGTCAAAGGTACAGTTGACTTTTTTCTTCAAAACCCTAATGGTGGTCCTGAAGAAATTGAAACTTATGGATCAAGCTTCTTGGATCAATCCATTATTGCAAATGGATCAATGTGGTTTATTAGAGACCCTTAAATCATGTCTTGAGGTCTTGGCTCACGTTTTGTCCCAAAAGTCAACTTAGGGGTGAATTAGGTCAAGAAACCCTAATTCCTAATTTTTGGTGAATAGATCCCCTGAGGTAAAATTGACTTGATGATTGGGTCCATGAGGTCCCTTGTAGTATCTTAAGTTGTGCTTTGAAGCATTGGCTCATGCCCAGATGAATATTTTCATCTGGAGGCCATGGTCGACCAAAACCCTAATTTGGTGACACTGGCGATCTTAAGGCTTAATCCACTTGGAATGTTGCAACCTTGTGCCTGATTCTTGATGTGGGAGTCCTCTTGATCCTTTATAGGTGTTTGAGAGGTTAGACAAGTTGAATATCATGTCATTTTTTGATTGATCCTTTGTCTATGTGTCCTGAGAGGGCTTGAAACCCTAATCCTTGATTGCAGGGAATGCTCAACAATTCTTGAGGAGATTGATGAGGCATAAAGGTACATCCATATTGTGATGATGATTTGTACAATGATGGGAAATCTTAGTGGTCAAAATTTGGGGTATGACACCAAGAAATTGTGATACTTACAAAAACCTTTCTTTTTCCTTTGCTCTAAAGGAGGTATTTTAGCACCTAGAGGCACTATCATTTGGCCATCCTTAACTAACAAATCAAAGATTTCGTCACATTTTGTGACGTCGAAGGTGTAAGTCTTGTTAGGAAATCTATCGTTCTTTTATGGTTCGACTGGGTTTTTTCCATTCGAAGTGGCTAAGACCTTACAAGAGTAAGGTGGCCCTTGCTTTAGTTCAGCAAGGTCAACTTCGTTTTCGTCAAAGTCTAAGGGCTCGTTATATGTTCCTTCGTTGTCTTCATTAAATTCGACGTATGCTACTCTTCTATTATTTTTATTTGCCCTAGCCTTTTCCTCCTTCAGGCATTCTAACTGTCGAACCCTATCAGCCAATTGGGCCATATCCCTCAAGTACTGGGTGTCTAACTTCTTCCTAATAGAGTAGTCAAGGCCCCAACGACCATTTCAACCAACTCGTGTTTTGGCACCTGTGTGAAACATCTGAATTTGAGTAGGCGAAATTTGTTCAGATAATCATCTATTGGCTCAACAAATTTTTGTTTGATACTGGTTAATTCTTTTTGGCTAATCTTGGTTTGTCCCATGTAAAATTGTTCATGGAACAATCTCTCAAATTGAGTCCATGTATGGATCGAGTTTGCTGGCAAGGTCGTGAACCATGTGAAGGCGTTTTTAGCAAGAGAGCTTGGGAAATATTTAATCATAAGGTTTTCGTTGTTTGAAATCTCTCCCGCCTCTATTAAATACCTAGCCACGTGTTCGACAGTAGACTCATTGGTATCCCCCGAAAATTTAGTGAATTTAGGGACTTTCCATCTGGTAGGTAGATCTGATGTGTAGTTTGGTCTTCCCAGGCCAAAATTTACCCCATTTCGCGCTATAATCCTTTCGACCATGGCTGCTAGATTATTATCCGCTGCCATATCATCACGTCAAATTTGTTGTATGACATTGTCAGCATTCTGGTTTCTATTCACCATCACTACCCTTGATTCCTATTCTAATGGAATTTGTGGTTGATTCTTAGGGGGTTCGACTCTAGGTTGTTCGCCTACCTCTTCGAGGTTCACTACATTCGTTCGGGGTGTGTTCCTTTTGTTTTGTTTGACTTAGTTAATAGTGACATCCTCTCCAAAGGCTAACCCTTGATTTTCCACAATATACTTCTTTTGTGGGTGCCGAGGAAGCTGTGGTACACCAAAAAAAGTCCGCAATGCGCGTCATTTGCACGGCCATTTGTTGGTTGGTTTGGGTAGTGTTTTGGATTAGAGGATTAAAGATTGTCCCTAATGTTTGGGCAAGCATCTGGACCATTTCGTGGTTACTCTCGTCCATTTGCTGCATAATAACCACTGCAGAACTATTAGTTATGCTTGCCATTTGGGTGGAAATACCTATCCCTAAGGGTTGGCCATTTCGACCCATATTATTAATCCCAGACCCTGACCCCTGTAATGGCAAAGTTACATTTATTACGGGTTCTGAGAATGTTGACCCAATGTTATGTAAGTTCGCCATCATGGATGTTGGCATTCCATAAGGCTGTTCTTGACTGCTTAAAGGCATAGAGAAGCCTTGAGGCATAAAGGGTTTGTTCGAAACATTCCCTATTGGTGGGGGGGGGGTCATTGGAAGACCATGTGGCCCAATGTAAGTTAAAATGGGCTCACTGTGGGCAATCGACCGCGTCGGTGTCGAACTTGTCGTAGTCTGTATCGGTTCAAAAATAGGTGCTGAAACCATTGTTCCCCGTGTCGAAGACGTTGGGGTAGGTTCTCCATTGTTATTTGATGTATTTTGAGGATTTGAATTGTTTGGTTGATTTTGGCTTGCCATTCTCCTCATGTATCTTCTCCTTGGTCTATCTTTGTTAGTAGTGGCTACTTTACCACTTCTCAATAATATACAATGAAGTTTCGAAAGAGAGAGACAACAAATATGAAGAACTTAGTAAAACTTTTCAAAAGAAAAATTATTTAGAAAATGTCACTAGCACGGTCCCACTGGGCGTGCCAATTTGTTTACCCTGAAAATTGGTAAACAACCGATGGTCTCCAAATATTGGTTAACTTACAGGATCAACCAGTGAATCCTAGGACATGTGCTAGTGCTTTTTAAATTAAAGTTTGAGAAACAACGAACACTTCGACAATATTCATGGTTGGAAAAATAGTTTACTTCGAAAATACAAAGAAAGTATGTTTCAAGAAAGTAATCGAAAGTGCAGTAAAATGCATTAGAAGTAACTTGCGCAAATAAAAAAGATCAATTTCTGGGAGAAAAATATAAACTGAATTTGATTAAAATGGTAAGAAAATGGTGTTTCATCAAACGTACATTTCTCAATAACTCTTTTCTCTACACACTGGGTACGTTGAGTAATTTGAGTAACTTGTACAAACTTGACCACACACGAAATCCTATCACTAAGACCTCTTATTTATATTGAATCGAAATAACTGCCTCTAACAACCTTTCTCCTAAATCAAGACAAGTGGCGCATGACATGTCTTTACTTCTTCAATGTGCTCCACGTGTCTTCTCTTAAAAACTAGATAAGAACAAAGTTCCCTCCTTTATTCAAATTCAAACTTCAAATCAAAGACACAATTATTAGCATCTCCGTCGAAAACACCATCAATAGCGTTTCTGTCGAATTACATTTACAGACTTAGAAAAATCTTCCTAAGCCCAACCAACCCTTCCTCCTTGCACAAGGGTAACTTCGACTGGACCTTCATAATTGCACTGTCTAGTCGAAGTCCATCATAATATCACAAAAAATCTTCTTTTCCTTATTTATTCCATAAATCCAAACCAGACGTTGAAATTACGAGCCAACAATCATAAAATAGGAAAATATCTTTTAAAATATTGTCTCGACTAATGAATGAGCAAAATCATTGATTTTTTTATTTTATTTTGGCAAAATGACTGTTTTAGTTCTTTAAGTTATTTTAAAATATCAAATTAGTCCCTTAAGTTTTTTTTTGTAACGCTTTGGTTCCTTTTTAAAAATCCCCGTTACAATAAATTGCAAACTCATATACCATTTGAACTGGTTTTTCACGCTGATCACAAATATGCAATCAAATTTATCAAACAAGTCACGGTTCATGAGAATCAAGTAAAAATGGACGAAATACATAATGAAAAATCATCGATCCGACCAAAATACACAAGAAAACGCAAAACTAATTACATATTCGTGATCAGCGTGAAAAACTAGTTCAAATGGTATATGAGTTTGTAATTTATTATAACGGAGATTTTTAAAAAATGACCCAAGTATTACCAAAAAAACTTAAGGGACTAACTTGATATTTTAAAATAACTTAAAGGACCTAGACAGTAGTTTTACCTTTTATTTTTCTTTAACCATCTCATTTCATATCTTAGAATGCATCTTGTTTATTAAGTTTTTAGAATCTGTCTTCCTCTAATTCATAGAATTGTAACCATAGATTTAGGGACGTTTGAAGCTTTGACACTGGATGATATTCTCATATGTATATCTCTTAGTTGATCACTCATCCCATGTTCATAATGAGGCCATGTTGTTGATCCTGTATTTCTTTTAAAATTTTCTTTTAACCTCTCTTGCATGTAACAAAGTTATGTTTCTTGGGTTTTTCCTTCATCCTGGTGAGTACTATTATCTCCTAATGGTTGAAATTTTACTCTCTAATGAAGAAAGATCATCTGATTTGAATTAATTTTTTTAAAAATTTTAAATAAATTTAAGAGTTTTTCTCTTCTTATTAAATGTTTCTAACAATATGGGTTTAAGTGTGTTTCCATGCAAATATTTCTCTTTATCAATAAGTTTTGAGGAGTAAGATGATATGATGAGTGACATCATTGCGTCATAAAATAGGAAACTATCTTTTAAAATATTGTCTCGACTAATGAATGAGAAAAACCATTGATTTTATTTATTTATTTTATTTTTATTTAACCATCTCATTTCATATCTTAGAATGCATCTTGTTTATTAAGTTTTCAGAATCTGTCTTCCTCTAATTCATAGAATTGTAACCATAGATTTGGGTACGTTTGAAGCTTTAACACTAGATCATATTCTCATATGTACATCTCTTAGTTGATCACTCCTTGCATGTTCATAATGAAGCCGTGTTGTTGATCCATTATTTCTTTTAAATTTTTCTTTTAACCACTCTTGCATGTAACAAAGTTATGTTTCTTGGGTTTTGCCTTCATCTATGTGAGTACTATTATCTACCAATGGTTGAAAGTTTACTCTCCAATGAAGAAAGGTCATCTGATTTAAGAGTTTTCCCTCACCCAAGGCTTGATTATGTACCTTGGTTGACTTGAAAGGTGTTGTGATATAATCCAAGTTGTAGCTCAAGTCCAAGTTAGTTAGGGTTAGGGTTTGTTATGTTAGTTACTTAGTACTTAAGCTACTTAGTTGTACATATATACACATATTGTAATTCAATTTTATAATCACATTCAACAATACCAATCCTTATTTTTCATTTTCTCTCTCTCTCTCTCTCTCTCTCTCTCTCTCTCTCTCTCCTCAATAAAAGTACCTCATGCACTAACAAATTGGTATCTAGAAGTTTCTTGATCGTGTTTTCAAGAATCATAAGTCAGTGATCATATTCTCGGATCATGGGTTAATCGCGTTTGCTGCAAAGATGAATGGTAACAATTTCATTCCGAATTCTTTTCCGATTCTTGACGGCAAGAATTGGATCCGACAGAGAAAACAGATGCAATCTCTATTTGCCTTTCATGAAATCCTAGAAGTGGTTACTAATGGCATCCCTGAGCTTGCTGAAAGTGCAAATGATGCTCAAAGAGTCACGAACAAGGAGGCCAAGAAGAAAGGCTGCTAGGCTACGCTTTATATTCAATCGACTCTAGATGCGGAAACATTTGATCGAATTTCTCATGCTGAATCAACGAAAGAGACATGGGATATTCTTGTCAAGTATTACGAAGGAGGTGAGAAGGTGAAAGTCGTCAAATTGCAGGCGTTGTAATGGCGGTATGAATTACTGCAGATGGGAGAAGAAGAAAAGATTACAAGCTATGTCTCGAAGGTGCAGAAGCTTGTTCATCTCATGAAAGGTTGTGGTGAAACCCTAACTGATAAGATGATAGTTGAGAAGGTAATATGTACATTCATCTCTCACTTTGATCACGTTATCGTTGCTACTCAAGAATTCAACAATCTTGAAACATTGAAATTGGAAGATTTGGCTGGTTCGTTGGAGGCACACGAGATGAGGATTGTCGAAAGGAAAGGTGTTCAAGATTCGATACAAGCTCTAAAGGCTCAAACATGGAAGAAATGTGGTGGTTGCAACAAGTTCAAGGGAAAAGGAGACAAGACTCGGAGCAAGAAGTTTTGGTCGAACCATCAAAAGCATAAGGTCGATGATAGGGCTTCTGAATCCTCGAAAAGAGGAGAAGGAAACTCCTATCAGAAAGACAAAGAAGAGAAAAAATGTGTACAGTGCTATAACTGTGAAAATGGGGTCACTTGAATAAGAATTGTTGGTACAAGAAAGGAAAGAATGAAGGAACAAACCTTGCATGCCAAGATTCAGATGATTCTGAAGACATGGTGGTTATGGCTGCAGTTGTAGATGAGAATGTTGACACCAAGACCTTGTTTCTTGACACCAAGATCTTATTTCTCATTTCTACCAAAACTATAAAGTGAAATCTTTTGCACTATGTCATAAAATTCTCTAGTTGATCCTGCAAGTTTCTTGATGCTTTATGAACTTTCATCATTTGAGGTTCCAATTGATCATGGATCATTTGAGGTACTTCGGATTGATGCTTAAGTTTGTCCTAAGTTATCATGAAAGATGATTGATGTAATGGACCAATCTCTTTGCCTTAGTGCTTGATCCTTCCTTAGTTTTTACTTGTGCTACATGTTTTATAAGTATGGTTTCTACCATATCTCTAACATCTATGGTACATGAATTGTTATTGCTCGACCTCCCATAATATGATCTTCCTAATAGATTGTGCTACAATTGCTTAACATAGCGCTAAATTTGTCCCGAATCGATTCATTAAGTCTAACATCAATACTAAGATTAATATTGTGCTAACTTTACTTTATGTCATTTACTTTATGCACCTTTACTCTCTTGTCATTTAATTTCTTGGCATTTACTTTTATACCTTTATTTTTTAGCATTACATTTCATATTATTTTTGTTTATGCTTCTTTTTTTTCTTTTGCCCACTTGGACATTTTTTTTTCTTTTAAAGGCATTAATAAAGATAAAACCCTAAAAAACTTGGTTCTCTAATCTTTGGACTAATGGTTACTATCCTTTGCTTGACTTGGAGTTTGACTTTTGGATCTATGGACTTTGGTTACTTCTCCCTATACTATTGGATTCATCTGATACTTTAGACTTTTGGTTGACCTTTTAAGACTTGGCTCTAATACATAGCTTTGACCTTATAGCTTGATTTCTTCTTTCAACTGATGCTTGTCTTATCACGTGCTTACTTGTTGCTTATGGCCTACTCCAAAGGATGGAATCTTTGCTTGACTTATGTGAGATGCTTGTTTTCTCCTAGTTAGTTCACAATGCACACACAAAGGCTTCCTCTTGGGCTAACTTACAAGGAGAAAATTTATTTCTTGCTATTTATTTTATGCATTAGGATAGTCTCTTCATCTCCTCCCATTCTTTAATTTTCAAAATCTTTTCCCTTTTTAAAAAACCCTCTTGTTTTCAAACTTGAACCACTTTCACAATAAACCTTGACTTTGTCAAGTGATTTTCAAAATATTTTTCTTAAATAAATGCTAAGACATCTTAAGCATATCCAAACAATTTCAAAAGACTTAAAAAACACAAAACTCATTCAAATATTTTGTGCCTTTGTGCATCTTTTCCTTCTAAACCTTTTCTTAAAGGATGGTCATTAGTTGTGTTCTTGTAGTGATGCAACTCATATACTTCCACAATAATGTAGAGAAGTGATGACATTTTCCACTTAGATGTTGAGTGATAGACTTGTTGATTTCAAGCCAAGCAAAAGTCATCCACCTTAAGAAGTTACAAATGCTCATTCCTCATTAACTGTAGGTAGTAAGTAGAGTTTCCACTCGAATATGACAAAATGTCTATTCATTTAAAAACAATAAAAACAAACACTTTTGTTATTGTTACCATGAACTACGATGTTTTGATCCTCCATTTCAATTTGTTGGTACGTAGGCACGAGGTTCAGGAAGTCTTTCCAAACAAAAATCTTTAAAAAAAAAATTTGTTTTATCATCTCCACAATAATTTTGCAAACAACCCTTTTTAAGCCAAACACAAATTTGCAAGAGGTTCCTATAGAGTACTATAGATGTTTTGGGTGCTAACACCTTCCCTTTGCATAACCAACCCCCGTACCCTTATCTCTTTGTTTTATTAGTTTTGTTTTAAAACTTCTATGGGTTTTATTCGTTCTTTTCCCATTCCTTTGGAAACAATAAAGAGCAGCAACGACTCTTGCTTTGTGAATTAAGTTAATCAATAGCTTAACCTCAAAATTTCACCGCTACAGTTAGTCACAGATGGACAGATTATAATGCCTCTAGGCCTAAAAAATCCTACATTAAAACAAAGAAAATAGAGAGATTTTTGTAAGTACCATATTTTTGGGTCATAAAACTTCTCAATCTGTACTTTTCAGGGATTTGGTGCAAAAAGCGTTTAAATAAGGTAGACTGCAATTTAGCGAGAAGCCAAAGGCATCAATGAAGGTGAATTCTGACCCAATGCAAATTGAAGATGCTCACTATGTTGAATTCGTTGAGATCTTAATGGTCAAAGCTACTAAAGGCTTCAACATGGAGGTCGATAATAGCGAGCAAATATCTGTTGTTGTTGATGCGGATATGAAACTGGTGTACCCCCAAGATGAGGAGTGGTTGATTGACTTTCTGGAGCGCTGCAAGCTGGGTGATTCCAAGACAATTCTATGCCCAAGGTGTAACACTGTCTTCGACGAAGAGACGACGAAGAAACTTGAGAACACCAGGAGGAACGATCCCAGAAGAAATAGAGGAGGAAACCAAGCTGCAAGGTTCACCTCAAGCAATAGAGGTGGCTCTCACAGGAATGAGTAATATAGGAGGCCGTTCTTACAACTTCAATAGAGAACCTTTTGTCGCCCAACAAACATACCTAAGGGAAAGTGGGTCAAGCCTTTGAACCAAAAAAGGGCTAATATACCCAAGTGGAAGGTGATCGACCCCAAGGTAGGGGTGCTGGATTAGAAGGATCAGAAGGTGTCGAAAGGTAAGTCACACATCCCCCGACTTACAAAGGAAACAACCCAATAACGCAGACTCAGTGGAGGCTCAGACAAAGCCTTAATAAAGGAAATCGAGCGACGAAGATAAAGAAATAGCCAACCAGAGATTGTCCTTGAAAGTAACCCATCTGGGTAAAGGTGGTTCCAGGGAAAGGGCAAAAACGCCTGAATACACTCCTCAATCAAAGCATGAGGCCTCTGAATACACTCATCAACCTGAGGACAAGGATCCAGAGTGTACAACTCAGTTGGACGACGAGATGGTCAAAGATAACTTCAATGTAGAATCTGAGGATGACCTGCAAATTAACTACGACATAGTTTTTGTGCTCCTTGTTGAGTATGATAGGTTGTTAGAAGTATCTAAGTCTGAGGAATATTTCGTACAGGATGAGACTGCAAATCAAAAGTCATTTTGTTACTATGTTATTAACAACAATGTCGTTGAGGAGCAACATGCCATTTTTAGAGGCCATACCCTAGGGTGATGTACCATCTCAAGCCATTGTTAATCACGACTAAGGTGGATGGTATGATCGCCAACTTAGTTTTCGTTGACGGGGGGCAGAGGTCAATCTGATGTCGCATTTATTGTTTAAAAAGACGATGAAGACTGATGCTGACCTTTGACCCCATAACATGGTCTTGTCGAATTACGAGGGAAAAACCAGTCACATCTTAGGTGCGATTCAAGTTGAACTCTCATTTAAATCTACCACAAGGCCAACATTATTCATGTGATTGCGTCCAATGCCAACTACAATTTACTCCTTGTGCGTGAATGAATCCATGGGATAGGCACAATACCTTCGACACTGCACCAAAGGGCTGCCGTCTGGTGAGAAGATGGCATAGTTGAAAATATCGAAGCCGACTAGAGCTATTACATGGTGGAGGTCAATAAGGTCAGCAAAAGGAATTTTGATAGAAACTTGGCAAAGATTTCGCCATGGTACATAGCAGAGGAGGTCTATACTCCTAAAAAAGATTCTACCTATTTCCTGAACCTGCATCCAAACTATGGGTTCATTTGGGATAAAGAGAAGGTAGAGAGTCAACCTATCGAAGAAGGGAGTCTACCACCCACATGGTGGAAAATAGTAGATGAAAATTACTGCTGAGTCAACTTCATTGATTTGGATTTCAGCTTACATGGCCGAAAATATATTAAATTCTACCCTAAAGGCCAAAGATTTCCTAGACATGGATCTCGAAGCCAATGTCGAAAACTCTGATAATTTTGGAGGTGGCCTTAATGGCCAGACAACTTCGGAAATCCGGAGGCTCGATTGTATATAATACAACGAGCCTTTGGGTTTTGAAAAATACCCACTTGAAACTAATAAAAAAATGCATGCCCAATACTCCCTAAAAGAGGTAGATTTGGGTGATGGAGCAATGAAGAGGCCAACATATATCAACACTTAAATTGAACCAGGCATGAAAAAGAAGATGGTTGAACTGCTCAAAGAATTCAAAGACTGTTTTGCCTGGGACTACAACGAAATGCCAGAACTGAGTTAAGACATGGTGGAGTTAAAGTTGTCAATTCGACTTGGCAAGAAGCCGGTGAAATAAATGTTAAGAAGGTTCGCACCAGAGATTATGCCAATGATCAAAGAGGAGATCGAAAGGATGCTCAAGAGTAAGTTTGTTAGAATAGCCAGGTATGTCGAATGGTTAGCTAATATTGCGTTAGTTATAAAGAAAAATAGAACTCTTCGAGTTTGCATAGACTTTAGGGATCTAAATAATGCTACACCTAAAGATGAGAACCCAATGCATGTGGCAGAAATGCTAGTAGATTAAGTCACATGATATGAGTATTTAAGTATGCTAGATGGATATTCTGGCTATAATCAAGTCTTTATGGCTGAAGAATACGTACCTAAAACAACGTTTCGATGCCCAAGTGCATTGGGGGCATATGAGAGGATTATAATTCCCTTTGGTTTGAAAAACGATGGGGCGACCTATCAGAGAGCTATGAATTCTATGTTTCATGACTTCATCGAGACTTTTATGCTAGTCTATATCGATGATATAATCATAAAATCCTCATTAGAAAATGGTCACTTAGACCATCTTCAACAGTCCTTCCAAAGGATGAGGAAATATGGATTGAAAATGAATCCATTAAAGTGTGTTTTATGTGTTCATGCAGGAGAATTCTTTGGTTTGGTGGTGCACAAAAAAGGCATAGAGATCAATCAAAATAAAACGAAAGCAATTGTGGATCTCAAGCCTCCTTCGAAAAAGAAACAACTTTGGTCTTTGTTGGTTAAAATAAATTTCTTAAGATTCATCTCCAACTTAAGTGGTAAGACTCTGCCGTTCTCGCCATTGCTTCAACTCAAGAAAGAGAGTGACTTTGTTTGGGGGAACAAACAGCAAGAGGCTTTTGACAACATTAAAGAATATCTGATGAAGCCTCCAATCATGTTACCTCCAAGTAGAAATGAGAGTATGAAGTTGTACATAGTTGTGTCAGATTCGACCATAGGAAGTATGTTAGCTCAAGAGGATGGAAATGGCGTCGAAGGAGCCATTTATTACATAAGTCGAATCTTGATAGATGTAGAGACTATGTATAATGCAATTGAAAAATTATGTTTCTACCTATATTTTCCATGTACCAAACTCAAGCATTATATAAAACCAGTGGATGTTTATGTTTACTCTCATTTCGATGTTATTAAGCATATGTTGTCAAAGCCTATATTACATAGTCGGATAGGAAAGTAGGCCTTGCCGCTTACTGAGTATTCATTGACTTATTATCCTTTGAAAGCAGTAAGAGGAAAAATTATTGTAGACTTCATTGTTGACCACTTAGTGATCGAAGAAATAGAAGGATATATGGAAACTAGGCCTTGGAAATTGTACTTCGATGCTTCTAGACATAAAGATGGAACCGTAGTAGGAGTATTTATAATTTCTCCAGAGGACATACCGACCAAATTCAAGATTGAAGGTCCATGTTCTAACAATGAGGCTGAATATGAAGCCTTAATAAGAGGCATTCATATTTTATTGGATTTGAGGGCAAGAGACGTTAAAATAAAAGGAGATTCAGAGTTTATGTTCAGATAATTGAAAAAAAGGTATAAATGCATCAAGGAAAATTTGATGATGTACTTTGCCTTGGCCAACTCTTTACTGAAACGTTTTGACCACGTTTCGATCAGCCACATACCTCGACTAGAAAATCAAGAAGCTAACGACTTAGCTCAGATTGCATCAGGATATAAAATCTCTAAGGAGAGATTAGAGGAGTTGGTCGAGATAAAATATAAGTTAGTCTCGGTAGAAAGCTCTCAAGAGACATTGTCAATGTCAAAGCTAAGGAGCAGATGGAACTGAGACGTCGCCAAACTTAGAAAAATATGAGTTTTCTGATTAACTAAGTTTTGGCCATTGACTTAATGTCAGATAATGATTGGCAAAAACCCATTACCAACTACTTGCAGAATCCAACAGGATTGGCAAATAGAAAAGTTAAGTACAGAGCCCTAGGTTACGTATTTATGGGAAATGAGCTATTGAAGAAAACTCCTAAGGGAATTCTTCTTAAGTGCCTTGGCGAAAGTGAAAAATATTTCATAATCTCCGAGGTACATAGAGGCTCATGTGGCACTCACCAAGTAGGCCACAAGATGTAATGGTTGCTATTTCAACTAGGGGTATATTGGCCAACTATGTTGAAAGATTGCATAGATTTTGCCAAGGATTGTCAAGAATGCCAAAAGCACTCAGGTATTCAACATGTGCCTACAAGCGAGTTACACTCAATAGTAAAGTCATGACCTTTTAGAGGATAGGTATTAGACATAATTGATGAAATTAAGCCCTCTTCGTCAAAAGGGCATAGATGCATCTGGATGGAAATAGACTATTTCACTAAGTGGATAGAAGCCATACCCTTGCCTAACGTCGACCAAGAAGAAGTAATTGGCTTCATCCAAACTCATATAATATATAGGTTGGAATACCTAAAATTATTACCACAGACCAAGGCTCGGTGTTTACAGGGCGAAAAGGGGCAGAGTTTGCCTTAAAAATAGGGTTCAAGTTTCTAACTTCGACACCTTATTATGCCTAAGCTAATGGTCGGGTTGAAGCGGCTAACTGGATCGTGATTGATTTAATTAAAAACACATAGGTCAAAAGCCAAGAAACTAGCATAGAACTTTAAACCAAGTGTTGTGGGTGTGTTGAAACTCTCGAAAAGAGTCGACTAATTCCACACCCTTCCGACTTTTTTATTGGCATGATGCAGTACTCCCTTTAGAAATTCATTTACAATCAGTTAGGATTCAAAGACAAGCTGAGATCCCAATGGAGTACTATTGGGGTATGATGTTTGACGAATTGAGTGATTTGGATGAAGAGAGATTAGCCTATCTAGATATCTTAATGAGACAAAAAGAAAGAGTAACTAAGGCATACAATAAGAAATTTAAATAAAAAACTCTCAAGTTAGGAGACTGTTGAAATGTATTTTAGGTGGGTGTTTTATCGTATCCACAAGGATTGTGCAGGATATCTGGATGCTCGCCGTTCAATAGTTTAACGTTCTAAGTAAAGAGTTTTCAAAAGATTTATTATTTTGTAACATAAGTTGTTGCAAAGAATAAATTAGGTCAAAGATGTTTTGTTTTAAGGAAAGCATGTCAAGAATTGATTTCGTTAACCCTTTTCATAAGTATTTGATTAATCAAGCATGTGAACTTAGTTTCAAACAATACAATCGTGTATCCTCGCGAATCCGTTTATGTCTAAAGAGACTTCATGAATATTATTATTTAAATTGTTAGATGATTTCTCAAAATAAAAATTGAAACAATAAACATAAATATCGATACAAAGCAAATATTAACATTCAAATCTATGTCTAGAGTTTGTTGGTTAATAGATGAAGAAATTAGATCAAGATTTGGAAAATCTATGTCTAGAGTGATTCAAACCATAAATACAACATTAAAAGCAAACAACTTCATCATATATTGATCATAAACCTTGTTCACATACAAAATATCAAAATAAATACATACAAGCAAGATTAACTACCTCTAATCTTGACACAAAAGTGTTTAGCTACCCATCACCATGGTAGCTAGCTTCACAAGTTTTGGGAGGAGATGAAAGAGCATCCACGTCGAATAATCGAACTTGGATACGAATCCAGCTTCTCTATGTAAAATATCACTCTTGGATGAAGAAATCTTAGAAAATCAGGTTGTGGTGTGTAAAAGTAGGTTATTTTCCCCAAAAATGATCAAAAGTGCTTAAATAATACATTCAGGATTTGTCATGTTCGCACTGCGAATAGATTATTCGCCTAGCGAACATCAAATTAGGCACCTGATGTGCCTCTACACAGTTAAACCGCCTCTGAGACAATTCTGAAGTTTGTCGTGCGAATGATTATTCGCCTAGCGAACTACTTCGCCTACAAGTTCGCACAGTAAACTTATGACCCTTTAGCTACTTCCTCAAGTCTGGGATGCTTCGCTAGCTCTTCGCTGAAGCATTGCTACAACGAACCTTCGCTGGCTTGTTCGCCCAGCGAACTTACATGCCTTTTGCTACTACCTCTAATCTGGAAGTCTTTGCTGGTTCTTCGCCAGTTGTTCGCCCAGCGAACGTTCGCTAGCAAGTTCGCCTAGAAAACTTACTGAAATTCTTCTCTTCCTTTGGCAACTATAATCACTTTCCTTGTGTCTCACTCTTTGATGATTTAATGCCTACTTTCTGCACAATAACACCCAAATCAAAGGTACCAAAGGTATTTTCACACAATTGAAGAATGGCAAACTTCCAAGTAGAAATTCTAACAAATCAACACAAAAGAGTTGAAAAATGCCAACTATAAATGAGAATTTTAAAGCAAGATTGACGTCTAACAAACTCTCCCTAACTAACTCTTTGCTTGTCCTTAAGCAAAGTATGCCTCTCATTGAAAACAAGAGGATTTGCTCAATCATTTAACTCAACCAAGAAGAGATTTATGGCTCAAATAAACAACAAATGTATACAAGCAATGATTAAAACTTCCTAGAATCAAACCATGCAAAAGAACTTAGTTCTTAAACAAATATCAAATAATGTTTCAAGTAACAACTAAACTATCATGCTCATATCACTCTAACACTCCTCTTCGAAAAAGAATTGAAGGAAATACGCGCAAACAAACGCAGGGTAATTTCGCTCATCTGACAAATGATGCAAATACAAACTAATTCATACAATATCTAAACGATCAATAAAGAAATTATAGAAGCAAAAATACCACTAAGGGCTTTTAAGGTTGTAGCTTGGTCGGGTTTACAATAAAGGGACATTTCTAAAGGCCATTGAATCGAAATTGCCGATGCAAAAGAAACATTCACTATACAAGGTGTTTACACATTCTAACTTCATTCACCACTTTCATTTCTCTATCACAAACCTTATCAAACTTCCTTATGAACAATTATTTTGTTCTCTATTTTTCTCTTTCAAGCAAGCATTCTTTTTCTTTTGTTTTTCACATTCATATTCACACATTTTCTTTTTCTTTTCATGTTTGCTTGAAATTTTTCAACAGTTTTAGCAACCTACCATTCTTATTTTTCATTCTACCCAACTTATTTTCAACCAAACCTTAAGTGAATGCTCCTTGCTTTTTATGGCAAGGAAATCAATTAAAACAATGTTCAAAAGTTCAAGAAGAAATTTTTTTAGAATCTCACAAAATTCAATGATGAACTATATTTTCAATATATGTACATACACAAAGTTCACCACTAAAATGAGATCTAAACTGTTTAGGCTCAAAGGGTTAACGAATACTCACTACTCACGGGTAAGTTACTGTTTGGAAATGGTTATGCTCATTATCAACAAATGCCTTGATCATATCTAATGCTTCCAAAAAAATCAAACTAATCACAAGATAAAGCATGAATCAAATGTACTCAACAAAATTTATTAGTCATCCTATGCATTTAGTAGACAATGGAGGTTTCTCACCATTTTGGCTTTTGGACCTAAGTGATACAAGCATTCAACAAAGTTGCAACAAGAAACAAAATTACATTTGCACAAAGAAAATAAAAGTTCTTAAACATTCTACATCATAGAAAGAGGTAACCATGTACCTTGCCAACATTTACATGCTTAAATACTATCATCTCCATCCAAACTTGGAAGAATCTTCATTGATGAACTATCATCACCATCCTAGAAGTTCTTAAGAGTTGAACATTCCTAAACTGAAGAATTCAACTCTTAACAAACTAACAAAAGAAAAGCAAAAATAAATAAACGTAAGTTGAACATTTGTAACTGAAGAATTCAACTAAATAATAATAATAATATTAATGTGCTAATCATGTAGAGGAAAACACCAACAAAAGTATTTGTACCCAAAAGTGGTACATACTACAACAATATCCAAAATGATAACAATATCCAAAATGATCCAAAAAGTGGATAAAGTACAACATAAGAAAATACAATAAGCATAAATATAACTAGCAATGATCTAATGCAAACAGAAAACTTCACTTTGTAGAACCAAAGGAAGTTGCATAAGATCATGCTCAAAATGTCAATAAAAAAAACACACTACTCCTCCTCAGACTCGGTCTCCTCAAGCTCGACCTCCTCATCACCAGAGCCAGAAACCTCTACTGAACCATGAAGGTGTGAGAAAGACACAAGAAAGGGGGGTTTGAATTGTATTTTAAGTCTTACTCAATTTTCGTATTCTTTTTGTTACTACGTTAAGAGTATATCAGAGTTGCGTTGAGAGACTCTAACTTAAGATGCGTCATTCAGATTATGATATACGTGATTCAGAATTGCAAAGCGGAATCTTATCAGAGTTGAGGTGCAAGGTTCTGACTGGCTATGCAAGGTTCTGATAATGATACAGAAAAATAAATAATAAATCAAAGCATAAGCAAGAGTAAAGAACACACGATATATCCTGGTTCACCTGAGCCATTCTCAAGCTAATCCAATCCACCCTTCCAAGGTGATTTCTCCTTGAACACAAGGACTTAATCCACTATAATCAAAACCGATTACAAATGCACGGGCAACAGCCGGTGAGTAACATCCTGCACAACCGCAGTTGTGACTAACCCACAATGAACCGTTCAAGGATCCAAGTTAATGGATATAACGCATTGACCCAATAGGTTCCAATCTTGCAAGATCTACTATCAGGATTTCACAGCTAAATGTTCAAGGATCTGATTCAACAGATATAATGTTTACTGACCATTCTTCCAGGATTTTCAATGAGTTCCATCAGTGATCTCACAAGAGTCTGATTCACACTTGATCCTCTTTGAGATATGACTATCATTGACCATATTTCAAGATTTCCACAATGACACCAAGCCATTGTCTTCTTAGGTCTCCGATCGCACTGATCACTTGAGGAATCCTAATTCACATAGAATTAGTTGTTCTGGAGATTACGTTGATGCTTCTTTATAAGCAGGTAACTCCTAATTTTAAGTACAATTGAACACACAGTGTTCTAGCAAGATATGAGCAACAACCCCTTGTTATCTTTATATTCTACAAAGATGTATATTGATTTGACAGTTGATAACATCTTGTAGATCATCTTCATCTTCTTTGTTGAGCAAGCTTCGAGCAACAACTCCTTGCTTTAGATCTTCAATATAGCTCAGATGATGAAGTTGGTTGATGACTTTGACTGATTTGCAATGTTGTCTTGTTCATCAATAGCTTCTGTTCCAATTGATTGTTGTTGTGTTGAATGATGATCTTTGAGCTTCAACAACAATGGTCGTGTGTTAATGGTGATAACTTTAAGTGTTAAGTGTAACAACGATAACTGATCGTTGCGAATATCATCACATCGACACCTTCAGAAGCGCATTCTCCTTTCCTTTAAATAGCCAAGTAAATTATAGCCGTTAAAGAGCTGTTGGCTGTTTGAAAAGAGTCGTTACGCAATGATGAAATTTGTACTGCCATATCTTCTTTTCACTGTAGAAAAAGTGATGGGATAGATCTTTTTAGCACGGTGTACAGTCATTGCTAACGGTAACATTTGTCTTCAAATCTTCAGAGGCTTCTAATAGTAATTAATTGAAGTATGAGTAGAGACTTTATATCTGGGTCTTCAGAAACTTCAAGTCTTCAGTCTTCCGAACTTGTCCATTAGGAATCTGTCTTCAGAGCTTCAGAGCATTGTTATCATCAAAGCATAGAGATGACTTGCAGAGACAACTCTTGCTCTAACAATCTCCCCCTTTTTGATGATGACAAAAACCATGTATTTTGATTGAACATTTTATACAAGGTAATCACCAATCATAACATATTCAGAGTGCTGGAACAACAGCTCCCCCTGAATGTGTTAACCCAAAAATTTTATCTGTGAACGTCTAGAATCTTATCTGATCCAAAAACTCACAAAATAATAATTTGATTTGTCAGAACATAGAATAAAGAAATACGACTTCCCTATCTGTTTTAAGGAGACAAAAGTCTTCAGTATCTGGACTTGTTCATCAGAACCTCTGTCTTCAGATCTTTAGAACTCAGTTCCTTTGGTCGTCGTATCAGAGCTCATAATCTTCAGAGTCTTCTGAAGCAATTTCTACTTTTCAGCAGAATCATTCTAGCACAGAAATAGAACAATTCTCTTCTAATAACTTAGCCACGCTATTTATCAGAATTGAACTTGTCGTTTGACGTAAGAAACTCCCCCTGATTTTCAGACTTGATGATCTTCAGATTCTTGATTTGGTCATACCGGTTCTGATCATCATTTAATATCTTGACTTTTCAGAGTTTGACTAATCAACATGTCTTCATCTCAGAACATTGTTTCTATCAGAACTCGTTGGAAGATTACAGCTTGATTCTGAATCTGATACCAACGTACTTTTGATTCTTAGTCTGCTGAGTTTGTTACCAATTGTAGATTTATTCTAATTCCAGATCATTTTCTTCTGAGTTGAAATCTTGGTATATCATACTTTCTTCTTCTTGGATCTTTTATCCAGATCTTCAGACAGTTCTTCGACTTCTGATTTGCTCAATTCTTCTGAAAAGCATCTTGGATTATAGACTTTGTCTTGACTGCTTTCAGGAAGATTTCTTCATCTGATTCTTATGTTCTGAATATCATATTCTCAGACAGCTTACAGCTTTTGAACAACGTGAAACAAGAATCACGATGATTTTGACTTTGAGAAAGTTCTCAACTTCTGAACAGTACTGGGTCAATCTGATTCTGAACACATGTTCATGAAGTGTACAACTTTGATTATATGAACAAACATTTCATAAGAACTTTAACAGAGTTCTTTTTATTTAATCTGTTCTGAGAATGCCTAGTGAACTTGTTCAGAGTTCTTCGGTTAAGCTTCAAACATCAAACGTTAGTGCATATTATCAAAATCATATTTCTTTTTCTCCCCCTTTTTGACATCGTCAAAAAGTTAGAGCATTTAAGCAATTTAATGTGATCAATATGTCAATGAACAATCTATCAGAATTAGACATAATAATACATGTACGCCATTGAGGAATAGAACTACTGAAATTTCATTGATTGATTATTTAAGAAGCATTCAACTCTCAGATAATAGAGTATAAACATCAACCCAAAAAAAACTTAGATCTAAACAACGTGACATGGAAAAGACTAGTAAGACTTTAATCATCAAAGTCTTCAATGATGTCTACTCTGGTACATCTTGTTTCAGTCACTGAAGGTTGTGGTCCAAGTCTGCTTAACAATCCCCAGAACTTTTCTTTCAGCATTATCTCAGATAGTATCCTACCGTAAGGAACGTAAGAATGCATCTGAGTTCTTGAAACTCTAATAGAGTGTTTCAGGTGATTGAAGATGGTTTTGGGAAGGTCGATCCTATAGTGATGCGTCAGGAGGAAGACAAAGACTCTGTTATCATGAGACAAAGTGCTTCTTGCGGTTGCATGAGGACGAAGGTTGGTTAGAGATAATTTAAACCATGTTTTGGGAGAAGGAAGAAGCTTCTCAGGGTTGTTTGGTTCATAAGGAACTGAATTATCAAATAAAATCTTGCATATGTCTACCATGCCTAAGCCAGATTGATAATCATCAATAGTGACTCCAGAAGCGACACACTTTGTGATCTTCTCTATTAAGGAAATAGAGATAGTAATTGGGAGTTGATAAACTTCTGACCAGATGGTATTGCCATCATTACTAATCCTGGCATATTTCCAAAATTCCTTCACAAGAGCAGGAAAGATAGGACCATTTAGCAATGAATAGTAACCATGCCATGATTGGATCTGCATGCTTTTTACAATTTCCACGCCATCATGGTTGAGTCGAGCTAGATTTGGTCTTTTCTCTGAGATAACTTCTAGGGTTTCTACATTTCCTCTGAATGTTGGGGAAGCCATTGTTTTAGCACACACAAGATTTGAAATGGATATTAGTTTAGATTGAGGATGAGAAGGGTTAGAGAATCAGTTCCTAGTATTTATAGAGGAATGAGAGTGAAGGAAATTAAATGGGAGTAACGACTGAATCGATACAAAAGATCTGCATTTATTATTCGTAGGTAAGTTATGATTGCGTAGGGTATGCTATAGGTACATGGGAAAAGAAAAGGAGCAGTTAAACTTTTAATGGGAGAAGATCAATCGATTATGGCTGATAACTACTCTCCTATGAGTGGTAGAGATGACAGACACATTTTAATGATGGCGGTTTCTCGAGACACTCAAGATCTTTTCTTATGTCTTTCAAAAGATACATGCATATAAGACATATTTTTAGATTCAACTATATCCACTTTTCTCTTAATATTATATCAGATTCATATTTAATTTGAGTAGTGCAAGATGATATAACACATGTGAGAAATAAGCATTCTTATGAATCGTTTACTAACAGAAAAGGAAGTACTTCATTAATTAGGAAGGATTTACAGATTTAATTATTGATCACTCCTAAATAAATTAAGGGCAAACCTACACGAGTACCATAATGAGAACAAATACGATTTAGATAAACACACGAGGAAAAGCATACACTGTTAGGTAGAGATAAGTCTTACTTTTCTAATCACTAAAGACTTCACAATTTGTCTTCAACAAGCAGTTCTCTGAAAAGTTTTCAGGACCATCCTATGCTATTGTTTCTTTGATTAAATTTATTATTCCGTCTCTGAAGAAAATCTCAGACCAAACTCTTGCATAAGGAATGTAAGACTTGTGTGCGATTTCTGGACTCAGAGATAGATTTCTAGAGACAGTTGAAGATTGTGTGGGGTAGGTTTATCTGAATATCATTCATCAGAAAATAAATGAATTCATGATCATGATATCGCAGTATGTCATGGTTTTCTCCTCTGGGAAGAAAATTTGACAGCACTAGCTTGTACCAGACTTTGGGAATGGGTAGTAGATTTTCAGGATTGGAAGGTTTATATCCTGATGATAGGTCATGAAGAAAAGCAACCCTATTTGCAACAAAGAACTCATTTTTGTCAAAATCAACAGTGATTCCAACATTTTCACATCCAGTTGCTAGAGTGACTGAGAAGGGAGTGATGGTGATGGGGACTTCAAAAACATAAGAGGAGATATGTCCAGTTTCATGATCAGGGTAAGCATGCTTCCAGAACTCCTTAACTAAATTTACGTAAATGGGTTTTTCCATCATGGTGGAGTATCTGGTCCATTGTTGAGTATATAACACATCTACCAGACTGTTAACAATGCTACTTGTAAGAGGAGGAACATTAATCACAAATTCTTTCTCAGAAATAATTTCAAGAAGGTCTTCGCTTCCTAGAAAGGTTAGTGGAGGCATGATAGTAATTTGAAGACAGAATTTTGTCGCTGATGGTTATGTGGTAGAGAAATTTGAATGTGATATCTTTTGATAGGGAGAGGTATCTTATATACATCTAGATAGGTAAGATGAATTGTGCCTAACTGTAGCGAGTGATTTTTGGATGTGGTTGCGAAGCACGATCGCTCTAGTACTACAGTTCGATTCATTTTTTATCCTATTAAAGCTGATGAAGGAAGGGAAATAGATGTCTCCAATTAACCCTGCTTGCATACTGAGGTTAAACAGTCAAAACTGTTGGTTTACAGATGCTACAAAGATTCGGGGTCTCTCCTACGTTTATTTTGTTGACGAGGGGTGCTTTAGGCTATCGGTTGAGATGTTAGGACGAATATATATGAAAGTATGGGATTTTGGGTTTTTGTTTAATGTGCTCGCTAAGATTTTTCTTTCAATCTTATGCCTACGTATTCCCGTTTACCGAAACAGGGAAATCAGAGCGTTCGTAGTTCCTCCTATTCTATGGGAGGAAATGGTTGTTTTTGGTGTCTTGTTCAAAGCCCAAGACGTGAAGCAAAAGGTAGTTTGTATCTTGTTCAAAGCCCAAGATGTGAAGCTAAAGGTGTTGACTTTAGAGAGAATTTGTCATCTCTAAAGAGGGGGTTGTATGTCACAACTGTTTATAAAGGAGAATTACTTTAATCGGGATGTGTGAATCCGGTAATGCCATATTTTCCTTTATAGGGGATTTTAACCTGAAGGAGAAGACTTTAACTCAGTGTAGAGCAATGCCATCTTTCCTTAGGAATTTCTCATTCTAAAAGAGGGACATTGGCATGGATGTAGATGATCCAGCGGCTTGCCGCTTACAGCAATTAGATGAAGGGGAAAGAGTTGTTGATGTTTGTGTACTGTGAACGAGGCACACCTTTGATGCTAAAAGGTTGATTGGATCAACCAGTGGTTTTCTTATACAAAGCCTAAGATGAGGCTAATATAAGTCTCGTACAAAGCCCGTGAGAGAGGCTAAAAGGTTTTGACTCGACGATGGAGTCTTTTGGTATCTCGTATAAAGCCCGAGATGAAGGCTATTTGACTCAACAAGAGAGTTTTTTGTATCTCGTACGAAGCCCGAGATGGAGGCTATTGTTTGTTTGGCTCAATAAGGACCTTTTTGTATCTCGTATAAAGCCCGATATGGAGGCGAAAGGGTGATTGACTCAACGAGGGAGTCTCTTTATGTGTCTCGTACAAAGCCCGAGAGAGAGGCTAAACGTTGTTTGACTCCGCTGGGGAGAATCATTGTACAAAGCCCGAGAGGAGGCTAACTCCACTGAAGAAGGATCATTATACAAAGCCTAAGAGGAGGATATGGCATTGTTTCAGTTGAGTGACAGGTCCAGTATGCTGATTTAAAGAGAAAATCAGTTCTTATATGAGTAATGTTGTACTCAGGGATTTTTGATTCAAGGACCAGGGATATTTCCTGTTCTTTAAGGAAGTGGGAAACCGAAGGGTATTGAGACTGTCCGAGTCTACGGGTTTCCTTCCTTTTAAACGAAGGGATCACTTGAGAATGTCTTTGAAACTCAAGGAAATTAGATTGTCCAAGTCTAGAGTTTCATCTTTTGTACTATGCTTTGAGAAACAGTAGTAGACTCTCTGAAAGGACTATTCTATGAAGATGACTAAGTTCTGTTCCTATACCTCTAAGAGGTCGTCGAGACAATTTGTACGAAGCCCAAGAGGAGGCTGGAAACTTTTAAGAAGCCGACGGGTCCTTATACGAAGCCCAAGAGGAGGCTATCATTCCCGGAGGAAGAGATCGTTATACGAAGCCTAAGAGAAGGCTGTGAATACTTCTAAGAAGCCGATGGGTCCTTGTACTAAGCCCAAGAGGAGGCGGGGTTGCTTTTAGGAAGCCAGTGGTTCCTTGTACGATGCCCAAGAGGAGGCCGACGCTTTTAAGAAGCCCGTGGGTCCCCAAACCCCGAGAAATTCAAGGCAACCTATTCACAAGGAATAAATCAAGTCAGGAAAGTTCGAGAATTTGGAAGAAACTCAAAGATGTCATTCACGGAGAATACATTCATCCCTGGGAATAGAGTTTCTTGACAATTCCTAATGAGGACAGCCGAAGAGAAGACTGTATCTGGTGATCCTATTGGGGATCTAGTTGTCTATTTCTACGAATAAACGAAACGGCGTCGCCTAGTTCTAGACGTAGTTGCCGGGGAAACTCTAAATATCTATACTATTATTATATAGTTGATATGAGTTTATGAAAGAAGACTTACAGCGAAACAGCCCCACAATATAGTTATATGTATATGAAAGCGGTAAATGAAAGCGTATAAACACTTACTCGGTTGTAGAGCTTCCATGCTGTTTGGTTAGTTGTTCAACAAAGAAAGATTGAAAACAACAGTATATTCAAAATCAAAGGAGAAAGTGTTTTGAAAAAGAAAGATTTGGGGCTTACAGCTCAAGGAGAGGCCCAAGGTTTTATCAGTGAGCGCACTGTTTAAATTTGTACAGAGGGACTTATACAAGTGACTGTGGCCCAAAAATTATTTTCTGTACAAAGGGATGGGTCTTACACTCTCTCAAGAGGCCCAAAACGTTTTAAAGAAAAAGAGTGGGGCTTATAACACGAGGGTAGGCCCAGATGATTTTTCCGTTTGAAATGGCGATCGCGCCGAGATTTTATTTTAACGCAAATGGGCTTATACAATATTTGAGGCCCAAAGTGATTTTGGTTAAAAGGGGGTTGGGTCTTACACTCTATTTAGAGGCCCAAAAATTTCGAATGGGTCTTATAGCTCAAGGAGAGGCCCAAAAGGTTATTTTTCAATAGGCGACGATCGCGCCGTTTGTTTTTTACGGTATCGGGACTTATACAATACACTGAGGCCCAAAAAATGGTTTGGTCAAAAAAGGATTGGGTCTTACACTCTATTAGAGGCCCAAAAGTTTTGAAAATGATTTATGAGGGTTGAATTAATCCAAAAACCCTAATTTATTTTCAAAAATGTATTTAATTGAATAAAAATTCAATTCAAATGATTAAAATTGTTTAACATATGGAAAACAAATTGTGATCTTGGATTAATGCTTCAAAAATTAAGTATTGACCTACAAAATACTTCGAAAGCATTAAAAGTTGTAAAATCAAGGTGGAAAAAATATTTCAAATGTCAAAAACAATTAAAACATTAATTCTTTGCAAAAATATCAATTATATAGAATAAATAATATTTTTGGGATTTTTTGGGAAAATAAAATATTTTAACATTTTTGTGAATTATTAAAAAAAAGAATCAACTCAAAATCATTAAAACTCAGAGAGAAATTAATTTTTGAATCAATTAAATAAAATCACAAAATTCAAATATTTGAATTTATGAAAAATGGCGCCAAGAACAGCTGAAGAACACGCGCGTGTTTCATCTTGGCCCAGATTTGCATTTTCTCTCCAATCTCACTGAATACTTAATCATATCATGTAATCCACATACCAATCAACTCGTTTGAACCTCACGATCATGTCTATGGTATTTAATTTCATTTAAATTAAACATATAACAAGAAATCATGAAAAATTCTCAAGAACCCTAATTTCTGTATGAAGGCTAGGATTTTATATACACGATTCAAACAAAGCAATTACTTGAGGGGAAACATTCCATGCATGATTATGAACATTTGGCAAAAGTATTGTGCGAGGAAATATGCATAGATTGAGAGATGACCAAGTTTAGGCTTACCTCTAGGTCGTGACAGCAAGAGCAAATTGATTTCTGAGTAGGAGGTGTTACAGATGAATTGTGATGATCTGAACAGCTTCCCTACACCCTATGGAGTGTGTTTGAATGCTTGGACTTGACTGAGAATGGCTGGATCACTTCATGGCATCTCAACTGCACTTTGGTTAAAACCTTGAGCAATTGACTGGTGATTTTGTGAAATCAGTGTTCCAGTTGTTGTTTAAGTGTTTGATCAGCTCATATGTGATGTATATGAGGTGTGTGTGTGTGATTGGTTTGATTGGAAAAGCTCTCAAACTCAAAACCCGATAGTGACTTGCCTTAGAAGGCAAAATTGGAGTGAAAGAAGAGACATTGAGGAAAGCATCTGTTTGATGGCTTTGGTGTACTCAAACTGATCACAATTGAGCTCTATTTATAGTAGAACAAGTTTGTTTTGGGATCCACAGTGAATGGCAACTGCAGCAGGTGTTTGTTCAATGTTGGCCAATGGAAATCCATGTCTCCTCTAGCCATTGACTAGAGGTTAGGGCACAGGGTTGTGGTTCCCTTGGTCTTGGATAAGTCTTGACTGAATTCAGTTGCAAATGGCTCAGTCCATGCCACCTTGATGGTTCCATTGAATGCTCCAATTCAAAATTGGAGTCTTGTCCCTATTTTGGCCATTTTAGGTTCAACATGCTATTTCTTGTTCCAAAGACTTTGGAGGCTTGGCTCAGTGATTGTCCCCTTTAGATTGAATCCTCAGAGGTGCCCAAGTGGATAGGAGCATTTGAATTTGGCTGATTTTGGCAAATCGACCAAAAGTGCAAAAATCTGCCTTGCCTTGGCAGATTTCAGCAAGGCAACTTGCCAATGTCATATCTCATAGCCCAAATTGAATTTGGTAATGTTCTTGGTCATTTTGGAAAGCCCTTACATGATAAAATAACTGTTTAAACATGTTTGGTTTTGATCTCTTTTGAATCCAAGTGAAAAATGTCCCTACATTTGGCAAAAAGTAAGGCAAAATCTGACTTAGTGAAATTTTCACTAAGTGTTGGAACAAAGTGACTTTTCTTGATTTTGATCACTCTATAACTCAAAATCCACGAGTATTTGGAATTAGGTCTAGTTGAAGTTTTTGTAGAGGGCAATGAGATCTACAAATCAAGCCTTGGATGGGAGAAAATGGCTTTGTGGTTTAGGAGTTATGACCCTCCAAAGTTAGTACCCTAGCCACTTTATTTTTAACTTAGAAAATTTTCTAAGTTTTTTATGGTTACCCCTTTTACAAGTTACCCAACTTTTCTTGATTTTTCTTGATGAATGATGATTCAAATCATACATTAACATCATTTTAGGGTTAAAAATCCATTTTGGTGAAAAATCTCAAAAAGTCAAAGTTAACTTTTGTGCACAGTTGACTTTTTATCAGATGAATTCCAAACTGTGCAATTCTTCATGAAATCATGTCCTTGACCTAAATCAAACTTGATGGACATGTTCCATGGGTGTCATAGGGCATATTGATGCATGTCATAGGGCTTGGGAGCATGTCCTGGTCAAAAGTCAAAGTTACAGTTGACTTTTTCCTTAAAACCCTAACTGTGGTACAGATGAAATTGAGACTTGTTGCTCAAGCTTCTTGGATTAATCCATTGTTCCAAATGGATCAATATAGTTCATTAGAGACCCTCAAACCCTCCTTTGAGGTCTTGGCTCATGATTTTCCCTAAAAGTCAACTTAGGGGTGAATTAGGTCAAGAAACCCTAACTCCTGATTTTTGATGAATGCATCCCCTGAGGCAAAATTGACTTGATGATTGGGTCCATGAGGTTCCATGGAGTATATTAGGTTAGGTTTTGGATCATTGGCTTGTGCCCAGATGAAAAATTTCCATCTGGAGGCCATGGTCGACCAAAACCCTAATTTGGTGACACTGTCGATCTTGAGACTTAATCCACCTAGAAGGGAGCAGCCTTGTGCTTAATCCTTGAAATGGGAGTCTTTTTGATCCATTGTGGATGTTTGAGAGGTTAGACAAGTTGAAGATCATGTCATTCCTTGATTGACCCTTTGTCTAAGCACTCAGAGAGGGCTTGAAACCCTAATTTTGATTGTAGTGAATGCTCACCCATCTTTGGGGAGACTGATGAAGTATGATGGTTCCTCCATATTGTGATGATGATTTTCACAATGATGGGAAATCTTAGTGGTCAAAATTTGGGGTATGACAGATGCCCCTATTTAATCTTCTTGGACACGAAGGTGTGAATGACGAAGGTATTCGGGCATTCGGGGTGCAAGAGGATTAAATATCGGAATACCCGAAATTTTGATGGTGGTTATGAATGGTAGCTTACGCATTCATCTTCTTTTAGCTAAGAAATGATGCTTAGAAAAGGTAAACTTCCCCTCGATCCTGGTCTTCAGCCAAGGAACTGGTCTCAATTTCTAAAATAAACTTCCCCTCGATCCTGGTTTCCTACCAAGGAACTGGTCTTAGTTTCTGATGTAGACTTCCCCTCGATCCTGGTTTCCTACCCAAGAACTGGTCTTAGTTTCTGATGTAAACTTCCCCTCGATCCTGGTTTCCTACCGAGGAACTGGTCTTAGTTTCTTTCGTCAATAAACTTTACTGACAAGGGACGCTATTCGTAGCAGTTTTCCTTCAAACTTCTCGCCGAATTTTCCTGGGGAGATGCCATTTGAGTGGAAAAAGTTTCGATGTCAGACTTGCTGGGGAACCCAGTCGTCTGAGTTGTAGAGGTGTACAAACTTCTCTGTTGGAGACGCCATTTGTTGACTCTACTAGGGGAATGCGAGTCCCTTGAGAGACTGCATTCGCTTGGGATCTTTACATCATACTTTTCTCGGGGATCTTCTCGGAGAAATGCCATATGATGTGATCCAATTTTGAGGTGCCGATGACCTTTTCATCAGTGGGTTTTTCGGAGAAAAACTGCCGTACTGCCGGATCTTCGATTTAGGAGGCTTTCTCTCGGGATTTTCTTTAATCCGGGAAAACAAGGATATCATCTTCAATGGCGAAGAGTGATGTTAACTGAGGGCTCTCTGGTCTTTCAGAGGTTCAAGTTATCAAAGTGGTCGAGGACCCCACTTAAATCCAGAAATAAAACTGGAGGAGAGAGAATGTTCAGACGTAACACTTCCTGATGAGGAAAGGGCTGACAACTCGATTGAGAGGACTTTTATCACTAGGGGACAAGGCCGACTAGAGTGATAGTGATGCAATATGAAATGTGAATGCAAATCAATAATGCAATGATGCATGTATGTTTATGCTAACAAAACGGACGTGACATACAAACTGACAGGTGAACACGACTGGATACTCGGCCATCGGGGGGCGAAGAAGTACCGTTGGTTCAGAATAGCAATTCCACCTTGCTTAGGAGAGATAGTCCCTTCGGGGAATACCGTTGATCGGGCTTAGGAGATAAGAAATCGGCCGAGGCATGTCAGACGAAACAAGGTCTCTGACACAGTCGATCCCTTCATTCAGGTGTACTGGGTTAGAAGGAGTACTTTGATTCTGCACTTTGAGGTTCGATTACTTCTGGAGAAGCGACCGATGTTCTTCTGATGTTCAATAGTCAAAAGAAATTGTTGTCTTTAATTTAAAAGCAGAAAAAGTTTTAACAAGTAAATTCATTTTTGTTTTATTTCAAGAATCGTTAATCATATTAAAATGTCGTTCCGTAAAGCTAAAATAAATAAGAATTACAAACAAAAGCACAAAGGCTCAAATTTTATTGATAAGATGGAGATCAGCCAAACGCGTGATTCCAAAGAGTATTTACAAAGTTAGAAAATGGTAATTTACAGGGAAAAGGGATACGTTGAAACATAACGACCACTATCCTTCTACCAACTTTGAATTCTGGGCATCCTGAGCTTCTGTCGAAGATGACCTTGACTGGAGTTTTCTGGCGGATGATGTAACTGCTGCTGCTGAGGGGCCTGCCTTTGTTGAACATAGTTACTTGCCATTATCCCTAATTTTTGCCTGGATTGTACTGTGATGTTTCCAATCCACCGGGATGATTTTATTTTTTTTTAGGCGAAGTATTTCTTGACTACATCAACATTCGTGGGGTAGGAAAATTCCTCTCCATCCATGGTTGCAAGTCTCAAGGCGCCGCCTAAGAAAGCTTTCGTGACCACATAGGGGCCATCATAATTCGGAGTCCATTTACCTTGCGAATCAGTGAGAAATGACTGTATCTTCTTGAGCACGAGGTCTCCTTTTCTAAAGATACGAGGTCGGACCTTTTTGTCGAACGCCCTCTTCATTCTCTGTTGATACAACTGACCATGGCATAGTGTCGTGATTCTCTTTTCATCGATCAGATTAAGCTCGTCGTGTCGGCTTTGACACCATTCAGCTTCGGTGAGCTTAGCTTCCATCAATACTCGGATTGACGGGATCTCTACTTCTATGGGGAGCACTGCTTCCATGCCATATACTAGAGAGAAAGGGGTTGCCCCTGTTGAAGTACGGACAGATGTTCGATAACGGTGAAGAGCAAAGGGTAGCATCTCGTGCCAATCTTTGTAGGTTACAACCATCTTTTGAACGATCTTCTTGATGTTCTTATTGGCCGCTTCTACAGCTCCGTTCATCTTGGGTCGGTAGGGATATGAGTTATGATGTTCAATCTTGAACTCTGCACACAACTCTTTCATCATCTTGTTGTTCAAGTTGGATCCATTATCAGTAATGATCTCGCTTGGAACACCATAACGGCAGATGATATTGTTTTTGATAAATCGGACCACCACTTGTCGGGTTACATTGGCGAATGACGCTGCTTCGACTCACTTGGTGAAATAGTCAATGGCTACTAGGATGAACCGATGTCTATTTGAAGCTTTAGGCTTAATCATGCCAATCATGTCGATTCCCCATATGGAAAAAGGCCATGGGGAAGAAAGAACTTTGAGATGTGATGGTGGTACATGGATTTTGTCAGCGTATATCTGACACTTGTGACACCTCCTCATGTACTTATAGCAGTCGAATTCCATTGTCAACCAATAGTACCATGCTCTTACAATTTTTCTCGCCATTGTGTGTCTGTTGGCATGAGTGCCAAAGGATCCTTCATGAATTTCTTTCATAAGCATGTCTGCTTCTGGTCTATCTACGCATCGGAGAAAGACCATGTCGAAGTTTCTCTTATAGAGAGTGTCACCGCTCAGGAAGAAGTTTCCAGCCAATCTTCTGAGGGTTTTCTGTCTTTTCTGAGTGCCCCAGATGGGTACTCCTGTTTCTGAAGGAAGCATTTGATATCATGATACCAAGGTTTGTCGTCTATGACTGCTTCGATCGCGAAGATGTAGGCGGGCCGTTCAAGGCGCATTATGTCAATCTTAGGTAGGTCGTTCCATTGACCTACACTAATTATGGAAGAGAGAGTGGCTAATGCATCAGCCATGTGGTTCTCATCACGAGGGATATGATGAAACTCAACTCTGTTGAAGAAAGGTAGCAACCTTCTTGCGTAGTCTTTGTAAGGAATCAGTCTTGATTGGTATGTGTTCCAATCTCCTTTTATCTAATTGATAACCAGAGCTGAGTTGCCATATACGTCCAAGTTTTTGATCCTTAAATCAATTGCTTCTTCGAGACCCATGATACAAGCTTCGTATTCGGCCTCATTGTTCGTACATTTGAACGTAAGTATGGCGGTGAAAGGAATGTGGGTACCCTGAGGGGTTATGATAATTGCCCCAATTCCGTTTCCGTAATGATTAACTGCTCCGTCAAAGATTAGTCCCCATTGGGAACCTGGTTCTGGCCCTTCACTGGGTAACGGTTCATCGCAATCTTTCATTTTTAGATACATGACATCTTCGTCTGGGAATTCGAACCCAATTGTTTCTTGATCGTCAATCGGTTGATGAGCCAAATGATCGGCTAAAATACTTCCTTTAACGGCTTTCTGAGCGTTGTACTCTATGTCATATTCTGATAACAACATCTGCCAACGGGCAATTCTTCCCGTGAGAGCAGGTTTTTCGAAGACGTATTTGATTGGATCCATTTCGGAGATTAACCAAGTAGTATGACAAATCATGTATTGGCGAAGACGTTTGGCTGCCCAAGCCAAAGCACAACAAGTTTTCTCGAGAATCGTGTACCGAGTTTCGCAGTCGGTGAATTTCTTGCTCAAATAGTAAATGGCTGACTCTTTCCGTTTGGTTTCGTCTTGTTGTCCAAGTACACATCCCATTGAGTCCTCTAGGACTGTGAGGTAAATGATCAGTGGTCTTCCTTCCACTGGAGGTGATAGAATCGGAGGATTCAACAGATATTCCTTGATACTGTCGAAGGCAGTTTGACAATCTTCTGTCCAAACGCAATCCTGGTTCTTTTTCAGTAATTTGAAAATCGGCGCACACGTGGCGGTCATAAGGAATATGAACCTGGAGATGTAGTTCAAACGTCCCAGGAATCCTCTGACTTGTTTTTCAGTTTTCGGAGAAGGCATTTCTTGAATGGCCTTGACCTTGTCAGGATCAACCTCAATTCCTTTCTGGCTGACGATGAACCCTAGTAGTTTCCTTGAACGGACACCGAAGGTGCACTTGTTGGGATTCAAGCGGAGCTTGAATTTTCTTAGACGTTCAAACAATTTTGACAGATGTTCAACGTGCTCACTCTCTGTTTTAGATTTTGCAATCATATCATCGACATACACTTCGATTTCTTTGTGTATCATGTCATGAAAAAGAGTAGTCATGGCCCTTTGATAGGTTGCCCCGGCGTTCTTCAAACCGAACGGCATTACCCTATAACAAAAGGTACCCCATGGGGTAATGAATGAAGTTTTCTCCATGTCTTTCGGCGCCATTTTGATCTGGTTATAGCCCGAGAATCCATCCATGAAGGAGAAGACTTTGATCTTTGCTGTACTGTCTACCAGCATGTCAATATGTGGTAAAGGAAAGTCGTCCTTTGGACTAGCCTTGTTTAGATCCCTGTAATCAACACACATTCTGACCCTTCCATCCTTTTTGGGAACGGGTACGATGTTGGCTAACCATTGAGGATATTCAGATGTAGCGAGGAAACCTGCGTCGATCTGTTTCTGTACTTCCTCTTTGATTTTGATGGCCATGTCCGGGTGAGTGCGTCTCAACCTTTGCTTTACTGGCGGACATTCCGATCTCAACGGTAAGTGATGTTCCACGATGCTGGTATCCAACCCTGGCATATCCTGATAGGACCAAGCGAATACATCGGGAAATTCTTTGAGAAGCTTTATCAAACTCTCTTTGGCAGTTGGACTGAGCAGTGCCCCAATCCTGATTTCTTTTCTCTCTTTTTCTGAACCCAAGTTTACCGTTTCCAACGGCTCTTTGTGAGGTTCAATGGACCTTTCCTCTTGTCTGAGTAGTCGAGAGATCTCTTCTGGAATTTTGTCGTCATTTTCTTCTTTAGCCTCGAATACCGGGAACTCAAAATTGGGAGAAGGCATCGGATCGTATGTTTCAACGGGGTTTAAAACAAGCAATCTGCATGACGTGATGATTCGTGTTTAGAAGAGATAGAGAAAATGCAAGTGTGTGCAGTGTATTTATTTTACTGCTTGTTTTTATTTGAATTGTTTTTTAGGATTACCATTTTCTGAAAAAGAAAAAAGAGAAAACAACAATTAATGCGGAAATTATAGAACGACGTTATTTTATTAATGAACAAGTCGATTCTTGAAACTACAGCCCTATAAAACAAAACTCTGTTGCTTTGGGCGAAGCGAAGAGGGAAAATTTACAGAAAGCGAGCCCTATCAAAACATCCGTTTCACCTGGGCAGGGTGAAAGGTTAAAGATGGCAATTACTTTGACTGATGAACGATCTTCGGAACCTCGACGGCAACCCATTGGCGGCGAACTCCTCGGTGAATCACAAAGTCTGGCACCTTCCTTGATTTATCTTCAGAAATAACACTGATTTCTGGTGGAGCAGGATCATTGGAATCTGTCTCCCAGGCAGAGTTGTCGTATGAGGATTCCTCTGTTGTATTATGCAGAGTATTTGTGCTCTCAGTTGTATCTCCCCATCCAGTAGACTGGATATCTTCGAGCCTGATACGAGAGCTTTCGGGAGCGGTGTACTTGACCATATAGTCGTATCTTCCACTTGGTTCTCCCAGAGTGTCCCAAACTTCTTTAGAACTGGAGGAGTCATCTCTCTCGATGACGTTGACCTCGGGAAAAGCATAGTTGATGAATTCAAGTCCTACAAACGTTGCAAATTCATCTTCATGTAGAGTAGTTTCTGAATGACCTGAGCGTTGATCCCATGACATGGTGGGGACACAGGTATTCTATTCAATGACGGTCAGCTATTTTCATTGTTCGGCTGACTCTCTTGCCCCAAGTTTCCTGGGTAAGGCTGCCACATTGGCAGACCATCCATTGGGCCATAGTAATTGTGGTCAAAGTTGTCTTTCATTAGAGTGTCCTCCTCTAATGAATTTGACGGAGCACGACATTCTTCCGGATCACAATCCCCGTATATCATTTCGACATCTGACCTGGGTATAAATCTCAGACTCTGTGCAGGAAAGCAAAATGGTGTAGGCACCTCTTCCTGAGACATATAACCGTCCTCATTAAGATAGGACTTCAATTCTTCATCTGTGTCAGAGGGATCTTCCTCATTAATAACATGTACTGCCTGAGACACTGGGTGAAGAAAACCTCCATTGTGGAAGAAGTTCTGAAGGGGATGAAGACTTTCATCGTTGGCAGCTGTACGGGTACAGGTTGTAGAAAAACCAAGACCCTTCTTTGTTTTATTGTCAATAGGAATGACAAGCTGTCCCCATCCTGTTGTATCGGTACTCTCGACCGCTTTGATAGCATCTTTGTATGAGGAAATCGAGGTTCCTCCTTGGGATTGATTGTCCTTGCCCACCGACAGTGCATGGAACGGAGTTCCAATAACCTCCTCGGGTTCTATGCCAGTAGATGATGACAAGTTGCTTACAAGCAAGGCTTGTTCCCCACAAACTGTGACAAGTTGATCGTCCTTGACGAACTTTAGCTTTTGGTGGAGGGTCGAAGTGACCGCTCCAGCCTGATGTATCCAAGGTCTTCCTAATAAACAACTGTGCGTTGCCCGGATGTCCATGACCTGGAAAGTGACTTGGAAAGTGTGAGGACCGATAGTTATGGGAAGATCAACTTCGCCGATAACTATTTTTCTGGATCCGTCGAACGCTTTGACGACGACCTTGATGATTCTCATCGGAGGGCCTTTGAATGATAATTGCATCAAAGTGGACTTCGGCATAGCATTCAGGGCTGACCCTGTGTCTACCAGTACGCTGGCTAAAGCATCGTCCTGGCAGTTAATTGTGATATTGAGCGCCATGTTATGACGGCGACCCTCTTCGGGTAATTCCTCATCACTAAATCCCAAATTATTGCAGGAAGTGATGTTAGAGACAATGCTATCGAACTGTCTGATTGTTACATCCTGTTCAACAAAGGCTCGCTCCAAGACTTTCTGTAGAGCCGCCCTATGCGCTTCTGAACTGAGTAACAGTGATAATACCGAGATCTTTGAAGGAGTTTGTAACAGTTGATCGACAATGTTGTATTCACTCCTTTGGATGAGCTTCAGCATCTCATCATTATTTTTCGAAAGCTCGGGATTACTGGATTGACCGACTAGTGGATCAGGAGTTTCTATCTGAAGTTCCTTTTCCTTGTTACGTTCTCCAACTCCTCGGTTGAAGATTCTACCGCTCCGTGTTACACGACTGATGTCAGCAATATTCACGACGGAGGGTAATGGAATTTCCTTTCCATTTTCAACTGTCATTGCACCGTATTTGTAAGGGATAGCCTTAGCTGACTAATACGGTAATGGTCCTGGTAGATAGATAACTACAGGAGCCTTCTGATTTTTTTGACCATCATAATTAATCTCGATCTGTTCCCGGTTGGGAACTTTAGATTCTTCAAGTAGAGGGATAATGGCAAAAATATCCCTGGTCCTGTGATGACCAGAGATCGTGACAACATCCTCAACTTGCTCGGCAAGGTAGTTCGGCGTCCAGTTAATGGGTCCAGAACCCGGATATGGGCGAATCTCTCCACGATCTACCTGACCCTGAAGAGCTGCTCTCACAAAGTAACACCCTTGGTTACTTTCCGAACAGACGCCGCAACGTTCATAGTTGTGTGGTGGCACCTGGCCACGCCCACTTTGAATACAATGTAACCTCACTAGGTTAGCTTCCACAGATCGGACATCCTGACTCTGACGCCGAGTGGGGTTTCTGTTACTGATACTAATCTGCTAAGTATCTTCATCCCTATAGATTGGCATCCACCAGTGATTTAACAAGTGCTGAAGTGCGTCTTGGACAAGGGTACAACCTCGATCGTTTTCGCAACCTGCTTTACAGCTTTGATAGTCGTGTGATATTAAGAATCCGAGTCGGACCTGCTCAGCATGTAACTCTACCAGGTTGGTATTCATCACGCGAATATCGAAGATCTGAACCATATTGATCTGATAGGGATTCCTATCATGGTAGTCTTGGATTCATCCAAGATCCATCTGACGCTGAGGGCTTCTTGTACAAAAGAGCAACCCTGTTTGTTTACCGAGCAAGTCAGACAAGAATTGTAATCATGCCGCGGCAGATTACGATACTGGCTTTGCCTTGAGTGCATTGCCACCAAGCTGAAATTCATTGCACGGATATCGTGGTTCTGAATGATGTTGGAGTTCGTGTAAAACATGTTAACTCCACGAACTCGGTGCTCTTGGATCCATCCGAGATCCATCTGTTCCTGTAGAGCTGCTTGCACCACAGAACATCCCTGATTGTCTTTAGAGCAGATATCACACTGGTGATAATTATGAGGTGGCACATGGCCATATCCACTCTGTCTACAATGCATCTTGACCAAATTGGTTTTCAACAAGAGTACATCGTGAATTTGATAGACATCGTTAGTCTCTCCTTCTATCAAATTGACTGCAGCCTTCTCATGTTGAGGCAGCGGGTTTGTGAGAACATTAGGATTTGTATCCTTGAAGGATAAGACCCCGCTCCTAACAAGTTTTTGCACGTCGGACTTGAAATTGAGACAAGTCTCTATATTATGCCCCGATCCTCCTTGATGATAAGGGCATGTTTGATCCACCTTAAACCAAAAAGGCGAATTTTCCGGTATTGTAAGAGGAGATTTAGTCTGAATGTGCCCCTTAACCAGTAGTAATGGAAACAGCTCTGCGTACGACACGGGTATAGGATCAAATCCTGGTGGTCGTGTTGTACGGTTGTTGTTGTATGGAGGACGAGCTGCTGAAGAGGCTGTTGTGTCCTTTGTTGATCGGGTTGGCTCTGCGCAACCTGAGGTTGATACGTAGGAATAGACGCAGGGTTGATAGCAGGAGTCACAGCTGCTACCGGTTGATACCGTCGCCTTTGCTTTCTGAGAGAGATATTCCCAATATCTTGCTCTTTTTTCTTAGGAAGAGCACTACCGTATTTTTTAATACCGCTCGTCGATCCAGTGTCTTTTACCAAACGTCCTTCTCGGACGGCTTCCTCAAGACGTACGCCCATGCCCACCATCTCGGTGAAATCACTGGGCGCACTGGCAACCATTCGGTCATAGTAAAATGAGCTTAAGGTTTTTAAGAAGATCTTTGTCATCTCTTTTTCCTCCAGAGGTGGACAAATTTAAGCGGCAATCTCACGCCACCTTTTAGCATACTCCTTAAAAGTTTCCTTGTCCTTTTGCGACATTGATCTGAGTTGATCTCTGTCGGGTGCCATGTCCAAATTGTATTTGTTTTGTTGGACGAAGGCAGTGCCAAGATCTCTGAATGTGCTGATCGTGGCACAGTTTAAACCCATGTACCATTTGAGTGCGGCACCGGTTAAACTATCCTGGAAGTAGTGAATCAGTAGGTCCTGATTCTCCGTCTGGGCTGACATCCGCCGAGCGTACATCACCAGATGGCTTTGAGGGCAAGAGTTACCCTTGTACTTTTCAAAGTCGGGCACTTGAAATTTGTGCAGAACTTTCACGTTTAGGACCAAGCAGAGATCTGCGGCGTCCTTTCCAAATAGATCCTGGCCGCGAATGGCTTGCAGTTCCTTCTGCATTTCCAAGAACTGCTCCTGGAATTCCTCCATTTTGTCAAACATAGTTTCCTTCTTACCAGAAGGTGTCTGTGGAATCTGTCCTTTCGGGACAGTGTGCACCACAAGGGGTGGTACCGTGACTACGGTAGTGAGTCTTGGCATCTCCCGAAGTTTGTAACCTTCAGGAGTCTTCAGTATGCCTCTGGCATCTTCGCTTTCCCGAAGTTTGTAACCTTCAGGCCCAGCGGCTTCTGTTGTGATTCCCTGATCTTCAGTGATCGGCGGAACATATCCTTCCGGGATATAGTTAACAGGCATGCCCCAAGGACGATCTTTCGGTATTTGATACCTAGGATTATACTTCTCCACTATGGGCGTTGAGGTGATCTCTGAGATCACAGTTCTTTGTAGCTGAGCTTCTGCCATGGCTTGCATGTCGTTACGAAGGATTACAGAAATGGAAATACAGTAGATTACAAGGTGCAGAAATAGAAACCTAAACTAATGGGTCCTGAGTCCTCTCTGAAGAGAAATCGGGTGCTGATTCTGGTATCTTCCTTTTCTTTGACTGGGGCTCTTGGGCCGTTGTCGGGTTGTCATTCCTTTGCCAGGTGAAAGGAGCGAACAAATTCCTTTGGTCATCTTGATTCTCTACAGCATGTTGCTCCAAAATTTCAATCAGAGCATCTTTCTCTTTCAGTAATTGCTGTATTTTGATGCACTTTATGTCTAGGGTGTGATACTTGTTCTTCCAAGACCTCCTCTCCCGTTGAACTTTGTTGAGAGTAACCTGAAGCTTTTCAATTTCCGTCATGAAGTACATGACAGATTCCCTCGGTGGAAGAATTCCGTAATGAGGATAAGGCATCTTTAGCTTGAGAGCTCTAGTTTGTACCCAATGGAGATAAGGCTCCATCGAGACACAGTCCGGTTTTCCTAGAGACTCCCGTCCTTTCTTATGAACGTGTTTCTAAGCGTGCACTATTTCCATCTTTAGTGCTCTGTCGTTTTCTCCTTCCTTGAAGAAAAGACCTTCCAGATGAACACCCCGTGGGACGTGTCTCATCAGGTATCCAAATTGACGGCGAACCAACACCGGATGATAGTTGATTCCTCCCTTAGTTCCTATAAGGGGCACGTTGGGGAAGTTTCCAAAATGGTCAATGACCCTGATTCCATCATAGATTCTATTACACCAATCTATATCAGAGTTGGTAAGAGACATGATCTTCTGCGACCAGCGCAAGGCACTCTTATAATCCCAAAAAGCAGCAGACTTGGGCAAGTGAGAGATAAACCATTTGTAAAGCAGAGGTACACAACATGTGATTTCCCCTCCGCTGTACAAATTTCCCAAGAGTACAGAATGATACGCATCTGCGAGCAAAGTCAGCACAGGGTTTCCAATGAGAAAAACCTTAATGGAGTTGATATCAACGAAATTATTAATGTTGGGAAACAAAAATAATCCGTAGGCGAGCAAGACAAAGATGCTTTCAAAAGCAGTCACATTTACTATACTGGCAAAATACAGGGCTTTCTTTGTCAAGAACCGGGCTGGCAAACCTTGGATGCCACCCTTGGTAGTTAGGTGAGTCCTGACCTCAGACTCGTCCAAATGAATTGCTCTTGCAATGGTCTGATTCTTTGGAATTTCTTCCAGTCCAGAAAATGGAGCTCGATCAGTAATCTGTAGATCAATCAGATGAGAATACTCCTCCAGCGTTGGTGCGAGCTGGTAATCTGGGAATGTGAAACAGTGATAAACTGGATCATAAAACTGAATGACCGCATCCATGATTCCCTCAATCACATGGACTCTTAACAGTGGTAGCAAACCTCCGTGCTTGGCTCTGAAAGCCTCTGGGTTAGTGATCATCCTCGCTAACCTTCTCAAATCCTCTAGCTTTGGAACCTTGAAGGTGTAACTATGAGTTCTCTTTCTACCGAAATCCATTAGTGCAATCCTTTTCTCTGATATTTGCAATCACAGTCTTAGTTTAATTTGAAAAACAGAGAGACTAGAAGAGAAATTTTTTGAATGTTTTGAATGTTTTTTTGAATGAATGCATGAATGCAGCACACAAAAACATAGAAAAAACATGGGGTCAAAGGGTCGTTGTCATGAAGTCAAGGCTCTACCCATCCACAAAGGTTTACACTAGGGTGATTTTTGTACCTGTACTCATTATCATCAGCTCCTCCCAGGAAAGCAAAATAACAAGCGGATCGCCAGCTAGTTATAGAGCAATCTTAGAGTAAGTGCCATTCACCGAGAATAGATCACCAGCCTTAAATGAGGGTAGTATCGCGTAACAACTATTCTCGATAGTTTCCGCACTACAAAAGGGTTTGGCTCCTCAGCTTCTCAGACATCACAATCGGCCCATTGTCTAGGTGAGAGAATGGGTTGCATTGGTCAGCCTCCACTAAGGTTGATGGTCGACCTCGTCGCCATCACTTATCTTAAGTGTATACTAGATCTTTCCACATGCGGCATCACACGCATTCCCATTAGCAGAAAAATAAACACGTATAGCAATTAGGAAAAGCAGTATATATATTTGTCCTAATCATCCTAGACTTTTAAAAGCTAAGAATCTTAAGTTCCTGACAGAAAATGGTTTCCCGGCGGAGTCACCAATCTGTGGTTTCATTCCAAATTAACAGCGTTTTGACCTAAGATCCTAATGACGTCAAGGTTTCCACCTAGGGGACAAAAAAGAACAAAATCCCTAAAGAGATCTATGATTCTCCCCAGCAGAGTCGCTATTTTTCTGTAGCGACTGATTTTTGGATGTGGTTGCGAAGCATGATCGCTCTAGTACTACAGTTCAATTCATTTTTTATCCTATTAAAGCTGATGAAGGAAGGGAAATAGATGTCTCCAATTAACCCTGCTTGCATACTGAGGTTAAACAGTCAAAACTGTTGGTTTACAGATGCTAAAAAGATTCGGGGTCTCTCCTAGGTTTATTTTGTTGAAGAGGGGTGCTTTAGGCTATCGGTTGAGATGTTAGGACGAATATATATGAAAGTATGGGATTTTGGGTTTTTGTTTAATATGCTCGCTAAGATTTTTCTTTCAATCTTATGCCTACGTATTCCCGTTTACCAAAACAGGGAAATCAGAGCGTTCGTAGTTCCTCCTATTCTATGGGAGGAAATGGTTGTTTTTGGTGTCTTATTCAAATCCCAAGATGTGAAGCTAAAGGTAGTTTGTATCTTGTTCAAAGCCCAAGATGTGAAGCTAAAGGTGTTGACTTTAGAGAGAATTTTTCATCTCTAAAGAGGGGGTTGTATGTCACAACTGTTTATAAAGGAGAATTACTTTAACCGGGATGTGTGAATCCGGTAATGCCATAATTTCCTTTATAGGGGATTTTAACCTGAAGGAGAAGACTTTAACTCAGTGTAGAGCAATGCCATCTTTCCTTAGGAATTTCTCATGCTAAAAGAGGGACATTGGCATGGATGTAGATGATCCAGAGGCTTGCCGCTTACAACAATTAGATGAAGGGGAAAGAGTTGTTAATGTTTGTGTATTGTGAACGAGGCACAACTTTGATGCTAAAAGGTTGATTGGATCAACCAGTGGTTTTCTTATACAAAGCCTAAGAGGAGGCTAATATGTGTCTCGTACAAAGCCCGAGAGAGAGGCTAAAAGGTTTTGACCCGACGATGGAGTCTTTTGGTATCTCGTATGAAGCCCAAGATGAAGGCTATTTGACTCAACAAGAGAGTTTTTTGTATCTCGTACGAAGCCCGAGATGGAGGCTATTCTTTGTTTGGCTCAATAAGGACATTTTTGTATCTCGTATAAAGCCCGAGATGGAGGCGAAAGGGTGATTGACTCAACGAGGGAGTCTCTTTATGTGTCTCGTACAAAGCCCGAGAAAGAGGCTAAACGTTGTTTGACTCCGCTGGGGAGAATCATTGTACAAAGCCCAAGAGGAGGCTAACTCCAATGAAGAAGGATCATTATACAAAGCCTAAGAGGAGGCTATGGCATTGTTTCAGTTGAGTGACAGGTCCAGTATGTTGATTTAAAGAGAAAATCAGTTTTTATATGAGTAATGCTGTACTCAGGGATTTTTGATTCGAGGACCAGGGATATTTCCTGTTCTTTAAGGAAGTGGGAAATCCGAAGGGTATTGAGACTGTCCGAGTCTACGGGTTTCCTTCCTATTTAACGAAGGGATCACTTGAGAATGTCTTTGAGACTCAAGGAAATTAGACTGTCCAAGTCTAGAGTTTCATCTTTTGTACTATGCTTTGAGAAATAGTAGTAGACTCTCTAAAAGGACTGTTCTATGAAGATGACTAAGTTCTGTTCCTATACCTCTAAGAGGTCGTCGGGACAATTTGTACGAAGCCCAAGAGGAGGCTGGAAACTTTTAAGAAGCTGACGGGTCCTTGTACGAAGCCCAAGAGGAGGCTATCATTCTCGGAGGAAGAGATTGTTATACGAAGCCTAAGAGGAGACTGTGAATACTTCTAAGAAGCCTATGGGTCCTTGTACTAAGCTCAAGAGGAGGCGGGGTTGCTTTTAGGAAGCCAATGGGTCCTTGTACGATGCCCAAGAGGAGGTCGATGCTTTTAAGAAGCCCGTGGGTCCCCAAACCCCGAGAAATTCAAGGCAAGCTATTCACAAGGAATAGATCAAGTCAGGAAAGTTCGAGAATTTGGAAGAAACTCAAAGATGCCATTCACGGAGAATACATTCATCCCTGGGAATAGAGTTTCTTAACAATTCCTAATGAGGACAACCGAAGAGAAGACTGTATCTGGTGATCCTATTGGGGATCTAGTTGTCTATTTCTACGAATAAACGAAACGGCGTCACCTAGTTCTAGACGTAGTTGCCGGGGAAACTCTAAATATCTATACTATTATTATACAGTTGATATGAGTTTATGAAAGAAGACTTACAGCGAAACAACCCCACAATACAGTTATATGTATATGAAAGCGGTAAATGAAAGCGTATAAACACTTACTCGGTTGTAGAGCTTCCATGCTGTTTGGTTAGTTGTTCAACAAAGAAAGATTGAAAACAACAGTATATTCAAAATCAAAGGAGAAAGTGTTTTGAAAAAGAAAGATTTGGGGCTTACAGCTCAAGGAGAGGCCCAAGGTTTTATCAGTGAGCGCACTGTTTGAATTTGTACAGAGAGACTTATACAAGTGACTGTGGCCCAAAAATTGTTTTCTGTACAAAGGGATGGGTCTTACACTCTCTCAAGAGGCCCAAAAAGTTTTAAAGAAAAAGAGTGGGGCTTATAACACGAGGGTAGGCCCAGATGATTTTTCCGTTTGAAATGGCGATCGCGCCGAGATTTTATTTTAACGCAAAGGGGCTTATACAATATTTGAGGTCCAAAGTGATTTTGGTTAAAAGGGGGTTGGGTCTTACACTCTATTTAGAGGCCCAAAAGTTTTGAATGGGTCTTATAGCTCAAGGAGAGGCCCAAAAGGTTATTTTTCAAAAGGCGACGATCGCGCCGTTGGTTTTTTACGGTATCGGGACTTATACAATACACTGAGGCCCAAAAAATGGTTTGGTCAAAAAAGGATTGGGTCTTACACTCTATTAGAGGCCCAAAAGTTTTGAAAATGATTTATGAGGGTTGCATTAATCCAAAAACCCTAATTTATTTTCAAAAATGTATTTAATTGAATAAAAATTCAATTAAAATGATTAAAATTGTTTAACATATGGAAAACAAATTGTGATCTTGGATTAATGCTTCAAAAATTAAGTATTGACCTACAAAATAATTAGAAAGCATTAAAAGTTGTAAAATCAAGGTGGAAAAAATATTTCAAATGTCAAAAACAATTAAAACATTAATTCTTTGCAAAAATATCAATTATATACAATAAATAATATTTTTGGGATTTTTTAGGAAAATAAAATATTTTAACATTTTTGTGAATTATTAAAAAAAAGAATCAACTCAAAATCATTAAAACTCAGAGAGAAATTAATTTTTGAATCAATTAAATAAAATCACTAAATTCAAATATTTGAATTTATGAAAAATGGCGCCAAGAACAGCTGAAGAACACGCGCGTGTTTCAGCTTGGCCCAGATTTGCATTTTCTCTCCAATCTCACTGAATACTTAATCATATCATGTAATCCACATACCAATCAACTCGTTTCAACCTCTCGATCATGTCTATGATATTTAATTTCATTTAAATTAAACATATAACAAGAAATCATGAAAAATCCTCAAGAACCCTAATTTCTGCATGAAGGCTAGGATTTTTGATACACGATTCAAACAAAGCAATTACTTGAGGGGAAGCATTCCATGCATGATTATGAACATTTGGCAAAGTATTGTACGAGGAAATATGCATAGATTGAGAGATGACCAAGTTTAGGCTTACCTCTAGGTCGTGACAGTAAGAGCAAATTGATTTCTGAGTAGGAGGTGTTACAGATGAATTGTGATGATCTGAACAGCTTCCCTACACCCTATGGAGTGTGTTTGAATGCTTGGACTTGACTGAGAATGGCTGGATCACTTCATGGCATCTCAACTGCACTTTGGTTAAAACCTTGAGCAATTGACTGGTGAGTTTGTGAAATCAGTGTTCCAGTTGTTGTTTAAGTGTTTGATCAGCTCATATGTGATGTATATGAGGTGTGTGTGTGATTGGTTTGATTGGAAAAGCTCTCAAACTCAAAACCCGATAGTGACTTGCCTTAGAAGGAAAAATTGGAGTGAAAGAAGAGACTTTGAGGAAAACATCTGTTTGATGGCTTTGGTGTACTCAAACTGATCACAATTGAGCTCTATTTTTAGTAGAGCAAGTTTTTTTTGGGATCCACAGTGAATGGCAACTGCATTGAATGCTCCAATCAAAAATTGGAGTCTTGTCCCAATTTTGGCCATTCTAGGTTCAACATGCTATTTCTTGTTCCAAAGACTTTGGAGGCTTGGCTCAGTGATTGTCCCCTTTAGATTCAATCCTCAGAGGTTTCCAAGTGGATAGGAGCATTTGAATTTGGCTGATTTTGGCAAATCGACCAAAATTGCAAAAATCTGCCTTGCCTTGGCAGATTTCAGCAAGGCAACTTGCCAATGTCATATCTCATAGCCCAAATTGAATTTGGTAATGTTCTTGGTCATTTTGGAAAGCCCTTACATGATACAATAACTGTTTGAACATGTTTGGTTTTGATCTCTTTTGAATCCAAGTGAAAAATGTCCCTACATTTGGCAAAAAGTAAGGCAAAATCTGACTTAGTGAAATTTTCACCAAGTGTTGGAACAAAGTGACTTTTCTTGATTTTGATCACTCCATAACTCAAAATCTATGAGGAGTTGGAATTAGGTCTAGTTGAAGTTTTTGTAGAGGCAATGAGATCTACAAATCAAGCCTTGGATGGGAGAAAATGGCTTTGTGGTTTAGGAGTTATGACCCTCCAAAGTTAGTACCCTAGCCACTTTATTTTTAACTTAGAAAATTTTCTAAGTTTTTTATGGTTACCCCTTTTACAAGTTACCCAACTTTTCTTGATTTTTCTTGATGAATGATGATTCAAATCATACATTAACATCATTTTAGGGTTAAAAATCCATTTTGGTGAAAAATCTCAAAAAGTCAAAGTTGACTTTTGTGCACAGTTGACTTTTTATCAGATGAATTCCAAACTGTGCAATTCTTCATGAAATCATGTCCTTGACCTAAATCAAACTTGATGGACATGTTCCATGGGTGTCATAGGGCATATTGATGCATTTCATAGGGCTTGGGAGCATGTCCTGGTCAAAAGTCAAAGTTACAGTTGACTTTTTCCTTAAAACCCTAACTGTGGTGCAGATGAAATTGAGACTTGTTGCTCAAGCTTCTTGGATTAATCCATTGTTCCAAATGGATCAATATAGTTCATTAGAGACCCTCAAACCCTCCTTTGAGGTCTTGGCTCATGATTTTCCCTAAAAGTCAACTTAGGGGTGAATTAGGTCAAGAAACCCTAATTCCTGATTTTTGATGAATGCATCCCCTGAGGCAAAATTGACTTGATGATTGGGTCCATGAGGTTCCATGTAGTATATTAGGTTAGGTTTTGGATCATTGGCTTGTGCCCAGATGAAAATTTTCCATCTCCTGGTCGACCAAAACCCTAATTTGGTGACACTGTCGATCTTGAGACTTAATCCACCTAGAAAGGAGCAGCCTTGTGCTTAATCCTTGAAGTGGGAGTCTTTTTGATCCATTGTGGATGTTTGAGAGGTTAGACAAGTTGAAGATCATGTCATTCCTTGATTGACCCTTTGTCTAAGCACTCAGAGAGGGCTTGAAACCCTAATTTTGATTGTAGTGAATGCTCACCCATCTTTGGGGAGACTGATGAAGTATGATGGTTCCTCCATATTGTGATGATGATTTTCACAATGATGGGAAATCTTAGTGGTCAAAATTTGGGGTATGACACTAACCTAGGGATGACGTAGATCAAGTACACATCACGCGACAAGAGTTTTGATTTAATAAGGTGACGTGAACAGTCTTTATAAAGGGAGAGATACTATTTAGATTATAGATAAGATATTAGAGATGCAGAAACTGTCATAAGGGTAGACTTACTTATGTCATATGGAAGATCTTTAGCATGTTTTTAATAGAACTTATGTTCTTAGGGATATATCATGATTACTCAGGATATGCAATTATGACTAATGTTACATTGAGTGCACACATTGTCCAGAGATTTGATCAAAATATTTTTCTTAAAAAGAGAGAATATTTCAGATCATTAATATTTTTACTTACTAGACAATTTTCAGTTTGTTCTTGTAGTGACATTTAATTAGTCATTGATAAGGAGAGTCATACCTTAGAGAGTCTGAAATCCTTTCCATGATACTTCATCTGAGTGCTTTCCATTCTGACCCTGAGCTTCTGCTTCCTTCAGAGTGATCTGACGTTGTAATCTGACGTTGAAGAATATCGATGTCTTTAGAATTCGGATCTCTAGTCAGAGAACTAGAATCAATCTTCTCTTCAGATGATCATTTCCTTTTTCCTGTTCAGAATTATTCATCTGACTTCTGAGAGCAACCTTCAGAGATTCTGATCTTTATTATCAGAACGTCTATCAAGCTTCCATTTCATAACATCTTCTGACTCTGTTTCTTCGAACATATGCAGGGTTTGTTCAGAAACGAGTATCATCAAACATGTGTGTAACACATGAGATAGTTTGCATGACAATCTTGTTCTTGCAATGCTGATCTAACTCGTTTAGATTTAGTCTATCAAAGGATTTACAACATATCTGCTTCTGAAAAGAGTGTCAGCTGATTTCTTCATTCTGAACAACATCAGTGGCTTGGATCCTTTTTGGCTTCGAGTGGATGACTTCTGTTTCTGCTTCTAGTCAAGCATCTTCTGATTCCAGAATTTATGCAACATAAACTTTTGAGAGAAATATCAGATAACATTCTGACCAATTATAGTTAGTTCAACTGAGATAGAGCAGAACTCAGTCGTCTAAGTTATTTTGACCAAGACTCAGACATTGTCTTTAATCAGATTCCAGCTGAATCTCTAGATTTCCTCTTTCTGAAGGTTCTTCAGTTTTGTGCAAGGTTTCTTCAGCAAACTTAATTCTGAAGTTTAAAATCATAAAACAACAATCTTTCTTCTTTACATGAAAAAATTCTTAATGAGCTCTAAATGAGAAAGTCAAGGGTGAACTAATCTGTTTCTTGAAAACATCTCAAAAACTCATAAGGAAATAAACTTCAGCAAACAAGATTTCTTGTTTTCTGATGATTCAATCTTGAGCAAATACGTTGTTTACCCAAATATATCTTCTAAGATAGGCATTCAATAGATACTACTACTTATCTGATGAATCTATCTTGTCAGCTGATTCTTCAATCTTCTCTTTAAGTTTTTAGAGAGGAAGATTCCGTTGTTAACAACAACAAAATTTCAAGAATCAGTGGCTTGCTCCGACAATTCGTTTAATTACAATTTAGTACACAGTCATCTTCTGAATTGATACTGAAGTTGTAAGTGGATTGAAATATTACCCAGAGTATTTCTACACACCATATCTGGATCTTTTTCTGACACTGTTAAGTGTTTGATATTCATCAATAACAGAACCGGAGCTCTGATACCAATTGAATGTGTGAGAAAGACACAAGAAAGGGGGGTTTGAATTGTGTTTTAACTCTTACTCAATTTTTGCATTCTTTTTGTTATTACGCTAAGAGTATATCAGAGTTGCGTTGAGAGACTCTGACTTGAGATGCATCATTCAAATTATGCTATGCGTGATTCGGACTTGCAAAGCGGAATCTTATCAGAGTTGAGGTGCAAGGTTCTGACTGGCTATGTAAGGTTCTGATAATGAAATAGAAACATAAATAATAAATCAAAGCATAAGCAAGAGTAAAGAACACACGATATATCCTGGTTCACCAGAGCCATTCTCAAGCTAATCCAGTCCACCCTTCTAAGGTGATTTCTCCTTGAACACAAGGATTTAATCCACTATAATCAAAACTGATTACAGATGCATGGGCAACAGCCGGTGACTAACATCCTGCATAACCGCAGCTGTGACTAACCCACAATGAACCGTTAGGGATCCAAGTTAATGGATATAACGAACATTGACCCAATAAGTTCCAATCTCGCAAGATCTACTATCAGGATTTCACAACTAAACGTTCAGGGATCTGATTCAACAGATATAACATTTACTGACCATTCTTCCAGGATTTTCAATGAGTTCCATCAGTGATCTCACAAGAGTCAGGATTTCCACAATGACACCAAGCCATTATCTTCTCAAGTCTCTGATCGCACTGATCACTTGAGGAATCCTAATTCACATAGAATTAGTTGTTCTGGAGATTACATTGATGCTTATTTACAAGCAGATAACTCCTAATTTTAAGTACAATTGAACACACAGTGTTCTAGCAAGATATGAGCAACAACTCCTTGCTATCTTTATATTCTACAAAGATGTATATTGATTTGACAGTTGATGACATCTTGTAGATCATCTTCATCTTCTTTGTTGAGCAAGCTTCGAGCAACAACTCCTTGCTTCAGATTTTCAATATAGCTCATATAATGAAGTTGGTTGATGACTTTGACTGATTTGAAATGTTGTCTTGTTCATCAACAGCTTTTGTTCCAATTGATTGTTGTTGTGTTGAATGATGATCTTTGAGCTTCAACAATAATGGTCGTGTGTTAATGGTGATAGCTTTAAGTGTTAAGTGTAACAACGATAACTGATCGTTGCGACTATCATCACATCGACACCTTCAGAAGCGCATTCTCATTTCCTTTAAATAGCCAAGTAAAATATAACTGTTGAAGAGCTGTTGGCTGTTTGAAAAAGGTCGTTATGCAATGATGAAAGTTGTACTGCCATATCTTCTTTTTAATGTAGAAGAAGTGATGGGATAGATCTTTTTAGCATGGTGTACAGTCATTGCTAAAGGTAACATTTGTCTTCAAATCTTCAGAGGCTTCTGATAGTAATTAATTGAAGCATGAGTAGAGACTTTATAACTGGGTCTTCAGAAACTTCAAGTCTTCAGTCTTCAGAACTTGTCCATTAGGAATCTGTCTTCAGAGCTTCTGTACTTGTCTTGAAACCCGTTATCTTCACTGCTTCAAGTCTTCAGAATCTTCATAACCTTGTTCACTCAGAACGTTGTCTTCATAGTCTTCAGCACTTGATCATTTGAATCTTAATCTTCAGAACACTTCAGTCTTCAGAGCCTTTCTGCACTTGGTCTTCAGAGCCTTCAGCCTTCATAACTTCAAGTCATGAGAATCTTCAGCACTTCGGTTCTCCACAAGATTATTTCTTCAGAAGCTTTGCTATCTTCAGAATCATAACCACTTTCAGAGTAGCATCCACAAGAGCATTGCAGCAGCAATATCGGCATCCTTGGATCTATCTGATTATGATCAGATACAAAAGCATACTTGCTTCTTGCGACTTGTGTTACACATAATAACTCGCATATGATCATTTACGCACATCTTGTTGGTGTTTGTTGGATCTGATATCTTCTATGATTATGATCTGCACATAACACACATTAGAACATAAAATAGTTCTTTCATAATACCCATTGTTATCATCAAAACATAGAGATGACTTGCAGAGACAACTCTTGCTCTAACAAACCAGCCTCGAAACCATCATCATCAGTATCATCAGCCTCCTCAGTGCCCTTAGGTTCACCTGCATCTGCCCCCTCTCTAAAATGTGGCCTGGCCTTTGGCCACACAGCATGTGCTAGGAACTGCTCCCTAGACATCATAGAGTGCTTCATCGAGGGTTCCTTGTATTGTAGTTGTAGTACCTGCATAGAATCATGTAAATCTATCATGGCGCGCTGAGTAGCCGCCATCCAGTCCCATTTGTAACTGCAGACCTCCCTCTGACCCGGGTCAAAGCCCTGGGAGCCTGCAAGTCCCGAACCAGAAGCACCGCCAACATCAGTACTAGCTCTAGATGTCTACCCTCCTTTCCATCCCTTAGGTCTGCAAAACTTGTCCACATATCGATCATCAATTGTAGCAGGAACCGTCACCTGATGACGGAAGGGTGATTTCACCCTCGAATGCACACAAAGTAACATAATCAAATAAGGAAAGACTAAGGGACAATTCTTCCTTGACCCTGAACCAAGTATGCTTTCCACAACGACACGCATTTCATCTGCAATGATTCGAGCTACATCAATCTGCACGTTAGTTAAAATACTGTGGACAAGATGAGCAATAGGAATTGGCACAGTAGAGGTGTGCGACTTTGGCTTAATATTAGTCAACACCAACAGAAGTATAAGTTGTGCCAAAGGACTCATGTCCTCTCTGTGATACCTTCAAGGAACCCCAGACGGGTTTAATTCAACTGATTTTCCCTCAAGCAACAAATCACGAGAAATAGCATATGTATCTCTATGCAATCAAGGTGTGGTGATATGCATCAATCTCATTCTCTCCCAAAGATAAAGGATAACCTAAAACAGTGTTGATTGTGTCACAGTAAAATTTTACCTCCCTTCCACAAACCAAAGTAGTCAAAGTAAACGGTTCATCATCATTTGGGAGTGCATTTGCGTAGAACTTTCTCACGAGCTCTACATTGTAGCTATCACTAGGTGTGATCAATCTATGCCACTTTTTCTTTCAAGGATTCTTGCTACTGCTCGGTAGGATCATTCGGGGTTGAGGTTGAAATACTTCTCAGGTAGGATGCTCCTCTTCTCTAGCATTAGGTAATGAGAAGCTCGTTTTGCTCCTCTGAATCTGTCCGAATCAAACTGGATTGGGGCCGGACGTGATGAGCTTCCGACCTTTCGCTTCTTGGACGGAATGATCTTATGAGCCATCTGTTATGTTGATAGGATTAGCTTGGAAAAACAACAAGAAGTTGCAAAAGCTTCAATGTGTGCGTGAGATGTTAGTGAGAGTGAGAGAGGCAAGAGTTTGTGGAGTGAGAGTGAACAAGTGAGGTGGGGTAGGGTTTACCCTCAATAAAATCTAAGGAATAGGTATTGGGCCCTAGCATCTGGCCCACCCAATATTTTTCATTTTTTAAGTGATGTGGCAGCTGACTTAAAATGTCTGTCTCGCTCAGTTCGCCGTGCGAACTTGCCAGCGAATTCTCGCTCCAGGTTCGTCGTGCGAACTTCCCAGCGAAGATGACAAAATTTTGAAAAATTTTAGCTCTCTTCTTGGAACATCCTCCACAATCATTCTAAATAACCTATTCTAAAAAAAATAGTAAAAATGCAAGAATACTTACAATGTTGGGGTGCCTCCCAACTAGCGCTTTGTTTAACATTGTTTGAGCTCGACGGTCCAATGCGACCTCAAGGATCGCAAAAAGGTACTGCGGCGGTATTTTGCTCGAAATCACCGCCAAGATAAATCTTCATCCTCTGACCGTTTACAATCTAATTCTTATTTGACAGCGTGTCTTCAATGACAATCGCCCCATAATGTTTGATCTCCTTAATCAGGAAAGGATCGGACCATTTGGATTTCAATTTTATAGGTAACAGTTTTAATCGCGATTAAAACTGTTACCTATAAAATTGAACCTTTCTTTTTTCTCCGCTTAAAGTTGGATCAAAATTCAAAAGTTTTAAGTCCCAGAATGCCTTATGTTCCAACTCCACCGGTAAATGACAATTCTTACCATAGACAAATTTAAAAGGTGTGAGACCAATCGGAGCCTTGAAAGTTGTCTGATAGGCCCACAAAGCATCATCGAGCTTGTTTGACCAGTATTTTCTCAATGCCAACACCATTTTCTCCAAAATCCTTTTAATTTCGCGATTTGATACCTCCGCTTTCCCATTAGCCTGCGGATGGTATGGTGTTGTAACTTTGTGCTTTACACCATACTGCTCCAAGGCTTTTTCTAGCCGAGTGTTGCAAAAGTGGGATCCTCCGTCACTTATCAACACTCTCGGAGTACCAAATCGAGAAAAAATGTTTTTCTTTAAAAATCTTATCATAGTTTTTCTATCTGCTTTAGGATATGCTATCGCTTCTACCCACTTGGATATATAGTCAACTGCGACTAAAATATACTAATTGGAAAACGATGATGGAAATGGGCCGATAAAGTCTATGCCTCAACAATCAAACACCTCAACTTCCAACATGTTTTGTAATGACATTTCATTCCGTTTTAAAATTCCACCACTCCTTTGACACTTGTCAAAACTTTGTGTATGCGCATGCGCATCTTTGAACAAAGATGGCCAATGAAAGCCTGATTGAGGACTTTCATTGTCGTTCTCAATCCGTTAAAATGCCCTCCATACGGAGAGTTGTGACAATGCCAAAGATGTTAGTGGCCTCTTCTTTTGACACACACCTTCTCAAAATGTTATCGACACCAAGCTTAAACAAGTATGGGTCGTCCCAAACAAAGTACTTGACATCAGATAAAAATTTCTTTTTCTGGTTACGAGTTAGACCTTCTGGTATTAATCCGGCGGCTTTGTGATTTGCTATGTCGGCAAACCAAGGTCTAACTTGCACCATATACAACTTTTCATCAGGAAATTCCTCCTTGACCTCTCTTTCATTTTTTGTCACCTCAATATTAACAAGGTGGGATAAGTGATCCGCTACCAAATTCTCGGATCCCTTTTTGTCACGAATTTCCAAATCAAACTCTTGTAACAAAAGGACCCAACGAATTAGCCTTTGTTTTGAATCCGGCTTGGTAAGCAAATAGTTAATCGTCGCATGATCTGTGTAAACCACAACTCTAGACCCAATTAAATATGACCGAAATTTCTCTAATGCATACACTATCGCAAGCAACTCTTTTTCGGTTGTTGCATAGTTTACTTGAGCTTCTTTCAAGACTTTGCTCGCATAGTGTATAACATGAAAAATATTTGTTCTCCGTTGACCCAATACCGCACCTACCGCATAATCACTCGCGTCACACATGAGTTCAAAATCCATTTTCCAATTTGGAGCGATGATTATGGGTGCAGTAGTCAAACTTTGTTTTAAAGAATTAAAAGCGATCATGCAAGACTTATCAAATTCAAATGACTTATCTTTGTTGAGCAAATTTCTCAAAGGCTTTGCGATTTTCGCAAAATCCTTGATGAACCTCCGATAAAATCCCACATGACCAAGGAAGCTCCTTATACCCTTTACATTCAGCGGTGGTGGCAATTTTTCAATAAAATCCACCTTGGCTTGATCCACTTCAAGGCCCTTTGAAGAAACTTTGTGGCCGAGCACAATTCCTTCGGTTACCATGAAGTTGCATTTTTCCCAATTGAGTACCAAGTTGGTTTCCACACACCTTTCCAATACCACATCCATGTTTTTCAAACAAAGATCAAATGATGGTCCAAAAACCGAGAAGCTTCCATAAAAACCTCAATTGACTTTTCAATAAAGTCCAAAAATATTGCTTGCATACATCGTTGAAAATTCGTCGCTGCATTACACAACCCAAACGACATCCTCCTATAAGCGAAGATTCCAAAAGGGCAAGTGAAATCAATTTTCTCATGGTTCTCCGGGTTCACAATAATTTGACTGTAACCCGAATAACCATCCAATAAACAATAGTATTCTTGACCGGAAAGTCTCTCGAGCATTTGATCCATGAACGGAAGAGGGAAATGATATTTCCTCGTAGCTTGGTTTAGCCTAAGGTAATCAATGCACATTATCCACCCAGTCACGGTTCTTGTAGGGATCAACTCATTTTTATCGTTTCGGATAACCTTCATCCCTCCTTTCTTCGGTAGCACTTGCACAGGGCTAACCCATGTACTATCAAATATTGGGTAGATTATTCCGACATCCAACATTTCACCACTTCCTTCCTAACCACCTCTTTCATGGTAGGATTTAAGCGACGTTGAGGTTGAGCAACCGATTTGAAATCGTCTTCCATGAATATCTGATGCATACAATAAGAAGGACTTATTCCTTTTAAATCGAAAAGAGTCTAACCCATCGCCTCTTGATTCTTTTTCAATACACAAATCAATTTTTCCTCCTGACTTTTGGTTAGCTCGTTGCTTATGATCACCGATTTATGCCCCTCCTCATCAAGAAACACATATTTAAGATGAGAGGGCAACAACTTCAATTCAAGCTTGATTTCTTCATTATTTTCCTTTTTCAAAATTTCCACCCTTTCTTTCAAAGGAGGAATTTCATCCAATTCTTCAAGTTCTCGCAAACACTTTTCGATCTCTTTTTCTTCAGTCTCATTGATACTTTGAAGAGCATTTATAAGACCTTTTTGTAATGGGGTGGGAACTTGTAATTGCCATTTTACTTCATTAATCACCTCCTCCGTTGCACCGATCCTAAAACAATCGCCTTTGTCCTTTGAATGCTTCATGGCTTCAAATAGATTAAAACAAATATCCTCATCTTGAACTCTCACTTTCATGAGACCGTCATCCATATCAATGACCATTCTAGCGGTCTTCATAAACGGTCTTCCAAGAATAAATGAACCGTCCTCATCTTCTTCCATATCAATCACCACAAAGTCGATGGGAAATAAGAATTTTTCTACCTTAACCAATACATCATCCACTACACCGTGAGGACGGGTAGTGGATTTATCGGCAAGTTGCAATGTCATTTGAGTAGCTCTCAATTCCATATGTGCCAACCTTTTCACAATGGACAATGGTATCAAATTGATTCTAGAGCCCAAATCGATCAAACCATTGCTTACATAAATACTTCCTATTGTAACCGGCAAAGTGACTTGTCCCGGATCACTTTCTTTCCGCGGGAGAGTTCGTTGAATGATAGCACTACAACTAGCATCAACCATGATAGTTTCTTGATCCGCATACCTTTTCTTTTTGGTGAGAATATCCTTCATGAATTTTGCGTATTTTGGCATTTGCTCCATTGCTTCGGAAAATGAAATGTTGGTTTGCAATTGCTTAAAAATATCCATAAACCGAGCATAGTGCCTTGAACTATCTTTCTTTGACGGAGCATGAGGATATGGCAAATTTTGAATCGGAATAATGCTCACTTGTTCCTTCCCCTTCCTATTCTTTTTCTAATTTTCTTCTCTCATTCTTTTTTCTTCTTCCACACTCTTTTTCTTTTCATTTTCAACTAATTCTCCCTCAACATTTTTTCTACTTCTTTCTCATTAATCTCTTTTTCTTTTTCAACTACTCTCTCTCCTTCCACTACTTCCTCACCTATGCCCATATCAATTTCTCTACCACTTCTTGTAAGAATATCCTTGCACTTTTGGGTTTACTTGAGTATTCGTCAGAAAAGTTCCTTTGTGTTGGTCGACCAATTGTTTTGATAATTGCCCCACTTGCGTCTCAAGATTCTTTATAGCCGCATCGGTATTCTTTTGATTAGACATTAATATTTGCATGAATTGAATGAGGGTGTCTTCCATTTTTGAATTTCCACTTGGAGCTTGTGGAGGTTGAGTGTAGTTTTGATATTGTTGTTGACGATTAGAAGTTCCGGCATCTTGAGGCCTCCATTGTTGTTGATAACCTTGATTACCTCTTTGTTAGTAACCTTGGTTGCCTTATTGGTAAGGTGGTCGATGTTGATATCTTTGGTTTTGATTTCCATTAGCCTCTTCCACAACCGGAGGACAATACCCAGTAGGGTGATCTCCCTTACAAAGTTCACAACTCGCCACTTGTTTGTTGTTGTTGGGAACTTCTTGCATTTCTTTGATTTGTTGTGGAAGTTTTGACATTTGTTGAGTCAATAACTCCACTTGTTGTGAAAACAATTTGTTTTGAGCAAGAATCGCAGCATTTGTTCCCAACTTGATCATGCCTGACTTCCATTGCGTTGTACCACGATTATGATTTCCTTGGTGATCATTGAGTGCCATCTTATGAATAATAGAAATTGCTTCTTCGGCACTCTTGGACATTAAAGATCCACCCGAAGTAGCATCCAATAAAGTCTTGTGGGCCGGTTGGAGACCATTTCAGAAGATGTGTACTTGAGTATGTCCATCAAAATAGTGGCCCTTGCATTTTCGTAACATGGATTTGAACCTCTCCCAAGCTTCATTGAGAGATTCATTTCCGCCTTGAGAGAATACCATAATTGCCGTCTTTGCTTCCATGAATCGATTGTGTGGAAAAAATCGTTCAAGGAACTTTTCTTCTAACACATTCCAATCCATCATAACTAAAGTTGATTGATCAAGATACCATTATTTTGCCTTCCTAATTAAGGAATGCGGAAATAGTCTCTTGAATAATCATTCTTCTTCAGCTTCTGACGCTCCTGTTGAACCCGCAATTTCATAGAATTTTGTGAGATGAGTGAAAGGATCCTCATGATCCATACCGGTAAAAGGATTTTGGTATAGAAGCACAAGAATTCCAGTTTTTATATCAGAATGCCTCCCATTGTGGGTGTTGCGAGAAACTGAGCATTATGCCTTGGACTGTTGGTACATGGTGTTAAAGCAGGAGGTGGAGGAGGTGGTGGATCTGCCATGGTTGGCGTAACAATTGGTACAGGTGAAGAAGATTCTCCTCACTCTTGTCTTTCTCTAGCAAGTTTTCGTCTCCGCCTTGTTCTGCTATTGAGCCTACGTGCAGTTCTTTCAATCTCAGGATCAAAAAGAAGTTCTTCTGCAGGTACACTCCCTCGCATAAACAGATTCTGCACACTAGCCAAACAAATTAAAAAGCACAAAAGAATTACAGAGTTAAGAGATTCACAATACAAATATCTTAAAATCACTAAACTATGGTAATGCTTGCAATATCCTACTCAATAATCCCCGACAACGGCGCCATTTTGTTGAAATGTATTTCAGGTGGGTATTTTATCGTATCCACATGGATTGTTCAGGATATCTGGATGCTCGCTGTTCAATAGTTTAACATTCTAAGTAAAGAGTTTTCAAAAGATTTCTTGTTTTGTAACATAAGTTGTTGCAAAGAATAAATTAGGTAAAAAATGTTTTGTTTTAAGGAAAGAATGTCAAGATTAGATTTCGTTAATCCTTTTCATAAGTATCTGATTAATCAAGCACGTGAACTTAGTTTCGATCAATATAATCGTGTATCCTCGCGAATCCGTTTATGTCTAAAGAGACTTCGTGAATATTATTGTTTAAATCGTTAGATGATTTCTCGAAATAACAATCGAAATAATAAAGATAAAGATCGATACAAAGCAAATATTAACTTTCAAATCTATGTCTAGAGTTTGTTGGTTAATAGATGAAGAAATTAGATCAAGATTTAGAAAATCTATGTCTAGAGTGATTCAAACCATAAATACAACATTAAAAGTAAACAACTTCATCATATATTGATCATCAACCTTGTTCACATACAAAAGATCAAAAGAAATACATACAAGCAAGATTAACTACCTCTAATATTGACACAAAAGTGTTTATCTACCCATCACCATGGTAGCTTGCTTCACAAGTTTCGGGAGGAGATGAAAGAGCATCCACGTCGAATAATCGAACTCGAATGTGAATTCGGCTTCTCTATGTAAAATATCGTTCTTGGATGAAGAAATCTCAGAAAATCAGGTTGTGGTTTGTAAAAGTGGGTTATTTTCCTCATAAATGATCAAAAGTTCTTAAATAATACATTCAGGATCTGTCATGTTCGCACTGCAAACATATTATTCGCCTAGCGAAGATCAAATTAAGTACCTGATGTGCCTCTGCAAAGTTAAGCTGCCTTTGAGACAATTCTAAAGTTCGCCGTGTGAATGGTTATTTGCCTAGCGAACTACTTCGCCTACAAGTTTGCACAATGAACTTATGACCCTTTAGCTACTGCCTTAAGTCTGGGATGCTTCGCTAGCTCTTCGCTGAAGCGTTGGCACAGTGATAACGTTATTTTAGTGTGTCACGATGACCCATTTTCTCTTATGATTTTAGTTAGGTTTAATTAGGATTTATTTTTATTTACTTATTTTAGTATGTTTTTACCCTAAGTGCACTAGGTGCACCTTTTATGGTTTTTTGTGTGTTTTTGTTTTAAAGAGAATCTGATAAAGGCAAGCCGAGGCTTGACATCTCAAGATACATTCTGGAGTAGATTGAAGATTAATGGAAGGGAGATGTTAAGTCTTGTTATCTGCAAATTCACTAAGAGCTTGGAAGGATTTTTATGAATTAAGGCACATGTGGCAAGGATTCGTGTCAAGAAAGAGCTAGAGCATAAAGATAAGATCAAAGAAGCTTGAGGACAAAAGGTAATATAGTGGGGACCATGCCTACAAAAGCGCATCCTGCACCCAGCCACCCACTGTCTGCTCTGCGCCACTACCTGCTGCAGCAGCCTGCCAAAAACACCTTGTCTCCCAATGCTGTCTGTACTAGATAACTTGTCCACGAAGGGAGAATGGACACTTGGAAGTTTTAGTGATTTGATATGGGCTGAACCTTATTCTTATCAAAAGCCTATGATCCATGACCCATCAACTTCCACTTTCATACTCAAAGTCTATAAAAGCAAGCCTTATCCATCAGAGCAAAAGGGAGAGAAACCAAGAGCTAGAGAATACACACACTTAAAATTATTTTCAGTATTAGTTTATTTCATTTTGAGAGTTAGGAAGAATTAGAGAGTTTTCCTCTTCTCATCCAATCCTATATTTACTGCTTCGAGTTGTCATGACTGAAGAGATCTGTTACTGTTTATCCAACGCAAGGGGTCTTCAAGTTATTACTAGGTTGTCACTTCTTTTACATAATTTTTCTAAGAATATGACATCCTGTAGTTTCATTCCAGTAGTTTGTACTCAGCTCATTATGAGCTAAACTCGTATTTGATGAGCAAAGTGAAGTTAATACAAAGTTGTTTTTATGTTGAAATGATGTGTTGAATAGTGTCTTGTTTTGTTATGTGTTTTTATTCTATACACCTGCTTCTTAGAATGATCAACTTAGAAAAAGGTACAAGCGTGTTATTGAGAGAGATATAACAACACATGGATTTCATAACAAAAGTGGTTAATAAAGTAGGATAGAGATATTCACTTAATTCAACTTGCTTAGAGATGAGAAGTTGAGACCATAAAGATTTTCAAAATTAAAACCAGACGCATTTTAGGGGTATAAGTGAGGCTAAGAGATTTGTTCCCTTGCCTTAGTTATGCACGCTTTGATGTTGTAGAGATACACCACTGGATCACGTTCAGACCTTTTGAGGCACGACACTTCACATCATGGATACATTTTAGCAATAATATATTAATGGATCTTAGCTCATCAATCATTCTCTTTGATATCTTATTCCCTCTTATTTAGTATTTTAGTTTATTGTGTGAATTTCTTGCTGCTATTATTATTAGTATTTTTTTACCTTGCTTATACTAGTTTTAAACAAGTGTTGAATACTTTAAAGTTCAAAGTTACATCAATTCCACTCCCTGTGGGTACGATCTCTTATTTTATTACTTGCTGCAATCAAACATACATGTATACTTGCATGTGACACATTTGGTTTAAAATAACATCACAAAGTAAACACGTAGAAAGCAAACAAGTTTTTGGTGCCATTGCGGGGGAGTGAAAGATATACTTTGAACTACTGTATTTGTTATTTTTGTTAAAAATTTGTATTTGAGCCTTTAATGTTTTTGCTGTGATTTGGTGTCACGACAGACTTAAGCTATTACATGCGCAGGTCGTTACAACCAGTTTACAGTTGTTATCCTGAACCTGAAAGAATTCTTAGAGCACGAAAGAGATTTTTGCGTTCTTAACAACTATCTGGAGACCCTTCAACATCAGCTGTGGCTAAACCAGAGGAAGAAGTGCACGTGGAAACAGACGAAGAATCTTTGTCTTCATCATTAGACGAGTCACAGCCTGAAGCTGTCATGGTTGAGCAAGACATCACTGGCATTGCCAATGTCAGGGAACACAACATTAGGGACTATACTGTCTTTGATCCTGCAGCCATGAGCAGTGGTATTGTTAGACCAGAGATCACGGCACCACAGTTTGAGTTTAAACCTATGATGTTCCAAATGTTGCAAACCACTGGTCAATACTCAGGCTCTCCTCATGAAGACCCACACTTGCACTTGAGACAATTTCTAGATGTTGCTGATAATTTCAAGATTCCTGGCGTGGCTGATGATGCCTTTAGGTTGAGGCTATTTCCTTATTCTCTAAGGGATAGAGCCAAGAGCTGGCTAAATTCCTTGGAACCAAATTCCATTTCCACATGGAATACTTTAGCAGAAAAATTTCTAGCCAAATACTTTCCTCCTTCGAAGAATGCAAAGATGAGAAATGAGATTACTTCATTTAGGCAAGGATTTAAGGAGACTAGGAAAGATTTACTTCATTTTGGCAGAAAAATCGTTGTTTGATGCTTGGGAAAGATTTAAGGAGCTGCTAAGGCAATGCCCTTATCATGGGATCCCCATATGTAGTTAACTTGAGACTTTCTATAATGGATTAATTACATCCTCAAGGAACATGCTAGATGCATCCAGTGGTGGAGCTCTTTTGTCTAAATCTTATGAAGAAGGCTACAAATTAATTGAGAGTATTATAGCCAACACTTACCAATGGCCTGTCACTAGGGCTACTGCAAACTCAACTCATAAGAAACCTGCTGGAGTTCACGAAGTCACCGAGACAACAGCTCTTGCTGCTCAGGTGGCTCAAATCCACCAGATGATAAAGAATATGATGACCCATGAAGTGGCAAAACCTGAGCCAGTTAAGGTGGTTACTGAAATGACTGCGATTGCCCGTGTCTACTGTGGAGGACCCCATCTGTTTGAAGAATGTTCTTCAAATCTTGTTTCAGTCAACTATATTCGCAACAACAATAACATATACAACAATCTTTACAGCAAACATACAATCCAGGGTGGCACAACCATCCTAATTTTTCTTGGAGTAATAATCAAAATCAGCCGAAGCCTTAAGTACCACCAACACCACAAGCTCCCCCTAGTTTTTCTACTCCTAGTTATGCTGGGGGAAATCAAGGAAACAATCAGTTGGAGAATGTTTTGAAGTCTGTTATTCAAGAAGCCAAAAATCAATTTCAAGCACAAGGAGTAAGTATCAAGAACTTAGAGAATCAAGTAGGGCAGATAGCTACTGCCTTGAGTTCAAGAAACATGGGAACTCTCCCAAGTTCCACTGAAACTCCAAATGTACCCTCTGGAGTAAAGAATGTTCAGACATGCCAAGTTATCAAGCTCAGAAATGGGAAAGAAGTTGAAGAGTCCGTTTCAAGAAGCAAAGAGACAAGTATAGAATTGCCTGAGCTAGGCAATTCTGGAACGAGAGAACACACTGATGGAGAACCGTCTTAGCATCAGGAATAGAATAAAGAGGTCACCAATGCAGATTTAACTTCTCAAGAGACCCAAGAGGTCACGACTGACACCATCAAGAAAACAAAATTTATTCAAGAAAGACCTCCCCCACCTTTTCCACAAAGGATTAGGAAGGCCAAGGAAGAGCAACAATATGGAAAATTTATGGAGATTCTGAAGCAGCTTCATATCAACATACCCTTAATTGAAGTTATTCAACAAATGCCAAATTACTCAAAGTTCATGAAGGATGTGCTCACCAAGAGAAAATGGGTAGGAGAATTTGCCACGGTTGCACTCACTCAAGAGTGTAGTCAGTTGGTACAAGGCAAGCTTCCACCTAAATTAAAAGATCCCGGGAGTTTCACTATTCCATCCACCATTGGAGATACTTTATGTGGAAAAGCTCTGTGTGATCTTGGGGCCAGCATTAACCTTATGCCCCTGTCCATCTTTAAGAAGTTAGGGATAGAAGCTATCAGGCCTACAACCATCACCTTAAAATTGGTGGATATGAGTATTTGTTACCCTCAGGAAAGATAGAAGATGTGTTATTAAGGATTGACAAATTTGTCTTCCCTGTTGATTTCATTATCATGGATTTTGATGCTGATGAGGAAACACCTATATTGTTGGGAAGACCATTCCTAGCAATGGGTAGAACCTTGATTGATGTGGAAAGAGGAGAACTCACAATGAGAGTCAATGAACAACAAGTAGTATTCAATGTCCTCAATGCTCTACAGTATCTTGAAGAGGATGTAGCTGTCTATTCCATGATATCCAGTTGGGAAGGTATAATTCATAAAAACCTTCTCAAGACTAGTGATGTGTTGAAACGGGAGCTAGGGAAATTAAAAGAAGAAGAAGAAGAGTCACAAAGTGGAATCTTTTATGGTCCAATGAAGAAGCATGAGGAAGAATCTGTGGAAGTGATAGAATCAACAGCTGTTGGTCACAAGCAACATCTACCTTTCATAGAATAACCTCCTGATCTGGAACTAAAACAATTGCCTGAGCACCTACAATATGCTTATCTGGAGGCAAGCCAGAAGTTGCCAGTCATCATTGCTATAGATTTGAAAGAAGGTCAGAAGGAGCAATTAATAGCATTGTTGAAGAGACACAAAAAGGCAATTGCTTGGCAAATCTCTGACATTAAAGGGATCAGCCCAACAATTTGCATGCATAGAATTTTGTTGGAAGAAAATGCTAAGAATAACATTGAAAGTCAAAGAAGATTGAATCCAATTATGAAGGAAGTTGTCAAGAAGGAAATTATTAAGTGGTTGGATGCTAGAATTATCTACCCTATCTCTGATAGTGTGTGGGTAAGTCTCATTCAATGTGTTCCGAAGAAAGGATACATGACTGTGATTATCAACGAGAAGAATGAACTAATTCCCACAAGAACAGTTTCTGGATGGAGAATTTGTATGGATTACAGAAAGCTGATGAAATTCTGGCCTATACAGACAGCAGATGTCCTAACACATGTCAAGATATTGTGCTACATAATCATTTAAACTCAGAGGTGCAACAGCAGACTGATACCTTGAATATTAGAACTGCACAATCACAGATGTCACGACATCTGATCCAACATGTTAATCAAGACTGAACTGAAAATAGCAAAATGATAAACAACACAGAATATGATGACCCAGTTCGGTGCAACTCACCTACATCTGGGGGATACCAATCCAGGAAGAAGTAATCACTATCAGTAATATAGTTTTATACAAACAACCTCAGGTTTACAGAAAGTACCCACGCCAACCTATCACTGCCCAATGAGGACTTTATCATTAGAAGTCACATCTAAATGATAAGAGAACCCTCTCTCACTTCCTAAATCACAACCTGTGATTATCTAACAGTTACTACACCATAACTGTATCTACCCTATTGAAAGAAACCCCTTCCAATACAAAGTTCAGTCAAGCATCCTTGACTAACAAGTTAACTTGGATTTGCTTTAAAGCTTCATCCAAGAACACTCACGATTCATTGCCTACGGGCTTCTGAATCTGTACAAGTTCTAATGTCTACCACACTGCATCAAATCGATACAGAGGGAGACTTACAATAGAAACCTACGACTCTCAAACCTAAACCCTACTTTACAAAATAGGATTCCTAAGTCTATGCCGTCCTTTCTCACTCTCTGTCTAGGTCTTGATCTTCTTTTACAGTCTTCTGCTGAGTTGGGCTTTGTATCTTTCATCCTTGATCCATTGCTAATCACGCCTTGAATCGTGGAACAGATTTAAACAAAACCTGATATGACAGTCATAATGTCGAGTCTTCATGCTGTGACATTTCACTCGACATCTTTAGTCTGGGTCTGAAATCTTCATATTGGAACATCTTTCCCAATATTGTTTTACCAAAATTTAGTCAAACTCTTTGAGCCATCAATCTCCCCCTTTTGACAAATTTTGGCTAAAACATCCTTCAGCCTGATGGTGCATGCAGTGGAAAAATAATTGAAGCAAGTGCTAAGGAAAAGGGAGAAGCTAATATGGAGTTACCCTCTTCATTTCCTTGTGATACCGAGAACATAGTGAATGTAACTAAGGTCACAAAACACAACTTGCTTTCTAACTCTGGTCACAAAACACAACTCCCCAAGATGTTATAACCAAAACATTGGAACATCCTTTGGAACATTTTTGCATACCAGCAGCACAAATGCACAAATGCACATACAAGCAGTAAGCCATTCTCCCCCTTTTTAGCCAAAAGATGGCAAAAGTGACCCATGCAGACCCAAACCCAAATGTTGCTTACCCACACCCGAACAAAACTCATTTTCCCTCAACTTAATAAGAAGAGATTTTACAACTCTCCTTAAATAATGAGAAGGCTATGTCTGTAGAGCCAATCTAAAAGACGAGTCAAAGATTCCATCTTTTCTGACTTGTCCTCGAAACTACTTCTGAACCTTGTCCTGATACCTAACTTGATAATGTCAGGCTTATGGTCCCCACAAATAGGACATTCTTAATCCAGATTTAGCATACTCGATTACAAGCAGAATTCTTTCATTAGCAGAAAACCAATTTTTTTTCTGACAGCAACCAAGACTCTTTAACATACAAAATCTGCTCCTGCAGAGAAAAATAAATTCTCCCAGAACCAGGCCAAGATAATTTTCAAGGAACTTGTACCAGTAGTACAATGTCATGACACTTTGTCTGACATCTCAACCCCAGTTGAGGCCATCTATCACAAACTATTTTAGGCCACAAACAATTCTTGATAGGCAATCTGCACCACTACAACAACCCATCTCAGATCAAGGAGTAACTCCCCCTATCTAAGATAACCAATGCTCCTCTAATGAACACTATGCTAATGAATGGAAAACATAAGACGCATCTTCATGTCTTCAAGAGTGCACCCTCAGTTCAAGCCACCTGCTGAACACGATCATCAACACTCTTATTGCTTCTTCTGACAAGAACCAATAATCACTCACACATGATCACCATCATGCTACCCGTGAGGAAATAATAACAGGATAACAATCCTACCATAACAAACTCTTGGCTTAAGATCAAACTCCCATTGATCCCCCGCATCCTGCAACCGTCTACAAACCACACGAACTCCTCTTGAATTCTCATGTATAGACCTCCAGCTGCTTGAGGCACAAACCAATTGAATCAGAATGCTTCACATTCCTCAAAGAGACACACAGGGCCCCTTAGTTTGTTACAACGATGTCAGATATCGTATGCATGCTCCAGAACTTCACAGCTTCCAAACTGATCCACTACTAGCATGACTTGTAGCCAGGGGCAACATCCCCTTCGAAAGATTTTCCACTGACCTTACCCAACCAGCAATAGAGATAGACACCCCACAATCCAAGACAATCATTCCTTATCATTCTCCCGTATGATAACCTGGAATATTTCTGATTTTCTGGTTAATATCTACTTCTGAATGCATCAGAAACCAGACCTTCATGCAATCAACATATGATCCACTCTAGTCTTCTCAAAACCTTACATCAACCTTCCAAGACAGTTCTTCTACTCCATCATTCTCCCATATGACAATGTAGATACTTTTTAGACACGATGCAAGTAACCAGATCCTCACAGAACCTGAAATCCTCCACTAAGGATAACCAACCCAAAGATGTTCTAACATCAGTTAGGACATCTTCCACACATCACAGACACCACACACCATGGTTCTTGATATGCTCCATCACTGAACTTACTATCAGCATAGTAATCCAAACTAAAGATCTTCACACAACACTGCGCCACCAGTTTGAACAAAGAGAACTTCAGAAACCCAGAGAGAAATAAACTCTCATCCACTAAAAGAAGGTATACTTCCATTCTCAACCCAGAACTTCTGCCACAAGCTCCCAGAGAACCAGAACCTCCTTACAATTTCAACTAACTACTCTTCTATACAAGAGCAATCAGTTTTAAGCATCCTGCTTGAATGCACATTGTGAGACCAACCAAATGCCGACTTTTGATTGACCTCACTCTTCTTCAGAACTCCCCCATAAGATACACTGATCCACTAATGAAAACAGATCTTCAAGCCATACGAACTACTTTCTCCACAGCAAGACATCTTGGATCCACCAAGCCTCTTAGTCATGTAACATCTTCCCATCCACAGCTCCCGCAAACTGCATGAGATAGACTTTTTTGAAGTATCCACAACTTCCATTCTCCTGTAGATCACCTTATCTTAAGCTGATGCGCCACATCACCAGTTGAGACTTCTGATGTTAAGCTAGATGTCAGAACATTTTGATATGACATCCAACTGTTGAATTCAGCTCCTCCTTCTACCACTTAGAAGAACCTCCTCCCTTTGCAGAACAAGAGTTCCATGCTCTCATAAACTTGATTCAACAACCAAGTTTGAGTAGACAACCTCCATCCTACTTTAAAACTCCAAAGACTTCAAACCTGCCACATCTGAATCTTCAGAAAATAAGTAGTCCAAGACTACACCACAACCATACCAAAGAATGCCACTTTCCTTAGTAGAGCAGACTGTAGAAAGTCAGAGATAACTGCCACTTAACTTTGACCTTCAACAAAAAGAGCAAGATCCATGCTCCAAAGCACCTAGATCAGAAATAAACTGATCCAAGCTATAACCATCAAGATTATGATGTCTTCATCTTCATCTTCAACAGCATCAAAGTCCAGACTAGTTTCTTGCCAAGAAACTCTCCAGAGAATATATGCTTCTGTCGTACCCGACTGAAGCCACTTCTTAGGTCACCTCCTAAGACAAAACAGATGCTAAAGCGTATGCAGTACCCCTCCCATGATTCTGCACAAACTCTGATGATGAGATGTTCCAACATCTTGTTGAACATCAGCAATCTTGACTTTTAAGGATAATCAATTAAATACTTGTGGATTCCACAAATAGCAATTGATCTTAAATCCTTATCCAATAACCCTTCTTTATTGCTGTAGTTGAGCTCCACTAGATCATGTCATGAACACTTATAAAGTATTCCATCTTTTTGCAAGTATCTTCTTCAAAGGACAATGTTGAGATACCAAGGCTACCACCCTTGACTCAAGTAACTAAGACTTTCTCTGAACAAATCTTATTTACCTCAACAATTCTTCAATCAGATTGGATCCACTCTTAGGGTCAAGAGAGATGAATCCTTCCTTGCTGTTTTTGGATGGTGAAAATAAATCACCTCCACTTTCTTCAGATTGTGTTTCAATGAAACACCTTCTAGTCAGAAGAGTAACTAGAAGACTCCAGATACACGACTGAGATGCCTTTATGAGTGGACTTGAGAGAATTCTCAAGTATCTTTGACAACCTAGCCGACAAATAATTTATCAAACTCCTAGAGAAAGAACCTGATAAACTTAAACTCAACTCCTCTCCTCTTCAACTCACTTCAACTGCACCAAGAAACCAAGCTTCCAAGTACCAAGTCATCATACCAGATATCTAACCACAACTTCTTTCACTTCATCGCTCCCGACTTTGCAATAAAAGAATGTAGATATCTTCAAACATAGAGGCTGACGATTGAGACCTTCCACCAACTGTCTTCAGTAACAACTCCAGAATCCTATAATTCTAGAGCTCTTCCATCAGAAACACATGCAGCAGAACCACCAAGGAACATATCCTGCTTGCCCTAATAAGATGTCACAACATCTTATAAGACACACCAACAAGAGAACTAGCCACTTCTCCTGTAGTTATTGTAGAATCTCCTCAGCAACATGAACAACCTCCGGGTTGCTCCCTTCGATCCAGAACATCCATCTCATCCATTAATACCCTTGAGTATGTCTGAGTTGATTGATCTGATCTTCAAAACTCCTCCTTGTTTAAATGCTAGAAAGAATCTCCCAAAGATCTCATCCAGAACCAGACAGGGTGCCTACTCTGATACCAATTGAAATTCTGGCCTATGCAGACAGCAAATGTCCTAACACATGTCAATACATTGTGCTACACAATCATTTAAACTCAGAGGCGCAACAGCAGACTGATTCCTTGAATATCAGAACTGCACAATCATATATGTCACGGCATCTGATCCAACATGTTAATCAAGACTGAACTGAAAATAACAGAATGATAAACAACACAAAATATGATGACCCAGTTCGGTGCAACTCACCTACATCTGGGGGATACCAATCCAGGAAGAAGTAATCACTATCAGTAATATAGTTTTACGCAAACAACCTCAGGTTTACAGAAAGCACCCACGCTAACCTATCACTACCCAATGAAGACTTTATCATTAGAAGTCACATCTAAATGACAAGAGAACCCCCTCTCACTTCCTGAATTACAACCTGTGATTATCTAATAGTTACTACACCATAACTATATCTACCCTATTGAAAGAAACCCCTTCCAATACAAAGTTCAGTCAAGCATCCTTGACTAACAAGTTAACTTGGATTTGCTTTAAAGCTTCATCCAAGAACACTCACGATTCATTGCCTACGGGCTTCTGAATCTGTACAAGTTCCTATGTCTACCACACTGCATCAAATCGATACAGAGGGAGACTTACAAGAGAAACCTACGACTCTCAAACCTAAACCCTACTTTACAAAATAGGATTCCTAGTCTTCTACTGGGTTGGGCTTTATATCTTTCATCCTTGATTCATTGCTAATCACACCTTGAATCGTGGAACATATTTAAACAAAACCTGATATGACAGTCATGATGTCGATTCTTCATGCTGTGACATTTCACTCGACATCTTTAGTCTGGGTCTGAAATCTTCATGTTGGAACATCTTTCCCAACATTATGTTTTACCAAAATTTAGTCAAACTCTTGGAGCCATCAGCTGAACAAAACAACAAGGAAGGATCATTTCCCCTACCTTTTATTGATCAGATGTTGGATAGATTGGCTGGAAAAAGTACTATTGTTTCTTAGATGGATACTCGGGGTACAATCAAATTGCCATAGCCCTGAAAGACTAAGAAAAGACAACATTCACCTGTCCTTATGGCACTTTTGCTTTCAGAAGAATTCCTTTTGGATTCTGCAATGCTCCAGCCACCTTCCAATGATGTATGATGGCCATATTTTCAGATATCATTGAGAATTTCATGGAAGTCTTCATGGATGACTTCTTTGTTTTTGGAGAATCATTCAAGAATTGCTTGGAAAATTTGGACCTAGTATTGGCTAGATGTGAAGAGAATAATTTGGTCCTTAATTGGGAGAAGTGCCATTTTATGGTAAAAGAAGGAATTGTTCTTGGGCATAAAATCTCAAACAAGGGTTTAGAAGTAGATCAAGCAAAAGTGAAGGTAATAGAGAAATTACCACCACCCGTGAACATAAAAGGAATCAGAAGTTTTCTAGGGCATGCTGGATTTTACAGAAGGTTCATCAAAGATTTTTCAAAAATTACTAAACCTCTGTGCCAGCTGCTGCAGCATGATGTGTCATATGTTTTCAGTTAGTAATGTTTGGATTCCTTTAATCTGTTGAAACAGGCCCTCATTTTTGCGCCCAATGTGAAGACTTCTAATTGGTCAAAACCCTTTGAGTTGATGTGTGAGGCAAGTGATTTTGCTATTGGAGCTATGCTAGGTCAAAGGTACAACAATGTTTTTCACACCATCTATTACGCTAGTAAAACCTTAATTAAAGCACAAATCAACTACACCATAACTGAGAAAGAGCTGCTGGCCGTAGTGTTTGCATTTGACAAGTTCAAACCCTACTTGGTTGGAACAAAAGTCATTGTATACACAGATCATGCAGCCATCAAGTACTTGATTGCTAAAAGAGATGCTAAATTGAGGCTCATAAGATGGATTCTCTTGTTGCGAGAGTTTGACCTAGAGATTAGAGACAAGAAAAGGATAGAAAATTCTATTGCTGATCATCTCTTAAGATTACCAGAAGAAGTTCAAAACAATAACAATGGAGACATTCAAGAAACTTTTCCTGATGAGAAGTTACTACTGATAAGCACTGATGTGACACCATGGTATGCTGATATAGTGAATTATCTAGTCAGCAGATATGTGCCCCCTGATTTCAACTTTTATCAAAGGAAGAGGTTCTTTCATACAATCAAGAGCTATTTCTGGGTGAACCTTTCCTTTACAAAAAGTGTGCAGACCAATTGCTAAGAAGATGTGTAGATCATCCAGAGGCACGAAAGATCTTTTCTGCCTGTCATGAAGCCCCATATGGAGGACACTTTGGAGGAACCAGAACTGCTGTAAAAGTGTTGCAATTAGGTTATTTCTGGCCCTCCCTTTTTAAAGATGCTCATGAATTAGTTAAGAGACGTGATAGATGCCAGAAAGTAGGAAATATTTCCATGAGGCAAGAGATGCCACTCACCATCATACTTGAAATTGAAATTTTTGATGTGTGAGGCATTGACTTCATGGGGCCTTTTCCTCCATCTTTTGGTAATCTATACATTCTTGTGGTTGTAGACTATGTCTATAAATGGATAAAGGCAGTAGCAACACCCACTAATGATGCTAGAGTTGTGACCAAATTTTTTCTTAAAAATATTATGACAAGGCATGGCACGCCTAGAGCAATCATTAGTGATGGTGGGTCTCATTTTTGCAATAAGATTTTTGAGAATTTAATGAAAAAATATGGGATTAAACACAAGGTTGCTACAGTCTATCATCCTCAAACAAGCGGCCAAGTTGAGCTATCTAATAGAGAGATTAAAAGGACCTTGGAGAAAGTTGTTAACCCCACAAGGAAGGATTGGTCCAAACATTTGGATGAGGCTCTTTGGGCATACAGAACTGCCTACAAGACTCCCTTAGACATGTCTTCATATAGACTCGTTTATGGGAAGGTTTGTCATCTACCTATTGAATTGGAGCACAAAACTTTTTGGGTCGTTAAGCAATTAAATTTCAACCTTAAAACTGCTGGCCAAGTGTTAGGTGTCAAGAAGTGCTTATTTTCATAATTGATTTTGATGCCTTTGAGCTTTTTTTAATCGCTTTAATCAGGAAACGACTTATTAATTAAGCGATTCTTGCATTTGTGTGAATTTTTGGTCTTTTGATGTGTTTGTGAATTTTTACAGATTTTTGGTGAAAAGATTGAGGTTCGATGCACGCGGAAACGAGGAATTTGGAAAAGGCGCGTGTCGCGATTTAGGCCCCTGCACCGCCCGGCCCTGCTAGGGCGCAGGAAGCTCCCACCGCCCGGCGCTGCAGGGGCGATGGTTCCCCATTTTCCATTTGAGTTACAGAATTGTGTTTAGCTGCGCCTCTTGAGGATCGCCCGGCCGTGCACGCATCGCCCGGTGCTCTGATCCTATCGCCCGACGCTCTCAGAGATTTTGAGAGGTCCATGTGACACTGAATCTGTCACGTGGCCTCACTTTGTGGTCACCGCCCGGCCGTGAAAAGCACCGCCCGATGCTCTTGTCTGGGTTGAACATGCTTATAGTCTCATTTTGTAGATATTTTTGGATCATCACTTTTATTATCACTCTTTTTGTAACCTAGAAACTGGTGTGAAAGAAAAAACTCCATTGTTATTTCATTTTCTTAGTTCCAAAGCTTTTATGCTTCAATCCTTGAACCTTTGAAGATTAATGCTCCAAAAGCTTTGCAACTTAACTTGTCATCGAAGCTACCATGAGAATGAGTAGCTAAACACTCTTGTGTTGAGGTTATATGTAGTTGATCCTGATAATATGTATTTCTTTTGATCTTTTGTATATGAACAAGGTCTTGGATCAATATAGATGAAGTTATTCGCTCTTAATGCTTTATGTGTGGTTTGTATTGCTCTAGACATAGATTCTACAAATCATGACCTAATAATTTCATCTCTTAAAAACCAAACTCTAGACATAGATTTGGGATTTGTTATTCGCTTTGTGTTGATCTTAACAATTGTTGTTTCGATTGTTAGCATGAGACATCATCTAACGGTCTAAACAACGATACTCATGACTTTGCTTTAGACATAAACTTAGTCGAGAGGATACGCGGTTGTATTGGTCGGAAACTAAGTTCATATGCGTGATTAATCAGATATATAGGAAAAGGATTAGCGAAACCTAACCTTGACATGCTTTCCTAAAAACCTTACAAACTCTTTGTTACAAATTTACTCTTTGCTACCAATTAATGTTAGCCAAAATCGAGAACCATTTGAAACCATTGAACTTAAAACATTGTAACTATTGAACGGCAAGCATCTAATATCGACAATCCCTGTGGAGAAGATAAAAACACCCCCTAATACTGTATCAACAAAATGGCGTCGTTGCTGGGGATTGTTCATTGATATTGCAAGCATTGCAATAGTTGTGTTGTTTTAAGCTTGTTAACTTTTTCTCGAACTTGTTAATTTGTTTTGTTTAGTGTGCAGACTTTGTTTTATGCGAGGGAAATAACCGGCGGACCAACTTCTGTTCGATCCTGAGATTGAAAGAACTGCTCGTAGAATCAATAGCTGAACGAGACGAAGGAGGCATCTAGCAAGACAAAAGCAAGAACAAGAGGGAAGTTCGACTTCTATACCACCACCATTTCCACAGTTACTTCCAGCTATGGAACATCCACCACCACCACCACCACCACCACCTGCTTCTAGACCATGCACCAACAGTCTGAGACACAATGCACAGTTTGCTCGCAATGCGCAGAGTGGTCGTCATTCAGAAATGAAGACTGGTATTCTCCAACTGTTATATCAAAGTCCTTTTACTAGTATGGATCATGAGGATCCTTTTACACATCTGACGAAGTTCTATGAGATTGCGGGAGCAACTGGCGCGCCCGAAGCTGAAGAGGAATCTCTGTTTAAGAGACTATTCCCGCATTCCCTCATTGGGAAGGCCAAGGAATGGTATCTTGATCAGCCAACGACAATAATGACGGATTGGAATGCACTTGAAGAAAAAATTTTGGAGCGATTTTTCCCACATACTCGTTTTATGGAGGCAAAGACCGCAATCGTGGTGTTCACACAAGGTGCCAACGAATCTCTCAATGAAGCGTGGGAGAGATTCAAATCTATGTTGAGGAAATGCAAGGGGCATGGCTTTGATGAATTGTCTCAAATTCATATTTTTTGGAATGGACTTCAACTTGTGCATAAAACCTTGTTGAATGCCACCGCTGGTGGATCCTTACTGAGCAAAACCGCTACAGAAGCCATTGTTATTATTGATAAGATGGCTTTGAATGACCATCAAGGAAGTCATAACCGTGGACCTTCTCAACGGACTCCTGGAGTTTTGGAATTGGGAACCAATGATGCTATACTTGCTCAAAACAAGTTATTATCCCAACAAGTTGAGTTGTTGACGAAACAAATGTCTAAACTTCCTCAACAATTTAAAGAAATTCATGACTCCTCGAGTAAAAATGTACAAGTCTTGGTTTGTGAACTTTGTAGGGGCGACCATCCTACCGGATATTGTCCTCCGGTTGTGGAAGAGGTAAACTATGCTGGAAATCAAGGATATCAACCCCGACCTCCTTATCAACAAGGCAACCAAGGTTACCAACAACGGGGTAACCAAGGTTATCAACAACCTTGGAGACCACAAGAAGCCGGACCGTCAAACCGTCAACCTTACCAAAATTACACTCAACCTCCGCAAGCTCCCGTTGGAAATACGAAGATGGAAGACACTCTCACGCAATTTATGCAAATGTCAATATCCAATCAGAAGAATACCGATGCGGCCATAAGGAATATTGAAACACAAGTCAGACAATTATCAAAACAATTGGCCGACCAACAAAAAGGACACTTTACGACAAATACTCTACCAAATCCTAAAGAGCATTGTAAGGCGATTCTAACAAGAAGTGGAAGAGAGATTGACATGGGTGTAGGTGAAGTTGTAGTGGAGGAGGAGGTTGTAGTTGAAAAAGAAAAAGATAGCGACGAGATTGAAGTAGAAAAAAATGTTGAGGGTGTTCTAGTTGAAAATGAGAAGGAAAAAAGTGAGAATGATGAAAAAAGAGAGAGAGAGAAGAAAAATTGAAAAGAACTAGGAAGGGAAAAGAACCGTTGAACAATATTCCGATACAACATTTACCATATCCTCATGCTCCTACAAACAAAGATAGTGCGAGGAATTACGCTCGGTTTATGGATATTTTCAAACAATTACAAATAAACATCCATTTTTCGAAGCTTTGGAGCAAATGCCAAAATATGCGAAATTTATGAAGGATATTCTCACGAAAAAGAAGAGGTACCAGGATCAAGAGACCATCATGGTGGATGCTAGTTGTAGCGCTATCATTCAACGTACTCTCCCGAGGAAAGAATGTGATCTGGGACGAGTCACCTTGCCGGTTACTATAGGAAATATCTACGTGGGCAACCGATTGATTGATTTGGGCTCTAGTATCAATTTGATACCTTTGTCGATTGTGAAGCGGTTAGGACACATGGAATTGAGATGCACTCAAATGACATTGCAACTCGTAGACAAATCCACTACCCGTCCTCACGGTGTAGCGGAAGATGTATTGGTTAAAGTGGACAAATTCTTATTTCCTATTGACTTCGTGGTAATTGAAATGGAGGAAGATGAAGACGCTCCATTGATTCTTGGGAGACCGTTTATGAAAACTGCTAGAATGGTGATTGATATGGACGACGGTCTCATGAAGGTTAGAGTCCAAGATAAGGAGGTTTGTTTCAACCTATTTGAGGCCATGAAACACAAAAACGACAAAAGTGATTGTTTCAGAATAGATGCAACGGAAGAAGTGGTTATGGATGTCACAAAACAAATTCATGTAGTGAGCGCTTTGCAAAGAGCTCTTGATGATTCCGTTGAAGTATTCTCTGATGAAGAGGAAAAAGCACTCGAAGAGTGTTTAAAGGAACTTGAATCTTTGGAAGAGTTGCAACCTTGGGAATGTGAAGAGGAAGTGCTAAAAAAAGAGGTGAGTGATGCGAAATCTCAACTTGAATTGAAGGTGTTGCCTTCGAATTTGAAATATGCTTTTATGGATGACGATTGTAATAAACTTGTTATCATAAGCAACATTTTATCTGACAATGAGGAAAACCAGTTAATTCAAGTTTTGAGGAAAAATCAAGAAGCAATGGGATAGACTCTTTCCGATCTTAAAGGCATAAGTCCCTCTTACTGTATGCATCGCATATTCATGGAAGAGGATTTCAAACCGGTCGCTCAACCGCAACGCCGTTTGAATCCAACAATGAAAGAAGTAGTAAGAAAGGAGGTTTTAAAGCTCTTGGATGCCAGTATGATTTACCCGATTTCCGACAGCCCTTGGGTAAGTTCAGTCCATGTTGTGCCAAAAAAGGGAGGAATGACTGTGATCCGTAATGAAAAAAATGAGTTGATCCCGACAAAAATGGTGACGGGGCGGAGGATGTGCATAGACTATAGAAGGCTAAACATCACGACAAGGAAAGATCATTTTCCACTTCCTTTTATGGACCAAATGTTAGAAAGATTGTCGGGCCAACAATTCTATTGCTTCTTGGATGGTTATTCCGGGTATAACCAAATTACAGTGGACCTGGATGACCATGAGAAAATAGCATTCACTTGTCCTTTCAGAATTTTTGCCTACCGAAAGATATCGTTTGGTCTATGCAACGCACCGGCAACATTTCAACATTGTGTGCAAGCTATTTTCTCCGATCTTATTGAAAAGACAATGGAGGTTTTCATGGACGACTTCTCCATTTTCGGAGCGTCTTTTGATCTTTGTTTGAGAAATTTAGAGGTTGTGCTTGAACGGTGTGTTGAGACGAATTTGGTATTAAATTGGGAGAAGTGCAATTTTATGGTTACGGAGGGAATAGTGTTGGGCCACAAAGTCTCCTCCAAAGGTCTTGAGGTTGATCAAGCCAAAATTGAAGTGATTGAAAAGTTGCCTCCTCCAACAAATGTCAAAGGCATTCGAAGTTTTCTCGGACATGCGGGATTCTATCGGAAGTTCATCAAGGACTTCGCGAAGATAGCAAAGCCATTAAGCAATTTGCTCAACAAAGATAAGTTGTTTGACTTTGATGAATCTTGTATGTTGGCTTTTAATGTTTTAAAGAAAAGTTTGACTACCTCACCCATAATCATCGCACCTAATTGGAAATTGGATATTGAACTAATGTGTGATGCGAGTGATTATGCGGTGGGTACAGTTTTGGGTCAGAGTAAAACGAACATTTTTCATGCGATACACTATGCGAGCAAAGTTTTAAACGAAGCTCAAATTAACTATGCAACAACTGAAAAAGAGTTGCTTTCCATAGTGTATGCATTGGAAAAATTTCGTTCCTATTTGATTAGGTCGCGAGTTGTCAATTACACGGATCACACAGCGATTAAGTATTTGTTCACCAAGCCTGATTCTAAACAGAGGCTAATTCGTTGGATCCTCTTATTGCAAGAATTTGATCTAGAAATTCGTGACAAGAAAGGATCCGAGAATTCGGTGGCGGATCACTTATCCCGCCTTATGAACGTTGACGTGACCAAAAAGGAATGTGAGGTCAAAGAGGAGTTTCCAGATGAAAAATTGTTTAGGGTGCAGGTTAGACCATGGTTCACCGACATGGCTAACCACAAAGCCGCCGGATTGATACCGGATGGTCTAACTCACCATCAAAAAAGGAAATTTTTGTCAGACGCCAAGTCTTTTGTGTGGGATGAACCACATTTGTTTAAACTTGGTGTTGACAACCTCTTGAGAAGATGTGTGTCGGTAGATGAAGCCACGAACATACTGTGGCATTGTCACAACTCTCCGTATGGAGGACATTTTAACGGGTTAAGAACGGCAACAAAAATCCTTCAGTCGGGCTTTTATTGGCCTTATTTATTCAAAGATGCGCATGCGCACGCCCAAAGTTGTGACAAATGTCAGAGAAGTGGTGGAATTTCACAGCGGCATGAAATGCCTTTACAAAATATGTTGGAAATTGAAGTATTTGATTGTTGGGGAATCGACTTTGTCGGACCGTTTCCATCTTCATTTTCTAACGAGTACATTTTGGTCGCTGTTGATTACGTTTCCAAATAGGTTGAGGCAATAGCATGTGCTAAGGCCGATGGAAAAACCGTAGTAAAATTTTTGAAAAGAAACATTTTTGCTCGATTTGGTACTCCGCGAGTGTTGATAAGTGACGGAGGATCCCACTTCTGCAACACTCAGCTTGAAAAAGCTTTGGAGCAATATGGTGTTAAGCACAAAGTTGCAACACCATATCATCCTCAGGCTAATGGGCAAGCGGAGGTATCGAACCGAGAAATAAAATGAATTTTGGAAAAAACAGTTTCATCTTCAAGGAAGGATTGGGCAAATAAGCTTGATGATGCTTTGTGGGCTTATCGGACAGCTTTTAAGGCACCGATTGGTCTCACTCCTTTTAAAATGGTCTACGGTAAGAATTGCCATTTACCGGTCGAGTTGGAACATAAAGCGTTTTGGGCCTTGAAATTTTTGAACTTTGATCCAACTCTGAGCGGTGACAAAAGAAAAATGCAATTGCATGAATTGGATGAATTGCGCCTCCAGGCGTATGATTCCAATAAGCTGTATAAAGAGCGTGTCAAAACTTACCATGACAGGAAAATTGTGATCAAACAGTTTGAAGTGGGACAGCTGGTCCTACTTTTCAATTCTCGATTGAAATTGTTTCCAGGTAAATTGAGGTGTAAATGGTCGGGTCCATTTCGGATTTGGGAAATCAAGTCATATGGAGCAATTGTAATTGAAGACACAACGTCAAAGGCGAATTGGACTGTTAATGGTCAAAGGTTGAAAGTTTATCTAGGAGGTGATTTCGAGCGGAATCCCGCCGTCGTTCCTTTTCGCGATCCTTGAGGTTGCGTTGGACCGTCGAGCTTAGCCGACGTTAAACAAGCGCTTGTTGGGAGGCACCCCAACATTGTAAGTAATTCTTGCTTTTCAATGTTGTTATTGTTGCATTGCCATTTGGAGTGAAAATTGAGTTTCTAAATGTTTGAAGTTGAGATTGCATAGAGTGCAGCAAATACTGGTCTGCAGCATCATAGCAAAAAAATCTGCTATCTGGTGTGGAGCGCCCGGCGCTGGTTTATACCGCCCGGCGGTGCGTGAAAAATGGCAGAGGCCTCGCCTCTGATTGGCCAGGCGAGTGAGTTTGGGTGGGAATTTTGAACGTTGGCTGAGAGTCTTAATGGTTTAGTGCTCCATATGAATTGTGTTTACCATTTTTTCCCCTGGCCATTTAAAAAGGTTTGAGAGAAAGTTTTGAAACTTTTCTCTCATTCTCTCCCGTGAAAACCCTAGCCACCCCCACTCTCACTCTCTCACTTTTTGCTCTCTCAATTTCTCTCATTTCAGATCCCCCAACCTTCAAGGTATGCATGTAATTTGTATTTGTTCTTTATTTTCTTTTCTTAATCATGTAGAAAAATATGTGGTTAGGGTAGTATAATTGTTGACATAGATAATTGGTGGCTTGCTATCCTTTTTCAAGCTTGCATGTGCTGTTGTTGCTATCCTAGTTATCCTGGTGTTGGGTTGCAGAAGGATGGGTACGAGAAGAGCAGGCCTGCTCTTAAAATTCTCTGCTGAAGTCGCGAGTACCGCCCGACGGTAGAGGGGCGCAACAGCGCTCTTGCGTCGCCCGACGATGCTAAGGCGCTGGGCCAGTTTTGCCCAGTTTTGGGATTTTACTGTTTGCTTCGTTTATGTTTTCGTATGACAAACTGTGCTAATGTAAATATTGGTGCTGTGCTGTTGTGTTTGAATTGTGCAGATGACTTCCCGCTTTGCTCCTCAACATGCTTCAAGGAGGAAGCAAAATAATGTAGCCTCATCATCAAATATTCCATTGGAATTTGACGGCAGTCGGTTTTTGTCTGCCGAACATGAGGCGAGGATCAAGTCGCTGGAGGGAAGAACTGTGCTCTCTGAAAAGAGGTTTGCCATTAATCGGGAGGGGGACTACCAGAGAATTCAAGCGATTTTCGAAAAGAAAAGATGGGAGAAGCTGTTGAACCCTGCTGATCGCGTGTGTTACCAGCTGATCAGGGAGTTCTATGCCAACGCGCTTCAGCCCGAAGGGGAATTTTACAGGTTTAAGACCTTCGTAAGGGGCAGGGAGATCAGTTTCAGCAGGGATGCCATTAATAGAATCTTGGGCAGTCCGAGTAGCTTGGGTAGTTTACAAACCGATGATTTTTTGAAGTTGTTAGCAGCAAAACATGATCATAAAATGGTTGCAGGGTCTATTCTCAAACCTGGGTGCAAGGTTGATCGGAATACTAAGAGAGAGCCGATCAAGTATAGTCGGAAATTCATGACTCCTGAAGCACAAGCCATCCTCCTATTGTTGTGCTATAATGTCAAACCGCGACATCACAGATCTTCTGTTCCTCTTGATACCGGACTCCTTATGTACTGTATCATGGAGGACAAAGAGGTTGATATCGCTCAGATCATAGCGTGGGAGATGAAAAATTTTGTGGATAATACTAGGAGGCCTGGAGTTTATGATGATGCTCTCATCATCTTCCCTTGTTTGGTGCAGGCTTTAATTTATCAGACTGACATTTTGATTTCAGGTGTGATTAATGAAAAACTCAAATTTCTGGTGGATGACAATTACTTGGATCGGTTTTGTAAGCCCAAGGAAGAAAGAAAGAAGAAAAAGGCTGCTGAGTTAGGAAGTACTTCAGATGTTCAGGAGGAGGCGAGTGACTCATCCGTTTTCGACATGAAAGCGGCATTCAACTACACTTGGGACATGGGTGAGTCACTCCATAGATCAAATCAATTTAACTTTGATTGTATGCAGCAGATGTATCATTTTCAGACGCACCCTACAGAGTACACTCCCTTTCCTTCAAGGGAGGCGTTCGACGCATATGCGAATTGGTCTGGGGACAGGCGCCCGTTCTTTTCAGAGGGGGAAAGCACCGGAGGTGTCATTGCGGATGATAATGATGATGATGATGATGGTGATGAGATGCAGGAGGATCTCAATGATATGGTTAACTAGGCTGCAAAGTGAAGGATTTTATTCTGTTTTTTTCATTTCTGTTTTCAGTTTTTTAGTATGTACTTTTGGGGATCGCTTCGGCGAGGATAATGATTGTAGTGTTTTGTCGCTTAGGCGAGTACAATTTTGGTGTTTTTAACACCATAGTTTATAGAATTCTGTTTTTATAATATTCTGTTTTTATGATGTGGTTTTAGTACAAATTCAGTTTTTTTTTTTTTTTTTTTTTTATGATGTGTTGGCGCAAAGAAAGTTATGTTTGCCCTTAAGTTTTGAAAAATTCGGTGTGATAGCACAAGAAGAATGAATGCTTTGTTAGCATTAAACATTGATGGTAATGATATAATTCTCAATTTTGTGCACAATCAAAGTGTGAATGTGTTGTGTAGAATTTTAACATGGTTGGGAGTTAGTGTATTACACAATATTATGGTAATGCATTATGTTGTATATATTTGTTCATTTGTGAATCAATTAGGACAAAGCCACTAAAGTGAGATGCTTTCCCTTGTTCACCAAAAAGAGAGTCAAGTAATCATTGTTTTACTCGTCTTGTTCATGTTTAATCTTGTGAGTTGTTTTAAATGATTGGAAATGTAGAAATGATCAAGGCACATTTTTGAGTACGATGAGAAAAACCACCAGTCCATAAACACTTCATGTAACCTTATGTGAGTGTGTGCGCATTTGAACCTCTTTTGATCCGAAAAGAAAATTTTTGTTTGACTCATGAACTCGAACTTTAACCTTGTTGAAGAGCATTTTGATTTAAGTGTAGAGTATTGTTGAAGTTGGGGAGATTGGTTCAGTGAAAGGAGAAAAAGGAATGGTGGATACAATGCATTTTCATATGAATTCATCAAGATATTGAAAAATAAAGAAAAGGAAAAATCAAAAGAAAAAAAAAGTATTTGAATCAAAGCAAGAAAGAAAAAAGGAGAATGCATTGTGAGAATTAGTGTTGGAAGTTTGAGCAAGAAGGTTTGTGGTTAAAAAGAAAAATGCTCTTCATGAATTGTATTTCTTGATTCAATGGCCGTGTACATATGTCCATTGTTTTTACCTCGGCCATGTTACAACCATTAAAGTCCTTAGTAATCTCTGTTTTAACTTATTTTTGATAACTCTGTGAGATGAAGGCATGAACGAGTCCGGATGTGGCACGATTGCTTGTGAGAGTGTTTTGTCCTGTGTGAAACATTGTACATAGTGTGTTGATAATAAGTGAATGTAGGTGATTCAACTTGAACTTGTATGTACTTGATGTTGCATTATATGATATTGTGTTTAGAACTTTAATTCATAATCGTGTTGTGATTCTATGGAACTTTGTGAAAATACTTTGTGCGGGTATGTGTCGAGTTTGAACCATTAATGTTTTTGGTTGATTTGGTGTTTGGATTCTTTCTTGTTGTTATTGACTATTAAGTTTGTTTGAGGGCAAACAAATATGCAAGTTGGGGAGAGTTGTTAGGTGTCAAGAAGTGCTTATTTTCATAATTGATTTTGATGCCTTTGAGATTTTTTTAATCGCTTTAATCAGGAAACGACTTATTAATAAAGCGATTCTTGCATTTGTGTGAATTTTTGGTCTTTTGATGTGTTTGTGAATTTTTACAGATTTTTGGTGAAAAGATCGAGGTTCGATGCACGTGGAAACGAGGAATTTGGAAAAGGCGCGTGTCGCGATTTAGGCCACTGCACCACCCGGCCCTGCTAGGGCGCAGGAAGCTCCCACCGCCCGGCGCTGCAGGGGCGATGATTCCCCATTTTCCATTTGAGTTACAGAATTATGTTTAGCTGCGCCTCTTGAGGATCGTCCGGTTGTGCACGCATCGGCCGGCGCTCTGATCCTATCGCCCGACGCTCTCAGAGATTTTGAGAGGTCCATGTGACACTGAATCTGTCACGTGGCCTTACTTTGTGGTCACCGCCCGGCCGTGAAAAGCACCGCCCGGTGCTCTTGTCTGGGCTGAACATGCTTATAGTCTCTATTTGTAGATGTTTTTGGATCATCACTTTTATTATCACTCTTTTTGTAACCTAGAAACTGGTGTGAAAGAAAAAAAAACTCCATTGTTATTTCATTTTCTTAGTTCCAAAGCTTTTATGCTTCAATCCTTGAACCTTTGAATATTGATGCTCCAAAAGCTTTGCAACTTAACTTGTCATCCAAGCTACCATGAGAATGAGTAGCTAAACACTCTTGTGTTGAGGTTAGATGTAGTTGATCCTGATAATATGTATTTCTTTTGATCTTTTGTATATGAACAAGGTCTTGGATCAATATAGATGAAGTTATTTGATCTTAATGCTTTATGTGTGGTTTGCATTGCTCTAGACATAGATTCTACAAATCATGACCTAATAATTTCATCTCTTAAAAACCAAACTCTAGACATAGACTTGGGATTTGTTATTTTCTTTGTGTTGATTTTAACGATTGTTGTTTCGATTGTTAGCGTGAGACATTATCTAACGGTCTAAACAACGATACTCACGACTTTGCTTTAGACATAAACTTAGTCGAGAGGATACACGGTTGTATTGGTCGGAAACTAAGTTCATATGCATGATTAATCGGATATATAGGAAAAGGATTTGCGAAACCTAACCTTGACATGCTTTCCTAAAAACCTTACAAACTCTTTGTTACAAATTTACTCTTTGCTACCAATTAATGTTAACCGAAATCGAGAACCATTTGAAACCATTGAACTTAAAACATTGTAACTATTGAACGGCAAGCATCTAATATCGACAATCCCTGTGGAGACGATAAAAACACCCCCTAATACTATATCAACACCAAGCTAGAATGCTCCAACTCAATGAGTTAGAAGAACATATGTTTGTCTCTTATGAAAATGCTGAACTCTATAAGGAAAAGACCAAAAGATGGCATGACAGGAAATGCCAGAAAAGGGAATTAGTGGAAGGACAAAGAGTTTTGCTTTTTAAATCTAGGCTAAAATTATTCCCTGGAAAATTAAAGTCAAGATAGTCAGGACCCATCAAGTTAGTGACAATTTAGCCTCATGGAGCTGTGGAGTTGTTGAATGAAGTAAATGGTGAAAAATTCAAGGTTAATGGCAAAAGAATTAAAACCTATTTTGGTGACCCTTCAAGTAGCACTAGGGGAACCATTCATTTTATTGATTAAGGATTTTTGTGTTGGTCAGGCTATAAGACCTTAAAATAGCCCTACTGGGAGGCAGCCCAGCTTAATGATTTTTTTTTTAGTTTGTACAGTTGAGTAGTTTTTGATGGCAGCAAAAGGCGTTTGGAGTCACGACAGTGGGAACAATAGCAATTGAGAAAAGAAAAAAGTGACATTCAAGGCAGATATTCCTAAGTCCAGAGCATTATATAAAATGTTGAGATGACATTTTTTATTTTATTCTCTTGGACGGGAATTGAAGAGTTTTGAATTATTGAGAGAGAAGCTGAATGGGTGGACTGCACGCTCCTAAAGCCTTGTGCTAGACAGGTCATGATGACCAGACAGACTGGTGGGGCGTTGCAGCACGCCAACCCTCTTCCATTCTAAAAATTCAAATTTTTGTCTTCCCCCCCCCCCCCCCCCCGTTACATCAACCAGACCTTTCAAATTCTTGCCCTAATTTTCACGTAAAGAAAATTCTCACTTTTCTCTTTCCAAACAATTTTCATTCACCATCACGTTATCTCACTTTCTCTCTCTAAATTTCCCAAACAACATTTCTCTTGTCTGTTTCTATTCACCTCCATTCAAACCCTAATCACCATTCCTCCTTCACCCCAAACACAATGGAAATACCAACTGGAAGACGTGTCAAAATGGCAGCATGGAAGAATGCTACGCAATATGTAGTGTATTCTGACGAGGAACAAGAAGGGCATAAGAAGTTTATCAACAGCGAAGCTTCTCACTGCTTCATGGAATATTTCAGCAAAATGAGTTTTCACAATGAAAGAGGTTTTGTCTTCGACAACCAAGAAGAAAACCTAGGGCTTGCTGGGGATTTAGGAACAACCATCAGAAATCTGGGTTGGATGAAGCTCTACCGCCACCGAGGTCCATACAACATCTCTCTGGTCAAGGAGTTCTATTCTAACCTAACTGATCTAGGATCGAAGTGGTAGTGAGAGGCACATAAGTGATATACAATGAAGCCACTATAAATTTTGCTCTTAATATAAAGGAAATAGGTGATGAGTATCAAGAGTTGGTGTTGAAGTCGGACGAGGAGGATTTTGATGTGATTATGAAATCATTGTGCACCCTAGGGACTAGGTGGGTGGAGTCCAGTTCTAAAAAGGCTGTGAGAAGGATGGGTCTTTTGTCGGAAGTAAAAGTGTGGTATCAGTTTGTGAAACATTCATTGAAGCTCACTGCTCATAATGAGACGGTGAGCAGGGCAAGACTTGTTTTACTTCAATGTGTCACATCACTGAGCAAGATCAACATAGGAAAGGTCATTATGCAGGAAATCCAAGCTTGTTCAAGAAAGAAAGAAGGAATGTTGTACTTCCCATGTTTGATCACTATGCTGTGTAGAAGGCATGGAGTACCAGAACTTGACACAGATGAAACTGGGTACCCTCAAGTTGCGTTGGATAAAGCATTGATCCAAACACTCATGAAGCTAAGAGGAAGAAAGAGGTCGGTTGAGTTACGACAGGCGTCAACAGAAGCTGTTGAGGAGCATGAGAAAGAGGGGATGTTGTGGGATGTCATTTTGAAAATGCAGAAGGACTAAATAGACTATTTCAAGTTTCAAAAAGACAAGTTCAATTGGCAGGGAAAAGTTGTTGCTTTACAATTCCCGTCTTGTTTGTTGGATCCACCGGTTTTCCCTAATCACATCTTGGGAGAACTAGAAGAAAACAAGGAGGTGAAGAAGCCAGTCTCTGAGGAGAAGAAGGTGAAAAAGAAGGAAAAGTCAAAGAAGAAGAAAGAGGAGAAAAGAGAAAAGAGTTTGAATAAGAAAAATGAAGAGGTTGTTGTTGGGACAAGTGGAGCCATGCCTGTTCAGGACAGGCCAATTCAACCCAAAAAGAAAAAGAGTAGGAAAGCTGATATCACCAATAAAGCTGGAGTTGAGCCCCAAGGGACACTCGCAGCTCTCCAAGGAAGAAAAAGTTAAGGCAAGAATGGAAGAAGAAAGAAACCCCTGCTGTCAAGACCCCAGAAAATAGTTCTCTGAAGGACTTTGATTTAAATCAAACTGACCCAGAACTGAGCCCAGTTGAGAAGGATGATGTCCTAGAAGAATTGATTGAAGAAGCTGACAAGGATAACAATGAGATGAACCAAAATCAAGGCAGAGAAGATGATGACAACAAGGAAGAAGAAAAATTGATGGAAGATGAAGATCATCTTGTGGATGAGAGTTTACCCAAGTATTATTCGACCACTGAGGAATCATCCCCTGGATCCTTGAAGGCAGAAGAGAAAAAAATTGAAGAAAAAGCTGAAGGCGAGGAAGTTGACAATGATTCAAGCAAGGACGAAGCAATGATATTCACTATTGTGACTACTCCTATTGTAACCCCAGTCAAGAAGACAACTGCAGAAAGTGAGGAAAAAGTTGTACAAGAGTAGGTACTTAGCCCAAGGAAAAAGAAGCTGAAGAAGAAAGAAAAGATTGTTGTGGAGGAGCCTGTGCCGGAAGAAGTTGTCACACCTGAAGTCTTCAAGGAATATGCCAAGGAGCCTAAGAAACCAGAGGTTGCGAAGAAGGAAGCCAAGAAGAAAAAGAGAGAAGACATCCAGCCTGCGCGCAAGAGCACCAGGCTTAAGGTATAATGGGTATCATTCAGAGGCAAGCCTAGTCTTGCCTTCCCTTGACACTTGACAGTGAGGACATTGTCCTTACTTTAAGTTTGGGGGAGGCAGATAAAAGCTTGACCTTCTCTCTTTCTTTCCTCTATCTTCTATTTCAATATGTTTTTGCTTATGTTAGGATGACAATTTGCTGGGATGTTTGTTGTGATATTTTGCTTGGATATTTGCTTAGGTATTTTAGAGGTTGTGTTTTTGGCCAAAGTTTGACGTCTGGATAATTAACTCAGCTGGTTATGTTAAAATTTATGTTTGATTGCGTATTAGGTTAAAATTTCTGTTTGCGTAGTTTATTCTTGTTTAAATTCAATTTCATTTTGCATGAGTAGTTTTTTTTAGGATAGCTGAGAGTGAGTAAAGAACAACCAAGGATCATGAAAATATTTTTTGAGCTTAGAATAAAAAATAGGATGATGAGTCTGCCTGTGAATATGTGGAAACAAAGCCAAGTTGTTACCTAGGGTGTTGTTGCAAAAGAATACTGATAACCTCTGTCCCACCTCCGCTAGTCTGCTGAATTAGCAATTTTTTTAGAAACTTATTTGTTGGAAATTGTGAAGCAAGTAGAAACCTTAGGGAATTACTCTGGAAGGATGATCTGATTTTGATAAAGATTTAGACTCTTCACGCAAAAAGACCACACACCAATCGTTGCTAATAAAACACACAAAAGTGTGCAAAGAGGTGGCAAAGAACACTCTTGTTGAAACGTTCATGTGCCCGAAACAGGAGGAACAACCAACATCTTCATCATAATATCCAATTGGACTCATTACAAGTGAGATCCCGTTGAGTGAAAATGTGGAGTGTTGAGCTAAAAAAAGGAGGAAAAGAAAATAAATTTGAAATGTGTGATCTAAATTGTGAAAGTCAAGAGTCAATAAAAGAGTCAGGACAGAATTCCACCTTAAAACCCAAGAGGAAAAAAACTTAATTCACAAGAGTACTAAAATTGGAATCACAAAAAAAAATTACCTCATTCTTCTGAGGAGTAGTGGCGTGACATTAGGTGTCTAGTCACTTTGGTAATAACATCTTTTGGGCTAAAAATAGGCTGAGTAGCGCCAATTACTTCCTTACCCAGGCTATTCATCCAGTAAAAGAACTAAGCCCCTTCACTAATATGATCCTACTTTGTTCTTGAAAATCTCATTTGTCGTTCACCGTCGCATCACCTGAGGACAGGTGATAGTTCAAGTTTGGGGGAGTGATAACGCTATTTTAGTGTGTCACGATGACCCATTTTCTCTTATGATTTTAGTTAGGTTTAATTAGGATTTATCTTTATTTACTTGTTTTAGTATGTTTTTACCCTAAGTGCACTAGGTGCACCTTTTATGGTTTTTGTATGTTTTGTTTTAAAGAGAATCTGATAAAGGCAAGCTGAGGCATGACACCTTAAGACACAGTCTGGAGTAGAATGAAGATTAATGGAAGGGAGATGTTAAGTCTTGTTATCTGCAAATTCACTAAGAGCTTGGAAGGATTTTTATGAATTAGGCACACATGGCAAGGATTCGTGTCAAGAAAGAGCTAGAGCATAAAGATAAGATCAAAGAAGCTTGAGGACAAAAGGTAGTACAGTGGGGACCACGTCTGCAAAAGCACATCCTGCACCCAGCCACTCACTGTCTTCTCTGTGCCACTACCTATTGCAGCAGCCTGCCAAAGACACCTTGTCTCCCAATGATGTTTGTACTAGATAACTTGTTCACGAAGAGAGAATGGACAGCTGGAATTTTTAGTGATTTGATATAGGCTGAACCTTATTCTTATCAAAAGCCCATGATCCAAGACCCATCAACTTCCACTCTCATACTCAAAGTCTATAAAAGAAAGCCTTGTCCATCAGAGCAAAAGGGAGAGAGACCAAGAGCTAGAGAATACACACACTTAGAATTATTTTCAGTATTAGTTTATTTCATTTTGAGAGTTAGGAAGAATTAGAGAGTTTTCTTCTTCTCATCCAATCCTGTATTTACTGCTTAGAGTTGTCGTGACTGAAGAGATCTGTTGTTGTTTATCCAACGCAAGGGATCTTCAAGTTATTACTTGGTTGTCACTTCTTTATCCTGTAGTTTCATTCCAGTAGTTTGTACTCAGCTCATTATGAGCTAAAATCGTATTTGATGAGCAAAGTGAAGTTAATATAAAGTTGTTTTTATGTTGAAATGATGTACTAAATAGTGTCTTATTTTGTTATTTGTTTTTATTCTATACACCTGCTTCTTAGAATGATCAACTTAGAAAAAGGTACAAGCGTGTTGTTGAAAGAGATCCAACAACACGTGGATTTCATAACAAAAGTGGTTAATAAAATAGGATAGAGATATTCACTTAATTCAACTTTCTTAGAGATAAGAAGTTGAAACCATAAAGATTTCCAGATTAAAAACCAGACCAATTTTAGGGTTATAACTGAGGCTTAGATATTTGTTCCCTTGCCCTAGTTATGCATGCTTTGATGTTGTAGAGATACACAACTAGATCATGTTCTGACCTTTTGAGACACAACACTTTACATCATGGATACATTTTAGCAATAATATATTAATGGATCTTAGCTCATCAATCATTCTCTCTGATATCTTATTCCCACTTATTTAGTATTTTATTTATTGTGTGAATTTCTTGCTACTATTATTATTAGTATTTTGTTACCTTGCTCATACTAGTTCTAAACAAGAGTTGAATACTTTAAAGTTCAAAGTTACATCAATTCCACTCCCTGTGGGTACGATCTCTTATTTTATTACTTGCTGCAATCAAACATACATGTATACTTGCATGTGACACATTTACTTTAAAATAACATCACAAAGTAAACACGTAGAAAGCAAACAACACACATCAAACCTTCTCTGGCTTGTTCGCCCAACAAACTTACATGCCTTTTCTACTGCCTCTAATCTGGAAGTCTTTGCTGGTTCTTCGCCAGTTGTTCGCCCAACGAACGTTCGCTAGCAAGTTCGCTTAGTGAACTTACTGAAATTCTTCTCTTACTTTGGCAACTTTACTCACTTTCTTTGTGTCTCACTCTTTGATGATTTAATGCCTACTTTCTGCACAATAACACATAAATCAAAGGTACCAAAGGTATTTTCACACAATTGAAGAATGGCAAACTTCCAAGTTGAAATTCCAACAAATCAACACAAAAGAGTTGAAAAATGCCAATTATAAATAAGAATTTTAAAGCAAGATTGACATCTAACAGAGACTTAGTTTGGAAAGTCATTCTTCCTATGGATAAAAAAGATAGAATTTTGGGCAAGTGATCCCCTAATTGGGAAGGGCCATTTAAAATTTTGTAAGCATACACAAACAATACATATGAAGTCGAAGAACTGACCCCTGAAGGTCGAATCCTATGGATAAATGGAAAATATTTTAAATAATATAGGTCTATATTGCAGGAGATACATATTAACGCAGAATAAAATATAACTTTAGAATTAAAAAGGCTAAAAATATTGGCCTTAAAATTGTCGAAATGCCAAAAGGGCATATTTAATAGTTACAAAGATCCAAAATATTGTTGCAAATGAAAAAAAAACTTTAACAAAAAACAAGAAAAAAATTGCAGCCCTAGAAAGGAAAAGAAGCTTTAAGCCTTTCATATTGAAGCTTTGTTGCATTCACTCGACGATCAACTTGAGAAATTGTCGAAGTAAAACCTGCAATCTCAACATCAAGAGTGATGACAGTCTCTACGAGTTGGATTCCAATCTGGGTTTCTTCATCTATTTGCAGTTGACTAACTTTCCGGATTGCTTTATTTAGGCCTTCGACTTCTTGCACCTTTGTCTGCAATGCTTCAATCTCCTTTTTCCAGTTGATGATTTTGGCATCCAAAGCAGCGACAACTCCATCTTACCAAAAAATGTTTTTTCCAATTGCTCAGCGCATTAGTCAGATTCATTATCTAAATTGCATGCCTTTGACCTTTCATCTGCTTTAGGTGCCATCTTTGTTTGAGCATCATGTTTCCTTTGGAAGTCAGCAAAGATGTGGTCGAAGAGGGGTTCAAAGGCTACTATGAAATCAACAACTTCGCTGGGGGAATCAGGAATTTTGAGTTTCTTCTGCAATGACTTTATACCATATCCATAAAGAAATTCTTTTTCAAGTGCTTCAGAAAGACCGGCTCCTCTAAGTTGGACTCCCAATGTTTACTCCTGAGACTTGTATGGGGTTTTCCAGAAATAGAGTAAGAGATGATTACCTGAGACCTGTTGATGTGTAATTTCTCTTCATAGTTGGGTGGCTCTAGAATGTATTCTTGATTCCCAATGACATTGGCACATGGGAGCACGTTTGCTAATGGAAGAGACTCCTTGTTATCTTTGAGGTTCTTTACTTTGGAGGCCATTTCTGTGAGCTTCAAAGTTTCTTTAGTTGTTTGAAGAAGGAATTTTAGAGGAGAAGTTTTGATGACAATGAACGGAAAAGTGAAGAAAGACGAAGGAAAAAGTATTTATAATGAAGGAGAAAATACTATTTAGTCTGTACTTGACAAATGGCACTAATTTCATTGACACATGTCATTTCCTTAGAGGAAAAATTGAAACGATCTGTTACACCTAGCCACGTCACCCTACGAAGACGAAGCCATGATGATGGAAGTTATAGGTTAGTGGGAGACGCACATTTTCAAAGTTACGGTTGATAGAAAGGCCATGATGGCCATGACGTCAATTCACTAGCTGAATAGTGTTTCAGAAAGTAAAAAACGCCTTTATCTCCTGTTCGTCGAAAGAGGCCTTTTTGGGGGCAATTTGTTAGCTGAGATTTTCGACAAGGGCAAAAGATCTCAGCACAAGTTAAAGTCAAGGATAATTAGACGTTTGCTAACATGTATATTGTTGAAGTCTCAAGCGGAGAAAAATGAGACTTAGTATTTTTCAGGAAGATGAATGTTTTTAGAAAACACTTTTCACGTCACTATTTTCGACAATACTAGGCACGTCAAATTGGCAGTTATTTGGGCGCGAAGAGATGTTTTGTTCAAAGTAAATAACTACTTCTTAGTCTCATCCTAAAAGACACGTGGAAGGAATGCAAAAATAAAGCGTATGCAGGAGTCTACGTGGTGAAAGATGACGAAGCGAACGTTAGGAAGAAGTTATTTTAGACTTGTATAAATAGGAATTCTAGTGTTAAGATTCAGGGTGTTCATTTAATTTAATTACAAAATCTCACATATACTCAAAGTACCATTGTTAGAGAAAAGTGTTTCACTGAGAGAATGTATGAATCTTGAAACACCATTTTCATTTCAATGCAAATTTTTCATTTCAGTTTATGATTTCTGCCCAATTACTTTCATCTTTACTTTAACTGCATTGGTACTTTACCTTTGCTTTACAAGATTCTTGCTTTTGAACATTGTCGAAATTACATTACTATACTCTTTTTTACAATTATTTCGACCCAATCGAAATCCTTCTCATTTCTACCAAAACCATAAAGTGAAATCTTTAGCACTATGTCCTAAGATTCTCCAGTTGATCCTATAAGTAATCTTTATCTTTAATAAGAGACTAGCGGCTGTTTACCAAATTTCAGTGTAAACACTATTCATATGAACTTTCACAAATTGATTACGAGAATTTCATCCGCATGTTATTTTAAAACTTGAATTTTTAAAGTCAACCCTTATACGAAAGTAAAAAGTTTTTAGATATTGATCATCCACTTAAAGGGCATGCCTCAGTACTCGAAAGCAGGTTTTACAATAGCTAAGTACTAATTACGAAAGTGCTTGGATTCGGTTGAGAAAAGTTCCATCTTTATAGCTGAGCAAAGAAAAAAAACTTTGTTAAATAATTCAGGCTAACGAAAGCAGGGAAATTATTCATTCTAGATAGGACAACACGCTATAGAAAGTAGATTAATGCTTTTCCAATCTTTCTAACATTTGGCCAAAAAGTGAAGGGAAAAGTGATCCTTATGAATAGTTTTGTTTTTCTAAAAGTTATGTAGATTTATAATTTTAATTAATACTTATTCTTACATTTTCTATCACCTCATCATAAAAAATTTATGCATCCGTTGGCGCTTCTGCTGCACTTATTCATTCTCTGCCCAAACATCAGTTGGAAAGTTGTTGTATTGTGGGATCAACTGTGTGAAGCAAGGTAACTTGATTCAGGAGCTTTGTTTCAATATTCATGCAAGGGGTGTATTATTGTTGTAAGATGGAAATAAATCAAAGTTCTCAACTAGGGGTGACCGTCGTCTCATTGGACAGTCTCTAAACATTCCTTGGCTCCATAGACTTTGGATTGAAGGTAAAAGCTCCTATTCTTGGTGTTTTTCTCAAACAAAGTGTCACATTTCTGCACAACATAGATATATGTTTGAAGCACAATTACATGTCACAAAAAATAGATAACAAGTGAGATACAAATCAATAGAATAACCTTTACAACATCCTCCCAAGGTGTTTTCTCTGTCATGCCAAGAATCAGACGAGCCTCTTCCTTTGTAATCGATGTGCTTGCTCTATGGACCGCATTTTCCATTGTCTCTAGCGCGACACCATTTTTGGTAGCTTCTGTAACAAAGTAATGATAAGGAAATGACAAGATAGAGAGCATTACTCCCCCCCTCTATTTATCAAATGACACAATCACTATGCATTGAACTTTAACAGTCTTATAAAACTTCATGTAAATTAAAATCCATCAACACAATATAAGAAACCATAAAAGTGATCTGGTTTGTCTCAATAGTGGAAATATATTACCAACATAAACATAGACATCTTACTTTGGAGTGCTTGACGATACACTCCAACAACCGCTCGAGCCAAGTTGCTCCCACTGATCACAATTAAATTGGCAAGAATCTTTGCAGCCTGTAATATTTTGTAGGAATAAGGTATTTTCAGAAAAGGAATTGTAGAAATAGGTCATTTTTAAATATGGAAGATCAAAGTATCTGTGAGAAGAAAATGATAGGCCACAAACGGTATATTCTCATATATTAAATTGAATTACAACATTGTTACATGGTTGGCTTATATGGATTAAGAAGCTAGTTATGAATCAGTTACATTACATATTGTAAAAGAATTAAACTAACTGTATTTGAGCTGAAACTAACTCCCTAAATGGCAATAGTTAGTATAGCTTAATAACCCCAGCAAGTTGGAGGATGGTAGATGTAAACCAGTCCAAGCTTGAACACAAAATCATAAAATATTCTAGGAGGATGTGTGAAATATTGGATCAAACTCTAATGTTGTCGACGGGGATGTTGTCAGCAGGGATAACTTTCATGTTTCGACAGGAGACAAGTATGAAGTCGAAGTTGGTTTACTTGCTGATGTCGAAGTTCTATATGTTGTAGTCGAAGTTAGTTCTAGTATGTAATGTCGAAATGTAATGTCGAATTGGGTCTTGTGTTATGGATCCAATTGTTTAGGTTAACTTGTTATTTAAGTTAACTTAGTAGCCTATAAATAGGCTATATCTCTCAGATTGTTGAGAGAGGCCAATTGTTGTTATTCACTTGTAATCATTTGTACCCTAATTGAGTAAGTGAAGAGAAAAAAAAATAGTTTGTCCAAATTTTATTCTCCTTCTCTCTCTCTCTCTCCCTCTCTCTCTCTCTCTCTCACACACACACACACACACTCTCTCTCTCTCTCTCTCTTTCTCTCTCTGTTAACCTAACCGTTTCATTGTTCATCAAGAAACTCTGTTTCTCAATCAAGAATTTGTTAATTGGTATCGTTTATCACAACAAACTATTGCGTTGAGCGTGAGAAGATGCTGTCAACAAAGTTTGAAATTGAGAAGTTCACCGGAGTTAATGATTTCGGTTTATGGCGCTTGAAGATGCGAGCCCTTCTTGTTCAACAGTGTTTTCTAGAAGCGTTAAAGGAAGAAGAAGCCATGAATGTTGCAATGACGGAGAATGATAAGACAACGATGATCGAGAAAGTCCACAATGTCATTGTTTTGAGTCTTGGTGATAAGGTTCTCAGGCAGGTTTCGAAGAAGACGACGACAACTAGTGTTTGGATGAAACTCGAAGGATTGTATATGACAAAGCCCGTGGTGAATCGTTTGAACTTGAAGCAAGCTTTGTATTCATTCAAGATGAATGAAGACAAAGCGTTGACGGAATAGCTGGATACGTTTTGCAAGCTGATTCTTGATCTTGAAAATATTGATTCTACCATCAGTGACGAAGATCAAGCGTTGTTATTGTTGTGTTATTTACCTAAGTCGCATGCTCACTTCAAAGAAATCCTCTTGTATGGAAGTGAGTCACTGACCTTTGAAGAAGTTCAAGAAGCTTTGTATTCTAAGGATTTGAACGAAAGAAAAGAGCATAAACCATCATCAGTTGGGGAAGGGTTGTTTGTTAAGGGAAAATTATCGAAAAGAGAAGGTAGGTTCGAGAAGAAGAAAGGTAAAACTCAGCAGAAGTCTTATGGTGGTGAAATTTTTGGTATTAAGTGTTATCACTATAAAAATGAGGGTTATACAAGAAAGATGTGTCCAGAGCACCTAAATAATCATGGAGGTTAGGACAATGGCAATACAGGTATTGTGCAAGATGATTACGAATCATCTGATGTCCTTGTGGTGTCGAGCAACAACTCTTGCAAAGAGTGGATTATGGATTCAGGATATACTTGGCATATGACTCCAAACAAGAATGTGTTTGAAGAATTATGTGATCAAGATGTGGATCAGTGCTGTTAGAAAATAATAAATCTTGCAAGATTGCGGGTATTGGAACTGTGAGATTCAAGCTCCATAATGAGTCAATAACGTTATTGACTAGTGTTAGGTATGTACCTGATCTTAAGAGGAATTTGATTTCTCTTGGTGAATTCGAAAAGAAAGGATATGTCTTCAAAGAAGAGCAAGGTATCCTGAAAGTCATGAAGGGGTCGAAGAAAGTCTTGAGAGGCGTGAAGAAACAAGGCTTGTATACCATTGAGGCTGAGGTTGCAAATGGTTCAGCAGATTTTGCATCCACGAAACTGGCGTCAAAGACAGAATTATGGCACATGAGATTAGGCCATGTCAGCGAAAGAGGCCTGGTCGAACTGGGGAACAGAACCTGCTAGGTGGTGACAAAGTCCAGAAGTTTAAGTTTTGTGAACCTTATGTATTTGGCAAATCTTGTAGGGTGAAGTTTAACAAAGGTAAACAAAGAACACATTGATCCCTTGATTACATTCATGCTGATCTTTGGGGACCTGCAAGGAATCCTTCACATTCAGGTGCAAGGTATTTTCTATCCATAGTTGATGACCATTATAGAAACTTATAGGTATTCATTCAGAAGACTAAGGATGAAACTTTTGAGAATTTCAAAAGTTGGAAGGTTTTGGTCGAAACTCAAACTGGCAGAAAGGTCAAGAGGTTGAGAACCGACAATTGCCTTGAATTTTGCAATGAAGCTTTCGACAACTATTGTGTTGAGTATGGGATTGCAAGGCAGAAAACTGTAGCAGCTACTCCTCAACAAAATGGCTTAGCTGAGAGATTCAACTAAACAATCCTCAAAAAGGTTAGATGCATGTTGGTTAGTGCTGGATTGAAGAAGGTGTTTTGGGCGGAGGCCGTTTCGACAAGAGCTTATCTGATAAACAGATGTCCCTCAACTACCTTTGGAATGAAGGCACCTGAAGAAGTTTGGTCGGGTTAACCACCAGATCTCGACAAACTGAGAGTATTTGGCTGTTTTGAATATGCTCACATTAGGAAAGACAAGGTCAAATCTAGATCTCTAAGATGCATGTTCCTTGGATATTCTAAGGGAGTCAAAGGCTATAGGTTGTGGTGCCTAGAACCAGGTCACAAAAGATATATCACAAGTCGTGATGTAGTTTTAAATGAAGTCGAGATGGCGTTCAAGAAAATTGGTGATGCTGATCGAAGTGCAGAAATCTATGAAGAGGAGTTAAAACAAGTAGAGATTTCTGTTAAGGTGGAGCATAGTGATACTGAAGTGCATAACCCAGATGAAGTCGAAGAAGAAGAGCAAGATGCTGAAGAGACTGAGGAATTTGTCGATGATTACCTACTAGCAAGAGATAGGCCGAGAAGAGTCATCAAGCCACCTCAGAGACTTGGTTTTGCAGAGCTTATAACTTTTGTATTAATCTCTGCAAGTGAGGTACTTGAGGAAGAACCTAGGGGCTACAACGAAGCTATGAAGAGTTGAAATAAGACTGAATGGCAAAAAGCCATGGATAACAAGATGAAATATCTTCATGATAATAACACTTGGGATCTGATTGAGAAACCTGTTGAAGCAAGGTCAGTCAATTGTAAATGGATTTTCAAGGTCAAGGAAGGAATCGAAGGAGTGATGACGAAGCGCTTTAAGACAAGATTTGTTGCTTGGGGGTTAAGTCAGAAAGAAGGTGTCGACTTCAATGATGTGTTCTCACCGTTGTAAAGCATATATCTATTAGAATGTTGTTAGGCATGGTGACGAAGTTTGTAACACGTCGATTTTAGTAATTATTTATTTATATTAATTAATTGAGTGATTTTGTGAATTATTTGATTTATGTGATTTATTTGAATTATTTGATTTATATGAATTATTGGAATTATATAAATTAATTGGTTTATTTAATTTATGTGAATTAATTAATTTAATTGAAATATGTGATTTATTGAATCATTTGAAATAATTGATTTATTTAATTACTTGATTTATTTGGATTATTTAAATTAAGTAATTTATTTAATTGATTCTATTTGGTAGAATAATATAGATTTACTATATATTGGTTGGGCTTAAGGTGGTGTGTTAATATTAAGTGTGATGGGTTAGTTTGGGCCCAACAACTTTAAGACAAGTTAGAGTTTAATGAATAGTGTAGAAAGTTAGTAAGAAGAAGAAATTGGGAACAAAAGAGAAAAATCGAAGAGAAGAGAAGAAAGAGTAGAAGAGAAGAAGAAGAGTGGAAAAGAAGAGGAAATCAAACCCAACTCAAGAAATCATCCAAAAATAAGGTAAGGTTGGGTTTTTACTCATTATTGGAATTATTGGATGATATTTAGTGGGTAGAAATGAGTTTAGATTAAAACCCCCAAAATTTTATATGAGATTGAAATTATTAGGTTTATCGCTATAGTGGCAATGTATTGGTAAGGAATTATAATTAAAATGAAAGGGAGTCACTTGCTATGCTAGTATTCAATAAGTGATAAACCTAGAGCGGGGTTTGAAAGCTTAGGGGACGGGTTTTTATTTGTTATTGGTCTAGGGGACGGACCCGGTTTAAGTGTAAAAATCGAAAAATAATAACAAGTGTTGGTACCACATGGCATGAGTTGCATTGAGTCTTGCATCGAGTCACATTGCTTATATGTTGTTGAGGTATGTGTATGTATGTATGAGGGACGTGTATGTATGTGACTTGTTGAATTGGATAAATAGTGGATTGTATGGTTACTTGAGTAATACTTTGTTGATGAAACTTTGAAGTGTGGGAAAGATTATAATTATGTTTGTATACCTTTAAATTAAATATTATCTTATGATTTCATTAATGATGTGAATTCTCACCCTTCTGTTGGAATGATGTTTTGTACGACATCGCTTAGGTACCGAAGAGTAGAGTTTCTCGTAGAGCGAGGTAGCCACTGGAGTAGTTGATTAGTTTCTTTATTTATGTTGGGCCGAGTCATGCTTTGATTATGTAACACTGGGATCGTTTCAGTTTATGTTTGAGAGATACATTATGTACTCTACTTTATGCTTTTATGTTTATTTGAATTGTATGAAGTTTGGCTTTCATGCCTAAGTATTGATTATGAATGAGATGAGCATGAGACTTTCATTATGTCAATTATGATTAACTTGAATCCGCTACTACAAGCTAATGTGATAGTTTTTGAAAAGCATGAAATTATTAAGTGTTAATGAGCATGACAGGTGTTGTATGATGTTTTGAATTTATATGTGACACCCTTTTGTGAAAGGCATGATATTTACTCTGATTGTTTATATTTATTGCACGGGGTTTAGAAGGGTGTTACAAAGTTCGACCTGGAACTTGAATAAATGGATGTGTAAACAACCTTCCTGTATGGTGATCTAGATGAAACGATCCTGATGCGACAACCTGAAGGGTATGCAGAAAAGGATAAGGAAGATTATGTGTGCAAGCTGAATTGATCTTTGTATGGCCTGAAATAATCTCCTCGACAATGGAACAGGTGATTCGACAAGTTCATGGGACACATTGGTTTCACTAGGAGCCAGTTCGATCATTGTGTTTACTTCAGATTTCGACCTGGAAGCTCACTTGTTATTTTGGTTCTTTATGTTGATGATATCCTCATAGCTAGAAACAATGTCGAGGATGTGATTTAGGTGAAGCCTGAACTCAATAAGGAGTTCGAAATGAAGGATATGGGATCTGCCACCAGAATTCTTGGGATTGACATCCGGAGAGATAGAAAGCAGTAGAAATTATGATAATCTTAAGAGACATACCTACAGAAGATTCTTGACAAGTTTGGTATGTCGAATTCAAAGCCTGTTGTGACTCCGACAAATCTTCAGTTTAATCTTAGTACTACTCAAAATCCGAGTACTGAAGCTGAAAGAATCTATATGAGTAGCATTCCATATGCTAGTATAGTAGAGTCTTTGATGTATGCTATGATCTATATGACTTCAGACATAGAGTATGGAGTGAGCCTTGTAAGCAGGTATATGTCCAATCCTAGAAAGATGCATTGGCAAGCTTTAAAGTGGATTCTCAGGTACATAAATGGGTCTCTGAGAAGAGTCTCAATTTATGGTGGAGCCTGTGGTGACGATAGCAAAGTCAAAATTGAAGGATATGTCGACTCTGATTATGCAGGTTGTATGGATTCCAGAAAATCTATTTATGGACATGTGTTCACTATGTTCAACACAACAATCAATTAGAAAGCAATACTTCAGAAGGTTGTTGCCTCATCAACCACTGAAGCATAATATATTGCCCTCACTCAAGCTGTGAAAGAAACATTATGGCTTGAAGGTTTTGCAAAGTAGCTGAAACTTCAAGGTCGAGTTATCACTGTTAAATGTGATAGTCAAAGTGCAATACACTTGTCGAAGAATTCAGCCTATCATGAGCGAACCAAGCACATCGATGTAAGGATGCACTTTGTCAGAGAGATAATCCAGCATGGAGAAGTCCAAGTGCTGAAGGTATCGACTGATGATAATACTGCTGATATGATCACCAAGACATTGTCGAGCTGCATGTTTTTCCACTGTATGCAGTTGATAAAGGTGCATGATGAAAGCTACATTATTCCCTATTTTCCTTTGTAGAGTTTGTTCCAAGGTGGAGATTTGTGAGATATTGGATCGAACTCTAATATTGTTGACGAGGATGTTGTCAACAGGGGTATCTTTCATGTATCGACAAGAGACAAGCATGAAGTCAAAGTTGATTCACATGCTGATGTCGAAGTTCTACATGCTGTAGTCGAAGATAGTTCTAGTATGTAATGTCGAATTGTGCCTTCTGTTATGGATCCAATTTTTTAGGTTATATTGTTATTTAAGTTAACTTAGTAGCCTATAAATAGGCTAGATCTATCAGGTTGTTGAGAGATGCCAATTGTTGTTATTCACTTATAATCATTTGTACCTTAATTGAGTAAGTGAATAGATAAAAACAGTTTTCCCAAATCCTATTCTCCTTCTCTCTTCTCTCTTTCTTTCTCTCTTTCTCTTTCTTTCTCTCTCTCTCTCTCTCTCTCTCTCTGTGTTAACCTAACTGTTTCATTGTTCATCAAGAAACTCCATTTCTCAATCAAGAATTTATTAATTAGTATCGTTTGTCATAATAGGATGGTTATCACAGTAAAGATATGAAATTTTAGCGGAGTTTGTAACAGTATCGATACAAGAACAATATCCATTACAGTTCACGAGTGGCATACGCGAGTGCTTGGTATTATGCCTCTCCAGATGAGCACGATACTTTTTATTGTTTCTAGGATTTCCTTAACACGAGTGAGCTACTAATGAAAAAACAATAGTCGGTGATAGAACGGCGAGAATCAATACAACCTCCCTGATCTACGTCATTGAAACCCAGCAATTTTAAAGTTGAATCTCGAGAAAATTTAAGTCCTCTGTCAGTTGAATGCTTGAGGTACATGAGAACTTATAATGATGTCTTGTGATGTGCTTCAATCGGAGTAGCCACGAATTGGCTTAATTGTTAAATTGCAAAGCTACATCAACCTTCTTGTAAGTCTTCATTATGCAGCAATGCCACGAAAACATGGGCCATCGTCCAATGATATGCGAATGGTGGGATCAAAAGGAGTGGGAGAAGGTTTGCATCTTGTTAAACCAGAGTCTTCAAGTAACTTGAGGCAATACTTTCTTTGGCAAAGTGCGATTCCTTTTGAAGATTGTATTACTTACAAGCTGAGAAAAACTTTGAGTTGTCCAAGATCCTTAATATGAAAGGTCTTGTCTAGGGTTATCTTTAAGACCTCAAAATCTAAATGGTCTTGTCTAGGATTGTCTAGGGTTGGCCATTACATTGTTCTTCTTGAAAAATTGAAATGGATGAAAGAGAGAAAAATAATTGATAAAGTGATGAGTCCAAGCCTTTGAGGTTGGCATCAATTTTGGTAAAACTAACTTGTCAGCAAGATGTTGGACAAGATGTCCTAACATTAAGAACTAACTGAAGATCAAGATGTTGGACAAGATGTCCCATCATGATGTTTCGACATCTTTGTCTGTTACAGTGTGTGATAATTGTTATTTGGTTTTCTGATTTCCAGATTTTGTGGGAATGTTTGTGTTTCCTAGGTGGCGTCCAAGATTGAGGAATCAAAGATTCTGATTATAATTTGAAGATGTTGTTTCTAAGTGTGGAGACACTTTAAGAAACTTAGGATTGAAGAAACTATTCTAGAGGACAATAAGGTGCAGATTCTGTGGAGCAGAATTGCTGCATTTTTGAACCCCAAATCTAGTCTTGATTATGGTTATAAATATGATGGATTTAACCTAGAATAGGAAGAGAATATACACGACTGTTAATGAGTACTAGGGTTTGTACTTTTGTGAGCCTCTCTTGTATTGCGTGAATACTTGAGTTGGACTATTTTATTGAGTTGTAATTGCTCAGTCACTGCTGTGATTGAAAGGGAATTGAGAAGGGTCTCAAACCTAGGAGTGTCTTAGGTAAAAATATAGCACGGGTAGTGATTAGGTGACAAGTTGTAAACGGAGGAGTTTAGTTTAGAACTAATACTGTCTATTGGATTTCATTCCTGGCTTGGTAGCCCCCAGACGTAGGTGTTGTTGTTCACCGAACTGGGTTGACAATTTCCGTGTGTTTCTTTATTTGCTACTTTTTGCATTCTGCTCCTTATTATCCTTGTTTGAGTAGCAGAGATCAAGTGTCTTGACATCCTGTCCGACATCTTAGTGATCTGCTATACTAGAATTTCAATTGGTATCAGAGCAGGCATCCTGCTCTGTATCTGGGTGAGATTCGGGGACAATACTTTCTGGTTCAATGGATAAAGAAGGAGGAATATTAAATAGACCACCCATTCTTGATGGTTCCAATTATAAATATTTGAAATTGTGAATGATGGCTTTCATCAAGTCTATGGATGGTAAAGCTTGGAAGTCTGTGGTCAAAGGGTGGGACCCATCAAAGGCCAAAGATAAGGATGGAAAGATCACTGATGAGTTGAAACTTGAGGAAAACTGGGATGATGAAGATGATAAGCTTGCTCAAGGTAACTCCAAAGCCTTGAATGCCTTATTCAATGGTGTTGACAATAACATATTTAGGTTGATCAAGAACTGTATTGTTGCCAAGGATGCATGAGAGATCTTGAAGACTGCTCATAAAGGAACTTCGAGAGTAAAATCCTCAAGACTTCAACTTCTCACTACTAAGTTTGAGAACTTGAGGATGAAAGAGGATGAAAGTATACAAGACTTTCATATGAACATTGTTGATATTACCAACACATCAAGTGACCTTGGAGAGAAAATTCCAGAAGCCAAGTTGGTTCAGAAAATTCTAAGGTCTCTTCCCAAGAAATTTGATATGAAGGTGATTGCTATTGAGGAAGCCCAGGATATCAGCACTATGAGAGTGGATGAGCTCATGGGATCACTTCAAACTTTTGAGATGGCTATCAGCGAGAAAGATGAAAAGAAGAAAAGTTTAGCCTTGGTGACTAACCAAGAAGAGTGTGACTCTAATGAGGAATTTTCCAAAGCTGTGGGATTTCTTGAAAAACAGTATCACCAACTGTTGAAGAAACTGAATGAGAAGTCTAGATCTAATATCAAGGCTCCGACATCCGACATCAATAGAAGCAAAATTTTTAGAAGAAGAACTAGCAATGATAAGAAACCCAACAGAGGAAAAGGAACTCAATGTTATAAGTGTGAGGGGTTGGGACACACAAGAGGTGAATGTCCTACCTTCTGCAAGAAGGAGAAGAAAGGTTTATCCACTTCTTGGTCTGAAGATGACTCCTCGAGCAATGGAGAGACTGCTAAACATGTTTCTGCACTTACTAGAGTATATGATTCAGACAAGGAATCAGATATTGGAGATCTCACTCCTGGTGAACTAGCTTCCTCTTATAAGGAGGTGTGCATAAGAAGTGCTTAATTGTGTCAATTAGGACAAGATCAACAGAATCTTATAGCTCAACTTTGTGATGAAAGACTAAATCATTTGGCCATCATCTCTGATCTAGAGGATGAAGTTGTGTTGCTAAACTCCAAACTTGACAACATGACTAAGTACATAAGAATGCTCAATAGCAGTTCAGATGTGTTGGATGAAATTCTTAATTCAAGAAGAAATGCTGGAAATGGAAGAGGTCTTGGCTACAATCATCAAGTTGAGAACAAAGGACAAAGGCCTGTTATGAACTCCGTTCAACAGAAAAGAAAGTAGGTTCAATTGATGTCAAGTAGGATGTCTCAACATCGTCAAAGGCCTCAGAAGGAGAAAAGAGGTTGCTAAAGAAAAGAAGAAGTGGATTCCTAAGATCAAACTGTCGCCCTCATAGCTCATACCTCTCTGAGAGCTTCTGCCAAAGAAGGCTGGTATTTTGATAGTGGTTGTTCTAGATACATGACTGGTGTCAAGAAGTTCTTGGTTGATATTAAACCTCATTCCACTAGCTATGTCACCTTTGGAGATGGGCCAAAAGGTGAGATAAAAGGTGTTGGTAAGCTGAAGTATGTTGGACAACCTAGTCTAGATAAAGTATTGTACGTCAAAAGATTGACTGCTAATCTGATAAGTATTAGCCAATTGTTTGACCAGGGCCTCAAGGTTAACTTCTCTAAATCTGAATTTCTGGTAAAAAATGATAAAGAGGAACTTATCATGAAGGGTACCAGATCGAAGGATAAATGTTACTTGTGGGTTCCCCATGAAACAAAGTGTCCCTCTACCTGCTTGGTGTCAAGGGAAGATGAGGTGAAGACGTGGCATCAGAAACTTGGTCATTTGCACTTGAAAGGAATGAAAGAAGTCTTATCTAAGGAGGCTGTCAGAGGTATTCCTAATCTAAAAATAGATGAAGGAAGAATTTGTGGCGAATGTCAATTTGGAAAATAGACTATGATGTCACATAAAAGGCTTCAGCATCTGATTACCTCAAAAATCTTAGAGCTACTTCATATGGACTTGATGGGACCTATGCAGGCTGAAAGTCTTGGTGGAAAGAGGTATGCTTATGTTGTGGTGGATGACTTTTCTAGGTACATGTAGCGCACGACTTTTGTCAGTGACGCGACCACGTTATCGCGGAATTTAGGTTTTCTCCTCAATGAAGAGAAGGGGGTGCTAATTTCTGATTTCTTATTTATCCCATAAAGCTGGAAGGGAAAGGGAAGCTATCCAAAACTAACCTTGCACACGAATATTTAACTGAACAAACGCTAAAAGAGATTCGGGGAGTTCGGGGTCAGGTTATACAATGGGGAGTTGTCAATTACCCATCCTATATGTGGTTATCCACAGGCTGTTAGTTTCAGGTTTTGCTTTGTACTTGATTATGTTTATCCGTTAATGGGTTGGGAAAGTTTCTTGGGAAATATGAGGGAGTGAGTGAGTTTTTGTTGATGTTCAGGTTTTTTCGATGTTTTTTGGTAAGGTACTGGACCTAGAGTTTTTGTTTGGTATGCTCGCTAAGATTTCACAATCTTATGCCTACGTATTCCCGTTTAAACGAAACAGATAAATTAAAGCAATCGTAGTTCCTCCTATTCTAAGGAAGGAAAAAAGATGTTTTGGTGTCTTGTTCAAAGCCCAAGATTGAAGATAAAAGGAGTATTTATGTCTTGTTCAAAGCCCAAGATTGAAGCTAAAAGGTTTGACTGAGAGAGAATTTGTCATCTCTAAAGGATTACCTCTCGTCTGTTTATCACAACTGTTGGGTGACTGATTATAAAGGAGAATTACTTTAACTGGGATATGTGAATCCAGTAATGCCATAGTTTCCTTAATAGGGGTGTTATCCTGAAGGAGAAAACTTTAACTCAGTGTAGAGCAATGCCATTTTTCCTTAGGAATTTCTCATACTAAGAGAGGGACAGTGGCGTGGGTGTAAATAATCCAGAGGCTTGCCGCTTACAGCAATTAGATGAAAGAAAGGGTTTACCAGGATAAAAGATGGACGACAGCTTGGATATTTTAATCAACAAGTGTGCCACTTACAACAGTTATCTGGGAATAGGGTTTGTTTTGAATTTCTGTTTTGATGAGTGATAAACAGAGAAATGACTTCCTACAGAGATATTTTGATTTCCTCTAAGGGGATGTTGATTTTTGTGTGCCTTGATCAAAGCCCAAGGTTGAAGCTAAGAGGTTGATTGACTCCACTAGGGAAGTCCTTATACAAAGCCTAAGAGGAGACTGAAAAGAGACTGACTCTTCGGGGATATAATTATACAAAGCCTAAGAGGAGGCTAAAAAGTTTGACTTTTCTGGGGAAAATGTTTTGTCTGTCTTGTACAAAGCCCAAGATTGCGGCTAAAAAGGATTTTGACTCCGCTGGGGAGACGTTGAGGATGAAAAGAAACTGACTCTGTGGGAAAGAAATCTTTATCTGTCTTGTACAAATCCCAAGATTGAGGCTAAAGTGAGACTTTGCTGACTCAGCTGAGGGTATTATAGGTCTCTTATATAAAGCCCAAGATTGAGGCTAAAATGAGTTTGACTCTGCTGGAGAGTATTATCTGTCTTGTACAAAGCCCAAGATTGAGGCTGAAAAGGAGAGGATTGACTCTGCTTAGGGATATTATTTCTCAAAGCCTAAAAGAAGGCTGGGATGAATTGAATCAGTTGGGGAAGATATTTGTCAAGAGCTTAAGAGAAGGTTATGAAGATTTATGTCTTGTACAAAGCCCAAGATTGAGGCTAACAGGGTTTGACTCAACAAGAGAGTGCTTTTATCTTTCCTGTACGAAGCCCAGGATTGTGGCTTAACAAGCTGGAGAAATCATTATACAAAGCCTAAGAGGAGGCTGAAAGTTTCCGCTAGGGGAAATCTTTATACCAAACCTAAGAGGAGGCTGGAAAAGAATTGACTCAACAAGAGAGTGTTTTTATCTGTCTTGTACAAATCCCAAGATTGAGGCTAAAAGGGTTGACTCAACAAGAGAGTGCTTGAAATGTGATTGACTCAACAAGAGAGTCTGTAAAAGTAATTAACTCAACAAGAGAGTCTAAAAAGGTTAGCTCCACTGGGGAGAATCATTTCATAAAGCCCAACAGGAGGCTGGCTATGCTGAGGAAAGATCATTATACAAAGCCTAAGAGGAGGCTATCTTCTGCTGGGGATTATTGAGATTCCGGGGCAGGTCCAAATGGGGAACCAGCTCTTTCTAAGGGTTACAGAAGAGTTGAAGTATCAGAGACCTTGAGGTTCTGATTTGGGATAGTGTTATACTGATGATAAACTGTTCATGGCTAGGGATTTTTAAGAGAGAGATTGGGTTTTAGAACCCATGGGTTTTAATTCTATGGGAGATTGATCCAGAATGACCGGGGTTTCTCCTATGTTTGTAGGGAACTTGAGAATGTCTTTGAGACTCAAGAGGAGATTTGGACTGCCCAAGTCTGCTGAGGTGGAAGAGTTCATCTTTGTACGATGCCCGAGAGGAGGCAGGTGCTTTAAGGGATGAGTATCAACCCTAAATTGTCCAAGGTTTTGACTCTGGAAAGACTGCTTTAGCAAAGGATGACTAAGTTCTATCTTATACCTTTAAGAGGTCTTCAGGGTCCTTGTATTAAGCCCAAGAGAAGGAATGGGAACTTCTAAGAAGTCGGAGGGTCCTTGTACGAAGCCCAAGAGGAGGCAGGGATGCTTTTAGGAAGCCTGTGGGTCCCAAACCTAAGAAAAGTTCAAGAAAAGTTTCACCGGGAATAATCTTTTCTTTAGTGAACAATTCTAGGGTTTGAAGAAATTCAAGAGAGGTTTCACCGGTAATTAATCCTCTCTGGGGAAACTGAATTTCTCTGACAAGTTCTAATAGTGACAGTCTGAGAAAAGGTCCACCGAGAAAACTGCCTTTCTCTTTGTTCCATATTGTTTAAGCCCAAGAGAAGGCAAGACTGTATCTGGAAATCCTATGGGGATCTAGTTTTGACTGTATTAAAGAGTGACCAATTGGCTTTACCTAGTTCTAGACCGAGTTGTCGGGGAAAACACTAAATAGATATACTAGTATATATACAGTTGATATATGCCAAGTATTTAAAAGGGTATGAAATAAGGACTTACATAGGAGCAACTTCCCACAATACAGTTATATATATTAAAGCATGTAAATAAAAGTTGATAAAAACTTACAGGTGAGCAAGCTTCCATGCTGTATTGTTAGTTGTTCAAAGAAATTAAAGAAAGTTTTGATAACAACTGTATATTTGAACCTAAATCAAAAGAGAAGTTGTTTTCGAAAAGATTGTTGGGGCTTATACTCAAAGAGAGACCCAAGATTTAACAGTGGTCGCACCATTGTTTTGAAGATCGTATCGGGACTTATACAACGACTGAGGCCCAAAAAGGTTTATTTACAAAAGGGTTGGGTCTTACACTCTTTCAAGAGGCCCAAAGATTATTTTTTGTACAAGTGACGGGGCTTACAACTCAAGGAGAGGCCCATGGTAAAACAGTGATCGCACTGTAGTTTTAAAAATTGTATTGGGACTTATACAAATGACTGAGGCCCAAATTATTTTTTTACATAGAGGGTTGGGTCTTACACTCTATTAGAGGCCCAAAGATTATTTTGAAAAAGAGAAATGAGACTCACAACACGAGGGGAGGCCCAGATGATTTGATTTTGAACTGGCGATCGCGCCGAGGTTTTTGAAAATATGTTGGGACTTATACAATGTCTGAGCCCCAAAAAGGTTTTGGTTAAAAAAGGGATTAGGTCTTACACTCTATTAGAGGCCCAAAGAGTTTGAAAATTTAAAATCGAGAGAAAACCCTAATTTTAAATAAAAATGTTATTTTTCAAAGGAAATTAAATGAAAAAATGATATAAAATACTAAATATATTCAAAAATAAGTTGTACACTTTGAAAAATATTTTTAAAAATCATGTTTAATTACATGAGAGTTTAAATTTCAATTGGTTTTGAAAGATCAAAGTGGGAATTCCATTTAAAAATGTTTAAAAACAAATAAAATGAAATTAATCACAAAAATTCTAACTATATTAAATAAATAATATAAATTGATTTTTTTTTGTAAAATAAAATATTTAAACATTTTAGTGAATTTTGAGAAAAAGAATTAATTCAAAAACATAAATAATTAGAGAGAAATTAATTTTTGAATCAATCAAACAAAAATAACTAAAATTCAAAAATTTGAATTATGACGCCAAGAACACTTGGCTCTTACCCGCGCCCTCTGTTTTACCAGATTTACGTTTTCTCACCTTTCTCCATGATTTCTCAATGGTTTTGCACGATTCAAGTATCAATCTTGTTCGTTTTTTAACAAGGATCACAACCATATAGATTAATTGCATTTATATCAAGTATTGAGTGAGAAATCAGAAGATAACCTCAAGAACCCTAATTTCAGCATGAACACAATGGAATTCCATACACGATTGATTAATGGCAATTGATTGGGGGTTATCACTCCATGCATGATTATGAACATGTGGCAAAATTACTGTGTAGTAAAATATGCTTGCATCATGGAGTTTGAAGAGTTCATGCTTACTGTCATACCCCAAATTTTGACCACTAGGATTTCCCATCATTGTGCAAATCATCATCACAATATGGATGGGCCATCATACTTCATCAGTCTCCCCAAAGATGGGTGAGCATCCACTACAATCAAGAATTAGGGTTTCAAGCCCTCTCAGAGTTCTTAGACAAAGGATCAATTAAGGAATGACATGATCTTCAACTTGTCTAACCTCTAAAATATCCACGATGGATCAAAAGGACTCCCACTTCAAGGATCAAGCACAAGGCTGCTCCCTTCTAGGTGGATCAAGTCTCATGATCGACAGTGTCACCAAATTAGGGTGTTGGTCGACCAGGGACTCCAGATGGAAATTTTTCATCTGGGCACAAGCCAATGATCCAAAACCTAACCTAATATACTCCATGGAACCTCATGGACCCAATCATCAAGTCAATTTTGCCTCAGGGGATGCATTCATAAAAAATCAGGAATTAGGGTTTCTTGACCTAATTCACCCCTAAGTTGACTTTTAGGGCAAATCATGAGCCAAGACCTCAAGAGAGGGTTTGAGGGTCTCTAATGAACTATATTGATCCATTTGCAACAATGGATTAATCCAAGACGCTTGAGCAACAAGTCTCAATTTCATCTGCACCACAGTTAGGGTTTTAAGGAAAAAGTCAAATGTAACTTTGACTTTTGACCAGGACATGCTCCCAAGCCCTATGTCATGCATCAATATACCCTATGACACCCATGGAACATGTCCATCAAGTTTGATTTAGGTCAAGGACATGATTTCCTGAAGAATTACACAGTTTGGAATTCATCTGAAAAAAAGTCAACTGTGCACAAAAGTCAACTTTGACTTTTTGAGATTTTTCACCAAAATGGATTTTTAACCCTAAAATGATGTTAATGTATGATTTGAATCATCATTCATCAAGAAAAATCTAGAAAAGTTGGGTAACTTGTAAAAGGGGCAACCATAAAAAACTTAGAAAATTTTCTAAGTTAAAAATAAAGTGGCTAGGGTACTAACTTTGGAGGGTCATAACTCCTAAACCACAAAGCCATTTTCTCCCATCCAAGGCTTGATTTGTAGATCTCATTGTCCTCTACAAAAACTTCAACTAGACCTAATTCCAACTCCTCATGGATTTTGAGTTATGGAGTGATCAAAATCAAGAAAAGTCACTTTGTTCCTACACTTAGTGAAAATTTCACTAAGTCAGATTTTACCCTACTTTTTGCCAAATGTAGGGGGATTTTTCACTTGGATTCAAAAGAGATCAAAACCAAATATGTTCAAACAGTTGTTGTATCATGTAAAGGCTTTCCAAAATGACCAAGAACATTACCAAATTCAATTTGAGTCATGAGATATGACATTGGAAAGTTACCTTGCTGAAATCTGCTAAGGCAAGGCAGAATTTGCATTTTTGCTCGATTTGCCAAAATCAGCCAAATCCAAATGTTCCTATCCACTTGGACACCTCTAAGGATTGAATCTAAAGGGGACAATCACTGAGCCAAGCCTCCAAAGTCTTTGGAACAAGAAATAGCATGTTGAACCTAGAATGGCCAAAATAGGGGCAAGACTCCAATTTTGGATTGGAGCATTCAATGGAAGCATCAAGGTGGCATAGATTGAGCCATTCTCAACTGAATTCAGTCAAGACTTATCCAAGACCAAGGGAACCACAGCCCTGTGCCCTAACCTCTAGTCAATGGCTAGAGGAGACTTGGATTTCCATTGGCCAACATTGAACAAACACCTGCTGCAGTTGCCATTCACTGTGGATCCCAAAACAAACTTGCTCTACTATAAATAGAGCTCAATTGTGATCAGTTTAAGTACACCAAAGGCCTACAACACTTGCCTTTCTCAAAAACTACTTCTCACTCTCAAAAATGCCTTTCTTAGCAAGTCACTATCGGGTTTTTCATTAGAGAGCAATTCCACTCAAACCAATCACGCACACACCTCATATACATCATATGTGAGCTGATCAAACACTTAAACAACAACTGGAACACTGATTTCTCAGAATCACCAGTCAATTGCTCATGGTTTTAACCAAAGTGCAGTTGAGATGCCATGAAGTGATCCAGCCATTCTCAGTCAAGTCCAAGCATTCAAACACACTCCATAGGGTGTAGGGAAGCTGTTCAGATCATCACAATTCATCTATAACACCTCCTACTCAGAAATCAATTTGCTCTTGCTGTCACGACCTAGAGGTAAGCTTAAACTTGGTCATCTCTCAATCTATACATATTTCCTCGCACAATTCTTTTGCCAAATGTTCATAATCATGCATGGAATGTTTCCCCTCAAGTAATTGCTTTGTTTGAATCGTGTATTAAAAATCCCAGCCTTCATGCAGAAATTAGGGTTCATAAGGATTTATCGTGATTTTTTGTTTTATGCTTAATTTAAATGAAATTAATTGTCATAAACATGATCGTGAGGTTGAGACGAGCATATTGATATGTGGATTGCATGATATAATCAAGTATTCAGTGAGATTAGATAGAAAATGCAAATCTGGGCAAGGCAGAAAACGCGCGTGTTCTTGGTCCATGTTCTTGGCGCCATTTTCATAAATTCAAATATTTGAATTTTGTGATTTTATTTAATTGATTTAAAATTAATTTCTCTCTGAGTTTTAATGATTTTGAGATGATTCTTTTTTTAATAATTCACAAAAATGTTAAAATATTTTATTTTCCCAAAAAATCCCAAAAATATTATTTATTTTATATAATTGATATTTTTGCAAAGAATTAATGTTTTAATTGTTTTAACATTTAAAATATTTTTTCCACCTTGATTTTGCAACTTTTAATGCTTTCTAATTATTTTGTAGGTCAATACTTAATTTTTGAAGCATTAATCCAATATTACAATTTGTTTTTCCTATGTTAAACAATTTTGATCATTTTAATTGAATTTTTATTCAATTAAAACACATTTTGAAAACAAATTAGGGTTTTTGGATTAATTCAACCCTCATAAATCATTTTCAAAACATTTTGGGCCTCTAATAGAGTGTAAGACCCAATCCTTTTTTTTTACCAAACCATTTTTGGGCCTCAGTGTATTGTATAAGTCCCGATACCGTAAAAAACAAACGGTGCAATCGTCGCCTTTTGAAAAATAACCTTGGGCCTCTCCTCGAGCTATAAGACCCATTTAAAACTTTTTGGGCCTCTAATAGAGTGTAAGTCCCAACCCCCTTTTAACCAAAAACATTTTTGGGCCTCACTTATTGTATAAGTCCCTATGCGTTAAAAGAAAACCTCGGCGCGATCGCCATTTTAAACGGAAAAATCAATTGGGCCTACCCTCGTGTTATAAGCCCCACTCTTTTTCTTTAAAACTTTTTGGGCCTCTTGAGGGAGTGTAAGACCCATCCATTTGTACAGAAAACCTTTTTGGGCCACAGTCACTTGTATAAGTCCCTCTGTACAAATTCAAACAGTGCGCTCACTGGTAAAACCCTGGGCCTCTCCTTGAGTTGTAAGCCCCAAACCTTTCTTTTTCAAAGGACTTTTTCCTTTGATTTTGAATATACTGTTGTTTTCAATCTTTCTTTGTTGAACAACTAACCAAACAGCATGGAAGCTCTATAACCGAGTAAGTGTTTATACGCTTTCATTTACTGCTTTCATATACATATAACTGTATTGTGGGGTTGTTTCGCTGTAAGTCTTCTTTCATAAACTCATATCAACTGTGTAATAATAGTATAGATATTTAGAGTTTCCCCGGCAACTACGTCTAGAACTTGGTGACGCCGTTTCGTTTATTCGTAGAAATAGACAACTAGATCCCCAATAGGATCACCAGATACAGTCTTCTCTTCGGCTATCCTCATTAGGAATTGTCAAGAAACCCTACTCCCAGAGATGAATGTATTCTCCGTGAATGGCATCTTTGAGTTTCTTCCAAATTCTCGAACTTTCCTGACTTGATCTATTCCTTGTGAATAGCTTGCCTTGAATTTCTCGGGGTTTAGGGACCCACGGGCTTCTTAAAAGCATCGGCCTCCTCTTGGGCATCGTACAAGGACCCACAGGCTTCCTAAAAGCAACCACGCCTCCTCTTGGGCTTAGTACAAGGACCCGCCGGCTTCTTAGAAGTATTCACAGCCTCCTCTTAGGCTTCGTATAATGATCTCTTCCTCCGGGAATGATAGCCTCCTCTTGGGCATCGTACAAGGACCCGTCGGCTTCTTAAAAGTTTCCAGCCTCCTCTTGGGCTTCATACAAATTGTCCCGACGACCTCCTAGAGGTATAGGAATAGAAATTAGTCATCTGCATAGAACAGTTCTTTCATAGAGTCTACTACTGTTCTCAAAGCACAGTACAAAAGATGAAACTCTAGACTTTCACAGTCTAATCTCCTTGAGTCTAAAAGACATTCTCAAGTAACCCCTTCGTTAAATAGGAAGAAAACCCGTAGACTCAGACAGTCTCAATACCCTTCGGATTTCCCACTTCCTTAAAGAACAGGAATAACCCGGATCCTTGAAACAAATCCTTGAGTACAGTGTTGCTCATATAAGAACTGATTTTCTCTTTCAAAATCAGTCTACTGGACCTGTCACTCAACTGAAACAGTAACCACAGCCTCCTCTTAGGCTTTGTATAATGATCATTCTCCAGTGAAGTTAGCCTCTCTCTTGGGCTTTGTAAAATGATTCTCCCCAGCGGAGTCAAACAACGTTTAGCCTCTCTCTCGGGCTTTGTACGAGACACATAAGAGACTCCCTCATTGAGTCGATCCCCCTTTCGCCTCCAACTCGGGCTTTATACGAGATATAAAAAGGTTCTTATTGAGCTAAACAAATTTTAGCCTCCCTCTCGGGCTTCGTACGAGATACAAAAGACTCTCTTGTTAAGTCAAATAGCCTCCATCTCGGGCTTTATACGAGATACCAAAAGATTCCCTCGTTGAGTCAAAACCTTTTAGCCTCTATCTCGGGCTTTGTACGAGACACATAATAGCCTTATCTTAGGCTTTGTATAAGAAAACCACTGGTTGATCCAATTAACCTTTTAGCATCAAAGTTGTGCCTCGTTCACAGTATACAAACATCAACAACTCCTTCCCCTCCATCTAATCGCTGTAAGCGGCAAGCCTCTGGATCAGCTACATCCATGCCAATGTCCCTCTTTTTGTATGAGAAATTCCTAAGGAAAGATGGCATTACTCTACACTGAGTTAAAGTCTTCTCCTTCAGGTTGAAATCCCTTATAAAGGAAATTATGGCATTGCCGGATTCACAAATCCCGGTTAAAGTAATTCTCCTTTATAAATAGTCGTAACAGACAAACCCCTCTTTAGAGATGACAAACTCTCTCTAAGGTCAACACTTTTAGCTTCACATCTTGGGCTTCGAACAAGATACAAATAAAACTCTTCAGCTTCACATCTTGGGCTTTGAATAAGACACCAAAACCCCCATTTCCTCCCATAGAATAGGAGGAACTACGAACGCTCTGATTTCCCTGTTTCGGTAAACGGGAATACGTAGGCATAAGATTGAAAGAAAAACCTTAGCGAGCACACTAAACAAAAACCCAAAATCCCATACTTTCATATATATCTGTCCTAACATCTCAACCAATAGCCTAAAGCACCCCTCGTCAACAAAATAAACTTAGGAGAAACCCCGAATCTTTGTAGCATCTGTAAACCAACATTTTTGACTGTTTAATCTCAGTATGCAAGCAGGGTTAATTGGAGACATCTATTTCCCTTCCTTCATAAGCTTTAATAAGATAAAAAATGAATCGAACTGTAGTACTAGAGCGATCGTGCTTCGCAACCACATTCAAAAATCACTCGCTACAGAAAAATGGCGACTCTGCTGGGGACTCCGCATGTCTCTTTAGGGATCTTGTTCTTTTTTGTGGAAACATTTGACGTCACTAGGATCTTAGGTCAAAACGCCGTTAATTTGGAATGAAACCACAGATTGGTGACTCCGCCGGGAAACCATTTTCTGTCAAGAACTTAAGATTCTTAGCTTTTAAAAGTCTAGGATGTTTAGGACAAATATATATACTGCTTTTCCTAATTGCTATACGTGTTTATTTTTCTGCTAATGGGAATGCGTGTGATGCCGCATGTGGAAAGATCGAGTATACACTTAAGATAAGTGATGACGACGAGGTCAACCATCAACCTCAGTGGAGGCTGACCAATGCAACCCATTCTCTCACCTAGAAAATGGCCCGATTGTGATGTCTGAGAAGCTGAGGAGCCAAACCCTTTTGTAGTGCGGAAACTATCGGGAATAGTTATTACGCGATACTACCCTCATTCGAGGCTGGTGATCTATTCTCGGTGAATGGCACTTACTCTAAGATTGCTCTACAACTCGCTGGCGATCCGCTTGTTGTTTTGCTTTCCTGGGAGGAGCTGATGATAATGAGTACAGGTACAAAAATCACCCTAGTATAAACCTTTGGGGATGGGTAGAGCTTTGACTTCATGACAACGACCCTTTGACCCCATGTTTTTTCTATGTTTTTGTGTGTTGCATTCATGCATTCATTTAAAAAACATTAAAAACATTCAAAAAATTTCTCTTCTAGTCTCTCTGTTTTTCAAATTAAACTAAGACTGTGATTGCAAATATCAGAGAAAAGGATTGCACTAATGGATTTCGGTAGAAGGAGAACTCATAGTTATACCTTCAAGGTTCCAAAGCTAGAGGATTTGAGAAGGTTAGCGAGGATGATCACTAACCCAGAGGCTTTCAGAGCCAAGCACGGAGGTTTGCTACCACTGTTAAGAGTCCATGTGATTGAGGGAATCATGGATGCGCTCATTCAGTTTTATGATTCGGTTTATCACTGTTTCACATTCCCGGATTACCAGCTCGCACCAACGCTGGAGGAGTATTCTCATCTGATTGATCTATATATCACATATCAAGCTCCATTTTCTGGACTGGAAGAAATTCCAAAGAATCATACCATTGCAAGAGCAATTCATTTGGACGAGTCTGAGGTTAGGACTCACCTAACTACCAAGGGTGGCATCCAAGATTTGCCAGTCCAGTTCTTGACAAAGAAGGCCCTGTACTACTTTTGAAAGCATCTTTGTCTTGCTCACCTACAGGTTATTTTTGTTTCCCAACATCAATAACTTCGTCGATATCAACTCCATTAAGGTTTTTCTCATTGGAAACCTTGTACTGACTTTGCTCGCAGATGCGTATCATTCTATACACTTGGGAAATTTGTACAGCGGAGGGGAGATCACATGTTATGTACCTCTGCTTTACAAATGGTTTATCTCTCACTTGCCCAAGTCTGCTGCTTTTTGGGATTGTAAGAGTGCCTTACGTTGGTCGCAGAAGATCATGTCTCTCACCAACTCTGACATAGATTGGTGTAATAGGATTTATGATGGAATCAGGATCATTGACCGTTATGGAAACTTCCCCAACGTACCCCTTATAGGAACTAAGGGAGGAATCAATTATCATCCGGTGTTGGTTCGGCGTCAATTTGGATACCCGATGAGACACGTCCCACGGGGTGTTCGTCTGGAAGGTCTTTTCTTCAAGGAAGGAGAAAATGACAGAGCACTAAAGATGGAAATAGTGCACGCTTGGAAGCATGTTCATAAGAAAGGACGAGAGTCTCTGGGAAAATCAGACTGTGTCTCGGTGGAGCCTTATCTCCATTAGGTACAAACTAGAGCTCTCAAGCTAAAAATGCCTTATCCTCGTTACGGAATTCTTCCGCCAAAGGAATCTGTCATGTACTTCATGACGGAAACTGAAAAGCTTCAGGTTACTCTCAACAAAGTTCAAAAGAAGAGAAGGTCTTGGAAGAACAAGTACCGCACCCTCGACGTAGAGTGCATCAAAATACAACAATTACTGAAAGATAAGGATGCTCTGATTGAAATTTTGGAGCAACATGCTGTAGAGAATCAAGATGACCAAAGGAATTTGCTCGCTCCTTTCACCTGGCAAAGGAATGAAAACCCGACAACGGCCTAAGAGCCCCGGTCAAAGAAAAGGAAGATACCAGAATCAACACCCGATTTCTCTTCAGAGAGGACTCGTGACCCATTAGTTTAGGTTTATGTTTCTGCACCTTGTAATCTACTGTATTTCCATTTCTGTAGTCCTTTGATTCAATAAAAAGGGGTTTCCCCACTGTTTGATATTTGCAATCTAATTGTCGAAGTTTATTTTGATTAAACCTTAAACAATTAATATAACCATTGCATTCATCATTCTCACATCGCGTATTCTTCTTACCTACGAATCTCACGTTTGTGTCTCGATTCTAGAGTCAAACTGTCTCATTCGTAAAATACTCGGGCCAATCGTCAAAAAAAGATGGATGATCTTGAGGAAGAAAACATAGAGTTGAAAGAAGAGATCGACGCTCTGAGAGAGGATATAAGAAAGCTTCGTAACGACATTCAAGCCATGGCAGAAGCTCAGCTACAAAGAATTGTGATCTCAGAGATCACCTCAACGCCCATAGTAGAAAAGTATGATCCTAGGTATCAAATGCCGAAAGATCGTCCTTGGGGCAGGCCTGTTAACTATATCCCGGAAGGATATGTTCCGCCGATCACTGAAGATCAGGGAATCACAACAAAAGCCGCTGGGCCTGAAGGTTACAAACTTCGGGAAAGCGAAGATGCCAGGGGCATACTGAAGACTCCTGAAGGTTACAAACTTCGGGAGACGCCAAGACTCACTACCGTAGTCATGGTACCACCCCCTGTGGTGCACACTATCCCAGAAGGACAGATTCCACAGACACCTTCTGGTAAGAAGGAAACTATGTTTGATAGAATGGAGGAATTCCAGGAGCAGTTCTTGGAAATGCAGAAGGAACTGCAAGCAATTCGCGGTTAGGATTTATTTGGAAAGGACGCCACAGATCTCTGCTTGGTCCCAAATGTGAAAGTTCCGCACAAATTTCAAGTGCCCGACTTTGAAAAGTACAAGGGTAACTCTTGCCCTCAAAGCCATCTAGTGATGTACGCTCGGCGGATGTCAGCTCAGACGGAGAATCCGGACCTACTAATTCACTACTTTCAGGATAGTTTAACCGGTGCCGCACTCAAATGGTACATGGGTTTAAACCGTGCCACGATCAGCACATTCAGAGATCTTGGCACTGCCTTCGTCCAACAATACAAATACAATTTGGACATGGTACCCGACAGAGATCAACTCAGATCGATGTCGCAAAAGGACAAGGAAACCTTTAAGAAGTATGCTCAAAGGTGGCGTGAAATTTCCGCTCAAATTTGTCCACCTCTGGAGGAAAAAGAGATGACAAAGATCTTCTTAAAGACCTTAAGCTCATTTTACTATGACCGAATGGTTGCCAGTACGCCCAGTGATTTCACCGAAATGGTTGGCATGGGCGTACGTCTTGAGGAAGCCGTCCGAGAAGGACGTTTGGTAAAAGACACTGGATCGACGAGCGGTACTAAAAAATACGGTAATGCTCTCCCTAAGAAAAAAGAGCAGGATATTGGGAATATCTCTCTCGGAAAGCAAAGGCGACGTTATCAACCGGTAGCAACTGTGACTCCTGCTATCAACCCTGCGTCTATTCCTACGTACCAACCTCAGGTTGCGCAGAGCCAACCTGATCAACAAAGGACACAACAGCTTCTTCAGCAGGTTCGTCCTCCATACAACAACAACCGTACAACACGGCCACTAGGATTTGATCCTATACCCGTGTCGTACGCAGAGCTGTTTCCATTACTACTGGCTAAGGGGCACATTCAGACTAAATCTCCTCTTACATTACCGGAAAATCCGCCTTTTTGGTTTAAGGTGGATCAAACTTGCCCTTATCATCAAGGAGGTCCAGGGCATAACATAGAGACTTGTCTCAATTTCAAGTCCGACGTGCAAAAACTTGATAGAAGTGGGGTCTTATCCTTCAAGGATACAAATCCTAATGTTCTCACGAACCCGCTGCCTCAACATGACAAGGCTGCAGTCAATTTGATAGAAGGAGAGACTAACGATGTCTATCAAATTCACGATGTACTCTTATTGAAAACCAATCTGGTCAAGATGCATTGTAGATAGAGTGGATATGGCCATGTGCCACCTCATAATTATCACCAGTGTGATATCTGCTCTAAAGACAATCAGGGATGTTCTGTGGTGCAAGCAGCTCTACATGAACAAATGGATCTCGGATGGATCCAAGAGCACCGAGTTCGTGGAGTTAACATGGTTTACACGAATTCTAACATCATTCAGAACCACGATATCCGTGCGATGAATGCCAACTTGGTGGCGATGCACTTAAGGCAAAGCCAGTATCATAATCTGCCGCGGCACGATTACGGTTCCTGTCTGATTTGCTCGGTAAATAAATAGGGATGCTCTTTCATACAGGAGGCCCTCCAGCGACAGATGGATCTTGGATGGATCCAAGACTACCATGATAGGAATTCCTATCAAATCAACATGGTTCAGATCTTCGATATTCGCGTGATGAATACCAACCTGGTAGAGTTACATGCTGAGCAGGTCCGACTCGGATTCTTAACATCACATGACTATCAAAGCTGTAAAGCAAGTTGCGAAAACAATCGAGGTTGTACCCTTGTCCAGGAGGCACTTTAGAACTTGTTAAATCACGGGTAGATGCCAATCTATATGGATGAAGATACTCAGCAGATTAGTATCAATAACAGAAACCCCACTCGGCGTCAGAGTCAGGATGTCCGATCTGTGGAAGCTAACCTAGTGAGATTACATTGTATTCAAAATGGGCGTGGCCAGGTGCCACCACACAACTATGAACGTTGCGGCGTCTGTTCGGAAAGTAACCAAGGGTGTTACCTTGTGAGAGCAGCTCTTCAGGGTCAAGTAGATCGTGGGGAGATTCGCCCATATCCGAGTTCTGGACCCATCAACTGGACGCCGAACTACCTTGCCGAGCAAGTTGAGGATGTTGTCACGATCTCTGGTCATCACAGGACTAGGGATGTTTTTTTCCATTATCCCTCTACTTGACAAATCTAAAGTTCCGAACCGGGAACGGATCGAGATTAATTATGATGGTCAGAAAAATCATAAGGTTCCCATAGTCATCTATCTGCCGGGACCAACACCGTATGAATCAACTAAGGCAATCCCTTACAAATGCGGTCCAACGACAATTGAAAATGGAAAGGAATTTCCATTACCCTCCGTCGTGAATATTGCATACATCAGTCGTGTAACACGAAGCGGTAGAATCTTCAACCGAGGAGTTGGAGAACCTAACAAGGAAAAGGAACTTCAGACGGAAACTCCTGATCCACCAGTCGGTCAATCCAGTAATCCTGACCTTTCGAAAAATAATGATGAGATGCTGAAGCTCATCCAAAGGAGTGAATACAACATTGTCGATCAACTGTTACAAACTCCTTCAAAGATCTCGGTATTATCGCTGTTACTCAGTTCATAAGCCCACAGGGAGGCTCTACAGAAAGTCTTGGAGCAAGCCTTTGTGGAACAGGATGTAACAATCAGACAGTTCGATAGCATTGTCTCTAACATCACTTCCTGCAACAATTTGGGATTTAGTGATGAGGAATTACCCGAAGAGGGTCGTCGTCATAACATGGCACTCAACATTACCGTTAACTGCCAGGACGATGCTTTAGCCAGCGTACTGGTAGACACAGGGTCAACCCTGAATGTTATGCCGAAGTCCACTTTGATGCAATTATTATTCAAAGGCCCTCCGATGAGAATCAGCGAGGTCGTCGTCAAAGCGTTCGACGGATCCAGAAAAACAGTTATCGACAAAGTTGATCTTCCCATAACTATTAGTCCTCACACTTTCCAAGTCACTTTCCAGGTCATGGACATCCGGGCAACGTACAGTTGTTTATTAGGAAGACCTTGGATACATCAGGCTGGAACGGTCACTTCGACCCTCCACCAAAAGCTAAAGTTCGTTCAAAACGATCAACTTGTCACAGTTTGTGGGGAACAAGCCTTGCTTGTAAGCAACTTGTCATCATCTATTGGCATAGAACCCGAGGAGGTTATTGGAACTCAGTTCCAAGCACTGTTGGTAAGCAAGAATAATCAGTTCAAAGGAGGAACCTCGATTTCCTCATACAAAGATGCTATCAAAGCGGTCGAGAGTACCGATACAACAGGATGGGGACGGCTTATCATTCCTATTGACAATAAAACAAACAAGGGTCTTGGTTTTTCTGCAACCTGTACCCGGACAGCTGCCAACGATGAAAGTCTTCATCCCCTTCAAAACTTCCTCCACAGTGGAGGTTTTCTTCACCCAGTGTCTCAAGCAGTACATGCTATCAATGAGGAAGATCCCTCTGACACAGATGAAGAATGGAAGTCCTACCTTAACGAGGACGGTTACATGTCTCAGGAAGAGGTGCCTACGCCATTTTGCTTTCCCGCACAGAGTCCGAGACTTATACCACGGTCAGATGTCAAAATGATATATGGAGATTGTGATCCAGAAGGATGCCGTGCTCCGCCAAATTCATTAGAGGAAGACACTCTGATGAAAGACAATTTTGACTACACCTACTATGGCCCAATGGATGGTCTGCCAATATGGCAACCTTACCCAGGAAACTTAGGGCAAGAGAGTAAGCCGAACAATGAAAATCAGCTGACCGTCATTAAACAGAATACCTGTGTCCCCACCATGTCATGGGATCAACACTCAGGTCATTCAGAAACTACTCAACATGAAGATGAATTTGCAACGTTTGCATGACTTGAATTCATCAACTATGCTTTTCCTGAGGTTAACGTCATCGAGAGAGATGACTCCTCCAGTTCCAGAGAAGTGTGGGACACCTTGGGACAACCGAGTCGAAAATACGACTATATGGTCAGGTACACCGCTCCCGAAAGCTCTTGTATCAGGCTCGAAGACATCCAGCCAACTGATGGGGAGATACAGCTGAGAGCACAAATACTATGCAAAATACAACAGAGGAATTCTCCTACGACAATTCTGCTTGGGAGACAAATTTCAATGATCCCGCTCCACCAGAAATCAGCGTCATTTCTGAAGACAAATCAAGGAAGGTGCCAGACTTTGTGATTCACCGAGGAGTTCGCCGCCAATGGGTTACTGTCGAGGTTCCGAAGATCGTTCATCAGTCAAAGTAATTGCCATCTTTAACCTTTCACCCTGCCCAGGTGAAACGGATGTTTTGATAGGGCACTTTCTGTAAATTTCCCTCTTCGCTTAGCCCAAAGCGACAGAGTTTTGTTTTATAGGGTTGTAGTTTCAAGGGTCGACTTGTTCATTAATAAAATAACGTCGTTTTGTAATTTCCACATTAATTGCTGTTTCCTCTTTTTACTTTTTCAGAAAATGGTAATCCTAAAAAATAATTCAAATAAAAACAAGAAGTAAAATAAAAACACTGCACACACTTGCATTTTCTCTATCTCTTCTAAACACGAATCATCACGTCATGCAGATTGCTTGTTTTAAACTCCGTTGAAACATACGATCTGATGCCTTCTCCCAACTTTGAGTTCCCGGTATTCGAGGCTGAAGAAGAAAATGACGACAAAATTCCAGAAGAGATCTCTCGACTACTCAGACAAGAGGAAAGGTCCATTAAACCTCACAAAGAGCCGTTGGAAACGGTAAACTTGGGTTCAGGACAAGAGAGAAAAGAAATCAGGATTGGGGTACTGCTCTGTCCAACTACCAAAGAGAGTTTGATAAAGCTTCTCAAAGAATTTCCCAATGTATTCGCTTGGTCCTATCAGGATATGCCAGGGTTGGATACCAGTATCGTGGAACATCACTAACCGTTAAGATCGGAATGTCCGCCAGTAAAGTAAAGGTTGAGACGCACTCACCCGGACATGGACTTAAAAATCAAAGAGGAGGTACAAAAACAGATTGACGCGGGTTTCCTCGCCACATCTCAATATCCTCAATGGTTATCCAACATCGTACCCGTTCCGAGAAAGGACGGAATGGTCAGAATGTGTGTTGATTACAGGGATCTGAACAAGGCAATTCCAAAGGACGACTTTCCTTTACCACACATTGACATGCTGGTAGACAGCACAGCAAAGTTCAAAATTTTCTCCTTCATGGATGGATTCTCGGGCTATAACCAGATCAAAATGGCGCCAAAAGACATGGAGAAAACTTCGTTCATTACCCTATGGGGCACCTTTTGTTACAAGGTAATATCGTTCGGTTTGAAGAACGCCGGGGCAACCTATCAAAGGGCCTTGACTACTCTGTTTCATGACATGATACACAAGGAAATCGAGGTATATGTCGATGATATGATTGCAAAATCAAAAACAGAGAGTGAGCACGTTGAACATCTGTCAAAATTGTTCGAACGTTTAAGAAAATACAAACTCCGCTTGAATCCCAACAAGTGCACCTTCGGTGTCCGTTCGGGGAAACTCTTAGGGTTCATCGTCAGCCAGAAAGGAATTGAGGTTGATCCTAACAAGGTCAAGGCCATTCAAGAAATGCCTTCTCCGAAAACTGGAAAACAAGTCAGAGGATTCCTGGGACGTTTGAAGTACATCTCCAGGTTCATATTCCTTATGACCGCCACGTGTGCGCCGATTTTCAAATTACTCAAAAAGAACCAGGATTGTGTTTGGTCAGAAGATTGCCAAACCGCCTTTGACAGTATCAAGGAATATCTGTTGAACCCTCCGATTCTATCACCTCCAGTGGAAGGAAGACCACTGATCATTTACCTCACAGTCTTGGAAGACTCAATGGGGTGTGTAATTGGCCAACAAGACAAAACCAAACGGAAAGAGTCTGTCATTTACTATTTGAGCAAGAAATTCACCGACTGCGAAACTCGGTACACGATGCTTGAGAAAACTTGCTGCACTTTGGCTTGGGCAGCCAAACGTCTTCGTCAGTACATGATTCGTCATACTACTTGGTTAATTGCCAGTTGGCAGATGTTGTTATTAGAATATGACATAGAGTACCACGCTCAGAAAGCCGTTAAGGGGAGTATTTTAGACGATCATTTGGCTCATCAACCGATTGACAATCAGGAATCAATCGGGTTTGACTGCCCAGACGAAGATGTCATGTATCTAAAAATGAAAGATTGCGATGAACTGTTACCCACTGAAGGGCCAAAACTAGGTTCCCAATGGGGACTTATCTTTGACGGAACAGTTAATCATTATGGAAACGGAATTGGGGCAATAATTGTTACCCCTCAAGGTACCCACATTCCTTTCATCGCCAGACATACGTTCAAATGTACGAACAACGAGGCCGAATACGAAGCTTGTATCATGGGTCTCGAAGAAGCCATTGATTTAAGGATCAAAAACTTGGACGTATATGGCGACTCAGCTCTGGTTATCAATCAGATAAAAGGAGATTATAACACATACCAATCAGGACTGATTCCTTACAAAGACTATGCAAGAAGGTTGTTACCCTTCTTTAACATAGTCGAGTTTCATCACATCCCTCGTGAGGAGAATCACATGGCTGATGCATTAGCCACTCTATCTTCTATGATTAGTGTAGGTCAATGGAACGACCTACCTAAGATCGACATAATGCGCCTTGAACGGCCCGCTTACATCTTCACGATTGAAGCAGTCCTAGACGACAAACCTTGGTATCACGATATCAAATGCTTCCTTCAGAAACAAGAGTAACCACCTGGGGCATCCAGGAAAGATACGAAAACCCTCAGAAGATTGGCTGGAAGCTTCTTCCTGAGCGGTGACACTCTCTATAAGAGAAATTTTGACATGGTCTTGCTCCGATGCGTCGACAGACCAGAAGCAGACATGCTTATGAAAGAAATTCATGAAGGTTCCTTTGGCACTCATGCCAACGGACATACAATGGCGAGAAAAATTCTAAGAGCAGGGTACTATTGGTTGACAATGGAATCCGACTGCTACAAGTACATGAGGAGGTGTCACAAGTGTCAGATATACTCTGACAAAATTTATGTACCGCCATCACATCTCAAAGTTCTCTCTTCCCCATGGCCATTTTCCATATGGGGAATCGACATGATTGGCATGATTGAGCCCAAGGCTTCAAACGGACATCGGTTCATCCTAGTAGCCAATGATTACTTCACTAAGTGGGTCGAAGCAGCGCCATTCGCCAATGTAACCCGACAAGTGGTGGTCCGATTTGTCAAAAACAATATCATCTGCCGTTATGGTGTTTCGAGCCAGATCATTACTGATAATGGATCTAACTTGAACAACAAGATGATGAAGGAGTTGTGCGCAGAGTTCAAGATTGAACACCATAAATCATCTCCCTACCGACCCAAGATGAACGGGGCGGTAGAAGCGGCTAATAAGAACATCAAGAAGATCGTTCAAAAGATGGTTGTAACCTATAAAGATTGGCACGAAATGCTACCTTTTGCTCTTCATGGTTATCAAACATCTGTCCACACTTCAACAGGGGGCAACCCCATTATCTCTAGTATATGGCATGGAAGCAGTGCTCCCCATAGAAGTAGAGATCCCGTCAATCCGAGTATTGATGGAAGCTAAGCTCACCGAAGCTGAATGGTGTCAAAGCCGACACGACGAACTGAATCTGATCGAGGAGAAGCGAATCACGGCACTATGCCATGGTCAATTGTATCAATAGAAAATGAAGAGGGCATTTGACAAAAGGGTTTGACCCCGTGTCTTCAGGAAAGGAGACCTTGTGCCCAAAAAGATACAGTCATTCCTCACTGATTCGCGAGGTAAATGGACTCCGAATTAAGATGGCCCCTATGTGGTCACGAAAGCTTTCTCAGGCGGCGCCTTGAGACTTGCAACCATGGACGGAGAGGAATTTGCCTACCCCACGAATGTTGATGTAGTCAAGAAATACTTCGCCTAAACTAAAAAAAAAAAACGTCGCAGTGGATTGAAAACCCGAAAGGGCGGTCCAGGCAAAAGTTAGAGACATAAAAAAAATCATCCCGGTGGATTGGAAACATCACAGTACAAACCATGCAAAAATTAGGGATAATGGCAAGTAACTATGTTCAACAGAGGCAAGTCCCTCAGCAGCAGCAGTTACATCATCCGCCAGAAAACTCCAGTCAAGGTCATCTTCGACAGAAGCTCAGGATGCCCTAAATTCAAAGTTGGTAAAAGGATAGTGGTCGTTATGTTTCAACGTAGCCCTTTTCCCTGTAAATTACCATTTTCTAACATTGTAAATACTCTTTGGAATCACGTGTTTGGCTGATTTCCATCCTATCAACAAAATTTGAGCCTTTGTGCTTTTGTTTGTAGTTCTTATTTGTTTTAGCTTTACAGAATGACGTTGTTAACATGATTAAGGATTCTTGAAATAAAACAAAAATGAATTTACTTGTTAAAACTTTTTCTGCTTTTTAATAAAGACGACAATTTCTTTTGACTATTGAACATCAGAAGAACATCGATCGCTTCTCCAGAAGTAATCGAACCTCAAAGTGAAGAATCAAAGTACTCCTTCTAACCCTGCACGCTTGAATGAAGGGATCAACTGTGTCAGAGACCTTGTTTCGTCTGACACGCCTCGGCCGAGTTCTTATCTCCTAAGCCCGATTAACGGTATTCCCTGCAGGGACTATCTCTCCTAAGCAAGGTGGAATTGCTATCTTGAACCAGTGATACTTTTTGTCCCCTGCAGTGGCCGAGTATCCAGTCATGTTCATCCACTAGTCTGTATGTCGTGTTAGTTTTGTCATCATAAACATACATGCATCATTGCATTATTGATTTACATTCACAGTCATATTGCATTGCTATGACTCTAGTCGGCCTTGTCCCCTAGTGATAAAAGTCCTCTCAATCGAGTTGTCAGCCCTTTCCTCGTCAGGAAGTGTTGCGTCTGAACAATCTCTCTCCTCCAGTTTTATTTCTGGATTGAAGTTGGGTCCTCGACCACTTTGATAACTTGAACCTCTGAAAGACCAGAGAGCCCTCAGTTAACATCACTCTTCGCCATTGAAGATGATATCCTTGTTTTCCCGGATTAAAGAAAATCCCGAGGTAAAGCCTCCTAAATTGGAGATTCGGCAGTACGGCAGTTTTTCTCCGAAAAACCCACTGATGAAAAGGTCATCGGCACCTCAAAATTAGATCACATCATATGGCATTTCTCCAAGAAGATCTCAGAGAAAAGTATGATGTAAAGACCCCAAGCGAATGCAATCTCTCAAGGGACTCGCATTCCCCAAGTAGAGTCAATAAATGGCATCTCCAACAGAGAAGTTTGTGCACCTCTACAACTCAGACGACTGGGTTCCCCAGCAAGTCTGACATCGAAACGTTTTTCACTCAAATGACATCTCCCCAGGAAAATTCGGTGAGAAGTTTGAAGGAAAGCCGCTACGAATAGCGTCCCTTGTCAGTAAAGTTTATTGACGAAAGAAACTAAGACCAGTTCCTCGATAGGAAACCAGTATCGAGGGGAAGTTTATTTTAGAAACTAAGACCAGTTCCTTGGTAGGAAACCAGGATCGAGGGGAAGTTTATTTTAGAAACTAAGACCAGTTCCTTGGTAGGAAACCAGGATCGAGGGGAAGTTTATTTTAGAAACTGAGACCAGTTCCTTGGCTGAAGACCAGGATCGAGGGGAAGTTTACCTTTTCTAAGCATCATTTCTTAGCTAAAGAAGATGAATGTGTAAGCTACCATTCATAACCACCATCAAAATTTCGGGTATTCTGATATTTAATCCTCTTCCACCCCGAATGCCCGAATACCTTCGTCATTCACACCTTCGTGTCCAAGAAGATTAAATAGGGGCATCTGTCATACCCCAAATTTTGACCACTAGGATTTCCCATCATTGTGCAAATCATCATCACAATATGGATGGGCCATCATACTTCATCAGTCTCCCCAAAGATGGGTGAGCATCCACTACAATCAAGAATTAGGGTTTCAAGCCCTCTCAGAGTTCTTAGACAAAGGATCAATCAAGGAATGACATGATCTTCAACTTGTATAACCTCTAAAATATCCACAATGGATCAAAAGGACTCCCACTTCAAGGATCAAGCACAAGGCTGCTCCCTTCTAGGTGGATCAAGTCTCATGATCGACAGTGTCACCAAATTAGGGTTTTGGTCGACCAGGGCCTCCAGATGGAAATTTTTCATCTGGGCACAAGCCAATGATCCAAAACCTAACCTAATATACTCCATGGAACCTCATGTACCCAATCATCAAGTCAATTTTTCCTCAAGGGATGCATTCATAAAAAATCAGGAATTAGGGTTTCTTGACCTAATTCACCCCTAAGTTGACTTTTAGGGCAAATCATGAGCCAAGACCTCAAGAGAGGGTTTGAGGGTCTCTAATGAACTATATTGATTCATTTGCAACAATGGATTAATCCAAGAAGCTTAAGCAACAAGTCTCAATTTCATCTGCACCACAGTTAGGGTTTTAAGGAAAAAGTCAAATGTAACTTTGACTTTTGACCAGGACATGGTCCCAAGCCCTATGACATGCATCAATATACCCTATGACACCCATGGAACATGTCCATCAAGTTTTATTTAGGTCAAGGACATGATTTCCTGAAGAATTGCACAGTTTGGAATTCATCTGATAAAAAGTCAACTGTGCACAAAAGTCAACTTTTACTTTTTGAGATTTTTCACCAAAATGGATTTTTAACCCTAAAATGATGTTAATGTATGATTTGAATCATCATTCATCAATAAAAATCAAGAAAAGTTGGGTAACTTGTAAAAGGGGTAACCATAAAAAACTTAGAAAATTTTCTAAGTTAAAAATAAAGTGGCTAGGGTACTAACTTTGGAGGGTCATAACTCCTAAACCACAAAGCCATTTTCTCCCATCCAAGGCTTGATTTGTAGATCTCATTGCCCTCTACAAAAACTTCAACTAGACCTAATTCCAACTCCTCATGGATTTTGAGTTATGGAGTGATCAAAATCAAGAAAAGTCACTTTGTTCCAACACTTAGTGAAAATTTCACTAAGTCAGATTTTACCCTACTTTTTGCCAAATGTAGGGGGATTTTTCACTTGGATTCAAAAGAGATCAAAACCAAATATGTTCAAACAGTTTTTGTATCATGTAAGGGCTTTCCAAAATGACCAGGAACATTACCAAATTCAATTTGAGTCATGAGAAATGACATAGGAAAGTTGCCTTGCTGAAATCTGCCAAGGCAAGGCAGAATTTGCATTTTTGCTCGATTTGCCAAAATCAGCCAAATCCAAATGCTCCTATTCACTTGGACACCTCTAAGGATTGAATCTAAAGGGGACAATCACTGATCCAAGCCTCCAAAGTCTTTGGAACAAGAAATAACATGTTGAACCTAGAATGGCCAAAATAGGGACAAGACTCCAATTTTGGATTGGAGCATTCAATGGAAGCATATAGGTGGCATGGACTGAGCCATTCTCAACTGAAATCAGTCAAGACTTATCCAAGACCAAGGGAAACACAACCCTGTGCCCTAACCTCTAGTCAATGGCTAGAGGAGACTTGGATTTCCATTGGCCAACATTGAACAAACACCTGCTGCAGTTGCCATTCACTGTGGATCCCAAAACAAACTTGCTCTACTATAAATAGAGCTCAATTGTGATCAGTTTAAGTACACCAAAGGCCTACAACACTTGCCTTTCTCAAAAACCACTTCTCACTCTAAAAAATGCCTTTCTTAGCAAGTCACTATCGGGTTTTTCATTAGAAAGCAATTCCACTCAAACCAATCACACACACACACCTCATATACATCATATGTGAGCTGATCAAACACTTAAACAACAACTGGAACACTGATTTCTTAGAATCACCAGTCAATTGCTCAAGGTTTTAACAAAAGTGCAGTTGAGATGCCATGAAGTGATCCAGCCATTCTCAGTCAAGTCCAAGCATTCAAACACACTCCATAGGGTGTAGGGAAGCTGTTCAGATCATCACAATTCATCTGTAACACCTCCTACTCATAAATCAATTTGCTCTTGCTGTCACGACCTAGAGGTAAGCTTAAACTTGGTCATCTCTCAATCTATGCATATTTCCTCGCACAATACTTTTGCCAAATGTTCATAATCATGCATGGAATGTTTCCCCTCAAGTAATTGCTTTGTTTGAATCGTGTATTAAAAATCCCAGCCTTCATGCAGAAATTAGGGTTCATAAGGATTTATCGTGATTTCTTGTTTTATGCTTAATTTAAATGAAATTAATTGTCATAAACATGATCGTGAGGTTGAGACGAGCATATTGATATGTGGATTGCATGATATAATCAAGTATTCAGTGAGATTGGATAGAAAATGCAAATCTGGGCAAGGCAGAAAACGCGCGTGTTCTTGGTCCATGTTCTTGGCGCCATTTCCATAAATTCAAATATTTGAATTTTGTGATTTTATTTAATTGATTCAAAAATTAATTTCTCTCTGAGTTTTAATGATTTTGAGTTGATTCTTTTTTTAATAATTCACAAAAATGTTAAAATATTTTATTTTCCCAAAAAATCCCTAAAATATTATTTATTTTATATAATTGATATTTTTGCAAAGAATTAATGTTTTAATTGTTTTAACATTTAAAATATTTTTTCCACCGTGATTTTGCAACTTTTAATGCTTTCTAAATATTTTGTAGGTCAATACTTAATTTTTGAAGCATTAATCCAATATTACAATTTGTTTTTTCTATGTTAAACAATTTTGATCATTTTAATTGAATTTTTATTCAATTAAAACACATTTTGAAAACAAATTAGGGTTTTTGGATTAATTCAACCCTCATAAATCATTTTCAAAACATTTTGGGCCTCTAATAGAGTATAAGACCCAATCCTTTTTTTTTACCAAACCATTTTTGGGCCTCAGTGTATTGTATAAGTCCCGATACCGTCAAAAACAAACGGCGCGATCGTCGCCTTTTGAAAAATAATCTTGGGCCTTTTCTCGAGCTATAAGACCCATTTAAAACTTTTTGGGCCTCTAATAGAGTGTAAGACCCAACCCCCTTTTAACCAAAAACATTTTTGGGCCTCACTTATTGTATAAGTCCCTCTGCGTTAAAAGAAAACCTCGGCGCGATTGCCATTTTAAACGGAAAAATCAATTGGGCCTACCCTCGTGTTATAAGCCCCACTCTTTTTCTTTAAAACTTTTTGGGCCTCTTGAGGGAGTGTAAGACCCATCCCTTTGTACAAAAAACCTTTTTGGGCCACAGTCACTTGTATAAGTCCCTCTGTACAAATTCAAACAGTGCGCTCACTGATAAAACCCTGGGCCTCTCCTTGAGCTGTAAGCCCCAAACCTTTCTTTTTCAAAGCACTTTTTCCTTTGATTTTGAATATACTGTTGTTTTCAATCTTTCTTTGTTGAACAACTAACCAAACAGCATGGAAGCTCTACAACCGAGTAAGTGTTTATACGCTTTCATTTACTGCTTTCATATACATATAACTGTATTGTGGGGCTGTTTCGCTGTAAGTCTTCTTTCATAAACTCATATCAACTGTGTAATAATAGTATAGATATTTAGAGTTTCCCCGGCAACTACGTCTAGAACTAGGTGACGCCGTTTCGTTTATTCGTAGAAATAGACAACTAGATCCCCAATAGGATCACCAGATACAGTCTTCTCTTCGGCTGTCCTCATTAGGAATTGTCAAGAAACTCTACTCCCAGAGATGAATGTATTCTCCGTGAATGGCATCTTTGAGTTTCTTCCAAATTCTCGAACTTTCCTGACTTGATCTATTCCTTGTGAATATCTTGCCTTGAATTTCTCGGGGTTTAGGGACCCACGGGCTTCTTAAAAGCATCGGCCTCCTCTTAGGCATCGTACAAGGACCCACAGGCTTCCTAAAAGCAACCCTGTCTCCTCTTGGGCTTAGTACAAGGACCCGCCTGCTTCTTAGAAGTATTCACAGCCTCCTCTTAGGCTTCATATAATGATCTCTTCCTCCGGGAATGATAGCCTCCTCTTGGGCATCGTACAAGGACCCGTCGGCTTCTTAAAAGTTTCCAGCCTCCTCTTGGGCTTCATACAAATTGTCCCGACGACCTCCTAGTGGTATAGGAATAGAAATTAGTCATCTGCATAGAACAGTCCTTTCATAGAGTCTACTACTGTTCTCAAAGCACAGTACAAAAGATGAAACTCTTGACTTGGACAGTCTAATCTCCTTGAGTCTCAAAGACATTCTCAAGTAACCCCTTCGTTAAATAGGAAGAAAACCCGTAGACTCAGACAGTCTCAATACCCTTCGGATTTCCCACTTCCTTAAAGAACAGGAATAACCCGGATCCTTGAAACAAATCCTTGAGTACAGTGTTGCTCATATAAGAACTGATTTTCTCTTTCAAAATCAGTCTACTGGACCTGTCACTCAACTGAAACAGTAACCACATCCTCCTCTTAGGCTTTGTATAATGATCCTTCTCCAGTGAAGTTAGCCTCTCTCTTGGGCATTGTACAATGATTCTCCCCAACGGAGTCAAACAACGTTTAGCCTCTCTCTCGGGCTTTGTACGAGACACATAAGAGACTCCCTTGTTGAGTCGATCCCTCTTTCGCCTCCATCTCGGGCTTTATACTAGATATAAAAAGGTTCTTATTGAGCCAAACAAATTTTAGCCTCCCTCTCGGGCTTCGTACGAGATACAAAAGACTCTCTTGTTGAGTCGAATAGCCTCCATCTCGGGCTTTATACGAGATACCAAAAGATTCCCTCGTTAAGTCAAAACCTTTTAGCCTCTAACTCGGGCTTTGTACGAGACACATAATAGCCTTCTCTTAGGCTTTGTATAAGAAAACCACTGGTTGATCCAATTAACCTTTTAGCATCAAAGTTGTGCCTCGTTCACAGTATACAAACATCAACAACTCCTTCCCCTCCATCTAATCACTGTAAGCGGCAAGCCTCTGGATCAGCTACATCCATGCCAATGTCCCTCTTTTAGTATGAGAAATTCCAAAGGAAAGATGGCATTACTCTACGTTGAGTTAAAGTCTTATCTTTCAGGTTGAAATCCCTTATAAAGGAAATTATGGCATTGCCGGATTCACAAATCCAGGTTAAAGTAATTCTCCTTTATAAACAGTCATAACAAACAAACCCCTCTTTAGAGATGACAAATTCTATCTAAGGTCAACACTTTTAGCTTCACATCTTGGGCTTCGAACAAGATACAAATAAAAATCTTCAGCTTCACATCTTGGGCTTTGAACAAGACACCAAAACCCCCATTTCAGAATAGGAGGAACTACGAACGCTCTGATTTCCCTGTTTCGGTAAACGGGAATACGTAGGCATAAGATTGAAAGAAAAATCTTAGCGAGCACACTAAACAAAAACCCAAAATCCCATACTTTCATATATATCCGTCCTAACATCTCAACCAATAGCCTAAAGCACCCTTCGTCAACAAAATAAACTTAGGAGAAACCCCGAATCTTTGTAGCATCTGTAAACCAACAGTTTTGACTGTTTAATCTCAGTATGCAAGCAGGGTTAATTGGAGACATCTATTTCCCTTCCTTCATCAGCTTTAATAGGATAAAAAATGAATTGAACTGTAGTACTAGAGCGATCGTGCTTTGCAACCACATCCAAAAATCACTCGCTACACTTACCTCTTGCAGCCGGTGATGGATTTTGGTGATGGTGGTGTTACAGCTAGGTTCCAATGATCTAAACAAATTCCTTAGGTGCCAAGGAGTATGTTTGAATGCTTGGAGTGGATTGAATTGAGCTGGAACTGGTTGTGGTACCTCAACTGGAAATCTGTCAAGAACTTGAGCAATTGGCTGGTGATTTTGAGAATCTGATGTTCCAGATGTTGTTTTATGTTATGGATCACTCAAAACCCGATAGTGACTTGAGTTAGAAGGCAAAATTAGAGTGAAATGGAGATTTTGGGGAAAGCATCAGTTTGGGTGCTTTGGTGTACTCAAACTGATCACAAATGAGGTTTATTTATAGTGTGTCAAGTTTGTTTTTCAAGCAACAGTGTGTCGCAACTGCAGCAGGCCTTTGGCCAATTGTGATCAAATGGAATCTCAAGTCTCCTCTAGCCATTGACTTGAGATTAGAGCACAGGCCTATGGTTCTCTGTTGTATGAGCTTATCTTGACTCATTTGGCTAATCATGGACTGATACATTCTAGGTCTATGCATCTATTGAATGCCTTAAAACAAAATTGGAGTCTTGAGGCATCTTTAGCTTTTTAGGGGTGGCACACCAATATGTAGTTCGAAAGACTTGGGAGGCTTATGGATCAGTGTTTGTCCCTTGGTTGTTCCCCCTTGAGGTGTGCAGATGGATAACCATGTTTGATTTTGCACAATTTGATCAATTCAAGCACTAAGGCACAAATCGGCCTAGGAAAACCAGTTTGTAGCAAGGCATATTGCAGTTGTGATAACCTCTAGCTCATGTGGAGTTTGATGGAGTTCTTGGACATTTTGGAAAGCTGACATATCCTATTTCAACATGATGTCCAACTTTGGTTTTGAATCAACTTGAATTATAATGAAAAATGCCTCTACATTTTGGAAAAAATAAGGCAGATTCTGACTTAGTGAAAATTTCACTAAGTGTTGGAAAAATGTCATTTTCATGTTTTTTTTTTGTGATTTTGCTCAAACAATAACTCAAAATCCATGATGATTTGGAATGAGGTCTAGTTGACATATTTGAATTATGTAACATGAACTTCAATCTGAGCTTTGAATAGGAGAAAAAGGCCTTAGGGTTTGGGAGATACGGCCTTGCAAAGTTGGTACCCTAGCCACTTTGTTCCATAACTTAGAAAAATTCTAAGTTTTTTATGGTTATCCCTTTAACAAGTTAACTCATTTTCTTTGATTTTTATTGATGAATGATGATTCAAATCACATATTAACATTGTTTTAGGGTTAAGGAATCTTGGTGGACCAAAAATCCAAAAAGTCAAACTTAGATTTTTGTATAGTTGACTTTTTCATCAGATGAAATTTTGACTTTGTGATCCCTTTGTGAAATCAATCCTTGGGCTCAATTAAACTCCATGGATGGCCTCCAAGGGTATTTAGGAATGTCTTGGACCCCTCCCCAAGGTTTGAGATCAAGGGTAGGTCAACAGTCAAGGGTAGGGTTGACTTTTTCCATCAGAAACCCTAATTTGTGATCAGATGGTTTTGAGTTCTTGTGGCTTATGATTTGAGCTCTTTGAGTCAATCAAATCTTGTAAACATGTCAATATGATGTATTTGATGTCTTTGAAGTTCATTTTGAAGCTTCAAGCCATGCCTTACTTCACAAGTTAACCAAAGGGTTGAATTAGATCAAAACCCTAATTCCTGATTTTTTTGATAGGTGCAATTTCAAGGTGATTTTGTCATTGTGGATGGGCTCTTGAGATCCTTTTGAGTTTGTTTATACCATACATTGAGGTGTTGGCTCAGGCCCAGATGGAAATTTTCATCTAGAGGCCTCAGTCGACCAAAACCCTAATTTAGTTACACTGGCGATCTTGAGGCTTGATCCACTTAGAATGCTGCAACCTTGTGCTTGATTCTTGATGTGGGAGTCCTCTTGGTCCTCCATGGATGTTTGAGAGGTTAGACAAGTTGAAGATCATGTCAATTCTTGATTGATCTTTTGTCTAAATGCTCTAAGAGAGGTCAAAACCCTAATCTTCGATTGTGAGGAATGCCTAACAATCCCTGAGGAGATTGATGAGGCATGAAAGTATATCCATATTGTGGTAATGATCTTCACAATGATGGGAAATATTGGTGGTCAAAATTTGGGGTATGACAGATGCCCCTATTTAATCTTCTTGGACCCGAAGGTGTGAATGGCGAAGGTATTCGGGCATTCGGGGTGCAAGAGGATTAAATATCGGAATACCCAAAATTTTGATGATGGTTATGAATGACAGTTTGCTCATCCATCTTCTTTTGCTAAGCAATGATGCTTAGAAAAGGTAAGAACTTCCCCTCGATCCTGGTTTTTAGCCAAGGAACTAGTCTTAGTTTTTGAAACACTTCCCCTCGATCCTGGTTTTCAACCGCGGAACTGGTCTCAGTTTCTTTTGTCATTAAACGTCCCCTCGATCCTGGTCTTCTACCAAGGAACTGGTCTTAGTTTCTAATATAAACTTTCCCTCGATCCTGGTCTTTAGCCATGGAACTGGTCTCAGTTTCTTTTGTCGATAAACTTTCTTGACAAGGGACGCTATTTGTAGCGGTTTTCCTCAAACTTCTCGCCGAATTTTCTTGGGGAGATGCCATTTGATGGGAAAAAGTTTTGATGTCAGGCTTGGTGGGGAACCCATTCGTCTGAGCTGTAGAGGTGTACAAACTTCTCTATTGGAGACGCCATTTATTGACTCTACTGGGGAAAACGAGTCTCTTGAGAGGCTGTTTCCTGCTTGGGGATATTACATCATAATTTTCCTCGAGATCTTCTCGGAGAAATGCCATGTGCTGCAATCCAATTTTGAGGTGCTGATGACTTCATTAACATTGACTCTCTTGGGGAGAAAAATCAATGTGTTGCTGAGAGTCTTTGGTGATGAGGCTTTCTCTAGGGATTTTCCTTAATCCGGGAAAGCGAAAATATCATCTTCAATGGTGAAGAGTGACGTTTGTCGAATGTCTTTCTGCCTTTCAGAGGTTCAAGTTATCAAAGTGGTCGGGGACCGTCTCCAATCCAGAAATAAACTGGGGAGAAATTGTTCAGACACAACATTTCCTCATGAGGAAAGAACTGACAACTCGATTGATAAGAGGACTTCTATCACTAGGGGCTAAGACCGACTAGAGTGATAGTGATGCAATATGATTATGAATGCGAATCAATAATGCATGATGTATGTATGTTTATTCTGACAAAACTGACACGACGTACAGACTAGTGAATGGACACGACTGGATACTCGGCCACTGCAGGGGATGAAAAGTATCACTGGTTCAAGATAACAATTCTGCCTTGTTTAGGAGAGATAGTCCCTGTGGGGGAAAACGTTGGTCGGGCTTAGTGTCGTACCCCAAATTTGTTCTACCTCCTCATTCTCTTCTACTAATTATTTGTGTGGCCAAATTGTGGTTATATTCCATTTCAAGTTGGGGAGATAAAGGAAGAATAGACCTTTACTCTCATATTTATTTAGTTTAATTCATTTAAAGATTCAGTTATTTGGTCTCAAAATGGTGCAAAGGCCACAGGGTAAATGAGTTAAGTTATGGTTGGAATTGTTTCTAGAATTGGATTCATGTTATGGTCATTCATGTTTTAAAGTCCAAGTTTTGGATGGTTTCAAGAATTTTTGGCATAATCCCATGGTGATCAAAATACATACAAGTCATTCCTAGATCATTCATGAGCTTATTTGGAAGTTCTAGCCATGAATAGATAATTTTCAAGGCAACACCAATTTGTGTTCAATGATGTGTTTAAAGTTATGGTTGGAAGTTTTTTAGCTTGGTTTGGTTAATGATACTAAAGTGACAAGCCATAATGAGACTTTCTAGGACATGTGAGATTGTTTCCAGGTTATGTGAAAAATAATATGGATTAAGGGTGCAATACATAAGGTTGTTAAAATGAGAGATATGGTTTTCAAATCATAACCCATTTATGGTTAAACAGCGAGTATCAAGCCCATCTGGTAGCATCACAACCTGTTAACCAAACCGTGTTCACATTTATATCAAGCTGGGATCCTAATGTCAAAAACAAATGTTACAATAACAGCAAATTGCAAGTCATATTGATTCACTACAATTCGTATTATAATCTAAACGAATACCATCACAAAGTTTAAATCATTAGGAAATCAAAACTTGAAATCACAAAGGTGACCAAGTTATTACATTACAAATGAGGACAAGTGTTGGTATAAAGATTCAAGTGTGGTCACATTATACAAATAACCCTACAAAGTCCCACAAAACCTAATTCTGCTAGTTACTGCTAAGCCTAAGACAAGAAAAACTAAAGACCAAACTTCATGTTTTTGTTCCGAATGCAAGTAGCTACAGCCCTTTTCATTTCCATTCTTCATGATGAATGATCCCACTCCAAGCTTCATGACGGCGTGGCTTTTCCTCTTCACCCAAGCCTTCATCATCCGAATCTTCAATTCAAAGTTGTTTAAACCAATGTACATGAAAATACAATGAGGCAAGGATTAAGACAGATTCACAATTTCACAGATGTAATGCGACAGGATGTCAAAGACTTTACTTTCTCTTGACATAAGTTCATTTCATGACATACTAAATAACCTACTAGTGGTGGTATTCTCGCTAAGATTCATGCTTCACCAAAATATAAAGAATTCCTTACTTTCAAGAAGACTTGGAGAAAGGCCTTAGTGAAAGTTACAAGTCCACAATGCGACAAGTGAAGGTAGATACCTGGAAAATCGTAAGCAGAGTCACAAAGTCAGCCATGAGCAAGGGCAAAGTACCAAATTCCAAAACCAAGGCCAATTCATGCAGCAAGCAGTGCAATTCACAACAATAGCATGAAGCAGAGTAAAATTCATAATACGTGTGTTTTCAATAAGGCAATGCAGTAAAGTTACCTCACAAATAAGTCGTCATATTGCTCATGGTGTCCAAAGCATTCTCAGAAGCAAGAATAAAAGCAGCCTCTCGATGTCCTTGAAGCAAGCATGCTGTTTATCCCTGAGTAGGGTCTCCTGTCAACAATTAATCAATAAGGTCATATGATTCAAAATGATGCAAACATTTTAATAGCCAACTCCATGATAAATCCTTATACCAAGCTCGCCATCATGACATGGAAAATGCAAGAAAATCAGAGTAATTCTTAGTCAACTAAAGCCACATCAGTATAAAGTCAAGAGGAGTAAAATTGTGGACTTACACATCAGCACAGTGAAAATCACAAAAACACCAAATACCACGCAGTAAAAAAATCAAACAAAGTTGCACGTTCTAGAACAATTTACAAATAACACTACAGACAAAATAGCAGATATTTTCACAATTTCACTTTTTCAGCATCCCACAGAATCAGGGTACGTACCACAATTTGCAACGGATCAATACACAAAAATTTCCACCTCATTCTATTTCCTAACAACCTCACACGAGTACAAAGGAATTTCACACGTACCTTACAACAAAAGGGAATCACTATAAATGCTACACTATTCATTCATTCAAGAGGACCCGAGAAAAATTTGTGAGTCGTTTCTGCAAAGAAACTCCAATCACCCAAAGCTCTAGAAAAATCAGAAATTACTCAGAGTTTCACATTGAAACTCTGAGCTAATTTGAGCTTAGCTTCACGTTTTTCTGCAATCATACAAAGCAACAACGTCACTAAAAGAAGAGAAAAAAAAGAGAAATCAGAGGAGAATAGAAGGCAGAAGTAGAGAATCAGAGGAGACATGGAACCTTACTTTTGCCGGAGTTGACGTCAGACTTGCTCCGATTTGGTGAGTTCTGGCTCTCTTTAATCACTTCTAAGACTCAATCTGTGTTTATCTTGCTCTGTTGTCTCGAATCCCTTTGGTTATTATTTGCTTCCGTTGCGTTTAGATTGATTTAGGGTTTCGTGTGTGGTTTTTATGTGGGTTTAGGGTCTCTATTTGGTGTTTGGCCGGAAAAGAGGGGCGGCGCAGCCACCTTCTTCTCCAGTGGTAATAGGGTTCCGGTGAGAGGAGATTATCGAGAGAGAGAGAGAGAGAGGCGTTGAGAGAGGTAAGAAGAGAGAGAGAGAAAACTGAATGCAAAAATGAATCCAATTCCACCGTTCCCTTGTTTTATGTAGTCATAATAAGCTGTCATGGTGGAGCCTCTCACCGGTGACAAGTGTCACCGGTCCCTGTGCATTCCTTGATCCCACGCGCCCACTTGTTGCAGCCCCACCATATTCCCTACGTCTAAGGCCTTTGGATCAAGAGTCAAAGGGATGACTCTGGTTGATCAAACGCTCCAGATCTTGTGAGTCAGTCAAGGTTGTCTGGAGGAGCACCGTAAACCCTCCTTTCCTGCGTGGGCTTCATCTTTGTTGGGCCTGAGAGAGTTTCCTAACCACAACCCCCAATTGCTAACATTAATCTGGCCCATTTTGTTTTTTATTTCTGTTTTTTTTTTTAGTTTTTATTTTAATAATGCCTTTTAATTAAAAATCCAAAATTACTTTTTTTTTTCATTTTTCATTAATTCTTAAAACTCTTACTAATCAAATTTCAATTAATTCCATTAAACCATTTTATTTAATATTAATTAACTTTTATAGTTAATTTTATTAAATATTTTAGTTTAATTTAATTAGTTATTTGAATTTTATTTCTCTCTAAAAATCTAAAAAAAAATTTTATTTTATTTCCTTTAAAAACAGACTTTCTTTAAAAATATTATTATCAAACAATTTAGTTAATTTGATTAAAATTTTTCATTTAATATTAATTAATCTACTTAAGATTAATTTTATTAAATATTGAATTTTAATTTGATTAATTATTAATTTGGTTTTAATTCAAAAAAATCTAAAGGATACTTTTATTTAATTAAGTCCTCAATTCTTATTTAGTTAATTTTATTAAATTATTTTATTTAATATTAATTAAATTTTGATAATTAATTTTATTAAATATTTTGATTTAATCTAATTAATTATTGGAATTTTTTTCTAAAGAAATCTAGAACTTAACTTTAGTTTAGGACTTCCCTCCTTAGAATTAACTTTAGAATTAGGTTACTAACCTAACTAATGTGCTTGATTTATTTATCCCACTATTTTATTTTATAGTTATTTTGTGTGTACTCTATTCATGTGGGTTTATTTCATGCTTTAATTACACTTGTCCAAACCAAAAATCTTTTTCAAACTAATACCTTGACTTAATGTCAAGCCATTTTCATACCTTGTAAGTCGATCGTTTTCACGATCGCAATCGACCTCACAATGCCTCCTCTTGGGCTTTATACAACGATAATTGTTGCACATTTCACTTTGGTTTGTATGCGTGTATGTGATTGGCTCACTTTAATCATGGCTCGATTATTCCCACTTGATTAATTACACCCCTCTCCCATAAGATTAAAACCAACCCTTTTTTACAACAATAAACAAGCTTGATCCAACGTCAAGTATTTTCCAAATCAAATTAATTTATCCTCAAGCATTCTCTTGATCCACATATCAAGTCCCTTACCCCTCTTGTAAGTCGAGTGCTTTTGCGTCGCAATCGACCTTACCTTAAACTATAGGACCTCCTTTCCATTAGTGCTCAAACCATTCCACACGCAAATCCAAACCTCGATCCAACGTCGAGTATTTTTCTTAAATCAAATTAATACATTTAATTATACTAAATATCATTTCTTAAAAGGTGAAAAAGAGGGGGATCAAGTCTTTGGTCTTTCTCCTCAATTGTTTGGGTGTGAGTTCTCTTACTCGTGTGTGGACAATTGACGCCTTTAAAACACTTGTAATCCGACAACACTCAAATTTATTTTTCCATTATTAAAGCACGTAATTATACTCAATATCATTTCTTAAAAGGTGAAAAAGAGGGGGATCAAGTCTTTGGTCTTTCTCCTCAATTGTTTGGGTGCGAGTTCTCTTACTCGTGTGTGGACAATTGACGCCTTTAAAACACACGAACTCGACAAACATTCAAACCTTTTCAAATCAAATTATCAAAACACTTAATCCTTACTTAAAATTTTTTACCGAAGGTGAAGTGAGGGGGATTAAGTCTTTGGTCTTTCTCCTCAATTGTTTGGATGCGAGTTCTCTTACTCGTGTGTGGACAATTGTCACCTCTAAAAACATCCGATATCTAAAACTCCTTTCCTCGCCCACGTGCGACCGAAACCTTAAAACACGTTCAAATCAAATCATTTTCTCAATCAAACTCGTTAACATACTTAATAATATATTTAAATAACTTTTTAAAAGGTGATGTGAGGGGGGCCAAGTCTTTGACCTTTCTCCTTAATTGTTTGGGTGCGAGTTCTCTTACTCGTGTGTGGACAATTGGCGCCTACATAAAAAACACAAACTGACAAACCGTAGTCCCACGAACTGCGAATGCTCTGACTTTCCCATTGCACGAGGGAATACGTAGGCCCAAGGGTTCTAATCCTTGCCGAGCACACTAATAAAAAAGCACCCACTTCCCCCTTAGAAGCAGATCCTTTAGAAGATAAACAAACAAACCTATCTAACTTTCTCATGAATCGAATCAAGAGGTTCCCGTTGAGTACAACGGACGTAGAGGGTGCTAATACCTTCCCTCTTGTGTAACCGACTCCCGAACCCGAATTTGGTTGCGATGACCATTTTCTTATCCTTTCAAAGGTTTTCTCGATATTTTCCTTTCCCTCTCTTGGGATGAATAAAGTTCGGTGGCGACTCTGTTTCAAATAGCTTTTTCCGCGTCCATCATGAGGATCGTATTTTTCGAGGTACGACAGATGACGACTCTGCTGGGGATTTGCATTGCCCTATGCTAGAGAGAGTGAAGCCTAACTTGACTCATTTCGTGAGTGTTAGATCTGCTTGTTTGTTTATCTTCTCTTGTTTATTTGCTTGCTTGTTTAACTATCTGTTATTTACTTGCTTGATTATTTATTGTTATATCATATTATTATCTTGTATGATACTGTGGGGGTTCTCTAATCATTAGTGCTTTGTGAGATGGCTCTACACCCGAGTCCGAGTATAACCCTAGATGTGACATTGGTGGTTGTGTAGTGTAGGCTTATGTGGTTCCTTCCGCGTGAGCTGAAGTGAAGACCCCGCTTGGAGTAGACTCCCTTGGAAATATTATTGCTGTGGTGAAACTTTGCCATGGTGGTAATACTTTTGAGGAGGGTTGTTGATACCATGGACCAAAACCTAATTTACCCATGGCGGTTAGTAGTGTTAATTCTGTGAGTTAATGCGAACGCTCCAATCAGATGAGATCCCTCGAACGTATTACTTCCTGACAGTAATATTTTTTGACCTCGATCTAAGATTCTGAGAACCCTAAACTCATGTGTCGATGGTTGTGTAGTGGGCGCCTCCGAGGAATCTTTCTCGTGGGGAAGAAACGAAGACCTCACCTAGACGAGATACTTTCAAAGATATTATCGTCTGATGTTACTTCGTCATGGCCATAATGTCTTTGAAAGATATCTGTAACTCTAGGCACTTACCTGATTAGAGCTCACCTATGGGTTTTTTTTTGTGATCAGAGATATCCCGTGTCTGACTCCTTCCTCAGAATTAGATGTTGTTTTGATCTTGTACCCTTGCATGAACATCGCATGACCATAACATTCACATCCTTTTGTTTTCAGGGAATCTAATAATTGTCATTTGCTACAGATAGGAATTATGGAAACTGACATCCGTTGCCCGCACACTTTCAAGTTCAAGAAGCCTGATCTGACTGCTTTACATGGGTTTGTTTCACGTATGCCTGCTGTCTACCGAATCAGCTTTGGGAAGAACTTTGGGAAACTGTTGCGTATTCTGAATGAAGAGGTATATTGCTCCATACTAAGCACCTTCGTACAGTTCTATGATGCTTCATTGAGATGCTTCACATTTCAAGACTTTCAGTTAGCACCGACATTGGAAGAATATGAGAAACTGGTGGGTATCCCGATAAAGTGCAAGTTATTTGAAGGGGTTGATGTGACTGTGAAGGATGAAGTCATTGCAAATGCTCTCCGCATGACTAAGCAAGACGTCACCAACAACTGGAAGACTAAGGGAGGGGTCAAGGGTTTCCTCCTCTCATTTCTGTTGGAAAGGGCTGAGGCTATGTTGAAAAGGGAAAGTTGGGAAGCTTGCTATGCTGCTGTAGCATTAGCCATCTATGGGATTGTTCTGTTTCCTAATGTGGATGTAGATGATTTCATAGATGTTACTGCCATTCATGTTTTCATCACAGGAAATCCTGTGCCTACCCTTCTAGCTGACATGTGTTATTACTTGAGTTGGAGACACATTAAGAAGGGATGTATGATTGCTTGCTGTGCTCACCCGTTGTATCAATGGACCCAGATGCACCTTCCAAAGAAGGTACCTTTAATAGAACAGGTGGACGAAAGTTGGCCTCAAAGGTTGGGAACCCTCAGATCAGCTGACTTATCTTGGTACTCTTTAGACTATGAATCGGTCATATCCAGTTTTGGTCAGTTCCCTAATGTTCCTCTTATTGGAACCCGTGGCTGTGTTAATTCTAATCCTATATTGTCTGTGAGGCAGTTAGGGTATCCGATGAGTGGCCCACCTGATGAGAAGGCTTTGGAAGCATTCTTAGTGCATGGTTTGAAAGCTAAGAACCCTGACCTACTCAAAAGAATCACAAAGGCATGGAAGGAGGTCCACAGGAAAGGAAAAGCTGAGTTAGGGAGAAGGATCAACATTACTAAAGAGCCTTATTTCATATGGGTCTGAGAAAGGGTGGAAAGAATCAAGATGCCCTTTGCCATTAAGGTGTCCGAGCCTTTGCCTGAGCCAAAGCCTACTCACGTCCCGATTGAGGAGGCCGAGGATCTCAAGGCAACGATAGCCAGATTAGTAAAGGAAAATGAGCAACTTGAGTCGAAACTTCAGAATGTTACTAAGGAGAAGAATGACTTGAAGTGGGACCTTCAGCGCAAGAACACTCAACTAGAAGCAACAGGAAGTAAGGCCAATGAAGAAGAGCAACAGAAGAAAAAAGTTAAGATTTGTCTAAATCAAGCTGATGGTGCATTAGAGAGGATTAAGGGAGAATTGGATCAGGCATATGCAAAGTGTGTTGAAAACAGGAAGGCCTGGCTCCTTACCACTAAGAGGAAAAAGAAACTTAGGGAAGAGATGGGAGCGGAAATAGAAAAATTAAGCTCAGCTCTACGCCAGTCAAAGGCTTCAGAAGCATTGGAACGCCAACTTAAAGAGGATCTCATGAGAGTTGCTTATGTGGGGCCACCAGATTGGGACAGAGTGTGTGGCGAGTTGAATAATCTCAAAAGGCTTGCAGAAGAGCAGAAGAATCATCTTGAGGCTGTCTTTGCAGACAAAGATATTTGGGCCTCTGCGAGGAAGAAGGTGCTTGATGAGTGTACTGGTTATGAACGCTCCATTAACATTCTAATAGCTGATAGAGATATGTACCGCAACAAGCTTAATGGGCTAGCAGATTTTTGTAATTGGTTGGCTGAAGACTTGGTGTGGAAGCATAGAGATGCTTTGGAGGCTCTAGACGAATCTACCCCTCAAGCAATCGTCAATTTTGTTTGCCTTTGTAGGGAGATGTTGAAGAGGTTTAAAGAAGAGTTGAGGGAGCGCGAGGCTCGAAGGCCCAAGTTTTGAATCTTTATGTTGCTTTTGTACTTTCTTGCTTTATGAATTATACTAATGTCTGGATGATTATGTATCACTTGTTTATTACAATCTTATGAATGAATGATACTTGATTTCCTTGGCAACAGTTCGTTTCTTAATATTCCTGTATAAATAATGATTAATTCGAACGATTCCATGAAAACAAATGCATACCATGCTGCATACACATCATTGCATTCTCCACAAACACCCAGCAATAAACTCATTTTCTCTTCCCTTTCTCCAACAGAAAAGCTGACTACTCGACACCAATACGAGACTCGTCAAAGCTTCAAGATGACGCTGGAACAGATCGAGGAGAACCAAAACACAATGAGGAATGATATCGATTCGCTGAAGGCTAAAATGGATCAGCTACTGGAAACTATGATGATGCTTGCCCAGAAAGAGAAAGATGCTGAAACAGTGGCCAATGCCAAGAAGCTGGTTGAAAAGATAGGCACTTCTGGAGTTAAGATCCCTACCTCTGATGTGTCAGAACACTCAGCTCATCACGGGTCCGTGAGTGATGTGGATGAGCAATTCGATGCCTTCTATGTACCACCTCCACCTCCACCTCTTCAACTTGTGGGATCTGATCCATCTGCTGACCGGTTACACGTACTAGAAGAGAAATTCAAGGCCTTGGAGGTTCAGACAACTCCCGGCTTGGATGTTGTCTACATGTGTTTGGTCCCTGGACTGGTAATCCCTCATAAGTTTCAAGTATCGACGTTTGACAAATACAAGGGACTTAGCTGCCCTAAGACTCATTTGCGAGCATACTATCGCAAAATGGCTGCCCATGCTAAGGACAACCCTCTTCTAATTCACTACTTTCATGATAGCCTTAGTGGGGCATCACTAGAATGGTACATGCAGCTAGAGAAGAGGCAGATTAGTACCTGGAGGGATCTCTCTGAGGCTTTCCTCAAGCATTACCAGTACAACGTTGATTTAGCGCCAAACCGTACTCAATTACAAGATATGACTCAGCGCAACAATGAGTCATTCAAGGAATATGCTCAAAGTTGGCGGGAATTGGCTTCTCGTGTTCAACAACCCTTGTTGGACAAAGAATTGATGGATAAGTTTATGGGAACTTTACAGTCTTAGTATTCGGACCGTATGCTGGGATCTAGCTTCCCCAACTTTGCTGAGACTGTGTCAGTGGGAGAAAGGATCGAGAGCCAGTTGAAGAAAAAAGCTGTTATTGCTTCTGCGAGTGGAGTTAAAAAACCTTTTGTAAAGAGGAAAGACGAAGAGACTAACGCTGTCATGAGAGGACGGGGGGGTAGAGCCCCAGTGAATATACCATATCAGCAAGTGGCTGCAGTTGCACAAGCCCCACCTCAACAGCCTATTCAACAACCGAACTATCAGAACGTTCCCCCGCCACAATATCAGAATGCCCCACCACAGAGGCAACAAAGACCAAGAAGGCATATCAATCCTGTGCCAATACCGTATGGCCAGATTTTTTCTCAACTGTATCAAAGTGGGCATTTGAAGCTTAGAGATTTGAGGCCCGCAGTCTTCCCATATCCTCCTGGATATGATGCCAATGCCCATTGTGAGTTTCACAAGGGTGCTCCCGGGAATAATATAGAAAACTGTTATGCATTTCAGAACAGAGTTCAAGATTTGGTTGAGTCCAAAGATCTTACTTTCACTCAGCGTGGCGCTAATGTTAAACACAATCCCATGCCCCCGCATGGAGGGACATCTATTAATGTTGTGGAAGAAGGCAGTGGACAGAGGTTGATTACAAGGGCTGAAGATATTCGTACTCCTATGGTGGTTATAGGAGAAAAATTGAAGAGATGTGGGATGATTCCTGAAGATGAGCTTGATAACTTGACTGATGAGGTGGTTAAGAAACATTTGCAGAAATTTTTGGACCAAGGTGTGATTTAGGTTGAACGCCGGGATTCAAGAGAGCAAAGTGTGGCTGTCATTAATATTCAGTATGATGCACCTGAAGGTCGTCAACAAAGACAAGTTCGTCCTGCTCCGATAATCATTGAATATGACGGAGCTAATGTTTTCCAACAAAGACCAGTTCGTCCCGCACCTGTGGTCATTCAGTTTGATGAAGCAGATGTTAGCAAATCAAGGCCAGTGCGCCCTGATCCAATAACTATTGAGTATCCTGTTAGTGTTCTTGAGTTCGAAGTTTTTAAATAAGGGCCAGAAAAGGCAGTCGTTGAATATGGAGGTGCTAAGTGTGACGCTGTAGTAGGACCAGGTGGAATGACCCGTAGTGGTCGAATCTTTGCAGCAAAACAAGCAGATGTGCCAAATAATGACAAAGGTAAGGTAATTGCTATACCAGTTGAAACTCCAAGTGCTGAAACACAAGAAAGGTTGTCATCTCCAAGAGGGGCATTCACGCAGAAGGAGGCTGAAGAATTTTTGAAGATTATAAAGAAAAGCGACTATAAGGTGGTCGATCAGTTGAATCAAACTCCTGCCAAGATATCTATGCTCGCCTTGTTGCTCAGTTCCGAGGCACAGAGATCCTCCATGCTGAAGGTGTTAAGTGCTGCACACATTACCAAAGATATCACTGTAGCTCAATTTGATGATGTGATAGCCAGCGTCACTACTGGCAACTTTCTGGGGTTTAACGATGGTGATCTGACTGCTGAAAAGAAAAACCATAACAAGGCTCTTCACATTTCCATTAGGTGTGAAGACGTTTTGATATCCAGAGTCTTGGTGGATACTGGATCCTCCTTAAATGTACTCCCGAAGACAACGCTGGAGAGGATGCCGGTGAATGGAGTAACCATGAGGCCAAGTACTCTCACAGTGAAGGCATTTGATGAATCTAGGCGTGCAGTTATTGGCGAGGTGGACTTGCCAATTAAGATTAGACCTACTATCTTTACCATTACTTTTCAAGTAATGGACATTTATCCTGGTTACAGTTGCTTGCTAGGAAGGCCCTGGATTCACTCGGCATGGGCAGTTACGTCCACTCTCCATCAGAAACTGAAGTTTATTACCAATGACAAAATGGTTGTGATAGGTGGTGAAGAGGATATCTTGGTAAGTCATTTGACATCGTTCCGCTACATTGATGTTGAAGGTGAAGTGGTTGAGACACCTTTTCAGTCCTTTGAGGTGGTAAGTACACTAGCTGTGCAACGGGTACCAGAGCACCAAGAATTAAGATCATCGATGGCCTCATACGAGGAAGCTAAAGCTGTGGTGGAAGAGGGAAATGCCCAAGGATAGGGCAAAATGGTTGAGGTTACTGAAAAGCTTCATAAGTTTGGGCTATGTTATCAGCCATCCCGCAATTCAGCCTTTGTTCCATACAACGGAAATCAGATCCTTCCTGTTGAGAAGATTTTTACAAGTGCTGGGCACATCTTTGGTTCTCCAGTAGCAATGATCATTGAAGACCATGTTGGTGATGAGCAAGCTTCTGCAAGCTGGATTCGACAAGCAAAGCCTGGTGAAGAGCTCCAGAATTGGAAGACCGTTGAAGTCCCTCATTTCTTCACACACCAAATGTAATTTTACTATTTATCAAAAACCCTACGCTCTGCCCAAGGCGTAGTGGAGCATTGTATGGGCCACCTGATGTTTTAAAACTTTAATTATCATTAATGAATTTCAGTTTGCATTCAATTTTTGCTCATTTTCTTTCATTTTTACTTTACAATAAATGGCAATTTTTCTTTATGCACACACATTCCTAAATAAACTGCATAAATCATAAACATGCAGAAACACCACCGAGGTCCTTGATATAGATGCTGCTACGGGTCTATATGACTTTGATTGCCCAATCTACCAAGCTGAAGAGGAAGGCATGAAAGATTGTGAACTCCCCGACGAGTTCGCAAGGTTGCTCAAGCAAGAGGAGAAGGTCATCTTGCCGCACCAAGAAGACATTGAAGTCATCAACCTGGGTACTGAAGAAGACAGAAGAGAGGTAAAGATAAGTGCATCTCTTCAAATTGAAGTCAAGACCAAGTTGATAGAGCTCCTTCATGAGTACGCTGACGTATTCGCCTGGTCGTATCAAGACATGCCTAGGTTGGATACTGATATGGTTGTACACAAGTTACCGCTCAAGGAGGAATGCCATGCTGTCAAACAGAAGCTAAGAAGGACCCATCCGGATATGGCTCTCAAAATTCGTGAAGAAGTCCGAAAGCAAATTGATGTTGGATTCCTGGCAGTAGCAAAGTACCCACAATGGGTTGCCAACATTGTGCCGGTGCCGAAGAATGATGGAAAGGTTCGCATGTGTGTGGATTATAGAGATTTGAACAGAGCTAGTCCTAAGGACGACTTCCCATTACCTCACATTGACGTATTAGTTGACAACACAGCTCAGTTATCCGTATTCTCTTTTATGGACGGATTTTCTGGATATAACCAAATTAAGATGGATCCAGAGGATATGGAGAAGACCACATTTATCACACCATGGGGCACCTTCTGCTATAAGGTGATGCCATTCAGACTCAAGAATGCTGGGGCAACGTATCAACGTGCAATGGTAATGCTTTTTCACGACATGATACATAAAGAGATTGAAGTGTACGTCGACGATATGATTGCCAAGTCTCAAATCGAAGAAGAGCACTTGATCAATCTGCAAAAGTTGTTTGTTCGATTGAGGAAGTTTAGACTGAGACTCAACCCCAACAAGTGCACATTTGGGGTACGATCTGGAAAATTGTTGGGCTTCATTGTAAGTCAGAAAGGAATCGAGGTGGATCCTGATAAGGTGAGGGAAATTCAGAATATGCCTGCGCCTAGGACGGAGAAAGAGGTTCGTGGCTTTCTGGGAAGATTAAACTACATCGCCAGATTTATTTCACATCTTACTGCCACCTGTAAACCTATCTTCAAGCTGCTAAGAAAGAATCAGTCAATTGCATGGGATGATGATTGCCAAGGGGCATTTGATAAAATCAAAGAGTATCTGCAAGAACCACCGATCCTGATACCGCCTGTACCTGAAAGGCCACTCATTATGTACCTGACTGTACTTGACGAATCTATGGGCTGTGTGTTAGGGCAACAAGACGAGACGAGAAAGAAAGAGCATGCAATCTATTACCTCAGCAAGAAGTTCAATGACTGCGAGACAAGGTTTTCCTTACTCGAGAAGACTTGTTGCGCATTAGCCTGGGCTGCCAAACGTCTCAGGCAGTATATGTTGACCCACACTACTTATCTGATTTCTAAGATGGATCCCATTAAATACATCTTTGAGAAACCTGCTCTCACTGGCAGAATAGCCCGATGACAAATGCTTTTGTCTGAGTACGACATTCAATACGTCACTCAAAAAGCCATCAAGGGTAGAATACTGGCGGACCATCTTGCCCATCAACCGATGGATGATTATCAGCCCTTGAAGTTCGATTTTCCAGACAAAAACATAATGGTACTAAAAGATTATGAAGAGCCAGATCCGGATGAGGGGCCCGAACCAGGGGAGCGATGGGCTCTCATGTTTGATGGTGCCTCAAATGTTCATGGAAGTGGAATTGGGGCAGTGATTACATCACCCAAGAATTTCCACTTACCCTTCACAGCTAAGCTCTGCTTTCCATGCACCAATAACATGGCTGAGTATGAAGCTTGTATACTTGGATTGGAAGAAGCCATCAATTTAAGAATTAAGACTCTTGATGTGTTTGGAGATTCTGCTTTAGTAATACATCAGATTCGAGGTGACTGGGATGCCAAACATGCCAATCTAATTCCATATCGAGATTACGTGGCAAAGCTACTTCCCAGATTTGATGATATCTCCTTTACCTATGTGCCTAGAGAGGAAAATCAAATGGCAGACGCTCTGGCAACTTTGGCTTCTATGTATAAACTAATATGGCCCAACCATCGGCCGCATATTGATCTACAACAATTTGAAGAGCCCGCTCACTGTTTGGCTGCTGATGAAGAGTCAGACGAAAAGCCATGGTTCTATGACATCAAACGTTATCTGGAAAAACAAGAATATCCAGAGGGCGCTTTGGCGGTGGATAAGAGAACTTTGCGCAGATTGGCATCAAATTTCTTCCTCAATGGGAATGTGTTATACAAGCGTAATCATGACACTGTACTACTCAGATGTGTGGAAAAGCATGAAGCTGAGCAGATTCTGAAAGACATTCATGAAGGTTGTTTTGGTACCCACGCAAATGGGCATACTATGGCAAAGAAGATATTGAGAGCAGGCTATTATTGGCTAACCATAGAGGCTGACTGCTACCATCATGCCCGAACATGCCATAAATGCCAGATATACTCTGATAAGATTCATGTACCTCCCACTCCTTTGAACGTCTTGACTTCACCTTGGCCTTTTTCCATGTGGGGAATAGATATGATTGGGATGATCGAGCCAAGGGCCTCAAATGGACACCGCTTCATATTGGTTGCCATAGACTACTTTACCAAATGGGTTAAGGCTGCATCGTATACGAACGTTACCAAGCAAGTGGTCGCTCGCTTCTTGAAACACAACATTATATGCAGATATGGAGTGCCTAACCGTATCATCACTGACAATGGGTCTAATCTCAACAACAAAATGATGGATGAACTGTGTGCTAGTTTCAAGATTGAGCACCACAATTCAACACCATACAGACCCAAGATGAATGGAGCCGTTGAGGCAGCCAACAAAAACATCAAAAAGATCATTCAGAAAATGGTGGTCACTTATAAAGATTGGCATGAGATGCTACCTTTTGCGCTGCACGGTTACCGTACCTTAGTGCGAACTTCAACAGGGGCAACTCCTTACTCATTAGTTTATGGCATGGAAGCGGTCCTTCCGATTGAAGTCGAAATCCCCTCATTGAAAGTATTGATGGAAGCTCAACTTGATGAAGTAGAATGGGTGAAGACGAGGTTTGATGAACTCAACCTTCTTGAAGAAAAATGCTTGGCAGCAATATGCCACGGCCAGCTCTATCAAAGACGCATGAAGAAGGCTTTTGACAAGAAAGTGCATCCTCGGACATTCCAGGAAGGTGACTTGGTGCTTAAGAGGATCATGGCTATGTATAATGAATCCAGGGGCAAGTGGACGCCAAACTACGAAGGCCCATATGTTGTAAGAGAGGCATTCTCGGGTGGTGCCTTGAAGCTCGCAACTATGGACGGTGAAGAATTACCATACCCGGTGAATGCAGAGTATGTTAAGAGATACTACGCCTAAAAAAGTGGAATAATAAAGCCGCTAAGTCGAAAACCTGAAAAGGCGACTTAGGCAAAAATGGCAATCCCGGTGGACTTGAAAAAAAAAAACAAAATCAGTCCAGGAAAAAATTAGGGATAAAATAAAAAATATAGGCCCGCTGAATTGAAAACCCGAAAGGGCGGTTCAGGCAAAAGTTAGGGGAAAATTCCAAGGCAAAGTATTTATTCTGCATGTCCACTTGACCCTGATGTGTCACTGAAGGGAAGGATCGATCCAACCGTCTTCCTGCGAAGCAAGGTGTTGAAGTTATCAAAGTCATAGGGACCATAGCAGCGTTTAAACTCAATGGAATCTCATTTATTTGTATTGCCATTATGTTTTTTTCTTACACCGCAATTACCTCATTAAGGAATTGCATCCTTGTACGTACTTACCCAATTAAGGGTCAAATCAATACAAAGAGAGATTTCTCACAAAAATTGTGCTCATTTTTTTTACGTTATCTGATTGTTTGCAAATTGATTTTGTTTTTGATAAACTGTGTTTTAAAATTCGGTTAATGAAGACAATATTTGAGAGCAATAAAATTTATTTTGGTGTTGGGAGAACTAAAAGGGAAACAAATAGTCTCCAAAGAACTCCACCACATGAAAGCATCAGATCAGTTGTCAGTCGTCTTGGCTCCTCACCAAAAGCAGTATAGCTTTTCAGAGATGTACTTAATGTAATCTCCTAACAGTGAATCTTTCAAAATACAACAGGGGAAATCACGCTCCCTAGTCATATTTAACTTGCTCAAAAGGGGTCGAGTAGTCAAACATTCTCACCATCCCTATAAAACCCAAAGTCCAATCCTTTATTGGCAACTACTCAAAGGTCCACACTCGTTGGCACCTTCAAATCTACCCTTTAAAGTCCAAATTCCATTGGCAACTACCAAATTCAATCCCTGGTGATACCTTTGATGAGGAAATCTATCCCCAGCATGTCCGATCATTTGCATATGCATGGCATGCTAGAATCATAATCATATCTGGCATTAGCATATTAGTCTTGTGCATTCGTACGTGCATTAGATTCCCTAGCAGTTGCATTTTAGTATATGTTTCAGTGCATCATGTAGTGCATGGCATATCCATCCCCAACATAGCATAACAGGATCCAGGAGCAGTTCACAAGCATCTTGGCCAGTCCTCCATCAAAGTCGGCAGTATTCTTCAAAAGAGAAGTTGATACCCCGCACGTACTCAAGGAATTCTATTCCCCAACAAGTCATTCTTCGACCATGCAGTTGATAATGATAATCCCCAGTAAAGGTTGTCAGTACTCCCCAAGCAGAGGATATCCTAGAAAGCTTCTTGTGAGTTTTCCCCTGCAAAGCCGACGCACCTCCTTCGACAGGAATCTTGCTCAACTATTCTCCAGCAAATTTGCATCAGAGATACTGCTTTGGTATCATTGAGGAACCTTAACAGATAAGGTACTGCATCAATGTTCCAGAGAATATTCTGCTTCCAAAAATACTGCTTTGGTATCATTGAGGAACCTTAACGGATAAGGTACTGCTTCAATGTTCTAGAGAATCTTCTGCTTTCAAAGATACTGCTTTGGTATTGTTGAGGAACCTTAACGGATAAGATATTGCTTTAATGCTCCAGAGAATCTTCTGCTTCCAAAGATACTGCTTTGGTATCATTGAGGACCTTAACGGATAAGGTACTGCTTCAATGTTCCAGAGAATCTTCTGCTTCCAAAGATACTGCTTTGGTATCGTTGAGGAACCTTAACGGATAAGGTACTGCTTCAATGTTCCAGAGAATCTTCTGCTTCCAAAGATACTGCTTTGGTATCGTTGAAGAACCTTAATGGATAAGGTACTGCTTCGACATTCCAGAGAATCTTCTGCTTTCAAAGATACTGCTTTGGTAACATCGAGGAACCTTAATGGATAAGGTACTGCATCAATGTTCCAGAGAATCTTCTGCTTTCAAAGATACTGCTTTGGTATCGTTGAGGAACCTTAACGGATAAGCTACGGCTTCAATGTCCCAGAGAATCTTTTGCTTCCAAAGATACTGCTTTGGTATCATCGGGGAACCTTAATGGATAAGGGACTACTTCGACGACCCAGAGAATCTTCTGCTTCCAAGATACTACTTTGGTATCGTTGAGGAACCTTAACGGATAAGGGACTGCTTTGACGACCCAGAGAATTTTTTGCCTTCAGAAATATTACTTTGATATCGCGAAGAACCTTAATGTATAAGGGACTGCTTCGACCACCCAAAGAGCCTCTAGTTATTTTGTTCAGTTTGAACATTGTTACCTCATTCTGTCAACTCCCACTCTATATCTTTTACCTTTTGTCAGAAAAATTTTGGGGTCTTCTAATATCTAATTGACTTCCACCCTAAAAATGAACGCCATGCAGCCGTTCACTCTCTCAGGTCCAAGACAATTAGATAGGGGCATCTGTTGTACCCCAAATTTGTCCTACCTCCTCATTCTCTTCTACTAATTATTTGTGTGGCCTCATTGTGGTTATATTCCATTTCAAGTTGGGGAGATAAAGGAAGAATATACCTTTATTCTCATATTTATTTAGTTTGATTCATATAAAGATTCAGTCATTTGGTCTCAAAGTGGTGCAAAGGCCACAGGGTAAATGAGTTAAGTTATGGTTGGAATTGTTTCTAGAATTGGATTCATGTTATGGTCATTTATGTTTTAAAGTCCAAGTTTTGGATGGTTTCAAGAATTTTTGGCATAATCCCATGGTGATCAAAATACATACAAGTCATTCCTAGATCATTCATGAGCTTATTTGGAAGTTCTAGCCATGAATAGATAATTTTCAAGGCAACACCAATTTGTGTTCAATGATGTGTTTAAAGTTATGGTTGGAAGTTTTTTAGCTTGGTTTGGTTAGTGATACTAAAGTGACAAGCCATAATGAGACTTTCTAGGACATGTGAGATTGTTTCCAGGTTATGTGAAAAATAATATGGATTAAGGGTGCAAGACATAAGGTTGTTAAAATGAGAGATATGGTTTTCAAATCATAACCCATTTATGGTTGAACAGCGAGTATCAAGCCCATCTGGTAGCATCACAACCTGTTAACCAAACCGTGTTCACATTTATATCAAGTTGGGATCCTAATGTAAGAAAAAATGTTACAATAACAGCAGATTGCAAGTCATATTGATTCACTACAATTCGTATTATAATCCAAACGAATACCATCACAAAGTTTAAATCATTAGGAAATCAAAACTTGAAATCACAAAGGTGACCAAGTTATTACATTACAAATGAGAACAAGTGTTGGTATAAAGATTCAAGTGTGGTCACATTATACAAATAACCCTACAAAGTCCCACAAAACCTAATTCTGCTAGTTACTGCTAAGCCTAAGACAAGAAAAACTAAAGACCAAACTTCATGTTTTTGTTCCGAATGCAAGTAGCTGCAGCCCTTTTCATTTCCATTCTTCATGATGAATGATCCCACTCCAAGCTTCATGACGGCGTGGCTTTTCCTCTTCACCCAAGCCTTCATCATCCGAATCTTCAATTCAAAGTTGTTTAAACCAATGTACATGAAAATACAATGAGGCAAGGATTAAGACAGATTCACAATTTCACAGATGTAATGCGACAGGATGTCAAAGACTTTACTTTCTCTTGACATAAGTTCATTTCATGACATACTAAATAACCTACTAGTGGTGGTATTCTCGCTAAGATTCATGCTTCACCAAAATATAAAGAATTCCTTACTTTCAAGAAGACTTGGAGAAAGGCCTTAGTGAAAGTTACAAGTCCACAATGCGACAAGTGAAGGTAGATACCTGCAAACTCGTAAGCAGAGCCACAAAGTCAGCCATGAGCAAGGGCAAAGTACCAAATTCCAAAACCAAGGCCAATTCATGTAGCAAGCAGTGCAATTCACAACAATAGCATGAAGCAGAGTAAAATTCATAACACGTGTGTTTTCAATAAGGCAATGCAGTAAAGTTACCTCACAAATAAGTCGTCATATTGCTCATGGTGTCCAAAGCATTCTCAGAAGCAAGAATAAAAGTAGCCTCTCGATGTCCTTGATTTTAATTAATTTTTATTTAGTTAATTTTATTAAATTATTTTATTTAATATTAATTAATTTTTGATAATTAATTTTATTAAATATTTTGATTTAATCTAATTAATTATTGGAATTTTTTTCTAAAGAAATCTAGAACTTAACTTTAGTTTAGGACTTCCCTCCTTAGAATTAACTTTAGAATGAGGTTACTAACCTAACTAATGTGCTTGATTTATTTATCCCACTATTTTATTTTATAGTTATTTTGTGTGTACTCTATTCATGTGGGTTTATTTCATGCTTTAATTATATGTATGTTATTCATATTACACTTGTCCAAACCAAAAATCTTTTTCAAACTAATACCTTGACTTAATGTCAAGCCATTTTCATACCTTGTAAGTCGATCGTTTTCACGATCGCAATCGACCTCACAATGTCTCCTTTTGTGCTTTATACAACGATAATTGTTGCACATTTCACTTTGGTTTGTATGCGTGTATGTGATTGGCTCGCTTTAATCATGGCTCGATTATTCCCACTTGATTAATTACACCTCTCTCCCATAAGATTAAAATCAACCCTTTTTTACAACAATAAACAAGCTTGATCCAACGTCAAGTATTTTCCAAATCAAATTAATTTATCCTCAAGCATTCACTTGATCCACATATCAAGTCCCTTACCCCTCTTTTAAGTCGAGTGCTTTTGCCTCGTAATCGACCTTACCTTAAACCATAGGACCTCCTTTCCATTAGTGCTCAAACCATTCCACACGCAAATCCAAACCTCGATCCAACGTCGAGTATTTTTCTTAAATCAAATTAATACATTTAATTATACTAAATATCATTTCTTAAAAGGTGAAAAAGAGGGGGATCAAGTCTTTGGTCTTTCTCCTTAATTGTTTGGGTGCGAGTTCTCTTACTCGTGTGTGGACAATTGACGCCTTTAAAACACTTGTAATCCGACAACACTCAAATTTCTTTTTCCATTATTAAAGCACGTAATTATACTAAATATCATTTCTTAAAAGGTGAAAAGGAGGGGGATCAAGTCTTTGGTCATTCTCCTCAATTGTTTGGGTGTGAGTTCCCTTACTCGTGTGTGGACAATTGACGCCTTTAAAACACTTGTAATCCGACAACACTCAAATTTATTTTTCCATTATTAAAGCACGTAATTATACTAAATATCATTTCTTAAAAGGTAAAAAGGAGGGGGATCATGTCTTTGGTCTTTCTCCTCAATTGTTTGGGTGCGAGTTCTCTTACTCGTGTATGGACAATTGACGCCTTTAAAACACACGAACTCGACAAACATTCAAACCTTTTCAAATCAAATTATCAAAACACTTAATCCTTACTTAAACATTTTTACCAAAGGTGAAGTGAGGGGGATCAAGTCTTTGGTCTTTCTCCTCAATTGTTTGGGTGCGAGTTCTCTTAATCGTGTGTGGACAATTGTCACCTCTAAAAACATCCAATATCTAAAACTCCTTTCCTCGCCCACGTGCGACCGAAACCTTAAAACACGTTCAAATCAAATCATTTTCTCAATCAAACTCGTTAACATACTTAATAATATATTCAAACAACTTTTTAAAAGGTGATGTGAGGGGGCCAAGTCTTTGACCTTTCTCCTCAATTGTTTGGGTGCGAGTTCTCTTACTCGTGTGTGGACAATTGGCGCCTACATAAAAAACACAAACCGACAAACCGTAGTCCCACAAACTACGAATGCTCTGACTTTCCCATTGCACGAGGGAATACGTAGGCCCAAGGGTTCTAATCCTTGCCGAGCACACTAATAAAAAACCACCCACTTCCCCCTTAGAAGTTGATCCTTTAGAAGATAAACAAACAAACCTATCTAACTTTCTCACGAATCGAATCAAGAGGTTCCCGTTGAGTACAACGGACGTAGAGGGTGCTAATACCTTCCCTCTTGCGTAACCGACTCCCGAACTCGAATTTGGTTGCGATGACCATTTTCTTATCCTTTCAAAGGTTTTCTCGATATTTTCCTTTCCCTCTCTTGGGATGAATAAAGTTCGGTGGCAACTCTGTTTCAAACAGCTTTTTCCGCGTCCATCGCGAGGATCGTATTTTTCGAGGTACGACACTTAGGAGATAAGAACTTTGTCGGGGATATCAGATGGGGAAAATCAAATCTGATACAGTTGATCCTTCGTTCAGTCGTACTGTTTTAGAAGGATTACTTTGATTCTGCACTTTGAGGCTTAATCGCCTTTGGAGAAGCAATCGATGTTCAACAGTCAAAAGAAATTCCATCTTTATTTTAAAGCAGAAAAAAATTTTGACAAGTAAATTCATCTTTGTTTTATTTCAAGAATCGTTAATCATGTTAAAAATGTCATTATGTAAAGCTAAAACAAATAAGAATTGCACTACGGAACATCCTTGATTGTCTTTAGAGCAGATATCACACTGGTGATAGTTATGAGATGGTACATGACTGTATCCGCTCTGTCTGCAATGCATCTTGACCAGGTTAGTTCCCAATAAGAGTAGATCGTGAATTTGATAGCTGTGGTTAGATCCTTCTTCTATCAAATTGACTGCAGCTTTCTCGTGTTGAGGTAACGGGTTCGTCTGAACATTTGGATTTGTATCTTTGAAAGATAAGACCCCGCTTCTAACAAGCTTCTGCACATCGGATTTGAAGCTGAGACATTTTTCAATGTTGTGCCCCGGTCCTCCTTGATGGTAAGGGCAAGTCTGATCCGCTTTGAACCAAAAAGGCGGATTTTCCGGTACTGTAAGAGGAGACCTGGTATGGACATGCACCTTGACCAGTAGTAGTGGAAATAGTTCTGCGTACAACATTGGTATAGGGTCGAAGCCTGGTGGTCACGTTGTACGGTTGTTGTTGTACTGAGGACAAGCCTGCTGAAGAGGCTGTTGTGTCCTTTGCTGATATTGTTGTTGATTTAGTTGGCTCTGAGCAACCTGTGGTTGATACGTTGGAACAGGCGCAGGGTTGATAGCAGGAGTTACAGCTGCTAGCGGTTGGTATCTTCGCCTTTGCTTTTCGAGAGAGATATTACCAATATCTTGCTCTTTTTTCTTAGGGAAAGCACTACCGTATCTTTTGGTACTGTTTGATGGTCTGGTATCTTTGACCAGACGTCCTTATCGGACTGCCTCTTCAAGGTGTACTCCCATATTCACCATTTCAGTAAAGTCGCTGGGCGCACTGGCGACCATTCGGTCATAGTAAAATGAGCTTAAATTTTTCAAGAAGATCTTTGTCATCTCTTTTTCCTCAAGAGGTGGACAAATCTGGGTGACAATTTCACGCCATCTCTGAGCATATTCCTTAAAGGTTTCCTTGTCCTTCTACGACATTGCTCTAAGTTGATCTCTGTCCGGTGCCATGTCCAGGTTATATTTATACTGTTGAACGAAGGCAGTGCCAAGATCTCTGAACGTCGCGATCTTAGTGCGGTTTAAACCCATGTACCATTTGAATGCGGCACCGGTTAAACTATCTTGGAAGTAGTGGATCAGTAGCTGTTGATTCTCTGTCTGAGTTGACATCTTTTGAGCGTACATCACCAAATGAATTTGAGGGCAAGAGTTTCCCCTGTATTTCTCAAATTCAGGCACCTTGAACTTGTGCGGAATTTTCACATTGGGGACCAAATAAAGGTCTACGGCGTCCTTTCCGAATAGATCCTAGCCGCGAATGGAATGCAGTTCCTTCTTTATTTCCAGGAATTTCTCCTGGAACTCATTCAATCTGTCGTACATACTTTCGTTCCCACCAGAGAGTATCTGTGGAATCCGTCCTTTCGGGATAGTGTGTACCACGGGTAGTGGTATAGTCATTACGGCGGTGACTCTTGGTGCTTCCCTATCCCGAATTTTGTAACCTTCAGGAGTTGCTGTCATGCCCCTGGCATCTTCGCTTTCCCGAAGTTTGTAACCTTCAGGCCCAACAGTTCTTGCTGCAGTTTCCGGATCTTTCGTGATCAACGAAATATATCCTTCTGGGATATAGTTGAGTGGCATGCCCCAGGGACGATCATACTTTTCCACTATGGGCGTATATGTGATATCTGAGATCACAGTCGTTTGTTGTTGTATCTGAGCTGCTGCCAGAGATTGCATGTCATTGTGAAGTTTCCTCAGATCTTCTTTCAGAGTGTCGATTTCTTCTCTCAACTCTCTGTTCTCTTCCTCGAGATCATCCATTTTCTTTTGTCGATTGGCCTGAGTATTGTACGAATGAGACAGTTTGATTATAGAATCGAGACACAGACGTGAGATTCGTAGGTGAGGAGAATGCGTCATGTGAGAATGATGAATGATATGCAATGATTATATTTAAATTTTTTGTTAATCAAAAGAAACTTCAACAATTGGATTGCAAATATCATACAGTGGGGAGAACCTCGTTTTATTGAATTCAAAGATCGCGGAAATGGAAATACGGTATTTTACAAAGTGTTGTAAAAGGAAATGTCTAGGCTTATGGATCCTGAGTCCTTTCTGAGGAGACCTCATGTGCTGGTTCTGGTATTTTCCTTTTCTTTGACCGGGGCTCTTGAGCCGTTGTCGGGTTGTCATTCCTTTGCCAAGTGAAAGGAGCGAGCAAATTCCTTTTGTCTTCTTGACTTTCTACAGCATGTTAATCTAAAATCTCGATCAGAGCATCTTTTTCTTTTAACAGTTGCTGTATTTTGGTACACTCCACATTGAGAATGCGGTACTTATTCTTCCAAGATTTCTTTTCCTGTTGAACTTTGTTGAGAGCGACCTGGAGTTTTTCTGTATCAGACATAAAATAAAGGACATATTCCTTTAACGGAAGAACTTCTTGACGAGGGTAAGGTATCCTCAGCTTGAGGGCTCTAGTTTGTACCCAGTGGAGATAAGGTTCCACAGAGACACAGTCTGGTTTTCCTAGAGACTCTATTCCTTTCCTGTGAACAAGTTTCCAGGCATGCACTTTTTTTGTCTTCAGTGCCCTGTCATTTTCTCCTTCCTTGAAGAAAAGACCTTCCAGATGAATATTACGCGGGATATGTCTCATCGGGTATCCGAATTGACGACGAACTAAAACTGGATGATAATTGATTCCTCCTTTAGTTCCTATGAGGGGTATATTAGGGAAGTTTCCACAACGGTCGATGATTCTTATCCCATCATAGATCCGATTGTACCAGTCGATGTCAGAGCTGGTAAGAGACATGATTCTCTGTGACCAACGCAGAGTACTCTTATGATCCAAAAAAGCAGCAGACTTTGGTAAATGGGAATTGAACCATTTGTATAGCAGGGGTACACAACAGGTGATCATTCCTTCGCTGTACAAATTCCTTAAGTGTATAGAATGATAGGCATCTGCAAGCAAGGTCGGTATAGGATTTCCAATCAGAAATATCTTAATGGCATTGATATCAATGAAGCTATCAATGTTGGGAAAAAGGAACAACCCGTAGGTGAGTAGAACAAAGATCTCTTCGAAAGCAGTAATATTTCATATACTGGCAAAGTACAGGGCTTTCTCTATCAAAAACTTGGCCGGTAAACCTGGGATTCCATCCTTAGCGGTCATGTGAGTCCTGACTTCTGACTCGTCCAAATGGATTTCTCTTGCAATGGCTTGATCCTTTGGAATTTCTTCCAGTCCAAAAAATGGAGCTTGATCAGTAATGGGTAAATCAGTCAGGTGAGAATAATCCTTCAGTGTCGGTGCTAGCTGATAATCCAGGAATGTGAAACTATGATAGACCGGATCGTAAATCAGAATCAGAGTAGACAGTATTCCTTCAATTACATGGACCCTTAACAAAGATAGCAGTCCTCCGTACTTAGCTCTGAAAGCATCAGGGTTGGTGATCATCCTTGGCAACCCTCTCAAATCCTCTAGTTTTGGAACCTTGAAGGTGTACTTGTGAGTCTTCCTTCTACCGAAATCCATAACGCAATCTTTCTCTCTGATATTTGCAATCATTATCTTAGTTTAATTTGAAAAAGAGAGACTAGAGAAGAATATTTTTTCTTTATTTAAAAGTTTTTTAATGAAATGAATGCAAGAATGCAGCACACAAAAACATAAAAAAAACATGGGGTCAAAGGTTCAGCGTCACGAGCATGGAGTCATGGCTCTACCCATTCCCAAAGGTTGTACTGGTGAATGTTTGTACTTGTCCTCAAAATCATTGACCCCTCTTGGGATAACAACAGCAAGCTGGTTCACCCAAGCGAGCTGTAGTATCTTAGAGTAATCTCAAATGAGGGTAGTATCGCGTGATAACTCTTTCCGATAGCTTCTACACTACAAAATAGTCACATGGTCTTAGTCTACTAAATCCTCAGTTTTATGGATACCACAATCGAACAATCTGCTTTCGCAACCGAAGTCACTAGACATTGAATCCGCAAAGGGTATCTCCACTGACTCGATGGTCTACCAGGATCGCTTATTCGGGAATCACTCCCTGTAAGACCACCCGTCTATGCCATCACTTATCTTAGGTATCACTCAAACTTTCCAGATGCGGCATCACCCGCAGTCCCATTAGCAGAAAAATAAACACGTATATCAAGTAGGAAAAGCAATATATATATTTATTCCTAAAACTAACATCCTAGACCTCTTAAGAATTCTAGTCTATAGTCTTATACAAACAAAATGACTCCCCAGCAGAGTCGCCATTTTCCTGTAGCGCACGATTTTTGTCGGTGACGCAACCACCTTATCCCAGAATTTGGGTTTTCTCCACAATGAAGAGAAAGGGGGGGGGGGGGGGTGCTACTTTCTTATTTCTTATTTATCCCATGAAGCTGGAAGGGAAAGGGAAGCTATCTAAAACTAACCTTGCACGCGAATGTTTAACTAAACAAACGTTAAAAGAGATTCGGGATTTCGGGGTCAGGTTATACAATGGGGAGTTGTCAATTACCCATCCTATATATGGTTATCCACAGGCTGTTAGTTTTAGGTTTTGCTTTGTACTTGATTGTGTTTATCCGTTAATGGGATGGGAAAGTTTCTTGGGAAATATGAGAGAGTGAGTGAGTTTTTGTTGATGTTCGGGTTTTTCTGATGTTTTTTGGTAAGGTACTGGACCTAAGTTTTGATTGGTATGAAGGTACTGGACCTAGAGTTTTTGTTTGGTATGCTCGCTAAGATTTCGCAATCTTATGCCTACGTATTCCCGTTTAAATGAAACAGGGAAATCAGAGCAATCGTAGTTTCTCCTATTCTAAGGGAGGAAAAAAGATGTTTTGGTGTCTTGTTCAAAGCCCAAGATTGAAGCTAAAAGGAGTATTTGTGTCTTGTTCAAAGCCCAAGATTGAAGCTAAAAGGTTTGATTGAGAGAGAATTTGTCATCTCTAAAAGGAGACCTCTCGTCTGTTTATCAAAACTGTTGGGTGACTGTTTATAAAGGAGAATTACTTTAACTGGGATATATGAATCTAGTAATGCCATAATTTCCTTTATAGGGGTGTTATCCTGAAGGAGAAAACTTTACCTCAGTGTAGAGCAATGCCATTTTTCCTTAGGAATTTCTCATACTAAGAGAGGGACAGTGGCGTGGATGTAAATAATCCAGAGGCTTGCCGCTTACAGCAATTAGATGAAAGAAAGGGTTTACCAGGATAAAAGATGGACGACAACTTGGATATTTTAATCAACAAGTGTGCCACTTACAACAGTTATCTGAGAATAGGGTTTGTTTTGAATTTCTGTTTTGATGAGTGATAAACAGAGAAATGACTTCCTACAGAGATATTTTGATTTCCTCTAAGGGGATGTTGATTTTTGTGTGCCTTGATCAAAGCCCAAGGTTGAAGCTAAGAGGTTGATTAACTCCACTAGGGAGTCCTTATACAAAGCCTAAGAGGAGGCTGAAAAGAGACTGACTCTTCTGGGATATCATTATACAAAGCCTAAGAGGAGGCTAAAAAGTTTGACTTTTCCGGGGAAAATGTTTTGTCTGTCTTGTACAAAGCCCAAGATTGAGGCTAAAAAAGATTTTGACTCCGTTGGAGAGAATTTGTATGTATCTTGTACGAAGCCCAAGATTGAGGCTGAAAAGAAACTGACTCTGTGGGAAAGAAATCTTTATCTGTCTTGTACAAAGCCCAAGATTGAGGCTAAAGTGAGACTTTGCTGACTCAGCTGAGGGTATTATAGGTGTCTTGTATAAAGCCCAAGATTGAGGCTAAAATGAGTTTGACTCTACTGGAGAGTATTATCTGTCTTGTACAAAGCCCAAGATTGAGGCTGAAAACGAGAGGATTGACTCTGCTTAGGGATATTATTTCTCAAAGCCTAAAAGAAGGCTGGGAGGAATTGACTCAGCTGGGGAAGATATTTGTCCCAAGCTTAAGAGAAGGTTATGAAAATTTATGTCTTGTACAAAGCCCAAGATTGAGGCTAACAGGGTTTGACTCAACAAGAGAGTGCTTTTATATGTCCTGTACGAAGCCCAGGATTGTGGCTGAACAAGCTGGAGAAATCATTACACAAAGCCTAAGAGGAGGCTGAAAGTTTCCACTAGGGGAAATCTTTATACCAAACCTAAGAGGAGGCTGAAAAAGAATTGACTCAACAAGAGAGTGTTTTTATCTGTCGTGTATTAAGCCCAAGATTGAGGCTAAAAGGGTTGACTCAACAAGAGAGTGCTTGAAACGTGATTGACTCAACAAGAGAGTCTGTAAAAGTGATTGACTCAACAAGAGAGTCTGAAAAGGTTAGCTCCGCTGGGGAGAATCATTGCATAAAGCCTAAGAGGAGGTTGGCTATGCTGAGGAAAGATCATTATATAAAGCCTAAGAGGAGGCTATCTTCTGCTGGGGATTATTGAGATCCCGGGGCAGGTCCAAATGGGGAACCAACTCTTGCTAAGAGTTACAGAAGAGTTGAAGTATCAGAGACCTTGAGGTTCTAATTTGGGATAGTGTCATACTGATGATAAACTGACCCTGGCTAGGGATTTTTAAGAGAGAGACTGGGTTTTAGAACCCATGGGTTTTAATTCTATGGGAGATTGATCCAGAATGACCGGGGTTTCTCCTATGTTTGTAGGGAACTTGAGAGGAGATTTAGACTGTCCAAGTCTACTGGTGTGGAAGAGTTTGTCTTTGTACGATGCCCGAGAGGAGGCAGGTGCTTTAAGGGATGAGTATCAACACTAAATTGTCCAAGGTTTTGACTCTGGAAAGACTGCTCTAGCAAAGGATGAATAAGTTCTGTCTTATACCTTCAGGGTCCTTGTATTAAGCCCAAAAGAAGGCATGAGAACTTCTAAGAAGCCGGAGGGTCCTTGTACAAAGCCCAAGAGGAGGTGGGGATGCTTTTAGGAAGCATGTGGGTCCCAAACCTAAGAAAAGTTCAAGAAAAGTTTCATCGGGAATAATCTTTTCTTTAGTGAACAGTTCTAGGGTTTGAAGAAATTCAAGAGAGGTTTCACCGGGAATTAATCCTCTCTGGGGAAACTGAATTTCTTTGACAAGTTCTAATAGTGACAGTCTGAGAAAAGGTTCACCGAGAATACTGCCTTTCTCTTTGATCCATATTGTTTAAGCCCAAGAGAAGGCAAGACTGTATCTGGAAATCCTATGGGGATCTAGTTTTGACTGTATTAAAGAGTGACCAACTGGCTTTACCTAGTTCTAGACCTAGTTGTCAGGGAAAACTCTAAATAGATATACTAGTATATATACAATTGATATATGACAAGTATTTAAAAGGGTATGAAAGAAGGGCTTACAGAGGAGCAGTTTCCCACGATACAGTTATATATATTAAAGCATGTCAATGAAAGCTGATAAAAACTTACAGGTGAGCAAGCTTCCATGTTGTATTGGTAGTTGTTCAAAGAAATTAAAGAAAGTTTTGATAACAACTGTATATTTGAACCTAAATCAAAAGAGAAGTTGTTTTCGAAAAGATTGTTGGGGCTTATACTCAAAGAGATGCCTAAGATTTAATAGTGATCGTACCATTGTCTTGAAGATCGTATCGGGACTTATACAACGACTGAGGCCCAAAAAGGTTTATTTACAAAAGGGTTGGGTCTTACACTCTTTCAAGAGGCCCAAAGATTATTTTTTGTACAAGTGATGTGGCTTACAACTCAAGGAGAGGCCCATGGTAAAATAGTGATCGCACTGTTGTTTTAAAAATTGTATCAGGACTTATACAAATGACTGAGGCCCAAATTATTTTACAAAGAGGGTTGGGTCTTACACTCTATTAGAGGACCAAAGATTATTTTGAAAAAGAGAAATGGGACTTACAACACGAGGGGAGGCCCAGATGATTTGATTTTGAACTGGCGATCGCGCCGAGGTTTTTGAAAATGTGTTGGGACTTATACAATGTCTGAGGCCCAAAAAGGTTTTGGTTAAGAAAGGGATTGAGTCTTACACTCTATTAGAGGCCCAAAGAGTTTGAAAATTTAAAATCGAGAGAAAACCCTAATTTTAAATAAAAATGTTATTTTTCAAAGGAAATTAAATGAAAAAATGATATAAAATACCAAATATATTCAAAAATAAGTTGTACACTTTGAAAACTATTTTGAAAAATCATGTTTAATTACATGAGAGTTTGAAATTCAATTGGTTTTGAAAGATCAAAGTGGGAATTCCATTTAAAAATGTTTAAAAACAAATAAAATGAAATTAATCACAAAAATTCTAACTATATTAAATAAATAATATAAATTGGATTTTTTTGTAAAATAAAATATTTAAACATTTTAGTGAATTTTGAGAAAAAGAATCAAATAAAAAACATAATTAATCAGAGAGAAATTAATTTTTGAATCAATTAAACAAAAATAACTAAAATTCAAAATTTTGAATTATGGCGCCAAGAACACTTGGTTCTTGCCCGCGCCCTCTGTTTTTCCAGATTTATGTTTTCTCACTTTTCTCCATGATTTCTCAATGGTTTTGCACGATTCAAGTATCAATCTTATTCGTTTTGGAACAAGGATCACAACCATATAGATTAATTGCATTTATTTCAAGTATTGAGTGAGAAATCAGAAGAAAACCTCAAGAACCCTAATTTCAGCATGAACACAATGAAATTCCATACACGATTGATTAATGGCAATTGATTGGGGGTTATCACTCCATACATGATTATGAACATGTGGCAAAATTATTGCGAAGTAAAATATGCATGCATGAGGGAGTTTGAAGAGTTCATGCTTACCTCTTGCTGCTGGTGATCGAGTTTGGTGATGAAGGTGTTACCGCTAGGTTCCAATGATCTAGACAGCTTCCTTAGGTGCCAAGGAGTGTGTTTAAATGCTTGGAGTGGATTGAATTGAGCTGGAACTGGTTGTGTTACCTTAACTGCAAATCTGTCAAGAACTTGAGCAATTGGCTGGTGATTTTGACAATCTGATGTTCCAGATGTTGTTTTATGTAATGGATCACTCATACATGATGTTTATGAGGTGTGTGGGTGATTGGTTTGGTTGGAATGGCTCTCAAACTCAAAACCGGATAGTGACTTGTGTTAGAAGGCAAAATTGGAGTGAAATGGAGATTTTGAGGAAAGCGTCAGTTTGGGAGCTTTGGTGTACTCAAACTGATCACAAATGAGGTCTACATATAGTGTGTCAAGTTTGTTTTGCAAGCAACAGTGTGTGGCAACTGCAGCATGCCTTTGGCCAATTGTGATCAAATGGAATCTCAAGTCTCCTCTAGCCATTTACTTGAGATTAGAGCACAGGCCTATGGTTCTCTATTGTATGAGCTTATCTTGACTCATTTGGCTGATCATGGACTGATACATGCCAGCTCTATGCATCCATTGAATGCCTCAAAACAAAATTGGAGTCTTGAGGCATCTTTAGCTTTTTAGGGGTGGCATACCTATATGTAGTTCTAAAGGCTTGGGAGGCTTATGGATCAGTGTTTGTCCCTTGGTTGTTCCCCCTTGAGGTGTACAGATGGATAACGATGTTTGATTTTGCACAATTTGATTAATTCGAGCACTAAGGCACAAATCTGCCTAGGAAAACCAGTTTGTAGCAAGGCATATTGCAGCAATCATAACCTCTAGCTCAGGTGGAGTTTAATGGAGTTCTTGGACATTTTGGAAAGCTGACATATCCTATTTTAACATGATGTCTGACTTTGGTTTTGAATTAACTTGAATTATAATGAAAAATGCCTCTACATTTTGGAAAAAATAAGGCAGATTCTGACTTAGTGAAAATTTCACTAAGTGTTGGAAAAATGTAATTTTCATGTTTATTTTTGTGATTTTGGTCAAACAATAACTCAAAATCCATGATGATTTGGAATGAGGTCTAGTTGACATATTTGAAGTATGTAACATGAACTTCAATCTGAGCTTTGAATGGGAGAAAAAGGCCTTAGGGTTTGGGAGATATGGCCTTGCAAAGTTGGTACCCTAGCCACTTTGTTCCATAACTTAGAAAAATTCTAAGTTTTTTATGGTTACCCCTTTAACAAGTTAACTCACTTTCTTTAATTTTTCTTGATTAATGATGATTCAAATCACTTATTAACATTATTTTAGGGTTAAGGAACCTTGGTTGACCAAAAAGTCAAACTTGGATTTTTGTACAGTTGACTTTTTCATCAGATGAAATTTTGACTTTGTGATCCCTTTGTGAAATCAATCCTTGGGCTCAATTAAACTTCATGGATGGGCTCCAAGGGTATTTAGGAATGTCTTGGACCCCTCCCCAAGGTTTGAGATCAAGGGTAGGTCAACAATCAAGGGTAGGGTTAACTTTTACCATCAGAAACCCTAATTTCTGATCAGATGGTTTTGAGTTCACGTGGCTTATGATTTGAGCTCTTTGAGTCAATCAAATCTTGTAAACATGTCAATATGATATATTTGAGGTCTTTGAAGTTCATTTTGAAGCTTCAAGCCATGCCTTACTTCACAAGTTAACCAAAGGGTTGAATTAGGTCAAAACCCTAATTCCTGATTTTTTTGATAGGTGGACTTTCAAGGTGATTTTGTCATTGTGGATGGGCTCTTGAGATCCTTTTGAGTTTTTTTAGACCATACAGTGAGGTATTGGCACATGCACAGATGGAAATTTTCATCTGGAGGCCTCAGTCGACCAAAACCCTAATTTGGTGACACTGGCGATCTTGAGGCTTAATCCACTTGGAATGCTGCAACCTTGTGCTTAATTCTTGATGTGGGAGTCTTCTTGGTCCTCCATGGATGTTTGAGAGGTTAGACAAGTTGAAGATCATGTTAATTCTTGAAACATCTTTTGTCTAAATGCTCTGAGAGTGGTTAAAACCCTAATCTTCGATTGTGAGGAATGCCTAACAATCCCTGAGGAGATCGATGAGGCATGAAAGTACATCCATATTATGGTAATGATCTTCACAATGATGGGAAATCTTGGTGGTCAAAATTTGGGGTATGACAGTACACATGGGTGCATTTCATCAAAGAGAAGTCAGAAGTATTTGAAGTATTCATAGGACTATGTCAAAAACTTCAAAGAGAGAAGGATTGTGGCATAGTCAGAATCAGAAGCGACCATGGGAAGGAGTTTGAAAATAGTAAGTTTAATGAGTTCTACTCCTCAGAAGGAATTAGTCACGAGTTCTCTTCACCCATCACTCCTCAACAGAATGGTGTGGTTGAGAGAAAGAATAGAACAATTCAAGAATGTGCAAGGGTCATGCTTCATGCCAAAAAACTTCCTTATCATTTTTGGGTTGAAGCTATGAACACAACTTGCTACATTTTGAACAGAGTAACCATCAGATATGGGACATCTGCCACATTATATGAGCTGTGGAAAGGTAGGAAGCCAACTGTGAAGTAATTCCATGTCTTTGGAAGCAAATGTTACATCCTGGCAAACCGTGAGCAAAGAAGAAAGATGGATCCCAAGAGTGATGAAGGAATCTTCCTAGGATACTCCACAAATAGCAGAGCCTGCAGAGTCTACAACTCAAGAACTCAAGTGGTGCTGGAGTCCATAAATGTGGTGGTTGATGACTCACCTATAGAATCTGAAGTTACTAATGATATTGGAGCATTCTTTCCCATGGGGGATAAAGATGTCCCAGAGGATGTTGGAACATCACAAGATGATTCTAAGGATACTGCAAAATCTAATGATGTCAATCATGAACCTGAAGTAACTGAAAAGGTTAACAAGGGACCCTCCACCAGAGTTCAGAAAGATCATCCTGAGGAACTTATAATAGGAAATCCAAATGGAGGAAGGATGACCAGGTCACGAGATGTTGTTGCTGGCGCTTGTTTTGTCTCAAAGTTGGAACCCAAGAATGTCAAGGAGGCCTTGATTGATTAATTCTGGATTAATGCTATGCAATAGGAACTGTGGCAGTTCAAGAGGCATGAGGTCTGGGATCTTGTGCCAAGACCAGAAGGGTCAAATGTGATTGGTACAAGATAGGTATTTACAAACAAGTTTGATGAGCAAGGTGTAGTCACAAGAAACAAGGCTATACTCATTGCTCAAGGGTACACTCAGATTGAGGGAGTGGATTTTGATGAAAATTTTGCTCCTGTTACTAGATTGGAGTCTGTGAGACTATTACTTAGAGTAGCTTTCCTGTTGAAACTCAAGCTATTTCAAATGGATGTCAAAAGTACCTTTCTGAATGGATACTTGAATGAAGTAGTTTATGTGGAACAACCTAAAGGTTTTGTTGATCCTACATTTCCAGATCATGTATTCAAGTTGAAGAAGGCCTTGTATGGGTTGAAACAAGCTCCAAGGGCTTGGTATGAAAGACTAACTGAATTCCTTGTGAACCATGGTTACAGGAAAGGTGGAATCGATAAAACCCTCTTTGTCAAAGAAATGGAAGGAAAGATCATGATAGCTCAAATTTATGTTGATGATATTGTGTTTGGAGGGATGTCAGATGTGATGGTCAAACACTTTATCAAGCAAATACAATCTGAGTTTGAGATGAGTTTAGTTGGTGAATTGACTTACTTCCTAGGTCTCCAAGTCAAACAGATGGAAGACTCTATATTTCTCTGTCAAGGGAAATATGCTAAAAATATTGTGAAGAAGTTTGGCTTGGAGAATGCAAAACACAAGTGGACCCCTGCTCCTACTCACTTGAAATTGTCTAAGGATGAGAAAGGGGTTAGTGTTGATCAGAGTTTGTATAGAGTCATGATTGGAAGTCTTCTATACCTTACTGCTAGCAGACTTGATATAACTTTTGCAGTGGGAGTATGTGCTAGATATCAGGCTGAACCTAAAGTCAGCCATATTAACCAGGTCAAAAGAATTCAGAAGTATGTGAATGGTACATGTGACTATGGCCTGCTCTATACGCATAGTTCTAACTCTTTGTTAATAGGATACTGTGATGATGATTAGGCCGGGAGTGCAGATGATAGAAAGAGCACCTCTGGTGGATGTTTCTTTCTAGGAAACAACTTGATCTCTTGGTTTAGCAAGAAGCAAAACTGTGCCTCTTTGTCTACTGCTGAGGTTGAATACATCGTTGCAGGTAGCAACTGTTCTCAAATGATGTGGATGAAATAGATGCCGACTGAATACAATGTCATTCAAGATGTTATGACACTCTTCTATGACAACTTGAGTGCCATTAATATTTCAAAAAATCCTATTCAGCACAGCAGAACCAAACATAATAACATCAGACATCACTTCATAAGAAATCTTGTGGAAGACAAATTCATAACCTTGGAGCATGTTGCAACAAAGAATCAGTTAGCTGACATCTTCACCAAAACCTTGGATGCTAATCAATTTGAAGTGTTGAGGGACAAGCTTGGAGTTTGCCTGTCTGAAGATTTGTAGCAACCCACCTGGTGTGGGAAAGCTATTCAAGTAATTGGATATGTGTTCCCATCAAGATTGAGAGGTCTTTCAGGACTCCTCTCAGGCTGATTATTGTTTTATTTTGTGGTTTCGTAAGGGCTTAATGCCCAGGATTATGTTTGATACCTTTTATGTTTGTTCTTTACTTTAATATTTTATGCTTTTTCTTGGTTATTTAGTTAGTTTTTTTGCCTTTGTCATATTATGGCTAAAAAGGGGGAGTAATACTATCTTTACTAACCACTGTTGTCTGCTAACCATTGAGGGGGAGTATGCTAATGTTGCTTGCAGAAGAAAGAATTGGTTGAGGGGGAGACAAGATGATGTTTTTTCGCTGCTGCTGTTCTGATGTTTTGTTTCTTGGCCTCGGAAGGTGGTTTTATGTCTGCAAGTTCCATTTAGTTAGTTTTAGCCAAAATCTTCCAAAGGGGGAGATTGATGAGTCCAAGCCTTTGAGGTTGGCATCAATTTTGGTAAAACTAACTTGTCAGCAAGATGTTGGACAAGATGTCCTAACATTAAGAACTAACTGAAGATCAAGACGTTGGACAAGATGTCCCATCATGATGTTTCGACATCTTTGTCTATTACAGTGTGTGATAACTATTATTTAGTTTTCTGATTTCCAGATTTTGTGGAAATGTTTGTTTTTCCTAGGTGGCGTCTAAGATTGAGGAATCAGAGATTCTGATTATAATTTGAAGATGCTGCTTCTAAGTGTGGGGACACTTTAGGAAATTAGGATTAAAGAAAATATTCTAGAGGAGAATAAGGTGCAGATTCTGTGGAGCAGAATTGCTGCGTTTTTGAACCCCAAATCCAGTCTTGTTTATGGTTATAAATAGGATGGATTTAACCTAGAATAAGCATAGAATATACATGACTTTTAGTGAGTACTAGGGCTTGTACTTTTGTGAGCCTCTCTTGTATTGAGTGAATACTTGAGTTGGACCATTTTATTGAGTTGTAATTGTTCAGTTAGTGTTGTGATTGAAAGGGAATTGAGGAGGGTCTCATACCTAGGAGTGTCTTAGGTAGAAATATAGCACGGGTAGTGATTAGGTGACAAGTTGTAAACGGAGGAGTTTAGTTTAGAACTAATATTGTCTAGTGGATTTCATTCCTAGCTTGGTAGCCCCTAGACGTAGGTGTTGTTGTTCACCAAACTGGGTTAACAATTTCCGTGTGTTTCTTTATTTGCTTCTTTTTGCATTCTGTTCCTTATTATCCTTGTGTGAGTAACAGAGATCAAGTGTCTCGACATCCCGTCCGACATCATAGAGATCTGCTATACTAGAATTTCGTAAAAAAATTGGAGATTATGAAATTTGAGGTTGAAGAAACATCATTTAGCACAGCAGAAGTTAGAGCATCGTAACATGGTTGGACACGTGCATATTCTCATAGATTGAATTAAATTGAATTGGAGCATTGTAACATGGTTGGCTTATACAGACAAAGAAGTTAGTTATGAATCAATTAAAATTGTAACAGAATTAAACTAACTATACTTGAGGTGAAACTAACAAACTAACTCGAAAGTGGAGAATGGACAAGTAATGAGAGCTTGTAGTACAAAGTAATATAAACAAATAACACAGAGACCTAAAAATACAGAACTATTATATAATAAGATTGTCATAAAAACAAGGATTTCTAATTTTCGTTATCCATGTAAGTCTAAAACCAGGAAACAAAACAAAATTGTCAGAAGAAAACTTACCATAACTTAAGAATGCACTAATAACGGTGGCGTACAGCCGTGACAAAATACGGTGGTGTGCTATGATTTTTGTTTTGCTTTATTTTCTTCTCATGGTTATAAATAAATAAATGGGTGTATCTTGAGGAGCAAGTCAGTTTTTGACATTCTTTGCGTCATTTCAAATGGAAATAAAAAAAACTACATGAATATTATAATATCAAAATTATTTAAGTATGCAATTTTTTTAATAAAAGACAAATTATGAAATAAAAAATAAAAAATAAAAAACAAAAAGGATGGAGACATAAAATTTAACTCATCAAATAGTTAGTAAAAATGATACTTAAACATAATCAATTTATCCTTAGTTAAAAAAAAACAAATAGAAAGTATCATAATTATAAAAAAAAAACATGCATTGACTAATCTATATACATATGCATTTCTCTCTCTGAAAATATGAGATATCTTGAATCTAAAGAAAAATATAGTTTTTAAAGTATTCTTTTATTTAATTAAAAGATGTCAATGGACAATATTTACATTAAAAAGTGCATGAATTATCTACATTAAGTCAATTTCAAACAAATATTTCTCCAACTCTTCATGTTAACATATTCAATAGCAAATATGATTCCATGCAATTCAACTTGAAGGAGGCGCAAACTACAGTCTTAGCTGAAAAAACTCTTAAGAATGTTCCTAAGTTATCTCTAAATATGCCACCACACGTTGATATTCTAGGATTTCCTCTTGATCCTCGATGCGTGTTGCACTTAATCCAATTATGATTAGGATAACACCAATTAACTTGTATGATTCTAGGTACGAGAGGAGATCGACCTTTGATTTCGAAACATTTAATAATTGTAAACTCGTCAATTGAAGAGTATGTGTGCCTCTTTAAAGAAGTAGATGTCATATAGGCCATTTTTTTTAACATGAAGTATATCTCTATCAAAGTCAATTTTACCATTTGAATATGATATCAATTATTGTGTGCCAAGTTTTTCAAAGAATCTTTATAAGGAGAGTGAAGATTAGATTCTGAAGTTGAGAGCTCCAACTTCTACCAACAAGTTCGAATAAGTTTTCATAACTAGTTCTATTAATGTTTATGCCAAACAATCACTTCATCTAATTTCAAAAAACGTATGATGTATTTGCATCCAACAAATAAGTGGTATGTAGTTTTCAGATCATGATTGTAAAAAGATGGTATTTTGTACCTCATGGGACATATATCATACACGATGTCCTAGACAATTGGTTCGATAAGTTAAACCAGAAACACAACAATAGCAAGTACTAGATGATAGAGCAGAAAAAAAGTAAATAACATGATAGTTGTTTTCCAAGTTCGGTGAAACCACATCTACATATGGGGGGTTGAGTCCACAGCACAAGAAGTGAAATTCACTATTAGTAGTTTATTACAATTAGTCTTACAAGAAAGAACAAACCCTATGTATCTCAGTGTCTCTTCCTAACACTAACCAATGACTTTCAATTTAGGGTCCCTTTAAACATGAGAACCTATTCACTTTCTTCTCAATCATACAACCCGTGATTGGAGATTACAACTCAATAATCAATGTTGAATACTACCTCTCAACTCTAGACAAACCAACTATGCCAAGTTACTGAAACATGGTGTTGTACATACAACAATAACACTCTAAAATTTTCAAGTATTTCTTTACTTATAATGTAGGTTTTGAGCTACTTATATGACATAATAACTCTGGACTTTTCTCCTTGGATAATAGCTTTAATTTAGTCCAAAATTAATGCATAATCTGTTGGATATTATCTGTTCCATAAATATCTGCAACAAGATATCACATGTTTCAATTTAAATTCAAATTTAAATTTTCATTTAAATTTGAATCAATCTTCTTTCATATACTGAAAAAATCACTTAATCATATTGCTAAAGCAATAACAATCAAATCTGATCCAATCTTCGACCAGAAACTCTTCCAAAATACAGCAATATTGACCTGTTGCGCGAGACCCATATGTCGTACTTCATGTTGTGACATTGCGTCCAGCATGTATCCCTTATGCACCTCCATACATATTAAGAAAGTTAGACAAATCTTTAACACTTTGAGCACCTCTCCATTGATGTTGTTTTGCAAAATGCAATCAATCTAAAAGGACTAAGAATCTCCCCATTTGGAAAATTATGGCAAAACAACTCTTCAAGATATAACACTTATTCAGACCAGAACAAGTGACAGTCTTCAGAGAATACAATCATTAATAGTCTACCAAATATCAGAGATAAGGTCAACAACACAAAATTAGTAGCATTCATCACAAATGCCACACATAATAATGCTCTAGAATCAATCAGACAAACATGAAATAATTCACAACTTAGTCATGCATGGCACTCAGACAACTCATAGTTAGTAGTATACAATCTACTAACTAAAAATTATTAGCATAAATCATTCACATACTTAGTCATGCCTAACACAAATAGTTAGTAGTTAATAACAAGATATACAAAAATCTACTAACACAAAATCTCATAATAGAAGGGCCAGATGTCTTGCCCGATGCTGCAGCATATGATCACCACATTAGCACTTACCCAGATGATTAGTACTAATCAAATACATGTGTTACCTCAACAACACCAATACTACTCCCCCCTTTTTGCCATAATTTGGCAAAGGGTTAGTATATCAAATAACAACTAGATGTCAACCAAAAACATGAGCAGAACATCCAAAACATCATCGAGAGATGCACAAGCATTAGATCTATTTTATTGTACCTAAGTTCACAGAGGCTATAAAGCCTTTACAAATAAAAAAAACCCTGAAGCAAGGGTCAGAACAACAATGATAACAACCAAGAAATATTTAGGAAGAAATTTCCAAACTTCAACTTCTTAGATCAAAAACCAATTTATGTTGTCCTCATTTGACTCAGAATCACTTGAGTCACTTGATTCCATTAGTTCTGAAACATAATATTTTATCCTTCTTATCTTCTCAAGATGCAAATTTAAGATCATTATCTTCTTAGGGCCGGATGTTCCTCCAGAAGGTTCAACAATGGTGAGATTGTTCCTAACATATCCATCTTCCTTGGCTTTATTTAACCAAGACTCCAACATATTCGCAACATTCTTGGGAACCTCAATTTCTTTGACAGGTATGCTCCCACTAGGTTGATTAGACAAATCATTAGAATTTTGATTCATGTTGAGATGAAAAGTTTGAATGATCAGAGAGAGATCTGTAATTTGAGAATAGGGTAAAGCAAGATGTCTGTTTTTCTTGCTTGTAACGACAACCCAGTTAAACACATTTGAGATAACAAAATAATTTGTCTTAATTTTTGTGCCAAAGTGGTCCTAGGGGAGAGAAACACTTTTTGTCTTTTGGCGCAACTCCCAATCATTATTACTATTGATTCTCACAAATGCATACCCCTTTTTCAAATGTATTGCATCTAATGGCTTAGTGAAAGTGTTTTGAACAGATCTTAATTCCTCTTTCAAATTATCATACTGCTTTGTTAATATTTTTATGTGTCTGGAATTTTACTGACACCTACTCATAAGATCTTGAATAAAAGTAATCAAATTAAAATGATATAGTTTAGAAAATACCTCATCCTCTTTAGATTTTGAGCCAGAATCTCAGTCAGATTATGCTTCTGGAGATGTAAAAGCCATCAAAGCTAGATTGGCTTGTTCTTCATCTTTCTCATAGTCTTCTTCTTAGTCAAGTTTATCCCATGTTACCATGAGACTTTTCTTGAACCTGTTTCTGAAGCTATCCATCTGGAAGCTTCCCTTCTTTGAATTGTCCTTTTGCAGCTCTAGACAAACATCAATGAATTAACCTGACATCTTGCAGTTGAAGTAGCCCTGATGATCATCTTTCTTATCTCTTGAGCTTGTTCCTTGGAAGCCACTGCTTCTACTAGATATTCATTTATTCTTCTTGGCCATGTATTTAAATATTTTAATGATAAATGCCATTTCCTCTTCATCTGAGTCTTCATTCAGAACCTTCTGATCGATAAGCTTCTGCAGAGTTCCAGACTTTAGGAGCCTTTACAGATTTTGCAGAAAAATTTCAAAGCCAGGAACTTTGACTTCTTGGCCGGTTCATCTCCATTGATCTCCATCTCATGACTATGAAGATTGCTGATAAGACTTTCAAGACTTAGTCTGTTTAAGTCTTTAGCCTCCTGGATAGCTGTTACCATGGGTGTGTATTTGACAGGAAGACTCCTAAGAATTTTCTTAACATGATCACAAGTAATGTAGCCCTTGTTTGGAACCTGAAGTCCAGACACAAGAATTTGAAACCCAGTAAACATGGTTTCAATGTCTTCATCCTCCTTCGTTGTGAACAACTCATATTTTTGAACCAGAAGGTTAGCCTTAGCTTCCTTAACTTGTTGATTCCCTTCATATGTAGCACATAGAGATTCAAAAATGGACTTAGCAGTAGATTTTTCAATTATTTTGATGTACTTTGAATGAGATAGAGTGTCAACCAAGATGCCTCTAACTCTATGATGTTTTGTGTAAGTCTTTTTCTGAGCAGGTGTAAGAGATTTCTTGTCAGGTCCCATTCCAACTCCATCGACTTGAATATCAATGCTATCTTTAGAAAAATCCCACAACTTATCATCAATAAAAATGATATAAGTATACATCTTGCCTTCCACCATTCAAAATCAGTAGAGTCTCCACTGAATGTTGGAGGTCTAGTTGTATAACTATTTTTCTCAGAGGTACTATAATCATGGTTATCAGCACCAAGAGGAGTAGGATTACTATCACCGGAGTGAGATACTTTAGAATCAACCATTTTAAAAAATGTGTTTTTCTCAGGACCTTTTCTGCACCACTGTTAAGTGTTTAGCACAGACCTTGCTCTGATGCTAACTACAGGTGAGAAAAATAGAATAAAGGAGTTAAATTGTGTTGGCTTTCTACCTTTCTAAGCTTTTTCTTCTTTTGCTTCTGATTGATCTTAATCAGATTTTAAACACTTAGTTTAGAGTTTGACTCAGAATCACTATGTTAGCTTATCAGATTTTGTACCGAAATATGACTCAAAGTTCCACAGTTGATAGAAGCGAAATAATAAGATCCGAAAGTAGAAAAGTAAAAGCAAAGACACACAACAATTATCCTGGTTCCTCTGACAACTTAAGAGTAATCTAGTCCCCTTGCACTTCCAAGATATTTTCACTATAACTGGTAAGATTACAAATGCTTAAACACCAAGCAAGATACTTCCAATGCTCAAACCCTCAAATAAGAGACTTCTATGCTCAAGCACCAAGAAAGAGACTTCCAATGCTCAGACCTGTAGCGAGCGAATTTGGACGTGGTTCTTAAGCACTGTCGCTCTGGGGTACTATAGGTCTATTCATTTTTTATCCTATTAAGCTGACTAAGGAAGGGAAATAGATGTCTCCAATTAACCATGCTTGCATACTGAGTTTAAACAGATGACTGTTGGTTTATAGATGCAGTTTAGAATGTGGGCCTCTCTCTGCTTATTTTGTTAAGAATGAAATGACGAGACTATTCATGGGGACTTTGGATAGGTACTAGATTTGATGTTTTTAATTAGTGTGCTCGCTAAGATTCTCTTTCAATCTTATGCCTACGTATTCCCGTTTAACGAAACAGGGAAATCAGCGCGATCGTAGTTCCTCATATTCTATGGGAGGAAAAAAGTCGTTTTGGTGTCTTGTTCAAAGCCCAAGACGTGAAGCTAAAGGTGGTTTATATCTTGTTCAAAGCCTAAGATGTGAAGCTGAAGGGTCTATTTGTATCTTGTTCGAAGCCCAAGATATGAAACTAAAGGGGTTTGACTTTAGAGAGAATTTGTCATCTCTAAAGGGGATATTCGGTCTGTTTGTCACAACTGTTCCGTGACTGGTTGTAAAGGAGAATTACTTTAAATGGGATATATGAATCCAGCAATGCCATAATTTCCTTTATAGGGGATTTTTTTTACCTGAAGGAGAAGACTTTAACTCAGTGTAGAGCAATGCCATCTTTCCTTAGGAATTTCTCATGCTAAAAGAGGGACAGTGGTGTGGATGTAAATAATCCAGAGGCTTGCCGCTTACAGTAATTTAGATGATGGAAAAGGAGTTGTTGATGTTTATATACTGCGAACGAGGCACAACTTTTGATGTTAAAAGGTTGATTGACTCAACCGGGGTTTCCTTATATAAAGCCTAAGAGGAGGCTATTGACCCAACAAGAAGGTGTTCTTATGTGTCTCGTACGAAGCCCGAGAGAGAGAGGCTAAACAGGTTTGACTCAATAAGAGAGTGCTTTTGTATGTGTCTTGTACGAATCCCAAGACGGAGGCCAAAAATGTTTGACTCAACAAGAAAGTCTTTTTGTATCTCGTACGAAGCCCGAGATGGAGGCTCAATAGGTTTGACTCAACAAGAGAGTCTTTTATACTCAACAAGAAAGTGTGAAAAGGTTAGCTCCGCTGGGGAGAATCATTGTACAAAGCCCAAGAGGATGCTAGGGTGCTGGTGACTGTTTCAGTTTAGTGACAGGTCCAATATGTTGGATAAAGAGAAAATCAGTTCTTATATGGGTAATGTTGTGCTCAGGGATTGATCGGAGGATCAGGGTTATTTCCCGTTCTTTAAGGAAATGGGAAATCCAAAAGATATTGAGACTGTCCAAGTCTACAGGTGTTTTGAGAAATCGATTCTCAGGTAGTGAATGATCTTTGCACGATGCCCAAGAGAAGGCTGGTATGTTAAGGGATGAAGGTCAACCCATTAACTGGTCTGACGCTTGACTCAGATGACTAGGTTATGTTCCTATACCTGTAGAGGTCTCTTGGTCCTTGTACTAAGCCCAAGAGAAGGCATGAGAGCTTTTAAGAAGCCGAAGGGTCCTTGTACAACGCCCAAGAGGAGGCGGGGATGCTTTTAAGAAGTCTGTGGGTCCCCAAACCCTGAGAAGTTCAAGACATGCCATTCACCGAGAATAGATCAAGCCAGGAAAGTTCGAGAATTTGGAAGAAACTCAAGAGATGCCATTCACGGAGAAAAGATCATCTCTGGGGAGTTACAGTTTCTTTGACAATTTCTAAGAGTGACAGTCTGAGAAAGGATTCACCGAGAATGCTGCCTTTCACGTCTCCATATTGTTTAACTCGAAGAGGAGGGAAGACTGTGTGTGGTAATCCTATGGGGATCTAGTTTTGTTTGTATTTAAGAGTGACCAACAGGGCTTTACCTAGTGCTAGACGTAGTAGCCGGGGAAAACTCTAAATAACTATACTAGTATTACACAGTGGATATATAGCAAGTATATAAAAGTTTGTGAAAGAAGACTTACATTGAGCAGCCCCACAATACAGTTATATATATGAAAGCGGATAAAGAAAGCGGGTAAACACTTACTCGGTTGGAGAGCTTCCATGCTGTTTGGTTAGTTTGTTCAACAAAGAAAGCTTTGATAACAATATTATATTCAAAATCAAAGGAGAAAGTGCTTTGAAAAGATTGTTGGGGCTTACAACTCGAGGAGATGCCCAAGGATTTATCAGTGATTGCACTGTTGTTTGAAACTGTACAGGGACTTATACAAGTGACTGAGGCCCAAAAAGGTTTTCTGTACAAAGGGATGGGTCTTACACTCTCTCAAGAGGCCCAAAGGTTTATTTTTGTACAAGTGGTGGGGCTTACAGCTCAAGGAGAGGCCCAAAAGTTTTGTTTTAAAAGGCGACGATCGCGCCGAACTTTTTGGTGGTATCGGGACTTATACAATACACCGAGGCCCAAAAAGGTTTTCAAAAAGGGTTGAGTCTTACACTCTGCTAGAGGCCCAAAGATTTTTAAAGAATGGGGCTTATAACACGAGGGTAGGCCCAAAGGGTTTGATTTTTGAACTAGCGATCGCGCCGAGATTTTCTTTTAACGCAGAGGGACTTATACAATATCCAAGGCCCAAAGTTGTTTTGGTTAAAAGGGGATTGGGTCTTACACTCTATTAGAGGCCCAAAGTGTTTAAAAGTTTTGTTTGAGTGAAAATCAAGGAAACCCTAAATTTGTTTTCTTTTAAAAGGAAATATTTAAAGAAAATCAAATAAAAATGATAAAAATACCAAATAAGTTTGAATAAACCACTTGTGATTTTGGTTGAAGGTTTGAAAAATGAGGTTTTAATCACAAGATGATTTAGAACTCATTAAGTTTTGATTTTCAAGATAAATATTCACCTTTAAAATGTTTAAAAATAATTAAAAATGAATTTATTCACAAAAATACCAACTATATTAAATAAATAATATAAATTTAATTTTTTTGTGGAATAAAATATTTCAACATTTTTGTGATTTTTTGCAAAAAGAACCAATAAAAAATAATTAAATCTGAGGGAGTTATTAATTTTTCAAATCATTAAAAATAATAAGAAAAGCAATAAAAAAGTAGAGAAAATAGCAAAAAGAGGATCTGGGGCGAGGGGGATTTGAACCCCAGACCTTTTGTGTATAGGGCGCGCGCCTTACCACTGGGGTGGTGATACATCCGTTGATAGAAACACAACCACAAATATACAAGGCTTGACTTGTTTTTGGCCTGGCCCAAGGCAAGGCAAGGCAAGATTTTGGTTGAAAACGTGAAGGCCATAACTTTCTCATTTCTCCATGGATTGGGACAAAATTTAGGTCTATCCTGCCTAGAATTTCACAAGGAATCCAATGGTGGTGGTTTTTTTTTCAAATCATGCTCCTATTGAAAAACCCGATAGTGGTTTTGAAATAGGCCATGATTTGCATTTTCTATGCCATCTCTTGGTACAAGCATGAATTACATGATAAATTGGTACAAACACAACACATATAACATGTATAAGAGATGCATGATCAGTGGACATCAAAAGAAAGCATGATTCAAAGAATCCAAGTTGTGATGCTTACCTCTTTTTGGAGCTTTTGTACAATCTGCCAAGCCACTTGTTCCAGAAATGATTTGATGCTTTGGACAACCTCAAATGATCCCTTAGAAGCTTTTAGGATGGTTGGAATCAGCTGGAAACCTCAGGAACAAGTTTGAGCTCTTTCTTGCAAAAGGGGCAAAAGTGACCAAAATAGCAACTCTCTCAAATAGTGTTCCAGATGTGTGGAACCATTTGGGACAGCTCAAGGATGATATTTGGAGTGTGTTTGAGGTTTTATCTGGTTTGGAAAGTGACTGAATCAAGACATGGCTTGAAAAATGCACAAAAGTCCTATTTTGTGGTTTTGAGAGGTGACTTTGTGATTTTGGTGTTACAGGTCACTTGTGAGAGTTTGGACAGCTTAGATATGATATATTGGATGTGTTTGGATCATGAGCTGTGGTGGAATTGCTCTCTAACTCAAAAACTCAGAGTTACCTTGCTAAAGAAGTTATTTTTGCTTAGAGAAAGAGATTTTGAGGAAAGCAAGTGTTGTAGTGCTTTGGTGTACTCAAACTGAACACAATTGAGCTCTATTTATAGTAGAGCAAGTTTGTTTTGGCTGCAATAATGAATGGCAACTGCACTAGAGGTTTGGCCAATGTTGAGCAATAAGAATCCAAGTCTCCTCTAGCCATTGACTAGAGGTTAGGACACAGGCTGCTGGTCCCCTTGGTCTTGGATAAGTCTTGACTGAATTCAGTTGGAAGTGGCTCAGTCCATGCCACCTTAGTGCATCCATTGAATGCTCCAATCCAAAATTGGACTCTTGTCCCTCTTTTAGGCATTTCTAGGTTTGGCATGCTATTTTTAGTTCCAAAGACTTGGGAGGCTTGGGATCAGGGTTGGTTCCTCCTTGGTTCCCCCTTGAGTTGTTCAGATGGATAGAGTTGCTCCCCCTTTGCAAAATTTGAGCAAATCGAGCAAAAATCCCAAATCTTCCTTGCCATGACAGTTTGCAGCAAGGCATATTGGCATTGTCATATCTCATGGCTCAAGTGGACTTTGATGGAGTTCTTGGCCATTTTAGAAAGCCCTCATATGATACAACAACTGTTTGATCATAATTGGTTTTGATACTTTTTAGATCCAAGTGAAAAATGCCCCTACATTTGGAAAAAAGTGAAGGCAGATTCTGACTTAGTGAAAATTTCACTAAGTGTTGGAAAAAAGTGACATTTTCACTTTTTGTGATTTTGATCATTCCATATAGAAAAAGGCCACGGGGAAGAGAGAACTTTGAGATGCGTTGGCGGTACATCGATTTTGTCGGAGTATATCTGACACTTGTGACACCTCCTCATGTACTTGTAGTAGTCAGATTCCATGGTCAACCAGTAGTACCCTGCTCTCATAATTTTTCTCGCCATTGTGTGTCCGTTGACATGAGTTCCAAAGGATCCTTCGTGAATTTCTTTTATCAACATGTTTGCTTCTGGTCTATCTACGCATCGGAGCAAGACCATGTCAAAGTTTCTCTTATAAAGTGTATCACTCCTCAAGAAGAAGCTGCCAGCCAGTCTTCTGAGGGTTTTTCTGTCCTTCCTTAGTGCCCCAGGTGGGTACTCTTGTTTCTGAAGGAAGCATTTGATATCGTGATACCAAGGTTTGTCGTCTATGACTGCTTCAATCGTGAAGATGTAAGCGGGCCGTTCAAGGCGCATTATGTCGATCTTAGGTAGGTCGTTCCATTGATCTACCCTAATCATGGAAGAGAGGGTGGCTAAGGCATCAGCCATGTGATTCTCTTCACGAGGGATATGATGAAACTCGATTCTGTTGAAGAAGGGTAACAACCTTCTTGCGTAATCTTTATAAGGGATCAGTCCTAATTGGTAAGTGTTCCAATCTCCTTTGATCTGATTGATAACCAGGGCTGAGTCGCCATATACATCCAAGTTCTTGATCCTTAAATCAATCGCTTCCTCGAGACCCATAATACAAGCTTCGTATTCGGCCTTGTTATTTGTACACTTGAACTTAAGTCTGGCGGTGAAAGGAATGTGGGTATCCTGAGGTGTTATGATGATTGCCCCAATTCCGTTTCCGTAATGATTGACAACTCCGTCAAAGATAAGTCCCCATTGGGAACCTGGTTCTGGCCCTTCACTGGGTAGCGGTTCATCGCTTTCATTTTTAGATACATGACATCTTCGTCTGGGAAATCAAACCCGATTGATTCCTGATCGTCAATCGGTTGATGAGCCAAATGATCGGCTAAAATACTTCCCTTAACAGCTTTTTGAGCGTGGTATTCGATGTCGTATTCTGATAACAACATCTGCCAACGGTCAATCCTTCCCGTGAAAGCAGGTTTTTCAAAGACATACTTGATTGGATCCATTTCGGAGATTAACCAAGTGGTGTGACGAATCATGTACTGGCGAAGACGTTTGGTTGCCCATGCCAAAGCGCAGCAAGTTTTCTCAAGCATAGTGTACCGAGTCTCGAAGTCGGTGAATTTCTTGCTCAAATAGTAGATGGCTGACTCTTTCCTTTTGGTTTCGTCTTGTAGGCCAAGTACACAGCCCATGGAGTCTTCCAAGACTATTAAGTATATGATCAGTGGTCTTCCTTCCACTGGATGTGACAGAATCGACGGATTCAACAGGTATTCCTTAATACAGTCGAAGGCGGTTTGGCAATCTTCTGTCCAAACGCAGTCCTGGTTCTTTTTGAGTAATTTGAAAATCGGCGCACATGTCACGGTCATGAGGAATATGAATCTGGAGATGTAGTTCAAACGTCCCAGGAATCCTCTGATTTGTTTTTCAGTTTTCGGAGAAGGCATTTCTTGAATGGCCTTGACCTTGTCAGGATCAACCTCAATTTCTTTCTGGCTGACGATGAACCCTAAGAGTTTCCCTGAACGGACACCGAAGGTGCATTTGTTGGGATTCAAGCAGAGTTTGTACTTTCTCAATCGCTCGAATAGTTTCGACAGGTGGGTCACATGCTCCTCTTCTGCTTTAGATTTGGCAATCATGTCATCGACATATACCTCGATTTCCTTGTGTATCATGTCATGAAACAGAGTAGTCATGGCCCTTTAATAGGTTGCCCCGGTGTTCTTCAAACCGAATGGCATTACCTTGTAACAAAAGGTACCCCATAGGGTAATGAACGAAGTTTTCTCCATGTCTTTTGGCGCCATTTTTATCTGATTATAGCCCGAGAATCCATCCATGAAGGAGAAAACTTTGAATTTTGCTGTACTGTCTACCAGCATGTCAATGTGTGGTAAAGGAAAGTCGTCCTTTGGACTAGCCTTGTTCAGATCTCTGTAGTCGACAGACATTCTGACCTTTCCATCCTTTTTCGGAACTAGCACTATGTTGGCTAACCATTGAGGATACTACGATGTGGCGAGGAAACCTGCGTCAATCTGTTTATGTACCTCCTCTTTGATTTTGATGGCCATGTCGAGGTGAGTCCGTCTCAACCTCTGCTTTACTGGCGGACATTCTGACCGTAACGGTAAGTGATGTTCCACGATGCTGGTATCCAACCCTGGCATGTCCTGATAGGACCAAGCGAATACATTGGGAAACTCTTTGAGAAGCTTTGTTAAACTCTCTTTGGCAGTTGGACTGAGCAGTGCCCCAATCCTGATTTCTTTTCTCTCTTTTTCTGAACCTACGTTGATTGTTTCCAATGGCTCTTTGTGAGGTTCAATGGACCTTTCCTCCAGTCTGAGTAATCGGGAGATCTCTTCTGGAATTTCATCGTCAACTTCTTCTTCAGCCCCAAATAGCGGGAACTCAAAGTTGGGAGAAGGCATCGGCTCGTATGTTTCAATGGGGTTTAAAACAAGCTGAAATTCTGGTACCAGATATGTGATGTTACATGTGATGTCACAACAACACACTCTGCAATGGACAATATAACACAACAGAAAAGACACAAAGAATTGTTCACCCAGTTCAGTTAAACAACTTTCTCTGGGGGCTACCAAGCCAGGGATGAATTTCACTATCAGTAGAATTAATTTACAGACTCAACAACCCAGTTGACATCTCCTAAACTTAATCACTACTTAATGAACCTTCTACTTAAGAGACCACTTAGGTATGAGAACACTACTCAATCCCTAAATCACTTCAGTGATATAATTCAAAGATCACACATTTTGAAAAACACAACTTGATTCTGCTTCACAGCTTTGATCAAGAACAACTCAAAACAACAACACCAATTCACACTATAATGGTTTACAACACATACACGAAGACACAAACGACTCTCAGTCTTTAGCTCTCTTTCTTCGTTGCTTTCCCTTCAGGATTGATGCGCTTTATATAGCTATTTGATTTGGGCTTGGACTTGCTACAATATCTGACCTGATTTGTTATTTAAAACTGAATCTTCAAAATAGATTTTCTCTCAAAATCTTCTTAAATCTTCAGCCTTTAAACACTCCTACAAATCTGCATCAAATCTGTTTGCAACAAAAAATATCTCCTCCAAGATATTCGCATCCAATAACTCTAACAGGTCTCCTAAAATCTAGCTAATACGCTTAACCCTAAAAACATCTCAAACCTGATGTTTTAATGATCTGCATATCTGATGTCATGACATCGCATGTGACATCAGACTTCAAAACTTCAACAACTTAAACACTTAACATTATCCAATGTTAAGACTTAATGTTAAGACATCACCCATGTGACATCAACATTGAACAACTTTGTTTTACCAAAATTCTAGCCAATCCAAGAACTAAAAATCTCCCCCTTTGGCTAATTTTGGCTAAAAAAATCTCTGCAACATCAGAGACTTCAGCAGCGGATAAAATTTTTAAAACAAACAGCTCCCACTTCAAAATGCTGCACACCACCTATCAACAAAGGGCAAACTCCCCCTCAAAACCAGAACCAGCATAAACAGTTGTTCAACATGCACACTCCCCCTTAACATCTGCACCACACCAGAACTGAGATAGGTCACACTCTACACACAAAGGCTAGGCTAACTCTCCCCCTTTTTAGCCACAATTGGACAATCACCAAACACAATGTCCTGACATAATAAATGACACAGTCAAACACCAAGCTTTCCCCAAAAAAAACAAGTTCCAACACCTTGACTGGTTAGGCGATACAAACAAAACTCCTTGTTTGCATTATAAAAACAAGCCTTCTTCCTTCTAGCAGCACCACACAGCAACCAAGAATGAGCTAGTCAAACTCCAAAGATGCAGCAAAGAACCTCAAGCAGGAGGACAAGAAACCAGATCCACTGAAGAAGAAGAGCAAAACACAAACAACAGCTGGAACTTCTTCAGGAGCAACAAGAACAGGCAAAACATCTGAGACAAGGATGAAGACCATCAAGAAACCTCCAGTGCAACAATATGATTCCGATGAAGGAGATGGTGATGAGGACTGGATTACATTTAAAAACTCAGAAGGTTAGGACAGATTGAATAAGAAGAAGAAACAAAACTCTATGTTTAAAGCTTTAGATGAACTAATACTTCCAATCTTGTAAACTTTCTACAGTTGAATAATTGTTATCTTTAATCACACACATAAGACAACTGCACCCTAACACATCTTCCAACTAATCCTTATATATGCAACTCCCCAATTTTAAACTATCAAATTGGTTTGTATCTAAGAACTCAGTACAAATATTTGCTAATTGCTTTTCAATAGCCACATGTTCCAAAGCCACCTTATCTTCAACCAAGTCCTTTATATCAATATGCTTTACCTTACTGTTTTGAATAGGATTCTTGGAGATACTCATATCACAGTGCAATGTCATAACATCTTGCTTGACATTGTTTTTAGTCAACAGTTGCTTCATCCAAACAAGTTGAGAGTAACTACTCCCTGCTACTATGTACTTTACATTACCATAACCTATAAGCTCAGTCCCTGATCCATGATTGTAATTTTTCTTAGATCTATTCTCATAAAGAGACTTCTCTAGTCCATCAAAAATAGTTGTTTTGTGATTAATGAGGACCAATTTTGCAGCAGCCATCTTGAGAACGATGACATAATTAATACTAATACGCCCAGCAGATAATTTTCCCTTTAGGAACCAAATTTTTGCGGATATGTCTGTATCCTTCAACTTACATTCATCTCTCTCACTTCTTCTATCAGCAATGTCAACAGAATTGAATTCATTGACAAGTCTCTCATAGCACTTGTAAAAACTAGGACCAGTTTCCATCAGCCTAGCAAACTTAATCATATTCAGAGCATCTTTACCAAATTCTTTTTCCAGATTAAGCCCTCTTTGAAAAACATACTTCCACCTTTTTATGAAATGAAAAGGAATGTTATCTAGTGAAGCCTTTTGAATTTTCTCAGAAGTTCTAACAACAACAGCTTTCTTCATATGAGAGATATCCTTTGGAGGGGACTCAATAGCTTTCCCTTTCCTTGATTTCAGTCTTATAGCAACCCCAGAAATTACTTTTGCAATCAGCTCATTGTCAGACAGATCAACCACTTCAACATTCTTCTTTATTTTAAGGCTAGGAGATGTTTCAACCTTAACTCCAACATCTCCATCTTCCAAAACAGAGATTGCCAACCTGTGATGGTTGTCTTGTGAGTTATCAGTCTGCTTATCATCTTGCTTCCAAAACTTCTTAAGATCACCACTACCAGCACCCATATCTTCAGAGAAATCGTCATTACTCTTCATATCTGAGTGATCATCCTCTATGACCTTAGGTTCCTCAAGATTTCCTATGAACAATTGCATTACACTAGGTTGTTTGGCGATCCTTCTGATGTCACAGTCAGATGTCATAACATCATCCTCAACATCACTTGATGAGCAGAACTCTTGAGGTACCCATTGATAGCAATTATCTCTGGATCTGACTCCCTTCATAACTACCTCATTCTTCTCATTAGTCACCAAACACTCATCCTTAGTGTAGCTGACCTTGTGTCCTTCATCACAAAGCTGACTTATGCTAATCAAATTAGCACTCAAACCTTTGACAAGAAGCACATTATCAAGATCAGGTCCATCACGACACTTCACTTTTCCAACTCCTTTTACCTCCCCTTTCTCTCCATTACCAAATGTAACATCATTTAAGGAGCAAGAATTGATCTCCACCAAATGATTTTTGGACCCAGTCATATGCTTTGAACATCCACTGTCAAAGTACCATCCATCCTTAGCATAATGTCTATCTGATGTGTGAGCCAATAGACATGTAACCTCAGCTTTAGGAACCCATTGTTTAACAACCTTAGTCATGTTCTCCTTCTGTCTAGGTTGAGGGACATATTTGGGATATCCATGCAATTTAAAGCAAGAAAACTGCATATGACCAAATCTTCCACAATAGAAGCACCTTACTCTCTCTTCTCTGAAGTTGTTAAACTTCCTGCCACCTTGATGATGAAACTGCTGTGGCTGCCATCCATAGTACTGATGTTATCTTCTTCCATAGTTTGCCTATCTTCTGTAGTGAGGATTATGTCTCTTAGGCTGTCTTCTATGATGATGTGGCTTCCTTCTACCATAAAAATGAGGCACAACATTATTATATCCAAAGCCATACATATTCCCCTGATGTTGAGACATCTGATGGAACATGTTAAACCTAGAAGCCTGCATGCTCTTATGGTATTGAGGAGGCATATACTTCCTAGCTCCAGAAGTATGAACCTTCTTTTAATGAGGACCATGAACATACCTTTTCCCAACATTTTGAGGCTGTTGGTGAGCAACCTGCTTGGGTTTAGGATTATGTCTCTTTTTGTTATGTTGAGACATTGGTTGAGACATGTCCTTTTTGGTTCCTGAAGTACTAGCTTCAGCAGAAACCTTCTCCTCAACAACAAATCCTAAGCCAGATTTGTCTCCTGCTACCTTTTCTGCCTAAAGGATCTTATCAAGAGTATCAGATCCACTATTCAACATTCTAACAGATTTTGCCATTTGATCAAGTTGAGATTTAACCAACAAGACTTCATTTTCAAGATCAGCTTTAACAGTCTCAAGCTGAACAATTTGTTTCTTTTGTTTCTCACTTTCTTGACAAACCTCTGCACTCCTCAGACATAACTCTTGATAGGAGGCTGCTAACTCCTCAAAAGTCAGTTCCTCATCACTTGATTCTTCATCAGACACACATGTCCCTGTTAATGCTCTGACATGCTTGGCTAACTCTTCTTCACTTTCACTGTCAGTATCAGACCAGGAAACAGTCATGCCCTTCTTCTGCTTCTTAAGGAATGTAGGACATTCTTTCTTGACATGCCCATAACCTTCACACTCAAAGCATTGGATCCCTTTGTCTTGAGCAGTCTTCTCTTCATCCTTCTCTTTTGACTTGTTGATGTCAGAGGAGATGTTCTTAACATTAGCTTTGTAGTTTCTATTCATCCTCTTAAACACCTTGTTAAACTGTCTTCCCATCAGAACAATAGCCTGAGACAGCTCCTCCTGAGACTCAGCACCATTCCCTTTCTTCTCTTCTTGAGTATTGGATACCAAGGCTATACTCTTAGTCTTCTTTTCAGGTTCCTCCTCATTCAACCCTAACTCAAAAGTTTGAAGAGATCCAATCAGCTCATCAACCCTCATTTTGCTGATGTCTTGAGCTTCTTCAATTGCATTCACCTTCATCTTATATCTCTTGGGAAGGGATCTAAGAATTTTCCTCACCAGCTTTTCTTCAGTCATCTTCTCTCCAAGAGCACTGGATGCATTGGACAGCTCAAGAATATTCATGTGAAAATCATGAATAGTTTCATCTTCCTTCATCTTTAGACTTTCAAACTTTGATGTCAGAAGTTGAAGTCTTGACATCTTAACCTTTGAAGTTCCTTCATGGGTAGTCTTTAAAATGTCCCAAGCATCCTTTGCCACTTCACAAGTGTTTACCAACCTGAAGATGTTTTTATCAATCCCATTAAAGATGCCATTCAAGGCATTAGAGTTGCCAAGTGCTAGCTCATCTTCTTCCTTGGTCCACTCTTCTTCAGGTTTTAGCTTGGTGTTTCCTTCTTTATCAGTAATAACAAGGTGCTTCCACTCTTTTAACACAGCCTTCCAAGCCCTGCTATCCAAGGACTTCAAAAAGGTAACCATCCTGGGTTTCCAATAATCATAATTAGAACCATCCAGAATAGGGGGTCTATTCACAAATCCACCAACTTCCTTGTCCATCTTACCAGAAAGTATCAGCCCTAGATCTCACCCAGATGCAGAGCAGGATGCATGCTCTGATACCAATTGAAATTCTGGTACCAGATATGTGATGTTACGTGTGATGTCACAACAACACACTCTGCAATGGACAATATAGCACAACAGAAAAGACACAAAGAATTGTTCACCCAGTTCAGTTAAACAACTTACTCCGGGGGCTACCAAGCCAGGGATGAATTTCACTATCAGTAGAATTAATTTACAGACTCAACAACCCAGTTGACATCTCCTAAACTTAATCACTACTTAATGAACCTTCTACCTAAGAGACCACTTAGGTATGAGAACACTACTCAATCCCTAAATCACTTCAGTGATATAATTCAAAGATCACACACTTTGAAAAACACAACTTGATTCTGCTTCACAGCTTTGATCAAGAACAACTCAAAATAACAACACCAATTCACACTAGAATGGTTTACAACACATACACGAAGACACAAACGACTCTCAGTCTTTAGCTCTCTTTCTTCGTTGCTTTTCCTTTAGGATTGATGCGCTTTATATAGCTATTTGATTTGGGCTTGGACCTGCTACAATATCCGACCTGATTTGTTATTTAAAACTGAATCTTCAAAACAGATTTTCTCTCAAAATCTTCTTAAATCTTCAGCCTTTAAACACTCCTACAAATCTGCATCAAATTTGTTTGCAACAGAAAATATCTCCTCCAAGATATTCGCATCCAATAACTCTAACAACTCTCCCAAAATCCAGCTAATACGCTTAACCCTAAAAACATCTCAAACCTGATGTTTTAATGATCTGCATATCTGATGTCATGACATCGCATGTGACATCAGACTTCAAAACTTCAACAACTTAAACACTTAACATTATCCAATGTTAAGACTCAATGTTAAGACATCACCCATGTGACATCAACATTGAACAACTTTGTTTTACCAAAATTCTAGCCAATCCAAGAACTAACAGAACCAATCTGCATGACGTGATGATTTATGTTTAGAAGAGATAGAGAAAATGCAAGTGTGTGTGCAATGTTTTTTCTTTGAAAACTGCTTAATTTTTATGATTGATTTGTTTTTTAGGATTACCATTTTCGGAAAAAGCAAAAAGAAAACAACAATTAATGCGGAAATTACAGAACGACGTTATTTTATTTATGAACAAGTCGATTCTTGAAACTACAGCCCTATAAAACAAAACTCTGCCGCTTTGGGCAAAGCGAAGAGGGAAATTTACAGAAAGTGAGCCCTATCAAAACATCCGTTTCACCTGGGCAGGGTGAAAGGTTAAAGACGACAATTACTTTGAGTTATGAACAATCTTCGGAACATCGACTGAAACCCATTGGCGGCGAACTCCTTGATGAATTACAAAGTCTGGTACCTTCCTTGATTTGTCTTCAGAAATGACGCTGATTTCTGGCGGAGTAGGATCATTGGAATCTGTCTCCCAGACAGAGTTGTCGTAGGAGGATTCCTCTGTTGTATTTTGCATAGTATTTGTGCTCTCAGGAAAATCTCCCCATCCAGTTGGCTGGATATCTTCAAACCTGATACGAGAGCTTTCGGGAGCGGTATACTTGACCATGTAGTCGAATTTTCCACTTGGTTGCCCCAAGGTGTCCCACACTTCTTTGGAACTGGAGGAGTCATCTCTCTCGATGACGTTGACCTCAGGAAAAGCATAATTGATGAATTCTAGTCCAACAAGCTTTTCCAATTCATCGTCGTACTGGATAGGTTCTGAATGACCTGAGTGTTGATCCCATGACATGGTGGGGACGCAGGTATTCTATTCTATAACGCTCAGCTGATTTTCATTGTTTGGCTGATTTTCTTGCCCCAAGTCTCCTGGGTACGGCTGCCAGACAGGCAGGCCATCCATCGGGCCATAATAGTCATGGTCAAAGTTGTCCTTCATCAGAGTGTCCTCCTCTAATAAGTTTGGTGGAGCACGACATCCTTCCGGATCACAATCTCCATATAAATCTCGAACTCTGTGTGGGATAGCAAAAGGGCGTAGGCACCTCTTCCTGAGACATATAACCGTCCTCGTTGAGATAGGACTTCCATTCCTCATCCGTATCGGAGGAATCTCCCTCATTGATAGTATGGACTGTTTGAGGCACTGGGTGAAGGAAACCTCCACTGTGGAAGAAGTCCTGGATGGGATGAAGACTTTCATCGTTAGCAGCTGTCTGGGTGCAGGTTGCAGAAAAACCAAGACCCTTCTTTGTTTTGTTATCAGTGGGAATGATAAACTGTCCCCATCTTTTTGTATTGTTATTTTTTATCACTTCGAGAGCATCTCTGTATGAGGAAATTGAGGTTCCTTTTTCTGATTGATTCTCATTGCTCACCAACAATGCTTGGAACTGAGTTCCAACAACCTCCTCGGGTTCTACACAAGTAGATAATGACAAGTTGCTCACCAGCAAGGCTTGTTCTCCAAAAAACCGTGACGAGTTTATCGTTCTTGACGAACTTCAGTTTTTGGTACATCGTCGAAGTGACTGCCCCAGCCTGGTGTATCCAAGGTCTTCCTAATAAACAACTGTATGTTGTTCGAATGTCCATGACCTGGAAAGTAATTAGGAAAATGTGAGGACCGATAGTTATGGGAAGGTCGACTTCGCCGATAACTGCATTCCGAGACCCATCAAATGCTTTGACGATGACCTCACTGCCCCTCATCGGGGACCCTTTGAATGACAGTCGCATTAAAGTAGACTTCGGCATAACGTTGATGGCCGATCCTGTGTCTACCAGTACGCTGGCCAAAGCATCGTCCTGGCAATTAACTGTGATATTGAGCGCCATGTTGTGGATTTTGCCCCCCTCTGGCAAGTCCTCATCACTTAATCCTAAGTTGTTGCAGGAAGTGATGTTAGAGATAATGCTACCGAACTGTCGTATTGACACATCCTGTTCCACAAAGGCCTGCTCTAAGACTTTCTGTAGGGCCTCTCTGTGGACTTCGGAACTGAGTAAAAGTGATAGCACTGAGATCTTTGAAGGAGTTTGTAACAGCTGATCAACAATGTTGTATTCACTCCTTTGGATGAGCTTCAGCATCTCATCATTGTTTTCTGAAAGGTCGGGATTACTGGATTGACCGACTGGTGGATCAGGAGCTTCTGTCGGAAGTTCCTTTTCCTTGTTAGGTTCTCCAACTCCTCGGTTGAAGATTCGACCGCTCCGTGTTACTCGACTGATGTCTGCAATATTCACAATAGAGGGTAATGGAATTTCCTTTCCATTCTCAATTATCACTGCACCGTATTTGTAAGGGATCGCCTTAGCTGATTCATACGGTAATGGTCCCGGCAGATAGATAACTACAGGAGGCTTCTAATTTTTCTGACTGTCGTAAGTAACTTCAATCAGTTCCTTGCTAAGAACCTTTGATTCGTCCAGTAGAGGAATGAGGGTACAAACATCCTTGTTCCTCTCAGGGTCAGAGATTACAACCACGTCTCCGATTTGATCAGCGAAGTAGTCCGGCGTCCAGTCAACGGACCCCGAAGCTAGGTATGGGTGAATCTCCCTGCGATCCAACTAACTCTGAAGGGATGCTCGCACGAGGTACCATCCTTGGTTATTTTCCGAACAGACTCTACAGCGTTCATAGTTGTGTGGTGGCACCTGGCCACGCCTGCTTTGAATGCAGTGCAACCTTACCAGGTTTGTTTCCATAGATCGGACATCCTGATTTTAATGTCGAGTAGGGTTTCCATTATGCACACTGATTTGTTGCGTGTCTTCATCCAGATAGATTGGAAGCCACCAGTGGTTTAACAAGTGTTGTGAAGTTCTCTGAACGAGAGCAGACCCTTGGTTACTCTCACAACATCCTTTACAGTTCTGGTAATCATGTGAAGTGAGAAAACCGAGTTGGACCTGCCTAGCATGTAACTCTACCAAGCTGGTATTCATCAAGTGAATATCAAAGATTTGAATCATGTTGATCTGATAGGGATTCCAATCATGGTAGTCCTGGATCCATCCAAGATCCATCTAACGCTGGAGGGCCTCTTGTACAAACAAGCATCCCTGTTTGTTTACCGAGCAAGTCAGACAGGAATTATAATCGTGACGCGGCAGATTATGATACTGACTTTATCTCGAGTGCATCGCCACCAAGTTGACATTCATTGCACGGATGTCGTGGTTCTGAATGACGTTGGAATTCGTATAGGTCATGCTGACTCCACGAACTCGATGCTCTTGGATGCATCCGAGATCCAGTTGTTCCTGTAGAGCTTATTGCACCATAGAACACCCTTGATTGTTTTTAGAGCAGATATCACACTGGTGATAATTATGAGGTGGCACATGGCCATATCTGCTCTCTCTACAATGCAACTTGACCAAGTTAGCCCTTAACAAGAGTACATCGTGAATTTGATAGGTGTTGTTAGACTCTTCCTCTATCAAATTAACTGCAACTTTCTCGTGTTGAGGCAGCGGGTTCGTGAGAACATTGGGATTCGTATCTTTGAAAGACAAGACCCAGCTCCTAACAAGCTTTTGTACGTCAGATTTGAAACTGATACAGTTCTCTATGTTATGCCCTGGTCCTCCTTTATGGTAAGGACAAGTCTAATCCGTTTTGAACCAGAAAGCAGATTTTCCTGTACTGTAAGAGGAGACTTGGTTTGGACATGCCCCTTGACTAGTAATAATGGAAGCAGTTCTGCGTACAACATGGGTATAGGGTCAAACCCTAGTGGTCGCGTTGTATGGTTGTTGTTGTACGGAGGACGAGTCTGCTGAAGAGACTGTTGTGTCCTTTGCTGAAATTGTTGTTGATTCGGTTGGCTCTGTGCAACCTGAGGTTGATACGTTGGAACAGGCGTGGGGTTGATAGCAGGAGTTACAGCTGCTACTGGTTGGTAACGTCGCCTTTGCTTTCCGAGAGAAATATTCCTAATATCTTGCTCTTTCTTCTTAGGGAGAGCACTACCGTATCATTTTGTACTACTTGATGATCCAGCGTCTTTTACTAAACGTCCTTCCCGGACTGCTTCCTCAAGACGAACCCCCATGCCCACCATCTCGGTGAAGTCACTGGGCGCACTGGCGATCATTCTGTCGTAGTAAAATGAGCTTAAGGTCTTTAAGAAGATCTTTGTCATCTCTTTTTCCTCAAGAGGTGGACAAATCTGAGCGCCAATTTCACGCCATCTCTAAGCGTATTCTTTAAAGGTTTCCTTGTCCTTTTGTGACATCAATCTAAGTTGATCTCTGTCCGGTGCCATGTCCAAATTGTACTTATATTGTTGAACGAAAGCAGCGCCAAGATCTCTGAATGTGTCGATCGTAGCGCGGTTTAAACCCATGTACCATTTTAATGCGGCACCGGTTAAACTATCCTGAAAGTAGTGAATTAGTAGCTCCTGGTTCTTTGTCTGAGCTGACATTCGCCGAGCGTACATCACTAAATGATTCTGAGGGCAAGAGTTACCCTTGTATTTTTCAAAGTCGGGCAATTGGAACTTGTGTGGAACTTTCACATTGGGGACCAAGCAGAGGTCTGAGGCGTCTTTTCCAAATAGATCCTGACCGCAAATGGCTTGCAGTTCCTTCTGCATTTCCAGGAACTGTTCCTGGAACTCATTCATTCTGTCGAACATGTTTTCGTTTCCACCAGAAGGAATATGTCCTTCCGGGACAGTGTGTACCACGGGTGGTGGTATAGTCATTATGGCCGAGACTCTCGGTGTCTCCCGAAGTTTGTAACCTTCAGGAGTTGCTGTCATGCCCCTGGCATCTTCGCTTTCCCGAAGTTTGTAACCTTCAGGCCCAGTGGCTCCTGCTGCAGTTCCTTGATCCTCATTGACTACCGGAACATATCCTTCCAGGATATAGTTGATAGGCATGCCCTAGGGACGATCTTTCGGCATTTTATACCTAGGATCATACTTCTCCACAATGGGCGTAGATGTGATCTCCGAGATCACAGTCCTTTGTTGTTGCATTTGAGCTTCTGCTAGAGCTTGCATGTCGTTATGAAGCTTTCTCAGATCCTCTTTCAGAGTGTCGATCTCTTCTCTCGACTCTCTGTTCTCTTCCTCGAGATCATCCATCTTTTTCTGACAATTGGCTCGAGTATTGTACGAATGAGACAGTTTGACTCTAGAATCGAGACGCAAACGTGAGATTCGTAGGTAAGAAGAATGCGTTTATGAGAATGATGAATGCAATGATTATATTGATTATTTTTGTTTATTCAAAGTAAACTTCGACAATTAGATTGCAAATATCAAACAGTGGGGAAACCCCGTTTTATTGAATTCAAAGGATTGCAGAAATGGAAATACAGTAGATTACAAAGTGCTGAAAAAGGAAATCTAAACTAATGGATCCAGAGTCCTCTCTGAAGAGAGCTCAAGTGCTGGTTCGGGTGCTTTCCTTTTCTTTGGCCGGGGCTCTTGGGCCGTTGTCGGGTTGTCACTCCTTTGCCAAGTGAAAGGAGCGAGCAAATTCCTTTGGTCATCCTGATTTTCTACAGCATGTTGCTCTAAAATCTCAATCATGGCATCTTTTTCTCTTAGTAGTTGCTGTATTTTCTTGCACTCCACATTGAGAATACGATACTTGTTCCTCCAAGACCTCTTCTCCTGCTGAACTTTGCTGAGAGTAACCTGAAGTTTTTCTGTCTCAGACATGAAATAAAGGGCAGAGTCCCTTAATGGAAGAACCTCCTGACGAGGGTAAGGCATCCTCAGGTTGAGAGCTCTAGTTTGTACCCAGTGGAGATAAGGCTCCACTGAGACACAGTCTGGTTTTCCTAGAGACTCTCGTCCTTTCCTATGAACGTGTTTCCAAGCGTGCACTATTTCCGTCTTTAGTGCCCTGTCATTTTCTCCTTCCTTGAAGAAAAGACCTTCCAGATGAGCATTCCGTGGGACGTGCCTCATTGGGTATCCAAATTGACGACGAACTAACACTGAATGATAGTTGATTCCCCCCTTAGTTCCTATAAGGGGTACATTTGGGAAATTTCCACAACGGTCAATGATCCTGATCTCGTCATAGATTCGATTGTACCAATCGATGTCAGAGTTGGTAAGAGACATGATTCTCTGCGACCAACGTAAAGTATTCTTTTGATCCCAAAATGCAGCAGACTTGGGCAAATGGGAAGTGAACCATTTGTATAGCAGGGTGTAGCACCTCAAAATTTGCCCTTTTGTTTTGATCCTAACTGGCTTATGTTTCTTTGTATTTCTTGCATTAGCATTTGTGCATAGCATTGGGTCCTAGCATGGGATCAAGGTACTTGGTTTAACTCAAGGAAAGAAGAGTTTTTTCAGGGTTTCAAGCAACAGTTCATATGCATTGTCCAAGGGGCTAAGAGGAGAGAAAATTCTTGATGTTATCAATTCTTGAACCACAAATGAGCCTTGAGCCTCAAGGTGTTTTATTTGGTCCATCATCTCATCACAAGATCAAGATTGGCAGGAGAATTCAAAAGAATCACACTCTCCTAACCTGATTTCCTAAATTAGGGTTTTGGAGATTCTGAGATCTAACCCTCAAATGAGCAAGCTCTTTGATTGTTTATCATCTCCAAGTGGCACATATCATCATTGGTGGACATGACACACATCATACTCAGAGGAATGTGAATTTGGAGGATGTGCTGATTTCTCCTAACCAGAGGAGCCAAAATTAGGGTTTCTTATAGAATCAGGTTATTTCTGATTTTTGGGACAAGACTCAATCTCATGGTATTCCTTATGTCCTCAAGTGTCTAGGGATGGAAGATGACCCATCAATTTGCTTCAGAAGGTTTTCAATTGATCAGAAATTTCAAAATCAGGAGAATTGGGAATAAAGTCAACGGTGCAGTGAAAAAGTCAACTCCTGACTTTTTGAGGTCAACATCATGATTCTCAAGTCAAATATGGTCCATGGACAAGATTTGATCAAGAAATGTTCAAGGATTCATGAAAAATCAAAAATGTGGAAAAGTTGCTATTTTTGGAAATCTAGGTTTTTAAGAAGTTGCTATTTTGGGAAAGTTCTAACATGAATTCAGCCATCTTCCAAGCCAACTTTCATCGTGATACAAGCCTAATTTCAATTTCCTTTAAACATGAAAGTTGTAGAGCTTGTTCCAAACTTTCCAACCATATAAAGTTTGTCCCATTTGGATCATTTTTGAGAGAGTTATGATGTTTCAAAGATGGAGGTTTTAAGTTTTAAAAACTAGAAAACTTAGAATTTTTTCTAAGTTGTTCTTGGACAGTTTGGTGCACTCAAGTTCATGCTCACTTTTAGATGACTTCCAAGCCTTAGATTGAGAAACCTCTAACATAAGAATTGTAGAGTGAAATCTCACCTTTCCAAAGGGTCCAAGTTTACTTCATTTGAATCATTATACATCAAGTTATGGTTGATTAAAGTGAGACACTTACAACTTACAAAAATTCCAACACTTAGAAATTTTCTCTAAGTCTTTGGACCAGTTTGTGGACACGATTTCAAGGGGATTTTGCATGATTGTATAGGCATTATTTCAAACTGTTTTGGACACCAAACTTGCTCATCACATTCCATACTTTCATTTGGTACCAAGTTTGTAGGATATGGATCTTTGTACACCAAGTAATAGCTTGTCAAAATGGCTTCCATGGAGGTTGTAGTGCTTTTCAAATTCATGTCCAAGAGCTTGTAGAATCGTACCAAAGCTGATGTGCACATTATCATGTGATTTTCTTTTGGTCCCACAATTCATTTTTGCTAAAAATGGCTAAGCACACATGCTATGCACATGACCAATTTCAAAATATTTGCCAAAAATGAATTGTACAATGAGGAAAAGAACTTGCTCAGCACGTTTTTTTTTCAACCCACATCACAAGCTTCTCACCTTATTCCAACCCCAAAACAAAAGCAAAAAAAAACCACCCTTGCCAAGAGCTTACCCGAACCTACCTCACACATGTGCCATTTCTCATTTTTGGTTGCCAAACCACATCAACCAATTCCCAAACCTCAGCTTCATTCCCTAACCTCTTCCTTACCCTAAAAAAACCTCCTTATATATAAACTACAACGTTCCAAACCTACCTCACGGACTCCATTTTCAGATCTGAATCAAGAAAAATTTCTAAAAACTTCTCACTCTCGAATCCCACGTTTCCTTGAAGTTTCCTCTCATCTCTAGGTTGATTCATCTCCAATCAAGCATTTATGGTTTTCTGTACGTAGTAAATAACATCTGGACGCATTACTTTGCTCATTTCCAAATTTGCTTCTCTTGCTTATTTCTGAAGTTCACTCAAGCTCTCTTAATCTACTCGTGTATTACTCCGATTCTTGCCCAGTCCATCATTTTTGGAGCTCAAAGATCAGGATTCTTGGTTTTATTTTATACTGAAAGTAGAAGAAGCAGTGGACTTGTATCCACTAGGTAGGCTCCTTTGAACTATTGATCTCATGTTTTCTTTTATCTAAGTGTTTAATTTCATTCATGTAATGCATCTGGAGAAGACTGAGTTCATAGTTTTGCTTGAATGTATGAATCTGAGCATATTGGTTTTACTTGATATCTTGAATATATGTTTGAACCCATGCCTTTAGATCTATTTTTCTCTGTGATTGAGTTATCATCTTGGAAAACTATTGATACAGTGCTGATCTATGATTCTTGAGCTCCATTTTAGTGCTTTACTTTGTGTGATTTGGTTGAGATTTAATGGAGAAATGTGAGGTGGAAGTCGTGATGTTTGCGCTGCTCATGCTTTCTTTTCCACAATGCATGGATGTGTTCGTTAGGGTTTAATTGAAGAAGACGATGACGTGTTGTAATGTGAGTGGTGGGGTTCATTGTTTTGTCTTTTTGTGACTTATTAATGAATGTGTCCGATTGATAAAAGGTTGACATGATTTTTGTGTCACTTCCTTTTTTTTTGTTTTGTTTTAAAAGCTGATTGTTTTTTTTTATTTCGTATGGGCCTAGTCTTCTGCTTTTCGCACCACCCTTATTTTTGGCCCAATGCGCCACTTAACATGATTGTTTTGTGCTGGACATTGCTGATACACCCCTGGTTTCATTTCATTTCATTTTCATTTTCTATTTTCATACCATTTCATAATTAATTTTTAAAAAATACTTGCATATACTAAAAAACTCCCAAAAAATTCATCATGCATATTCATTCATAAAATTAATTTTTCACATTTTATTTCATTATTTTTACATTAAAATTGCATTAAATATTAATTTTCCAAATTAATTTTTCTCCTTTGCATTTCATATTGCATACTTCATATTGCATCATTTATTTCTCTCATTTGAAAAGTGATTTGATCCTGATTCTTTTTGGATTGTGTTCATAGCATGTTGAGGTATGTTTGAGATTTTTGGGATGATTTTTAGGTCCTGTTTGGATGACTTTTGATGTGTTTCTTTGAGCATGAATGTATGAAATCCTATTGATGCTTTGACCTAATTGTTGATTGACATTGGTTCTGATTCATTGCTTGTGGCTTTGATATGTCAATTATACATATTTGAGATGCTTGAATACTGAATGACATAATTTTTGAGGCATGTTTGTTATTTCTTTGAAGCATGAACTTTAACTTGTCCAATTTGTGAATATATGCTTCATGTTTGGTTTGCTTGATCATGAAGGCACTTGTGCCATAATTTGGGGTCTTGTTTGAGAATTGATAGCATGTTAATTGACTTCTGGTTGTGATATTTGAGTCTCATCTTTGCATGTTTGATGTTTGCCTTGCACTTTAAGTCACTTGTTTCAGAAGTATGAATCATGCTTCACTTCACTTCACTTCTTCTTCTTTGCTTCTTAATTGATTGTGAAAGTGTTTGTATGACTTGAATGATGTTTGAAGATCATGTTTAGGAACATGTTTAGGATTATGTCACTTCTGGACTTGGTTTACTTTGTGGAATTTTGACTTGGTTGCTTCACATGATCACTCCCTTTCATCTCATTCCTTCTTTAATGACTTGAATGATACTTGAATGGCTTCTCCCTTTTCTTTTTAACTAATTGTGCATGACTAATATTAGAGGTCAGTAGGACCATTAGGTTCTGAACTTGATGTTTGATTTACATTAGAACTTGTTTCTTTAGTGCCTTATGCTTGTTTGAGTTTCATTTTGTCATATGTGAATACTTCTAACACTTTCAGGGGCAAATGGTAAGTTGTTTGAGTGTGGATATGCTTCCACATTCTACCTTCTTCCTTTATCTTTTAATTTTCATACTTGTGTTTGAAGTGAGCTTAGGCCACTTGTGTTTCACTTCTCTTTCTCCTCCTTCTCTTTCACTCTTTTCATCCCTCGAGTCTCAAGACTTGTTTAAGTCTTGGATTCTCTCCCTTTAGAGCTACCTAGTCCAACTTAATTTTCGATTAAGCTTGGAGTAGGATTAGCATTAGGTTAGGTAGTCGTCTCTCCTAAGCCTCACTAACCATAAGTCATCCATGCATGATAACATTAGGACTCTTAGTTTCCCTTTAGAGTTTCCTTTTGTGTCGCTTCTCTTCTCAAAACACGTAATAAAAGTTAACGTGTATTGCGCTTAAGCCTTCTATGTGGGAAGTGGGAGTGAGGGGCTTCCTCTCATTCTTCTAGGATACCTAGTGTTTGTCCTGTTGGGGACGATGCGCGAAAGTATTCGTTCCTGTATTCAAGACTTGGGTTCAATGCAAGTTACGAAACAGCTTAAAAGACACTTCTGTCTAAAAAACACCAAACAAAATTCAAATATTTTTATCCTTCGGGATTGTTGGGTTTCAAACTTCATTTTCAGAAAAGAGCTCGTCGCTCACGTAAAAAACACCTACCCATCCGTGGTCGTACCCACGAACTACGTCAGCTCTGATTCCTCTCTCTCGTCCGATTGAGGATACGTAGGCACAAGACAACGATTGTCTTGGCGAGCAACCTTCCCCCACAGTTCCCGTCCGAACTACGTTGACTCTGACTTTCCCATTGCACTAAGGTAGTACGTAGGCCTAGGACAATGATACCGTCCTATCGAGTCACTTCTTTTTCTTTTCTTCTTCGTTTCTCCGTTCTTTCCGTTCCTGTTTCTTTGCCGATCCAGTAGCAGTGGAGTTCCAGATGACGACACCCTTTGATGCAGACAGCAAGCGTGGATCCCGTCGAGTATGGTGGACGTGTTGGGTGCTAACACCTTCCCTTTGGTAACCGACTCCCGTACCCGTTCTCTTAGTCGCGAGACCTCGCTCTTTCCTTTCTCTTCAGGTTTATGCAGTGTTTCCTTTCCCTCTCTTGGGATAAATACACTTTGCTGGCGACTCTGTGTCTTTTGCGCCACTCTTGCGTTTGTACCGTTGGATGCAAATCTTTTGGGAGCGACAGCTGGCGACTCTGCTGGGGACTCTGGTTGACCTACTGCTGGTCCTTCCCCTTTAGCGAGTCAATCCTAGCGCTTGTCTATTTGTTTTCATTGGGTGTTTTTGTGGTGCTTTGCTTTGTTGTATATTACTGTATTTGCTATTTTATTTGCTTTACTGTATTTACAGCTTTTATCGCATTGCATTTTCATTTTATTACTGTCATACTGGATATTACTGTGCTATACTGGCTGGTTTTCTGTTTGGCGGGTTGGGATGTTATGAGAGATGAGCTCACTACCCAGGCTCGAGCATACACACAGGTTTTAGAGTGGATAGTCGTGACGCTTGCATGGGGGTGGCCATGTATTGTTGTTAATGAGACCCACAACCAGACGAGGTTCTATCAGGAGCTACCTGCTACTGTGCGTTGGTACAGGCCAGTAGGTATTCTCTTGAGGGATTGTCGACTCTGGAGACCATTCCCGAGGACTCAGTTACGGCACTCCTCCCGTGATGTGACAGTGGCAGACCACGCTCTGTGGCAAACCCATTGCACATTCTCGACCCAAGGACCCAACGCTGGGAACTTGCTATAGGTTTTCCTTTTGTGAGAGGGAATCAGCGGACGACCTCTTTGATTGGCGGTAGCATTGTATCCTTCGGGCTGAATGTGTTATTGCTTCTCAAACCTCTGAAGCTGATGACCTTTTGTCTTGGAGAATCAGTTGAGGCCTCCTCGATTGATGATGATGCCAAACCAGAAATGGTGAACGTATCATCATTTCTCGACCTGAGAGCCCGTGATACTGAACATCCTAGTACCCACACGTGAGAGGGGCGGGTTGTTTACAGGTTTGCAGGTAACCATGACCTTCTACCTACCCGACATTTTTTGGATTCTTTGTCTCTACAGCCGTATTAGTGTGGTTATTCTGTTATTCTAGTTTGACTCGAGAGTTTGTACAGAGCCTTAAGATTGTCCAGCCAGTTCAGCGCAGAGGCTTGGTGCCTTGATCCCATGTTTTGCATTGCATTTCATTCTTTTTCTCTGACATTCATATTTTTGCATTTCCAGGTTGTATCCGAATCCGTGATTCCAGTCAGAGGGCAGTATTGGGGATGGATGTTCCAAGGGGTAAGAAGGATATTATCGTCTACAAGTTTCACAAGCCAGCAATAGGTCCTCTCACTATTCTGAAGGGAATGGCAAGTCCTGATGTATTGAATGCTTTTGCAGAGAAGTATGGGTGGATTCTGTCTTTTGTTCGCAACATCGACGATTATGAGTTCCGAGGTCTTCATACTCTGATGCAGTTCTATGACCCTCCATTGAGGTGTTTCTTGTTCCCGGATTATTTGTTGGTACCTACCTTGGAGGAATACTCTAACATGCTAGGGATTGATATCAAGGAAGTTCCTCCTTTCTTTGGCTCTAAAGGAGACCTGGATTGTGGGAAATTGGCCGGTGCTCTTTATTTGAGCAAGTCAGAGTTGGAAGCCAACCTTTCTACCAAAGGAAAGATCTGTGGTTTCAAGCTGGGGTATCTAACGAAGAAGGCTCAGAAAGCAGCAGAGGATAAAGACTGGATTGTGTTTAATGTACTGTTAGCTCTTTGTGTTTATGGCATTGTGTTGTTCCCCAATGAGCCAGATTTCGTTGATGAAGATGCTATCAGAGTATTCATAACGAGGAATCCTGTGCCAACCCTGTTGGGAGATCTCCATTATGCCTTATACAACAGGAATGAGAAGAAGAGAGGGAGAATGGTTCATTGTTGCGCTCCGTTATTTTATAAATGGTTCGCAGGTCGTCTACCTCAATCTGGTGCCTTTGTTGATTCTAAGGATTCTCTAGAGTGGAGTCAGCGCCTGATGGGATTGGTTAGTAAAGACATTGTGTGGATAAATCACGGATTGCTTGGCAAGAACATCATTCACAGTTGTGGTCAGTATCCTAATGTTCCTCTGATAGGGAGGAAGGGCGGAATTAATTATAACCCCTCCTTGGCCGTCAGACAGTTTGGTTATGCTCTGGTGGGTCCACCTGTTAAGAAAGATGTGGAAGAATCTTTGTATTTTCACTCATCTGATGGATTAGAGGAGGCGCAGAGAGCTTCTGAAGCTTGGGGTAGTATACTGAAGAAAGGCAAGGCCGCTTTGGGCAAACCTAACAATCAGGCTTTCCTTCCTTATGTGGAGTGGATAAAACAGAGAGTTAAGGAGTGCTACTTGCCTTTTGATCGAGCACCTATGCTATACCCAGAAGGTGTGGAGGAAAGACTTACTGTGCCTATTGAAGAGTTCAACAAGCAACAGAAGTTGGTGCAAGAATTGAGAGCAGAGAATTCCGGTATGAGTAGTCAGCTGCAAGGAGCTTTGCATGACAATTTGGAGCTGAAGTGGCAGGTCAAAGAGTCGACTGAGCGTCTGAAGAAGACAGAAAATGATCTGGATAACAGAATTCAGCATTTCAAGAAGATCAGCAAGGCAGCAGAGACTTCAAGCCAGACCACCTGGACAACTAAGAAGCTTTTGGCTAAGACGGAAACCGAGCTTGATGTTTATCAGGAGATGTGGAGTGAGGTCCAAGTCGAAAACGAGGGATTAAACAAAGAGCTGCAAAAGGCGAAAGAAAAGGGGAAGCATTTCTTCAACAAGTGGAAAGAGTCCCAAAAGGAGATTGAAGAGCTCAAATTACAAGTTGGAATCAAGAAGGTGAGACATGAAAGTAGCAACGCTGAAGAACAGATTGCAACGCTGAACCAAGAGATTGCAAAGAGAAATAGGTTAATCAAAGGGCTAATCTCGCGACCGGCACATCCTGACACTTTGAATCTTCTGGAAGAAGTGGAGGCTAGCCTGTTTGGGGTAGAATTGTAGTTTATTGTGTATCTGTTTTTATGTGGTTACCATCAGGATTGTTGATGGAATCACCGTTGGTTACAATTGACTTTGTTTGTATGAATTCTTCCATCTTGATAATAGAATGTTTGATTCAGATATTTTTGCCTTGGTAGTTTTTATTTTTTGTAATTGGCTTTCTGTGGTTGGATCCGGTGGTATCTCTGGGTTCGGATTTATTTTCCGATATTGCGTCTAATCCCTGGCCCGGTTGCTTGGATTGGAATCAAAGCGGATATACCTTGGAAATGTTCAAATATGTTTGTTGCATTTGCATTTGCATAATCATATTCATTCTTTGCATTGCAGGTTTTCTTGGGTTTCTCTGGTTTTCTTATGCTCTCTCTTTTTTCTAGTCAGGATTGATCAACCAACTCATCGTTATTCTACTCGACTCAATCAAAGCAGAGTGATGGACAAAGTTCAAGCAGATATGGCCGCTATGCAAGCTCGCATCGACCAGTTCATGGAAATGATGCAGGGTGTGGTGCAAAGTCAGAACGAATTCAGAACTCTGGTTCAGCCGTTGGTGGCGCAGGTCGACGAAAATGGTATCTTACACGGTGGTCTTATTAACCGTAATATCCCTCCGGGCGGAGTTGGTGCTGGTGGACAGGGCAGAATTCCTTCAGTGGTTGGAGAAGGAAGTACAATTCGAGCTATCCATGGCCATCATTTTGATGATCAACAGGATGATGTGTTCTCAGTCAGGAGTTTAGATGCTGCCCTTCCTGTGGTCAGTGATGAAAGAATCCGTTTAATTGTGGCTCAATTAAAAGCGGTTGTGAAACAGGATGATTTGGGGATTGATTTGGACGACCTAGGGTTGGTTCCTGATATTGTCATTCCACACAAGATTCAGATTCCCACACTAGAAAAGTACAATGGTTCTACCTGCCCGAGGACTCATGTGAAGGCCTATACCAGGAAGATGGCTGCTCACGCTAAGGATGAAAAGTTAATGATGCACTTTTTCCAAGACAGCCTGTCTGGCGCGTCTTTGGAATGGTACATGGGGCTAGAAAGTAGAGATGTTCGTACCTGGAGAGAGCTAGCTGCAGCTTTCATCAAGCATTATCAGTACAACATAGACATGGCTCCCAACAGAACTCAGCTGTTGAGCATGTCCCAGAAGAATGATGAGAGTTTCAAAGAATATGCGCAAAGGTGGCGTGAGTTGGCGGCTAGGGTGCAGCCACCAATGCTAGAGAAAGAGATGCTGGATATGTTCATGGACACACTGCCTAAGCACTACTATGAGAAGCTTTTGCCTTGTTCTCTAGGCAAGTTTGCAGATGTGATCGCTATTGGACAGAAGATAGAGGTGGGAATTAAGGCTGGGAAGGTTTCTAGCGGTGATGGATCGTCCTCTGGACATGGAAAAAAGCCGTTTGATAATTATAAGAAGAAAGGAGAGACCAACGCTGTATCATCCCACAGGGGAAAAGGGAAACAGCGCCAGCTTAACAATCAACAGGTAGCATCAGTAACCATTCCAGCAACGTTACCTCCACCACAGCAACAAAGGGGTAATGCTAATCAGAATAGGCAGCAAGGTCAGTATCAGAACAGACAGAGGAATGCAGAGAGGCATTTTAATCAACCCCCGATGTCATATGCACAGTTGTTGCAACATTTGCTGCAGTTGCGTCTAGTTGAGCTTCGTACCCTGGCTCCACCAACAGGGGAACTCTCACGAGGCTACGATGCTAACGCACACTGCGATTTTCATTCTGGTGCTCCTGGGCACACGGTGGAGAAGTGCAGGGCGTTTCAGCACAAGGTGCAGGACCTTGTGGACTCTAAAGCCATCAATTTCTCGAATGACGGACCCAATGTTATTCAAAACCCGATGCCTAATCACAATGGGCCAAGGGTGAATGCTATAATTGAGGACTATGAAACTTTGAATTTGATCATGGATGTGGAGGAACTGAAGACTCCGCTGGTTGTGGTTAAGAACAGATTATTGAAAGGTGATGTCTATCCGGGTTGTGGTGAGAACTGCTCAGATTGTTTGACAAAGGTTAATGGTTGTGATTCGTTGAAGAGGGGTATTCAGAATCTGATCGATGAGGGTTGTTTACAGTTTGACAGAGGTAATCAGCTAGAAAAGGTCGTTAGTGAGAAGGTTGCCACTATCACTATTCCGTTCAAAATAATTACTATTTCTGGTCCAGCAAGGCCACCTCCAGTCATTATCACAAGGGCTGGACCCATTCCGTACGAGAGTTTTAAGGTCATTCCGTGGAATTATGGTGCAGAGGTGTTTGTCAATGGACAAAAGCAAGAGCTAATGAATACTTCACCAGTGGGTTCTAGTTCAGGGGTTAAAGTTGAGACTGATGCTATAACCAGAAGTGGTAGAGTGCTCCCTCCGGTTAACGATCAACCCAGTACCTCTAGGCAAGATAGAGGAAAACAGGCGATGGATGGTTCTGTTCAGACTCCAGTGATTGTGGAATCTACAGTAAAGCCGATTGATGATGCTTTTTCTGAAAATGTTGAGGAGTTCATGAGGCTCATCCAGAAAAGTGATTATAAGATCGTGGACCAGTTACACCAGACCCCGTCCAAGATCTCTATCCTGTCTTTGTTATTGTGTTCTGAAGCTCACAGGAATGCTCTTCTGAAGGTCTTGAATGCAGCCTACGTCCCTCAAGAGATTTCTGTTAACCAACTGGAAGGAGTTGTAGCACACGTGAATGGGGGTAATGGCCTGGGTTTTACAGATCTTGACTTGACTTCTGCTGGCAGGAATCATAACAACGCCCTGCATATTTCGATTGAATGTCGTGGCTCGCTGATGTCACATGTCTTGGTAGATACTGGTTCATCGTTGAATGTATTGCCCAAGAAAGCGTTAATGAAGTTGGATACCAAGGGACTTATTTGTACGCCAAGTGACTTGGTGGTGCGAGCTTTTGATGGCTCGAAGAGATCTGTTTTTGGCGAGATTGTGCTTCCGATCAAGGTTGGACCGGAAATCTTTAATGCGACATTTTACATTATGGATATTCAGCCAGCGTACAGCTGTTTATTGGGTCTTCCTTGGATCCATGGGGCAGGTGCTGTAACTTCCACTTTGCATCAAAAGCTGAAGTATACGGTTGATGGTCACGTAGTGACAGTATGCGGAGAAGAAGACATAATGATCAGTCAGCTGTCAACCTTCAAATACGTGGAAGTGGATGGTGAAATCCACGAGACGTTGTGCCAGGGATTTGAGAAGGTGAAAGTTTTTGAAGAAGTCGTTCAGTCTGAAGCTATAATACAGCCTGTAGTGGTAAATCAACTTGAGGGTTCCATGTCTTCGTTAAGAGACGCCAAAGCTGTGGTTGAAGCTGGCAGCTCACAGAGGTGGGGCCAGGTGTTTGAAGTCCAGAAAAAGAAGGATACTTATGGATTGGGATACAAGCCATCCAAGAGAGATGAGGATCCCCCAAAATTCTATGGCCCTGTCCGTTTCACCAGCGCGGGAGTTTTCTTTGACAGAGTTAATGCTATTGAAGAAGAAGGAGAGAGTGATTGTGACATGGATAGCTGGATCCGTCCTTGTATCCCAGGGGAAAGTCTGCACAACTGGTCTTCCGAGAAAGTCATTCAAGTGACAGGCTTCGAGTAATTGCTTTGTTTTCCTATTTTGTTAATCCTACGTTCTGCCCAAGACGTAGTGATTCTGTTTGTAGGGCTTTTAACTGTTACATGTTTTGCCTTATCATCAATAAAGGACTTTTCACACTCAAATATTTTGATCTCTGTCTTTCTGTTTTTATTTTTATGCATTAAAAACCCACATCAAAATGACAATGTGTTTCTTTGTTGCATCATAATAAAACATACCTCATCAATCATTGCAGGCCTTTTTGTTCAGATGACATCGATCATGACTCAGCTGTAGCTCGGTATGACTTTGACAATCCAATCTATCAGGCTGAAGAAGAGACTGACGAAGATTGTGAACTGCCCGAAGAGTTGGCCAGACTGTTGAAGCAAGAGGAGAGAGTCATCCTACCTCATCATGAGGAAATTGAGATTGTGAATCTGGGAACCGAGGACGCCAGAAAGGAAGTAAGAGTAGGGTCTGCATTGGAAGACAGTGTCAAGGGAAGATTGGTTGAAATGCTCCGTGAGTATGTGGACATCTTCACCTGGTCTTACCAAGACATGCCCGGGCTTGATACTGATATTGTTGTACACCGGCTACCACTCAAAGAAGGTTGTGCTCCGGTCAAACAAAAGTTGAGAAGAACTAAACCGGAAATGTCTGTCAAGATCAAGGAAGAGGTTCAGAAGCAGTTGGACGCCGGATTTCTTGCCGTAACAAATTATCCTCCATGGGTTGCTAACATCGTGCCTGTACCAAAGAAGGATGGGAAGGTCAGGATGTGTGTTGATTACAGGGATTTGAATAGAGCAAGCCCAAAGGATGATTTCCCGCTCCCTCACATTGACGTGTTAGTTGACAATACTGCTCAGTATTCTGTGTTTTCCTTCATGGATGGCTTCTCTGGGTATAACCAAATCAAGATGGCCCCAGAGGACATGGAGAAGACAACATTCATAACACCATGGGGAACTTTCTGCTACAAAGTGATGCCCTTCGGATTGAAAAATGCAGGGGCAACTTACCAGCAGGCGATGGTGACTCTCTTTCATGACATGATTCACAAAGAGATTGAAGTCTATGTTGATGACATGATTGCGAAGTCACAAACGGAAGAAGAACATCTGGTGAATCTTCAGAAGTTATTTGAAAGGTTAAGGAAGTTCAGACTAAGGTTGAATCCAAACAAATGCACCTTCGGGGTAAGATCAGGAAAATTGCTGGGGTTTATTGTTAGTGAAAAAGGTATTGAGGTTGATCCTGCAAAGGTAAAAGCCATACAAGAGATGCCTGTGCCGAAAACAGAAAAAGAGGTTCGTGGTTTCTTGGGGAGATTGAATTACATTGCTAGGTTCATTTCGCATCTCACAGCCACGTGTGAACCAATCTTCAAGTTGCTAAGAAAAGATCAAGCGGTCAGGTGGAATGAAAATTGTCAAAAGGCGTTTGAAAAGATTAAAGAATACTTGCAGGAACCTCCGGTCCTTATGCCGCCAGTGCCAGGAAGACCTTTGATTATGTATCTCACAGTTCTTGAGAATTCAATGGGTTGTGTGCTCGGTCAACAAGACGAGTCAGGTAAAAAAGAGCACGCCATCTATTACCTGAGTAAGAAGTTTACTGATTGCGAGTCAAGATACTCGATGCTGGAGAAAACATGTTGTGCACTCGCTTGGGCCGCTAAGCGTTTGAGGCAGAATATGTTAAACCATACAACCCTTTTGATTTCAAAGATGGATCCGATCAAGTATGTGTTTGAGAAACAAGCACTTTCTGGTAGAATAGCCCGTTGGCAGATGGTTCTGACAGAATATGATATTCAGTATGTTTCCCAAAAGGCCATTAAGGGAAGTGTGTTGTCAGAGTATCTTGCCGAACAGCCAATTGATGATTATCAACCGATGAAGTTTGAGTTTCCGGATGAGCACATCATGTATCTGAAGATGAAGGATTGTGAAGAACCTTTGCCTGATGAAGGACCTGAGATTGGGTCTCAATGGAAGATGGTTTTTGATGGAGCCGTTAATTCATATGGTAACAGAATCGGGGCAATCATTACAACTCCACAGGGTTCTCATATACCCTTTACTGCCCGATTAGCGTTCATATGCACCAACAATGAGGCGGAGTGTGAAGTATGCATCATGGGGTTAGAAGAAACAATTGATTTGAGAATCAAGAACCTCGATGTTTATGGTGATTCTGCGTTGGTGGTGAATCAGATTACAGGTGAATGGGAGACTCGTCAAGTAAATCTCGTTCCATATAACAATTATGCCAGAAGATTGTTACCTTTCTTTGACAGAGTAGACTTCCATCACATTCCCCGGATAGAGAATCAGATGGCTGATGCGTTGGCAACGTTGTCATCAATGTATAAAGTGAATCTTTGGAATGAAGCTCCCTCAATCAGAATCATGCGCTTGGATAGACCTGCTTTTGTATTTGCAGTTGAAGGGGTATTAGATGGCAAGCCTTGGTATCATGACATCAAAGTCTTCTTGAAGAGTCAAGAATACCCAGCTGGGGCATCTTCCAAGGATAAAAAGACATTGAGAAGGTTATCAGGAAATTTCTTTTTGAACAAGGATGATGTGTTGTACAAGAGAAACTTTGACATGGTCTTGCTACGTTGTGTTGATGAACACGAGGCAGGCTTGTTAATGGAAGAGGTTCACGAAGGTTCCTTCGGTACTCATGCCAATGGGCATGCTATGGCCAGAAAATTGTTGAGAGCGGGGTATTATTGGATGACTATGGAGTCTGACTGTTTTAAATACGCCCGGAAATGTCATAAATGCCAGATTTATGCTGATAAGGTGCACGTACCACCTACTCCTCTGAATGTTTTGTCGTCACCTTGGCCTTTTGCTATGTGGGGCATTGACATGATTGGAAAGATCGAGCCGACTGCTTCGAATGGACATCGTTTTATCTTGGTGGCTATTGATTACTTCACGAAATGGGCGGAAGCGGCATCGTATGCCAGCGTCACCAGACAAGTGGTAGCCCGGTTTATTAAGAAGGACATCATCTGCCGGTACGGAGTCCCGGAGAGAATCATTACTGATAATGGTTCAAATCTGAATAACAAGATGATGAAGGAGCTATGCCAAAGCTTTAAAATCGAACATCACAATTCTTCTCCCTATCGTCCGAAGATGAATGAGGTTGTTGAAGCGGCAAATAAGAACATAAAGAAGATTGTGCAGAAGATGGTAGTGACATACAAAGACTGGCATGAGATGTTGCCTTACGCTTTGCATGGTTATCGTACTTCGGTACGCACCTCGACTGGGGCAACTCCTTTGTCACTGGTGTATGGCATGGAAGCAGTCTTGCCATTAGAAGTTGAGATTCCTTCTTTGAGAATTCTGACAGATGTGAAGCTTGATGAAGCTGAGTGGGTGCGTTCCCGACTGAACGAATAGAACCTCATTGAAGAGAAGAGGCTGAAAGCCATTGCGCATGGTCGGTTGTATCAGAGCAGGATGAAGAAAGCCTTTGATCAGAAGGTGCGTCCTCGGTGTTTTCAAGCTGGTGAATTAGTTCTGAAAAGGATCACTCCTCCTCAAACAGATCACAGGGGCAAGTGGACTCCAAATTACGAAGGGCCATATGTAGTAAGACAGGTTTTCTCTGGTGGAGCCTTATTACTCTCAACTATGGATGGCGAAGATTTTACGCCCCCTGTGAACGCGAATGTAGTCAAAAAATATTTTGCATAAAAGAGACCCGTTGAACATAAAAAGAAGGTTCAGGAAAAATGGGGCGACCTGGCGAACCATAAAAAGAAAAGGTTCGGACAAAAATTAGGGATAAAAAGAAAAGAAATAAACCCGCAAGGTTGAAAACCTGAAAAGGCAACTTTGGCAAAAATGGGTATCCCGGTGGATTGAAAACCCGAAAAGGGCGATCCAGGCAAAAGTTAGGGATTTTAAAGCAAAGACTATGATCCGCGTTCGATCTGTGATCACCGTTCACACTTGGAAAATTCGGAGGAAAGGAATCAGTCCGGTTAGTCGTCTTCGAAGGCCAAAGTATCTGCGGATGAACAAATCATATGGGTTATAGCTGAGTCGAGTCATGGTGGATGTCTGTTCCCCACATTGCCGACATTTGTATTTTCTTTTGCTTTTTGCGCAATTACCTCTTTTCAGGAATTGCTTCCAGATGTAAATGCCTACTTACAGGCCAATTCATTCAATAAAGTTTGCATTTCAGTTAAAGAGCTTTTGTTTTCTGTTTTACCTGTTTTGTTTGTGAAAATGTCCGATATTTTTTATAAAAACATTACATGCTAAAACGTTGAGCTTTATGACACAAGTTGGAAAACAGTGGCAATTGCTTAGGCGACAGTCACTATGATGATAATCAATGTATTCATTCTTGCACGTAGACTTGTTGTTGGTTTTGCAGGATGACAGGTGTACCTCCCCAGTAGAGTTGCTCTCTCCATCTTTGAAGTCTGATCGTCCTCGGCAGCTTGCTGTTTTCCCCAGTAGAGTAGAGCTCTCCCCAACTTTGAAGTCTGATTGTCCTCAGCAGTTTATTACTCTTCCCCATCAGTGTATCGAGGGTCGTCTTCCTCAACCAGAGTATAAAGGAGTAATTCCCTAAGCAGAGTCGTTAAGGATCGTCCTCCTTAGCAGGATATAAGAGGTTTTACCCCTGCCAGAGTTGTGATTTGACTCATCTTTCTTCAGCAAGTGATGTCTCCCCACAGAGCATGGGGCAGTTATTTGTTCCCCAGCTAGTCAGGAAGCATGTGTTATCCCTTAGCAGGGTGGATGTTGACAATTACTTTCTCTCCCAAGCGGAGTCGTTGAGGATCGTCTTCCTCAGCAAAGTACAGAGGATTATATACCCAGCCGAAGTCGTGTTTGGAATGCTATTCCCCAGCAAGTACTCAGAAGTTGATTGCTTTAAGGTGAGTGTTGTCGTGCCTCCTGCAGGAAGTTTGTGGACGAAGATGTTATTATCCCCACAGGGTCCTGGTGTCTACTTTCCTCAGTTGGTCAGAAAGTATAGTTTTGGCGACAATGGTTTGATCTAATACCCAGCAGGGTGAGGGTAAAGTTACTGCCCTAGCAGCAGATTAAGCTCATTTCCCCAAGCAGAGTCTGGTAGTGAGTTGTATCCCCAGCAGGTCTTAAGGCCAATTGTTTTGGCAGGCGCCGAAGCCAAGTTCTGAAATAGTTGGTCGTCCCCAGCGATGGAATTTCCATCTTCAGTATTCATCTCCCTCCCTAGCTGAGTGGGTATTCTCTCGAAGTTTCGTCCATCTCCGGCAGAGTTGTGAATTTTGATATTCCCCAACAGAGCGGGTATTTTTTATCGGAGCTTCGTCCATCTCTGGCAGAATTGGTGATTGTGATCTTCCCTAGCAGGGAGAAATTTTCCTCAACAAGTTTTCCTTTGTTTCAGTGGGAATTTAGTTTTCCATCCCCAGCGGAGTTGCTTCTGGTCTTCAGCATTTATTTTGCTGGGACGTCTCTTTTGCATTGCATAAGCATTTGTTTTGCATGGCATCCTCCCAAATGCGTAGCATTTCCACTTCGTGTGGAGCATTACGGAAAAATTCAAACATATGCATATGAAGCATAAGCCAGATTTGAGTTTTCCCTCGTCAGGAAAGCCGGATTTCGGGAAGATATCTTTACTCCATAGGTGTTGGGTTAAGCAATATTTGACAGTTCCCCGGCAGAGTGTTTTTCCAGGATTGTTTATCCTTGATTTTATTTGTACCCCTTCGCCCAGGTGGTCCTTTGGTTTTTTCCCTCGAATTTTTACCATTTGACACTCGTCTGTGTTTCCTTCAGCACCCGTCCGTGTTTGAACCTTTGATTTCAATACCCGTCCGTATTGACCTTTTGATGACACTCGTCCGTGTTGCCTTCCATTCCCCCAGCGAGATTAATTCCCGATAAAGTTGCTTTATAACCTTTTCAATACCCGTCCGTATTAAATCCTTTTACACCCGTCTGTGTACCTTTTCGATACCCGTCCATATTGAATCCTTTTACACCCGTCCGTGTACCTTTTCAATCCCCATAGAGGTCGCCTTGAACCTTCTTTACACCCGTCCGTGTACCTTTTTCAATGCCCGTCCGTATTGAAATATTTTACACCCGTCCGTGTACCTTTTTCAATGCCCGTCTGAATTGAATCCCTTTGGCACTCGTCCGTGTTCTTTCAGCACCCGTCCGTGTTTGAACTTTTGTTTCAATGCCCGTCCGCATTAACATTTGACACTCGTCCGTGTACCTTTTAAGTACCCGTCCGTGTTAACACTTTTTACACTTGTCCGTGTATCTTTTCGATACCCGTCGGTATCTGACATCTTCGACCTTGACACCCGTCCGTGTCTATCCCCAGCATAGCTAACACTCGTTTGTGTTTATTGCATGGAAATTCAACACTTGTTTGTGTTTATTACAAGACTTTTCAATACATTATTGGTTTCCAACACTCGTACGTGTTGTGACAGTGCAACATTTATTGCTTGTTCCCCAGCAGAGTCGTCCCTCCTTTGAGGATTGCAAATTTCAGGTTTCTTTTGGTATTCAATCTCCGTGAATCCTTGGAACACATGATAGCCGTCACTATCATACTTTCAGGATCAAGTTGATTGAATAGGGGCAGCTGTAGCACCTCAAAATTTGCCCTTTTGTTTTGATCCTAACTGGCTTATGCTTCTTTGTATTTCTTGCATTAGCATTTGTGCATAGCATTGGGTCCTAGCATGGGATCAAGGTACTTGGTTTAACTCAAGGGAAGAAGAGTTTTTTCAGGGTTTCAAGCAACAGTTCATGTGCATTGTCCAAGGGGCTAAGAGGAGAGAAAATTCTTGATGCTATCAATTCTTGAACCACAAATGAGCCTTGAGCCTCAAGGTGTTTTATTTGGTCCATCATCTCATCACAAGATCAAGATTGGCAGGAGAATTCAAAAGAATCACACTCTCCTAACCTGATTTCCTAAATTAGGGTTTTGGAGATTCTGAGATCTAACCCTCAAATGAGCAAGCTCTTTGATTGTTTATCATCTCCAAGTGGCACATATCATCATTGGTGGACATGACACACATCATACTCAGAGGAATGTGAATTTGGAGGATGTGCTGATTTCTCCTAACCAGAGGAGCCAAAATTAGGGTTTCTTATAGAATCAGGTTATTTCTGATTTTTGGGACAAGACTCAATCTCATGGTATTCCTTATGTCCTCAAGTGTCTAGGGATGGAAGATGACCCATCAATTTGCTTCAGAAGGTTTTCAATTGATCAGAAATTTCAAAATCAGGAGGATTGGGAATAAAGTCAACGGTGCAGTGAAAAAGTCAACTCCTGACTTTTTGAGGTCAACATCATGATTCTCAAGTCAAATATGGTCCATGGACAAGATTTGATCAAGAAATGTTCAAGGATTCATGAAAAATAAAAAATGTGGAAAAGTTGCTATTTTTGGAAATCTAGGTTTTTAAGAAGTTGCTATTTTGGGAAAGTTCTAACATGAATTCAGCCATCTTCCAAGCCAACTTTCATCGTGATACAAGCCTAATTTCAATTTCCTTTAAACATGAAAGTTGTAGAGCTTGTTCCAAACTTTCCAACCATATAAAGTTTGTCCCATTTGGATCATTTTTGAGAGAGTTATGATGTTTCAAAGATGGAGGTTTTAAGTTGTAAAAACTAGAAAACTTAGAATTTTTTCTAAGTTGTTCTTGGACAGTTTGGTACACTCAAGTTCATGCTCACTTTTAGATGACTTCCAAGCCTTGGATTGAGAAACCTCTAACATAAGAATTGTAGAGTGAAATCTCACCTTTCCAAAGGGTCCAAGTTTACTTCATTTGAATCATTATACATCAAGTTATGGTTGATTAAAGTGAGACACTTACAACTTACAAAAATTCCAACACTTAGAAATTTTCTCTAAGTCTTTGGACCAGTTTGTGGACACGATTTCAAGGGGATTTTGCATGATTGTATAGGCATTATTTCAAACTGTTTTGGACACCAAACTTGCTCATCACATTCCATACTTTCAGTTGGTACCAAGTTTGTAGGATATGGATCTTTGTACACCAAGTAATAGCTTGTCAAAATGGCTTCCATGGAGGTTGTAGTGCTTTTCAAATTCATGTCCAAGAGCTTGTAGAATCATACCAAAGCTGATGTGCACATTATCATGTGATTTTCTTTTGGTCCCACAATTCATTTTTGCTAAAAATGGCTAAGCACACATGCTATGCACATGACCAATTTCAAAATATTTGCCAAAAATGAATTGTACAATGAGGAAAAGAACTTGCTCAGCACGTTTTTTTTCCAGCCCACATCACAAGCTTCTCACCTTATTCCAACCCCAAAACAAAAGCAAAAAAAACCACCCTTGCCAAGAGCTTACCCGAACCTACCTCACACATGTGCCATTTCTCATTTTTGGTTGCCAAACCACATCAACCAATTCCCAAACCTCAGCTTCATTCCCTAACCTCTTCCTTACCCTAAAAAAACCTCCTTATATATAAACTACAACGTTCCAAACCTACCTCACGGACTCCATTTTCAGATCTGTATCAAGAAAAATTTCTAAAAACTTCTCACTCTCGAATCCCACGTTTCCTTGAAGTTTCCTCTCATCTCTAGGTTGATTCATCTCCAATCAAGCATTTATGGTTTTCTGTACGCAGTAAATAGCATCTGGACGCATTACTTTGCTCATTTCCAAATTTGGTTCTCTTGCTTATTTCTGAAGTTCACTCAAGCTCTCTTAATCTACTCGTGTATTACTCCGATTCTTGCCCAGTCCATCATTTTTGGAGCTCAAAGATCAGGATTCTTGGTTTTATTTTATACTGAAAGTAGAAGAAGCAGTGGACTTGTATCCACTAGGTAGGCTCCTTTGAACTATTGATCTCATGTTTTCTTTTATCTAAGTGTTTAATTTCATTCATGTAATGCATCTGGAGAAGACTGAGTTCATAGTTTTGCTTGAATGTATGAATCTGAGCATATTGGTTTTACTTGATATCTTGAATATATGTTTGAACCCGTGCCTTTAGATCTATTTTTCTCTGTGATTGAGTTATCATCTTGGAAAACTATTGATACAGTGCTGATCTATGATTCTTGAGCTCCATTTTAGTGCTTTACTTTGTGTGATTTGGTTGAGATTTAATGGAGAAATGTGAGGTGGAAGTCGTGATGTTTGCGCTGCTCATGCTTTCTTTTCCACGATGCATGGGTGTGTTCGTTAGGGTTTAATTGAAGAAGACGATGACGTGTTGTAATGTGAGTGGTGGGGTTCATTGTTTTGTCTTTTTGTGACTTATTAATGAATGTGCCCGATTGATAAAAGGTTGACATGATTTTTGTGTCACTTCCTTTTTTTTTGTTTTGTTTTAAAAGCTGATTGTTTTTTTTTTATTTCGTATGGGCCTAGTCTTCTGCTTTTCGCACCACCCTTATTTTTGGCCCAATGCGCCACTTAACATGGTTGTTTTGTGCTGGACATTGCTGATACACCCCTGGTTTCATTTCATTTCATTTTCATTTTCTATTTTCATACCATTTCATAATTAATTTTTAAAAAATACTTGCATATACTAAAAAACTCCCAAAAAATTCATCATGCATATTCATTCATAAAATTAATTTTTCACATTTTATTTCATTATTTTTGCATTAAAATTGCATTAAATATTAATTTTCCAAATTAATTTTTCTCCTTTGCATTTCATATTGCATACTTCATATTGCATCATTTATTTCTCTCATTTGAAAAGTGATTTGATCCTGACTCTTTTTGGATTGTGTTTATAGCATGTTGAGGTATGTTTGAGATTTTTGGAATGATTTTTAGGTCCTGTTTGGATGACTTTTGATGTGTTGCTTTGGGCATGAATGTATGAAATCCTATTGATGCTTTGACCTAATTGTTGATTGACATTGGTTCTGATTTATTGCTTGTGGCTTTGATATGTCAATTATACATGTTTGATATGCTTGAATACTGAATGACATAATTTTTTAGGCATGTTTGTTATTTCTTTGAAGCATGAACTTTAACTTGTCCAATTTGTGAATATATGCTTCATGTTTGGTTTGCTTGATCATGAAGGCACTTGTGCCATAATTTGGGGTCTTGTTTGAGAATTGATAGCATGTTAATTGACTTCTGGTTGTGATATTTGAGTCTCATCTTTGCATGTTTGATGTTTGCCTTGCACTTTAAGTCACTTGTTTCACAAGTATGAATCATGTTTCACTTCACTTCACTTCTTCTTCTTTGCTTCTTAATTGATTGTGAAAGTGTTTGTATGACTTGAATGATGTTTGAAGATCATGTTTAGGCACATGTTTAGGATTGTGTCACTTCTGGACTTGGTTTACTTTGTGGAATTTTGACTTGGTTGCTTCACATGATCACTCCCTTTCATCTCATTCCTTCTTTAATGACTTGAATGATACTTGAATGGCTTCTCCCTTTTCTTTTTAACTAATTGTGCATGACTAATATTAGAGGTCAGTAGGACCATTAGGTTCTGAACTTGATGTTTGATTTACATTAGAACTTGTTTCTTTAGTGCCTTATGCTTGTTTGAGTTTCATTTTGTCATATGTGAATACTTCTAACACTTTCAGGGGCAAATGGTAAGTTGTTTGAGTGTGGATATGCTTCCACATTCTACCTTCTTCCTTTATCTTTTAATTTTCATACTTGTGTTTGAAGTGAGCTTAGGCCACTTGTGTTTCACTTCTCTTTCTCCTCCTTCTCTTTCACTCTTTTCATCCCTCGAGTCTCAAGACTTGTTTAAGTCTTGGATTCTCTCCCTTTAGAGCTACCTAGTCCAACTTAATTTTCGATTAAGCTTGGAGTAGGATTAGCATTAGGTTAGGTAGTCATCTCTCCTAAGCCTCACTAACCATAGGTCATCCATGCATGATAACATTAGGACTCTTAGTTTCCCTTTAGAGTTTCCTTTTGTGTCGCTTCTCTTCTCATCTCAAACTTCTTCAAAACATGTAATAAAAGTTAACGTGTATTGCACTTAAGCCTTCTATGTGGGAAATGGGGAGTGAGGGGCTTCCTCTCATTCTTCTAGGATACCTAGTGTTTGTCCTGTTGGGGACGATGCGCGAAAGTATTCGTTCCTGTATTCAAGACTTGGGTTCAATGCAAGTTATGAAACAGCTTAAAAGACACTTCTGTCTAAAAAACACCAAACAAAATTCAAATCTTTTTATCCTTCGGGATTGTTGGGTTTCAAACTTCATTTTCAGAAAAGAGCTCGTCGCTCACGTAAAAAGCACCTACCCATCTGTGGTCGTACCCACGAACTACGTCAGCTCTGATTCCTCTCTCTCGTCCGATTGAGGATACGTAGGCACAAGACAACGATTGTCTTGGCGAGCAACCTTCCCCCACAGTTCCCGTCCGAACTACGTTGAATCTGACTTTCCCATTGCACTAAGGGAGTACGTAGGCCTAGGACAACGATACCGTCCTATCGAGTCACTTCTTTTTCTTTTCTTCTTCGTTTCTCCGTTCTTTCCGTTCCCGTTTCTTTGCCGATCCAGTAGCAGTGGAGTTCCAGACGACGACACCCTTTGATGCAGACAGCAAGCGTGGATCTCGTCGAGTACGATGGACGTGTTGGGTGCTAGCACCTTCCCTTCGCGTAACCGACTCCCGTACCCGTTCTCTTGGTCGCGAGACCTCGCTCTTTCCTTTATCTTTAGGTTTATGCAGTGTTTCCTTTCCCTCTCTTGGGATAAATACACTTTGCTGGCGACTCTGTGTCTTTTGCGCCACTCTTGCGTTTGTACCGTTGGATGCGAATCTTTCGAGAGCGACACAGGGGTACACAACACGTGTTCATTCCTCCGCTGTATAAATTCCTTAAGTGTACCGAATGATACGCATCTGCGAGTAAGGTCGGTACGGGGTTTCCGATCAGGAAAATCTTAATGGCGTTAATATCTACAAAGTTATCGATGTTGGGAAACAAAAATAACCCATAGGTGAGCAAAACAAAGATGCTCTCTAAAGTGGCCACGTTTTGCTAGTATAGGGCTTTCTTTGTCAAGAACTGGGCTAGCAAGCTCTGGATTCTGCCCTTAGTGGTCATGTGAGTCCTGACTTCTGACTCGTCCAAATAGATTGCTCTTGTAATGGTTTGATCCTTTGGAATTTCTTCCAGTCCAGAAAATGGAGCTTGATCAGTAATATGTAAACCAGTAAGGTGAGAATACTCCTCCAGCGTTGGTGCAAGCTGATAATCCGGGAATGTGAAACAGTGATAGATCGGATCGTAGAACTAGATTAATGTGGACATGATTCCTTCAATTACATGAACCCTTAACAAGGACAGCAATCCTCCATACTTGGCTCTGAAAGCCTCGTGGTTGGTGATCATTCTCGCCAGACCTCTTAAATCCTCTAGTTTTGGAACCTTGAAGGTGTACTTATGAGTTTTCCTTCTACCGAAATCCATTAGCGCAATCTCCTTCTCTGACGTTTGCAATCATTGTCTTAGTTTAATTTGAAAAAGAGAGACTAGAAGAGAAGATTCTTTTTTTTAAATGTTTTTTAAATGAATGTATGAATGCAGCACACAAAAACATAGAAAAACATGGGGTCAAAGGGTCGGTGTCATGAAGACAAGTCTCTACCCCCCCCCCCCCAAAAGGTTTATATTGGTGATTTTTTGTACCTGTCCGCAAAATCATTGACCCCTCTGGGATAACAACAGCAAGCGGATCGCCAGCGAGCTGATGTATCCTAGAGTGATCTCAGATGAGGGTAGTATCGCATGACAACTATTTCCGATAGCTTTCGCACTACAAAATGGCTTAAGTCTACTAAAAACCTCAGCTTCTCAGATAACCCAGTCGACCACACTACTTTCAACAACCGAAGTCGTATAGGCAATGTATCTGCAAAGGGAGTCTCCACTGAGTTTGATGGTCGATCGGGGGCTCTTAACTGGAATTCACTCCCAGTAAGATTACCCGCATTACCATCACCTATCTTAGGTGTATACTCAATCTTTCCACATGCGGCATCACACGCATTCCCATAAGCAAAAAAATAAACACAGATATCAATTAGGAAAAACAGTATATATATTTCTCTTAATCATCCTAGACCTCTAGTCTTATGATCCTATACAGACAATGACCCCCCAGCAGAGCTGTCATTTCTATGACATTTTGTGAACTCAAGGTTTCTACCTAAGAGATGGGAAGAGAACAAGATCTCTATCGACGCGTTCTCCCCAGCAGAGTCGCCATTTTTTCTTGGCAGTTTTCAGACTTAAGGTTTCAACCAGAGAGATAAGAGGGACAAGATGCCATGCGCGGCCCCACGATGGGTGCCATTTTTTTGTAGCGAGTGATTTTGGACGTGGTTCTTAAGCACTGTTGCACTGGGATACTACAGGTCAATTCATTTTTTATCCTATTAAGCTGACTAAGGAAGGGAAATAGATGTCTCCAATTAACCCTGCTTGCATACTGAGTTTAAACAGATGACTGTTGGTTTAAAGATGCGGTTTAGATTGTGGGCCTCTCTCTGCTTATTTTGTTAAGAATGAAATGACGGGATTATTCATGGGGATTTTGGATAGGTACTGGATTTGATGTTTTTAATTAGTGTGCTCGCTAAGATTCTTTTGCAATCTTATGCCTACGTATTTCCGTTTAACGAAACAGGGAAATCAGAGTGATCGTAGTTCCTCCTATTCTATGGGAGGAAAAAGGTCGTTTTGGTGTCTTGTTCAAAGCCCAAGACGTGAAGCTAAAGGTGGTTTGTATCTTGTTCAAAGCCCAAGATGTGAAGCTGAAGGGTCTATTTGTATCTTATTCGAAGCCCAAGATATGAAGCTAAAGGGGTTTGACTTTAGAGAGAATTTGTCATCTCTAAAGGGGATATTTGGTCTGTTTGTCACAACTGTTGCGTGACTGGTTATAAAGGAGAATTACTTTAACTGGGATATATGAATCTAGCAATGCCATAATTTCCTTTATAGGGGATTTTTTTATCTGAAGGAGAAGACTTTAACTCAGTGTAGAGCAATGCCATCTTTCCTTAGGAATTTCGCATGCTAAAAGAGGGACAGTGGCGTGGATGTAAATAATCCAGAGGCTTGCCGCTTACAGCAATTTAGATGATGGAAAAGGAGTTGTTGATGTTTGTATACTGTGAACGAGGCACAACTTTTGATGCTAAAAGGTTGATTGACTCAACCGGGGTTTCCTTATACAAAGCCTAAGAGGAGGCTATTGACCCAACAAGAGGGTGTTCTTATGTGTCTCGTACGAAGCCCGAGAGAGAGGCTAAACAGGTTTGACTTAACAAGAGATTCCTTTTGTATGTGTCCTGTACGAAGCCCAAGACGGAGGCTGAAAATGTTTGACTCAACAAGAGAGTCTTTTTGTATCTCGTACGAAGCCCGAGATGGAGGCTCAACAGGTTTGACTCAACAAGAGAGTCTTTTATACTCAACAAGAGAGTGTGAAAAGGTTAGCTCCACTGGGGAGAATCATTGTACAAAGCCCAAAAGGAGGCTAGGGTGCTGGTGACTGTTTCAGTTTAGTGACAGGTCCAGTATGTTGGATAAAGAGAAAATCAGTTCTTATATGGGTAATATTATGCTCAGGGATTGATCGGAGGATCAGGGTTATTTCCCGTTCTTTAAGAAAATGGGAAATCCAAAAGATATTGAGACTGTCCAAGTCTACAGGTGTTTTGAGAAATCGATTCTCAGGTAGTGAATGATCTTTGCACGATGCCTAAGAGAAGGCTGGTATGTTAAGGGATGAAGATCAACCCATTAACTGGTCTGACGCTTGACTCAGAAAGACAGCTCTAACAAATTGATGACTAGGTTCTGTTCCTATACCTGTAGAGGTCTCTGGGTCCTTGTACTAAGCCCAAGAGAAGGCGTGAGAGCTTTTAAGAAGCCGAAGGGTCCTTGTACAACGCCCAAGAGGAGGCGGGGATGCTTTTAAGAAGCCAGTGGGTCCCCAAACCCCGAGAATTTCAAGACATGCCATTCACCGAGAATAGATCAAGCCAGGAAAGTTCGAGAATTTGGAAGAAACTCAAGAGATGCCATTCACGGAGAAAAGATCATCTCTGGGGAGTTACAGTTTCTTTGACAATTTTTAAGAGTGACAGTTTGAGAAAGGGTTCACCGAGAATGCTGCCTTTCACGTCTCCATATTATTTAACCCCAAGATGAGGGAAGACTGTGTCTGGTAATCCTATGGGGATCTAGTTTTGTTTGTATTTAAGAGTGACCAACAGGGTTTTACCTAGTGCTAGACGTAGTTGCCGGGGAAAACTCTAAATAACTATACTAGTATTACACAGTGGATATATTGCAAGTATATAAAATTTTGTGAAAGAAGACTTATAGTGAGCAGCCCCACAATACAGTTATATACATGAAAGCGGATAAAGAAAGCGGGTAAACACTTACTCGGTTGTAGAGCTTCCATGCTGTTTGGTTAGTTTGTTCAACAAAGAAAGCTTTGATAACAATATTATATTCAAAATCAAAGGAGAAAGTGCTTTGAAAAGATTGTTGGGGCTTACAACTCGAGGAGAGGCCCAAGAATTTATCAGTGATTGCACTGTTGTTTGAAACTGTACAGGGACTTATACAAGTGACTGAGGCCCAAAAAGATTTTCTGTACAAAGGGATGGGTCTTACACTCTCTCAAGAGTCCCAAAGGTTTATTTTTGTACAAGTGGTGGGGCTTACAGCTCAAGGAGAGGCCCAAAAGTTTTGTTTTAAAAGGAGACGATCGTGCCGAACTTTTTGGTGGTATCGGGACTTATACAATACACTGAGGCCCAAAAAGGTTTTCAAAAAGGGTTGGGTCTTACACTCTACTAGAGGCCCAAAGATTTTTAAAGAATGGGGCTTATAACACGAGGGTAGGCCCAAAGGGTTTGATTTTTGAACTGGCGATCGCGCCGAGATTTTCTTTTAACACAGAGGGACTTATACAATATCTGAGGCCCAAAATTGTTTTTGTTAAAAGGGGATTGGGTCTTAGACTCTATTAGAGGCCCAAAGTGTTTAAAAGTTTTGTTTGAGTGAAAATCAAGGAAACCCTAAATTTGTTTTCTTTTAAAAGGAAATATTTAAAGAAAATCAAATAAAAATGATAAAAATACCAAATAAGTTTGAATAAACCACTTGTGATTTTTGTTGAAGGTTTGAAAAATGAGGTTTTAATCACAAGATGATTTAGAACTCATTAAGTTTTGATTTTCAAGATAAATATTCACTTTTAAAATGTTTAAAAACAATTAAAAATGAATTTATTCACAAAAATACCAACTATATTAAATAAATAATATAAATTTAATTTTTTTGTGTAATAAAATATTTCAACATTTTTGTGATTTTTTGCAAAAAGAACCAATAAAAAATAATTAAAATTGAGGGAGTTATTAATTTTTCAAATCATTAAAAATAATAAGAAAAGCAATAAAAAAGTGGAGAAAATAGCAAAAAGAGGATTGGGGCGAGGGGGATTGGAACCCCAGACCTCTTGTGTATAGGGCGCGCGCCTTACCACTGGGGTGGTGATACATCCGTTGATAGAAACACAACCACAAATATACAAGGCTTGCCTTGTTTTTGGCCTGGCCCAAGGCAAGGCAAGGCAAGATTTTGGTTGAAAATGTGAAGGCCATAACTTTCTCATTTCTCCATGGATTGGGACAAAATTTAGGTCTATCCTGCCTAGAATTTCACAAGGAATCCATTGGTGGTGGTGTTTTTTTTTTCAGATCATGCTCCTATTGAAAAACCCGATAGTGGTTTTGAAGTAGGCCATGATTTACATTTTCTATGCCATCTCTTGGTACAAGCATGAATTACATGATAAATTGGTGCAAACACAACACATATAACATGTATAAGAGATGCATGATCAGTGGACATCAAAAGAAAGCATGATTCAAAGAATCCAAGTTGTGATGCTTACCTCTTTTTAGAGCTTTTGTGCAATCTGCCAAGCCACTTGTTCCAGAAATGATTTGATGCTTTGGACAACCTCAAATGACCCCTTAGAAGCTTTTAGGATGGTTAGAATCAGCTGGAAACCTCAGGAACAAGTTTGAGCTCTTTCTTGCAAAAGGGGCAAAAGTGACCAAAATAACAACTCTCTCAAATGGTGTTCCAGATGTGTGGAACCATTTGGGATAGCTCAAGGATGATATTTGGAGTGTGTTTGAGGTTTTATCTGGTTTGGAAAGTGACTGAATCAAGACATGGCTTGAAAAATGCATAAAAGTCCTATTTTGAGGTTTTGAGAGGTGACTTTGTGATTTTGGTGTTACAGGTCACTTGTGAGAGTTTGGATAGCTTAGATATGATATATTGGATGTGTTTGGATCATGAGCTATGGTGGAATTGCTCTCTAACTCAAAAACTTAGAGTTACCTTGCTAAAGAAGGTATTTTTGCCTAGAGAAAGAGATTTTGAGGAAAGCAAGTGTTGTAGTGCTTTGGTGTACTCAAACTGAACACAATTGAGCTCTATTTATAGTAGAGCAAGTTTGTTTTTGTTGCAATAGTGAATGGAAACTACAGCAGAGGTTTGGCCAATATTGAGCAATGAGAATCCAAGTCTCCTCTAGCCATTGACTAGAGGTTAGGGCACAGGCTGCTGGTCCCCTTGGTCTTGGATAAGTCTTGACTAAATTCAGTTGGAAGTGGCTTAGTCCATGCCACCTTGGTGCATCCATTGAATGCTCCAATCCAAAATTGGAGTCTTGTCCCTCTTTTAGGCATTTCTAGGTTTGGCATGCTATTTTTGGTTCCAAAGACTTGGGAGGCTTGGGATTAGAGTTGGTTCCTCCTTGGTCCCCCCTTGAGGTGTTCAGATGGATAGAGTTGCCCCCCCTTTGCAAAATTTGAGCAAATCGAGCAAAAATCCCAAATCTGCCTTGCCATGACAGTTTGCAACAAGGCATATTGGCATTTTCATATCTCATGGCTCAAGTGGACTTTGATGGAGTTCTTGGCCATTTTGGAAAGCCCTCATATGATACAACAACTATTTGATCATAATTGGTTTTGATACTTTTTGGATCCAAGTGAAAAATGCCCCTACATTTGGAAAAAAGTGAAGGCAGATTCTGACTTAGTGAAAATTTCACTAAGTGTTGGAAAAAAGTGACATTTTCACTTTTTGTGATTTTGATCATTCCATAACTCAAAATCCAAGAGGAATTGGAATGAGTTATGTTTGAAGCTTTTTTAGAGTGCCATGAGAGCTACAAATCTAGCTTTGGATGGGGAAAAATGGCCTTATGGTTTAGGAGTTATGATCCTCCAAAGTTGGTACCCTAGCCACTTTGTTCCATAACTTGGAAAAATTTCTAAGTTTTTATGGTTACCCCTTTTACAAGTTATCCCACTTTTCTTGATTTTTCTTGATGAATGATGATTCCAATCACACATTAACATCATTTTAGGGTTAAGGAACCACAATTGTGAAAAATCTCAAAAAGTCAAAGTTGACTTTTGTGCACAGTTGACTTTTTGTCAGATGAATTCCAAACCGTGCGATTCTCTATGAATTCAAGTCCTTGACCTAAATCAAACTTGATGGGTTGAATTTATAGGTGTTATAGGGTGTATTGAATCATGTCTTAGGGTTTGGGAGCATGTCCTGGTCAAAAGTCAAAGGTGCAGTTGACTTTTTCCTCAAAACCCTAATTGTGGTTCTGATGAATTTAAAACTTGCTGCTCAAGCTTCTTGGACCAATCCATTGTTGCAAATGGATCAATGTGGTGTATTAGAGACCCTCAAATCATGTCTTGAGGTCTTGGCTCATGCTTTACCCCAAAAGTCAACTTAGGGGTGAATTAGGTCAAGAAACCCTAATTCCTGATCTTTTGTGAATGCATCCCCTGAGGTTAAATTGACTTGATGATTGGGTTCATGATGTCCCTTGGAGCATCATAGGTTATGCTTTGAAGAATTGGCTCATGCCAGAGGAAAATTTCCATCTGGAGGCCCTAGTCGACCAAACCCTAATTTGGTGACACTGGCGATCTTAAGGCTTAATCCACCCAGAATGTTGCAGCCTTGTGTTTAATCCTTGAAGTGGGAGTCCTCTTGATCCCTTGGGGATGTTTGAGAGGTTAATGAGGAATGATGGTCCATCCATACTGTGATGATGATTTGCAAAATGAAGGGAAATCTTAGTGGTCAAAATTTGGGGTATGACAAGACCCTCAAGTAAGAGACTTCCAATGCTCAGACCATCAAGTAAGAGACTTCAAATGCTCAAGCACTAAAGCAAGAGACTTCTAACTCTGTAACAAATTATTAAGAGATTTAGGTAAGACTGCACTTGATATAATACAATTAGAGGTGTAGAAAGAATACAACTTGATAAGAATCTTAAGACTTTAAGAACTTCTAAAATATACACAATTGTTAAGAGGTTCTAAGTCTAGCTAATTTGATAGATTGACTTCTCATTGAAATGTCAAGGTTCAAAGTCTTGTATTGCAATGTATTGGTCTTCTTCTTCAGGTCTTCTGCTCCTTATATGGAGAGGAAAAAAATAGACATTGAAAGATTTTCACCAGAAAGGTGGACAAGTTTTGTACTTGATTGGACACATCAAGAAAGCACCTTTTTGTAAAAGAAAATATCCGTTGAAGCTCAGACAACAATGAAGAGATTTTTCCTTAAGTCTTCACATGAGCAAAAGGTCTCTGAGTCTGTCAGAGTTACCTCGTTTGAAGAGGCTGATCTCTTTAGAGTCTGCTTCTTACCTTCTAAAGCTATAGAGTTTTAATCACCAGAGGCTGATTTTCTTCAGATGTTGACTTCTTTAGAGTCGGGATCTTCCATCAGAGTCACATTCTTCAGAAGTGATGTTTAGAACCAAAGTGTGAACTTCAGATTCAGAATCTTCAAGATTCTCTTCATATATTTTTAATCTTATAATCATGCATAATTGAATAGATGTTAGAATATTCAATTTTCCTTTAAATACTTTATTATCATAAAAATTCAAGGGATATGATATCAACCAATTTTGTTCTAACACCTTTTCCATAGACCAGGTCAATGACTAGCCTAATCCCTTAGATATGATTCGAATTATGAATTACTTAGTTCAGATATAAAACCTCTAGATCTTGAACGTTATGGTTCGAGTAATGACAAAAATATGACAATCCACGACCCCAAAGAAAGAAAAAAAAATGCAATGAACAAGTTATTTTGAGGCTCTAAGAAGTAAATTAACACAAAGGCTATATCAAATTTATTTTCAACATTTACAAACCTCATCAAGCAATTTTAACTACCTTGAATTCATTTATATCAGATATGTGAATAATATTATTCATATTTTATATAATTATGCTATTAATAAAACTAATAAAATATAGATTTATAAAATCCAACCCTTCCTTGTCTAGCATTTTTTTAGAATCTTTCTTTAGTGCACTTCTAGTTCTTTCTCTCAAGCTAAGGTTTTATTTTAGTAAAATAAAATTATACTTTGATAATTCATATTCATTTTCAAACGTGCATTACACCGATTTGTATAAATTTTATTGACAATAATTATGTTAAGTAAATTTCAAAAAATATATAATAAGTTATTAGAATTAAAATATACAAAATAGTTTGGATCAAAGGCATTTGTTGCGATCCCCTATTTTGATCAAAATTAACTTCTAGTTTTTCTATTTTTAAAGTTGGGTTTTTACTCTCTCTACACTACGCCAAAAATGATTTTAGGCAGCGCACCTTAGACAGCGCTTTTTTCCAAAAAAGCTGCTATAAGTTAAATAAAAAATAAAACACGAAAAGTATGTACGAAATTGTGTAAAAGCGCTGCTAAAAGCCCCACCTTAGACAGCGCTATTCAAAAGCGCTGCTAAAAGGCCTACCTTAGACAGCGCTTTTCAAAAGCGCTGCTAAAAGTCCCACCTTAGACAGCGCTTCTCAAAAGCGCTGCTAAAGGCCCATGTACGAAGCGCTGCTAAAGGCCCATATTAGAAAGCGTTGTACTCAAAGCGCAGCTAAAGGCCCAACTAGAGAGCGAAAGCGCTGCTAAAAGTACTCATTAGACAGCGCTTCACAAAAGCGCTGACTAAAGTCGTTTAAAATTAAAATTAAAAAATAGATTCTATTCATTCTTTCTATTCTCAGAACTGTTTCTCTTCTCTCACGAAAAACCCTAAACCCAGAAAAAATCTTCTCTTCTTCTCTCACGCACCTCCGTCCTCTTCATTGTAATTATCAATCTTTTATTACATAGTCGTTATTACATCCATTCCTTCATAAGGCTGTTTGCTCTCTCCGGCGAGGCTCCTGGGTTCCACAATCAGAGGAAGAAGATAGAGTTGCAATCTTTTAACTGAAGCTTTTTCACGGTATACTTTTTCTTTGATTAATTCGGTTCTTAATTTCTATGCTTAGTTTAGTGTTCATCAATTTAGGGTTTTCAATTATTTTCTTCTCTTGTTACTCATTGCTATGAAGTTTGATAGTTTTCGTTAGAATTGTTCATTCCTTGTGCATTGACTTGTTTGCTTAATATGATTAACGCAACTTGAACACACTCTGCAAGTATCATCCCTACAAAAGGAACTGTAACGTTCCCCATTTTCTGACTCTGTTGATGTTGTTGTTCTGAACTCTAGGTTTTTTGTTTGTTTGAAGTTTAATTCCGATTGTTCTGTTTTGTTGATTGTGGAAAGAAAATAAAACGAAATAGTAGAACTCAATAAGAGTGTCGGCTAATTCAGTGTTTCAGTAAAAATGTTTATGAGTTTTCGTTGGAATTGTAACTATTACAATCTCTTATTACAGGTTAGATGGCTAGTAATGAGGATCACCCACATGATGATTCTATTCATGATGGAGATGAGACCGGTAATGCAGTGGAAAGAGAAATTAGACGAGGAATAACAATTATGAAGAGACTCATTCGTGATAGAGATCGAGGCATAAAACATGATGTGCATTGGAGTCAAGATAACCAACTAATTGAGCCTAACGGTTCAACGTTGACAAGTTATCTTGGTTCAGTTGCAAGGAGAGAAGTTCCAATTACTTGTGATGATTGGAGAAACAAAGCGTTGAAAGACGCTAAAGACAAAATATGGATTGAGATACAGGTACCATATGTGATGTTATTTGTTTTTAATGACGATTATGTATTTAAATTACTTATACTAACGCACTCTGTGTATGATTTTCGTAGAGGTCTTTCAACATTGATGATACCAGAAAAGATTATATACTCGGATTGGCCGAAAAAATACATAGAGGGTTTAGATCTTTTTTATCAAACAAGTTTCTTAAGGATGCGGATAAAAAATTTATTGATGCAGAGCTTCCATAGAAATATGCAGATTTGATTACACCTCAAGAATGGGAAACTTTTAAATCCAAACGAAAAACCCCAGAATTTGAGAGTGTAAGTGACATAAATCGGTAACGAGCATCAAGTCCCGCGTATCCATACAAAAAAGGGCGTATGGGATATGCACGCTTACAACAATCTATAGTAAGTATCTATAAATTGCAATGATATACTTGTTCATCGTGAGTTATTTTTGATCATGTTATTTGGCTTAATGTGTAGTTAATAAAGGAGAAAAGTTCTGAAATATCTCTTCCGGAACATGTTTTGTGGAAGGAAGCCCGTGTGGGTAAGGATGGAGTTGTTAAAGAAGATTTTCAACAAATTTTTGAGAAATGTGTAAGTATAATATTATTGCTTGAATTAAATCAAAAGTTTATTAACATATAATTAAGTCAAATTTTCGATATTCATATGAATTTCAGAAGACTCTATCTCAGTCTATATCTCCAGATGAAGACAATGATTGCAGGAGCCTACTTAGTCGAGCATTAGATGTTCGTGAGTATTCTGGTCGTGTGAGGGGTAAGGGATATGGGATCACTCCAACATCCTTGAAAAAACCAAAGAAAAAAACGGCTAGCAATAAAGACCTGCAGGAAAAGTTGGAAGCATTACAATCTGAAGTTCGTGAATTGAAAAAGGAAAAAGAAAGAGATCAAAAAGAAAGAGATCAAGCTTCAGCTTTTAAAGATACTAGTAAGAAAGATAGTATCAATTGTAATTTTTAACCGAATATTCCCGAGGTAATTATATATATTATTATGAAATTAAATTAGCTTAATTTATTTAATTGACATATATACACATTAACAATGTCATATTTATTATTGGTTTTAGGGCATTTCCCGTTGTCAACTCTATTTATCGTCACCGACTTATCAGATGGTTGGCAAGGGAAAAGTGCATAACACTTTGGGAGAAATGCTTCACCATAAACCGCTCCCCACTGGATTTTTGAAAGTATCGATTGATATTGTTTTAGAGGGGGATGCCTTATTACCACTACCTGACGATGTTTCGGATGCAACATTGTTGGGAGATGCAATAGGATCGTTTGTTGCATGGCCGTCAAGCCTCATTTGCCTAGATGATAAGGTAAGCTTAAAACCATTATAAACCTTTGGGTATTCAAATTTTTTACGGGCATTTTACGTACATTTTTTTACATGGTAATGTTAGACTCCAACAAAATCCAAATCAAATGATAAGGGGATTATGCGGCAAACCGAGTCAGTTGCATCGAGAAAAGAGGTACAACACTATTATATGATATTTATGCATGGAAAATGTTAATTCGTGATCTTATACTTCACCTAACTAATTATATGATATTTAGATTCAGGCTAAAGAGATTGAACAAGTCAGTAGGGGTAAGATGCCTGAAATTAGCAACATTCCCACACAAACAAAAGGTGTTGCTAAGAAGACCGCGGCTAGAAAAAAACCTACTTCTCAGTATAGGTCGTGCCTTCAGACATGTTTACTTATAACAGATATTCCTGATGGTGGTACTCGGCTTATACCTATGGAGGAAGGTATTTTTGGTTTTGAATATTCGGAAACAATTGGTAGAGAGGATATGGAGTAAGTTTTTAAACATTTGGAAATAGGCATCGGTGTTGTCGATACATACATTAGGTATACTCCGATCAACTTTGTTTAATTAATTGAACAATTTATTTACTCATTTCAAATGAATAGTCTAATATGTTAATGATGTTTTTATTTAAGGTTTTTGTATGACAAATTGATGCGCCCGCGTGGATTGGAACAAAGATTCGCTTTCTTATCTCCCATGACTATCAACTCATGGTTAATCGTACAGAAACCAGATGAAGTCATACAGTATGTACTCGGTTTATTTATGGCCAGCAAAGATACAGAAAAGTTGTTCTTTTTACCATATAATACTGGCAACGGGTTAGATTTTCATTCTAACTTCATCTATTATAATTTTTTGTTTTTTGAAGTTGTGTAGAAAGTTTCCATCTAACCTTTGTTTAATCTTACATTGGACATTAGTTGTTGGTGGCAATTAATCCGATAAGAGAAATTGTATATTATCTGGATTCTTTACACAATGATCAAGCAACATACCCAGATATGAAGAAGTTGATTGATACGTAAGTGAGATTGTTCTAAATATTCGTGTGTATATTTATTTATTTATGTGACATGTTCTAAATATTCGTTTATATTTTATTAGCGTTATACAAGTTTTTCGATCACAAAGAGATATTCAAGTTCCAAAGAGCAAAGCCAACAACATTACATGGATTAAAGTGGAGGTATATTTTCACAATTTTGATTATATTAGTGATGATACTTGATAAAACTAGTTAAGGGGTATATCCTGATATATATCCGTATTTTCTTTCCATGTGTAGTGTCCTCGTCAGCATAATGGAATAGATTGCGGATATTTCATGTTGAGGTTTATGAAAGAAACTCTTCTTTTGGATCGAATAGATATTCCATCCAAGGTATGGATTTCTAACTTAGGAATTATTTTAATATTTACCACATGTCTCATATAATCAAATAGTTTTAGCTAAATCATACTATGTTATATTATTATGTAGTACTTTGATGAATTCAAATGTGCTCACTACTCAAAAGATCAAATGGATGAACTTAAGGAGGAATGGTGTCAATTCATTATTGAGCTGAGAGTTTTATAAGGTACATTGTCTTTCTTTCATTGATGAGAATTTTGAGTATATATAAGTTTGAGTTTTGATGAGATAATATGTCGTCACTAGTATATTAAATTGTGTTGCAATGTTGTTGTTGTTTGTTATAGAAGGTTGGAATCATAAATTGTGTTGGTGCTGCCAAATATTGATTGATATCTTGGCCATAAAAGGTTGGAATCATATACTGATTTTCATAGGCACTTGGCAATATTCAATAACTCATGATCATTTGTTGACATTTTTGGCAATGCTTGTAGCTTGAATATCAGATTTGGCAATGCTTGCAGCTTGAATATCAGATAAGAACAATGCCTTCTTTGTTTTCTTCTATATTTTGTCTATTGTTGTTGTTGTTTTGTTTCAGGTTATATGTGCAGATGTAGAAGATAGAGCTAACAAGTTCATTGTTGTTGTTTTTTAGCTTGAATATCAGATTTTTTGTAGCTAACAAGATATATGAATTGTTGTTGTTTTTTAGCTTGAATATCATCAATTTTTTGTATATATAAATTATTGGATTAAAGATGTATATATAAATAGACAAATTTGGTGCATATTTATTGGATTGAAGCTCTAATTTATGAAAATTTGGTGCAAATTCTAAATGCATATTCTGGTGCAAAATGTGGTGAAAACCTGGTGCAAAATATAGTGATAATCTGGTAAATATTTATTGTATATATCAGACATCGCTTTTTTTAAGTTTTATAAATAAAAAAATTCGTGGACATTAGACAGCGCTTCAAATAAAAAAGCGCTGCCTGAAGTGGGGATTAGACAGCGCTTTAAATAAAAAGCGCTGCTTAAAGTAGAGAATAGACAGCGCTTTTAAAGAAAAGTGCTGTTTAAAGCAATGCCTAAAGATAACCAAAAGCGTTGTCTAAAGTCAAAGCGCTGCCTAAAGGGGTTCTTTAGACAGCGCTTTTACAGACAAAGCGCTGGCTAAAGTGAAAAACAGAAAGCGCTTTCAACCCAACTTTCCATAAAAGATCAAAACATATAGAAATTGATTGCCACCTAATTCAAGAAAAATTGGAAACCGACCTCCTCAAACTCTTTCCAATTCCTTCTTCTACACAACTTGGTAATGTATTAACAAAACTTCGTCCAACTCCTGCGTTTTCCACTTTTCTAAGGAAGCGGGGACTCTTTTCCATCCACATTCCAACTTATGGGAGAGTGTCAAATACCAATATTAATTTACATTAATTAGTTATTATATTGTATTTAGTCTACTACTTTATAGAGTGTTGGATTTCTTGACCGTTACTCTTTCACAGCCACTATAAATAATATTGATTACTTCTGTATTTTAGATCGAATAATAATAATATTCTCTACCAATGGAAAATTTACATTAGATTTCTAAAACCGCAATACTCTCTATTTTACAATTTTTAGATTTATTTAATAAAGGTTCTTCATATTTTTAGTGCAACTTTTCAACCTTCATTGTTCTATTGAGTTCTTCCAACACTTCAGTTTTGACATTCGTCTTTAAAGAATTCATAGATCTCATGATTGTTGAGACGGAAAACTTTAAATTTGCGAATGCAACACAATTTCACACATCTACATTTGTTAAACAATGAAATATTCAATGGAACGCGAACGATATTTTATTAATAACAACTCTCCCTTCCTACATTGAAACCGAATTAAGGAGACCCTAAACATCATGCAGCTCAAATCAACCATCCTAATCATCTCATAATCCCAACTAAACAACACAATTAAAGATAATTAGTGACAAGGAATGCCAATTCACTATAAAAAGCAATCTGACGATTAAGTTCAGTAACTTGAGGATTAACAACATGTCCTGCAGCCATTCCTCTATCACATTGAGCAGGTCCATCGCTAGCAACCTTAGCATCATAATTAGCAGTTTGAGCATCTTCCTTCAACTCACCAAGAGCGCTTTTAAAAGACATAACAACACCATCATAATCAAAATTAGCACACCGTGTGAGTGCTGGACAATTGTTCGATGCTGCTAATCCTTTGAGAAAAGTCTGTCCTGCGGAGGCTTTTTCGTATGCCATTCCGAGAACAACCTTTGCAAGGTCACGGTAGCTTTTCGCTTGTGCGGCTTGAGGATTTGATCCGAGGATGTTGTTGCATTCTGCCATATTGGATGAAGTGGCGCAAACGATGGTAACTAGGCTTCCCTGTAATCCTAGAGATCTGGCATTTGCAGCGAAAGGGCATTGAGAAATCAGGATCAAACTAAGGAACACAGAACAGATTGTTGAGGAATTCATCATGTTTTTTTTTGTTGTGTGTTCCTTGGTTTGAGGGAGAGATTGTGTTCATTGGTTTCATGATGTTGGGGTTGTTTTATAGTTACGGGAATTCTAAATTAAGTAAACCAATATTTAGTTATTCTAATCAAAGGTAAGTGCTAATAAAAGTGAGTTTTATTTGAGCATATGTTATTTCCTCCAATCTACGCATTAAACAAGTACAGAAAACATGTTTCTAGATCTTTAATCATGTTATCATTAAAAGGATTATCCCTCAAACATGCTAAATATAAATAAGTATAATTTAAGTAATATTTATGTATGTATTATGTAATAAATATTTATTTATTTATAAATATTAATACTTTTTATATAATATATAATTTAAATAATACTTATTTATGTTTTATATATAAATAAGTATTATTTAAAGATTAATTACTAAATAATATATTATTAATGTATTACGTATTTCAATTTCACAATCATTTCAATTTCACAAATATTTATTTTATGTATTATGTAATAAATTATTTATAAATATTATGTATTAGATATTTTTAAATAAATATTTTTTCAATAATATTGTAATAAATATTTATTAAATAATACAAAATAAATATTTATATAATACATTAATAATATTAAATATAAAATGTGCAAATATGAAATAAATATTTATATAATACATTAATAATATTAAATATAAAATATGAATTAATAAAATAAAAATGTAAGTCTGAAAGAGATATATATATAATTTGTATTTGAAATATATATATATATATATATATATATATATATATATATATATATATATATATATATATATATATATATATATATATATTTGATGCAACAATTAATAGCAAAAAGAAGTAGTATAGTGGTTGGATTTGCCCCTTGTTTGTCCCCTATGGTGGGGGACAAATATATATTAATCCTATAATTACTTATTTATGAGTTTAGAATAACATTTCATGAAATAGAAGAATGGAATTGTTGGAACTGAGTTCCAAGAAAGATGAATATTTGAGAGAAGAATAAGAAGAAGAAGGAGGAGAGAAAAGAGATTAGGGTTTTGTGAAAACTTTGCAAAATTTTATTATGAAGCTGTTGTTTTTAAAATACACAATACAACACCCTTTATATAGGCTGTCAAAGCCCAGGCCCAAAACTAACATTTCGACACAACCTAGTCAATTCGACTGAACCCCTTATCATTACAACAATTCGACTGACTATACAACATTTCGACCAAAACCTATAAGCCCTTCGACTTCGACAACCTAACATGAATTACTTCTAACACACCACCTAATTCATGTTTTCGAGACTTCTCATCCCAATGCTCTTCTTTAACTCGTCGAATCTGATTTTCTTCAATGGTTTGGTAAGTATGTCAGCTAGTTGAACTTCAGTCTTACAATATTCAAGATCCAGCTTCCCTCTGTTTACTTGTTCCCTGTGAAAATGATACCTTCTTTCTATGTGTTTACTTCGACCGTGACACATAGGATGATTGGCAAGATCAATAGCTGACTTGTTGTCTACAAACAATTTCATCTTCCCAGGTTCCTTGATCTTGAGCTCTTCGAGCAACATATCTATCCATGCTGCTTGACATGCTGCATACGATGCAGCTACATACTCAGCTTCACATGATGACAAAGCCACAATGCTTTATTTTCTCAAACTCCAAGAGATTGGAGCTCCTTCGATCATGAAAATATAGCCTGCAGTACTTTTCTTCTCATCTTGGTCTCCACTGAAATCTGAATCAGTATAACCATATACCTCAGCATCTTTCGACTTGGACTTATTTCGACATGGCATCAGCACACCATGATCAATCGTACCCTTAATGTATCTCAGTACTCTCTTTACTGCAATGAGATGACATTCTTGGGGTTTCTCCATAAATCGACTTAACAATCCGACACTTGGACAAATGTCTGGCCTTGTATTGCAAAGATACCTCAAGGATCCAATGATTTGTTTGTACAGTGTCGAACTTACAAACTCATCATCAGTTACCTTTTTCAACTTTGCTCCTGTTTCCAATGGAGTTGTTGCAGCTTTACAGTCAGTCATCTTGAACCTCTTCAAGATATCTTGAGCATACTTCTTCTGGTGCAGGAACACACCTTCAGCTGTGTCTTTGAATTCCATCCCTAAGAAATATGACAAATTCCCTAGGTCGGACATTTCGTACTCTTGCATTAGCTTCGACTTAACTTTTCTTATCTCAGCTTCATTTGCACCTGTAATCAGCAAATCATCAACATACAGGCATAAGATGATTCGACTATCATTGTCGACATCATTTACATAAACTCCATGCTCAGACACACACTTCGTGAACCCTGCTTTGATTAGGAAACTATCTATTCTCTTGTTCCAAGCCCTTGGGGCTTGCTTCAATCCATAGAGAGCTTTCCTCAATCTGTACACCTTCGACTCATGCCCTTTGACCTCAAATCCTGGTGGTTGACTGACATATACTTCTTCCTCCAAAGGTCCATTCAAAAATGCTGATTTTACATCCAACTGATGTATCTTCCATCCTCTATATGCTGCTGTCGAAACAACAATCCTGATTGTTTCCAACCTAGCCACTGGCCCATAGACTTCGTTGAAATCAACACCAGGTTTCTGCAGAAATCCTCTTGCAACTAGTCTTGCCTTATGCTTGGCAATTTCACCATTTGGCCTTCGTTTCAGCTTGTAAACCCACTTCACATCAATAGGCTTCTTGCTGGCTTTTTCGACAAGTTCCCAGGTATTGTTCTTTTCAATTGCCCTGAGTTCCTCCTTCATGGCTTCACACCAATTCGAATCATTCATGGCTTCATCCAAGTTAATTGGTTCTGCTTCAGCCATAATCATCGCTTCTTCTATTAAGTCACCATCTGCATCAATTGCATTATCTAGAAATCTCTCATATCCAGCTAACCTTGTCGACTCAGCTCTTGTTCTAGTCGATCTTCTTACATTCTGCTAGGGAGGTTCTTCATTTCGACTTGTCGTGGCCTCAGTTTGTTGATCTTCTTCAAACACTGTCGGAACTGTCTCTTCCAGCTGCTGACCAGTATCCTGTCGAACTGACCCATGACTCCACTCCCAATTTTGATTTTCATCTACCAGAACATCTCGACTGATAATAAATTTATCATCTTCTGGTGAATATAGTCTATATGCACCAGTCGAATGATAACCTATGAGCACCATGGTTTGACTTCGATCATCTAGTTTTGTTCTCAATTGCTCAGGAACATGCTTGAAACATATTGATCCAAAAACTCTAAAATGACTTACATTTGGCTTCTCACCTGTCCAAGCTTCATAAGGAGTCTTCTCGACTAACTTCTTCGTTGGACATCTATTCAGAATGTATACTGTTGTCGAAGCTGCTTCAGCCCAAAATCTCTTTGGCACCTCTTTAGCCTTCAACATACTTCTCGTCATATTCAGTATACTTCTATTCTTCCTCTCAGCTATTCCATTGTGTTGAGGTGTATAGGGAGCAATAACCTCATGCTCTATACCTTCCTCTTCACAAAATCTAGCAAACTCTCGAGAGGCATATTCGCCACCACCATCCGTTCTCAGTTTCTTTAGCTTGCAGCCACTTTGCTTTTCGACAAGCAACTTAAACTTCTTGAACTTTGTGAATACTTCACTTTTACTTTCGATCACATAAATCCACATATATCTGGTGAATTCATCAATGAAAGTTAAGAAGTAACGCTTTCCACCATTCGACCTAACTTCAAAAGGTCCACATACGTCAGAATGAACAAGCTCCAACTTTCCTTTCGACTTGATTGGCAGATCATGTTTGAATGCTTTTCTAGCCTGCTTTGCTTTGCAGTATTCCTCACACACATGATTTGGTTCCTTCACCTGAGGTAAACCATACACCATCTTTTTCTAATTCAGCATACCCAAACTCCTGAAGTTTAGATGCCCATATCTATGATGCCATAACTAATTCTTTTCTTCTTCTGTAGTTGACGCAAGACATTCATGATTAATCATATTAATCTGAACTTTAAACGTCTTGTTATCAGCCAATGGTGCTTTCAGTACCAACCTACCATCAGCATGATACACCTTCATTTGATTATTCTCCAGCTTCATATTATGCCCTTTGGCAAGTAATTGACCTATACTTATCAAGTTACTTGTCATAGAAGGCACATACAACACATCAGTAATGCTGGCTTTTCTACCATCTCTTCTCATTACAGATATGTTTCCTCTTCCACCTGACGTGATCTGTCTACCATCTGCAAACTTTATCACCTTCTTAACTGACTCATCAAGCTTGTTGAACTAGTTCTTGTTACCAGTCATGTGGTTGCTGCAACCTGAATCAAGATACCACAAATTCGTTTCATCATCATTCGAATGAGTGTCTGCCATTAGTAGCACACCTTCAGAATCACTCTCTCCTGTCTGTGCATACTGCGCTTTGTCACTTTCTTTTGCTCGTGCTTCCTTCTTCTTTCGACAGTCTCGAGCATAATGACCAAAACTTTGGCAATTGTAACACTGCACGTCTTTCATATCAACTTTCTTCCCAGAATATTTGTTGCCCATGCCTTTCTTTGTCGAATCATCATGATTCTTTGAACTCTTGCTTGACTTCTCATCACTAGCAAGATTCCTTCCCTGCTTCACCTTCCCAGATTTCTTGGTGAATTTCGCTTGTAGTGCTTGGTCCGATACCTTTTCTCTTTCTGAATCTCTTTGCTTCAATCTAATCTCATGAGCTTCCAAAGAAGCCTGTAGCTCTTCAACCTTCATCTTAGCGAGATTCTTGGACTCTTCAATTGACACTACAATGTAATCAAAATTTGCAGTCAGAGATCTTAGTACCTTTTCAATTTTCTGCAAATCTGTGATTGTTTCTCCACAAGACTTCATCTGGTTCGTCAGCATCACCAATCTTGAAAAGAATTCCGAAACTGATTCATCTTCCTTCATTTGAATCATCTCGCATTGCTTTCTCAAGGTTTGCAGCTTCACCCTCTTCAGTTTCTCATCACCTCCATACAAGTTCTTTAACTTGTCCCACGCTTCTTTTGCAGATTCTTCTTCAATAATTTTCTCAAACACATTCGGATCCACACACTGGTGAATCAAGAACAACGCTTTGCCATCTTTCTTCCTTTGATCCTTGTACGCAGCTTTCTGTTCATCAGTAGCATTTGCCCCCAATTCCATTACGCCATCATTCACAATTTCAACCACATCTTGAAATCTGAAGATAACTCTCATCTGCGCCACCCACCGTTGGTAGTTTTCCCCTTTGAAAACTGGTAGATTCGCTGGGAATTGTGTGGACGTTGTTGCTCCGTTTGCCATTATATTCTCTCTGAATCGCAACTGGGCTCGTTGATACCAATTGTTGGAACTGAGTTCCAAGAAAGATGAATATTTGAGAGAAGAAGAAGAAGAAGAAGAAGAAGAAGAAGGAGAGAAAAGAGATTAGGGTTTTGTGAAAACTTTGCAAAATTTTATTATGAAGCTGTTGTTTTTAAAATACACAATACAACGCCCTTTATATAGGCTGTCAAAGCCCAGGCCCAAAACTAACATTTCGACACAACCTAGTCAATTCGACTGAACCCCTTATCATTACAACAATTCGACTGACTATACAACATTTCGACCAAAACCTATAAGCCCTTCGACTTCGACAACCTAACATGAATTACTTCTAACAGGAATTTGGTCTCCAATGGAGAAAAACCTTCAATTTTGTCTTCTTACACTTCTCTTGACTTCAATTTTAATCTTTAACGAGTCCAACTTGAAAAAAAAATGAAAATTTGTAATTTAAAGAGATATGCACGTGTCAAAAATCGTGCCCAATTTAGCCTTTTTTTTTCTCTTTAAAATCGCGCAATGATAAGAATTCATCGTGACATGATTTGTTACTTTTCGCCAAAATTACATCATAATTTGCCAGTCGGGACGCGATTTTTCCATTAGCTTCATAGAGTATTTATCATTCAAAAAATCCTCTTTTCTTCTACTTTTGACAACTCTAATCTTTTTCTTCACATATTGCTAAATTTTCATCCAAAATAAAGTATCTTTTCACTAATGACTAATATAAACATCACAAAATACTAATAAAATTACATGATAACGAATTGTCATCAAAATGCATAAAATGTGTCCATTTAAAAATCATCAGAAAATTCTTAATGAAATTTTCTCTACTACAAATAATACATTTCATGACAAAGTTTTCACCTCACCGAACAAAAAACCAAGGTAAAATTTTTAAGACGCACCATGTTTTATTTTTTTGATCATTTATTCCCTCAGTTTTTAAAATAACTTAGGAGATCCTAATTCACGACAAACTTCGAATTCTAGCAAATGTAGTTTATGTTTTTATTTCTTTAAAAATGGTGGTTTTTTCTAAGTTTATTATTTATTTATAAATTAAATGATTTTTTCCTTCAATTTATTTAATAACCGAGGGGGTTAGTGTAATTATAGATTGCACCGAAGAGGAGGAGTGAATTAGGTACTTTGAAATTTTTCCGGTTTTTATCTTATGTTGTGTTTTCTTTCCTGATTAATTACTAAGTTATGAAAGCGATAAAGTGCGGAAAGTAAACGACACAAGAATATATCCTGAGTCCCCTCATAGTCTGAGAGTACTTCCGTCTCCTTTCAACATGAAAGAGATTTTTAATATTGTTGTGACCTATACAAGACTTATCCTAGTCTTCATATCACTAACAAACCAAGAACAATCCTCTTAGAATTTTACAAAAGTTCACTAAGAGAACAATCTATTGATTAATCTTCTCCTTTAAACAAACAAATTATCAATGATATACAAGTGTTCAATATAGTATGGATGAAACTATATAGATGCAAGTTTAAAGTTTCTGTAAGAGTTTCTTCCAAAATAAAATTCTCGTTTTAGAACTCTTGTGAAAAATTTGAAAGATGAAGAGAATTTAAATGCTTTAAGAATTTGTAAAGGAGATGAGTTTAAATCTAAAAAATAATGGTGTTTATATAAACATAATGCACCTTTACAGAAACCACATTTGAAAATCATTTGACTGAAAAAATGTAGTATTTTTAGACACAGCTTCAGTGTAATCGATTAACACATTTATACTACAAAATGGTTAATCGATTAACCCTTCATTAACGGGTCAAAAAGTTCAAATTTTACAAAGGTTAATCGATTAACAGATTTACACAAGAATTTGGTTAATCGATTAACTAGTGTCCAAAACTAAAAAATACTTTAGAAAATGAGATGCAATGCAAAGATTTTCTTGAAACAATACTTCAATGAATCATGACAAGTATGAATGATATTTTGAACACTTGTATATACAAAGACAAGTTAATTTCATATACCTTATCATTCATGATCAATCACCTAAATCTTCAAGACTTTTGATTCACTTTGAAACTTGAATTGTGCTACTAGTCTTGAGCCATTTCCTTTTTGAGAGCTTCACTTGGTTGTTGAGTGTTGTTGTCTTCATGAAAACATATTGAGTAGCTTGATTCTACATTCTCCCCCTTTTTGATGATGACAACCTTTTTCTTGAAAATTTGATTCAACCTTATTTTCTCTAACACATGATAATACTCCCCTTTGATCAATGCTCCCCCTTGATCCATGCTTGAGAGTTTCAATACATTTGACTTGCTGTAATTTATTGTTAGAGAAACATACAAACAATAATACTTCTCCCCCTTTGTCATTACAAAAAAGGATGGGAAAATATTTAAAATATGAAACATTATATGAACTTAGAAAAATTATGTTTAACATAAAGCATAAAACATATGAAACACATGCATAACACATAATTAACATAAAACATATAGCATATTATAATAGCTTTACGAGACAAAACATAAACCTTAAAACAAAATATAAAAAATGTCTAGAACAAAAGTACTTAGAAACTTAACATAAAGAAAGATAATAATAATAATAATAATAATAATAATAATAATAATAATAATAATAATAATACTAATATAATGCAATACAAGACATCTAATCACTTTCTGACATATCATTGTTCTCTTCTTCTTCCTCTTCCTCTTCTTCTTCATTTTCCTCCACTTCTTGAGGTTTTCGGCGACGGGATTTGGTAAACTTTTGCAAAAGATGTTTTATGGAAGCCATTTCAAAGGTGTGTTCTTGGTGATTCCTATTCATAGTTTCCTCAATAGAACAGATTTTGTTGTAGAGAGCTTCATTTGTGTAATCGCCTTCCGGAGCCGGTAGAGGAGTGTTTGGAGAAGAATCATCCTTGTACACAAAAACTCCATTCCTATTCTTGATGATTCCCGTATTCCGAAGACATGTAGAACTATTTATCTCACAATCCTTTGAAGTCATATTTATCTCCGGTTCCCTTTTTAAAGCTAAATCACTTGATTCTAAAACCTTAGAAACAATTCTAGCATACGGAAGCCCTTCGCTTAAGGTTTGTTGGTAAAACATGTGATACATGATAGTGTATGCCCAATTGACTTTCAGCCCATTCTTGATAGAAAACATAATCTGCAGCTCCGTATCACTTATCTGAGCATGATTTGAATGCTTCAGAAGCAGTACATATGCTATAATGTAGTGAAGCATTCGATCACTAACAGTCAGATTTTTTGCATATAATAAAACCCGAGAAGATGCTACATTTTGCCTACTCAAAATTTCAGCTTGACTAACCAGAGAAATTCAAAAATAGTAACCATTTTGTTGTAGTTCTCCCAACCGACAGAATCTGGGGTATAACCTTGATGGATAGGCTGACCCTCATGAGATATACCTAAGAATTTGTCAAAAGCCTCTAAATCCATACATATTTCTACATTCCTGGCCTTTGATGTTAATATATGATCATCAAATTCATCAGTACCAACATGCAAATTTGAGAAAAATTCCTTAACTATGTCAGGATAATATGGTCCAATTTCAGATACTAACTCATCAATTCCTTGATTTTTCAACAGATCTGGAAAAGCAAAGCTATGCTTAGGAAAAGATGACAGATTTACATACTTTACCGGCATTAAGAGTCGATTTCTAAAGTCGAAGGTTAGCCTCCTGGACTTTGTTGTTGGTGCATGCTCTTCCTCATGATTGGAACTAGCTTCTCCCATTTTTTATTTTCCTTTGTCTTTTTTTGATGGATCCATGGATGGATCTGGAGAAGAAATATGTGTTGATAGAATAATTTATGATAATATTGAGTTGAAAGGAGATGATAGAGGTTTAAGAAGAGTGTTTTGGAGAGTGGGTTGTTAAATGGATTTAATGTGAGTGGAAGAAGTTGGAAGGAAATAATAATGAGAGTTGAAGAGAGTGTAGAATGAAGATTTCAATGAAAATGTTGGAAGTGACTTTGACTTATTCAAATAAGCACTTAAATGTATAAGACAAAAGCATTAGAAGACAAATATGTTAAAAACATAAATTCTGCATAAAAAAAAACATATTTTCCAAAACGCTCCAGGGTTAATCGATTAACACAAAACCAATGTAAACTAGTTAATCAATTAACGCTTTAAAAAAATTTGAAGATACGCACAGGTTTAATCGATTAACATAGTTAAACTGTAAAATGGTTAATCGATTAACATACCTCAAAAAACAACAACTTCATATCTTTTAGTATGCCTTGAAAACTGCCAACCTACCACTTTGACATGTTATTATATGATATAATGCAACTTTTAATCAATCAAACATGTCATAAAAATTATTTGAAACACCATATAATATGAAAATAAGAAAAACTCACATATATTAGAAATTTTAAAATTGCTAAAGATGAAATTTAAAGAGTACCATAGATTAATTATTGATTATAATGAATAAAATTTGAAGAATTATATGTCACTTTCATCTAGAATACCAAGTTCCCTTCAAATTTTGAAAAATGTTTCTTTTGCGAGTGGTTTTGTGAAGATGTCCGCTAGTTGGTTATGAGTATCCACGAATGAGACTTCAACATCGCCTTTAAGCACATGATCTCATAGAAAATGATGTTGAATGTCTATGTGATTAGTTATTGAATGCGTGACTGGATTCTTTGTAATATTTATAGCACTTGTGTTGTTGCATCGAAGTGGTATGCATCCGAGATTTAGTCTGTAATCACTCAGTTCTAATTACTTTAGCCAAAGAATCCGAGCACAACAACTTCACATTGCTATGTATTCTGCTTCTGTGGTGCTAAGAGCAACACATGCTTGTTTCTTACAAGACCAAGAAACTAATGCATTTTCTAGGATGTGATAGGTTCCACTTGTACTTTTTCTATCCGTTTTGCAACCTGCATAATCCGAGTCAGAATAACCTACTAAATCACATATACTACCTTTTGGATACCATAATCCGACATTTGATATTCCTTTCAAGTACTTCATGATTCTTTTCACTGAGGCAAGATGTGATTCCTTTGGATTGGCTTGAAACCGTGCACAAAGACAAACACTAAACATAATGTCAGGACGGCTTTCCGTCAAATATAATAGTGAACCAATCATACCTCGATATTTTGTGATATCAACTGAGACACCTGATTCATCTTGATCCACATAAGTTCCATATCCCATAGGTGTAGACATTGCTTTGCAACCATCCATGTCGAATCTCTTCAATAACTCTTTGCAATAATTGGCTTGGTTGATAAAGATGCCATCCTTTAATTGCTTGATTTCCAATCCAAGAAAATAATTCATCTTACCCATCATAGACATCTCGAATTCTCCTTGCATCATCAATGAGAATTCTTCACAAAGTTATTTGTTTGTTGATCCAAATATGATGTCTTCAACATAGACTTGAACCAATAAAGTGTTATCCTTAATTCTCTTAATGAATAAGGTTTTGTCAACTTTACCTTTTTAAAATCCTCTTTCACAAAGAAAGTTGCTAAGTCGACCATACCACGCCCTTGGTGTTTACTTTAAGTCATAAAGAGCTTTCTTCAACTTGAAGACATGTGAAGGATTCTTGAAGTCTTCAAAGCCCGGGGGTTATTTGACATAGACTTCTTCATTGATGTAGCCATTCAAGAATGCACTTTTGACATCCATTTGGTATAACTGAAAATTTAGTGAACACGCATAAGCAAGTAATAAACGGATAACTCACCTTACAACCGGAGCGAATGTTTCCTCAAAATTAATTCCTTCCTCTTGATTGTATCCTTAGGCCACCAATCTTGCTTTGTTTCGAATAATTATTCCATTCTCATCAATTTTGTTCTTAAACACCCATTTGGTACCTATGATGTGTTTACCACTTGGCCTAAGAACAAGTTCCCAAACTTGATTCCTTTCGAATTGGTTTAACTCTTCTTGCATAACAAGTATCCATTGGTCATCACTTATGGCTTAATCAACTTTGGAAGGTTCAATTTGTGAGACAAACGCCATATTCAAGCATGCATCTTTGAGATTGAGTCTAGTTGTAACGCCTTGACTAATATCACTAATGACTTTATCAATTGGATGATCTCTATGAGTTCTCCATTCCTTAGGTAGATCGTTATTATTTGACTCTTATTGAATTGGTTCTTCTTGATGCTCCGGTTGATCATCATTGTTTGCTTTGGAAGTATCTTCTTTAAGAACATCTATAATATCATTATCATTATCACACAAAACAATTTCCTCCTTGGAGGGGTTAGATTCATCAAACGAAACATGCATAGATACTTCAATTGTTAAAGTGTGTTTGTTATATATTCTATATGCTTTACTATTAAAATAATAACCAAGAAAAATACCTTCATCGGATTTCTCATCAAACTTACTGAGATTGTCTTTGTCACTGTTTAAGACAAAGCACTTGCATCCAAAAATGTGAAAATAAGCAATGTTTGGTTTGCTTCCTTTGAAGAGTTCATAGGGGGTCTTTTTTTAAAATGGTCTAATAATTACTCTATTACTTACATAGCATGTCGTGCTCACCGCATCCGCCCAAAAATACTTTGGAAGATTTGGGCCGCTTAGCATTGTTCTTGCAAGTTCCAAAAGTGACCTATTCTTTCTTTCCACCACTCCATTTTGTTGTGGAGTTCTTGGTGCTGAAAAGTTATGAGTGATTCCTTGTTCTTCACAAAATTCTTCAAAGGATGCATTTTGAAATTCCCCACCATGGTCGATTCTTATGGAGGCAATTTTTAGTGATTTCTAATTTTGAATTTGTTTTGCATACTTCTTGAATGCTTTTAAAGTGTCACTTTTATGCACTAAAAAGAATGCCCAACAAAATCTAGAAAAATCATCAATAATAACCAATTCATAAACATTACCTCTGAAGCTTCTTGTTCTTGATGGACCAAATAAGTCCATATGCAACAATTGTAGTGGCCTTGTAGTGGACACCACATTCTTAGATTTGAAAGTTGATTTGGTTTGTTTTCCCTTTTAACAAGCATCACATAATATATCTTTGACAAACTTTATCTTAGGCAACCCAATAATAAGATCATGCTTGACTAACTTATTTAAATGTTCCATATGAATGTGAGCAAATCTCTTATGCCAAAGCCATGAATCATTATTGTTTGCCATGAGACATTTTACCTTCAAAGACAAATCATCAAGGGAAATCATGAATATATTATTAATTCTTTTACCTTTAATTTTTACCTCATGTGTGACTTCATCTTCTATCAAGCATTCATCCTTGGTGAACTTGATCTTGAAGCCTTTGTCACAAAGTTGGCTAATACTTAGAAGATTGTGCTTTAGTCCTTCAACATGAAGAACATATTCAATGGATGTGAAAGGTGGTGCTCCAACTCTGCCTATGCCAAGAATCTTTCCTTGGTTGTTATCTCCATAAGTAACATAACCCTTGGCCTTAAGCACTAGATTTGAAAATTTGTCAATATCTCCCATCATATGCTTTGAATAACCACTATCAAGATACCATAAATTAGAAGTGGTCTTCAAGCATACCTACAAAATAAATTAAATTTTTTAGGTACCTAAATTGCCTTGGGTTCTTCATAATTAATACCTTTCTTTTCCCACACATAATGCCCACTTGCAACACTAAATTTTCTAACATAGCAAGCATTAGGTGTATAGCCAACAATACCACAATAAAAACAAGTAGGAACATAATTGCTTTTATATCTAGGAACATATGATTTCTTTTTCACAAATCTTTTTCTTTTAGGATAAGGATGCACAATTTTGGCTTTAACTTTCTCTTTTGGAGTTTGATCACTAGCTTTAACAAAGATAGTTTTACTTGAACTTGGTTTACTAAATTTTGAATAACCAAGACCGCTTTTATCGTTTGAATATCTTTGTTGACTAAGAACACCCTCCAAACCAATTTGTCCTTTTTCATATCTTTCTAAAACTCTTTTTAGTTGGACAATTTGAAAAGAAAGAGATTCACATTCTTTGCACACAAAATTCTGTTTTTATTCACAAATTATTTTAAAATTTTCATCTTTGTGATCTTTTTCCATAGTCTCAATTTTATTTTCTAGAGACGTAATTTCTTTCTTTTGAGATGATATTGTTTTGTACAGAATTTTGCATTTGTTAAGAAGTTCATCAATAGCCCCTTGACCATCGTTATCATAAATCGAAAATTCAGTACTAACCTCTTCTTCATCATCGGAATGGTGTGAAGCCATCAATGCTAGATTTGCACACTCGTCGCTATCCGAATATGATGAAAAACTTATCTCGTTATCATCCTATGCAATATATGCTTTCTTGTGTTTTATTTTCCTTTTTGTTCTTGAAGCCACCTTTCTTGAGAAGTTTCAGACAATCCGTCTTAATATGGCCTTATTTACCACATTCATAACAAGTGACATCGGATGTTGAAATAAGAGCCTTATTTGTCCTGAAATGTTTCTTCCTTTTTGCATAATTGAAAGGTTTATCATTTTTATTAAAGAATTTACCAAGTCTCTTCACAAGAAGCATGGATTTCTCATCTTCTTCAGGAGCATCATCTGATTCTTTTTTTGATTCAAACTTTAAAGTGTTACCCTTGAACTTCTTTATTTGATGTTCATGTTTTTCCAGTCGTCCAAGTTCTAATTCATGTTCTTGAAGTTTCCCAAACAATGATGCAGAAGTCATAGTTGAAATACTTTTCTTTTCGGATATTGCCGTCACTTTTGGTTCCCATTCTCTGGTTAAAGATCTAAGAACTTTAAGATTCAATTCATCATTTGAAAATGTCTTACCAAGTGCGATCAAATGATTTGTTAAATGTACGAATCTTTTCTGTAAAGTGACAATGGATTCTCCGGGATGCATTCGAAACATTTCGTATTCTTGACTTAATGTATTCAATCTTGATCTTTTAATTTCAGCGGTTCCTTCATGAGTCTCCATCAAAGTGTCCCAAATTTCTTTTGCGGATTTATATTGAGAGATGCAGAAGAATTCATCCATACTTAGTGCGCTTAGTCTTTGGAGTTCCAACACCATTTAAGACACTAACTGGTTCATGTGGGCCATTTTCGAAGGTTTCCCAAATCCCTTCTCCTTGTGCTTCTAAATGTGCCTTCATTAGTATTTTCCAGAAATTAAAATACTCGCCAGAAAATAGTGGGGGTTTGTTGCTACTTTCACCATCCTTGAAAAATGGATTTGCGCTTCTGGAAGTCAAACTGGATCTGTAGGAACAGGTTACCTATAACCTGCTCTGATGCCAATTGTAATTATAGATTGCACCTAAGAGGGGGTGAATTAGGTACTTTGAAATTTTTCCAATTTTTATCTTATGTTGTGTTTTCTTTCATGATTAATTACTAAGTTATGAAAGCGATAAAGTGCGGAAAGTAAATGACACAAGGATATATCCCGGTTCCCCTCACAATCCGAGAGTACTCCAGTCCCCTTTCAACATGAAAAATATTTTTAATATTGTTGTAACCTATACAAGACTTATCCTAGTCTTCCTATCACTAACAAACCAAGAACAATTCTCTTGGAATTTTAAAAAAAGTTCCCTAAGAGAACAATCCTCTCTTTGAGTGAACCTCTTGCTTCCAACAATCCTGAACAACAAGGATACAACAATGATTCTGAATTTGTATACAAGACTGTGATATATAGAATACACTTATCAATCTATTGATTGATCTTCTCCTTTGAACAAACAAATTATCAATGATATACAAGTGTTCAATATAGTATGGATGAAACAATATAGATGCAAGTTTAAAGTTTATGCAAGAGTTTCTTCCAAAATAAAATTCTGGTTTTAGAACACTTGTGAAAAATTTGAAAGATGGAGATAATTTGAATGCTTTAAGAATTTTTAAAGGAGGTGAGTTTAAATAAGAAAATAATGGTGTTTATATAGACACAATGCACCTATACAGATGAGTGCAAAGAATGAAAGGTTGTCATGCTTCAAAAATCACATTTAAAAATCATTTGACTGAAAAAATGCAGTATTTTTAGACACTGCTTCAGTGTTAATCAATTAACACATTTACACTACAAAATGGTTAATCGATTAACCCTTCATTAACGGGTCAAAAAATTCAAATTTTACAAAAGTTAATCGATTAACAGATTTACACAAGAATTTGGTTAATCGATTAACTAGTGTCCAGAACTAAAAAATACTTTAGAAAATGAGATGCAATGCAAAGATTTTCTTGAAACAATACTTCAATGAATCATGGCAAGTATGAATGATATTTTGAACACTTGTATATAAAAATACAAGTTGAGTTCATATACCTTATCATTCATGATCAATCACCTAAATCTTCAAGACTTTTGATTCACTTTGAAACTTGAATTGTACTACTAGTCTTGAGCCATTTCCTTTTTGAGAGCATCACTTGGTTGTTGAATGTTGTTGTCTTCATCAAAACATATTGAGTAGCTTGATTCTACAGTTAGATAATCAAGTTTTACTATAAAATCACTCGTAAATTAAGTATTACCCTAATTTTAACTCATATATACCAAACTTGTACACATCATTGTTGTTTCTACCTCTTGCAAGACCATTGTTATATTTTGGAATAACCTTACTATGTTGTCAATCAAAGAAAACACTTCAAAATTTATTATTTTTCTCGGTTGACAACATTGAGAAATTTATTCCTAAACATATTGTAAATTGCAAGCAATGTTTTTGTTTCACAATACAAATCCTTTGTTTGAATAATGCAACACAAAAAGTGGTGTGTGGTAAAATTTTGAAAAAGGAAATAATACATGTTACTTTTCAATTTTTTTTTACCATTCACCATTTTTTCAAGTAATATATCATCTCGGTTCTTTTGAAAAACTGAGGGATAAAATAAATAAGCCACTTTGTCACCTCGATTTTGTTTACCAACCGAGGTAAAATTGTTTACTCTCATATATCTCTCTCTCTCTGATATATATATATATATATATATATATATATATATAAGGAACTTCTAAAGACTTATCATCTTCCAACTTCTGAAAAAGTAAGGAAATACGAAGATGATATATTTTTAGGGCTTTTCTTCTTCTTCACATATATGATATGTCTAACATCACTATTCATATTACATTAATGTTGTTGTTGTTGATAATCCCAAAAAGCTTAGAGGTTTTAATCTTGTTGTTGTTTTTTTGACTCGTTAGAGGTTTAATCATGTTGTTGTTTAAACCGAGGATGATGTTATATGTTGTTGTTTTTGTTTAAATAAATACATTATAGGTTTATTGAGATTGATGTTATAGGTTTATTGTTAATGTTGATGTATTTTTGTTGAGAGATTATTTTTCTAGTCATTATTTAATGTTAGTTGTTGTTTAGATTGAGATAATGTTAATGTTGTTGTTATTTATTATTGTTTTTTTATTTTTTGATGTTGTTGTTGTTGTTGTTGTTGTCTAGTTGTTATTGAGTTTTGGTATCTATATGTTTAGGGTTTAATTGTTGTTATTGAGTTTGAGACTAAAATTATGGTTTTGTGATTATTTATGCAACTCTCATCTTGTTCCTTTAAACATGTCAAGAGGACATTATAGTGACAAAAAATACATTTGAGTTTATTATATCTAATATCGATTGTTTGTTTCACTAACCCCTATTTGAACATGTAATCTATTAAATTATTTTTGGAAATAATAATATGAAAAATTATGTTGTATTTGAAAAATATCTAACCCTAATCAATGTTTGTAAAGCATTTCGCAACTCATCATCTCACATTCTTTCATGGTTAAAATCTCTCTCTAATGCTTCTAGTTTTCATTCAAATTTCTTCCATACTTGTTTAATGAACAAATATGGAAGAAAGTTAAATGAAATTTAGAAGCATTTGAGAGAATTTAACCATTAAAGAACATGAGATGAATGATGAGTTACAAAATGCTCAAAAATCTTTAATTAGTGTAATTTGTTTTTCAAATATAATTGTTCATATAATTATTTTGTAAGCAAATTGGAAAAGTTATATGTTCAGCAAGGGCTAAATAATACAAGCAATCCATATTAGATAATAATAAACCCAAACTTGTTTTTCCTGTCGGTTAAATTTCAAAACTGAGAGGATGGGTTTTTTTTGCCATTTAAAAATTCCAAAAAAGACTCATTGGGGATCGAACTCATGATCATTTCAACTATCCCCTTCGGTTATTCAGAAACTGATGGGTAAAGTGACTATTTTTCATGTCGCCCTTTGTTATCTCGTTTGTGTAAGTGAGGTAAATCTACGTCGCGCCCGAGGTAAGATGTGTTTTTTGTTGTAGTGTTTGTTATGATCCACAACAAATTCTGCAATTAAAAAAAATAAACAATTATAATATAAAAAAATGCCTAAACCCATATTTTAAAAAACTTTGTTGAAACCCTTACATATATTACCAGATATTTTGAAAAGTATGGTAAAAAACTAAAAATTAGGTATCAGGCTTTTAAAAAATCGGTTAAAATTCATAAAATGTATCCATTTCAAAATTAGAAGAAAAGATTGCGGGTAATCTATTTCTTGTAAAAAATTATTACAATCTAAATAAATTTTCACATATATATAAAATTAAAGAATTAAAAAAAAATTACAGCAATTTAATATTTTTTATTAAAAGGGAAATTTGGTCAAATTACTTAATCTATATGGGTGTGAATTGTCAAGTTTGAGTTTTGGGGGTGCCATGTAGATTCCTCTTACTCATACTCTGTTCGTGTGTGAGTTATATATTACATTTATTGTTATTCAACATGTTTCCTATTATACTCATCATTGATTGAACATATAAGACCAACAAGTATATGCTTTCGCTATTGGAAATTGTCGGTGTTACCCCTACAGAGAAGACTTATTCTGCCAAGTTTGCATTTCTTGAGAGAGGAAAAGAGGAAACTTTACTTGAGCTTTAGAAGTGTGTCAGATAATGTTGAAAGACAAAGAAGACACGCCAAAAGTCATTGTCACTGATCGCAATACCGCATTAATGAATTTAGTTTCAAAGGTGTTTCCTACTTCACACGCATTACTTTGTAGGTATCACATTACAAAGGATGTGTGAAGTCAAGTTAAACCTGCGGTAGGAACCAAACAAATTAAGGGTGAAGATGAAATAATTATCGAAGCTAGTGTGATAGTGGAAAGAATAATGGATGCTTGAAATGTTATAATAAATTCTTCTACGAAATAATTATATGTCGATGTTGTTATACTTTCAAGGAAGGTGGTGAGAGATATCTAGATTTGTTAAAATATGTTAAAAGTACAATTCTGGTGAAGAAGAAGATTGTTTGTGCTTGGACCGATCAAGTTAGAAACCTTAGAAATAAAAACAACTAACTGAGTTGAGCCTGCCCATACTACACTAATGAATTGGTTGGGAAATATTAAGGGTGAATTATGTAGAGATTGGAATTTTCTAAACTAAATGATCCAAAATCAGTATAATGAAATACATACATTATTTGGTCATAGCATCATAGTGTTGGAACACAGATTCAAAGACAATAATTTATATTCTCAGTTGGTCGAAAATGTAACATCCTAAACCCTGAAACTTAAAAAAATTTAATCAACTATTTAAGGTGTCACTATGATAACCATCCAAAACCTTTCAAAAACATTTGATAACATGCAGTGGAATTAACATAACAAACTTCAAAATCAAATTTCACAAATAAAGTGTTAGGCTTTAAACAACAAAATTCAGCATTAACTTAAAACATAATAAAAACGACATGTCCCGATGTTACAAATCAGATCATTTAACTAGCTAAAAACGATAACGATAAAATAAATAAAGATGAGCTCCAAGAAGCTATCTTCCATTCACATAAACCAAACTCTACTCCTAATTATTTGCAAGATGTCCATGATGGACAACATAAAGCAAAAGGGGTGAGAATAAACTCAAATATGTTATCGGTGCAAAAGATCAGGAAGGGTAGCCTAAACAACAACAACAATCATAAAAAATAATGTATTCACACAACAATCATCCATAACATAACTCATACAAAACACTCCAATAAACACACATACTTAATTACTCATTCATATCAACTCATATCAGTCGTTAACTCAAACTCAATGAAGATATGCATGCAATGTATAGCGAGCGATTTTTGTCGGTGACACGACCACCTTATCGCTGGGGTTTTCCTCACAGCAATGGTAGGAGGGGGTGCTACTTTCTGATTTCTTATTTATCCCATGAAGCTGGAAGGGAAAGAGAAGGTATCTAAAACTAACCTTGCACGTGAATGTCTAACATGACAAACGCTTAAAGAGATTGGGGGTCCGGGGTCGGGTTATACAATGGGTAGTTGTCAGTTACCCATCCTATATGTGGTTATCCACAGGATATTAGCTTTAGGTTTTGCTTTGTACTTGGTGGTGTTTATCCGTTAATGGGTTGGAAAAGTATGAGTGAGTGAGTTTTTGTTGATGTTTTTGGTAAGGTGCTGGATGTAACAGCCCGGGCCCCTCGCAAGGCGATCCCAGCACTGCCACCTCACGATCTTCTCTACCCCCCTCACTAGTAGAGTTTTTGCCTTCCGTGGGAATCGAACCCTGTACCCTGGGGTTCAAGTACATGTTCATTCCATTCCCACTACCAATTGAGCTAGTAGCTCAATCGGTAGTGGGAATGGATTGAACATGTACTTGAACCCCAGGGTACATGGTTCGATTCCCACGGAAGGCAAAAACTCTACTAGTGAGGGGGGTAGAGAAGATCGTGAGGTGGCAGTGCCGGGAGCGCCTTGCGAGGGGCCCGGGCTGTTACAAAAAGTAGCTCAATCGGTAGTGGGAATGTAATGAGCATGTACTTGAACCCCAGGGTATAGGGTTCGATTCCCACGGAAGGCAAAAAAACTCTACTAGTGAGGGGGGTAGAGAAGATCGTGAGGTGGCAGTGCCGGGATCGCCTTGCGAGGGGCCCGGGCTGTTACATTGGACCTAAGTTTTCATTGGTGTATGAAGGTACTGGACCTAGAGTTTTTTATTAGTATGCTCGCTAAGATTTCGAAATCTTATGCCTATGTATTCCCGTTTAAACGAAATAGGGAAATCAGAGCAATCGTAGTTCCTCCTATTCTAAGGGAGGAAAAAGATGTTTTGGTGTCTCGTTCAAAGGCCAAGACAGAGGCTAAATGGAGTATTTGTGTCTTGTTCAAAGCCCAAGATTGAAGCTAAAAGGTTGACTGAAAGAGAATTTGTTATCTCTAAAGAGGGGTTGTTGATTTTTATGTATCTTGATCAAAGCCCAAGGTTGAAGCTAAGAGGTTGATTGACTCCACTGGGGAAGTCCTTATACAAAACCTAAGAGGAGGTTGTTTGAGACCGACTCAACAAGAGAGTGGATATATTGGTGCCTTGTACAAAGCCCAAGACGAAAGCTAAAAGAGACTGACTCTTTGGGGATATCATTATATAAAGCCTAAGAGGAAGCTAACTCCACTGGGGAGATACTTATTTGTCTTGTATGAAGCCCAAGATTGAGGCGAAAAAGGGTTTGAATCAACAAGAGAGTGCTCTTATCTGTCTCGCATGAAGCCCGAGATTGAGGCTAAAAAGGGTTGACTCAACAAGAGAGTTTTTTTTATCTGTCTCGTACGAAGCCCGAGATTGAGGATAAAAAGGGTTGACTCCACAAGAGAGTGTTTTTTATCTATCTCGTACGAAGCTCGAGATTGAGGCTAAAAATGGTTGACTCAACAAGAGAGTCTGGAACGTGATTGACTCAACAAGAGAGTCTAAAAAGGTGCTTGACCCAACAAGAGAGTCTGAGAAGTAGTTGATTGACTCAATAAAAGATTCTGAAAAGGTTAGCTCCGTTGGGGAGAAATCTTTGTACAAAGCCCAAGAGAAGGCTGACTTTCCTGAGGAAAGGATCATTATACAAAGCCTAAGAGGAGGCTATCTTATGCTAGAAATTGTTGAGATCCCGAGGTATTTCCAAGTGGGGAATCAACTCTTGCTGAGGGTTCCAGAAGAGTTGAGATATCAGATACCTTAAGTTTCTGATTTTGGAATAGTGTTATATGATGATAAACTGACCCTGACTGGGGGATTTTAGGAGAGAGACAGGGTTTTAAATCCCACAAGTTTTATCTCTGCTGGAGATTAATCCATAATCCGAGGTTTCTTCCTATGTTTGTAGGGAACTTGAGAATGTCTTTGAAACTCAAGGGGATTTAGACTGTCCAAGTCTATTAGTGTGGTCTATATTTGTACAATGCCCAAGAGGAGGCCGACTCATTTAAGGGATACGTATCAACCCTAAAATTGGTCTAAGGGCTTTTGTGACTTCTTTTAGAAAGACAGCTCTAGCAAAGGATGACTAAGTTCTGTCCTATACCTCTAAGAGGTCGTGAGGGTCCTTGTATGAAGCCCAAGAGAAGGCATGAGAACTTTTAAGAAGTCGACGGGTCCTTGTACGAAGCCCAAGAGGAGGCGGAGATGCTTTTAGGAAGCCTGTGGGTCCCAAACCAAGAAAAGTTCAAGAAATGCTATTCACAGAGAATAGATCATTTAGTGAAAGTTCTGTGATTTGAAGAAACTCAAGAGATGCTATTCACAGAGAATAGATCAACTCCGGGGAGTAGAATTTCTTTGACAATTTCTAGGGGTGACAGTCTGAGAAAATGTTCACCGAGAATATTGCCTTTCTCTTTGTTCCATATTGATTAACCCCAAGAGATGGGAAGACTGTATCTGGAAATCCTATGGGGATCTAGTTTTAACTGTATTTAAGTGTGGCCAACATGGCTTTACCTAGTTCTAGATCAAGTTGCCGGGGAAAACTCTAAATAACCATACTAGTATATATACAGGTGATATATGACAAGTATTTAAAGGAGTATCAAAGAAGACTAACCATGCGCAACTTCCCACAATACAGTTATATGTATTTGACATGTATTTAAAAGAATGAAAGAAGACTAACCATGCGCAGCTTCCCATAATACAGTTATATATATTAAAGCGAGTAAATTAAAGCGGATAAAAACTTATAGGTGAGCAAGCTTCCATGCTGTTTTGTTAGTTGTTCAAAGAAATTAAAGAAAGTTTTGATAACAACTGTATACTTGAATCTAAATCAAAAGGGAAATTGTTTTGAAAATATTGTTGGGGACTTATACAACGACTGAGGCCCACAGAGGTTTTCTGTACAAAGGTGTGGGTCTTACAACTCAAGGAGAGGCCCAAAAGATTATTCTGAAAAAGAAAGATGGGACTTACAACACGAGGGTTGGCCCAGATGGTTTGTTTGAAATCGGTGATCGCGCCGAGGTTTTTGGAAACACGGTGGGTCTTATACAATGTCTGAGGCCCAGCAAGGTATCTTATTTACAAAGAATGGGTCTTACACTCTATTAAAGGCCCAAAAGTGTTTTTGTACAAGTGATGGGTCTTACAACTAAAGGAGAGGCCCAAGGGTTATTTTATACTGGCGATCGCGCTGAGATTTTTTTATCGTGTCGGGACTTATACAATATCTGAGGCCCAAAATGGTTTTGGTTAAAGGGGATCGGGTCTTACACTTTATTAGAGGCCCATGAGTGTTTGAAAAAGATTTGTGAGGGTGAAAATCAAAGAAACCCTAATTTTATCATTTTTAAAAGTAAATTCTTAAAGAAAATCAATAAATAATGATAAAATACCAAATAAGCTTGAATAAACAACTTGTGATTTTTGGTTGAGATTTGAAAAATGATATTTTAATCACAAGATGAATTAAAACTCATTTGGTTTTGACTTTCAAGATAAAAATCCACTTTTAAAAGTGTTTAAAACAATTAAAAATGAATTTATTTACAAAAATACCAACTATATTAAATAATTAATATAAATCTGATTTTTTTGTGGAATAAAATATTTGAACATTTTTGTGATTTTTTTGCAAAAAGAACCAATAAAAAATCATTAAAATTGAGAGAGTTATTAATTTTCCAAATTATTTAAAATAATATAATAAATATTAAAAAAATGGAAAAAAATAATAAAAAGAGGATCTGGGGCGAGGGGGATTCGAACCCCAGACCTCTTGTGTACAGCGTGCGTCTTCTACCACTGGGGTGGTGATACATCCGTGTATCAAAACCACCCCATGAATACATGGGCATGACTTGTTTTTGGCCAGGACAAGGCAAGGCAAGGCAAGGTTTTGGCCAAAAACGTGAAGCTTGTAACTTTCTCATTTCTCCATGGATTGGGACAAAATTTAGGTATATCTTGCCTAGAATTTCACAAGGAATCCAACGGTGGTGGTGGTTTTTTCAGATGAGGCTCCTATTTCAAAACCCGATAGTGTTCTTGAAATAGGCCTATAATTGCATTTTCTATGCTACCTCTTATTACAGACATGAATTACATGATGAATTGGTTCAAACACAACATATATAACATGTATGAGATGTGCATGATCAGTGGACTTCAAAGCAATGCATATTTCAAAGAGTTCAAGTTGTGATGCTTACCTCTTTAAGAGCATGTTGTGCAATCTGCCAAGCTTCTTGTGCCAGAAGTAATTTGATGCTTTAGACACTCTCAATTGATCCCTTAGAAGCTTTTAGAATGGTTGGAACCAGCTGGAATCCTCAAGAACAAGTTTGAGCTCTTTCTTGCAAAAAGGGCAAAAGTGACCAATATAGAAACTATCTCAAATGGTGTTCCAGATGTGGGGAACCATTTGGGACAGTTCAAGGATGATATTTGGAGTGTGTTTGAGGTTTTATCTAGTTTTGAAAGTGACTGAATCAAGACATGGCTTGAAAAATGCAAAAAAGTCCAATTTTGAGGTTCTGAGAGGGGACTTTGTGATTTTGGTGTTACAAGTCACATATGAGAGTTTGGACAGCTTAGATATGACATATTGGATGTGTTTGGATCGTGAGCTGTGATGGAATTGCTCTCTAACTCAAAAACTCAGAGTTACCTTGCAAAAGAAGGCATTTTGGCCTAGAGAAAGGGATTTCGAGGAAAGCAAGTGTTGTAGTGCTTTGGTGTACTCAAACTGAGCACAAATGAGCTCTATTTATAGTAGAGAAAGTTTGTTTTGCAAGCAATAGTGTGTGGCAACTACAGCAGGCTATTGGCCAATTGGATCACTTTGGAATCTTAAGTCTCCTCTAGCCATTGACTAGAGGTTAGAGCACAGGCTTTGTAGCTGTGGTTCAGAGATAAGTCTTGACTGAATTCAGTTGGAATAGGCTCAGTTCATGCCACCTTGGTGCATCCATTGAATGCTTGAAAACAAAATTGGAGTCTTGAAGCATCTTTGGCCTTTTTAGGTTTGGCATGCTATTTGTAGATTCATGGGCTTTGGAGGCTTGGAGATCAGATCATCCCCCTTGGATTTGATCCTCATATGTGTCCAAAATGATGACAAGGCTTGGATTTGTCAGATTTGATCAAATCGAGCAAAATGCACAAAATCCGCCAAATCTGTCTTGGAAAAATCAGTTCATGAGGCCATGTTTCAAGGGTTGTATCTCCTTGTTCAAATGGAATTTGGAGATGATCTGGTACTTGTTAGAAAGCCCTCTGTAGCGAGTGATTTTTGGATTTGGTTGCGAAGCATGATCGCTCTGGTACTACAGCTCGATTCATTTTTTATCCTATTAAAGTAGATGAAGGAAGGGAAATAGATGTCTCAAATTAACCCTGCTTGCATACTGAGGTTAAACAGTCAAAACTATTGGTTTACAGATGCTACAAAGATTCGGGGTCTCTCCTAGGTTATTTTGTTGAAAATGGGTGCTTTATGCTATCAGTTAGGATGTTAGGACAGATATATGAAAGTATGGGATTTTGGGTGTTTGTTTAGTGTGCTTGCTAAGATTTTTCTTTCAATCTTATGCCTACGTATTCCCATTTTTTCCGAAACAAGGAAATCAGAGCGATCGTAGTTCCTCCTATTCTACGGGAGGAAATGGCGTTTTGGTGTCTTGTTCAAAGCCCAAGACGTGAAGCTAAAAGGTGGTTTGTATCTTGTTCAAAGCCCAAGATGTGAAGCTGAAGAGGTTTGACTTTAGAGAGAATTTGTCATCTCTAAAGAGGGGTATGTTTGTCACAACTATTTTATAAAGGAGAATTACTTTAACCGGGATTTGTGAATCCGGTAATGCCATAATTTCCTTTATAGGGGATTTCCAACCTGAAGGAGAAGACTTTAACTCAGTGTAGAGCAATGCCATCTTTCCTTAGGAATTTCTCATGCTAAAAGAGGGACAATGGCATGGATGTAGATGATCCAGAGGCTTGCCGCTTACAGCGATTAGATGAAGGGGCATGAGTTGTTGATGTTTATGTACTGTGAATGAGGCACAACTTTGATGCTAAAAGTTTGATTGGATCAACCAGTGGTTTTCTTATACAAAGCCTAAGAGGAGGCTAATATGTGTCTCGTACAAAGCCCGAGAGAGAGGCTAAAAGGTTTTGACTCAACGATGGAGTCTTTTGGTATCTCGTATAAAGCCCGAGATGGAGGCTATTTGACTCAACAAGAGAGTTTTTTTGTATCTCGTACGAAGCCCGAGATGGAGGCTAAAAGGGAGTTGACTCAACAAGAGAGTCTTTTATGGTATCTCGTACGAAGCCCGAGATGGAGGCTAAAGGTTTTATACTCAACAAGTGAGTGATTTGTGTCTTGTACAAAGCCCAAGACGGAGGCTAAAAGGATTGTGACTCAACAAGAGAGTTTTTTGTATTTCGTACGAAGCCTGAGATGGAGGCTATTGTTAGCTCCGCTGGGGAGAATCATTGTACAAAGCCCAAGAGGAGGCTATTATGACTGTTTCAGTTGAGTGACAGGTCCAGTATGCTGATTTAAAGAGAAAATCAGTTCTTATATGAGTAACACTGTACTCAGGGATTTTGATTCTAGGATCAGGGATATTTCCTTTTCTTTGAGGAAATGGGAAATCCAAAGGGTATTGAGACTGTCCGAGTCCATGGGGTTCTTTCCTATTCTTGAAGGGTGCTTGAGAATGTCTTGGAGACTCAAGGAAATTAGACTGTCCAAGTTTAGAGTTTCATCTTTTGTACCATGCTTTGAGAAACAGTAGTAGACTCTTTGAAAGACTGTTCTATTAAGATGACTGATTTCTGTTCCTATACCTCTAGGAGGTCGTCGGGACAATTTGTACGAAACCCAAGAGGAGGCTGGAAACTTTTAAGAAGCCGAGTGGTCCTTGTATGAAGCCCAAGAGGAGGCTATCATTCCCGGAGGAAGAATCATTATACGAAGCCTAAGAGGAGGCTGTGAATACTTCTAAGAAGCCGACGGGTCCTTGTACAACGCCCAAGAGGAGGCGGTGATGCTTTTAGGAAGCCTGTGGGTCCTTGAACAATGCCCAAGAGGAGGCCGATGCTTTTAATAAGCCGATGGGTCCCCAAACCCTGAGAAATTCAAGACAGGTTATTCACGTGGAATATATCAAGCCAGGAAAGTTCGAGAATTTGGAAGAAACTCAAGAGATGCCATTCACAGAGAAAAGATCATCTCTGGGGAATAGAGTTTCTTGACAAGTGCTTTTAAGAAGCCTGTGGGTCCCCAAACCCCAAGAAATTCAAGACAGGCTATTCACGAGGAATAGATCAAGCCAGGAAAGTCTGAGAATTTGGAAGAAACTCAAGAGATGCAATTCACGGAGAAGAGATCATCTGTGGGGAGTAGAGTTTCTTTGACAACTTCTACGAGTGACAGTCTATGAAAGGTTTCACCAAGAATGCTGCCTTTCATATCTCCATATTGTTTAACCCCAAGAGGAGGGAAGACTGTGTCTGGTAATCCTATGGGGATCTAGTTTTGACTATTTAAGAGTGATCAACGGGCTTAATGCTAGACGTAGTTGCCGAGGAAACTCTAAATATCTATTCTATTATTACACAGTTGATATGAGTTTATGAAAGAAGACTTACAGCGAAACAGCCCCACAATACAGTTATATGTATATGAAAGCGGTAAATGAAAGCGTGTAAACACTTACTCGGTTGTAGAGCTTCCATGGTGTTTGGTTAGTTGTTCAACAAAGAAAGATTGAAAAACAACAGTATATTCAAAATCAAAGGAGAAAGTGCTTTGAAAAAGAAAGATTTTGGGGCTTACAACTCAAGGAGAGGCCAAGGGTTTTATCAGTGAGCGCACTGTTGTTTTGTACAAATGGATTTATACAAGTGACTGAGGCCCAAAGAATGGTTTTTTTGTACAAAGGGATGGGTCTTACACTCTCTCAAGAGGCCCAAAAGGTTTAAAGAAAAAGAGTGGGGCTTATAACACGAGGGTAGGCCCAAAGTTTGTTTTTCCATTTGAAATGGCGATCGCGCCGAGATTTTCTTTAAATGAAAAGGGGCTTATACAATATTTGAGGCCCAAAATGTTTTGGTTAAAAGGGGATTGGGTCTTACACTCTAATAGAGGCCCAAGTGAGTTTTAAGAAAAGAAATGGGTCTTACTACTCGAGGGTAGACCCAAGGTTTTTTGTTTTGAAAAGGCGACGATCGCGCCGTTTGTTTTTGATGATATCGGGACTTATACAATATACTGAGGCCTAAAATGATTTGGTCAAAAAAAGGATTGGGTCTTACACTCTATTAGAGGCCCATGAGTGTTTGAAAAAGTTTTATGATGGTGAAAATCGAAGAAATCCTAATTTTATCATTTTAAAAGTAAATTCTTAAAAGAAAATCAATACAAAATGATAAAAATACCAAATAAGTAACTTGTGATTTTTGGTTGGGGTTCGAAAAATGATGTTTTAATCACAAGATGAAATAAAATTCATTTGGTCTTGATTTTCAATATGAGAATTCACTTTTAAAATGTTTTGAAAATATTAAAAAGGAATTTATTCACAAAAATATTAATTATATTAAATAAATAATATAAAACTAGTTTTTTTGTGGAATAAAATATTTTGGAGTATGAATAAGAAGTGTGTAAAACAGAATTGGAAAATGATAATTTTTGCTATGTAAAAGAATTGGTTGAGTTTTTTGAGAATAAACTAATGTCACAACATCACATTCGACATCACTCATGAGTTTTGAAGATAAGAGAAAAAGAGAAGATGTCACAACATCACATTTGACATCAGAACTGCACCTTGGTTTTTCAACATCTTTGCTATCAAACTTCAAACATTCATAACTCTCTCAATTTTTAACGAAATTAAAATCCGAAAGAGCCTATCTTGACCAATTTTTCGCAAGGAATCTAATGGTATCACTCATATATACTAAAACTTAATGTACAACACACAAGGCAAAAAACCAGATCTGCACCGTAAGTTTAAAACAACATAAACTCCACATATAAACATGTTAAAGTGCAAACAGTAGGAGGATCATAACATACACATTAAGGACTACATTTTTTCTTCAAGAATTGTTCAATATGATGCATGTATGTGGACAACAAAGGAAAGGATGATTCAAAGAATTCAAGTTGTGAATTTTACCTCTTTTTTTGGAGATTTTGTGCAACCTACCATGTGCTTTGTTCCAGAAATGATTTGATGCTTTGGACACCCTCAAATGACCTCTTGGATGCTTTTAGGATGATTGGAATCAGCTGGTACCTGCAAAAACACAAACTGTCCCTTTCTTGCAAAAGGGGTTAAAAGTGACCAAAATAACAACTCCCTCAAATGGTGTTCCAGATGGGGGGAACCATTTGGGACAATTCAAGGATGATATTTGGAGTGTGTTTGAGGTTTTATCTGGTTTGGAAAGTGACTGAATCAAGACATGGCTTGAAAAATGCAAAAAAGTCCAATTTTGAGGTTTTGAGATGTGACTTTGTGATGTTGTGATTACAGGTCACTTTTGATAGTTTGGACAGCTTACATATGATATATGTGAGGTGTGTGTGTATGATTAGTTTGAGTGGAATTGCTCTCTAACTCAAAAACTCAGAATTACTTGCTTTGGAAGGCAAATTTGAGGTGAAAGAAGAGATTTTGAGGAAAGCATCTGTTTGATGGCTTTGGTGTACTCAAACTGAGCACAAATGAGCTCTATTTATAGTAGAGCAAGTTTGTTTTGGGATCTACAGTGAATGGCAACTGCGGCAGAGGTTTGGCCAATGTTGTCCAATGAAAATCCAAGTCTCCTCTAGCCATTGACTAGAGGTTAGGGCACAGGCTGCTGGTTCCCTAGTTGTTGGAGGAATCTTGACTGAATTCAGTTGCAACTGTGTCAGTCCATGCCACCTCTAAGCATCCATTAAATGTTCCAATCCAAAATTGGAGTCTTGTCCCTCTTTTAGGGATTTCTAGGTTTGGCATGCTACTTCTTGTTCCAAGGACTTTGGAAGCTTGGCTCAGTGATTGTCCCCTTTAGATTTGATCCTCAGATGTGTTCAAAATGATGACAAGGCTTAAAAATTCGTGTGGCACAAGAAATGTGCAAATCTGCCCCATGAAAAATTCAGCTGTAGCAAGCCTTTTTGTAAAATCCATAACTCTCTGATCGAGAATGCTACATGGACGTTCTAGGACTTTCTGGAAAGATGAGATGATGTACTTCAACTTTAATGTTTGACCCCAGACCTGGTTCAACTTGGATCATGGAGAAAAACAGCCTTGAAGTTGGGACATTCTTGCTGGAAAAATATTAGTGATGTCTTATGCAATGTTGGAACATCAGACAACTTTGAACATTAATAATTCCAAACTTTAATCACTTGTATATTTTAATCCACTATGATATTTTGAGTTGAAGTGAATTGCATCTTTGATGCTTGTCTTGCATGGTGACAAAGCTTGAAAATTGGGTGGCACAAGAAAAGTGCACAAAATCTGTCCTGAAAAAATCAGCTCGATCAAGGCCTGTTGTGAGGTTCATAACTCCTTGCTCAAGTTGAATTAATGGGAGTTCTTATACATTTTGGAAAGCCCTAATGACATACTTTAACTTTGATGTTTGAATTTGGTCTTGGTTCAGCTTGCAAAGTCATCAAAAATGGTCTTGAACTTGTGTAGTCAAATCTGTCCTAAAAGCTGTCATGAAAATTCTGCTTTATCAATGCTTTTTACAAAAATCATATCTCCTTGCTCGAGTATGCTACAAGGACGTTCTAGGACTTTCTGGAAAGCTGAGATGATGTCATTCAACTTTCATGTTTGACCCCAGACCTGGTTCAACTTGGATCATGGAGAAAAACATCCTTGAAGTTGGGACATTCTTGCTGAAAAAATATTAATGATGTCCTATGGAATGTCAGAACATTGGACATTAAGAATTCTCAACTTTGATCACTTATATCTTTCAATCCTTATGATATTTTGAGTTGATTCCTTCTACAATGTTGAAGTATCAAATACTCTCTTTAAAAGTAGCTCTTACTCAAAATCAATGGATGCTTGGATCAATAGTTACAACCTTGAAAAGTTGTGCACTTGAACATGATTTTAACTTAGAAAAAATTTCTAAGTTTCTTTCAATTTGATCAATTTTGCAATTTTGCATGATTTCTAGATTTAAATTTGATCAAATTAAATCATCCATCATATTTTCTTGAGTAATGGCTTGTGAAGCTCATAGTTGACCAAAAAGTCAAACTTTGACTTTCTGCGTCAGTTGACTTTGTATTAGATGAACTTGAGGCTTGATCCACTTGAAATGTTGCACTCTTGTGCTTAATTCTTGATGTGGGATTCCTCTTGATCCTTTGTGGATATTTAAGAGGTTAGACAAGTTGAAGATCATGTCATTCCTTGATTGATCCTTTGTCTAAAGGCTCTGAGAGGGCTTGAAACCCTAAGCTTGATTGTAGTGAATGCTCAACAATTCCTTGAGGAGATTGATGAGGCACAAAGGTACATCCATATTATGCTGATGATTTGAACCATGATGGGAAATCTTAGTGGTCAAAATTTGGGGTATGAGACTTTCATGGCATACTTTAACTTTGATGTCCAACCTAATACCTGGTTTAACTTGGATCAAGGTAAAAACTGCCCCTACATTTTGGAAAAAGTAAGGCAGATTTTGACTTAGTGAAAATTTCACTAAGTGTTGGAACAATGTGATTTTCATGTTTTCAGCCATTTTGATCACTGCATAACTAAAAATACATGGAAAATTGGAATGAGATGTAGTTGACACTTTTAAAGTATGCCATGAGAGCTACAAATCCATCTTTGGACCATCCAAAATGGTTGCTTGGATCTCAACTTATCATCCTTGAAAGTTGGTACCCTAACCACTTTGTTTCATAACTTAGAAAAATTCTATGTTTTTTATGGTTACCCCTTTTACAAGTTATCTCACTTTCTTTGGTTTTTCTTGATGAATGATGATTCCAATCACACATTAACATTATTTTAGGGTTAAGGAACCTTGGTTGACCAAAAAATTAAAAAGTCAAACTTTGACCTTTTGTACAGTTGACTTTTTCAGCAGATGAAATCTAAACTGTGCGATCCTCTATGAAATCAAGTCCTTGACCTAAATCAAACTTAAATAGATGGATTCCATAGGTGATATAGGGTGTATTGAATAGGGGTGTCAAAACGGGCCGCCCGCCCCGCCAAAAGCCCGCAAAAAAAAAAGGGGGGCGGGCATGCCCGCCAGATGAAATGGGCATGAAATTCAAGCCCGCCCCGCCAAGGTGGCGGGTTGGCGGGCGGCGGGCTGGCCCGCCTTCTGTTTTTAAAAATTTTTTTCCATTTTTTTAAATAAATGAAAATGTTTTATTTTTTTACATTTCAATAAAAAAACATCAATGGAAAAGGTGGGGCACTTAATTAATATATATATATATATATATATATATATATATATATATATATATATATATATATATACCACTTCATTTTCATTCATTAAAGGGGGCTGCATGATATATATATCCTAATTTCCTGCGCCACACCACATATCCTATGCGCATGATTTGAAAGAAGGTAGTCTGCACCTAATCATTTCATAGAGTATAATATATATATTTTTTTCTTTAAGGCACATTTATATATATATATATATATGCTACCACTTATGATTAATATTACTCCCTTATTTCATGCGCATAGTTTCACGAGAAGGGATAAGAATACTGAAGTGAATGTGAAGAGTGAGAGAAAACAAGGTCAAATAAATTATTGGGTTATAACATGTACTTTTTTTTCTTTCAAAATGGACCATAGACATTTCTAATATAAGTAGTTATTTTTTATTTTTTTTTAGCGGGCTGGCGGGCCAACCCCGCCCCATTATGTATTCCGCCCGCGGGGTTTTTTGATTTGGCGGGGCGGGCGAAATGGGTAGGCGGGCCCAAAATCCATGCCCAACCCGCAATTTTTTGGCGGGTGGCGGGCCGGCCGGGCGGGTCCCGGCCCGTTTTTCCACCCCTAGTATTGAATCATGTCCCAAGGTTTGGGAGCATGTCTTAGTCAAAAAGTCAAAGGTACAGTTGACTTTTCCCTCAAAACCCTAATTGTGGTTTAGATGAAATTGAAACTTGTGAATCAAGCTTCTTGGATCAATCCATTGTTGCAAATGGATCAATATGGTGTATTGGAGACCCTCAAATCATGTCTTGAGGGTTTGGCTCATGCTTTGTCCCAAAAGTCAACTTAGGGGTGAATTAGGTCAAGAAATCCTAATTCCTGATTTTTGATAAATGCCTCCCCTGAGGTTAAATTGACTTGATGATTGGGTCCATGAGGTCCCATGGAGTATCTAGGGTTATGCTTTGAAGCATTGGCTCATGCCCAGAGGAAAATTTCCATCTGGAGGCCCTGGTCGACCAAAACCCTAATTTAGTGACACTGGAGATCTTGAGGCTTGATCCACTTGGAATGCTGCAACCTTGTGCTTGATTCTTGATGTGGGAGTCCTCTTGATCCTTTACAGGTGTTTGAGAAGTTAGAAAAGTTGAAGATCATGTCATTCCTTGATTGATCCTTTGTCTAAGTGCTCTGAGAGGGCTTGAAACCCTAATTCTGATTGTAGTGAATGCTCAACCATCTTTGAGGAGATTGATGAGGCATGATGGTTCATCCATATTGTGGTAATGATTTACACAATGATGGGAAATCTTGGTGGTCAAAATTTTGGGTATGACAGATGCCCCTATTTAATCTTCTTGGACCCGAAGGTGTGAATGGCGAAGGTATTCGCGCATTCGGGGTGCAAGATGATTAAATTTCAGAATACGCTAAATTTTGACGGTGGTTATGAATGGTAGTTTACTCATCCATCTTCTTTCGCTAAGCAATGATGCTTATAAAAGGTAAACTTCCCCTCGATCCTAGTCTCCAGCCAAGGAATTTGTCTCAGTTTTCTTTTAAAATAAACTTCCCCTCGATCCTGGTTTCCTACCAAGGAACTGGTCTAAGTTTCTAAAATAAAGTTCCCCTCGATCCTGGTTTCCTACTAAGGAACTGGTCTAAGTTTCTGAAATAAACTTCCCCTCGATCCTGGTTTCCTACCAAGGAACTGGTCTTAGTTTCTGATATAAACTTGCCCTCGATCCTGGTTTCCTACCAAGGAACTACACTACAAGAAAAATAGTGTTTTGCGACACATTGATTGCGACAGTTCCATAAAAATCGTCGTTATTTGCAAGTTACGGCGGTTGCCACGACGGTTTTAGACAACCGTCGTTAAAGTTTTTAAAAATTTAAACATATTACGACGGTTTTGGATAACCGCCATTAAATGTTTTTAAAGTTTAAAACATATTACGGCGGTTTTGGATAACCACCGTTAAATTTGTAAAAAAATTAATTTTATATATTATATTAATAATTTTATATTATTATTACCAGAAAATCACTAATTACTCTTCTTTTTTACTTCTTCTCCTTTCTAGCTCCTCCACTTTCTCTCTCTAACTCCCTCTCATTCTTGCATCCTCCAGCCCTAACACCAAACCTTATCGCCGGCGATCGTTCCCCGGCACCATCGGGACATGCTCTCGCCGGAGAATTGCCCAACCCGATCAATTTCACAGCATTCATTTGTTTATCCACTACTCGAGCGAACTGAGAGAGATCAGAAAATGTACAAGAACCAGCTTCAAGAGCTGGCGCAGAGGAGCTGCTTCAATCTTCCTTTAAACACTTGTATCCGAGAAGGTCCTGATCACGCGCCGAGGTTTAAAGCTACCGTGAACTTTAACGGCGAGATCTTCGAGAGTCCTCGGTACTATTCAACTCTACGTCAAGCTGAACATTCCGCCGCCGAAGTAGCGCTTAATTCACTTTCGCACCGTGGTCCTTCTCACTCACTCGCTGCTAAGATCCTCGTGAGTTTTTTTTTTCTATCTATCAATGTCGCTTTTGGATTTAGGGTTTTTGCTTTTTTCGTTCTTCGTTATCTTTTGGTCATTTTTGGTATTGAGATTACTAAATTAGCATTAAAGATATGTCGATATTTATGTGTGATGGATTATTCGTAATTTGAAGCAACTCTAGATTCCATCAAAGAAGTCAAAGAAGACAACATGTGCTACCAAATTTGTTATTCCAAGGGAAAATACTTTCTAGGTATGAATCTGTTCCATATTGATTGTTTTTCTTTTTGTTTATATTTAGTGAATATTTTTGGTGATTTATTGTTTATTCTTGTTATCAGAATTACTATGTAGTTTTAAAAACTTGCATACCCATGTGATACTGAATATTTCAACAATTTACAGTCTCTATTCACATGGAACACAAAACAGGTTCTTAACTTCAAATGCATTTTTCATTTAAGTTTTGTGTTCTTTCTGTAAAGTATCAACTCTTAGAACTAAGTTGAATATCTGGAATGGATAGGGAAGACTGGAGAGTAATTTTGGTTTTGCTTCTTTCCTATGGTTTCTGGTTCTTTGTATTTTTAGCAGCTGAATACATTACACCAGAGGATTCCTTAAATCATGTATGATTTGATTAGTTAATTTGAAACTTCATTTGAAAATTCAAGCAATTTAGTTTTATGCCTGCTAGCTCCTTTTTATAAAAAGATATTAAAAGGAATTCATGGTAATAGTGTGTTGGTCATTGGGGAATCTTTAATTTCCTTTGTTGAGGTAGAAACTTCAGAGTTTGTTTCCACTATACTTGATTTCATGTCACTCAAATAGTTGTCTCATTGCATGTTATACACTTATATTGCATTTCTGTCACTTTTGGATATATGTTGCTCTCACCTTATCTACTCCATTCTTTCTTACGGTGTCTGTCGTCCCACCATCACAACACAACCACCTAAAATCTCTTTCCCTCATTGTGAAATTTATTTCTATCAATTTATTTTTCCAAACCCCAAACTTTAGATCTGAGTTTTGCTACAAAATGTTCCATTTTTGGCAACCTTTATTCTCATCCATAGAGTTTAGCATCAAATATGTCGTTCTTGTTAGTTAAACTCTCTTTTGTGCGTGTGTACTGGGGTTTATTCATTCAGTTATGTTGTATCCATTTTTGAAATGTATTCATTTAGTTATGTTGTATTCATTCAGTTATCATTATGCACTTTTAATCTGAATAGATTCTTGCTTTGATTGTTTGTTCTATTTTTGAAATGTTTTTAAGTCCTCTAGTAATGAGTGAGGTGAGGGTATAGTTTAATAAACACATAATTTTCCTTCCTTTGGGAAAGATCTCTTCTACACTATTATGAACTCTAAATTCATTTTACATAAGTTAACATAAATTACTGATTGTAACATGAAGGATTTGTGTATTTGTGTATAAGATAAGATATTTTTCGGTTATATCATAATTATTATTAGATGCAGGAGCAAAGTTTGTTTTTGTATCTCATGGTTAGTAGTATTCAATTGTTATTATTAAACTATAGTAAGTTATTGTTGTTGATATGTTGTTGATTAATTTAGTATATGGTTGTGTTTGTAGGATCATGGTTACACTGTGGTTATCATTTGACAACATCTATTATTGTACCTGTGATTCTTACATTTTCATTTACATTAACTCTTCTGGGTTAGTTTGGAGGAATGATTTGGTTGATTCTGGCAGGAGTTATCACATTCTATTCGTATAATCTTTTATCTTTTGTCTTAGAACATCATGCTCAGCTCGGTCGTCGCCAGCTTAGATTTTGAGATATGGCTAGAGATATTTTAGGTTAGTTTATCTCTTCAATTTCCTTTACTACTTTTCTTTTGTTCTTATCATTGATTAGATCACCGCCGAGGTGTAGCGCAAGTGCCTAACGATCGGTTCGATATACGTCAGTAAGTAAAAGAAGACACAATGGCATTAGCAATGTATGATAGGTACCTGTCATTTGATTCATTCAACTGATTGTGTTTATTGTGATCCAATGCGGGTCACTCGAAAGACGAGCCGTCGAGACATTATTCTATAAAAGGCTCTCATACAGATAAACTCTCTGGTGTCTTCAATGGCATTTCAATCATTGCTACAACACACGCTAGAGGAATCATTCCAGAAATTCAGGTTAGTTTAGCATCTTGTTAGTCTTTTTCGGAGAATTTTGCCTCTTCCAAAAGCAAAACCAGACATACACATCCATAACCAATTTTAACACGTGTGTCAAATGACTAACTAAATACGATTCTTGTGCAATTTTGTAGGCAACTTTGGCACCTCCTGTGAAAGGAAAAATGTTCAAAGGACTATGTGTTTGCTATTCTGTTATATTAGCTACATATTTCAGTGTAGCTATTTCTGGTTATTGGGCATTTGGAAATGCAGCTGGTGCAACAATTCTTGCAAACTACATTGGGGAAACTCGGCAAGAAGCTATCAAATGGAGAAAGGATGCTCAACTAAAAAATGTGATCATCTCTGAGAAATTAGGCAAGAAGGTTAGTGGCATTAACTACAAGGGTCAACTTATATCATATTTTGTTTTAGAGAGGGGTCTATTTATGTCAGTTTAAGACTTCAACATCTTACACCATCAATTATTTCAAATATATGGTTTTTGGTGATTGAACCGATTATCTTTTGCCAAATTTAGTACAAATTTTAAAATAGTAATATAGTCAAATGGTTCTTTTTATCATGTATTTTAAAAGTATATATATGATGCTAATGTTGGCACATGACAATGTTGTTTAGAATACCTTTAGTACTATCATTCCAACATTTAGGGATTTTTAGACGCATCTATTCCAAACCCGATTTTAAATAGGGTTATAATATATGAAAGCCTGAATCCAAGATGGTAGTGAGAGAGGTTAGGTGTTGGTCCACACCATTTGGTTGGGGAAGAGAAAATTAAACTACATAATCGTTTATATAATTTAGTGGCTTAAATCATATTCCCAACCACCGTCATCTTAGGTGCAGGTATTTTTCTTCTCTTCTACTAAATGTGCAAGTTTTGATTTTATTCTTTTTGGATTACAGGCTGAGAAACTCCATACAAAAGCGTTGCCGTATCCGTTCACTTCCAAAGAGGTCTATGAACAGAGTATGCGTATGCTTATGTCTCTCTTTCAATCATTGTCTGGTGCCTTCAATGCTAGTTTGATTCCTGAGGAAACAACAGATATGCCGAGGAAAAAGGGAATAAGCTACTTTATCTCACAGATTTATTGAGGTTAACTGTTTCACTTTTATCATTACTTGAGTTAGTTAAGCATCTTTACTCTGGATTGCATTACTTAGACAGGTTGATGCAGGTCCCATCTAACAAAAGGAAATAAGCGGCAAAGTTTGCACAATTATGGAGGAAGATCTTATCAGTGATAGGTGATGTGTGAGATAATGTTTCTGGTTTACAATCTGCTCTTTCCCTCAATAGAACTGTGTTCTTTTCTTTGGTAGTCAGTTCATCATTCTTGGGAAATCGGAAGTCAGAACAGAACTTACAATATATGTGCTCTGAGACTGGACAGGAAATGCTAATCTTGGAAAGAAATTAACAACTGTTGGAACATATTTTAATTTACAATATAACAGCTTAATTTCTCATGATGACCAAACGATTTTCGAGTTTGAACGTGTTATGACCGGATTTAACCACTGATTCTTTCTTAGGCATTGATACCAGAGCAGGGTCCTCCAAGAATTGAGCATGGTCCCTCCAACATATAATCATAGCACTGCTCCATCTGTCGGTAAGTGTTTCGAACGTGCATAACATATTCGTGATCCGCCTTCCACATGTGTAATGCTACAGCGATAATTCTCACTATAATTTTCATGAAACAGGTGCGACGATAATGCGAGAGCTGGTTGCAGAATTCAAAGGAAGTTAACTACATATTCGCGGAGAGCCTGAGTTTCACGACAGTCCTAGTTTCATCTTTTGTCAGTTAAAACGATGCCTTGTGTCTGACCCATTCAGAGTTGCCTCCACAGGATTTTTGAAAGTAGGGACCATTAAGTATATGGTGCGCTTCACTCGCTTCTCGATAAGAAATGTTCTTTTAATTTTGGTGGTGTTGATTTTATCACAGGCTAGTTCTATGTTTGCAGGTCTTGCTGCAAAACCGTGGAGTAGCGATGTGGTTCGCAGTAAATGGCAAGGTTTTATTCTGGTGAAGAATTTGGAGTTCTCGAATGCGGGCCTGCTGTTTGTGCACCGTTGACAATTATTGGTAGGTCCCTTCGTGATGTAAACCAGTTGTGGTTGAATTACCGGGAACGGTTATGAATTGGGTTAACTTGTGATGGCTGCACATATTCCACTGTCAATACATAAAATTAAATTGAGCCTTAGTTTGAACAAAAAGTGTGTTTGTCATAGAGTGTTTTAAGAACTCTTGCTACTTGTTGATATATTAATCTTGATGCTCTTTTGCAGGTTCACATTTCCTTCACGATACGTGGTATTGAAAGAAAAGATTTACTTGATATCATGCGTTATGATGTCACACGCGGTTATGATGTCAATTCTTCCACCGATGCAACCTTGCAGTGTGCTATGGTGGGACATCATAGTATTAAGATCAGCTGCAGGACCTGTCATTGAAAAGGCTTGTAGTCACTACTGTATTTTTTTAAATAATATTAATAGAGGTGGAATATAGTTAGAATTTAGTTATTTTTTAGTTGGAATATAGAGTTGTATAACTATAATATGATATATATGTTTAGTTGAATGAAGAATATGTGATTTTTTGTCCCATTCTGTTCATATTTCTACAATTAATATTTTTTTATTTTAAAAATAAATTACATGCGGATTTACCCGTGGAAAGGATATTTCATACGAATTTACCTGCAGATGTACATGTGGAATAGAAAGTTGCGACGGTTTGAACCATCGTAATCAACAAAAAAATAAAAATCAAATGGAAATTTACGACGGTTAATAACCGTCGTAATATGCAGATTACGTCAGTTCCCTACTCGTCGCGAAAGATAACGACGGTTTGCGTGATGGTTTTGATAACCAACGCGAAACAACCTCGCGACACACATTTCTGCGACAGTACTACAACCGTCGTGCGCTACAAATTATGGCGGGTTTAATCGTCGTAACCTGCCAAACAAAACCGTCGCAATCTGCCAATTTTCTTGTAGTGCTAGTCTCAGTTTCTGATATAAACTTCCCCTCGATCCTAGTTTCCTACCAAGGAACTGGTCTCAGTTTCTGATATAAACTTCCCCTCGATCCAGGTTTCCTACCAAGGAACTGGTCTTAGTTTCTTTTGTCAATAAGATTTCTTGACAAGGGACGCTATTCGTAGTGGTTTCCCTCAAACTTCTCGCCGAATTTTCCTGGGGAGATGCCATTTGATGGGAAAAACTTTTGATGTCAGACTTGCTGGGGAACCCATTCGTCTTAGTTGAAGAGGTGCACAAACTTCTCTGTTTAGAGACGCCATTTGTCGACTCTACTGGGGAAAACGAGCCTCTTGAGAGACTGCTTTCGGCTTGGGGATATTACATCATACTTTTCTTCGAGATCTTCTCGGAGAAATGCCAAACAATGTACCCCAATTTTGAGGTGCTGATGACTTCATTAACATTGACTCTATTGGAGAGAAAAATCAATGTGTTGCTAAGAGCCTTTGGCTGTGAGGCTTTCTCTAGAGATTTTCCTTAATCCGGGAAAGCGAATATATCATCTTCAATGGCGAAGAGTGACATTTCTCGAGCGTTTTCTTGTCTTTCAGAGGTTCAAGTTATCAAAGTGGTCAAGGGCCAACTCCAATCCAGAAATAAACTGGAGGAGAGAGATTGTTCAGGCGCAAGATTTCCTGACGAGGAAAGAACTGACAACTCGATTGAGAGGACTTCTATCACTAAGGGACAAGACCGACTAGAGTGATAGTGATGCAATATGAATATGAATGTAAATTAATAATGCATGAGGTATGTATGTATATGCTGACAAAACTGACGCGACATACAGACTAGTGGATGAACACGACTGGATACACGGCCACTGCAGGGGACGAAGAAGTATCTTCGGTTCAAAATATCAATTATGCCTTGCTTAGGAGAAAGTAGTTCCTGCGGGGAAAAACGTTGGTCGGGCTTAGGAGGTAAGAACTCTGCCGGGGATGTCAGATGGAGTATTCGTATCTGACACAGTTAATCCTTTATTCAGGCATACTAGTTTAGAAGGAGTACTTTGATTCTACACTTTGAAGCTCGAACACCTTTGGAGAAGCGATCGATGTTCAACAGTCAAAAGAATTGCCATCTTTATTTTAAAAGCAGAAAAATTTGACAAGTAAATTCATTTTTGTTTTATTTCAAGAATCGTTAATCATGTTAAAACGTCGTTCTGTAAAGCTAAAACAAATAAGAATTGCAAACAAAAGCACAAGGGCTCAAATTTTATTGATAGGATGGAAATCTACCAAGCGCGTGATTCCATAAAGTATTTACAAAGTTAGAAAATGGTAATTTAAGGGAACATGGCTACATTGAAACATAACGACCACTATCCTTCTACCAACTTTGAATTCTGGATATCCTGAGCTTCCGTCGAAGATGACCTTGACTGGAGTTTCTTCTGAGGGACGCTATTACTATTGCTGGGGGATTTGCCCCTTTGCTGGACGTAGCTACTTGCAATTAATCCCTAATTTTTGCCTGAATTGTACTTTGAGATTTCCAATCCATCGGGATGATTTTTTATTATGTCTCTAATTTTTGCTTGGACCGCCCTTTCGGGTTTTCAATCCACTGAGACGTTCTTTCTTTTTCTCTTTTTTTTTTTTTAATTTAGGCGAAGTATTTCTTGACTACGTCAACATTTGTGGGGTAGGCAAACTCTTCTCCATCCATGGTTGCGAGTCTCAAGGCATCGCCTGAGAAATATTTCTTGACCACATAGGGGCCGTCATAATTCGGAGTCCACTTGCCCCGAGATTCAGTGAGAAATGATTGTATCTTTTTTAGTAGTTTGAAGATTGGCGCGCATGTCACGGTCATAAGGGATATAAATCTGGAAATGTAGTTCAGATGCCCCAGGAATCCCCTGACTTGTTTTTCAGTTTTTGGAGAAGGAATTTCTTGAATGGCCTTGACTTTGTCAGGATCAACCTCAATTCCTTTCTGGATGAGGATGAACCCTAAAAGTTTCCCTAAACGGACACCGAATGTACACTTACTGGGATTCAAGCGGAGTTTGTACTTTCTCAACCGCTCGAATAGCTTTGACAGGTGGGTCACATGCTCCTCTTCTGTCTTAGATTTGGCAATCATATCATCGACATATACCTCGATTTCTTTGTGTATCATGTCATGAAAGAGAGTAGTCATGGCCCTTTGATAGGTTGCCCCGGCGTTCTTCAAACCGAACGGCATTACCTTGTAACAAAAAGTACCCCGTGGGGTAATGAACGAAGTTTTCTCCATGTCTTTCGGTGCCAGTTTTATTTGATTATAGCCCAAGAATCCGTCCATGAAGGAGAATACTTTGAACTTTGCTATACTGTCTACCAGCATGTCAATGTGTGGTAAGGGAAAGTCATCCTTGGGATTGGCCTTGTTTAGATCTCTGTAGTCCACATACATTCTGACCTTTCCGTCCATTTTTGGAACGGGTACTATGTTGGCTAACCATTGAGGATACTCTGATGTGGCGAGGAAACTTGCGTCAATCTATTTCTATACTTCCTCTTTGATTTTGATGGCCATGTCTGGGTGAGTTCTTCTCAACCTTTGTTTTACTGGCGGACATTCCGATCTTAATGATAAATGATGTTCCACGATGCTGGTATCCAACCCTGGCATGTCCTGATAGGACCAAGCGAATACATCGGGGAATTCTTTGAGAAGCTTTATCAAACTTTCTTTGACAGTCGGACTGAGCAGTGCCCCGATCTTAATTTCTTTTCTCTCTTCTTTTGAACCCAAGTTGACCGTTTCCAATGGCTCTTTGTGAGGTTCAATGGACCTTTCCTCTTGTCTGAGTAATCGGGAGATCTCTTCTGGAATTTCGTCGTCAACTTCTTCTACAGCCTCAAATACCGAGAATTCAAAGTTGGGAGAAGGCATTGGATCGTATGTTTCAATGGGGTTTAAAACAAGCAATCTGCATGACGTGATGATTGTTTTTTAGAAGAGATAGAGAGAATGTAAGAGTGTGTGTAGTGTATTTTCTTTGGAAAACTGCTTGTTTTTATTATTGAGTTATTTTTTAGGATTACCATTTTCTGAAAAAGTGAAAAGAAAAAACAGCAATAAATGCGGAAATTATAGAACGACATTATTTTATTTATGATCTTGTCGATTCTTGAAACTACAGCCCTATAAAACAAAACTCAGTCACTTTGGGCGAAGCGAAGAGAGAAATTTACAGAAAGTGAGCCCTATCAAAATAGTCGTTTCACCTGGGCAGGGTGAAAGTTTAAGATAAAGACGACAATTACTTAGACTTATGAACGACTTTCGGAACGTCGACAGCAACCCATTGGCGGCGAACTCCTCGGTGAATCACAAAGGCTGGTACCTTCTTTCTAGACTTGTCTTCAGAAATAACGCTGAATTCTGGTGGAGCAGGATCATTGGAATCTGTTTTCTAGGCAGAGTTGTCGTAGACGAACTCTTCTGTTGTATCTTGCACATTGTTTGTACTCTCAGGTAAATCTCCCCATCCAGTTGGTTGGATGTTTTCGAGCCTGATACGAGAGCTTTCAGGAGCGGTGTATTTGACCAAGTAGTCGAACTTGCCGCTTGGTTGTCCTAAGGTGTCCCACACTTCTTTGGAACTGGAGGAGTCATCTCTTTCGATGACGTTTACCTTGGGAAAAGCATAGTTGATGAATTCTAGCCCTGCAAGATTTGCAAATTCATCGTCATGCTGGATACGTTCTGAATATCCTGAGTGTTGATCCCATGACGTGGTGGGGACAAAGGTATTCTTTTCAATAATGCCTAGTTGATATACATCGTTGGGCTAATTCTCTTGTCCTAAGTCTCCTGGGTACGACTTCCAGATAGGCAGGCCATCCATTGGGCCATAATAGTTATGGTCAAAGTTGTCTTTTATCAGAGTGTCCTCCTCTAATGAGTTTGGCGGAGCACGGCATCCTTCAGGATCACAATCTCCGTATATCATCTTGACATCTGACCTTGGTATAAATATCGGACTCTGTGCGGGATAGAAAAATGGCGTAGGCACCTCTTCCTGAGACATATAACCGTCCTTGTTAAGATAGGACTTCCATTCTTCATCTGTATCGGAGGAGTCACCCTCGTTGATGGTATGCACTTCCTGAGGCACTGGGAGAAGGAAACCTCCACTGTGGAAGAAATCCTGAATGGGACGAAGGCTTTCATCATTAATAGCAGTCTGGGTACAGGTTGAGGAAAAACTAAGACCCTTCTTTGTTTTGTTATCAGTAGGAATGACAAGCTGTGCCCATCATTTTGCATTGTTACTTTTGATCACTTCGAGAGCATCTTTGTAGGAGGAAATCAATGTTCCTCCTTCTGATTGGTTGTCGTGACTCACCGAAAGTGCCTGGAACTGGGTTTCGATAACCTCCTCTGGTTCCACGTAAGTGGATGACGATAGGTTACTCACGATCAAGGCTTGCTCTCCGCAGACTGTGACTAGTTGGTCGTTCTTGACGAACTTCAGTTTTTGGTGCAGTGTCAAAGTGACTACCCCAGCCTGGTGTATCCAAGGTCTTCCTAATAAACATTTGTATGCTGCCTGGACTTCCATGACTTGGAAAGTGACCAGGAAAGTGTGAGGATCGATAGTTATGGGAAGGTCGACTTCGCCGATAACTACTTTCCGGGATCCGTCAAATGCTTTGACAATGACCTCACTGCCCCTCATCGGGGATCCTTTGAATGATAGTCGCATTAAAGTAGATTTCGGCATAACATTCAGAGTCGATCCAATGTCGACCAGTACGAGTACGCTGGCTAAAGCATCGTCCTGGTAGTTGACTGTAATATTGAGTGCCATGTTGTGACTTTTTCCTTCTTCTGGCAGTTCCTCGTCACTAAACCCCAAATTGCTGCAGGAAGTGATGTTGGAGATGATGCTATCGAATTGTCTTATTGTCACATCCTGTTCCATAAAGGCTTGCTCTAAGACTTTCTGTAGAGCCTCTCCGTGAGCTTCGGAACTGAGTAATAGAGATAACACCGAGATTTTTGAAGGAGTTTGAAACAGCTGATCAACAATGTTGTACTCACTCTTTTGGATGAGCTTCAGCATCTCATCGTTGTTCTCTGAAAGGTCGGGACCACTGGATTGACCGACTGGTTGATTAGGAACTTCTGTTTGAGGTTCCTTTTCTCTGGTAGGTTCTCCAACTCCTCGGTTGAAGATTCGACCGCTCCGTGTTACTCGACTGATGTCTGCAATATTCACGACGGGGGGTAATCGAACTTCTTTTCCATTCTCAACTGTTGTTGTACCGTACATGTAAGGGATCATCTTATCGGACTTGTACGATACTGGTCCTGGCAGATAGATAACTACAGGAGCCTTATGATTTTTCTGACCATCATAACCTGCCTCAATCGGTTCGAGATTAAGAACCTTTCCACCATCAAGAGGGACTTTTGATTCACAGAGTAGAGGGATTATGGCACATACGTCTTTGGCCACTTCTCGCTTAGGGATCAAGATAACATCCTTGCTTTGATCAAGATGATAGTTTGACATTGAACCAGAGCTTGACCATGGTTGAATTTCCTTATGGTCCAACTGACTTTGAAGGGCTGCTCGCATGAGGTAGCATCCTTGATAATTCTCCGAGCTGACTCTACTGCGCTCGTAGTTGTGTGGTGGCACCCGGCCACGTCTGCTTTGAATGCAGTGTAACTTTACTAGATATGTGTCCATTAAGCTAACATCCTGACTTCGATGCCTAGTAGGGTTCCCATCAATCATACTGACTTGTCGTGTGTCTTCATCTAGAAAGATCAAAAGCCACCAGTGGTTTAACAAGTGTTGAAGTGTCCTTTGAACGAGTGCACAGCCTTGGTCACTCTCACGACATGCGCTACAGTTCTGATACTCATGTGAAGTCAGAAAACTGAGCTGGACTTGCTTAGCATGTAATTCCACCAAGCTGGTATTCATCAAGCGAATATCGAAAATTTGAATCATGTTGACCTAATAGGTATTTCTATCACAGTAGTCCTGGATCTATCCAAGATCCATCTGACGCTGGAGGGTCTCTTGTACAAAAGAGCATCCCTGATTATTTTCTGAGCAAATCAGATAGGAATCATAATCGTGTTGTGGCAGATCATAATGTTGGCTTTGCCTTGAGTGCATTACCACCAAGTTGACATTCATCGCACGGATGTCTTGGTTCTGAATGATGTTGGAATTCGTATAAGTCATGTTAACCCCATGAATTCTATGATCCTGGATCATACCGAGATCCTATTGTTCCTGTAGAGCTGATTGCACCACAGAACATCCTTGATTGTCTTTAGAGCAGATGTCACACTGGTGATAGTTATGAGACGGTACATGACCGTATCCGCTCTGTCTGCGATGCATCTTGACCAAATTAGCCCTTAATAAGAGTACATCATGAATTTAATAGTTGTGGTTAGACTCTCCCTATATCAAATTGACTGTAGCTTTCTCGTGTTAAGGCAGCGGGTTCGTCTGAACATTTGGATTTGTATCCTTGAAGGATAAGACCCCACTCCTGACAAGCTTTTGCACATCAGATTTGAAACTGAGACAGTTTTCTATGTTATACCCTGGTCCTCCTTGATGGTAAGGACAAGTCTGATCCACTTTGAACCAAAAAGGTGGATTTTTCGGTACTGTAAAAGGAGACCTGGTTTGGACGTGCCCCTTGACCAGTAGTAACAGAAACAGTTCTGCGTACAACATTGGTATAGGGTCAAACCCTGGTGGTCGCGTTGTACGGTTGTTGTTGTACTGAGGACGAGCTTGCTAAAGAGGCTGTTGCGTCCTTTGTTGATATTGTTGTTGATGCGGTTGGCTTTGAGCAACCTGAGGTTGATACGTTGGAATGGGCGCAGGGTTAATAGCAGGAGTTATAGCTGCTATTGGTTGGTACCGTCGCCTTTGCTTTCCGAGAGAGATATTACCAATATCTTGATCTTTTTTCTTAGGGAAAACACTACCGTATCTTTTGGTACTGGTTGATGGTCCATTATCTTTAATTAAACATCCTTCTCAGACAGCTTCCTCAAGACAAACTCCCATGCCCCTCATCTCGATGAAGTCACTGGGCGCACTGGCGACCATTCTGTCGTAGTAAAATGAACTCAAGGTTTTCAAGAAGATCTTTGTTATCTTTTTTTCCTCAAGAGGTGGACAAATCTTGGCGGAAATTTTACGCCATCTCTGAGCATATTCCTTAAAGGTTTCCTTGTCCTTCTGCGACATGGCTCTAAGTTGATCTCTGTCTGGTGCCATGTCCAGGTTATACTTATATTGTTGAACAAAGGCAGCGCCAAGATCTCTGAAAGTGATGATCTTAGTGCGGTTTAAAACCATGTACCATTTGAGTGTGGCACCGGTTAAACTATCTTGGAAGTAATGGATTTGTAGCTGTTGGTTCTCTGTCTAAGTTGACATCCTCCGAGCGTACATCACCAAGTGACGTTTAGGGCAAGAGTTACCCTTGTATTTTTCAAATTCGGGCACCTTGAATTTGAGCTGAACTATCACATTAGGGACCAAACAAAGGTCTGCGGAGTCCTTTCCAAATAGATCCTGACCGCGAATGGCTTGCAGTTCCTTCTGCATCTCCATGAACTATTCCTGGAATTCCTTCATCTTATCGTTTATACTCTCATTTCCACCTGAAGGTATCTGTGGAATTTGTCCTTCCGGGACAGTGTGTACCACGGGTGGTGGTACAGTCAGTACGACAGTGACTCTCAGTTCTTCCCTTTCCCAAAGTTTGTAACCTTCAGGAGTTGCTGTCATACCCCTTGCATCTTTTCTTTCCCATAGTTTGTAACCTTCAGGCCCAGTGGCTCCCGCTGCAGTTTCCGGATCTTCCATGATCGGCAGAATATATCCTTTCGGGATATAGTTAAGTGGCATGCCCCATGGACGATCTTTTGGCATGTTATACCGAGGATCATACTTTTCCACTATGGGCGTAGATGTGATCTCTGAGATAACAGTCCTTTGTTGTTGTATCTGGGCTACTGCTAGAGCTTGCATGTCATTGTGAAGTTTCCTCAGATCTTCTTTCAGAGTGTAGATTTCTTCTCTCAACTCTTTGTTCTCTTCCTTGAGATCATCCATTTTCTTTTGTCGATTGGCCCGAGTATTGTACGAATGAGACAATTTGACTCCAGAATCGAGGCACAAACATGATATTCGTTGGGAAGAAGAACGCGTAAGGTGAGAATGATGAATAATATGCAATGATTAATTAATTAATTTTTTTTTGTTATTTTAAATCAAAAGAAACTTCGACAATTGAATTGCAAATATCATACAGTGGGTGTCACACCCCAAATTTTGACCACTAAGATATCCCATCATTGTGTCAATCATCATCACAATATGGATGAACCATCATGCCTCATCAAATGCCTCAGGGGTTGTTGAGCATTCCCTACAATCAAAATTAGGGTTTTAAGCCCTCTCAGAGCCTTAGACAAGGGATCAATCAAGGAATGACATGATCTTCAACTTGTCTACAATCTCAAATATCCACAATGGATCAAAAGGACTCCCACTTCAAGGATTAAGCACAAGGCTGCTCCCTTTTAGGTGGATCAAGTCTTAAGATCGCCAGTATCACCAAATTAGGGTTTTGGTCGACCAGGGCCTCCAGATGGGAATTTTCCTCTGGGCACAAGCCAATGATCCAAAACAAACCTAATATACTCCTTGGAGCCTCATGGACCCAATCATCAAGTCAATTTTGCCTTTGGGGATGCATTAACTAAAAATCAGGAATTAGGGTTTCTTGACCTAATTCACCCCTAAGTTGACTCTTGGGACAAACCATGAGCCAAGACCTAAAGAGAGGGTTTGAGGGTCTCTAATGAACTATAGTGATCCATTTGGAACAATGGATTAATCCAAGAAGCTTGAGCAACAAGTCTCAATTTCATCTGCACCACAATTAGGGTTTTAAGGGAAAAGTCAACTATAACTTTGACTTTTGACCAAGACATGCTCCCAAGCCCTAAGACATGATTCAATATGCCCTATGACACCCATGGAACATGTCCATCAAGTTTGATTTAGGTCAAGGACATGATTTCATGAAGAATGACACAGTTTGGAATTCATCTGATAAAAAGTCAACTGTGCACAAAAGTCAACTTTGACTTTTTGAGATTTTTCACCAAAATGGATTTTTAACCCTAAAATGATGTTAATGTATGATTTAAATCATCATTCATCAAGAAAAATCAAGAAAAGTTGGATAACTTGTAAAAGGGGTAACCATAAAAACTTAGAAAATTTTCTAAGTTAAAAATAAAGTGACAAGGGTACCAACTTTGGAGGATCATAACTCCTAAACCACAAAGCCATTTTTCCTCATCCAAAGATGGATTTGTAGCCCTCATTACCCTCTACAAAAACTTCAACTAGACCTAAGTCCAATTCATTAAGGATTTTGAGTTATGGAGTGATCAAAGTGGCTGAAAAGTGAAAATGTCACTTTTTCCAACACTTAGTGAAATTTTCACTAAGTCCAAATCTGCCTTCACTTTTTGCCAAATGTAGGGGGATTTTTTACTTGGATTCAAAAGAGATCAAAACCAAACATGTTCAAACAATTGTTGTATCATGTAAGGGCTTTCCAAAATGGCCAAGAACATTGCCAAATTCCATTTGAGTCATGAGATATGCCATTGGCAAGTTGCCTTGCTGAAATCTGTCAAAGGCAAGGCAGAATTTGCAACTTTGCTCGATTTGCCCAAATCAGCCAAATTCAAATGCTCCTATCCACTTGGACACATCTGAGGATTGAATCTAAAGGGGACAATCACTGAGCCAAGCCTCCAAAGTCCATGGAACAAGAAATAACATGTTGAACCTAGAATGGCCAAAATAGGGACAAGACTCCAAATTTGGATTGAAGCATTCAATGAAAGCATCAAGGTGGCATGGACTGAGCCATTCTCATCTGAAATCAGTCAAAACTTATCCAAGACCAAGGGAACCACAGCCCTGTGTCCTAACCTCTAGTCAATGGCTAGAGGAGACTTGCATTTCCATTGGCCAACATTGAACAAACACCTGCTGTAGTTGCCATTCACTGTGGATCCCAAAACAAACTTGCTCTACTATAAATAGAGCTCAATTGTGTTCAGTTTGAGTACACCAAAGCCATCAAATAGATGCTTTCCTCAAAATCTCTTCTTTCACCTCAAACTTGCCTTCCAAAGCAAGTAATTCTGAGTTTTTGAGCTAGAGAGCAATTCCACCCAAACTAATCACACACACACACCTCATATATATCATATGTAAGCTGTGCAAACCATCAAAAGTGACCTGTAATCACAACATCACAAAGTCACCTCTCAAAACCTCAAAATAGCATTTTTTTTTGCATTTTTCAAGCCATGTCTTGATTCAGTCACTTTCCAAACCAGATAAAACCTCAAACACACTCCAAATATCATCCTTGAACTGTCCCAAATGGTTCCCACCATCTGGAACACCATTTGAGGGAGTTGCTATTTTGGTCACTTTTAACCCCTTTTGCAAGAAAGGGACAATTTGTGTTTTTACAGGTACCAGCTGATTCCAATCATCCTAAAAGCATCCAAGGGATCATTTGATGTGGTTCAAAGTATAAAATCATATCTGGAGCAAGAGGGTTGGCAGATTGCAGAGAAACCTCCAAAATCTCAAAGAAGGGTAAGCCTCTCAACTTGCACTCACCAAAACATGTCTGCATTTGAAGTCCATTAATCATAAACATCTCATACATGTCATATATGTTGTGTTTGAGCTAATTCACCATGTAATCCATGCTTGTACCAAGTTGTAGCATAGAAAATGCATTTATAGGTCATTTTCAAAACCACTATCGGGTTTTGAGGAGGGAGTGTGATATGAAAAAACTACCACCACCATTGGATTCCTTATGAAATTCTGGCCCAGATGCATATAAATTTTGTCTCAAACCATTAAGAATTGAGAAAGTTATGACCTTCACGTTATTGAGCCAAAACTTGCCTTGGGCAAGCCAAAACCAAGGCATGACTTGTGTATTTGTTGGTTTGTTTCAAACAATGGATGTATCACCACCCCAGTGGTAAGGCGCGCGCCTTGTATGCTTGAGGTCATGGGTTCAAACCCCACCCATGCCATTTTGTGATTTTTCACATTTTGCTATTTTTCCAACTATTTTCATGTTTTGTTAATTATTTGGAAAATTAATAACTCTTTCAATTTTAATTATTTTTTATTGGTTCTTTTTGCAAAAAATCACAAAAATGTTGAAATATTTTATTCCACAAAAAATTGAGTTTGTATTATTTATTTAATATAATTAGCATTTTGTGAATAAATTCATTTTTATTTGTTTTTAAGCATTTTAAAATGAACATTCATCTTGAAAAATCAAGACCAAATGAGTTTTAATATCTCTTGTGATTTATACCTCATTTTTCAAACCTTAAAAAAAAATCACAAGTGGTTTATTCAAACCTATTTGGTATTTTTCATTGATTTTCTTTAAATATTTATTTTTTTAAGAATAAAATTAGGGTTTCTTTGATTTTCACTCAAAACAAATAATTGTCAAACACTTTTGGGCCTCTATTAGAGTGTAAGACCCAACCCCCCTTGTACAGAAATATTTTGGGGCCTCATTCGTTGTATAAGTCCCTCTGTACATTTTCAAATAAACGACGCGATCGTCGCCTTTTGAAAAATAACCTTCTGGGCCTCTCTTTGAGCTATAAGACCCATTCAAAACTTTTGGGCCTCTATTAGAGTGTAAGACCCAACCCCCTTTTAACCAAAACAATTTTGGGCCTCACTTATTGTATAAGTCCCTCTGCGTTAAAAGAAAACCTCGGCGCGATCGCCATTTTTAACGGAAAAATCAATTGGGCCTACCCTCGTGTTATAAGCCCCACTCTTTTTCTTCAAACTTTTTGGGCCTCTTGAGAGAGTGTAAGACCCATCCCTTTGTACATAAAACCTTTTTGGGCCATAGTCACTTGTATAAGTCCCTCTGTACAAATTCAAACAAACAGTGCGCTCACTGATAAAACCCTGGGCCTCTCCTTGAGCTGTAAGTCCCAAATCTTTCTTTTTCAAAGCACTTTCTCCTTTGATTTTGAATATACTGTTGTTTTCAATCTTTCTTTGTTGAACAACTAACCAAACAGCATGGAAGCTCTACAACCGAGTAAGTGGTTATTGCTTTCATTTACCGCTTTCATATACATATAACTGTATTGTGGGGCTGTTTCACTGTAAGTATTCTTTCATAAACTCATATCAACTGTGTAATAATAGTATAGATATTTAGAGTTTCCCCGACAGCTACGTCTAGAACTAGGTGACGCCGTTTCGTTTATTCATAGAAATAGACAACTAGATCCCTTAATAGGATCACCAGATACAGTCTTCTCTCAGGCTGTCCTCATTAGGAATCGTCAAGAAACTCTACTCCCAAAGATGAATGTATTCTCCGTGAATGGCATCTTTGAGTTTCTTCCAAATTCTCTGACTTTCCTGACTTTGATCTATTCTCGGTGAATAGCATTGCCTTGAATTTCTCGGGGTTTAGGGACCCACGGGCTTCTTAAAAGCATCGGCCTCCTCTTGGGCATCGTACAAGGACCCACAGGCTTCATAAAAGTAACCCCGCCTCCTCTTGGGCTTAGTACAAGGACCCTACGGCTTCTTAGAAGTATTCACAGCCTCCTCATAGGCTTCGTATAATGATCTCTTCCTCCGGGAATGATAGCCTCCTCTTGGGCTTCATACAAGGACCGATCGGCTTCTTAAAAGTTTCCAGCCTCCTCTTGGGCTTTGTACAAATTATCTTGACGACCTCCTAGAGGTATAGGAACAGAACTTAGTCATCTGCATAGAACAGTCCTTTCATAGAGTCTACTACTGTTTCTCAAAGCATAGTACAAAGGATAAAACTCTAGACTTGGACAGTCTAATCTTCCTTGAGTCTCAAAGACATTCTCAAGCACCCCTTCGTTAAATAGGAAGGAAACCCGCAGACTCGGACAGTCTCAATACCCTTTGGATTTTCCGCTGCCTTAAAGAACAAGAGATAACCCTGATCCTCGAACCTAATCCCTGAGTACAGTATTGCTCATATAAGAACTGATTTTCTCTTTAAAATCAGTATACTGGACCTGTCACTTAACTGAGACAACATTTAGCCTCTCTCTTGGGCTTTGTGCGAGACACATAAAGAGACTCCCTCGTTGAGTCAATCCCCCTTTCGCCTCCATCTCGGGCTTTATACAAGATACAAAAAGGTTCTTATTGAGCCAAATAAACAACAACCTCTATCTCAGGCTTCGTACGAGATACAAAAGACTCCCTCGTTGAGTCAAACAACGTTTAGCCTCTATCTCGGGCTTTGTACGAGATACAAAAACTCTCTTGTTGAGTCAAATAGCCTTCATCTCGGGCTTTATACGAGATACCAAAAGATTCCCTCGTTGAGTCAAAACCTTTTAGCCTCTCTCTCAGGCTTTGTACGAGACACATAATAGCCTCCTCTTAGGCTTTATATAAGAAAACCACTGGTTAATCCAATTAACCTTTTAGCATCAAAGTTGTGCCTCGTTCACAGTACACAAACATTAACAACTCCTTCCCCTTTCATCTAATTGCTGTAAGCGGCAAGCCTCTGGATCATCTATATCCATGCCACTGTCCCTCTTTTAGCATGAGAAATTCCTAAGGAAAGATGGCATTACTCTACACTGAGTTAAAGTCTTCTCCTTCAGGTTTAATCCCCTATGAAGGAAATTATGGCATTGCCGAATTCACATATCCCGGTTAAAGTAATTCTCCTTTATAAACAGTTGTGACAAACAACCCCCCTTTAGAGATGACAAATTCTCTCTAAAGACGAGACCTTCAGCTTCATATCTTGGGCTTTGAACAAGATACAAATAGACTGTTTAGCTTCATATCTTGGGCTTTGAACAAGATACAAATCACCTTTCGCTTCACATCTTGGGCTTTGAACAAGACACCAAAACACCATTTCCTCCCATAGAATAGGAGGAACTACGAACGCTCTGATTTCCTTGTTTTGGTAAACGGGAATACGTAGGCATAAGATCAAAAGAAAAGATCTTAGCGAGCACAATCAACAAAAAACTAAAATCCCATACTCTCACACACCTATCAAAAAGCATCAGTCCTAACATCCTAACCCTTGTTCCCCGCCAGAAACCTTCTGTCTAGATAAAAAAAGAAAGAAATTGGTATTGGCGAAAATACAAATAACCAGTACAAAGGCCCCCCCACATTGATCGCATCCGTAACCTAACAGACCGCTGTTTAAAATCAGTATGCAAAGCAGGGTTAATTGGAGACATCTATTTCCCTTCCTTATTCAGCTCACAATAGGATAAAAAATGAATCGACCTGTAGTCAAAACTCAAACCGCTGAGAGCGACCAACGCTTAAGAACCGCGTCCAAAATCGCTCGCTACAGAAAAATGGCGCCCACCGTGGGGCCTTTCAAAGTTAGATCTAGGCACGGTCTTCCTTCTCTGCACTTATGTGAAAACCACAGATTGGGGCTTCCGCCGGGGAACCCATTTTCTGTCAGGAACTTAAGATTCATAGCTTTAAAGGTCTAGGATGATTAGGACAAATATATATACCGCTTTTCCTAATTGCTATACGTGTTTAGTTTTCTGCTAATGGGAATGCGGGTGATGCCGTATGTGGAAAGATTGAGTATACACTTAAGATAGGTGATGGCGACGGGGTCGACCATCAACCTCAGTGGAGGCTGACCAACGCAACCCATTCTCTCACCTAGACAATGGGCCGGTTGTTAAGTCTGAGAAGCTGGGGAGCCAAACTCTTTCGTAGTGCGGAAACTATCGGGAATAGTTGTTACGCGATACTATCCTCATTTGAGGCTGGTGATCTATTCTCGGTGAATGGCACTTACTCTAAGATTGCACTACAACTCGCTGGCGATCCGCTTATTGTTTTACTTTCCTGGGAGGAGCTGATGATAATGAGTACAGGTACAAAAATCACCCTAGTATAAGCCTTTGGGGATGGGTAGAGCCTTGACTTCATGACAACGACCCTTTGACCCCATGTTTTTTCTATGTTTTTGTGTGCTGCATTCATGCATTCATTTAAAAAACATTTAAACATTCAAAATATTTCTCTTCTAGTCTCTCTGGTTTTCAAAATAAACTAAGACTGTGATTGCAAATATCAGAGAAAAGGATTGCACTAATGGATTTCGGTAGAATGAGAACTCACCAGTATACCTTCAAGGTTCCAAAGCTAGAGGAGTTGAGGAGGTTACCGAGGATGATCACTAATCCAGAGGCTTTTAGAGCCAAACACGGAGGTTTGCTACCACTGTTAAGAGTCCATGTGATTGAGGGAATCATGGATGCGCTCATTTAGTTTTATGATCCAGTTTATCACTGTTTCACATTTCTGGATTACCAGTTAGCACCGACGCTAGAGGAGTTTTCTCACCTGATCGATCTACACATTACAGATCGAGCTCCATTTTTTGGGCTGGAAGAAATTCCAAAGAATCAGACTATTGCAAGAGCAATTCATTTGGACGAGTCTGAGGTCAAGACTCACCTGACCGCTAAGGGTGGCATACAAGGTTTGCCAGCCCAGTTCTTAACAAAGAAAGCCCTGTATTTCGCCAGTATAGGAAACGTGACTGCTTTTGAAAGCATCTTTGTTTTGCTCACCTACAGGTTATTTTTGTTTCCCAACATCAATAACTTCGTCGATCTTAACTCCATTAAGGGTTTTCTCATTGGAAACCCTGTGCCGACTTTGCTCGCAGATGCGTATCATTCTGTACACTTGGGAAATTTGTACAGCGGAGGGGAGATCACATGCTGTGTACCTCTGCTTTATAAATGGTTTATCTCCCACTTGCCCAAGTCTGCTGCTTTTTGGGATTGTAAGAGTGCCTTACGTTGGTCGCAGAAGATCATGTCTCTTACCAACTCTGACATTGATTGGTGTAATAGGATTTATGAGGGAATCAGGATCATTGACCGTTATGGAAACTTCCCCAACGTACCCCTCATAGGAAATAAAGGAGGAATCAACTACCATTCGGTATTGGTTCTTCGTCAATTTGGATACCCGATGAGACACATCCCACTGGGTGTTCATCTGGAAGGTTTTTTCTTCAAGGAAGGGGAAAATGACAGAGCACTAAAGATGGAAATAGTGCACGCTTAGAAGCAGGTTCATAAGAAAGAACGAGAGTCTCTAGGAAAACCGGATTGTGTCTCGGTGGAGCCTTATCTCCATTGGGTACAAACTAGAGCTCTCAAGCTAAAGATGCCTTATCCTCATTACGGAATTCTTCCACCGATGGAATTTGTCATGTACTTCATGACGGAAACTGAAAAGCTTCAGGTTACTCTCAACAAAGTTCAAAAGGAAAGAAGGTCTTGGAAGAACAAGTACCGCACCCTCGACATAGAGTGCATCAAAATACAGCAATTACTGAGAGAGAAAGATGCTCTGATTGAAATTTTGGAGCAACATGTTATGGATAATCAGGATGACCAAAGGAATTTGCTCGCTCCTTTCACCTGGCAAAGGAATGACAACCCGACAACTGCCCAAGAGCCCCGGTCAAAGAAAAGGAAGATACCAAAATCAACACCCGGTTTCTCTTCAGAGAGGACTCGGGGCCCATTAGCTTAGGTTTCTGTTTCTGCACTTTGTAATCTACTGTATTTCCATTTCTGTAATCCTTTGAATTTCAATAAAAAGGGGTTTCCCCACTGTTTGATATTTGCAATCTAATTGTCGAAGTTTATTTTGATTAAACCTTAAACAATTAATATAATCATTGCATTCATCATTCTCACACCGCGTATTCTTCTTACCTATGAATCTCACGTTTGTGTCTCGGTTCTAGAGTCAAACTGTCTCATTCATATAATACTCGGGCCAATCATCAGAAAAAGATGGATGATCTTGAGGAAGAAAACAGAGAGTTGAAAGAAGAGATCGACACTCTGAGAGAGGATATGAGAAAGCTTCGTAACAACATGCAAGCCATGGCAGAAGCTCAGCTACAAAGAACTGTGATCTCAGAGATCACCTCAACGCCTATAATGGAGAAGTATGATCCTAGGTATCAGATACCGAAAGATCGTCCTTGGGGCATGCCTGTTAACTATATCCCGGAAGGATATGTTCCCCCGATCACTAAAGATCAGGGAATCGCAACAGAAGCCGCAGGGCCTGAAGGTTACAAACTTCGGGAAAGCGAAGATGCCAGGGGCATACTGAAGACTCCTGAAGTTTACAAACTTCGGGAAATGCCAAGACTCACTGTCGTAGTCACGGTACCACCCCTGTGGTGCACACTGTCCCGGAAGGACAGATTCCACAGACACATTTTGGTAAAAAGGAAACTATGTTTGACAGAATGGAGGAATTCCAGGAGCAATTCTTGGAAATGCAAAAGGAGCTGCAAGCCATTCGCGGTCAGGATCTATTTGGAAAGGACGCCGCAGATCTCTGCTTGGTCCCAAATGTGAAAGTCCCGCACAAATTTCAAGTGCCCGACTTTGAAAAGTACAAGGGTAACTCTTGCCCTCAAAGCCATCTAGTGATGTATGCTCGGCGGATGTCAGCTCAGATGGAGAATCAGGACCTACTGATTCACTACTTCCAGGATAGTTTAACCGGTGCCGCACTCAAATGGTACATGGGTTTAAACCGTGCCACGATCAGAACTTTCAGAGATCTTGGCACTGCCTTCGTCCAATAATACAAATACAATTTGGACATGGCACCCGACAGAGATCAACTCAGATCGATGTCGCAAAAGGACAAGGAAACCTTTAAGGAGTATGCTCAGAGATGGCGTGAAATCGCCGCTCAAATTTTTCAACCTCTTGAGGAAAAAGAGATGACAAAGATCTTCTTAAAAACCTTAAGCTCATTTTATTATGACCGAATGGTTGCCAGTGCGCCCAGTGATTTCACCGAGATGGTCGGCATGGGCGTACGTCTTGAGGAAGCCGTCCGAGAAGGACGTTTGGTAAAAGACACTGGATCGACGAGCGGTACTAAAAACTATGGTAGTGCTCTCCCTAAGAAAAAAGAGCAAGATATCGGGAATATCTCTCTCGGAAAGCAAAGGTGTAACACCCCCAATCTATACCCCCAAGTAAACAAATAGATAATTAAAAATTCAAAATTTCATCAGAGTATATTTAAATTTTCATGGCATAGACAGGGAGAATCACATTATATTGAAACCAAACATACAACACCTGCTCATAAAGATATGCAACAGTGGGGTAGCATTCATTCAGAGGGAACTCAGTTCCTTACACCTACTTTTCAGAAATTAGAATAAAAGCGGAAAATCTAAAAACTAAATATCATCTATAGATCACATGAAAAATTGGTCATACATCAAGTTATACATGCACAAGCCAAAAGAGATATATACATAATACACAATAATCACTAACGGCCTCCCTAACTACCCGGTGTCACATATCAGAGCCGACCGACAAAAGAATGAAGACATAATCTTCACAAAAGACCTCCAGCAACTCTAATCTGCAATGCCTCATAGAGCATTATAAAACAGCAGAAGGGTGAGAAAAACAACCATAATATAAATGCATATAATTATATATATCAACATAAAAATACACATATCAAGTATTCTCACAACCATTATCACATGCCAACACATAAAGCATATACAGATGATATTCACATAATCCCATGTTCACACATCATGCATATGTTTATACACAAAACATATCATTCATAATTCAAGGCATTTAACACGAATGCACATCAATTCACAATTGCTATCACAAGCTCAATCACACAATGTCTCTATCCCCAATTGCATATTATTCATGCCCAATACATTTATCACAATGCATATCACAACGTCTCGCACATAATCAACCAAATCATGATTTTCCACATATAACCAATGCAATCATAATTCATGCAGATGCAAAGAGACGGACACAACGACTCTCTATGCAAATGCAAATGCGGTACCGACTCCAAGATTTCATATCTCATCATTAGTTCACTCAGGAACTCTGCTGGAACCATCGCTCGTTACATCACTGTAACTCCCCGTCGGGCATACGATGTTCACCCGTTGCTTTAGGTCCCCACATGGGCACACGACGTTTATGGATTGCTTTAAGTCCTCAGGCTTTTCTCACCTCATATTTTCGAGGCACACAATTGTCTATAATCATCGCTTTAGGTCCTCAGGCTATTCATACCTTTCATATTTTCGAGGCACACGATGTTATAGCTGATTCCCCACCGGAACCGCCGTCACTCAGGAAGCAATTGCATATAACCATCGCTTTAGGTCCTCAGGCTTTTCTCACCTCATATTTTCGAGGCACACGATGTTATAGCTGATTCCCCACCGGAACCGCCGTCACTCAGGACGCAACAATGATGCATATCATGATGCTTGACACACAAGGACTCATGACAACCAATGCATCTTCACACATATATGCGGTCACAAACATGCATCTATAACCAAATACAACACATTGCATTTATTTGCCTTTTTGCCACAATTCATCACCACACATGTTATCACAAGTATTTTCATCACACAATAACACATAGCATAATACACATCAATTATGCACACTTACAACGACAAAAGTCGACAATCGACACTATTCACATTTCTCGACATAATTAAATCGGCTAACAAATTCCAAAACATCATAATCACAAAGTACAGCTCAATAGCTTTCCAATGCATCAAACCACGCCTCAAACCGAACCACAGATCAAAAGTTATGCAGAAAACAAAATTACACAAACAGCACTGTTCGCTGGGCGAACTCCCCTCGCGAGCATTCGCTAGCTCCTTCGCTAGCCGAATGTTCCAGCGAACCACTACTAGCTAAAAACAGACCCAAAGTTCGCTAGGCGAACCCCTTGGCGAACCAAGTCAGAACCAAACAGAACAAAAAACATACAACCTTCGCTGGGCGAATCCCCGTAGCGAACCTTCGCTACCCTTCGCTGAATTGTTCGCTAGGCGAACCCGCGAAAACCTCACTCGCTGCCACCTTCGCCCCAGGTTCGCTAGGCGAACCAAGGAAAACCTAGAATTTTTCTGCGCTGTTTGAAACCCCAAAAGTGATATTTCCCAACCAAAACATTTCCAAATCAACATATATCAATCAAAACCTATTCTAATCATGTCAACAAGCAATCTACCACATTTACATCGATTTCCAACCGCTAAACCATCGATTCTACTCATTTTATCGTTTTCGACCTAGAAGTGCAAAACATGGAAAGCAAGAGAATCATCCAAACACATACATACATAATCATATACAAGCATAGTATAATCGAGTTTCGCACCCTTACCCGATTTAATCGCGCTTGAAACGAACGATTCCTCGATTTTTCCTCTTTTCCTCCTCCTTTCCTTCTTTCCTCTTTTCTTCTTCCTATTTCTTTCTCTCTATTTTCTCTCTTCCCCTTATATTTCTATTTTCTTTCTATTTCCCCTTTTTCTCTCAATTATCTCGCAAATGCTCCCAAAACGCGATAAAATATAATAACAGTACAAAACAATATATTATCACACCAAAGTCATAAATAAAAATAATATAATACTCAAAATAATTAAATCGACTCGATTAAATAAAATGGTCGAAACTGGGGCGTTACAACTCTCCCCCACTTGGAAATTTTCGTCCTCGAAAATATTACCGAGACGAACAACTCCGGACACGACTCTCGCATCCGACTAACAAATCAACATGCCAACAAAAGGCACACCACAAACAACACAAACGACAAACACCTTGCTAACAGCAGATACAATCAACGACAAGCTGCAAAGCCCATACAATGCACTTGACGACCGACTCCTAACTCAAAGAATACACAAGCACAAACTCACTGGTTCACTCTTGAACCAAAACACAACAAGATCGTTACCATCACCGTAGGTAACCCACCTCTAATTCCTCACACAGGAATTAGCTACACGCACTCGAACCAACACAATGGAAACGAGGCAACAACACAAACCAGAACACCAACATCCTTGTCACACAACCTTATTACAGTAATGCTACGATTCACCAAACGAACATAAAACCAAAACACCCATCTACTTAGTAGCCCATGAACATTATTCAAACCTCTCACCTAACACTTCCATCCTGAAACATCGAATGGTCTCATCATTCATACAGATTTCCAATGTCTCGCCCAAGAACTCTTACAAGTCGCACACACATATACGAAATAGGCCACATCACGCTTCTGCTGCGCACTCTGATGACTCGTAACCATCAAAACTACCAATCTCACGTCCAAAGTCTAACTTTTTCACATACTTCCCTAAAACCACTGTTCACTTTTAATATTTCCTGCCTCACACTCCTCTGTGTTATCTCACACACCAGGCACTCGCCTCTGAACTTCTCAAACAATTCTAATCCTCGGAACATCAAAACAGACATACATAGGAACTTCCGACTTAACTCCTCAGGCACAACAATAACTCTTCATAAATTCTAACCATTCCCATTATCTCCATTCCTTCAGACCAAATCAGTACTCAATATTCTTGTAATTACCAAACACTTCGAGTCTAGCACCATACAGATAATACTCCCAATATTCCAACATAATACAACCGCAAATAATTCCAATTTCCACAATAATATTGATCCTTTCACGAATCCTCAAATGTCGAAGAACATAAGCCACGATTTTTCTCTCTTGCATTAACACACTGACTATACTCATCAAAGATGCATCCCAAACAATCGACTTCCCCTTTGCAAGTCAACTGAAGTAACAAAAACGCTAATCTTGGAAAACCTCAACTCAAACAAATCACCACTCTTACCAAACATTCCCACAATTGTGATTCTGATCAAACTCAACCAACCCATTCCAGTTACCTAATCCTGAAAGTAAACACTTATTCTCAATCGTAACCCTATACCACTGCCCGTACTCCATACACAATTCCTGCTCTTGACAATCCAAATTCCATCCTATTTTAACAACCAACCAAAAAGGAACTCTCAAATATTACATCCACCCCTAAGGGTTTCCTCAAGGTTTCTGTAATCTCAATACCATCAAAGAATTTCAAATCGTTTGCAATTCGTCACAATTCAAAACTCAAACCATACAAAACACAACCGCAAGTCCCCATACTACTCACTGACTAACACGCATCCCCCTACTATCATCTTATTCCTTACCAACCATTAGTAATACCCAATCCTTATCCCTCAGAGACATTCCAACTTAATCCACATACACAAACCTCTAATCCATCTCATCTTCTGATATAAGAATTCTCCTCGACTCATCAACACAATCTATAACCATCCCCTTACATTTCAAGTAATCCATTCCGCACTACTATCAAAGCCGAAAAGACACGTCCATTCCATCCAACATAATTCCCATCTGTTATCAACAAGAGATTAAGGGTGATCAGTTCCTCAATTTGTCAATAGACAGCCGACAACCATGATGAGGCATAAACTGTCTTCACCAAACTATAATAGCATTCCTTACATACTATACACAAAACTACCTAAGGCACAAATCCTTAGTTGACGTAAACCTTACCTCTGCATCCCTTCTCGAACCAGAAACCACACTCACAACCTTGCAATTCATAACACACTGGGCCAGCGCTCTACACCTGACGTAACATGGAGAAGTACCAGCTTCTCCCCCACTTATCTCATTCTAACCTCTCCAACTGTACACACACTAAATCCATCACAAGCCTTTACCATAATTGGTCAAAAAACAATTTAAACAAACCGAAAAAGTAATTACTGACCCCTAAGCAAAAGTATCGATAACCATCACACCACCCCAAGAAGGCAACAACATATTCAAACGCTTTGCGCACTCATATGAAATAAACGAATGAGTCGCTCCAGTATCAATAATAGCAAATAAAGACGTACTATTAATAAAACAAGTACCTTGAGTCAGACGATCCGCACTCGTAGTCTCATCTCCTGCCAATGCAACAACCTTCCCACCAGTCTGAGCTCCCTTCAGTTTCGTACACCCCGTACTGATATGACCTATTTCACCACAGTTGAAACACTTCATCCTAATTCTCTTACAATCAGCTGCGACATGTCCCGAACCTCCACAATTAGAACATTTCAGTTTATTCCTCCTACAATCCAACTTACGATGTCCTACTTCCCCTCACCTGTGACACTTGATGTAACACCTCGGAGGACTAGACATTCCTCCCCCACTACGAGACTGTTGTTTCCCTTTCCTGTCATTCACATTCTCATAGGGAGTAGCACGCGCCTTACGATTCTCTTCGTAACTCCTACAACTGTCCACCAATTTAGAAAACCTTCTAATCCTCTGATAACCGATTGCCCGTTTAATTTCCGGACGTAATCCGTTCTCATACTTCACACACTTAGAAAATTCAGCAGTCGCTTCCGGATAATGAGGATAGAACTGCACAAGTTCCACAAACCTTGCAGTGTAGTCAACCACAGACATATTGCCTTGTTTCAACTCCAAGAACTCAATCTTTTTCTTTTCCTTCACACCCTCAGGATAATACTTCCTCCGAAACTCTCGACTAAATAAATCCCAAGTAACTTCTTCATCATCCACTCCCAACACTTGGCGTAAACTAACCCACCAATCAGCTGCTTCTTCCTCCAGCATGTGAGTACCCAGTCTCACCTTATCCTCTTCCGCACAATCCATCACATGGAAGATTCTTTCAACCTCTTCAAACCAAAATTGTGCACCAACAGGATCATATCTTCCCTTGAAGATAGGCAGCTCGTTCTTCCTGAACTCATCATTACCTGTAACATTCGATACACTCTGCACAGCCCGAGCCATATTCTGTTCATTTCCAATAACAACAACTATGGTTAAACAACAACTCACCAAAACACAACTGCCTCACAACAACAACTCGCCCAAACGACAGACACAAACTGACACGGACTGGCTCTGATACCACTTAATGTAACACCCCCAATCTATACCCCCAAGTAAACAAATAGATAATTAAAAATTCAAAATTTCATCATAGTATATTTAAATTTTCATGGCATAGACAGGGAGAATCACATTATATTGAAACCAAACATACAACACCTGCTCATAAAGATATGCAACAGTGGGGTAGCATTCATTCAGAGGGAACTCAGTTCCTTACACCCACTTTTCAGAAATTAGAATAAAAGCGGAAAATCTAAAAACTGAATATCATCTATAGATCACATGAAAAATTGGTCATACATCAAGTTATACATGCACAAGCCAAAAGAGATATATACATAATACACAATAATCACTAACGGCCTCCCTAACTACCCGGTGTCACATATCAGAGTCGACTGACAAAAGAATGAAGACATAATCTTCACAAAAGACCTCCAGCAACTCTAATCTGCAATACCTCATAGAGCATTATAAAACAGCAGAAGGGTGAGAAAAACAACCATAATATAAATGCATATAATTATATATATCAACATAAAAATACACATATCAAGTATTCTCACCACCATTATCACATGCCAACACCTAAAGCATATACAGATTATATTCACATAATCCCATGTTCCCACATCATGTATATGTTTATACACAAAACATATCATTCATAATTCAAGGCATTTAACACGAATGCACATCAATTCACAATTGCTATCACAAGCTCAATCACACAATGTCTCCATCCCCAATTGCATATTATTCATGCCTAATACATTTATCACAATTCATATCACAACGGCTCGCACATAATCAACCAAATCATGATTTTCCACATATAACCAATGCAATCATAATTCATGCAGATGCAAAGAGACCGACTCTCTATGCAAATGCAAATACGGTACCGACTCCAAGATTTCATATCTCATCATTAGTTCACTCAGGAACTCTGCTGGAACCATCGCTCGTTACATCACTGTAACTCCCCGTCGGGCATACGATGTTCACCCGTCGCTTTAGGTCCCCACATGAGCACACGACGTTTATGGATTGCTTTAAGTCCTCAGGCTTTTCTCACCTCATATTTTCGAGGTACACAATCGTCTATAATCATCGCTTTAGGTCCTCAGGCTATTCATACCTTTCATATTTTCGAGGCACACGATGTTATAGCTGATTCCCCACCGGAACCGCCGTCACTCAGGACGCAATTGCATATAACCATTGCTTTAGGTCCTCAGGCTTTTCTCACCTCATATTTTCGAGGCACACGATGTTATAGCTGATTCCCCACCGGAACCGCCGTCACTCAGGACGCAACAATGATGCATATCATGATGCTTGACACACAAGGACTCATGACAACCAATGCATCTTCACACATATATGCAGTCACAAACATGCATCTATAACCAAATACAACACATTGCATTTATTTGCCTTTCGGCCACAATTCATCACCACACATGTTATCACAAGTATTTTCATCACACAACAGCACATAGCATAATACACATCAATTATGCACACTTACAACGACAAAAGTCGACAATCGACACTATTCACATTTACTGACATAATTAAATCGGCTAACAAATTCCAAAACATCATAATCACAAAGTACAACTCAATAGCTTTCCAATGCATCAAACCACGCCTCAAACTGAACCACAAATCAAAAGTTATACAGAAAACAAAATTACACAAACAGCACTGTTCGCTGGGCGAACTCCCCTCGCGAGCATTCGCTAGCTCCTTCGCTAGGCGAATGTTCCAGCGAACCACTGTCGCTCCCGGGATTTTCATCCTAGTACAAACGCGAAAGTGGCACCGAACAGAGTCGCCAGCAATGTGTATTTATCCCAAGAGAGGGAAAGGAAACACCGCGTAAACCTGAAGAGAAGGAAAGAGCATGGTCTCGCGACCAAGAGAAATGGGTTCGGGAGTCGGTTACGCGAGAGGAAGGTATTAGCACCCCCTCGCGTCCATCGTACCCGATGGGATCCACGCTTGCTTGTCTCGATCAAAGGGTGATAAAAAAGGATACTGGAAAAGGAACTGAAAAAGGAATGGAAAGAGAAAGAGAAAGAGAAACAAATGTAGGGAAAATAAAAGAAGTGCTCGCATGGGCCCTACCCCACTGCCTACGTATCTCATCGGGAGCATGAGAATCAGAGCGACGTAGTTCCCCTCACTAGGGATGGATTGTTTGTGTTTTTTAGAGAACGGCTTACGTTCTAGCTCAGGTGTTGCAGGCTCGCTGGTCCGAGTGCGTTACCATCTTGCAAGAGAATGAGTAGAAGCACGTTCGTACGCTGAGAATGAATGAGATGAGAAAAGAATTCCCGAAGGAAAGACGTTATTGTTTGTTTTTGTCTTTTAAGAGTTTTTTCATTTGTTTGCATATGATAGTGTATCTGAATCTTAGTCATTGGAATGTGTACCTTCTCACATTCCAAGATGGAATGGGTAAGAATGCACACTAAGAGTGAAGAAGACCCCCACACTTAGTTCCAATTGTCAAGGTTCAAACACACTAGCATACTTGTGTTTATTAAGTGTTTTGTTGATTATGAAGTGAAGAAGTGTTTTTTATTATTTGCACCTTCAACAAGTATTGCATTTAAGTCCCTCATACAAGATCAAATATGCAACACATTGACCTAAGATGGGCCATATGCTACACATTCTAAGATTACAAGAGAAGACCCCTTATAATCTTTTCTTTATATGAAAGGCCTAAATGCAATAAATGCCTACCTTTATTATATGTTTTGAATTTTCTTTGAGATGAGAAGATGAAAGACTCAAGAGAGGGTAAAGGTAAAAATCTATATGGACTAAGACTCAATCCTAATTGATTAGTTAAGGGAGTGATCCTAAAGTTTGTGAGGTTTCAACCTAAAGTCTAAAGAAAGAATGAATTAAACAATTCACTTCTAAAGTAGAAGATGAATTGTAATTCACAAGGGGAAAGTGATGAGTTATTAAAAGAAAGCACATAAGTGCTTAGCAAAACACAAAATGGAATTGTAAAAGAGAAAGGATAGAAGTTGAATGTGGATTCCTTATCCACACTCAATTGAAACTTACCAAAGCCCCTACATGGTTAGTAAACATGTATAAGAAGTATAAGAAGTAAAAGAACATGTAATGCATCATAAAACTCAAAAGAATTAAATGAGAAAACAAATCCTAGAACCACAACCAGAATGGGCATCATATGGACAACAAGTGAATATCATCATGCAAGTGCAAGTGAATAAGCAACAATCATCACCCATTAGCATTTAAACATGTTACAAGAAGAAGGGGTAGATGAAAGATGGAAAGAAATGAAGAGGACATGCATAAATGGAACATGTAAATCAACAACCAGAATTGAAACTAAATGGAAAATGGTTTATAAACATCTCAAAAGTATTTATGAATCAACTTCAAGACATTCAAGAAGTAATATAAGAAGAATTGAAATGAAAGTTCAAAAAGAAAGTGCAAACAATACATGTTAATGATGCACAAAGTTCAAATTGAAATGAACATGTAAATATGACCTATAATGTGTATCAAAGACCTATAATATCATATGAATGGCTCATAACATATGCAAATGCTCATACAAATGTGCACAAAAGAATTCATGTAAACATGCACTAAAGATTACAATGATATACCATGTCATAATGCTTTAAATGAAATGCATCAAGCAAAAATCAAATGTCCTCATGAGAATTATGAAAACATGGTATTGGAGTTCACTAATCAGAGATGAATCACATACCAAAATAGCATATCAAAATTCAAAGCAAAATGACTTCAAACAAAGCAATTAGGTCAAATTGAAACATCATGCAAAGTGGTACAAATATAGGCATCAAGACATGTAATAAAGTGACCTAAAAAATCAAACAAAAATCATCTAACATACCTCAAGATGATAATGACTCAATGCAAAAAGAATCATGTCAAAACAGTTGGTAATGAGCAAGAACAAAATTAAACAAATTCAAGTATCATGCTTAGAATGCATCTAAATGGAAATTCAAAGAAAATTATGGACCAGGGGTAAAAAGGTCATAAAATCAGAAAATAAAATCATGAAAAATTTCCTAAATGTTTTAAGAATACACATGAATTTTTGTAGAATTTTCCAATATGTTTTGGTATTTTTAAAAATTAGAAATGAAACATGTACAATAAAGGAAAAATGAAAATGAAATGCAAAGGGAAGGGGGTATGAACATAGCAATAATGCAGTGCAAATTAATTGGGCTTGGAAACAGGGGGGTGTGATTATCAATCTGCATAGGTCCATTTACGCGCCAAACACAATAACAAGTATGAACCCTCAGTCAACAATCTTGACTCACTCACAACCATTAGATCAAGTCCAAGTCCAGTCAAAGTCAAAGTACGCATGATCAACAAATACACGTGAAGGAACACATGACATACCATGCACCACACCACACCATGCTTAAGTGAAATCAGAAATATGACACATGCATAGCACGTGATTTTTAATGTGTTGTCACCATTGTGAGCATTAGATCAAACGAAATCAACGGCTGTGACTTAATCTGGCATGCAAAACCCTAATGTAACCTCACCGGCCGGAGAGGGACCTCCGGTCACCTTCTCCGGCCACTCTCCGGCGCTGTAAATATCACATGCTTCCAGAAATCAACAAACTAGGTATCAAACGAAAGCTAATCTCATGAGGAACACAAATTCAGCAACAAAATTCACAGATCAAGCATGAATAAAGAGAATCGAAGAAGAGAAACTTTGCCCTAAGTTTCAGTTCTAAACTCCTAAGGAGCTCTATCAACTAGCCGGTTTCACATAGCTTCTAATAAGCTCAAATAACACATCAACAAGTTAAAACAGGATAAAATCGTGCAAGCAAAGTTTAAGAAATTTTGGAACCTGAAACTTGAAGATCTTTGAGTTGTTGAGAAAACCAGAGGTGAGAACTTGTTCTTGAACTTCTAGAACTTCAATTTGAGCAAAATAAATGCTATTTGGTCTTGAGAATAAGAAGAAAAACTGAATCTGAGATTGAAGCTAACTGTGCTATTCAATGCTTCAGTGAGGTATTCTTGCTTGATGGTGAAGATTGAAGAAGAACTTGGGGAATTCGTGCAGGTAGAGGGAGAGTTCAGAGAGAAAGCTTGATAGTGTTTTTTGGAGTGAGAGTGAAACAATGAGAATCCCCTTTCCAAATCTGTTAGAATTGTTTATATAGGTGTGGTTATGATTTGACCATGGTGGTTGATGGTTAGAACTACAGCTAACTGAGTTAGTTAACTGAGTTTGAGTTAACAGAATGAGTCATGACAGTTAGTGACACGAGTTGGAGAGGTTGGTTAGAGTGTGGAAAAGCTCATGGTCACTTATGGTGAGGATAATGGAGAATGGTGATGATGGTACTGATGTTGCAGCAGGAATGCGTGTGAAACAAGTTTCTCATTTCCTTTTTCGTGTAAGGCTTAAGCATGTATGCATAGTGTGAGAGGTGCTTGGCCAAATGAAGTAAAGAATGGAGCAGCACACATAGGACTTTTTGATGTATGTTTGAACCAAAAGCTATGCAGCAACTCCTCATTGTGACAGCAGGTGTTTGAGGATGAATTTCTCCCTTGTCAATGAACGAAACAACACAACATTGGTGGCATTAGAAAGATGATACATTGGGGAACAATATTGATGTTGAAATTAGGTTGAATTGAAGTTTGGAACATGATCAAATGTGGCTTGCAACAGAAGAAACACCAACTGGTGCATGGGCGAGCAGATAGGGTTGGCTGGCATGGTGCACATGACATGGGTTTTCAGTTGTATTGACCAATCTTTGAGCTATCATAATTCCTTATCCTTTGATCAAATGAAAAAATCATGAACATCAATCTTGAAGATCTCACATAGGGGAACAACTTTGATGTTGCAAGATTTTTCATTTGAAGCCTCTAACTATGAGTAATTGATCCCTACATTTTGCCCACCAACTGTTTGTTAAAATGACTGCGCGCGTGCCCTGAAAATCTTGGTCATGACCTAGTTTTGAACCTACTTTGCTCAGACTTTGATCAATCATATCTCACTCAATTGTTATCCAATGGAGATGTTCCACACATGGATTTGAAGCTTAAAACAAGATCTTTTGTTGTGGCCGAGTGGAATTTTCATTTGGTGCTTCAATTTTAAATGGCCTTGTTTCAAACTCTGATGCAAAATGGCCAAAACTTGCTATTTTTAGTAACCCTTCCCCTTCCAAAAATGGCAACTTTCCACATCTTGATTTTTTCATGATTCCTTTGGAGTTTCTTGACCAAATTTTGTACATTGGACATATGTAACATGAATTTCATGATTTTGGGCTCAAAAAGTCAAGAGTTGACTTTTTCCTCTGATTATTTGACTTTGCCCCAATTTCTCTGATTCTTGATCTTTCTTCCAATTGAACCACTTCTAAAACCAATTGAGATGCAATTTTCCACATACATACACTTAGGGACATATGGAATACCATGACATCAAGTTTTGTTCAAAAAAACAGAGATACCCTGATTTAATTGGAAACCCTAATCTTGACCCCCTCTGGTTAGGAGGAAATTGCACATCTTCCAAATCCAAATTCCTCAGAGTATGTTGTGTATCCTCTTAAAGGATGAAGAGAAATGCCACTTGAGAATGATTTTGAATCAATGAGCTATCTCTTTTGAGGATTTTCCTTCAATTTTTGGACTTCTTGCATAGTGTAGGATGTAATGCTTCACTCTCCTATTGAATCTCACCTTCTTGAGGTTGTGGAAGATCAATTGGGATAGTATGAGACATGAGAGGCCTCTTGGCTTGCCTAGAGCCAACTTGATTAACCTTTTGTGCTTTGAATGATCTCTTGATTGTCCACCTCCCACCTGACCACATGCCCTAATGGTAAGAAGGATGCCATGCTTCATTTTTCTATGTTAAATGCAATGTAATGTTAATGAGGTGGATATGATATGATAAATGATAATGCCATGCTATGATGACAAAAGGGAGAGCAAATTTTGGGGTATTACAGCTGCCCCTATTCAAGCGCTGTAGACCTGAATGCCTGAAAGCAATTGCTTTCGGACTTTCAAGGTATATAGTGATTGAATACCAAATATAACCAAAAATTTGCTCTGGATGGTGAAGAAGAAAAGGGATATAAACCCAACGAGACTGCTGGATTGAATCTTCGATGAAACGTCGGAGAGATCTGTCTTTTGAACGACGCCAGACGACTACTGGCTTGCCACACTACTGGTGGACTTTGATAACGTCTTTTATGCAACTCCAGACGACTACTGGCTTGCCACACTACTGGTGGACTTTAATAATGTCTTTTGAACGACGCCAGACGACTATTGGCTTGCCACACTACTGGTGGACTTTAATAATGTCTTTTATGCAATTCCAGACGACTACTGGCCTGCCACGCTACTGGTGGACTTTGCAGCTTCGTGCCACCCGAAGATGGACTTTTGCCAATCCACTGTTGGACTTTTGCCACCCGAAGACGGACTTTTGCCAATCCACTGTTGGACTTTTGCCACCCGAAGACGGACTTTTGCCAATCCACTGTTGGACTTTTGCCACCCGAAGACGGACTTTTGCCAATCCACTGTTGGACTTTTGCCACCCGAAGACGGACTTTTGCCAATCCACTGTTGGACTTTTGCCACCCGAAGACGGACTTTTGCCAATCCACTGTTGGACTTTTGCCACCCGAAGACGGACTTTTGCCAATCCACTGTTGGACTTTTGCCACCCGAAGACGGACTTTTGCCAATCCACTGTTGGACTTTTGCCACCCGAAGACGGACTTTTGCCAATCCACTGTTGGACTTTTGCCACCCGAAGACGGACTTTTGCCAATCCACTGTTGGACTTTTGCCACCCGAAGACGGACTTTTGCCAATCCACTGTTGGACTTTTACCACCCGATGACGGACTTTTGCCAATCCACTGTTGGACTTTTGCCACCCGAAGACGGACTTTTGCCAATCCACTGTTGGACTTTTGCCACCCGAAGACGGACTTTTGCCAATCCACTGTTGGACTTTTGCCACCCGAAGACGGACTTTTGCCAATCCACTGTTGGACTTTTAGCTGCTTTGCCACCCGAAGATGGACTTTTGCCAATCCACTGTTGGACTTTTAGAATTTGCCACCCTTAGATGGACCTTTCGCCAATCCACTGTTGGACTTTTGGTTGCTTTGCCACCCGAAGATGGACTTTTGCCAATCCACTGTTGGACTTTTAGAATTTTAAAATCGAATTACTCTCTGCCTCTGCGCCAGACATCTCTGCCGACTCTGCTGAGGAACCACAATCAATGATTTAATCTCGGAGACTCCTAAAAGGATAATATCTCTGCTGGCGAATGGATGAACAATCCGTCTGCTTCGAATTGTCAAGCTTGCCAACAATAAATTGGACTTTAAGATATGAGGGAATGATGACTCTGCCAGGAATTATTCCATCTGTTTGGGGCTGGATTCTGGTCACAGTAACTCCGCTGGGGATGAGAATTTTTAAATGACGTCCTGCTGGGGAAATGAGCCATTAAAACTTTGCTTGGGGATTTATTCAACCCAAGATCCTTTATAGGGATTATCCACCTTCTGACCCGGCTGGGGAATATTGCTGACAAGATTCGATGCTGACCTCTGTGGGGGATCATTACCAGAGACACAATCTTGTTGGGGATCATGGCTACTCTGCCAGGGATACGCAAATCCTGGTTAGAACATTCCACTGCAACTTGCTAGAAAGAGTCCTTAGAGATCTGTTGGGGAAACCCAAAGCAAATCCATAGTAGTCTGCTGAGGAATATGACTGTCGAGCTTAGGATAAGTACTACAATGCCCCATGTTAGGCGAGCTTTCCTTTAGACAATTCCGTTGGGGATGACGAGTTTATAACAAACTCTGCTGGAGAAAACTGCTTTAAAGCGTCTCGTGTTGGGGAATGCCTTTTGAGAGGATTTTACAGAAGACCAACTGTCCTCAAACTCTACTGGGGATGATCAACACTTCATGCTGGGGAACCGAACAATTTGTCCCCGAAGAGGATGTCAGAAGATTTAGCCTCTTCAAACTCCTGCGACTTCGCTGGGGATAATGACCATCAGTTTCGGTGTCGACGAGACCACTCTTTTGGGGAACCTGTGACCGTTATCGACATAGAAAAGCTTGTAGCTGTTGGAAGGACTGAATAAGAGAATCGACTTAATAAGATGCAACGGTACCCAGTTGAACTTAATTCACTGATATCGACCCGTTACGAACAATCGTCGACCGAACGATGAACGCCGATCTCCTTACCCATAATTGCCCCAGTCTTTTGCGTGGGGTGATTTATTGCTGGTCTTGTGCTTAAAATCATCTGCACCTGCTACCTGCAACAAAAGAATATGCCCACATGCCCCGAATATTGCGTGGCTAGAATCCACCATCCGGGAGTATTCAACATTCGAAGTAATTTCAAATGTTTTTTCTGCGCATGTTATTGCAAGGCTGCCATGTTTTCAAATGCAATGTTTTATAAAAAATTAGGACGTTTTTGCAAACAAAGCAATAAAACAAAAATAGAAAGCTTTTTACTGAAATTCAATTTATTGACTGAGAGCCCAGAATAGGCAATTACATCTGGAAGCAATCCCTGGAAAGAGGTGATCGCTGAAAATTGAGAAAAGAAACTATCCTAATGGCAATGTGAAAACGGAATTCCACTGAGTTTCCATTCTGTTATGACCAGTATGTCTTCAAAACTCCCCGACCTTGCCTTCTGAGGAATGATCAGACCGATTCCTATCCTTCAGAACGTCAGTTGTTCAAACGGTAATGGGGGATAAATAACTCAAACCGTAGTCATTCGCTTAAATCCCTCTTTTGTGTGGACCGCCCTTTCAGGTTTTCGATCCACCAGGATACCCTTTTTTGCCTAAGTTGCCCTTTCGGGTTTTCAACTTACCGGGTGTACAATTTTTTCAATTATATCCCTAATTTTTGCCCGAACCTCATTCTGTTTTTGGTTCGCCGGGATGCCCTTTTTTGCCTGGATTTTTTTTATTTTTATTATCCAGCGGGTCTATTCATGCGAAGTATTTTTTGACTACGTCCGAGTTGACAGGGGATGAAAAGTCTTCGCCATCCATGGTTGTAAGCAATAAGGCTCCGCCCGAAAAGACCTTTTTAACCACGAATGGACCTTCATAGTTAGGAGTCCATTTGCCCCTGTGATCTGTACTGGGAGGAAGGATCCTTTTGAGTACCACATCTCCGACTTTGTAAACCCGAGGATGCACCTCTTGGTCAAATGCCTGCTTCATTTTGCGCTGATATAGTTGCCCATGACATACAGCCGCCAATCGCTTTTCCTCAATAAGGCTCAGCTGATCAAATCTGGCTCGTACCCATTCAGCTTCATCTAGCTTAACATCCATCATGACTCTGAGGGACGGAATCTCTACTTCAACCGGTAGCACTGCCTCCATACCATATACAAGTGAGAATGGGGTTGCCCCAGTGGACGTGCGTACCGACGTTCGATACCCATGCAAAGCAAATGGTAACATCTCATGCCAATCTTTGTACGTGACAACCATCTTCTGTACAATCTTCTTGATATTTTTGTTGGCCGCTTCGACCGCGCCATTCATCTTTGGGCGGTACGGAGAAGAATTGTGATGTTCGATTTTGAAGTCCCGGCATAACTCAGCCATCATCTTATTATTCAAATTAGAACCATTATCAGTAATGATTCTTTCGGGAACTCCATATCGGCAAATGATATCCCGTTTTAAGAAACGAGCGACCACTTGTTTTGTAACATTGGCATAGGATGCGGCTTCAACCCATTTGGTGAAGTAATCAATTGCCACCAAGATGAAACGATGACCATTGGAAGCTGTAGGCTCAATCTTTCCGATCATATCAATGCCCCACATGGCAAACGGCCAGGGCGATGCCATGATACTCAACGGATTTGGAGGTACATGCACTTTATCTGCGTAGATCTGGCATTTATGGCATTTGCGGGCATATTTGCAACAATCTGACTCCATAGTCAACCAATAATATCCCGACCTTAACAACTTTTTAGCCATTGCATGCCCTCCGGCATGGGTACCGAAAGAGCCTTCGTGCACTTCAATCATCAACAAGTCTGCTTCATGTCTATCCACACATCTAAGCAGGACCGTGTCAAAATTTCTTTTATACAGCACGCCATCTTTGTTCAGGAAGAAACTACCAGCTAACCTTCTCAACGTCTTCCTGTCTTTGGACGATGCCCCGGACGGGTACTCTTGACTTTTCAAGAAACACTTAATGTCATGAAACCATGGCTTGTCATCAGACGTTGCATCGACCGCAAACACAAATGCTGGTCTGTCAAGGCGGGATACCTCAATCTTAGGTACATGGTTCCATCCTTGCACTTTGATCATGGAAGACAAAGTGGCCAAGGCATCAGCGAACCTATTCTCATCTCGAGGAATGTGGTACAGTTTCACTGTTGTGAAAAACGTCAGCAATCTCCTTGTATAATCTCTATACGGCACTAGATTTGTTTGGTGCGTGTACCAACTCCCTTTCACTTGATTGATTACCAAAGCTGAATCACCGAATATATCAAGGGTTTTAATCCGTAGATTAATCGCCTCCTCGATCCCCATTATACAAGCTTCGTACTCTGCTTCATTGTTGGTGCACCCGAAAGTTATTCGTGCAGTGAAAGGCATATGACACCTTCCGGCGTGATAAGAACTGCTCCAACTCCGCACCCATTCATATTGACAGCCCCATCAAACATCAGACTCCATTTGGATTCAGGGTCTGGCCCCTCCTCCGGGAGTGGTTCCTCGCAGTCCTTAGCTTTGAGAAACATGATGTCCTCATCAGGGAAGTCAAACTTCATGGGTTGGTAATCATCCATCGGCTGTTGCGCAAGATAATCGGACAAGATACTTCCTTTGATGGCCTTTTGTGAAGTGTACTGAATGTCATACTCTGTCAAGACCATTTGCCACCGTGCAACTCTGCCTGTCAATGCTGGTTTCTCGAAAATATACTTGATAGGATCCATTTTTGAAATCAACAAGGTCGTGTGCCTAACCATATATTGCCTCAATCGCTTAGCGGCCCATGCAAGTGCACAGCATGTCTTTTCAAGCATTGAGTATCGGGACTCACAATCATTGAACTTTTTGCTCAGGTAGTAAATAGCATGCTCCTTCCTACCTGTCTCGTCATGTTGACCGAGAACACAACCCATGGATCCTTCAAGCACTGTCAGATACATTATCAGGGGTCTCCCTTCAACTGGAGGCATTAGAATCGAAGGTTCCTGCAAGTATTCTTTTATCTTATCGAATGCCAATTGGCAATCGTCATTCCACCTGACCGTTTGATCTTTCCTTAACAATTTAAATATTGGTTCACACGTGGCTGTTAGGTGAGATATGAACCTTGCAATGTAGTTCAATCTACCCAAGAAAACACGAACCTCTTTTTCTGTTCTCGGTTCAGGCATTTCTTGTATTGCTTTCACCTTGGCAGGATCAACCTCGATTCCTCTTTCGCTCACAATGAAACCTAACAACTTTCCAGAACGTACCCCAAACGTGCACTTGTTTGGATTTAATCTCAGACGGAACTTTCTCAACCTTTCAAACAGCTTCTTCAGGTTAATCAGATGTTCCTCCTCGTTTCTCGACTTGGCAATCATATCATCTACATAACATTCGATCTCCTTATGAATCAAGTCATGAAACAATGTCACCATCGCCCGCTGGTACGTTGCCCCTGCGTTTTTCAACCCAAAAGGCATTACTTTATAACAATATGTACCCCACGGAGTAATGAACGTGGTCTTCTCCATATCTTCAGGTGCCATCTTGATCTGGTTGTACCCGGAGAACCCGTCCATAAAGGAGAACACTGAAAATTGAGCTGTATTATCGACCAGCACATCAATATGAGGTAGTGGAAAATCATCTTTCGGGCTAGCTTTATTAAGATCTCGATAATCCACACACATTCTCACTTTTCCATCTTTCTTCGGTACTGGCACGATGTTGGCTACCCATGGAGGATACTTTGTCACAGCAAGAAACCCAGCATCCCACTGCTTCTGGACTTCCTCCTTAATCTTTAAAGCCATGTCGGGGTGAGTCCGACGAAGTTTCTGCTTGACTGGCGGACATTCTTCTCTCAATGGTAGCCTGTGCACGACAATATCCGTATCCAACCCTGGCATGTCTTGATACGACCAGGCGAAGATGTCAACATACTCGCGCAACATTTCCATCAAAGTTTGCTTCACATCTGCTTGCAAGCTGGCACCAATCCTGATCTCTTTCTTGGCGTCCTTGGTACCAATATTGATGATGTCTACAGTCTCCTGATGAGGCTGGATGACCCTTTCTTCTTGTTTCAACAATCTGGCCAGTTCTTCAGGGAGTTCACAATCTTTCTCATCCCCTTCTTCGGCTTGATAAATCGGGTTGTCAAAGTCATACATAGCCATATCAAAATCGTTATCAGTGGTATCCGGAGGATCAAGTCTGCATGAACGGGTTCATGCCTTATTTTAGAATTTATTTTTAAGCAAAACAAAAGAAAATGAAACATTGCCATTTTATATTTTTTGTGCAAAAATAAAAACTGAAAGACAGAGAACAAAATTTGATTGCAAAACGTCCTTTATTAATGATTAAACATTGCAAATGCAACCATGGTGGCCCTACAAATGAATCTATACGCCTTGGGCAGAGCGCAAGATTTTGTCATGCATTATGGTTAGAAAAAACAAAGAAAAATTACTCTGTCTGAAGAGTAACCCGGATGACTTCTTCAACGGACCAGTTCTGCACTTGTTGTCCCGAAGCATGAGGGCGTACCCAGTTGTCCAGGTCACAATTACTGTCAACACTATCCTCTGTGGCTGCACAAGACTGGTCCATGTAGATAATTCCCCCACTATTGAAAGTAATGGGTCCCCTGCTCCCCGCATCTGAAGTTGTAGAGGGATGATAACCAATACCAAATTTGTCTTCCTTCATTGGGGTCTCTATCAACCTGCCCCAACCTTGGGCGTTGCCTGCCCTGACGACTTCGACAGCTTGTTTGTAAGATGAAATGGAGGTACCAGCCCCAACTGGTATAGAAGAAGACTCAGGTGCATCGTCAATGTTGACTGCTTCAAATGATTGGCACAGCATCTCATGAATTTCCCCATCCATTTCAATGTACTTGAACGTGGACAAGTGACTCACAAAGATGTCTTCTTCCCCACACACTGTCACAACCTGCCCTTCAAACTCATACTTCAGCTTTTGATGTAGAGTAGAAGTAACAGCCCCGGCTCCGTGAATCCAAGGGCGTCCCAATAGGCAGCTATATGCAGGTTGTATGTCCATTACATGGAACGTGGATTTGAATACCTGTGGTCCAATTTGTACGGGCAATTCCACCTCACCAAACACAGATCGTCTAGTTCCATCGAATGCTCTGACCACCAATTCACTAGGCCTTAAGATCAAACCATCAACTTCCAGCTTCATCAATGCCTTCTTGGGCAAGACATTGAGTGATGAACCAGTGTCTACCAGTACATGAGATAACACTGCGCCCTTACACTCCATCGTGATATGCAAAGCCTTATTGTGGTTTCTTCCTTCAACCGTCAAATCTCTACTTGTAAAGCCCAAGCCATGGCTAACATTAACATTGGAGATTACGCCCTCGAGCTGATTAACAGTAATTTCTTGTGGCACGTACGCACTCTTCAACACTTTCAACAACGCCTGCCGGTGCGCATCAGAGCACATCAATAGTGACAAGATTGAAATCTTTGAAGGGGTCTGATTCAGTTGGTCCACAATCTTATAATCGCTTTTCTTGATTATCTTCATAAATTCTTCCATTTCCTTATCAAAAGTAATCTTTGTCTCTGCTTCAGATGTAGGCGCACTTTCAACCACCTGTTTACCCTTAGCCTTTGCTGCAGCTTCTACCTCCTTATCACTTCTCAAGGTTTGGGGAGCGAACAACCTTCCACTCCTTGTAAAGCCCCCTACACCCCCCACGTTATCAATATTTGGGCTGACTGATGATTCAACTTCCTGCTTTTTACCTTCGTAATATACATCTGCCCCATAGTGCCATGGGATAGCTTTCGTAGATGTGAACGGAATTGGTCCTGGCACCGTGATAGTGACAGGACTGGGCCCTTCTGGCGCAACACTCGCCACGGGAACTGCATTGACCGACATTTGAATCTCAGCGGGAGTGTAATAGATGGTCACGGTTGATATCTCATCAGTGTTTTTCACGACTCTGTCGAACTGTAGACATCCTTCATCGATCAGATTCTGTAAACCCATCTTCAACTTATCACAGCCGTTCTCCTGATTCATACACTCAGAGCAATCTTGATTACAGCCCGGGAACACCTGTCCCTTCAATAAACGATCTTTTACAACCAACAAAGAAGTTTTCACTTGATGAACGTCTAACACCAAATTCAATCTCCTCCCATCTTCAATAGCGTACACATTTGCTGCACTATGATCAGGCATGGGATGCTGAGTAATATTAGGAGCGGGAGAGAAATTGATGGCTTTAGCATCAATCAAATCTTGTACTTTATGATGGAAAGCCCAACATTTTTCAATGGAGTGCCCCTGAGCACCTGAGTGGAACTCACAACGAGCATTAGCATCGAAGTTAGGTGGCAGGTTTCCAGCAACCGGAGCTTTCATAGTACGGAGTTCTACCAACTTTAACTCGAGTAGCCGGGGCAACAGCGCGGCATAAGTCATAGGGAGAGGATCCATCTTACGATCCCTTTGTCTAGACCTTTGCTGGAAAAAAGGTTGTTGCTGTTGAACTTGTTGTTGGGGTTGTTGTTTCTGAACAGACGGTGTGGGGATTGTTACAGCATCTACCTGATAATAAGCTTGAGAACGCCCTCTGCCTCGTCCTCTAAACACAACATTCGTATCACCTTCTCTTCTTTTCTGGTTACTAGCAAACGGTTTCTTCGTCCCCGAAGAGCCAGCCCCACTCACATCCTGGATCTTTCCAAGCTTTAACAGACTTTCTATTCTTTCTCCCGCAATCACAATATCAGCAAATCCAGTTGACGGACAAGCAGCTAATCTGTCAAGATAGGCCCCTTGCAAGGTGCCCATGAACATATCTGCCATTTCTCTGTCTGACAAGGGAGGTTGAACCTGGGCAGCCATTTCCCTCCACCTCTGTGCATATTCTTTGAAACTCTCCTTGGCATTCTGGGACAATCCCTGCAATTGGGTGCGGTTGGGCGCCATGTCAATATTATATTGGTATTGCTTCAGGAACGCTTCTGCCAGATCTTTCCAATTCTTCACAGCAGCCCTATTCAACTTCATATACCAGGTCAAGGACGCCCCAGCCAGACTGTCCTGAAAATAGTGCATCCATAGCTTCTCGTCATCCGTATGGGCTGAAATCTTCCCAAAGTAAGCTTGAAGATGCGTTTGGGGACATGCATTGCCGTGATACTTATCAAAAGTGGGAGGCTTGAATTTAGGGGGAATTCTGACTCCTGAGACCAGCCCCAAGCTGGTAACATCAATACCCATAGAGTTCTTGCATTCTATGGCCCTGATCTTTTCCGCTAACTCCTCATACCTTCGATCACCTTGATTACCCACATCAGCATCCAGCAGAGTAAATTGGTCTTCCAGAGTATCTTCAAGAGTAACACCAGCATGCCTACCATTTCCATTACCCCGATTGTTACCACCAGAAGGAGGGTTGCCACCGGGAGGAGGAATGCCATGTCCCTGTGAATTGTCATGATGATCACCTTCGGGCCCATTGTCGGGACGCTCTACCAGAAGCCTCAGTCTCTCCTGATTTTGCGCCATGCCAGTCATGAGGGTCATGAACTGGTCCATACGCGCCCTCATTTCCGCCAAATCACTTTGCACTTGATCCATGATTCTTACTTGATTCCTTCGCGTCGAATATCGGTGAATATGACTCTCCGCTATACTGCCTGAAACCAAATAAAGGTTAGAGTTCCCGCAACGAGTACCTGAAAAGCAAGTAACAAAAATGCAAAATGATATGCAATGCCATGCAATGCTATGTTTGTCATTTCCGAGGTGCTTTATACCCTGATTCCAATCCAACCACAGAAATCTGAAGACCAGAAATTGTGATATAAAGAGACGTGTCGTGGTCATGTGCTTGTGTGCAGCTATCTGATAAGGAATAATTCTGAATAAAACTGCTCATACTCATTCAACAAAGTATTCAAGTACATTTAAGAAAGGCTCATCCGCAAATGCAATACAAGGAAAAATGGATCCATCAACAAGCCTGATGGTAACCCTTAATAACAAAATATAAGGAAAAGAACATCAGTCTGACAATTCCACACCCTTCAGCTTATCACTTGAGTATTTGATCTCCTCAAAAAGTATACGGGTACGCTGATGATTCGGCTTTTCAATCATTTCTTTGATCAAGACATCCCTTTTCTCAAGAGCTTCAGTTAAAGAACCCATATGCAGCATCAGAGCCTCGTCATCACACACTCCTTTGTGTCTCTTTATGCCGGCTTGCGTCTTGAGTATCTCCCTTTCTATCATGACTTCTTCAAGCTCTTTCTTGGTATTCCTCAGCTCACCTCTAGCTTCTTCTAGCTGTTCTTGACTCTTACCGAGGCTTTCCCGACACTTTCTCCTCTGCTCATGCGCCTTTTCAAGCTCTTCGTCCTTAATCTGCAACTGCTCCTGTAATTCAGCATTCTCTATCCTAACTTCGTCCCAAGCGTGCTGAAACTTTGTTAACTTTTCTTTGGTCTGTGCTAACGCCTGTTTGGTTTGCTTGTGGGCTTGAGTAGCATCATCAGCACCTTTACTAATCTTCCGGAAATGTTGGGCTCTTCCAGCAAAGTCTTTTTCTTTTGCAGTTAGGATTTGTTCAGCATCTTGGGCTTTCCGCTCCAGCTCTTTGTTGGCATGTAGAGCATTCTGAAGACGGCTACTCAACTCAGAATTCTCTCCTTGGAGCTTTTTCACCAAGGCTTGCAACTTGTCAACTTCTTCCACAGTAGCAGTGCTTCTTGCTTTCTCATTCTCCGGATACAAAAGGGGTGCCTTACCAAAAGGCAAGAGAAAATCTTCAACTCTTTTCTTCACCCACTCTTCATATGCTGGATAAACCTGGTTGTTAGGCTTTCCTAGAGTAACTTTCCCCTTTTTCAGTATGCTACCCCAGCTTTCAGAAGCTTTCTGTGCTGCTTCCCAACCATCTGATGTATGAAAATAGAGGGACTCCTCCACATCTCTCTTAATAGGCGGACCTGTCAGGGCATACCCAAATTGTCGAATGGCCAAAGAAGGATTGTAGTTAATCCCACCCAGTCTTCCTATTAGTGGAACGTTAGGGAACTTACCACAGCTGTGGATAATATTCTTGCCAATCAGCCCATGATCTACCCATACGATGTCCTTGGCCACCAATCCCATTAAACGCTGTTTCCACTCTAGAGAATCTTTGGAATCCACAAAAGCCCCTGATTGCGGTAAACGGCCTGCGAACCACTTATAGAACAAAGGTGCACAACAGCGAATTATCCCTCCTCTTTTCTTTTCGTTTCGGTTGTACAACGAGTAGTGAAGATCTCCCAGTAGCGTTGGCACCGGGTTCTTCATCATGAATATTCGTATGGCGTCTGTATCAATAAAATCCGGCTCATTGGGAAACAACACTATGCCGTATATACAAAGGGCTAGCAAAGCATTAAAAACAAGCCAATTCTCGCCTTTAGCTGCTTCCTGGGCCTTCTTAATCAGATATTCCAGCTTGTAACCACGAATCTTTCCTTTGTTGGAGACATTGTCACTTAACTCTGATTTGCTCAAATAAAGAGCACCAGCCAACTTCCCAAAGTCAAGATCCCCCACCGATCCAAAGAAAGGGGGCTCCTCCTTGATAGCAATCCCCAACATGTTGGAATACTCCTCCAAGGTAGGAACCAACACATAGTCTGGAAATACAAAACATCTCAGAGGCGGATCATAGAACTGCATCAACGTATGGAGACCTCTGGCTTCATAATCACTGACATTACGGACCATAGATAAAATCCACCCATATTTCTCTTCAAAAGCTTCTCGTACTGCAGGACTCGCCATTCCCTTCAGCACAACAATAGGGCCCAAAGTAGGCGTAAGGAACTTATAGCTGATGATATTCTTCCTCTCTTTAGTGTTCATCTTTGCAGGGACCTGATGACTGGAATCAAGGGTAATATATGCACCTGGAAATGAATAAACATGTATGTTAGGATATGATAATGCAATGCAAAGGGCAATGTGATCAGGTAATCAGGTGTCTGTGCTGAACTGTGAACGGTGTCAGTGTAGCTCTGAGACTAATATAGAACCATAGATAAGAACCATCTGAATACAATAGGATGAAACTTCCTTTTTGTGCAATGATGATAGAAAACCGGGTATGTAGGAGGTCATGGTTACCTGCAAACCTGTAAACAACCCGCCCTTCTCACATGTGGGTACTAGGATGTTCAGTATCCCGGGCTCTCAGGTCGAGAAATGATGATACGTTCACCATTTCTGGTTTGGCATCATCATCAATCGAGGAGGCCTCAATTGATTCTCCAAAACGAAAAGGTCCTCAGCTTCTGGCACTGAGGTCGAGAAGCAATAGTACATTCATCCCTCAGGGTACAGTACTATCGCCAATCGAGGAGTGCCTCCGCTGATTCTCTTTCAAAAAGGGATGTCCTATAGCAAGTTCCCAGCATTGGGTCCTCGGATCGAGAATGTGCAATCGGTTTGCCACGGAATGTGGTCTGCCACTGTCACACCTCGGGAGGAGTGCCGCAACTGAGTCCTCGGGAATGGTCACCAGAGTCGACAGTTCCTCAAGAGAATAACCACTGGCCTGCATAACATGCAGTAGCAGAAAGCTCCTGATAGAACCTCGTCTGGTTGTGGGTCTCATGAACAACAATACGTGGTCACCACCACGCAAGCGTCATGACTATCCACTCTAATACCTATGTATGTACTCAAGCCTGTGTAGTGAGCTTACCTCTCAGAACACCCATCCCGCCAAACAGACAAAACAGTGCAACACAATATAATATATGATATGTAATGCTAAAATGCGGTAAATACAGTAAAATAAATAAACAACAACATATAGCACAACAGTAAACACCCAATGAAAGAAAAGCAGACAAGCGCTAGGATTGACTCGCTAAGGAAACCAGAGATTCTGGGTTCGATCCCCAGCAGAGTCGCCAGCTGTCGCTCCCGGGATTTTCATCCTAGTACAAACGCGAAAGTGGCACCGAACAGAGTCGCCAGCAATGTGTATTTATCCCAAGAGAGGGAAAGGAAACACCGCGTAAACCTGAAGAGAAGGAAAGAGCATGGTCTCGCGACCAAGAGAAATGGGTTCGGGAGTCGGTTACGCGAGAGGAAGGTATTAGCACCCCCTCGCGTCCATCGTACCCGATGGGATCCACGCTTGCTTGTCTCGATCAAAGGGTGATAAAAAAGGATACTGGAAAAGGAACTGAAAAAGGAATGGAAAGAGAAAGAGAAAGAGAAACAAATGTAGGGAAAATAAAAGAAGTGCTCGCATGGGCCCTACCCCACTGCCTACGTATCTCATCGGGAGCATGAGAATCAGAGCGACGTAGTTCCCCTCACTAGGGATGGACTGTTTGTGTTTTTTAGAGAACGGCTTACGTTCTAGCTCAGGTGTTGCAGGCTCGCTGGTCCGAGTGCGTTACCATCTTGCAAGAGAACGAGTAGAAGCACGTTCGTACGCTGAGAATGAATGAGATGAGAAAAGAATTCCCGAAGGAAAGACGTTATTGTTTGTTTTTGTCTTTTAAGAGTTTTTTCATTTGTTTGCATATGATAGTGTATCTGAATCTTAGTCATTGGAATGTGTACCTTCTCACATTCCAAGATGGAATGGGTAAGAATGCACACTAAGAGTGAAGAAGACCCCCACACTTAGTTCCAATTGTCAAGGTTCAAACACACTAGCATACTTGTGTTTATTAAGTGTTTTGTTGATTATGAAGTGAAGAAGTGTTTTTTATTATTTGCACCTTCAACAAGTATTGCATTTAAGTCCCTCATACAAGATCAAATATGCAACACATTGACCTAAGATGGGCCATATGCTACACATTCTAAGATTACAAGAGAAGACCCCTTATAATCTTTTCTTTATATGAAAGGCCTAAATGCAATAAATGCCTACCTTTATTATATGTTTTGAATTTTCTTTGAGATGAGAAGATGAAAGACTCAAGAGAGGGTAAAGGTAAAAATCTATATGGACTAAGACTCAATCCTAATTGATTAGTTAAGGGAGTGATCCTAAAGTTTGTGAGGTTTCAACCTAAAGTCTAAAGAAAGAATGAATTAAACAATTCACTTCTAAAGTAGAAGATGAATTGTAATTCACAAGGGGAAAGTGATGAGTTATTAAAAGAAAGCACATAAGTGCTTAGCAAAACACAAAATGGAATTGTAAAAGAGAAAGGATAGAAGTTGAATGTGGATTCCTTATCCACACTCAATTGAAACTTACCAAAGCCCCTACATGGTTAGTAAACATGTATAAGAAGTATAAGAAGTAAAAGAACATGTAATGCATCATAAAACTCAAAAGAATTAAATGAGAAAACAAATCCTAGAACCACAACCAGAATGGGCATCATATGGACAACAAGTGAATATCATCATGCAAGTGCAAGTGAATAAGCAACAATCATCACCCATTAGCATTTAAACATGTTACAAGAAGAAGGGGTAGATGAAAGATGGAAAGAAATGAAGAGGACATGCATAAATGGAACATGTAAATCAACAACCAGAATTGAAACTAAATGGAAAATGGTTTATAAACATCTCAAAAGTATTTATGAATCAACTTCAAGACATTCAAGAAGTAATATAAGAAGAATTGAAATGAAAGTTCAAAAAGAAAGTGCAAACAATACATGTTAATGATGCACAAAGTTCAAATTGAAATGAACATGTAAAGATGACCTATAATGTGTATCAAAGACCTATAATATCATATGAATGGCTCATAACATATGCAAATGCTCATACAAATGTGCACAAAAGAATTCATGTAAACATGCACTAAAGATTACAATGATATAACATGTCATAATGCTTTAAATGAAATGCATCAAGCAAAAATCAAATGTCCTCATGAGAATTATGAAAACATGGTATTGGAGTTCACTAATCAGAGATGAATCACATACCAAAATAGCATATCAAAATTCAAAGCAAAATGACTTCAAACAAAGCAATTAGGTCAAATTGAAACATCATGCAAAGTGGTACAAATATAGGCATCAAGACATGTAATAAAGTGACCTAAAAAATCAAACAAAAATCATCTAACATACCTCAAGATGATAATGACTCAATGCAAAAAGAATCATGTCAAAAAAGTTGGTAATGAGCAAGAACAAAATTAAACAAATTCAAGTATCATGCTTAGAATGCATCTAAATGGAAATTCAAAGAAAATTATGGACCAGGGGTAAAAAGGTCATAAAATCAGAAAATAAAATCATGAAAAATTTCCTAAATGTTTTAAGAATACACATGAATTTTTGTAGAATTTTCCAATATGTTTTGGTATTTTTAAAAATTAGAAATGAAACATGTACAATAAAGGAAAAATGAAAATGAAATGCAAAGGGAAGGGGGTATGAACATAGCAATAATGCAGTGCAAATTAATTGGGCTTGGAAACAGGGGGGTGTGATTATCAATCTGCATAGGTCCATTTACGCGCCAAACACAATAACAAGTATGAACCCTCAGTCAACAATCTTGACTCACTCACAACCATTAGATCAAGTCCAAGTCCAGTCAAAGTCAAAGTACGCATGATCAACAAATACACGTGAAGGAACACATGACATACCATGCACCACACCACACCATGCTTAAGTGAAATCAGAAATATGACACATGCATAGCACGTGATTTTTAATGTGCTGTCACCATTGTGAGCATTAGATCAAACGAAATCAACGGCTGTGACTTAATCTGGCATGCAAAACCCTAATGTAACCTCACCGACCGGAGAGGGACCTCCGGTCACCTTCTCCGGCCACTCTCCGGCGCTGTAAATATCACATGCTTCCAGAAATCAACAAACTAGGTATCAAACGAAAGCTAATCTCATGAGGAACACAAATTCAGCAACAAAATTCACAGATCAAGCATGAATAAAGAGAATCGAAGAAGAGAAACTTTGCCCTAAGTTTCAGTTCTAAACTCCTAAGGAGCTCTATCAACTAGCCGGTTTCACATAGCTTCTAATAAGCTCAAATAACACATCAACAAGTTAAAACAGGATAAAATCGTGCAAGCAAAGTTTGAGAAATTTTGGAACCTGAAACTTGAAGATCTTTGAGTTGTTGAGAAAACCAGAGGTGAGAACTTGTTCTTGAACTTCTAGAACTTCAATTTGAGCAAAATAAATGCTATTTGGTCTTGAGAATAAGAAGAAAAATTGAATCTGAGATTGAAGCTAACTGTGCTATTCAATGCTTCAGTGAGGTATTCTTGCTTGATGGTGAAGATTGAAGAAGAACTTGGGGAATTCGTGCAGGTAGAGGGAGAGTTCAGAGAGAAAGCTTGATAGTGTTTTTTGGAGTGAGAGTGAAACAATGAGAATCCCCTTTCCAAATCTGTTAGAATTGTTTATATAGGTGTGGTTATGATTTGACCATGGTGGTTGATGGTTAGAACTACAGCTAACTGAGTTAGTTAACTGAGTTTGAGTTAACAGAATGAGTCATGACAGTTAGTGACACGAGTTGGAGAGGTTGGTTAGAGTGTGGAAAAGCTCATGGTCACTTATGGTGAGGATAATGGAGAATGGTGATGATGGTACTGATGTTGGAGCAGGAATGCGTGTGAAACAAGTTTCTCATTTCCTTTTTCGTGTAAGGCTTAAGCATGTATGCATAGTGTGAGAGGTGCTTGGCCAAATGAAGTAAAGAATGGAGCAGCACACATAGGACTTTTTGATGTATGTTTGAACCAAAAGCTATGCAGCAACTCCTTATTGTGACAGCAGGTGTTTGAGGATGAATTTCTCCCTTGTCAATGAACGAAACAACACAACATTGGTGGCATTAGAAAGATGATACATTGGGGAACAATATTGATGTTGAAATTAGGTTGAATTGAAGTTTGGAACATGATCAAATGTGGCTTGCAACAGAAGAAACACCAACTGGTGCATGGGCGAGCAGATAGGGTTGGCTGGCATGGTGCACATGACATGGGTTTTCAGTTGTATTGACCAATCTTTGAGCTATCATAATTCCTTATCCTTTGATCAAATGAAAAAATCATGAACATCAATCTTGAAGATCTCACATAGGGGAACAACTTTGATGTTGCAAGATTTTTCATTTGAAGCCTCTAACTATGAGTAATTGATCCCTACATTTTGCCCACCAACTGTTTGTTAAAATGACTGCGCGCGTGCCCTGAAAATCTTGGTCATGACCTAGTTTTGAACCTACTTTGCTCAGACTTTGATCAATCATATCTCACTCAATTGTTATCCAATGGAGATGTTCCACACATGGATTTGAAGCTTAAAACAAGATCTTTTGTTGTGGCCGAGTGGAATTTTCATTTGGTGCTTCAATTTTAAATGGCCTTGTTTCAAACTCTGATGCAAAATGGCCAAAACTTGCTATTTTTAGTAACCCTTCCCCTTCCAAAAATGGCAACTTTCCACATCTTGATTTTTTCATGATTCCTTTGGAGTTTCTTGACCAAATTTTGTACATTGGACATATGTAACATGAATTTCATGATTTTGGGCTCAAAAAGTCAAGAGTTGACTTTTTCCTCTGATTATTTGACTTTGCCCCAATTTCTCTGATTCTTGATCTTTCTTCCAATTGAACCACTTCTAAAACCAATTGAGATGCAATTTTCCACATACATACACTTAGGGACATATGGAATACCATGACATCAAGTTTTGTTCAAAAAAACAGAGATACCCTGATTTAATTGGAAACCCTAATCTTGACCCCCTCTGGTTAGGAGGAAATTGCACATCTTCCAAATCCAAATTCCTCAGAGTATGTTGTGTATCCTCTTAAAGGATGAAGAGAAATGCCACTTGAGAATGATTTTGAATCAATGAGCTATCTCTTTTGAGGATTTTCCTTCAATTTTTGGACTTCTTGCATAGTGTAGGATGTAATGCTTCACTCTCCTATTGAATCTCACCTTCTTGAGGTTGTGGAAGATCAATTGGGATAGTATGAGACATGAGAGGCCTCTTGGCTTGCCTAGAGCCAACTTGATTAACCTTTTGTGCTTTGAATGATCTCTTGATTGTCCACCTCCCACCTGACCACATGCCCTAATGGTAAGAAGGATGCCATGCTTCATTTTTCTATGTTAAATGCAATGTAATGTTAATGAGGTGGATATGATATGATAAATGATAATGCCATGCTATGATGACAAAAGGGAGAGCAAATTTTGGGGTATTACAACCACTACTAGCTAAAAACAGACCCAAAGTTCACTAGGCGAACCCCTTGGCGAACCAAGTCAGAACCAAACAAAACCAAAAACATACAACCTTCGCTAGGCGAATCCCCGTAGCGAACCTTCGCTACCCTTCGCTGAATCGTTCACTAGGCGAACCCGCGAAAACATCACTCGCTGCCACCTTCGCCCCAGGTTCGCTAGGCGAACCAAGGAAAACCCAGAATTTTTCTGCGCTGTTTGAAACCCCAAAAGTGATATTTCCCAACCAAAACATTTCCAAATCAACATATATCAATCAGAACCTATTCTAATCATGTCAACAAGCAATCTACCACATTTACATCGATTTCCAACCGCTAAACCATCGATTCTACTCATTTTATCGTTTTCGACCTAGAAGTGCAAAACATGGAAAGCAAGAGAATCATCCAAACACATACATACATAATCATATACAAGCATAGTATAATCGAGTTTCGCACCCTTACCTGATTTAATCGCGCTTGAAACGAACGATTCCTCGATTTTTCCTCTTTTCCTCCTCCTTTCCTTCTTTCCTCTTTTCTTCTTCCTATTTCTTTCTCTCTATTTTCTCTCTTCCCCTTATATTTCTATTTTCTTTCTATTTCCCCTTTTTCTCTCAATTATCTCGCAAATGCTCCCAAAACGCGATAAAATATAATAATAGTACAAAGCAATATATTATCACACCAAAGTCATAAATAAAAATAATATAATACTCAAAATAATTAAATCGACTCGATTAAATAAAATGGTCGAAACTGGGGCGTTACAAAAGGCGACGTTTTCAATCGGTTGCAGCTGTGACTCCTGCTATCAACCCTGTGCCTATTCCTACGTATCAACCTCAGGTTGCGCAGAGCCAACCTGACCAGCAAAGGACACAACAGCCCCTTCAGCAGGCTCGTCCTCCATATAACAACAACCGTACAACACGGCCACCAGGATTTGATCTTATACCCGTGACGTATGCAGAACTGTTTCCATTACTACTGGCTAAGGGGCACATTCAGACTAAATCTCCTCTTACAGTACTGGAAAATCCGTCTTTTTGGTTTAAGGTGGATCAAACTTGCCCTTATCATCAAGGAGGTCCAGGGCATAACATAGAGACTTGTCTTAATTTCAAGTCCGACGTGCAAAAACTCGTTAGGAGCGGGGTCTTATCCTTCAAGGATACAAATCCTAATGTTCTCACGAATCCGCTGCCTCAACACGAGAGGGCTGCAGTCAATTTGATAGAAGGAGAGACTAACGATGTCTATCAAATTCATGATGTACTCTTGTTGAAAACTAATTTGGTCAAGATGCATTGTAGACATAGTGGATATGGCCATGTGCCACCACATAACTATGACCAGCGTGATATCTGCTCTAAAAACAACCAAGGATGTTATGTAGTGCAAGCAGCTCTGCAGGAACAGATGGATCTCGGATGGATCCAAGAGCACCGAGTTCGTGGAGTTAACATGTTATACACGAATTCTAACTTCATTCAAAGCCACGACATCCGTGCAATGAATGTCAACTTGGTGGCGATGCACTCAAGGCAAAACCAACATCATAATCTGCCGCGACACGATTACAGTTCCTGTCTGATTTGTTCAGTAAACAAACAGGGATGCTCTTTCATACAGGAGGCCCTTCAGCGTCAGATGGATCTTGGATGGATCCAAGACTACCGTGATAGGAACCCTTATCAGATCAACATGGTTCAGATCTTTGATATTCGCGTAATAAATACCAACCTGGTAGAGTTACATGCTAAGCAGGTCTGACTCAGATTCTTAATATCACATGACTATCACAGCTGTAAAGCGGGTTGCAAAAACGATCGAGGTTGTACCCTTGTCCAGGAGGCACTTCAGCATTTGTTAAATCACTGGTGGATGCCAATCTATATGGATGAAGATACTCAGCAGATTAGTATCAGTAATAGAAACCCCACTCGGCGTCAAAGTCAGGATGTCCGATCAGTGGGAGCTAACCTAGTAAGGTTACATTGTATTCAAAGTGGGCGTGGCCAGGTGCCACCACACAACTATGACAGTTGTGGCATCTGTTTGGAAAGTAACCAAGGGTGTTACCTTGTGAGAGCAGCTCTTCAGGGTCAGATCGATCATGGAGAAATTTGTCCATATCCGGGTTCTGGACCCATCAACTGGACGCCGAATTACCTTGCCGATTAAGTTGAGGATGTTGTCACCATCTCTGGTCGTCATAAGACCAGGGATGTTTTTGCCATCATCCCTCTACTTGACGAATCTAAAGTTCCCAACCGGGAACGGATCGAGATTACTTATGATGGTCATAAAAATCAGAAGGATCCCGTAGTCATCTATCTGCCGGGGCCATTACCGTATGAATCAACTAAGGCTATCCCTTACAAATATGGTGCAACGATAATTGAAAATGGAAAGGAAATTCCATTACCCTCTGTTGTGAATATTGCAGACATCAGTCGTGTAACACGGAGCGGTCGAATCTTCAACCGAGGAGTTGGAGAACCTAACAAGGAAAAGGAACTTCAGACAGAAGCTTCCGATCCACCAGTCGGTCAATCCAGTAATCCCGACCTTTTGAAAAATAGTGATGAGATGCTGAAGCTCATCCAAAGGAGTGAATATAACATTGTTGATCAGCTGTTACAGACTCCTTCAAAGATCTCGGTATTATCACTGTTACTCAGTTCAGAAGCCCACAGAGAGGCTCTACAGAAAGTCTTGGAGCAAGCCTTTGTGGAACCGGATGTAACAATCAGACAGTTCGATAGTATTGTCTCTAACATCACTTCCTGCAACAATTTGGGATTTAGTGATGAGGAATTACCCGAAGAGGGTCGCCGTCATAACATGGCGCTCAACATTACAGTTAACTGCCAGGACGATGCTTTAGCCAGCGTACTGGTAGACACAGGGTCAGCCCTGAATGTTATGCCGAAGTCCACTTTGATGCAATTATCATTCAGGGACCCTCCGATGAGAGTCAGCGAGGTCGTCGTCAAAGCATTCGACGGATCCAGAAAAACAGTTATCGGCAAAGTTGATCTTCCCATAACTATCGGTCCTCACACTTTCCAAGTTACTTTCCAGGTCATGGACATTCGGGCAACGTACAGTTGTTTATTAGGAAGACTATGGATACATCAGGCTGGAGCGGTTACTTCAACCCTCCACCAAAAGCTAAAGTTCGTCCAGAACGGCCAACTTGTCACAGTCTGTGGAGAACAGGCCTTACTCGTAAGTAACTTATCATCATCTGCTGGTATAGAACCCGAGGAGGTTATTGGAACTCAGTTCCAAGCACTGTCGATGAGCAAGGACAATAAATCCCAAGGAGGAACCTCGATTTCCTCATTCAAAGATCCTATTAAAGCGGTCAAGAGTACCGATACGACAGGATGGGGACAACTTGTCATTCCCTCTGACAATAAAACAAAGAAGTGTCTTGGTTTTTCTGCAACCTATACCCAGACAGCTGCCAACGACGAAAGTCTTCATCCCTTTCAAAACTTCTTCCACAGTGGAGGTTTTCTTCACCCAGTCCCTCAAGCAGTCCATGCTATCAATGAGGAAGATCACTCTGACACAGAGGAAGAGTGGAAGTCCTATCTTAATGAGGACGGTTATATGTCTCAGGAAGAGGTGCCTACGCCTTTTTGCTTTCCTACAGAAAGTCTGAGATTTATACCAAGATCAGATGTCGAAATGATCTACGGAGATTATGATCCGAAAGGATGCCGTGCTCCGCCAAATTCATTAGAGGAGGACATTCTGATGAAAGACAACTTTGACCACGATTACTATGGCCCAATGGATGGTCTGCCAATGTGGCAGCCTTACCCAGGAAACTTGGGACAAGAAAGTCAGCCGAGCAATGAAAATCAGCTGAGCTTCATTAAATAGAATACCTGTGTCCCCACCATGTCATGGGATCAACACTCAGGTCATTCAGAAACTACTCAACATGAAGATGAATTTGCAACATTTGCCGGACTTGAATTCATCAACTATGCTTTTCCCGAGGTCAACGTCATCAAGAGAGATGACTCCTCCAGTTCCAAAGAAGTTTGGGACACTCTGAGAGAACCGAGTGGAAAATACGACTATGTGGTCAAGTACACCGCTCCCGAAAGCTCTCGTATCAGGCTCGAAGATATCCAGCCTACTGGATGGGAAGATACAGCTGAGAGCATAAATGCTATGCAAAATACAACTGAGGAATCCTCCTACGACAACTCTGCCTGGGAAACAGATTCCAATGATCCTGCTCCACCAGAAATCAGCGTTATTTCTGAAGACAAATCAAGGAAGGTGCCAGACTTTGTGATTCACCGAGGAGTTCACCGCCAATGGGTTGCCGTCGAGATTCCGAAGATCGTTCATCTGTCAAAGTAATTGCCATCTTTAACCTTTCACCCTGCCCAGGTGAAACGGATGTTTTGATAGGGCTCGCTTTCTGTAAATTTTCCCTCTTCGCTTAGCCCAAAGCGATAGAGTTTTGTTTTATAGGGCTGTAGTTTCAAGAGTCGACTGATTCATAAATAAAATAACATCGTTATGTAATTTCCGCATTTATTGTTGTTTTCTCTTTTTGCTTTTTCAGAAAACGGTAATCCTAAAAAACAATTCAAATAAAAACAAGCAGTAATAAAAATAATTCACTGCACACACTTGCATTTTTCTCTATCTCTTCTAAACACGAATCATCACGCCATGCAGATTGCTTGTTTTACACCCCGTTGAAACATACGATCCGATGCCTTCTCCCAACTTTGAGTTCCCGGTATTCGAGGCTGAAGAAGAAAATGACGACAAAATTCCAGAAGAGATCTCCCGACTATTCAGACGAGAGGAAAGGTCCATTGAACCTCACAAAGAACCGTTGGAAACGGTAAACTTGGGTTCAGAACAAGAGAGAAAAGAAGTCAGGATTGAGGCACTGCTCAGTCCAACTGCCAGAGAGGGTTTGATAAAGCTTCTCAAAGAATTTCCCGATGTATTCGCTTGGTCCTATCAGGATATGCCAAGGTTGGATACCAGCATCGTGGAACATCACTTACCGTTAAGATCGGAATGTCCGCCAGTAAAACAAAGGTTGAGAAGGACTCACCCGGACATGGCCATCAAAATCAAAGAGGAGGTGTAGAAACAGATTGACGCGGGTTTCCTCGCTACATCTGAATATCCTCAATGGTTAGCCAACATCGTACCCGTTCCCAAAAAGGACGGAAAGGTTAGAGTGTGTGTAGATTACAGGGATCTGAACAAGGCAAGTCCAAAGGACGACTTTCCTTTACCATACATTGACATGCTAGTAGACAGTACAGCAAAGTTCAAAGTATTCTCCTTCATGGATGGATTCTCGGGCTATAACCAGATCAAAATGGTGCCGAAAGACATGGAGAAAACTTCGTTCATTACCCCATGGGGCACCTTTTGTTATAAGGTAATGTCGTTCGGTTTGAAGAACGCCAGGGCAACCTATCAAAGGGCCATGACTACTCTGTTTCATGATATGATACACGAAGAAATCGAGGTATATGTCGATGATATGATTGCAAAATAAAAAATAGAGAGTGAGCACGTTGAACATCTGTCAAAATTGTTCGAACGTCTAAGAAAATTCAAGCTCCGCTTGAATCCCAACAAGTGCACTTTCGGTGTCCGTTCAGGGAAACTACTAGGGTTCATCGTCAGCCAGAAAGGAATTGAGGTTGATCCTGACAAGGTCAAGGCCATTCAAGAAATGCCTTCACCGAAAACTGAAAAACAAGTCAGAGGATTCCTGGGACGTTTGAACTACATCTCCCGCTTCATATTCCTCATGACCGCCACTTGTGCGCCGATCTTCAAGTTACTGAAAAAGAACCAGGATTGCGTTTGGTCAGAAGATTGCCAAACCGCCTTCGACAGTATTAAGGAATATCTGTTGAATCCTCCGATTCAATCACCTTCAGTGGAAGGAAGACCACTGATCATTTACCTCACAGTCCTAGAGGACTCAATGGGGTGTGTACTTGGCCAACAAGACGAAACCAAACGGAAAGAGTCTGCCATCTACTATCTAAGCAAGAAATTCACCGACTGTGAAACTCGGTACACGATGCTCGAGAAAACTTGCTGCGCTTTGGCTTGGGCAGCCAAACGTCTTCGCCAATACATGATTCGTCACACTACTTGGTTAATCTCCGAAATGGATCCAATCAAGTATGTTTTCGAAAAACCTGCTCTTACGGGAAGGATTGCCCATTGGCAGATGCTGTTATCAGAATATGACATAAAGTACCACGCTCAAAAAGCCGTTAAGGGAAGTATTTTAGCCGATCATTTGGCTCATCAACCGATTGACGATCAAGAATCAATCAGGTTTGACTTTCCAGACGAAGATGTCATGTATCTAAAAATGAAAGATTGCGAGGAACCGCTACCCAGTGAAGGGCCAGAACCAGGTTCCCAATGGGGACTTATCTTTGACGGAGCAGTTAATCATTATGGGAACGAAATTGGGGCAATCATTGTTACCCCTCAGGGTACCCACATTCCTTTCACTGCCAGACTTACGTTCAAATGTACGAACAACGAGGCCGAATACGAAGCTTGTATTATGGGTCTCGAGGAAGCAATTGATTTAAGGATCAAAAATTTGGACGTATACGGCGATTCAGCCTTGGTTATCAATCAGATAAAAGGAGATTGGAACACATCCCAATCAGGATTGATTCCTTACAAAGACTAGGCAAGAAGGTTGTTACCCTTCTTCAACAGAGTTGAGTTTCATGACATCCCTCGTGAAGAGAATCACATGGCTGATGCCTTAGCCACTCTCTCTTCTATGATTAGTGTAGGTCAATGGAATCACATACCTAAGATCGACATCATGCGCCTTGAAAGGCCCGCTTACATCTTTACGATTGAAGCAGTCATAGACGACAAACCTTGGTATCATGATATCAAATGCTTCCTTCAGAAACAAGAGTACCCACCTGGGGCACTCAGAAAAGACAAGAAAACTCTCAGAAGATTGGCTGGAAACTTCTTCCTGAGCGGTGACACTCTCTATAAGAGAAATTTTGACATGGTTTTACTCCGATGCGTGGACATACCAAAGGCAGACATGCTTATGAAAGAAATTCATGAAGGATCCTTTGGCACTCATGCCAACGGACATACAATGGCGAGAAAAATTCTAAGAGCAGGGTACTATTGGTTAATAATGGAATCTGACAGCTACAAGTACATTAGGAGGTGTCACAAGTGTCAGATATACTCCGACAAAATTCATGTACCGCCATCACATCTCAAAGTTCTTTCTTCTCCATGGCAATTTTCCATATGGGGAATCGACATGATTGGCTTGATCGAACCTAAGGCTTCAAACGGACATCGGTTCATCCTGGTAGCCATTGACTATTTCACCAAGTGGGTCAAAGCAGCGTCATTCACCAATGTGACCCGACAAGTGGTGGTCCGATTAATCAAAAACAATATCATCTGTCGTTATGGTGTTCCGAGCCAGATCATTACTGATAATGGATCTAACTTGAACAACAAGATGATGAAAGAGTTGTGCTCAGAGTTCAAGATCGAACACCATAACTCATCTCCCTACCGACCCAAGATGAACGGGGCGGTAGAAGCGGCTAACAAGAACATCAAGAGGATTGTTCAAAAGATGATTGTAACCTACAAAGACTGGCACGAAATGCTACCCTTTGCTCTTCACGATTATCGCACATCTGTCCGCACTTCAACAGGGGCAACCCCTTTCTCTCTAGTATATGGCATAGAAGCAGTGCTCCACATAGAAGTAGAGATCCCGTCAATTCGAGTATTGATGGAAGCTAAGCTTTCAGAAGCTGAATGGTGTCAAAGTCGACACGACGAATTAAACCTGATCGAAGAGAAGCGAATCACGACACTATGCCACGGTCAGTTGTATCAGCAGAAGATGAGGAGGGCGTTCGACAAAAAGGTCCGACCTCGTGTCTTCAGAAAAGGAGACCTCGTGCTCAAGAGGATACAATCGTTTCTCACTGACTCTCGGGGCAAATGGACCCCAAATTATGATGGCCCCTATGTGGTCACGAAAGCTTTCTCAGGCGGTGCCTTAAGACTTGCAACCATGGACGGAGAAGAATTTGCCTACCCCATGAATGTTGATGTAGTCAAGAAATACTTCGCCTAAACTAAAAAAAACGTCTCGGTGGATTGAAAACCCGAAAGGGCAGTCCAGGCAAAAGTTAGAGACATGAAAAAAACATCCCGGTGGATTGGAAACATCAAAGTACAATCCGGGAAAAAATTAGGGATAATGGCAAGCAACTATGTTCAACAAAGGCAAGTCCCTCAGCAGCAGTTACATCATCCATCGGAGGAAAACTCCAGTCAAGGTCATCTTCGACAGAAGCTCAGGATGTCCCGAATTCAAAGTTGGTAGAAGGATAGTGGTCGTTATGTTTCAACGTAGCCCTTTTCCCTGTAAATTACCATTTTCTAACTTTGTATATACTCAATGGAATCACGCGTTTGGCTGATCTCCATCTTATCAATAAAATTTGAGCCCTTGTGCTTTTGTTTGTAATTCTCATTTGTTTTAGCTTTACAGAACGACGTTGTTAACATGGTTAACGATTCTTGAAATAAAACAAAAAAAAAATGAATTTACTTGTTAAAACTTTTTCTGCTTTTAAAATAAAGATGGCAATTTCTTTTGATTGTTGAACATCAAAAGAGCATTAACCGCTTCTCCAGAAGTAAGCAAACTTCAAAGTACTCCTTCTAACCTAGTACGCCTGAATGAAGGGATCAACTGTGTCAGAGACCTTGTTTCGTCTGACACACCTCGGCCGAGTTCTCATCTCCTAAGCCCGACCAACGGTATTCCCCACAGGGACTACTTTTCCTAAGCAAGGTAGAATTTCTACTTTTGAACCAGCGGTACGTCTTCGCCCCGCGATGGCCGAGTATCTAGCCGTGTTCACTCGTCAGTCTGTATGTCGCGTCAGTTTTGTCAGCATATACATACATACATCATGCATTATTGATTTGCATTCACATTTCATATTGCATCACTATCACTCTAATCGGTCTTGTCCCCTAGTGATAACAGTTTTCTCAATCGAGTTGTCAGTTCTTGCCTCGTCAGGAAATGTTGTGTTTGAACAATCTCGCCTCTAGTTTATTTCTGGAATGAAGTTGGCTCCTCGACCACTTTGATAACTTGAACCTCTGAAAAGCCAGAGGAACCTGCAGTCAGCATCACTCTTCGCCGTTGAAGATGATATCCCTGCTTTCCCGGATTAAGGAAAATCCACAGAGAAAGCCTCGTAATCAGAGATTCGGCAGCACGCCAGTTTTGCTCCGAAAAGATTGCTGATGAAAAGGTCATCGGCACCTCAAAATTGGACCCCATCATATGGCATTTCTCCGGGAAGACCCCGAGAAAAGTATGATGTAAGATCCCAAGCGACAGCAGTGTCTCAAGAGACCTGCTTTCCCCTGGCAGACACAAATGGCATCTCTAACAGAGAAGTTTGTGCAACTCTACAACTCATACGACTGGGTTCCCCAGCAAGTCTGATATCCAAAGTGTTTCCGTCAAATGGCATCTCTCCAGGAAAATTCGGCGAGAAGTTTGAGGAAAACCGCTACACATAGCGTCCCTTGTCAATAAAGTTTATTGACGGAAGAAACTAAGACCAGTTCCTTGGTAGGAAACCAGAATTGAGGGGAAGTTCAATTCAACAACTAAGACCAGTTCCTTGGTAGGAAACCAGGATCGAGGGGAAGTTCAATTCAACAACTAAGACCAGTTCCTTGGTAGGAAACCAGGATCGAGGGGAAGTTTATTTCCGAAACTAAGACCAGTTCCTTGGTAAGAAACCAGGATCGAGGGGAAGTTTACATTTTCTAAGCATCATTGCTCAGCAAAAGAAGATGAATGCATAAGCTACCATTCATAACCATCATCAAAATTTCAAGTATTCCGATATTTAATCCTCTTGCACCTCGAATGCTCGAATACTTTCGTCATTCACGCCTTCGGGTCCAAGAAGATTAAATAGGGGCATCTGTCACACCCCAAATTTTGACCACTAAGATATCCCATCATTGTGTCAATCATCATCACAATATGGATGAACCATCATGCCTCATCAAATGCCTCAGGGGTTGTTGAGCATTCCCTACAATCAAAATTAGGGTTTTAAGCCCTCTCAGAGCCTTAGACAAGGGATCAATCAAGGAATGACATGATCTTCAACTTTTCTACACTCTCAAATATCCACAATGGATCAAAATGACTCCCACTTCAAGGATTAAGCACAAGGCTGCTCCCTTTTAGGTGGATCAAGTCTCAAGATCGCCAGTATCACCAAATTAGGGTTTTGGTCGACCAGGGCCTCCAGATGGGAATTTTCCTCTGGGCACAAGCCAATGATCCAAAACAAACCTAATATACTCCATGGAGCCTCATGGACCCAATCATCAAGTCAATTTTTCCTTTGGAGATGCATTCACTAAAAATCAGGAATTAGGGTTTCTTGACCTAATTCACCCCTAAGTTGACTTTTGGGACAAACCATGAACCAAGACCTCAAGAGAGGGTTTGAGGGTCTCTAATGAACTATAGTGATCCATTTGGAACAATGGATTACCCCAAGAAGCTTGAGCAACAAGTCTCAATTTCATCTGCACCACAATTAGGGTTTTAAGGAAAAAGTCAACTATAACTTTGACTTTTGACCAAGACATGCTCCCAAGCCCTAAGACATGATTCAATATGCCCTATGACACCCATGGAACATGTCCATCAAGTTTGATTTAGGTCAAGGACAAGATTTCATGAAGAATGGCACAGTTTGGAATTCATCTGATAAAAAGTCAACTGTGCACAAAAGTCAACTTTGACTTTTTGAGATTTTTCACCAAAATGGATTTTTAACCCTAAAATGATGTTAATGTATAATTTGAATCATCATTCATCAAGAAAAATCAAGAAAAGTTGGATAACTTGTAAAAGGGGTAACCATAAAAACTTAGAAAATTTTCTAAGTTAAAAATAAAGTGACAAGGGTACCAACTTTGGAGGATCATAACTCCTAAACCACAAAGCCATTTTTCCTCATCCAAAGATGGATTTGTAGCCCTCATTACCCTCTACAAAAACTTCAACTAGACCTAAGTCCAATTCATTAAGGATTTTGAGTTATGGAGTGATCAAAGTGGCTGAAAAGTGAAAATGTCACTTTTTCCAACACTTAGTGAAATTTTCACTAAGTCCAAATCTGCCTTCACTTTTTGCCAAATGTAGGGGGATTTTTTACTTGGATTCAAAAGAGATCAAAATCAAACTTGTTCAAACAGTTGTTGTATCATGTAAGGGCTTTCCAAAATGGCCAAGAACATTGCCAAATTCCATTTGAGTCATGAGATATGACATTGGCAAGTTGCCTTGCTGAAATCTATCAAAGGCAAGGCAGAATTTGCAACTTTGCTCGATTTGCCAAAATTAGCCAAATTCAAATGCTCCTATCCACTTGGACACATCTGAGAATTGAATCTAAAGGGGACAATTACTGAGCCAAGCCTCCAAAGTCCCTGGAACAAGAAATAGCATGTTGAACCTAGAATGGCCAAAATAGGGACAAGACTCCAAATTTGGATTGAAGCATTCAATGGAAGCATCAAGGTGGCATGGACTGAGCCATTCTCATTTGAAATCAGTCAAGACTTATCCAAGACCAAGGGAACCACAGCCCTGTGCCCTAACCTCTAGTCAATGGCTAGAGGAGACTTGCATTTCCATTGGCCAACATTGAACAAACACCTGCTGCAGTTTCCATTCACTGTGGATCCCAAAACAAACTTGCTCTACTATAAATAGAGCTCAATTGTGTTCAGTTTGAGTACACCAAAGCCATCAAACAGATGCTTTCCTCAAAATCTCTTCTTTCACCTCAAACTTGCCTTCCAAAGCAAGTAATTCTGAGTTTTTGAGCTAGAGAGCAATTCCACCCAAACTAATCACACATACACCTCATATATATCATATGTAAGCTGTGCAAACCATCAAAAGTGACCTGTAATCACAACATCACAAAGTCACCTCTCAAAACCTCAAAATAGCACTTTTTTGCATTTTTCAAGCCATGTCTTGATTCAGTCACTTTCCAAACCAGATAAAACCTCAAACACACTCCAAATATCATCCTTGAACTATCCCAAATGGTTCCCACCATCTGGAACACCATTTGAGGGAGTTGCTATTTTGGTTACTTTTAACCCCTTTTGCAAGAAAGGGACAGTTTGTGTTTTTGCAGGTACCAGCTGATTTCAATCATCCTAAAAGCATCCAAGGGATCATTTGAGGTGGTTCAAAGCATAAAATCATATCTGGAGCAAGAGGGTTGGCAGATTGCAGAGAAACCTCCAAAATCTCAAAGAAGGGTAAGCCTCTCAACTTGCACTCACCAAAACATGTGTGCATTTGAAGTCCATTGATCATAAACATCTCATACATGTCATATATGTTGTGTTTGAGCTAATTCACCATGTAATCCATGCTTGTACCAAGTTGTAGCATAGAAAATGCATTTATAGGTCATTTTCAAAACCACTATCGGGTTTTCAGGAGGGAGTGTGATATGAAAAAACTACCACCACCATTGGATTCCTTATGAAATTCTGGCCTAGATGCATATAAATTTTGTCTCAAACCATTAAGAATTGAGAAAGTTATGACCTTCACGTTTTTGAGCCAAAACTTGCCTTGGGCAAGCCAAAATCAAGGCATGACTTGTGTATTTGTTGGTTTGTTTCAAACAATGGATGTATCACCACCCCAGTGGTAAGGCGCGCGCCTTGTATGCTTGAGGTCATGGGTTCAAACCCCACCCATGCCATTTTGTGATTTTTCACATTTTTCTATTTTTCCAACTATTTTCATGTTTTGTTAATTATTTGGAAAATTAATACTTCTTTCAATTTTAATTATTTTTTATTGATTCTTTTTGCAAAAAATCACAAAAATGTTGAAATATTTTATCCCACAAAAAAATTGTGTTTGTATTATTTATTTAATATAATTAGCATTTTTGTGAATAAATTCATTTTTATTTGTTTTTAAGCATTTTAAAATGAACATTCATCTTGAAAAATCAAGACCAAATGAGTTTTAATATCTCTTGTGATTTATACCTCATTTTTCAAACCTTAAACAAAAATCACAAGTGGTTTATTCAAACCTATTTGGTATTTTTCATTGATTTTCTTTAAATATTTATTTTTTTAAGAATAAAATTAGGGTTTCTTTGATTTTCACTCAAAACAAATCATTGTCAAACACTTTTGGGCCTCTATTAGAGTGTAAGACCCAACCCCCCTTGTACAGAAATATTTTGGGGCCTCATTCGTTGTATAATTCCCTATGTACATTTTCAAATAAACGACGCGATCGTCGCCTTTTGTAAAATAACCTTCTGGGCCTCTCCTTGAGCTATAAGACCCATTCAAAACTTTTGGGCCTCTATTAGAGTGTAAGACCCAACCCCCTTTTAACCAAAACAATTTTGGGCCTCACTTATTGTATAAGTCCCTCTGCATTAAAAGAAAACCTCGGCGCGATCGCCATTTTTAACGGAAAAATCAATTGGGCCTACCCTCGTGTTATAAGCCCCACTCTTTTTCTTTAAACTTTTTGGGCCTCTTGAGAGAGTGTAAGACCCATCCCTTTGTACAGAAAACCTTTTTGGGCCATAGTCACTTGTATAAGTCCCTCTGTACAAATTCAAACAAACAGTGCGCTCACTGATAAAACCCGGGGCCTTTCCTTGAGCTGTAAGTCCCAAATCTTTCTTTTTCAAAGCACTTTCTCCTTTGATTTTGAATATACTGTTGTTTTCAATCTTTCTTTGTTGAATAACTAACCAAACAGCATGGAAGCTCTACAACCGAGTAAGTGGTTATTGCTTTCATTTACCGCTTTCATATACATATAACTGTATTGTGGGGCTGTTTCACTGTAAGTCTTCTTTCATAAACTCATATCAACTGTGTAATAATAGTATAGATATCTAGAGTTTCCCCAGCAGCTACGTCTAGAACTTGGTGATGCCGTTTCATTTATTCATAGAAATAGACAACTAGATCCCCCAATAGGATCACCAGATACAGTCTTCTCTCAGGCAGTCCTCATTAGGAATCGTTAAGAAACTCTACTCCCAAAGATGAATGTATTCTCCGTGAATGGCATCTTTGAGTTTCTTCCAAATTCTCGGACTTTCCTGACTTTGATCTATTCTCGGTGAATAGCATTGCCTTGAATTTCTCGGGGTTTGGGGACCCACGGGCTTCTTAAAAGCATCGACCTCCTCTTGGCCATCGTACAAGGACCCACAGGCTTCCTAAAAGTAACCCCGCCTCCTCTTGGGCTTAGTACAAGGACCCTACGGCTTCTTAGAAGTATTCACAGCCTCCTCTTAGGCTTCGTATAATGATCTCTTCCTCCGGGAATGATAACCTCCTCTTGGGCTTCATACAAGGACCGATCGGCTTCTTAAAAGTTTCCAGCCTCCTCTTAGGCTTCGTATAAATTGTCCCGACGACCTCCTAGAGGTATAGGAACATAACTTAGTCATCTGCATAGAATAGTCCTTTCATAGAGTCTACTACTGTTTCTCAAAGCATAGTACAAAGGATAAAATTCTTGACTTGGACAGTCTAATCTTCCTTGAGTCTCAAAGACATTCTCAAGCACCCCTTCGTTAAATAGGAAGGAAGCCCGCAGACTCGAACAGTCTCAATACCCTTTGGATTTCCCGCTGCCTTAAAGAACAGGAGATAACCCTGATCCTCGAACCTAATCCCTGAGTACAGTATTGCTCATATAAGAACTGATTTTCTCTTTAAAATCAGTATACTGGACCTGTCACTTAACTGAGACAACATTTAGCCTCTCTCTTGGGTACGAGACACATAAAGAGACTCCCTCGTTGAGTCAATCCCCCTTTCGCCTCCATCTCGGGCTTTATACGAGATACAAAAAGGTTCTTATTGAGCCAAATAAACAACAGCCTCCATCTCGGGCTTCATACGAGATACAAAAGACTCCCTCGTTGAGTCAAACAACGTTTAGCCTCTATCTCGGGCTTTGTACGAGATACAAAAACTCTCTTGTTGAGTCAAATAGCCTTCATCTCGGGCTTTATACGAGATACCAAAAGATTCCCTCGTTGAGTCAAAACCTTTCAGCCTCTCTCTCGGGCTTTGTACGAGACACATAATAGCCTCCTCTTAGGCTTTATATAAGAAAACCACTGGTTAATCCAATTAACCTTTTAGCATCAAAATTGTGCCTCGTTCACAGTACACAAACATTAACAACTCCTTCCCCTTTCATCTAATTGCTGTAAGCGGCAAGCCTCTGGATCATCTATATCCATGCCACTGTCCCTCTTTTAGCATGAGAAATTCCTAAGGAAAGATGGCATTACTCTACACTGAGTTAAAGTCTTCTCCTTCAGGTTAAATCCCCTATGAAGGAAATTATGGCATTGCCGGATTCACATATCCCGGTTAAAGTAATTCTCCTTTATAAACAGTTGTGACAAATAACCCCCCTTTAGAGATGACAAATTCTCTCTAAAGACGAGACCTTCAGCTTCATATCTTGGGCTTTGAACAAGATACAAATAGACTTTTCAGCTTCATATCTTGGGCTTTGAACAAGATACAAATCACCTTTCGCTTCACGTCTTAGGCTTTGAACAAGACACCAAAACACAATTTCCTCCGATAGAATAGGAGGAACTACGAACGCTCTGATTTCCTTGTTTCGGTAAACGGGAATACGTAGGCATAAGATCGAAAGAAAAGATCTTAGCGAGCATAATCAACAAAAAACTAAAATCCCATACTCTCACATACCTATCAAAAAGCATCAGTCCTAACATCCTAATCCTTGTTCCCCGCCAGAAGTCTTCTGTCTAGATAAAAAAAAAAATCGGTATTGGCGAAAATACAAATAACCAGTACAAAGGCCCCCCCACATTGATCGCATTCGTAACCTAACAGACCGCTGTTTAAAATAAGTATGCAAAGCAGGGTTAATTGGAGACATCTATTTCCCTTCCTTATTCAGCTCACAATAGGATAAAAAATGAATCGACCTGTAGTCAAAGCTCAAACCGCAGAGAGCGACCAGCGCTTAAGAACCGCGTCCAAAATCGCTCGCTACAGTGGGGAAACCCCGTTTTATTGAATTCAAAGATTGCGGAAATAGACATATAGTAATTTACAAAGTGCTGTAAAAGGAAATGTCTAAACTAATGGATCTTGAGTCCTCTCTAAGGAGAGCTCAGGTGCTGGTTTTGGTGCTTTCCTTTTCTTTGACCGGGGCTCTTGATCCGTTGCCGGGTTGTCATTCCTTTGTCAAGTGAAAGGAGGGAGCGAATTCCTTTGGTCTTCTTGATTCTCTACAGCATGTTGCTCTAAAATCTCAATCAGAGCATCTTTATATTTTAACAGTTGCTGTATTTTGTTACACTCCACATTGAGAAAAGACCTTCCAGATGAGTATTACGTGTGACATGCCTCATCGGGTATTTCTGTCTTTAGTGCCTCATCGGGTATTTCTGTCTTTAGTGCCCTGTCGTTTTCTCCTTCCTTGAAGAAAAGACCTTCTAGATGAGTATTACGTGTGACATGCCTCATCGGGTATTCGAATTGACGACGAACTAAAACTGGATGATAATTGATTCCTCCTTTAATTCCTATGAGGGGTACATTAGGGAAAAATCTTAATGGCATTGATATCAACGAAACTATCAATGTTGGGAAACAGAAATAACCCGTAGGAGAGCAAAGCAAAAATGCTTTCGAAAGAAGGCACATTCGTTATACTAGCAAAGTATAGGGCTTTCTTTATCAAAAACTGGGATGGAAACCTTGGATTCCACTCTTAGTGGTCATGTGAGTCCTGACTTCTGACTCGTCCAAATAAATTGCTCTTGCAATGGTCTGATCTTTTGGAATTTCTTCCAGTCCAGAAAAGGGAGCTTGGTCAGTGATAGGTAAATCAGTCAAGTGAGAGTACTCCTCCAGTGTCGGTGCTAGTTGATAATTCGGGAATGTAAAACAGTGATAGACCGGATCGTAGAACTGAATGAGTGTAGACAGGATTCCTTCAATTACATGGACCCTTAGCAGAGACAGTAGTCCTCCATACTTAGCTCTGAAAGCATCAGGGTTGGTGATCATCCTCGCCAAACCTCTTAAATCCTCTAATTTTAGAACCTTGAAGGTGTACTTGTGAGTCCTTCTTCTACCGAAATCCATAACGCAATCTTTCTCTCTAATATTTGCAATCATTGTCTCAGTTTAATTTGAAAAAGAGAGACTAGAAGAGAAAAGTTTTCTTTGTTTTAAATGTTTTTTAATGAAATGAATACATGAATGTAGCACACAAAAACACAGAAAAAACATGGGGTCAAAGGTTCGGTGTCATGAAGTCAAGGCTCTACCCATCCCCAAAGGTTATACTGGTGATTTTTGTACCTGTCTGCAAAATCATTGACCTCTCTTGGGATAACAACAGCAGGCTGGTTCACCCGAGCGAGCTGATGTATCTTAGAGTGGTCTCAAATGAGGGTAGTATCGCGTGACAACTATTTTCGATAGCTTCCGCACTACAAAATAGTAACATGGTCTTAGTCTACTAAAATCCCCAGTTTCACGGACAGCCCAATCGAACAATCTGCTTTCAACAATCGAAGTCGTATAGGCATTGAATTCGCAAAGGGTATCTCCAATGATTCGGTGGTCTACCGAGACCTCTTATTTGGGAGTCACTCCCTATAGGATTACCCATCTCGTGCCATCACCTATCTTAGGTGTATACTCAATCTTTCCATATGCGGCATCACCCGTAATCCCATTAGCAGAAAAATAAACACGGATATCAAGTAGGAAAAGCAATATATATATATATATATATATATATATATATATATATATATATATATATTCATTCCTAAAGCTAACATCCTGGACCTCTTAGGAGCTATAATAATCCTAGTCCTAAACAATAAAATGCATCCCCAGTGAAGTCGCCATTTTACTGTAGCGAGCGATTTTTGTCGGTGACGCAACCACCTTATCGCTGGGGTTTTCCTCACCGCAATGGTAGGAGGGGGTGCTACTTTCTGATTTATTATTTATCCCATGAAGCTGGAAGGGAAAGGGAATGTATCTAAAACTAACCTTACACGCGAATGTCTAACATGACAAACGCTTAAAGAGATTGGGGGGTCCGGGGTCAGGTTATACAATGGATAGTTGTCAGTTACCCATCCTATATGTGCTTATCCACAGGATATTAGCTTTTGGTTTTGCTTTGTACTTGGTGGTGTTTATCCGTTAATGGGTTTGGAAAGTATGAATGAGTGAGTTTTTGTTGATGTTTTTGGTAAGGTGCTAGACCTAAGTTTTGATTGGTGTATGAAGGTACTGGACCTAGAGTTTTTTATTAGTATGTTCGCTAAGATTTCGGAATCTTATGCCTATGTATTCCCGTTTAAACGAAACAGGGAAATCAGAGCAATCGTAGTTCCTCCTATTCTAAGGGAGGAAAAAGATGTTTTGGTGTCTCGTTCAAAGCCCAAGACAAAGGCTAAACGGAGTATTTGTGTCTTGTTCAAAGCCCAAGATTGAAGCTAAAAGGTTGAATGAAAGAGAATTTGTTATCTCTAAAGAGGGATTGTTGATTTTTATGTACCTTGATCAAAGCTCAAGGTTGATTGACTCCACTGGGGAAGTCCTTATACAAAGCCTATGAGGAGGCTGTATGAGACCGACACAACAAGAGAGTTGATATATTGGTGTCTTGTACAAAGCCCAAGACGAAGTCTAAAAGAGACTGACTTTTTGGGGATATCATTATATGAAGCCTAAGAGGAGGCAGACTCTATTGGGGAGGTACTTATCTGTCTTGTATGAAGCCCAAGATTGAGGCGAAAAAGGGTTTGACTCAACAAGAGAGTGCTCTTATCTGTTTCGTACGAAGCCCGAGATTGAGGCTAAAAAGGGTTTACTCAACAAGAAAGTGTTTTTATCTGTCTCGTATGAAGCCCGAGATTGAAGCTAAAAAGGGTTTACTCAACAAGAGAGTTTTTTTTATCTGTCTCGTACGAAGCCCAATATTGAGGCTAAAAATGGTTGACTCAACAAGAGAGTCTGGAACGTGATTGACTCAACAAGAGAGTCTGGAAAGTGGTTGACTCAACAAGAGAGTCTGAAAAGGTGATTGACTCAACAAGAGAGTCTGAGAAGTAGTTGATTGACTCAACAAGAGAGTCTGAAAAGGTTAGCTCAGCTGGGGAGAAATCATTGTACAAAGCCCAAGAGAAGGCTGTCTTTCCTAAGGAAATGATCATTATACAAAGCCTAATAGGAGGCTATCTTATGCTGGAAATTGTTGAGATCTCGAGGTATGTCCAAGTGGGGAATCAACTCTTGCTGAGGGTTCTAGAAGAGTTGAGATATCAGATGCCTCGAGGTTCTGATTTTGGGATAGTGTTATATGATGATAAACTGACCATGGCTGGGGGATTTTAGGAGAGAGACGGGGTTTTAGAACCCACAAGTTTTAACTCTGCTGGAGATTAATCCAGAATCTGGGGTTTCTTCCTATGTTTGTAGGGAACTTGAGAATGTCTTTGAAACTCAAGGGGATTTAGACTGTACAAGTCTATTAGTGTGGTCTATCTTATTATAATTCCCTAGAGGAGGCCGACTCGTTTAAGGGATGAGTATCAACCCTAAAGTTGGTCTGAGGGCTTTTGCGACTTCTTATAGAAAGACAGCTCTAGCAAAGGATGACTAAGTTATGTCCTATACCTCTAAGACGTTGTGAGGGTCCTTGTATGAAGCCCAAGAGAAGGCATGAGAACTTTTAAGAAGTCGACGAGTCCTTGTACGAAGCCCAAGAGGAGGCGGGGATGCTTTTAGGAAGCCTGTGGGTCCAAAACCAAGAAAAGTTCAAGAAATGTTATTCACAGAGAATAGATCATTTAACGAAAGTTCTGTGATTTGAAGAAACTCGGGTGATGCTATTCACAGAGAATAGATCAACTCCGAGGAGTAGAATTTCTTTGACAATTTCTAGGGGTGACAGTCTGAGAAAAGGTTCACCGAGAATACTGCATTTCCCTTTGTTCCATATTGATTAACCCCAAGAGAAGGGAAGACTGTATCTGGAAATCCTATGGGGATCTAGGTTTGACTGTATTTAAGAGTGACCAACATGGCTTTACCTAGTTCTAGACCTAGTTGTCGCGGAAAAATCTAAATAACTATACTAGTATATATACAGGTGATATATGACAGGTATTTAAAAGAGTATGAAAGAAGACTAACCATACGCAGCTTCCCACAATACAGTTATATGTATTTGACATGTATTTAAAAGAATGAAAGAAGACTAACCATGCGCAGCTTCCCACAATACAGTTATATATATATTAAAGCGAGTAAATGAAAGCGAATAAAAATATACAGGTGAGCAAGCTTCCATGCTGTTTTGTTAGTTGTTCAAAGAAATTAAAGAAAGTTTTGATAACAACTGTATACTTGAATCTAAATCAAAAGGGAAATTGTTTTGAAAATATTTTTGGGGCTTATACTCAAAGAGAGGCCCAAGGTTTAACAGTGATCGCACCGTTGTTTTGAATATCATATCGGGACTTATACAACGACTGAGGCCCACAGAGGTTTTCTGTACAAAGTATGGGTCTTACAACTCAAGGAGAGGCCCAAAGATTATTTTGAAAAAGAACTATGGGACTTATTACAACACGAGGGTTGGCCCAGATGGTTTTTGAAATCGGCGATCGCGCCGAGGTTTTTGGAAACACGGTGGGTCTTATACAATGTCTGAGGCCCAACAAAGTATCTTATTTACAAGGAATGGGTCTTACACTCTATTAGAGGCCCAAAAGTGTTTTTGTACAAGTGATGGGTCTTACAACTCAAGGAGAGGCCCAAGGGTTATTTTACACTGGCGGTTGCGCTGAGATTTTTTTATCGTGTCGGGACTTATACAACATCTGAGGCCCAAAATGGTTTTGGTTAAAGGGGATTGGGTCTTACACTCTATTAGAGGCCCATGAGTATTTGAAATAGATTTGTGAGGGTGAAAATCAAAGAAACCTTAATTTTGTCATTTTTAAAATTAAATTCTTAAAGAAAATCAATAAATAATGATAAAATACCAAATAAGCTTGAATAAACAACTTGTGATTTTTGGTTGAGATTTGAAAAATGATGTTTTAATCATAAGATGAATTAAAACTCATTTGGTTTTGATTTTCAAGATAATAATCCACTTTTAAAAGTGTTTAAAACAATTAAAAATGAATTTATTTACAAAAATACCAACTATATTGAATAATTAATATAAATCTAATTATTTTGTGGAAAAAATATTTTAACATTTTTTTGATTTTTTGCAAAAAGAACCAATCAAAAATCATTAAAATTGAGAGAGTTATTAATTTTCCAAATTATTTAAAATAATATAACAAATATTAAAAAAAATGGAAAAAAATAATAAAAAGAGGATCTGGGGCGAGGCGGATTCGAACCCCAGACCTCTTGTGTGCAACGTGTGCCTTCTACCACTGGGGTGGTGATACATCCGTGTATCAAAACCACCCCATGAATACATGAGGCATGACTTGTTTTTGGCCTGGCCAAGGCAAGGCAAGGCTAGGTTTTGGCCAAAAACGTGAAGCTTATAACTTTCTTATTTTTCCATGGATTGGGGCAAAATTTAGGTCTATCTTGCCTAGAATTTCACAAGGAATCCAATGGTGATGGTGGTTTTTTCATATAAGGCTCCTATTTCAAAACCTGATAGTGTTCTTGAAATAGGCCTATAATTGCATTTTCTATGCTACCTCTTATTACAGGCATGAATTACATGATGAATTGGTTCAAACACAACCTATATAACATGTATGAGATGTGCATGATCAGTGGACTCCAAAGCAATGCATATTTCAAAGAGTTCAAGTTGTGATGCTTACCTCTTTAGGAGCTTGTTGTGCAATCTGCCAAGCTTCTTGTGTCTGAAGTAATTTGATGCTTTAGACACTCTCAATTAATCAATTATAAGCTTTTAAAATGGTTGGAACTAGCTGGAATCCTCAAGAACAAGTTTGAGCTCTTTCTTGCAAAAAGGGCAAAAGTGACCAATATGACAACTCTCTCAAATGGTGTTCCAGATGTGGGGAACCATTTGGGACAGTTCAAAGATGATATTTGGAGTATGTTTGAGGTTTTATCTGGTTTTGAAAGTGACTGAATCAAGACATGGCTTGAAAAATGCAAAAAGTCCAATTTTGAGGTTTTAAGAGGGGACTTTGTGATTTTGGTGTTACATGTCACATATGAGAGTTTGGACAACTTAGATATGACATATTGGATATGTTTGGATCACGAGCTGTGATGGAATTGCTCTCTAACTCAAAAACTCAGAGTTACCTTGCAAAAGAAGGCATTTTGGCCTAGAGAAAGGGATTTCGAGGAAAGCAAGTGTTGTAGTGCTTTGGTGTACTCAAACTGAGCACAAATGAGCTCTATTTATAGTAGATCAAGTTTGTTTTGCAAGCAATAGTGTATGGAAACTACAGCAGACTATTGGCCAATTGGATCACTTTGGAATCTTAAGTCTCCTCTAGCCATTGACTAGAGGTTAGAGCACAGGCTTTGTAGCTGTTATTTAGAGATAAGTCTTGACTGAATTCAGTTGGAATAGGCTCAGTTCATGCCACCTTGGTGCATCCATTGAATGCTTGAAAACAAAATTGGAGTCTTGAAGCATCTTTAGCCTTTTTAGGTTTGGCATGCTATTTGTAGATTCATGGACTTTGGAGGCTTAGAGATCAGATCATCGCCCTTGGATTTGATCCTCAGATGTGTCCAAAATGATGACAAGGCTTGAATTTGTCAGATTTGATCAAATCGAGCAAAATGCACAAAACCTGCCAAATCTGTCTTGGAAAAATCAGTTCTTGAGGCCATGTTTCAAGGGTTGTATCCCCTTGCTCAAATGGAATTTGGAGATGATCTAGTACTTGTTAGAAAGCCCTCATGGCATACTTTAACTTTGATGTCGAACCCAAGACGTGGTTTGACTTGGATCAAGGTGAAAACTACTCCTACATTTTGGAAAAAGTAAGGCAGATTTTGATTTAGTGAAAATTTCACTAAGTGTTGGAAAAATGTGATTTTCATGTTTTCAGCCATTTTGATCACTCCATAACTAAAAATCCATGGAGAATTGGAATGAGATGTAGTTGACACTTTTAAAGTATGCCATGAGAGATACAAATCCATCTTTGAACCATCCAAAATGGTTGCTTGGATCTCAAGTTATGATCCTTGAAATTTGGTACCCTTACCACTTTGTTTCATAACTTAGAAAAATTCTAAGTTTTTTATGGTTACCCCTTTTACAAGTTATCTCACTTTCTTTGGTTTTTCTTGATGAATGATGATTCCAATCACACATTAACATCATTTTAGGGTTAAGGAACCTTGGTTGACCAAAAAATCAAAAAGTCAAACTTTGACTTTTTGTATAGTTGACTTTTTCAGCAGATGAAACCTAAACTGTGCGATCCTCTATGAAATCAAGTCCTTGACCTAAATCAAACTTAATAGATGGATTCCATAGGTGATATAGGGTGTATTGAATCATGTCCCAAGGTTTGGGAGCATGTCTTGGTCAAAAAGTCAAAGGTACAGTTGACTTTTCCCTCAAAACCCTAATTGTGGTTCAGATGAAATTGAAACTTGTGAATCAAGCTTCTTGGATAAATCCATTGTTGAAAATGGATCAATATGGTGTATTGGAGACCCTCAAATCATGTCTTGAGGTTTTGGCTCATGCTTTGTCCCAAAAGTCAACTTTGGGGTTAATTAGGTCAAGAAACCCTAATTCCTGATTTTTGATAAATGCCTTCCCTGAGGTTAAATTGACTTGATGATTGGGTCCATGAGGTCCCATGGATTATCTAGGGTTATGCTTTTAAGCATTGCCTCATGCTCAGAGGAAATTTTCCATCTGGAGGCCCTGGTCGACCAAAACCCTAATTTGGTGACACTGGCGATCTTGAGGCTTGATCCACTTGGAATGCTGCAACCTTATGCTTGATTCTTGATGTGGGAGTCCTCTTGATCCTTTATAGGTGTTTGAGAAGTTAGACAAGTTAAAGATCATGTAATTCCTTGATTGATCCTTTGTCTCAGTGCTCTGAGAGGGCTTGAAACCCTAATTCTGATTGTAGTGAATGCTCAACCATCTTTGAGGAGATTGATGAGGCATGATGGTTCATCCATATTGTGGTAATGATTTAAATAATGATGGGAAATCTTGGTGGTCAAAATTTGGGGTATGACACAATGCTCGACTCCTCAACTCCGTCAATGCTCATCACAATCCCCTCCTCTCAGAATCGGACCCGCGACTTAACTTTATATGCATGTGGTACCCATGGTTGTCAAACTTGCGGGTATACTCGTAAGTTTACAAGTATTGGAAGCAAAAACGAGTAGACTCGCACATAGAATTTTTTTGATAGCTTTGAGTAGACTTGGATAGACTCGCACAAACTCGTATAGACTCACGAGACTATGGTGAGTTTATGAGTCTATAAGTTTTTTGAATTTTTTTTTTAAACAACTCCCCCAAAATACTTTATTTTATTATAAAAATCTTTTTTTTTGCTTGTATGGGAATTATAAAGCCTGTCTCCTAGTCTCTTATTTCAACAAAGTTTCTTCCTTCGTTCAATGATGGTGTGTGTTTGTTCTATCTCTTGCTTTGTCCACGTTCGTTCTCGTAAATAAATCATTCGTTGTGTAAGTATTTTTTTTATATATTTCACTTGGATGTTTCTCTAGTATATTCTCTAGCATAAAGACAATGAATAGATAGCTGAAGATCCTAATGAAAAAAATGTGAAAACTGAAAATAACATTGAGAAAGATGATATTACAGTTAACAATAATGTGGAAGTTGATTTTTCTGTTACAAAGGTTGTGCAAAGTGGTGGTAGTGGTGGTAATTATGAATTAGGTGGAAATGGAACATCAAGCAATCCAACTTTGGTTAGTGATGAAGAATATGTTTCATTTGGGGCAGAGTTTATTGATGATACTCAAGATACCGATGACAGTGATGGTGATGATATTGGTGGTGATGATTTCACTAGAGCTTTGGATGTTTAAAGCTATTAGCACATTTTTTTTATGATTTTGTTTTTGCTTTATGTAGTAGCCAATTAAGAAGAATTTGTGAGCCGAGCCCCCTCTCTGAGCTTGGAATAAATCACAAGTCCCCACATCTAAACTTGTGACTCGTCTCTTTCATAGAACGACAACATATGATGCATGGTATATGATAATGCAACGACAACCACATAACAATACTTATAGTCCCACTTCTGACTATAACAATCATTCACGACAACAACACAACAACGGTTACATCCCCACATCTGACTGTAAAAAATCATGCATTTAACGCATCAACAATAGTTCTCACTCCAAACTATGCATCTCAACAATCATCAGCCAGTAATTACAATAATTCACATAATTATATTTGCACTTCACATCATATATTCACACAACGAATAACCATCCACACAATACTTAATTATGTTAAATCCTCTTAACATCATTTCATTATTAATTCATTCATTCACAATAATTAATCGTTTGTTCGTTACCGTTGACTATCGCGTAACAAGTAAGACAATTAATTTTCACAAATTCCAACACCCATCTAGCCTCTTAATACATCACTATAGAATATTCATACGCGCTATCTTTCCAACGCTTATAACCGCACCTCATTTGGATTTACACAACTAAAGTTATGGCAAAAACGATCGGATAAAATAATAGGTTTCAGCTCAACAATTTTTCAAAATTCAACTAGCATCAATCGATTGACATATAGGGGCAATCGATTGAAATTATTCCTCATTACATCCTGCCTTTCAAATTTTTCACGTTTTGGCTAAGAGCGATCGATTGACATATTTCTTCTTTTCAAACTTTTCTAATTTTTCACGCGTACAATCGATTGACTTAGGATGTCAATTGATTGACATCATGAAAAATTCCAAAAGTCCTAGTTTTCAACATGTTTATTTCTCCTTCCCCATCCCCTAACCCTCAAACATCAAGCCAATTCACATTATAACATCCAAACACATCATATCATGAATTTAATAGCATATAACAATCTCATAATAGTTCAACGTGTTATAACGCACATATTAAATCAAGAATCATAAAATTTGACACACAATTTACACAAACTTCATCAAGAACGCATTAACACATAACAAATGGTGAACTCAAAAGAAAAACCCAGAAGAGGGTGAGGATCCCTCTCTACCCTTCACACAATATAAACTCATAAAAGAGTATTCTCCCCTTACCTTGGATTTCCAACAAAGCAAGCCCTAAGCTCCTCAATAATGGTGTTTTCTCCCCAAACCCTAGTTTGTCTCCCTTGCTTATTTTCTTTTTTTCTCCAAAATAATATGCACTATCAATGTTCATCCCTCACCTTTTTCTATTTAAACCAAAACCTAATTAGGAAATTAGGTTATTCCCTTATTACCCCTAGCTTACTCTCATATTCTCTCTCTCTCTCTCTCTCTCTCTCTCTCTCTCTCTCTCTCTCTCCAATCTCCTTTGTTTTTAATTTATAAAAATTCAATTATCCACCAAATTATATTATTTCTTTATTTTCTACAACTACCTTATTTTTAATTATTCCACTTAACTTAAATTAATTAAAATAATCTAACTAATTCTTACCATTCCCTTAGCTCTCTCAAAACCCTCCAAAACACAAATATTTCCATTTATAAAAATAAAAGCATATAAATCACTTAATAAAGTAAACAAAATGCATCTAAATTCAATTAAATAAATTAATTGAATTTGGGATGTTACATGCAACATATCTCAAGCAGGATATAGGTTCTGATAGCTCAAAGGGTAGTTGCACACTTAGGAAAATGTATGGTCTCCCATTTTCTTGCCTAATTTCAAAGAAGGTGAAACATGATAGCCCAATACAAATGGATGAGGTTTGTAGTCACTAGAAAAGGCTCAGGTTTGATGATGAGGATGTGATGAAAGAAGGTAAATCAAATATCTTTATTTTGACCAAATGGAAAGTGATACAAGATAGGTTTTTGAAAGTCATTGATAATATGAAACTCCACATAAAATAGCAAATGAGGAAGATTTCTTATCCAGAAACTACTGATTTGAAACTACCGTCTCAACTGGTAAAAACACAAGGTGCTTCTAAGAAGGTCAAACCAACATTGAATGACAAATAAACAATATGGTCTCCTTCCTATTTTGAACATGTTGACAATTTTTTTATGAATTCTCCAACTTCAAAATCTCAAAAAAGTGTTTCCAAAGGAGCTCGCATTAGCAAACCACCTCCTTCATCGCCTTTACCAAAAATCTAATTCATCGACGAGACGCCGATTTTTATGCACAAATACATTGAACAAATCATCAATGTTGAGGGTGACACTAGTTATGGATTTTGAGTTGTTTCTGCTTTGCTTGGTAAAGGAGAGGAAGATCATACATTTGTCTACCAAAAACTTATCAAAGCGTTGAAGGGCTATAAAGAACCACACACATGACTATTGATGAAAAAGTAAAATTTTGATGCAATTCATGAATCTCTTGTTCCTTGCATTAGTGGACCGACACCAGAAGAAAAATGGACGTGCTTCCCTGAAATGGGTCATCTTATAGCAAGTGCGTATTAAAGAGTGTATATTGATCTAGCAAGATATAGTTTCTCGAAAACATTTTTCCACTACGCACTGCCCCACCTTAGAATCCAAATAATCGTAATATGTCGATTGGAAGGTTTTCGAAAACGCGATATTTTATTCAATTTTATTTGAAACCAGGATGTCATATACCAATGACATCACGGATGGACAACTCATTCAACATGGGAAGCTGAAACTTGGCCAAATCATTTTTTGGATAGGATGCAATGCAAGAATTCACCAAGTTAAGCAAGATTGAAAGAGAATCAAATAATCAAAAGTCAAAGATGCAACCACCCATACATATAGATTTAAATGGTGACACTTGTTTCAATTCATTTTAGTTTTTATTGAACAATATATTTATGTGATTAGACATATTTTGTATGTAATTTTGTCTTAATATTAATGATGTCAAATTTATACATTTTGAAATATCTCCATATATGTTCTCGTTTTCAAAATATTTCTCCATTTTCTATTCTAAAATAAGCCCTATTTTTTAAATTGGCTCTATGAGAACAGTGTTGGGTGGTTCCGAAAATGCATTTTCGAACTCACCCTATTTTCACAAATTTCACACAACAAAATAAGGTGCATCCGAAAATGCATCTCTGAAATTTTCCCTGGGACGGGTACCAATTTCAATAGTCCATATTGGCCTAAAAGTTATATAAATATGTGTCTCTCATCACATATTTTTACAAACTCACATTAGACCACAATGAACATCAATTAGCATGTCTCGTTTGTCTACTTCAACGGCGTGGAGCCCTGATGACAGTCTGTCATTGCATCTAATTAGTAGAAGAATCGGGGAAAAATGAGCGAAAGATGAGCCAAAATAATGAAGAAAGACCCAAGAATAAGTGAAAAATAGTCAAGTATGGAAGAACGGGACTTAGTGAAAATTTGGTGCAAAAGGGTGATTTTCCATGCAGTTACTGGAATAATCATGCGCACCATCACGTGCGCGATAGAGGCGACACAGATGCATCGTGTGCGCGATGCTTATATAATGCGCGTGATGTTGCTTTTTATGAGCTTTTATGACGCGTTCTGACCCGTTTTGACAGCTTTAAAAGGGGATTTTTTGCTTTTTGATAAGGGTGACAAAAATTGGAGAAGAGAGCACGAATTTGGGAGCATAAAGGGATATTTTGAGAGCATTTGAAGCCATTGGAGGCCATCTCTTCAAGGGACTTCTCATATTATTTTTATCTATCGATTATGGTATTTTTCTCTGAATAATGTGTAGCTTAATTCTCTTAGGTTTGGTTGTGTGATGATGATCCTTATTCAATCTTGTTGGTATTATATGTTGTTTTGAATTTGTATGACTCCTTTGAATTATAATTTTATTCAGTTGTTGCTTATGCTTAATGCTTTTTATTTAAGATACTTTGTTAACCTGTTGTTAGACATATAGGGATTCATGACCCGTAGCCTATGTGTTGGACCTAGGGCGGCTGTTATGCTTGTGCTGGTTGAATAAGGATACGAAACCTTGAGTAGTGGGATAGGGAATTAATGGTCAGCACATCTCCTAACACTGTTTATGTTGGCGGACTAGGAATAGGAAGCTCCGAGTAGTTGTTAGTGACTTATTTCGTGAGGGACTGGCTATAACTATTTTGTTAATTTTCCGTGAGATTATAAGGATAAAACCATTCATACAAGGCATCATGCATCAACAAGAAAGGATAATGGGATTCTAAAACATAACATGACTACTTTCATGACATTGTTTTCTCGTTTATTTACTTTTTGCACAGAAACTCGCAACCCCTTTTTTATACTATTTTACTTTAAATTGCACAAATCATTATCTTGTTCAAACACAGTCCTTGTGGGTTCATCTTTTTATTACTGCGACATTATCAGTACGCTTGCCTAGAACCCATCAAGTTTTTGGCACTGTTGCTAGGTATTATTGATTGTAATAGGGTAACACTTTTGTGCAACATATTTTATTTTTCTATTTTTTCATTGTTTATTTTTGTATTATTTTCTTGTTTATCATAGTGCTACTAAGGTATTTTCTGTTTGTGTAAGCACAGTTCAGGATCGACATTACTACTATTCGATCCAGAAATTAAAAGAACCTTGCGTGCTCTCAGAAAAGTAGCTAGAGAAGCAATTCTGGCTGAAGGAGACCAACCCGAAGTAGATCCACCAACACATTCTTTGGATTCTGTAACTATGGGAGATTACTGTAAAAGGACTGACGACGGTCAGGTTTCTAGAGGGTTTGTATCGGAAGACACTGCAAACTTTGATATTAAAAATTTTGTGCTTTCAGGTCTAAGAGACAATCCGTTCTCGGGAACGCTATCAGAGATTTGTGGCCACAGCTTGCAAGCTTCTACAAAACAGCTTCGATGTGCAAGCTGGATAATGTTAGGAGGACCAAGTGAAGTTACGGTTGATTGGTTTTTCGATTATTGGAAGGGCAAAAGATTAGTTACCATTACCTTCCAAATGGAACCATTTGGATATGGAAGGAGCTAGAGGATAAGTTCCTGGAAATATTTTTCACCACTACCCATTTTACCGAGAGAAGGGCCGAAATTTTAAATTTTGAGCAACAAGATGCAGATTCCCTGTATGACTCATGGGAGGGGTTCAAGCTATTGCTACGCAGATGCCCCGACCATAATCTGGATAATGTGGAGCAGATGCAAAGTTTCATCAAAGGCCTAAAGAATCAGACACGCATGTTTTTAGATGCTTTGCGGGAGGCACAATTAGACAGATGACAGAGCCACAAGTCAAGGACTTAATTGAGAAGATGTACATGAACAAATATCACACTAAGAGTGAATGATCAGTCAAAGTTGAGATGGTAGGTACACCAAAAGGTATGTTAATTTTTGATACTCAGACTGTATTATTAGCTAAAATTAAATTGTTAAATAAGCAGCTAGCTGAAAGCTACTTAAATAAAGCTAACGTGAGCCAGGTACAAGCAGTTAGGTGTGACTTTTGTCGAGGAGGACAAGAAAACGAAAGGTATTCTTTGGAATGGTCAAGTGAAGAGGTTTAATATGCTAATTTTCAAAAGAACAACCTTTATTACAAAATCTACAATCCGGGGTGGAGAGATCATCCAAATTTCCGTTAGAGCAACAACCAAAATCAAAGTGGTAACCAAGCTATGCAACAAAATCAACAAGCTTCTACTTTCCAGAGGAAGCCCTCACAATTGGAAGAGACCATTAAAAATTTTATGAAAGCAACTCAACATAGCTTAGAACAGATGAATAAGAACCATGAGACCATGAGCAGAAACCATGATGCATCCATAAAAAATTTGGAGACTCAAATTGGGCATTTATCAAGACAACTAACGACTTTAACTAGTTTGAGTGGAGGGTTCTCAAGTAACACCGTAGACAATCATAAGAAGGAAACATGCAAAGTTGTGAGGGCCAATTTGAGGGTAGTCACTAAAGAGAATGAAATTGGAAAAGTTCAAAGGGATGAAATTGAGAAAAAGGAAGGTGGAATTGAGATAAAGGAGAAAGAGCCTCAAGGGGACCATGAAAAAGGAAATTTTACACTTGAGCAATGCATAGATGAAAACTCTCTGTGGGAGAAAACAAAGGAGCAAAACCTGAGTGAACCAAAACCACATTTACTCGATTACATGAAACCACCTTACACAATTATTAAGAAGAAATGGGTACCCGAAGATGATGCTAGGATGTTTGAAAAATTTAAAGAGATGTTGAAACAACTTCAGGTAAGTATCTCTTTTAATGAAATTTTAGAATTAATTCCAAAGTTTTTCAAGTTTATGCAGATATTGCTAAAAGGTGGAAAGTAGAAGTTGGCTCATGAACAAGTCAACCTGACAGAGAAAGATAGGACGGCAGAACCGTCAGAGATGCCACAAAAGATGAAAGATCAAGGGGAGTTCAACATTTCATGTACCATTGGTGGGGGTAAAAATCCCACATGATTTATGTGATTTGGGATCAAGCATCAATGTTATGCTGTTGAGAAAATTCAAGGAGATGAATATATGAGAGATCATACCGAGCAACATGACACTTAATATGGTCAATTCATCTGAAACCGAACCGCTTGGTATTGTACAAGATGTGTTATTTCATATTGATGGTTTGAACTTACTTGCACACTTTGTGCTGATTGACATGATAAATGATTTAAAAGGGTCTATAATTCTTGGACGTCCATTATTGGCAACCGGAAAGGAAAAGATGGATGTGGAGACTGGGGAATTGATTTTGAAGTTTAATAACGAGAAGGTGGTGTTTAATGCTTATAAATGGACACCATATGTGGAGGATCTAGAGACATGCTACAAATTGGGATAAAGGGTGGTGGAGTTAACAAAAGAATAGGAAAATGAGTTTTTACCAGCGTGAGGGAATCCCTTGTACACTGATGTGTTTTGAGCATGAACCGTCAAGCTAATGACGGAAAAGAAGCACTGGATGGATGGCAACCGATCAATTTTTAATCAGCTTTTTTTGTTTTGTAGAAGTTACTTTTATGTTATTTCAAAACCATCCACAAGAGGAATTAGCTACCAAAGAAAAACCTTGTCAGGTAGATCCATATGTTTTTAATAAACTTGTGTGCAGCTATTTTTTTCCAGATTTACAAAGTTTAAATTTAGCATTGAACACGTGATCCCAGAAAAAGAACAAAAAGAAGTGACTTGACCATAATGAAAGCAATTGACAACTTGAAGGCAAAGAAAGAGAAAAGAGTCAACATACTTGTACTCAACCTTCAAATACCTCATCTGGTAGGGTTTGAACCCAAATATTTCCATTGTTCATTGTTTATTTCTTAGAGTGTATCCATGCATTATTCTTTTATCTAGTTTGATTTATTTCTAATTAAGTTACAAGTTAGATCAATACACACTGAGGCAATGTTTTTATACATAACCTTGAGCCTTTGTAAACCACCCTTTAGTAGTAGGATTATCCTTTGCTAAACACTTTGAGCCTAAGCCTTTCTTTTGGTGACGTAGCCTTAAATTCTTAGCCATATCACTTGAAAGATCTTTTCTTTCCACCCCCTCTTTGGAGTTAGGTAGAAGTATAATTCTTAAAGTATATGAAAAAAATTAAGTTTGGGGTTGCTCTTGGAAGTGAGCAATGTTTTAAGTTTGGGGTTGGGGTACTAGAGAATTTGATCCAAAATTTTAAAATTTGTCGATAAAAAGAAGTGGAAAAAGACACTTCTAAATTTGTCGATAAAAAGAAGTGGAAAAGAGCACTTCTTAAAAAATGATGAATAAATGACAAAAGAAAAAAGACTGACATAGTAAGAAGGATCATAAATCTCTAGTACTAACAAAAAGGTTTGATGAATGAAAGAAAACTAGGAACCTAACTCCAAAGTTTTAACCCTACTTTCCTAAATATATCCTACCATAACCTAAGCCAAGTTACAACCAGAAAATACCTCTAATGTGTGTGTTGTTATTTCAATGATTAAATCTATTAGAACATGATCAAGAAAAGTTTAATTGATTTTGCATGATGATTGAGTGATAACCCTATCCATTGAGCGAGTTAAGTCAGCCGAGAGTTGGGTTGAGTACTAGTCAATGTTGAAGACATTTTTTGAATTTGTCAAATAGAAGTTGCAAGCTAGAACATGGTCAGGTAATAGAAAATTTTAATTTGGCGATGTTCAATTGTTATTGTGCGACTTGTTGTTTATTGAAATATGCAGTTGCAGGCGGCTGCTTGAGGACAAGCATAAATTCAAGTTTAGGGTTGTGGTGACAGTCTATCATTGCATCAAATTAGTCGAAGAATCAGGAAAAAAATAAGCAGAAGATGAGGTAAAATGAAGAAGAAATACCCAAGAATGAGTGAAAAATATCCAAGTATGGAAGAATGAAACTTAGTGAAAATTCTGGTGCAAAAGGGTGATTTTCCAAGCAGCTAATCGAATAATCACGTGCACCATCGCGTGCGCGATAGAGGAGACAAAGAAGCATCGCGCACGTGATGCTTATATAATGCGCGCGATGGCTTCTTTTTCTGAACTTTTCTGACACGTTCTGACCCGTTCTGATATCTTTAAAAGGGGATTTTCTGCTATTTGATAAGGGTGATGAAAATTGGAGAAGAGAGCACGAATTTGGGAGCACAAGAGGAGGTTTTGAGAGCATTTGAAGGCCATCTCTTCAAGGGACTTATCATGTTATTTTTATCTATCGATTGTGGTATTTTTCTCTAAATAATGTGTAGCTAAATTCTCTTAGGTTAGGTTGTGTGATGATGAACCTTATTCAATCTTGTTGGCTTTATATGTTGGTTTGACTTTTATGAATCCTCTGAATTATATTTTTATTCAGTTGTTGCTTATGCTTAATGATTTTTATTTGAGATACTCTATTAATCTGTTATTCGACATATAGGAATTCCTGACTCGTATCATATGTGTTTGACCTTGGGCAACTGTTCTACCTACGCTGGTTGAATAGGGATAGGAGACCCCGAGTGGTGGCATAGGGAATTAACAGTCTGTCCATCGCCTAACACTGTGTACGCTAACATACTAGGGATAGGAAGCTTCGAGTAGTTGTTAGTTAGTTATTTCGTGGGAGACTGGATATAACGATTTTGTTAATTCACCATGAGATTATAAGGATAAGACCATTCATACAAGGCATCACACATCAACAAGAGAGAATAAAGGGATTCTAAAACCCAACCTGAGCGCTTTCGTGACATTACTTTATCATTTATTTACTGAAACTTGCAACCCCCCTGTTTACTATTTTACTTTAAATTGCACAAATCATTGTCTTGTTCAAATACAGTCCTAGTGGGTTCGATCTTTTTAGTACTATTACATTATCTGTACACTTGCAGAGAAGCCATCAAGCCCTGAGTTTAATTTAATTTCAATGAGTACACCTCTCTTGTAGATCTAAAATACATATTGGATAATCTCCTAAAATACTTAGACAATAAAAAAATTGAGAAGCTCGGGTACCGTTCATCCTCAATTGACAGCGAAGAAAAGATTCAGTTCAACAACTTTGAGTTAAAGACGTATGCAGATTTAAGGTTTGTGTGGAATACATTTGACCTTTACGAAACAAAAAATTCACTCGAGCTAGATGTGATTATTACGAGTGAATCGAAGATATTCAGAAGATATTGAAATGCCCTACTTAATGTTGAAATGTATTATTCTATTTATGTTAACGACAATCTATGTAAGGTTTTGTTTTAAATGTATATCATAAAAATTATCAATGTTAACTTATCTCTGTTTCTGCATTTGTTTCATTTATGTATTTGTTCATGGTTTAGTAGGTTCTAGAAATTCAGTTCTGTAAGATACGAAGATGCATTTCCAGATTATATTTAGTCGTATAATTTGTGTGTGGCTCAAAAAATAATTAATTTTGTGATTGAGGTGCTTCTAGAGATGCATTTCTAGATTCTATGGGTAGTTTTGATTTTCCACTAGGGTGGGGAAGCAATACTTAGGGTGCCTCAAGCAACTCCCTTAACTCTAACACGAACACCACCTTGACCCGACCCACAATACTACTCCATATTTTAACCACACTAAACATTCCCTCCTCTCTAAATACTACTTGGAACCCTAGTAGCAAACACATTTATGTAGCCGAATTGCAATTGCTCCATGAAAAGGTCTTTGTTTCACTCGTGGTATCTAATTCTTTCGTTCACACAATTGTCTCTCATTGTAAAAAGGTAAATGTGATTTTCTACTTCTAGTTAAATCTCAATTGATCGAGAAATTGGTGTAGAAAAGAGAGGGATTTAGATATTTTTAGGCAACCCCCCACCCCAAATTGACTGGCTGATTGTTCTTCATAAACTACCTTGACATCTAAATGTCTGTTTTGTTTTGTTTTTCATTATGTTCATACTAATAAATTTTTCAATTTTAGTGAGGAAGTTGTAAATAGAAAAAATTGAGATAAAATAAATTTGACATTTGTTTGTATTAGTGTGAAGACTTGAACCTTATACTCTCAGTTGTGAGATATCAAGAAGTAAAAAAATAATAATGTTTTCATAAATGAATGTTATGGCGTATTTATATGACTTATTGTTCCATAAAAGGGTTATGTTAATAACAAGTGACATTAAATTCTATTACACTGATTAGTTATCAATCCTTTGTCATTGTCATTCGTAACAACATTCCACTTGACCATCTATTATTCACTAAAATTCTAGTGGCTACACCAAAAAAAACCATTTCTTTGTGGATGCCTCTTATCTTTACTATTCATTAGGATTCTTTTTTGTTATGGATTTAATCAAGGAATGTGTATCTTTCATAGATATCAATCCCAGATAGTGAGGCGTGGATTGGCCGGCCCTAAAAATCTGATAGTGAGATAGTTGATAGCAAGATAACCACTATTTAACTATTTTTAGACTGATTACATGAATAATCTATTAAACATATATTTACTGTAAAACCAAACAAATAAAAGAGGAAGAAGATGAATAAAGTTATTAAAGGAGTATTACTTAAAAAAATAGAGATAATGAAAGACACATATAAAATTAAATTAGCGAGATAACCACTATTTGACTATTTTTTTAGACTAATATTGTGAATTGATGTTTCCAATAACAAAACAACGTTTTGACAAAAATATATGACTTTCTTGAACAAACATAAGAAACGCTACTAGGTTTTACAAAGAAAGAAGAATAGAGAATTGGTTAAATATGTTTTACTATTCAGTTTTTCAATAAGGGTTTAAAGGATACAAATGAATACCAGCAATTAACCTCTATCACCCTGATTAGGGTTTTCACCACCCTTACAAAAATGAGACACTAGCATGCTATTTATAAGAAAACTAACATACTAATCTAATGGGCTTTTACACACAGGCCCATTAGACAAGCTAACTTAGGGAACAAGCTAACTTAAACAATTGGGCTTACAAGCAAGACCCAATTCGACATACTAACTTAAATTACAAGCAAATATATTTTGACTGTATGATCGAACAGACTTCGACTACAGAATACAAGAACAACATGTGAACAGACTTCGACTTCATACTAAACCTTCTTTCGAACGATGAGACTACCTTTGTTGACACTATAGTTTGATCCAAATACCACAAATCTTCACCTTGGAACAAACTCTACACTAACATGGGAACAAACTAGTTTTCATCATGCAGTTTTATCAACTGCATACAGCGGAAAAACTTACTACTCGACAATGTCTTCTCCTTCTCCGATAGGGCAACGTCCATCTTCTCCGATCCTTTCAACGCTTCTAACAAACTCTGTTGATCAAGAAGGGCTTGTATCTTCAAGAGCCACAAACCGAAATCATTCACCCTAGTGAATTTCTCAATCTCATACTTTGTTGACGACATCTTCTTCTCCATGCTCATCACACCAGTTTATTGCAACACAATGTCATCAATAACAGAACAAAGTTATGAGAAAAAGATCGAGTTTATTGAATAAACACAAGAAACCCTATTTAGCTTCACAAAGGAAAAGAGAGGAAGGAAGAAGAATAGAGAATTGGTTAAATCTGTTTTACTATTTAGTTTCTCAATAAGGGTTTAAAGGTTACAAGTGAATACCAACAATTAACCTCTCTCACCCTAATTAGGATTTTCACCACCCTTACAAAAACGAGACACTAGCATGCTATTTATAAGAAAACTAACATACTAACCTAATGGGATTTTAGACACAAACCCATTACACAAGCTAACTTAAATAATTGGGCTTACAAGCAAGACTCAATTCGACATACTAACTTAAATTACAAGTTAATATATTTTGATAGTATGCTCGAACAGACTTCGACTACAACATACAAGATCATCATGTGAACAGAATTTGACTTCATACTAAACCTTCTTTCGAACGATGAAACTACCTTTGTCGACACTAGAATTTGATCCAAATAACACAAATCTTTACCTTGGAACAAACTCTACAATAACATGGGAACAAACTAGTTTTCATCATGCAGTTTTATCAACTGCATATAGTGGAAAAACTTGCTACTTGACAATGTCTTCTCCTTATTTGATAGGGCAGCGTCCATCTTCTCCTATCCTTTCAACGCTTCTAACAAACCCTGTTAAACAAGAAGGGGTTGCATCTTCAAGAGCCACAAACCAAAATCATTCACACCGGTAAATTTCTCAATCTCATACTTTATTAACGACATCTTCTTCTCCATGCTCACCACACCAGTTTATTGTGAAACAGTGTCATCAATAACAGAACAAAGTTATGAGAAAAAGATTGAGTTTCTTGAACAAACACAAGAAACCCTATTAGGTTTCATAAAGGAAAAGAGAAGAAGGAAAAAGAATAGAGAATTGGTTAAATCTGTTTTACTATTCAGTTTCTCAATAAGGGTTTAAAGGTTACAAGTGAATACCAACAATTAACCTCTCTCACCCTAATTAGGATTTTCACCGCCCTTACAAAAAAATGAGACAATATCATGCTATTTATAAGAAAACTAACATACTAACCTAATGGGCTTTTACACACAGGCCCATTACACAAGCTAAATTAAACAATTGGGCTTACAAGCAAGACCCAATTTGACATACTAACTTAAATTACAAATTAATATATTTCGACACTATGCTCGAACAGACTTCGACTACAGCATACAAGATCAGCATGTGAACATACTTCAACTTCATACTAAATCTTCTTTCGAACGATGAAACTACCTTTGTCGACACTAGAGTTTGATCCAAATACCACAAATAATTATATAAATAACTTATAAAACATATATTGAATGTAAACCCAAACAAATATAAGATAAAGAAGAGGATTAGAGTTATTAAATAACTATTACTTAAAAATAACAGAGTTAATAAAAAAACACATGTAAAATCAAACCATATTTATTTATTTTACGGGTAAATATGATTTTTCATGTTCAATACAGTTCAAACTCTTTCGGGTCAGGAAGCGCTCCGCTCCCACTACTCGTTAAACATCAAACAGTTAAACATCATATAGAGGAGGTTCACCATTTTTTGCCGCAGTCCCAGTATAGCGTCGCTATCAAATAAATCTGGGTTCTTTACTTTGAATTCAAAATATAATCATATTAGTCATTGTCATACCCCAAATTTTGACCACTAAGGTTCCCATCATTGTGCAAATCATCATCACAATATGGATGTACCATCATACTTCAATAGTCTCCCCAAAGATGGGTGATCATCCACTGCAATCAATTTAGGGTTTCAAGCCCTCTCTGAGCTTTAGACAAATGATCAATCAAGGAATGACATGATCTTTAACTTGTCTAAACCTCTCAAACATCCACAAAGGATCAATAGGACTCCCACAGCAAGGATCAAGCACAAGGCTGCAACATTCTGAGTGGATTAAGCCTCAAGATCGCCAGTGTCACCAAATTAGGGTTTGGTCGACCAGGGCCTCCAGATGGAAATTTTTCTCTGGGCATGAGCCAATGCTTCAAAGCATAACCTATGATGCTCCAAGGGACATCATGAACCCAATCATCAAGTCAATTTAGCCTCATGGAATGCATTCACTAAAAATCAGGAATTAGGGTGGTGACCTAATTCACCCCTAAGTTGATTTTTGGGACAAAACATGAGCCAAGACCTCAAGAGAGGATTCGAGGGTCTCCAAAACACTACATTGATCCATTTGCAATAATGGATTGATCCAAGAAGCTTGAGCAACAAGTTTCAATTTCATCTGAAACACAGTTAGGGTTTCCCGAGAAAAGTCAACTGTATCTTTGACTTTTGACTAGGACATGCTCCCAAACCCTAGGACATGATTCAATACACCCTATGACACCTAAGAAATAAATCCATCAAGTTTGATTTAGGTCAAGGATTTGATTTCATAGAGGATCGCACAGTTTGGAATTCATCTGACAAAAAGTCAACTGTGCACAAAAGTCAAACTTTGACATTTTGAGATTTTTCATAATTATGGTTCCTTAACCCTAAAATGATATTAATGTGTGATTGGAATCATCATTCATCAAGAAAAATCAAGAAAAAGTGGGATAACTTGTAAAAGGGGTAACCGTAAAAACTTAGAAATTTTTCTAAGTTATGGAACAAAGTGGCTAGGGTACCAACTTTGGAGGATCATAGCTCCTAAACCACAAGGCCATTTTTCCCCATCCAAAGCTGGATTTGTAGCTCTCATTACCCTCTACAAAAGCTTCAACTACACCTCACTCCAATTCATTATGGATTCTGAGTTATGATTGGGCCAAAATGACTAAAACATGAAAATACATCATTTTCCAACACTTAGAAAAATTCTGGCCAAGACAGATTTTGTTGAAAACACCAAAAATTATGAGATCTTTTCACATAGTTGCAAGCTGAACCAAGTCCAAAGGTAAACATCAATGTTGTTGCATATGTTTCTAAGAATCCAAAGAGCCTCTCAGCATGAATTGATTCAACTTGAACCAAGAGGAATCCATGCCCAAAGTCATGCTGCTGCAAGCTGTTTTGGAAAAATCAGTTTGCATGTTTGCTTGCCACACACGATTTCTGACTCAAAACCAAGGATCATTATGCCACATGTACTCAAACCAATCACAATGCATCTGATCCAACCTACAAAGCTGAGTCACAAAGCCGAGGAATCTTCCAACTTGAAGTTCATGCATTTTGTCACATTTTACCTTGAATTCAAAGGGCATTAATGTGGAATAGTGCATTGTCAAGATTCTCACTCTCCTCAGTCAAGTTCTCTGATTAAACAATAATTAAAATGACTGAGGAATGTGATTTCAGTCAAGGCATAGCTGATCTATTTGGAGCAACTGTTACACCTAATGCAAGAGGAATTTATGCCTAACCAATCCCTTTGAAGGTGATCTGATCCAGCAGCCATTCACTATTTCTCCAAGACAAGAACTGATCACCTATAAATAGAGGTTCCAATGGATCATTCATGGCACACCAAAGCAATTTATGGCACTGCTTTCTCTCATTCTCTCTTAAGTGCCAATTTTCTTTGTTTTTGAGCAACCACCATCGGGTTTTGAGTTGCAGCCCTAAGCAATCCATTCCAATTGCTCGGATACATCACATATGATGTATTTGAGGTGTCCAAACACTTAAACACCAACTATAACACCCCTATCTCAAAATCACTCTTCAACCAAGCCATTATGCCTCAATTATGCAGTTGGAGTTCTCCAACTTGATCCAGAAGTTTTTAGGGTGTTCCAAAGCTTGCAACACACTCCACAACATCCATTGAAGCTGTAAGGATCATCAAATCGCATCGGGAACACCATCTGTGCAGAGTTCCATTTCATCTTGCATCAAGGTAAGCCTCAAAACTCCATCTTCATGATCCATGCATATTTCCTCGCATGATATTTTTGCCAATTACTTGCCATCATATGTTGAGTGTTTCCCCCCAAGAAATTTGATCATAACCCTCATAACCATGTCTGTACGATTGCTTTTGCAAAATTAGGGTTCATACGGTCATGATGATATAACTTGCTATACACTGAAAATAAATAAAATCAAGTATTGCCATTTTGTTCCTTGTTGAAAAACACACGAGTTTGGTGTTTGAATCATGTCAAATGGTTAAGAAATGAGTGAGATAGGGTGCTTCATGCACGAGCTCGAGGAAGAAGATGGCCATGGCGCCATTCTTCAGGTTTTCCAACCAAGTTCTCTATATATTTTTCACTTGCCATATGTTTAATGAATCGGCATTGCACCCCAGTGGTTGATCAGCTGGTTTGTGAGTATTGGCAAGCGAGAGGTCTGGGGTTCGAATCCCCCTCGCCCCATACCTCTTTTTTATCACTTTTTCTTATTTTTTGTTATTTTTCATATTTAGTTTAAATGATTTGGAAAATTAATAACTATTTCAATTTTAATTATTTTTTATTGGTTCTTTTTGCCAAAAATACAAAAATGTTAAAATATTTTATCCCACAAAAAAATTAAGTTTATATTAGTTATTTAATATGATTAGTATTTTTGTGAATAATTTCCTTTTTTAATTGTTTTTAAACATTTAAAAGTGAATATTTACTTTGAAAATCAAAACCAAATGAGTTCTAAATCATCTTGTGATTAAAACCTCATTTTTCAAACCTAAAACAAAAATCACAAATGGTTTATTCAAATTTATTTGGTATTTTTATCATTTTTATTTGATTTTTCTTTAAATATTTACTTTTAAAAAGGACAAAATTAGGGTTTCTTTAATTTTTACCCTCACAAATCATTTTCAAACTTTTGGGCCTCTAATAGAGTGTAAGACCCAACCCTTTGTAAATACAAACAATTTTTGGGCCTCAAACGTTGTATAAGTCCCGTTGTATTTCAAAAAGTTCGGCGCAATCATTGCCCATTTAAAACAAACCATCTGGACCTCTCCTCGAGCTATAAGATCCATTCAAAATCATTTTGGACCTCTAATAGAGTGTAAGACCCAATCACCTTTTAACCAAAACAATTTTGGGCCTCAGATATTGTATAAGTCCCCCTGTGTTAAAAGAAAACCTCGGCGCGATCGCCAGTTGAAAAATCAAACCCTTGGGCCTACCCTCGTGTCATAAGCCCCATTCTTTAAAAATAAATCTTTGGGCCTCTCCAGAGAGTGTAAGACCCATCCCCTTTGTACAGAAAACCTTTCTTGGCCCTCAGTCACTTGTATAAGTCCCTGTACAAAACGACAGTGCGATCACTGATAAAACCCTGGGCCTCTCCTTGAGCTGTAAGCCCCAATTTTCCTTTCCAAAAGCACTTTGTCCTTTGATTTTGCATATAATATTGTTATCAAAGTTTTCTTTGTTGGACAACTAACAAAACAGCATGGAAGCTCTACAACCGAGTAAGTGTTTACTCGCTTTCATTTATCGCTTTCATATGTATATAACTGTACTGTGGGGCTGTTTCATTGTAAGTCTTCTTTCATAAACTCATATCGACTGTGTAATACTAGTATAGATATTTAGAGTTTCCCCGACAACTACGTCTAGAACTAGACAGAACCTCGTCTCCCGACGTCCTTCCGGATATTTCAACATAACCTAAATAGTAAAGAACTTTCTAGATAACTAGATCTAAGAAATTCCCCCTTGAACAGTTCATATACAGAAGGCCAATGTTCCGAGTGAAACCCCTTCTGGAACTGTTCATCAGCCTCCTCTTGGGCTTAGTACAAGGACCCACAGGCTTCCTAAAAGCATCCCCGCCTCCTCTTGGGTGTTGTACAAGGACCCATCGACTTCATAGAAGTTTTCACAGCCTCCTCTTAGGCTTCGTATAATGATTCTTCCTCTAGGAAGATAGCCTCCTCTTGGGCTTCGTACAAATTGTCCCTTCGGCTTCTTAAAAGTTTTCTCGCCTCCTCTTGGGCTTCGTACAAATTATCCCGACAACCTCTTAAAGGTATAGGAACAAAAATTAGTCATCTTAATAGAACAGTCTTTCAAAGAGTCTAGATCTTTCTACAGCAAATGTACTGTCTCTTAATTTCTCTTAAACATAGTACAAAAGATAAAACTCTAGACTTGGACAGTCTAAGACCTTTGAGTCTCAAAGACATTCTCAAGCTCCTTTCAAAAATGGGAAGAACACCCGTAGACTTGGACAGTCTCAAAACCCTGTGGATTCCCCTTTTCCTTAGAGAACAGGAAATAATCCCAATCCTTAGATCCAATCCATGAGTACAACATTGCTCATATAAGAACTGATTTTCTCTTTTAAACCAAAATACTGGACCTGTCACTCAACTGAAACAGTCACATTTAGCCTCTATCTCGGGCTTCGTACGAGATACAAAAACACTCTCTTGTTAAGTATAAAAGACTCTCTTGTTGAGTCAAAACCTTTAGCCTTCATCTCGGGCTTCGTACGAGATACAAAAACACTCTCTTGTTGAGTATAAAAGACTCTCTTATTGAGTCAAAACCTTTAGCCTCTATCTCAGGCTTCGTACGAGATACAAAATCACTCTCTTGTTGAGTATAAAAGACTCTCTTGTTGAGTCAAACAACTTTTAGCCTCCATCTCGAGCTTCGTACGAGATAAAAAAATCACTCTCTTGTTGAGTATAAAAGACTCTCTTGTTGAGTCAAACAACTTTTAGCCTCCGCCTCGGGCTTCGTACGAGACACCAAATCACTCTCTTGTTGAGTATAAAAGACTCTCCTGTTGAGTCAAACAACTTTTAGCTTCCGTCTTGGGCTTCATTCAAGACACACAAAAAGATTCTCTTATTGGATCAAACCCCTTTAGCCTCAATCTTGGGCTTTGTACAAGACAGAAAGAACATTTTCCCCGAAAAAGTCAGCCTTTTAGCCTCCTCTTAGGCTTTGTATAAAGAAACCCCGGTTGAGACAATCAACCTTTTATCATCAAAATCTGTGCTTTGGTCACAACATACAAACATCAATAACTTATTTTCCCCCATCTAATTGCTATAAGCGGCAAGCCTCTGGATTATTTACATCCACACCACTGTCCCTCTTTTAGCATGAGAAATTCTTAAGGAAAGATGGCAATACTCTAAACTGAGTTAAAGTCTTCTCCTTCATGTTAAAAATCCCCTATAAAGGAAATTATGGCATTGCTGGATTCACATATCCCAGTTAAAGTAATTCTCCTTTATAATCAGTCACCCAACTGTTGTGACAAACAGGCCCCTTTAGAGATAACAAATTCTCTCTAATGTCAAAACCCTTTAGCTTCATATCTTGGTGGTAACTTCGTGAACTTTATTCAACTTTTGATTGGGATAATTTAATTTTGTCTATCTTGAGTTTTGTTGGATTAGGGATAGGATTTGACTTTAACAACATATGCTATTCAATTTTAAAAAAGAGGGTGGGGGATGGACTTTTATTAATAGCCAAGGGGGAGGAACTTATGTCCTACAAACTATTTTAGAAAGGATTTAGATACAGTCCATTGGGATTCCAGACCCAAAATTTATAAAATATTCATTTGATGTGTTAAAAGGAGTGAGTTTTTAATACTATACAATATTTGATGTGCATTTATTGATATCTTAAATGTTATGTGCTCATGTTACTCAAAGGTACTTACTGATATTCTAATTTCTCAAAGACTTGGCATCTTGGAAGCGTTGATTGCAATATCGACTCTTCCACCATGATAATTCTCTTCTGAGCATTTGCCTTCTCATGGAGTGTTAGTAGCACCATATAACCCTCCTTTTTCAACACACTCTTTAGTCTTTCCTATAGTTGAGACTAAGAAGTTTGATTTTGTGAATGTACCATAATTTCACATTGACATCCTCAACGTAATTAATTTATTAAAACTTGAGGAAAATTTAATTGGAGTATTGATATAGGAAGTCTTTTTTAGTCATCTGGGTTTGTTTAAGGCCCAAAAACAACATTTTAATATTTTTCTGCAATTTTCTATTTTTTTAGAATTAAAAGCTCATTAGGGTTTTTTTTTTCTTTTTTATTTTTGTTTTAGATTAAAATCTCACTAGGGTTTCTTTTTGTGTATTTGAACACCTTTAGGTGTGGCCGTCAAGGTTATCTTTGATCATAATAAAATTCTGTATTTTTTATCTAGTGGATTCTAGAGCTTATCTTACAGGTTTTGCACTTGCAATCCTGTGTTTTCATTCTAGGTTTAGCGCTTCCTATTCCTTCGTAATTTCAACTGCGTTAGTTAGAATCAGAGCATATTTTCTCCTATATCTTTTCGTAGATTCATCACCCATAGGAGATCAACCATTGACCAGAGAAGAACTTGAGGCTATTATCGTGGCTTTTACCATGACCCTAATTGCTTTGAACGAACAAATGATGACTTTAACAACTCAGGTGAACAACACCAAAAACAACGGGAACTAGCAGACAGAAAGGAGAAGGGAGCCAATTAGGGTTACGCGGGGTGGAAACAATCATACTATTATTGCTGAAAATTTGAGTTTTGAAGAAGAAGAACACTGTGAGGAAAAGGTAGATCCTGGGAATCGACAGAATAACCATGATTATCGAGTGAAGGTTGATATTCCATTATTCTAAGGAATGATGGGAGTTGTGGGAGTTTCTGGATTGGCATATCGACGTTGTCAGGTTCTTTGAAGTTATGGGGGTCCGTGAGAACAAGAGAGTTAAGATGGCAGAGATCAAGCTAAAGAATATTGTTGTTGTCTAATGGGATAAACTTGTTGTTTAGAGACAGAGGCAAAGAAAAATGTTGGTCAGATCTTGGCGAAGAAAGAAACAATTGATGCTGGAGCGGTTTTACTGAAGGATTATAAGCAAATTCTTTATAAGATGTATATCGAGTGTGTTCAGGGAACGAGAACTATAATAGAATACACAAATGTGTTCTTGCGTTTCTCAGAGCATAGTCAATTGGGAGAATCAGAGAGCCACAAGGTGGCTCGATACATCAGTGAATTAAAGGGATCTTTGTCGGAGAAAATGGGTTTATAGACTATATGAACCATGGCTGAGGCATCCAATCTAGATTTAATAGCATAATTGATTGATAAATCCCCTCAAAATTTCTCACCTTTTAGGTATCCTCCTCATAATAACTTTAATTCAATATGAGGAAAGGAAAAAAGTGCAGTAACCATGGATTACAACCCTTAGAATAAGGGGACTGGCAGCCTTAGCAGTGTGCAGCAAGGTAAGGCACCAATCAAGAGGCAGAGTAATCCATACTCTAAACCCTCTAGATACACGTGTTATTGTTGTAATGGAAGAGGTCTGATCGGTCACCAATTCTATGAGGTTTCATCCTTTTATTCGGCCTAAAGTCAACAAATCGGTGACATTTTAATTGCATGTTTTTATTGTTTTCGTAAGTTAATTTTATCTTTTGCAAGTTGATTCTCTTAGTTTATATTCCATGGGTTTATCATGTATTGGTGCATTTTATGTGTTGTTGGTAGTTCATGTTGGTTTCAGATCATAGGTGGAAGCCCCAAAGGATTTAATCGAGAATGGAAATCTCGGATCATTTCAAAAGGCTTTTTAAAGTGTGCAGCAGCCTGACACGGGCCCCCGTGTTTCCTGACACGGGTCAGCCCGTGTCAGGAGAAGCAAGGAAGAGAAGAATTTGGGTAGAGTCAGAGGGCTGACACGGGTGCCCGTGTCAGCAGGCCTGGAGTGGAGAAGAGTTGGCGCAGAGAAACAGAAGGCTGACACGGCCCGTGTCAGCAAGCCTGGGAGAGGAAATTTTTTGTTTTTTTAGATGTTCTGAGTTTAAATGCTCTGAAGGGTATTCTGGGAATTTCATGTTGTTTTAGTTGATTTGGAACTACTTAGGCTAGGTTGAGAGATGAGAATAGACACTTTTGACTTTCACAAACAAATTTACGAATTTTAAGCGATCAAGGGTCTTTGGAGAATGGAGATCATTCAACCGCGGAAGCCATTGAAGATCAAAGTGATCCAAATACTATTATAATGGTTGTTTCTTATCTTTTTCTTGTTATTGTTTTTAGTTTGAACATGAGAGGCTAAACCCCCCAATGCTAGGGGGTGTCCTTGAATTGTGATGTATGAACCTCTTTTGATTTAGTCAATGAGATTATGTTTTCTTGCATTAATCTTTTATTATGCAAATTATAAAATATTTGTTGCAATCGGTTAAATTGGGAATAATTTACGATTAGGGATTTGATCTGAAAAACCTAATCTATCATTTTGCATAATAACATTACGGTAGATATTGCCTAGGAATGGGGATACCCTGTAGTGACTTTTATAAACCTTGTCAAGACTATTGTTTGATGTTCTTCCTTGACTGCTAAGGAATTAGGGTCAAGGGAGAATATCAAAGGTTTTTCGATTAAGGAATTTAAGAAAAATATTATTAAGGTTTTGTAAAATTAGGGTTTGAGGCATTTCTCTTGGATTATAATTTAGGGTTCTTACTAAGCAATTTATACACCTTTCCCTAGCATGTTTCATCATATTCGTAAAAAACAATTTTTATTGTTCTGCTTATGTTATTTTGTTATTATAATTTTCTCAACCAAACAAACGCCAAAGAAAACTTTTGTTTAATTGAATTAGCATTTGCAGTAACATTGACGCGCAGTCCTCGAGATCGATTCTGGGGATAACCCCTATTATTACTACATCATAAAAATAGTATACTTGCTATTTGTCCGATCAATTTTTTGGCGCCGTTGCCGGGGACTGCCAATTTCTAAGTGTTGTGTTAATTCAATTGAAATTTTGTCACTCTGTGACCAAAATTTTTATTTTATTTTCTTTTTAATTATTTTTTATTATTACTAATAATTTTCTAACCTGTGTATGCGAGGTAAGGCCTCAGCTGAATTTTCTTTTGACGCAGAACCAGAGAGATTCTTGCACGCTAGACGTCGTCAAGCTAGACTGGAAAGACTGGTAGCATCGGGTTCAGAACCAATTATTTCTGAGCACGAGAAAGAAGAGTCAGTTTCAGGGCACTCAGAACACACAGATTCCGGCACAGATTCAGAGCCGGAAACTCTTATTATGGCAGAAGATCCACCCGCAGAAAGACTTCTCGGGGACTATGGAAGGGCGAACGCTCCAATGGTGCGGTTGACAATCGTAAATCAACCAGTTACTGTTGCACAGTTCCAGCTGCACCCATCCACCATCCGACATCTTCAGAGTAGGCCATTTTCAGGAAGGATCAATGAAGATGCCAACAAGCACCTACAAAGGTTCCTTATCATGAGTACGTCTTTAAAAATTGAGGGACACTCTGAAGAAGCAAAGAAGCTGGTAATGTTCCCGTTTACACTATCTGATGAAGCTGGAGAGTGGTTTTACTCTCTACCTGCCGGGAGTATTACTACTTGGCAAGAGATGGAAACTACATTTCTAAATGAATATTTCCCTGCTTCTGTGTACATCCGAAAGCGGCACGACATCGTGAATTTCAAGCAGAAAGAGGGAGAGCCACTTGGAGATTCATATAAGAGGTTTAAGAGGTGTTTGGTTACATGTCCCACTCATAATATGGACGCAACCGAACAAATGCAGAATTTTATAAATGGTCTCAAGATGAAGACTAAGCAGCTTATAGATACAGCTGTCGGTGGCTCAACAAATTTTTCAACAGCCACTGGTATCAAAAAAACATTGAAGCGATTGCCGCTAATGAGCATTTAGAGTTGTATGACCGAAGTGTGAGCCAACCTGAGAAGACAATTGATTTGAAGCTTACAGAACAGGTTGTGAAAATGGAAGATCAGATTGTGGCTGAGGTAGAGAGAAGGTTGAAGAAAATGAATTTAGGTACACAGACGATAGCATAAGTGCAACCGGTCCAAGCGGTAAATTGTGAAATTTGTGGAGGTCCTCACTTTGCCATGCACTGTGTGGCTACAACTCAACAGGTTGAAGCAATAAATTTTATGAAGCAGAACAATCCTTATTCGAACACGTATAATCCAGAATGGAAAAATCATCCAAACTTTTCCTGGAAAGATCAGCAAGGAAATGTTCCCAAGCAAGGACCCCCTCCATACCCAAACCAGCCCCAGCAACAACAATATCGTCCGCAGCAACCACCACCACAACAGTAATAATATCAGCAGCAACCACAACAGTGTTACCAACCTCAACAACAAATTCAACAACAGGTTCCAAAGAAAGCGGATTGGGAAATTGCTATTGAGAAGATGGCAGCTCAAAGCTCTCAATTCCAGGAAAAGACACGAAGCAATCTTCAGAATACAGGTGCCTCCATAAAAACTCTAGAGGTCCAGATGAGCCAAATAGCTCAACAATTAGCAAGTTCCCAAACACAGAGTACTCTTCCAAGTTCGACAGTAACCAACCCGCGAGAGCATAAAATGTTAGTGCGGTGTCCACGAGACGTAACAAACCTCAAGAGACCCTTGAGAAAGAATCTGAGAGTGAAGACCAGTTACTTGAAGTTGAGTTGGAAATTAAAGAAAATGAGGTTGTGGCTGAAGAAGTGATTGCACCTGAGCAAGTAGCCAAGGAGAAGGTCATTGAGCCCAAGCAGAACATCAAGCTCCCCTTTCCAACAAGAAAGAAAAAGAAAGGGCAGCACGAGAAATTTTTTGAAAAATTCTTAGAAATGTTCAAGAAGCTTGAACTCAATATCCCTTTCCTGGAGGCACTTGAGCAAATGCCTACATATGCCAAGTTCATGAAGGACATCATATCCAAGAAGAGATCCTTCGATACGGAGCCTATTATTCTAACCGAAACTTGTAGTGGTATTTTGCAGGGCGTGAAGATTCCTTTGAAAAAGAAGGACAGAGGCTCAGTCACCATTCCGTGCACTATTGGAGATAGATCTTTCAAGAAGTCTCTTATTGATTTGGGTGCGAGCGTAAGTCTTATGTCGTTGTCCATATATAAAAAGTTGGGGATTGGAACTGTGCAAGACACTAGGATGACTTTACAATTTGCCGATTATTCTGTTAAGAGGCCTTATGGAATAGTGGAAGATGTTCTAGTGAAGATTGATAAGTTTGTGTTCCAGGTGGACTTTGTTATTTTAGAGATGCCGGAGGAAGAAGAAGTACCTCTCATTTTGGGAAGGCCATTTTTGGAGACCGGGCGATGTTTGATAGACATAGAAGAGGGCACTATGACTCTTAAGGTCTACGATGAGGAGTTGAAGATTGATATGCGAAACACCATGAAGCACAAAGATGATCTTGGCACGAGTCACACTATAGAGGTGATAGATCAAGTGATTGATAATGAGAATCCAATAGATGCACCAAAATCATCGTTGGAAAAAGTTTTGAGTTTATCAATTTTTGAAGATAGTGAAGAAGCAAGTGAGGAAGAGTTGGAAGTGATTGCCATGATGGAAACTCAACCTCCATTCATGGGATCTCGAATGCACCGGTGGGAAGATCTAAGAACACCTTAATTCACGGAAGGTGGTGAAGAGATTAAAAAAGGGGCTGAATTGAAAGAACTACCCGAAAATCTTAAGTATGTATTCCTAGACACCGATGGCAAATGTCCGGCGATCATAAGTTCTAAGCTAAAAAGTGTTCAAGAAGATAAGTTGGTGCAAGTTCTTAAAAGACATAAGGGTGCAATGGGATGGAAGATTGAAGATTTGAAGGGTATTAGCCCTACGGTTTGCATGCATAAAATCCTCATGGAAGATGATCACTAACCGGTTGTCCAACCTCAAAGGAGACTTAATTTGGCGATGAAGGAAGTGGTAAGAAAAGAAGTTGTGAAGTTGTTAGATGCGGGACTCATATATCCAATATCCGACAGTTCGTGGGTGAGTCCAGTGCATGTGGTGCCCAAGAAAGGGGGGACCACAGTTATAAAGAACGAGAAGAATGAGTTAATTCCCACGAGGACGGTTACAGGTTGGCGAGTATGCATCGATTACAGGAGGTTAAATCTAGCAACAAGAAAATACCACTTCCCTTTACCATTCATTGATCAAATGTTGGAAAGGTTAGCTGGTCATGATTATTACTGCTTCCTAGATGGATACTCCGGTTACAATCAAATTGCGGTGGCGCCGGAAGATCAAGAGAAAACGGCTTTCACATGCCCCTATGGTGTTTTTGCATATAGGAGAATGCCATTAGGGTTGTACAATGCCCTAGCTACATTTCAATGATGCATGACTTCCATTTTTTATGACATGCTTGAAAAGCATATGGAAGTCTTCATGGACGATTTTTCAGTATTTGGCTCTTCTTTTGATAATTGTTTGACTAACCTTTCTCTTGTTTTAGACAGATGCGAGAAGACAAATTTGATTCTCAATTGGGAGAAGTACCATTTTATGGTACGCGAAGGTATAGTTCTGGATCACAAAATTTCCCACAAGGGAATTGAAGTTGACCAAGCCAAAGTGGAGGTAATCTTCCGTCTCCGGTAAACGAAAAAGGTATACGAAGTTTCTTAGGCCATGCGGGTTTCTACCACCGGTTCATAAGAGACTTCTCTAAGATAGCCAAGCCCCTGACCACCCTTTTGGTTAAGGATAGGGTTTTTTTTTTATAAGGAGTGTGCCGATGCATTTGAGACACTGAAAAATAAATTAGTGTCGGCACCCATTGTCACTTCACCCGATTGGTCTCTACCGTTTGAGATCGTGTGCGATGCAAGCGACATTACAGTAGGGGTTGTTCTGGGACAGCGAAGAGATAAGTTATTGCAAGTTATTTACTACACTAGTCATGTGTTGAACCCTACACAGATGAACTACGCAACTACCAAAAAGGAGTTGTTAGCAGTTGTGTATGCCTTTGATAAATTTAGGAAATATCTGTTGGGTTAAAGAGTCATTGTTTATACTGAACATGCTGCTTTGAAGTATCTTTTTGCTAAGCAGGATTCTAAGGCAAGACGCTTGAGATGGATTCTACTCCTTCAGGAGTTCGAAGTTGAGATTCGTGACAAGAGAGGGTGTGAAAACAGTGTTGCGGATCACCTTTCTCACATGTCACCTATTGAAGAAACAGAAGAAAAGTGCCCAATAAAGGATGAGTTTGCTGATGAACACATCCTCGCTGTTATTTGTGTTCCTTGGTTCGCAGATTATGCGAACTATTTGGTAGGTGGTATCATCCCTGGTGATTTTGATTCTAACAGAAAGAAAAAGTTTTTGCATGATTGCAGGTTCTACCTATGGGATGACCCATTCTTATACAAAAGAGGAGTGGATGGCTTGGTAAGAAAGTGTGTACTTGAGGAAGAACAGAGGGATGTGTTGAAAGCATGTCACGACTCAAACTATGGAGGGCATTTCAGTGGTGATAGAACTGCAGCCAAAGTCCTTCAGTCAGGGTTGTACTGGCCCTCCTTGTTCAAACATGCCCAAGAGATGGTGAAAGAGTGTGACAAATGTCAGAGAACGGGGAATATATCCAAGAGGAACCAAATGCCCCAGAATTCTATGTTGGAAGTTGAGTTGTTTGATTTTGGGGGATAGACTTTGTGGGGACATTTCCACCGTCCTTCGGAAAGAATTATATTTTAGTGGCGGTGCATTATGTTTCTAAATGGGTGGAAGCTGTGGCTTTGCCCACCAATGATGAAAAAGTCGTGGTGAAGTTCTTGAAAGAGAACATTTTTGCTAGGTTTGGAGTACCGAGAGCACTTATAAGTGATGAAGGAACACATTTCCTAAATCACCTCATGGAAAGGCTACTCCAAAAGTATAATGTGAAGCATCGGATCGCCACTCCATACCATCCCCAAACCAGTGGCCAGGTAGAAGTGTCCAATAAGCAACTTAAGCAGATTCTTGAAAAGACTGTGAGCCCCTCTCGGAAGGATTGGGCAACTAAGTTGGATGATGCTCTTTGGGTATATCGAACGGCATTCAAAACGCCAATCAGTATGTCTCCATACCAATTAGTTTATGGAAAGGCCTGCCATTTACCGTTAGAGTTGGAACACAAGGCACTCTGGGCATCAAATTTCCTCAACATGGATCTATCTAAAGCTGGAAGTTCTAGGATTCTTCAACTCTATGAGTTAGAGGAATTTCAGAATCGGGCGTATGAAAATGCCAAGGTATATAAAGATCAAACAAAGAAATGGCATGATAGGAGGATTTAAATGAAAGAATTGTGGGAAGCACAGCTGGTGCTTTTATAAAATTCCCGGTTGAAACTATTCCCGGAAAAGTTGAAGTCTAAATGGTCAGGGCCGTTTGTAGTTCACAAAGTGTTTCCCTATGGTGCTATTGAGTTGAAGAATTCAACAAGTGGAGACACATTTAAAGTGAACGGGCAGAGGTTGAAACCTTATTTTCAAGGACAACCAAGTGAAAGAATTGGAGTCGTTCATCTTACAGGGTAGGATGGGCGACCGTCGAGCCATGTGACGTTAAACGAATCGCTTCGTGGGAGGCAACCCACGCGTTTTAACTCACCGTTTTATTTCTGTGTGTTTGTTTGTTTTGTGTTATGTAAGTACTCACATATGTTGAAATTGTTCGGAGGATGAATCGAAGAAAAATTGACAAATGGGAAAAAGGTGGAGTTCCAGGGGCCTGACACGGGTGCCCGTGTCACCAGACACGGCCCGTGTCAGGAGGGCGAAAGTTAAAAAAAAAATTTGAAACTTGAGAAAACGAGTTCCAGGGGGCTGACACGGCCGCCCGTGTCAGGCAGCGCGCCCCCACATTTTTCAAATTTTTTTAAACTTTTCTATTTTATCTGGTGGGACCCACACACATTTTAATTATTTTATTTCATGTTAACCACTCATTATTCATTTTTATTCATTATCTCTCTCATTCTACCACTTATTCTTCTTCCAACTCTTCCAAAAAAAACCTAAAACCCCATTGTCACTCACCCCTAAAGCTCACATTTCTGCATCACACACTCATCAAAACCATCATCCTGCCTCACAAAAGTTGTTCTACTCATCATCCTCTACGTTTCTACGGTTGCATTTTATCTTAATTTCTGTTTTCAGTTTTGTGTCTTTTTCAGGTGACAACTATGCCTCCAAAGCGTGCAGATAGAGGAAAGCAACCGGCGGCCGAGCCATCCAGAACAAGGAAACGCGCTATCCGCCATCCCAATGCTCACGAGATTATTTTTGACAATGACGAGCATGAAAAAAGGTACTCCATGCATGTCAAAATAAAAATCACACCGACGAGGTACGCGTGTTCTGAAACCTTAGATCAGTTAGGTCTGTCTAGAGAGGTGAATAGAATGTTCCATTCTTTAGGAATGTTGAAATTTTTAATGTATGAGGCGCCGACTTACGAGCGCATTACTCTCGAGTTTTTGAGCACTATTGATTTTAAACTCAAAAAGACATGGACAGGTGCCGCTTATTATTTTTCTAGCATTATGAGTTTCAGGTTACATAATAATGATCACAAGCTGATGGTGGAAGAGCTGGGGAGTAGTTTAGACCTCCCGATTGATAGTCCCGAAGCCGTTTCAGAATCATTTGAAGCTGGAACTTTCTGGACGACAATAATAGGCCACAAAGAGTATGTGGCTAAGGGAGCTAAAGCTTCAGGGATTCAAAATCCTTGCTTCAGATACGCTTAAAAAGTTTTGGCTTATACTATATTTGGGAGAGGAGACAGTGCTGAAGTTGCTGCCTAGAAAGAGTTGTATTTCTTATACGCCATGGCAACCCATATATCAATTAATGTTGAGGCTTTTGCAGCTGACTATCTGGGAAGGGTTGGCCGTGCCCATTTCGGAGGTATTTCTGTTGGGGGAATGATCACCCAAATAGCTAAACACTTTGGCTATGACCCTGCTGAGCTTAATGACATGCCGATGTCAAGAATGACATATCTGGACATGAACGCTCTTATCCAGCAAAGAATGATTGCATATGTCGATGGTTCCTACGGCTATTTGTGTTCTGAGCAATATCTGATGACCCTGCCTAACCCCAACAGAATAAGGATTGATGATGAGGAAAACTGGCTTTATGGGAATGTCGTCCTCGATGTTATGGACGATCAAGAAGATGATGTGAATGCAGGTGACGATGAGTTTCGGGCAGAGCCAAAACCACATCAAACAGTTCCCCCTCACGCGAGAACCTCATACACAGGCACCGGGACATTCTCCATGGAACTAGATCAATGGTCATGGATTAAAACTGAAATTGGAGAAATTCGGGATGAACAGGCGCGTCAAGGACGTGAGCAAACCTGACAGGGTGATATCCTGGATGAGATGCAGATCATGATGCAGCAGATGATGCTGCGATTTCCTCCTCCTCCTCAGTGAGTCTATGTGAGTCCCCTCTCATGCTTGTTCTAAAACAGTGAGGTCATTGTTTGGTTCAAGTGTGGGGGGGTTTTATTTTTTTTTCTTTTTGTGATTTTATTTGCTTTTTGTGTGTTTTGATTTATGCTTAAGTCCTTTTGTTATTTTTGTTAATGCAGTGTGTTACAGATTGGGAGACTTTGGTGCCGGATAATCATGAAGTTCGTAGTAAGTGGATAAGAAGGCGCGGCCCAAACTCAATCTCAAGGAAATCCCCGGAAGCTGATGCTGCTAAAGTAAAGAATTGGACGCAACTACACAACACGGGACTGATTCAGGAATACTGTGCACCCGAGACGAGAATGACACCACATCACACAAGAGGTACCCTGTAAATTGTCAGCAGGCCAAACAAGGTGAAGATTATACAAAGCCAAATACATTATCATCATGAGAGTTATCCGGTATGTCGTTTTCACTCTTAGCTTGCGTATTCGTCTATTGGATTTTCTATGCACACATCTATACACTGAGACACTTGTTTTTGTTAGCCCTGAGCCTTTCTAGCCAACCCTCACGTGTTATCCATTGTTAGCCATTTCGAGCTATATTCCCTTTTTGTTTGTTATCAACCACATTGTGTAAACCATAAGCCGAACACTCCCTCACCCAGCTCGGATAGGTGTCATTAATGCCTGACCTGTGCAAAACTCTAAGTTTGGGGTTGAAACACTCGAAATTATGTAAGTAAGTGCATTAAAAAAAAATAAAAAAAAATAGAGGGAAAATAGAGCAAAGAAAAAGCTTAACAAAAAGAGAGATGAAAGAATGCACTTACGTATAGGAGGATCCAGTAAAAAAAATTCGAAAAAGAACCTCGAAGTTACACTTGAGGAGAGAAACTAGAAAATCCTAATGAATTGTGTCCAACGCCCTTGAGCATGAAAAGTGCAAGCTACACAGGGAAGAGAGAAATGACACTACGTCTGAGCACAAAAACCCTTTGTTTTTCCCTGTTCGTTTGTTTATCCCACCGTGTCCCAAAGCCCCATTACAACCTTAAAAGCCCTCAAAAAGTGTGTGTTGTGTGTATGTGATTTGATAATAGATGGTATTCAAACTTATGAGTCGATTCTGCATGCCGTGATTGTTGAGTGTAAACACTTTAACCTGAGAGATTTGGTGAGAGTGTGAAAAGCTGACAGGTGAAAGGATACTTCGAAGTGGAAGTTTGGTGGAATGTCAAAAGTTGGGTAAGGAGGAAACTGTTGAAAGGAACGTTGAAGGTGAGTTGCGAAAGTCCTCAACAGCATTGTGGTAAAGTTGAGATAATTTGGGGGTGGCCGTCTTGTTGTCTCGAGCATCACTTGAGGACAAGTAATGAGATAAGTTTGGGGTTGTCATCGGTGTTGTACCCCAAATTTTACACTCATTTTCTTTGCTAGTTGATGTTTTATTTATTTAACTTAGTATTTATTTTGACATCTTCATTTGTCTTTAATTTAATTTAATTTCAATATGGCCTATTTTTATTTATATTTAAGTTGTCTTATTTTTAGTAATTTAAATTAGTCTTAATTTAATTTTAATATTTAATTTTAATTAATTAGAGTAATTATTCATTTTAATTTATTTTTCTGACTAGTTTAAATTTAGATACTAATGCGTTTATTATTATTTTTATGAATCATATCATTAACTCAAAATTCTTTCCAAGTTCTAATGGAAATTTAATTTCTTTCCAAAATTCCATTTTTCAAATCTCAAAGTTCAAGTAGCCAAGCTTCTATTCATTCCAAATTCAAGATTGAATTCATGACCAAAGATCAAATTTCATGTCAAACTTTTCATCCAAGTTTCAAGTTCATAATCATATTTTGATGTTATTCCAAATTCAAGGTCCCAATTAGATGTCATTGTTTCTTTTGCAAATTTCAAGTTTTATTCATAACTCAAGTCATGTTCATCTTAATTCAAGTTTCAAATCTTCCATACACTTGTTTTTTTTATAAGCAAAATGCAACTTCATTTTTATGTCAAGTTTCACACTAAAGTCCATAAGTTTATTATTGGAGGTGCAACAAGAAATAAAACAATCAAAGCCCAAATACATTTTCACCAAAGTTCTACAAAATTTTCATCCACAAAGTACCGGCATCGCTTTAATTTTCATCCAAAAAACTACACACAACCAAAACCAATTCATAAAACTTTACAGCAATCGTACGAACACTTCTACACAAACTTTGCCTGCTACTCCCTGATACACATCTGCTACAAAACTTGCTTCTACCAACGGCTAAAACCATGACACAGCCTGCGAACCCATACGCTCCTCCTGCAACCTGAAAGAGACAACACAGCAACGACCAAATTCAAATTTGAAATGGAAGGAAACGGTTTCTTTTTTTTTTTTGGTGTTAAATAGCAGAGGAAGAAAGAGATGAGGAGGAGGGGGGGAGAACCGAAAATTAAAGAGAAAAAGAAAAAGGAATTGAAAGAAAAACTGGGAATGGAAAAGAAAACTTATCTTGGCTCCCTGTGTTTCACGACAAAGCCTCTCCATCCGGGTCTTCAAATCTTCTTCTTCTCCCTCCATCAAAACCCACCCCAATCACACCAAACCTCCATTTTTTTTGGACCGAATCAACAACCTTCAACCTTCGTTTCACCAACCATCCCAACACGCCACCACTCAAACACAACCTTGACATAACCTCTCTTTCTCATAACCAAACTTTTTCTCCTAAATGCTTCAACTGCGTCTTCCTCAACCGGAACACCAAAACGACGTTGTCGTAAATATCAAAACTAATTCCATCCGCAACCCAACCACTGTCGAACCAACGCCACCACCCAAACAATCCTCCAACTACAACAACCAAACACTTTTCAATCAACCTCCTCCTCAACACTTCAAACATCATCACAATCAATTTCCTCACGATAATCATAATGCTCAACAGGGTCGTTTTCCCCTCAACAGGCTTGGAACCCCAAAATCAAACCCTTCTCCATCAAATCCCCTTTTACAACAACTTTCTCAAACCTTTATCTTCAGCAATCTCTCACCTCCATCAAACACCATCAACAATAGCTAAGAATAAACTCAACCACAAATACCCTCTTCCAAGAACTGAAAACCGCAAACCACAAATCAAATCTTCAGATTCAAACACAACCAAACTTCTTCATTCATAATACCCTTCTCGTTCCACCCGCCTCAACCAATAAAACCTTCATCATCTCCTAAAGTCACTACCTTCTCAAACCCTAACCAAACCAAATCGCCATGAATTAGAACCAGAAAAGGGTAGAAGAGTGAGAGCAGAACGAACAGGTTAAAACCCACAAACCTGAGATGAACGAAAGAGAAGGCGAAGGAACATCTGTATTCGTTGAAGGGCAGGTAACCATCGAATGAATTTTTGTGTCTCGTGTGGAGCCGTTGTTAGCGTTTTTTTCTTTGGTTGTTTGTTTGCACACTGTATGAGGGGTTTGTCTATGTTGGATTCGTGGCAAGAAGGAGAGCCTTCGCTGGTGAGGACGGCTGATTCCGCCGAGGGACCTTCTTCTCCGGCGGCATAGTTAGGTCTCCGTCAGAAGTTTTTGTTTCTCTAGAAGGAGAAGAACGAGATAGGAGATAAGGCTTGAGGGAAGTGAATGGAAATATGGTCGGTTGAGAGGCCTCTGTGTCTTTTTCTTTTTCGTTTTTAAAGTGGGATGGTGACAAGTGTCACTATCGTATCCGTCTTATTGGTGTCCAATTCTGGGACCTTTTCACGTGTGTGGGCGTCCCTTTAGCCCCACCGTGTACCTGCTTTATGGAGCGTTGAAGTTGTTCCTTTTCTGTCAATCCGATGGCAGCGAGCTGTGGTACACTGGAGAGTCTCATTAGACTCTCCCCATGGAATCCATGAGCCAAGTGCTATTGGGCTGAGGTTATGAATTACTGGACGCTCCCCCCCCCCCCCCCCCCCCGGAAGGCCCATTTGGACTTCTGTTCCGTTTTCTTGCTTATTTGCACCCCCTGCGCTTTATTTTTTCTTTTAGTTTATTTTTCTATTTTTAGCTATTTTAATATCAAATCTTTTAAAAAAAAAACCTTTTATTTTATTTTATTTAGTTTATTTAAAACTCGCTATTTATTTCAAAAACTCCAAAAATATTTTCTTTACTTGATTTTATTTAATAATTTATTTCTTAAATACTTATTTAAGATAAATTATTAGTGTTTGAGTTCTCATCTCCTCTATCTTGATTAAATTGTTAGACTTTATTTATGAATTTTCTCAATATTTGAATTTAATCACTCTTGCTTGATTTAATTCATCTCTAATTTATCTTGCCATATGGTTATTAATTTAACTTGTGAATTTTGTTCTTTTATTTTGCATATCATCCATGATTAATCTCATGTCTATGATCATGTTTCTTTGACTTGTACTAGTTTGGTGATATCTCCCTTAGGATTGATACATATTTGTCTTATCTATTTGATCTATTTGATATTCATACTGATGTCTATTCATTGCTTATCATAAAGTATCTCGCCATACTTGTGCTATTGTTGCTCACTTTATCATTTATCATCTTATTATCAATATCCTTGATATCTCTTGTATTTTATAATTGTTTTTTTCTTCCCCATTCCAAAGGAAGGTTAAACATGTTGACTCCTAAAGTCATGACCCCCACCTTAACCTAAGTAACCTCTTAGGAGAAAACTTCAATTTCTTGGACTCATCAGAGCCATAGAAGTTACAACTAGCATTAGGAGAGAGTTCCTCAACTCTTAGTGATATTCATCATAATGAATTTATCACTTCCCCTGCTAACTAACCTTTAGCATAGAACCCTTTAGCAAACATAACATAACATTAACAAGAGGCTCCCGTAGAGTACTACGGACGTTTAGGGTGCTAATACCTTCCCTAGGCGTAACCAACCCCCGAACCTTAGATCTCTTCCCCTTAGGTTTTTCTAACGATCTTGAACCTTTCCTTTGGATAAATCAAAGCCGGTTGTAAAAGAAATATGATGCAAATTAATTAATAATTTGTTATCCAATTTTCATCACAACAGAAATGGCAACTTCACTGGGGAAGAAAAACCTATTGCTGGTCCTTTCCTAAGAGGGTTAAGCCTATCTTGTTTTATGTTATTCATGTTTGCTTATTTACTTGTATATGCTTATGTATGTCATATCTGCTTATATACTTGTATCTTTGTCTTGCTTCATTATCTGTTCTATGGGTTGACATGGTATCTATGAGTGAGATAAGTCCTAACCCGGACTTGAGAGAACACATATGTTTAGGAACCATGGACATAGTCAAGGGAACTTCGAGGGAGAAATCCCAAAGGAGGGAACTTGAAGTCCACACTCAGTTGAGGCCCTCTCAGAAGTGGTATATGTTGAACGAGCAATCGTAAATGCGTTACTACTTTCGACCTAGGAGCCAGAGATACTGATGACCTTTAGTTATCCCTTTTACCCCACTTGGCCTATTTAGGACATAGTGCGAGAATTGTGAGGGAGCTATCCCAAATGGTTGCTACGCGATACTACACTCAGACGAGATTCTCTTGAGAATTTTATCGATCACCAAGCAATTGGAATGTCAATAAAATCCGAAAGATGGGTTGTCGACTATGGGAAATTTTTATAACCTTGTCTTGGAGGTGAAAACCAGTAGTACGTACCTATTGGGATGGGTAAACCTTGGCTCCATTCATGAGACCTATAAACCTAGGGTTTGTTTGTCTTGTTGTGTGTGCATATGTTTGTGCTCGTGTGCTTTTTGCATCTCTGCATTCAAGCATTCCTAGCCCTTTGGTTTCGAGAAACTCAAATACTTGTTTCCTTTTCAAAAGATCAACAGAGCGTGGATTTTAAAAACAAAAATTCCTCAATTTTCCCAAAAAAATTTTGCAACTTGCCTTTGAGTTCCTTGAAACCATTTGGGTTGCATTAGCATCTTGTTTGCATCATGTCATAGCATGTGCATTTCCTCTCTGTCTTCGTCTCATGTCGCCATTTTCCCTTCAGGGATCGTCTTTGAGTCGTTACCTGAACCCAAACTCGATAAAGGATGTCTGAACAATACTGTGAGATGGATAAAGTCAATAATGAATTGAGTGAGCTCCGAGGAGGAATGGGGCAGATTATGGAAGTAATTCAAGTTATAAGTGCAAAGATGGATACACAGGTCACCGTAGTCTCAGAAGTCGTTGCTACAACTATAGAGCCTGCCGTTACTATTGTGAACCCCACTTTAGGCATGCCTTTTAATTTCATGCATGCTCCGGCTGTTACTTCCACCCAACAAGCTGTTCCTTTGGTTAATGAGGCTCTTCAAGCTATTCTTACCTTTACTCCAGCAGTAGTGCAAACACGAGGCACCCAGTTTTTCAGAATCCACATCCGGTTCATAATTATGTCAATATGTCCGAAAGTGTAGAAACAATGCGGAGGAAATTGGAAGCAATAGAGAGGAGCAATGTATCTAATACTAATGTTAAAGACATATGCTTAGTCTCAGGCTTGGTTATTCCACCCAAGTTCAAACTACCCAATTTTGACCTCTACTCAGGAGCGACCTGTCCTAAGTCGCATTTAGTCATGTATTATCGACGAATGGTTGCATTTATGGATAATGATAAGTTGATGATCCACTGCTTCCAAGATAGTTTGAAGGGGGCTGATGCAAAGTGGTATTTGACTTTGGACCAATCTAAGATCCAATGCTTTCAAGATGTATCTGATGCTTTTGTAAAGCATTACCAGTATAACATGGACCTCGTGCCGGATCGCAGACAACTACTGAGTATGTCACAGCGCGATACCGAGTCCTTTAAAGAGTATGCACAAAGATGGAGAGAGCTGGCTTCACAGGTAGAGCCACCTTTATCTGAAAAGGAGTTAACTGATTGGTTTGTCGACACGGTAAGACCGGAATTCTACGAAAGGATGATCAGTAGCGTGTCTGCTAGTTTTTCTGATATTGTGGCTGTGGGGGTTAAAGTAGAGCTTGGTCTGAAGAGTGGAAAAATGACCAAGAGAGCTAGTAGTCTGAGCGATGATGCCAAGAAATCCCTCAAAAGGGAAGGAGATACCAGTGTGGTGATGACAAACAAAAGAAGAAAAATCAGTTCTGGAAGCGTCAGCAGCAACAACAGTGTTATTCTGTTCACTAACCTTATGTGGCTGCCATCACGCCAACATTCAACCACCAAGCTTCTGGTTATCAGTCGGTTCCTCAACCACCAGTGTATCAACGAGCGCCCAACGCTCCTGCCTATCGCCAACGGACTCAAGTTTCTCGTCAGAATATTCTAGGCAAAAGAAAGGGTGGAAGGCCTCCGATTCCTCCCATTCTTATGACGTACACAGAATTGTATCCTGTTTTGGTACAACAAGGATTAATAACTACAAGGTTATCAGGCCCACCTCCTAATCCGTTTCCACCTTCTTACAATCCCAACGCTCATTGTGCATTCCATGAAGGGGCACCAGGACATAATTTAGAAGGTTGTTTTGCTTTGAAGCATATTGTGAAGGACTTAGTGGAGAGAAACATTTTGTTTTTCGATGGCTCTCAGCCTAACATCAAGAACAATCCTTACCCACTCATGAGATAAGTAATGCTGTGGAAGATGTATCAAGACCAAGATGGACTGTGATTGAGCTCCTCTATGATTTTCTGCATTTGATTCCCTAAAGCTGGCAATCTGATGGCTGTTTTAGCAATTTTGTTGTATTTCCTTTGCACTTTGAACTTGTATTTGCTTATGAGCTTTGTTGTACTTTCAAACTGGCAAGGTTAATGAAATGTTTATGCATCTTTTGGTTAAATCCATTCGTTTCACTCATTTACTTTTATTTTCATAAAGGCATATATATCTTTTTCACCCCTTTTTCAAACTTTTGTTAAAACAAAGATTAAGGGAGGATGATGAAGTCTCATATTCATAATTGCTGTGGTATACTGCCGATTAAACCTCGCCGAGGATGTAAGGCATTGTTTTCAATTCCCAAACACTGGAGAGATAAGGATGATAATCCTTTGTTAACTATTTCGAGCCTAGAAGCAGGAGTTTTCTTTCATCACACAAATAACGTTTAAACCTTGGGGGCAGGGTAGTTCTCAGTGTAAATCAGTTGTGCATTAAAAAACGAGCGCTTCATATAAGACGCCAGTCAGCTTTCAAATCAAGTGACTTCCTACTTTTGGAGATTTGAATGTATATTTTGAGTTAACTGAGCGTAGGATTTGAGCCTTTATCTTTTGTTTCATAAACCATGAACCATACCACATTATAACCCTTAAAAGACCTAATTGAGGTAAGGTTGTTTTGAAAAGCATACTACAGCAAGGTTGAGTAACCTGACTCCTAATGATCTTTGTTACTCGCGTGTGTTGGTCACTTCCTTAATGACTAGACGCACCTTTGTTTTAACTATTTAATCATTTCACTGTGCGTTTTTTATCAAAACTTTGCATTAACTTTGCATTAAACGTTGCATTAAATTTTGCCGATTTTTGTTTGCAAAAAGAATTCAATATCAAAGGAATCCCAAAAAATACAGCCAGCTAGGGGATTCAACTTAATAAAGGAAGCTCAGTCAGGGGCAACCCAATGGAAGGATTTGCCAATCTACCGAATCAGGGGCAGAACTCGTCAAAGTTCAAAATATTGGGGCAAGTCTCCCTGAGGTCATCTTATGACAAGTATGGACTCCAGTGACCTATCAGTAGGGGCAAGTTTTGTCCCCCAATTGTTTATACCACAGTCTAAAGGACTCTGTATGGCGAATACAGTTGAATTGGGGCAATTATGCCTAGGTTCATTTCTTTTCAAAAGTTTGAAGACATTGAAGCATTTGGTATATCAATTCTTCTGTAAAATCCTTTTGATTACCTATCAGAGGCAGTTAAGTCAAGATTCGGTAAATGTCTAAAAGGCCAATTAGTATGGGGTATATCTTCCCCAAATCGTCAAACAACCAGTCTAAAATAAGTTTAAAGGCTTTGTTGTGCAAATGCGGTTAATCTGGGGCAATTACGCCGAGATCTCTCCAAGAGTTTGAAGATATTGAAACACCCTGTATGCCAATTCTTCTGTAAAATCCTCTTGTTATCGTATAGACCATCTAGCCTGGGGCAGATAAGGTTTGAAGATGGTAGTTATGCCAGTGGGATGCATAATTACTGTGTTAGCTCCCCAATAAGCTGTTACTTCAGCTAATCCTGGTCATTCTCTATGGATTCTCCACCAACAAAGAAATTAAGCTCATGATGGCAATCCTTATGACGTTGTACCTCAAGTGGAATCATCTTTTCACCAGTGAAGTTGCTGATTCTTCTTCATCACCAGTATTGGTCTAACCTGTTGAGTTTGGCTGGGTGTTCTTTGTCGAGACATTTATTTCATCTTCGGTCTCGCTTCTTGTCTGTTTTGTCAGCATAAGCATAAGCATGGCATGAGCACTCATACCTTTGCATCTTACCATTTTAGCATTTCTGTTTCTTTTTCTGGTGTTTACCTGTTTTGGGGTTCACTTTGGCATTTATCTCCCCAAGTGACTGGGTTTATCTATTCTCCCCAATAGTGTTGTCAGCCCTAGGCATAAAGTGCCCATTCTTTTCTGAATTCCCCACAGAGTTTGATTCTCGTGGATGATGGTTGGTTCAGTTATCTTTTAAACATATGGATAAGATAAATCCCCATTTGAGTTCTTTCTTCAATTGGAGTCTTGTTTAACCGTTTCTTTCTAGTTTGTTCCTAGATTGAACTTTGGTCCATGGAAGGTGTGACTTTTCAAACCTATCTTTGAACATGCATTTATTTTGCACTGTGTCTCGCAAGAAGAATCTCAGATCCTCATTGAAGACAAATTATTTCTCCAACATTATCAACATATCTTTGAAGCAACAATCTCTTGAAGAAGCTTGGCAACCTCTTATAAGCAGCTTATATATCTCTGGTACTATTCAACCTCTTCGCAACCGTAATTGGGTATCCTTCAGGGAGTCTTATCTTCAGTTATGCAACTCCAGCTAACCTATCAAATTCTATACCTTTATTGGGGCTCATTTCTTGGTTCAATCTCCAATAAGATTCTTCTTTTTTCCAAAGTGCCAACCGGTCATGATTGAACCTGTTGTTCTATCACTTTGGATGTCTTTTCCCAGTGAAGACCGTTTTTTGGTTCAACCTTCATTGCGGATCCTTTCTAGAATGTCATCTAGTCGCGTTTAGCCTTGATGATCAATCATTCTAGATACTTTATCGGAGCCCATTTTTTGTTCTACCTCCAATAAGGTTACTTCTAAAGAGCCAACCTGTCATACTTGAACCTGTTGTTCCATCACTTTAGAGGTTACTTCTAAAGGGCCAACCGGTCATACTTGAACCTGTTGTTCCATCACTTTAGAGGTGTTTCTAGGATGTCATTTAGTCACGTTAGACTTGATGATCAATCATCCTAGATACTTTATTGGGGCCCATTTCTTGGTTCAATCTCCAATAAGGTTCTTCTTTTTCAAAAGTACCAACCGGTCATGCTTGAACCTGTTGTTCTATCACTTTGGATATCTTTTCCCAGTGAAGACCGTTTTTCGGTTCAACCTTCATTACGGATCCTTTCTAGAATGTCATCTAGTCGCGTTTGGCCTTGATGATCAATCATTCTAGATACCTTTATTGGAGCCCATTTCTTGGTTCTATCTACAATGAGGTTACCTTTCTGGCTCCTACCGGTTTTCCTTCATGAAGCAGACTCTTTATGCAGGAGTCCCCAGAGAAGTCAGCTGTTAGACGACAGAATTCTTAGTCACTAGAATTGCTATTGGTCTTTGAATGCAATAACGTCGTCATTTTCATCTGATTCTTGGAAGCGGGAAAGTTTTAAGAAAACACAAAGATAGACCAAGTTTTACTCTGACGTCTTGGAATCAAGTTTGTACAGGAATAATTAGCAGTACTGTATTCTTGGCATGGATCTTCCATCTCCAGCGAAAAGAAGATTTCCCCAGTTATCCTTGATGTTTTGGTTTCAGGGTGTTGGCTTGTGTTATTCTTTCTTCTTTCCTGTTTTGTGTCGTTCGCGTCATTTCTAGCATATAGCTAAGCATATTCATCATACCTTAGCATCTGTGCATCCTTGTGCTCTATTTTACTTGTGGTCTTTTGTTGGTGCCTGTCTTTATTTCCCAGTGAAGTAAAGACATCCCCTGTATGCCTTGTGTCGTGCTTGTTCGGTCTTGACCTTTGCACGCCAGATGGAAATCTTTAAACCTCTTACTGTTCCCTGAGAAGTTTAACATTAAAGTTTTTTTACAACACGTTCTCGTTTGAATCGCGTCAGACTTGAACTTAGACTTTGTTTGAATCGTGTCAAGCATCGTCTATTTGTTTTAAAACATGTTCTCGTTTGAATCGCGTCAGACTTAAACTTAGACTTTGTTTGAATCGTGTCAAGCATCGTCTATTTGTTTTAAAACCCGTTCTCGTTTGAATCGCGTCAGACTTGAACTTAGACTTTGTTTGAATCGTGTCAAGCATCGTCTATTTGTTTTAAAACATGTTCTCGTTTGAATCGCGTCAGACTTGAACTTAGACTTTGTTTGAATCGTGTCAAGCATCGTTTATTCGTTTTAAAACCTGTTCTCGTTTGAATCGCATCAGACTTGAACTTAGACTTTGTTTGAATCGAGTCAAGCATCATCCTTTTATTTTAAAACTTGTTCTCGTTTGAATCGTGTCAGACTTGAACCTAGACTTTGTTTGAATCGCGTCAAGCATTGTCTTCTGGTCTTAAAACCGTTCTTGTTCGAATCGTGTCGGACATGGAACCCTTTATCTTGGATTCTTTTGAAAACTTGCTTTAAGCTAAACTTCTTGGAACAACTTCCTCAACCTTATAAGACTCCTGTCTGGTCCGCAGGGTTTGTCTCTGTCTTCCTGGCTTTTCTTGAAGATCCCATTCTGAACTCTTTAATTTAAGATCCCCAGGAAGTCTTTGCTTGTGTGTCTGTTGCTTTCAGGTTGATCCCCAGTGATCAGGTTTTTCTTTCTGGTTTCGTGCCCAGAAAGAGTGTGGTTTTTGTTTTGTTCCCAGTAGTCTATCTCCCCGGATCTTTTCTCGGTGGAGATTATCTGTGGTCTTTTCCCCAGTGTTTCTTTGGAGTCCCCCCGGTGGGTCTCTTTTGTTAGTTAGCTTGTATCCCTAGTGAGGGGTTTCTCATGGATACTAACCTTCGTCCATCCCCGGTGAAGCTAATCTTTTTTGCTTCCTGTTTGTCCTTGGGTGTCTCGTTGTGTCTGCATCTCTGCATCTTCTTGGCATCATGTTCGTTGCATTGCATGTGTGTGCATCTGAGGGTAAAATTTTCGGTTATCTGTATTTAAATATCTTTCACCGATGATTACATAAGGATCTTCATCTCTCATGTCATCAGGTGAAGATATTTAAATAGGGGCAACTGTTGTACCCCAAATTTTACCCTCATTTTCTTTGCTAATTGATGTTTTATTTATTTAACTTAGTATTTATTTTGACATCTTCATTTGTCTTTAATTTAATTTAATTTCAATATGGTCTATTTTTATTTATATTTAAGTTGTCTTATTTTTAGTAATTTAAATTAGTCTTAATTTAATTTTAATATTTAATTTTAATTAATTAGAGTAATTATTCATTTTAATTTATTTTTCTAACTTGTTTAAATTTAGATACTAATTAGTTTATTGTTATTTTTATTAATCATATCATTAACTCAAAATTCTTTCCAAGTTCTAATGGAAATTTAATTTCTTTCCAAAATTCCATTTTTCAAATCTCAAAGTTCAAGTAGCCAAGCTTCTATTCATTCCAAATTCAAGATTGAATTCATGACCAAAGATCAAATTTCATGTCAAACTTTTCATCCAAGTTTCAAGTTCATAATCATATTTTGATGTTATTCCAAATTCAAGGTCCCAATTAGATGTCATTGTTTCTTTTGCAAATTTCAAGTTTTATTCATAACTCAAGTCATGTTCATCTTAATTCAAGTTTCAAATCTTCCATACACTTGTTTTTTTTATAAGCAAAATGCAACTTCATTTTTATGTCAAGTTTCACACTAAAGTCCATAAGTTTATTATTGGAGGTGCAACAAGAAATAAAACAATCAAAGCCCAAATACATTTTCACCAAAGTTCTACAAAATTTTCATCAACAAAGTACCGGCATCGCTTTAATTTTCATCCAAAAAACTACACACAACCAAAACCAATTCATAAAACTTTACAGCAATCGTACGAACACTTCTACACAAACTTTGCCTGCTACTCCCTGATACACATCTGCTACAAAACTTGCTTTTACCAACGGCTAAAACCATGACACAGCCTGCGAAACCATACGCTCCTCCTGCAACCTGAAAGAGACAACACAGCAACGACCAAATTCAAATTTGAAATGGAAGGAAACGGTTTCTTTTTTTTTTGTGTTAAATAGCAGAGGAAGAAAGAGATGAGGAGGAGGGGGGGGGGGGGGGGGGAGAACCGAAATTTCAAGAGAAAAAGAAAAAGGAATTGAAAGAAAAATTGGGAATGGAAAAGAAAACTTATCTTGGCTCCCTGTGTTTCACCGCAAAGCCTCTCCATCCGGGTCTTCAATTCTTCTTCTTCTCCCTCCATCAAAACCCACCCCAATCACATCAAACCTCCATTTTTTTTTTACCAAATCAACAACCTTCAACCTTCGTTTCACCAACCATCCCAACACGCCACCACTCAAACACAACCTTGACATAACCTCTCTTTCTCATAACCAAACTTTTTCTCCTAAATGCTTCAACTGCGCCTTCCTCAACCGGAACTCCAAAATGACGTCGTCGTAAATATCAAAACTAATTCCATCCGCAAACCTGAGATGAACGAAAGAGAAGGCGAAGGAACATCTGTATTCGTTGAAGGGCAGGTAACCATCGAATGAATTTTTGTGTCTCGTGTGGAGCCGTTGTTAGCGTTTTTTTCTTTGGTTGTTTGTTTGCACACTGTATGAGGGGTTTGTCTATGTTGGATTCGTGGCAAGAAGGAGAGCCTTCGCTGGTGAGGACGGCTGATTCCGCCGAGGGACCTTCTTCTCCGGCGGCGTAGTTAGGTCTCCGTCAGAAGTTTTTGTTTCTCTAGAAGGAGAAGAACGAGATAGGAGATAAGGCTTGAGGGAAGTGAATGGAAATATGGTCGGTTGAGAGGCCTCTGTGTCTTTTTCTTTTTCGTTTTTAAAGTGGGATGGTGACAAGTGTCACTATCGTATCCGTCTTATTGGTGTCCAATTCTGGGACCTTTTCACGTGTGTGGGCGTCCCTTTAGCCCCACCGTGTACCTGCTTTATGGAGCGTTGAAGTTGTTCCTTTTCTGTCAATCCGATGGCAGCGAGCTGTGGTACACTGGAGAGTCTCATTAGACTCTCCCCATGGAATCCATGAGCCAAGTGCTATTGGGCTGAGGTTATGAATTACTGGACGCTCCCCCCCCCCCCCCCCGGAAGGCCCATTTGAACTTCTGTTCCGTTTTCTTGCTTATTTGCACCCCCTACGCTTTATTTTTTCTTTTAGTTTATTTTTCTATTTTTAGCTATTTTAATATCAAATCTTTTTTAAAAAAAACCTTTTATTTTATTTTATTTAGTTTATTTAAAACTCGCTATTTATTTCAAAAACTCCAAAAATATTTTCTTTACTTGATTTTATTTAATAATTTATTTCTTAAATACTTATTTAAGATAAATTATTAGTGTTTGAGTTCTCATCTCCTCTATCTTGATTAAATTGTTAGACTTTATTTATGAATTTTCTCAATATTTGAATTTAATCACTCTTGCTTGATTTAATTCATCTCTAATTTATCTTGCCATATGGTTATTAATTTAACTTGTGAATTTTGTTCTTTTATTTTGCATATCATCCATGATTAATCTCATGTCTATGATCATGTTTCTTTGACTTGTACTAGTTTGGTGATATCTCCCTTAGGATTAATACATATTTGTCTTATCTATTTGATCTCTTTGATATTCATACTGATGTCTATTCATTGCTTATCATAAAGTATCTCGCCATACTTGTGCTATTGTTGCTCACTTTATCATTTATCATCTTATTATCAATATCCTTGATATCTCTTGTATTTTATAATTGTTTTTTTCTTCCCCATTCCAAAGGAAGGTTAAACATGTTGACTCCTAAAGTCATGACCCCCACCTTAACCTAAGTAACCTCTTAGGAGAAAACTTCAATTTCTTGGCCTCATCAGAGCCATAGAAATTACAACTAGCATTAGGAGAGAGTTCCTCAACTCTTAGTGATATTCATCATAATGAATTTATCACTTCCCCTGCTAACTAACCTTTAGCATAGAACCCTTTAGCAAACATAACATAACATTAACAAGAGGCTCCCGTAGAGTACTACGGACGTTTAGGGTGCTAATACCTTCCCTAGGCGTAACCAACCCCCGAAGATCTTGAACCTTTCCTTTGGATAAATCAAAGTCGGTTGTAAAAGAAATATGATGCAAATTAATTAATAATTTGTTATCCAATTTTCACCGCAACAATTGGTCATCAATTCTATGAGGTTTCATCCTTTTATTCGACCTAAAGTCAACAAATCGGTAACATTTAATTGCATGTTTTTATTATTTTCGTAAGTTAATTTTATCTTTTGCAAGTTCATTCTCTTAGTTTATATTCCATGGTTTTATCATGTTTTGGTACATTTTATGTGTTGTTGGTAGTTCATGTTGGTTTTTGATCATAGGTGGAAGCCCCGGAGGATTTACGCGAAGAATGGAAATCTTGGATCATTTTGAAAGGCTTTTTGAAGTGTTGCAGCAGCCTGACACGGGCCTCCGTGTTGCCTGACACGGCCCGTGTCAGGAGAAGCAAGGAAGAGAAGAATTTGGGTAGAGTCAGAGGGCTGACACGGGTGGCCGTATCAGCTGACACGGCCCGTGTCAGCAGGCCTAGAGTGGAGAAGAGTTGGAGCAGAGAAACAGAAGGCTGACACGGGTGCCAGTGTCAGTTGACATGGCCCGTGTCAGCAAGCCTGGGAGAGGAAATTTTCTATTTTTTTTAGATGTTCTGAGTTTAAATGCTCTGAGGGGTAGTTTGGGAATTTCATGCTATTTTAGTTGATTAGGAACTACTTAGGCTAGGTTGAGAAAGGAGAATAGACACTTTTGACTTTCACGAACAAATTTATGAATTTTATTCGATCAAGGGTCTTTGGAGAACGAAGATCATTCAACCGCGAAAGCCATTGAAGATTAAAGTGATCCAAATACTATTGTAATGGATGTTTCTTATCTTTTTCTTGTTATTGTTTTTAGTTTGAACATGAGAGGCAAAACCCCCCAATGTTAGGGGGTGTCCCTGAATTGTGATGTATGAACCTCGTTTGATTTAGTCAATGAGATTATGTTTTCTTGCCTTAATCTTTTATTATGCAAATTATAAAATATTTGTTGCAATCGGTCAAATTGGGAACGATTTACGATTAGGGATTTGGTCTGAAAAACCCAATCTATCATTTTGCATAATAACATTACGGTAGATATTGCCTAGGAATGGGGATACCCTGTAGTGACTTTTATAAACCTTGTCAGGACTATTGCTTGATGTTCTTCCTTGACTGCTAAGGAATTAGGGTTAAGGGAGAATATCAAAGGTTTTTCGATTAAGGAATTTAAGAAAAATATTATTAAGGTTTTGTAAAATTAAGGTTTAAGGCATTTCTCTTTGATTATAATTTAGGGTTCTTACTAAGCAATTTATACACCTTTCCCTAGCATGTTTCATCATATTCGTAAAAAGCACTTTTTATTGTTCTGCTTATGTTATATTGTTATTATAATTTTCTCAACCAAACAAACTCCACAGAAAACTTTTGTTTAATTGAATTAGCATCTGCACTTACATTGACGCGCAGTCCTCGAGATCGATTCTGGGGATAACCCCTATAATTATTACATCGTAAAAATAGTACACTTGCTATTTGTCCGATCAAGGTCATAGATCAAATGTTTGTCCAACAAGGAGAGTTGTTTTTGTTGCGGAAGAAAGGGAGGAATCTGAGGAAAGAGAATATCCTACAGTTAAGAATGATGAATATGCCGAGATTTAGTTTGCAGATGAAGAATTTGATGAGCGAGTAAATTTTACGTTACACTGAATTTTACTCGCATCCAAGGATAAAGGACAACGCAAGAATTTGTTCAAAACACATTGTGTAATCCGATCATGGATAATGGGAGCACAGAGAATCTAGTGCCACATGATTTGGTATATTATTTCAAGTTGTCAACAGAACCCCATGAGAAGCCATACACCCTCGGTTAGGTAAGAAAGGGCTCCCAAGTTCTCATAACAGTAGCCTATAGTGCTCTTATTTCCGCATCTCGAAAAGTGTACCCGAGCGTATCACACACTCGAAATAATAACAGAGTCGCCACCGAACTTTATTTATCCTAAAAGAAAAGGGAAAGTATCGATAAAACCCTTAAAACAAAAAGAAAATGGTCATCGCAACCAAATTTGGGTTTGAGAGTTTGTAACACCCCACACATAATTGACTAGTATATTATGCATGAAACGTTAAATTTGGTTCTGAGTACATATAAAAGCTTTAAAGAAAATAAAACAAGTCGTATACAATAAGAAAACTGAACTAAAATGTATACAACAAGTGTCTTCAAGGAAACTGCACAGCGGAAAATAAGATCTGGCACGATCCCCAAGCCCACTGCTCTCCAAAGCATCCGAGACATGCCTTCTAGTGAATCTTCAAATTAATCTTGAACCTGAAAAAAATTCAACAACATGGGATGAGATTACTAAATCTTAGTGAGTTCCCCTATCTTATAGGTCCACTCGGCTCTACAGGGTAAACTATCCTTATCTCATCCTATTAGTAATCACATATATACTATTTCATAGGATTTAAGGAACGAAGCATAATACGCTTCATAATAACGTATACGCTAATAACTTAAACGTACGAGCCACATAGAAGAAATGGAGCTACGGATCTATCACATTGAAGCCTTTGACGAACCTCTAGCCCAACTAGTGTTTCGAACGTCGTTGACTATCGACAACCCGCCGCCTATCATGGTAAGGTGTTACGGAAGTTTCTGAGTCACGTAGAACAATAGGAGCTACAGATCTATCACATCTAAGCCTTTGACGAACCTCTAGCCCAGCTAGTGTTTCGAACGTCGTTGACTATCAACAACTGGCTGCCCATCACAATAAGGTTTTACGGAAGTTTCTGCCCCCTTCTAATATGACTAAGTCCTATAAGGTAATTTCCGGAAATTATCCGTCGCCTTCTCTCAGGACTAGTCTAGCAAGGAGGTATCCAGAGTTCTCCTACCTTCTATCTAATGGGACTTACTCTCCTACATTTCAAACTACGCATTAACATTAGTTGGAATTCCAAATTTCACTTCCTTGATTCCATTACCTCAGAATTAGGGTGTATCTGATAGTACCAAAGTCTCTTCTTTTCAATTCTACACAATTCCCTATTTCAAATAACACTGATCCTAGGGTTCAATTCACCAGGTAATTTCTATTAGGCGAGCATTTTGTGGATGCATTATAAAACAGAATATCTAACTTCATATAATGGTACCAGAAATACCCGATAGATGATAAAATTATGAAACTTTCCATTATAAATTTCTTCCAATTATCTTTCTAACCCAGTTGGTTTCATCTCAACCCTAGATTTTTCTTAGCCTTAGTTACCTCTATTTCAATTCAGCCAACCACAAGCTTGTATAATCATTCCAATGATAGAATAATATCATTTCTATCTATCAACCATAATTTAACATAATTCCTTTTACATAGTGTTGCGTCATACCAAAATCCATACAACTGGTACTAAGGCCCAACGGAAACATATCTATGTATGAAATTCCTCTCAAACACTTGTTTCTCATGGTTACACACAATATCGGTATCACTCGTGAACAACCGACTAAACCGCTTTATATTACTACATAAGTACTGGAGGCATACCATTCCTGTTACGGAACTTCAAAGCACTCAAGGGTTCACAATTATACAATTCTACATCATCAAAACACGATTTCCATGGATTTTTTTTTCTCAAACCCTTAAAACCCCAAATCATCCCAAAAATGAAAATTCTCATAGTTCTAACTATAGAACTCACATTACATGACATATATAATTATCATAAGAACACACTTCCATCAATGTATTAAGCATGCAACCATATTTCTCACTAACCCATTCAACATGCAATTCAATCCCCATTCCTACCCAAGTTCTAACTATGGAACTCACCTCAAACTTGAAGGTTCTAAGTTGGAGAGATGAAGATGATAATAATTCTTCCCTTGAGGTTTCTTATTGATCAAAGTTCTACATTCAAAATCATCAAACCCGCAGCGCCCTTTTATCCCATTTCCAGCAAGAATTGCTCAATTTCAAACACGTTAATCTCTTTCAATACAGACCTTCCTGACACGAAATCATATATTAAATTGAAGGGAATTTCGTGTAGATTCCAAAAATTCTATAATCTCTTAAATCCGAGTTACGAGTAAAAAACTATCACATGTTTAATGGAGGCTGGTCAAGAAATCCCGTATACATGCCTTCACCAAAATCAGCATCAGACCCTCATCTTCAAACACATTTATCTCTCTCATCACAAATATTCATAAGACAAAATATATATCTAAGTTGAAGAGAATTTTGTCTAGTTTCCAAAAAGTAAAGAATCGGTCCAATCAGAGTTACGAGCAAGAAGTTATTACCTGATTAGTGGAGGTTGTCCTTAAGGTGCGAAAATGGATTTTGGAGATGGTGAACATGACTCCTTCCTCTCTCTCTTGCTCCTAAGCTCTTCCTCCTTCTCTCATAAATTTTGATTTGGAAATATAAATGACTTGTACATCCAAACAAGTCCTTAAGGATGCATGCAATTATGGTTAATGTCCAAAATGCCCTCCAACTAATCCATATTCGCCAAATTGCCATCTAGTCCAAATCCAACCAATTTCCTTAAGAATTTATTTGATAGAATACTTGGTCTTGAATGAGAGTGACTTTTATGCCCTTAGAATTTCTACTAACTTCTCATGCTTAGGGACATGGGGTGTTACATTCTCCCCCCTTAAATTGAATTCGCCCTCGAATTCCTTCTAATCACCACGAAAATGAGTTTCTCAAATCTTTTTCCGGCGAGGGGATGAAAGGTTCCTTACGTCCCTCCTGATACTCTGTCTTGACATACCCGGGAAATGATCCTTCCATGGTCCCCAATCTTTACTTCTTTGCACTGAGTTTTCGTAGCTTCAAAATTCCTCGCAAATCACTTTGGTTGGATATTTCTCATCCTCAATATTTTCCAATCTCATCCTAGCTCAACATATGCTACTGATTTTCCACTCCTTTTCCCTTGGTTTCTTAAAGTACCGCCATTTCAAGATATTCATGTTGCGACATTCCTCTCCAATGACGATGCTTCGGATTTACTTCCACACAAGTCTATACGGAGTCATACACGTGCTTACTAAGTCCTTTGGTCTTGATTTCCAAGTCTACCTCCTTCGTATAACCAAGCTTGATCCTTTACTTGTTTTCATTACTCCAGTCGTCACGATACCCTGTCTAACCCTTGATACTCACAAGCTCGACCGTTGACCCATGAACATCTGATCACACATCAATCTCAATGCCTCTTCCATACTGGTCCACCAACAATACCTCTCTAGATAAATGGTGGATCCCTGAGAGTCTGGGATGAATGAAACATTGCTTCGTCGAGTTCCTCTCAGGAAGATATCCCCACTCAAACATTATCGTACAAGTAGTCTGCCCACACCTACTACAGGCTTATCTGGTTTTTCTTTCATCTGTTGCGCTACTCTGATCTCAATTGGCCACTCCCTCTTAAAATCCTCTATATTGCGCTACATTCAGAATTCACTTAGTTCCATTATTCTACTACACTTACTCCATTAACAACAATAGTTCCTTCCTGACTTTCGTCCAATTATGATGCGTGCTAGAATCTTAAACACACACATCAACAATTACTTTTCGAGGTTGAGTAATTTCCAATATCAGGTCACTAACTATTCCATCATTCTAGGTTAGGTCCATTTGAACACAACTTGGTCACATGCTTCGGTTCCAGAATGTATAAAGCTAAATAATCACTGAATAGGAGTTCGTTCTACCCTACCGACTTCCACATTGTACAGCCGCTATGATAACTTTGCCAACTTTCCATAACTTCTTCCCAATCTTACGGTGTCATACCGCTGGTGTGACAACACCTCTAATAACTCATGTGACTTAACTGATATAACAATCCTCTCACAATCGTACTCCATAACCAATGTGCCTCTGCTTTACAAAGACTGACATTTCTTCACTTCTGAGGATCTACAGATACTCCCCTAGATATCTCTCACATCAAGATAACCCAAGATATACTTCATCTATTCTAACACTGATCACCAATGTTAAAGAATAACCACACAATGTGCTGGCCTAAATATGATGATTACACATTAGTTCCACTTCAGGCATTCACGCATAATTATCCATTTAAGACTCCACGAAACAAGAAACATCTACAAGGTGTAATCTGATATCACCCATGAAACCATGACCACTCAGGGTCCTCATAAGCATAGTATCGAGACTTGATCCATCCCACTATCGCCTGCTTGGATAATTATTCACTATCGAGCGTGACATATGGATCCTTATCACACTTACCTTATGAGAATTTGGTTTCGCGTCTCATGAGTACCAAATCTAAATCCTACCTTGAGTTTCAGATCAAACTGTCCCACATCTGTTGGAAAGGACGACTCATGCATCTCGTGCACGATAGAGATACTGCGGTATTATACCTGTTTGGTAGTACTAACATGATGGTCCAACTCCGAGGCCATGTATTCAAGTAACTACCCCGTACATATAATGATCCCCACTCGTATCTTATGGCCATGACGGCCATATAGTTGAGCAGAATCTACATTAAGGTAAACACTTCTCAAAACCTTCCAGTCTCACTCCTAAGAGTGTTACATCATAAAGTTCAACCTTATTTATAACCGGCTAGGTTTGACTTGCTATGAATTCAATTCACATCGAACACCATACCTACGATCATCCACGCTATACACGTGTAAGAGAATTGAAGGATTATCCCACCACTATGTATGCCATGGCTCAAAACTAACCCCAGAACTCATAATCACTTGACATGGTTCATATAAGCATTGGCACACACACATACATACCCGTACCAACATACGAGAATATACTAAAGTAGTATATGCCTCCCTCTAGGCTACGCAAACACACCATACTGATAGTCTTGGTGAGTATCCCAAGTGAGTATACGCCTAGACAGGCCCCACAAGCACACAGTATTGATATCTTGGGTGTTTTAATGACAAGTGAATTGCCACCTAGCAGTATGGGCCTACTCAGTATTCAAGCATGTACAAGCAGTTCACCATTGCCAAAAGTTCACGACATAGTTAGGTTCACTATACGTTGCCCTCAAGAACTAGTCTCGCAACTTAACTGCTTACCTACTTTTGGGACAAATCCCTCAAGGAATTAGTCTTACGGATTTTCCTGCCGTTCTACTTTTGGGATGTGACCCACTACGATTATCAAGAAATTTTCCAACTACGGCCGACCTCAATGTCAACAATTCCTCAGGATAATTACCCAACGCCTATTAAGGGTCATGCACGTGAAACTTGATCACCCTAGCCCATATTTGGTCATACATAGTGTAGGAGCCACAACGTTCCATATTCACTACCAAAATTTCTCTAGGTCATCCTTACCAATCAAGATACACTTGGGAAAATTCTGGATTCATGCCTCATCCATTCGGGTCTTGGATACACACCAGATTAATTTGGAAGATTCATCCTTCAGGGTTCAACTGTTGATAGCTCTATCTCCATCCAGTCGGTTCTTAACTTAGTCATCCATGACTAGCAACAATAGCAGTCAGTGATTATCCCTTAGATACTTTAAACCGTCACTACATTATGCTCATCTAACACCCGACACCTAACATAGTTTTATGGCCTTACTCAGGGTCGGGTAAATCATATTTTACAAGGAACATGGTCTAACATATGTCACGTCCCCATTTACTTCAGTTTCCGTCTAGCGTAATTCTAGGGCTTATGCAGATCAAGAAGTGATGAGTTGCAGTAGTCCATCTCGCCAATTGAACAGACAGGATCTTCCCGAAATGGGAAAATCATACCTTCCACAGATTCTTCCATCTACGATTCTTAACACCAACCTTCATTGGTAGAAATGACTGGGTAATGCATCCCGTTCACTTAGGACTCTATCCCGTTGCAGGAAACTCCCTCTGCAGGTTCCACTTGCGGTTCTCGAACTTACTCTACTATACTCAGCATCCGAGGAGTGCATTATGTCCACCCAAATGCCTATGAATTCCACTTTCCTCAACTCCTTCCACAATACTACCATGGTTAACTATTCTGCATCAGACACTCTGCTTAGGTCTGGTAATCAAACCATCACCCAACCAAATCTTACTACTTAGGTTCCTAAAACTTATAGGTTTATGCGTCCTCGTGGCGGCTCTGCCATGATCCTACTGTCACACACTCAGTCGATGAGTTGATCTAGTTCAACAACTGAATGAGATACCAATAAAATCAGGCTAGCAACACACATATTTGAGGAAAAAAAAGAATTGCTAGTGATGTCTCATGGTGTTGCGGTGAGAATCGGATAACAAGCTATTAATTAACTTGCATCACTTTTCTTTGAATTCACAACCGACTTTGATTTATCCAAAGGAAAGGTTCAAGATCGAGAAAAACCTAAAGGGGGAGATCTAAGGTTCGGGGGTTAGTTACACCTAGGGAAGGTATTAGCATCCTAAACGTCTGTAGTACTCTACGAGAACCTCTTGTTTTAGTTTGCTATGTCTCACTCGCTTGCTAAGGGTGTTAAGCTAAAGGTTGAAACCCTAGGGGTTAGTATCTAAGTATACTCGACAAAGTATCGCACTTTGCGCCAACGTATCCTGACGGGAATGGAATTAGAGTATCCGTAGTTCACCGATCTAAGGGTGAAGAAGAGGAACCATTGACTATGGCCAAAGTTCCAAGGGGAAATGAGTATGAGCTCATTGTAGAGTTCACGATAACTCTCTAAATCTAAGTTATAGGGGGAAAGTGATTTCTCATGATGATGAGAACCACATAGAGTTCAAAACTCTAACCTACTTCTAAGTTATGATTTCATTGACTCTCATGAGGCCACGAAATGGGATAAACCTAAAAGGATAAGGTAGGATGGTTGTTTAGTGACTCATTGAGTCAATTTAGGATGATCTCCCTTTGGAATAGGGGGAAAGATATCAGTTTTAAAATTACTAAGAAATAAAAGAGTTATAAATTCAAATATGATGATGCAAGAATACATGAATAAGATAATGAAATGAAACAAAGCTCGTGAAATCAATGCAAAGACTAGAATCATACATAGACATTATTCAAACATGGTAAACAAAAATAACATGGCAAGATGAATAAAAAAGGTACAATAAAACCTTAGAAGAGTTTCCAATTTAATCATGAATAAAAGCAAGTAGTATTAAATATTTCCAACAATTTCTTTTTATGTTCATAAAGTAGATTCAAGTAATAAAACATAGCAAAAAGAATGGAGGAAAAAGGATAAAAAAACAAGCAAGTTATGAAAATTGGAGGTTGAAGCATAAACTTGAAAATAAATAAAACCAACAAGTGATAAAAAAGAAGGAAGTGGCATTCCTAGGGATTGAACCCAGGACCCTTCGCTTGCAGCTTAAAACCAATACCATCAGGCCAATGCGCGTATCTTGAACAATCAATGAGAACACACACATATATATATATATATATAAAGAGAAGAGAAAATTAGAAAATAAAACAAAAGGACTGGGGCGAGGGGGATTCGAACCCCAGTCCTATAGGTGAAAGGGCGTGTGCTTGTGTGTGCTTGCCACTGGGGTGGCTGTTACATCCGGTAATATATTCAACTCAATAAATACATAAGCATTCCAAGCGCGCATATTTCAAATAAACAACACCAACCAAACACAAACTGCTCATGAAAGAGAAACAACTATGCCAATCATCCAAACATCATCCATTGCTAAACCAAATGAAACAGAAACATATAATCTAAACTCCAAATCATGAAATACCACGCATATTAACTATTAAGAAAAGGCTTGATCACTTAAATCCACAAAGTAAGAATATTTGAATGTATAGAGCAACAAATTCACACAGCCATGGCAGCAAGCATACAACATATTCAAAAGGGTTCAATGACATGAAACATCTTGGAATACAACTAATAAACAAACATGTAGTTCAAGGATCAAAACCAGCATGGCAATTAGGTTAGTTTTCGCATATGTCAAAACATTTCTCAAGACTTAGCATGTTTAATGTAGGGTAGTAGAGATGTTTTAGAACAAACATCACATGATTGACAAGGTTATAAGTTTAAAATGCCAGAAACAAGAGATAGGTTAGGGCATGATGCAGTCAGTAGCATATGAGCAACAAGTCATTAGGGCAAACACATTCCATAAGGTAATGAGCTAACATACAACACATCCAAATGGAATTCGATGAAATGATACATCTTAGACACAACTGATAAACAATCATGCAGATCATGGAATCCATAACAGTATGGCAAAGATTCAAACATAAGTTTCATGTGGACAAACAAATCAGTGCAAAAGTAAGGTAAGTTAGTAAAGTCATACACAGACAGTCAATGAATTGGAGATTAAAAAAACTACTGATGGGTTGAGCAATCATGTTAGATCAATCATTTGAAAAGGAAATCACATAGGTCTTATAAACTTGATGATGTAGGCTGCACTGACAATAAAACACATAGCATGGTGATTTGTAAATTCAGTGAGTTTGTGGAAAAAAGTGTGTGAATTTGTCAATGTCAAGGTGATTTCACAGGTAGTGTTCAATGAAGGACCAATATTAGCAGATTGTAAACAAGTCAAACCAAAATACATAAACTTAACAAGTCCATAAACCAAATATATCAGTTTTAAATGTTGGACTAAGAGCAAAATCATGACCTAGCAGGTACAAGGCAGCTTGATACATACATCTAGCATATTCACATGCTAAACAACAATTTAAGGTCAGTGTATATATCACAAAACTCAACATGGCCTGATTGCAGTTCAACATACAAAGACAATGATGGTAGCTCAATACAACTTAAGTACTTATCAAGGAATACCAATCAAGCATGTAGTCACATAATGTCAAGGAAAGATGCTTTCAATCATAATGGTAGCAAGCATAGTGATAATTCATGTATCGAGATAGATTAAGGGTACACAAATTTCATACAATGTCAAGGTAAGTTTGAAGCATAACATTGCCATAAACAAGAGTCCAAACAGAATTGTTCATACATAATGGCATCCAAATCAAACAGCAGCTAGGCATAAATATCAAACATACAAACAGCTACACTCATCATGTTGATATAAGGAAAATGTTTGCAAAGATAAGCACAAAAACATTATGATGGTCAAAGGCCTTTATGAATCATACACATATATTCAAGATAGAATAGGACATATCATAGCAACTAAGTTCAAATTCAATCAAGTGGTATCATTTAACACAGACAATAGCATAGGACATAGTAAAAACCAATTTAGACAACAATCATGCAAGCACATTCATCACACATATATGGACTAGGTTCAAGGTGGTTAGCACATATTAGAAGCACAAAATGACATCAAACATCCATAACTTATGAGTATGTTAAAAACACATCAAAGCTAGCACACAATGTTAACATGGGGAACACAATCATGATATCACAAAAATATAACTTTCTGAAATTAACAGTTTCAATAAAATAGTATTAGCATGTACAAGATGAAATATCATGACAGGTCATGGAACATTGAGGCACATGATTCTAAAACAGCAACACAGTTCTTATCATAAGCTCCACATTTATGAACATGAACCTACTCCTATACTACCAATATCAAACCAAAGGACTGCAATACAAGAAACTAAAACACTAAGCAACATAACAGTTCAAACAATCAAACTCAGGCACATAGTCAACCAAAATCAATGCCAAGGCAAAGTCGTGCATACCAATGTGAACACATACATGAATAACCAAAATGCCAACCTTAAAATAGCAAACATCAATAATAATAAAGTTTAAAAACCATGACTGAGTACACAAAATGATCATATATTGATGGTGGCAGAAAAATCAGCGTTACTTTTAAAGAGAATAACTTAACAGCATCAATCAACCATTAAAACCACCAACACAAATAGATAAATGGGCTCATCATACTACTTACAAGCATACCAGAAATACATAGGGAATTAAGGTTCATTAACCTCTTATCTCAAAGTAACATCTATGCACATATGTCATACAAGTAGGTTAACAAAATCAAACATCTAAACTTGACAGTGCAACAACCAAAATGAAATCTTGTAAGCTTGTAGCCATTCAAATGAACAAAACCAAAAGCATAAATTAGTCATGTAGCAGTAGTCATGTAACAAGCATAAATTCAACCACAATCATTACAACTTAATACAATAAGCATACATATACCTCAACATATCACTAAATAAAATCATGCTATTTTATGAAATCAAACAATGAGTAAATAATCAATATATTCAAACACACATCAGTAAGACACACATGTAAAAGAATAACAAGATGCATATGACATAATGATATCAAATGAGCATGATTAACAAGAGGGAAAGAATGTTATACCAAGTGGAGTAATGTCCACTGCCTTCAAGTATGCCGACTGCTTTCCTTCCAAAGCACTCCAAAGCCACCTTTCACCTTGCTTGCTCGAAACTTAGGAAACTTCAGGGACTCTTTGAGTGTTTGTGAGAATTGTTGGTGTCTTAAAGTGTAGAAGTAAGCTCCTTTTATAGGCTGAGCAAATGGGCCTGGGTTCCTTTGAGTCCAATCATCAAACATATGGTATGCTAAGTAGAAACTAGGGTTTACAATGACTCTTTTTGATTCAAATGTTGGTCCACTCCTTGGAGACAAATACGCTTCTCATGCTGCACAAAACTCAGAGGTTGCAGGGTCTATTTCACTACTTCGTGTATTGCTTAAGAGCTCCTTATCTATTGTCATATAAAAGGGTATCAGATGAGGTAAGGATTGGGGATTGCGTGAGGGATCTGCAGGCGAGAGCAGGTTGTATGTTGAAACTAGCAATTCCTCAGAAGCACCTTTAATGAACCAATCCTTGAAAGCTCAAACGGGAAGTATTTTTGGGAGAATTCAAAATGAGGAAACGCGCCAAGGGATTGAATTGTCAAATGATTTTTGGATGAATTGATTCAACTGTATTTTGAATTTGAATTTCTCTTCTCTTCTGCAAATCGCAAGCACGACCAAGGGAGGAGAAAATAATTGGTTGTTTTGTCTCTTTGATGTCCACGCGTCGCCTTTTCATTAGTCAGTGGTGGAGTTGAAAAGTCAAAGCACAATGCTCACTTCCTATTGGTCCTTGGCTGATGAGTACATTCCAATATTTTTGTAACATGTTTGCACGTTGGGCCAATTGATGATGGGCTGAAAAACCAAATGTTTAAGGTTTGGTTTTCTATCTTTTTGTTATAAAAGAAAATGATTTAGGAAAAAAAGATAAATAATAGGTGAATTAGGTAATTGAAATGGTTATGGTTTAGGAGAATTAATGTTGACAAATAGAGAAATTGGATAAAATTGGTTGATAGATAATTATTGAAATTGGTTTGGAATAAAAATGATAATTGAGGGTAGATAAGGTGGGTAGAAATTTGGTTATGGAGAGGATCATGAAGAGGGTTATGGAGATATCTCTTTGAAATGAGAGACTTGGTTGAGTAAATACTCCACCCAAAATCTTGATTAAACACCTCTTGAATCTTCTTAGGATAAAACCTGATAAAAAAGAAACAAACACAAACAAAACCTGATAAAAGGGTTAGCTATGCAACATGATTGACCTAATATGACATGCAAGAGATCAATGTATCTCAGGGTAAAATTTGGGGTACAACAGTTGCCCCTATTTAAATATCTTCACCGGGTGGCATGAGAGATGAAAATCTTCATGAAATCATGGTGAAAGATATTTAAATACAGATAACCGAAAATTTTGCCCTTAAATGCAAAGACATGCAATGCTACTAATATGATGATATGATGCCATGATAGATGCAAAAGATGCAGACAAAACAGGACACCAAAGAACAAAGAGCTACCAAACACAGATGAGCTTCACTGGGGAAGAAAGAAGGTTAAGATCCACAAGGAAGACTCCTTGGGGATGCAGGCTAACCACAAAAGAGACCTACTGGGGAGACTCTGAGGTAACACCGGGGATAGAAAACAAAAAGGTACACTCCACTGGGAAAGATCCAGGGAGGTGGACGACAGGTTCAAATATGACCGGACGACACTGGGGAAAAAGACACACTCTTACTGGGCATAAAACTAGAAAGAAGACGCGATCTCCACTGGAGATCAGTTGAAATAAAAGGATAGACACCGGAATAAAATATTTTCGGGATTTCTTATACTGAAGAGTTCAAACGGGATCTTCAAGAAAAAACCAGAAAAGACAAAGACAAACTCTGTGCGCCAGATAAAAAAACCTTGAGTTTAAAAGGGATCAAGTTTAATAAGCCAAGAATAGACTCTGGTACTCATAAGAGTTAGTTGAATAATAAATAATTTGCTTTATGAGGAAAACCAATATGAGCTGGATTTGTAATTTGGTTTAGGTTCATATTTGACCTGGGTTTAAGCGATACAGGTTCACGATAATCTAATATAAAAAAATGGTTCACGATAACCGAAATACAGGTTCACGATAACCTGATATAAACAACTGGTTCACGATAACCAGAGGTTTAGGTTCACGATAACCTGATACAAACAACTAGTTCACGATAACCAAAGGTTTAGGTTCACGATAACCTGATATCAAACGACTGATTCACGATAACCAGAAGTTTAGGCTCACGATAACCTGATATAAAATAATGTCAGCGGTTACTGGACTTTAGGTTTCCAAACGGGGTGATGTAGGTAACAAAATGGTCGCAGGTTAGACTCCCTGGGGAATACTGCACAAAGAGTCAAAATCTGGAGCACAAAGGTGAAAAACCGGACGCGAACAAAACAAAGACAGAGAAACAAAGACACACAAAGAGGAAAAAAGGAAAGAAAAACAAAACCACACAAACAAAACACCCAAATACAAAGATGCTCAATGCTAATGGTATGATGTGAATGCTCAATGATATGCAAGAAACGACAAACCGGGGACAGCAAAAGGGAAAACACAGTGTCCACCACAAAGAGTCACACTGAAATCTGAGCAGGCAGTCAGTCTTAAAGTCAATGTGAGAACATCCTTAATATGCTGGGGAAACAACTTCTCAACAAACATCTTGTGTAGATACTGGTGGGACGTCCTTTGTATTAGTGGTCAGCCATTGTTAAAGCATTTAAATCAGGAAATACTGCCAATCCTCTTTTAGTAACAAAGAGAGTTCAAAGTTTTCAAAACATTCCGCTTTTAAAACCATTATTAATAAATAAGTGAAGTTTTGCATAACAAGGAAAATATCAAAGCAATGATAAATATCAAACAAAGAATGGCTCAAAAATCTAATTTCATTAGAATGGTAACTTGCCAATAGCAAAGTTCCATAGATCATTACAATTGAAAAATGGCAATGGGAAAGGATTACATCATATTCAATGACCTACTCCCTAATGACTAAAAATTCTAGAATTTTATGCTGATGTTGTGGACGAAAGGACCTAGATTCTCAGGCGTAGTAATTTCGTACTGAGTCAGGATTTATAGGGTGTGTGAGCTGTTCACCATCCATTGTTGTGAGGAATAGAGAACCTCCTGAAAATACATTCTTTACCACAAATGGACCCTTGTAGTTGGGCGCCCACTTTCCACGAGCATCCCTTTGAGATGGCAGAATCTTCTTGAGTACAAGCTCTCCTTCTCAAAATTCCCGAACACGGACCTTCTTGTCGAATGCCCTTTTCACTCTTTTTTGATACAGATGACCATGACACATGGCAGTCAATCGATTCTCATCAATAAGGTTCAGTTGGTCATATTTTTCTCTAACCCATTCAGCTTCGTCAAGATTATTTTCCATCAGGATTCTCAAGGATGGTATTTCCACTTTAATAGAGAGGACCACATCCATTCCATATACCAGAGAAAAAGGGGTTGCCCCTGTTGAGGTTCAAACCGAGGTTATATATCCATGCAAAGCAAATGGTAACATCTCGTGCCAATCTTTATAAGTTTTGACTATCTTCTGCAGGATCTTCTTGATGTTTTTATTAGCAGCCTCGACAGCTCCATTCATCTTGGGACGGTAAGGTGAGGAATTGTGATGCTCAATCTTGATATTGTCACATAACTCTTTCATCGTTTTATTGTTCAGGTTTGTTCCATTGTCAGTGATGATCCTGTTGGGGATTCCATAACGACAAATGATATTATTCTTGATGAAACGAGCAACTACTTGCTTGGTCACGTTGGTAAAAGAAGCAGCTTCAACCCACTTGGTGAAATAATCAATGGCCACTAAAATGAAACGATGGCCATTAGAAGCTTTCGGCTCAATAGCTCCAATCATATCAATGCCCCACATAGAGAAAGGCCAAGGGGATGACAGCACATTTAACAAGGTCGGAGGAACATGCATCTTATCAGCGTAGATCTGGCACTTATGACATTTCCTGGCGTATTGGATGCAATCAGCTTCCATAGTTAACCAATAATATCTAGCCCTCAAGATTTTCTTAACCATGGCATATCCATTGGCGTGAGTGCCAAAGGCTCCTTCGTGAATATCGTGAATCAATAGGTCTGCTTCTCGTTTATCAACACATCTTAGCAGGACCATGTCATGATTCCTCTTTTAAAGCACGTTGTTACTGAGAAAAAACTTGGACGATAATCTTCGCAAAGTTTTCTTATCAAGATTGGAAGCATTGGCGGGGTACTCTTGAGTCTTCAGATAATTCATGATGCCATGAAACCATGGTTTCCCATCTGTCTCTTCTTCAACTAACTGGGAATAAGCGGGTTCAGTCTTGCGCTCGATACTGATGAGCGGTGCTTCATTGTGAAACCTGACTTGCCACATTGAAGCTAACATAGCTAGGGAGTCAGCTATGTGATTTTCAGTACGAGGTACATGACGGAAAGTGATTTCATCAAAACACTTAATCAACTCCATAATGTAAGCACGGTATGGAATGAGCTTTTCATCCTTGGTTTCCCATTCACCCTTGACTTGGTAAATGACCAAAGAAGAGTTACCCATAACTTCAAGAACATTGATTCCAAGGTCAATTGCAGCTTTTAGACCCAGAATACACGCTTCATACTCAGCAATATTGTTTGTGTGTCCAAAATCCAACCTTGCTGTGAAAGGAGTATAACCACCATCGGGGTTGATCAATACAACACCTACATGTCATACCCCAAATTTTGACCACTAAGATTTCCCATCATTGTGCAAATCATCATCACAATATGGATGTACCTTTGTGCCTCATCAATCTCCTCAAGGAATTGCTGAGCATTCACCACAATCAAAATTAGGGTTTCAAGCCTTCTCTGAGTGCTTAGACAAAGGATCAATCAAGGAATGACATGATCTTCAACTTGTCTAACCTTTCAAACATCCACAATGGATCAATAGGACTCCCACTTCAAGGATTAAGCACAAGGTTGCTCCCTTCTAGGTGGATCAATCTTCAAGATCGCTAGTGTCACCAAATTAGGGTTTTGGTCGACCAGGGCCTCCAGATGGAAATTTTCATCTGGGCATGAGCCAATGATTCAAAACATATAATAATATACTCCATGGAACCTCATGGACCCAATCATCAAGTCAATTTGGCCTCAAGGGATGCATACATCAAAAATCAGGAATTAGGGTTTCTTGACCTAATTCACCCCTAAGTTGACTTTTAGGACAAATCATGAACCAAGACCTCAAGACATGATTTGAGGGTCTCTAATATACCATATTGATCCATTTGGAACAATGGATTTATCCAAGAAGCTTGAGCAACAAGTTTCAATTTCATCTGAACCACAGTAAGGATTTTGCGAGAAAAGTCAACTGTAGCTTTGACTTTCGACCAGGACATGCTCCTAAACCCTAGAACATGATTCAATACACCCTATAACACCCATGGAACATGTCCATCAAGTTTTATTTAGGTCAAGGACTTGATTTCCTAAAGGATTGCACAGTTTGGAATTCATCTGACAAAAAGTCAACTGTGCACAAAAGTCAACTTTGACTTTTTGAGATTTTTCACAAAAATGGTTTTTTAACCCTAAAATGATGTTAATGTATGATTTTAATCATCATTCATCAATAAAAATCAAGAAAGTGGAATAACTTGTAAAAGGGGTAACCATAAAAACTTAGAAAATTTTCTAAGTTATGAAATAAAGTGACAAGGGTACCAACTTTGGAAGATCATAACTCCTAAACCACAAAGCCATTCTTCCCCATCCAAAGCTTTATTTGTAGATCTCATTGCCCTCTACAAAAGCTTCATACTGATCTATGTCCAAATTCCTCATGGATTTTGAGTAATGGGGTGATCAAAATCAAGAAAAGTCACTTTGTTCCAACACTTGGTGAAAATTTCACTAAGTCAGAATCTGCCTTACTTTTTTCCAAATGTAGGGGGATTTTTCACTTGGATCCAAAAGGTATCAAAACCAAATATGATCAGACAGTTGTTGTATCATATAAGGGCTTTCCAAAATGGCCAAGAACATCACCAAATTCAATTTGAGCTTTGAGATATGGTAGTGGCAAAATACGTTGCTGAAATCTGCCAAGGCAAGGCAGATTTTTGGACTTTTGGTCGATTTGCCAAACCTAGAATTGCCTAAAATAGGGACAAGACTCCAATTTTGGATTGGAGCATTCAATGGAAGCACCAAGGTGGCATGGACTGAGCTATTAGCAACTGAATTCAATCAAGACTTATCCAAGACCAAGGGGACCAGCAGCCTGTGCCCTAACCTCTAGTCAATGGCTAGAGGAGACTTGGATTTTCATTTGCCAACATTGGCCAACCCTACTCAGCAGTTGCCATTCACTATTCCTTGCAAAACAAACTTGCTCTACTATAAATAGAGCTCAATTGTGATCAGTTTAAGTACACCAAAGGCCTACAACACTTTCCTTTCTCAAAATCCACTTCTCACTCTCAAAAATCCCTTTCTTAGCAAGTCACTATCGAATTTTTTAGTAGAGAGCAATTTCACTCAAACCAATCACACACACCTCACATACATTATATGTGAGCTGATCAAACACTTAAATAACATCTGGAACACTGATTTCTCAGAATCACCAGTCAATTGCTCAAGGTTTTAACCAAGTTGTAGTTGAGATGCCATGAAGTGATCCAACTAATTTCCATCACGTCCAAGCATTCAAACACACTCCATAGCGTGTAGGGAAGCTGTTCAGATCATCATAACTCATCTGTAACACCTCCAACTCAGAAATCACTTTGAACTTGCTGTCACGACCTAGAGGTAAGCCTAAACTTGGTCATCTCTCAATCTATGCATATTTCCTCGCACAATACTTTTGCCAAATGTTCATAATCATGCATGGAATATTTCCCCTCAATTAATTGCTTTGTTTGAATCTTGTATCAAAATTCTCAGCCTTCATGCAGAAATTAGGGTTCTTGAGGTTTTGCCTTGATTTTTTATTCCATGTTTAATATAAATGAAATTAAATACCATAGACATTATCGTGAGGTTGAGACGAGCAGATTGGTATGTGGATTGCATGATATAATCAAGTATTCAGTGAGATTGGAGAGAAAATGCAAATCTGGGCAAAACCCAGAACACGCGCGTGTTCTTGGGGTGTTCTTGGCGCCCTTTTTGAAAATTCAAATATTTGAATTTTGTGATTTTATTTAATTGATTCAAAAATTAATTTCTCTCTGAGTTTTAAAGATTTTTAGTTGATTCTTTTTTTAATAATTCACAAAAATGTTAAAATATTTTATTTTCCCAAAAAATCCCAAAAATATTATTTATTTCATATAATTGATATTTTTGCAAAGAATTAATGTTTTAATTGTTTTTGACATTTAAAATATTTTTTCCTTATTGATTTTTCAAATTTTAATGATTTCTAATCATTTTGTAGGGCAAAACTTGATTTATGAAGCATTAATCCAAGATCACAATTTGTTTTCCACATGTTAAACAATTTTGATCATTTTAATTGAATATTTTATTCAATTAAAACACATTTTGAAAACAAATTAGGTTTTTGATTAATTCAGCCCTCATAAATCATTTTCAAAACTTTTGGGCCTTTTGAGAGAGTGTAAGACCCAAACCCCCGTGTACAAACCATTTTGGGCCTCACTTATTGTATAAGTCCCTCTGTACAAGTAAACGGCGCGATCGTCGCCTTTTAAAAAATCAATTGGGCCTCTCCTTGAGCTATAAGACCCATTCAAAACTTTTGGGCCTCTAATAGAGTGTAAGACCCAATCCACTTTAAACCAAAAACAACTTTGGGCCTCAGATATTGTATAAGCCCCATTGCGTTAAAAGAAAATCTCGGCGCGATCGCCATTTTAAACGAAAAATCATTTGGGCCTACCCTCATGTTATAAGCCCCACTCTTTTTCTTTAAACCTTTTGGGCCTCTTGAGAGAGTGTAAGACCCATCCCTTTGTACAGAAAACAATTTTTGGGCCTCAGTCACTCGTATAAGTCCCTCTGTACAAATTCAACAGTGCAATCACTGGTAAAACCCCCGAGCCTCTCCTTGAGCTGTAAGCCCCAAATCTTTCTTTTTCAAAGCACTTTCTCCTTTTATCTTGAATATACTGTTGTTTTCAATCTTTCGTTGTTGAACAACTAACCAAAACAGCATGGAAGCTCTACAACCGAGTAAGTGTTTATATGCTTTCATTTACCGCTTTCATATATATATAACTGTATTGTGGGGCTGTTTCGCTGTAAGTCTTCTTTCATAAGCTCATATCGACTGTGTAATAATAGTATAGATATTTAGAGTTTCCCCGGCAACTACGTCTAGCACTAGGTAAAGTCGTTTTGATCACTCTTAGAAATAGACAAAACTAGATCCCCATAGGATTACTAGACACAGTCTTCCCTCCTCTTGGGGTTAAACAATATAGAGATGTGAAAAGAAGATTCTTTTTGAACCCTTTCTCAGACTATCACTCGTAGAAGTTGTCAAAGAAACTCTACTCCCCAGAGATGATCTCTTCTCCGTGAATGGCATCTCTTGAGTTTCTTCCAAATTCTCGAACTTTCCTGGCTTGATCTATTCTCTGTGAATAGCCTGTCTTGAACTTCTCGGGGTTTGGGGACCCACAGGCTTCTTAAAAGCACCCTTAGGAATTATCAAGAAACTCTACTCCCTAGAGATGATCTCTTCTCCGTGAATTGCATCTCTTGAGTTTCTTCCAAATTCTCGAACTTTGTTGGCTTGATCTATTCTTTGTGAATAACCTGTCTTGAACTTCTCGGGGTTTGGGGACCCACAGGCTTCCTAAAAGCATAAATGATTTCTTCCTCCGGGAATGATAGCCTCCTCTTGGGCTTAGTACAAATTGTCCCTCGGCTTCTTAAAAGTTTCCAGCCTCCTCTTGGGCTTCGTACAAATTGTCCCGATGACCTCCTAGAGGTATAGGAACAGAAATCAGTCATCTTAATAGAACAGTCTTTCCAAGAGTCTACTACTGTTTCTCAAAGCATGGTACAAAAGATGAAACTCTAGACTTGGACAGTCTAATTTCCTTGAGTCTCAAAGACATTCTCAAGCACCCTTCAAGAATAGAAAGGAACCCCGTAGACTCGGACAGTCTCAATTCCCTTTGGATTTCCCATTTCCTCAAAGAAAAGATCCCTGATCCTCGAATCAAAATCCCTTAATACAGTGTTACTCATATAAGAACTGATTTTCTCTTTAAACCCATATACTGGTCACTCAACTGAAACAGTACCCTCTTTAGCCTCCATCTCGGGCTTTGTACGAGATACAAAAAAGGTTCTTATTGAATCAACACTTTAGCCTCCATCTCGAGCTTTATACGAGATACAAAAAAGACTCTCTTGTTGAGTCACAATCCTTTTAGCCTCCGTCTTGGACTTTGTACAAGACACAAATCACTCCCTTGTTGAGTATAAAACATTTAACCTCCATCTCGGGCTTCGTACGAGATACCATAAAAGACTCTCATGTTGAGTTAACTTCCTTTTAGCCTCCTCTTAGGCTTTGTATAAGGAAAACCTTTTAGCCTCCTCTTAGGCTTTGTATAAGAAAACCACTGGTTGATCCAATCAACCTTTTAGCATCAAAGATGTGCCTCGTTCACAGTATAGAAACATCAACAACTCCTTCCCCTTCATCTAATCGATGTAAGCGGCAAGCCTCTAGATCATCTACATCCATGCCACTGTCCCTCTTTTAGCATGAGAAATTCCTAAGGAAAGATGGCATTGCTCTACACTGAGTTAAAGTCTTCTCCTTCAGGTTGGAAATCCCCTATAAAGGAAATTATGGCATTGCCGGATTCACACATCCTGGTTAAAGTAATTCTCCTTTATAAACAGTTGTGACAGACAAACCCCTCTTTAGAGATGACAAATTCTCTCTAAAGACAACACCTTTTAGCTTCACATCTTGGGCTTCGAACAAGATACAAATAGACCCTTCAACTTCACATCTTGGGCTTTGAACAAGATACAAACTACCTTTAGCTTCATATCTTGGGCTTTGAACAAGATATATATCACCTTTACGCTTCACGTCTTGGGCTTTGAACAAGACACCAAAACACCATTTCCTCCCGTATAATATGAGGAACTACGATCGCTCTGATTTCCCTGTTTTGGAAAAATGGGAATACGTAGGCATAATATTGAAAGAAAAATCTTAGCGAGCACACTAAACAAAAACCCAAAATCCCGTATATCAGTCAAAACATCCAAGTCCGTATTCCCCGCTAAAAGTCTAAATTCCCTGAAAATAACCTAAGAGAGGCCCCCCCATATTGATAGCATCTGTAACCTAACAGACCATTGTTTAAACTCAGTATGCAAGCAGGGTTAATTGGAGACATCTATTTCCCTTCCTTAGTCAGCTCACAATAGGATAAAAAATGAATCGACCTGTAGTAACCCCCAAGGAGCGACAGTGCTTAAGAAACACGTCTAGTTTCGCTCGCTATAGAAAAATGGCGCCCACTGTGGGGCTCTACTGTTTTCATATCTTAGGTAGAAGAAAAGGGATTTCACTGGGATAGGACTTTTTGTTGACTTCAGTGGGATCTTAGGTCAAAACCCTTTAAGTGGGGAAGGAACCACAGAATAGCGACTCCGCCGGGGAGCCATTTTCTGTCAGGAACATAAGATTCATAGCTTTTAAAAAAGTCTAGGACATTAGGACAAATATATATACTGCTTTTCCTAATTGATATCTGTGTTTATTTTTCTGCTAATGGGAATGCGTGTGATGCCGCATGTGGAAAGATTGAGTATATACTTAAGATAAGTGATGGCGACGAGGTCGACCATCAACCTCGGTGGAGGCTTCCCAATGCAACCCATTCCCTCTCATAGGCAATGGGTTGATTGTGATGTCTGAGAAGCTAAGGAGCCAACCCTTTTGTAGTACGGAAGCTATCGAAAATAGTTGTCACGCAATACTACCCTCATTTGAGGCTGATGATCTATTCTCGGTGAATAGCATTTACTCTAAGATTTTATACAGCTCGCTGGCGATCCGCTTGCTGTTTGTTATCCTGGAGGGAACTGATGACTTTGAGTACAGGTACAAAAATCACCCTAGTATAAACCTTTGGGATGGGTAGAGCCTTGACTCCATGACAACGACCCTTTGACCCCATGTTTTTTCTATGTTTTTGTGTGCTGCATTCATGCATTCATTTAAAAAAACATTAAAACATTCAAAAAATTTCTCTTCTAGTCTCTCTGTTTTTTCAAAATAAACTAAGACTGTGATTTCAAATATCAGAGAAAAGGATTGCGCTAATGGATTTCGGTAGAAGGAGAACTCATAAGTACACCTTCAGGATTCCAAAACTAGAAGATTTAAGAGGTTTGGCGAGGATGATCACAAACCAAGAGGCTTTCAGAGCCAAGTACGCAGGTTTGCTATCTCTACTAAGAGTCCATGTGATTGAGGGAATCATGGATGCGCTCATTCAGTTCTACGATCTGGTCTATCATTGTTTCACATTCCCGGATTACCAGCTAGCACCAATACTGGATGAATATTCTCATCTGATTGATCTACACATTACCGATCAAGCTCCATTTTCTGGACTGGAAGAAATTCCAAAGAATCAGACCATTGCAAGAGCAATTCATTTGGACGAGTCTGAGGTCAGGACTCACATGACCACTAAGGGTGGCATACAAGGTTTTCCAGCCTAGTTCTTGACAAAGAAAGCCTTGTACTTCACCAGTATCGGGAACGTGACTGCTTTTGAAAGCATCTTTGTTTTACTCACCTACGGGTTATTTCTGTTGCCCAACGTTAATAACTTCGTCGATATCAACTCCATTAAGCTTTTTCTCATTGGAAACCCTATGCCAACGTTGCTCGCAGATGCGTATCATTCTGTACACTTGGGAAATTTGTACAGCGGAGGGGAGATCACATGTTGCGTACCTCTGCTTTATAAATGGTTTATCTCGCACTTGCCTAAGTCTGCTGCTTTTTGGGATCACAAGAGTGCCTTACGTTGGTCGCAGAAAATCATGTCCCTCACCAACTCTGACATAGATTAGTGCAGTAGGATTTATGATGGAATCAGGATCATTAACCGTTGTGGAAACTTCCCCAACGTACCCCTCATAGGAACTAAGGGAGGAATCAATTACCATCCAGTTCTTGTTCTTCGTCAATTTGGATACCCGATGAGGCACGTCCCATGGAGTGCTCATCTGGAAGGTCTTTTCTTCAAGGAAGGAGAAAATGACAGATCACTAAAGACAGAAATAGTGCATGCTTGGAAACATGTTTATAAGAAAGGACGGGAGTCTCTAGGAAAACCCAACTGTGTCTCGGTGGAGCCTTATCTCCACTGGGTGCAAACTAGAGCTCTCAAGCTAAAAATAACTTATCCTCGTCACGAAGTTCTTCCACCGAGGGAGTCTGTCATGTACTTCATGACTGAGACTGAAAAGCTCTAGGTTACTCTCAACAAAGTTCAATGGGAGAAGAGGTCTTGGAAGAACAAGTACCGCACCCTCAATGTGGAGTGCATCAAAATACAGCAACTACTGAAAGATAAGGACGCTCTTATTGAAATTTTAGAGCAACATGCTGTAGAGAATCAAGATGACCAAAGGAATTTGCTCGCTCCTTTCACCTGGCAAAGGAATGACAACCCGACAATGGCAGAAGCTCAACTACAAAGGATTGTGATCTCAGAGATCACCTCAATGCCCATAGTGGAGAAGTATGATCCTAGGTATCAAATGCCGAAAGATCGTCCTTGGGGCATGCCTGTTAACTATATCCCGGAAGGATATGTTCCGCCGATCACTGAAGATCAGTGAATCATAACAGAAGCCGTTGGGCCTGAAGGTTACAAACTTCAGGAAACCGAAGATGCCAGGGGCATACTAAAGATTCCTAAAGGTTACAATCTTCGGGAAATGCCAAGATTCACTACCGTAGTCATGGTACCACCCCCTGTGGTGCACACTGTCCCGGAAGGACAGGTTCCACCAATACCTTCTAATAAGAAGGAAACTATGTTCGATAGAATTGATGAATTCCAGGAACAGTTCCTGGAAATGCAGAAGGAACTGCAAGCCATCCGCGTTTAGGATTTATTTGGAAAGGACGCCGCAGACCTTTGTCTGGTCCCCAATGTGAAAGTTCCGCACAAATTTCAAGTGCCCGACTTTGAAAAATACAAGGGTAACTCTTGCCCTCAGAGCCATCTGGTGATGTACGCTCGGCGAATGTCAGCTCAGACAGAGAATCAGGAACTACTGATTCACTACTTTCAGGATAGTTTAACCGGTGCCGCACTCAAATGGTACATGGGTTTAAACCGTGCTACGATTAGCACATTTAGAGATCTTGGTACTGCCTTCGTCCAACAATACAAATACAATTTGGACATGGCACCGGACAGAGATCAACTCAGATCAATGTCACAAAAGGACAAGGAAACCTTTAAGGAGTACGCTCAGAGATGGCGTGAAATTTCCGCTCAGATTTGTCCACCTCTTGAGGAAAAAGAGACGACAAAGATCTTCTTAAAGACCTTAAGCTCATTTTACTATGATAGAATGGTTGCCAGTGCGCCCAGTGATTTCCCCGAGATGGTGGGCATGGGAGTTTGTCTTGAGGAAGTCGTCTGAGAAGGAAGTTTAGTTAAAGACACTGGATCATCAAGTAGTACAAAGCGATACGGTAGTGCTCTCCCTAAGAAAAAAGAGCAAGATATTGGGAATATCTCTCTCATGAAGCAAAGGCGACGTTATCAACCGGTAGCAGCTGTAACTCCTACTATCAGCCCTGCGCCTATTCCTACGTATCAACCTCAGGTTGTGCAGAGCCAACCTAATTAGCAAAGGACACAATAGCCTCTTCAGCAGGCTCGTCCTCAATACAACAATAATCGTACAACGCGGCCACCAGGGTTTGATCCTATACCCATGTTGTACGCAGAACTATTTCCGTTACTACTGGCTAAGGGGCACATCCAGACTAAGTCTCCTTTTATAGTACTGGAAAATCCACCTTTTTGGTTTAAGGTGGATCAGACATGCCCTTATCATCAAGGAGGACCAAGGCATAACATAGAGAATTATCTCAATTTCAAATCCGACGTGCAAAAGCTTGTTAGGAGCGGGCTCTTATCTTTCAAAGATACGAATCCCAATGTTCTCACGAACCCGCTGCCTCAACATGAGAAAGCTGCAGTCAACCTGATTGAGAAATAATTTAACAAATATCTCTCAAATTCACGATGTACTCTTATTGAGGACCAATCTGGTCAAGATGCATTGTAGACAGAGTAGGTACGGCCATGTGCCACCTCATAATTATCATCAATGTAATATCTGCTCTAAAAGTAATCAAGGATGTTCTGTGGTGCAAGCAGCTCTACAGGAACAGTTGGATCTCGGATGGATCCAAGAGCACCGAGTTCGTGGAGTTAACATGGTTTACACGAATTCCAACGTCATTCAAAACCATGACGTCCATACGATGAATGCCAACTTAGTGGAAATGCAATCAAGGCAGATCCAGTATCATAATCTGCCGTGGCACGATTATAGTTCTTGTTTGACTTGCTCGGTAAACGAACATGGATGCTCTTTCATACAGGAGGCCCTCCAGCGCCAGATGGATCTTGGATGGATCCAGGACTACCATGATAGGAATTCCTATCAGATCAATATGGTTCAAATATTTGACATTCGCTTGATGAATACCAACTTGGTAGAGCTGGATGCTGAGCAGGTCCGACTCGGATTCCTAATATCACATAATTTTCACAGCTGTAAAGCGGGTTGCGAAAACGATCAGGGATGTGCCCTTGTCCAGGAAGCACTTCAGCACTTGTTAAATCATTGGTGGATGCCAATCTACATGGATGAAGATACTCACCAAATTAGTATCAATAACAGAAACCCCACTCGCCGTCAAAGTCAGGATGTCCAACCCGTGGAAGCTAACCTAGTGAGGTTACATTGTATTCAAAGTGGGCGTGGCCAGGTGCCACCACACAATTATGAACGTTGTGGAGTCTGTTTGGAAAGTAACCAAGGGTGCTACCTTGTGCAAGCAGCTCTCCAGGGGCAGGTGGATCGTGGAGAGATCCGCCCATATCCAGGTTTCGGACCCATCAATTGGTCGCCGAACTACCTTGCCAATCAAATTGAGGACGTTGTCGTCATCTCTGATCATCAGAGGACCAGGAATGTTTTTTCCATCATCCCTCTGCTTGACGAATCAAGAATTCCCAACCGAGAATGGATCGAGATTACGTACGATGGTCAAAAAAACCAGAAGGTTCCCATAATCATCTATCTACCGGGACCACTACCGTATGAATCAGCTAAGGCAATCCCTTACAAATACCGTGCAACGATAATTGAAAATGGAAAGGAAATTCCGTTACCCTCCATCGTGAATATTGCAGACATCATTCGTGTAACTCGGAGTAGTAGAATCTTCAACAGAGGAGTTGGAGAGTCCAACAAAGAAAAGGAACCTCAGACAGAAGTTCCCAATCCACCAGTCGGTCAATCCAGTGATCCCGACCTTTCAAAGAATGATGATGAGATGCTGAAGCTCATCCAAAGGAGTGAATACAACATTGTCAATCAACTGTTATAGACTCCTTCAAAGATCTCGGTATTATCACTGTTACTCAGTTCAGAAGCGCACAGCGAGGCTCTATAGAAAGTCTTGGAGCAAGCCTTTGTGGAACAGGATGTAACAATCAGACAGTTCGATAGTATTGTCTCTAACATCACTTCCTGCAACAACTTGGGATTTAGTGATGAGGAATTACCTGAAGAGGGTCGCCGTCATAACATGGCGCTCAATATCACAGTCAACTTCCAGGACAATGCTTTAGCCAACGTACTGGTAGACACAGGGTCAACCCTGAATGTTATGCTGAAGTCCACTTTAATGCAATTATCATTCAAGGGCCCTCCGATGAGAACCAGCGAGGTCGTCGTCAAAGCGTTCGACGGATCCAGAAAAACGGTTATCGGCGAAGTCGACCTTCCCATAACCATCAGTCCTCACACTTTCCAAGTCACTTTCCAGGTCATGGACATCCGAGCAACGTACAGTTGTTTATTAGGAAGACGTTGGATAATCAGGCTGGGGCGGTCACTTTAACCCTCCACCAAAGGTAAAGTTCATCCAGAACGGCCAACTCATCACAGTCTGTGGGGAACAGGTCTTGCTCGTCAGCAATTTATCGTCATCCACTTATGTGGAACCAGAAGGGATAATCGGAACCCAGTTCCAAGCGCTTTTGCTACACAAGGACGATTAATCCGGAGGAGGAACTTCGATTTCCTCATACAAAGATGCTATTAAAACAGTCAAGAGTACCGATACAACAGGATGGGGATAGCTTGTCATTCATACTAACAATACAACAAAGAAGGGTCTTGGTTTTTCTGCAACCTGTACCCAAACAGCTGCTAACGATGAAAGTCTTCATCCCATTCAGAACTTCCTCCACAGTGGAGGGTTCCTTCACCTAGTGCCTCAGGCAATTCATGCTATCAATGAGGAGGATCCCTCTGACACAGATGAAGAATGGAAGTCCTATCTTAACGAGGACGGTTATATGTCTCAGGAAGAGGTGCCTACGCCATTTTGCTATCCCGCACAGATTCTGAGATTTATACCCAGGTCAGATGTCGAAATGATATACGGAGATTGTGATCCGGAAGGATGTCGTGCTCCTCCAAATTCATTAGAGGAGGACACTTTGATGAAAGACAACTTTGACCACAATTACTATGGCCCGATGGACGGTCTGCCAATGTGGCAGCCTTACCCAAGAGACTTGGGGCCAGAAAGTCAGCCGAGTAATGAAACTCAGCTGAGCATCATTGAACAAAATACCTGTGTCCCCACCATGTCATGGGATCAACACTCAGGTCATTCAGAAACTACTCAACATGACGATGAATTTGCAACGTTTGCAGGACTAGAATTCATTAATTATGCCTTTCCCGAGGTCAACATCATCGAGAGGGATGACCCCTCTAGTTCCAAAGAAGTGTGGGATACCTTGGGACAATCGAGTGGAAAATACGACTATATGGTCAAGTACACCGCTCCCGAAAGCTCTCGTATCAGGCTCGAAGATATCCAGCCAACTGGATGGGGAGATACAGCTGAGAGCATAAATACTATGCAAAATGCAACAGAGGAATCCTCCTACGACAACTCTGTCTGGGAGACAGATTCCAATGATCCTGGTCCACCAGAAATCAGCGTTATTTCTGAAGACAAATTAAGAAAGGTGCCAGACTTTGTGATTCACCGAGGAGTTCGCCGCCAATGGGTTGCTGTCGATGTTCCAAGAATTGTTCATAAGTCAAAGTAATTGCCATCTTTAACCTTTCACCCTGCCCAGGTGAAACGGATGTTTTGATATGGCTCGCTTTCTGTAAATTTTCCCTCTTCGCTTCGCCCAAAGCGACAGAGTTTTGTTTTATAGGGCTGTAGTTTCAAGAATCGACTTGGTCATTAATAAAACAACGTCGTTCTGTAATTTCCGCATTAATTGACGTTTTCTGTTTTTGCCTTTTCTCAGAAAATGGTATTCCTAAAAAACAATTCAATAATAAAAACAAGAAGTAATAAAAAAAATACACTGCACACACTTGCATTCTCTCTATCTCTTCTAAACACAAATCATCACATCATGCAGATTGCTTGTTTTAAACCCCGTTGAAACATACGATCCAATGCCTTCTCCCGACTTTGAGTTCCCGGTATTTGGGGTTGAAGAAGAAGTTGACAACGAAATTCCAGAAGAGATCTCCCGATTACTCAGACAAGAGGAAAGGTCTATTGAACCTCACAAAGAGCCATTAGAAATGGTAAACTTGGGTTCAGAAAAAGAGAGAAAAGAAATCAGGATTGGGGCAGTGCTCAGTCCAACTGCCAAAGAGAGTTTGATAAAGCTTCTCAAAGAATTCCCCGATGTATTCGCTTGGTCCTATCAGGATATGCCAGGGTTAGATACCAGCATCGTGGAACATCACTTACCATTAAGATCAAAATGCCCGCCAGTAAAGCAGAGGTTGAGACGCACTCACCCGGACATGGCCATCAAAATCAAAGAGGAGGTACATAAACAGATTGACGCAGGTTTCCTCGCTACGTCAGAATATCCTCAATGGTTAGCCAATATCATACCCGTTCTGAAAAAGGACGGAAATGTCAGAATGTGTGTGGATTATAGAGATCTAAACAAGGCTAGTCCAAAGGATGACTTTCCTTTATCACACATTGACATGCTGGTAGACAGTACAGCAAAGTTCAAAGTTTTCTCCTTCATGGATGGATTCTCGGGCTATAACCATATCAAAATGGCGCCGAAAGACATGGAGAAAACTTCGTTCATTACCCCATGGGGTAGCTTTTGTTACAAGGTAATGTCGTTCGGTTTGAAGAATGTCGGGGCAACCTATCAAAGGGCCATGACTACTCTGTTTCATGACATGATACACAAAGAAATCAAAGTGTATGTCGATGATATGATTGCAAAATCTAAGACAGAAGAGGAGCATGTGACCCACCTGTCAAAACTATTCAAGCGGTTGAGAAAGTACAAACTCTACTTGAATCCCAACAAGTGCACCTTCGGTGTCCATTCAGGGAAACTCTTAGGGTTCATCGTCAGCCAGAAAGGAATTGAGGTTGATCCTGACAAGGTCAAGGCCATTCAAGAAATGCCTTCTCCGAAAACTGAAAAACAAGTCAGAGGATTCCTGGGACGTTTGAACTACATCTCCAGATTTATATTCCTCATGACTGCCACTTGCGCGCCGATTTTCAAATTACTCAAAAAGAACCAGGACTGCGTTTGGACAGAAGATTGCCAAACCGCCTTCGACAGTATTAAGAAATATCTGTTTAATCCTCCGATTCTATCACCTCCAGTGGAAGGAATACCACTGATCATCTACCTCACAGTCTTGGAAGACTCAATGGGGTGTGTACTTGGCCAACAAGACGAAACCAAAAGGAAGGAGTCTGCCATCTACTTTTTGAGCAAGAAATTCACCGACTGTGAAACTCGGTACACGATGCTCGAGAAAAATTTATGCGCTTTGGCTTGGGTAGCCAAACATCTACGCCAGTACATGATTCGTCACACTACTTGGTTAATCTCCGAGATTGATCCAATCAAGTATGTCTTCGAAAAACCTGCTCTCACGGGAAGGATTGCCCGTTGGCAGATGTTGCTATCAGAATATGACATAGAGTACCACGCTCAGAAAGCCGTTAAAGGAAGTATAATGGCCGATCATTTGGCTCATCAACCGATTGACGATCAAGAATTAATCGAGTTCGACTTCCTAGATGAAGATGTCATGTATTTGAAAATGAAAGACTGCGATGAACCGCTACCCAATGTAGGGCCAGAACCAGGTTCCCAGTTGGGACTTATCTTTGACGGAGCTGTCAATCATTATGGAAACGGAATTGGGGCAATAATTGTTACCCCTCAGGGTACCCACATTCCTTTCATCGCCAGACTCACGTTCAAATGTACGAACAATGAGACCAAATACGAAGCTTGTATTATGGGTCTCGAAGAAGCGATTGATTTAAGGATCAAAAACTTGGACGTATATGGCAACTTAACCCTAGTTATCAATCAAATAAAGGGAGATAGGAACACCTACCAAACAGGACTGATTCCTTACAAAGATTATGCAAGAAGGTTGTTACCTTTCTTCAATAGAATCGAGTTTCATCACATCCCTCGTGATGAGAATCACATGGCTGACGCCTTAGCCACTCTCTCTTCTATGATTAGTGTAGGTCAATGGACTGACCTACCTAAGATCGACAAAATGCGCCTTGAAAGGCCCGCTTACATCTTCACAATTGAAGCAGTCATACACGACAAACCTTGGTATCACGATATCAAATGCTTCCTTCAAAACCAAGAGTACCCTCTTGGGGCATTCAGAAAGGATAGAAAGATCCTCAGAAGGCTAGCAGGTAGTTTCTTCCTGAGCGGTGATATGTTGTATAAGCGAAATTTTGACTTGGTTTTGCTTCGATGCGTCGACAGACCAGAAGCAGACATGTTGATGAAAGAAATTCATGAAGGATCCTTTGGCACTCATGCCAACGGACACACAATGGCGAGAAAAATTCTGAGAGTAAGGTACTATTGGTTGACAATGGAATCCAACTGCTACAAGTACATGAGGAGGTGTCACAAGTGTCAGATATACTCCGACAAAATTCATGTACCGTCAACGTATCTCAATGTTCTTTCTTCCCCATGGCCTTTTTCCATATGGGGAATCGACATGATTGGCATGATTGAGCCCAAGGCTTCAAAAGGACATCGGTTCATTCTGGTCGCCATTGATTACTTCACCAAGTGGGTCAAAGCAGCGTCTTACGCTAATGTAACCCGACAAGTGGTGGTCCAATTTATCAAAAACAGTATCATCTACCGTTATGGTATTCCGAGCCAAATCATTACTGATAATAGATCTAACTTGAATAATAAGATGATGAAAGAGTTGTGCATAGAGTTCAAGATCGAACACCATAACTCATCTCCCTACCGACCCAAGATGACCGGAGCGGTAGAAGCGGCTAATAAGAACATCAAGAGGATTGTTCAAAATATGGTCGTAACCTACAAAGACTGGCATGAAATGCTACCCTTTGCTCTTCACAGTTATCGAACATCTGTCCACACTTCAACAGGGGCTACCCTTTTCTCTCTAGTATATGGCATGGAGGCAGTGCTCCCCATCGAGGTAGAGATCCCATTAATCCGGGTATTGATGGAAGCTAAGCTAACAGAAGCTGAATGGTGTCAAAGTCGACACGATGAACTGAATCTGATCGAAGAGAAGAGAATAATGGCACTATGCCATGGTCAGTTGTATCAGTAGAGAATGAAGAAGGCGTTTGACAAAAAGGTCCGACCTCGCGTCTTCAGGAAAGGAGACCTTGTGCTCAAGAAGATACAATCATTTCTCACTGATTCTCGGGGCAAATGGACTCCGAACTATGACGACCCCTATGTGGTCAAGAAAGATTTCTCAGGCGGCGCCTTGAGACTTGCAACCATGGACGGAGAGAAATTTTCCTACCCCACAAACGTTGATGTAGTCAAGAAATACTTCGCCTAAACTAAAAAAAAAATGTCTCGGTGGATTGAAAACCCGAAAGGGCGGTCCAGGCAAAAGTTAGAGACAAAATAAAAAAAATTATCCCGGTGGATTGGAAACATCACAGTACAATCCGGGCAAAAATTAGGGATAATGGCAAGTAACTATGTTCAACAGAGGCAAGTCCCTCAGCAGCAGTTACACCATCCATTGGAGGAAAACTCCAGTCAAGGTCATCTTCGACAAGAAGCTCAGGATGTCCCAAATTCAAAGTTGGTAGAAGGATAGTGGTCGTTATGTTTCAACGTAGCCCTTTTCCCTGTAAATTACCATTTTCTAACTTTGTAAATACTCTTTGGAATCATGCGTTTGGCTGATCTCCATCTTATCAATAAAATTTGAGCCCTTGTGCTTTTGTTTGTAATTCTCATTTGTTTTAGCTTTACAGAACGACATTTTAATATGATCAACGATTCTTGAAATAAAACAAAAATGAATTTACTTGTAAAACTTTTTCTGCTTTTAAAATAAAGATGGCAATTTCTTTTGACTGTTAAACATCAAAAGAACATCAATCGCTTCTCCAGAAGTAGGCGAACTTCAAAGTGAAGAATCAAAGTACTCCTTCTAACCCAGTACGCCTGAATGAAGGGATTAACTGTGTCAGAGACCTTGTTTCGTCTGGCACACCTTAGCCGAGTTCTTATCTCCTAAGCCCGACCAACATAGTTCCCCGCGAGGACTACTTCTCCTAAGCAAGGTAGAATTGCTACTTTTGGACCAACGGTACTTCTTTACCCCGCGACTCGTCAGGAAATGTCGCGTCGGAACGATCTCTCTCCTCCAGTTTATTTCTGGATGGAAGTTGGCTCCTCGACCACTTTGATAACTTAAACCTCTGAAAAACCAGAGAGCCCTCAGTCAACATCACTCTTCGCCATTGAAGATGATATCCTTGCTTTCCCGGATTAAGGAAAATCCCGAGAGAAAGCCTCCTAATCAGAGATTCGGTGGTACAACAGTTTTTCTCCGAAAAAACAACTGATGAAAATGTCATCGGCACCTCAAATTGGATCCCATCATATGGCATTTCTCCGGGAAGATCCCGAGAAAAGTATGATGTAAGACCCCAAATGAAAGCAGTCTCTCAGGAGACTCGTCTTCCCCAGTAGAAACAAATGGCGTCTCCAACAGAGAAGTTTGTGCACCTCTACAACTCAGACGATTGGGTTCCCCAGCAAGTCTGACGTCAATTTTTTCTGTCAAATGGCATCTCCCCAGGAAAATTCGGCGAGAAGTTTGAGGAAACCCGCTACGAATAGCGTCCCTTGTCAATAAAGTTTATTGACAAAAGAAACTAAGACCAGATCCTTGGTAGGAAACCAGGATCGAGGAAAAGTTTATTTCAGAAACTGAGACCAGTTCCTTGGTAGGAAACCAGGATCGAGGGGAAGTTTATTTCAGAAACTAAGACCAGTTCCTTGGTAGGAAACCAGGATCGAGGGGAAGTTTAAATCAGAAACTAAGACCAGTTCCTTGGTAGGAAACCAGGATCGAGGGAAACTTTAAATCAGAAACTAAGACCAGTTCCTTGGTAGGAAACCAGGATCGAGGGGAAGTTTATTCCAGAAACTAAGACCAGTTCCTTGGTAGAAGACCAGGATCGAGGGGGAAGTTTACCTTTTCTAAGCATCATTTCTTAGCGAAATAAGATGAATGAGTGAATTACCATTCATAGACCACGTCAAAATTTCGGATATTCCGATATTTAATCCTCTTGCACCTCGAATGCCCGAATACCTTCGCCATTCACACCTTCGTGTCCAAGAAGATTAAATAGGGGCATCTGTCATACCTCAAATTTTGACCACTAAGATTTCTCATCATTGTGCAAATCATCATCACAATATGGATGTACCTTTGTGCCTCATCAATCTCCTCAAGGAATTGTTGAGCATTCACCACAATCAAAATTAGGGTTTCAAGCCTTCTCTGAGTGCTTAGACAAAGGATCAATCAAGGAATGACATGATCTTTAACTTGTCTAACCTCTCAAACATCCACGTTGGATCAAGAGGACTCCCACTTCAAGGATTAAGCACAAGGTTGCTCCCTTCTAGGTGGATCAAGCTTCAAGATCGCCAGTGTCACCAAATTAGGGTTTTGGTCGACCAGGGCCTCCAGATGGAAATTTTCATCTGGGCATGAGCCAATGATTCAAAAAATATCCTAATATACTCCATGGAACCTCATGGACCCAATCATCAAGTCAATTTAGCCTCAAGGGATGCATACATCAAAAATCAGGAATTAGGGTTTCTTGACATAATTCACCCCTAAGTTGAATTTTGGGACAAATCATGAACCAAGACCTCAAGACATGATTTTAGGGTCTCTAATATACCATATTGATCCATTTCGAATAATGGATTGATCCAAGAAGCTTGAGCAACAAGTTTCAATTTCATCTGAACCACAATTAGGGTTTTGCGAGAAAAGTCAACTCTAGCTTTGACTTTTGACCAGGACATGCTCCCAAACCCTAGGTAATGATTCAATACACCCTATAACACCCATGGAACATGTCCATCAGGTTTGATTTAGGTCAAGGACATGATTTCCTAAAGGATTGCATAGTTTGGAATTCATCTGACAAAAAGTCATATGTGCACAAAAGTCAACTTTGACTTTTTGAGATTTTTCACAAAAATGGTTTTTTAACCCTAAAATGATGTTAATGTATGATTTGAATCATCATTCATCAAGAAAAATCAAAGAAAGTGGGATAACTTGTAAAAGGGGTAACCATAAAAACTTAGAAAATTTTCTAAGTTATGAAATGAAGTGACAAGGCTACCAACTTTGGAGGTCATAACTCCTAAACCACAAAGCCATTCTTCCCCATCCAAAGCTTGATTTTTAGATCTCATTGCCCTCTACAAAAGCTTCATACTGATCTATGTCCAAATTCCTCATGGATTTTGAGTTATGGAGTGATCAAAATCAAGAAAAGTCACTTTGTTCCAACACTTAGTGAAAATTTCACTAAGTCAGAATCTGCCTTACTTTTTTCCAAATGTAGGGGGATTTTTCACTTGGATCCAAAAGGTATCAAAACCAAATATGATCAGACAGTTGTTGTATCATATAAGGGCTTTCCAAAATGGCCAAGAACATCACCAAATTCAATTTGAGCTTTGAGATATGGCTAGAATTGCCCAAAATAGGGACAAGACTCCAATTTTGGATTTGAGCATTCAATGGAAGCACCAAGGTGGCATGGACTGAGCTATTAGCAACTGAATTCAGTCAAGACTTATCCAAGACCAAGGGGACCAGCAGCCTGTGCCCTAACCTCTAGTCAATGGCTAGAGGAGACTTGGATTTTCATTTACCAACATTGGCCAACCCAACTCAGCAGTTATTATTCACTATTCCTTGTAAAACAAACTTGCTCTACTATAAATAGAGCTCAATTGTGATCAGTTTAAGTACACCAAAGGCCTTCAACACTTGCCTTTCTCAAAATCCACTTCTCACTCTCAAAAATGTCTTTCTTAGTAAGTCACTATCGAATTTTTCAGTAGAGAGCAATTCCACTCAAACCAATCACATACACACCTCACATACATTATATGTGACCTGATCAATCACTTAAACAACATCTGGAACACTGATTTCTCAGAATCACCAGTCAATTGCTCAAGGTTTTAACCAAGTTGCAGTTGAGATGCCATGAAGTGATCCAGCCAATTTCCATCAAGTCCAAGCATTCAAACACACTCCATAGGGTGTAGGGAAGCTGTTCAGATCATCACAACTCATCTGTAACACCTCCAACTCAGAAATCACTTTGAACTTGCTGTCACGACCTAGAGGTAAGCCTAAATTTGGTCATCTCTCAATCTATGCATATTTCCTCGCACAATACTTTTGCCAAATGTTCATAATCATGCATGGAATGTTTCCCCTCAATTAATTGCTTTGTTTGAATCGTGTATCAAAATTCTCAGCCTTCATGCAGAAATTAGGGTTCTTGAGATTTTGTCTTGATTTTTTATTCCATGTTTAATATAAATGAAATTAAATACCATGGACATGATCGTGAGGTTGAGACGAGCAGATTGGTATGTGGATTGCATGATATAATCAAGTATTCAGTGAGATTGGAGAGAAAATGCAAATCTGGGCAAAACCCAGAACACACGCGTGTTCTTGGGGTGTTCTTGGCGCCCTTTTTGAAAATTCAAATATTTGAATTTTGTGATTTTATTTAATTGATTCAAAAATTAATTTCTCTATGAGTTTTAATGATTTTGAGTTGATTCTTTTTTTAATAATTCACAAAAATGTTAAAATATTTTATTTTCCCAAAAAATACCAAAAATATTATTAATTTCATATAATTGATATTTTTGCAAAGAATTAATGTTTTAATTGTTTTTGACATTTAAAATATTTTTTCTTTATTGATTTTGTAAGTTTTAATGATTTCTAATCATTTTGTAGGGCAAAACTTGATTTATGAAGCATTAATCCAAGATCACAATTTGTTTTCCACATGTTAAACAATTTTGATCATTTTAATTGAATATTTTATTCAATTAAAACACATTTTGAAAATAAATTAGGGTTTTTGATTAATTCAACCCTCATCATTTTCAAAACTTTTGGGCCTCTTGAGAGAGTTTAAGACCCAAACCCCCTTGTACAAACCATTTTGGGCCTCACTTATTGTATAAGTCCCTCTGTACAAGTAAACGGCGCGATCGTCACCTTTTAAAAAATCAATTGGGCCTCTCCTTGGGCTATAAGACCCATTCAAAACTTTTGGGCCTCTAATCGAGTGTAAGACCCAATCCCTTTTTAACCAAAAACAACTTTGGGCCTCAGATATTGTATAAGCCCCTTTGCGTTAAAAGAAAATCTCGGCGTGATCGCCATTTTAAACGAAAAATCTTCTGGGCCTACCCTCGTGTTATAAGCCCCACTCTTTTTCTTTAAACCTTTTGGGCCTCTTGAGAGACTATAAGACCCATCCCTTTGTACAGAAAACAATTTTTGGGCCTCAGTCACTCGTATAAGTCACTCTGTACAAATTCAACAGTGCAATCACTGGTAAAACCCCGGGCCTCTCCTTGAGCTGTAAACCCCAAATCTTTCTTTTTCAAAGCACTTTCTCCTTTGATCTTGAATATACTGTTGTTTTTAATCTTTCGTTGTTGAACAACTAACCAAAACAGCATGGAAGCTCTACAACCGAGCAAGTGTTTATATGCTTTCATTTACCACTTTCATATACATATAACTGTATTGTGGGGCTGTTTTGCTGTAAGTCTTCTTTCATAAACTCATATCGACTGTGTAATAATAGTATATATATTTAGAGTTTCTCCGGCAACTACGTCTAGCACTAGGTAAAGCCGTTTTGATCACTCTTAGAAATAGACAAAACTAGATCCCCATGGGATTACCAGACACAGTCTTCCCTCCTCTTGGGGTTAAACAATCTGGAGATGTGAAAGGAAGATTCTTTTTCAACCCTTTCTCTGACTGTCACTCGTATAAGTTGTCAAAGAAACTCTACTCCCCAGAGATGATCTCTTCTCCGTGAATGGCATCTTATGAGTTTCTTCCAAATTCTCAAACTTTCCTGGCTTGATCTATTTTCTGTGAATAGCCTGTCTTGAACTTCTCGGGGTTTAGGGACCTACAGGCTTCTTAAAAGCACCCATAGGAATTGTCAAGAAACTCTACTCCCCAGAGATGATCTCTTCTCCGTGAATTGCATCTCTTGAGTTTCTTCCAAATTCTCGAACTTTCCTGGCTTGATATATTCTTTGTGAATAGCCTGTCTTGAACTTCTCAGGGTTTGGGGACCCACGGGCTTCCTAAAAGCATCCCCACCTCCTCTTGGGCGTTGTACAAGGACCCGTCGGCTTCTTAGAAGTATTCACAGCCTCCTCTTAGGCTTCGTATAAAAGATTTCCTCCTCCGGGAATTATAGCCTCCTCTAGGGCTTAGTACAAATTGTCCCTCGGCTTCTTAAAAGTTTCCAGCCTCCTCTTGGGCTTCATACAAATTGTCCCGATGACCTCCTAGAGGTATAGGAACAGAAATCAGTCATCTTAATAGAACAGTCTTTCCAAGAGTCTACTACTGTTTCTCAAAACATGGTACAAAAGATGAAACTCTAGACTTGGACAGTCTAATTTCCTTGAGTCTCTAAGATATTCTCAAGCACCCTTCAAGAATAGGAAGGAACCTCGTAGACTCAGACAGTCTCAATACCCTTTGGATTTCCCATTTCCTCAAAGAAAAGATCCCTGATCCTCGAATCAAAATCCCTGAGTACAGTGTTACTCATATAAGAACTGATTTTCTCATTGAACCCATATACTGGTCACTCAACTGAAACAGTACCCTCTTTAGCCTCCATCTCAGGCTTTGTACGAGATACAAAAAAGGCTCTTATTGAATCAACACTTTAGCCTCCATCTCGGGCTTTATACGAGATACAAAAAAGACTCTCTTGTTGAGTCACAATCCTTTTATCCTCCGTCTTGGGCTTTGTACAAGACACAAATCACTCCCTTGTTGAGTATAAAACCTTTAGCCTCCATCTCGGGCTTCGTACGAGATACCATAAAAGACTCTCTTGTTGAGTCAACTCCCTTTTAGCCTCCTCTTAGGCTTTGTATAAGGAAAACCTTTTTGCCTCCTCGTAGGCTTTGTATAAGAAAACCACTGGTTGATCCAATCAACCTTTTAGCATCAAAGTTGTGCCTCGTTCACAGTACACAAACATCAACAACTCCTTCCCCTTCATCTAATCGCTGTAAGTGGCAAGCCTCTGGATCATCTACATCCATACCACTGCCCCTCTTTTAGCATGAGAAATTCCTAAGGAAAGATGGCATTGCTCTACACTGATTTAAAGTCTTCTCCTTCAGGTTGGAAATCCCCTATAAAGGAAGTTATGGCATTGTCGGATTCACATATTCCGGTTAAAGTAATTCTCCTTTATAAACAGTTGTGACAGACAAACCCCTCTTTAGAGATGACAAATTCTCTCTAAAGACAACACCTTTTAGCTTCACATCTTGGGCTTCGAACAAGATACAAATAGACCTTTCAGCTTCACATCTTGGGCTTTGAACAAGATACAAACTACCTTTAGCTTCACATCTTGGGCTTTGAACAAGATATAGATCACCTTTACGCTTCACGTCTTGGGCTTTGAACAAGACACCAAAACACTATTTCCTCCCGCAGAATAGGAGGAACTACGATCGCTCTGATTTCCTTGTTTTGGAAAAACGGGAATACGTAGGCATAAGATTGAAAGAAAAATCTTAGCGAGCACACTAAATAAAAACCCAAAATCCCGTATATCAGTCAAAACATCCAAGTCCGTATTCCCCGCTAAAAGTCTAAATTCCCTGAAAATAACCTAAGAGAGGCCCCCCACATTGATAGCATCCGTAACCTAACAGACCGCTATTTAAACTCAGTATGCAAGCAGGGTTAATTGGAGACATCTATTTCCCTTTCTTAGTCAGCTCACAATAGGATAAAAAATGAATCGACCTGTAGTAACCCCCAAGGAGCGACAGTGCTTAAGAAACATGTCCAGTTTCACTCGCTACACTACACCATGTCCTTTGAAATTGGAAGAACCATCAAACATCATCTTCCATCTAAAACCATTCTCAGGACTTTCATCTGGGCCAGACCCTTCACAATCTTTTACTACCATAATGTCTTCATCCGGGAAATCAAACTTGAGAGGTTCATAATTTTCAACAGGCTGATCTGCAAGGTATTCTGATAATACACTTCCCTTGATAGCCTTCTGAGGTACATATTGGATATCATATTCTGAAAATAGCATATGCCAACGGGTGAGTCTTCCTGTCTGAGCAGGCTTCTCAAAGATATACTTCATTGGATCCATTTTCCAGATTAACAAAGTAGTCTGACATATCAAATACTGCCTCAAACATTTGGCGGCCCATGCTAAGGCACAACAGGTTTTCTCAAGCAGTGAATAACGGCTTTCACTATCATCGAACTTCTTACTTAGGTAATAAATGGCATGTTCTTTGCGACCAGTTTCATTACGTTGGCCCAATACACAACCCACGGATCCTTCTAAAATAGTCATGTACATAATGTGAGGTCTTTCAGGAACATGAGGAATCAGAATAGGTGGTTCTTGCAAATAGTTATTGAGTTTTTCAAAAGGCTGTTGGCAATCAGAATCCACTCTACAGTCTGGTCTTTGCGGTTCAGTTTGAAGATTGGTTCACAAATTGGAATCATGTTGGATATGAATCTAGATATATAGTTTAAACTACCCAGAAATCCTCTCACTTGTGATTCAGTTTGTGGAGCTGGCATTTCTTGAATAGCTCGTACCTTGTCAGGATCTACTTCAATTCCTTTTTGGCTGACGATAAAACCAAGTAACTTCCCTGACCTGACACCAAAAGTACATTTGGTCGGATTTAACTTCAACTGATACTTCCGGAGTCTCTTGAACAACTTCAAGAGATGGTCCAAATGTTCCTCCTTGCTTTGGGATTTAGCAATTATATCATCCACGTATACTTCAATTTCCTTGTGGATCATGTCATGGAATAAGGTCACCATAGCTCTCTGGTAAGTTGCCCCTGCGTTTTTCAAACCAAAGGGCATGACTTTGTAACAGTAGGATCCCTATGGGGTGATAAATGTAGTCTTGTCCATGTCAGCTGGGTCCATTCTAATCTGATTGTAACCAGAAAAACTGTCCATGAAGGAGAACACTGCAAACTTAGCTGTATTATCCACAAGAGTGTCGATATGCGGTAGGGGAAAATCGTCCTTGGGACTAGCTTTGTTGAGATCCCTGTAATCTACGCACATTCGCACTTTACCGTTTTTCTTCATAACTGGCACGATGTTGGCTACCCATTCTGGATATTTTAAAACTGTCACAAATCCTGCATTCAATTGCTTCTTAACCTCATCTCTGATTTGGAGAGCCATATCAGGTCTACTTCTATGGAGCTTCTGCTTCACAGGTGGACATTCAGGCTTGAGTGGTAGCTTATGAACTACTATATCCGTATCCAATCCAGGCATGTCTTGATAAGACCAAGCAAACACATTTACATATTCTTCCAAAAGCAGGACCAGCCGTTGTCTGATCTCTGCCCCAAGTGTTGCCCCAATCTTGACCTCTTTCCTCTTTTCTTCAGTGCCAAGGTTGATGACGTCAACTTTTTCCTCGTGTGGCTGAAGATCCGTGTACTGATACTCACACATTTCTACCAAATCATCGGGGTTCTCATAATCCTCTTCTTTCTCAGCTTGATAAATAGGTGAATCAAAGTCGATAGTGAGAGTAGGGTCATTGAATACAACGGGTTTGGGAATCACTCTACATGATGGAGGGATTTATTTTATTAAAAATGCACAAACATGAACGCAAAAAGAAGAAATTTGTAGTTTTGAAAAGATTGCCATTTTTCTTAAAGTGAAAACAAGAATAAAGACAAGGAATTTTAACAAAACAAACACTTTCATTGATTAATAAGATTTAAAAGCAGTGGCCCATACAAAATAATCTGAAAGCCTCGGGCAAGGCTGCGGAATTGAAAACATAAAAGCAAACAAACAAATTACTCTGGCATAGGGTACAAAGTGGGTATCTCAACAGCTTCCCAGTTACTTAAAGCTGCGTCACACCGAAACACCAAATGGTCGATATCTTCATCTTCAGCGTCTTCAATAATTGCATGGACTTGCTGTCCTCCATTGACGAACACCTCTTGAATGGTCCTCAGTCTTCCTTTTGTTGAAGCAGTTCTTCCCTCAAAAGTTGGTTTGTAACCCAACCCTTAGTATTTCTCTCTTTCTGGGACTTCGACGATCTTGCCCCAGCCTTCAGGTACTCCTCCTTGTAGAGCAGATTGAATGCTTTTGAAAGAAGCAAAAGATGGACAACCAGAGGCTACTGGTTCCTTATCATCACTCATGACGGCATTCGCTATCTCCAGAGCCTGGAAAGAAGTTTCCAAAGCATCTTCATCCGCTTCGATGTAACGAAACGAGGACAGATTGCTGACCATCAGGTCTTCTTCACCATGTATGATAACTAACTTCTCGTCGGCCACGAACTTCATCTTCTGATGTAAGGTAGAGGTCACAGCGCCAGCCTCATGGATCTAAGGTCTACCCAACAAGCAACTGTAGGCAGGGTTGATATCCAAGATCTGAAAAAGGATGTTGAATATTTGAGGGCCAATCAAAACATGTAACTCAATCTCTCCCATCACCGATCTTCTTGAACCATCAAAAGCTTTGACAATAAGTGAAGTGGGTCTCATTACAGCTCCTTGGTAAGACAGCTTCTCGAGAGTTCTTTTTGGCAAGACATTCAAGGATGAACCGGTATCTACGAGAACTCTGGCCATCGTATCCTCCTGACATTTCACTGATACATGTAGGGCAAGATTATGATTCCTTCCAGCTCAAGGTAACTCTTCGTCACTGAAGCTGATAGTGTTACAAGCTGTAATGTTGGCTACGACATGGTTAAACTGTCCAGCTGTTATATCTTGGGCCACGTGCGCCTGGGCTAACACCTTCTTCAAAGCTGATATGTGAACTGGTGAATTGACTAACAGAGATAAGATCGAAATCTTGGATGGTGTCTGATGGAGCTGATCTACCACTTTGTAATCACTCCTCTTGATAATTCTTAAGAACCCTTCGTCTTCTTCTTGAGAAATTTCCTCCTTTCCTTTGTCCCTAGATGGTGTGGGGATAATAGTTTCCCTGGGTGTGGTTTCGTTGAAAGAAGGGGTGTATACTCTACCGCTTCGGGTCATCTTCCCAGTTCCAACTATATTAGTCACATATTCAACAGTAGTTCCCACCTCTTTCCTTGGAACTACGTCTTCAACAGCGATTCCCACCTCTTTCCTTGGAATCACATCTTTTTGTCTTCTGCTACTCATAACATTCTCATAGACCCATGGCACTGCCTTGTTCCCTCTGAACCTAAATGGAACAGGTTGTCGGGCGTCATATTGCTTGGTCTGTTTAATAGTGGAAGCATCAGTCATTCCAAGATTATTGAAAACTAGTACTGGATTATTAAATACAGGAACTACTGACCCAGACTTAGGTGTGTTGGACCCGGACACCTGCACTCTTGTCTTTGGTAAGTTGAATATAGGCTTGATTGCTGCAACTCTGTTCTCCTTTTCTCTACTGAACACCTGTAGGAACCCTTCATTGATCAGATACTGAACATCATTTTGGACTAAATGGCAGCCTTTGATACTGACGTTGCATTCTTCACACTCATCATGGCAAACTTTAACTAACCCAGCTTTAAACAGCTTAGCATGAAAAGCCTTGATAGGAGTTTTGATCTTTGTTGCATCCAAAACTAATACTTCATCCCTTTCATCTTCTATGGCATTAGTAGTCCCATGGGTGGGCAAAGGATTGCTTTTCGCATTTGGTTGATTATCAGCAAATGAAAGAATATTCTTCTCCATCAAAACCTTCACTACATTCTTCAACGCTAAACAGCCTTCCAAGTCGTGACCAGCCCCTCCATGATGAAAAGCACAAGTCACATTTGGGTTGAAGAAAGGCATAGATTTCTCGGTTGGTGGTCCCAAAGGTCTAGTAACGATCAAACCTTGCTCCACTAAGAAAGGGTAGAGCTCTGTATATGACATTGGTATAGGTGGAAATGCTAGCTTTCCCCCTTGCCTTTTGTAGGGAGAATTCTACTGTGGAACATGTGGTCATGGTTGCTTATAATTCTGGTTTGTAGGCCATGCTGATAAGCTGTTTGTTGGTAAGCTGGCGCCTGCTGCTCTGCTTGGTGGTTAAAAGTAAGCGTAACAGCAGCTACAGAGGGTTGTTGAGCATACTGCATCTGGTAGATTGGATGCTGAGAGAAGTTTGGTCTCTGCTGTTGCCGGTACATTGGTTGCTTCCATCGAGGGCTATGGGTCTTTCCTGCCATGATGGCATTAGTTTCTCCTTCCCTCTTCTTGTGAGAATGACTAGGAGACTTCTTAGTACTGATGCTAGTTGAACTACTCAGAGAACTGATCACCTTTCCACTCTTTAATCATGTTTCTACCTTCAAGCCAATTGCAACAATATCAGTGAAATTAGCACTGACACTGCTGATCATTCTCTCATAAAACTCAGGCTTTACCGTGTCTACAAACCAATCAGCCAACTCTTTTTTAGTCAAAGGTGGTTCAACCTGAGAAGCAGTCTCTCTCCATTGTTATGCATATTCCTTGAAGGTCTCAGTACTGTTCTGGGCCATACTCAATAACTGCCTATGGTCAGGGGCTAGATCCATATTGTACTTGTAGTGTTTTACAAAAGCATCGGTTACATCCTGGAAATAATGAACCTGGGACTGGTCTAGACTCAAATACCACTTAGCAGCAACCCGCTTCAAATTATCCTGGAAACAATGGATCATCAGCTTGTCATTGTGTACGTGAGCGGCCATTCTTCGATAGTACATGATCAAATGGGATTTGGGACATGTAGCCCCTGAGTACAATTCAAAACTTGGTAACTTGAATTTGGGTGGAATTACCAAATCTGAAACCAAACACATGTCCTTGATATCAGTACTGAAAGCATTACTTAACTCCATTTACTTCATCTTTCTCAGCATTGTTTCAACACTTTCTCTCAATTTCTCGTGTCTATCATCTCCTTCTTCTGACACATCAACGTAATCATAGGGATGATGGTTTTGGAAAACCGGATGCATTTGTTTTTGCACTGCTGGTGGAGCATAGGTAGGAATAGCTTACAGAGTCTCATTGACCAAAGGAACTGTTTGCTGTGTGGTCAAAGGAACTGTAGCATGGATAAAATCACCTGGCATGCCCAACATGGGGTTTATGACAGGGATGATAGGAGGTTCTACCATTGTAGTGATGATTTCAGAGACCACAGTGGCCTGGGTGTCCATCTTTGCTCTCATAACATTAATTGCCTCGAGGATTTGTCTCATCCCTCCTCGTATTTCATTCAGCTCATTGTTGACTCTGTCCATTTCTCTGTATATCTCTGACATTCTGAATCGAGCTTGGGCCCGGGTGTTGTAGTTGTGTCTGGGATTCAGTGTGACGATTCTGGAGAGAACACGACGACATGAGACAGACAAGGAAAAATGCACATGAAGATGCAAATGAGGATGCAAATGCAGATGCAAGCTAAACTATCAAGATACCAAAGAAATTTTACAAATGATATAGACCATAGATTCTTGGACAAAATAAACTTCTTCATTCAAGAGTCTGGCGAGCATTACATCAGGAGCAGTGTATCCTCATACTCCAAGTACATAAGTAGAAATACATCAATACGAAAGGGAACATTAACAACAAAGTAAATAACAACAGCAATACTAAGGATTGAATCCACTAGTTGATGATCTCTCTCATCAGTTTGCTGATACGCTCTTGTGTCTCCTCTCTTGCAAGAATCAATTCCCCTAAGGCTTCCACCATCCTCTGCTTTGTCTTGGAAGGTGATTCATGGTGAGGATGTGGCTTCATCATTACACGAGCTATGTCACGAGACCATTGTAAGTGGGCCTCTGTGACTGGGCATTCAGCTTTCCATAATTGTCTATTAATTTGGTGCCAAACGCGCTCCAATCGCATCTTCATTTCAAAACCTCCCCTTTCATCATAGAACATCATCTGCATACCCTTGTCATCTGGAATTCCCTCCTTCAGATGACCCAGCTGACGGCGTGCAAGGACAGGGTTGTAATTGATACAACTGTTTCTTCCCATGAGCGGCACATTGGGGCAATCCCCACAGCTATGGATTATAATAATTCATTCTTCAGTTGAATCATACCATTCGATGTCGGTATGCTTCATTCCATCAGCTTTTTGGACCAAATCTTACAGTCTTTGACCTCCCAGAAAGCTGGAGCCTTTGGCAGATAAGAGATGAACCATTTGTAAAAGAGAGCTACACAGCAGACAATTGGCCCACAGCCTCTTGTGTATCTGGTCAGTATGGAGTGGTAAGCATCAGCTAGCAGCGCTAGGACCGGATTGTTGACTGCAAAAATCTGAATGGCTTCGGTATCCACAAAGTTCTTGGCATTTGGGAATAGAAACAAACCATAGATCAACAGAGCTAGGGTTGATTCAAACAAAGCCTCACTTCCCCTGTTCTTGAAGTACAAAGCCTTTTCCAGCAAGAACTGAGCGGGCAATCCGCGCTTTCCTCCTTTGTTAGTCAGGTTAGCTTGGATGTTCGATAATCTGATTCTGGTTACTCTGGCGATGTCTCTGGCGGAAGGCATTTCTTCAATCCCAGAAAAGATGGGAGCTTCTCTAACTGGAATCCCTATCATAGCTGAGAATTCCTCCAGGGTTGGCACCAACTAGAATTCATGGAATACGAAACAGCGGTACGCGGGATGATACAACTGGACCAAAACTTCAAGGGGCCCTACAATCACTGATGTCTTCATTAGTGGAATGATGCATCCATATCTATCAGCGAAGGCTGACTGGTCTTCAACCATCTCTCCCAACCACAACAAACGCTCCACCTCTGGTAGTTCAAAGAAATAAGGCCAAACTCTTTTCCCTGCAGCATCCATTTCTACAAAATCTGCAAAACAAAATTAGTATCTTGATAGTTTAGCAAGAATGCAAGATGCAATGCAAAGTTTCATGGAATTCAGACACTCGCAAAATATCGAGAGATATCAAAAGACCTCATTTTCATTAAATAAAAGGTGAATTACAAGAGTTGATAAACTTTCAAAAGGCCTAAACATGAAGCTAAATAAAAGCTAGAAAGTCCTAAGGAAATTCTCCCAAGAGTCTTGTGTTGAGTCTTCTGATTTCTTTCTCCATCTGATCCCTTTCTGCGACGAGGTTGTCGAGGATGGATTTCCAAGCAGGAGGCTGAGTGCTAGAGGAGCTTGGATCTTCCAGGGCTTTTCTCTTCTTGCATGAAAGTAACTCTTCATTCTTGGTCTATAGTTGCTTCTGGAGTTCCAGGTTTTCTTCAACAACCACTTGATACTTGAGCTTCCAGGCTACTTCTGACCGTTGGGCTTGTCTTAGAGAAATCGCCAGATCTTCCACTTTTGACATGAAGTATAAAATAGGCTCTTTCTTCAAAGAAATTGGTTCTTGCCTCTTGTAGGGCATCTTTAACTCTATAGCTCTTGTTCTGACCCATTGGAGATGGGGCTCCACCGACACACAGTTAGGTCTTCCCAAAGAACTTCTTCCTCTTTTGCACTTGCTACCCCAAACGCTCAAGATCATCTTCTTCTGTTCTTAGTTCTTGTCGTATGCTTCAAAGTAGATGTTTTCCACATGAATACTTAGAGGTTTATCTTCCAAAGGATACCCTAATTGGCGTCGTGCTAATATAGGGTTGTAGCTGATTCCATCTTTAATCAGGAGCTATAATCAGGATTCCATCATACACTCGATTATACCAGTCAATGTCTGCATGGGAGAGTGCCATAATTCTCTGCGACCACCATTCTTTCTTGGAATCCCAGAATGCACTTGCCTTTGGTAGATGCGAAATAAACCATCTATACAATATGAGGACACAGCAAGTAATATATCCATTACCATGAGCGTTTCTTGTATGGACTGAATGATAAGCTTCAGCAAGCAGGGTAGGTACCGGATTCTGTTTCAAGAATATTTTGATTGCATTCAGATCCACGAAGTTGTCAATATTTGGAAACAAGAAAAGTCCATAGATGAGCAATGCAAAAACAGCTTCAAAGGCATCCCGGTTAGAGTGTTTAGCAAAATAACGAGCCTTTTCAAACAAAAACTTAGCAGTTAACCCAAAAATTCCTCCCTTAGAAGTTAAATTGCTTTTGATGTCAATTAACTCTAGATGAGTTTTCTTGGCTATTTCTTCCTCTTTAGGATCCTTCTCGAAGATAGGAAACGGGGACTCGTCCTTGATAGGAAAACCAATTATCTGAGAGTATTCTTCAAGGGTGGGTAAGAGTTGATAGTCAGTAAACGTGAAGCAGTGATACTTTGGATCATAAAACTAAAGCAAAGTTGAGAGGAGTCCTTCATCAATGTTCTTCTTCAACAAAACCCACAACTTCCCATATCTGTCTATGAATCCTTCAGGGTCTGTTAGCAAATCTCCCAATCTCCTTAGGTCATCTAATTTTGGGCTCTTGAAAGTGTATTTGATGGTGTTTCTTCTTGAGCTATCCATGATATCCCTCTGATATAAGAAAAGAAATCTGAGTTCCATGAAACAGGTGCAACATTAATGCTTATGATGTATGAATGCAAAGCACACACAAAGCACAAACAAAGGGGATAGGTTGAGCATGGAGCCAGGGTTTACCCCTCCCATTGGTATATACTATTGGTTTTCATCTGCTGGATAGGGTTCTAAGAAGTTCCCAGAGTCGACAACCCATCTTTCGGATTTTATCGACTTCCTAGATGACTTGGTAATCAATAAAATTCTCAAGAGAATCTCGTCTGAGTGTAGTATCACATGACAACCAATTCAGAAATAGACTCCATCAGGGTCACTGCACTACATCCTAAAAGGCTTAAGTGAGGTTTGGTAACTACGGTCCTCAATATCAAGGGCTCCTAGGTCGAGAATAGCACGTTTTCACGAATAGGCTCGTTCAACATGACTAGATTCTCAAGAGGGCCTCAACTGAGTGATGGTGTCTCAAGTTAACTTTTTCAGGAATCAACTCACTCAAAGCCTCCTTGAATATACCATCGTCCTCTCATAAGTGCACTCAAATCCGGGTTAGGATTTATCTCACCACTCAAGAACCAAGCCAACAAAAGAAATTCAAACAAAGCATATATACAAGCAATCAAACAGATATATACAAATATAGCAAACAAGCATAAATAAAACAAACAAAAACAAGGTAGACTTAACCCTAAAAAATAACTTATTTCCCCAGTGAAGTCGTCATTTCTGTTGCGGTGAGAATCGGATAACAAGCTATTAATTAACTTGCATCACTTTTCTTTGAATTCACAACCGACTTTGATTTATCCAAAGGAAAGGTTCAAGATCTAGAAAAACCTAAAGGGGGGAGATCTAAGGTTCAGGGGTTGGTTACGCCTAGGGGAGGTATTAGCATCCTAAACGTCCTTAGTACTCTACGGGAACCTCTTATTTTAGTTTGTTATGTCTCACTCGCTTGCTAAGGGTGCTATGCTAAAGGTTGAAACCCTAGGGGTTAGTATCTAAGTATACTCGACAAAGTATCGCACTTTGCGCCTACGTATCCTGATGGGAGTGGAATCAGAGTATCCGTAGTTCACCGATCTAAGGGTGAAGAAGAGGAACCATTGACTATGGCCAAAGTTCCAAGGGGAAATGAGTATGAGCTCATTGTAGAGTTCATGATAACTCTCTAAATCTAAGTTATAGGGGGAAAGTGATTTCTCATGATGATGAGAACCACATAGAGTTCAAAACTCTAACCTACTTCTAAGTTATGATTTCATTGGCTCTCATGAGGCCACGAAATGGGATAAACCTAAAAGGATAAGGTAGGATGGTTGTTTAGTGACTCATTGAGTCAATTTAGGATGATCTCCCTTTGGAATGGGGGGAAAGATATCAGTTTTAAAATTACTAAGAAATAAAAGAGTTATAAATTCAAATATGATGATGCAAGAATACATGAATAAGATAATGAAATGAAACAAAGCTCGTGAAATCAATGCAAAGACTAGAATCATACATAGACATTATTCAAACATGGTAAACAAAAATAACATGGCAAGATGAATAAAAAAGGTACAATAAAACCTTAGAAGAATTTCCAATTTAATCATGAATAAAAGCAAGTAGTATTAAATATTTCCAACAATTTCTTTTTATGTTCAAAAAGTAGATTCAATTAGAAAAACATAACAAAAAGAATGGAGGAAAAAGGATAAAAAAACAAGCAAGTTATGAAAATTGGAGGTTGAAGCATAAACTTGAAAATAAATAAAACCAACAAGTGATAAAAAAGAAGGAAGTGGCATTCCTAGGGATTGAACCCAGGACCCTTCGCTTGCAGCTTAAAACCAATACCATCAGGCCAATGCGCGTATCTTGAATAATCAATGAGAACACACATATATATATAAAGAGAAGCGAAAATCAGAAAATAAAACAAAAGGACTGGGGCGAGGGGGATTCGAACCCCAGTCCTATAGGTGAAAGGGCGTGTGCTTGTGTGTGTTTACCACTGGGGTGGTTGTTACATCCGGTAATATATTCAACTCAATAAATACATAAGCATTCCAAGCGCGCATATTTCAAATAAACAACACCAACCAAACACAAACTGCTCATGAAAGAGAAATAACTATGTCAATCATCCAAACATCATCCATTGCCAAACCAAATGAAACAGAAACATATAATCTAAACTCCGAATCATGAAATACCACGCATATTAACTATTAAGAAAAGGCTTGATCACTTAAATCCACAAAGTAAGAATATTTGAATGTATAGAGCAACAAATTCACACAGCCATGGCAGCAAGCATACAGCATATTCAAAAGGGTTCAATGACATGAAACATCTTGGAATACAACTAATAAACAAACATGTAGTTCAAGGATCAAAACCAGCATGGCAATTAGGTTAGTTTTCGCATATGTCAAAACATTTCTCAAGACTTAGCATGTTTAATGTAGGGTAGCAGAGATGTTTTAGAACTAACATCACATGATTGACAAGGTTATAAGTTTAAAATGCCAGAAACAAGAGATAGGTTAGGGCATGATGCAGTCAGTAGCATATGAGCAACAAGTCATTAGGGCAAACACATTCCATAAGGTAATGAGCTAACATACAACACATCCAAATGGAATTCGATGAAATGATACATCTTAGACACAACTGATAAACAATCATGCAGATCATGGAATCCGTAACAGTATGGCAAAGATTCAAACATAAGTTTCATGTGGACAAACAAACCAGTGCAAAAGTAAGGTAAGTTAGTAAAGTCATACACAGGCAGTCAATGAATTGGAGATTAAAAAAACTACTGATGGGTTGAGCAATCATGTTAGATCAATCATTTGAAAAGGAAATCACATAGGTCTTATAAACTTGATGATGTAGGCTGCACTGACAATAAAACACATAGCATGGTGATTTGTAAATTCAGTGAGTTTGTGGAAAAAAGTGTGTGAATTTGTCAATGTCAAGGTGATTTCACAGGTAGTGTTCAATGAAGGACCAATATTAGCAGATTGTAAACAAGTCAAACCAAAATACATAAACTTAACAAGTCCATAAACCAAATATATCAGTTTTAAATGTTGGACTAAGAGCAAAATCATGACCTAGCAGGTACAAGGCACCTTGATACATACATCTAGCATATTCACATACTAAACAACAATTTAAGGTCAGTGTATATATCACAAAACTCAACATGGCCTGATTGCAGTTCAACATACAAAGACAATGATGGTAGCTCAATACAACTCAAGTACTTATCAAGGAATACCAATCAAGCATGCAATCACATAATGTCAAGGAAAGATGCTTTCAATCATAATGGTAGCAAGCATGGTGATAATTCATGTATCAAGATAGATTAAGGGTACACAAATTTCATACAATGTCAAAGTAAGTTTGAAGCACAACATTGCCATAAACAAGAGTCCAAACAGAATTGTTCATACATAATGGCATCCAAATCAAGCAGCAGCTAGGCATAAATATCAGACATACAAACAGTTACACTCATCATGTTGATATAAGGAATCGTTTGCAAAGATAAGCACAAAAACATTATGATGGTCAAAGGCCTTTATGAATCATACACATATATTCAAGATAGAATAGGACATATCATAGCAACCAAGTTCAAATTCAATCAAGTGGTATCATTTAACACAGACACTAGCATAGGACATAGTAAAAACCAATTTAGACAACAATCATGCAAGCACATTCATCACACATATATGGACTAGGTTCAAGGTGGTTAGCACATATTAGAAGCACAAAATGACATCAAACATCCATAACTTAGGAGTATGTTAAAAACACATCAAAGCTAGCACACAATTTTAACATGGAGAACACAATCATGATATCACAAAAATATAAATTTCTGAAATTAACAGTTTCAATAAAATAGTATTAGCATGTACAAGATGAAATATCATGACAGGTCATGGAACATTGAGGCACATGATTCTAAAACAGCAACACAGTTCTTATCATAAGCTCCACATTTATGAACATGAACCTACTCCTATACTACCAATATCATACCAAAGGACTGCAATATAAGAAACTAAAACACTAAGCAACATAACAGTTCAAACAATCAAACTCAGGCATATAGTCAACCAAAATCAATGAAAAGGCAAAGTGGTGCATACCAATGTGAACACATACATGAATAACCAAAATGCCAACCTTAAAACAGCAAACATCAACAATAATAAAGTTTAAAAACCATGACTGAGTACACAAAATGATCATATATTGATGGTGGCAGAAAAATCAGTGTTACTTTTAAAGAGAACAGCTTAACAGCATCAATCAACCATTAAAACCACCAACACAAATAGATAAATGGGCTCATCATACTACTTACAAGCATACCAAAAATACATAGGGAATTAAGGTTCATGAACCTCTTATCTCAAAGTAACTTCTAAGCACATATGTCATACAAGTAGGTTAACAAAATCAAACATCTAAACTTGACAGTGCAACAACCAAAATGAAATCTTGTAAGCTTGTAGCCATTCAAATGAACAAAACCAAAAGCATAAATTAGTCATGTAACAAGCATAAATTCAACCACAATCATTACAACTTAATACAACAAGCATACATATACCTCAACATATCACTAAACAAAATCATGCTATTTTATGAAATTAAACCATGAGTAAATAATCAACATATTCAAACACATATCAGCAAGACACGCATGTAAAAGAATAACAAGATGCATATGACATAATGATATCAAATGAGCATGATTAACAAGAGGGAAAGAATGTGATACCAAGTGGAGTAATGTCCACTGCCTTCAAGTATGCTGACTGATTTCCTTCCAAAGCACTCCAAAGCCACCTTTCACCTTGCTTGCTCGAAACTTAGGAAACTTCAGGGACTCTTTGAGTGTTTGTGAGAATTGTTGGTGTCTTAAAGTGTAGAAGTAAGCTCCTTTTATAGGCTGAGCAAATGGGCCTGGGTTCCTTTGAGTCCAATCATCAAACATATGGTATGCTGAGTAGAAACTAGGGTTTACAACGACTCTTTTTGAATTCAAATGTTGGTCCACTCCTTGGAGACAAATACGTTTCTCATGCTGCACAAAACTCAGAGGTTGCAGGGTTCATTTCACTACTTCGTGTATTGCTTAAGAGCTCCTTATCTATTGTCATATAAAAGGGTATCAGATGAGGTAAGGATTGGGGATTGCGTGAGGGATCTGCAGGCGAGAGCAGGCTGTATGCTGAAACTAGCAATTCCTCAGAAGCACCTTTAATGAACCAATCCTTGAAAGCTCAAACGGGAAGTATTTTTGGGAGAATTCAAAATGAGGAAACGCGCCAAGGGATTGAATTGTGAAACGATTTTTGGATAAATTGATTCAACTGTATTTTGAATTTGAATTTCTCTTCTCTTCTGCAAATCGCAAGCACGGCCAAGGGAGGAGAAAATAATTGGTTTTTTTGTCTCTTTGATGTCCACGCGCTGCCTCTTCATTGGTCAGTGATGGAGTTGAAAATTCAAAGCACAATGCTCACTTCCTATTGGTCCTTGGCTGATGAGTACATTCCAATATTTTTGTAACATGTTTGCACGTTGGGCCAATTGATGATGGGCTGAAAAACCCAATGTTTAAGGTTTGGTTTTCTATCTTTTTGTTATAAAAGAAAATGATTTAGGACAAAAAAGATAAATAATAGGTGAATTAGGTAATTTAAATGGTTATGGTTTAGGAGAATTAATGTTGACAAATAGAGAAATTGGATAAAATTGGTTGATAGATAATTATTGAAATTGGTTTGGAATAAAAATGATAATTGAGGGTAGATAATGTGGGTAGAAATTTGGTTATGGAGAGGATCATGAAGAGGGTTATGGAGATATCTCTTTGAAAAGAGAGACTTGCTTGAGTCAATACTCCATCCAAAATCTTGATTAAACACCTCTTGAATCTTCTTAGGATAAAACCTGATAAAAAAGAAACAAACACAAACAAAACCTGATAAAAGGGTTAGCTATGCAACATGATTGACCTAATATAACATGCAAGAGATCAATGGATCTAAGGGTAAAATTTGGGGTACAACACATGGTTCCCCGAGAATCGACCAGCTTTGATACCTACTGTAACACCCCACACATAATCGACTAGTATATTATGTTTGAAATGTTAAAATTGGTTCTGAGTAGATACAAAAGCTTTAAAGAAAATACAACAAGTCATATACAATAAGAAAACTGACCTAAAATGTATACAACAAGTGTCTTCAAGGAAACTGCACAGCGGAAAACAAGATCTGGCACGATCTCTAAGCCCACTACTCTCCAGAGAATCTGAGACAAGCCTTCTAGTGAATCTTCAAACTAATCTTGAACCTGACAAGAATTCAACAACATGGGATGAGATTACTAAATCTCAGTGAGTTCCTCTATCTTATAGGTCCACTCGACTCTACAGGGTAACATATCCTTATCTCATCCTATTAGTAATCACATATATAATGTTTCATAGGATTTAGGGAACGAAGCATAATACGCTTCACAATAACGTATAAGCCAATAACTTAAACGTACGAGCCACGTAAAACAAATGGAGCTACGGATCTATCACATCGAAGCCTTTGACGAACTTCTAGCCCAGCTAGTGTTTCGAATATTGTTGACTATCGACAACCCGCCGCCCATCATGGTAAGGTGTTACAGAAGTTTATGATTTACCTAGAACAATAGGAGCTACAGATTTATCACATCCAAGCCTTTGACGAACCTCTAGCTCAGCTAGGGTTTCGAACGTCGTTGACTATCGACAACCCGCCGCCCATCACGATAAGGTTTTACAGAAGTTTCTGCCCCCTCTAATATGACAAAGTCCTATAAGGTGGTTTCCGAAAATTGTCCGCCGCCATCTCTCATGACTAGTCTAGCAAGGTGGTATCCAGAGTTCTCATACCTTCCATCTAATGGAACTTACTCTCCTACATTTCGAACTACACATTAACATTAGTCAAAATTCCAAATTTCACTCCCTTGATTCCATTACCTCGGAATTAGGTTGTATCTGATTGTACCAAAGTTTCTTCTTTTTAATTCTACACAATTCCCTATTTCGGATAACACTGATCCTAGGGTTCAACTCACCAGGTAATTTCTATTAGGCAAGCATTTTACGGATGCATTATAAAACAGAATATCTAACTTCATAATGGTACCAGAAATACCCGATAGATGATAAGATTTTGAACCTTTCCATTATAAATTTCTTCCAATTATCTTTCTAACCCAGTTGGTTTCATCTCAATCCCAGATTTTTCTTAGCCTTAGTTACCTCTATTTCAATTCAGCCAACCACAAGCATGTATAATCATTCCAATGATAGAATAATATCATTTCTATCTATCAACCATAATTTAACATAATGCCTTTTACATAGGGTTACGTTATACCAAAATCCATACAACCGGTACTAAGGCCCAACAAAAACATAGCTATGTATGAAATTTCTCTCAAACTCTTGTTTCTCATGGTTATGTACAATATCAGTATCACTCATGAACAATCGACTAAACCGCTTTATATTACTAACATAGTTACTGGAGGCATACCATTCCTGTTACGGAACTTCAAAGCACTCAAGGGTTCACAATTATACAATTCTACATCATCAAAACACGACTTCCATGGATTTTTTTTCTCAAACCATTAAAACCCCAAATCATCCCAAACATGAATATTCTCATAGTTCTAACTATAGAACTCACATTACATGACATATATAATTATCATAAGAACACACTTCCATCAATGTATTAAGCATGCAATCATATTTCTCACTAACCCATTCAACATGCAATACAATCTCCATTCCTACCCAAGTTCTAACGATGGAACTCACCTCAAAATTGAAGGTTCTGAGTTGGAAAGATGAAGATGATAATAATTCTGCCCTTGAGGCTTCTTCTTGATCAAAGTTCTACATTCAAAATCATCAAACCCGCAGCACCCTTTTTCCCATTTCCAGCAAGAATTGCTCAATTTCAAACACGTTAATCTCTTTCAATACAGACCTTCCTGACACGAAATCATATATCAAATTGAATTTAATTTCGTGTAGATTCCAAAAATTCAATAATCGCTTAAGTCCTAGGTACGAGTAAAAAGTTATCACCTGTTTAAAGGAGGCTGGTCAAGAAATCACGTATACATGCTTGCACCAAAATCATCATCAGATCTTCATCTTCAAACAAATTTATCTCTCTCATCACAAATATGTAGAAGACAAAATTTATATCTAAGTTAAATAGATTTTCATCTAGTTTCTAAAAAGTCCGGAATCTGTCCAATCGGAGTTACGAGCAAGAAGTTATTACCTGATTAGTGGAGGTTGTCCTTAAGGTGCAAAAATGGATTTTAGAGATGGTGAACATGGCTTCTTCCCCTCTCTCTTGCTCCTAAGCTCTTCCTCCTTCTCTCATAAATTCTGATTTGGAAAGATAAATGACTTATACATCCAAACAAGTCCTTAAGGATGCATGCAATTATGGTTAATGTCCAAAATGCCCTCCAACTAATCCATATTCACCAAATTGCCATCTAGTCCAAATCCAACCAATTTCCTTAAGAATTTATTTGAAAGAATACTTGGTCTTCAATGAGAGTGACTTTTATACCCTTAGAATTTCTACTAACTTCTCATGCTTAGGGACATGGGGTGTTACAGAGTCGATTATGCAAGGGGAAGGTATTAGCAACCCTCACGTCTATTGTACTCAACCTGAATCATTTAGTTAAATTTGTGATTGAATATTAGCTTATGTCATTTGTTTTCTTCGAGTGATAAAAGATTAAAAGGAAAAGAAAAGGGTTACAAAAAGGTTTTATTTGGGTGCTTGACAAGATTACGGGTATTGCTCTTACGTAACCTCAAGTACGATGAGAAATTCAAAGTGACGTGGTTATAGGCAAGACAAAAGATTTTTTTTGGGTTTTTTGTTATAGTTCTTGACGAGACATTGAATCTTGCTCCTACATGTTTCTAAGTGCGATGAAGAACTCAATTCTACGTAGTTCTTTGTAGAAAATGAGTGTTGGTTGATTGATTTTAGAGAACCAATGTTTAGGTTGCATCCTAGCAATTAAACGTTCCTTGTGTACTTGCACATATGAGGCTTAAGCGCTTGTTTGTAACGTGGTAGAAAGGATCCTGCTTGATTGTGTTCTAGCGGTTATATATTGCTTGTACGCTCGCGATGAGAGGCTTAAGCATTTGCTTGTGTCGTGGTATAATGGACTAAACGATGTTCATTTATCTAAAGGTTTTTAATCGCACAGGGGCGAGAAAAGAATATTTTTATTGGTTGATGTTTTTTGAATGGATGACAAATAATCAAACGGTATGTTAATAACGACCATCACACGAATATTTGAGGTTATGAGATACATGTACGTCCAACCCAACCTATTTCAACCGAGTTATTTATGAAACTTGTATGGAAAATTAAGTTGTGTTTCGTTAACGAACGACAAGTATTTGTACGAGAAGCTAATTACAACCATCATACAATTACTCGAGATTACGAGGGACAAGTACGTCTAACCCAATCTTTTTCATCCATGAAAGAGTAAACTTGATTCGATTATTTAACGTGTTTTGGAGTGGATAAAGAATATTCGAATGGTATGCTAATTATGGCCATCACACGAATTTTCAGGGTTACGAGGGACTAGTGTTTCCAACCCAACCTTTTTCAACCGAGTTATTTAAGAAACTTGTGTGGAAAATTAAGTCGTGTTTCATTAATAGACAACGAGTATTCGCCCAGGGGGCTAATTACGGCCATCACACAATTACTCGGGATTACGAGGGACAAATAGTCCAACCTAATCGTTTTCAGCCATGAAAGAGTAAACTTGATTCGTTTATTTAACTTATTTTGGAGAGGATGACGAATATTCAAACGATAGGATAATTATGGACATCACACGAATTCTGGGGTTACGAGGCACAAGTACGTCCAACCTAACCTTTTTTAACCAATTTTATTGAGAAAAAGATTAAACATTTTTTGATTATGAATACCAACTTATTGTTGATCAAGAGTTTGAACTGATTTTGAAAAGATCGATTTTATGTGAACAAGTTGTTATGAAACAAGATGAAATGGTGAAATAAGTTGATCAATATTTAATTAACAAAGTTAATTGATTAAAATTTGATTAAATCAATTAATTAAGCTAACTAAAATAAATTATCAAAATTATTTGATTAAAAATTAATGTAATCAAATAATTAAATTAAAAAAAAATGAAATGAAAGGAAAAAAAAATAAAGCAACAAGTTGGGGTTGTAATTTGCAAAGAAGGGCTACAAACAGCAAAGCAACAAGGCCCACCATGGAATAAGGGTGTACAAGCAATTTTCGAGGTCGCCCCACATGTGAACTTTTAATTTATCCCAAAAAAAGAGGGAAGGAGAAAAATATAAATAAACTCGTGAGTGTGCAATGTAAAACAATGCAATAAGAGATCGGGAATCAGGGTTGATTATACTAAGGGAATGTACTAGCACCCTAAGTATCTATAGTATCCTATAGGAGCCTCTTGTGTATATTTGTGTTACTGTTGATTAAGTCATCTGTTGTGTATTGGAGATTTGTTGACTGTTTTGAGTGAGTGATAAGAGTGGAGAATGTTGTTGTTGTTTTTGTAGTGTATGTTGAAATAAACTAAGACAAAGGTGTAGGAACCTAAAGGTTTTATTTATTATTGTGCTCGCTAAGATCTCGCAATCTTATACCTACGTATTCTCAAAAGGAAGTTGAGAAATCAGAGTGTTCGTAGTTCCACCTACTAATGGGTGGAATTGAGTTTGAGAGAGAAACAAGTTGTCATCTTAAGGGAGATATCTCACCTATTCACCACAAACATTTTGAGAAAGAAGATAATAAGGGAAGAAGATTTAAACTTGGATGTAGAAAAACCAGAGTAATGTCGCATCTTCCTTTAAATGAGTCTTTGCATACTAAGGGAAGGACCTTGTCTTGGATATAGAATCAACAAATGTGCCACTTATATCACTTAAATGAAAGAAGTGTTTTTTGTACCATAATAAGAAAAGGACTCCAGCTTGGATATTGAATCAACAAGTGTGCCACTTACATCACTTAAATGGAAGAAAAAAAGTTTGTAATGTTTAATTTATGTTGTGGGGGAATAGAAGAGACATATCTTCTATAGAGATGATTCATGTCTCATCTTTGGGGGAAAAGTTTTGAATTTGAAGGCAAAGGTTGGCTAGGGTTTGACTTAAAGTTTGAGGTTTCAAGCCACAGAGGGGCTATGGTTTTGAGTTTTGAATGAAGTTGAAAACTTCAAGGGGAATCTTAAGGTTTTATTGAAGTTGAGAACCTCAAAGGGGATCCTAGGGTTTTAATTGAGTTATAGTTTGAAGAGGGTCCTAAAGTTTGAACTGAGTCTAAACTTAAAGATGAGTATTGAAATACAACTGTTATAAACATAAATGTCAAGAGAAACTTACCAAGACAAAATTGAATAAGCTTTTAAACAAATTTAGTTATCAAGGATGAACATGATTGTGATCAAGCATGGTATATCAACATGTGAATGAGCCTCATACAAGTAGATATGTTCATCATGGTGAGAGTTTATGAAGGAAATACTTGAACATGTGAGCAAAGATTTAATCAATTGAAGCAATCACATAGAAGTTCAAGTAAGCATGTATTCAAAATGAATCAAATATCAGATGAATATAGCAAAGGGTAAACAAATCCTTAATAGAAGTTTTATGAAGGTAAGCACATGAACAAGACATTTGAACATGGTTGAATCAAGGGCTTTGGAGAATCCAAACTCAAGTGGAAGCCCTAGTCATGTATCAAGATGTTTTCAAAAGATTAGTTGAACAAAACCCTAAGGTTTCAACTAATAATCAAAGTATTTTTCAAAAGAAATAATACTTAATCATGGTATCTTAATGGTGTATAAGTCAAGACAACATGTTATGTATATTAAACAAGACTTAGACAAAGTATACTATGACCATACAAACACATATGTACAATTAGGTCAAAGAAATGATCAAAAGGAATCATGAAAAGGCATGAAAAATACTTTAAAAGTACTAGTTTTCATCCTAATAAAAATGTCAATAATAAATATTATTTTTGGGATTTTTTGATGGATTCTCAAAATATACAAGATAAATGAGAAGTGTGCAAAAATTTGGCTCAAAAAGATCAAAGGAACTTATAGAAATAATCAATTGAAGTTGTGAAAATAACCATAAAAAATAGTGATAAAAAAGAAGGAAATGTTCCCACCAAGGCTTGAACTCACGCCCTTGGGCCTGTAGGCTAATAGTCTAGCCACTGGGCCACTGCGCATGTGGTGATAGTATGATGCACGCAGTGTATAATATATTAAGTTTAAAGTTTAAAAAATGTTTAAAAAATAACATCAAAAGGGCGAGGGGGATTCGAACCCCAGACCTTGGACTCACACTCAATGCACAAATAGTAGTGTTTCCACTAGGGCGCGATGTCAATTTAAGATATAACTTGGAATCATAAAATAATGTCATACCCTAATTTTTGACTCTAAGATCCCACGAATTTTTGCATCGTCTGCATAGTACATCACGTTTTTCATCTTGCATAATACCCAATTTATCAGCTGGAATAAACTTGTTGGATTTACAGCCGAATCGGTCAAACTAAAATTCAACTATGCGTAAAATTAGCGGACAAAAAATTTTAAAGTCGAGCTTGCAAATGTCAGTGATATTATTCTAAGTTTCGTGTAGCTTAACCTGACGTGCTCATTTAAATTTGTTGACTACTTTTCGGTCGCATTTTTTATCAGTTCAAGCCATTTAACCGGGTAAAATTTATTTCAAGCCATTTCCGAATAGTATATTTTTTGCTGATCACTTTGGTGTATTCATTTTATTTTTTTGAACACTTCGATACTGGACCAATGACTCATTTTTTACCTATTTTCATTTCTATTTTTTATTAGTATTTTCATTTAAACTTTATTTTAAATAGTTTATTTTGTTTATTATTTTTTTCCTTACTTTAATATTTTAAATTTTTGTCTTTTACCATTCTTAGTAAAACTTAATTAGAAAGTTTAGGAAAAGCCTTTTGTTTTTATCTTAATTTGTGATAACTGACATGATACACAATTGAGGGAGAACTCAGTTTGAATTTCCTTTCACTTTTATGGATTTCTTCTTCCCAAACAATATCATCCCATACACACGCTTTTATCCATTTTGGTATTTAATTAAAATTGAAAAGGAAAAAACAAAAAAGCAGATATTGTACATTGCAAAGAGAACCTGCGTACTCACCAACCATATAGGGCATGCTGCCCCTTTTAATTTAAAAAAAAAAAAAAACTGATACTTCACCTTCATTTTATAACTCAAAACTATGCTTCTCCATTTTCATTAAAGGCCCTCACACATTTACATATCATCACCTTCGTGACATTTTTCCACAGCATTCATAACAACATAAAACCTTAGCTCCACTACATGACATGCTTTTCTTCTTCTATGCAAAACAGCTGCAACAAGCCACAACTTCCCTTTATTCTTCATGTGAAACCATCTCACCTCACCCCTCTTCAACTTTTCGAAACCACTGTTACGACTACTATTCCGACTTGGCTCACTTCCAACCAATGATGTTTCTCACAACTTTCCACCATTCACCGCCATTCAACAACTTCAGTAACAACTCAAACCGTGAGCAAACTCACAAGCTTCCTTTAACAGTCTCGCCATCATCATAATCTCTCCGGAAAACCATCGTTACTCGCTTCAAACGTCACCGCAAAAGTTGTTGGTTTCTAGAAAATTCTCCGAGCTTCGATTTGGTACCTTCTCTTTTTTCCAACCTTTTTATTTTTTCCACCTTTTTTTCTTTTCTTTACCCATCCTTACCTTTAACAAACAATTTTTATCCAAAACACAAATATTTCAAGAGGTTCCTGTAGAGTACTACAGATGCTTAGAGTGTTAATACATTTCCTTAGTATAACCAACCCCCGTATCTTTGATCTCTCTTTGCTTAGCTTTAGGCCTTGCCTTTTGCTTTGTAATTTTTACTTATGGTTTTTGTTCGAACTTTTCTCCCTTCCCTTGGATAAAATAAAAGTTCGGTGGTGATATCATTGTTTTGTGAGCTAAGCTAATCCGATAGCTTTGGTATTTGATTCTCACCACGACAAATAATATATTAAAATTGTTTTTAAAATATGAAAATGGCGCCACAACCATTATCTTCTTCTTCCTCGAGCTCCAAGTTCTTCTTCTTTTTTCAAATTGCTAACTCTTTCAATATGCAAACAAATGACGTGATGTAAACATCAAAGTCTTTGGAAATTGCATCTCGTTCCTACGTATCTTGACTAGAATAGAATAAGAGCATTTGTAGTTCGCCTCACTACGGGTAAAAGCAATGTTTGTTGGTTAGTTTTAGGAGAAGAGACAAGTTGTCATCTTAAGGAGAATACTCAACTAAACCACCACAAACATATGGAAGATGGATCTTTGCTTCACATTGAGAGAAGGGCTCCAACTCGGATATACAATAAACGAGTATGCCACATACCTCTCTCAAGTGGAAAAGAATCAACATATTTCTCAACTAGGGATGACTTATGTCTAATTCTCTCATGGGAGATGGAGAATCTAACAGTAAATTGTCTAAGTTAACATCGTAAGTGAAGTTATGCTAAAGGAAAGACCAGCTTGAGCTAGAGCTAACAATAGAGATATATATAACCTAGAGGTAAATAGGGATCATACAAAGGATGAGAAATGTGATGCACATGACTGTATAGTAAACCACAAACCCTTCCCTTGAAATAGTGGGACAGGTAACTTGTAACAATAGGGAGTCAAAAGATAAAGCTTAAGCACAAATGATTACAATCAAGGATGGAAATACATTATGAGCAAGGCAAATGATAAAATAAATTATCAACTCATGATATAAACAAAGTAACAAGGATCAAGTCATTATGACATGTCAAGAGTTTGTAGTAAACAAGCAAGAGTATGAAACCCTAATTAACACCAACAATCATTGTATCAGAGCTAAATGGTCCAAGTAAGATAACAATAAAGAAAGGTCAGTAGCTACACCATGTTATTCAATATACTCAAATGATCAAGAAAATATTACAAGCATATCAATCATACATCCAAACACAAGCATACTTGCCACAAACTAGCTCACATAAAGATAAATACAAAGATGGTTCGAAACATGGAAGCTAGGACTCAAAAAACCAAGTGGGAAGTAACATATACATCATCTACAACTCATGGACAACATCATGATCTCAATAAAACATTAGAAAGTATCATATCAAGACATGAACAAAGCAACAAGCATGAATCAATTCAAAACAACCATAAAAGGTCTCAAACATCTAAGGCATGCAAGGAAAATTAAATGGATAAGCAAACACACTTTGAAACCAAGAAGTCAGAAGTCAAGACATGTCTTTCAAGTCACTCAAAAGCAACAGACACCAAGAATATTTACACAAAGAACATTCCTAAAAACTAGGTCAAGATAAACATCAAAACATGTTCAAAAAAAATCTAATTTGATGCATCAATCAAAAATAGGAAAGTAGCCAAACAAAATCAAACTAAGGGCTCTAACTCATGTCCATACACTCAAAAATATGTGTGCAAAAGATCTTCAAGAGATTAGCACAAATGATCATTCAAAATCAATTAACAAGTCCATGGTATCAAAGCAATTGAGGTTTAACAAAACCAATCCAGAAACTATTCAAACAACATCACCAATGGTCAACAAAAATATCCAAATATCTTCCATTCATACATTACAAGTTGACAAAAGCTCAGCACAAAAAGACAAGTGGAAGGCACTCAAATAAAAAGACCTAGTTCAAGGGTGTTTTGGTAAACACACCAAACCAAATAATTTAAATAAAATAGTAAAATAAATAATAAAAATAAATAAAAAATATTAAAAATAAGTCAAGACATCAAAATCTTAAAAAATATTTTTTTGTGGATTTTTAAAGGATTGGAATATTGAAAATAAAATGTAAAGTTAAAATAACAAAAAAGAAAGAAATAAAATAAGAAGAAATGGAGTTGGGGTGTATTCAGCAGACCAAGAAACAAGGAGATTTAGTTGTAATGCGCATGGGTCAGGGAAAGTGGGGTACAGGTAGCAAGAAGCGCTAGGCCCATGTCTTCAAAAAAAAGCATTCAGAATCCAACTAAAAGAAAGGGCCACGATGGATTCATTAAATGATGTGGCCTCCACCTCTGTGCCACATCATTTGACAGCAAGCAAAGTCAAAAGGACCAAGGGACACGCGAGCAGGACAACTAAGATGTCGAAGCCCTAGCTCCGGTCGTCTCCTCCGGCGACGGTCGCCAGAGTTGTCTACAAAACTCCACGTAACTCAACAACAATAACACCCCTCTACTCGGTTTCTCACACTGATCACAACTATGACATTATTTTCTTCATTTGCTCACCCTAACACCCTTAAATATGGCCACAAAGAAACGGTGTTCAAACTAAAACCCTCACGAAATTAAACAACAAGCATACCAACATGCTCCATATCAATCCAACATTCCAAATATGACAATCATGCATTGAAATAGGCAGTAAAAATTGAGAAAAGGTTGAGAAAAAAATTACTCAGATGGAGCTCTTTATAGCTTATGTTCCTGCGTGAAGTCCTTCACCAAACTCCACCAAATGAACCACGAACCTTTAGAGATGATGAATGGGATGAGTAGATGGAAGGAGAGTCCTCAAAAACTAAGATTCGAAGGAGTCGAAAATTTTAGAGAGGAAGTGATTTTTCGTTCTATTTTTCTGTGTAAAATGGATGCTTCATTCTTGCTAGGGTATTTCCTTTCATATATGTGGGATTGTTGTGAGGTTAAGAATGAATTTTTTACTGAGGTAAAACTTGTCCCAAGGTTTTTTGTGACAATTTCAAAAAGCATCAAGTGTGATGATGTATGGCTCGGGCAAGGTCAAGGCTCAGGTTTTGTTTGGGTATGGCTTGTTTGTTTATGATCAAAAAATGCAGCACAGGGAGAGGAAAAAGTCATGAGTCTTGGTGAGCAAGTTTGGATTGTTTCTTATTTCATGAAAGTGTCATATGGTTCATATTGTATGCCATAGAAAAAATAGCTTATTTTGGAAAGCTTAGAGATCTTAAATGATAGGTTTGGTGCACTAGAAACAAGGCTTTGGGTGCTGAAATGGTTTTTCATGCTTTAGCACAAATTCTAGTCATGAATTGAGCAAGCTTAGCAAGATGTAAACATCGTTGTAGGGTCACTTTAGCACATGATAACTTCATGGATAATGACTCAATTGAAACGTTTTTGGGCTCTTTGGAAAGTAGGAAGAAGGTGTAGCAACTTTCATGTTCAAGACATTTTGAAATGAAGCTTTAAAACATGAGAAAGAATGAATTAAAAACATGTCCAAAGTATTGTCCAACATGACCTATAATTTTTCTAAGTTAGATACATTTTGGCAACTTTGAGTCCTTAACTTAAAGTGACCATAACTTGAGACTTATTGATACAATGGAGGCATTCTTGATATCAATGGAAAGCTTGGAACAAGGAGAACAAACTTCATGTGGAAATGAAATTTATTTGAAGCTTGGAAGTCCATGTAAAATGTACTTGAAGTTGACCTCAAAAAGTTGTCCATCTTGATCATCCTAACTTCAAGACCACATAACTTGAGTTGTGTTGATCCAATGGAGGAGTTCTTGGTATGGATGGAAACCTTGGATGACATACAACAACTTTCATGTTGCTAGGAAATTGAATTGGAGCCTAGAACCATGAGAAAGAAAGCTTTGGAAACTCACCCTCCAAGTTAAAATTTTATACTTAGAAAAATTCTAAGTAAAAAATTCCAAAATATTGTTTTTCATAACTTTAAGCCCTCATAACTTGAAATCCATGCATTTTTTGAGAATCCACCAATATTAACGAAGTTGTAGTATGGGAAATGCTCTTCAAATTGATCTTTGGATCAAGGAAAATGAGTGTCTGGATTGTGAGTTATGCCCTTGGCAAGTTGGCATGAAATCATGAATCATCCATAACTTAGAAAAATTCAACTTTCGTCTTTGTTGCCCTTTTTGTAAGTAACCTCCAATTTCTCTATTTTAATTGATTGATCATGACCCAAACCACATGTTATCACCATTCTTGACTTGAGGGAGGCATGGTTGGCCAAAATTCTCAAAAGTCAAACCTAGAATTAGAGGAACAGTTGACTTTTATCAGATGAATCTTCACTTCTTGATCTTCAACAACAACAATCTCTTGGGCTATTTGAACACCATAAATGGACCTCATGGGTGTATTTGTGTGTCTTGAATCATGTCCCAAGGCTTGAGACCATGTCTTTGACTAAAAGTCAAAGATGCAGTTGACTTTTATTGAGGAAACCCTAGTTCTTGATTAGGTGCAATTGAATCTTTGAAGCACTTGACATTTGATGGAAATAAATCTCTTGGTAGTATGAGAACTTGCTTGGTTGGTGGTCCATCCAAAATTTGACTGATCAGTCCCTTAACCTCCTTGGAATAAACCCTAATTCAACAGATGAACAAAAGCAAAACAAAACAAAGCTTGATAACTTGGTTAGTTATGTATGAATGATTGACCTAAAATGTTATGCAATATAATGTAAAATGAGGTGGAATCTTAGGGTTAAAAATTAGGGTACGACAGTAATGCCTTCGCGCACGGTTTTGATCATAACTTTCAACTCGTAAATCATATTGGATGGGGTTTGAAGCGTTGGGTAGCTTAAACAGAGGGCTATAAATTTGTTACAGGAATAAAATAATTTTAATAATTTTATCAGAGGTCGGTAGTAGGTGGAAAAGAAGTGTATGAGGTGATGAATGCGGACGAGGTCCATATTGACAAATCATTTGATGTGTTGTGAATGATTTGGATGGTGTGTTTGATTATATTAGTGGTAGTCCAGAAGGGTGTTTACGTTAAGCATGGTTGGAATTGTGTGATCGATTGTGTAATAACCCGTATCATATATATCTAGAATAATATCATACAAGTATTAATTTTTGGTACGGATACAACACAAGTGCCTAACAAAATCATTATATACACGTGTATAAACTAAAAGAAATATCTATGGCACATGTTATACAATAAATCCTAAAATAAAATCTAAGATCTATGAACAATTTCTTCATTGCACATAATCCATAGCGGAAGATCGTAATAATCATAATTTTTTGAAACATTAATGCACGACTCCTCTTGTATATAACATGCAAACAACACCTAAAAAGCAACAACAATATTGGGGTGAGATAGTATTCTTAGTGAGTTCTCCTATCTTATGGGTCCACTCAGCTTTACAGGTTTTTCTAATCAAATTCCTAACTCAAGTCTTCAAAAATATAAAGACTTAAGCCACTAGGGGATTTTTCGCATTGAATGGAAACATGTACACTTGAGTTCACCACCTCAAATCAATCATTATTCGCAAATCATACCAAGGCATTTTTCTCCGGCCAACTCTATGTCTAGGATTCTCAACACAGGTCCCGAATCCTTTTATTATGCTTCAAATTTCTTGTGGATTTCATATTCTTTCATGGGACTCGTACCTAATCTAAGAATCGTCGCTCCATATGGGACTCAACAACAATTTTGAGCCTTATTCCTCAGACTCTAACCCACTTTGAGATTCATGTCTTCTATAGGACTCTAACCCATTTGATTGCACTATGGGACTCTAACCCATTTTGAGCTTTATTTGGTCCCGAATCCTTTTATTATGCTTCAAATTTCTTGTGGATTTCATATTCTTTCATGGGACTCGTACCTAATCTAAGAATCGTCGCTCCCTATGGGACTCAACAACAATTTTGAGCCTTATTCCTCAGATGAGACTCTAACCCACTTTGAGGTTCATGTCTTCTATAGGACTCTAACCCATTTGGTTGCACTATGGGGCTTTAACCCATTTGGTTGATCATGCAAAGCAATAGTGCATATATCTAAATCCTTACTTTTCATAAGCATCGAGCTTTGGGATGGGCAGGATAATGGGGTTGTTTCTGAATACATGACTAGTTCATCAACGCAACGTGCTTGTACACATCAATCACTAGGTGTTCACATCCACTCATTCTCATAACAACAAATCATGTTCCATACAAAGCATATTATTTTGTGACCAAGCTATAATTCTAGCGACTACTGGTCCATGGTACACACTGAGGTACCTTTGTGTCCAAGCATCGCCATATAAGTCATTTTCATAACCTAAGTTATCTTTCTAGTTCACTCACCTAGTCATAATCTTGGGTTTTCTCACTCATCATCATAGACTTTTAATCATGTTATTACATAAACCACGCAACAACAATTCATAATATAAAGCATGCATCATGATATAAATCATAACCTACATAAAGCACGTGTGGTAACATAAAATATTACAAAATCATCGGCAAGGTTATCACATAACTCGCCTCCTTCTAACTTATTCCACTTCCAAGTCTCATAATAGCATTCGTCCTATCATCTTATGGTGGGGGTTCACTGGACTTAAAGGGAATTATCGTTGGAATACATCATATATATATATATATATCATAGTCCTCTACGTTAGCTTCCTAACACATTCGTTCTCATAACAATCGAAGCTATCATTCCCGTTTTATAGTAGAAACAAGGAAATAAAGTATTTACATCTACTTCAAATTTCATCATACCATAAATGATATTTTATCAATACTATCCTATTAATCATTGGCATAAAACTATGTTTATACTTCGGTATCAAATAGATCATTGAAAGACCTTTCCAACGCATTCGATTGTGCATTAATTGAAGTTACCGTTCTCGAGTTATGGTGAAAATGAGAATCAAGCATTTTTCTCAATGTTGTCAAGTTTTCTTAGCAAGCTCTAACTAACTCCCAGTAAACAGACTTTGCTGAGCGAACTCCTAGCGAACCAAGCCAGTAGCAGACTTCCCCTAACTTCGCTTAGAGAACGTAGCAGAATCATAACAATATTATGACACATTTGGATGATAAAACCACCAACCAACCCACATCATCATATTGCATCTAATAACCCAAAAATAACATGATTTACCACAAATAGGCATACAACAACAATTCATAAAGGTAACTTCATCAAGCCATGATCAAACAACAACATAAAGGCAAGAACCACGACAATATGTCATGGAATCACAACAATTTCAGCATAGATTCACACAAATCCTAACTCCCAAAACATAGATTATATCCTCCCAAAGCTAATTCCTATCTAAGAACTCACCTTGTTGAATAAGAAAATGATGTGAAAGGTGAGGTGAAGATGATGATGGTGATGATAAAGACGATGAATCCATGAGCTTTTTTCTTCCTCTTCTCTTCTCTTTTTCTTTCCTCATTCCTATTCCTCCCTTCTCTTCTCATGTTTTTATTCTTTTTTTCCCCACTTTCTTTTCTTCATATCCCCTTTCTTTATTTCTCTTTTTATTTTTACTGATACATAGAAACAAGGGTGGAAAAATATGTGGTGGAAGAATAAGAGAATATGAGTCGTAAAGAGGAAAAGTGGGTAAAGGAAAAATATCTTAAACTTATATTTTCCTTCTAATACCAATTGACCAATTATTAATATCACCAAAATGTTCATTATTGTACTTATTAGTAAAGGTCAGTCTCTTTTAATAAGGATTGATCTCTTCATAGTTCACTTGTTACTCTATTGGTCCCAACTGACAACATTTAGAGAACATAAGAACTCATTTTTACCTATGTAAAACAACTACATTTTTTCCAAATTATTTTTTTAAAAGATCATGAATTCCATTTTACATATTTCATTTTTTTTTATAAATATGTAAACAATTCTATTTTTTATAAAAGATCATGAATTCTATTATACATATTAGATAAGCAAAATAAAAATATGTATATATAATATGTAAATGACAAAACTATTCTTGCAAGAAAATATATTTAATTTAATAAAAAATAAAATTAGTATTCATATTTTTAAAACTATACTAACTATTTTATTTTTACTACTTCCAATTTATTTGGTTTTAAATTTTTATATTATATAAAGTTACAAAATTACCCTTATGACAAAATCATACATATTTTTTAAAAATTATTTATTGATATTTTTTAATTGAATATCAAATTAATCTTTATTTTTATTTTATCATATTTAATTTTTTATTTTAAATTATATTTTATAGGGGTAAATTTATAAATTACTTTCTTATCCTATCCTGACAAAGTCTAACCAAACTCATATTCAGGATCAAATTTGAAATAGTGAGACAGGATAGGATACGTTTCAGGATTAACTTATTTTATCCTTTTGTGTCATCAAACACTGTATTGAGATAGGATATGATACAAACATCCTATATATCTTGTCTCTTATCCTGCGCATCAAACGGACCCTAATTATTGATATGTTGTGAATCATTAAATATTATTATAATTGTTGTGTTAGTTACATTATTACCATGTCATGCATTCATTGTTGATATGTTGAAGGAGATAAGTCATAGGTATGAAGGGAAACGAAAAAATTATCCGAAACACAGAAGAGGGAGTTCTGGATTTCGAAGGGGGGATAGGGTTTGTATGATGAACCATTGATGAGAATTGGTACCACATTAATCATGTAATGTTGTCGCGTCTCATTGCATTTTAATTATGTGGTGATTGTGCATTTTTTGTTGTGAGAATGTGATTGTGAATGAATGTGATTTGTGTGTATAAATACTACTCTCTTAATTATTATACACCATTTATTATATGAATGAATTTCTCACCCCTTTTGTGTTTGTTGTGTCTGTGCTCCCTAGAAATATAGACAATCAGGTACCTGAGTAGTTGGAGATGTACCTCTTGTTGCTATCGTTCAAGTCTACTAGTGGAGTTGCTCTGATACGTAACACCAGAGAACGAGCTATTTTCTTTATGTTCTTTTGTAACGTATCTTTTAATTTAAAGTAATTATTGAACCACTTTTGTTATGGGTGATTTGTTGAGGCTATGGCTGTCATACTTTTGTTTAATTTCGTTGTTTGGACTATAATTTTTTATTAAATGAGGTAACATTCAGACTTCTTAGATTGTGAAGGGACATCCTATTTTGATAGAATTATATTTTGTTTATTAATTATTCAGTCGGAAAGTAAGGTGTTACATAGTGGTATTAGAGCAGGTCAGTCCATCCAGCTAGGTGTTATAGTGCGTCTAAGGTAAGTTCTAAATGGGTTATTAGTTATAAACGCCGGAGAAATTAGCTCGTCTTATCTGACATTAAAGATAATTAATTTAAACCATACACTTGTATTCGCCCAACTTTCTAATTTTGTTGACGATCTCGCTTGAAACGGAGACTTTAAACTTTGCTGGCGACATTGATCTTTGTGGTGATCTAACTATGCAGTCGCCTTGGATCACAAGAACAATGCACATAAATCAGTCATGAACCTAAAATTTAAAACCTTTTAGGAACAAGAAAGAAATATTATTAATAACCATAACTAGGGTCTAATAGACAATGTCAGATATGTGAACCCAACACAAAGAAACTCTAACATGAAATGAACCAGTAGTCAAAAAAGAAGAATCAAAACCATAATAACTCAAAGATAAATGCCATAACTAACATATTGTACTTGATTGTGACAAGTTAGAAAAATCACTTATCTTTCGACGATAGTGACAACATTGTTTCAACATTGGGACCGGAATTGCAACAACGAATTTCCACAAAGCCATTGGGACCGGAATTGCTCTTGCTGTCACGACCTAGAGGTAAGCCTAAACTTGGTCATCGCTCAATCCATGCAATTTTTGCTGAACAATAATTTGGCCATATGTTTATAATCATGCATGGAATGTTTCCCCTCAATTAATTGCATTTAAGAAGCCGACGGGTCCTTGTACTAAGCCCAAGAGGAGGCTATCATTCCCGGAGGAAGAGATCATTATACGGAGCCTAAGAGGAAGCTGTGAATACTTCTAAGAAGCCGACGGGTCCTTGTACTAAGCCTAAGAGGAGGCGGGGTTGCTTTTAGGAAGCCTGTGGGTCCTTGAACAATAGCCAAGAGGAGGCCGATGCTTTTAAGAAGCCGATGGGTCCCCAAACCCCGAGAAGTTCAAGACATGCCATTCACCGAGAATAGATCAAGCCAGGAAAGTTCGAGAATTTGGAAGAAACTCAAGAGATGCCATTCATGGAGAAAAGATCATCTCTGGGGAGTAGAGTTTCTTGACAAGTGCTTTTAAGAAGCCTGTGGGTCCCCAAACCCCGAGAAGTTCAAGACATGCCATTCACCGAGAATAGATCAAGCCAGGAAAATTCGAGAATTTGGAAGAAACTCAAGAGATGCCATTCACGGAGAAAAGATCATCTCTGGGGAGTAGAGTTTCTTTGACAACTTCTACGAGTGACAGTCTATGAAAGGGTTCACCGAGAATGCTGCCTTTCATGTCTCCATATTGTTTAACCCCAAGAGGAGGGAAGACTGTGTCTGGTAATCCTATGGGGATCTAGTTTTGACTATTTAAGAGTGATCAACGGGCTTAATGCTAGAAGTAGTTGCCGGGGAAACTCTAAATATCTATACTATTATTACACAGTTGATATGAGTTTATGAAAGAAGACTTACAGTGAAACAGACCCACAATACAGGTATATGTATATGAAAGCGGTAAATGAAAGCGTATAAACACTTACTCGGTTGTAGAGCTTCCATGCTGTTTGGTTAGTTGTTCAACAAAGAAAGGTTGAAAACAATAGTATATTCAAAATCAAAGGAGAAAGTGCTTTGAAAAAGAAAGAGTTGGGGCTTACAGCTCAAGGAGAGGCCCAGGGTTTTACCAGTGATTGCACTGTTGAATTTGTACAGAGGGACTTATACAAGTGACTGAGGCCCAAAAATTGTTTTATGTACAAAGGGATGGGTCTTACACTCTCTCAAGAGGCCCAAAAAGTTTTTAAAGAAAAAGAGTGGGGTTTATAACACGAGGGTAGACCCAGATGATTTTTCGTTTCAAATGTTGATCGCGCCGAGGTTTTCTTTTAACGTAGAGGGACTTATACAATAAGTGAGGCCCAAAATTGTTTTGGTTAAAAGAGGATTGGGTCTTACACTCTATTAGAGGCCCAAAAGTTTTGAATATGTCTTATAGCTCAAGGAGAGGCCCAAAAGGATTATTTTTAAACTGGCGACGATCGTGCCGAATTTAAAAATATACAGAGGGACTTATACAATAAGTGAGGCCCAAAATATTTTTGTACAAGTGGGTTGGGTCTTACACTCTAATAGTGGCCCAAAGTTTTGAATGGGTCTTATAGCTCAAGGAGAGGCCCAAAAGGTTATTTTTCAAAAGGCGACGATCGCGCCGTCTGTTTTTTGACGGTATCGAGACTTATATAATACATTGAGGCCCAAAAATGATTTGGTCAAAAAAGGATTGGGTCTTACACTCTATTAGAGGCCCAAAAAGTGTTTGAAAATGATTGGTGAGGGTTGAATTAATCAAAAACCCTAATTTATTTCCAAAATGTATTTTAATTAATTAAAAATTCAATTAAAATGATCAAAAATTGTTTAACATGTGGGAAACAAATTATGATCTTGGATTAATGCTTCAAAAATCAAATATTGACCTACAAAGTAATTAGAAGTCATTAATCTTTACAAAATCAAGAGGGAAAAAATATTTTAAATGTCAAAAACAATTAAAATATTAATTCTTTGCAAAAATATCAATTATATGAAATAAATAATATTTTGGGGATTTTTTGGGAAAATAAAATATTTCAACATTTTTGTGAATTATTAAAAAAAGAATCAACTCAAAATCATTAAAACTCGGAGAGAAATTAATTTTTGAATCAATTAAATAAAAATCACAAAATTCAAATATTCAAATGTTGGAAAATGGCGCCAAGAACAAGGGAAAGAACACGTGAGTGTTCTGAGTTCCCCAGATTTGCATTTTCTATCCAATCTCACTGAATACTTAATCATATCATGCAATCCACATACCAACCAACTCGTTTCAACCTCACGATCATGTCTATGACAATTAATTTCATTTAATTTAAACATAAAACAAGAAATCATGAACAATCCTCAAGAACCCTAGATTCTGCATGAAGGCTGGGATTTTTAATACACGATTCAAACAATGCAATTAATTGAGGGGAAACATTCCATGCATGATTATGAACATATGGCCAAATTATTGTGCAGCAAAAATTGCATGGATTGAGAGATGACCAAGTTTAGGCTTACCTCTAGGTCGTGACAGCAAGAGCAAATTGATTTCTGGGTTGGAGGTGTTACAGATGAGTTGTGATGATCTGAACAGCTTCCCTACACCCTATGGAGTGTGTTTGAATGCTTGGACTTGATTGAAACTGGTTGGATCACTTCATGGCATCTCAACTGCAACTTGGTTAAAACCTTGAGCAATTGACTGGTGATTCTGAGAAATCAGTGTTCCAGTTATTGTTTAAGTGTTTGATCAGCTCATATGTGATGTATATGAGGTGTGTGTGTGATTGGTTTGATTGGAAAAGCTCTCAAACTCAAAACCCGATAGTGACTTGCCTTAGAAGGCAAAATTGGAGTGAAAGAAGAGATTTTGAGGAAAGCATCTATTTGATGGCTTTGGTGTACTCAAATTGATCACAATTGAGCTCTATTTATAGTAGAGCAAGTTTGTTTTGCAAGGAATAGTGAATGGCAACTGCTGAGTAGGTTTGGCCAATGTTGGCAAATGAAAATCCAAGTCTCCTCTAGCCATTGACTAGAGGTTAGGGCACAGGCTACTGGTTCCCTTGGTTTTGGATAAGTCTTGACTGAATTCAGTTACTAAGAGCTCAGTCCATGCCACCTTGATGCTCCCATTGAATGCTCCAATCCAAAATTGGAGTCTTGTCCCTATTTTGGCAATTCTAGGTTCAACATGCTATTTCTTGTTCCAAAGACTTTGGAGGCTTGGCTCAGTGTTTGTCCCCTTTAGATTCAATCCTCAGAGGTGTCCAAGTGGATAGGAGTGTTTGGATTTGGCTGATTTTGGTAAATCGACCAAAAGTACAAAAATCTGCCTTGCCTTGGCAGATTTCAGCAGGGCATCTTGCCAATGTCACATCTCATAGCTCAAATTGAATTTGGTAATGTTCTTGGCCATTTTGGAAAGCCCTTACATGATACAACAACTGTTTGAACATGTTTGGTTTTGATCTCTTTTGAATCCAAGTGAAAAATCCCCCTACATTTGGAAAAAAGTAAAGGTAGATTCTGACTTAGTGAAATTTTCCCCAAATGTTGGAACAAAGTGACTTTTCTTGATTTTGATCACTCCATAACTCAAAATCCATGAGGAATTTGGACATAGGTCAGTATGAAGCTTTTGTAGAGGGCAATGTGATCTACAAATCAAGCTTTGAATGGGGAACAATGGCCTTGTGGTTTAGGAGTTATGGTCCTCCAAAGTTGGCACATTAGTGTCACTTTTTCCATAACTTAGAAATTTTTCTAAGTTTTTATGGTTACCCCTTTTACAAGTTATCCCACTTTCTTTGATTTTTCTTGATGAATGATGATTCAAATCATACATTAACATCATTTTAGGGTTAAAAATCCATTTTGGTGAAAAATCTCAAAAAGTCAAAGTTGACTTTTATGCACAATTGACTTTTTATCAGATGAATTCCAAACTGTGCAATTCTTCAGGAAATCATGTCCTTGACCTAAATCAAACTTGATGGACATGTTCCATGGGTCTCATAGGGTATATCGATTCATTTCTTAGGGTTTGGGAGCATGTCCTGGTCAAAAGTCAAAGTTACAGTTGACTTTCCTCGCGAAACCCTAATTGTGGTGCAGATGAAATTGAGACTTGTTGCTCAAGCTTCTTGGATTAATCCACTGTTGCAAATGGATCAATATAGTATATTAAAGACCCTCAAATTATGTCTTGAGGTCTTGGCTAATGATTTGTCCCAAAAGTCAACTTAGGGGTGAATTAGGTCAAGAAACCCTAATTCCTGATTTTTGATGAATGCATCCCCTGAGGTCAAATTGACTTGATGATTGGGTCCATGAGGTTCCATGGAGTATATTAGGTTATGTTTTGGATCATTGGCTTGTGCCTAGATGAAAAATTTCCATCTGGAGGCCCTGGTCGACCAAAACCCTAATTTGGTGACACTGTCGATCTTGAGACTTGGTCCACCTAGAAGGGAGCATCCTTATGCTTAATCCTTGAAATGGGAGTCCTTTTGATCCATTGTGGATATTTTAGAGGCTAGACAAGTTGAAGATCAAGTCATTCCTTGATTAATCCTTTGTCTAAGGCTCTGAGAGGGCTTAAAACCCTAATTTTGATTGTAGTGAATGCTCAACAACCCTTAAGGCATTTGATGAGGCATGATGGTTCATCCATATTGTGATGATGATTGACACAATGATGGGAATCTTAGTGGTCAAAATTTGGGGTATGACAATATGTTCTACACATTGCCCCTGCATAAATATGATTCCAATAGGTTTAATTGTCCTTAAATTGGTAAAATGGATTAATCAGTTACGTTTACCAATGGACTTAATACTGTAATAGACCGATGATTATTGTTTGGCCTTTGGGTGTTGTATTGGCGAAATGCTATTAGGTTCGCCGTCTAGAATTCGAGACGAGTCCATCCTGGGATGTACACTATCTAAGGTGGTTCATTAACTGTCATATTTTATGTGAGATATTGGATCGAACTCTAGTTAAGCATGTTGTTGATGTTTGCTCACGTGCTGTTGTCGAAGACCTACATGTTGTAGTTGAATTGTGTTCTAGTATGTAGTTGTCGAATTAGGCCTTGTGTTAAGGATCCAATTGTTTAAGTTAGCTTGTACCCTAAATTAGCTTGTATTGGGTAATTGTTAAAAAATCCCATTAGTTTAGTATGTTAGGTTTTATTATAAATAGCATACTAGTCTCTCATCTTAAGTGTGGTGTGGCAAATCCTAATTAGGGTGAGACAGTTATTTGTTATTCTTGAGTACTTGTAATTTGTTTTATAGAGAAAGTAAAGAATAACAGTTATAACCAATCCTTGTTGTTCTTCTTGTTTGTTTTTCCTTTAACCCTAACCCTTGTGTGTTTCTTGATTATAAAGAAATCGAGTATATTTTGTTTTAAGACATCCTTATTCATAACAAATTGTTACGGTGAGCGTGGAGAAGATGCCTTCAGCAAAGTATGAGATTGAAAAGTTCACCAGAGTGAATGACTTCGGTCTGTGGCGCTTGAAGATGAAGGCCCTACTGGTTCGACAGGGTGTTTGGAAGCATTGAAGGGAGAGGCAGCCATGGATGTTGCGTTAACGGAAAAGGAAAATACCGCCATGATAGAGAAAGCCTGCAGCATAATATTGTTGAGCCTTGGTGATAAGGTTCTTTGACAGGTATCAAAGGAGACTACGGCATCGGGGTTATGGTTGAAACTTGAACGTTTGTACATGACCAAATCTCTGGTGAATCGACTCTACCTGAAGCATGATTTGTATTCATTCAAGATGAGTGAAGACAAAGTATTAGCTGAGCAGCTGGATATGTTCAACAAGCTGATTCTTGATCTTGAAAATATTGATGTGAAGATCGATGATGAAGATCAAGCACTGTTGTTGTTGTGTGATTTGCCCATAACACATTCTCAGTTCAAAGAAACTTTCTTGTCTGGAAGGGAGTCCCTGAGCTTTTAAAAAGTTCAATCAGCCTTGTATTCTAAGGACTTGAACGAACGAAAGGAGCATAAACCTTCAATGGTTGGTGAGGGTTTGGTCGTTAACGGAAAATTCTTGCAAAAAGATGGTAAGTTCTACAAAAATAAAGGTAAAAGTCAGCAGAAGTTTTATAGTGACGAAGCATCTGGTATTCGATGATATCACTGTAAGAAGGAGGGTCACACAAGAAAGGTGTGCCCTGATCGCCTGAAAGATCATGGAGGTAAAGATAATGGCAACGCAACCATTGTTCAAGATGACTTCGAATCATCTGATGTTCTTGTGGTTTCAAGCGGTGACTCAAGAAAGGAGTGGATAATGGATTCAGGTTGCAATTGGCACATGACTCCAAACAGAGAATTGTTCGAGGAGCCATGTGATCAAGATGGTGGATCAATGCTGCTGGGAAACAACAAAGCTTGCAAAATTGCAGGTATTGAATCTGTGAGATTCAAGCTCCATGATGAGTCAATAAGGTTATTGACTGAAGTCAGGTATGTACCTAATTTGAAGAGAAATTTGATTTCTCTTAGTGAATTCGACATGAAGGGAGGTTTTTCAAGGAGAGAAAATTATCCTAAGAGTCGTGAAAGGGTCGAAGGAATTCTTGAGAGGCATGAAGAAATAAGGCTTGTATACCCTTGAGGCTGAAGTTGTAAGTGGTTCGACAAATGTTGCATACACGAAATCGTTGTCGAAGACAGAAATTTGGCACATGAGATTGGGCCATGTCAGTGAAAGGGTCTGGTCGAATTGGGGAAACAAAATCTTCTTGGAGGAGACAAAGTCGAAAAGCTGAAATTTTGTGAAACCTGCAAGGTGTCCATCACATTCAAGAGCAATGTATTTTCTATCCATAGTCGATGATTATTCCAGAAAGTTATGGGCATTCATCCAGAAGACTAAGGATGAAACTTTTGATAATTTCAAAGGTTGGAAGACTTTGATCGAAAATCAGACTGGCAGAAATGTCAAGAGGTGGAGAACCGACAATGGCCTTGAATTTTGCAATAAGGTGTTCGACAACTTTTGTGCTGCTTCAGGTATTGCAAGGCATAACACTACTGCGGGTACTCCACAACAAAATGGTTTGGCAGAAAGGTTTAATCAAACTATTTTAGAAAGCGTAAGATGCATGTTGACTAGTTCTGGATTAAAGAAGGTGTTTTGGGCTGAGGTTGTTTCGACACCAACATATTTGATAAATAGATGTCCTTCGGCTGCGTTAGATATGAGACACCTGAAGAAGTTTGGTCGGGACATCCAGCTAGTCTTGACAGACTGAGAGTATTTGGTTGTGTGGCCTATGCTCACATTAGGCAAGATAAGGTCGAACCTAGAGCTCTGAAATGCATGTTCATAGGATACCCTGAAGAAGTCAAAGCTTATAGGCTATGGTGTCTAGAGCCAGGTAACAGGAGGTGTATCACCAGTCAAGATGTAGTTTTCAATGAAGCAGAGATGACCTTTAAGAAAACTGATGATCCTAAAAAAGAGCTGGAACAGGGAGAGATTCCTGTTGAGGTGAGCATGTTGGTGCTGAATTGCGTATCCCAGATGAAGTTGAAGAAGAAGCATAAGCTGCTGTCGAAGATGAGGAGACTGATAATGATTACCTGCTAGCAAGAGACATGTCGGGGAAAGTCATCAAGCCACCTCAGATACTTGGGTATGCAGATCTTATAGCTTATGCCTTAATCTTTGCAAATGAGGTTCTCGACGAAGAACCTAGAGACTATAAGGAAGTTATGAGGAGTCGAAAGAAGACTGAATGGCTAAAGGCCATGGATGATGAGATGAAATATCTTCATGATAACATCACATGGGAACTAATCAAGAAACTTGCTGGAGCCAGGTTAGTCAGCTGTAAATGGATTTTTAAAGTTGAGGAAGGAATCGAAGGAGTGTCGTGGAAGAGATACAAAGCAAGATTGGTTGCTAGGGGGTTCACTCAGAAAGAAGGTATCGACTTCAATGATGTGTTCTCTCTTGTTGTGAAGCACATATCTATTTGAATGTTGCTTGCCACGGTGGTACAATTCGACCTTGAACTAGAACAGATGGATGTGAAGACTGTGTTCTTGTATGGTGATCTAGATGAAACAATCCTGATGAGGCAACCTGAAGGGTATGTCAAAAAGGGGAAGTAAGATTATGTGTGCAATCTAAAGAGATCTTTATATGGACTGAAACAATCTCCTCGACAGTGGAATAGGAGATTTGACAAGTTCAACACAAGCATAAGTTTCATTAGAAGTCAGTTCGACCACTGTGTTTACTTCAGATTTTGGCCTGGTAATTCATTTGTTATTTTGTTGCTTTATGTGGATGATATTGTAATAGCAAGCAACAATGTCGAATATGTAATGAGGGTGAAGGTTGAACTCAATAAGGAGTCTGACATGAAGGATCTGGGAGTTGCATCCAGGATTCTTGTAATTGAAATCTGGAGAGATAAAAAGTAGTCGAAATTATGCTTATCTCAAGAGGCGTACCTACAGAAGATTCTCAAAAAGTATGGTATATCGAATTCAAATCTTGTTGTGACCCCTACAAACCCTTAATTTAGGCTGAGTATAGATCAGTGTCCTAGTATTGATGTGAAAAGAGCTTATATGAATAGCCTTCCATATGCAAATATAGTGGGTTCTTTGATGTATGTTATGGTTTTTACTAGACCTGACATAGCATATGTACTAAGTCTTGTAAGCAAGTACATGGAAAATCCTGGAAAGGCTCACTGGCAAGCATTGAAGTGAATTCTAAGGTACATAAATGGGGCTCTGAACAGACTCCTAATTTATGGTGGAGCCTTGGGTGAAGATAGTAAAGAAGCAATCGAAGGATGTGTCGAATCTGATTATGGATTCCAGAAAATCTATTTTTGGATATGTGTTCACTATGTTTGGGATAGCCATCAGTTGGAAAGCAACACTTCAGAAGGTTGTTGCCTTATCAACCATTGAAGCGGAATATATTTCCTTAACTGAAGGTGTGAAGGAAGCATTATGGCTTGAAGGTTTTTCAAAGGAGCTGAAACTTCAAGGTCCAGTTATCACTGTTAAATGTGATAGTCAAAGTGCAATACACCTGTCAAAAAATTCAGCCTATCATGAGCGAACTGATAAGTGCAAATTGTACCATGTTTGGATATAAGTTTTGTTGCACTTATCATTACTTTGTGTTAAAAATTGGTTGAATAAACCCCACTTTATGTGTAAATGCGTTTACTATACGTTTTCGTGTGTATATCGCGTATTGTATAAATATCATTGAGTTTAATTGATTTTCATTTATTTTTAAAGGTATTCCAGCAATGGGATCTTGCCATATTCATATAGAGCATTGAATAAGCTTTCCAACGCTTCAAACCGTGCGTCAATCGGAGTTACGGTTCTGAAGTTATGATCAAAACAAATTCTGGTTTGCTGTCATGTTCGCAATGCGAACCAGGTGGCGAGCATTCGCTGGCGCATTCGCACTGCGAACCTCGGGCGAATGAATAGTGCCCAGAAGTGTGAAAACACTGTTTTGGACGTTGCTAAGGCGGTTTATGTTCGCAGTGCGAACCTGGGCAGTAACTTTTGCCTATAAACTTCATTTTTCAGCATTTTTGAGGTTATGTTTTGGGGTATTTGTTCCCAATTCATCAGACCTTCATTCTTTGATATTTTAGAGCTTAGAAAAGCATCAATGGTGGTTGCAATTCGACGATTGGCGGCGGATGATTCTTGGATCGTGTTTGACACCGCGAGAGATTTTGATTCCTCTTCTCTCTTCCCTTTGTAGTTTCCATTGGTGTGAGTTTTTATGTAAGTTTACCTTGATATTATGTATATTTATTGCTCATGGCTTTGTATGCAAGCTATTTTACAAATCTCTATTGGTGTTATCCTCGTTTTAATCGCTTTATGTATGGATTTGATTTGCGGTAGACATATCCTCCTTGAATCCGGAACTAGGATGAGCATTTATTAGGTTCTTAATTCTAGAGATATATTGAGGCTTAATATTCACTTGAGTATCGATTCTTAATGCTTCCGTGTGGTTGAGTTGCGTGAGACATCACCTCCGAGGCGATACGGTTGTTCTCTCAACTTTGCGTTAGACATAACCTTGGTTGTGGGCGATACGTGATAATGTGGACGAGTGATTTAGATTGCGTGCAAATGGGTAGTAAGTTTGAGTATTTGATAGGGTAGATGAAATGTAAACTCGAGAGTTCTCTACTCTCCAAAGAATGAATTCTTTTTATGTTCAATAGTTTTATTTATCGCATTTACTTTTAAGCACATTTGAAACCCAAACTCATTAACGTGGAAACTGTCGAACGGCAATTCAATAGAACCGATCTCTGTGGACACGATAAATTCTCGGAAAAATACTTCCAAAATGTTTGTTGCTTGCCCTATTCTGCACTCAACAAAATGGCGCCGTTGCCGGGGATCGGTTTTGATATTGAATCGCATTGCGATAGTTTCTTTGTTTTTAAGTTTTGTATATATCGTATATTTTGTATATTTTCACTTGTCTATACTGATACTTGTACATTTTTGTTTCTTGTAACGTTTGTTCAAGTGTTTGGTTAGGACGCTTGCTTTTGGTTGCGCGGTGAGACATCACCATGGCATGAATGGAGGAAGTTTCTAGCTAAGCATCGTAAAGGCGTCGAGCTTACGACGTAAAACAAGCATGTTTTATAGTTTTTCTTTTAGAATGTTTTTGGTTGTTGTTTGCTCACAGATTTTGATTGACTTACTTGAGGATGCTTTTGTGATTTTCCAAGTTGGTTCGTTTCAACTTGCGGATGTATGGTAATGATTTTGTTAAGTTTTGTACATGTCTGAGGTATGTATTTATCGCTTTCTATACTTTAGCATATTCATGATACTTAGGCATTTTACAAACTTCCATACCATCCATTCTTTTGTATACTTGTTCTATTGTGAATCACTTTAGTTCCCAACCTTTTTGTGAGGTGGCTTTCCATTGTTCATATATGCGCGGAGAACCAACATTCTTGTTCTAACTGGATTTTATTATGTTGAATCTTTTATTTGTGTTGATTATATGAATGCATGAAAAGGATCAAGGCAATTGTTTCATTTTGAGCACAACCACCTTAGCCAAATAGTCAATTCACCTTGTGAGTGTGTGAGAATTTGTAACCCCTTTGAGCTTTTTGATCCATGTTTTTATTTGAACTTAATGCTTGTCTATGAGTATTTAGTTCACTTATTTTTGAATGGATTTTGTTTTTTCTTGGACCTCAACTATGTGTTGTTGTATGGATTTTTTCCTTGCCTTAGAAAGTAGGGAGTATTCACATGATGGTGCGGTTGAATTCAAGTTGGAGAGAGGATGATTGTATACTCATTGGTTGGATTCTATGAGGATTGAAAAAGAAAAGAAAAAAGAGAAAAATATGACAAAGAAAAGAAAAGAAAAGAAAAAAGTGAAAAAGAAAGAAAAAAGAAAAAATCCTTGAAAAAGGAAACAAAAAGAGTTTCAACAATTGTGCTAAATAAGTATTGTGTGTTGTGTATCACTTGGGATTTTGGAAGAAGTTGGTTGAAATTTTGGGTGTGTATCTTTGTGAGTTTTCACTCCCTTAGGTTTAGGCAAGTTTTTGTTTCAATTACCTTTAGAAATTGCCCCTTGTTTGTTTACCCGACCACGCTACAACCTTGAAAAGCCCTTGTGATTCTTGCCTTTGTATTTTCAATGTGAATTTGTGGATGTATGCATAATTTAGTCTTTTGTTTGCATGAGTGTTGTGTGAGTGTAAAGTACCTTATTGTGTGTTTTTCATCTACCGATGATTGTTTTTACTAGGTGTGATTCACTTTGGAACTTGTGTCGTTTTAGAATTTTTGGCATGATTTTTGTATTTTGCATGTGTTTCGTGACTATGCTTTCGTCGTAGTTTAGTGGTAAGTATTTACTTTTTGTGTGTACCATTTTCATTTGAACCATTCATTCGTTTCCGTTTTTAAAAACCTGTTGATTCGTCATTCTTTGGATATTGCTTGTGCATTTTCAAGTTTGTTTGATTCTTGTTTGTGGACAAACAATTATGTAAGTTGGGGAGAGTTTGATAAGTGAAAATTGTACCATGTTTGGATAAAATTTTTGTTGCACTTATCATTACTTTGTGTTAAAAATTGGTTGAATAAACTCCACTTTATGTGTAAATGCGTTTACTTTACGTTTTCGTGTGTATATCGCGTATCGTGTAAATCTCATTGAGTTTAATTTATTTTCATTTATTTTTACAGGTATTCCAGCAATGCGATCTTGCCATATTCATATAGAGCATTGAATAAGCTTTCCAGCGCTTCAAACCGTGCGTCAATCGGAGTTACGGTTCTGAAGTTATGATCAAAACAAATTCTGGTTTGCTGTCATGTTTGCAATGCGAACCTGGTGGCGAGCATTCGCTGGCGCATTCGCACTGCGAACCTCGGGGCAAATGAATAGTGCCCAGAAGTGTGAAAAACATTGTTTTGGACGTTGCTAAGGCAGTTTATGTTCGCAGTGCGAACGGGGGTTCGCAGTGCGAACCTGGGCAGTAACTTTTGCCTATAAACTTCATTTTTCAGCATTTTTGAGGTTATGTTTTGGGGTATTTGTTCCCAATTCATCAGACCTTCATTCTTTGATATTTTAGAGCTTAGAAAAGCATCAAAGGTGGTTGCAACTCGACGATTGGCGGCGGATGATTCTTGGATCGTGTTTGACACCGCGAGAGATTTTGATTCCTCTTCTCTCTTCCCTTTGTAGTTTCCATTGGTGTGAGTTTGTATGTAAGTTTACCTTGATAGTATGTATATTTATTGCTCATGGCTTTGTATGCAAGCTATTTTTTCAAATCTCTATTGGTGTTATCCTCGTTTTAATTGCTTTATGTATGGATTTGATTTGCGGTAGACATATCCTCCTTGAATCTGGAACTAGGATGAGCCTTTATTAGGTTCTTAACTCTAGAGATATATTGAGGCCTAATATTCACTTGAGTATCGATTCTTAATGCTTTCGTGTGGTCGAGTTGTGTGAGACATCACCTCCGAGGCGATACGGTTGTTCTCTCAACTTTGCGTTAGACATAACCTTGGTTGTGGGCGATACGTGATAATGTGGATGAGTGATTTAGATTGCGTGCAAATGGGTAGTAAGTTTGGGTATTTGATAGGGTAGATGAAATGTAAACTCGAGAGTTCTCTACTCTCCAAAGAATGAATTCTTTTTATGTTTAATAGTTTTATTTATCGCATTTACTTTTAAGCACATTTGAAACCCAAACTCATTAACGTGGAAACTGTCGAACGGCAGTTCAATAGAACCGATCTCTGTGGACACGATAAATTCCCAGAAAAATACTTCCAAAATGTTTGTTGCTTGCCCTATTCTGCACACAATACGAACCAATCACATTGATGTGAGACCTTATTTTATTAAAGGGGTAATCGAGCGTGGAGAAGTCCAAGTGCTGAAGGTTTCGAAAGATCATAATGTTGCTGATATGATCACCAAGACATTGCCCAGTTGCAAGTTTTTCCACTGTATGCAGTTGATAAAGCTGCATGAAGAAAACTAGTGTGTTTCTTGATGTTATAGAGTTAGATCCAAGGTGGAGATTTGTGAGATATTGGATCGAACTCTAGTTAAGCATGCCGTCGAAGTTTGCTCACATGCTGTTGTCGAAGACCTAAATACTGTAGTCAAATTGTGTTCTAGTATGTAGTTGTCGAATTGGGCCTTGTGTTAAGGATCCAATTATTTAAGTTACATTGTACCCTAAGTTAGCTTGTAATGGGTAATTGTTAAAAAAGCTCATTAGTTTAGTATGTTAAGTTTTATTATAAATAGCATACTAGTCTCTCATCTTAAGTGTGGTGTGGCAAATCCTAATTAGGGTGAGATGGTTATTTGTTATTCTTGAGTACTTGTACTATGTTTTATAAAGAAAGTAAAGAATATCAGTTATAACCAATCTTCGTTGTTCTTCTTGTTTGTTTTTCCTTTACCCTAACCCTTGTGCGTTTCTTGATTATAAAGAAACCAAGTATATTTTGTTTTAAGGCATCCTTATTCACAACATTTTACTTGGTAGGCCTTGATAGTTTGATAATGATATCACTTATCGAGGATGGGATAACGTGATAATGTTTACATGGGGCTGTCATACCCTAAATTTTGACCACTAAGATTCCCATCATTGTGTCAATCATCATCACAATATGGATGAACCATCATGCCTCATCAAATGCCTCAAGGTTGTTGAGCATTCACTACAATCAAAATTAGGGTTTTAAGCCCTCTCAGAGCCTTAGACAAAGGATCAATCAAGGAATGACTTGATCTTCAACTTTTCTAGCCTCTAAAATATCCACAATGGATCAAAAGGACTCCCACTTCAAGGATTAAGCACAAGGTTGCTCCCTTCTTGGTGGATCAAGTCTCAAGATCAACAGTGTCACCAAATTAGGGTTTTGGTCGACCAGGGCCGCCAGATGGAAATTTTTCATCTGGGCACAAGCCAATGATCCAAAACATAACCTAATATACTCCATGGAACCTCATGGACCCAATCATCAAGTCAATTTGACCTCAAGGGATGCAGTCATCAAAAATCAGGAATTAGGGTTTCTTGACCTAATTCACCCCTAAGTTGACTTTTGGGACAAATCATGAGCCAAGACCTCAAGACATGATTTGAGGGTCTTTAATATACTATATTTATCCATTTGCAACAATGGATTAATCCAAGAAGCTTGAGCAACAAGTCTCAATTTCATCTGCACCACAATTAGGGTTTCGCGAGGAAAGTCAACTGTAACTTTGACTTTTGACCAGGACATGCTCCCAAACCCTAAGACATGATTCAATACACCCTATGACACCCATGGAACATGTCCATCAAGTTTGATTTAGGTCAAGGACATGATTTCCTGAAGAATTGCACAGTTTGGAATTCATCTGATAAAAAGTCAACTGTGCATAAAAGTCAACTTTGACTTTTTGAGATTTTTCACCAAAATGGATTTTTAACCCTAAAATGATGTTAATGTATGATTTGAATCATCATTCATCAAGAAAAATCAAAGAAAGTAGGATAACTTGTAAAAGGGGTAACCATAAAAACTTAGAAAAATTTCTAAGTTATGGAAAAAGTGACACTAATGTGCCAACTTTGGAGGACCATAACTCCTAAACCACAAGGCCATTGTTCCCCGTTCAAAGCTTGATTTGTAGATCACATTGCCCTCTACAAAAGCTTCATATTGACCTATGTCCAAATTCCTCATGGATTTTGAGTTATGGAGTGATCAAAATCAAGAAAAGTCACTTTGTTCCAACACTTAGTGAAAATTTCACTAAGTCAGAATCTGCCTTTACGTTTTTCCAAATGTAGGGGGATTTTTCACTTGGATTCAAAAAAGAGATCAAAACCAAACATGTTCAAACAGTTGTTGTATCATGTAAGGGCTTTCCAAAATGGCCAAGAACATTACCAAATTCAATTTGAGCTATGAGATATGACATTGGCAAGATGCCTTGCTGAAATCTGCCAAGGCAAGGCAGATTTTTGCACTTTTGGTCGATTTGCCAAAATCAACCAAATTCAAACACTCCTATCCACTTGGACACCTCTGAGGATTGAATCTAAAGGGGACAATCACTGAGCCAAGCCTTCAAAGTCTTTGGAACAAGAAATATCATGTTGAACCTAGAATTGCCAAAATAAGGACAAGACTCCAATTTTGGATTGGAGCATTCAATGGGAGCATCAAGGTGACATGGACTGAGCTCTTAGTAACTGAATTCAGTCAAGACTTATCCAAGACCAAGGGAACCAGCAGCCTGTGCCCTAACCTCTAGTCAATGGCTAGAGGAGACTTGGATTTTCATTTGCCAACATTGGCCAAACCTACTCAGCAGTTTCCATTCACTATTCCTTGCAAAACAAAATTGTTCTACTATAAATAGAGCTCAATTGTGATCAGTTTGAGTACACCAAAGCCATCAAACAGATGCTTTCCTCAAAATCTCTTCTTTCACTCCAATTTTGCCTTCTAAGGTAAGTCACTATCGGGTTTTGAGTTTGAGAGCTTTTCCAATCAAACCAATCACACACACACCTCATATACATCACATATGAGTTGATCAAACACTTAAACAACAACTGGAACACTGATTTCTCAGAATCACCAGTCAATTGCTCAAGGTTTTAACCAAGTTGCAGTTGAGATGCCATGAAGTGATCCAGCCAGTTTCAATCAAGTCCAAGCATTCAAACACACTCCATAGAGTGTAGGGAAGTTGTTCAGATCATCACAACTCATCTGTAACACCTCCAACTCAAAAATCAATTTGCTCTTGCTATCACGACCTAGAGGTAAGCCTAAACTTGGTCATCTCTCAATCCATGCAATTTTTGCTGCACAATAATTTGGCCATATGTTCATAATCATGCATGGAATGTTTTCCCTTAATTAATTGAATTGTTTGAATCGTGTATCAAAAATCCCAGCCTTCATTCAGAATCTAGGGTTCTTGAGGATTGTTCATGATTTCTTATTTTATGTTTAATTTAAATGAAATTAATTGTCATAGACATGATCGTGAGGTTGAAACGAGTTGATTGGTATGTGGATTGCATGATATGATTAAGTATTCAGTGAGATTGGATAGAAAATGCAAATCTGGAGAACTCAGAACACGCGCGTGTTCTTGCCCTTGTTCTTGGCGCCATTTTCCAACATTTGAATATTTGAATTTTGTGATTTTTATTTAATTGATTCAAAAATTAATTTCTCTCTGAGTTTTAATGATTTTGAGTTGATTCTTTTTTTAATAATTCACAATAATGTTGAAATGTTTTATTTTCCCAAAAAAATCCCCAAAATATTATTTATTTCATATAATTGATATTTTTGCAAAGAATTAATATTTTAATTGTTTTTTACATTTAAAATATTTTTTCCCTCTTGATTTTGTAAAGATTAATGACTTCTAATTACTTTGTAGGTCAATATTTGATTTTTGAAGCATTAATCCAAGATCATAATTTGTTTCCCACATGTTAAACAATTTTTTATCATTTTAATTGAATTTTTATTCAATTAAAATACATTTTGGAAATAAATTAGGGTTTTTGATTAATTCAACCCTCACCAATCATTTTCAAACACTTTTTGGGCCTCTAATAGAGTGTAAGACCCAATCCTTTTTTGACCAAATCATTTTTGGGCCTCAATGTATTGTATAAGTCCCGATACCGTCAAAAAACAAACGGCGCGATCGTCGCCTTTTGAAAAATAACCTTTTGGGCCTCTCCTTGAGCTATAAGACCCATTTAAAACTTTGGGCCTCTATTAGAGTGTAAGACCCAACCCACTTGTACAGAAATATTTTGGGCCTCACTTATTGTATAAATCCCTCTGTACATTTTTAAATTCGGCACGATCGTCGCCAGTTTAAAAATAAACCTTTTGGGCCTCTCCTTGAGCTATAAGACCCATTCAAAACTTTTGGGCCTCTAATAGAGTGTAAGAGCCAATCCTCTTTTAACCAAAACAACTTTGGGCCTCAGATATTTATTAAGCCCCTTTGCGTTAAAAGAAAATCTCGGCGCGATCGCCATTTTAAACGAAAAATATCTGGGCCTACCCTCGTGTTATAAGCCCCACTATTTTTCTTTAAAAACTTTTTGGGCCTCTTGAGAGAGTGTAAGACCCATCCCTTTGTACAGAAAACAATTTTTGGGGCCTCAGTCACTTGTATAAGTCCCTCTGTACAGTTTCAAACAGTGCGTTCACTGATAAAATCCTGGGCCTCTCCTTGAGTTGTAAGCCCCAACATCTTTTCAAAATACTTTCTCCTTTGATTTTGAATATACTATTGTTTTCAATCTGTCTTTGTTGAACAACTAACCAAACAGCATGGAAGCTCTACAACCGAGTAAGTGTTTATACGCTTTCATTTACCGCTTTCATATACATATAACTGTATTGTGGGGCTGTTTCGCTGTAAGTCTTCTTTCCTAAACTCATATCAACTGTGTAATAATAATATAGATATTTAGAGTTTCCCCGACAACTACATCTAGCATTAAGCCCGTTGATCACTCTTAAATAGTCAAAACTAGATCCCCATAGGATTACCAGACACAGTCTTCCCTCCTCTTGGGGTTAAACAATATGGAGACATGAAAGGCAGCATTCTCGGTGAACCCTTTCATAGACTGTCACTCGTAGAAGTTGTCAAAGAAACTCTACTCCCCAGAGATGATCTCTTCTTCGTGAATTGCATCTCTTGAGTTTCTTCCAAATTCTCGAACTTTCCTGGCTTGATCTATTCTCGGTGAATGGCATGTCTTGAACTTCTCGGGGTTTGGGGACCCACAGGCTTCTTAAAAGCACTTGTCAAGAAACTCTACTCCCCAGAGATGATCTTTTCTCCGTGAATGGCATCTCTTGAGTTTCTTCTAAATTCTCGAACTTTCCTGGCTTGATCTATTCTCGGTGTATGGCATGTCTTAAACTTCTCGGGGTTTGGGGACCCATCGGCTTCTTAAAGGCATCGGCCTCCTCTTGGACATTGTTCAAGGACCCACAGGCTTCCTAAAAGCAACCCTGCCTCCTCTTGGGCTTAGTACAAGGACCCGTCGGCTTCTTAGAAGTATTCACAGCCTCCTCTTAGGCTTCGTATAATGATCTCTTCCTCCGGGAATGATAGCCTCCTCTTGGGCTTAGTACAAGGACCCGTCGGCTTCTTAAAAGCTTCCAGCCTCCTCTTGGGCTTCGTACAAATTGTCCCGACGACCTCCTAGAGGTATAGGAACAGAACTTAGTCATCTTCATAGAACATTCCTTTCAAAGAGTCTACTACTGTTTCTCAAAGCATAGTACAAAAGATGAAACTCTAGACACTGACAGTCTAATATCCTTGAGTCTCAAAGACATTCTCAACTGACCCCTTCGTTAAATAGGAAGGAAACCCGTAGACTCGGACAGTCTCAATACCCTTTGGATTTCCCGTTTCCTCAAAGAAAAAGAAATATCCTTGAGTACAATGTTACTCATATAAGAACTGATTTTCTCTTTAAAATCAGTATACTGTACCTGTCACTCAACTGAAACAGCGCCATAGCCTCCTCTTGGGCTTTGTACAATGATTCTTCCCAGCAAAGCAAACGTTTAGCCTCTCTCTCGGGCTTTGTACGAGACACATCAGAGACTCCCTCGTTGAGTCAATCACCCCTTTCTCCTCCATCTCGGGCTTTATACGTGATATAAAAAGGTTCTTATTAAGCCAAACAAAAAATAGCCTCCATCTCGGGCTTTATACGAGATACCAAAAGACTCCATCGTCGAGTCAAAACCCTTTAGCCTCTCTCTCGGGCTTCGTACGAGACACACAAAAATTCCCTCTTGTTGGGCCAATAGCCTCCTATTAGGCTTTGTAAAAGAAAACCACTGGTTGATCCAATCAACCTTTTAGCATCAAAATTGTGCCTCGTTCACAGTACACAAACATCAACAACTCCTTCCCCTTCATCTAATTGCTGTAAGCGGCAAGCCTCTGGATCATCTACATCCATGCCACTGTCCCTTTCTTAGCATGAGAAATTCCTAAGGAAAGATAGCATTGCTCTACACTGAGTTAAAGTCTTCTCCTTCAGGTTAAAATCTCCTATAAAGGAAATTATGGCATTGCCGGATTCACAAATCCTGGTTAAAGTAATTCTCCTTTATAAACAGTTGTGACATATAAACCCCTCTTTAGAGATGACAAATTCTCTCTAAAGACAACACCTTTTAGCTTCATATCTTGGGCTTTGAACAAGATACAAAACACCTTCAGCTTCATATCTTGGGCTTTGAACAAGATACAAACCACCTTTAGCTTCACGTCTTGGGCTTTGAACAAGACACCAAAATAACCATTTCCTCCCATAGAATAGGAGGAACTACGAACGCTCTGATTTCCCTGTTTCGGTAAACGGGAATACGTAGGCATAAGATTGAAAGAAAAGATCTTAGCGAGCACACTAAAAAAACCCCAAAATCCCATACTCTCACATATCTATCAAGAAGCATCCGTCCTAACATCTAAACCTCCCACCAATTAACCGAACACCACTTTTTAAAAAATAAACCCAATAGAGACCCCGAATCTTGGTAGCATCTATAAACCAACAGTTTTGACTGTTTAACCTCAGTTTGCAAGCAGGGTTAATTTGAGACATCTATTTCCCTTCCTTCATCAGCTTTAATAGGATAAAAAATGAATCGAGCTGTAGATACCAAAGAGCAGTAGTGCTTCGCAACCACGACCAAAACCGCTCGCTACAGAAAAATGGCGACTTCACCGGGGACACGGCGATTCTGCTAGGGACGTGTCATTAGGATCTATTTCACCTTTGTAGCGAGATCTTGTTCTCTTCCCATCTATTAGGTGGAAACTTTAAAAGTGGCGCCCACCGTGGGGCTCTTCTAACCTTTTTTTCTCTTGTGTGAAAACCACAGATTGGGGCTTCCGCCGGGGAACCCATTTTCTGTCAGGAACATAGGATTCATAGCTTTAAAGGTCTAGGATGATTAGGACAAATATATATACTGCTTTTCCTAATTGATATATGTGTTTATTTTTCTGCTAATGGGAATGCGTGTGATGCCGCATGTGGAAAGATTGAGTATACACTTAAGATAGGTGATGGCGACGAGGTCGACCATCAACCTCAGTGGAGGCTTCCCAATGTAACCAATTCCCTCTCACAGGCAATGGGTTGATTGTGAAGTCTGAGAAGCTGAGGAGCAAATTAGTGGCGCAGAGGCTATCGGAAATAGTTGTCATGCGATGCCACCCTCTTCTGAGGACTCTTCAAAAAACATCACCTAGCACGGTTCCCGGCCCGCTGGTGTTTTCTTGACAAGAGTTGATGATGATGAGAGACAGGTACAAAAGTCCCTAGTATAAACCTTTGGGGATGGGTAGAGCCTTGACTTCATGACAACGACCCTTTGACCCCATGTTTTTTCTATGTTTTTGTGTTCTGCATTCATGCATTCATTTAAAAAACACTAAAACATTCAAAAAAAATATCTCTTCTAGTCTCTCTGTTTTTTCAAATTAAACTAAGACTGTGATTGCAAATATCAGAGAAAAGGATTGCGCTAATGGATTACGGTAGAAGGAGAACTCATAAGTACACCTTCAGGATTCCAAAACTAGAGAATTTGAGAGGTTTGGCGAGGATGATCACAAACCAAGAGGCTTTCAGAGCCAAGTACGGAGGTCTGCTACCTCTGTTAAGGGTCCATGTGATTGAGGGAATCATGGATGCGCTCATTCAGTTCTACGATCTAGTTTATCACTGCTTCACATTCCCGGATTACCAGCTCGCACCAACGCTGAAGGAGTATTCTCATCTGATCAATTTACATATCACTGATCGAGCTCCATTTTATGGACTGGAAGAAATTCCAAAGGATCAGACCATTGCAAGAGCAATTCATTTGGATGAGTCAGAAGTCAGGATTCACATGACCGCCAAGGGTGGCATACAAGGTTTGCCAGCTCAGTTTCTGACAAAGAAAGCTCTGTACTTCGCTAGTATCAGGAACGTGACTGCTTTTGAAAGCATCTTTGTTTTACTCACCTACGGATTATTTTTGTTTCCCAACATTAATAACTCCGTCGATATCAACGCCATTAAGGTTTTTCTCATTGCAAACCCTGTGCCGACTTTGCTCGCAGATGCGTATCATTCTGTACACTTAGGGAATTTGTACAGCAGAGGAGAGATCACATGTTGTGTACCTTTGCTTTACAAATGGTTTATCTCTCATTTACCTAAGTCTGCTGCTTTCTGGGAACATAAGAGTGCCTTGCGCTGGTCGTAGAAGATCATGTCCCTCACCAACTCTAACATTGACTGGTGTAATAGGATTTATGATGGAATCAGGATCATTGACCATTGTGGAAACTTCCCCAACGTACCCTTTATAGGAACTAAGGGAGGAATCAACTATCATCCAATATTGGTTCGCCGTCAGTTTGGATACCCGATGAGGCATGTTCCCCGGAATGCTCATCTGGAAGGTCTTTTCTTCAATAAAGGAGAAAGTGACAGAGCACTAAAGACGGAAATAGTGCACGCTTGGAAACACGTTCATAAGAAAGGACGGGAGTCTCTAGGAAAACCGGACTGTGTCTCGGTGAAGCCTTATCTCCACTGGGTACAAACTAAAGCTCTCAAGTTAAAGATGCCTTATCCTCGTTACAGAATTCTTCCACCGAGGGAATCTGTCATGTACTTCATGACGGAAACTGAAAAGCTTCAGGTTACTCTCAACAAAGTTCAAAGGGAGAGGAGGTCTTGGAAGAACAAGTAACGCACCCTCAACGTGGAGTGTATCAAAATACAGCAAGTGCTGCAAGATAAGGATGCTTTGATCGAGATTTTAGAGCAACATGCTGTGGATAATTAGGATGACCAAAGGAATTTGCTCGCTCCTTTCACTTGGCAAAGGAATGACAACCCGACAACGGCTCAAGAGCCCCGGTCAAAGAAAAGGAAGATACCAGAATCAGCACCCGAGTTCTCTCGGGACCCCTTAGCTTAGGTTTCTGTTTCTGCACTTTGTAATCTACTGTATTTTCGTTTTCGCAATCCTTTGAATTTCAATAAAAAGGGGTTTCCCCACCGTTTGATATTTGCAATCTAATTGTTGAAGTTTATTTTGATTAAACCAAAAAACAATTAATATAATCATTGCATTCATCATTCTCACATCGCGTATTCTTCTTACCTACGAATCTCACGATTGTGTCTCGGTCTTAGAGTCAAACTGTCTCATTCGTACAATACTCGGGCTAATCGTCAGATAAATATGGATGATCTTGAGGAAGAGAACAGAGAGTTGAAAGAAGAGATCGACGCTCTGAGAGAGGATATGAGAAAGCTTCGTAACGACATGCAAGCCATGGCAGAAGCTCAGCTACAAAGGACTGTGATCTCAGAGATCACCTCAGTGCCCATAGTGAAGAAGTTTGATCCTAGGTATCAGATGCCGAAAGATCGTCCCTGGGGCATACCTGCAAACTATATCTCGGAAGGATATGTTTCGCCGATCGTTGAAGATCAGAGAATCGCGACAGATGCCGCTGGTCCTGAAGGTTACAAACTTCGGGAAAGTGAAGATGCCAGAGGCATATTGAATACTCCTGAAGGTTACAAACTTCGGGAAATGCCAAGACTCACTGCCGTAGTCACGGTACCACCCCCTGTGGTGCACACTGTCCCGGAAGGACAGATTCCACAGATACCTTCTGGTAAAAAGTAAACTATGTTTGACTGAATGGATGAATTCCAGGAACAGTTCTTGGAAATGCAGAAGGAACTGCAAGCCATTCGCGGTCAGGATCTATTTGGAAAGGACGCCGCAGACCTTTGTCTGGTCCCCAATGTGAAAGTCCCGCACAAGTTCCAAGTGCCCGACTTTGAAAAGTACAAGGGTAACTCTTGCCCTCAGAGCCATCTGGTGATGTAAGCTCGGCGAATGTCAGCTCAGACTGAGAATCAGGACCTGCTGATTCACTACTTTTAGGATAGTTTAACCGGTGCCGCATTAAAATGGTACATGGGTTTAAACCGTGCTACGATTAGCACATTCAGAGATCTTGGTACTGCCTTCGTCCAATAATACAAGTATAATTTGGACATGGCACTGAACAGAGATCAACTCAGGTCAATGTCACAAAAGGACAAGGAAACCTTTAAGGAGTACGCCCAGAGATGGTGTGAAATTGCCACTCAAATTTGTCCACCTCTTGAGGAAAAAGAGATGACAGAGATCTTCTTAAAGACCTTAAGCTCATTTTACTATGACAGAATGGTTGCCAGTGCGCCCAGTGACTTCACTGAGATGGTGGACATGGGAGTTCGTCTTGAGGAAGTCGTCCGAGAAGGACGCTTGGCAAAAGACGCTGGACCATCAAGCAGTACAAAACGATACGGTAGTACTCTCCCTAAGAAAAAAGAGCAGGATATTGGGAATATCTCTCTCGGAAGGTAAAGGTGACGTTATCAACTAGTAGCAGCTGTAACTCCTGCTATCAGCCTTGCGCCTATTCCTACGTATCAACCTCAGGTTGCGCAGAGCCAACCTAATCAAAAAAGGACACAACAGCCTCTTCAGCAGGCTCGTCCTCCATACAATAACAACCGTACAACACGACCATCAGGGTTTGATCCTATACCCATGTTGTACGCATAACTATTTCCATTACTACTGGCTAAGGGGCACATCCGGACTAAGTCTCCTCTTACAGTACCGGAAAATCCGCCTTTTTGGTTTAAGGTGGATCAAACATGCCCTTATCATCAAGGAGGATCAGGGCATAACATAGAGAATTGTCTCAATTTCAAATCTGACGTGCAAAAGCTTGTTAGGAGCGGGCTCTTATCTTTCAAAGATACGAATCCCAATGTTCTCACAAACCCGCTGCCTCAACACGAGAAAGCTGCAGTCAACCTGATTGAGAGAGAGTCTAACAATGTCTATCAAATTCACGATGTACTCTTATTGAGGACCAATTTGGTCAAGATGCATTGTAGATAGATTGGATATGGCCATGTGCCACTTCATAATTATCATCAATGTGATGTCTGCTCTAAAAACAATCAAGGATGTTCTATGGTGCAATCAGCTCTACAGGAACAGATGGATCTCGGATGGATCCAAGAGCACCTAGTTCGTGGAGTTAACATGGTCTATACGAACTCCAACATCATTCAGAACCACGATATCTGTGAAATGAATGTCAACTTGGTGGCGATGCACTCAAGGCAAAACCAGTATCATAATCTGTCGCAGCACGATTACAGTTCCTGTCTGACTTGCTCAGTAAACAAACAGGGATGCTCTTTCATACAAGAGGCCCTCCAGCGTCAGATGGATCTTGGATGGATCCAAGACTACCATGATAGGAATCCTTATCAGATCAACATGGTTCAGATCTTCGATATTCACGTGATGAATACCAACCTGGTAGAGTTACATGCTGAGCAGGTCCGACTCGGATTCTTAATATCACACGACTATCAAAGCTGTAAAGCAGGTTACGAAAACGATCGAGGTTGTACCCTTGTCCAGGAGGCACTTCAGCACTTGTTAAATCACTGGTGGATGCCAATCTATATGGATGAAGATACTCAGCAGATTAGTATCAGTAACAGGAATCCTACTCGGCGTCAAAGTCAGGATGTCCGATATGTGGAAGCTAACCTAGTGAGGTTACATTGTATTCAAAGTGGGCGTGGCCAGGTGCCACCACACAACTATGAACGTTGTAGTGTCTGTTCGGAAAGTAACCAAGGGTGTTACCTTGTGAGAGCAGCTCTTCAGGGTCAGGTGGATCGTGGAGAGATTCGCCCATATCCGGGTCCTGGACCCATCAACTGGATGCCAAACTACCTTGCCAATCAAGTCGAGGATGTTGTCACAATCTCTGGTCGTCACCAGACCAGGGATGTTTTTGCCATCATCCCTCAACTTGACGAATCTAGAATTCCCAACCGGAAACGGATCGAGATTACCTATGATGGTCAAAAAAATCAGAAGGTTCCCATAGTCATCTATCTACCGGGACCGCTACCGTATGAATCAACTAAGGTTATCCCTTACAAATACGGTGCAACGACAATTGAAAATGGAAAGGAAATTCCATTGCCCTCCGTCGTGAATATTGCAGACATCAGTCGTGTAACACGGAGCGGTCGAATCTTCAACTGAGGAGTTGGAGAACCTAACAAGGAAAAGGAACTTCAGACAGAAGCTCCCGATCCATCAGTCGGTCAATCCAGTGATCCCGACCTTTCGAAAAATAATGATGAGATGCTGAAGCTCATCCAAAGGAGTGAATATAACATTGTTGATCAGCTGTTACAGACTCCTTCAAAGATCTCGGTATTATCACTGTTACTCAGTTCAGAAGCCCACAGGGTGGCTCTGCATAAAGTCTTGGAGCAAGCCTTTGTGGAATAGGATGTAACAATCAGACAGTTCGATAGCATTGTCTCTAACATCACTTCCTGCAATAATTTGGGATTTAGTGATGAGGAATTACCCGAAGAGGGTCGCCGTCATAACATGGCGCTCAACATTACAGTTAACTGCTAGGATGATGCTTTAGCCAGCGTACTGGTAGACACAGGGTCAGCCCTGAATGTTATGCCGAAGTCCACTTTGATGCAATTATCATTCAAAGGCCCTTCGATGAGAATCAGTGAGGTCGTCGTCAAAGCGTTTGACGGATCCGAAAAAATAGTTATCGGCGAAGTTGATCTTCCCATAACTATCGGTCCTCACACTTTCCAAGTCACTTTCCAGGTCATGGACATCCGGGCAACATACAGTTAATTATTAGGAAGACCTTGGATACATCAGGCTGGAGCGGTCACTTCGACCCTCCACCAAAAGCTAAAGTTCGTTCAGAACGATCAACTTGTCACAGTCTGTGGAGAACAGGCCTTGCTCGTGAGTAACTTATCATCATCTACTTGTGTAGAACCCGAGGAGGTTATTGGGACGCAGTTCCAAGCGCTGTCGGTAGGCAAGGACAATCAATCCCAAGGAGGAACCTCAATTTCCTCATACAAAGATGCTATCAAAGCGGTCGAGAGTACCGATACAACCAGATGGGGACAGCTTGTCATTCCTATTGACAATAAAACAAAGAAGGGTCTTGGTTTTTCTGCAACCTGTACCCAGATAGCTGCCAGCGATAGAAGTCTTCATCCCATTCAGAACTTCTTCCACAGTGGAGGTTTTCTTCACCCAGTCCCTCAAGAAGTCCATGCTATCAATGAGGAAGATCCCTCTGACACAGAGGAAGAGTGGAAGACCTATCTTAACAAGGACGGTTATATGTCTCAGGACGAAACGCAAACTCCTTTTTGCTTTCCTACAGAGAGTCCGAGATTTATACCCAGGTCAGACATCGAAATGATATACAGGGATTGTGATCCGAAAGGATGTCGTGCTCCGCCAAATTCATTAGAGGAAGACACTCCTATGAAAGACAATTTTGACTACACCTACTATGCCCCAATAGATGGTCTGCCAATGTGGCAACCTTATCCAGGAGACTTGGGGAAAGAGAGTCAGCCGAACAATGAAAATCAGCTGACCGTCATTGAACAAAATACCTGTGTCCCCACCGTGTCATGGGATCAACACTCAGGTCATTCAGAAACTACTCAACACGACGATGAATTTGCAACGTTCACCGGACTAGAATTCATCAACTATGCTTTTCCCGAGGTCAACGTCATCGAGAGGGATGACCCCTCCAGTTCCAGAGAAGTATGGGACACCCTGGGACAACCAAGTGGAAATTTTGACTATATGGTCAAGTACACCTCTCCCGGAAGTTCTCGTATCAGGCTCGAAGATATCCAGCCAACTGGATGGGGAGATACAGCTGAGAACACAAATTCTATGCAAAATGCAACAGAGGAATCCTCCTACGACAACTCTGCCTGGGAGACAGATTCCAATGATCCTACTCCACCAGAAATCAGTGTTATTTCTGAAGACAAATTGAGGAAGGTGCCAGACTTTGTGATTCACCGAGGAGTTCGCCGCCAATGGGTTGCCGTCGAGGTTCTGAAGATCGTTCATCAGTCAAAGTAATTGTCGTCTTTAACCTTTCACCCTGCCCAGGTGAAACGGATGTTTTGATAGGGCTCGCTTTCTGTAAATTTTCCCTCTTCGCTTCGCCCAAAGCGACAGAGTTTTGTTTTATAGGGCTGTAGTTTCAAGGATCGACTTGTTCGTAAATAAAATAACGTCGTTCTGTAATTTCTGCATTTATTGTTGTTTTCTCTTTTTGGCTTTTTCAGAAAATGGTAATCCTAAAAAACAATTAAAAATAAAAACAAGCAGTAAAATAAATACACTGCACACACTCGCATTTTCTCTATCTCTTCTAAACACAAATCATCACGTCATGCAGATTGCTTGTTTTAAACCCAGTTGAAACATACGATCCGATGCCTTCTCCCAACTTTGAGTTCCCGGTATTTGGGGCTGAAGAAGAAGTTGACAACGAAATTCCAGAAGAGATCTCTCGACTACTCAGACAGGAGGAAAGGTCCATTGAACCTCACAAAGAGCCGTTGGAAACGATCAATGTGGGTTCAGAAAAAGAGAGAAAAGAAATCAAGATTGGGGCACTGCTCAGTCCAACTGCCAGAGAGGGTTTGATAAAGCTTCTCAGAGAATTTCCCGATGTATTCGTTTGGTCCTATCAGGATATGCCAGGGTTGGATACCAGCATCGTGGAACATCACTTACCGTTAAGATCGGAATGTCCGCCAGTAAAGCAAAGGTTGAGACGGACTCACCCGGACATGGCCATCAAAATCAAAGAGGAGGTTCATAAACAGATCGACGCAGGTTTCCTCGCAACATCTGAATATCCTCAATGGTTAGCCAACATCGTACCCGTTCCCAAAAAGGACGGAAAGGTCAGAATGTGTGTTGATTACAAGGATCTGAACAAGGCAAGTCCAAAGGACGACTTTCCTTTACCACACATTGACATGCTGGTAGACAGCACAGCAAAGTTCAAAATTTTCTCCTTCATGGATGGATTCTCGGGATATAACCAGATCAAGATGGCGCCGAAAAACATGGAGAAAACTTCGTTCATTACCCCATGGAGTACCTTTTGTTACAAGGTGATGCCGTTCGGCTTGAAGAACGCCGGGGCAACCTATCAAAGGGCCATGACTACTCTGTTTCATGACATGATACACAAAGAGATCGAGGTATATGTTGATGACATGATTGCAAAATCTAAGACAGAAGAGGAGCATGTGACCCACCTGTCGAAATTATTCGAGCGTTTGAGGAAGTACAAACTCTGCTTGAATCCCAACAAGTGCACCTTCGGTGTCCGTTCGGGGAAACTCTTAGGGTTCATCGTCAGCCAGAAAGGGATTGAGGTCGATCCTGACAAGGTCAAGGCCATTCGAGAAATGCCTTCTCTGAAAACTGAAAAATAAGTCAGAGGATTCTTGGGACGTTTGAACTACATCTCCAGATTCATATTCCTTATGACCGCCACTTGTGCGCCGATTTTCAAATTACTCAAAAAGAACCAGGATTACGTTTGGTCAGAAGATTGCCAAACCGCCTTCGACAGTATTAAGGAATACCTGTTGAATCCACCGATTCTATCACCTCCAGTGGAAGGAAGACCACTGATCATTTACCACACAGTCCTAGAGGACTCAATGGGATGTGTACTTGGCCAACAAGACAAAACCTAACAGAAAGAGTCTGCCATCTACTATCTGAGCAAGAAATTCACCGACTGCGAGACTCAGTACACGATGCTTGAGAAAACTTATTGCACTTTGGCTTGGGCAGCCAAACGTCTTCGCCAATACATGATTCGTCATACTACTTGGTTGGTTTCCGATTTGGATCCAATCAAGTATGTCTTCGAAAAGCCTGCTCTCACGGGAAGAATTGCCCGTTGGCAGATGTTGCTATCAGAATATGACATAGAGTACCACACTCTGAAAGCCGTTAAAGGAAGTATTTTAGCCGATCATTTGGCTCATCAATCGATTGACGATCAAGAATCAATCGGGTTCGACTTCCCAGACGAAGATGTCATGTACCTAAAAATGAAAGACTGCGACGAACCGCTACCCAGTGAGGGGCCAGAACCAGATTCCCAGTGGGGACTTATCTTTGATGAAGCAGTTAATCATTATGGAAACGGAATTGGCGCAATAATTATTACCCCTCAGGGTACCCACATTCCTTTCACCGCTCGACTTACGTTCAAGTGTACAAACAACGAGGCCGAATACGAAGCTTGTATTATGGGTCTCGAAGAAGCGATTGATTTAAGGATCAAAAACTTGGACGTATATGGCGACTCAGCCATGGTTATCAATCAGATAAAAGGAGATTGGAACACATACCACTCAGGACTGATTCCTTACAAAGATTATGCAAGAAGGTTGTTACCTTTCTTCAACAGAGTTGAGTTTCATCACATCCCTCGTGATGAGAATCACATGGCTAACGCCTTAGCCACTCTCTCTTCCATAATTAGTGTGGGTCAATGGACTGACCTACCTAAGATCGACATAATGCGCCTTGAACGGCCCGCCTACGTCTTCATGATCGAAGCAGTCATAGACAACAAACCTTGGTATCATGATATCAAATGCTTTCTTCAGAGACAAGAGTACCCATCTGGGGCACTCAGAAAAGACAGGAAAACCCTCAGAAGATTGGCTAGAAGCTTCTTCCTGAGCGGTGACACTCTTTATAAGAGGAATTTTGACTTGGTCTTGCTCCGATGCGTAGACAGACCAGAAGCAGACATGCTTATGAAAGAAATTCATGAAGGATCCTTTGGCACTCATGCCAACGGACACACAATGGCGAGAAAAATTCTAAGAGCAGGGTATTACTGGTTGACCATGGAATCCGACTGCTACAAGTACATGAGGAGGTGTCACAAGTGTCAGATATACTCAGACAAAATCCATGTACCGCCTACACATCTCAAAGTTCTTTCTTCCCTGTGGCCTTTTTCCATATGGGGAATCGACATGATTGGCTTGATCGAACCTAAGGCTTCAAACGGACATCGGTTCATCCTGATAGCCATTGATTACTTCACCATGTGGGTCGAAGCAGCTTCATACGCTAATGTAACCCGACAAGTGGTGGTCCGATTTATCAAAAACAATATCATCTGCCGTTATGGTGTTTCGAGCCAGATCATTACAGATAATGGATCTAACTTGAACAACAAGATGATGAAAGAGTTGTGCGTTGAGTTCAAGATCGAACACTATAACTCATCTCCCTACCGACCCAAGATGAACGGAGCGGTAGAAGTGGCTAACAAGAACATCAAGAGGATCGTTCAAAAGATGGTTGTAACCTACAAAGACTGGCACGAGATGTTACCCTTTGTTCTTCACGGTTATCGAACATCTGTCCGCACTTCAACAGGGGCAACCCCTTTCTCTCTAGTATATGGCATGGAGGCAGTTCTCCCCATAGAAGTAGAGATCCCATCAATCCGGGTATTGATGGAAGCTAAGCTTTCAGAAGCTGAATGGTGTCAAAGTTGACACGACGAATTAAATCTGATCAAAGAGAAGCGAATCACGGCACTATGCCACGGAGTTACATCATCCATCGGAGGAAAACTCCAGTCAAGGTCATCTTCGACAGAAGCTCAGGATGTCCCGAATTCAAAGTTGGTAGAAGGATAGTGGTCGTTATGTTTCAACATAGACCTTTTCCCTGTAAATTACCATTTTCAAACTTTGTATATACTCTTTGGAATCACGCGTTTGGCTGATCTCCATCTTATCAATAAAATTTGAGCCCTTGTGCTTTTGTTTGTAATTCTTATTTGTTTTAGCTTTACAGAATGGCGTTTTAACATGATTAGCGATTCTTGAAATGAAACAAAAATGAATTTACTTGTTAAAACTTTTTCTGCTTTTAAAATAAAGATGGCAATTGCTTTTGACTGTTGAACATCGAAAGAACGTCGATTGCGTCTCCAAAGGCGTTTGAATTTCAAAGTACAGAATCAAAGTACTCCTTCTAGGCAGTACGCCTGAACGAAGGATCAACTGTATGAGATGCGGCTTTCCCATCTGATACCCTCGGCCGAGTTCTTATCTCCTAAGCCTGATCAACGGTATTCCCCGCAGGGACTATCTCTCCTAAGCAAGGTAGAATTGCTAATTTTTTGACCAACGGTACTTCTTCGCCCCGTGATGACCGAGTATCCAGTCGTGTTCACTCGTCAGTCTGAATGTCGCGTCAGTTTTGTCAGCATATACATACATACATACATCATGCATTTGATTTACATTCATATTCATATTGCATCACTATCACTCTAGTCGGTCTTGTCCCCTAGTGATAACAGTCCTCTAAATCGAGTTGTCAGTTCTTGCCTCGTCAGGAGATGCTGCGTTTGAACAGTCTCGCCTCCAGTGTATCTCTGGATTAGAATCGGCACTCGACCACTTTGATAACTTGAACCTCTGAAAAGCCAGAGAAGCTTTCTACAGATGTCACTCTTCGCTATCGAAGATGATATCCTTGCTTTCCCGGATTAAAGAAAAATCCCCAGAGAAAGCCTCCTAAGCAGAGATTTGGCAGTACAGCTGCCTTTCTCCGAAAGACCACTGATGAAAAGGTCATCAGAACCTCAAAATTGGAGCCCATCATATGGTATTTCTCCGGGAAGATCCCGATAAAAGTATGATGTAAGACCCCAAGCGGAAGCAGTCTCTCAAGAGACTCATTTTCCCCAGTTAGAGTCGACAAATGGCGTCTCTAACAGAGAAGTTTGTGTACCTCTACAACTCAGACGAATGGGTTCCCCAGCAAGTCTGACATCAAAACTTTTTCCACTCAAATGGCATCTCCCAAGGAAAATCCGGCGAGAAGTTTGAGGAAAACCGCTACGGATAGCGTCCCTTGTCAAGAAAGTTTATTGACAAAAGAAACTAAGACCAGTTCCTTGGTAGGAAACCAGGATCGAGGGGAAGTTTATTTCAGAAACTAAGACCAGTTCCTTGGTAGGAAACCAGGATCAAGGGGAAGTTTATTTCAGAAACTAAGACTAGTTCCTTGGTAGGAAACCAGAATCGAGGGGAAGTTTATTTCAGAAACTAAGACCAGTTCCTTGGTAGGAAACCAGGATCGAGGGGAAGTTTAAATCAGAAACTAAGACCAGTTCCTTGGTAGGAAACCAGGATCGAGGGGAAGTTTAAATCAGAAACTAAGACCAGTTCCTTGGTAGGAAACCAGGATCGAGGGGAGGTTTATTTCAAAAGAAAATTGAGACCAGTTCCTTGGTAGGAAACCAGGATCGAGGGGAAGTCTACCTTTTCTAAGCATCATTGCTTAGCAAAAGAAGATGAATGCGCAAGCTACCATTCATAGCCATCAAAATTTTGGGTATTCCGATATTTAATCCTCTTGCACCCCGAATGCCCGAATACCTTCATCATTCACACCTTCGGGTCCAAGAAGATTAAATAGGGGCATCTGTCATACCCCAAATTTTGACCACTAAGATTCCCATCATTGTGTCAATCATCATCACAATATGGATGAACCATCATGCCTCATCAAATGCCTCAAGGGTTGTTGAGCATTCACTACAATCAAAATTAGGGTTTTAAGCCCTCTCAGAGCCTTAGACAAAGGATCAATCAAAGAGTGACTTGATCTTTAACTTGTCTAGCCTCTAAAATATCCACAATGGATCAAAAGGACCCCCACTTCAAGGATTAAGCACAAGACTGCTCCCTTCTAGGTGGATCAAGTCTCAAGATCGACAGTGTCACCAAATTAGGGTTTTGGTCGACCAGGGCCTCCAGATGGAAATTTTTCATCTGGGCACAAGCCAATGATCTAAAACATAACCTAATATACTCCATGGAACCTCATGGACCCAATCATCAAGTCAATTTGACCTCAGGGGATGCATTCATCAAAAATCAGGAATTAGGGTTTCTTGACCTAATTCACCCCTAAGTTGACTTTTGGGACAAATCATGAGCCAAGACCTCAAGACATGATTTGAGGGTCTTTAATATACTATATTAATCCATTTGCAACAATGGATTAATCCAAGAAGCTTGAGCAACAAGTCTCACTTTCATCTGCACCACAATTAGGGTTTCGCGAGGAAGGTCAACTGTAACTTTGACTTTTGACCAGGACATGCTCCCAAACCCTAAGACATGATTCAATATACCCTATGACACCCATGGAACATGTCCATCAAGTTTGATTTAGGTCAAGGACAGGATTTCCTGAAGAATTGCACAGTTTGGAATTCATCTGATAAAAAGTCAACTGTGCATAAAAGTCAACTTTTACTTTTTGAGATTTTTCACCAAAATGGATTTTTAACCCTAAAATGATGTTAATGTATGATTTGAATCATCATTCATCAAGAAAAATCAAAGAAAGTGGGATAACTTGTAAAAGGGGTAACCATAAAAACTTGGAAAAATTTCTAAGTTATGGAAAAAGTGGCACTAATGTGCCAACTTTGGAGGACCATAACTCCTAAACCACAAGGTCATTGTTCCCCATTCAAAGCTTGATTTATAGATCACATTTCCCTCTACAAAAGCTTCATATTGACCTATGTCCAAATTCCTTATGGATTTTGAGTTATGGAGTGATCAAAGTCAAGAAAAGTCACTTTGTTCCAACACTTAGTGAAAATTTCACTAAGTCAGAATCTGCCTTTACTTTTTTCCAAATGTAGGGGGATTTTTCACTTGGATTCAAAAGAGATCAAAACCAAACATGTTCAAACAGTTGTTGTATCATGTAAGGAATTTCCAAAATGGCCAAGAACATTACCAAATTCAATTTGAGCTATGAGATATGACATTGGCAAGATGCCTTGCTGAAATCTGCCAAGGCAAGGCAGATTTTTGCACTTTTGGTCGATTTGCCAAAATCAGCCAAATCCAAACACTCCTATCCACTTGGACACCTCTGAGGATTGAATCTAAAGGGGACAATCACTGAGCCAAGCCTCCAAAGTCTTTGGAACAAGAAATAACATATTGAACCTAGAATTGCCAAAATAGGGACAAGACTCCAATTTTGGATTGGAGCATTCAATGGGGGCATCAAGGTGGCATGGACTGAGCTCTTAGTAACTGAATTCAGTCAAGACTTATCCAAGACCAAGGGAACCAGCAGCCTGTGCCCTAACCTCTAGTCAATGGCTAGAGGAGACTTGGATTTTCATTTGCCAACATTGGCCAAACCTACTCAGCAGTTGCCATTCACTATTCCTTGCAAAACAAACTTGCTCTACTATAAATAGAGCTCAATTGTGATCAGTTTGAGTACACCAAAGCCATCAAACAGATGCTTTCCTCAAAATCTCTTCTTTCACTCCAATTTTGCCTTTTAAGGCAAGTCATTATCGGGTTTTGAGTTTGAGAGCTTTTCCAATCAAACCAATCACACACACACCTCATATACATCACATATGAGCTGATCAAACACTTAACCAACAACTGGAACACTGATTTCTTAGAATCACCAGTCAATTGTTCAAGGTTTTAACCAAGTTGTAGTTGAGATGCCATGAAGTGATCCAGCCAATTTCAATCAAGTCCAAGCATTCAAACACACTCCATAGGGTGTAGGGAAGCTGTTCAGATCATCACAACTCATCTGTAACACCTCTAACTCAAAAATCAATTTGCTCTTGCTGTCACGACCTAGAGGTAAGCCTAAACTTGGTCATCTCTCAATCCATGCAATTTTTGCTGCACAATAATTTGGCCATATGTTCATAATCATGCATGGAATGTTTCCCCTCAATTAATTGCATTGTTTGAATCGTGTATCAAAAATCCCAGCCTTCATGCAGAATCTAGGGTTCTTGAGGATTGTTCATGATTTCTTGTTTTACGTTTAATTTAAATGAAATTAATTGTCATAGACATGATCGTGAGGTTGAAACGAGTTGATTGGTATGTGGATTGCATTATATGATTAAGTATTCAGTGAGATTGGATAGAAAATGCAAATCTGGGGAACTCAGATAACGCGCGTGTTCTTGCCCTTGTTCTTGGCGCCATTTTCCAACATTTGAATATTTTAATTTTGTGATTTTTATTTAATTGATTCAAAAATTAATTTCTCTCTGAGTTTTAATGATTTTGAGTTGATTCTTTTTTTAATAATTCACAAAAATGTTGAAATATTTTATTTTCCCAAAAAATCCCCAAAATATTATTTATTTCATATAATTGATATTTTTGCAAAGGATTAATATTTTAATTGTTTTTGACATTTAAAATATTTTTTCCCTCTTGATTTTGTAAAGATTAATGACTTCTAATTACTTGGTAGGTCAATATTTGATTTTTGAAGCATTAATCCAAGATCATAATTTGTTTCCCACATGTTAAATAATTTTTTATCATTTTAATTGAATATTTGTTCAATTAAAATACATTTTGGAAATAAATTAGGGTTTTTGATTAATTCAACTCTCACCAATCATTTTCACACACTTTTTGGGCCCCTAATAGAGTGTAAGACCTAATCCTTTTTTTGACCAAATCATTTTTGGGCCTCAATGTATTGTATAAGTCCCGATACCGTCAAAAAACAAACGGCGCGATCGTCGCCTTTTGAAAAATAACCTTTTGGGCCTCTCCTAGAGCTATAAGACCCATTCAAAACTTTGGGCCTATATTAGAGTGTAAGACCCAACCCACTTGTACAGAAATATTTTGGGCCTCACTTATTGTATAAGTCCCTCTGTACATTTTTAAATTCGGCACGATCGTCGCCAGTTTAAAAATAAACCTTTTGGGCCTCTCCTTGAGCTATAAGACCCATTCAAAACTTTTGGGCCTCTAATAGAGTGTAAGACCCAATCCTCTTTTAACCAAAACATATTTAGGCCTCAGATATTGTATAAGCCCATTTGCTTTAAAAGAAAATCTCGGCGTGATCGCCATTTTAAACGAAAAATCATCTGGGCCTACCCTCGTGTTATAAACCCCACTCTTTTTCTTTAAAAACTTTTTGGGCCTCTTGAGAGAGTGTAAGACCCATCCCTTTGTACAAAAAATAATTTTTGTGCCTCAGTCACTTGTATAAGTCCCTCTGTACAGTTTCAAACAGTGCGCTCACTGATAAAACCCTGGGCCTCTCCTTGAGCTGTAAGCCCCAACATCTTTTCAAAATACTTTCTCCTTTGATTTTTAATATACTGTTGTTTTCAATCTGTCTTTGTTGAACAACTAACCAAACAGCATGGAAGCTCTACAACCGAGTAAGTATTTATACGCTTTCATTTACCGCTTTCATATACATATAACTGTATTGTGGGGCTGTTTCGTTGTACGTCTTCTTTCATAAACTCATATCAACTGTGTAATAATTGTATAGATATTTAGAGTTTCCCCGACAACTACGTCTAGCATTAAGGCCGTTGATCACTCTTAAATAGTCAAAACTAGATCCCCATAGGATTACCAGACACCGTCTTCTGTCCTCTTGGGGTTAAACAATATGGAGACATGAAAGGCAGCATTCTCGGTGAACCCTTTCATAGACTGTCACTCGTAGAAGTTGTCAAAGAAACTCTACTCCCCAGAGATGATCTCTTCTCTGTGAATTGCATCTCTTGAGTTTCTTCCAAATTCTCGAACTTTCCTGACTTGATCTATTCTCGGTGAATGGCATGTCTTGAACTTCTCGGGGTTTGGGGACCCACAGGCTTCTTAAAAGCACTTGTCAAGAAACTCTACTCCCCAGAGATTATCTTTTCTCCATGAATGGCATCTCTTGAGTTTCTTCCAAATTCTCGAACTTTCCTGGCTTGATCTATTCTCGGTGAATGGCATGTCTTGAACTTCTAGGGGTTTGGGGACCCATCGGCTTCTTAAAAGCATCGGCCTCCTCTTGGGCATTGTTCAAGGACCCACAGGCTTCCTAAAAACAACCCCGCCTCCTCTTGGGATTAGTACAAGGACCCGTCGGCTTCTTAGAAGTATTCACAGCCTTCTCTTAGGCTTCGTATAATGATCTCTTCCTCCGGGAATGATAGCCTCCTCTTGGGCTTAGTACAAGGACCCGTCGGCTTCTTAAAAGCTTCCAACCTCCTCTTAGGCTTTACACAAATTGTCCCGACGACCTCCTAGAGGTATAGGAACAGAACTTAGTCATCTTCATAGAACAGTCCTTTCAAAGAGTCTACTACTGTTTCTCAAAGCATAGTACAAAAGATGAAACTCTAGACACGGACAGTCTAATATCCTTGAGTCTTAAAGACATTCTCAAGTGACCCCTTCGTTAAATAGGAAGGAAACCCGTAGACTCGGACAGTCTCAATACCCTTTGGATTTCCCGTTTCCTCAAAGAAAAAGAAATATCCCTGAGTACAGTGTTACTCATATAAGAACTGATTTCTCTTTAAAATCAGTATACTGGACCTGTCACTCAACTGAAACAGCGCCATAGCCTCCTCTTGGGCTTTGTACAATGATTCTTCCCAGCGAAGCAAACATTTTTCCTCTCTCTCGGGCTTTGTACGAGACACATCAGAGACTCCCTCGTTGAGTCAATCACCCCTTTCGCCTCCATCTCGGGCTTTATACGAGATATAAAAAGGTTCTTATTAAGCCAAACAAAAAATAGCCTCCATCTCGGGCTTTATACGAGATACCAAAAGGCTCCATCGTCGAGTCAAAACCCTTTAGCCTCTCTCTCGGGCTTTGTACGAGACACACAAAAATTCCCTCTTGTTGGGCCAATAGCCTCCTCTTAGGCTTTGTATAAGAAAACCACTGGTTGATCCAATCAACCTTTTAGCATCAAAACTGTGCCTCGTTCACAGTACACAAACATCAACAACTCCTTCCCCTTCATCTAATTGCTGTAAGCGGCAAGCCTCTGGATCATCTACATCCATGCCACTGTCCCTCTCTTAGCATGAGAAATTCCTAAGGAAAGATAGCATTGCTCTACACTAAATTAAAGTCTTCTCCTTCAGGTTAAAATCTCCTATAAAGGAAATTATGGCATTGCCGGATTCACAAATCCCAGTTAAAGTAATTCTCCTTTATAAACAGTTGTGACATACAAACCCCTCTTTAGAGATGACAAATTCTCTCTAAAGACAACACCTTTTAGCTTCATATCTTGGGCTTTGAACAAGATACAAAACACCTTCAGCTTCATATCTTGGGCTTTGAACAAGATTCAAACCACTTTTAGCTTCACGTCTTGGGCTTTGAACATGACACCAAAACAACCATTTCCTCCCATAGAATAGGAGGAACTACGAACGCTCTGATTTCCCTGTTTCGGTAAACGGGAATACGTAGGCATAAGATTGAAAGAAAAGATCTTAGCGAGCACACTGAACAAAAACCCAAAATCCCATACTCTCACATATCTATCAAGAAGCATCCGTCCTAACATCTAAACCTCCCACCAATTAACCGAACACCATTTTTAAAAAAATAAACCCAATAGAGACCCCGAATCTTTATAACATCTGTAAACCAACAGTTTTGACTGTTTAACCTCAGTTTGCAAGCAGGGTTAATTTGAGACATCTATTTCCCTTCCTTCATCAGCTTTAATAGGATAAAAAATGAATCGAGTTATAGATACCAAAGAGCGGTAGTGCTTCGCAGCCACGACCAAAACCGCTCGCTACAGGGGCACACATAAAATCGCTATGACTCCTGTTTTAAACTTTGAAACGAATCTAGGAAGAAAGAAGTCTAGTTTCTTGGTGATGACACGGAGTGAAAAGGAGCTTGATGAGGTTGTTAAAGAAATTTAATTTTTCTGTCGTGGTGAGTAAAGGGCTAATGAGTGTTATAAATGAGGAAACAATTATTCCAGAAGAAGTGTTAGGATCCTTCAGAATTTAAGGAATTGACCGCAGATGAATTACCAAACGATTTTCCTCATATGCGAGATAAACGGAAGAAAGTTAAAGCTTTCAATAAAGGAGACGGTGTGATGGTGTTTTTGCGTTAGGAGATGTTTCCAGTTGGTACTTACAGCAAACTGCAACCACGAAAATATGGCCCGTTCAAAGTGACTCGAAAGATCAATGATAATGTTTATGTGGTAGCTCTCCCAGATTTCATGAATATATCTGTTCCGGACTGCCCCAATGGCTAGGCATGTCCCAATCCACTTCTGCTACCAGAATGGCCCAATTGCCCAAGTCCAGCTAATTTAGGACAGCATTTGCCTTTCTTCCCCTCTACTTGGGAAGGCTGGTCAGTTGACCTCCAGAGTCAGTTGCCCCTCTTCAGCATTTCCTGCCCGTCACGCACGGTTCTACCATCCAGAAACAGTCACGACGGATGTGCCCGCGACTGCGCCTCTGCCCGTGGCAACGGCTAGTTTTGCGCACCTCTGCCCGTCTCAACGGCTAGTTTATGGCAGTTACCTATTCTTTGGGGAGCGAATATCTCGTCTCGAAAATAGGGACCAATGGCCAAGCGCTGGGGGCACTATAAAAACCCTCTCATTTGAGAGAGTCAGGTATTCTAAATCATCCTAAGACATACACACTTTGTACTTGCCTTCTTTTCTCCCGATCCTTACTTTAGCATCGGAGTGCCTTGCAAGTACACCCCCTTCTCATCTTTCAAATCCAGCATCGGAGACGTAGTTTATGGCCCACTTCAGGTTCTTATCAGCCGATGAGATCAATATCCAATACTTTTGTTGTTACTGACATTCATGAATACCAATCAGATGAGACTCTTTATCAAGAAGATAGTTTGGGATTGAGTTCTTTAAAGGGAGAAGATTAAGGAAGACTTTTTAAGCCATCTGAGTTTATTTTAGACCAAAAAACGGCATTTTTATATTTTCTGTAATTTTTTATTTTATTTTTTTATGATTAAAAGTCCATTAGAATTCTATTATATTTCTGATTTGAACTAAAAACTCATTAGAAATTTTGTTTTTGGTATTTAACACCTTTGAGGTGTTACTTTCAAGATTATATTTGATTTTATTTGGCATTTTTTATCTGATAGATTGCAAAGCTTAACTTACACTTACACAATTTTGATTCGAAGTTTAGATATTACTATTCCTCTATTCCTTGTGATTCCGACTACATCAAGTACTAGAAAGAAACAATTGGAACACATAAATTAGCAATATATTGCTATATTTTATTAGTAACTCTCCCTCCATACATCGATACCCAATTAAGGAGACCCTAGACATTATTCAACCCAAATAAACCATCCCACTTTTCTCATAATCCCCCAAACAACAATCACAATCAAAGGTTATTAGTGACTAGGAATGCCAATTCACTATAAAAAGCAATCTGACGATTAAGTTCAGTAACTTGTGGGTTAACGACATGTTCTGCAGCCATTCCTCTATCACATTGAGCAGGTCCATCACTAGCAACCTTAGCATCATAATTAGCAGTTTGAGGATCTTCCTTCAACTCACCAAGAGCGCTTTTAAAAGACATAACAACACCATCATAATCAAAATTAGCACACTGTTTAAGTGCAGGACTCGATGCTGCTAATCCTTTGAGAAAAGTCTGTCCTGCGGATGCCTTTTCGAATGCCATTTGGAGAACAACCTTTGCGAGGTCACGGTAGCTTTTCGCTTGTGCGGCATGAGGATTTGATCCGAGGATGTTGTTGCATTCTGCCACATTGGATGAAGTGCCGCAAACGGTGGAGATTAGGCCTGAGTGTAATCCACTAGGTATGGCATTTGTAGCGAAAGGGTATTGAGAAATTAATATCAAACCAAGAAACACGGAACATATTGACGTTTTCATCATGTTTTTGGTTCTTTTGTTTCTGGGTTAGTGTTTTTTGGTGAGTGTTCCTTGGTTTGTGGGAGAGATTGTGTTCAATGTTTTCATGGGTTTGGGGTGTTTTATAGTTACGGGAATTCTAAATTAAGGTAATGAAACGGTTTTTAGGAATGTGTAGCAATTGTGATGCTTGGGTTACGTGGTTATCCAAATTTTTCTGGTTTTTGGTTTAACCAAGTTGGAATTTTTTCAATGTAAATTGAGTTGTCACACTATAAATGATGCATAAATTTTTCACTAACTCTGATTAAGATGCATTCAGTTGTTTTTGCTGACCGGACTAACTACTACATTTATGTGGATACAAGTAATTTACATATGAAAAATTCTAAAACTTTGTTCTCTTTTTACTAGAACTTTCAAATTATTTAATTAATGATAGATAGTATTACTTTTAATATTTATTTTTTTATTTTATTCATAAATATTAATATTTACCGTTGATTTATTAAAGCTCCATTTGTTTGACCTTCAAAAATAATTTTTTTGTATTTTTAAAAAATGTTTTTTTAATATTAAAAAAAATTCAAATTTATTTTTATAAATTAAAAAACTAAATTTTATATCAAGAAATATAAATGTGTATTATTGTAGATTCAAACATAGTCAAAATGACAAATTTTTCAACAAAACGTATTTCAAAAATGATTTTTATAAAAATTTATTTGAAATAGCTTTAAATTTGAGTGACTTTTTTAAGTTTTGATATCTAAAAAAATATAACAAAGGGATGAAACACATAAAATTAAGATCGGCCCAATAAATTTTGGAGCTTATGTTCTCTTTTAAAAAATAGGTCAAAAAGAATATGAATTTATACTAAATTTTTGAAAAAAATCGAGATAAGATTAAAGATTTTGAAAACAAATTATGATATTACATCTGGTTTTACACCTATTTTTAAAAAATATATGTAATTGTAAAATAGATTTTGAAACAAATTATGGTTTTACACCTATTTTTAAAAAATATATGTAATTGTATTGCTTTAGTAATTAAAAAAAAAGTTTAATTATGTTTTTGATCCTCTAAATATCATAAACTTCACTTTTACTCCCTATACAAATATTTTTTAAATAATGGTTCTGCTAAAGTTTTCCGTCCATATTTTTGCTCCCTGCCATCTACTTTCACTATCAGAAGTTGACGTGACACGCCACGTCACTTAAAGGCAACATCATAGGAAACTAAAAAAAATGCATTAATTTGTGGGGGTTACAAACCTCCCTAAAGTGGACTGGTTGAAAATTTTCTTTTTGTACAATCATAGACTATCACGTTTATTTTGACTATATTTGTTAACCAACAAGTTTCTGTTGAAACATTATATCAATATTCCAATATAGGGAGATGCATTTGAAAATGTTCCTAAGGTCAAGTCCCACATTGTGTGTTAAATAAAAGACTCGTTAGTCTCACATTGCTTAGGTGAGATATCTTAACTATCTCACTTCATTATATAAGGAAATTCCTTGTTTCATTCCAAAACACACCAAAAACTTTTTTTGTTGAGTTTTTCCTTCCTCACTCTCATAACTTTGCGTCTTTCGAATTGTTGAAGCACCGACTTATCCCCCCCTTTCTTTCTACTAGTTGAATTTTCCAAGTATTTTCTTGATTTCTCTTTAGAGAATTATGTTAATTTCCACTTGTTTGAGTTGAGAAATTAAGTATAATTTTTTATTTCTTTTTAGAGAATTATTCGAATTTCTCTTTGTTTGAGAAATGATTTTGAGTGGTCAAATTACCATTATTGAATTCTCTTTGGAGAATTATTGGAATTTCTCTTAGTTTGAGAAATTATTACGACTGGTTGTTATACCAGTTACTACGAGTGGTGTTTATACCATATTTGAATGGTCTGTGTACCATCAGAGGGTGTATTTCTAAAATGATTATCTACCATGCAAGTAGTAATTATACAGTATAGAACTTGGGTTGTTTTATTCTAGAGACGGTGCGGTAGTTCGACTACTTTGCACAATTTTGGACAATATCGCAAAACGTCTTAAAGAGAGTGACATAGCCCACGACTCGATCCAGTAATTTGTTCTGTGGCTGATTTACAAAATCGTAGAACAACAATTTTAATACGTTTTCAAAAACTACCGTGGCTACCAAAGAAGTTATTGGTAACACTACGACCGCTCTATTTGACAAACCGCTCAAGTTTCAGGGTCTTCACTTCAAACGTTGGCAAGCTAAAAAGAAATTTTTCCTAGCCTTAAAGAAGGTTGCCAACATTTTGATCGAAGACATTTCATTGCTCCTTCTGGATCAACCGAATTGACTAACGATAAGAAATATGTGGATTCAGATGGAACACTTAATAATGTTAAACCGAATTATTTACAGCTTAGGAAAGAAATCACTATATGGAAAGAGAATGATAATCTCTACAAAATCATATTTTGAATAGACTCGCAGATAATCTGTATGATTATTACAGAAGATGGGATACTGGAAAACAGGATTGGGAAACTCTAAAAAAGAAGTATGACACCGAGGAAGTTGGAACAAAGTATGTTGTAATCTGCTATTTAAATATTAGATGGTTGATGAAAGGTCCGTGGAAGCACAATGCCACGAACATCAGAAGATTGATCATGAAATAATTACAAAAGGTATGTGTTTAGATGAACAATTTCAAATTACTTTTATTATTGACAAGTTGCCCCATAGTTTGAACGTTTTAAAAAATTTGCTTCACCACAAGACAAAAGAATTTTTAATTGAGAGTCTGATTATTTGCCTTCAAGCGGAGGAAGAATCTCAGAGACAAGATAAAAAAAAGTCTTAATTGTTTCAAATAACAAAAAGAAATTTGGGGTAGTTCTAAAGCCATTTGGCAAGTGATTACAGAATCAGAACTTCAATGTTGTGAATCGAATTAAGAATGGGAATCCCTCAAGGGCCCCATCTGCTCCGATTGCTAGACAGCAACCACCACCTTAGAGAAATGACGCTCCGGTTTTCACTATCTTTAATTGGGAAAAATTGGGTCATATGGCTAAGAGATGTAAGAGCAGGCCTAAACCTGCAGCTGGCTCTAATGATAACTGAAATCAACATGTTTGGTGGATAAACATTGACTTTTCTCATCATGTCTATTATGATCGTGCAATGTCCAAAACATACACGAATAAGAAAATGTTGTTGGGTTTTGCTCACACCACTGATGTTGTTGATATTGGAGAAGTGAAGTTGACTTACACCTCCGAAAAGACTTTAATCTTAAAGGATGTCATGTATACTCTTGAGATTATAAAGAATCTTGTTTCTGGTTTTCTTATGAAAAAGGCATGGTTTAGCCAATCTATTGGGGTAGATTGGTACACAATCACTAAAAATGATTTTTTTTTTTTTGTGAAATGGCTATGTTTAAGACTTTTGTGATTGAAATTGAAATTCAATTTAGTAAAAAAAAAAGGATTAAGAGACTTCGTATTGATAGGGGAATTAGATATTATTTCAATTTATTTAATGAATTTTATAAATAACATTGAATTTTACATGAAACGGCTACACCATACTCTCCTGGAATGAATGGTAAAGTTGAAAGAAAGAATATAACTCTTCTTGAACTTGTTGTTGCAATTAGGTTGAATTTTGGTGCTGCTTCTCACTGGTGGGGGGATTTTGTTGACTGTTTACTAAGTCCTGAATAGAATTTACAAGTCAAAAAATAAGATATTTCCTTATGAGATATTGAAGAAAAGACAACTAAACTTGTCTTATATATGAACTTGGGGTTGTCTGACTTATGTCAGAACTTCGGATTCGAAGCGAGTCAAACTTGCTAGCAGAGCCTATGAATGTGTATTCATTGGGTATGCAGCAAACAGTAAGGCATTTGGTGTTATGACCTAAATGCTAAAGTGGTCACAGAATCGAATGATGTTGAATTCTATGAAGACAGGTTCCCTTTCAAATCGAGAAATAGTGGGGGCACTGAATCGAATCGCATTCATGTGATAAGAAACACTGAAAGGAACAACGAAGTAGAAACAAAACATCAACGAAGTAAACGAGTAAGAGTTGTTAAGTACTATGGGCCCGATTATGTGGCATATATAATAGAGGAAGATCCAGTAAATCTTCAAGAAGCCTTGTCATCTTTGGATGTATATTTATGGCAAGAAGCTATTAACAATGAGATAGACTCTCTAGAATCTAACAAGACTTGGCTTCTAGTAGATTTGCCTCCTGGTTGCAAACCAGTCGGTTGTAAATGGGTTTTGAAAAAGAAACTAAAACCTGATGGAATTGTTGATAAATACAAGGCTCGCCTTGTAGCTAAAGGTTTTAGGCAAAGAGAAAATATATATTTCTTTGACACCTTTTCTCCAGTCACTAGAATTACATCCATTAGGGCACTAATTTCAACCACTGCTATTTATAACTTACTAGTACACTAAATGGATGTAAAGACGATCTTTTTAAATGGTAACTTATAAAAGAAATCTATATGGACCAACCGGAAGGGTTTGATGTTCATGGACAAGAGAACAAGGTCTATAAATTAGATAAGTCTTTGTATGGTCTAAAACAAGTTCCAAAGCAATGGCATGGAAAGTTTGATAACTTAATGATATCTAATGGGTACAAAGTGAATGAAAGTGGCAAATGCGTTTATTACAAATTTGAGAATCATATTTGCATTATCATATATGTCTCTATGTAGACGATCTACTTATATTTGGATCTAACATTCAGGCCGTAAATGATGTGAAATCATTGTTATGCAACAACTTTGATATGAAAGACCTCGCAGAAGCGAGCATGATTCTTTGTATCAAGATCATTATATTCGAGCAAGGAATTTCTTTGGATCAATCACACTATGTGGAAAAGATCTTAAATAAATATAATTACTTTGATTGTAGACCTGCGAGCATACCATACAATCCAAGCATGAAACTATTTAAGAACACTAGTGAAAGTGACAAACAAATAGAATATGCGAGCATCATTGGCAGTCTTGGGTATGCCATTGATTGTACGAGACCCGACATTGCATATGTTGTTGGATTGTTGTGCCGGTTTACTAGTAGACCGAGTAATGAGCATTGACAAGCTATTGAGTGAGGCATGTGATACCTTAAAAATACTATGAATCTTAGTTTGCATTATCAGATATTTCCTGATGTACTTGAAGGATACACTAATGTAGATTGGAATACCTTATTAGATGATTCTAAAGCAACTAGTGGCTATATATTTAATATATTTGGAGGAGTTGTATCTTGGGAATAAAAGAAATATACTATCTTGGATCAATCCACGATGGAGTATGAGATGATAGCATTAGTGATTGCTAGTGAAGAAGCAAGTTGGTTAAGATGCTTGCTATTTGAGATCCCTGTGTGGGAAAAACCTATGGCAGTTGTGTTGATCCACTCCGATAGTACCGCGACTATTACAAAAATTGAGAACTGATGAAAATTTAGCAGATCCTTTGACGAAAGGATTAGCTAGAGAGAAATTCCATAATAAATCAAAGAAGATGGGACTAATGCCTATAGAGAAATGAGTTTCTCATGATGGTAACCCGACCTAAATGACTGGAGATCCCAAGAAATAGGTTCAATGGGTAATAACAAGTTGTGAGTAATATGAGATAATCATGCGAGTATAAATAGCCAAAGCATGAATCCTGAAGCAATAAGAGAATGAGATAATAGAAACTCTTAATGAGATCTATACTCTGTATGAGAGAGTAGTTAGGCTACAGGAGTATTCTTGATAGACTCACCTACGTGATTGTGGAACTTAGGCCAATTCCTATGGAATTTCGAGGCAGAATTCCTAGAGCCTTCAATAAACCGGGATACACGTGCATGGCCATTAAAGCATGCGCTATTAGAATACACCTTAAAAAAAGGTTGTGTGCGGGTTTGATGTCTGAGATAGAGTTCAAGACAATAGTGTCACTTTTGTTGAATCGGATAATCCTACTTGCTACGCAAAGGTTCAAGTCATAGACACCTTTGTTTATGAACAATCTTATAAACATTTGATGTTACTTATGAAACATATTTTTTAAAATTAAAGTGGCGGATTATTGAAACATTATATCAATATTCCAATCACTATAACGGAAAACACATATAACAAAGGTTGGAAAAGGGATACCACCATGCTGGTCCAACCGTTGTGAGGTAAGATGTGATTGTATGAATGATGATTTCCACCATGGTCGTGCAGCCATGATTGTATCCATGTAGCGTGCTACCTACCACAGCGGTTACTTTAAACAACCGTTGTGATATTCTTTAATGCAACATGTAACACCCCCAATCTATATCCCCAAGCTATTAAAGCAGTACAAGAAAAAAAATTTGAAATTTCATCAGAGTATAATTGAAAACACGGCATAGACAGGGAGAGTCACATTACATTTGAAACAAAACATAACATACAATACCTGTTCATTTAGATATGCAACAATGGGGTAGCAATCAACAAAGGAACTCAGTTCCTTACACCCACATTTCAAGTTTTAGAATAAAAGCGGAAAATCTAAAACTGAATATCATATATATATATATATATATATATATATATCATGAAAATTTGTCATACACCAAGTTATACATGTATAAGTCAAGGATATATATACATAATACATAAATAATCACAACACGGCCTCCCTAACTACCCGGTGTCACATATCAGAGTCGACCGACAAAAGAATGAAGACGCAAAGCTTCACAAAAAGACCTCCAGCAACTCTAATCTGCAATGCCTCATAGAGCATTATAAAACAGCAGAAGGGTGAGAAAAACAATCATAATACAGTTGCATACAATTATATATTCACACATAAATACACAAGTAAAATATTCTCACCACAAATGCACCACAATCAAATATAACACAACACAGTACAAGTATCAGGTATTCATCACCAATGCACACAATGCACTCATCATCAACACAATTATACATATTCCATCACATTAATCTCATTCACAATTAACATACGCAATGAATCCATGGTTTATGCGAATGCACAGAGACCGACACAACGACTCTATGCACATGCCATGCGGTACCGACTTCCAATGTTTCTCATGTCTCATAACCAGTTCACTCAGGAACTATTGGAACCATCGCTCGTTACTGAGGGTCGCTCAAGTAACACCCCGTCGGGCCTACGATGTTCACCCGTCGCTTTAGGTCCCCACATGGGCACACGACGTTTATGGATTGCTTTAGGTCCCCACATGGGCACACAATCCGATCGCTTTAGGTCCCCACATGGGCACACGATCGTCTATAACCATCGCTTTAGGTCCTCTATATTTTTAAGGCGCACGATATATCAATCGCTTTAAGTCCTCTTATGTTTAAGGCGCACGATGTTATAGCAGATTCCCTCTGGAATCAAACCGTCACTCAGGACGTCACAACAATGCATATCATGATGCTTGGCATACAAAGACTCATGACATTTAATATGCACACATATATGCAACCATCACACTTAACAAAATTCATGCTTGCAATTTAAGCCCAAAACAATGCATTTATACCCAACAATAGCACACAATCATACCATATCCATATCAACAGCACATTGCATGAAACACACCAATTACACACAATTAAAACGACAAAAGTCGGAAAACGACACTATTCTGAGTTTCAGACAAAATAAAATTGGCTAACGAATTCCAAATCATCATAATCACATAGTACAACTCAATAGCTTTCCAACGATACCAAGAATGTAAAAATCAGATAAACGGAACAAAAGTTATGACAGAAAACGAAAACGGCATTTTGAAAAATCCCATTTTTACACTTGGCCTGACCATACGCGTATCACCATTTTCATACGGGTACAGCCCTGATTCCTCGCCATTCCCATACGCGTATTGCCAATGCCCATACGCGTATGGGCAGAACCCATTTCCTTCACAAATTTAACATTTCAAAACTCATACGCGTATGCCCAACACCATACGCGTATCACCAGATGGCCGGGAAAAGACACATTCATACGCGTAATGGCCCAAAAACAAGCCAATGATACACGTAACGCCTAGGTTCATACGCGTATGGACATGCCCCTTACGCGTACGGCCAGGGCAAAACCAGAAAAATTCTGCAGAACGAGTTTCTGCGTTTTCCAACCAAATTCATCCAATTTTTCACCTACACATCAGAAAATCACCAATACAATGCCTAACAACATGTATCTATCATGTATCAACAATAGTGAACATCAAAAACATGATTTCAACCACATTTAATCGATTTCTAATCAATTTCACATAATATGGGTTTTACTAAATTTTTTTCCATTTCAATCCAACAACAACCACAAACACACATACATAATCATACACAAGTATACGATAATTGAGTTTCGCACCCTTACCCGATTTAATCGCGTTTAGAAAAGTCGGGGAATCGATTTCTTGATTTCCAAGTTTTCCACTTTTTCTTCTCTTTTTCTCTTTTCTCTCCTTTTTCCTTCTTCTCTTTTTCTTTCTTTCTTTCTATTTTTCTCTCTTCCCATTTTGTATTCTATCTAACTTAAGAAAATATCTGGAAATGACCAAAATACCCCCACACTCAAATATCTCGCAAACGATCCCAAAACCCGATAAAATATCACAACATTGAAAAATAACATATTTTCACATAAAAGTCGAAAATAAAATAATATAATAATCAAATAATCAAAAACGACTCAATTAAATAAAAATACTAAAACTAGGGTGTTACAACTCTCCCCCACTTAGAAATTTTCGTCCTTGAAAATCTTACCTGAAACAAACAACTCTGGATACGACTCCCGCATCCGACTCTCCAATTCCCAAGTCAAATTGCCCTCAGCAGCGCCTCCGCACGCTACCTTCACCAAAGCAATATCCTTGCCTCGCAACCGCTTCACCTCGCCATCCAAAATACTAACTGGTAGTGCCTCAACCGTAAGGTCCTCCCTTACCTCAACCTCATCCATCGGAATCACATGCGACGGATCCGGGACATACTTCCGAAGCTGTGAAACATGGAACACATCATGCAAATTCGACAGATTCGGCGGCAACGCCACCCTATAAGCCACAGCACCCACTCTCGCGAATATCTGGTAAGGACCAATAAATCGAGAAGTAAGTTTCTTCGATTTCAATGCACGACCAACACCCGTTACCGGCGTAACCCTCAAAAATACGTGATCGCCCTCCTGAAACTCAAGATCCTTCCATCTCCGATCATGATAACTCTTTTTCCTACTCTGAGAAGCCTTCATTTTCTCTCGAATAAGCTTCACTTTCTCCGTAGTCTGCTGTACCAATTCCGGTCCTACCACCGTTCTCTCACCAGATCCGTGCCAACACAACGGTGTTCGACACCTTCGTTCATATAACGCTTCAAACGGTGCCATACCAATACTACAATGAAAACTGTTATTATACGTGAATTCAATCAACGCAAGATAACTGTCCCACGTACCACCTTGTTCCAAAACACACGCCCTCAACAAATCTTCCAACGACTGAATCGTCCTCTCCGTCTGACCATCCGTCTGCGGATGATAAGCCGAACTCAATCTCAACTTAGAACCCAAAGCCTTCTGTAAACTTTCCCAAAATCTCGATGTAAACCTCGGATCTCGGTCAGAAACAATACTCACTGGAACCCCATGCAACTTCACAATCACACTGATGTAAATCTCAGCTTACCGCTCCAAAGAAAAACTGATGTCAATCGGAATAAAATGAGCCAATTTAGTCAGCCTATCAACAATCACCCACATAGCATTATGCCCTCTCTGAGTGTTCGGTAACCCCGTTACAAAATCCATCGAAATGCTATCCCACTTCCACTCAGGAATATCCAACGGTTGCAACGAACCACTAGGCCTTTGATGTTCCACTTTCGACTTCTGACAAGTCAAACATGCATACACAAATTGAGCCACATCTCTTTTCAACCCAGACCACCAGAAAATCTTTTTCAAATCTTGGTACATCTTATTCGCTCCCGGATGTATACTTAAATTACTCCGGTGTCCTTCTTCCAAAATCATCCTTTTCAACTTCGAATCATCTGGAATACAAATCCGCCCACGGAACCTCAAAACACCATTAGAATCTACTTGAAAATCACTAGTCGCGTCTTTTTCTCCCGCCAACATCAAATCCACAAATTTCAAATCCAACTTCTGTTTCTCACTAACCGTCATCAGAAAATCATTGGTAATTGTTAGCATTCCAAGCCTTACGCTATCCGAAGTCACTTCACATACCAAACTCAAGTCTCTAAACGACTCCAAAAGTCCCCACTCCTTAACCATTAAAGCCGACATATGCAACGATTTGCGACTCAACGCATCGGCTACCACATTAGCTTTGCCAGGATGGTAATTCAAGCCAAAGTCATAGTCCTTCAAGAATTCCAACCACCTACGTTGCCTCATATTCAGTTCCTTCTGATCAAACAGATATTTCAAGCTCTTGTGATCACTAAAAACTTCAAACCTCGCACCAAAAAGATAATGCCTCCAAATTTTCAACACAAAACCCACAGCCGCTAACTCAAGATCATGAGTAGGATAATTTTTCTCATGCACTCTCAACTGCCTAGAAGCATAAGCCACGACCTTACCTTCTTGCATCAGAACACCACCTAGACCAATCAAAGACGCATCACAATACACCACAAATGGTTCATTAGGATCCGGTAAAATCAAAATCGGAGCTGTCGTCAATCTTCTCTTCAGCTCATTAAAACTCTCCTCACACCGAATATCCCAAATGAACGCTTGACCCTTGCAAGTCAGCTGGGTCAAAGGTAATGCTAGCTTAGAAAACCCTTCAATGAACCGTCGATAATAACCGGCTAAACCCAAAAAGCTACGAATTTCAGTAACAGATCTCGGAGCCTCCCATTGTAGAACTGCTTCTACTTTAGATGGATCCACAGAAATACCATTACCTGAAATCACGTGTCCAAGAAAACTCACTTCCGACAACCAGAATTCACACTTGGATAATTTTGCAAAAAGCTTCGTTTCTTTCAAAACCTGCAAAATAATACGCAAATGTTCCGCGTGCTCCTCGCGAGACTTAGAATAAATCAATATGTCATCAATAAAGACAACAACAAATCGATCCAAATGCTCGTGGAAAATACGATTCATGTATTCCATAAACACACCAGGTGCATTAGAAACCCCGAACGGCATCACAAAATATTCATAATGACCGTATCGTGTCCTAAAGGCCATCTTCTGAATATCTTCTCCCTTCACCCTAATCTGATGATATCCTGATCTCAAATCAATCTTACTAAACACACAAGCACTAACCAACTGATCCATCAGATCATCAATCCTTGGAAGAGGATACTTATTCTTAATCGTCACCTTATTCAACTGGCGATAATCTATACACAACCGCATACTTCCATCTTTCTTTTTCACCAACAAAACTAGCACACCCCAAGGAGAAACACTTGGTCTCACAAACCTCTTTTCCAATAAGTCATTCAACTGCTTTTTCAATTCAACCAACTCAGATGCCGACATTCTATAAGGTGCCATAGAAACAGGTCTAGTACCAGGAACTAGATCTATAGAGAACTCCACCTCTCTTTCTGGCGGCAAGTCTGAAATATCCTCAGGAAACACTTCAGGAAAATCACACACAACAGGAAACACATCCAGTGAAACTTGACTATCCACAGTCAAAGATGCAAACACCCCAAACAACTGAGCTTCCTCCGCCAAAAGTTTCTTCAACTCTTTGGTAGATAAGAAACTCAAGTCTTCGTCTTCCTCAAAAGAAGGAAACCTTACCAGCTTATGATAACAATCAATATGGACCCTATTAAATTGCAACCAATTCATTCCCAAAACCATATCCAAACCTTCCAATGGCAAACACACTAAATCCATCTCAAAGTCTTTACTATAAATGGTCAAAGGACAACTCAAACAAACCAAAGAAGTAGTTACTGACCCCATCGCTGGAGTATTAATAACCATCTCACCATCCATCAAAGACAACACAAGATTCAAACGCTTGGCGCACTCAGACGAAATAAATGAATGAGTCGCTCCAGTATCAATAATAGCAACTAAAGGCGTACTATTAATAAAGCAAGTACCTCTAATCAGACGATCTGCACTTGAAGTCTGAGTCCCCGCCAATGAAAACACCTTCCCACCAGTAGGAGCTTTCTTCGGACACTTAGTGCTAATGTGACCAGGTTCCCCACAACTGTAACACTTCACCACATTCTTCCTTTTACGATCAGCTACAACATGTCCGACACCACCATAATTAGAACACTTATCCAAATTCTTCCTACATTCGGACTGACGGTGCCCCAACTCACCACATCTAAAACACCTCGGAGAATTAGCCATACCACCTCCACCTGACCTTCGATCAAAATTACCCCTTTGTTTACCTTTATCAGCTGGAGTTACATACGGACCACTACGAAACTGTTGCTTCCCTTTTCTTTCACTTAAACTCTTGTAATGAGTTGAACGAGCCTTACTGTCCTCCTCAAAAATCCTACAACAGTCCACCAAGTCTGCAAACCTACGAATCCTCTGATAACCAATAGCTTGCTTAATTTCAGGACGCAACCCACTTTCATACTTAACACACTTAGAAAACTCCGTAGTCGCTTCCGCATAATGAGGATAAAACTGCACCAGCTCAACAAACTTAGCAGTATAATCAACTACAGACATATTACCTTGTTTCAGTTCCAAGAACTCAATTTCCTTCTTTCCTCTTACATCCTCGGGAAAATACTTCCTCAGAAACTCCCTGCTAAACACTTCCCAAGTAATCTCTTCCTCCTCTGCAGCTTCCAACACATTACGAGTACCGACCCACCAATCATCAGCTTCTTCTAGTAACATGTGAGTACCCAGTCTCACCTTCTGATCCTCGTCACAATCCATAACTCTGAAAATCCTTTCAATCTCTTTCAACCAAATCTGTGCACCATCCGGATCATATCTTCCTTTGAAGACAGGCGGTCTATTCTTTCTGAACTCATCATTACCTGCAGCATTTGGTGCACCCTACACAACCCGAGCCATAGCTTGCATCGCAGCAGCTAAAGCAGCATCGTTCCTTCCAGCCATATTCTGTTCATTTCCAATAACAGCACTATGGTTAAACAAACAGCTCACCGAACCACAAAGACCAACAAGGACTGACACAAACTGACACGGACTGGCTCTGATACCACTTAATGTAACACTCCCAATCTATACCCCCAAGCTATTAAAGCAGTACAAGAAAAAAAAATCAAAATTTCATCAGAGTATAATTGAAAACACGGCATAGACAGGGAGAGTCACATTACATTTGAAACAAAACATAACATACAACACCTATTCATTTAGATATGCAACAGTGGGGTAGCAATCAACAGAGGAACTCAGTTCCTTACACCCACATTTCAAGTTTTAGAATAAAAGTGGAAAATCTAAAACTGAATATCATATATATATATATATATATATATATATATATATATATATATATATATCATGAAAATTTGTCATACAGCAAGTTATACATGTACAAGTCAAGGATATATATACATAATACACAAATAATCACAACACGGCCTCCCTAACTACCCGGTGTCACATATCAGAACCGACCGACAAAAGAATGAAGACGCAAAGCTTCACAAAAAGACCTCCAGCAACTCTAATCTGCAATGCCTCATAGAGCATTATAAAACAGCAGAAGGGTGAGAAAAACAATTATAATATAGTTGCATACAATTATATATTCACACAGAAATACACAAGTAAAATATTCTCACCACAAATGCACCACAATCAAATATAACACAACACAGTACAAGTATCAGGTATTCATCACCAATGCACACAATGCACTCATCATCAACACAATTATACATATTCCATCACATTAATCTCATTCACAATTAACATACGCAATGAATCCATGGTTTATGCGAATGCACAGAGACCGACACAACGACTCTATGCACATGCCATGCGGTACCGACTTCCAATGTTTCTCATGTCTCATCACCAGTTCACTCAGGAACTATTGGAACCATCGCTCGTTACTGACGGTTGCTCAAGTAACACCCCGTCGGGCCTACGATGTTCACTCGTCGCTTTAGGTCCCCACATGGGCACACGACGTTTATGGATTGCTTTAGGTCCCCACATGGGCACACAATCCGATCGCTTTAGGTCCCCACATGGGCACACGATCGTCTATAACCATTGCTTTAGGTCCTCAATATTTTTAAGGCACACGATATATCAATCGCTTTAAGTCCTCTTATGTTTAAGGCGCACAATGTTATAGCAGATTCCCTCTGGAATCAAACCGTCACCCAGGACGTCACAACAATGCATATCATGATGCTTGGCATACAAAGACTCATGACATTTAATATGCACACATATATGCAACCATCACACTTAACAAAATTCATGCTTGCAATTTAAGCCCAAAACAATGCATTTATACCCAACAACAGCACACAATCACACCATATCCATATCAACAGCACATTGCATGAAACACACCAATTACACACAATTAAAACGACAAAAGTTGGCAAAACGACACTATTCCGAGTTTCTGACAAAATAAAATTGGCTAACGAATTCCAAATCATCATAATCACATAGTACATCTCAATAGCTTTCCAACGATACCAAGAATGTAAAAATCAGATAAACGGAACAAAAGTTATGACAGAAAACGAAAATGACATTTTGAAAAATCCCATTTTTACACTTGGCCTGACCATACGCGTATCACCATTTTCATACGCGTACGGCCCTGATTCCTCGCCATTCCCATACGCGTATTGCCAATGCCCATACGCGTATGGGCAGAACCCATTTCCTTCACAAATTTCACATTTCAAAACTCATACGCGTATGCCCAACACCATACGCGTATCACCAGATGGCCGGGAAAAGACACATTCATACGCATAATGGCCCAAAAACAAGCCAATGATACGCGTAACGCCTAGGTTCATACGCGTATGGACATGCCCCTTACGCGTACGGCCAGGGCAAAACCAGAAAAATTCTGCAGAACGAGTTTATGCGTTTTCCAACCAAATTCATCCAATTTTTCACCTACACATCAGAAAATCACCAATACAATGCCTAACAACATGTATCTATCATGTATCAACAATAGTGAACATCAAAAACATGATTTCAACCACATTTAAACGATTTCTAATCAATTTCACATAATATGGGTTTTACTAAATTTTTTTCCATTTCAATCTAACAACAACCACAAACACACATACATAATCATACACAAGTATACGATAATTAAGTTTCGTACCCTTACCCGATTTAATCGCGTTTAGAAAAGTCGGGGAATCGATTTCTTGATTTCCAAGTTTTCCACTTTTTCTTCTCTTCTTCTCTTTTCTCTCCTTTTTCTTTCTTTCTTTCTATTTTTCTCTCTTCCCATTTTCTATTCTATCTAACTTAAGAAAATATCCGGAAATGACCAAAATACCCCCACACTCAAATATCTCGCAAACTATCCCAAAACCCGATAAAATATCACAACATTGAAAAATAACATATTTTCACATAAAATTCGAAAATAAAATAATATAATAATAAAATAATCAAAAACGACTCAATTAAATAAAAATACTAAAACTGGGGCGTTACACAACATATTTAACCACGATTGTACTAAACAACTATTGTGATATATAGACTTGAGTTTATTATAAATTATGTGGAATGCTTATTTCGCCAATGCTCACCAAACATATAACCTTTCAATCTGCATTAGAACATTATAATATAACAAATTAAGTTATATTAGAAGAATAAGTTCACGTTAAATGCTAGACAAGAGTTCTTCATGTACTTATCTGTATTTTGTTCTTTGACGGTAAGAACTTGGTTTAATGATCCTAGTTCTTCAACCGCCCCTGCCTTCACCCCTAATTCTTTTTACAAAATATTGTTTACTTTGCAAACAAAATTAGAGGTGGGGAGAGGGGTGGTTGAAGATCTACAATCATTAAACCAAGTTCAAACTGCCAAAGAACAACATGCAGTTAACAGTGTGAAGAATTCTTGTCAAGAATTGAACGTGTACTTATTTTCTAATACAATTTTATCTACCATATCATAATTTTCTAATACAGTTTGGAAAGTTATATATTCGGTAAGGGATTGGAAAAACACTCAAACCACATAATATATAATAAACTCATCCTTTAAACAAAAATTAACAATAACATTCTTCTAAAACATTCATCAACAACAAACACGATACAACAAACATATCAAGTCATAAAATGCTTCAGAAACATACCATACATGTCCCATAATGGCGTGTCGTCAATGAAATAAGGATGAAGATAAATTTAGACCTGCAAACTTATGTGTATTTTGAATGGATATCATTTTGGATCTTTGAAACAAGTTTGTAAGGATAAATTTATCTTCGTCCTCTTTATTGAAAGAAGCATCCATACCTATAAGTCAAAACAAGAAGGAAGTTCAAACATCATGAAACAAGCTATTGAAACAGATTTAAAAAAAAAACTATAGAGAAAATGAACCTGTAAATACCCATTGACTAAGATTTGTTGTTATGGTTTCAGTTTGGGGTTTCCATATGAGAGAGACGAGTGAGAGAGTTGTTAGGGTTTCGTTTTGAGATAGACGAGTGAAAGAGTTGTTAGGGTTTTGTTTTGAGAGAGACACTACAACAGATAAGACCTTAGACAGCGCTTTTATTGCCCTTAGACAGCGCTTTTAAGCGCTGTCTAAACCTGCGCTGCTATAGGTTTAGACAGCGCTTTGGTTAATACCAAAAGCGCTGTCTAAAGGTGGGTATATTTAATGAAAAGCGCTGTCTATGGTACCTTTATATAAAATTTTTCGTATACCTTAGACAGCGCTTTTGCTGAAAGCGCTGTCTAAGCCCTACCTTTTTTGACTTTTTTTTTGTATACCTTAGACAGCGCTTTCACCCAAAGCGCTGTCTAAGGTATACCTTAGACAGCGCTCTCACCAAAAGCGCTGTCTAAGGTATACGAAAAATTTAATATAAATTTTTTAAAACCTCAATTTTTACCAGGTTTTTTCAACCAGAATTTGACCTGTTTTTTCAACCTGTTTTTGACCTGTTCAGAAAAATACCACAATTTGGAGATTCAAATCAATCCAATTTATCCTATTTAAATGTACCAATTTACACCAAAATTATATATCCAAAACAATTGGCAATTCAAACCAATATATATATTTAAAATTACAAACCAAAATTATATATACACCTATTTATAATTACAAATCATTACATTTTTTCTACAAATGCACATATCACTTATACTAGTACTTTTGCATCCAACCAAAGGTATGCTTCAAATCTACATTATAGGTCCTGAAAACACAAAGATTGTAATTCAATTAAAAGAATACATAAACAAAGTTACACATATTTAAATTCTCATCAATTAAAGTAAGAGTACAATATTATACCTTGTAAAATTCCGAGCTCCATAATGAATTGACACCAATCCTCTTTAATTTCATCCAATTGAGAAATTGAGTAATGAGCACACTTGCATTCTTCAAAGTACTACATAATAATATAACATAGTTTGATTTAGTTTTAACTATTTCATTAGACATGAGAGATATGTGTTAATATTAAAATAACTCATAAGTTAGAAATACATACATCGGATGGAATCTCTATTCGATCCAACAAAAGAGGGTCTCTCATAAACCTCAACATGAAATAGCCGCAATCTATTTGATTGTGTTGCCGAGGACACTACAAATGAAAAGAAAATATGGATAAATCCTAAGTTTTATCAAGTAGCATCACTAATATAATAACACATGTGATAATTAATATACCTTCACTGTATTCCATGTAATAATGGGGTTGACTCTCCGCTGTGGTAGATGGCTATCTCGTAGTGCGAGGAAAGCTTGTATAGCGCTAATAAAATATAAGTGAATATTTAGAAAAATTCACATAAATAAATAAATAAACAAATAAATATACACATTCATATTTAGAACAATCTCACTTACGTGTCAATACACTTCTTCAAATCCGGGTATGTTGTCCAATCATTTCCTAACGAATCCAGATAATACACCATTGCCCTGCTAGGATTAATTGCGACCAACAACCAATGTCCACTGTAAGATTAAACAAGTGTTAGATGGAAACTTTCTACACGACGTCAGAATACAAAAAAACTATAATAGATGAATTTAGAATGAAAATCTAACCCAGTATTAAACGGTAAAAAGAACAACTTTTCCGTTTCTTGGTTGTCCATAAAGACGTCGCGTATATACGCCAGGACCTCATCTGGTTTATTGATTATTAAGGTTAAGTTGACAGACGCCGGGCATAGGAATGCAAATCTTTGCTGCAATCCGTGTGGGCGCATAACTCTGTCATACAGAAACCTTAAATAAAAACATCATTAACATTAGACTATTCATTTGAAACATAAAGTAAATAAGTTGTTCAATTAATATACCAAAGTAGATCGGATATATACCTCACGTATGTATTGACAACAGTGCCGCCCAATTCTTCATGATTGAAAACTTGCTCGAAGTCTTCATTACTAATAATTTGGTCATGTTCAAAGCCATAGATACCTTTTTCCATATGTATAAGACGAACACCTCCGGTGATAATATTTGTCACTTGTAGATACGTCTGGAGGCACGACCTAAACTTGGAGATAGGTTGTTTTCTACCCCTACTCTTCTTAGCACCAACATTTTTTTGCATTGAAATGTTGCTAATCTGTTTACCAGGCAGCTATATATCATATAATTTGTTAGATGAAGTATAAGATATCCAATTTAACATTTTCTATGCATAAATATCATATAATTGTGATGTACCTATTTTTTTGAAACAACGGACTCGGTATGCTCCGGAATCCGCTTATCCTTTGTTTTGGATTTTGTTGGAGTCTAAATAACATTACCATGTAAAAAATGAAAATAAAATGCTCGTAAAATCTTTGAATCTACACATTAAGGTTAACAAAGGTTTATAACGGTTTTAAGCATACCTCATATCCTACGAGTATGAGGTTTGACGGCCATGCAACATACGACCCTATAGCATCTCGCACCAATGTTACATCTGAATCATCGTCAGGATAGGGTAATGGTGCTTCCTCCTCTATAGCAATATCAACTGATACTTTCAAACTTCTAGTAGGGAGGGATTTATTGTGAAGTAATTGTACCCCATTGTTATACATTTTTCCCTTTGCAACATTCTGATAAGTTGGTGAAGATAAGAAGAGCTGACATTGGGAAACGCCCTAAAACCAAAAATAAATATGCCATTGTTAATGTGTATATATGTCATTTAAATAATTTAAGCTACTAATTTAATTTCATAAATATATATATAATTACCTCTGGAATAATCGGATGAAAGCTACAGTTGATACTATCTTTCTCCGATCCATCTCTAAAACATGAAGCGTTATCCCTTTCTTTTTCCTTTCGTAATTCCCGAACCTCAGCTTCTAGTGCTTCCAATTTAGCTTGAAGTTCTGCATTACTAGCAACCTTTCCCTTTTTAATATTCAAGGAGGTCGGGGTGATCCCAAATGCCTTACCCCTCACCCGACCAGAATACTCAGGGACATCTAATGCCCGACTAAGTATGCTCCTGGTATCGTCTGGAGATACAGACTGAGATAACGCCTCCTGAAAATCAGATGAATATCGAATATTTGTCAAATATTTGTTAATAAAGTTTTGATTTAATTAAAGAAATATTGTTATACTTACACATTTCTCAAATACTTGTAGAACCTCTACTGCAACAACTCCAGACTTGCCCACACGGGCTTCCTTCCACAAGACATGTGCAGGAAGAGATGTTTCAGAGCTATTCGCCTGTTGTAACTACATATAAAGCCAAATAATATGATCAACTATAACTCATGATGAACAATTATTATAGCATTGCAATATATTGATACTTACCAAAGATTGCTCCAAACGTCCATATCCAACACGTCCTTTCCTGTATTTATACTTGGGAGCTGATGCTCTTTCCCGATTAATTGCACTTAATCGCGTAAATTCTGGGGTTTGTCGTTTGGATTTAAACGTTACCCATTCTTGTGGTGAAATCAAACTTGCATATTTAGATGGATACTCTCCATCAACAAAGTTATCGTCAGCATCCCTAAGATAGGTGCGGTTTAAATATGTCCTAAACCCTCTTAGGAGCTTCCCTGCCAATCTCATCAAAAAAGCTTTTCTTTCTTCCTCGACGTTGAAGCACCTCTAAAAAAACATACACATTGGTTAGTACAAATAATTTGAAGGACATAATTAGTTGGCATAATTAAAGACATAATTATGGTACATTTATCTCATTCCAAATTTTTTCTTTGGTTTCCTTCAACTGTTTGGATCTCCAATCATCACAAGTAATAGGAACCGCATTCCTTACAAGTGCACCAATGAAACTTGTCAAAGTATGACCGTTAGGCTCAATAAGTGTATTCTGGGCGCTCCAATGCACATTATAAGTGATGCCTTGATCTCTAGCACGGATCACTCTCTTCATAATGGTTATTCCTCTTCTAATCTCTGCTTCCATAGATCTGTTACTTCCAACATGAATATCGGGATCATCATCATGTAGGTGATCATCATCATGTGGGTGATCATCATCATGTGGGTGATCATCATCATGTGGGTGATCATTGTTAGTAGCCATCTAACCTGTAATAAATAAATCAAGGATATCAAATATATTATATAACAAATATAATAAAGAAATCAAGGATATCAAATATAACAAATATGACATAATATATAACAAATATAAGAAAGAAATCAAGTATATAACAAATTTTACCTCTTTAGCTATAATGGCTAAAGAGTTGGATATGTTTTAAAATAAAAGTTTTTTAGAAGATTTAATAAAACTAAACTAAACTATTTAGAAGATGTTTTAAACAAAACTTCATTAAACAAAACTTCATTAAACTAAACTTCATTAAACTAAACTATTTAGAAGATGTTTTAAACAAAACTTCATTAAACTAAACTAAACTAAACTAAACTAAACTAAACTAAACTAAACTAAACGATTTAATAAATATAATAAAATATGTTTTAAACAAAAATACTTGGAGTTAGCTCACTAAAACTAACCTAAACTAGCATGTTAACAATTCAAATTCCAACAACAGTCCAACTAATTTCGACCTAAACAATAACTTCATTAACAAAACTCATCAAACATACTCATCAAACATACACATTCACTACAAAACTTCATTAACAAATCTTCATTAACAAAACTCATTAACAAACTCATCAAATATACTCATTCACTACAAAACTTCATTAACAAAACTTCAAACATACTCATTCACTACAAAACTTCATTAATAAAACAGTCCAACATAACTTCATTAACAAAACTCATCAAAGAGCAGAAAGAACGAAATGAACGAACTTCATTAACAAAACTCATTTTCATTAACTTAATTAACAAAACTTAACAAAACACAACAACGACGTACCTTTAACGACGGTAACAACGGCAATGCAAGAACGAAATGTATCAAAGAGCAGAAACGGACGGACGACGGCAATGAGCAGAAACGAACGACGACGGAAATGAGCAGAAACGGACGGACGGCAAGGTTTTTCGGTGAAGGTTTACGGTTGACGGACGGTTAAGGACGGTTGACGGTGAAGGTTTTTCGGTGAAGGGTTTTGAGCTCTGTTCACATGCAGGGGAGAAGAAAGAGCGGAAATATGAAAATGAATACTGACTATTCATATATTTTAATTTTATTAGACCTTAGACAGCGCTTTTAATAAAAGCGCTTTCTAAGTTGGACCTTAGACAGCGCTTTTAAAAGCGCTTTCAAAGGTTGGCCTTAGACAGCGCTTTTGATTATTTTTTATTTTTTTATTTTTAAGACCTTAGAAAGCGCTTTTAAGGTAAGCGTTGTCTAATATTTTCCTTTAATTTTTTTTTTTTAAATTAATAAAACTTTAGAAAGCGCTTTTGACCGAAGCGCTGTCTAAGGTCTTATATTTTTTTAAAATTTATAAAACGTTAGAAAGCGCTTTTAACTAAAGCGCTGTCTAATATTTTCCATTAAATTTTTTTTTAAAATTTATAAGACCTTATAAAGCGCTTTTGACCAAAGCGCTGTCTAAGGTCTTATATTTTTTTGCGCTTTTACTTTTTTAAATGGCTAGTTTCCTTGTTTTTAACTTATAGCAGCGCTTTTGTATTAAAGTGCTGTCTAAGGTGCGATGTTATAACTTACTTTTGTTGTAGTGAGACAGGTGTTATGTGCTGAAGCGATAGATAATTTGACTTATATATAAATAAAGTATCACCTTTCATCACGGTTGGTAATAAAAACTATGGTGATATATAAGGTCAATAATATTTTTATCATGATAAATGGCTAATTATTGGTGTTGAGATTCGAACCATTTCACTCCGTGTACCTCATCACCACGGTTTCTTCATTTGACCATTGTGACTTATACTCTAGTAAATACCAAAAAAAAAAGCGCTCAGAAATAAATTATTACCACGGTTAACACTATGGCGATTGTAAAATTGGTGTTAGGAAAGGTCTATTTTGTTGTAGTGAATAAAGGGAGATGAATTTGAAAATGTTCCTTAAGTCAATTCTCACATTGTGTGTAAGATGGAAAAACTTTTTAGTCCCACGTTGCTTAGGTGAGATATCTTAACTAGCTCACTTCATTATATAAGGAAATTCCTTGTTTCATTCCAAAACACACCAAAATCTCCTTTTGTTGAGTTTTTTCTTTCATCACTCTCATAACTCTGCGTTTTTTGAATTGTATAAGCGCCAACTTCTCCCCTTTTCCTTCTACTCGTTGAATTTTCTGAGTATTTTCTTGAATTCTCTTTAGAGAATTATGTTATTTTCTTCTTGTTTGAGTTGAGAAATTAAGTATAATTTTTGAATTATTTTAGAGAATTATTCGAATTTCACTTTTTTTTAGAAATCATTTTGAGTGGTCAAATGACCATTATTGAATTCTCTTTGGAGAATTATTAGAATTTCTCTTGGTTTGAGAAATTACTACGACTAGCTGTTATATCAGTTAGTACGAGTGGTGTTTATACCGTATTTGAATGGTCTTTGTACCATCAGAGGGTGTATTTCTAGACTGATCATCTACCGTGCAAGTAGTAATCGTATAATATAAAACTAGGTTGTTTTATCCTGGAGGCGGTGCGGTAGTTCAACTACTTTGCACAATTTTGGGTAGTGTCGCAAACCGTCTTAAAGAGAGCGACCTAGTCCGCGACTCAACCCAGTCATTTCTTCTGTGTCTGATTTTCAAAATCGTGAAACAACAATTTTTTATTCTAGCGTGTGTGTTTCATTATCACAATACAGTTTAGTATCCCATTATGAGGGGATTGATTGCACCACCAAATGTACGAGATTAATCCCATATGCTATGATGGAAGCACATACATATAAAATTAGTGACAGATGAATTTCATAGTGAGTGTAAGTATCAGAATATGCTTCTTCTAAATTGATTCTTGCTTGTACAAGATCCTGCAAGTATCAGAATATGTTTCTTTTAAATATATGCATAATTCTTTAAGACAAATATCTCTAACCACCCCAACTTCAATATTAAAATAAGTTGCACGATATGAAAGCCATCATCACTAAACTACAATTAATACAGGTTGTGACCAAAATAAATAATTTCCAAAAATCAACTCCCAAAATAAAGTCAATAAATGTTGAATGAGTGGCTCAATAATGGTGTCATAAATATATCAGCTATTTGGAAATTTGGCCAATACTATAGTTTCCTTCTAAAAGATTAATATGATAAATAGTTTTATAAAAATGAGTGTGGGTGATTTAAATAAGATTGTTAAAAGTATAATTCTTTGTGTCAAAGCGGTATTTTCGACAGAGTCTATTGTCGTCGAAATGTTGTGTGTCAAAATGTCGAAGAATATCTCAACAAAAATGTAGGATTAGCTTTTTTTTAGTTGAGTTAGTTAGTTTAGTTAGGGTTTGATTGGTCTGCAAGAAAACTCAACCTATAAATGGGGAGTAACCCTATTGAAGGCTCCTTAGTTTTTTATTGGCATTAATTTTGGTAAAACAAACCTGACTAAAACATGTTGGACAAGATGTCCTAACAAGTAGCAGAACTTGAAGAACATGATGTCCTAACAGGTGTCATACCCCAAATTTTGACTACCAATATTTCCCATCATTGTACAAGTCATCATCACAATATGTGAAATTCTGGTATCAGACGTGTGATTTTAAGGTGCGATGTCACAACAACACACTCTGCAAATGGACAGCAATAACAGTAACACAATAACACAAGGAATTGTTCACCCAGTTCGGTCTAACTACCTACGTCTGGGGGCTACCAAGCCAGGGATGAAATTCACTACTTGTAGAATTAATTTACAGACTCAACAACCCAGTTGACAATCTCCTAAACTTAATTCCTACTAGTGACTTTCTACCTAAGAAACCACTTAGATATGAGAACACTACTCAATCCCTAAAACACTTCAAAGATCACACCCTTTGAATATCACTACTTGATTTTGCTTCACAGCTTTGATCAAGAACAACTCAAAACACTAATACCGATTCACACTAGAATGGTTTACAAATCATAAACGAAGACACAAACGACAATCAGTCTTTAGCTCTCTCTTCTTCGTCACTTTTCTCTAGAACTGGTGCGCTTTATATAGCTCCTTGAATTGGTCTTGGACTTGCTACAATATCTGACCTGATTTGTTATTTAAAACTGAATATTTAAAACAGATTTTCTCCTAAAATCTTTTCAAATCTTCAACCTTTTAAATCTCCTACAAATCTGCACCAGATCTCCTATGCAGCAAAAAATATCTATCCCAAGATATTCGCATCCAATGAGACAGCTTGCTCTCCACAATTCCAGCTAACACTCAAACCCTAACAACATCACAACCTGATGTTATTAATTCTGCAGATCTAATGTCACAACATCGCCATGTGACATCAGACATCCAACTTCAGCAAATTAACTACTTAACACATCCCAGTGTTAAGACTCAATGTTGCAACATCAGTACCTTGACATCAACATTGAACATACTTTGTTTTACCAAAATTCCAGCCAATCCAAGAACTAACAATCTCCCCCTTTGGCTAATTTTGGCTAAAACAATCTCTGCACTCTGCACCTTCAGAGACTTCAGCAGTGGAAAAAACTTCAATCAATGTTTTTGAATTCCAAGCAGCAGCATCTTCAATAACATCTTTTCTTCACAAAACTCTGCTGCACACACTTCAACATTAGCAGCAACTTCAATTCACTTCAGTATCCAGTAGCAGCAGTATCATAAACACTTCAGCATATCACAAAAACTTCACTATGGACTTTGCTTCACTGCAGCACCATCCGAACAGCAACAATGTTGCTCCCCCTCAATCATGAACCAGCATAGCAACCAGCACAGCAGCTGTTCAGCAAATACTCCCCCTGCACTTCTGCACTACTGTACTGTATCACAACAATCTCCTTTGACAGCATTTGACACTTGAACTTTTGGCTTTCTTTCTTTCTTTGGCTACTTCTCCCCCTTTTTAGCCACAATTAGACAACCTTCACCTGGCAGTTGACAAAAAAAAAACAATTGCTCACAACCCTTTCTAGCACATTTAGTCTTCATAAATGCAGATTCTCAATTTGCTTCTTAACCTTTCAAATTGGTTTGCGTCTAAGGCTTTAGTGAATATGTCAGCCAGCTGTTTATTTGTGCTACATGCTCCAAGGTAACAATTTTGTCTTCAACCAATTCCCTTATGAAGTGATGCCTTATGTCTATGTGATTTGTCCTACTATGCTGTATAGGATTTTTAGATATATTAATGGCACTCAGATTATCACAGTATAGTGTCATAACATCTTGTTTGACATTGTATTCACTCAACATCTGCTTCATCCAAACCATCTGAGAGCAACTACTTCCTGCTGCTATATACTCAGCTTCAGCAGTTGAGAGAGATACACAATTCTGCTTCTTACTGAACTAGGAAATCAGATTCTTCCCTAGAAAGAAACAGCCTCCTGAAGTGCTTTTCCTATCATCTGCACTTCCAGCCCAATCAGCATCACAGTATCCTCTTAACTCAGTCCAAGAATCATGACTATATAGCAACCCATAGTCACTTGTGCCATTCACATATTTCAAAATTCTCTTCACTTGATTTAAGTGACTCACCTTAGGATCAGATTGATATCTGGCACACACTCCAACAGCAAAGGAAATGTCAGGTCTGCTTGCTGTGAGATATAGTAGACTCCTAATCATACTTCTGTATAAGCTTTGGTCCACACTCACTCCATTTTCATCCTTGGATAGCTTCAAATGGGTAGGAGCAGGTGTCCTTTTGTGATTGGCATTATCCAGGCCAAATTTCTTTACTATGCTCTTAGCATATTTGCTTTGAGAAATAAAGATGGAATCCTCCATTTGTCTGACTTGTAGCCCAAGAAAGTAGCTGAGTTCTCCAATCAAACTCATTTCAAATTCAGATTGCATTTGTTGAACAAACTGCTTCACCATAGCATCTGACATTCCCCCAAATACAATGTCATCCACATAGATTTGGGCTACCATTAACTTTCCGCCTTCTTCCTTGACAAACAAAGTTTTGTCAATCCCTCCTTTTCTATATCCATTTGCTGCTAAGAATTCTGTCAGCCTTTCATACCAGGCCCTTGGAGCTTGTTTCAAGCCATACAGAGCTTTCCTCAGTTTGAACACATGATTGGGGAAGTTTGGATCAATGAATCCTTTAGGTTGGTCTACATAGACTTCTTCATTCAGATAGCCATTCAGAAAAGCACTCTTCACGTCCATTTGGAACAGCTTGAATCTTAGGTTACAAGCCACACCCAAGAGAAGTCTGATGGATTCTAATTTGGCCACTGGAGCAAACGTCTCATCAAAGTCAACTCCCTCAACTTGAGTATAGCCTTGTGCAACAAGTCTAGCTTTGTTTCTTGTGACCACTCCAAGCTCGTCAGACTTGTTTTTGTAGATCCACTTTGTTCCAATAACATTAACTCCATCAGGCCTAGGGACAAGCTCCCATACTTCATTCCTCTTGAACTGCTCCAGCTCTTCATGCATTGCATTTATCCAGAACTCATCAGCCAATGCTTCCTTGACATTTTTTGGCTCAATTTTGGAGACAAAGCATGAGCTTGCTATAACATCTCTAGACCTAGTCCTTACTCCAGAGTTTGGATCACCTATAATGAGCTCCTTTGGGTGGTCCTTCTGCACTCTGATAGAGGGATCCTTATGGGGTTGCTCAGCTTCAGGCTCAGCAGCAGCAACACTAGGAGTTTGGCTTCTGTCTTCAGCTTCTGGTGCAACTTCACCAACTGATGTCTCAACAGTATCTGGAACATCATCATCTTCCTGCTTGTCACTGTCATCAATCATCACATTGATTGACTCCATCATTACCTTGGTTCGAGAGTTGAACACCCTATATGCTCTGCTGTTAGTAGAGTATCCCAAGAATATTCCTTCATCACTTTTGGAATCCAATTTTCTTCTCTGCTCTCTATCAGCCAGAATATAGCATCTACTTCCAAAAACATGGAAGTACTTAACATTAGGTTTTCTTCCCTTCCATAATTCATACAGAGTGGATGAAGTGCCTCTTCTTAGGGTAACCATGTTGTGAATGTAGCAGGCAGTGTTCATGGCTTCAGCCCAGAAATGATAAGGAAGTTTCTTGGCATGAATAATTGCTCTAGCCGACTCTTGTATAGTTCTATTCTTCCTCTCAACAACTCCATTTTGCTGAGGGGTGATAGGCGATGAGAATTCATGACTTATACCTTCAGCCGAGCAAAATTCTTCAAACTTGCTATTCTCAAACTCTCTTCCATGATCACTTCTTATTCTGATAACCTTACTCTCCTTTTCTCTTTGGAGTCTTTGACAGAGCTCTTTAAAGACATCAAACACCTCTGATTTGTCTTTGATGAAGTTCACCCAGGTGTATCTTGAATAGTCATCCACAACTACATAAGCATATTTCTTCCCACCCAGACTTTCAACTTGCATAGGTCCCATCAAGTCCATATGAAGAAGTTCCAATACCTTGGAGGTGGTGTCATGTTGAAGCTTCGGATGAGACATCTTTGTCTGCTTTCCTTTTTTACAGTCTCCACACACCTTTCCTTCCTCAATACTAAGTTTGGGAATCCCTCTGACTGCTTCTGAGGAGATAATTCTCTTCATTCCCTTTAGGTGAAGGTGTCCCAACTTCTGATGCCAGATTTTGACATCATCTTCTTTAGCAAGCACACACGTGGAAGAATTTGAGTTTTGGGTCACCCAAAGATAACAATTGTCCTTAGACCTGGCTCCCTTCATAATGACTTCTCCTTTGTCATTTTTGACCATACATTCGGACTTTGTGAAGTCTACTTTGAATCCTTGATCACAAAGTTGACTAATACTAATCAAATTTGTTGTTAGTCCTTTAACAAGAAGAACATTCTCCAGTCTAGGAGCACTACCACAGTTTAGTTTACCAATCCCCTTTATCTCTCCTTTGATCCCATCACCAAATGTAACATAGCCAGAAGACTGAGGTTTCACATCTACAAGCAGATTCTTTACACCAGTCATGTGTCTTGAACACCCACTGTCAAAATACTAGTCATCTTTGGTAGAAACCCTTAAGGAGGTGTGAGCTATCAAGCTGGTAACTTTAGGAACCCATTGCTTCACCACCTTAGGCCTGACCTCTTTCTGTCTGGGTTGAGAAGCAGAATTTGGATAACCGTGAAGCTTGAAGCACGAGGACTGCATATGTCCAAACTTACCACAATAGAATCATCTGACTCTGTCATTTCTAAAGTGGTTAGATCTTCTTCCACTTTGATGATAATGCTGTGACTGCCACCCATAATGTTGTCTCCTTATTCCATAGTTGGATTGTCTTCTTCTGTACTGAGGATGTTGTCTCTTAGGCTGTCTTCTATGGTGATGAGGCTTTCTTCTTCCATAGTAATAAGGCACAACATGGTTGTATTCATTTCCATCCCAGATTTCCTGATGTTGAGACACCTGATGAGACATGTCCTGTTTGAACCTTGCAGCTTGCATGCTCTTGTGATTTTGGGGAGGCATATACTAACTAGCTCCTTGAGGCTGCATCTTTCTCTGATGGGGACCATTTTTTTCTCAACATTCTAGGGCTGAACAAACTTCTTAGGGGTAGGATTCTGTCTCTTAGGTTGATGTTGAGACAATGGATGAAACATCTCCTTCTTTGTTCCTGAAGTGCTTGCCACATATCCTATGCCTGATTTATCTCCAGCAGCTTTCTCTGACTGAAGAATCTTGTCAAGAGTAGATGTACCACTGTTCATCATCCTAACAAATTTTGTCATCTGATCCAGTTGAGACTTAACTAGTACAACTTCATTTTCCCGATCAGCTTTTTCATTTTCAAGCTGAGCAATCTGTTGCTTGTGACACTTGTTTTCTTGACAAATCTTAGCACTTTTTAAACACAGCTCTCGATAAGTAGACGCTAACTCCTCATAAGTTATTTCTCCATCACTATCATCATCAGACACAACAGTTCCTGTTAGGGCTCTAACATGCCTTGCTGACTCACCTTCACTTTCACTATCAGATTCAGACCAGGAAACTGACATGCCCTTCTTCTGCTTCTTCAAGAATGTGGGACATTCTTTCTTGACATGTCCATACCCTTCAATTTCAAAGCACTAAACACCTCTATCCTGGGCAGTCTTCTCTTCATCTTTCTCTTTTGGCTTGCTGATGTCAGAAGAGATGTTATTGACACTAGGCTTGTAGTTATTGTTCCACCTTTTTAACACTTTGTTGAACTGCCTTCCCAACATAGCAATGGCTTGAGACAAATCTTCCTGAGATTCATCATCTTTGACTTCCTTAGCTTCTGCAGGAGTGGAGACCAGAGCAATAACCTTAGGCTTCTTTTCAGGTTCTTCTTCATTCAAACCAAGCTCAAAAGTTTGAAGAGATTCAATGAGTTCATCAACTCTCATCTTGCTGATGTCTTGGGCTTCTTCAATAGCAGTCACCTTCATCTTGTACCTCTTAGGAAGGGACCTAGGAATCTTCCTTACAAGCTTTTCTTCTGACATTTTCTCTCCAAGAGCACTAGATGCATTGGCCAGCTCAAGAACACTCATGTGGAAGTCATGAATAGTCTCATCTTCCTTCATCTTCAGACTTTCAAACTTTGATGTTAGAAGCTGAAGTCTAGACATCTTCACTCTAGACGTTCCTTCATGAGTAGCCTTCAAAATATCCCATGCTTCCTTAGCAACTTCACAGGAATTGATTAACCTGAAGATATTTTTATCCACTCCATTGAAAATAGCATTTAGAGCTTTGGAGTTTCCAAGGGCAAGCTCATCTTCTTCCTTGGTCCATTCTTCTTCAGGCTTTGGCTTTGAAGTGCCTTCTTTATCTTTGCCAGTATCATCTTTCTCACACACAACAGGTGCTTTCCACTCTTTGACAATAGCCTTCCATGCCCTGCTGTCCAAGGATTTTAAGAAAGGGGTCATCCTTGGCTTCCAATAGTCATAATTGGATCCATCCAAAATAGGGGGTTTGTTGACGAATCCTCCAACTTCTTTGTCCATGTTTACACCAGAAAGTAACTTCCCTAGATCTCACCCAGAGACAGACAGGATGCCTGCTCTGATACCAATTGAAATTCTGGTATCAGACGTGTGATGTTAAGGTGCGATGTCACAACAACACACTCTGCAAATGGACAGCAATAACAGTAACACAATAACACAAGGAATTGTTCACCCAGTTCGGTCTAACTACCTACGTCTGGGGGCTACCAAGCCAGGGATGAAATTCACTACTTGTAGAATTAATTTACAGACTCAACAACCCAGTTGACAATCTCCTAAACTTAATTCCTACTAGTGACTTTCTACCTAAGAAACCACTTAGATATGAGAACACTACTCAATCCCTAAAACACTTCAAAGATCACACCCTTTGAATATCACTACTTGATTTTGCTTCACAGCTTTGATCAAGAACAACTCAAAACACTAATACCGATTCACACTAGAATGGTTTACAAATCATAAACGAAGACACAAACGACAATCAGTCTTTAGCTCTCTCTTCTTCGTCACTTTTCTCTAGAACTGGTGCGCTTTATATAGCTCCTTGAATTGGTCTTGGACTTGCTACAATATCTGACCTGATTTGTTATTTAAAACTGAATATTTAAAACAGATTTTCTCCTAAAATCTTTTCAAATCTTCAACCTTTTAAATCTCCTACAAATCTGCACCAGATCTCCTATGCAGCAAAAAATATCTATCCCAAGATATTCGCATCCAATGAGACAGCTTGCTCTCCACAATTCCAGCTAACACTCAAACCCTAACAACATCACAACCTGATGTTATTAATTCTGCAGATCTAATGTCACAACATCGCCATGTGACATCAGACATCCAACTTCAGCAAATTAACTACTTAACACAGCCCAGTGTTAAGACTTAATGTTGCAACATCAGTACCTTGACATCAACATTGAACATACTTTGTTTTACCAAAATTCCAGCCAATGCAAGAACTAACAATATGCATGTACCTTCATGCCTCATCAATCTCCTCAAATATGGTTGAGCATTCACCACAATCAAGAATTAGGGTTTCAAGCCCTCTTAGAGCACTTAGACAAAGGATCAATCAAGAAATGACATTATCTTCAACGTGTCTAACCTATCAAACACCTATAAAGGATCAAGAGGACTCCCACATCAAGAATTAAGCACAAAGTTGCAACATTCCAAGTGGATCAAGCCTCAAGATCGCCAGTGTCACCAAATTAGGGTTTTGGTCGACGGAGGCCTCCAGATGAAAATTTTCATCTGGGCATGAGCCAATGCTTCAAAGCACAACCCAAGATACTCCAAGGGACCTCATGGACCCAATCATCAAGTTAATTTAACCTCAGGGGATGCATTTACCAAAAATCAGGAATTAGGGTTTCTTGACCTAATTCACCCCTAAGTTGACTTTTGGGACAAAGCGTGAACCAAGACCTCAAGACATGATTTGAGGGCCTCCAATACACCACATTGATCCATTTACAACAATGGATTGATCCAAGAAGCTTGATTCACAAGTTTCAATTTGATATGGACCACAATTAGGGTTTTGAAGAAAAAGTCAATTGTACCTTTGACTTTTGACCAAGACATGCTCTCAAACTTTGGGACATGATTCAATACACCCTATAACACCTATAGAATCCATCCATTAGGTTTTATTTAGGTCAAGGACTTAATTTCACAAAGGATCGCACAGTTCGGATTTCATCCAATAAAAAGTCAACTGTGCCCAAAATAAAGTTTGACTTTTTGGAATTTTTCACAAATATGGTTCCCCTAAGTCAAAAACAATGTTAATGTATGATATTGATCATCATCCATCAAGAAAAATCAAGAAAAGTGAGGTTTCTTGCAAAAGGGGCAACCATAAGAAACCAAAATATTTCTAAGTTATGGAATAAAAGTGATTTTGGTACCAACTTCCAAAGATCATAACTTGAGATCCAAGCAACTATTTTGGGTGATCCAAAGCTGGATTTGTAGGTCTTGTTACACTCTACAAAAGCTTCAACTACCTCAGACTCCAATTCTTTATGGATTTTGAGTTATGGATTGATCAAAATCACAAAAACATGAAAATGACACGTTTTCCAACACTTAGTGAAAATCTGCCTAAGTTACCAGCCTTGAACATCAATGTTCATGAGGTTTTTTCAGTTGGATCCAAATAGTTTCAAAACAAACTATGATCACACATGTTTTGTATCATATGAGGGCTTTCTGAAAAGCACAAGAGCCTCTCATAACTCAACCTGAGCAGGGAGATATGAATCCCTCAAAATCACCATTTCCAACTGTCCTAAGCAAGGCAGAATTTGGTGTTTTGCTCGATTTGAAAAATTTTGACAACTCCAAGCCTTGTCATCCATTTGGACACATCTGAGAATAAAACAAAAGGAGAATGATATGATCCCTAAGCCTCCAAAGTCCAAGAATCTACACTTAGCCATAACAAACCTAAAAAGGCTAAAAAGGTGCCAAGACTCCAATTTTGTTTCCAAGCATTCAATGGATGCACCAAGGTGGCATGGACTGACACATTCCTAACTGAATGAGTCAAGAATAAGCTTTGAATCAAAGGACCATAGGCATGTGCCCTAACCTCAAGTCAATGGCTAGAGGAGACTTGAGATTCCTTTTGCTCAACATTGGCCAAAGGCCTACTGCAGCTGCCATTCACTATTGATGCCAAAACAAACTTGACACACTATAAATAGAGCTCAATTGTGATCAGTTTCGGTACACCAAAGCACTACAACTGATTCTTTCCTCAAATCTCTCTCTTTAGGCCAAAATGCCTTCTTTTGCAAGTCATCTCTGAGTTTTTGAGTTAGAGAGCAATTCCACCACAACTCATGATCCAAACACATCCAATATGTCATATCTAAGCTCTTCAAACACTCACTTGTGACCTGAAACACCAAAATCAGAAAATCCACTTCCAAAACCTCAAAATTGGACTTTTCTGCATTTTCCAAGCCATGCCTTGATTCAGTCACTTCCAAAAAAAAAGGCCTCAAACACACTCCAAATATCATCCTCAAACTGTCTCAAATGGTTCCCCTCATCTGGAACACCATTTGAGAGAGTTTCCATATTGGTCACTTTTGCCCCTTTTGCAAGAAAGAGGCCAAACTTATTCCTGAATATTCCAGCTGGTTCTAATCATCCTAAAAGCTTCTAAGGGATTAATTGAAAGTGTTCAAAGCATTGGATCACTTTTGGCACAAGGAACTTGACAGTTAGCACAAGAAACTCCAAGAGGTAAGTGCATCACAACTTGAACTCTTTGAATTATGCACTCCTTTGATGTCCACTGATCATAAACATCTCATACATGTTGTATATGTTGTGTTTAAATCAATTTGTCATATAATTCTTGCCTGTACCATGAGATAGCATAGAACATGCAAAATTTGGCCCATTTTGAAACCACTATCGGGTTTTAAAATAGGGACACTTTCTGAAAATTCCAAAAGCACCATTGGATTCCTTTTGAAATTCTAGGCCAGATGCATCTAAATTTTGTCTAAATCCATGGAGAAATGAGAAAGTTAGAGGCTTCACGTAAATTGCCAAAACTTGTCTTGCCTTGCCTTGGCCAGGCCTGAAAACTTGGCACCCCTTATGTATTAATGGGGTGGTTTTGATACACGGATGTATCACCACCCCAGTGGTAGCACGCATGTGTGTTTGTGTTTGAGGTCGTGGGTTCAAACCCCACCCAGACCTTTTTTGCTACCTCTCTCATTTTTTGCAATTTTTCATTATTTTCATGTTTTTGTTAATTAATTCAAAAATTAATTTCTCTCTCAATTTTAATTATTTTTGAATTATTCTATTTTTGAAAATTCACAAAAATATTAAAATATTTTTTTCCATGAAAATTTCACAAAAATATTATTTATTTCATATATTTGATATTTTTGTAAAGAATTATATTTTTATTTGTTTTAAACATTAAAAATATTTCTTTCTCTTGGTCTTGCAAAACTCAAATGATTTTTAAATCATCCCATGAATGAAACATGATTTTCCAAATATAAATCCAAGATCACAACCTTTTTTCACATGTTTGATTATTTTAATTGAATTTTATTCAATTAAAATACATTTAAAAACCAAAATTAGGGTTTTGATCACTATAACCCTAACAAATCTTTTCAAACATCCTTGTGCCTCTAATAGAGTGTAAGACCCAACCCCTTTTGAAAACCTTTTTGGGCCTCAGTCATTGTATAAGACCCACTGTATTTTCAAAAATCTCGGCGCAATCGCCATTTCATTTCAAGACCATCAGGGTCTCCCCTCGTGCTGTAAGTCCCATCTTTCTTTTTTAAATACACATTGGGCCTCTATTAGAGTGTAAGACTCAATCCCTTTTTAACCAAAACCTTTTTGGGGCCTCAATATTGTATAAGTCTCACTGCGATTTTAAAATCTCGGCGCGGTCGTCGCCTATTAAACAAAAACCATCTGGGCCTCTCCTTGAGTTGTAAGCCTCATCTCTTTTTTACAAAAATAAACTTTGGGCCTCTCCTTGAGTTGTAAGACCCAACCCTCTTTGTAAAACCTAATTTGGGCCTCAGTCGTTGTATAAGTCCCGATACAATTTTCAGAACAACGGTACGATTACTTTTATTTCTGGGCCTCTCCTTGAGTATAAGCTCCAATCTTCTTTTCAAAACAACTTTCCCTTTTGATTTAGGTTCAAATTCATAGTTGTTATCAAAACTTTCTTTAATTTCTTGAACAACTAACCATACAGCTGTTACAATGGAAGCTTGATCGCCTGTAAGTTTTATCAGCTTTCATTTACACACTTTCATATATATATAATTGTTTGTGCTGGAAGCTTGCTCACCTGTAAGTCCTTCTTTCATACCCTTTTAAATAATTGTCATATATCAACTGTATATATACTTGTATATCTGCTTAGAGTTTTCCCCGGCAACTAGGTCTAGAACTAGATAAAGCCAGTTGGTCACTCTTTCAATACAGTCAAAACCAGTTCCCCATAGGAATTCCAGGTACAGTTTTGCCTTCTCTTGGGCTTAAACAATATGGAACAAAGAGAAAGGCATTATTCCCGGTGAAAATTTTCTCAGACTGTCACTATTAGAAATTGTCAAAGAAATTCATTTCCCCCAGAGAGGATTAATTCCCGGTGAAACCTCTCTTGAATTTCTTTAAATCCTAGAACTGTTCATTAAAGAAAATATTATTCCCGGTGAAACTTTTCTTGAACTCTTCTTAAGTTTGGACCCACAGGTTTTCTAAAAGCATCCCCGCCTCCTCTTGGGCTTTGTACAAGGACCCTCCAGCTTCTTAGAAGTTCTCATGCCTTCTCTTGGGCTTAATACAAGGACCCCAGAGACCTCTTAAAGGTATAGGACAGAACTTAGTCATCCTTTGTTAGAGCAGTCTTTCTAATGACTCAAGACCTTAGACCAATTTAGGGTTAATTCTCATCCCTTAAAACACCTGCCTCCTCTTGGGCATCATACAAAGATAAACTCTTCCATACCAGTAGACTTGGACAGTCTAATCTCCTTTTGGATCTCAAAGACATTCTCAAGTTCCCTACAAACACAGGAGAAACCCTGGTCATTTTAATCAATCTCCAGTAGAATTAAAACCCATGGGTTCTAAAACCCAATCTTTCTCTTAAAGTTCCCCAGCCAGGGTCAGCTTACCATCAGTATAACACTATCCCAAATCAGAACCTCAAGGCATCCGATACCTCAACTCTTCTAGAACCTTCAGCAAGAGTTGATTTCCCATTTTGGACCTACCTCTGGATCTCAAGAATCCTCAGGAGAAGCCAGCCTCCTCTTAGGCTTTGTATAATGATTTTCTTCATGAGAATTAGCCTCAACAACACCCTTTTGTTGAGCCCATCTACTTTCTTAAAACACTCTCTTATTGAGTTAACCCTTTTTAGCCTCAATCTTGGGCTTTGTACAAGACAAACAAAAGCACTCTCTTGTTGAGTCAATTACCTTAAGGCACTCTCTCGTTGAGTCAACCTTTTTTTCAGCCTCCTCTTAGGCTTTGTATAAAGATTTTTCCCAGCTGAATCACCTTTCCATACTCTCTTGTTGAGTCAATGGTACCAAAAACACTCTCTTGTTGAGTCAGTTATTCTTTTAGCCTCAATCTTGGGCTTTGTACAAGACATATATAAACCTTCTCCAATAAAGTCAAAATCTTCATAAACTCCTTTAAAGCTTGGGGGCAAATATCTTCCCCAGCAAAGTCAAATCCTCCCAGCCTCCTCTTGGGCTTTGTATAATGATTTTCACCGTAAGGTCAGCCTCAATCTTGGGCTTTGTACAAGACACCTAAAAATCCTCTTGTTGAGTCAGTCTTATTTTAGCCTCAATCTTAGGCTTTGTACAAGACAGATAAAGATTTCTTTCCCACAGAGTCAGTTTCTTTTCAGCCTCAATCTTGGGCTTTGTACAAGACACCGTATAAATCTCTCTAGCAGAGTCAATCTTCTCTTAGCCACAATCTTGGGCTTTATACAAGACAGATAAAACGTCTCACCCGTAGAGTCAGTATCCCCTTTTAGCCTCAATCTTGGGCTTCGTACAAGATAGATAAAATATTTCCCCGGAAAAGTAAACTTTTAGCCTCCTCTTGGGCTTTGTATAATGATATCCCCAAAAGTGTCAGTCTCTTTTTAGCCTCAATCTTGGGCTTTGTACAAGACAGATAAAACACTCTTTTGTTGAGTCAGCCTTTTCCAGCCTCCTCTTAGGCTTTGTATAAGGACTTCCCCAGTGGAGTCAATCAATCTCTTAGCTTCAACCTTGGGCTTTGATCAAGGCACACAAAAATCAACATCTCGATTTAATCGAGTTTCACACCCTTACCCGATTTAATCGTGTTTGAAAAGTCGGTTGGATCAATTTCTTTCTCTCCAAGTTTTCTCCCTTTTTCTTCTTTTCTTTTTATTTTCCTTCTTCTCTTTTTCTTTCTCTCTATTTTTCTCTCTTTCTAACTTCTAAGTTCTATTTTAAATGAAAAACATAATATCTACCCATCAAAAGACCAAAATACTCCTACACTCAAATATTTCGCAAACGCTCTCAAAACGCGATAAAACATAACAACAATGAAAAATAATATATTGCCAAATAAAACTCAAAAATAAAATAATATAAAGACCAAAAATAATTAAATTGACTCGATTAAATAAAACTAACAAAAACTGGGGCGTTACAACTCTCCCCCACTTAGAGATTTTCGTCCTCGAAAATATTACCTGAGACAAACAACTCCTGATACGACTCTCGCATCCGACTCTCCAACTCCTAAGTCAAATTGCCCTCGGCAGCGCCTCCCCACGCTACTTTCACAAGCGCAATATCCTTGTCTCTTAACTGCTTCAACTCGCGAGCCAAAATTCTCACTGGTAATGCCTCAACCGTAAGGTTCTCCCTTACCTCAACCTCATCCATCGGAATCACATGCGATGGATCCGGAACATACTTCCGAAGCTGTGAAACATGGAACACATCGTGCAAATTCGAAAGACTCGGCGGCAACGCCACCCGATAAGCCATAGCACCCACTCTCGTGGATATCTGGTAAGGACCAATAAACCGAGAAGTAAGCTTCTTCGACTTCAATGCACGACCAACACCCGTCACCGGTGTAACTCTCAAAAATACATGATCGCCTTCTTGAAACTCAAGATCTTTCCTCCTTCGATCATGATAACTCTTCTGCCTACTCTGAGAAGCCTTCATTTTCTCACGAATAAGTTTCACCTTTTCCGTAGTCTGTTGCACTAACTCCGGTCCAACCACCGAACTCTCACCAGATTCATGCCAACACAAAGGTGTTCGATATCTCCTTCCGTACAACGCTTCAAAAGGTGCCATTCCAATACTCGAATGGAAACTGTTGTTATACTTGAATTCCACCAACGAAAGATAACTATCCCAAGCACCACCTTGCTCAAGAACACAAGCTCTCAGCAAATCTTCCAACGACTGAATAGTTCTCTCGGTCTGACCATCCATCTGAGGATGATAAGCAGAACTCAATCTCAACTTGGAACCTAACGCCTTTTGCAAACTTTCCCAAAATATGGAAGTAAACCTCGGATCTCGATCTGAAACAATACACAACGGAACACCATGTAGCTTCACAATCACAGGGATATAAATCTCAGCCAATCTCTCCAAAGAAAAACTGATGTCAATCGGAATGAAATGCGCCGATTTAGTCAGCCTATCCACAATCACCCAAATGGCATTATGTCCCCTCTGTGTATTCGGCAACCCTGTCACAAAATCCATAGAAATGTTGTCCCATTTCCACTCCGAAATATCCAATGGTTGCAACAATCCACTAGGCTTCTGATGTTCTACCTTTGACTTCTGACACATCAAACACGCATAAACAAACTGAGCCACATCCCTCTTCAATCCAGACCACCAAAAGATCGTCTTCAAATCTTGATACATCTTATTAGCTCCCGGATGTATACTCAAATTACTCCGGTGTCCTTCCTCTAAAATCATCTTTTTTAAGTCCGAATCATCAGGAATACAAATTCTCCCACGGAATCTCAAAACACCCTTATCATCCACTTTAAAGTCACCATTCACACCTTGATCCCCAACCGTCATCAAATCAACAAATTTCACATCCAACTTCTGTTTCTCGCTAACGGTTAACAGAAAATCATTAGTGACCTTTAACATACCAAGCCTCACGCCATCAGATGTCAATTCACACACCAAACTCAAATCTCTAAATGCTTCCAAAAGTTCCCACTCTTTAACCATCAAAGCAGGCATATGCAAAGATTTCCGGCTTAACGCATCGGCTACCACATTAGCTTTACCAGGATGGTAATTCAAGCCAAAATCGTAGTCCTTCAAAAATTCCAACCATCTCCGTTGCCTCATATTCAACTCTTTCTGATCAAACAAGTATTTCAAACTCTTATGATCACTAAAGACTTCGAATCTTGCACCATAGAGATAATGCCTCCAAATTTTCAATACAAAAACCACGGCCGCTAATTCCAAATCATGAGTAGGGTAATTCTTCTCATGAATCCTTAATTGCCTCGAAGCATAAGCCACAACCTTACCTTCTTACATCAACACCCCACCTAAACCAATCAAAGACGCATCACAATACACCACAAACGGTTCAGTAGGATTCGGTAAGACCAAAATCGGAGCTGTAGTCAATCTTCTCTTCAGCTCATTAAAACTTTCCTCACACTAAATATCCCAAATGAACGCTTTACCTTTACAAGTCAACTGGGTCAAAGGAAGTGCTAACTTGGAAAAACCTTCGATGAATCTTCGATAATATCCAGCTAAACCCAAAAATCTTCTAATTTCAGTAACTGATTTAGGAGCCTCCCATTGTAAAACTACATCTAATTTAGATGGATCCACAGCAATACCATTACCTGAAATCACATGCCCAAGAAAACTCACTTCTGAAAACCAGAACTCACACTTGGACAACTTGGCATAAAGTCTCCTCTCCTTCAAAATTTGCAACACAACACGCAAATGTTCCGCATGTTCCTCCCGGGACTTAGAATAAATCAAGATATCATTAATAAACACAACAACAAATCGATCCAAATGCTCATGGAAAATATGATTCATATACTCCATAAACACACCCGGTGCATTAGAAACCCCGAACGGCATCACAGAATATTCGTAATATCTGTAGTGTGTCCTAAAAGCCGTCTTCTGCATATCTTACTCTTTCACTCTAATCTGATGATAACCTGACCTCAAATCAATTTTACTAAACACACACGCACCTACCAACTGGTCCATCAGATCATCAATTCTCGAAAGAGGATACTTATTCTTAATCGTCACCTTATTCAATTGGCGATAATCAATACACAATCGCATACTTCCATCTTTCTTTTTCACCAACAAAACTGGAGCACCCCAAGGCGATACACTCGACCTCACAAACCTCTTCTCTAACAATTCATTCAACTGCTTCTTTAACTCAACCAACTCAGATGCCGATGTCATACCCCAAATTTTGACCACTAAGATTTCCCATCATTGTGCAAATCATCATCACAATATGGAGGAACCATCATACTTCATCAGTCTCCCCAAAGATGGGTGAGCATTCCCTACAATCAAAATTAGGGTTTTAAGCCCTCTCTGAGTGCTTAGACAAGGGATCAATCAAGGAATGACATGATCTTCAACTTATATAACCTCTCAAGCATCCACAAAGGATCAAAAGGACTCCCACTTCAAGGATTAAGCACAGGGCTGCTCCCTTTTAGGTGGATTAAGTCTCAAGATCGACAGTGTCACCAAATTAGGGTTTTGGTCGACCAGGGCCTCCAGATGGAAAATTTTCATCTGGGCACAAGCCAATGATCCAAAACATAACCTAATATACTCCATGGAACCTCATGGACCCAAACATCAAGTCAATTTGACCTCAGGGGATGCATACATCAAAAATCAGGAATTATGGTTTCTTGACCTAATTCACCCCTAAGTTGACTTTTAGGGCAAATCATGAGCCAAGACCTCAAGAGAGGGTTTGAGGGTCTCAAATAAACTATATTGATCCATTTGGAACAATGGATTAATCCAAGAAGCTTGAGTAACAAGTCTCAATTTCATCTGCACTATAATTAGGGTTTCGCGAGGAAAGTCAACTGTAACTTTGACTTTTGACCAGGACATGCTCCCAAACCCTAGGACATGCCTCAATACACCCTATGACACCCATGGAACATGTCCATCAAGTTTGATTTAGGTCAAGGACATGATTTCCTGAAGAATTGCACAGTTTGGAATTCATCTGATAAAAAGTCAACTGTGCACAAAAGTCGACTTTGACTTTTTGAGAATTTTCACCAAAATGGATTTTTAACCCTAAAATGATGTTAATGTATGATTTGAATCATCATTCATCAAGAAAAACCAAAGAAAGTGGGATAACTTGTAAAAGGGCTAACCATAAAACTTAGAAATTTTTCTAAGTTATGGAAAAAGTACCACTAATACACTAACTTTGGAGGGTCATAACTCCTAAACCACATGGCCATTTTTTCTCATCCAAAGATGGATTTCTAGCCCTCATTACCCTCTACAAAAACTTCAACTAGACCTAAGTCCAATTCATTAAGGATTTTGAGTTATGGAGTGATCAAAATCAAGAAATCACACTTTGTTAAAACACTTAGTGAAAATTTCACTAAGTCAGATTTGACCTCACTTTTTGCCAAATGTAGAGGGATTTTTCACTTGGAATCAAAAGAGATCAAAACCAAACTTGTTCAAACAGTTGTTGTATCATGTAAGGGCTTTCCAAAATGGCCAAGAACATTACCAAATCCAACTTACACCATGAGATATGACATTGGCAAGTTGCCTTGCTGAAATCTGTCAAAGGCAAGGCAGAATTTGCAATTTTGCTCGATTTGCCAAAATCAGCCAAATTCAAATGCTCCTATCCACTTGGACACCTCAGAGGATTGAATCTAAAGGGGACAATCCCTGAGCCAAGCCTCCAAAGTCCATGGAACAAGAAATAGCATGTTGAACCTAGAATGGCCAAAATAGGGACAAGACTCCAAATTTGGAATGAAGCATTCAATGGAACCATCAAGGTGGCATGGACTGAGTCATTCTCATCTGAAATCAGTCAAGACTTATCCAAGACCAAGGGGACCAAAGCTCTGTGCCCTAACCTCTAGTCAATGGCTAGAGGAGACTTGGATTTTCATTTGCCAACATTGGCCAAACCTACTTACCAGCTGCCATTCACTATTCCTTGCAAAACAAACTTGCTCTACTATAAATAGAGCTCAATTGTGATCAGTTTGAGTACACCAAAGCCATCTAACAGATGCTTTCCTGAAAATCTCTTTCTCTTGGCAAAAATGCCTTTCTTAGCAAGGTAGCTATCGGGTTTTGAGTTTGAGAGCAATTCCAATCAAACCAATTACTCACACACCTCACATACATCATATAGAAGTGATCCAAACACTTAGATCACTTCTGAAACACCAATTTCACAAAATCACCAGCTGGTTGCTCAAATTTTCAAACAAGTTGCAGTTGAGGTACCACAAAGTGATCCAGCCAATTTCAATCAAGTCCAAGCATTCAAACACAATCCATAGGGTGTAGGGAAGCTGTTCAGATCATCACCACTCATCTGTAACACCTCCAAATCAAAAATCACTTTGCACTTGCGGTCACGGCTTGGAGGTAAGCACATACTTGGTCATCTCTCAATCTATGCATATTTCCTCGCACAATAATTTGGCCATATGTTCATAATCATGTATGGAATATTTTCCCTCAATTAATTGCTTTGTTTGAATCGTGTATCAAAAATCCTAGCCTTCATGCAAAAATTAGGGTTCTTGAAGATTTTTCGTGATTACTTGTTGTATGTTTAATTTAAATGAAATTAATGGACATAGACATGATCGTGAGGTTGAGACGAGCATAATGATATGTGGATTGCATGATCTGATTAAGTATTCAGTGAGATTGGAGAGAAAATGCAAATCTGAGAATCCAAGAACACGCGCGTGTTCTTCAGCTTGTTCTTGGCGCCATTTCTTTCAAATTCAAATATTTGAATTTTGTGATTTTGTTTAATTGATTCAAAAATTAATTTCTCTCTGAGTTTTAATGATTTTGAGTTGATTCTTTTTTTAATAATTCCCAAAAATGTTAAAATATTTTATTTTATCAAAAAATCCCAAAAATATTATTTATTTCATATAATTGATATTTTTGCAAAGAATTAATATTTTAATTGTTTTTGACATTTTAAATATTTTTTCTACATTGATTTTGCAACTTTTGATGCTTCCTAATTATTTTGTAGGTCAATACTTAATTTTTGAAGCATTAATCCAAAATCACAATTTGTTTTTCACATGTTAAACAATTTTGATCATTTTAATTGAATTTTTATTCAATTAAATACATTTTTGAAAACAAATTAGGGTTTTTAGATTAATTCAACCCTCATAAATCATTTTCAAAACACTTTGGGCCTCTAATAGAGTGTAAGACCCAATCCTTTCTTGACCAAAACATTTTGGGCCTCATTGTATTGTATAAGTCCCGATACCGTCAAAAAACGAAAGGCGCGATCGTCGTCCTTTTTAAAAAAAATAACCTTGGGCCTCTCCTTGAGCTATAAGACCCATTCAAAACTTTTGGGCCTCTAATAGAGTGTAAGACCCAACCCCCTTTAACCAAAATCATTTTGGGCCTCACTTATTGTATAAGTCCCTCTGCGTTAAAAGAAAACCACGGCGCGATCGCCATTTTTAAGCGAAAAGACAACTGGGCCTACCCTCGTGTTATAAGCCCCACTCTTCTTCTTTAAAACTTTTTGGGCCTCTTGAGAGAGTGTAAGACCCATCCCTTTATACAGAAAACCTTTTTGGGCCTCAGTCACTTGTATAAGTCCCTCTGTACAAATTCAAACAGTGCGCTCACTGATAAAACCTTGGGCCTCTCCTTGAGCTGTAAGCCCCAAATCTTTCTTTTTCAAAGCACTTTCTCCTTTGATTTTGAATACACTGTTGTTTTCAATCTTTCTTTGTTGAACAACTAACCAAACAGCATGGAAGCTCTACAACCGAGTAAGTGGTTATTGCTTTCATTTACCGCTTTCATATATATATAACTGTATTGTGGGGCTGTTTCGCTGTAAGTCTCCTTTCATAAACTCATATCAACTGTGTAATAATAGTATAGATATTTCGAGTTTCCCTGGCAACTACGTCTAGCACTAGGTAAAGCCCTGTTGATCACTCTGAACTTACAGTCAAAACTAGATCCACATAGGATTACCAGACACAGTCTTCCCTCCTCTTGGGGTTAAACAATATGGAGATGTGAAAGGCAGATTCTTTTTTAACCCTTTCTCAGACTGTCACTCTTAGAAATAGACTGAACTAGATCCCCAATAGGATTACCAGATACAGTCTTCTCTTCGGCTGTCCTCATTAGGAATTGTCAAGAAATTCTATTCCCCAGAGATGAATTATTCTCGGTGAAACTTCTCTTGAATTTCTTCAAACCTCAGAACTGTTCACTAAATGAATTATTCTCGGTGAAACTTTTCTTGAACGTTTCTTTGGTTTGGGACCCACGGGCTTCTTAAAAGCATCGACCTCCTCTTGGGCATCGTACAAGGACCCACAGGCTTCCTAAAAGCAACCCCGCCTCCTCTTGGGCTTAGTACAAGGACCCTACGGCTTCTTAGAAGTAATCACAGCCTCCTCTTAGGCTTTGTATAATGATCTCTTCCTCCGGGAATGATAGCCTCCTCTTGGGCTTCGTACAAGGACCGACCGACTTCTTAAAAGATTCCAGCCTCCTCTTGGGCTTCATACAAATTGTCCCGATGACCTCCTAGAGGTATAGGAACAGAACTTAATCATCTTCATAGAACAGTCCTTTCATAGAGTCTACTACTGTTTCTCAAAGCATGGTACAAAAGATGAACTCTAGACATGGACAATTTTATTTCCTTGAGTATCAAAGACATTCTCAAGCACCCCTTCGTTAAACAGGAAGGAAACCCGTAGACTCGGACAGTCTCAATACCCTTCAGATTTCCCGCTTCCTTAAAGAAGAGGAATAACCCGGATCCTTGAAACAAATCCATGAGTACAGTGTTGCTCATATAAGAACTGATTTTCTCTTTCAAAATCAGTATACTGGACCTGTCACTTGACTGAAACAGTACTTTAGCCTCCTCTTGGGCTTGTACAATGATCCTCCCCAGTGGAGTCAAACAAAGTTTAGCCTCTCTCTCGGGCTTTGTACGAGACACATAAGAGACTCCCTCGTTGAGTCAATCACCCCTTTCGCCTTCATCTCAGGCTTCGTACGAGATACAAAAAACTCTCTTGTTGAGTCAAACAGCCTCCATCTCGGGCTTTATACGAGATACCAAACGACTCCATCGTCGGGTCAAAACCTTTTAGCCTCTCTCTCGGGCTTTGTACGAGACATATAATAGCCTCTTCTTAGGCTTTGTATAAGAAAACCACTGGTTGATCCAATCAACCTTTTAGCATCAAAGATGTGCCTCGTTCACAGTATACAAACATCAACAACTCATTTCCCTTCATCTAATCGCTGTAAGCGGCAAGCCTCTGGATCATCTACATCCACGCCACTGTCCCTCTTTTAGCATGAGAAATTCCTAAGGAAAGATAGCATTGCTCTACACTGAGTTAAAGTCTTCTCCTTCAGGATAAAACCCCTTCTTAGGAAATTATGGCATTGCTAGGATCCGCGTATCCCGGTTAAAGTAATTCTCCTTTAATCCTTCTTTAGAGATGACAAATTCTCTCTAAAGTCGAGGTCCTTCAGCTTCACGTCTTGGGCTTTAAACAAGACACAAATAGACCTTTCAGCTTCACATCTTGGACTTTGAACAAGATACAAATCACCTTTCGCTTCACGTCTTGGGCTTTGAACAAGACACCAAAAACCAATTTCCTCCCATAGAATAGGAGGAACTACGAACGCTCTGATTTCCCTGTTTCGGTAAACAGGAATACGTAGGCATAAGATCGAAAGAAAAGATCTTAGCGAGCACACTAAACAAAAAAACCAAATCCCATATCTCCATCAATCAAAAGCAGTAATTCAAAAGCATCAGTCTTAACATCCTAATCCTTGTTCCCCGCCAGAAACCCTCTGTCTAGATAAAAAGAAAGAAATTATATTGGCGAAAATACAAATAACCAGTACAAAGCCCCCCCCCCCCCCACATTGATAGCATCCGTAACCTAACAGACCGTTGTTTAAACTCAGTATGCAAAGCAGGGATAATTGGAGACATCTATTTCCCTTCCTTATTCAGCTCACAATAGGATAAAAAATTAATCGACCTGTAGTTTAAGCTCAAACCGCAGAGAGCGACCAGCGCTTAAGAACCGCGTCCAAAATCGCTCGCTACAGAAAAAATGGCGCCCACCGTGGGGCCCGTCTTTCTTTTTCTTTTTTCTCTTCACTTATGTGAAAACCACAGATTGGGGATTCCGCCGGGGAACCCATTTCTATCAGGAACTTAGGATTCTTAGCTTTATAAGTCTAGGATTTTTAAGACAAATATATATACTGCTTTTCCTAATTGAATATGTGTTTATTTTTCTGCTACTGGGAATGCGTGTGATGCCGCATGTGGTGAGATTGAGTATACACTTAAGATAAGTGATGGCGACGGGGTCGACCATCAACCTCAGTGGAGGCTGACCAACGCAACTCATTCACTCTTCTAGCCAATGGGCCGGTTGTTAAGTCTGAGAAGCTGAGGAGCCAAACCCTTTCGTAGTGCGGAAACTATCGGAAATAGTTGTTACGCGATACTACCCTCATTTGAGGCTGGTGATCTATTCTCGGTGAATGGAACTTACTCTAAGATTGTACACAACTCGCTGGCGATCCGCTTGTTGTCTTCCTTCCTGGGAGGAGCTGATGATAATGAGTACAGGTACAAAAATCACCCTAGTATAAACCTTTGGGGATGGGTAGAGCCTTGACTTCATGACAACGACCCTTTGACCCCATGTTTTTTCTATGTTTTTGTGTGCTGCATTCATGCATTCATTTAATAAAACATTAAAACATTCAAAAAATTGCTCTTCTAGTCTCTCTGTTTTTCAAATTAAACTAAGACTGTGATTGCAAATATCAGAGAAGAGGATTACGCTAATGGATTTCAGTAGAAGGAGAACTCACCAATATACCTTCAAGGTTCCAAAGTTAGGAGATTTGAGAAGGTTAGCGAGGATGATCACAAGCCCTGAGGCCTTCAGAGCCAAGCACGGAGGTCTGCTACCACTGTTAAGAGTCCATGTGATTGAGGGAATCATGGATGCGCTCATTTAATTCTACGATCCGGTTTATCACTGTTTCACATTCCCGGATTACCAGCTAGCACCAACGCTGGAGGAGTATTCTCATCTGATCGATCTACATATCACTGATCGAGCTCCATTTTCTAGACTGGAAGAAATTCCAAAGAATCAGACTATTGCAAGAGCAATTCATTTGGATGAGTCTAAGGTCAGGACTCACATGACTACTAAGGGTGGCATCCAAGGTTTGCCAGCCCAGTTCTTAACAAAGAAAGCTCTGTACTTTGCTAGTATAGGAAACGGGACTGCTTTTGAAAGCATCTTTGTTTTACTCACCTACGGATTATTTTTGTTTCCCAACATCAATAACTTCGTCGATATAAACTCCATTAAGGTTTTTCTCATTGGAAACCCTGTGCCGACTTTGCTCGCAGATGCGTATCATTCTGTACACTTGGGAAATTTGTACATTGGGGGGGAGATCACATGTTGTGTACCTCTGCTTTATAAATGGTTTATATCTCACTTGCCCAAGTCTGCCGCTTTTTGGGATTGCAAGAGTGTCTTACGTTGGTCGCAGAAGATCATGTCTCTTACCAACTCTAATATAGATTGGTGTAATAGGATTTATGATGGAATTAGAATCATCGACCGTTGTGGAAACTTCCCCAACGTACCCCTCATAGGAACTAAGGGGGGAATCAACTACCATCCGATATTGGTTCTTCGTCAATTTGGATACCCGATGAGACACATCCCACTGGGTGTTCATCTGGAAGGTCTTTTCTTCAAAGGAGAAAATGACAGAGCACTAAAGATGGAAATAGTGCATGCTTGGAAACACGTTCATAAGAAAGGACAAGAGTCTCTAGGAAAACCAGACTGTGTCTCGGTGGAGCCTTATCTCCACTGGGTACAAACTAGAACTCTCAAGTTAAAGATGCCTTATCCTCGTTACGGAATTCTTCCGCCAAAGGAATTTGTCATGTATTTCATGACGGAAACTGAAAAGCTTCAGGTTACTCTCAACAAAGTCCAGAAGGAGAGAAGGTCTTGGAAGAACAAGTACCGCACCCTCGACATAGAGTGCATCAAAATACAGCAATTATTGAAAGAGAAAGATGGTCTGATTGAAATTTTGGAGCAGCACGCTGTAGAGAATCAAGATGACCAAGGGAATTTGCTCGCTCCTTTCACCTGGCAAAGGAATGACAGCCCGACAACGGCCCAAGAGCCCCGGTCAAAGAAAAGGAAAGTACCAGAGTCAGCACCCGGTTTCTCCTCAGAGAAGACTCGGGACCCATTAGCTTAGGTTTCTGTTTCTGCACTTTGTAATCTACTGTATTTCCATTTCTGTAATCCTTTGAACTTCAATAAAAGGGGGGTTTACCCACCGTTTGATATTTGCAATCTAATTGTCGAAGTTTATTTTGATTAAACCAAAAAACAACTAATATAATCATTGCATTCATCATTCTCACATTGCGTATTCTTCTTACCTACGAATCTCACGTTTATGTCTCGATTCTAGAGTCAAACTGTCTCATTCGTATAACACTCGGGCCAATCGTCAGAAAAAGATGGATGATCTTGAGGAAGAAAACAGAGAGTTGAAAGAAGAGATCGACGCTCTGAGAGAGGATATGAGAAAGCTTTGTAACGACATGCAAGCCATGGCAGAAGCTCAGCTACAAAGGACTGTGATCTCAGAGATCACCTCAACGCCCATAATGGAGAAGTATGATCCTAGGTATCAGATACCGAAAGATCACCCTTGGGGTATGCCTGTTAACTATATCCCGGAAGGATATGTTCCGCCGATCACTGAGGATCGGGGAATCACAACGGAAGCCGTTGGGCATGAAGGTTACAATCTTCGGGAAAGCGAAGATGCCAGGGGCATACTGAAGACTCCTGAAGGTTACAAACTTTGGGAAACGCCAAGATTCACCGCCGTAGTCACAGTACCACCCCCTGTGGTGCACACTGTCCCGGGAAGACAGATTTCGCCAATACTTTCTGGTAAAAAGGGAACTATGTTTGACCGAATGGATGAATTCCAGGAACAGTTCCTGGAAATGCAGAAGGAGCTGCAGGCCATTCACGGTCAGGATCTATTTGGGAAGGACGCCGCAGATCTCTGCTTGGTCCCCAATGTGAAAGTCCCGCACAAGTTCCAAGTGCCCGACTTTGAAAAATACAAGGGTAACTCTTGCCCTCAAAGTCACTTGACAATGTACGCTCGACGAATGTCAGCTCAGACGGAGAATCAGGACCTGCTAATTCACTACTTCCAGGATAGTTTAACCGGTGCCGCACTCAAATGGTACATGGGTTTAAACCGTGCTACGATCATCACTTTCAGAGATCTTGGCAAAGCCTTCGTCCAACAATACAAATACAATTTGAACATGGCACCCGACAGAGATCAACTCAGATCAATGTCACAAAAGGACAAGGAAACCTTTAAGGAGTACGCTCAAAGGTGGCGTGAAATTGCCGCTCAAATTTGTCCACCTCTTGAGGAAAAAGAGATGACAAAGATCTTCTTAAAAACCTTAAGCTCATTTTACTATGACCGAATGGTTGCCAGTGCGCCCAGTGATTTCACCGAGATGGTCGGCATGGGCGTACGTCTTGAGGAAGCCGTCTGAGAAGGACGTTTGATAAAAGACGCTGGATCGACGAGCGGTACCAAGAAATATGGTAGTGCTCTCCCTAAGAAAAAAGAGCAAGATATTGGGAATATCTCTCTCGGAAAGCAAAGGCGACGTTATCAACCAGTAGCAGCTGTAATTCCTGCTATCAGCCCTGCGCATGTTCCTATGTATCAACCTCAGGTTGCGCAGAGCCAACCTGACCAACAAAGGACACAACAGCCTCTTCAGCAGGCTAGTCCTCCATATAACAGCAACCGTACAACACGACCATCAGGGTTTGATCCTATACCCATGTCGTACACAGAGCTGTTTCCATTACTGCTAGCCAAGGGGCACATTCAGACTAAGTCTCCTCTTACAGTACCGGAAAATCCACCTTTTTGGTTTAAGGTGGATCAAACTTGCCCTTATCATCAAGGAGATTCAGGGCATAACATAGAGACTTGCCTCAATTTCAAGTCCGACGTGCAAAAGCTTGTTAGGAGCGGGCTCTTATCTTTCAAAGATACGAATCCCAATGTTCTTACAAACCCGCTGCCTCAACATGACAAGGTTGCAGTCAATTTGATAGAAGGAGAGACTAACAACGTCTATCAAATTCATGATGTACTCTTATTGAGGACCAATTTGGTCAAGATGCATTGTAGACAGAGTGGATATGGCCATGTGCCACCTCATAACTATCATCAGTGTGATATCTGCTCTAAAGACAACCAAGGATGTTCGGTAGTGCAATCAGCTCTACAGGAACAGATGGATCTCGGATGGATCCAAGAGCACCGAGTTCATGGAGTTAACATGGTCTATACGAATTCTAACGTCATTCAGAACCACAATATCCGTGCAATGAATGTCAACTTGGTGGCGATGTACTCAAGGCAAAGCCAGTATCATAATCTGCCGCGGTACGATTACAATTCCTGTCTGACTTGCTCGGTAAATAAACAGGGATGCTCTTTCATACAAGAGGCCCTCCAGCGTCAGATGGATCTTGGATGGATCCAAGACTACCATGATAGGAACCCTTATCAAATCAACATGGTTCAGATCTTCGATATTCGCGTGATGAATACCAACCTGGTAGAGTTACATGCTGAGCAGGTCCGACTCGGATTCTTAATATCACATGACTATCAAAGCTGTAAAGCGGGTTGCGAAAACGATCGAGGTTATACCCTTGTCCAGGAGGCACTTCAGCACTTGTTAAATCACTGGTGGATGCCAATCTATATGGATGAAGATACTCAGCAAATTAGTATCGATAACAAAAACCCCACTCGGCGTCAGAGTCAGGATGTCCGATCTGTGGAAGCTAACCTAGTGAGGTTACATTGTATTCAAAGTGGGCGTGGCCAGGTGCCACCACACAACTATGAACGTTGCGGCGTCTGTTCGGAAAGTAACCAAGGGTGTTACCTTGTGAGAGCAGCTCTTCAGGGTCAGGTCGATCGTGGAGAAATTCGTCCATATTCGGGTTCTGGACCCATCAACTGGACGCCAAACTACCTCGTCGATCAAGTTGAGGAGGTTGTCACGATCTCTGGTCATCATAGGACCAGGGATGTTTTTGCCACTATCCCCCTACTTGACAAATCTAAGGTTCCCAACCGGGAACGGATCGAGTTTACTTATGATGGTCAGAAAAATCAGAAGGTTCCCGTAGTCATCTATTTACCGGGACCATTACCGTATGAATCAACTAAGGCGATCCCTTACAGATACGGTGCAACAACAATTGAAAATGGAAAGGAAATTCCATTACCCTCCGTCGTGAATATTGCAGACATCAGTTGTGTAACACGGAGTGGTCGAATCTTCAACCGAGGGGTTGGGGAAGTTAACAAGGAAAAGGAACTTCAGACAGAAGCTCCAAATCCACTAGTCGGTCAATCCGGTAATCCCGACCTTTCAAAAAATGATGATGAGATGCTGAAGCTCATTCAAAGGAGTGAATACAACATTGTCGATCAACTGTTACAGACTCCTTCAAAGATCTCGGTATTATCACTGTTACTCAGTTCAGAAGCGCATAGGGAGGCTCTACAGAAAGTCTTGGAGCAAGCCTTTGTGGAACAGGATGTAACCATCAGACAATTCGATAGCATTGTCTCTAACATCACTTCTTACAACAATTTGGGATTTAGTGATGAGGAATTACCTGAAGAAGGTCGCCGTCATAACATGGCGCTCAACATTACACTTAACTGCCAGGACGATGCTTTAGCCAGCGTACTGGTAGAGACAGGGTCAGCCCTGAATGTTATGCCGAAGTCTACTTTGATGCAATTATCATTCAAAGGCCCTCCGATGAGAATCAGCGAGGTTGTCGTCAAAGCATTCGACGGATCCAGAAAAATGGTTATCGGCGAAGTTGATCTTCCCATAACTATCGGTCCTCATACTTTCCAAGTCACTTTCCAGGTCATGGACATACGGGCAACATATAGTTGTTTATTAGGAAGACCTTGGATACATCAGGCTGGGGCGGTTACTTCCACCCTCCACCAAAAGCTAAAGTTCGTACAGAACGGCCAACTTGTCACAGTATGTGGAGAACAGGCCTTGCTGGTGAGTAACTTGTCATCATCTGCTGGTATAGAACCTGAGGAGGTTATTGGAACGCAGTTCCAAGCACTGTCGGTGAGCAAGGACAATCATTTCAAAGGAGGAACCTCGATTTCCTCATACAAAGATGCTATCAAAGCGGTCGAGAGTACCGATACAAAAGGATGGGGACAGCTTGTCATTCCCATTGACAAAAAAACAAAGAAGGGTCTTGGTTTTTCTGCAACCTGCACCCATACAACTGCCGGCGATGAAAGTCTTCATCCCCTTCAAAATCTCTTCCACAGTGGAGGTTTCCTTCACCCAGTGTCTCAGACAGTTCATGCTATCAATGAGGAAGATCCCTCTGACACGGATGAAGAGTGGAAGTCCTAACTTAACAAGGACGGTTATATGTCTCAGGAAGAGGTGCCTATGCCTTTTTGCTTTCCTACAGAAAGTCCGAGATTTATACCAAGATCAGATGTCAAAATGATATATGGAGATTGTGATCCGGAAGGATGTCGTGCTCCGCCAAATTCATTAGAGGAAGACACTCCGATGAAAGACAATTTTGACTACAATTACTATGGCCCAATGGATGGCCTGCCAATGTGGCAACCTTACCCAGGAAACTTGGGGCAAGAAAGTCAGCCGAGTAATGAAACTCAGCTGAGCATCATTGAACAGAATACCTGTGTCCCCACCATGTCATGGGATCAACACTCAGGTCATTCGAAAACTACTCAACGTGAAGATGAATTCGTAACATTTGCAGGACTTGAATTCATCAACTATGCTTTTCCCGAGGTCAACGTCATCGAGAGGGATGACTCCTCCAGTTCCAAAGAAATTTGGGACACCCTGGGAGAACCAAGTGGAAAATACGACTTCATGGTCAAGTATACCACTCCCGAAAGCTCTCGTATCAGGCTCAAGGATATCCAGCCAATTGGATAGGGAGATACGGCTGAGAGCACAAATGCTATGCGAAATACAACAGAGGAATCCTCCTACGACAATTCTGCCTGGGAGACAGATTCCAATGATCCTGCTCTGCCAGAAATCAGCGTTATTTCTCAAGACAAATCAAGGAAGGTGCCAGACTTTGTGATTCACCGAGGAGTTCGCCGCCAATGGGTTGCCGTCGAGGTTCCAAAGATCGTTCATCAGTCAAAGTAATTGCCATCTTTTAACCTTTCACCCTGCCCAGGTGAAACGGATGTTTTGATAGGGCTCATTTTCTGTAAATTTCCCTCTTCGCTTTACCCGAAGCGACAGAGTTTTGTTTTATAGGGCTGTAGTTTCAAGGATCGACTTATTCATTAATAAAATAACGTCGTTCTGTAATTTCTGCATTAATTGTTGTTTTCTCTTTTTTCTTTTTCAGAAAATGGTAATCCTAAAAAACAATTCAAATAAAAACAAGCAGTAAAATAAAACACTGCACACACTTGCATTTTCTCAATCTCTTCTAAACACGAATCATCACGTCATGCAGATTGCTTGTTTTACATCCCGTTGAAACATACGATCCGATGCCTTCTCCCGACTTTGAGTTCCCGGTATTTGGGGCTGAAGAAGAAGATGACGACGAAATTCCAAAAGAGATCTCCCGGTTACTCAGACAAGAGGAAAGGTCCATTGAACCTCACAAAGAACCGTTGGAAACGGTAAACTTGGGTTCAGAGCAAAAGAGAAAAGAAATCAGGATTGGTGCACTGCTCAGTCCAACTGCCAGAGAAGGTTTGATAAAGCTTCTCAAAGAATTCCCCGATGTGTTCGCTTGGTCCTATCAGGATATGCCAGGGTTGGATACCGGCATCGTGGAACATCACTTACCATTGAGATCGGAATGTCCGCCAGTAAAGCAAAGGTTGAGACGGACTCACCCGGACATGGCCATCAAAATCAAAGAGGAGGTGCAAAAACAGATTGACGCGGGTTTCCTCGCCACATCTGAATATCCTCAATGGTTAGCCAACATCGTACCCGCTCCCAAAAAGGACGGAAAGGTCAGAATGTGTGTAGATTACAGGGATTTGAACAAGGCTAGTCCAAAGGACGACTTTCCTTTACCACACATTGACATGCTGGTGGACAGTACAGCAAAGTTCAAAGTTTTCTCCTTCATGGATGGATTCTCGGGCTATAACCAGATCAAAATGGCGCCGAAAGACATGGAGAAAACTTCGTTCATCACCCCATGGGGCACCTTTTGTTACAAGGTAATGCCGTTCGGTTTGAAGAATGCCGGGGCAACCTATCAAAGGGCCATGACTACTCTGTTTCATGACATGATACACAAAGAAATCGAAGTGTATGTCGATGATATGATTGCAAAATCAAAAACAGAGAAAGAGCACGTCGAACATCTGTCAAAATTGTTCGAACGTCTAAGAAAATTCAAGCTCCGCTTGAATCCCAACAAGTGCACCTTCGTTGTCCGTTCAGGGAAACTATTAGGGTTCATCGTCAGCCAGAAAAGAATCGAGGTTGATCCTGACAAGGTCAAGGCCATTCGAGAAATGCGTTCTCCGAAAACTGAAAAACAAGTCAGAGGATTTCTGGGACGGTTGAACTACATCTCCAGATTCATATTCCTTATGACCGCCACTTGTGCGCCAATTTTCAAATTACTGAAAAAGAACCAGGGTTGCGTTTGGTCAGAAGATTGCCAAACTGCCTTCGACAGTATTAAGGAATACCTGTTGAATCCGCCGATTCTATCACCTCCAGTGGAAGAAAGACCACTGATCATTTACCTCACAGTCCTAGAGGACTCAATGGGGTGTGTACTTGGCCAACAAGACGAAACCAAAAGGAAAGAGTCTTCCATTTACTATCTGAGCAAGAAGTTCACCGATTGTGAAACTCGGTACACGATGCTTGAAAAAACTTGTTGCGCTTTGGCTTGGGCAGCCAAACGTCTTCGCCAGTACATGATTCGTCATACTACTTGGTTGGTCTCCGAAATGGATCCGATCAAGTACGTTTTCGAAAAAAACTGCTCTCACGGGAAGAATCGCCTGTTGGCAGATGCTGTTATCAAAATATGACATAGAGTACCACGCTCAAAAAGCCGTTAAGGGAAGTATTTTAGCCGACCATTTGGCCCATCAACCGATTGACGATCAAGAATCAATCGGGTTTGACTTCCCAGACGAAGATGTCATGTATTTGAAAATGAAAGATTGCGATGAACCGTTACCCAGTGAAGGGCCAGAACCAGGTTCCCAATGGGGACTTATCTTCGACGGAGCAGTTAATCATTATGGAAACGGAATTGGGGCAATCATTGTTACCCCTCAGGGTACCCACATTCCTTTCACTGCTAGACTTACGTTCAAGTGTACGAACAATGAGGCCGAATACGAAGCTTGTATTATGGGTCTCGAAGAAGCAATTGATTTAAGGATCAAAAACTTGGACGTATACGGCGACTCAGCTCTGGTTATCAATCAGATAAAAGGATATTGGAACACATACCAATCAGGATTGATTCCTTACAAAGACTATGCAAGAAGGTTGTTACCCTTCTTCAACAGAGTTGAGTTTCATCACATCCCTCGTGAGGAGAATCACATGGCTGATGCATTAGCCACTATCTCTTCTATGATTAGTGTATGTCAATGGAATGACATACCTAAGATCGACATAATGCGCCTTGAAAGGCCCGCTTACATCTTCACGATTGAAGCAGTCATAGATAACAAACCTTGGTATCACGATATCAAATGCTTCCTTAAGAAACAAGAGTACCCACCTGGGGCACTAAGAAAAGACAGGAAAACCCTCAGAAGATTGGCTGGAAACTTCTTCCTGAGCGGGGACACTCTTTATAAGAGGAATTTTGACATGGCTTTGCTCCGATGCGTCGACAGACCAGAAGCAGACATGCTTATGAAAGAAATTCATGAAGGATCCTTTGGCACTCATGCCAACGGACACACAATGGCGAGAAAAATTCTCAGAGCAGGGTATTACTAGTTGACCATGGAATCCGACTGCTACAAGTACATGAGGAGGTGTCACAAGTGTCAGATATACTCCGACAAAATTCATGTACCGCCATCCCATCTCAAAGTTCTTTCTTCCCCATGACCTTTTTCCATATGGGGAATCGACATGATTGGCTTGATCGAACCTAAGGCTTCAAACGGACATCGGTTCATCCTGGTAGCCATTGACAACTTCACCAAGTGGGTCGAAGCAGCATCGTATGCTAATGTAACCCGACAAGTGGTGGTCCAATTTATCAAAAACAATATCATCTGCCGTTATGGTGTTCCAAGCGAGATCATTACTGACAATGGATCTAACTTGAACAACAAGATGATGAAAGAGTTGTGCACAGAGTTCAAGATCGAACACCATAACTCATCTCCCTACCGACCCAAGATGAACGGAGCGGTAGAAGCGGCTAACAAGAACATCAAGAAGATCGTTCAAAAGATGGTTGTAACCTACAAAGACTGGCACGAAATGCTACCCTTTGCTCTTCACGGTTATCGTACATCTGTTTGCACTTCAACAGGGGCTACCTCTTTCTCTCTAGTGTATGGCATGGAAGCAGTGCTCCCCATAGAAGTAGAGATCCCATCAATCCGGGTATTGATGGAAACTAAGCTCACCGAAGCTGAATGGTGTCAAAGCCGACACGACGAACTCAATCTGATCGAAGAAAAGAGAATCACAGCACTATGCCACGGTCAGTGGTATCAACAAAGAATGAAGAGGGCGTTTGACAAAAAGGTCCGACCTCGTGTCTTCAGACAAGGAGATCTCGTGCTTAAGAAGATACAATCTTTTCTCACTGATTCGCGAGGCAAGTGGACTCCAAATTATGATGGCCCCTACGTGGTCACGAAAGCTTTCTTAGGCGCTGCCTTGAGACTTGCAACCATGGACGGAGAGGAATTTGCCTACCCCACAAATGTTGATGTAGTCAAGAAATACTTCGCCTAAACTAAACTAAAAAAAAACGTCTCGGTGGATAGAAAACCCGAAAGGGCGGTCCAGGCAAAAGTTAGAGACATGAAAAAAAATCATCCCGATGGATTGGAAATCTCATAGTACAATCCAGGCAAAAATTAGGGATAATGGCAAGTAACTATGTTCAACAGGGGCAAATCCCTCAGCAGCAGCAGTTACATCATCTGTCAGAAAACTTCAGTCAAGGTCATCTTCGACGGAAGCTCAGGATGCCCCGAATTCAAAGTTGGTAGAAGGATAGTGGTCGTCATGTTTCAACGTAGCCCTTTTCCCTGTAAATTACCATTTTCTAACTTTGTAAATACTCTTTGGAATCACGCGTTTGGCTGATCTCCATCCTATCAATAAAATTTGAGCCTTTGTGCTTTTGTTTGTAATTCTTATTTGTTTTAGCTTTACAGAATGACGTTGTTAACAGGATTAACGATTCTTGAAATAAAACAAAAATGAATTTACTTGTTAACACTTTTTCTGCTTTTAAACAAAGATGGCAATTTCTTTTGACTGTTGAACATCAAAAGAGCATCGACCGCTTCTCCAGAAGTAAGCGAACTTCAAAGTGCAGAATCAAAGTACTCCTTCTATGCCAGTATGCTTAAATGAAGGATCAACTATGTCAGAGACCTCGTTTTGTCTGACACGCCTCGGCCGAGTTCTTATCTCCTAAGCCCGACCAACGGTAGCTCCCCAACAGGGACTATCTCTCCTAAGCAAGGTGGAATTGCTATTTTGAACCAGCGATATTTTTACACGCCCCGCGATGGCCGAGTATCCAGTCATGTTCATCTTTTAGTTTGTATGTCGCGTCAGTTTTGTCAGCATAAACATACATACATCATGCATTATTGATTTGCATTTACATTTCATATTGCGTCACTATCACTCTAGTCGGTCTTGTCCCCTAGTGATAACAGTCCTCTCAATCGAGTTGTCAGTTCTTGCCTCATCAGGAAACGCTGCGTTTGAACAACCTCGCCTCCAGTTTATTTCTGAGAGGAAGTTGGCCTTCGACCACTTTGATAACTTGAACCTCTGAAAGACCAGAGAACCTTCAACAAATGTCACTCTTCGCCATTGAAGGTGATATTTTTGCTTTCCCGGATTAAGGAAAATCCCCAGAGGAAGCCTCTTAAGCAGAGAGTCAGCAATACAGCAGTTTTTCTTCGAAAAAACCGCTGATGAAAAGGTCATCGACACCTCAAAATTGGACCCCATCATATGGCATTTCTCCGGGAAGATCCCGAGAAAAGTATGGTGTAAGATCCCGAACGAAAGCAGTCTCTCCAGGGACTCGCATTCCCCCAGTAGAATCGACAAATGGCGTCTCCAAAACAGAGAAGTTTGTGTACCTCTACAATTCAGACGAATCGGTTCCCCAGCAAGTCTGGCGTCGAAGCTTTTTCCGTCAAATGGCATCTCTCCAGAAAAATTCGGCGAGAAGTTTGAGGAAAATCCGCTACAAATAGAGTTCCTTGTCAATAAAGTTTATTGACAAAAGAAACTGAGACCAGGTCCTTGGTAGGAAACCAGGATCGAGGGGAAGTTTAAATCAGAAACTAAGACCAGGTCCTTGGTAGGAAACCAGGATCGAGGGGAAGTTCATTTCCACAACTAAGACCAGTTCCTCGGTAGGAAACCAGGATCGAGGGGAAGTTTACCTTTTCTAAGCATCATTGCTTAGCTAACGAAGATGAATGCGCAAGCTACCGTTCATAACCGCCATCAAAATTTCGGGTATTCCGATATTTAATCCTCTTGCACCCCGAATGCCCGAATACCTTCACCATTCACACCTTCGTGTCCAAGAAGATTAAATAGGGGCATCTGTCATACCCCAAATTTTGACCACTAAGATTTCCCATCATTGTGCAAATCATCATCACAATATGGAGGAACCATCATACTTCATCAGTCTCCCCAAAGATGGGTGAGCATTCCCTACAATCAAAATTAGGGTTTTAAGCCCTCTCTGAGTGCTTAGACAAGGGATCAATCAAGGAATGACATGATCTTCAACTTGTATAACCTCTCAAGCATCCACAAAGGATCAAAAGGACTCCCACTTCAAGGATTAAGCACAGGGCTGCTCCCTTTTAGGTGGATTAAGTCTTAAGATCGACAGTGTCACCAAATTAGGGTTTTGGTCGACCAGGGCCTCCAGATGGAAATTTTTCATCTGGGCACAAGCCAATGATCCAAAACATAACCTAATATACTCCATGGAACCTCATGGACCCAAACATCAAGTCAATTTGACCTCAGGGGATGCATACATCAAAAATCAGGAATTAGGGTTTCTTGACCTAATTCACCCCTAAGTTGACTTTTACGGCAAATCATGAGCCAAGACCTCAAGAGAGGGTTTGACGGTCTCAAATGAACTATATTGATCCATTTGGAACAATGGATTAATCCAAGAAGCTTGAGTAACAAGTCTCAATTTCATCTGCACCATAATTAGGGTTTCGCGAGGAAAGTTAACTGTAACTTTGACTTTTGACCAGGACATGCTCCCAAACCCTAGGACATGCCTCAATACACCCTATGACACCCATGGAACATGTCCATCAAGTTTGATTTAGGTCAAGGACATGATTTCCTGAAGAATTGCACAGTTTGGAATTCATCTGATAAAAAGTCAACTGTGCACAAAAGTCAACTTTGACTTTTTGAGATTTTTCACCAAAATGGATTTTTAACCCTAAAATGATGTTAATGTATGATTTGAATCATCATTCATCAATAAAAACCAAAGAAAGTGGGATAACTTGTAAAAGGGGTAACCATAAAACTTAGAAATTTTTCTAAGTTATGGAAAAAGTACCACTAATACACTAACTTTGGAGGGTCATAACTCCTAAACCACATGGCCATTTTTTCTCAACCAAAGATGGATTTGTAGCCCTCATTACCCTCTACAAAAACTTCAACTAGACCTAAGTCCAATTTATTATGGATTTTGAGTTATGGAGTGATCAAAATCAAGAAATCACACTTTGTTAAAACACTTAGTGAAAATTTCACTAAGTCAGATTTGACCTCACTTTTTGCCAAATGTAGAGGGATTTTTCACTTGGAATCAAAAGAGATCAAAACCAAACTTGTTCAAACAGTTGTTGTATCATGTAAGGGATTTCCAAAATGGCCAAGAACATTACCAAATCCAACTTACACCATGAGATATGACATTGGCAAGTTGCCTTGCTGAAATCTATCAAAGGCAAGGCAGAATTTGCAATTTTGCTCAATTTTCCAAAATCAGCCAAATTCAAATGCTTCTATCCACTTGGACACCTCAGAGGATTGAATCTAAAGGGGACAATCACTGAGCCAAGCCTCCAAAGTCCATGGAACAAGAAATAGCATGTTGAACCTAGAATGGCCAAAATAGGGACAAGACTCCAAATTTGGAATGAAGCATTCAATGGAACCATCAAGGTGGCATGGACTGAGTCATTCTCATCTGAAATCAGTCAAGACTTATCCAAGACCAAGGGGACCAAAGCTCTGTGCCCTAACCTCTAGTCAATGGCTAGAGGAGACTTGGATTTTCATTTGCCAACATTGGCCAAACCTACTTACCAGCTGCCATTCACTATTCCTTGCAAAACAAACTTGCTCTACTATAAATAGAGCTCAATTGTGATCAGTTTGAGTACACCAAAGCCATCTAACAGATGCTTTCCTGAAAATCTCTTTCTCTTGGCAAAAATGCCTTTCTTAGCAAGGTAGCTATCGGGTTTTGAGTTTGAGAGCAATTCCAATCAAACCAATCACTCACACACCTCACATACATCATATAGAAGTGATCCAAACACTTAGATCACTTCTGAAACACCAATTTCACAAAATCACCAGCTGGTTGCTCAAATTTTCAAACAAGTTGCAGCTGAGGTACCACAAAGTGATCCAGCCAATTTCAATCAAGTCCAAGCATTCAAACACAATCCATAGGGTGTAGGGAAGCTGTTCAGATCATCACCACTTATCTGTAACACCTCCAAATCAAAAATCACATTGCACTTGCTGTCACGGCTTGGAGGTAAGCACATACTTGGTCATCTCTCAATCTATGCATATTTCCTCGCACAATAATTTGGCCATAATATCATAATCATGTATGGAATGTTTTCCCTCAATTAATTGCTTTGTTTGAATCTTGTATCAAAAATCCTAGCCTTCATGCAAAAATTAGGGTTCTTGAAGATTTTTCGTGATTACTTGTTGTATGTTTAATTTAAATGAAATTAATGGACATAGACATGATCGTGAGGTTGAGACGAGCATAATGATATGTGGATTGCATGATATGATTAAGTATTCAGTGAGATTGGAGAGAAAATGCAAATCTGAGAATCCAAGAACACGCGCGTGTTCTTCAGCTTGTTCTTGGCGCCATTTCTTTCAAATTCAAATATTTGAATTTTGTGATTTTGTTTAATTGATTCAAAAATTAATTTCTTTTTGAGTTTTAATGATTTTGAGTTGATTCTTTTTTTAATAATTCACAAAAATGTTAAAATATTTTATTTTATCAAAAAATCCCAAGACTATTATTTATTTCATATAATTGATATTTTTGCAAAGAATTAATATTTTAATTGTTTTTGACATTTTAAATATTTTTTCTACATTGATTTTGCAACTTTTGATGCTTCCTAATTATTTTGTAGGTCAATACTTAATTTTTGAAGCATTAATCCAAAATCACAATTTGTTTTTCACATGTTAAACAATTTTGATCATTTTAATTGAATTTTTATTCAATTAAATACATTTTTTTAAAAAAATTAGGGTTTTTAGATTAATTCAACCCTCATAAATCATTTTCAAAACACTTTGGGCCTCTAATAGAGTGTAAGACCCAATCCTTTCTTGACCAAAACATTTTGGGCCTCATTGTATTCTATAAGTCCCGATACCGTCAAAAAACGAACGGCGCGATCGTCGCCCTTTTTAAAAAAAATAACCTTGGGCCTCTCCTTGAGCTATAAGACCCATTCAAAACTTTTGGGCCTCTAATAGAGTGTAAGACACAACCCCCTTTAACCAAAATCATTTTGGACCTCACTTATTGTATAAGTCCCTCTGCGTTAAAAGAAAACCTCAGCGTGATCGCCATTTTTAAGCGAAAAGACAACTGGGCCTACCCTCGTGTTATAAGCCCCACTCTTCTTCTTTAAAACTTTTTGGGCCTCTTGAGAGAGTGTAAGACCCATCCCTTTGTACAAAAAACCTTTTTGGGCCTCAGTCACTTGTATAAGTCCCTCTGTACAAATTCAAACAGTGCGCTCACTGATAAAACCTTGGGCCTCTCCTTGAGTTGTAAGCCCCAAATCTTTCTTTTTCAAAGCACTTTCTCCTTTGATTTTGAATACACTGTTATTTTCAATCTTTCTTTGTTGAACAACTAACCAAACAGCATGGAAGCTCTACAACCGAGTAAGTGGTTATTGCTTTCATTTACCGCTTTCATATATATATAACTGTATTGTGGGGCTGTTTCGCTGTAAGTCTCCTTTCATAAACTCATATCAACTGTGTAATAATAGTATAGATATTTCGAGTTTCCCCGGTAACTACGTCTAGCACTAGGTAAAGCCCTGTTGATCACTCTGAACTTACAGTCAAAACTAGATCCACATAGGATTACCAGACACAGTCTTCCCTCCTCTTGGGGTTAAACAATATGGAGATGTGAAAGGCAGATTCTTTTTTAACCCTTTCTCAGACTGTCACTCTTAGAAATAGACTGAACTAGATCCCCAATAGGATTACCAGATACAGTCTTCTCTTCGGCTGTCCTCATTAGGAATTGTCAAGAAATTCTATTCCCCAGAGATGAATTATTCTCGATGAAACTTCTCTTGAATTTCTTCAAACCTCAGAACTGTTCACTAAATGAATTATTCTCGGTGAAACTTTTCTTGAACGTTTCTTTGGTTTGGGACCCACGGGCTTCTTAAAAGCATCGGCCTCCTCTTGGGCATCGTACAAGGACCCACAGGCTTCCTAAAAGCAACCCCGCCTCCTCTTGGGCTTAGTACAAGGACCCTACGGCTTCTTAGAAGTAATCACAGCCTCCTCTTAGGCTTTGTATAATGATCTCTTCCTCTGGGAATGATAGCCTCCTCTTGGGCTTCGTACAAGGACCGACTGGCTTCTTAAAAGATTCCAGCCTCCTCTTGGGCTTCGTACAAATTGTCCCGACGACCTCCTAGAGGTATAGGAACATAACTTAATCATCTTCATAGAACAGTCCTTTCATAGAGTCTACTACTGTTTCTCAAAGCATGGTACAAAAGATGAACTCTAGACTTGGACAGTCTTATTTCCTTGAGTATCAAAGACATTCTCAAGCACCCCTTCGTTAAGCAGGAAGGAAACCCGAAGACTCGGACAGTCTCAATACCCTTCGGATTTCCCGCTTCCTTAAAGAACAGGAATAACCCGGATCCTTGAAACAAATCCATGAGTACAGTGTTGCTCATATAAGAACTGATTTTCTCTTTCAAAATCAGTATACTGGACCTGTCACTTGACTGAAACAGTAACTTTAGCCTCCTCTTGGGCTTTGTACAATGATCCTCCCCAGTGGAGTCAAACAAAGTTTAGCCTCTCTCTCGGGCTTTGTACGAGACACATAAGAGACTCCTTCGTTGAGTCAATCACCCCTTTCGCCTCCATCTCAGGCTTCGTACGAGATACAAAAAACTCTCTTGTTGAGTCAAACAGCCTCCATCTCGGGCTTTATACGAGATACCAAACGACTCCATCGTCGGGTCAAAACCTTTTAGCATCTCTCTCGGGCTTTGTACGAGACACATAATAGCCTCCTCTTAGGCTTTGTATAAGAAAACCACTGGTTGATCCAATCAACCTTTTAGCATCAAAGTCGTGCCTCATTCACAGTATACAAACATCAACAACTCCTTTCCCTTCATCTAATCGCTGTAAGCGGCAAGCCTCTGGATCATCTACATCCACGCCACTGTCCCTCTTTTAGCATGAGAAATTCCTAAGGAAAGATAGCATTGCTCTACACTGAGTTAAAGTATTCTCCTTCAGGATAAAACCCCTTCTTAGGAAATTATGGCATTGCTAGGATCCGCGTATCCCGGTTAAAGTAATTCTCCTTTAATCCTTCTTTAGAGATGACAAATTCTCTCTAAAGTCGAGGTCCTTCATCTTCACGTCTTGGGCTTTAAACAAGACACAAACAGACCTTTCAGCTTCACATCTTGGGCTTTGAACAAGATACAAATCACCTTTCGCTTCACGTCTTGGGCATTGAACAAGACACCAAAAACCAATTTCCTCCCATAGAATAGGAGGAACTACGAACGCTCTGATTTCCCTGTTTCGGTAAACGGGAATACGTAGGCATAAGATCGAAAGAAAAGATCTTAGCGAGCACACTAAACAAAAAAACCAAATCCCATATCTCCATCAATCAAAAGCAGTAATTCAAAAGCATCAGTCTTAACATCCTAATCCTTGTTCCCCGCCAGAAACCCTCTGTCTAGATAAAAAGAAAGAAATTGTATTGGCGAAAATACAAATAACCAGTACAAAGGCCCCCCCACATTGATAGCATCCGTAACCTAACAGACCGCTGTTTAAACTCAGTATGCAAAGCAGGGTTAATTGGAGACATCTATTTCCCTTCCTTATTCAGCTCACAATAGGATAAAAAATGAATCGACCTGTAGTTTAAGCTCAAACCGCAGAGAGCGACCAGCGCTTAAGAACCGCATCCAAAATCGCTCGCTACAGCCGACATACGATATGGTGCCATAGATCTAGGTCTAGTACCAGGAATTAGATCTATAGAAAACTCCACCTCTCTCTCTAGCGGAACATCTGAAATATCCTCTGGAAACACCTCTGGAAATTCACACACAACTGGAAACACATCAATTGCAACTTGACTATCCACAGTCAACGATGCAAACAACCTGAACAACTGAGCTTCATCCGCCAAAAGTTTCTTCAACTCTTTGGTAGATAAGAAACTCGATTCCTCGTCTTCCTCAAGAGAAGGAAATCTTACCAGCTTATGATAACAATCAATATGAACTCGATTGAACTGCAACCAATTCATTCCTAGAACCACATCTAAACCCTCCAACGGCAAACACACCAAATCCATCTCAAAATCTTTACCATAAATGGTCATAGGACAACTTAAACAAACCAAAGAAGTAGTTACCGACCCCATTGCTGGAGTATCAATAACCATCTCTCCACCCATCGAAGACAACAAAAGATTCAAACGCTTCGCGCACTCAGACGAAATAAACGAATGAGTCGCTCTGGTATCAATAATAGCAGCTAAAGGCGTACTATTAATAAAACAAGTACCTCTGATCAGACGGTCTGCACTAGTAGTCTGAGTCCATGCCAATGCAAATACTTTCCCACCAGCTAGAGCTTGCTTTGGTTTCGGACACTTTGTACTAATATGACCAGGTTCACCACAGTTGAAACACTTCACCACATTCTTCTTGCAATCAGCTGCGACATGTCCTAAACCTCCACAAATGGAACACTTCCTCATATCCTTCCTCCCCCACTTGGCCTTTTCTCAAAATTACCCCTTTGCTTACCCTTGTCAGCTGGTGACACATAAGGACCACCACGAAATGGTTGCTTCCCTTTCCTTTCGTTCACACTCTTATAGTGAGTAGAATGAGCTTTGCTATCCTCCTCAAAAATTCTACAACAATCCACCAAATCTGAAAACCTCATAATCCTTTGATAACCAATTGCCTGCTTGATCTCAGGACGCAATCCGTTCTCAAACTTCACACATTTGGAAAACTCCGTCGTTGCTTCAGCATAATGTGGATAAAACTGAACAAGCTCCATAAACCTAGCAGTGTAATCAACAACAGACATATTACCTTGTTTCAACTCCAAGAACTCTATCTCTTTCTTTCCTCTAACATCTTCAGGAAAATACTTCCTCAAAAACTCCCTGCTAAACAAAGTCCAAGTGACCTCTTCACCTGTAGCTTCCCAAACATGACGCTTACTAACCCACCAATCATCAGCCTCCTCCTGCAACATGTGAGTACCCAATCTCACCTTATGTTCCTCAGCACAGTCCATTACTCGAAAGATTCTTTCAATCTCCTTAAGCCAAATCTGAGCACCATCAGGATCATGTCTCCCTTTGAAGACAGGCGGTTTGTTCTTCCTGAACTCATCATTCCCACCAGCATTAGGTGCACCCCGCACAGCCTAAGCCATAGCTTGCATAGCAGCAGCCAAAGCAGCATCATTCCTACCAGCCATATTCTGTTCATATCCAATAACAGCAACTATGGTTAAACAAACAGCTCACCCAAACACCAAGACAGACACGGACTGGCACGAACTGACACAAACTGACACGGCCTGGCTCTGATACCACTTAATCTAACACCCCCAATCTATCCCCCGAATTAATTAAAGCGATAACAAATAATCAGAGTATAATTAAAACATTCATGGCATAGACGGAGGCGTCACAACAATTGAAACAAAATATAACAACCTGCTCATATAGATATACAACAATCAGGTAGCACAAAACAGAGGAACTCAGTTCCTAACACCCACAAATCAGATACAGAATATAAGCGGAAAATCTGCAACTGAATCTCATATATATATATCATAAAAGTTTGTCTGTCATATACAGAGCCATACATATACGATCCAAAAAGAACATATACATATACACATAATCACACACGATCTCCCCGACTACTCGGTGCTACATATCAGAGCCGACCGACAAAAGAATGAAGACCTAAGCTTCACACAAAGACCTCCAGCATCTAATCTGCAATGCCTCATAGAGCATTCAAAACAGCAGAAGGGTGAGAAACACAATTATAATACAATTGCATACAAATATATAATAACACAAAACTACACATATAAAACATTCTCACCACAATTTACACCATAATTCAAATACAAACAACACAATGCATATCTCATATATCCATCACCAAGGCATATTAATCATGCTCAATGCATTTATCACCAACATATATATATATATATATATATATATATATATATATATATATATATATATATATATATATATATATATATGTATCTCAACTCATCAATTCCATTCACAATTCCACACAAAATCAATCCATTCATGATTTATGCAAATGCAAAGAGACCGACACAACGACTATGTGCAAATGCAATGCGGTACCGTCCATCCATCATTCTCATCAATAGTTCACTCAGGAACTATTGGAATCATCACTTGTTACTTAGTGTAACTCCCCGTCAGGTAAACGATGTTCCCCGTCGCTTTAGGTCCTCTTGGTATAAGGCTCACGACGTTTATGGATCGCTTTAGGTCCTCTCGGTATAAGGCTCACGATCCGATCGCTTTAGGTCCTCTTTGTATAAGGCTCACGATCGTCTATAATCATCGATTTAGGTCCTCTCGGTATAAGGCTCATGATGTTATAGCGGATTCCCTCTAGAACCGTTTCTTCGCTCACACCCACTAGGGCACACGACATCACAAGAATGCATATCATGATGCTTGACATACAATGACTCATGACATTCAAATGCATACATATACACATCCATAATCATGCATATACCATCAAATACAACACAATGCATTTTCTTGCCCTTAGACCACAAACCATCATCACAACATTTCCTCACATGCTTCACATCATATAACATCACACAAGTCATACGATATATATCAAAAGCATATTGCACGATAACACATCAAATACACTCAATTAAAACGGTAAAAGTCGGCAAAACGACACATTTCCAAATTCCCGACATAATTAAATCGGCCAACAATCTCAAAACCATTTTAATAAGAAAGAGTACCAAGAACGCCTCGATCCGAGTTACGGATCAAAAGTTATGAATTTTTGAAGAAAAGAATTTATTGAGAAACAGCCAGATTCGCTTGGCGACTTAGGATTTCGCCTGGTGGATCCCCCTTCGCCAGCTCTTCGCCTGTCGAACTAGTGGCGAACCACAAATTTAGAAAAACCCCAAGAGTTACAGAAGCTAACCCATTTCTGTCTTTCCGATATCGCCTGGCGACTTACGATTTCGCCTGGCGAATCCCCCTTCGCCAGCACTTCGCCTGGCGAACTAGTGGCGAGACCTAATTCGCCTGGAGAATTTCCAATTCGCCTGGCGAATCGCACCAGAACCAGAAAATTCTGCTGCGGGTTACATGGTTCCAAAAATCCCATTTTTCATCTCAAATCAATTCCAACAGCAAAACAAATATCAGCAATTGCTCATAAACACAGTGTGATCATACAACGCAATTTATATCGATTTCCGTCCGCGAAAACATCGATTCCTAATCATTTTCTCATTTCCAACCTAGAAGTGAAAACTATGGAAAGGCAAGAGAACATTCAAACACACACATACATATTCATACACAAGCATAAGATAATCGAGTTTCACACCCTTACCCGATTTAATCGTGTTTGAAAAGTCGGTTGGATCAATTTCTTTCTCTCCAAGTTTTCTCCCTTTTTCTTCTTTTCTTTCTCTTTTCCTTCTTCTCTTTTTCTTTCTCTCTATTTTTCTCTCTTTCTAACTTCTAAGTTCTATTTTAAATGAAAAACATAATATCTACCCATCAAAAGACCAAAATATCCCTACACTCAAATATCTCGCAAACGCTCTCAAAACGCGATAAAACATAACAACAATGAAAAATAATATATTTCCAAATAAAATTCAAAAATAAAATAATATAAAGACCAAAAATAATTAAATTGACTCGATTAAATAAAACTAACAAAAACTGGGGCGTTACATTGTCTACTCAAATGAGAATGGGATTTTTCTGTAGTTTTCTGATAGCAATGAAAAATAATATATTTCCATAGTTTTCACACCCCACAAAATAATTAAATGGAGATGTTTCTCAAGATGGTATGTCTGAGGGGGAGTTGTTCAAGACCGTGTCAGACAGTCTTGCGATCATCAAATGGAAGTCATGACATTGATGTCACTATCAGATGTTCTAACATCAGAGTTATCTTCACATTATTCATTTTGTGGGTACTGGATATAGTTGAGGTACTTCATCTTGAGAGAAGCTGATCTTCTCAATTATGTGATTGGAATGGATGCTGCAAAAGGCCTATGCAATGTATGGGAATTGCAGAAGCTAGTAGTGGCTACATTTCATAATCTTAGTGTATCTAAGATGTCTTGATGAATACCCATATTCTTGGCTGGAGATCTGGAGGAAGTTGTGACTCTTGGCTGTGTTTAACCATAGTCACTTGAATCCAAGAAAAAACTACCTTATGGAGAAGGGAGGTTATTTGAAGACCAACGGAGGAGCTGGTTCTGCTATTGGCTTGCTGATTGTTGAAGGGATATTCACTTAAGGAGCTTTCCTTGGTGCGAGTATGAGTGTTTATTTCAATCTACTGCTGTCTGAAGTTCTGGATGATCAAGCTGGTAGGAGTTGTGTTCTCTGAAGACCTTCAGTTGGATTACTATGCAGATAGTAAGTCCGATGGTAATTGTATCAAGAACCATAGTGTATGGTGTCTATGATATGATCTGGATGTCCTAACTAATGTTTGTTACACCATCATGTTTTCTGACCTTGGAGTTCAGATTGTGGAAGCTGAAATTCACCAGTTGAATCAGAAGTGTTCTAACTTATCATACAGGAGAATGATGAAGTGAAGATTGTCTTGGATCATGGGGTGTTTATCTGGTAGTCTGACTCTTGTTGAGGCCAGAATGCTTGTGGAGAGGTGGTTTCTTCTGCTGCAATTAACTCTAGAAAGAAGTAGATCAGTTTGGTGCTTGTGAAGCAAGTAAGCTGAGGATTTCTAGAGCATGTATTTGATGACGTTCAAGTGTGAAGGACATCTGGGCTAGCTAACAAACTAAGAGATTTTGTATGTCTCTTTGAGGAATGTGAAGCATTTCAGATTTAATTGGATTTATTCTCAAGGAACAGGAATATCTAAGGTTGTAAAATTCAAGGTGGATTTGTACAGTGTATGGATGGGTTCACGATGAGAGGGATCAATGGTGATTTTGGTCTCAATCTAAGAGTTTGTTGGTTATGGTACGAGGATGTGATCCTGGTACTCTCTCACTATATAATCATGAAGTTTGTCATGTGATATCATGTGGTGATTCTGGGTGTTTCTTGTTGGAAGGAGTATCATTTATGAAAGATAGGGGAGAACTTCTGTCTGTTGGGTGTACTAGTGTGGTACATAGATTGCTTGTGGTTCAAGTAGTGTGTGAATGCATTCAGTAGATGTGTTGAACAAGGAGTGCGCTCTTGAAGACATGAAGATGAATCTTATGTTTTCCATTCACTTTAAAGTGTTCTTCTTGCAAAGAAGCACTGGTTATCTTTGACAGGGAGAGTTGGACTTCTGTCTAGGATCTGTTGCTACAGTAGTGCAGTTGTTTATCAAGATTGTTTGTGGTTTCAAGGAGTTTGTGATTATGTTCCTCTGGTGAGGGTGTAATGTCGGACAAGATGTCGTGACATTGTGTTACTGTTCTATCTCATGGTGAACTTGATAGTGTATTGGGTGTCAATGGATTGAATCAGATTTGTACAAGCTTCTTTGGAGTGTCCTGAGAATCATGATTTTTATCTGGGAGAATTTATTTTTCTCTGTAGATTGGAAGTCAAGATCAACGGAAGTTTTCTGTTGATATATTGAAGATATCATGATCAAGTTTACTAATTCTCAATGAAAGGAGTTTGTTTAAAGTTGAGTGCAGAGGGTCGTGATTATTCTTCAAATCTTGTATGTCTGTGACTATTGGGGCAATACTATGGGCCTTGGTCAGAGAATTATGCTTGCTTGTACTTTACATATTTGGTTTTGTGTGGTTGCTTAGTTAGTAATATACCTTTGTCATATTATGGCTAAAAAGGGGGAGTAGTACTAACTTAAGTAATCATTGGTTGCTGGCTGATGTTGAGGGGGAGAGATTTTTTTAAATCTCTTACTACAGCATAAGAAGTTATAAGTAGAGGAGGAAGTTCTAAGTAGAGGAGGAGGCTGCTGGCTTTGTGTTGTTTCCGCTGCTGACTGACTTTTGCCTCTAACTATTGTGTGTTTGCATGCAAGGGTTATTTGGTTTATTTTAGCCAAAATCTACCAAAGGGGGAGATTGAAGGCTCCTTAGTTTTTTATTGGCATTTATTTTGGTAAAACAAACCTGACAGAAACATGTTAGACAAGATGTCCTAACATGTAGCAGAACTTGAAGAACAAGATGTCCTAACAGGGTTATTCGACATCTTTGTCTGTTACAGTTTTTAAATCTGGTTTGAATCTGTTAATTAAAATTTAGATTGTAAAAGATCGTTTGTGTATCCTAGTGAAAACACCAGAAGACCAGAGGTACACTCTAGTGCTCCTATTATCTTTCCTTGCTTGGTTACTGCTTTACGTCTTAAGAAGTGGGTGCTAATGTCTGATGTAATAAATGAGAAAGTAAGGGGAGTGGTGAATGATGATTACGTTGAGAGGTATTGTAAGGGAAAACTGAGTCAGAAGAAGAAAGGTGCAAATGTGGGTGAGTCATCTCGAGCACAAGCAAGTGAGCCATCTGAGGCACTTAATTTTTCTACTTGGGATCCAAGAATGCGAGCGGCATTTAACTATTCGTGGGATATGGCCGAAGCTTACCAACGATCATCCGGGTTTAACTTTAATTGTATGCAACAATTGTATCAGTTTCAGACTACTCCGCAAGAAGTTACTCCATTTCCTACTCGTGCAGATTACGACAGCTATACAAACTGGCATGTGGGCAGGCGACCTTTCTTTTTGGGGGAGGAGCGTCTGGAGCTGCTGGTGATACTGATGGTGATGGTGATGGTGATGGAGATAAAGAAATGCAGGATGATTTGAATGATTTGCTGAATTAGGGACTTGACTACAAAGTGAATAATTTCTTTATTTTGTAATTTAATTTCAGTATTTTATTTTTATTTCAGTTTATTTAGTAGTAGTAAGTAATTTTGGGTCACTTCGGAGAATTTTGTTGTTGTAGCATTTTGGCGCTTCGGCTAGTACATTTTCAGTGTGTTTTACACTATGACTTGGTTATAAAATTTCAGTTTGGTTTATAAATTTTGAAAATGAGTGAGCAAGAATGATTTTTTGAAAATGATCTTCATAAATTTTACCTATTTTTGTTCAATGGTCGTGTAGATATTACCCTTTGTTGTTAACCCAAGCCAAGTTACAACCATAAAAGCCCTTAGTGATCTTTGTTTCCATGATTTTGTGATAACTTTGTGAGATGAATGCATGAATTATTCTGGATGTGGCACGATTACTTGTGAGAGTGTTTTGTCCCTTGTGAATTTATGTACATAATGTGTTTGATAATAAGTGAATATAGGTGATTCAACTTGAACTTGTAAGTACTTGATTTTACATTGTGTGATGTTGTGTTTAGAACTTAATTCATAATCATGTTTTGATTCTATGCAAGTAATTGAAAATGTCTTGTGCGTGCGATTGTCGAGTTTGAACCATGAATGTTTTTCGGTTGATTTGGTCTTTTTGAAAGTTCTTGTGGATTTTGAAACTTACCTTTGATTGAGGGCAAACAAAGATGCAAGTTGGGGAAAGTTTGATAGGTGTCAAGTTTAGAATGGTTTTCGTATCAATTTACGACAATTTTAAGCTCTTTTCCATACTTCTGATTGCGAAACAGCTTATTTATTAAGTGATTTTTGCATCAATGTATATATTTGGTATTTTTGATATTATTGTTAGTTTTGCAGCATATTTTGTAAAAAGGGTGCGGCAAAAAATCGGAAGAAAAAGCAATGAAACGAAAAAAGTCGCGTGTCGAAGATCTCAAGACCTTCGTTTGGTAAAGGAGAGGCAAAAGGGAGTTTTCACCTGGCAAAAGCCTGGCGAGAGACCAGGCGAAAGAGGTTTCAAATTCCAGTAGCTACTGGAAGTGTTCGTTGGTAGATTCGCCTGGAGAAGGAGAGGCGAAAGGGATTCGCCCGGCGAAGCTTTATTTCGCCTGGCGAATTCAAATATTTGTTTCCAGCTTGTCTGCACTATTTCGTCACGTGGCTTTACTAAATGGGTTCCCCCGGCGAATTTTGTAGCTCGCCCGGCGAATTTTCCTGGGCAGAACATGTCTATTTTAGCACTTTGTGATATTTTTAGAAACAAAACTTACTTTTAAGAATCTTTTCGTAACCTAGAAACTTTTGTGAAGCGAGAAAAGTCATCTTCTTCTTTTTTTACTTAGAAATCAAAGCTTTTAAGCTTCAATCTTTGATTCTTTCAAGTTTGATGCTCCAAAAGCTTTGTTTGTTACTTGTTGCTCAAGCTACCATGGTTATAGGTAGCTAAATTTCTGTGTCAAGATTAGAGGTAGATAATCCTCACTTTTGTATGTATTTCTCTTGATATGTGTATGTGAATAAGTTGATGATGAATATATGGTGAAAACCCTTGTTTTTATTGTATATTTGTGTTGGATCATTATTGAGAAATATGTTTCAACCATTGAACTAGCTTTTCCATCTTTCAATAAACAAAGTCTAGAGATAATTTTGTGAGTTGATATTCACTAATATCAATCCTTTAATGTTATCATATTGATAGTTAAGTTGAGAAATCATCTAAGGATCAATATGATAAAATTCACAATTTGTTTTAGAGATGAAACATATTGAGAGGATATGTGATTATATTTGTTGTTAATGAGTTCACATGCTTTGTTAAGAAAATATGTTTGAAATGGATTATTGAGCCCTAATCTTGACATGTTTTTACCAATCGTTTAAAATCGAAACTTTTTATCGCTGATTATAATTTTTATGCAATCATTGTGATACGAAATCAAACTAACCAATTTTTATGTTATATGTTTAAAACAATTCCAATTGTAGAATGGCGGTAATATCACACAATCTCTGCGGATACGATAACAAAAACCCACACTAATACTCTTTCAACAAAATGGCGTTGTTGTATGTTTGATATTACAAGCATTGCAATAGTTGAAAAGTTTTAAACTTTGTTTATCTCAGTTACTTTTTCTTGAGCTTCTTAATTTGTTTGGTTAAGTTTTGCAGACTCTGTTTATGCGAGGAAAGTTACCTTCATATCAACTTCTTTTCGATCCTGAGATTGAGAGAACTACGCGTAAGTTGAATAGAAAAACTAGACGGATGAGGCAACTTGCCAAGGAAATACGAGAGAGAGAGGAGAAAGTTATATTTCTACATCAACACCACAGTTTACGCCAAACATGGCAGCACCACCACCACCACCTCTTGCTTCAACACCATGTATCAACAGTCCAAGGCACACTGCTCAGTTTACGTACAACGCCCACAATTGGAGGCATTCTAAGATGAAGACCGGAATTTTTGCGCTTTTATACCAAAATCTTTTTACTGGCATGGATCATGAGGATCCTTTCACTCAACTCACAAAATTCTACGAAATTACAGGTGCAACGGGAGCGCCGGAAGCTAAAGAGGAATCATTGTTCAAGAGACTATTTCCGTATTCCTTAATCGGGAAGGCAAAGGAATGGTATCTTGATCAATCGACTGTGATTATGACGGATTGGAATGTGTTAGAAGAAAATTTCCTTGAATTCTTTTTTCCACATAATTGATTTATGGAAGCAAAGACGACAATTGCGGTATTCTCTTAAGGTAGAAATGAATCTCTCAATGAGCTTGGGAGAGGTTCAAATCCATGTTACAAAAATGCAAATATCACGGTTTTGATGAACTTACTCAAGTGCACATCTTCCGAAATGGTCTCCAACCGGTCCACAAGACTTTATTGGATGCTACTTCGGGTGGATCTTTAATGTCCAAGAGCGCCAAAGACGCAGTTTCTATTATTGATAAGATGACACTCAATGATCATCAAGGAAGTCATAATTGTGGTACAACGCAAAAGAAACCGGGAATGCTTGAATTGGGGACTAACAATGTTATTTTTGCTCAAAATAAATTGATATCCCAACAAGTGGAATTGTTGACTCAACAAATGTCAAAAGTTCCACAACAACTAAAAGAGATGCAAGAATTGCCAAGCAAGAATGTGCAAATAGTCGTATGTGAACTATGCAAAGGAGATCACTCCACCGATTATTGTCCTCCCGTTAACGAAGAAGCAAATTTCATGGGTAGTCAAGGCTATCAAGGAAGACCACCTTATCAAAACACTCAACAACCTTATCAAAACAACCAAGGTTACCAACCAAGAGGGAATAATCCTAGTTATCAACAAGGTTACCGTCAAAATCCTTATCAACCTACACAACCTCAAGGTGGAAGTTCAAAGTTAGAAGAAACTCTCAATCAATTCATTCAAATGTCAATGGCCAACCAAAAGAGTAATGAGGCATCAATCCAGAATCTTGAAAACCAAGTTGGGAAACTTCCGAAACAATTAGCCGATCAACAACCGGAGTCATCCTTTTCCGCAAACACTCAAACCAATCCGAAGGAACATTACAATGCCATTGTGACTAGGAGTGGAAGAGAGGTGGGAGGAGGAGAAGAAAATGACAAGAAAAATGTTGATGTGAGAAGTGATGAGATTGTGGAGGAAGAAAAAAATGATGAGGTAGAAGTTGAAAAGAATGATGAGATAGTAGTTGAAAATGAAAAGGAGAAAGTAGTTGAAAATGAGAACCATGAGAAATAAGATGTAGAGGAGAAAAAGAAAAAAAAATCAAGAGAGGGAAGGAGAAAGTGAACCCAATTCCAATTTAACACTTGTTGTATCCTCATGCGCCAACCAAGAAAGACAATGCTAGGCATTATGCTCGGTTTATGGATATAATTCGTCAATTGCAAATTAATATTCCATTTTCTGAGGCTCTTGAGCAAGTGCCCAAATATGAAAAGTTTATGAAAGACATCCTTACCCAGAAGAGGAGATTTACGGACCAAGAAACTATCACACTTGATGCGAGTTGTAGTGCAATCATTCAATGAACTCTACCGATCAAAGAAAGTGATCCGGGTCGAGTTACTTTTCTGGTTACCATAGGCGATGTTTATGTGGGTAAAGGTTTGATTGACTTAGGCTCAAGTATCAATTTGATTCCGCTATCTATTATTAAGAGGTTGGGAAGCATTGAGATGAAAGCAACAAAAATGACATTGCAATTGGCCGACAAGTCTACAACTCATCCTCATGGAGTAGCTCAGGATGTGTTAGTCAAGGTGGATAAATTCTTCTTTCCAACTGATTTTTTTGTTATTGACATGTGTTGCACCCCAAAATTTGCCCTCCTTACTTTAGTACTAACTGGCTTATGTTTCATCTCATTCTGCATTATCATGTGTGCATATCATTGATTCTTAGCATGGGGTCAAGGTGCTTGAGGCAGCTCAAGAGGAGAAGATATTCTTCAAAGAGTCAAGCAAGAGTCCTTGTATTGTGGATCACTCTCTCCTAACCAGTGCAGAAACTAGGGTTTTGAAATTCTTGGGTTTATTGCTCCAATGGGCAAGGTTCTTGGGTTTTTATCATCACCAAATGGCATATCTTATCTTTGTTGGAGAGGATACACATCATATTCAGAGGAATTTGGATTTGGAGACTGTGTTATTTCCTCCTAGACTGAGGGTACCAAAATTAGGGTTTGCTATAAAGTCAGTTTATTTCTGATTTTTTGGGAAAGACTTGATTCCATGGTATTCCTTGGGTCCCTAAGTATCTAGGAATGGAAGATTGTCCATCATTTTGGTTCAGGAGAAGTTCAATTGGCCAATGGATTGGGAATCCGGAGAATTGGAGAAAAGTCAACAGTGAGAGGGGAGTCAACTGTGGAAGCTTGAGGTTATCTTCAAGGTTTTCAAGGTCTCACATCCTCATATGGTCTTCAAGAGTCAAGTTTGACACCATTTATCAAGAATCAAGGGTTGGTACAAAAGTTACTAAATATGGAAATGACCTATAATTTGAAAGTTTCCTTTTTGGGTAAGTCCTTACACTACATTCAACTTGACTTTTTATCATCAAGAAAGCTTCAAATGAATTTTCCTCAAACATGAAGGTTGAAGTTCTTCTTCTCCCCTTTCCAACAAGTACTAGATGGTCTCCATATCATTTGTGAAACTCAAGTTATGATCAAAAGAAGGCAAAGTGGTTTTTAGGGTTCCATTTTCACAACTTTTGCATTTTGGGACATAGTGACCTATAATTGGTTCCATTGCTTCATGTCACATTCTAACATCAAATAAAAATCCATAAGGATCATTTTTGGCCTTTGAATCAAGTGGATCCATGGTTTATTCCTCACTTATTCTCCATTATGCAAAATTGCCAAATTATTGAAAACTCATGAACCAATACATCTCAAGGCCCAAATCAAATTCAGGTGTGATTAGCAATTGAAACTTAAGTGATCCATCATGAAATATTTGGATATACATGCATGGAGGAGGGTGTATTCCACATAATGCAATTTTCTAAAATCATCCAAAGCTCATTAAACAAAGAATTACCAAGGCCCAAATCATTATCAGCGGGATGACCTAATGTATTTAAACTAACTCATGCTAGGGTTAGGGGGATGACACGTGATTTCAAGGAGAACCAAAGTTTGAACCCTAAAAGCTTCTCTCATTCGTATCTCTCAAGCAAGAAGAACTTTTCACAAAATTTCTTCACAGCCTTCCTCCTTGGGATCTATAGAACACAAAGCAACCATCATCTGGAGCTAATAATAAGGATACGTGGTGCACAAGCTCAGGTTAGTGATATTTTTAATGTTCCTAAAACTCCTCTTTTTGATGCGCATAATAATCTGTGATTGTTGCTGATCATTCTGGTATATTTTATTTTGAGTTTGGATGCGTATATTGGTTGTATCGTGTGTTTAAAGTTTTTGAACCCTAACCTTTTTCATTCGAATCTCCTTATGCATTGGTTATTTGTGATTTTTGATTGGATATTTGAGATCCTGGTGATTTTCTGGTCAAGATGATGTACTAGCATGAAATTTCTGGGCAAGTTTTGGTTGTACGTCGCCGGAGAAGACGACCGGAACCCTAGTTCCGGTGTCTGGTTGTGTTTTTCGGCCAGCTAGGGTTTGGGCGATAAAGATGATGTTTCAGCCGTTGATGGCTTTGATCCAACGGTCCACTATGCGCCATGTGTTTTAAAAATTTGTTATTATATTATGGTTTATGTGTTTGCTAACCTACAGGTATTATCATGCACCCTCTGATCATAGCCATCCATCATGCGTATTTTTATTATGTTGACTGCTTCACGTGCGTCTGATGAATCGCGTGGCTGACATTGTGCCAACCAATTAATGAAACCATGTGCCGTGCACGTGGGATTCCATGGTGTGCTGAGTGGTTGCGTGTACGCGTGTGTATGTTAGTTATCATGTGCGTATTAATCTGGGCCATTGGTTTTGTTTACTTATTGATTGCTTTGACTTGATATGAAGCGTTGGATCAATCTGAAGGTGATGGTGAGTCAACTGGGTTGACTGAGGCCCACGTGGACTATTTTTTATTTTATTTTTTTTCTGATGGGTTTTGATCTGGGCCTTGTTATTCGCACCCCTTGTATGAGCCCATTAGCCTTTTGAACGTATTCTAGCTGCTGAACGCACCCCCTTTGCACATTTTCATATTTTTATTTTATTTAATTGTTTGCATTTCATTTTTAATTTTTAAAAATAGTTAATTGCATTAAAAAATTCCCAAAAAATTCATGCATCATATTATTAATTTTATAAAATTTTCACAAATTTTATTTTTTTATTTTATTTTATTTTTAGCATCTGAAATAAATATTTGTTTATTTTCTTTTTGAATTATCCATATCATGCATACCTATACTTGTAGAATTTTGTTCTCATAGCATACAAAACCTTTTGAATTCATTCTTTTTGCATTCATTCACCAACACACTGATTGCATTAAAATATTTTCCTCTCATTTTTAAAATCATTTCATATTGAATTTTAGTCCTCCCTTTTTGCATATTGAACCATATTTCTCATCTAAACTTTGCATGATTGTTTGAGTGACTTATATTTTGAATTTTGGCATGAGTTTTTGATATGTTGTTTGTTTCTGGTTGAGCAATGTTGATAATTAATTTGGCAATTTTATAAGATGTTTTACTAGTTATGTGACTGCTCTTTGTGTGAGATCTTCTTGTATGCATATCTCTGATCATGTCTGGTTACCTGTTTGAAAAGGCACTTGTGCCACTGTTTGGGATTGCTTCCTTGAATTCATGAATCATGCTTGGATTGTTATAGCTCACTTGGTTATCAGTATATGTCATTGCTTGGGTTCCATTTGTCTCATTTCTTTTGCTTATGTCTGTTTTGTACTAACCTTTTACGCAGAAGCTGAGGTAAGTTATTTGAGGGTGTGGATAGTTATCCATGTCCACTCTCATTCTTTCTTTCTCTCATCTTTTCTTTTCTTTAGGCTTAGGTTGTCGTCAAACCTCACTAACCGTAGTTCACCCATGCATGATAACATTAGGACTCTTAGTTTCCCTTTAGAGTTTCCTTTGTGTCTTCTTTCTTCTCATCTCAAAACTTCTTGAAAACACTTAATAAGGATAAAGTGTATTGCGTACGAGCCTTAAGCGTGGGGAGTGAGAAATGAGGGGCTTCCTCTCATCTTTCTAGAGTGCTTAGCGAGCGTCCTGTCTTAGGACGATTCATTAAGTATTCGTCCCTGTGCCCTAGACTTTGGTGCAATGCAAGTTATGAACTAACTCAAGTCACTTCTGTCCTAAAAAATACAAACAAACTTCAAACCTTTTTGTCCTTCAGGATTGTCAAACTAAAGGCTATTTTCAAAAAGGGCACGTTACTTTCCGTCTGAGTCACAAACAGGCTTCGACCCTAACTGTCGGATGCGGACTTAACGTCGCTCATAAAAAACACAAAAAGAACTTGGTCCGAACTACGTTGACTCTGAATTTCCCATTGCACAAAGGGTGTACGTAGGCCTAGGACGTCGACGTCCTACCGAGTCTGTCTTTGTTTTCCCCTCTCCCGTCTTAGTACAACCATAGATGATAGGATAAATCACCCTTAGAATAGACAACAAGCGTGGATCCCATCGAGTACGATGGACGCATGGGGTGCTAGCACCTTCCCCTCGCGTAACCGACTCCCGAACCCAGGCTATGGTTGCGATGACCATTCCTTTCCCTCTTCTTCAGGTTTATGCGGTGTTCCCTTTCCCTCTCTTGGGATAAATTTACACGGCTGGCGACTCTATTTTTCCGCGCCACTCTCGCGTTTGTACCTGGATGAAAATCCTGGGAGCGACAACATGGAAGAAAACCATGATGCTCCATTGATTCTTGGGCGTCCTTTATGAAGACGACTAGAATGATGATTGATATCGATGATGGTCTCATGAAATTAAGAGTCCAAGATGAGGAAGTTTCTTTTAATCTTTTCAAAGCAATGAAGCACTCCAAAGATACACATGATAGCTTTCAAATTGATGCAACGGAAGAAGCTATAATGGAAGTAACAAGGCAAGTCCACATATCAACTCCCTTTGAAAAAGCTCTTGGTGATGCATTTGAAGTTCTTACCGAAGATGAATAGAAGGAACTTGAAAAATATTTGAATGAACTTGAGAATTTGGAAGAATTGCAACCTTGGGAAAATGAAGTGGAAGTGTTGAAAAAAGAGGTGAATGATGAAAAATCACAACTTGAATTGAAGATGTTGCCTCGCCATTTGAAATATGCATTTCTTGATGATGGTTGTAACAAACCGGTTATCATTAGTAACATTTTGTCCAAAAAATAGGAACACCTTTTAATTCAAGTTTTGAAGAAAAATCAAAGAGCTATAGGTTGGGTTCTCTCCGATTTGAAGGGGATTAGTCTGCCTTATTGCATGCATAAAATATTTATGGAAGAGGATTTCAAGTCGGTTGCTCAACCTCAACGCCGCTTGAATCCTACAATGAAGGAGGTTGTGAGGAAGGAAGTAGTAAAACTATTGGAGGTCGGAATGATCTATCCGATTTCCGATAGTACATGGGTGAGTCTGGTACAAGTAGTTCAAAAGAAAGGAGGTATGGTCGTGATAAGAAATGAAAGAATGAATTGATTCTAACAAAGACCGTAACGGGTTGGCGGATGTGCATTGATTACCGGAGGCTTAACCAAGCAACATAAAAATATCACTTTTCGTTACCTTTTATGGATCAAATGCTCGAAAGGTTATCGGGTCAAGAGTTCTATTGTTTTTTAGATGGATATTCTGGGTATAACCAAATTACGTTAATCCGGAAGACCGTGAGAAAATGACGTTTACTTGTCCTTTTGGAATTTTTGCGTATAGAAAGATGTCTTTTGTCTTGTGCAATGCACCGGCCACTTTTCAATGGTTCGTGCAAGCCATCTTTTCTGATCTTATTGAGAAGACCATGGAAGTTTTCATGGATGACTTCTCCGTTTTCAGGGCGTCTTTTGTGTCGTAACCCGAAATTTGACCTCCCACTTTTGCCTTTTGCATAAGCATAAGCATTCGCATCGCTGGCATACGCATTCGCATTTTTTCCTCTGGTGTTTTGATTGCAGGATATTCAGGTTTTCCAAGCCCGATTAATCATATCCTCTCAAGGTCATCACCTCATCAAAACAAGCACAAAATGAAGGTTTCCATACCTATTCCTCAATACAAGAGGTGGAAAATCGAAGCCGGGACCACAACACCCTTTTTTAGGCAAATTGGGCATATTTTGGCCTGGTTAATCGATTAACCATTTGCAGTGCAATTGTGTTAATCGATTAACACAGGCAAAATAGGCACAATTTGCTGCTTTTTCATGACAGCACCTTTGCACACATTTTGGTCTTGGATTCTAGAAGCATATGGAATATTCTAGACACCTCTAAACATTTCCAAGCTACTCAATTCATTCCAAGTGCATTTGCTATGATACTTCACTACAAATCAAGTGCACCATGTTCCTTGTTCTCCAAGTAATGTGGATCTTTGGATGTTGGAATTCACCTTGGGATGGTTACCGAGTTGGTTCTAACTAACCTAGTTAACCGCCTTGACTCGGTGAGTCAAGTCCAACTAACTCCTAACCTAGCTCCAAACCCAAAGCTAATTCCAAACCATCTCATATTCCAAACCTAAAGCCTATATAAACACACATTCACTCACTTTTCAATTCCTCAACCATTCTCTACCATTTTTCACCAAACTTCTCACATTTCACTCTCAATTCTCTCACTTTTTCTCTGATTTCTCTACTCATTCTTCATCTTCATCTCAATCCTTCTCCATCAAACCTCACCAAAAGCTCTTATTTGTGAAGGATAATCACTTTTCACATTGAAAGTGATTAATTCTTGAGCTTAACCTTCATCATTTGGCATTCTTTGGTTGGATTTCTGGAATTACATCTCATTCTACTTCAATTCAAGGGTTTCACACCATTTATTTTGGTGCAAGTTCGATTTCGGTGCATTTTCGCGTTTTTGATCGGTTTCGACGCGTTTCGTCTACAATTCAAGGATCTTATGGTTTTCTTTAATTTTATGCACCAAGATCACTTTGCAACATTTACCAAGGCACGTCTCAGCCTTGTAGGTTGGTGGATTTCATTCATTTTATCATTTCGATCGTTTTCGTATCGTTTACGATGTAATTTTGATATTCTTGCATGTGAATTGATTACACTTTTGATAGATCCATGATCTTGATTGTTAATTGATTCTATTGTTGATCATTTGCTATTTCTAAGCTTGATTTTTCGTGCATAATTGTTTGCCCTAGCATTGGAGTGATTGCACAATCAAAATGTTGGCCAAAAGCACTTTTCAAAATTGATTTTCTGCTCCCTGTACAGTGTTAATCGATTAACACATTGCAGTGCAATTGTGTTAATCGATTAACCAGTGTTTTTTTGCACTTTTTCACGTGTTAATCGATTAACACTTTGCAGTGCAATTATGTTAATCGATTAACACTGAACCAGAAGGCCATTTTCTTGCATTTTCAAATGTGTTTGCCATGCTTTCTTCATTTTATCTTCCATTGATTGTCATGCTTGATTTTATGGATGTTTTTAATGTCATTTCACTTCTGGTTGAAGCAAATTCATGAACTTTCGATGCACATTTTTTATTATTCATTTGTTTCATGTTCTTAGCATTGTATGAACATAGCAATTCTTGCACTATCTTTGTTCACGTGATACATGACTTTGTGTGGCATTTTGATGATCATTTGGCACTGTTTTGCACTTTCCATTTCAGTTTGCATTAAGTTTATTCTTCATGGATAAACTTAATCTTGTGTAATCAATAATTCACTCCTTTGTGCTTTAATGACTTTTCATCCTCTTTGGAAAGTTGTTAGCATGTTTATCCCTTGATTAATTGATCGAAACTTTGTTTCGATTAATCGATCTTCCCTTTTCCTCTCTTTAGGCCTCCTTTAGAGCTTTCTCTCTCTCATTCACCCCCCCCCCCCCCCCCCCCCGTGGAGTTGGAGTTTCGCGCTGCGCCTTGCATCGGAGCACTGTACAAATTGACGTTGTTATGATGTCTGTTTCTCTACGCAGGAGCACTGTACAACTTGGAGTTGTTGGGCCGTCCGGTTCAATTTCTGCATTACACCCTGTGTGTGTTAGGGAAGGGATGAGAAGGGAGAATTCCTAATCTCATTCTGACTACTTCAGGTAGGGGACGAATGACCCTATGCTTGGCTTAGTCATCTCTATCTCCAGGCGGTAATGTGTTTTCTTTCCCCAGTCGAGTCGATCCTTGATCACTCTTCTCTCATTGCGATCCCTTTCAATCCTTGATCACTCCTCACTCTTTCAATCTCTCCTTTTGATCAATCACCATCCTTCTTGGTTGAGATCATTATTCTTGCGCTAGCAATCTCTCTTTGTTCCATCACTTCTTTCTTCTTGTAATCAATCATTGCTTTTTGATTCCCCTGAAGAGTCTTAATTCTCTCTCTTTGGTCCAACACAGTTTTCCTGTCACGACTATTTTTCCCCTGGAGTTCATAACCTTCTCTTGGTTATTCTCCTTTGTTGGGTTAATCACCTTTCTTTGGTTAATCACCCATCTCTTCAGTTAATCACAGTCCGTCTATTAATCACTAAGCACTTCTTGGGTTAATCACCTTCTCTTGGTTAATCACCTGTCTCTTTAGTTAATCACAGTCCGTCTGTTAATCACTAAGCACCTCTTGGGTTAATCACCTCTTCTTGGTTAATCACCCTTTTCTTCAGTTAACCACAGTTCGTCTGTTAAAATGTTGAACCCTTTCGAGTTAATCACCTTCTCTTGGTTAATCACTCGCTTTTCTCTTCGGTTGGTCACAGTCCGTCTGTAAACACCGAATCCCCCGCAGTTGGCAACCTCCTCTTGGTTCGAATGCTTGCACCCTTGGGTTAGTAACCTTTCTTTGGTTCAAATACCCTTTCTTCGGTTGAGTACTGTTTGTTCAGTTAGTTTACCAAACCCCTTTGGGTCACGACCTTTGCTCGGTCTTGCACCCGTGCTTCTGGTTAATCACAGTTTTCTCTGTTAAAACCAATGCTTCTCTATCCCCACAGAGTTGCAGCCCTTTCTTTCCTCGGTTAACTTCTATTTACCAGTTAATATACCGAGGCCCCTTCAGAGTCAAACACCTTCTCTCGGTTCAGCACTCTCTCTCTTGGTTTATCACAGTCCGTCTGTTGACACCAGCTTCTTTTCCCCGCCAGGGTCTACTCTCTTTCTTCGATTAACCACTGCCAGTCAGTTAATATACCAAATCTTCTCTTGGTTATGACACCATCCCTTTATTTGGATCCCCAGCGGAGTCCTTCCTATTCCCTTTGCTCTCACCTTCTTGGTTATGACACTATTTCTTTTGCATCCCCAGCGGATCTTTCTCGTATTCTCATGGTTTGGACACCGTTCTTTCTCTTATTCTCTTATTCTCTTGGTTTGGACACCATTTTTTCTCTTATTCTCTTATTCTCTTGGTTTTGACGCCACCTCTTTCATCCCCTTGTTTCTCCCTTGTTTTGTTTTCCGTTCAGTTCCCTGAACTACGGAAGCTCTGATTCTGCATTCTTCTGAATGTCAGATATGTAGGCATGAGACGCAATGTCTTGGCGAGCACACTTCCACCCTTCTTTCCTTCTCCCTTTCTTCTTTTCTTCCTTGTCCCCTGGTTCCATGAACTACGGCGCTCTGACTTCCTCATTGCACTATGAGGGTACGTAGGCACGAGGACTTCATTCCTCCGCGAGCACTTTCCTTCTTTTCTTTCTTTTTCCCCTTTCTTCTCTCTCCTCTTCTTTTAGCTAGAAGCCTTTATATAGATAACCCATCCAAGCCTAGAAGCAAGCGAAATGGTTCCCATCGAGTACGACGGATGCGTTAGGTGCTAATACCTTCCTTTCGCATAACCGACCCCCCATTCCTGTTTCTCTTCCCCTTGGGTTTTATCGATATTTTCCCTGTCCTTTGGGACTAAATAAAGTTCGGTGACGACTCTGTTGTATCTCTGAGTGTGCGATTCACTCAGGTAGAAACGCGCCATCTTCAGCTGGCGACTCTGCTATGGACAGATTGACCTCTTGCTGGTCCATCCCTTGAGGGGTCTCGCCTAGTTTTGTTTGCTTCTTCTTGCTTGCTTGGGTGTTTATCTTTGGCGCTTTACTTGCTTTATTTTTATGCTTTAGCTTTATGTTTATTTATCGCATTTCATTACTGCTTTGAATATTCATATGCTGCATATTCTGGATATCTGCTATTTTCTGCTGTTGTTGGGATGGGTAGATATTATTAGAGAGAAAGGTCCTAACATCGGGCCTAGTATACACATAAGCTAGAACGTGGATAGTCGTGAGGCCTGCATTTTGCGCGTTGGGATATCACGAGACCCACATCCCAGATCGTGATTCGTTTGAAAATACTTTCGTCCTGTGAGAATTCACTACGGCGGGGGATTTTCATCCTGAGTGCTATGGTTTGGGCGACCTTTTCTAGGGACCACCTTGTTGTGTCTAGATCACACCTGTGAGGGGGTTGGGTTTTTGCAGAAAAACAGGCCACTTCATACTATTATTCTCACACACGCCAGATTTCCTCACCGACACATTAGATTATATTGCACTGACACAGATTATATGCAGATATCCGGATTGTTCAGATTTGATTATTCGGGAAGTGTTGGCTTCTTGTTGTTGTGTTGCATATCATTTCATCATGTAAATTAATTTTTTGCATGTGCATTTCCAGGTTTTCGAGGGCTTATCTTTTGTTGACATTATCGTAGAGATGAGTACTGGTTGTCGTGGCATCTTCAGTTACAAGTTTATGGAGCCTAAGCTGGGTGTTTTGAGAGGTTTGGCATCTTTGTTGGTTGGAGATCACATAGGGGTTTTCATAGGTACTTATGGTAATCTGTTGACCATCCTCAACACTGAAATCAACATCACTGCTATTCATACTCTGGTTCAGTTCTACGACCCGCCATACAGGTGCTTCACATTTCAGGATTATCACCTAGCACCTACACTTGAGGAGTATGCCTATATTCTGGGGGTTGAGATCAAGAAGCAGGTTCCTTATGTTTACACTAGTGGTTGTCCGAAGTTTCATCTTATTGCTGACGCGCTTTGCATTAGTAAGAAAGATGTGGAGGATAGTCTCAAGACCAAAGGGAAAGGTATTCGAGGGTTTGCTTCGAAGTTCTTGGTTGACAAGGCTACTACTTTTGCTAAGGATGGAAACTGGAAGGCTTTCAACGCCGTTCTCGCTTTACTGGTATATGGGATTGTCTTGTTTCCAAACATGGAGGATTTCGTAGATCAGGCTGCCATCAGCATTTTCTTGTCCAAGAATCTTGTTCCGACGCTTCTTGCTGATACCTACCATTCTATTCATTCCAGGAATGAAAAGAAGAAGGGAATCATTGTCTATTGTACTCCTTTATTGTACCGATGGTTCATGTCTCGCCTTCCACAGAAGGGTCCCTTTGTTGAGAATAAGGATAATCTCAAGTGGTCTCAACGAATTATGTCTCTTACCGCTGATGATATTTCTTGGTATTCTCGAGTCTTCGACGACATTCCGATCATTCTTCATTGTGGGAAATTCTCCAATGTGCCTCTCTTGGGTACAAAGGGTGGAATTAACTACAATCTGAGAATGGATTTCCGACAGTTGGGATACCCTATGGTTGACAAACCTGGTCCTGAGGTAGTGGAAGAGTTCCTCTTTCATGAAGGGGTTGACGACATGGGTTTGTTGAAAAGGTTTAGTGCCTCTTGGACTCAGATTCATCTCGAAGGTAGAGCCGATTTGGGTAAGAAGAATTGCGTAGCCAAGGAAGCTTACACACTTTGGGTCAAAGAGCACGTCAAAGAGATATTGTTACCATTCTCTCCTGAGCCTTCCATGAATGCCAAGCTTCCTGAACTTGCCATTGTTCCTCCATCTGAAGTCGATCAACTCAAGCTGATTGTTGAAAAGTTGAAGAAGGAGAATGCTGATCTTCGTCTCAACCTTGATAGAGTCACTTCCGAGAAGGATAGCCTACAGATTGAGCTCCATCAGAAGCGCGAGCGCATGCTCAAAAGGTGGAGGTTGAACAGAACAAGCGTAGGAAGGTGGGTGATGCTTTGAAGAGCACCTATGAGGGATTTACTTCAAAGAAGAGACAACTCGCCGATGCTCATTATCAGGCCTACAAGGGGGAGCTGAGCTACAACAAGCAACTTGAAGAGCTTCGAGGGAAGTTATCCGAGTTCAAGGCAAAGTGGCAAAGTGAACAAGACCGTGCTAATCAGTTAGCAAAGGACTTTTCCCAATGTCAAGCTAAGCTCGACAAAGTCTTCGGTGAGATTCAGAAGCTGCAAGATCAAGCACATCAGAGCCAAGAGCATATTAGCCAGCTCAACATAGAGAGTACTCATTGGGAGCATCAAAGTCGTCATTTACAGAACCTCCTGGATCAGAAAGAGGCTTTTCTTCAGGATATGCTTCAGGGACCTAATCATTCTTTGTTGCGCAACCTCATGAAGGATGCGAAGTACTGGAGTGAGAGGCATGGTCGTCTAGCCAGATTTGCTGAGCATGCATTTAAGGACCTACCAGGATTGTTGAGGGATGCATACGCTGATGCATTTCCGCACTGGCTTCCTTGGGCGATTTTTCATTTCTTATCTGTGTGTAGGGTGGTATTTGATAGGATCCGTGCAAATTTTGTTATAGCCCAAAAGGCAGATATTTGACTTGTATTCGACTTGTACTTCTTTCCTCTATTGAATGAATGAATGAAGATGCTTGCTCACTCTATCTTTTATTCCTTTACTTGTATGCTTTATGATATTGTCAACAAAGACAAGTTTAAGAATTCCTGGAATTTAAAAATTTATTTTTTCTATGCATATCATACATTCATCTGCACACATATGCACGTCCCTTCATCCGAAACCGTTGCTCATCCTTGTCCGCATTCCTTGTAGTAAGACGACGACTCGACATCGGTATTTTACTCGCTCAAACAAATCCCGAATCATGGCTGACTTCGAAGCTGAGAATGCTGCGTATAAGGAAACTCTGGCACAATTCCAAGGACGGATGGATCAGTTCCAGACAAACATGGATGTCATTATGAAGCTCCTTCGTGCCCAGAGGGACGCCGCTACTGCCACTGTTTTTGTAACTACTACTTATGCAACTGTTGTCACTCCTGTGACTATTCCTCCTGTTGTTACAGCTACTCCTGTTGTTGTTGTTCTTTCTCCTGCTAGAGTTAAAGTGCCAATTGGGCCTGTGAATCAGCCTGCCGTTCAACCCAGTTTGAACCAGATGCCCGCTGGTTTTCCTTGGGGCATGCCTCCGAATTACACTCCTCAGATTGCAAATAATGGTAGTGCCTTCATGCCATATCAGCCTTTTGTTGCACCCATGCCTAACGGGAATGCTGCTGCATATCCATGGGTCATGCCTACCCCAGTCCTGCCTCCAGTGGTGAATGATGATCCTGAGAATCTTCAGGCTCAAACTCATCAAACTGCAAGATTGGTTGACACTGAAACTCCTGATGATGATAAGCATGTGTATAGGGGTCCTACTATTCATGTTCTGGTTCTGTCTCAAGTTGCTCAAGACGCTGTTCCGAATGCTCATCCTGGGATGTTCTATCCTGGGGCATCTTCCTTAGCTGCTGTGATGCCTCCTCCGATTTATCTGTATGGTGTTCTGATGGGTCAGGATGCTAGTCATATGGTTAATCCGGGTTTGGTGTATCCTTCTCAGTTTGCTACTCCACAAGTGAATGCTCCTGCCGCTTCTCAGCTGCCAAATCCTCAGATTCTTGTCAGGCCCACTAATTAGAATAGATCGGTTGACTACAAGTTGTTGGAGGACCGTATCAGAGCTATCGAAGGGTTCTCTGCTTTTGTCATGGAAGCCAAAGACTTGTGTTTGGTTCCAAATGTTGTGCTGCCGCAGAAATTCAAGATACCTGATTTGCCAAAGTATAAAGGCTTGAGCTTCCCGCGTAGTCACATCACTATGTACTGCAGGAAGATGGCATCCCATATTAATAATGATGAATTGCTTGTTCATTGTTTTCAAGATAGTTTGTCTGGTGCTTCATTAGATTGGTACATGGGCCTGGAGCGCAGCAAAATCCGTACTTGGAGGAATTTGTCTGAAGCGTTCGTGAGACAATACAAGTACAACCTTGATTTGGCGCCAACTAGATTGCAATTGCAGAATCAGTCTCAGCGCTCAGCTGAAACATTCAAGGAGTATGCACAAAGATGGCGTGATATGGCATCTCATGTACGACCGGCTCTCTCTGACAATGAGTTGGTTGACATCTTTATGGGTACATTGCAAGGATCTTACTATGAGAAAATGGTGGGTAGTTCTTCATCGAGTTTTGCTGATGTTGTAACCATTGGTGAAAGGATTGAGAATGGTTTGAAGACTGGAAGGATTCTTGGAACTGCTTCCCAGCAGCCGGCCACTCAGAAATCTCAGAACAGTCATTCCAAGAAAAAGGAAGGTGAAGCCAACGCTGTGACAGCTCAAGTTTCTCCTCAGTATCAAGCTCCCATGGCTCCCTTGCCGTACTATCCGTATCCGTACATTGCTGCTGCACAGTATCAACAACCTTCATATCAGTATCATCCGCAACAACCAGTTCAGAATGCTCAGAATCAGCAACAGAATCAACCGAACAAAAATCAGCAGAATCAGAACTGTTTGAACAACAACAATCAAGGAAACCGTAAGCGTCCGAATTTCGACAAAATTCCGGTGTCATACACTGAATTATTTCCTTATCTGGTTCACCAAGGGGCAATTGTCCCCAAGCAGATTGCACCTGCAATTCCTCCATTTGGCCCGAAGCATAACCCAAATGCATCATGTGCTTATCATGCTGGATACATAGGGCATGCAACAGAGGATTGCTTTGTTTTCAAAACCAAGGTTCAGGAACTCATTGATAAGAAGGTTCTGACTTTTTCTGAGGAAGGACCCAACATTCAGAGTAATCCGTTGCCGAATCACGGTGGGCCTGCGGTTAACATGATTGAGGATGGTTCAAGGGTTGAATTGATCTTGGATGTGGACAAGGTAAAGACTCCGATGTCTGTGGTTTTCAAGAAATTGAAGGAACATGGGCTGTTGAAAGGTTTGCATGGTAAGTGTCAGATTTGTGACGATAATCCCAACCAGTGTCGAAGGCTGAAGGGTTGTGTCCAGATTCTGATGAACCGTGGCGAAGTGCAATTTGCCAGATCTAAAACTGTTGAGGAAGTTGCTGCTATTGAGCCATTTACCGTCGTCTATAGGAAGGTTCATGTGGAATCCCCTAAACAGAAGAAGGTGCAACCTATCGTTGTTTGCCCGCCAAAGCCGTTTCCATATCAGAATTCTAAAGAGGTACCTTGGAAGTATGGGTCTAATGTGTTTTCTGGAGGTCAAGAGATAAGGTTCGCCGAATCTGAGATCGTGAACGTTACAGCCGATGGAGGTATGACTTGCAGTGGATGAGTATTTGCTCCAAAAGTCACTACAAAGCCTGTTCAAGTTCCAACTGTTGCTTCTCCTAAGGAAACGCCTGCATCTGCGATCCCTGTTGTTCAACAAGGGGCATCATATACTGTCGTTCCAGTACCGATTATTCCGTCTGAGGACATTTCAAAGAGCAAGGAGACCCTTGATGACCAAGAGTTCCTTAAGTTGATCAAGAAAAGCTACTTTAAGATTGTGGATCAGCTGGGTCAGACTCCCTCGAGGATCTCAATTTTGTCCCTACTCATGAGTTCGCCTGCGCACAGATCGACTTTATTGAAAGTGTTGAACAGTGCCCATGTCATGCAAGATATATCCGTCGTCGAGTTTGATGACGTAGTGGCCAATATAACTGCAAGTCGGTATTTGGGTTTTAATGAATCAGAATTACCTCCTGAAGGAACTGCCCACAATAAAGCGCTGCACATATCTACAACCTGCACAGACATCCTGTTATCTCGTGTTCTAGTGGATACCGGTTCTTCTCACAATGTGATGCCTAAGGGCACATTGAGTCAATTACTAGTGGAAGGAAGCGAGATGAGACCAAGTGCCTTAGTTGTCAGAGCGTTTGACGGGTCTCGAAGACAGGTCATTGGAGAAGTGGATTTACCCATCAATATTGGACCGCATTTGTTTACCATTACTTTCCAAGTGATGGATATTAATCCTGCGTACAGTTGCCTATTGGGTCGTCCATGGATCCACGCGGCAGGGGCAGTTACCTCCAATTTGCATCAGAAGTTGAAGTTCATGTTTGAGGATCAGCTTGTCATTGTCTGTGGTGAAGAGGATTTGATTGTAAGCGAGTTATCATCTTTTCGATATGTCGAGACTGAAGAAGGCATAGTTGAGGTGTCGTTGCAGTGTCTCGAGTTCGAAGATGTCAGCTCTGCTTCAACTAGTCAAAGTAGATCACCACAATTGACTTTAGCATCTGCTAGGAGTGCTAAAGAGACCATCGATAGAGGTGCCTTGCCAGGCTGGGGGCACGTGATTGATGTGGTTGAGAAGCATAATCGTTTTGGAGTGGCCTATCATCCTGATCGTCAATCTGGTTCCTCTGATCGGAAGCAATGCAACTTTGTCAAGTTCCATAGCGCGGGTTTCCAGCAGGGTGACATCGTGGCAGCTGCTGATGACGCTGGTCCCAGTAATCAGATTTCAAGCTTCGTGCGCAAATGTCCGTCGGGTTTCAAGCTCAACAATTGGACATCTACCGTGATTCCTGTGGTTTTCCCATTTAACATGTAATGCATTTTTCTTTCTCATTCCCTCGTCCTCGCCCGAGACGAGTGGATAGCTTGTAAAGGGCCTCACGCTTTTGCAATATTATGTGATCAATAAATAAAAGTTTTTGCATTCAAAATCATGCTCTATTTTCTTTCTTTATTTTACTTTTTCACAAAACAAATGGCAAAAGTTTCTTTTCTTTTTTCACTTTTTTAAATAGCTCATTCTAAACATATTCATAAACATGCAGAACTAATAAAAGCATTGATAACAACGTGGCAAACATCCATTGTAATTCTGGAATTCCAATTAACCAAGCCGAAGAAGATGGTGAGGAAGATTATGAATTACCGGCTGAACTGGCAAGGCTTCTTGAGCACGAGCGTAGAGAGATCCATCCACACAAAGAGCCAGTGGAAGTTGTTAATCTTGGTACTGATGAGTTCAGGAGAGAAGTCAAGGTTGGCGCATCCCTCGCAGAGCATGTACACTCCGAGTTGGTCAAGTTATTGAGAGAGTATGTTGATATCTTCGCCTGGTCCTATCAAGATATGCCTGGGTAGGATACAAACATCGTTGAACATCACTTGCCACTCAAGCCCGGATGTCCTCCTGTCAAGCAGAAGCTTAGGAAGACTAGACCCGACATGGCACTCAAAATCAGAGAAGAGGTAAAGAAGCAGCTTGATGCTGGGTTCCTAGCCACTTCTAAATATCCTGAATGGATTGCTAACATTGTCCTGGTTCCCAAGAAAGACGGCAAAGTCAGAATGTGTATGGATTATCGAGATCTCAACAAGGCAAGCCCGAAGGATGATTTTCCTTTGCCTCATATTGATGTCTTGGTAGACAACACAGCGCGGTTCTCTATCTTTTCCTTCATGGATGGTTTTTCAGGATATAATTAGATCAAGATGTCCCCAACTGATATGGAGAAGACTACTTTCATCACGCCATGGGGTACATATTGCTACAAAGTCATGCCATTAGGTCTAAAGAATGCAGGGGCAACATTCCAGCGTGCCATGACAACCCTCTTTCATGATATGATTCATAAAGAGATTGAGGTTTACGTGGACGATATGATTGCTAAGTCCAGAACTGAAGATGGTCACTTGGTTCATCTGAAGAAGCTGTTTGACAGACTCTGGAAGTTTAGATTGCGGTTGAATCCTGTGAAGTGCACCTTTGGAGTTTGATCTGGTAAACTGTTGGGCTTTATTGTTAGTCAGAAGGGCATTAAAGTTGATCCTGATAAGGTTCCGGCAATTCAGAACATGTCGCCTCCCAAAACGGAGAAAGAAATCCGTGGCTTTCTGGGCAGACTTAATTACATTTCAAGATTCATTTCTCATTTGACGGCTACCTATGAACCAATGTTCAAATTGCTAAGAAAAAATCAATCGGTTGAATGGAATAATGATTGTCAGGAAGCATTTGACAAAATAAAACAATACTTGCAAGAACCACCGATCTTAGTACCACCGGTTCCTGATAGGCCTTTAATCATGTATCTCACCGTTCTCGATGAATCAATGGGATGTGTATTGGGTCAACATGATGACACTGGCAGGAAAGAGCATGCAATTTACTATCTGAGCAAGAAGTTCACTGATTGTGAGACCAGATACTCACTCTTGGAGAAAACTTGATGTGCTCTGGTCTGGGCTGCTCGACGCCTACGACAATACATGATTTGCCATACTACTTTATTGATATCCAAGATGGATCCAATAAAGTACATATTTGAAAAGCCTGCTGTCTCTGGAAGGATTGCTCGGTGGCAGATGCTGTTAACTGAGTATGATATCCAACATGTTACCCAGAAAGCAATAAAAGGGAGCGTCTTATCTGACTACCTTGCTCATCAACCTATAGAGGGTTATCAACAGATGAAGTTTGACTTTCCCGATGAGGATGTTCTGTTTATCAGAGATTATGAGACTCCAGACCCTGATATAGGACCCAAACCAGGGGCGCGATGGACGCTCGTGTTCGACGGTGCCTCCAATTCTAAAGGTCGTGGAATCGGGGCTATCCTCATCTCTCCAACGGGTTTTCACCTTCCCTTCACTGCTAGATTATGCTTTGCATGCACCAACAATATGGCTGAATATGAAGCATGTATCTATGGTATTGAAGCGGCAATTGACATGAGAATCAAGATTCTTGAGGTCTATGGAGATTTTGCCTTGGTCATCGGTAAAGTCAGAGGGAACTTTGTGAGTCGGGATTCCAAGATGGTTTCGTACCAACAACACATAGCGAAGTTGATTCCTTACTTTGATGAGATCACTTTTCATCATATTCCCATAGAGGAAAATCAACTAGCTGATGCTCTTGCCACTTTAGCGTCCATGTTCAAGGTCAAGTGGAAGAATGAAGCTCCTCATATCCGCATTGATCACTTGAACGAACCAGCACATTGTTTAGCAATCGAGGATGAGTCTGATGACAAGCCTTGGTTCTACGACATCAAAAGATATCTGGAAAAACAGGAATATCCCGAGGGTATCACTATCACTGACAAGAAGGCTCTTAGACGGCTTTGCGCCAAATTCTTCTTAAGTGGTGGTATACTGTACAAGAGGAATTATGATTCTGTGTTGCTCAGATGCGTGGATAGACACGAAGCAAACACGATCATAAGGTCTATACATGAGGGCTGCGAGGGTGTACATGCTAAAGGTCCTGCTATGGCTAAGAAGATCCTTCGGGCTGGGTATTACTGGACGACAATGGAGGTAGATTGTTACAACTTTGCCAAAAGATGTCACATGTGCCAAATCTACGGAGACAAGATCCATGTGCCTCCAACTCCATTGAATGTTTTGACTTCACCTTGGCCATTTTCTATGTGGGGTATAGATATGATTGGAATGATCGAGCCGAAGGCTTCCAACGGTCATCGATTTATTCTGGTTGCTATCGATTACTTCACCAAGTGGGTTGAAGCTGTTTCTTATGCGAATGTTACACGACAAGTGGTTGCCAGATTTATCAAGAAAGAGATAATTTGTCCCTATGGCATTCCTAGCAACAATATCACGGACAATGCAAGCAACCTGAAAAACAATATGATGAAGGAGTTGTGTCAAGAATTTAAGATCGAGCACCACAACTCTTCACCATATCGGCCCAAGATGAATGGCGTCGTTGAAGCAGCAAACAAAAACATCAAGAGGATTGTCCAGAAAATGGTCAAGACTTACAAGGATTGGCATGAAATGCTTCCCTTTGCACTGCATGGCTACAGAACTTCAGTTCGCACTTCCACTGGGGCAACTCCGTACTCACTTGTGTATGGTATGGAGGCAGTTCTACCCAACGAAGTCGAAATTCCTTCGCTCAGAGTTATCATGGAAGCAGTTCTTGATGAAGCCGAATGGGTTCAATCCAGATACGACCAGCTGAATCTCATCGAAGAGAAGCGCCTTGCAGCCGTTTGTCATGGTCAATTGTATCAGAGACGCCTCAAGCGAGCTTTTAACAAGAAATTTCTTCCTCGAACATTCGGTGAAGGCGAACTCGTGCTCAAGAGATATTCACCTGTTCACTCGGATCCACGAGGAAAATGGACTCCCAATTACGAAGGGCCTTTTGTTGTCAAGAAAGCCTTCTCAGGCGGAGCCCTGATCCTCACCACAATGGATTGGGAGGAGTTGCCATCGCCCGTGAACTCCGATACAGTCAAAAAATATTATGCTTGAAAAAAATGGATAAAAGTCCGCTAGATTGACATCCGCAATGACAATCTAGGCAAAAATGGACGTCCCGATGGACCGAAAAAAAAAAGAAATGTCCATGCAAAAGTTAGGGACAATGAAAAAAAACAATAACAACCCGCTAAGTTGAAAACCCGAAAGGGCGACTTAGGCAAAAATGGGCATCCCGGTGGATGAAAAAAATGTGAAAACATGTCCAGGAAAAATTTAGGGATAAAGGCATTGACTGTGAACACTTGAGCCTCTCTTCCTCACGGCTAGACCTCAGACGGTAACAGAACACTCCAATCATCATCGACTGGTGCAAGGCGTTGGAACCTAGATTTACTATGGATGGTGGTCAATATTGTAATCAATGCAAAGCATGATTTCCCTTTGCCATTTACATTTGTTTTTCAATTCTTATTGCAAACTTCCTCATCAAGGGTTTTGCATCCTTGTACACACTTTATGTACAAAAATTTTCACATTCAATAAAATGCATTCTTTGTTATCTCAATTTGTTTTCATTCCAGTATTTTGTTTGCAAAATAAACAATTATTTGTGATCACATAATACTAAAAAACGTTGAGAACAATAAAAAGCTAAATCAATCGAGGAAGCAATATGCATTGCATGTGTTACTGGTAACTCCTACAGGGTGATCGGTAATATCCATTGGTAAGCCTAACGCCTGGCCGGCAATGTTTTGATTCAGTGAAGAAGTTGTTGTTTCCTCAGCAGTTCCTCAGTAGAGTCATCATTCTCCCTAGCAGGTTGCCAAGGTGTTCCCCAGCAAAGACGCTTTGTTCACTTTTCCCCAGCAAGGGTTGTGCATCATCTTCAATGATTAGGAACTATCTGTCACCAGCAGCAGTGCTTTCTCCTCAGCTGAGTCAACATGATTCGGGAATCTCTTTTCCCCATGCAGAGCCAGTCTTGGTAGAAAGGATTGATTTAATTCTTTCATCCCCAACAGAGACAGCCATGGTGATTTAGAAACCTGAGATGTCCTCGGTTTCATTCCCCGGCAGGATCATCATCCTTTGTGAACTCTCTACTCCAGCAGAGTTTGTCTTTATCTGCAGGTCCTCTCCCCGGTCGAGGATGTCGAAGTCGTTTTGCTACGGTTTCTGCCTAATCACTTCTCACCGTGCCTCATCTTGAGCCTTTGCATTGCATGATAGCAAGCATCATGTAGAAACGCATACATAAGATATGCATCAATCATACTCCCTCTCTTTTTGCCTGACTTATCTCCCAGCAGATTTTTAGCCAAACTTTGCATTTATCTATTCAAACACTTTCAACTCTTCTTTTGTCGCCGTCGGCCAAATTCTCGAGCTACTCTTTTATTTAATCCCCTTTTACCTCGAATCATCGAAAAGCTAGCGCAATTCGTACATTCAGGTCCAAGTGGATTAAATAGGGGCAGCTGTCGTAACCCGAAATTTGACCTCCCTCTTTTGCCTTTTGCATAAGCATAAGCATTTGCATCGCTGGCATACGCATTCGCATTTTTTCCTCTGGTGTTTTGATTGCAGGATATTCAGGTTTTCCAAGCCCAATTAATCATATCCTCACAAGGTCATCACCTCATCAAAATAAGCACAAAAAGAAGGTTTCCATACCTATTCCTCAATACAAGAGGTGGAAAATCGAAGTCGGGACCACAACACCCTTTTTTAGGCAAATTGGGCATATTTTGGCCTGGTTAATCGATTAACCATTTGCAGTGCAATTGTGTTAATCGATTAACACAGACAAAATAGGCACAATTTGCTGTTTTTTCATGACAGCACCTTTGCACACATTTTCGTCTTGGATTCTAGCAGCATATGGAATATTCTAGACACCTCTAAACATTTCCAAGCTACTCAATTCATTCCAAGTGCATTTGCTATGATACTTCATTTCAAATCAAGTGCACCATGTTCCTTGTTCTCCAAGTAATGTGGATCTTTGGATGTTGGAATTCACCTTGGGATGGTTACCGAGTTGGTTCTAACTAACCGAGTTAACCGCCTTGACTCGGTGAGTCAAGTCCAACTAACTCCTAACCTAGCTCCAAACCCAAACCTAATTCCAAACCAAATTCCAAACCATCTCATATTCCAAACCTAAAGCCTATATAAACACACCTTCACTCACTTTTCAATTCCTCAACCATTCTCTACCATTTTTCACCAAACTTCTCACATTTCACTCTCAATTCTCTCACTTTTTCTCTGATTTCTCTACTCATTCTTCATCTTCATCTCAATCCTTCTCCATCAAACCTCACCAAAAGCTCTTATTCTTGAAGGATAATCACTTTTCACATTGGAAGTGATTAATTCTTGAGCTTAACCTTCATCATTTGGCATTCTTTGATTGGATTTCTGGAATTACATCTCATTCTACTTCAATCCAAGGGTTTCACACCATTTATTTTGGTGCAAGTTCGATTTCGGTGCATTTTCGCGTTTTTGATCGGTTTCGACGCGTTTCGTCTACAATTCAAGGATCCACTGGTTTTCTTTAATTTTCTGCACCAAGATCACTTTGCAACATTTACCAAGGCACATCTCAGCCTTGTAGGTTGGTGGATTTCATTCATTTTATCATTTCGATCGTTTTCGTATCGTTTGCGATGTAATCTCAATATTCTTGCATGTGAATTGATTACACTTTTGATAGATCCATGATCTTGATTGTTAATTGATTCTATTGTTGATCATTTGCTGTTTCTAAGCTTGATTTTTCGTGCATAATTGTTTGCCCTAGCATTGGAGTGATTGCACAATCAAAAAGTTGGCCAAAAGCACTTTTCAAAACTGATTTTCTGCTCCCTGTACAGTGTTAATCGATTAACACATTGCAGTGCAATTGTGTTAATCGATTAACCAGTGTTTTTTTTCACTTTTTCACGTGTTAATCGATTAACACTTTGCAGTGCAATTATGTTAATCGATTAACACTGAACCAGAAGGCCATTTTCTTGCATTTTCAAGTGTGTTTGCCATGCTTTCTTCATTTTAACTTCCATTGATTGTCATGCTTGATTTTATGGATGTTTTTAATGTCATTTCACTTCTGGTTGAAGCAAATTCATGAACTTTCGATGCACATTTTCGATTATTCATTTGTTTCATGTTCTTAGCATTGTATGAACATAGCAATTCTTGCACTATCTTTGTTCACATGATACATGACTTTGTGTGGCATTTTGACGATCATTTGGCACTGTTTTGCACTTTCCATTTCAGTTTGCATTAAGTTTATTCTTCATGGATAAACTTAATCTTGTGTAATCAATAATTCACTCCTTTGTGCTTTAATGACTTTTCGTCCTCTTTGGAAAGTTGTTAGCATGTTTATCCCTTGATTAATTGATCAAAACTTTGTTTCGATTAATCGATCTTCCCTTTTCCTCTCTTTAGGCCTCCTTTAGAGCTTTCTCTCTCTCATTCCCCCCCACCCCCCCCCCCCCATAGAGTTGGAGTTTCGTGATGCGCCTTGCATCGGAGCACTGTACAAATTGACACTGTTATGCTGTCTGTTTCTCTACGCAGGAGCACTGTACAACTTGGAGCTGTTGGGTCGTCCGGTTCAATTTCTGCATTACACCCTGTGTGTGTTAGGGAAGGGATGAGAAGGGAGAATTCCTACTCTTATTCTGACTACTTCAGGTAGGGGACGAATGACCATGTGCTTGGCTTAGTCATCTCTATCTCCAGGCGGTAATGTGTTTTCTTTCCCCAGTCGAGTCGATCCTTGATCACTCTTCTCTTGTTGCGATCCCTTTTGATCCTTGATCACTCCTCACTCTTTCAATCTCTCCTTTTGATCAATCACCATCCTTTTTGGTTGAGATCATTATTCTTGCGCTAGCAATCTCTCTTTGTTCCATCACTCTTTTTTTCTTGTAATCAATCATTGCTTTTTTATTCCCCTGGAGAGTCCCAATTCTCTCTCTTTGGTCCAACACAGTTTTCCTGTCACGACCATTTTCCCCTGGAGTTCGTAACCTTCTCTTGGTTCTTCTCCTTTGTTGGGTTAATCACCTTTCTTTGGTTAATCACCCGTCTCTTCAGTTAATCACAGTCCGTCTGTTAATCACTGAGCACTTCTTGGGTTAATCACCTTCTTATGGTTAATCACCTATCTCTTCAGTTAATCACAGTCTGTCTGTTAATCACTGAGCACCTCTTGGGTTAATCACCTCTTCTTGGTTAATCACCCTTTTCTTCAGTTAACCACAGTTCGTCTGTTAAAATACTGAACCCTTTCGAGTTAATCACCTTCTCTTGGTTAATCACTCGCTTTTCTCTTCGGTTGGTCACAGTCCGTCTGTAAACACCGAATCCCCCGCAGTTGGCAACCTCCTCTTGGTTCGAATACTTGCACCCTTGGGTTAGTAACCTTTCTTTGGTTCAAATACCCTTTCTTCGGTTGAGTACTATTTGTTCAGTCAGTTTACCGAACCCCTTTTTGTCACGACCTTTGCTCGGTCTTGCACCCGTGCTTCTGGTTTATCACAGTATTCTCTGTTAAAACCAATGCTTCTCTATCCCCACAGAGTTGCAGTCCTTTCTTTCCTCAGTTAACTTCAGTTTACCAGTTAATATACCGAGGCCCCTTCAGAGTCAAACACCTTCTCTCGGTTCAGCACTCTCTCTCTTGGTTTATCACAGTCCGTCTGTTGACACCAGCTTCTTTTCCCCGCCAGGGTCTACTCTCTTTCTTTGGTTAACCACTGCCAGCCAGTTAATATACTGAATCTTCTCTTGGTTATGACACCATCCCTTTATTTGGATCCCCAGCGGAGTCCTTCCTATTACCTTTGCTCTCACCTTCTTGGTTATGACACTATTTCTTTTGCATCCCCAGCGGATCGTTCTCTTATTCTCATGGTTTGGACACCGTTTTTTCTCTTATTCTCTTATTCTCTTGGTTTGGACACCGTTTTTTTCTCTTATTCTCTTATTCTCTTGGTTTTGACGCCACCTCTTTCATCCCCTTGTTTCTCCCTTGTTTTGTTTTCCGTTCAGTTCCCTGAACTACGGAAGCTCTGATTCTGCATTCTTCTGAATGACAGATACGTAGGCACGAGACGCAATGTCTTGGCGAGCACACTTCCACCCTTCTTTCCTTCTCCCTTTCTTCTTTTCTTCCTTGTCCCCTGGTTCCATGAACTACGGCGCTCTGACTTCCTCATTGCACTATGAGGGTACGTAGGCACGAGGACTTCGTTCCTTCGCGAGCACTTTCCTTCTTTTCTTTCTTTTTCCCCTTTCTTCTCTCTCCTCTTCTTTTAGCTTGAAGCCTTTAGATAGATAACTCATCCAAGCCTAGAAGCAAGCGAAATGTTTCCCGTCGAGTACGACGGATGCGTTAGGTGCTAATACCTTCCTTTCGCATAACCGACCCCCCGTTCCCGTTTCTCTTCCCCTTGGGTTTTATCGATATTTTCCCTGTCCTTTGGGACTAAATAAAGTTCGGTGGCGACTCTGTTGTATCTCTGAGTGTGCGATTCACTCAAGTAGAAACGCGTCATCTTCATTTTGAACTATGCTTGAACAACTTGGAAACCGTTTTAGAGAGGTGTGTGGAAACTAATCTAGTCCTTAATTAGGAGAAGTGCAATTTCATGGTTACGGAAGGAATCTTGCTAGGACACAAAGTCTCTTTCAAAGACCTTGAAGTTGACCAAGCAAAGACTGAAGTCATAGAGAAGTTGCCACCACCAACAAATGTGAATGGAATCCGAAGTTTCCTTGGTCACGCGGGATTTTACCGGAGATTCATCAAAGACTTCTCAAAAATAGCAAGACCATTGAGCAATATGCTCAATAAAGATAAGTTTTTTCTCTTTGATGATGATTGTTTAAAAGCTTTTCAAATTTTGAAAGAAAAATTGATCAACGCACCCATAATCATAGCTCCAAATTGGACTCTCAATTTTGAATTAACGTGTGACGCAAGTGATTATGCGGTCGGTGCGGTGCTTGGCCAAAGAAAGACAAAAACATTTCATGCCATACACTATGCGAGTAAGGTTTTAAATGAAGCACAAGTGAATTTTGCAACAACTAAAAAATAATTACTCGCAATAGTGTATGCTCTTGAGAAATTTAGGTCTTATCTTATCGGTTCGAGGGTTGTGGTGTAAACTAACCATTCGGCAATTAAGTATCTTCTCACCAAGCCGGATTCAAAGCAAAGGCTTATCCGATGGATTCTTTTATTGCAAGAATTTGATTTAGAAATTCGCGATAAGAAGGGTTCTGAAAACTTGGTGGTGGGTCACTTATCCCGCTTGGTCAATATGGAAGTGACAAATCAAGAAAGTGAAGTGCGAGAAGAATTTCCCGATGAAAAATTGTTTATGGTCCAAGTTAGACCTTGGTTTTCTAATTTTTCCAACCACAAGGCAACCAGATTAATACCGGAAGATCTAACTTGGAGCCAAAAGAGGAAATTCTTGTCGGATGCAAATTTTTATGTTTGGGATGAACCTTACCTTTTTAAACTAGGTAGTGATAATCTCTTGAGAAGGTGTGTTACTAGTGAGGAAGCTAAAAGTATCCTTTGGTACTGTCACAATTCACCGTATGGAGGTCATTACAATGGTTTGAGGACGGCAACAAAAGTCCTCCAGTTGGGATTTTATAGGTCGTCCTTGTTTAAAGATGCAAACCTACATGCGAAGAATTGTGACATTTGCCAAAGAAGTGGCGGAATTGGGAAACGAGATGAGATGCCCTTATAAAGTATGTTGGAAGTTGAAGTTTTTTATTGTTGGGGTATAGATTTCGCTGGACCATTTCCTCCATCTTTTGCTAATGAATACAATCTGGTTGTGGTTGTTTATGTTTCGAAGTGGGTGGAAGCAATAGCTTCACAAAAGGCCGATGGCAAAACGGTGATAAATTTTTTAAAGAAAAACATCTTTTCTCGTTTTGGCACGCCTCGAGTGTTAATTAATGATGGTGGTTCGCACTTTTGCAATGCACCACTTGAAAAAGTTTTGGAACACTATGGTGTAAAGCATAAAGTGGCAACCCTATACCACCCACAAATAAATGGTCAAGCCGAGGTTTCAAATAGAGAAGTGAAAAGAATTTTGGAAAAGACTGTGTCAAGTTCGAGAAAGGATTGGTCTCAAAAGCTTGATGAAGCTTTATGGGCGTATCGTACCGCTTAAAAAGTTCCCATTGGTTTAACTCTGTTTCAATTGGTTTACAACAAAACTTGTCATTTACCGGTTGAAATGGAGCATAAAGCTCTTTGGGCGTTAAAATTGTTAAACTTTGATTCTAACTTGGCCGGTGAGAAAAGAAAGGTCCAACTTCATGAATTAAAGGAGATGAGGAGCAATGTTTATCATTCAAGCAAGCTCTACAGAGAAAAGGTCAAAATCTATCATGACAAGAAGGCCCATCAAAAAGAATTTAAAGCTGGCCAAATGGTGCTTCTATTTAATTCTCGGTTAAAGCTTTTTTCGGGAAAGTTGAAATCTAAATGGTTGGGACCATTCTTGATCAAAGAAGTGAATCACTATGGGGCAATTGTGTTAGAGGACCCAAAGACCAAAGAAAGTTGGACTGTGAATAGACAAAAGCTAAAAATTTATCTTGGAGGTGATTTTGATCGCGAAGTTCGCGTCGTTTCTCTTGGTGATCCTTAAAGTCACCACAGACCGTAGAGCTCAAACGACGTTAAACAAAGCTCTTATTGGGAGGCACCCTAACATTGTAAGTATTTCGTTTTTACTGTTTTAAGTATTTAATCGTGTGAGCAAAATCGTTTGAATCTGAAAAAATGCATAACAGCCTAGACAACAGCAAAAATGTTGCATCTGGTGTAATTCTTCGGGCGAAGGTAAGTTTCGTCGGGCGAAATTTGGTTTCACCCGCCCTTCGCTCCTGCTTCGCCAGGCGAAGCGTGCATAGGCAAGCTGGCTATAAGGTTTTTGCAGAAAAAAAATGAAAAATGAAAATATTTATTTTAGGGTCCACTTGGGCCCATAGTTATTTTGACCCGTCTATCATTTTCACCTTCATTTCATTTTTATCTCATTTTCACTCTCACTCTTGCTTTCATTTCCATCTCACTCTCATTCTCACTCACACCACTCCCACTTCATTTCAAACCCTAGTTCCTCTCACTCTCACTCATCTCACTCTCACTTTAGGTATGTTTTTATTTTTCTTAATCTCATTAAGTTCAATTTTTGTAAATTATTTAGATTAGGGTTAGTTCATGTTGTTAGGGTTGATGTTGAACCTTAGAAGTAAAATAAGATTCTGTAAATTCTCTTCTAGTGTGTTGCAGCTGTTGTTTTAGAATTTTTGAGTTGAAAAGAAAACCTTGTTTTGTTGAGAAGTTCTGGGTTGCGCAAAAATTCGCCTGGCGAGTTTGAGGCGAGTCCTCACTTCTGCTTCTCTGGGAAAGCTTGAGTCGATTCCTCGCCCGGCGCGGGCGAGGTTGGGTCGAAAGGCCATTTTTGCAGTTTCCAGCAGTTTCAGTTTTTGCTGTCTGTTTTGTTTTATATTATTTCTTTCTTGTATTAATTTGCTGTTTATAGTGATTCTGACAAATAAAGGTATTCTTTTCTTTTTGTGTGTCTTGTCTCTTTTGTGCAGATGGCTCCCAGAATCAAGGTTACCGGAGGAAAGAAATAGAAGACAGCAGTTGGTAGTAGCTCCGGACAGAAGTGCAAACTCGATCTGACTCATTTCCTTAGCGATACTCATGCTGCCAGGTACAGTATGCTCGAGGGCCGATAGATTATTTCAGAGAGGAGGTTTACTATCCGTCCGAAAGGTGCGTATCGGAAGCTTGCTGCAATTTGCGAAAGCAAAAAGTGGTGACATTTGATTAACCCAGTTGATCGGATTAGCTATGAGTTGGTTCGAGAATTCTATGCAAATGCTCTCCAGACTGAAGGAGAACCATTCTGATACAAGACTTTTGTCTGAGGCAAAGAAATCTGATTCGACCGTGAGGTCATCAATGATTTGTTTGAAAAACCAAGTTCGTTAGGCATGTTTGAGAAGGATGACTACATGAAGGAACTTGGTACACACTTGGATCACGACAAAATCGCCAAAGCAATTATGTTTGAGGGCAAGAGTGTGGAGCGCAACAACCAGGGTAAGGCGATCTGGTACAAAAGGGAAGACATGCCTCTAGAAGTTCAAGCAATTCTTCTTTTGATTTTGTACAACATCAAGCCTAAGATGCACCGATCAACAGTTCTTATTGATGTTGCCTTGCTTTTGTACTACATCATTGAGGACAAAGATGTTGATGTAGCCCGTGTAATTTCTAATGAGATGAAGAATGAAATTGAAAACACCAGAAGACCCGAGGTACACTCTAGTGCTCCTATTATCTTTCCTTGCTTGGTTACTGATTTATGTCTTAAGAAGTGGGTGTTGATGCCTGATGTTATAAATGAGAAAGTAAGGGTAGTGGTGAATGATGATTATATTGAGAGGTATTGTATGGGAAAACTGAGTCAGAAGAAGAAAGGTGCAAATGTGGGTGAGTTATCTCGAGCACAAGCAAGTGAGCCATCTGAGGCACTTGATTTTTCTACTTGGGATCCAAGGATGCGAGCGGCATTTAACTATTTGTGGGATATGGTCAAAGCTTACCAACGATCATCCGAGTTTAACTTTAATTGTATGCAGCAGTTGTATCAGTTTCAGACTACTCCGCAGAAAGTTAATCAATTTCCTACTCGTGCGGATTACGACACTTATGCAAACTGGCATGTGGGCAGGCGACCTTTCTTTTCAAGGGGAGGAGCGTCTGGAGCTGCTGGTGATGCTGATGGCGATGAAGAGATGGATGATTATTTGAATGATTTGCTGAATTAGGGACTTGAAGAATTTCTTTATTTTTTCATTTAATTTCAGTATTTTATTTTTATTTCAGTTTATTTAGTAGTAGTAAGTACTTTTGGGTCGCTTCGGCGAATTTTGTTGTTGTAGAATTTTGGCACTTTGGCGAGTACATTTTGGGTGTGTTTTACACCATGACTTTGGTTATGAAATTTCAGTTTGGTTTATTTTAAATTCTATTTTTTTAGTCCGTTTATGTTTGTGCAAAGAAAGTATTATGGTTAAGTTTTATGTTTGTACTTAATTTTTGAAAAAAATTTGTCCTAGCACAAGAAGTAAAAGAGTGTTTTGTCAACTTTAAAACATGTGATGGTGGTTATAAAATTCTTGTTGATGTGCACAATCAAGGTGTTGAAAAATTGATTTGTAGATTTTTAGCATGATTGTGAGTTAGTGCTTTATGCAAAATTATGGTAATGCATTGTTTTGTAAATACTTGTTCATGTTTGAACCAATTAGGACAAAACCACAAAAGTGAGGTGCTTTCCATTGTTCACCAAAAAAATAGTTCAAGTAATTGTTGTTTTACTCGTTTAGTTCATGTTTAATCTTGCAATTTTGTTTTTAAATGTTGGAAACTTAGAAATGATAAAGGCAATCTTTGTGTGCTATGAGAATAACCACCATTCCAAAAAGGCTTCAATTCACCTAGTTAGTGTGCGCGAATTCGTAACCCCTCTTGAGCCTTACAATGATTTTTTTTTTTGTGAAAATGAATCAATTTAGATCCCAACAAATTATTAACCTTGTGTGAAGAGTATTTTTGTCTAAGAGAATGAAATGTTGAAAGTTGGGGAGATTTGTTTCATTGAAAAAGAGGAAAAAGAATAGGTGGTACAATGCATTCTTTGAAAAGAATACAAAAAGAAAGAAAGAATTAATTAAAAGAAAATAAAGGATGCATTGAAAGTAAAGAAATCAAAGGAAAGAAAAGAAATCAACGGAGTGAGCAAGAATGATTTTTTGAAAATGCTCTTCATAAATTTTACCCGTTTTTGTTCAATGGTCGTGTAGATATTACCCTTTGTTGTTAACCCAAGCCAAGTTACAGCCATAAAAGCCCTTAGTGATCTTTGTTTCCATGATTTTATGATAACTTTGTGAGATGAATGCATGAATTATTCTGGATGTGGCACGATTACTTGTGAGAGTGTTTTGTCCCTTGTGAATTTATGTACATAATGTGTTTGATAATAAGTGAATATAGGTGATTCAACTTGAACTTGTTAGTACTTGATTTTACATTGTGTGATGTTGTGTTTAGAACTTAATTCATAATCATGTTTTGATTTTATGCAAGTAATTAAAAGTGTCTTGTGCGTGCGATTGTCGAGTTTGAACCATGAATGTTTTTCGGTTGATTTGGTGTTTTTGAAAGTTCTTGTGGATTTTGAAACTTACCTTTGATTGAGGGCAAACAAAGATGCAAGTTGGGGAAAGTTTGATAGGTGTCAAGTTTAGAATGGTTTTCGTATCAATTTACGACAATTTTAAGCTCTTTTCCATACTTCTGATTGCGAAACAGCTTATTTATTAAGTGATTCTTGCATCAATGTATATATTTGGTATTTTTGATATTATTGTTAGTTTTGCAGCATATTTTGAAAAAAGGGTGCGGCAAAAAATCGGAAGAAATAGCAATGAAACGAAAAAAGTCGCGTGTCGAAGATCTCAAGACCTTCGTTTGGCAAAGGAGAGGAAAAAGGGAGTTTTCGCCTGGCAAAAGCCTGGCGAGAGACCAGGCGAAAGAGGTTTCAAATTCCAGTAGCTATTGGAAGTGTTCGTTGGAAGATTCGCCTGGCGAAGGAGAGGCGAAAGGGATTCGCCCGGCGAAGCTTTATTTCGCCTGGCGAATTCAAATATTTGTTTCCAGCTTGTCTGCACTATTTTGTCACGTGGCTTTACTAAATGGGTTCGTCCGGCGAATTATGTAGCTCGCCCGGCGAATTTGCCTGGGCAGAACATGTCTATTTTAGCACTTTGTGATATTTTTAGAAACAAAACTTACTTTTAAGAATCTTTTCATGACCAAGAAACTTTTGTGAAGAGAGAAAAGTCATCTTCTTCTTTTTTACTTAGAAATCAAAGCTTTTAAGCTTCAATCTTTGATTCTTTCAAGTTTGATGCTCCAAAGGCTTTGTTTGTTACTTGTTGCTCAAGCTACCATGGTTATGAGTAGCTAAATTTCTTTGTGTCAAGATTAGAGGTAGATAATCCTCACTTTTGTATGTATTTCTCTTGATATGTGTATGTGAATAAGTTGATGATGAATATATGGTGAAAAACCTTGTTTTTATTGTATATTTGTGTTGGATCATTATTGAGAAATATGTTTCAACCATTGAACTAGCTTTTCCACCTTTCAATAATCAAAGTCTAGAGATAATTTTGTGAGTTGATATTCACTAATATCAATCCTTTAATGTTATCATATTGATAGTTAAGTTGAGAAATCGTCTAAGGATCAATATGATAAAATTCACAATTTGTTTTAGAGATGAAACATATTGAGAGGATATGTGATTATATTTGTTGTTAATGAGTTCACATGCTTTGTTAAGAAAATATGTATGAAATGGATTATTGAGCCCTAATCTTGACATGTTTTTACCAATCGTTTAAAATCGAAACTTTTTATCGTTGATTATAATTTTTAGGCAATCATTGCGATACGAAATCAAACTAACCAATTTTTATGTTCTATGTTTAAAACGATTCCAATTGTAGAACGGCGGTAATATCACACAATCTCTGCGGATACGATAACAAAAACCCACACTAATACTCTTTCAACAAAATGGCGTTGTTGTCGGTTTGATATTGCAAGCATTGCAATAGTTGATAAGTTTTAAACTTTGTTTATCTCAGTTACTTTTTTTTTAGCTTCTTAATTTGTTTGGTTAAGTTTTGCAGACTCTGTTTATGCGAGGAAAGTTACCTGCATATCAACTTCTTTTCGATCCTGAGATTGAGAGAACTGCGCGTAAGTTCAATAGCAAAACTAGACGGAGGAGGCAACTTGCCAAGGAAAGACGAGAGAGAGGAGAAAGTTATATTTCTACATCAACACCATAGTTTACGCCAAACATGGCAGCAGCACCACCACCACCTCTTGCTTCAACACCATGTATCAACAGTCCAAGGCACACTGCTCAGTTTACGTACAACGCCCACAATTGGAGGCATTCTAAGATAAAGACCGGAATTCTTGCGCTTTTATACCAAAATATTTTTACTGGTATGGATCATGAGGATCCTTTCACTCAACTCACAAAATTCTATGAAATTGCGGGTGCAACGGGAGCGCCGGAAGCTGAAGAGGAATCATTGTTCAAGAGACTATTTCCGCATTCCTTAATCGGGAAGGCAAAGGAATGGTATCTTGATCAATCGGCTGTGATTATGACGGATTGTAATGTGTTAGAAGAAAAGTTCCTTGAATGTTGTTTTCCACATAATCGATTTATGGAAGCAAAGACGATAATTGCGGTATTCTCTTAAGGCAGAAATGAATCTCTCAATGAAGCTTGGGAGAGGTTCAAATCCATGTTACGGAAATGCAAAGGTCACGGTTTTGATGAACTTACTCAAGTGCACATCTTCCGAAATGGTCTCCAACTGGTCCACAAGACTTTATTGGATGCTACTTCGGGTGGATCTTTAATGTCCAAGAGCGCCGAAGACGCAGTTTCTATTATTGATAAGATGGCACTCAATGATCATCAAGGAAGTCATAATTGTGGTACAATGCAAAAGAAACCGAGAATGCTTGAATTAGGGACTAACAATGTTATTCTTGCTCAAAATAAATTGATATCCCAACAAGTGGAATTGTTGACTCAACAAATGTCAAAACTTCCACAACAACTAAAAGAGATGCAAGAATTGCCAAGCAATAATGTGCAAATAGTCGTATGTGAACTATGCAAAGGAGATCACTCCACCGGTTATTTTTCTCCCGTTAACGAAGAAGCAAATTTCATGGGTAGTCAAGGCTATCAAGGAAGACCACCTTATCAAAACACTCAACAACCTTATCAAAACAACCAAGGTTACCAACCAAGAGGGAATAATCCTAGTTATCAACAAGGTTACCGTCAAAATCCTTATCAACCTACACAGCCTCAAGGTGGAAGTTCAAAGTTAGAAGAAACTCTCAATCAATTCATTCAAATGTCAATGGCCAACCAAAAGAGTAATGAGGCATCAATCAAGAATCTTGAAAACCAAGATGGGAAAGTTGCGAAACAATTAGCCGATCAACAACCAGAGCCATCCTTTTCTGCAAACACTCAAACCAATCCGAAGGAACATTGCAATGCCATTGTGACTAGGAGTAAAAGAGAGGTGGGTGGAGGAGAAGAAAATGACAAGAAAAATGTTGATGTGAGAAGTGATGAGATTGTGGAGGAAGAAAAAAATGATGAGGTAGAAGTTGAAAAGAATGATGAGATAGAAGTTGAAAATGAAAAGGAGAAAGTAGTTGAAAATGAGAACCATGAGAAATAAGATGTAGAGGAGAAAAAGAAAAAAATAAAGAGAGAGAAGGAGAAAGTGAACCCAATTCCAATTCAACACTTGTTGTATCCTCATGCTCCAACCAAGAAAGACAATGCTAGGCATTATGCTCGGTTTATGGATATAATTCGTTAATTACAAATTAATATTCCATTTTCTGAGGCTCTTAAGCAAATGCCCAAATATGCAAAGTTTATGAAAGACATCCTTACTCAGAAGAGGAGATTTACAGACCAAGAAACTATCACACTTGATGCGAGTTGTACTGCAATCATTCAATGAACTCTACCGATCAAAGAAAGTGATCTGGGTCGAGTTACTTTTCCGGTTACCATAGGCGATGTTTATGTGGGTAAAGGTTTGATTGACTTAGGCTCAAGTATCAATTTGATTCTGCTATCTATTGTTAAGAGGTTGGGAAGCATTGAGATGAAAGCAACAAAAATGACATTGCAATTGGCCGACAAGTCTACAACTCATCCTCATGGAGTAGCTCAGGATGTGTTAGTCAAGGTGGATAAATTCTTCTTTCCAATTGATTTTTTTGTTATTGACATGGAAGAAAACCATGATGCTCCATTGATTCTTGGGCGACCTTTATGAAGACGACTAGAATGATGATTGATATCGATGATGGTCTCATGAAATTGAGAGTCCAAGATGAGGAAGTTTCTTTTAATCTTTTCAAAGCAATGAAACACTCCAAAGATACACATGATAGCTTTCAAATTGATGCAACGGAAGAAGCTATAATGGAAGTAACAAGGCAAGTCCACATATCAACTCCCATTGAAAAAGCTCTTGGTGATGCATTTGAAGTTCTTACCAAAGAAAAAGAGAAGGAACTTGAAAAATGTTTGAATGAACTTGAGAATTTGGAAGAATTGTAACCTTGGGAAAATGAAGTGGAAGTGTTGAAAAAAGAGGTGAATGATGAAAAATCACAACTTGAATTGAAGATGTTGCCTCCCCATTTGAAATATGCATTTCTTGATGATGGTTGTAACAAATCGGTTATCATTAGTAACATTTTGTCAAAAAAATAGGAACACCTTTTAATTCAATTTTTGAAGAAAAATCAAAGAGCTATAGGTTGGGTTCTCTCCGATTTGAAGGGGATTAGTCTGCCTTATTGCATGCATAAAATATTTATGGAAGAGGATTTCAAGTCGGTTGCTCAACCTCAACGCCGCTTGAATCCAACAATGAAGGAGGTTGTGAGGAAGGAATTAGTAATACTATTGGATGTCGAAATGATCTATCCGATTTCCGATAGTACATGGGTGAGTCTGGTACAAGTAGTTCAAAAGAAAGGAGGTATGACCGTGATAAGAAATGAAAAGAATGAATTGATTCCAACAAGGACCGTAACGGGTTGGCGGATGTGCATTGATTACCGGAGGCTTAACCAAGCAACATGAAAATATCACTTTCCGTTACCTTTTATGGATCAAATGCTCGAAAGGTTATCGGGTCAAGAGTTCTATTATTTTTTAGACGGATATTCTGGGTATAATCAAATTACGGTTAATCCGGAAGACCGTGAGAAAATGGCGTTTACTTGTCCTTTTGGAATTTTTGCGTATAGAAATATGTCTTTTGTCTGGTGCAATGCACCGGCCACTTTTCAATGGTGCGAGCAAGCCATCTTTTCTGATCTTATTGAGAAGACCATGGAAGTTTTCAAAGATGACTTCTCCGTTTTCGGGGCGTCTTTTGAACTATGCTTGAAAAACTTGGAAACCGTTTTAGAGAGGTGTGTGGAAACTAATCTAGTCCTTAATTAGGAGAAGTGCAATTTCATGGTTACGGAAGGAATCTTGCTAGGACACAAAGTCTCTTTCAAAGACCTTGAAGTTGACCAAGCAAAGACTGAAGTCATAGAGAAGTTGCCACCACCAACAAATGTGAATGGAATCCGAAGTTTCCTTGGTCACGCGGGATTTTACCGGAGATTCATCAAAGACTTCTCAAAAATAGCAAGACCATTGAGCAATATGCTCAATAAAGATAAGTTTTTTCTCTTTGATGATGATTGTTTAAAAGCTTTTCAAATTTTGAAAGAAAAATTGATCAACGTACCCATAATCATAGCTCCAAATTGGACTCTCAATTTTGAATTAACGTGTGACGCAAGTGATTATGCGGTCGGTGCGGTGCTTGGCCAAAGAAAGACAAAAACATTTCATGCCATACACTATGCGAGTAAGGTTTTAAATGAAGCACAAGTGAATTTTGCAACAACTAAAAAATAATTACTCGCAATAGTGTATGCTCTTGAGAAATTTAGGTTTTATCTTATCGGTTCGAGGGTTGTGGTGTACACTAACCATTCGGCAATTAAGTATCTTCTCACCAATCCGGATTCAAAGCAAAGGCTTATCCGATGGATTCTTTTATTGCAAGAATTTGATTTAGAAATTCGCGATAAGAAGGGTTCTGAAAACTTGGTGGTGGGTCACTTATCCCGCTTGGTCAATGTGGAAGTGACAAATCAAGAAAGTGAAGTGCGAGAAGAATTTCCCGATGAAAAATTGTTTATGGTCCAAGTTAGACCTTGGTTTTCTAATTTTACCAACCACAAGGCAACCAGATTAATACCGGAAGATCTAACTTGGAGCCAAAAGAGGAAATTCTTGTCGGGTGCAAACTTTTATGTTTGGGATGAACCTTACCTTTTTAAACTAGGTAGTGATAATCCCTTGAGAAGGTGTGTTAATAGTGAGGAAGCTAAAATTATCCTTTGGTAATGTCACAATTCACCGTATGGAGGTCATTACAATGGTTTGAGGACGGCAACAAAAGTCCTCCAGTTGGGATTTTATAGGTCGTCCTTGTTTAAAGATGCAAACCTACACGCGAAGAATTGTGATATTTGCCAAAGAAGTGGCGGAATTGGGAAACGAGATGAGATTCCCTTATAAAGTATGTTGGAAGTTGAAGTTTTTGATTGTTGGGGTATAGATTTCGCTGGACCATTTCCTCCATCTTTTGCTAACGAACACATTCTGGTTGTGGTTGATTATGTTTCGAAGTGGGTGGAAGCAATAGCTTCACAAAAGGCCGATGGCAAAACGGTGATAAAATTTTTAAAGAAGAACATCTTTTCTCGTTTTGGCACGCCTCGAGTGTTAATTAGTGATGGCGGTTCGCACTTTTGCAATGCACCACTTGAAAAAGTTTTGGAACACTATGGTGTAAAGCATAAAGTGGCAACCCTATACCACCCACAAATAAATGGTCAAGCCGAGGTTTCAAATAGAGAAGTGAAAAGAATTTTGGAAAAGACTGTGTCAAGTTCGAGAAAGGATTGGTCTCAAAAGCTTGATGAAGCTTTGTGGGCGTATCGTACCTCTTACAAAGCTCCCATTGGTTTAACTCTGTTTCAATTGGTTTACAACAAAACTTGTCATTTACCGGTTGAAATGGAGCATAAAGCTCTTTGGGCGTTAAAATTGTTAAACTTTGATTCTAACTTGGTCGGTGAGAAACGAAAGGTCCAACTTCATGAATTAGAAAAAATGAGGAGCAATGTTTATCATTCAAGCAAGCTCTACAAAGAAAAGATCAAAATATATCATGACAAGAAGGTCCATCAAAAAGAATTTAAAGCTGGCCAAATGGTGCTTCTATTCAATTCTCGGTTAAAGCTTTTTTCGGGAAAGTTGAAATCTAAATGGTTGGGACCATTCTTGATCAAAGAAGTGAATCACTATGGGGAAATTGTGTTAGAGGACCCAAAGACCAAAGAAAGTTGGACTGTGAATAGACAAAAGCTGAAAATTTATCTTGGAGGTGATTTTGATCGCGAAGTTCGCGTCGTTTCTCTTGGTGATCCTTAAAGTCACCACGGCCCATCGAGCTCAAACGACGTTAAACAAAGCGCTTGTTGGGAGGCACCCCAATGTTGTAAGTATTTCGTTTTTACTGTTTTAAGTATTTAATCGTGTGAGCAAAATCGTTTGAATCTGAAAAATGCATAACAGCCTTGACAACAGCAAAAATGTTGCATCTAGTGTAATTCGTCGGGCGAAGGTAAGTTTCGTCGAGCGAAATTTGGTTTCTCCAGGCGAAGCATGCATAGGCAAGCTGGCTATAAGGTTTTTGCAGGAAAAAAAATGAAAAATCAAAATATTTGTTTTAGGGTTCACTTGGGCCCATAGTTATTTTGACCCGTCTATCATTTTTATCTCATTTTCACTCTCACTCTTGCTTTCATTTCCATCTCACTTTCATTCTCACTCACACCACTCCCAGTTCATTTCAAACGCTAGTTCCTCTCACTCTCACTCATCTCACTCTCACCTTAGGTATGTTTTTATTTTTCTTAATCTCATTAAGTTCAATTTTCGTAAATTATTTAGATTAGGGTTAGTTCATGTTGTTAGGATTGATGTTGAACCTTAGAAGTAAAATAAGATTCTGTAAATTCTCTTCTGGTGTGTTGCAGCTGTTGTTTTAGAATTTTTGAGTTGAAAAGAAAACCCTGTTTTATTGAGAAGTTATGGGTTGCGCAAAAATTCGCCTGGCGAGTTTGAGGCGAGTCCTCACTTCTTCTTCTCTGGGAGAGCTTGAGTCGATTCCTCGCCTGGCCCCTGCTTCGCCGGGCGAGGTTGGGTCGAAAGGCCATTTTTGCAGTTTCCAGCAAATTCAGTTTTTGCTGTCTGTTTTGTTTTATATTATTTCTTTCTTGTATTAATTTGCTATTTATAGTGATTCTGACAAATAAAGGTATTCTTTTATTTTTGTGTGTCTTGTCTCTTTTATGCAGATGACTCCCAGAATCAAGGTTACCGGAGAAAAGAAATAGAAGACAGAAGTTGGTAGTAGCTCCGGACAGAAGTGTGAACTCGATCTGACTCGTTTCCTTAGCGCTACTCATGCTGCCAGGTACAGTATGCTCGAGGGCCGACAGATTATTTCAGAGAGGAGGTTTACTATCCATCCGAAAGGCGCGTATCGGAAGCTTGCTGCAATTCACAAAAGTAAAAAGTGGTGGCATTTGATTAACCCAGTTGATCGGATTAGCTATGAGTTGGTTCGAGAATTCTATGTAAATGCTCTCCAGACTGAAGGGGAACCGTTCTGGTACAAGACTTTTGTCCGAGGCAAAGAAATCTGATTCGACCGTGAGGTCATCAATGATTTGTTTGAAAATCCAAGTTCCTTAGGCATGTTTGAGAAGGATGACTACATGAAGGAACTTGGTACACACTTGGATCACGACAAAATCGCCAAAGCAATTATGTTTGAGGGCAAGAGTGTGGAGCGCAACAACCAGGGTAAGGCGATCCGGTACAAAAGGGAAGACATGCCTCCAAAAGTTCAAGCAATTCTTCTTTTGATTTTGTACAACATCAAGCCTAAGATGCACCGATCAACAGTTCCAATTGATGTTGCCTTGCTTTTGTACTACATCATTGAGGACAAAGATGTTGATGTAGCCCGTGTAATTTCTAATGAGATGAAGAATGAAATTGAAAATACCAGAAGACCCGAGGTACACTCTAGTGCTCCTATTATCTTTCCTTGCTTGGTTACTGATTTATGCCTTAAGAAGTGGGTGTTGATGCCTGATGTAATAAATGAGAAAGTAAGGGTAGTGGTGAATGATGATTACATTGAGAGGTATTGTATGGGAAAACTGAGTCAGAAGAAGAAAGGTGCAAATGTGGGTGAGTTATCTCAAGCACAAGCAAGTGAGCCATCTGAGGCACTTGATTTTTCTACTTGGGATCCAAGGATGCGAGCGGCATTTAACTATTTGTGGGATATGGTCAAAGCTTACCAACGATCATCCGAGTTTAACTTTAATTGTATGCAGCAGTTGTATCAGTTTCAGACTACTTCGCAGAAAGTTAATCAATTTCCTACTCCTGCGGATTACGACACTTATGCAAACTGGCATGTGGGCAGGCGACCTTTCTTTTCAAGGGGAGGAGCGTCTGGAGCTGCTGGTGATGCTGATGGCAATGAAGAGATGCGGGATTATTTGAATGATTTGCTGAATTAGGGACTTGAAGAATTTCTTTATTTTGTCATTTAATTTTAGTATTTTATTTTTATTTCAGTTTATTTAGTAGTAGTAAGTACTTTTGGGTCGCTTCGGCGAATTTTATTGTTGTAGAATTTTGGCACTTCGGCGAGTACATTTTGGGTGTGTTTTACACCATGACCTTGGTTATGAAATTTCAGTTTGGTTTATTTTAAATTCTATTTTTTTAGTGCGTTTATGTTTGTGCAAAGAAAGTATTATGGTTAAGTTTTATGTTTGTACTTAATTTTTGAAAAAATTTTGTGCTAGCACAAGAAGTAAATGAGTGTTTTGTCAACTTTAAAACATGTGATGGTGATTATAAAATTCTTGTTGATGTGCACAATCAAGGTGTTGAAAAATTGATTTGTAGATTTTTAGCATGATTTTGAGTTAGTGCTTTATGCAAAATTATGGTAATGCATTGTTTTGTAAATACTTGTTCATGTTTGAACCAATTAGGACAAAACCACAAAAGTGAGGTGCTTTCCATTGTTCACCAAAAATAGAGTTCAAGTAATTGTTGTTTTACTCGTTTAGTTCATGTTTAATCTTGCGATTTTGTTTTTAAATGTTGGAAACTTAGAAATGATAAAGGCAATTTTTGTGTGCTATGAGAATAACCACCATTCCAAAAAAGCTTCAATTCACCTAGTTAGTGTGCGCGAATTCGTAACCCCTCTTGAGCCTTACAATGATTTTTTTTGTGTGAAAATGAATCAATTTAGATCCCAACAAATTATTAACCTTGTGTGAAGAGTATTTTTGTCTAAGAGAATGAAATGTTGAAAGTTGGGGAGAGTTGTTTCATTGAAAAAGAGGAAAAAGAATAGGTGGTACAATGCATTCTTTGAAAAGAATACAAAAAGATAGAAAGAATTAATAAAAAGAAAATAAAGGATGCATTATAAGTAAAGAAATCAAAGGAAAGAAAAGAAATCAAAGGATTGAGCAAGAATGAATTTTTAAAATGCTCTTCATAAATTTTACCGGTTTTTGTTCAATGGCCATGTAGATAACCCAAGCCAAGTTACAACAATAAAATCCCTTTGTGATCTTTGTTTCCATGATTTTGTGATAACTTTGTGAGATGAATGCATGAATTATTCTAGATGTGGCACGATTACTTGTGAGAGTGTTTGTTCCTTGTGAATTTATGTACATAATGTGTTTGATAATAAGTCAATTTAGGCGATTCAACTTGAACTTGTAGGTACTTGATTTTTCATTGTGTGATGTTATGTTTAGAACTTAATTCATAATCATGTTTTGATTCTGTGCAAGTAATTGAAAATGTCTTGTGCGTGCGATTATCGAGTTTGAACCATGAATGTTTTTCAGTTGATTTGGTGTTTTTGAAAGTTCTTGTGGATTTTGAAACTTACCCTTGATTGAGGGCGGACAAAGATGCAAGTTGGTAGAGTTTGATAGGTGTCAAGTTTAGAATGGTTTTCGTATCAATTTACGGCAATTTTAAGCTCTTTTCCATACTTATGATTGCGAAACAACTTATTTATTAAGTGATTCTTGCATCAATGTATATATTTGGTATTTTTGATATTATTGTTAGTTTTGCAGTATATTTTGTAAAAAGGGTGCGGCAAAAAATCGAAAGGAAAAGCAATGGAACAAAGAAAGTCGTGTGTCAAAGAATTCAAGACCTTCGCCTGGCGAAGGAGAGGCAAAAGGGAGTTTTCGCCCGGCGAGAGACCAGCGAAAGAGGTTTCAAATTCCAGTAGCTACTGGAAGTGTTCGCTGGAAGATTCACCTGGCGAAGGAGAGGCAAAAGGGATTCACCCGGTGAAGCTTTATTTGGCCTGGCAAATTTAGATATTTGTTTCCAGCTTGTCTGCACTGTTTTGTCACGTGGCTTTACTAAATGGTTTCGCCCCGGCGAATTTTGTAGCTCGCCCGGCGAATTTGCCTGGGCAGAACATGTCTATTTTAGCTCTTTGTGATATTTTTAGAAACAAAACTTACTTTTAAGAATCTTTTTGTGACCTAGAAACTTTTGTGAAGAGAGAAAAGTCATCTTCTTCATTTTTTACTTAGAAATCAAAGCTTTTAAGCTTCAATCTTTGATCCTTTCAAGTTTGATGCTCCAAAAGCTTTGTTTTTTACTTGTTGCTCAAGCTACCATGGTTATGGTAGCTAAATCTCTCCTTGTGTCAAGATTAGAGCTAGATAATCCTCACTTTCATATGTATTTCTCTTGATATGTGTATGTGAACAAGTTGATGATGAATATATGGTGAAAAGCCTTGTTTTTATTGTATATTTGTGATGGATCATTATTGAGAAATATGTTTCAACCATTGAACTAGCTTTTTCATCTTTCAATAAACAATGTCTAGAGATAATTTTGTGAGTTGATATTCACTAATATCAATCCATTAATGTTATCGTATTGATACTAAGGTTGAGAAATCATCTAAGGATCAATATAATAAAATTCACAATTTGTTTTAGAGATGAAACATATTGAGAGGATATGTGATTACATTTGTTATTAATGAGTTCACATGCTTTGTTAAGAAAATATGTATGAAATGGATTATTGAGCCCTAACCTTGACATGTTTTTACCAATCATTTAAAACCGAAACTTTTTATCATTGATTATAATTTTTATGCAATCGTTGCGATACGAAATCAAACCAACCAATTTTTATATTCTATGTTTAAAACGATTCCAATTGTAGAACGGCGATAATATCACACAATCTTTGCGGATACGATAACAAAAACCCACACTAATACTGTTTCAACACCTAGGTGGCGTTCAGATTAAGGAATCAGAGATTCTCTTGGAATTTGATGATGTGCCGTTTTCTAAAGTAAGGAAACATTTTAGGAAACTTAGGATTGAAGAAACTATTCTTGAGGAGAATATTTTGTAGATTCCGAGGAACAGAATTGCTGCATTTTTAAAGCCCAAATCCAGTATTCTTTATGGTTATAAAAGGAAGACCTAGACCTAGGGCAGATCAACTAATCCTTTTGTAATACTTGCAAAATAGAAAATAGGTTTAAGGTTTTGAGAGTCGTAGTGTAACGCCCTAGTTTTAGTTATTTTTATTTAATTGAGTCGTTTTGATTATTATATTATTAGATTATTTTATTTCTGACTTTTGTTTGAAAATATATTATTTTTCGTCGAGATTATATTTTATCGCATTTTAAGAGCGTTTGCGAGATATTTGAGTGTAGGGGTATTTTGGTCTTTTGTCGGGTAGATATTATATTTTTCATAGAAATAGAAATAGAAAGAAAAGAAAAATAGAGAGAAAAGAGAAGAAGAAAAAGGAGAAGAGAAAGAGAAGAGGAAAAAGAAGAAAAAGAGGAAAAACTTGTGGATTTAGGAACCGATTCAACCGACTTTTCAAACACGATTTAATCGGGTAAGAGTGCGAAACTCGATTATACTATGCTTGTGTATGATTATGTATGTGTGTATTGGATTGTTTGTTGTGTTTTCATAGTTTTCGATTTTAGGTCGATAGAGAGAAATCGATGTTTTCACGGTTGGAAATCGATGTAAGTGCGGTAGAATACTTGTTACCATGATTAGACTAGGTTCTGATTGTTATATGATGGTTTGGAAATGTTTTGGTTGAGAAAATATCATTTTAGGTTGTGTAACAGCGCTGCTGGGATTTCTGGTTTTCGCAGATTCGCACTGCGAATCCCCTAGCGAAGGGGAAAGCGAGCATTCGCTGGCTATTCGCACTGCGAAGGTGGGGGTGAGTATTCGCCAGAGGTTCGCACAGCGAACTTTGGAATATTTTGGGTTGTTTGCTTTCTGACTTGGTTCGCTGGGGAACTCGCACTGCGAAGGGTGTAGCGAAGGTTCGCTTGATGGTTCGCACTGCGAACGTTGGGGATTTTATAGGCTATTTTCAGTTCTGACTTGGTTCGCTGGGACATTCGCACTGCGAATGAAGAAGCGAAGGACTCGCTAGGAGATTCGCAATGCGAATGTGACAGCTTTTCCCAATTTGTTTTCATTATAACTTTTAATCCGTAAGCCGGTTTGAGGCGCGGTTTGGTGCGTTAGAAAGCTTTTGGCATGTTCTTTCTTATATAAATGGTTTCGAGATTGTTGGCTGATTTAATTATGTCGGGAATTTAGAATGTGTCGTTATTGACTTTTATTGTTTTAATGATGTGCATTTGACGTGTTATTATGCAATATGTGTGTGATATGTACTGTATGACTGGTGTGATGTTATGTGATGTGAATGTATGTGTTTGGATGGTGTAATGATGGTTTGTGGCCGTATGGAAAATAAATGCATTGTTTTGGGCTTGAATTGCAAAACCTGATTATTGTTGATGGAGATTGTTGCATATATGTGTGCATTTGAATGTCGAGAGTCATTGTATGCCAAGCATCATGATGTGCATTCTTGTGATGTTGTGTGCCCTAGTGGGTGTGAGCAACGAATTGGTTCTAGAGGGAATCTGCTATAACATCGTGCGCCTTAAAAATAAGAGGACTTAAAGCGATCGGATAGGATTGTGCGCCTTAAAAATAAGAGGACTTAAAGCGATGATTATAGACGATCGTGCGCCTTATACAAAGAGGACTTAAAGCGATCGGATCGTGCGCCTTATACAAAGAGGACTTAAACCGATCCATAAACGTCGTGCACCTTATACCAAAAGGACTTAAAGCGACTGGGGAACATCGTATGCCCGACGGGGAGTTACACTAAGTAACGAGCGATGGTTCCAATAGTTCCTGAGTGAACTGGTGTTGAGAAATGATGGATGGATGGTACCGCATGTGCATATGCGTAGAGTCGTTGTGTCGGTCTCTTTGCATTTGCATAACTCATGAATGGTTTGATTGTGTATGGAATTATGAATGAAATTGATGAGTTGATTTATGAATATAAGTGTTGGTGATAATTGATTTGTGTAGGATTGATATGCTTTTGTGACCGATATGTGAGAAAAGTCATTGTGTTGGTTTGTAATTGGATTATTTCGTATAATGTGGTGAGAATATTATGTTTGTGTAATTGTGTGTTATTATATAATTATATGCAATTATATTATGATTGTGTTTCTCACCCTTCTGCTGTTTTTAATGCTCTATGGGGCATTGCAGATTAGATTGCTGGAGGTCTTTTGTGAAGCTTAGGTCTTCATTCTTTTGTCGGTCGGCTCTGATATGTAGCATCGGGTAGTCGGGGTGATCGAGTGTGATTATTTTGTATTATGTATATGTATCTTTGGATTTTACATGTATGATATTGGATATGACAGGCAAAATTTTTATGATATATATATATATATGAGATTCAGTTACGGATCTTCTGCTTTTATTCTGTAATTGAATTGTGGGTTGTAGGAACTTAGTTCCTTTGTTTTGTGCTACCTGAATTGTTGCATATCTATATGAGCAGGATGTTGTATGTTTGTTTCAAATTGATGTGACGCCTCGGTCTATGCCATGAATTTTAATTATACTCTGATTAATTGTTATCGCTTTAATAGCTTGGGGGTGTAGAAGGGGGTGTTACATTAAGTGGTATCAGAGCCAGTTTGTGTCAGTCCTTGTTGGTATTTGTGGTTCGGTGAGCTGTTTGTTTAACCATAGTTGCTGTTATTGGAAATGAACAGAATATGGGTGTTAGGAATGACGCTGCTTTAGCTGCTGCGATGCAAGCTATGGCTCGGGCTGTGCAGGGTGCACCTAATGCTGCTGGTAATGATGAGTTCAGGAAGAACAAACCGCCTATCTTCAAAGGAAGATATGATCCTGATGGTGCACAGATTTGGCTGAAAGAGATTGAAAGAATTTTCTGAGTGATGGATTATGATGAGGATCAGAAGGTGAGACTGGGAACTCACATGTTACTGGAAGAAGCTGATGATTGGTGGGTTAGTACTCGTCATGTGTTGGAAGCTGCGGAGGAGGAAGAGATCACTTGGGAATTGTTTAGCCGGGAGTTCTTGAGGAAGTATTTTCCCGAGGATGTTAGAGGAAAGAAGGAAATTGAGTTCCTGGAATTGAAACAAGGTAGTATGTCTGTTGTTGATTATACTGCTAAGTTTGTGGAGCTTGTGCAGTTTTATCCACATTATGCTGAAGCGACTGCGGAATTTTCTAAGTGTGTGAAGTATGAGAACGGATTGCATCCTGAGATAAAGCAGGCAATCGGTTACCAAAGGATTCGAAGGTTTTCAGACTTGGTGATTGTTTTAGGATTTATGAGGAGGATAGTAAAGCTCGTTCTACTCACTATAAGAGTGTGAGCGAGAGGAAATGGAAGCAACAGTTCCGTGGTGGTCCTTATGTGACACCGACAGATAAGGGTAAGCAAAGGGGTACTTTTGATCGAAGGCCGAGTGGAGGAGGTATGTCTAATTCTCTGAGATGTTTTGGGTGTGGTGAATTAGGACATTGTCAGTTCGAATGTAAGAAGGGTACGAAGAAGTGTTCTAATTGTGGAGGTTTTGGGCATGTCACAGCTGAGTGCAAGAGGAAGAATGTGGTGAAGTGTTTCACCTGTGGTGAACCTGGTCATATTAGTACAAAGTGCCCGAAACCGAAGCAAGCTCCAGGTGGTGGGAAAGTTTTTGCCTTGGCGGGAACTCAGACTACAAGTGTAGACCGTCTGATCAGAGGTACTTGTTTTATTAATAGTACGCCTTTAGTTGCTATTATTGATACCAGAGTGACTCATTTGTTTATTTCGTCTGAGTGCGCAAAGCGTTTGAATCTTGTGTTGTCTTTGATGGGTGGTGAGATGGTTATTGATACTCCAGCAATGGGGTCTGTAACTACTTCGTTGGTTTGTTTAAGTTGTCCTTTGACCATTTATGGTAAAGACTTTGAGATGGATTTGGTGTGTTTGTCGTTGGAGGGTTTAGATGTGGTTCTGGGAATGAATTGGTTACAGTTCAATAGGGTTCATATTGATTGTTATCATAAGCTAGTAAGATTTCCTTCTCTTGAGGAAGACGAAGACTCGAGTTTCTTATCTACCAAAGAGTTGAAGAAACTTTTGGCGGATGAAGCTCAGTTGTTTGGGTTGTTTGCATCGTTGACCGTGGATGGTCAAGTTTCACTTGATGCGTTTCCTGTTGTGTGTGATTTTCCGGAAGTGTTTCCTGAGGATATTTCAGATGTGCCGCCAGAGAGAGAGGTGGAGTTTTCTATAGATCTAGTTCCGGGTACTAGACCTGTATCGATGGCACCATATCGAATGTCTGCATATGAGTTGGTTGAGTTAAAGAAGCAGTTGAATGAATTGTTGGAGAAGAGGTTTGTGAGACCAAGTGTGTCGCCTTGGGGTGCTCCAGTTTTATTGGTGAAAAAGAAAGATGGAAGTATGCGATTGTGTATTGATTATCGCCAGTTGAATAAGGTGACGATTAAGAATAAGTATCCTCTTCCGAGAATTAATGATCTGATGGATCAGTTGGTAGGTGCGTGTGTGTTTAGTAAGATTGACTTGAGGTCGGGGTATCATCAGATAAGAGTGAAAGAGGAAGATATTCAGAAGACGGCTTTTAGGACACGATACGGTCATTATGAATATTCGGTGATGTCGTTCGGGGTTTCTAATGCGCCAGGTGTGTTTATGCAGTACATGAATCGTATTTTTCACGAGCATTTGGATCATTTTGTTGTTGTATTTATTGATGATATCTTAATTTATTCTAAGTCTCGGGAGGAGCACGCGGAGCATTTGCGTATTATTTTGCAGGTTTTGAAGGAAAGGATACTTTTTGCCAAATTGTCCAAGTGTGAATTCTGGTTGTCGGAAGTGAGTTTTCTTGGACATGTAATTTCAGGTAATGGTATTGTTGTGGATCCATCTAAAGTAGATACAGTTCTACAATGGGAGGCTCCGAGATCCATTACTGAAATTCGAAGCTTTTTGGGTTTGGTCGGTTATTATCGAAGGTTCATTGAAGGTTTTTCTAAGCTAGCACTTCCTTTGACCCAGTTGACTTGTAAAGGTCAAGCGTTCATTTGGGATATTCGGTGTGAGGAAAGTTTTAGTGAGCTAAAGAAAAGATTGACGACAGCTCCGATTTTGATTTTATCGGATCCTAATGAACCGTTTGTGGTGTATTGTGATGCGTCTTTGATTGGTCTAGGTGGTGTGTTGATGCAAGAAGGTAAGGTTGTAGCTTATGCTTCGAGGCAATTGAGGGTTCATGAGAAAAATTATCCTACTCATGATCTTGAGTTAGCGGCTGTGGTTTTTGTGTTGAAGATTTGGAGGCATTATCTCTACGGTGCAAGATTCGAAGTCTTTAGTGATCATAAAAGTTTGAAATACTTGTTTGATCAGAAAGAGTTGAATATGAGGCAACGGAGATGGTTGGAATTTTTGAAGGACTACGACTTTGGCTTGAATTACCATCCGGGTAAAGCTAATGTGGTAGCCGATGCGTTGAGTCGGAAATCGTTGCATATGTCCGCTTTGATGGTTAAGGAGTGGGAACTTTTGGAATCGTTTAGAGATTTGAGTTTGGTATGTGAATTGACGTCGGATAGCGTGAGGCTTGGAATGTTGAAGGTTACTAATGATTTTCTATTGACGGTTAGTGAGAAACATAAGATAGATGTGAAATTTGTGGATTTGATGACGATTAAGGATAAAAGTGAAAATGAGGACTTTAAAGTGGATGATAAAGGTGTTTTGAGGTTCCGAGATAGAATTTGTATTCCGGATGATGCGGAGTTGAAAAGGATGATTTTGGAGGAAGGACACCGGAGTAATTTGAGTATACACCCGGGAGCTAATAAGATGTACCAAGATTTTAAGAAGATTTTCTGGTGGTCTGGATTGAAGAGAGATGTGGCTCAGTTTGTGTGTGCATGTTTGACTTGTCAGAAATCGAAGGTAGAACATCTGAGGCCTAGTGGTTTGTTGCAACCGTTGGATATTCCTGAGTGGAAGTGGGATAGCATTTCCATGGATTTTGACAGGGTTGCCGAATACACATCGAGGGCATAATTCTATTTGGGTGGTTGTAGATAGGTTGACTAAATCGGCTCATTTCATTCCGATTGACATCAGTTTTTCTTTGGAGAGGTTGGCTGAGATTTACATCAGTGTGATTGTGAAGTTGCATGGGGTGCCGTTAAGTATTGTTTCTGATCGAGATCCAAGGTTTACCTCAAGATTTTGGGAAAGTTTACAAAAGGTGTTGGGTTCTAAATTGAGATTGAGTTTAGCTTATCATCTGCAGACAGATGGACAGACGGAGAGAACGATTCAGTCGTTGGAAGACTTGTTGAGGGCTTGTGTTCTTGAACAAGGTGGTGCGTGGGATAATTATCTTGCGTTGATTGAATTCACATATAATAACAGTTTCCATTCGAGTATTGGAATGGCACGTTTGAAGCGTTGTATGGAAGGAGATGTCGAACACCGTTGTGTTGGTACGAATCTGGTGAGAGTGTGGTGGTTGGACCGGATTTAGTGCAGCAGACTATGGAAAAAGTGAAACTTATTCGTGAGAAAATGAAAGCTTCTCAGAGTAGGCAAAAGAGTTATCATGATCGAAGAAGGAAAGATCTCGAGTTTCAAGAGTGCGATCATGTATTTTTTAGAGTTACGCCGGTGACGGGTGTTGGTCGTGCATTGAAGTCGAAGAAGCTTACTTCTCGGTTTATTGGTCCTTACCAGATATCCGCGAGAGTTGGTGTTGTGGCTTATAGGGTGGCGTTGCCGCCGAGTCTGTCGAATTTGCATGATGTGTTCCATGTTTCACAACTTCGGAAGTATGTTCCGGATCCGTCGCATGTGATTCCGATGGATGAGGTTGAGGTAAGGGAGAACCTTACGATTGAGGCGTTGCCAGTTAGGATTTTGGATCGAGAGTCGAAGCGGTTGAGAGGCAAGGATATTGCACTTGTGAAGGTAGCGTGGGGAGGCGCTGCTGAGGACAATTTGACTTGGGAGTTGGAGAATCGGATGCGGGAGTCGTATCCAGAGTTGTTCGTCTCAGGTATTATTTTCGAGGACGAAAATTTTTAAGTGGGGGAGAGTTGTAACGCCCCAGTTTTAGTTATTTTTATTTAATTGAGGCGTTTTGATTATTATATTATTATATTATTTTATTTCTGACTTTTGTTTGAAAATATATTATTTTTCGTCGAGATTATATTTTATCGCATTTTGAGAGCGTTTGCGAGATATTCGAGTGTAGGGGTATTTTGGTCTTTTGTCGGGTAGATATTATATTTTTCATAGAAATAGAAATAGAAAGAAAAGAAAAATAGAGAGAAAAGAGAAGAAGAAAAAGGAGAAAAGAAAGAGAAGAGGAAAAAGAAGAAAAAGAGGAAAAACTTTTGGATTTAGGAACCGATTCAACCGACTTTTCAAACACGATTTAATCGGGTAAGAGTGCGAAACTCGATTATACTATGCTTGTGTATGATTATGTATGTGTGTATTGGATTGTTTGTTGTGTTTTCATAGTTTTCGATTTTAGGTCGATAGAGAGAAATCGATGTTTTCACGGTTGGAAATCGATGTAAGTGCGGTAGAATACTTGTTACCATGATTAGACTAGGTTCTGATTGTTATATGATGGTTTGGAAATGTTTTGGTTGAGAAAATATCATTTTAGGTTGTGTAACAGCGCTGCTGGGATTTCTGGTTTTCGCAGATTCGCACTGCGAATCCCCTAGCGAAGGGGAAAGCGAGCATTCGCTGGCTATTCGCACTACGAAGGTGGGGGCGAGCATTCGCCAGAAGTTCGCACTGCGAACTTTGGGATATTTTGGGTTGTTTGCTTTCTGACTTGGTTCGCTGGGGAACTCGCACTGCGAAGGGTGTAGCGAAGGTTCGCTGGATGGTTCGCACTGCGAACGTTGGGGATTTTATAGGCTATTTTCAGTTCTGACTTGGTTTGCTGGGACATTCGCACTGCGAATGAAGAAGCGAAGGACTCGCTAGGAGATTCGCAATGCGAATGTGACAGCTTTTCCCAATATTTTTTCTTTATAACTTTTAATCCGTAAGCAGGTTTGAGGCGTGGATTGGTGCGTTAGAAAGCTTTTGGCGTGTTCTTTCTTATATAAATGGTTTCGAGATCGTTGGCCGATTTTATTATGTCGGTAATTTGGAATGTTTCGTTATTGACTTTTATTGTTTTAATGATTTACATTTGACGTGTTATTATGCAATATGCGTGTGATATGTACTGTATGACTGGTGTGATGTTATGTGATGTGAATGTATGTGTTTGGATGGTGTAATGATGGTTTGTGGCCGTATGGCAAATAAATGCATTGTTTTGGGCTTGAATTGCAAAACCTGATTATTGTTGATGGAGATTGTTGCATATATGTGTGCATTTGAATGTCGAGAGTCATTGTATGCCAAGCATCATGATGTGCATTCTTGTGATGTTGTGTGCCCTAGTGGGTGTGAGCAACGAATTGGTTCCAGAGGGAATCCGCTACAACATCGTGCGCCTTAAAAATAAGAGGACTTAAAGCGATCGGATGGGATTGTGCGCCTTAAAAATAGGAGGACTTAAAGCGATGATTATAGACGATCGTGCGCCTTATACAAAGAGGACTTAAAGCGATCGGATCGTGCGCCTTATACAAAGAGGACTTAAAGCGATCCATAAACGTCGTGCACCTTATACCAAGAGGATTTAAAGCGACGGGGGAACATCGTATGCCCGACAGGGAGTTACACTAAGTAACGAGCGATGGTTCCAATAGTTCCTGAGTGAACTGGTGTTGAGAAATGATGGATGGATGGTACCGCATGTGCATATGCATAGAGTCGTTATGTTGGTCTCTTTGCATTTGCATAACTCATGAATGGTTTGATTGTGTGTGGAATTGTGAATGAAATTGATGAGTTGATTTATGAATATAAGTGTTGGTGATAATTGATTTGTGTAGGATTGATATGCTTTTGTGACCGATATGTGAGAAAAGTCATTGTGTTGGTTTGTAATTGGATTATGTCGTATAATGTGGTGAGAATATTATGTTTGTGTAATTGTGTGTTATTATATAATTATATGCAATTATATTATGATTGTGTTTCTCACCCTTCTGCTGTTTTTAATGCTCTATGAGGCATTGCAGATTAGATTGCTGGAGGTCTTTTTGTGAAGCTTAGGTCTTCATTCTTTTGTCGGTCGGCTCTGATATGTAGCACCGGGTAGTCGGGGTGATCGAGTGTGATTATTTTGTATTATGTATATGTATCTTTGGATTGTACATGTATGATATTGGATATGAAAGGCAAACTTTTTATGATATATATATATATATATGAGATTCAGTTACAGATCTTCCGCTTTTATTCTGTAATTGAATTGTGGGTTGTAGGAACTTAGTTCCTTTGTTTTGTGCTACCTGAATTGTTGCATATCTATATGAGCAGGATGTTGTATGTTTGTTTCAAATTGATGTGACCCCTCGGTCTATGCCGTGAATTTTAATTATACTCTGATTAATTGTTATCGCTTTAATAGCTTGGGGGTGTAGAAGGGGGTGTTACACGTAGGACTTTCTTGTGTTGTAAGTCTCCCTTTATATCGGTTTGATACATTGTGGTAGACATAGATGTTTATACCGATTCGGAAACCTTTAGGTAATGAATTGTATATTCACTACTACAAAAAACCCATTTAACAACGGTTGGAAATGACATATAATGACGCGGGCGAAGGCGTTGTTATGTAGATTGTCGTTGTAAGTTAGTTGTTTCTACAACGGGCTGGAAACCGTTATTGAAAGGTAGGGCGCAAGCCATGTATCACAATGGTTATGATAATAAACTGTTGTGATACGTACACTTAGGTTCTGGGTTCGAAACCCATCAGCAGCGAAATTATATAAAACATAAATTACTTATGATATCGGTTACAATATATAATCGTTGTTGTAAGTACCCTAAGTTTATTGTATTAAATGTAGATTGCTTGTTTTCCAAACACCTCACTAAATAAATATACATGGATTCAATTTGATGAAGATGTCTATAATCTGCAAATTAAACTGTTCTTGAAAACCAACTTAAACAAACCAATGTTGTTTTCTGATTGCATTCGTCTCATCGTGCATTTCACGCTCTTTTACATATATTGTGGTTTATTGATCTGACTCCTTTGATATATCGCTATATTCGATTATAGTTAAATTTCCATAAGATCAACAAGACATTGGATAATCTGCCTTATCTTTGATTTAACTATAATGTAAGATGGCGATGCATCTAAGGAGCCAGATCATTATACCATAATCTATATATAAAAGAACGTGAGATAAATGATGAGAGGCATGCAATCAGAAAACAACAATGGTTTGTTTAAGTTGGTTTTCAAATACAACTTAATTTGCAGATTATAAGTATCTATGTCAAATTAACTGAATGTATTTTAAGTGAGGGTTAGTGAAACAAATAATCTACATAGAATATAATAAACTCAAACAACATTCTATACCAGATCCAGATATTATAAACTCATATAATACGCTTGCTACCACCAGCAAACTTTAAGTGAGGGTTAGTTAAACAAACAATGTAAATAGAATATAATAAACTCAAACAACATTCTATACCAGATCCAGAAATTATAAACTGATATAATACGCTTGCTTCCATCAGCATCATCACCCTGTATCATCCCCTTAACCTGAAAGGAAACAAAGCAAACTTCAAAAATGAGCATCCTCAGTTGAAAACAAACCCTAAAACCATAATCCAGTGAAGAGTAAAGAGAGGAACAGGAATAACGCACCTTTTAATGAAACTAATCGCGGAACAGGAATCAATTATGATGTTGAACTAGTTTGGGAAGCAATGAAAAAGAAATATAAGGAGGAATAAGCTTACACAAAAGCTTCATACTTCTTATACTTCTTTTCATTGTTTCTAAAACTAGATAAAGTTTGCTTACAGTGTTGATTCTTCATTTACTAACATCCTGTTCGTGAAGCTATGGAGAAAAAGTACAAGGTGGATGAAGTTTCTATCATAGCTTCATGCTTCTTGTACTTTTTTCCATAGCTACGCAAACATTATGAAGTTTCCAAAGCATGGTATTTGTTAAGGTAGTGAAAACGAATTTGAAAAAATGAGAACAATCAACAAAAACAACAATCCACAAACGAGATAATGGGAAATATCTAACAATAGATGGAAGAAGAAGAATACCTTAATGTATGATTCATAGCTAATGGTGAAAACGAAGAGAAAAAATGGGTTCTAGGGTTTCACTTTGAAGGCAACGACGTTACTGTCAATTAAGTGAAAGCTATTTTGCTTATATATAGGTAAACTATTTCACAACCGTTAGCAATAACAACCGTATAGATAGGTATTTATTTATTATAAATATATCACTATGGTTAACTAGAATAACCGTAGTGATAACCCTTTTATCTGTGAATTTTAAAATAAATAAAAACCCTATAGATAAGTATTTATTTATTATAAATATATCACTGCGGTTGACCAGGAGAACCGTAGTGATAACCCTTTTATTTGTGAATTTTAAATTAAATAAAAAAGAAAAGGTGTGCCTTAACTTCTCACTTAATGCATCTGCAATTTAAACATCAACAATGTAATTCACAATGGATCTGCAGTTTAAAAATCAACAATGTAATTCAAACCCTAATTCAACTATTACATTTCATAACAAAGTAAACATTAAACATAAAGGAGACAAGAAAACATAACATCTTGATATTTCCAGAAAATATCTCTGATTTCAGTTTGTTCTTCAAATTCTTGTTCTTTTTCTTTAAATCCTCATACATAACCTTCAGATAGCCCACAGCTTCCAACTCTGACTTCATAATGCTCTCATCGTCATTTCCATCTCTTTCTCCCACGTCTTCATCCCATATGAACAAATTACATGTTTCATCGCTCCTCCAAAATGGACATCTCTAAAAAAGCCTTCCTTTATTTTGTCCCTTCTTGCATTGATACGAAACCATATGACCATCACAACCACAAAAATTTCTAGATCGATATTTTACACTGGAAGAAGACGTAGAAACACCTTTGGATGATTTTGTCTTCAAATGTAACATTGCAATACCTTAAAGTAGAACACTTTCTTGTTGTTGTTGTCTTCTTTCGGACAATGGTGACGGCGTCGGTGTTAGGGTTGTTTCGTCTTGTTTCTTTTTTCAATGGATAAATTGATATATACTTGGTGTTTAAAATACATAACAGTTTGTAACAACGGTTTATAGAAAAGGCCGTCGTGATATCATTATTATTTTTTAGTTAAATATTAATAAAACTTAAAAAGGGAGCATTTACGTCAAAGGGATAAACTATTTGAGGGCGTGGAGGTTCGAACCCATGATAGCTAGATTATATCACCACGGTTTCCATAACAACCGTTATTATACCCTTGAGATTTCTAATTAAAATAATATATGCGCGCACCCAGTAAGCACTATAAGAACGGTGTATAGGATGTCGTTGTAAACCTCGCATTGTTGTTTGGGCGTTTTGTAGTAGTGATTGTTCTTGGATGAAGCTTTGAAGCAAATCCAAGTAGGTTTGTTAGTCAAGTGTGTTTGGCTGAACTTTGCATTGAAAGAGGATTCTTTCAAGTAGGATGATGCAGTTGTTGTCGATTGTAACTGTTAGATATCACAGGTTATGATTTAGGGAGTGAGATGGGTTTCTCTTATCAATTAGATGTGACTTCTAATGATAAATTTTTCATTGGGTAGTGATAGGTAAACCAGAGGTTGTTTACTGTAAACCAGAGGTTGTTTACATAAAACTATACTACTGATAGTGGATTCTTCTTTTTGGCTTGGTAGCCCCCAGATGTAGGTGATTTGCACCGAATTGGGTCATCATATTTTGTGTTGCTTATCATTCTGCAATTTACAGTTCAGTATTTATTAACATGTCGTAATGGATGTTGAAACATCTGTTGTGAATCTGTTGCTGATATTCAGTGTATCGGCTTGTTTGTTCTGTCCTTGTTTTAATGTTATACAGAGAACAATGCCGTGACATGTGTTAGGACATCTGCTATCTGCTATGCCAGAATTTCACCTATTATGAATGGTAACACAATAGAAGTGTAGTTACACAGTTGAATAAAATTTCTCTGTTTGAGAAGCAGAGAGAAACTCTGCAGAAATAAGTTCTTCTTTTTCTTTAATTCGATAAAACCATAATCTTTTTTCTTCACAATTCAGTTTTTCTTTTCTTCCTTCCATTATCAATTGTTCAGCTATATAATCTCGCAATCAAGAGTGGTTGATTCACTCAAGTGAAGAGTGAAGAACAAGCAGAGTAATCAATCAGAAAGATTGATTCTTGTTCATCAAGATTTTATTCGAAATTCATCAAGTTTGGGTGATATTCTTGAACGCGGAGTAAGTGTATTCCCAACAAAGATGACATTGTTGGGTTTTAGTTTTTAGAACTAAAAGGAAAGAAACAGATGATGATTTCTTATTCCGTTGTGGTTAAAAGCAACAGTGCCCGCTCTGAATCTAAACTCCTAAATAAATAATTGTGAACATATTACCCTATTGCATTGATTTTTATTAATTTATGCAAAGAATGCACAAAGGGGATTAGAAAGAATTAAGGTTGGGTCATGCTTTAATAGCCTAAGCTAAGCAATTATGTTCACGTCAAGAAGCATAAAGGCAAAAGGTTAAGTGTCAATGTCTCATTTCTTCTTTAGAAGACAAGGAGCACGACTGTAGAAGCATAAAAATAATTCATAATAATACCTGTGACACTCCAACTCTAGTACTTGCAGCATTTTCTTGCCCCTAGTTACCAATAGCGAGTATTTAAGTTCATTTAGGCTTTAATGGCAAATTGCAATCTAGTTTAGGGAGGTTTGCAACTCCCGCAAACTAACGTATTTTTTTAGTATTGACTTTAAGTGACGTGGCATGCAACGATGATTTTTGGATGTATTTGAATTTTGTTCCTCATCCTTAAGGAGATGAATTAGTTATCTAAGTTTCACGATGATTTTTTTTGTTTGATCTTCCCTAAAATTCATCAAAAAAATCCAATCCTCGAACTCAAATATTGAATCAGATTTATGATGTCAATTCTTGAATCTTAGTGTCTATTAGATGTAAAAAAAATTAGGTTAATAATATTTGCGAACAAACCTTTACCCATATCTATCTCAATTGGAGCTTCATGGATATTCTTAAAGGTGTCCCACACTTATTTGGCTATGCTACAATTATAAGCATGAAAGAACTCTCTAGTGCTTAACGGAATGGTTATCAAGTGTGTGTTTTGAACCCAAGTTGCATTTTTCTCTTTTTTTTTTGTTGTCCACAAATAATTGGATTTGTCTACTACTTCATTATTTATAAAATGAATAGTTACAAAAGGCTCATTTAGAACAAAATTCAATAAATCACAATCAATTGAATCAAAAATTATTTTAATTCTTTCTTTCCTTATATCAAAGCTTTAACCATCAAACGGTTGAGATGTATTTATGAAAAGTCCCTTATGAAAAATAGAAGAAGTGTTAGAAGTCATTTTGATAGCTATTGAGACAATTAGTCTTATAAGAGGAGTTAGGCTCTGGTGCCACTTGTTGACAAAGTGACTCTAATCACAAAAGGGGGTGAATTGTGTTGGTTGAAAAATGTTGTCCAATTAAAAAATATTGTTTTATAAACATTCTTTGAGTTAACTGTATTATTAAAAAGAGTTTGTGCAACGGAAAAATAGAGAAGTGAGAAGACATAAAGAGAAAGAAATGAAGCTTAAATAAAATAAAGCAGGGGAAATTAAAGATATAAGGAAAAAAGAGCATGCATCGGAGATTTATATCGGTTTGGTCTAACCACTTATCCTACTAATGTTCCAAAGAGTTTCCTCTTGAGAGTTCCACTAAAGATGTGATATTTTCACATGTTATGCCCACAAACCTTCCTACAATCAAATGGAGATTTTAACTAGCTAATCCCACAAACCAAACAAGAGATTTTAACAGCCTAATGTCCAAACAAAATGGAGCTTTTAACAGCTTGAGCTCACAAACCAAATAGAGTTTTTAACCCCCTAATATCAATAACCAAATAGATATTTTAAATCGTTAATATCATGAACAAAAAACAAATTATTTTTGTTCCTCTTATTGACTTATTTTTGTAGGCAACTTGTTGAGCAACATGTCTTGACATGTTGTATGACATCCTGGCCCAAGCGTTGTTCATACTGCTCATACTGAGTTTTTTTGTTTCAAGTAATCAGATAATTTTTGTAGGAAACTTGTCGAGTAAGATATTCAGCACATGTTCCATGACATCTTGGCGAGAGTGCTACACTGGTTGGATTCCCATGCACTTCAGATTTGTTTCAAGATTTGTTTTGTCCAAGTTTTGAATAAAGTTGCTTGACAAAAAGATTTAGTTGTAAGCAACTAGTAGTGCAAAATGTTTAGAACATGTTATGTGACATCTTGGCATGCGAACTGCTCTTACTTCACTAAATTATCACTTCAGCATTTGGTTAGAAAACCTGTATTAATTTGTGTATGATGAGAATTTACTTTTGGAATAAGCTTGTTAATCCAAATAAAATTTGAATAGATTTTATTCAAATAATAATATTTGATTTGATTGTATTTGCATTAAAGAATATATTTGATTTGCTTTGATTGTATTTGCTTTGAAGAAAATATTTTATTTTATTTGTTCAAGATTCATAATTTTGTTACTGATGTCAAGCCAAATGTTCCACGATCTGTGAGACATCTGTATCGGTCTGTTACTTGATGAGCAAGATAAATTGAAGTATATATTCTCCTTTTAAGATATGTTTCCTTTTTTGTTATATCAAAGATATAAGTGTGCTAGCTTGAGTTTGGATTTGGAAAAGATCTTATTTTTTCAAGATTTAAATGAATCAATGATCTCAATCTTCTTAATAAAGATTAGATTGATTATGTGAGTTTTTGGAGGATAGATCAAAATCAAATACAACAAGAATAATTAAGAGATTCAGATTTATTCAAAGAGTTTAATCAATATTAGAAATCATCATTATTGAAGATTAATCTTATGTGCTTTTTAGAAGTCCAGCCAAATTCATAACCTAAATCCTTATGGGCTTTTGGAGCTGGACTTTTATGGCTATATAAGGAGTTCGTCTCCTTTGTAAAGACTCTGACCTCAAGAGAAAATATCTACTCATTAGGAGATTTTTTTTTTAGTTGAGTCTTTTTTTTTGTATTTTGTACACTCTATTCATGTGCTTTAAATCTAAATTAGCAGAATAGAGTACTGAGTTTTAAGGTTGTTATACCATCCATCTTATTATTGTAATTCTCCAAACACTTTGAGAGTGTTTGAGGGAAAGTGAGAGGGGTCTCCTATTCATGGGGGCCTGAACGAATCTTTACAGGTAATATTAAGAAAGTGGCGTTGAACTGGAAGAGTTCACAGTAAGCTCGTTTGTCCTTCTAACTATTGGGAATGGATTCGTTCTATAGGGAGTCCTTAATAGAAAATCACAGGTAGTATTAGGAATAGTGGCATTGAACAAGGTTTGTTCATCTAAGACTATTGTTACTTTTACTATTCAGAGTAGATTTCCTTTTTTAGGTTGAATGCCCCCCAAGCGTAAGTGATATTGCACTGAACTAGGTTAACAATCATGTGTGTTCTTTACTACTTTATGATTTAATTCATGTAACATGTTAATCTGGTATAAGACGTTGTACACATTATCTCAGACATTGTGTCCAACATTTGTCCTGTGAAGAACAAAATTTCAATTCCTTTAATGATATTATAAAAGAGATGATGCCATATTTATTAAATTACAATAATTTTACAACACCAAAGCTCTCGCGGATATTTTATACTATCAAAGCACTAAGGCAAATTTGTGGAGAAATAAAAAAGATAAATTAAGAGAGAGTTGTTATAGATTCAATTTTTGGTGTACTAAAGAAATGAGGAGAATCCCTTTATTTATAGGATAAAATTTTCTCCAAAAATAAAAAGATCCATGGGCTTTTTAATGACTTAATCGATTAACCCTTGAGTCTAGTAGGTTAAGAGCTTCAAAATGACGGCAATCCTAATTCAAAAATGGGAACCCTATAACTATTATTTTTCTTAATTGATTAAGGAGTATTTTTCCTTGATCTAATCGATTGGACTATGTCCTTTATAAATTAGGTTGTGAATAATTGCTTCCCAAATGATTGGAAACACTCTTTGTCAATTCCACGTGAACTTTAATGGTTTTGCCAGAGGTTTTAAGGTATTTTAGTAAATTCATAGATGTTTAAAAAAATTTCAAGTGTGTGTGAGTTCTCTTAGTAATTCGAGAATTACTCTTATACCTTTACATTTAACTAATCACTCAGACATGAGACCTGGCGAGTTTTCACACTTCCTCTCTTTTGCGAATTTGAATCTTCGAGGTCCCTTTCTTAGTTCATAATTTATTTAAAACTTCATATGATACTTAATTCTTCTAACTAATGAGGTTTGGTATAGCTTAATTGATAGACTCCATCATAAGATTTTATTGGATTAGAGATTATCAAGGACTTCACTGAATGTTGTTTGACATTTCATCTTCTTGACATAAGAAGACTTTACAACATCTCATCAAGGACTTTGCTGAATTTCATTTGATATTAGGTATACTCATCATTGAATTTGGTTTGATATCTTGATCTAACAATAACATCTTGATCATTACTTATTCATGAAAAATGAATACTTCACACCATGTTGTTTGACATATAGTATTGTAATCATCAAAACCATAATGAACATCTGACAATTTCATATATTTGTAACTTCAAGCAGATATATCTATAAGTCTATCTAATAAAAACCACATATGAGGTGCTCCAAGTTCTTAATAATTTTATGGTGATGATAGAAAAACAAGCATAAAGGCAACTCGTGATTGTCGAAATTAATGGAGGTGGTGAGTACATTTCATGACAATTTGAATCATTTTGTGAATATATAAAAATTCGGCCTGAGACCACTACATCGTACACCCCTCAATACAATGGTATTGTTGAGAATTGGAACAAGATTATCATGAACATGACTAGATGTAAACTAAGAGAAGAAAAGCTTTCATATGTTTTTTAAGGAGAAACTACCATAATTTCTTGTTATGTGCTCAATAATAGTCTAACTAAGAGATTATATGTGGTTCAAGAGGCAATCTAGTTAGATTGCTCTTCATTTATCAAGCACATGGGTATCTTTGCCAATTTATATTTCAAATACATCATATATCAATAATGAAGAAGCTTGAAGATAAGAGTGAAATAATTGTTCTTGTTGGCTATCACACTACAAGTTATACAACCCTATTACCCCAGAGAATTTTTCAAGCAGAGATGCTACAATCAATTAGAAGAATTGTTGGAATTGATAGAGTCAAGATGTTACCTCATATTCAATGTGTTGTTTGTATTCAATGACGACCATAGTGAGCCTTATATACTTGGAAGAGGTGTTACACATGTTGAACATGCAAGAAGATCCTAGAGGATAAGCTTCTAACTACAAGTCTCCATGAATATGATGTTGTTCATGACAACATGAACACACTAGATGAAAACCTAATACATATATTCCTATTTGTCAATGTTGAGCCTCTCAGGTATGCAAAAGCAGCTACATCCTATGTGTGGATTGTTGTTATGGATGGAGAAATTAAAGCATTCAAGAGGAATCAACATCAACAAATAAGGTTAGGTACAATAATGATCCTTATCTAATATTTCTGTTGTCTCAAATTATATAATATTTTGATCATTTCACATATATTAAAAAATATAGTTACTTTTGTACGAGAATTTTTTTGAGATAATTTACAAATTTATTCTTCATTAATGACATTGGTAATGGAAACTGAAAAAGCTATAAGAAAATATAGTAAAAGATAATAAAGGGTATGATGGAAATAGACATTAATGTTTTATTAATATTGTAAAATAACTCGGAATGTAGGACAAATTTATTTTACAAAATGCCTTATAATTTGAAACAAAAAATAGTATTTGTTAAGATTCATGATAGAATATAAATATACTATCGAAGAAAAAAATATGAAAAAAGTTAATAAATTTTGTATTATCAAAATGAAAGCTTATATGATATAATTAGACTATATATAGACTAGGAGTATAACTAACTCTCATTATGTATAACCAGATTGTAACTAATAACAAATTCTAACCGATTTGTAACGAATTTTTAACTAATGTTAATACCATCCCCTCTCAAGTTGGAAGGTGTTCACAATACTTCTAGCTTAGGAAGAACAACACAAAAGTAATCAACAATCAACAAAATTGCAATTAAAGTTTAAAAACAATAATCCAAATTAAAAGAAGTTGAAAGTGGATAGCTCTTAGAAAATTTAAACTAACTCTTGGATCTCAAAAGTTTTCTTACGTTGTCTTCAACAACATTCACTCCAAAATAAAAAAGAAGAAACTTCACTCTTAGGAGTAACCTTCTTAAATGTCAAATAAGGCAACAAAAACTTTACTTTCAACCAGAAACCATAACTCAAAGTTTTAACCACTCAGAGGAAATAACAAAGAAACACTTAACCATCAAACATAAGCCATAACTCAAAACTTAAACACTTGGAAGAAGAAAAAATAAAGTCAATAAAGCACGAAATTTCAATATCAAGAGCACTAAACTATTCAAGATACAAGTAAACTAGAAAAGCTTAACCACACATAAAAGAAGTCCATTTGAAGTCTTAACCATCATAGACAAAAGATACTCCCCGTTTCAAAATGACTTTCATTCTTATTTTTCAATTTAGAAATGATTGCTATTTTTTTTATTATATCCGTTAATTATTACTACCTTTGTCCCAAATTATAAGTCATTTTGCAAAAATAATATTTGTCTCAACTTACACTTTAGACTTCCAATACAACACTAATGACTCTTTCTTCTTCCTATTCTTTTAATTTCACTTTCCAATGTCATTAATGAAAGACATTTTTGTAAAGTTATAGATCATTTCACTTTTTCGTACAACAATAATTGCATTTATTAATTTGTGTGAAATACCCAAAACGTCTTATAATTTGAAAGGAAGAGAGTACTTTTACACTACTTCCAACATATTAATAAGGTTAATTTAGTAAAATTACACATTAATATCTTATAAAAAATGATTACATTTCTTAATATTTGTGCAAAAATCTTAAACGACGGTCATATTGATACAGATAGAGTATAAATTAAACGTAAAAACTATAAATAGCAACAAAAGTGTCTTGGGATCTTGTTCATCCTATTCAAAATTCATTATTCTTAGTGTTACAATGATACTTGATGTGACAAAATAAATCTTTCTAAGATAAAATTAAAAAATTAAAAATTAAAAAAAATTAAAATTAAAAACAAAACTTTACCTCTCCTACTACTTTATCCCACCAATACTTGAGTTGTTAAGTATTATTACCCTAATTATGAGTGGGACACTTGCAAACCACGGGAAAGAGAATGATTCATGAAGTGGTGAAATTGGTGGCGGTGGGTTGAAGAGATGAAATAGGTTTAAGGCTCTTGACATTACAACCCCAGGTCGTTACATTAAACAAGAGGGTTTCGTAAAGTATCTTATGTGTTTCTTAGACACTATGTGGGTTTTCTATAATGTTTTTAATTTTTGGAGATTTATCTTCGGACGCACTTTAGTTTAACTAAACGTTAAGATATTTCAGAGATATATCTCTGGACACACCAAAGATAAATTGAATGTTGAAATATTTCGGAGATATATCTCCAGAACAATTTAGAACATATTGTTGCGTCAGACTCTTCTACTCCCACACTTTTTCATTTCTATTCACAAACTTCTTCATCTCTCTCAATCATTCTCAAACTTCACCAAATTTGATTTCTTCCGTCCGATGATCAAATAATCATCAAGCTACATCCAATGCATCATTCAACATCTTCCGAATCATATAATCTGATAAGTTTTTCGAGTTTCCGATAAATATTAGAGTTTTGTTGTAGACGAGTTAGAATTCATTGTTAGATGTCAAAATGTTTAGAAATCAGATGAAACATAGTTTAGAGTTAGGGGTGTGCAAAATTTCTGATTCTTAGGTTCAAATCCATAACCAAATCCAAATTTATTTTAAATATTCGGATATAGTTGAATAGTTTTCAATCGGTTTATTAATTAATGGTTGGTTATCCATCCATATTTTATTTTTAAATTCGGTTATAATCTGGTTATTATCCAAAATCTAAAATTAATCCAAATATTTAAATTTCAATCATAAAATTTATTGAATACATACAGATTAATCACGCTAATATAAAATTAATTATCTAAATTAATCACACTAATCTAAAATTAATCTAAATGTTTAAATATCAATCATAAATTATGTACAAAATATGTACATAATTAACTAAATCTAAATGTTTGGATTTCAATCATAAATTGGCAATCATTTCTTAAAATAGTCAGGAAGATCAAAATTATGTACAAAGTACAAACTAACATTTGCGTGATTAGCAAAATATGATTGGATAATCAAATATTTAATTATTTAATTTAATTTAAATATTTAAAGTGGATTTAAATTTGGTTATAAATTTAGTCACTATAACTGAATATTTTACACATCCCTAATTTCACAAACATATTATCCAATTAAGGTCAATTTAAATCTAATATAATTTAATAATCATTTAAATCAGTTTTATTTCTTAAAATATAAATATTAAAAATAAATAATAACCAATTTTAAGAAATAACATGATTTTACAAGAAAAATAATCTATTTTATATTCAAATTTATAAATAAATAATTTTTAAAATGTATTTTTTTTAAATTATCTAAAATCGGATTTATAAAAAAAATGGGTTATATAACCACAACCAAATGTATAACCGATTTTACAACCGGGTTTGCTTAAAATGTGGTTATGGTCATCAATCCAAACCATTTAAATGATTTTAAAATGGTTATGGTTTGGTTTTTAAAAATAACCAACCATGCACACTCCTATTTAGAGTAACTGCATGTATTGTTTGTTGGAAATGGACGAGGGCTTCAAATTTGTGATTATGAGGAGCAGAGAACGTCATTGGCGCGACCTCTGAGTTGCAAAATGTTTCGGAGATACATATGCGGAATTTTCCGTAGTTGTATCTCCGCAATCACCCAGAGTACATGAGACGTTGAATATTTTCGGAGATGTATCTCCGGAATTTCTCAGTCTGTTTTTTTTTTATAATTTTTCTTATTTCGTAAACTCATTGTACGATTAATTATATTATATCTTGCAGGAATAATGGCTGACAGAGCCGACCGATTAAGGCATGGACGGGTTGCCCAGCACACATCCGTTAGACGAGAGCGGAGCCAGTTGGGTCCGGATGCAGCAGGTACCTCTGGTTAGGGAGAGGCATCGACTGCTGGTGTACAGTCTACTCATGAGGCTCAGTCCACTCATGTGGTTCAACCTTCACCTCAGGTCACTCCATCAACATCTCAGGCCACTCCAACTACATCTCAAGTCACTCAATCTACGTCTCAGCTCACCCCACCTTCTTCATCTTCTTCCCACAGACCACGGGACGCATCAGCTGACACGTCACTTCCTTCATCCTCCCACAGGCGGCGGGATGCACTTGTGCCACCTCCTGTTGACCCGATCGCACCTGCTGATCGGGATACATCGGTGCCGCCTTTGGAGGGTGATGTTGTTAATGTCGAGCCAGAGGCTTTCGGGGGGGTCCATCTGATATGTCCCTACTTCCTTTGTACCCAGACCACACTGCCAGACATATATAGGACGGAGATGTAACATTAGTCACATTGTTACTATATTTTTTTACATTAATTTAAATTGCTGACATTGATTATTTCTATCATTGATTCTTGCGGACATTGATTATTTCTGGAAATTCGCAGGTGCGTGATCCCCAGAAATTTCTGAACCATGGGTGGAATATTTAGCATTGCATCAGCCTGATGCGGAGTGGTTTTAGTCGAGTCTCACCACTTATAGGTTGAGTGACCTATGCTTGACCGGTTACACTTTGGTCAACCACGGGATGATTGGAGATTCGTGGAGCGATGGCACTCTGAGACCTATTCCTTTCATATACCTCGCGTTGAGATGTCGATTACATTTGATGATGTCTCGTGTTTGTTGCATCTACTGATCATAAGGAGATTTCTCCATCATGGTAGGATGACCAAAGACAAGGCGGTCGATATGATGGTGGAGCATCTAGGGGATGATCCAATGAAGGCGCTGAGGGAGGTGGGTAGGACTAGGGGTGCTCATGTTAGGTTTTCGTTCTTGAAAGAGAGATTTGATGAGGCGCTCGTTGGTGCAGCGCAGGCTGATGGTGATGCCCAGGAGGTGGAGATCCACAGGAGTCATGCTTTTATGTGTTATTTTCTATTTTTAGTTGGCAATGTACTTTTTGTGGACACGAGTGCCACCTATACTGATGTTACATACCGTTGGTACTTCTTGGATCTCACACGGATCCATGAGTACAACTGAGGGCGGCTTGCTTGGCCTATCTGTATTCGAAGCTGAGAGATGGATGTCGGTGGACGATGAGGCAGACCACAGGTAGCACAACCCTACTGGTGGTAATAATTTTTTATCCTTGATTGTTTCTTTTATCTTTTTCATTTCATATTTGCGATAATTTTTTATCCCTGAATGCTTTTTTATTTTCATTTCAGGCTTGGATCCTCCAGCACTTCCCGCGCATTGCTGGTTGGTTGTGTTGGGATGAGTACACTGAGGAGATGCCTCGTGTCTGTGCTTTTATCCCGCTGAGAGGGAACTAGGCGGTCGAGCCTTTCAAAGTCTATCTTGATCGGTTGGTTGCTGAGGACATCCACTTCAACTGATACATGGATCATCGTCAGACGCGACCATTTGACGACATATCGCTATACTCTGGATGGTTGACCTGCTCGTCGACGGTCATTGTTCCTCATTTGCCCGAGCGCGTCATGCAGTAGTTCGGGTACACCTAGACCATCCCCAGACACTCTACTGTCTATGAACCATCAGCCTTGACTCGTATGCAGATAGAGGAGATATTTGCTGATTATCAGAGTCATCTGGTACCGAATGAGGCTCGGGCTACCATAGCGCCGAATGATTGGAGCTACATCGACAGATACATTAGATGGTTCTTCAGGGTCTCACGTCCGCACATGGTGTCGACCGCTCTAGGAGATCCGCCGAGACCCGCTCATCAGGAGATTCTAGAGGAGCAGCAAGCTCAGATGGATCATATTGAGGATGTCTTGCCTCGTTGTCGTCGCATAGTGGAGATGGCGCGGGCAGGCATTGACGAGGGTATTTTTCCTGAAGGGTCTGCTATCAGACGAGTACTGGATGGCATTAATGCAGAGGCACATGGGGCACTTTTGTACCGCAAACATCGCGCGAGGACAGAGAGGATCGATGGCCGAGGAGGCAAACAGGCACAGGAGGCAAAGGAGAGGTTGTCAGGCACTCTCAGTAGTTATTTGTATTTATTTTGTTTCAGTACTGTAGTTTTTACGTTTTTCTTGACATTGTTATTACATTTTGGATGTACGTGACGTATGACATCTTATTACTATATTGTTATGTTATTTTGGTGTGTCTATTATTTTATAATTCATCTGCGAACAAATGCACGATGCGTTTAAAAAAACCTGTTCTGAAACACTTCGGAGATGTATCTCCGAAAATTTTCCGTAAATGCATCTCCAGACAAATTCAAATAGAAATGGACTATGTGAGATATGTTGTGACCGTTTAAGGTTTAAATTGCTCCGGAGACATATCTCTGGAATATTATTAAGCCATGGGACGTGTCCGAAGATATATCTTTGAAATCTAGAAGCATTTGTGAAAAACCATATGATGGGAAACAAACCATGGGGTGGGATAAAAAAATTCTCTTAAACAATACCACCAACCCATACGTGAATTAATTGAGAAGAAAACAAATCTTTTTCTAGGCTTACTGTAGAAGAGTGAGATAGGGAGAAGGAAAATGAATAGAAGAAAAAAAATAGATTTTCTCTCCAAATTGTAGTGGATTATCTCTTTTCAATCCGTAAACCATAGTTCTTGATACCATATTAAGATTTATGATAGAGTTTAAAGAAGAGCTATGAAAGAGAAAAAGAATATGGAAAAAGTGTAATAAATTTTATATCAATGAAAGCTTATTTCATTAAAATGATACAAATTGTATCATACAATGAGACTAATATATATTATATGTATGCTTGGTTCTGCAGTGAACGGAATTGAATTGATTATGAATAATTAATTTTGTAGAATTGATTATGATTACAAAATAGTTGAACATAGGGGGTGGTAAACGGGATGTCTGCCCCGGTTAGGTCCGTTCTGCAAATGCCCAAAAAAAGCGGGGTGGGTCAGAGCGGTCATAATTGAGAATACGGGCCTAAAACTTAGACCCACTTCGCAAAAAAGTGAGGGCGGGGTGGAAAAAATCTGCAGGCACTGCACCTTTTAAGTTTAAAAATGCGAAATTTTATGTAAATGTTCGTGCCCGCAAAAGCTCGCGAAGAAAACGAGGCGGGACATGACGGACACATAAGAAGGTGAGGGCCTAAATTCTTGATTCACTCCGCACTAAAGTGCGGGTAAAACAGGTATGCCCAACGGACTGGACCCATTTTACCACCCTTAGTTCAACGTGAAGTAATTTATATTTAAATATATTTATATAAAAGTGAGTTGTTCGGTAAATTTTAATGTAAAAATAATATTTAAACTTAAAAATTGTAAATTGTAGAATCAATTCTAAACGTGGAATCTATTCTACTTTATAAAAACCAAACATTTCAAAATCATTTTAGAATAAATTCTACTCTAAAATTGTTTTTATCTCTTTCAAAAACTGAATCAAACATGCGCTAAGAGTATAACTAGCTTCAACTTGCAAGTAATAAGTTATAATTGGTTTGCCCTCAGCAATTACTTGAGGAAATATTGATTTTCTGCTTCCACCATGAAGATCAACTCAAAAACATACAGTATTATCAAAGCCTCATTCCCTAAGAGCCATAAAAAGAAAAAAAAGAAAGAAAAAAACTACTAACTTTAATTCTCTAGAATATCAACAAACCTGTAATCACCACATTAACGAGGATAATACACTTTTTTACAGTGCCTAAAACGAAATACATGATGAAGCAAAGATTTTTCAGTATCACAACTAATTATTTACACAAAGAATAAAGCCAAGTAAAGATGAGATCCACATATTGGACAGTTAAAAAATGGGGGAGAAACATAACCAAGACACTTTGTCTCTTAAACAACTACAAATACAGATTTTTCATGTCTTCACAAAAGATAAGCTATGTTTTTATACCAATATTTCAACTCCTTCAACTCCAATTCAAAATATGATCAAGGAGCATTTTCTTTTCCATCTTTAGTTTCCAAGAATCCCTTACCATTTATGCTTGATGTCATTAATAACATCATAAGGACGAATCATGCTCGTCATTGGCGCATTTCCTTTGATGTGACATGATGTCTGCTTTCTGTGACATTTGAATTCGCAAAGACATCTTGTGCGATTTCCCAGTTTCCACTTCTTTCCCAACTCGAGTGCCTAGCATCAGATCGTATTGTGGTCGCTCGATGATCTGATGACAAAATTGAATCGGGATCAGCTGTAATATGGGGGGCGCCGTTGCTCCCTCTACTCTGAATGTCCTCGTCGAGCTCTTCAATATTCCTACGCTGTGATATCTTCAATAGATCTTCGCCGATATCTAGATCATGTTCAACTTTAGGACGACGATCGCCACTCAAATCGCCTTGTTCATGTCCCCGAGCGAAGACCGGAGTCAGTGGCCTTTGCACCTCCTCTTGAACAAAAGCCCGGAAATTGTTCCGAGAGGGCTTTATTTCTGTGCAAAACACTTCCATAAAATTATTTAAACAACCTCGATTAAAAACATTGATCCTTCCATCAGCTCTGTGCCGGAAGTTTTCATAGGTTGTCTGCAAAACAAAGGGCACTAATCTAGGTGATGAATGAGATATTAAAAAGATATACAAATCAGAATCGTAAAAAAAATTGACTGACCTGGTTTGAGCCTATAAGGTACAAATGAAAACCGGTTAGTCCACCAACAAACCACAGAGAGATGAAACAATATGCCATTAATATCACGGATGCAGGAGATTCTTTTATCGCCTTCCACACTGTACCATTGTTATTATTATCCATCAGAACCTTGATGTAATAAGCCGAGAGAGAAAACACATAGACACACAGAATCGTTGCGGAAGAAACAAACAGAAAGAAGTAACGGTAGTTCCTCTGCACATTGGAATGGCCCGAAAACAAATTAGAACAAGAGCAAACGAATAACCACCAAAGAATATCAACGAAGAAGAAAACATGCATCAAGTTTGTGACTGTCGTCATACCAGTCCAATGCATTGGCCCACCCAAGGGCAATGGTGATCAAAACGCTCAACACAGTTGTTGCATATGGAGCAATGCGAGCAACGAGGAGGACGATACAGCATACAAGTTTCACAATATTTCACCTTTACAGGACGGCCATAGACCATTACTTCTTTTGTTCGTGGGAACTGAAGGGTCGGCGTTTGTTGTCCGGCTACCCCGGAAGACTCATATCGAAACTCTTCTTCTGGTGGATGTGAATTCCTTGGAATAATACCCGGATCGCGTGCGGAAGTAAGACCGAGGAGCACCAGGACCTAGAAATATATACTAAGGATTAAGTTGCTGGTTTATTTGTAGATTAAATAGATAAAACATCAAATACAACAACATCCAATCCGTTGGCTACATGGATCAACTTTCGCCATAATGTTGTATTATACAAATCGTTAATTTCTAGATCTTTCATAATAATGAAAGATCAAACAGAACTTACATGAATAGTAAAGAGAATTGCAGCTACTAAAATAGCATATCCTGAATAATATGAAGAAAACTCATGCCGAAGATGCCTTGCTACAAATGCACAAAAGATGATCACAGGAACAATAATCAGCGAAAAAGTGATAAGTAAGGATCTGGCATCAGGCCCAAATGCCAATCTCCCTCCAAATATGAATTTCTGCAAAAGATTTAGGAGAAAAGTATGAGCTATGATAAGAAGGCAACATTTAGCAGAAAATAGTTCATGACAAACAAAAGCACTTCTGAAATTAGCCATTAACAAAACGCTACATTGTTCAAAAAAAGATAGTATCAGAGATTGGAAACAAAGCACAGAATCACCAAAAAAAACACCAGACATGAATATCATCTTTCCTCAACAATACTTATCATTATCAACCAAAGCTAAAAAAATGTCAAATCTGAAATCTGCACCCAAAACACAGACCCAACAGTTACAATGAGTAGAGATGATACAAAACAGCTCCTTATTCAAAATTGCAGAATCAACAAAACAAAAAAGCACAATCTCATCACCCTACTACTACCTCGCCATTCATCACACCTAACTAGAACCTTAAAAAACCCATTTCACTTCCACATTCAAAAGCTTACAAAATGAAGCATAACAAATCATATACCAACAAATCTAGAGCATACCCAGATGGAATTAAAGCTAAAAACAGAAGGAAGACAGTGAAAAGGAAAGAGCTTTACATTACTTCCTTTCCAAACTTGGTACACGCGCTTTGCTGCCATGAAAACTTCTTCTGCTTGACACTAGGCAGAGATGAAGAAAGAGAAAGAAAGTAGTAAGACCCAGAAATGGGAACTGTTCATCATCGTTTCATTGGCATTCAACAGAATCTAAGAGTTAGATTAAAGAGTCAAAATTTGTGGGCTAAGTTTGGAATGCGATACAAAAGCTCTTGAAGCAGGAAAAAAAAGGAAGAGAGAGAAAAAAGGAAGATCCAAAGAAGAATGGAATGGCGGTTTTGTGAGTTTGGAATTAGGGAAATGAAAGTGTGGTTTTTTGAGGTTAGGAAAGTGAAATCTCGAAAAAATAAATGGGAAAAAGAGTGAATTCTTCTTGTGTTCTCTTTCTTCATTGATTTCTTCTTACTGGTGTCAATCTCCGTGTGTCACTGTCACAGTTACAATTGTGTCTGACGTTGTATTTTTACTATGTTCCACGTCAGCGTATCTGTGACATGATCCAATGGTTCTGATGAAGATACTCATTGTTTTTCATTTGTCTTGTCTTGTGTTAGGTTGGTTATCACTGCAAAATTTTGGTTTATTCAAATTAAAATATCAGTGGAGTATTTGATTATTATTAGTAACTTATGTTGTTGAAATCACCTATTGCATGAGTCATCTTCTTATCAATTTTTAATCAATTTTTTAAAATAATTAAAATATACTCCAATATGAAGTAAATTTGTTGTTTAAATTATCTTTTCAAAATTTTCAAAAATATTTTTGATTTATTTATATTAAAATATAAATATAAACGAGTGTTACATATAAAAATCAAACTCCATATAGTAGTTTACACTCGTTTAATTTAGTTAATACTTAATTGTTTAATTCATTTATAATATGAATCATTTAATATAGTATTAGAATTTGATATTTCAACGATTCGGTGAATTGTGATATTTAAAATTTATAATTAATTTGAAAGTTAATTAAATTAAAACAATAATTTGTTTCACAAATAAAAAAATTTATAGAGAAAAGCAGCAGAAAGAAAATAAAGCAATAAAGTATGATAAAATTAAATAAATAAAGTTAGAGAGATGACACTGAGATTTATAGAGGTTCAGCTGAATGTTGGTCTAATCATGTCTTCAAGAGATCTTCTTCACAATTTCACTAAAACTTGAGTTTTTACAAGTTATGCCCATGAACCTTTGATACAAACAAATAGAGAGATTTTACACTAACTTATCCCCCAACCAAAAGAGAACTTTTACACGAGTTAAGCGCACAAACCAAGTAGGAATTTTACGAGTTGATCTTAATAACCAAACAAAACTCTTATTAGCCTGAGTTCTATAACCAAACAGAGATTTTCAAAAGTTTATCTGAATAACCAAACTTGAACCTTCATGAGTATCACACTCTTGAAATAAAACAATGATATGAGAGCAATACAACACTTTCCTCATAAGTAATTTTCACTCACAATACATCAAGGCAACTTTGATAAAAGAAAAATATAAAAGAGAGAGTAAAAGAGTGATAAAGTATTAAGAAATATAAAAGTTCCGAATTTTGGTGTATTTTGAAATGAGGGTAAACTTCCTTTATATATTTGAGAAAATAAGGCTAAAATGGAAACAATCTATAAACTAAATTAATGGGATAATTGATTAGGCTAATCGATTATTGATTCTCATTAATCCATTTTTTAAGCCATAAATGAAATATTTTGATATTTAGTCGTTATCAATCATTAAGAGACTATCTCGATCAATTTTAGATTCAACCTAGCAAAACATAATCGATTAAGTTATTGGTCTAATCGATTATTTATTTGAAAAAAAAAACTTTCAATCAATAAGACACTCTTCTAATCAGTTGGCTAGACCCTAAAAATATTTTTAGGTGATTTTATTAAATAAAGAGATGTCTTAAAAACATTTTTGGTGTGTGTGTGTGAGTTACCTTAGGCTCTGTTTGGCATGACATATTTTGAGCGTATAGTTTATAGCTTATAAGATCATGTAACAAATAAAAGACTTGTTTGGTAACGATCTTTTTATTATGAACTTATAGCTTATTTTACTATCTTATAGTTTATTTTTCCAAACACTATTTCATATAGCATTTTAACTTATAGCTTATACCTTATTGTTTTTTTCCTTTCACTTTTATCCTTATTATTTTAATTAAAATGCACTTTTACCCTTTGAAATATTTTTTATTTAAAATAAAACAATCATGTATTAAATGCTTTGAATACCAAACCATTATGTCATTTTATATTTATCACCTAGTTAAACCGTTGATTTTATCAAATGCTTCAATTAGCTTATTTACTATCAGTCATCAGCTATAAGTTATAAGCTATCAATCATCAATCATTAACCATAAGTTATAAGTTACCAGCTAACTTATCATTCAACTACTATTTTTACCAAATAAAGTTTTAGTATCTTAGGAGTTACTTTTCTCCTTTCACAAGACTCTGGTCACTCACACAACGACGAACTTTCACACTTTCTCTCTTTCATAACTCTAAAGCTTTTGAGTTCCTTTGCAAGATAAATCAATCATATAAACACTTCACTAGAACCTTGAATCTTCTAGTTAATGAGACTTGAGATATTTTTAAATTAATCACCGTCATCAAATAGTTGAAAAGATATCACCAATGACTTCAACAATTATCAACATTGACTGAATATGACAAAATATGAAAAGGTTCCTAAAATAGATATGTAACTAATTATAGTGATTATTGTCGCAACGTGAAAATACCCGAGCGAACGAATGCTCAAAATAAGCAAGAGTTGTCACTCAAGTTTTATTTTTAAAAGGGAAATGGCGATAAAACCTTAAAAACAAAAACATGGTCATTACAATCAAATTCAGGTTCGGGAGTCGATTATGTGCAGGGAAGGTATTAGTACCCCACACATCTGTTATATCCAACTAGAACCGTTTAGTTAGTTTTGCGAATGTGAGTGTTAGTTTTAAAGTGATTGGGTTTCTTCTTTTTTTAAAGAATTTACATGAAAAGAAAATAACTAAAAAAATGTTTTTTATTTGGGTGTTTGACGAGACATTGAATTTAGCTCCTACGTATTCCCATGTATGATGGGAAACTCAAAGCTACGTGGTTTTGAGTAGCAAACGTTTATTGGTTGGTCGATTTCAGGGAAAAACTTTAAGGTCACATTCGAGCGGAAAACATGTTTGCTAGCCACATATGGGAGTAGGGAAGGTTGTTTGCTTAGCGTTAGAATGAATAACATGATCTAGAATCTCCTAGATTGTGTTTTCATTACATTAGAGCAGAAAATGTTGCTTGCTACTTGCGCATTGGAGAATTGAAGTGTTTGTTTGTGCTTCGCGTCAAAATGGATAAAACATCAATCGTTTATGAAAAAAGGTTTTTACATCATGCAGAGACGGAAAATAAGTTTGATTGGTTATCATGGTTTATAGGTGAATGACGAGTATCCGAAAAGCAAGCTATATGACTTGTATTTGAACACTTAAGGACCACGTAGATATACATCTAATAGGTCCTTTTTCGTTCACTTTGAAAAAAAGGTTTGTGAGAATCGAGTATGGGTTCCTTGAAAATGACAAGTACTTGAAAAGAAAGTTATACAACTTGTATCTAAGTACTCAGAGATCACAGGGATATACATCCAATAAATCCTTTTTCATTAGTGATAATGACACAATAATATCGTGAATCGAAAGTTACAGTGGCGGCAATGTGGGCTATGACGACTATGATTTCGCGGTGATAATGACTTATCGACAGTACTGGTTAGATTTCCAACGTTGCATAGAGGTCGTGATGTTGCACGGCTGAGTGGTTATGGTACGGTAGGATGCCTGAAGGTGGTGCTTCGATGTGGTCACGGTGGGGTGCAGCTGGCGCGATCGGAGCAGTGAGGCTTCGCTTCGCCGAGTGAACTCTGGTGTGGTCTAGGTGTGTTTCGCGACCGATTTTACACATTTTGTTTTCTTGAGTTTGTTCTAATTTATCTACTTGGATTTGATATTGTTGTTGATTTTTTATATTGAATTTAAGTTATATTGTTGTGTGAATCGTGTTTTTTTAATTGGTTTATGAAGAGAGGTTATGGTTTGTGTGTGGAGGATTATGGTGTAATGGTGTTGTGAGGAGATGGATGAATGGTGTCGAAATATGGTTGTTAATGGTATGTTAGTGTATGGTTTGATGGTGTCTGGGTGTTTTAAGGTTGAAGGATATTAATTGGGGAGGGATGTGTTTGTTGTCAAAAAATGCAAGTGAAGGATAGAGGATGGTGGTAGTGATGTTTGACTTTTTTTTATCAAAACAGTCAACACGTGTGTGTGTGTGTGTGTGTGTGTGTGTGTGTGTTTGTGTGTGTGTGTGTGTATGTGTGTGTGTGTGTGTGTGTGTGTGTGTGTGTATGTGTGTGTGTGTGTGTGTGTGTGTGTGTGTGTGTGTGTGTGTGTGTGTGTGTGTGAGACAGAGAGAGAGGGGGTTTCTCTTGTGTATTTTTTGTGTGAATTTTCTTAGCTAATTATACTAATTTTTTAGGTTAACATAAAGGAAAAAAAAAACATATTGACCAATCGTGACCAATTAAAAATAAGAACCAAACAATTATTTGCCATAGAAGATCTTTTATGATTTCCTTACTTGCTTAGCAAAATAAAAATTAAAAATAACTAATAACATTTTTTTATGATTAAAATAAAAATTAAAAAATGGCTAAATAAAACATTTTTTTTGTATTTTTTTGGAATAAAAATTAAAATAACTGGCTAAAATAAAACTTTTTTTTTTTGTAATTTTTGTGATTTAAATAAAAATTAAAATAAATGACTACATAAATAACTAAGACAAATACCTTTAAAACAACCACACAAAATAAAAAATAAAAATGCAAATCAACTAAATATCTACCTAAAATGTCCGAACAAAATTGGAGTACGACAACTGCCCTTATTTAGTTATTTTTTACCCGAGAGCAAGAGTGACGACATTGTCCATGTAATCTTGGTGAAAGATAATTAAAAACAAATGAACTAAATTTTGCCCTTCAAACCATAATGAAATGGGAAAAAATTAGTGTGGGTCATTTGTCGTAGGTTCATTGAGGATTGACTAAAGAAGGTCCACTAGGGAAAATTTTCAAAAGGAACTTACTAGGGAGAAAAATCTATAGGGATACTTCAGAGAAAGGTGAGTTTTGGAAATCCTTAGAGAAAATTAATGATATCTTGTAATCCTTATAACAAAATAGCAAGTTCTGGATATTCTCATAACGAAATAGTGGGTTCTGGATTCTCTCATAACGAAACAAGTGGCATATCACAATCCTCAGATCTAGAAGGTGGGTTACGCAAATCCTCATAACAAAAAGTGGGTTACGGAAATCCTCATAACAACATGGTGGGTTATAGATTCTCTCGAAACGAACCAAGTATTCAACAAACCCTGTAACAAAATGGTGAGTTATGGATTCTCTCAGAATAAAATAGTTGGTTCTGGATTCTCTCAGAACAAACTTGTGGGTTCTGGATTCTCTCATAATGAAATGGTGGGTTCTGGGTTCTCTCCGAACAAAATGGTAGGTTCTGGATTCTCATAAAACAAAGTGGTAGGTTCTGGATTCTTATAGAACAAAAAGATGAATTATGGATTCTCACAGAACAAAATCGTAGGTTATAAATTCTCACAAAACAAAATGGTAGGTTCTGGATTCTTACAGAACAAAACGGTAGGTTTTGGATTCTCACAGAACAAAAAGATGGGTTATGGATTCTCACAAAACAAAAATGGTAGGTTCTGGATTCTCATAGAACAAAACGGTGGGTTATGGATTCTCATAGAATAAAATGGTAGGTTATGGATTCTTACAAAACAAAATGGTAGGTTCTGGATTCTCAAAGAATAAAAACATGGGTTATGGATTCTTATAGAAAAAAATCGGATCATTCTCCATTTATTTATCGTAAAATAAATGGCATGCATATGTTCTACTTTATGTGGATGACATCATTCTTACCGCATAATCGGATGCTCTTCGTCAATCTATTATGTCTCTTCTTTCCTCTGAGTTTGCTATGAAATACTTAGGCACTCCGAGTTATGTTTTGGGTACTACTATTACAAGTTATACAACTGGCTTATTTCTTATACAAAGAAAATATGCTGCAGAAATAATTGAGCGAGCAGACATGACCTCATGCAAACCAACAACTATGTTAGTGGATACCAAACCTAAACTAAGTATCTCCTTAGGATCTCCTTATAATGATTATACACATTATCAAAGATTCGCATGTGCACTACAATATCTTACATTCACAAGACCAAATATCTCATATGTTGTCCGACAAGTGTGCCTACACATGCATGACCAGAAGGATGAACATATGAATGCACTAAAACACATTTTTTGATACATTCAAGGTATTCTTGGCCATGCTCTTCATCTCTATGAATCATTTATCTCTAGTCTCACCTCCTACAGAGATGTAGATTGGGGTGAATGCCCCGACACTAGACGTTCCACCTCTGGATATTTTATTTTCCTTGGAGACAACTTGATTTCTTGGTCATCTAAGCCCAACCAACTCTATCTCGTTCAAGTGCTGAAGCCGGATATATAAGGTTTGCAAATGTTGTCTCTGAATCTTGCTGGATCCAGAATCTTCTTCTGGAACTACATTGTCTGATTCATATGGCTACTTTGGTGCATTGCGATAATATTAGTGCAATACATCTCTCTAGTAATCATGTTCAACATCAACGCACTAAGCATATTGAAATGGACATTCACTTTGTTCGCGAAAAAATTGCTCGTGGACAAGTTTGTGCCCTTCATGTTACATCCCGCTATCAAATTGCCGACATATTCACCAATGGTCTTCCGCGAATACTGTTCGAGGATTTTTTAGACAGTCTCAACGTACGTCGACCTCTCACTTCAACTACAGGGGTGTGACAGAATATGAAAAGATTCCTAAAATAGATATTTAAATAATTATAATGATTATTATAGTGTAATTGCTACCTTAATTATAGCCTAGAATCTCTCTGTGTATTGTATTATATATTTTGACCAAATCAATGAGAAAGTCAACACAATATTCATTTTATATTGGTTAGACATAGAGACTCTAAAGGGTTTAAATAGAGTGTCACCTCTCACCTTACAAGCCATTTTGTAAGGATGAGTTATGTCAAACTCTAATATGGTACCAGAGCGTATCGATCGGACCATGATTCGTCTACCGTTTAAATCCACGCACCAAGTCCAAAAAAAATGTTGGGTGTGAGGGAGTGTATTGAAAAGATCTCAAATCACACATTGATTAGACAAAGAGACTCTGAAGGGTTTATATAAACGGTCACCTCTCACTTTACAAATCGATTTGTAAAGATGATATAGGTTAAACTCTAATAAATATTATAATTATCAAAACACTAAAATAGTCAACAATATCATAATCATTAACTCCATATCTAAAAGCACATAAATTCACGGGTTAAAAATATCAAAATAAGTTATAGTAAAAAGTGGAGTTAGTATTTAGTGCAGTACATAGAATAAATTAGTATATCAATTTTTATTAATACGTGTATCTCTTATATATATATATATATATATATATATATATATATATATATATATATATATATATATATATATATATATATATATATATAGAAAAAAAAAAGGCAAAGAGTATTAGATTTTCTTTGTGCAATTGTTGATCATAAAAGAATTTTTTTTTTTTTTGGTCTTCATCACCGGTATCCGTCCCACTGAATCGTTTAATCTGGTTCGGGGTCAGTTCTGACATCAAGTGGTTCCAGTTCCCTCCCGATCGCAGTTGCGGGGAATCGAACTATGGTTCTTCCTACTAAATTCATCGCCAATCACCACTGAACCAACTAAAGATCGGTGATCATAAAAGAATTTTAGAGCAGCCCATAAATAAATTTTAAAATATTTAATACATAAAATAACATTAATACACATAAACCTTCATTGAAGTGGCCTCCAAATCTAAACAAAAAAAAATCAAAACAGTTAGATAGTATAATTGTTTATAACAACTCAATTATGTTCAATCATTGAAAAAAAAAACTACTTTCATAAATTAAGAAAATAAGTTAAGTCGAATTAACTTTTTAATTTTAATGAAAATATAGGTTAGATTTATTAACGGATCTTTATTGATTTTTAATTGATCAACTATTTATATTAAATATTTTTAAATAATGGTATATTCAAAATATTAAAAATTATTTATTTTTGTTCTTAACAGTGATTAAATTTTTAAAAATAAAATTATAATAGTAATATGAGAGAGCGTGATATATGTAGTTTGTTCTCTTTTTTCTCTTTTTAATCCTTCTCTTTTTCTTAGATTTGGTTTATAACTTTATATCACCTCAAGCTTTTGTTTTTTCTCTTCTTTTAAAATAAATTGTTAGCTTAAAAAAAAATCAATTAATTTTAAAATTAGTTTCTATTCACAATTAAAAAAATACATCTACTAGCACATTTTATTTGTAATATATATATATATATATATATATATATATATATATATATATATATATATATATATATATATATATATATATATATTGTATTAGTATGAGTTTCCTTTTTAGATGAAATCTTATACCTTTTTTTAAAAATAAAGAAAATAACTATTTGAGATGGCAATAGATGATGGGTCCAATAAAAGCAGAGGAGGCAAATGGACAAAAGAGAAGTTCCAACCTGGCTTAGCTTGACCGTGGCAGATTTAGATTCTTTAAACGTCCTGCACTTGCCAAAAATTGTTGCTTTTTACTCATAATAATAATCTTTGTCCAACAACATGTTGTTTAAAGCATTACAAAAACCAATATATTCTTCTCCAACTAAAGTCAGCCTTTTTAAGCATAGCAGATCTTTCATTCTTAATTGTTCCTTTCTTGTTCTGTAATCTGGATACAACACTCCTATACTATGCTTTTCCTTTTATTTAAGTTACTTGTAGATTTTTGCATCATGTTAAAGAAGTGGTGAAAAATCAAATGTGGTAAAATAGGTTACATGTGTATGTCCATTGAGCATACATGGAATTTTCCTTGGCTTAGTGTCAACTTTGGAATTGTCTCCATTGGAAATGGATTTTGTCATTGAATTTTGAGATTACATGACTTTGATGATTTTAGTTGTTTTTTATGATAGAGAAAGTAGGAAGAAAAAAAAATAGATGAGAGAAATTGGTTTATAGGTTAGAAGAGACTCAAAGTCACTTCGACATTCGTTTTAAAGTCATCAAAATTCAACAAATCTTCTTTAGTGTTGTCTTTTTCATAAGTTAAGATATTACAATCAAAATCTAATACAAGTAAAGAAAAATTGTCTTATTAAAATATACTTGTAAAAATTTATTGTCATCGAAATAAAATCTAAGAAAAAGAAAGTGTTTAATAAAACATGTAGCCAAAATCTATTTTAATAAAAGGATATTAATAATGATGGATGTTGTTATGTTCGGGAACCATAAATGTTTAGTGAAGTAGTGAAATGAGGTATTAAAGTGATGAAGTAAACTTCCGGTACGGCAGAGAGGGAGTGGACTTGCAAGTTTAGCACTTCAACGTTCAAGTCAGTTACTGAGTGAAGAGTAATATGAGCATGAGAATGAATTGAATACCTGAAATGACGTAGTTTGACATTTATATAGTATGGACGATTAAAACCACCCCACGTGTGACTCGGCACTTTGTGTGGATTGTCGTTCGATCAAATATCAACGGTGAAAGATGTGGTAGAAGTTGTGACCATGTGCCTTCGGCATAGATTATGGTCCATTTGTTCGGTGTTTTTCCTTTCATCGCTTGTTATTGAACCTTCTTCGGTGGCCCTGTGGACGACTTAGAACAGTTGTCCCCCAAACCCTTTTCCTAGAGCGAGGGCTTTGTCGGGTTCATATTTAGTTTGGCTTATGGTGGAAGAAAGTTGAAGAGTCTTGAGGGGAAGTTGATTCCTTTTGGTGAAAGCCGTAATAAATGTCCTGCTCATAGTTATACTTCAACATGTGTCCCTATGTATGACGGTAATGATTCCTTCTAGTGTTAGGGATTTTGAGTGTTCTTAAATAACGCACAATGAAATCTCAACTGCCGGTGAAGAGATTCGCACTTATCAATGTTGAGAATTACATGGTTCATCTTCCTTGGAAAATATATATGGGAAGCGCAAATTGAAGTATGACGAGAATATTGCTTTGGCGGAAGAATGCAGTGCAATAACCTAACGTAAGCTTCCACCTAAACTCACTTATATAGGTAGATTTACAATTTTGTTTTCTATTGGTTTACTAACAATTGGTCATGTGATGTGTGATTTAGAAGCTAACATCAATTTGTTGTCATTGTCGATGATGATAAAGTTGAATTATGGAGAACCGAAGCCAACTTAGATGACTCTTACATTAGTTGATTGATATATCACTTACCCATATGAAGTCCTAGAATATGTACTTGTGAGGTTAGATGATTTGTTGTTTCCAACAGATTTTGTGATCCTTAATATGCCAAAAGACTCTGAAACACCGCTACTTTTAGGAAGACCGTTCTTAGCAATAGTTAGGGCTTTAATTGATGTGGAATTGGGAGAATTAATTTTGAGGTTCAACAAATAAAAAGTTGTGTTTAATGTGTTTGAGGCAATGAAACATAATAAAGAGAATCCACAGTGTTATAGAATTGATATAATGGAAGATATTGTTAAAGAGGTAACTGCATAAGAGACATTGGCACCGCCAATGGATTGAGTAATTATAAATTCAATCAAAAGAGTGGAAGATGAATTTGATTTGGAAGTTGTCAAATGTTTACTTCATTTGAAAGTTATACAAGTTGAGAAAGCTACAAGAAAGATTAATGAATTGAGTGGTAATGAGCAAGAGAATGCAATATAAGTCCCGAAGGATCATGAATTGAAAGAGCTTTCGAAACACTTGAAATGTGTATTCTTGGGGGAGAAATCGTTTCAACCAACAATTATTAATAGTTCTTTATCAAGTCTGGAAGAAGAAAAATTGTTGAGAATCCTAAGAGGTAATAAAAAGGCTCTTGGTTGGAGTGTTACTAATTTGAAAGGCATAAGTTCAGCTTACTGCATGCATAAGATTAAACTTGAGGAAGATTTCAAGACGGTAGTGCAAACTCAAAGAAGACTAAATCCTAACATGAAAAAGGGGTGATAAAAGAGGTTTTGAAGGTACTTGACGCATGTATGATCGATCCTATTTATGACAGCTCTTGGGTAAGCCTAGTGCATGTAGTTCCTACAAAGGGAGGTATGTCTGTTATTCAAAATGACAGGAACAAGTTGATCCCAACTCACACAGTTACCAAATGACGCGTGTATTGATTATCGGAGGTTAAATTAAGCTACTCTGAAATATCATTTTCTGTTATCATTCATGGATCAAATACTGGAAAGACTGACATGTCAAGTTTATTAATGTTTCTTAGATGACTACTGGGATATAATCAAATTGTTATAGATCACACTAATCAAGAGAATACCGTTTTTACGTGCCCTTTTGGAGTATTTGCATATCGAGGGATGCCATTCATATTATGCAACGCTCTAGCAACTTTTCAAAGGTGCATGCTTTCCAATTTTTTATATGATTGAAACTTTGATTGGCATATTTATGGATGACTTTTCTATATTCGGTAGTGATTTTGATAAATCTATTGATCATCTTAATGTTGTTTGGAAGAGATGTATTAAAATAAACCTAGTTTTAATTTGGAAAAAATGCCATTTTATGGTGTAAGTTCTGTGATTTTGGGATTGGCAGCAATTTTGGTAAAACCAGTTTCAAAGCAAGATGTTGAGCCAGATGTCTTGAAATGTTGGTCAGACATCATTGATGATCAGCACGATGTCGTGACATGATGTTATGACATGTTATACCAGAAGATTAGGGTTTTATGTATTTGGAATATTTTTTATTTAAAGTGTGAGATTCTATATGATTTTAGTTCACACTTTGTCACAATCCAAGGAAGAGTATTTTAGGAACATCTGTTTATGCCATAAGTGCATTTGTTTCATAAAAAGGATCTTGGAGACTTTTTAGGAAACTTTATTTTTAGTTCCTATTTTTGTACAGAAGATCTTGGAGAAAATTTGAAGCTACTGTTTTGAGATTTGCGAATTATTTAGCTGAAGAGCCCAAGCCAATGCTGATCAAAAGCTATAAAAGGAGCAGTTTTAAACCTAATGCACTAGATAAGTCGTGTATTGAAAGAAAGAGTATTAAGGTTTCGTGTGTGTTTGTTATTTGTGATCCACTCATATATAACTTTGATATTTGAGTTGGACTGTGTTATTTTTGTGCATTTGGAAGCCAATTCATGTACCTCTTGGGTGTTTAAATTAGACTGAGTTTTGAGTTGTAATCACTCATAAGCTTTTAAGCAAAGAGTGGATTTTGTGTCATTGGAAGTGTGTCTTCTATTGTTTATTGATATTGATTTTACCACTATTGTGTGATTGAAGGAATTGAGAAGAGTCTCATATCTGGGAGTTCCTAGGTAAAAATAGCACGGGTAGTGATCAGATGAGAAGTTGTAAACCAGTGGTTCTTTACTGAGGCTTCAAACTAAAACTATTATAGTGGATTTCCTTCCTGACTTGGATGCCCCCAAATGTAGGTGATGTTGCACCGAACTGGGTTAACAATTGATTGTGTTATTTACATTAAAGCATTTACTTTATCTGCATAATTGTTTGTGTTGTCATACTGTCCTGATCTCAGTGTCGTGACATCTTACTCGACATCTGGTATCAGTGTACCAGAATTTCAATTGGTAACCGAATGCATCGTTTTAGGATACAAAATCTCAACAGAGGGCATTGAGGTTAATCAATCCAAAATACAAGGTCATTGAAAATTACCCCTCCCATTAATGTGAAAGGAGTGAGAAGTTTTCTAGTACATGCCCGTTTCTACCGACGGCTCATAAAGGACTTCTAGAACATTGCAAAACCTCTTTGCAACCTCCTAGTGAAAGAAAATGATTTTGATTTGGATTATGATTACTTGAAATATTTTTCTACTATTAAAGACAAGTTAGTGACTGCACCCATAATTGTCGCTTCGCATTGGGAGCTTCCCTTTGGACTTATATGTGATGCGACTGATTATGTGGTAGGAGCAGTTCTTGGTCAACACCACAAGAAATTTTTCCATGCAATCTACTATGCTAGTAATGTTTTAAATGAAAATCAGGTGAACTACACCACCACCGAAAAAGAATTACAAGTTGTGGTATTCACATTGGAAAAATTTTGGGCATATCTAATTGGTTCAAAAGTTGTTATTTTTACAAATCATTCAGCTTTGAAATATCTTTTTAATAAAGGAGATTCCAAATTGAGGTTACTTAGATGGATACTATTTTTGCAAGAGTTCGACTTTGAAATGATAAACAAAAAGGGTGTGGAAAATGTAGTTGTTAATCACATATCCAGGTTGGAAAATAAGGAAGTGACTAAGAAGGAAAATAACATTTTTGAAGAATTTCCAGATGATAACTTAATGTCAATTAGCGAAAGACCTTTATTGGCTGATATGGCTAATGAAAAAGCCATAAAGAATATCCCAGAAGATTACACTTGGCAACAAAAGAAAAAATTTTATGAAGAGGTGAATCACTGTTTATGGGATGAGCCTTGTCTACTTAAAATTAATGTCGATGGTTTGATTCACATGTGTATTGCTGGTGAAGAGGAAATAAGCATTATGTGGCATTGTCGTAGATTAGCCTATTGAGGCCACCATGGTGAGGAAAAAACTGCAACCAAAGTACTTCAAAATGGCTTTTGGTGGCCAACTTTATTCAAAGATTGTAAGTTGTATGTTCAAGAATGTTTCGAATGTCAGAAAACAAATAACATCTCAAAAAGGGACAAAATTCTCTTTAATTTTATGTTAGAAGTATATCCATTTGATTACTGGGGAATTGACTTCATGGGTCCCTTTATTCCATATAACTCTCTTGTTTACATTATTGTATGTGTAGATTATGTCACCAAATGGATTGAAATGACTACTTGTATCGCTAATGAGCCCAAATTCTTGCTAACATTTTGAAAAAGAATGTTTTTGTTAGGTTTGAAGTCCCTAGAGTTTATATCAATGATGTGGGGACGCATTTATGCAACAAGTATTTGGAAGGTATGCTTGCAAAATATAATGTGAAAAACAAAGTATCCATGCCTTACCACCCTCAGACATGTGGACAAGTTAAGGTATCAAACAGGCAGTTGAAACAAATTTTAGAAAAGACAATTGCTACTTCGAGAAAGGATTTGTCTAGAAAGCAAGATGATTCTCTATAGTCATACATGATAGTCTTTAAGACGCATCTAGGAATATCTCTATATCAACTAGTTTATGGGAAATATTTTCACTTGCAGGTCGAGCTAGAAAATAAAGCTTATTGGGCCAAAAAATATAGAATTTCGATGAAAAAGCAGCTGGAAGGAAAATGTTGTTAAAATTGGATGAGCTATAAGATATGAGACTTAGAGCCTATGAAAACATTGTAATTTACAAGGATAGAACCAAGAGGTATCATGACACGAATTTGGTGAAAAAAGATTTTCAACCAGGACAGAAGGTTCTACTCTACAACTCTTGGCTAAGATTATTTCTAAGTAAGTTAAAATCAAAGTGGTATGGTTCTTTCATTATTACTAAAGTATTTGCTAGTGGTGTTATAGTGATACATGATCATGGATATGCACACACATTTACAGTGAATGGACAAAGGTTGAAACTATATGCTGGAAGGGAGATATCGGTTGCAAATGTATCTCTGATACTCACAGATCCTTAGAAGAGCAACAATAAAGATAATGACATTAAAGGAACGTTTAGTGGGAGGCAACCCATCTGATATTTTTTTTAATTTTAATTGCAGTTGAATTTCATATTATTTTTTCTAATCATTTCTTATTTTGTAGCATGTTGTCATGGTAAAGTATACGAGAAACACACAAAAAATTGAAGAGAAAATAAGAGAATGTGAAAAATTGGAGGAAAAAAGTAATTTAGCCCCAGGAATTTTCGCTATTGTGGTGCACATATCACTGTCACGAAACAGGCTCATCGCGATCGCGATGCAACCCATCATGGTCGCGATAAGAACATTTAAAAAAGACATTGGGGGCATGTGACCATTATAAAGAGACTTGATCATCGGGATCGCGATGACTGCCATCGTCGTTATAATGGGGTGCTGAAGAGTGCCTATGAAAGACAATTCAAATAATTTGATCCGCGCAACAAATATTTTCACTACTATTTACTCTCTAAACTTCTCTACATCAATCCCAATTTATTCATGTGTTTTCTCTAAACTTAGTATTTTGTGTGTTTCGGTTGAAATGTACCCCAAGTACAACCGGGTTTCTGATACATCAACCTCATTTGCATCATTAATGTAAAACGAACTCATCTTCCCAAATTATCAATTCCTTTCTCAAGCACACACAAAGAAATACCTTAAATTAAAGAATTGCAAAATATTGCATGAAAGAGCTTTTGATCTTCTCAATCTGAAGGGATACAAAGCTTTAACAAAGATGTTGGAAGGGATGCATTGGATAAGGCTCAACAATTAGATCCAAGAAACCAACAAGTTAATTGGCTTGGAATTTTATGCGAGTGTGACTAGTCATGATCGAAAAGCTTACACATCATATGTGTGAGGTAAACATATAAATTATAGTCATGTTGCTATTAACATTTTATTTTATTTACAAAATAGAAGGGTGATAAGTGGTAAATGCATCTATGTGGAATTCAAAATAGAAGGGTGATAAGTGGTAAATGCATCATATTTCTTGCTTGTTTGATTTTCATTTTCATGTGTGTTTTATTCATTCTAGTTTGATTTTATGTGTTGTCTTTTTTTTTTATGATTTCAGGTAATAGAGGGTAATGGACCGAATCGGAGCAAAAAAGCCAAAGATCGCGCAAAAGGGAGTTGTTTCCATACAAAAATTATGCGACCAACACGTTATAGTGTGTCACCTGACACTGACACTGTTGGCCCTTAACACTGCTCCCATACAAAGAAGTCGGGCCTGACACGGGCTGGCCGTGTCTGCTGACACGGGCTGGCCGTGTCTGCTGACACGGGCCATGTTAGCTTCATAGAAAATTACGAATTTGAGTGGTTTTTGAGCATTTTTGTGACTTCTTGGCATCCATAACCCCCTAGGTTTTGTGTTAGTGGATAATTAAGGCTTAACTTAAAATAAATGGCTATTAGTGGTGATTTATGGTTATTTTTAGTATAAATAGACGCTTAAGCTTCAAGCAAATACATCAATTATCACCTATGATCCATTACATTTGCTACTTTTCTCTTGTTATTTGCTTCAATCTTTGAAGCTTTAGTTCTAGCTTGCTCTTGAAATTGCTCTGCACTTTGGGATATTAATCTTTCCTTTTTCATTTCAAGTTATTATTCAATTTAGTTTTGCTTGCTTTACTTAATTTTTATTTCAATTTACTTGCAATTTCTTACACTTATTTGATTGGTGTTTGTATCACCATGTGTGAGTAGTCCTATAAGGACAAGGGGTTGTGAGAACCTATCTCATGTCAACCCCTAATTGATTCATCCATTATGTATTACGAGAAATTTTGAGTCCTTTTATTTTAGATTCTGAATAAAAAAACATCTATGTTGGTTGCGAAAGCAAAGGTGACATAGACACGATCATGATCCGAAAGGACATGCATCAATGTTTGATCGCAGAAATAGAGTAGGGTAGCGAGACGTCCGATGTGACAAGGAGTCTATCCATGTCTAGATTGCACACGCCACGAAAGTAGATGACACACACTTTTATCTACTTTTCTATGAAAATTCTTAAATAATATCGCTATCAAATTTGGATGATCATTTGGGGTGAGTTTAGATAGACAACCACAAACTCTGTGTCCTATCTTTAATATTTGCTAATTTCAATTTCAATTTGCACCAAACTAACACTTTTATGATCGCTTTAGATAAACAAAGTCAGAATAGAAATTCGGTAACCATACATCTCTCTGTGGGTTCAATCTTTTTGTACTACTTGATAATACCGTGCACTTGCGGTTTTCCCACGTCAAAGGGATAACAACAACATGCTAAGTGAGTAGATGTGTGAAACGATGAAAAATGAAATTTGCTGACGAGGAGTAGAATGGGTTGTTGTGCAAGGCGTCCTGCTAAGGCCCATCACAACACAAATGCACCTTATTCCAAAAGCATAGGCCTCATTTTTTGTTCAAACTCTAGAGGAAGTTTCTAATGCTTCAAAGTTAATAGTGAAAAGAGTTATGGCCCTAATGTCTATTTTGAACAATGAGCCTATCAATGTTGGGTGTTTCATGGATGAAAATATTAAGTACATGGTTGATGCATCATAACGTGCTTGTGGGCATTTTTGTAAAATTAATGAATTGTTCAGGTTAGAAGATGTCCAAAGTCACCCCGATGATGAGATGAACACTCTAATGCAACTAATAAGTTGTAGTTCCATGAGAATTATACCAACAATTCTTGTTCATGGAGGTGCACAAGAAGAAGCCCAAAATGAATGCCAGTATCAATTTTATCATTTAGAGATACAACAGTAGCACAAATATCCTCAACAACAACAACAAGCCCTGGATCATCTACAAAGGCTTGAAAAGAACGCACTTGATATGACAAGTTGGACCATTAAAATTTTACCCAACTTACATTCCGATCCACTCAGATTCAGAACAAACTGTCAAGGATATTTTAATGAGCAGAGAAATTATATGTGTGTCCAGAATTTAAGAGAGCATTTTGCAACTGCGGAAGACATGGAGACATACTTCAGAGAACAGGATCAAGAATCAGCCCATAGAAGAGATCAAATGAGAACAACCTAGGCTAGACAAAGCCAAACATTTCAGGATACCATGGTTGATATACACACCTACTTCAACTCCGACAACGTGTGATTTAGGAGTTTTAGATTTTTCTCTATTTTAATTTTATCTATTTCTCTTTTTGTACTTCAATTTGATCAAGATTATTAGTTAGTATGATGAATTCTCTTCCCCTTTTATAATTTCTCTATGCTTTACTTAATGAATGGGTTTGTGGCTCTTGTTTCTTACAGTTAATGATTTGTTACCTTACCAATGACAATGCGAAAAGCAACATGAAACAAGTCAACAGAAAAGAAGGAAAGAAAAGACATGATCATTACGAAAGTTTCAGATGCAAATAGATAGTTAATGAAGAAAACATATAGCCAACAATATTATACTCAATCTTCAAATTCCTCAGCTAGTAATGTTTTAGCAAAAAAAGTTCATTGTTTAATTTTCCTTCTTATGAGAGTATCTATATAATTGTTATTTTCTAGAATTTTCTTTATTTCTGATTTAGTTTATTTGTCTAATAATTACACATTAAGGCACTTGTTTATTAAAACTATGAGCCTTTTCAAGTTAACATGTATAAAATATTTATATATGTTGTTTAACCCAGTTGAGCCTAAGTCTTTCCTTGAGTGACATAGCCTAATATGTAGCCCATTTGATATGAAATATTAAATATTTCCACCCTCTTTGGAGATAGGTAGAAAAATAATTTTTGTGTTTGATGTAAAAGAATAAGTTTGGGGTTGCTCTTGGAAGTTAGCAATGTGTAACTTTGGGTTGGGGAACTATAGAAAGAATGGTCAATATAAAGAAAAAATAGAGATATAAAAAATAAAAAAGTTAAAATGACTTCCTGAAAAAAAAATAGAGAAAATAAAAAAAATCTTATAAAAAATGAATGAAAAGGACCAAAAAATTGAATTATTTAGTACTAGTTTGAGAAGGTATAGATTCTTATGAAAGGAACATGGCAACATAATGAAAAGTAGGTACCTAACTCCAAAGATTTAAGCCTATTATCCCAAAATATATTACCATGACATAAGCCTCATTACAACCTTGAAATACCTCAAAAATGTGTATTTAGATATGACTTTGATTGACTAGTTAGAAATTTGGCAAACTTCTGGTAAAATGCTTTTGTAAGTTGATTGCGTTATTACCCTATTCCATTTGAGTGACAAAAGTGAGATGAGAAATAGGTTGCGTACGTGTAAATGGTGGAAGAACATTTTGGATTTATCTGGATTGAAGTAGGGAACATAAGTGATGATTAAAAGCAAGTGAACGGTGATGTTCATTGGTAAGAGTAAGCATTTTAATTATGTTGAACTTTTTCAGTTTACAAACAAGTTATTTAAGGACAAGCAACAAAGTAATTTTGGGGTTGTGATGACACTCTGATATTGCATAATTATCATGAGCAAATTAGATGTAATCGAGCTATTTTCAAGCAAAATATGAGTTGAAATGAAAAAGAAATGAAACGAATAGAAGAAGATAAAGAAAAAAAAAAGAAGAAAAGTGGTCTTAATTATAAGAGAAAAGGAAGAAAAATAAGCAGATTAGCCCCTGGAATTATCATGTTCATGATAGCTTGTCATCATGGTCACGATGCATTTCATCGTGGTCATGACGATACGTGGATTTGACATGTTTGGGTAACTTTAAAAGGAAAAGTAAGGCATTTTTGCAAGGGTTCTGAATTTTAGAGAGAGAATTGGACGCAAAGCATTATTGGAGCTCAACAATTGGAGTTGTCAACCATTGAAGACCTTCTTATTCATTGACTTCCATGTATTGTTCATCTAAACTCATGGTAATTCATTGCTTGACTATGAGTAGCTAAATAACTCTTGATTAGGTTTTGTTAGATGAAACTGATTGGATCAGTTCGACTATGTAATTGGATTTGTACTATTTTATTGATTTATTATTCTAGTTTTATTCAATTATCTTTGTTCTTAAAGCATTTTATGGGTTGATGAGCATATGAATCAAACCTATGATTATAGCGATTACTGGCCCTAACGTTGTGAACCTGAAATTAGATGATTGATCAAACTTAGTAATTGACTAAGGATATGGAATAATAAGTTTGTGATAAAGAAATTAACAAGCATTCTTTGTAACGCCCCGATTTAGAATTATCGATTATTTTACTTATTTATTTAATTTAATTTAATTGGTGTGAAATTAATTAAATAATTATTTTGTGTGAATTATTTGAATTAATTAGTTGGTTGGGTACAGTGGCGAATCTTAACTAAAATATTAGGGGGGCGATAAATTTTAATTAAAATATTATAATTGAAATTGACTAAAAATTATAAACTTTAGATACAATTTTTTTCAAATATACAAAATAACTAACACAAAATAAGAATAGAATATATTAAAAGAGATATCCAACCTCGAATAAAGTACCGCCTTTCGCTCTTTTAAAGACTTGAACTCATCAATAATTGAATCAGTGGTGAAGTGTCCAGCTATTTCTTTTTCAATGTAAAGCATCATATTGTCAGCAAGAAATTCATCCTCCATCTTATTGCACAATCTTGTCTTGATTATCTTCATTGCTGAGAATGATATTTCTGTAGTAGCTGTAGAAACTGGAAGAGTTAAGATGAGACGGATTAGTCGATCAATCAAATAATATGTATCTGCCTTCCCTGTCTTTTTAAGAGCTTCACACAATTCAGACATAGTTGACAAGTTACTTAAATCTGGATGACCTACAACATCAAGATGAAAGTGTTGAAGTTGATATCTCAAACTAATTTTCTCATTCTCACTAAAATCCTTAGGATAGAATTTATTTACAATAGCACATATGTTATCCATATTAAATGCCTAGACTTAAAAGCTCCATTGTTTGCTCACAAAACCTATGATTTAATTCCTGCAATTGTTGATCAATTGTAACACAAAAGAGATTCACTTTAAAATGTTGACCCACAGTGATGTGATCCATTTGATGACGAGCACGCCCTTCACGCTCTATATAAACTGCATTACAATTAGGGGAATCAATATCATGTTTTTCACAAAATAATATTACATCTTTCAATAAACCATCCCACCCATCATCTCTCAACTTTTGAATTAAAGCCTTTGTAGTGGTGACTAACTGCATAACATTAAGTATATCTTGAGATTTCTGTTGTAAAGCTTGACACAAACGACTTGTAATTCCCATAAGCTCTCTTATCATGTGCAAAATTAATGTGAACTCAAATTATTTCATAAACTTATAAGCAGCATTAGCATCCCCACGTGTAGCATAAGTTCTCCCATTTTTTCTAATATCTGCAAGAACCACACAAGTTGGATTGTGCAAATCTATCATACTACAAACAGAAGAAAAATGTGAGCTCCAACGTGTATCTCCAGCTCGTTTCAAAGTGCCAATCTGATTTTGTCCTTTACCACTATCAAGCTCACCAATATCTAGCAAATGTGAAATCTCCTCTAATATAGAATTTTTCAATTCATCATGATGCTTACTAGAGGAACATACAACATTAACAATAAGAGTCAAGTGTGAAAAGAAATCATGAACAAGGAAAACTTCTCTTGAAGCAGCAACCAAAGCAAGTTGTAATCTATGTGCAAAACAATGAATGTAATAAGCATAAGGACATTCCTTGAGAAATAATGCTTGCAATCCATTCCACTCCCCCTCATATTACTAGCACCATCATACCCTTGTCCACGGATATCCGAAACATTAAGACCATGGCGAGAAAGAACCTCACAAATTGCATTTTTAAGAGTGATAGCCATAGTGTCCTTAACATGCACAAGCTCAAAAAATCGTTCTTGAATAGAACCATTTTTATCCACAAACCTCAAGATAATAGCCATTTGTTCCCTCAAAGATTCATCACGTGATTCATGAACAATTATGCAAAATTTAGAATCCCCAATCTCTTCTCGAATATAACTTTTCACTTTACTAGACATGATATGCAAAATTTCCTTTTGAATTGAATGAGAGGTATACTTTGAATTATATGAGCATTCTCTAGCACTACTTTTGCAAGTTCATCATTGTATGATGCTAAGAGTTTTACCATTTCAAGTTACCTCTATTTTTTTATCCAAGTGATTCGTCATGGCCTTTGAAGGAACAAGCTTGAAATGTGAGCCAACTAATGGAATCAATAGGGCTTTTGAGATGAAGTCTATTTTGGATGATTTGATTGGCACACTGCACATTAAGAACATTTCTGATGTGAATTGATTGATTGAACAAGTCTTGAGAAGATTTCAAAGCATTATTGTGAGGTGAACAAGGACTTTCTCCAATATGATTAAGAAAAACACAATTCTTTCCGGCATTGACCTTTCTCCATGTTTTAAATCCTTTTCTAGTAAAGTCGTCAGCTCCAGAATGTCCACTTGGTTTTTTATTGAACAAGTAACAAAGTAAACAATAAGCAACATCATTAGTTGGAGAATACTCTAGCCATGAAGGGAACATTTTAAACCAAGATGCTTGAAATTGTCTTGGATTTTTATCTCCATTAAGGGGATAATTTTCAACTTGGCATTGATAGGGACCCCAATTAAGATAAGCTCTTCGAACTTCATCTCTTTGATTTACTGGATATTCCCAAATTTGGAGACGTTTACTGGGACCACGTTCTAAATAATTGATATCAAATTCATCCATGGTGACTTTTTGAATCTTTTGAGGTTGCTCATCTGGTTGAACTTGAATTGTTTGTTCATCAGAAACTTGCTCCTCAAGTATCGATGTTGAAGCTGTACAATTTTCATTTTTATCGAAAACTTTCCTTTTAAAAAATGCATCAATTGTCTTATGTTTAACCATGATATAGCTCCTAAAAAATACACAAATAAATTATTATTATTATTAATATTTAATATTATTAAACATATGGTCCTCATTCAAACCATTACTACTAAAATAATGACATATAATTTTTTTCACATTTTTTACCAATACCAAAGCAATTACTACTAAAACAAAGTATTGCACTTCTTACCAAAACAATTACTACTAAAACAAAGTACTGCATTGCGTCAATGACATATCGACATTATTAAACAAATTTCTAAATCACATTACCATGGCAAATTGCATTTCTAAATCACATTAAAATTGCAAATTGCAAATTTGTAAATCACATTACCCATGACCATGTCGACACACACACCCACACTCTGTTTTGTTTTAACTTTAATGGATTAAAATAAACATAACTCACAGTGTTACACAACACAAATAAATAGATACTGTATTTCTTTAATTATAATTTCTAAATGGATCATAACTTGCAGGAAACAAAGAGCAAAGTAAGAAACTTTATTCAATCAAATACATTTAGAAATTACACACCTTTGATTTGTGCTTATATGATCTTAAGGGAAGAAAACAACGTCGTCGTCGTCGTCAAAACCATAAATAAAGTTGTCGGCGTCGTTAAAATTGTAAACGGTATGGAGTTGTGGAAGTTATTGTCAAAACCATAAACAATGTCGTCGCCGTGATGTGAACACCGTCGTCTTCGTAGTTGTTTGTTGTCGTCGTCGATACCGTACCTAAACAAGAAGATAGAGAGGTTTTTGTTTTGAATTTACGGTTTTGTTTGTGTTGATAGTATTGTTGTGAGTTGTGACAAAAGAAAAAGAAAATGTTAAACGATGTGGTGTTATTAGGATAGTGAGAAGATGCAACGTTTCTAATTTTTATTTATTCCAAATATTATATTTTTATTAATTTAAAAAAAAAAGAAAAAGAAAAAAGTGAGGGGAGCCGTGCCTCCCACCCGCCCCCAAGTACATCCGCCACTGGTTGGGTAGAATTAATTAAATCAACATAATAGAAATAGAGAATTAGTAAGAATGGAGTGGAAAGTGTGAATTAATAGAAATAAAAGGGAGTAAGGAGTAAGAGGTTTAGTTAGTTGGGACAAATATGTAACTAGAGAGAGTTGGTTAATTATTTTATAAAAACAGAAAATTAGAGAGAAATAGCTCTCATTCTATCAGTACTTGAAATAGAAAAGAGTTTTGGAGAGAAAGTTTGAAGAGGAGTGCTAAGACTTGAGGGAAGAACACCAATTCACCTTGCTTTTACCGGAAAATTTTGAAATCTAAGGTAATGGAGGACTATTCATCTATGGATCCTAAATCATGAAAGGGTAGAGAGGTTTTCTTAACCTCCAATGGGGTTTGCTCTTAAATTGATGTTTTGATGGATTTTGATGAACTTTGATGAATGTCGTCGAATAATGACTTATTGTTGATGAATTGTATGCTAATAATTTTGTTTTCATATGATCGAAATGAATTGCAATGGCGTATTGTTGTTACATTGGTGTGTTATTGAGTTTTGATGAAAATTGGTGTTTTAGGGCATGATTTTGGGTGATGAAATCATGGGGAAAAACTATAGTTGTGTCGATTTAATTATGTTTGATCCATTGGTGATGTTACAATGTGATTTTGGGAGTTTTTTATTGATTAATTTGGGACTGGTATAAGGTTTGGATGGTTGGAATTGGTCCTGCAATCGTAATAGAGAAAACTATATTTTTTGGAAAATCCTTCAGTGTCAATCGAATGCACCCTGATTGCAATCAATTGCACTAGTGCAATTTTTGGAAAATCTTTCAGTGTCAATTGATTGCAATTGATTGCATAATGTAAATTTTTGGAAAATCTTTTAGTGACAATCAATTGCACTCTGATTGCAATCAATTGCACAATATAATTTTGAGTAAAATCTATTTTCAAATTAGTTGACACATCCCGACAATTTTGGTCATAACTTTCATTCCATAAGTCCAATTTAGATTCATTTGAAGCGTTGGAAAGTTGAGACGCTGAACCACACAATGGTAGTGAGAGTTGGAGGATCAATTAGGATTATGTGTGTATTGTTGTTGTGGTTTCCATGATGATGTGATGAACCATTTAGCGAAACGTTGAGTTTCCGTTGTTAATAAATTGATGTGGTAAATTGCTAACATAATTGCAGGTTGTTTGATTATTGTGTTTTGATGACATGTGGGATGCGATGTATGGTTTCGATGTGAAAATATCTCTTTGATCTTATACAAGCAATTATGTGGTTTGATGTGATACTGTTTATGTTGTTGAGTTGTTGTGATGATGTATACATTCATTCATGCATAATGAGTTGTTGTTGTTGAGAAATAGACGATTGCATGTTTCAATGTTGGTGACCGATGATTGTCCCAAGCTTGACATTGAGGCTTGGAGCTCGATGTTGGAGCTTGTAATACCCAGTATTTTATTTTGCTATGGATAATATTAGTTGTGATGAACTGGGTTCCGGTGTACTCTGGGAAATTATCTGCAAAGATAACTAGAGTAACTGATGAGCTCAGAGCAGATCAAATTAATATTATCTGACTCTGAGGTTTTAACTTTTGGTGCTATAAAGACTTTTTGGACAATTAGTAGTGTTACTATCTAATTGAATTTCTCTATATCATTTCATTTTCCTCCTTTGCCAAACATAGTAACATTGGATAGAGAGAAGAAGTAGAGAGAAGGAAGAGCAAAGGGAGAAGAGAGAAAGAAAACCAAAAAGTTGAAGAACAAGCTTGGAACTTCTTCATTCTTCATCAAATCATCTCTCCATCTTCTTCATCATCTTGTGTTGAGGTGCGTTCTAGTTAGAACTTTAGTTTTAGAAATTTTGGAAATGTTAGAGTTTAGGTTAGAAATATTGGATTGTGAATGATAATATGAAATCGATGTTTCTAACGGTTAAAATGTATAAATAGTCGGTTAGTATAGTCGGGTTATGATTGGTGTTGATAGAGTATTGAGTTGGAAGTGTTTTGGGTGAAGAAATGAGAGTTTTTGGCCTAAATGACCTATTTTAACGTTGCTGGGAATTCTGGGTTTGCAGGGTTCGCCTAGCGAACCCAAGGCAAAGGGGAAGCCGAACGTTTACCTAGAGTTCGCTTAGCAAACTTTATGCCCTTTTTGTTCTGTTCTGTTCGCCAGAGTTCGCCTAGTGAACATGGCAGCGAACATGACAGATTTTCCCATTTTGTTTCCTTCATAACTATTGATCCGTAGCTCGGATTGAGGCACGACCGGAAGTGTTGGAAAGCTACTCCAATGCTCTTTGTGATAGTGAAGTAGAAACATATGTTTATGCCGTGGATTGATAAGATAGTGATGGAAATGTAATGAATGTGAATGGTATGGATCCTTATTCCTACCCTAATTCATGAATCGGGAGTCCGATTGATATGGGACTTGAAGCCTTGGAAAGAGAATCCAATGTGCTATTAAATGGTAATGTTAGACCCTGATGTAACCAAGGATGCTTGGTAGAGGATAGTAGTGGCTGGTATGCCTTAAAAATGTGTGTGAACTACTATGTGGATTATGTTTGACTTGTTATGTTATCTTGTGTGTTTATGGTTGATATTGTTATATGCAAATTGAATTATACCATGTCTATCTAATTATCGTTAGGTATAATTGAGAGAATATGCATGCTTAAAATGAATTAGGAAGAGTGAGAAACCTTACCCCAAACCCAATGATATGATTCTAGGTTGTGACTAGAAATAGATAGAAGCTCTAGATGGCTATGCTCGTGCATTCGATGTAGAAAGGTGCATCCGTGACGAGTATTGGTCTAGAAGAGAGTGAAACACTAGTATAGAACATGTGTGAACCATTGTGATTATGAGAAAAGGCAAAAGAGGCCTTAAGGTGAATGTGGCCTTGTGATTGTCGAATACAATCACGTTCGTGTGTGTGTGATCACGTAATCGTAACCGTTTTATTAGAGTTGCAGTTTCAAGAGTCTCGAGCTCCTCTGAAATGTATGCATGATTACTTGGCAGGTTTGATTCCCGCGTGTAGTACAAATGGAACCTATGGGTAGATACTTGTGATTGTTAACAGACCATGAGAAGTGACGGTTCACGGTTAACAGACCGATGTTCCCGAATCCATTTCGTATGTCAAGTAAGTTACAAGGATCCATGACTCGGGTCGACTTCTAGACGTAGAAGCGGATGGGAAAAGGGGATGCCTTGGTAAGGTTATCGATTAGTGATATTGTGAGTTGGTGAACTCATGAACATGTTTCCATATAGTGTGAGATTGTGAACTCAAGGTCACTTACGTTCCCCTTTGACTTGAGATAGGATTGATAGAACCATGTAAAGCCGAGAGAACCAATAAGATAGGGAACTCACTGAGATTTAATATCTCACCCCATGTTGTTGATTATATTACAGGTACTACAGGTTCCGCGAAGGGTAAGGATAAAGTTGTCTGACTTTCCTTACAAATCGTAGCTTTTTGGGATGACATGGCTTCCACTGTGGCGTTTTATTTTGAGATCATCATGTTTGATCTAGTTCTTAGTGTTAGAACATCTTGTATATATTTTAAGCCATAAAATTTAGTATTTTGTATTTTGGGCATGTAATGTATACAATGTGTTAACTAGGAACTTATGGTATTTCAGTACCAAACACTTGGATTCATGTATAGTATTTATGCTTTGATGTATGATATTATACGTGGGTGTTACAGTTGGTATCAGAGAAGGTCATATCCTCGACCTAGCCATGAAATAGTATAAGTATTTCTTTCTGTTTCATATGCGTGGAGTCGCCATTGGTCTTAAGTGTTATATTTATGGTATTGAGCCTGGTCAACTTAATCCTATCTGTACGACATTTAGGAACATGGCTGAGGGACGCAAAAGCAATTATGGTAGACCCAGAACCACTCCTGCAGGGACAAATCCACCAGGCGGCGAGGAGTATGTCCCATGGCCCCAGTTTTTACAACAGATGCTGCAACAGCAGAACCAATTCATGCAGTAGATGGTACAGCAGATGGATGGAAGTCTTTATTCTCTAGTGGTTGTTCCAGATGCTGTAGGTGCAAGTTTTTAGGATTTTATCCGCATGAATCCTCCAGAATTTCATGGCGGATTAGATCCTGTGAAAGCTCATGAATGGATAGCTGGCATGGAGAGATTTTTCTTGATAGTCCATTGTAGTGAGGATAATAAGGTGGTATTCGCTTCTCATTTGTTGAAGGGTCCTGCCATGAGATGGTGGGATAGTGCCTCAGCCCTGATGACTATCCAAGAGATACCTAAGGTCTGGGAGCGATTTAAGATTAATTTTATGGAGAACTATTTCCCTAGTTCTTTGAGGACCCAGAAGGAATTTGATTTCCAACAATTAAGACAGGGTACTTTGACTGTGGCTGCTTATGCCGAGAGGTTTGAGATTATGGCTGCTTATTCTAGGCAGGCCATGTATGCTCCGGATGAGAGGTGGAAAATTGATCAGTTTCTTTTTGGTTTGAAGGCCGATATTTCTTATAGTGTGTCTCAAAGAGAGTTCACTAGTTATGCTGAATTGCAAAGGCAGTGTTATGTGGCAGAGAATAGTTTAAAGAAAGTTCAAGCTGGAAGGAATATGAGTAGGTCGAATCAGATTGATCGTGGGGGATCAAATTAATAATTTAGGCCTAGACAACAAGCCTTCAAAGGGAAGAAAGTTCAGAGTTCTAGATCAAGTGCGTCTTCTGTATGTCGTACTTGTGGTAAGATGCATTCTGGTAGATGCAGTTTTGAAGGAATGAGGTGCTATCAGTGTCAGAAAGTGGGTCATATGGCGAGGGATTATCCTCAGGGTAGGAACCAGACGCAAGGAACGAGTACTGGTTGAGTTTATACGTTGGATGCAAGGAAGCCCAAGGGTGATAACTCTTTGATTGCTGGTACGTGTTTCGTTAATAGGAATCCTTGTTTTGTATTATTTGATTGTGGAGCAACACACTCTTTTGTGTCGATGCAATGTGTGAAGCGACTTAGGTTGCAAGCTATTCCGTTGTCTCCACCCATGGTGGTTACTACTGCCATGAATTAGATGGTTGAAACACCTTTAATATGTGAAAATTGTGTTCTATCTGTGGATGGGAGAGTTTTTCATATTGATCTTATATGTTTGCTGCTTAAGAAAGTAGATGTTGTTTTGGGAATGGATTGGCTTTCTGCTAATTCGGTATTTATTGGTTGTGAAGAGAAGTTAATCATCATTCCATCGGTTGAAGCTACTCCGAAAGATGTGTTGACCACTATTTTAGAAGGTACGTTTGGAATGATAAATTTCTTGTTTGAGAAGGAAAAATCTGTTCTTTTGGTTCTCACTAAGGAAAAGAATAGCAACCTTCAAGTTCTGAGCATTCCTGTAGTCTGTGAGTTTTCCGAAGTTTTCCCCGAGAATATCACTTCTCTTACTCTGGAAAGGGAAGTGGAATTCTCTATTAACCTGATACCGGGAACGACTCCTATATTCGTTTCTCCGTATCAGATGCACTTGAGTTTAGAGAATTGAAGGATCAATTGGAAGAGTTAATGGCTAAGCATTTTGTCCGACCCAGTGTTTCGCGTTGGGGAACTCCAGTGTTATTGGTAAAGAAGAAGGATGGTGGAATGCGGTTATGTATTGATTACCGGCAATTGAATAAAGTCACCATCAAGAACAAATACCCATTACCTAAAAAAACGACCTGTTAGATCAATTGAAAGGAGCCCGTGTGTTCTCGAAGATTGATTTACGGTCGGGTTATCATCAAATTCGTGTGAAGAGTTCAGATGTATCAAAGACCGCGTTTAGAACCCGTTATGGCCATTATGAATTCTTAGTAATGTCGTTCGGTGTGACGAATGCTCCGGCAGTTTTTATGGATTATATGAATTGGATATTTCAACCTTACTTGGACCAATTTGTAGTGATCTTCATTGATGACATTCTTATTTATTCTCGCACTTCTCAAGAGCACGAAGGGCATTTAAAAATCGTTTTGTCGATCCTACAAGAGAGACAACTTTTTGCTAAGTTAAGCAAGTGTGAGTTTTGGATGTCGGAGGTTAGTTTTATTGGTCATGTCATATCTCAGGGAGGTGTGGCGGTAGATCCATCAAAAGTAAAAGCGGTGATTAATTGGAAGAGACCAAAGAATATTTCCAAAGTTAGAAGTTTCTTGGGACTGACAGGTTATTATAGAAGGTTTATCAAGGGCTTTTCTCAATTGGCCTTACCAATGACTAAACTTACCCGAAAGGATTATCCTTATGAGTGGGATTCGGCTTGTGAACGAAGTTTTATGAGTTTGAAAGAAAGGCTGACGACTGCTCCTGTTTTGATTATTCCTGATCCTAGCAAGTCGTATGAGGTATTTTGTGATGCATATTATGAGGTGTTTTAATGCAAGATAGTCACGTGGTGGCTTATGCCTCTCGACAGTTAAAAGTTCATGAAGAAAACTATCCAACCCATGATTTGGAATTGGCGACAGTTGTGTTTACACTAAAAGTATGGCGTCATTATTTGTATGGGGTACATTTTGAGATGTTTAGTGACCACAAGAGTTTGAAGTATCTATTTGACCAAAAAGAGTTGAACATGCGTCAAAGGAGATGGATGGAGTATTTGAACGATTATGACTTGGAACTAAAGTACCATCCAGGTAAAGCGAATAAAGTGGCAGATGCATTAAGCCGAAAAGTGTTGCATAATGCCGAGTTGATGATATTATAGTATACCTTATTGGAAAAGTTTCGAGATCTTAATCTCCAATTTGTTTGGATTCCTAATGGTGTGATTATGGGAAATTTGAATGTTAATTCTACTCTTCGGGAGGAAATCCAACAAGGACAAGTGTTGGATGAGAAGTTACAAGAATTGTTAGTTCAACCGGGTTTCGTGCGAGCTACCGGTGGAGTTATTCTTTTTAATCAAAGGATTTATGTTCCGGATGATGCGGTGTTGAAAAGAAGGATTTTGGAAGAAGCGCATAAAGGTGCTTTTACTATACATCCTGGTTCTTCGAAGATGTATCAAGACTTAAAGAGGGACTATTGGTGGTCCGGTATGAAAAGAGATGTTTCAGTGTATGTATCGGAGTGTGGGGTGTGCCAACAAGTGAAGATTGAACACCAAAGACCGGGTGGCTTATTGCAACTGTTAGAAATTCTAGTATGGAAGTGGGATGGTATTTCTATGGACTTTGCAGTTGGATTACCCTGTGCACAAGGTGGTTACGATTCTATTTGGGTGATTGTAGATCGGTTGACGAAATCTGCGCATTTCTTAGCCGTAAAGACTACTTACAAGGCAAGTCATCTTGCAAGGTTGTTTATTTCGGAAATTGTGAGATTGCATGGTATTCCCTTTAGTATTGTGTCCGATAGAGACCCAAAGTTTACTTCAACATTTTGGAAAGCTTTTCAACAAGCTATAGGAACAAAGTTGTGTTTGAGTACGTCGAATCATTCGCAAACGGATGGTCAGACGGAACGGACAATACAAACGATGAAAGATATGTTAAGGGCTTGTGTACTTGAAAGTGGAGGAAATTGGGTAGAACTTTTACCGTTGATTGAGTTTTCATACAACAATAGTTATCATACGAGTATTTGTATGGCTCCTTACGAGGCTCTATATGGAAGGAAATGTAGGACGCCTTTATGTTGGGCGGAAGTTGGCGAAGATAGAATTTTGGGACCCGAGATTATCCAAGAGACTACGGAAAAGATTAGAATGATCCGTGATAAAGTTAAACAAGCACAAGATTGTCAGAAAAGTTATGCGGATAACCGTAGGAGACCTTTAGAGTTTGATGAAGGTGATCACGTGTTTTTGAAAGTTACTCCGAGATTGAGGTTGAAAGGACCGTTTAAGTCGCGGAAGTTAAGTCTGAGATACGTGGGACCATATCAAATTTTAGAAAGAATTGGTGAAGTAGCTTACAGAATAGCCTTACCGCCTTCTCTGTCAGAGATGCGCGATGTTTTTCATGTGTCTCAGCTTCAGAAGTTTGTTCCAGATCCTCTTCAACCAATTCTACTAGATACGATTGAGATAGAAGCAGATTTAATATTTGAGCCTCAACCAAGTCGTATCACAGGAAGAGAAACTAAGGTGCTAAGGAATAAAGAGATTCCTCTAGTGAAGGTCCAGTGGGATGAGACGCATTCGGGTGATGCAACTTGGGAACTAGAATCAGATATGCGAGAAGCTTACCCTCATCTATTCAGGTAAATTTTTAAATTCGTGGGCGAATTTCTATTTAAGGGGGGGAGGATGTAATACCCCGTATTTTATTTTGCTCTGGATAATATTAGTTGTGATCAACTGGGTTCCGGTGTACTCTGGGCAATTATATGCAAAGATAACTAAAGTAACTGATGAGCTTAGAGCATATCAAATTAATATTATCTGACTCTGAGGTTTTAACTTTTGGTGCTATAGAGACTTTTTGGACAATTAGTAGTGTTACTATCTAATTGAATTTCTCTATATCATTTCATTTTCCTCCTTTGCCAAACATAGTAACATTGGATAGAGAGAATAAGTAGAGAGAATGAAGAGCAAAGGGAGAAGAGAGAAAGAAAACCAAAAAGTTGAAGAACAAGCTTGGAACTTCTTCATTCTTCATCAAATCATCTCTCCATCTTCTTCATCATCTTGTGTTGAGGTGGGTTCTAGTTAGAACTTTAGTTTTAGAAATTTTGGAAATGTTAGAGTTTAGGTTAGAAATATTGGATTGTGAATGATAATATGAAATCGATGTTTCTAACGATTTAAATGTATAAATAAAAGATTAGTATAGTCGGGTTATGATTGGTGTTGATTGAGTATTGAGTTGGAAGTGTTTTGGGTGAAGAAATGAGAGTTTTTGGCCAAATGACCTATTTTAATGTTGCTGGGAATTCTGGGTTCGCAGGGTTTGCCTAGCGAACCCAAGGCGAAGGGGAAGGCGAACGTTTACCTAGAGTTCGCTTAGCGAACTTTATGCTCTTTTTGTTCTGTTCTGTTCGCCAGAGTTCGCCTAGCGAACATGGCATCGAACATGACAGATTTTCCCATTTTGTTTCCTTCATAACTTTTGATCTGTAGCTCGGATTGAGGCACAGCCGGAAGCGTTGGAAAGCTACTCCAATGCTGTTTGTGATAGTGAAGTAGAAACATATATTTATGCCATGGATTGATAAGATAGAGATGGAAATGTAATGAATGTGAATGGTATGGATCCTTATTCCTATCCTAATTCATGAATCGGGAGTCCGATTGATACAGTTTCAAGAGCTCCTCTGAAACGTATGCATGATTACTTGGCAGGTTTGATTCCCGCGTGTAGTACGTATGGAACCTATGGGTAGAGACTTGTGATGGTTAATAGAGCATGAGAAGTGACGGTTCACGGTTAACATGCCGATGTTCCCGAATCTATTTCGTATGTCAAGTAAGTTACAAGGATCCATGACTCGGGTCGACTTCTAGATGTAGAAGCGGATGGAAAAAGGGGATGTCTTGGTAAGGTTATCGATTAGTGATATTATGAGTTGGTGAACTCATGAACATGTTTCCATATAGTGTGAGATTGTGAACTCAAGGTCACTTCCCTTCCCCTTTGACTTGAGATAGGATTGATAGAACCATGTAAAGCCGAGAGAATCAATAAGATAGGGAACTCACTGAGATTTAATATCTCACCCCATGTTGTTGATTATATTACAGGTACTATAGGTTCCGCGAAGGGTAAGGATAAAGTTGTCTGACTTTCCTTACATCTTGTATATATTTTGGGATGGCATGGCTTCTACTATGGCGTTTTATTTTGAGATCATCATGTTTGATCTAGTTCTTAGTGTTAGAACATCTTGTATATATTTTATGCCATAGACTTTAGTATTTTGTATTTTGGGCATGTAATGTATACAATGTGTTAACTAGGAACTTATGGTATTTCAGTACCAAACACTTGGATTCATGTATAGTATTTGTGCTTTGATGTATGATATTATATGTGGGTGTTACAGAGCTCAGGGTTGTTGAGTGAAGCCCATGGGTTCGCAGTTGATTGGAACCCAGTTCATAACGAGAACCATTATTGAGATTAGTACCGCATGCATATGAGTCTATAATGTTGTTGAGAGTAATATTGCATATTGATTATGTATTATGGTGAAGTGGGTGAAACTTGAATACATGTGTTGTGGTGCATAGTGGGTTATGTTTGAACTGCGTTGTATTTAATCTACTCTGATTGTTTATGCACCGTTAATTATTTGAATGTATTTTTCACCCATTCTATCTTAATGTTACTTTACATAGGAATCGTGCAGATACTCAGGAATAACATTGCTTAAGTAAGTAAAAGATACCTCTAGGAGTTACTTCTTTAGTTTATCGCTTTGACTAGTGGTGCCTTGCTCTGACCGTGTAACATCGGGTTATGGATAAACACCTGAATTAATTCTTATGACGTTTATGTTTGGGTTCAAGACTATTTATGTCGTTAAAATTTCTAAGTTATTTTGAGTTGACTGTTATGAACTCATTTTTTGCTTATGTTATGAAGTTAACATATATGAGACTAGATGTTGTTGTCGCGGTGCGAAAGTACCTGAGTACATCGCACGCTTGATGATACAACAGAATCGACACCAAATTTTATTTATTCTAAAGGAAAGGAAAAATATTGATAAAACCCCTGGGAAAGAGAAACAGATAAGGGGATCGGTTATGCGAGGGGAATGTATTAGCATTCATCACATATGTTGTACTAAACGGGAATCGTTTTGATTATTCTTCGGGTGGATGAGTGTTATTACCTGAAGGTTACTTGGGATTGGTTTTAATTAAGGGGGAAAATAAGTTTTTAATTAATGTGCTCATCAAGGGTTCAAACCCTCGTGCTTACGTATTATTATAGTGCAATGAGAAAATCAGAGTTGCGTAGTTCATGGTAGAAAATAAGTGTTTGTTGGTTGATTTTGGGGAACAGTTATAATCGTATCCTATAAGTGTTTTGATGTTAGCAGATTCCGATCCTCGTTCAGATGCTCTAAGCTTTTAGTATGACTGCTAAGGAACATATTATAACAATTCTTTTATGAAAAGAAAACTTTTTTATTTGAAAAAGAGTTTGTGATTGAATTGAAAAAGTTTGTGAATGTATTGGAAAAGATTTGTGAAATGGTGAAGGTGTTGTTTGGACCAAGAGTGTATTGTTATTCTTTCTTGTAGCATGTTAAAAATAAACATTATTAGTATATGTTTTTAGATTAGGATTTAATTAGGTTATGTCTTAATTGATTAATTGTTATAATTTCTTATTAATTTCATTTAATGGCACATTAAAAATTAGGGTTTAGAACATGATTAATTTCAATTGATAATGCCATTGTTTCTTCTTCATAATTTAATGTGCTTTTTGTATTAAATCTTAGCATACTTCATTGATTAATTATTTGATCAAATTAATTTTTGATCAAGTAATTACATTATGTGAATTAGAGTTGTTTTGTATGACTTTTCATGAACAATTGCATGCTCCCATTAGGATACCTATTCATTCAAGTGATCATAAGTCCCTTGATCACTTGATTGAATTAGATTTTTACACTTGCATCCACACTTGATCCATCAAGCCAATCTTAAGTTAAATTCATATTCAAGATCCTGGAGATAGGAGGACATCAAGGCTTAATCCTGCTAAGCGACATTTCATTCCTTCAAGCACACCTTGCCCCATCCCTTGCAAACAGAAATTCTTTTTAACTTCAAAACATTCTTTAATTATGATGCGAATTATGCGCCACGAGCCTTAAGAAATGGAGAAGAATGAGAAGCAGCATTCCTACCCTTGTTCTTAATACCTTTGAATATGGGATACAAGCCCCAATTATTCAAAGTATCTGCCTCCATTTATAGACTTTGGTGCAATTAAAATCAAATGACTTTCAACCTTCAAATCCACAGACCACACTTCAATAATCAACATTAACCATACCTTTCTCTTTGGTCCAAACATTATACTCTTTGGATACCCATACATTCTTGAGGTTAATCACCTTCTCTGGGTTAATCACCTCTCTTTGGGTTAATCACATTCTCATGGTTAAACACCCACTTCTGAAGCATACCCATCTTTTTGGCTTAATCACCTTCTTATGGTTAAAACCTTTTTTTTCATGCATGTTTGCCTTGTTAGTCCCATTGCTTAGGCAAGCCACCTCTTGCATTTTTGCCTTGTTAGTCCCACTGCTTAGGCGAACCCCTCATTCTCATGCATGTCTGCCTTGTGAGACTCAAGCTTAGGTAGACCCCCTTTTCCTTTTATATTTTCAAAGGATGAGGCAAAATGTGCTTGAAGGAATGAAATATTGCTCAACAGGATCGAGTCTTGATATCCTCCTATCTCCAGGATCTTGAATGTGAATTTGACTTAAGATTGGATTGATGGATCAAGTTTGGATGAAAGTGTAAAAATATAATCCAATCAAGTGATCAAGGGACTTATGATCACTTGAATGAATATGTATCTTAAGGGGAGCATGCAATTGTTCATGAAAAGTCATACAAAACAATTCTAATTCACATAATGTAATTAATTGATCAAAAATTAATTTGATCAACTAATTAATCAATGAAGTATGCTAAGCATCAATACAACAAGCACATGAAGTTAAGAAGAAGAAACACGGGCATTATAATTGAAATTAATCATGTTCTAAACCCTAATTTCTAATGTGCCATTAAACGAAATTAACAATAAATTCTAACAATTAATCAATTAAGACCTAACCTAATTAAATCCTAAGAAACGTACTAATAATGTGTATGTTTAACATGCTACAAGAAAGAATAAAAAATAAATAAAATAATGAAATAATAAATAAATAGTCAATTCATTCTGTTAGGGGGTGTGAGGCTGGAAAAGGGAGTCTGAAACAACAAAGGGAATTGGGCCCAGGGTTAATGTTCTTGTTAGAGTTCAGAAATAGGGGGTGTTTTAGCAAAGGAAACGTGATAGAAGCAAAGCCCTCTGGGCTTGATGTCATAGGACCAACGTGTAGGGGCAAAGGAGATGAAAGCTCAGATCCCTCTAATTTCAGTTTCATCACAACCAAGACCTATCTTCATCTCTTATACTTTCCTCTCACCAGAAATTGCTCCACCACGCCGGAGGAGGCGGAGCAACCCAGATCCACCCATAATCACCACCAATAAAATTCCCTCATTCTTCTATTTTCACTTCTCAATTTAATTACATTGAATCTCGCTGGATCAACCAAACCATAAGAAAAACTCCAAGAACCCTAACTCACTCAAACAAAAGTTAAATCACATGGGAGGAATCAAAGCATGAGACCTTGGGGCTTTGATTCCCCTCAACAACCTCTATATGCTGGTAACAAGTTTGAAGAAAAATAAAAGAGAGAATTAGAAGATCCTACCTTCAGGGCGGATGCTTACCCTAAGAGTTGTTGAAGGTTAAAGAAGACTATGGAAATAAGAAGACTAGAGATGTATACCCATATACGCTTCCAATTTTTACTTGTTGCAATTACTCCTCATTTTTCTTCTTCAAGTAGTCTGTAGGAACTTTGTGTTGTTACTGTTGTTGAGTGTTAGAGTATAGTGAGGTTAAGCACTAGTGTAGCAAAACTTCAAGGTGAAGTCTTGCTCAATAATGAGGGTTGAGAGCTTTGAGTATGTCGGTGAGGGAGAGTGGAGTGCAGGGAGATCATAGTGAATTCAGAGTGAATATGGTGTTGCTGATCATGATTGGGGAGAGTGTAGTTTATATAAAGATTAAAGACTAACTGAATTGGGCAACTAGGGCAAGGGAAGTTAGAGGTTTAGGTCAATAGTTAAAATTGATGGAAATTAGTTAGTTCAATGATCAAATTAGTTAGAGGGGCTAACAATGTTAGTTTGATGTTAATGAGTTTTAAGTTTGGCAATTGGAAGTGTTAGTTGATGTTTGACAGTTAGTGAGTTAGAGATTATGTTAAATTATATTTGATAGTTAGAAAAAGTTAGGTTATTTATGTTAAACTGTTAGTGTCAACTAGTATGTTAGTGAATTAGTTTAGAAAGATGTTAGTGGATTTTGAAATCAGTTAGTTGTGTAGGTTTGAACGTTAACTGAGCTGTTAAGTGAAAATGTGATTCTGGTTAATAATAGTTAATGGTTAGTCTTAACTGCTAGTGAATTGATGAGGTTAGTTTGTTAAGTTAGTTTGATCAGTTTGTAGAAATTAGTTAATGTTTGAACTCAAACTTTGACAGTTATAACAGTTAGGTTACTTGACTGTTAGGGTTTTTGTTAGTTAGAGTTGAACTGTTAGTTTATTGGTTAGGAAAAGTTAGGTTGAACTGAACTGTTAGATGGGCTTCTTTGGGAAATTGGACTGTGATTGTTGTTGTGTTAATATGTTAGGATTAACTATTGTTAAATTAGTTAGAGTTGATATGTGACAGTTAGTGAACCTGTTAGTGAGGTTAATGTTAATTGTGGTTTATTTGAACTGTTATCATAGAAGTTAGGAAAACAATTAGTTCACATCTTATGTACATGCTTGTTTTAACATCAAATGAAATTCTCTTTCCCTTGTCAATTTCCTTTTTTTTTACCAATTTTCTTTTCCTGTATTTTGTTTGCAAAATGTTAATTATTTTTTATATATAATGCTACAAAACATCGAAAATAATAAAAAGCTAAAAGAAGAACTTATACATTACCAAATTTACTTGAAAGTTTCTAAAAATGGAGATCGATAGTCTACAGTGAACGCTTAATGCGTGAAAGCATCTAGATGACTGCCCAATCAGGCCATAAGTCATTCTCTATCCCAAATATAATCAGAATAATCCCTAGCAGAGTCTCCAGCTGTTACGGAGTGAAAAATGCTCGAGCACATCGCACACTCCATGATACAACAGAGTTACCACTGAATTTTATTTATTCCAAAGGAAAGGGAAAATATTGATAAAACCCTTGGGAAAGAGAAACGGGTAAGGGAGTCGGTTATGTGAGGGAGTGTATTAACATCCCTCATGTTCTTTGTACTCAATGGGAACCATTTTGATTATTCTTTGCGTTGATGGGTGTTATTATCTAAAGGTTACTCGCGATTGGTTTTGATTAGGAAAAAAATAAGTTTTTAGTTAATGTGCTCGCCAAGGATTTAAACCCTCGTGCCTACGTATTCTCATAGTGCAATGAGAAAATTATAGCTCCGTAGTTCATGGTAGAAAATAAGTGTTTGTTGGTTAATTTTAGTTAACAATTATAATCATATCCTAGAAGTGTTTTGACGGTAGCTGATTCTGATCCTCGTTTGAATGCTCTAAGCTTTTAGTCTGACTACTAAGGAATGAATTATAACAGTTCTTTTATGAAAATAAAATTGTTTGATTTGAAAAGAGTTTGTGATTGAATTGAAAAGGTTTTTGAATATATTGGAAAATATTTGTGAAATGGTGAAGGTGTTGTTTAGACCAAGAGTGTATTGTTTGAACCCATATAGTAGTGTCTGAACGAAAGAGTGTGGCGTTTAACTAATAAGTGGTGATTAGCCAATGCAGAGTTGTAGGGTTTTGCCTAGATATAAGGATAGAGGCCTACAAAAAATAGGTGTTTGCCTAAGCACGAAGCTTATAGGGCATATATGAAAAGGGTTGCCTAAGCACTGAGCTTATAGGGCATACATGAAAGAGTTTGCCTGAGCACGGAGCTCACAGGGAATGCATGAAATTGTATGTCTAAGCCTGAGTCTCACAAGAAAAACATGTATGAAAAAAGGGTTTGCCTAAGCACAAAGATCACAGGGCAAACATGAAAGGAAAAAGGGTCTGCCTAAGCCTGAGTCTCACAAGGAAAACATGCATGAGAATTAGGGGTTCGCCTAAGCAATGAGACTAAAAAGGTAAACATGTAAGAGGTGGCTTGCCTAAGAAATGAGAGTAACAAGGCAAGCATACATGAAAAATGGTTTTAACCATAAGAAGGTGATTAACTCAAATAGAGGGATATGGTTCAAAAAAGGGTGTTTAACCATGAGAAGGTGATTAACCCAAAGATATGTGATTAACCAAGAGAAGGTGATTAACCTCAAGAGTGTATGGGTATCCATAAAGAATAGTTTTTGGTCCAAAGAGAAACGTATGTTTAATGTTGATTGTTGAAGTATGGTTTATGGATTTGAAGGTTGAAAGTTATTTGATTTTAATTGCACTAAAGTCTATAAACGAATGAGAATACTTTGAATAATTGGGATCTACATCCGAATTCAAAGGTATTCAGAACAAGGGTAGGAATTCTCCTTCCCATCCTTCTCTATTTCATAAGGCTCGTGGCACACAATTCACATCATAATTAAAGAATATTTTGAAGTTAAAAAAAGTTTTTTGTTTGAAGGGGATGATGTCATACCCTAATTTTTACCCCTAATATTCCACCTCATTTGCATAACGTTTAGCATTACACGTGTGTGTGTTTTTATGCATCACTAACCAATTGAAAATACAAAAATATGTGCTTGCTCGCTTTACAAGTTTGGTTGTGCCTCAAGATGCTCAAACTGATGATTAGCCAGGGATTAGTGTGATCTTCAACTTCTCAAGTCTATCATTCAGTCATGAAGATCAAGAGTTTCCCTTTATCAATAACCAAGTGCAAGATTGCATCATTTCAAACTATTAAGCCTCAAGTTCATCTGATGCATCAATTAGGGTTTTGACCAAAAGTGGCTTGCAGTTGACTTTTTCATCTGAGCATGATCCCATAATTTAGGACATGATTCAAGGGTCTCAAATACATCTTTTAAGTCCATTCACATCATTTAAATTGCCCAAGAAGTTTGATCCTGTGAAGATTGCAAATTTGGATTCATCTAATACAAAGTCAACTAGTGCACAAAGTCAAAGTTTGACTTTTGGTCAACTTTGAGCTTCACAAGTCATTATTCAAGAAAATATGATGGATGATTGCATTTGATCAATTTATAATCAAGAAATCATTCAAAGATGCAAAATTGTCCAAATTGAAGAAAACTTGAAATTTTTCTAAGTTAAAATGCATGATCAAGTGACCTACTTTCCAAAATTGTAACTTCTTCCTCAAGCATCCATTGAAAACACTTGAAGACTTATTTGTAAGATGGAATTTGATACTACAATTTGATGAAAATTACAAGCCAAAAGCTTTCTTGAAGTGGAAGTTATTGATGCTCAAAGTTGGAGTTTCAAGTTGTTTGAAAATGTCAAAACATCCAGAACTTTTCTAAGTTTTTCACCTTAATAAGTGCACTACTTTGTGACCAATTTGTGATCAATTCAAGCCACCAATATTCAGGCCCAAGGTATGTATTTAAAGATGACATTTCATACTTCAATTTGGTTCAAATATTGGATCAAAAGCTCATAAGGATTGGAAGTTATGAAGTGCCAAAGTTTGGATTTCTTAATTGCCAAAGATGTCAAAACATCCAGATTTTTTTAAGAGAAAGTTCCAATATTGGTGGCCAGTTTTCTCCATGATCCATTTTGATTCAAGGAAAACTTAAAACATGAAAGTTGTAGAGGATGTTTCCAGCTTTCCACAGAGTCCAAGAACAATGATTTATCTTACTTGAGCTGGAAGTTACCATTTTTGCAAACAACATTGATAAAGTTGAATTCAAGACAGTTTTGATCACACAAGTTCAAGATCACTTTGCAAGTCTTATCTATGCAAAAGATCAACACCAAAATCATCATCCATTATGTGCTCTGCAAGAGCATAATAGAATTTTCAAGATTCTATCCTTGGCATGTGATAAAAATCATTTCAAAACCATGAAGTGGGGTTTTGTCCTCTAACATTAAAGTGAAATAGTGAAATTGATCAAAAATCTCCAAATATGTCCAAGAATGATCAAAACACCAAGGGATGAGATGCAATATGGCAGGTTCAATCTCAAAAGATCAGAATTATAGCCATGTGAAGAATAGGCTATGTATACCTTCGCATCCAAGTCATGACACATATTATGACATCATTCATTAATAGCTTGTTCCATAATCCAAACCTTTCTCCAAATATCTGAAACATTTCTCTATAAATAGAGATCAGTTTGCATCATTCAAATGAAACCAAAACATAACAACATACAAAAGCATCTTATAACCTCATCATCACCATTGCTCCATTTTCTTGAAATTTCAAGTTATCAAAAAACCAAAACTTGTGATTTCTCATCTCTCTCAACCAAGCTTCATTCCAACACCACAAACACCTTCCATAAGCATCATAGAAGTGTTCCAAACCATTATAACACTTCTGTAACATCACCAAACCATCCATAACCAGAAGTTGCATTTTCATATCACCATTGTTGCACAACTTGCAAGAACTTTCGAATTCTTCATTGCAATCACTTTCGAATTCTTCATTGCAATCACTTTCCACTCCATTCATCCATCCAAACACCTTCTATACACTTAATAGAAGTGATCCAAATCATTATAACACTTATGTAATAGCTTGAACACTTCCACCATATCTCACTTGCTTCACATTGCATTTTGATTTGGTCAAGGAGTTCCATAAGGTCTCTGTTCAATTCAACCACTCCAACACATTCCTGGGAGGTCAGTGGAGCTGTAGGGATCACTACATTGCATCTGTAAGTGCTCTTTAACTCTTTGTTAAACACAAGTTCACAGCAAGATGTCGAGCCAGATGTCTTGACAGGTTAGTCAGACATCATGATCAGCATGATGTCGTGACATGTGGTCAGGACATTTGTTATTTAAGGAGTGAGATTCTCTCTCTCCTTTTCCTTTTTATTTTCTTTATATTTTCTTTTCAATTTTTATTTATTTTATTTAATTTCTTTTTCTTTTTTTATTATTTTAAATCAAACTTTTATTTTATTTTATTTTTATTTTTATTATTTATTTATCTTTTATTATATATTTTAACTTCTTTATTTATTCATATTTTTATTTCAAATTTTCTTTTATTTATTTTATTTTCTTTTAATATATGTATTTTATATTTTATTTAATATATATTTTTTATCTTTTATTTGTTTATTCATTTTTCTTAAACTTTGTTTATTCCTTTTATTTATTAAATTTTCTCTTTTTTTATTTAAACTTTTATCATTTAAAATTAATTATTACTTTATTTAAAATCATTTATTTTTTATTGTTTATTTTATACTTTTAATCATAGAAAAAGACCAAATATTTATTACTTTGTATTCATTTTAATTCAAGAATTCCTTTTAAATTCTACTTTGTTTATTTTCTAAAACATTGTATTTTAGCTTATATACTCTTGTGCATTTATTTGACCTAGTTCTTATTAATGTTTGTGCCTATTGATTGTTGATTTTTGCTTATGCTTGAACCATGTTTATGTATACCTTTCATTGTGTTTATTCCTTGCCTATTCACATGTTTTTTTTTATCTTATCATGCCTTTAATCTCATATGTTCATATATTTGTGAATCCATGTCCATCTTGTTTCATTGTACATAATCCAAAGGAAAATATATATTGTTGACTTGTTAGTCATTCATATGCATTTGTACATAACTGTTGCATTCCTTACTCTCCCATTATCTAAACCCTAATTCAACCTTAAGACTTTTAAACCATCTTTATCCACAAACCTTTAACCTTGTCATAGAGATAACCATTAATCTCTCCTCCCTTTACAAACCTTTAACTCTACATTCAAATCCTTTCTTAAGAGATAGCCATTAATCTCTTCACATTTACAATCAATCCTCACAAGCTTTGCTTTCAAGCTTTTCCCCTTTGTTGTCTTGGTTCTTAGAACCCTAACAACCCATAGTTCCACGAACTACGAACGCTCTGATTTCTCAAATTTCTTTTGAGAATACGTAGGCAAAAGGTCATAATCCTTGGCGAGCACTCTTTTTCTTTTTCACACTCTTCCCTTTTTCACTCTTTTTACCCATAGTTCTCCAAACTACAAATGCTCTGACTCTCTAAGGATATGTAGACATAGGATTGCGAGATCCTAGCGAGCACACCTCTTTATTTCCACCCCATTTATTCATATACATTACAAAAACAACAAAAAACATTTCACACTCTCATCATCACAAAAATAATAAACTCTCTCATACAAAGGCAAAATAACTTTAGCAAAAACATAGATATTTCAAGAGGTTCTTGTAGAGTACTATAGATGCTTAGGATGATAATACCTTCCCTTAGTATAACCAACCCCCGTATCTTTGATTTCTTATTTGTATAGTCTTTTGCCTCGTCTTTAGCTTTGCATATTTATTTAGGATTTATTCGTTCTTTTCCCTTTCCCTTTGATAAATTAAAGTTCAGTGGTGACACCTTTTATTTTGCGAGTCAAGTTAATGTAATAGCTTTGTCTTCGATTCACAAAACGAGTTACAGATGAGGCAAGGTGTGCTTGAAGGAATGGAATGTAGCTCAACAAGATTGAGTCTTGATGTCCTCCTATCTCTCGGATCTTGAATGTGAATTTGACTTGAGATTAACTTGATGGATCAAGTGTGGATGCAAGAGTAAAAATCTAATACAATCAAGTGATCAAGGGACTTATGATCACTTGAATGAATATGTATCATAAGGGGAGCATACAATTGTTCATGAAAAGTCATACAAAACAAGTCTAATTCACATAATGTAATTAATTGATCAAAAATTAATTTGATCAACTAATTAATCAATGAAGTATGCTAAGAATCAATACAACAAGCACATGAAATTATGAAGAAGAAGTAAGGGTATTATCAATTAAAATTAATCATGTCCTAAACCTTAAGTTCTAATGTGCCATTAAATGAAATTAACAAGAAATTCTAACAATTAATCAATTAAGACATAACCTAATTAAATCCTAATATAAAGAAATATACTAATAATGTGTATTTTTAACATGCTACAAGAAATAATTAAAAAATAAAATAAAATAATGCACTAATAAAATAAATAGTCAATTCACTCTGCCGGGGGTGTAAGGCTGGAAAAGGGAGTTTGGACCAGTAAAGGGTGATGGGCCCGTGGTTGATGGCCCAAGGTTAATGTTCTTGTTAGAGTTCAAAAACAGGGGGGTGTTAGCAAAGGAAGCGTGCCAGAAGCAAATCCCTTTGGGTTTGCCGTCATAGCCTCATAGTCCCAACGTGTAGGGGGCAAAGGAGATGGAAGCTCATATTCCTCTCATTTCAATTTCATCACAAACATGACCTCTCTCCCTCTCTTGTACTCTCCTATCATCGAAAATCACTCCGTCACGTCTGAGGCGGCAGAGCAACCCAGATCCACCCATAATCACAACCATTAGACTCATCTTATTCTCCTCTTTTAACTTTTCAACTTTAATTCCATTGAATCTCGCTGAATCAACCAAACCATAAGAAAAACTCCAAGAACCCTAACTCACTAAAAAAACTTAAATCACATAGGGGGAATCAAAGCATGAGACCTAGGGGCTTTGATTTCCCTCAACAACCTCTATATGTTGGTAACGATTTTGAGGCGAACTAAAAGGGAGAAATGGAAGATCCTAACTACAGCATGGAGGCTCACCCTCAAAGCTGTTGAAGGTTGAAGAAGATGATGGAAACGAGAAGACCAGAGACGTATAGACAGGTAAGCTTCCAATATCTACTTGTTGCAATTACACATTCTTCTTCTTCTTCAAGTAGTCTGCAGGAGCTGTGTGTTGTTGCTATTATTGAGTGTTAGAGTAGAGTGAGGTTAAGTTTTGTTGTAGCAAAACTTCAAGGTGAAGTTTTGCTCATAAATGGAGGTTGAGAGCTTTGAGTGTGTCGGTGAGGGAGAATGTAATGCAGATATATCAGAGTGAATTCAAAGTGAATGTGGTGTTGTTGATCATGATTGGGGAGAGTGTAGTTTATATAAAGAGTGAAGACTAACTGAATTGGGTAGCTAGGGCAAGGAAAGTTAGAGGTTTAGGCCAGCTGTTAAAATGGATGGAAATTAGTTCGTTCAATGAGAAAATTAGTTTGAGGGACTAACAATGTTAGTTTGATGTTAATGAGTTTGGAGTTTGGCAATTGGATGTGTTAATTTATGTTTGACAATTAGTGAGTTAGAGATTATGTTAATTTCAATTTGACAGTTAGAAAAAAGTTAGGTTAGTTATGTGAACTGTTAGTCATAACTAGTATGTTAGTGAATTAGTTTAGAAAGATGTTAGTGGATTTTGAAATCAGTTATTTATGTAGGTTTAAATGTTATCTGAACTGTTAAGTGAGAATGTGATTGTGGTTAATGATAGCTAATGGTTAGTCTTAACTGCTAGTGAATGATGAGGTTAGTTAGTTAAGTTAGTTTGATCAGTTAGTAGAAGTTAGTTGATATTTGAACTGAAACTTTGACAGTTAGAACAGTTAGGTTAGTTAGTTGTTAGGGTTTTTGTTAGTTAGAGTTTGCACCATTAGTTAATTAGTTAGGAAAATAAATCAGATGAGGTATTGAGAAGAAGATGATGGAGTCTCATGAAAGAAGAGGCCGATGATGGAAGAGCGGTATTAAATATTTTTTTTGCAGAATAATGAAGGGTTAGGAGAGAGAGAAGGAGAAGATAGATGAAATGATGTAGAAAGCAGGAGTGTATGTATTAGAAAAGTCAGTATGACATTAGGAAGTAGAAAAGATGATGGAATATTATAGGTGATTAGACACATAGTTAATTTGGAAGGATTTGGTTTGTAGAATGCAGAAACAGAAGTTGCTTGGACAACAAAAACCTATAAATTAAAGAGGTGGAGGAAAATGAAAGAAGGGTAGTAGCGAAAATTCTATAGCATTTAATTTTCTTATATGGTAGATTTACATTTTTCAAAAAATGAGGTTTTGGAAGTGTGATTCAAATCACACACTTCCATGACTTGAATAAATGTTACAAAGAGTCTAGGAATTATTTACATGCTGACATGATTCAAATCATAACAACCATGAATTGAATCACAAAAGCTTGATTTAAATCATAGATAGCTTGATTCGAATCACACACAGACTTCATATTTTGGGATTTGGTTCTATAAGCTTGATTCGAATCACATATTCTCATGGCTCGAATCACATGTCTTGAATCAAAAAAATCATGACTCAAATCACATAGTTAGTTTTTTATTAGTTATTGGATCTTGACTCAAATCACTTCATCTATTGACTTTGAATCATACTCCTTGCTTATGACTCAAATCAAACATCATTTTTCTCTCATTTTTGTGCTAGATCTCAAGGACATTTTAAAAAGTGTTTCTCTAAAATCAATTAATAATGTAGGAAAACATGCACATCCACTATTGATTTGAAGTTTACAACACACATTGTTCTCTTAATTTTCAAAAGAGTTTTAAATCTTACTTTGATAAAAACAAAATCTTTCATCTTCTATCTCTTTCTTCATCCATTTTTCTTTGGATATAACTCTCATCTTATAGTGAAATATGTGAGGAGGATTGTTATCGTGATTAATGTTTCCTTCTAGATTTCTTAAGATTTAAGGGGCTTGCAAAATTGTGTGTGTCGTTGTGGCTGATTTTGACAAGTTTCATGAAAAAGAATAAGGTTATTCTCTCCATAATTACTATGTTAGTTTTGTGTAGAAGCCGACAAACAAAGTGGGATTTCTTCTTAATTTTCAAATTGGCCAAGGCTCAAGGTACCAGAAGGATCAAGTAAAAATTGTTGTTGAACGAAGACTTTGGAGCATCATTCTTGGATATAGAATATTTAAGTCGATTTTGAGTAAAGATTTTGCAAGGATTCGTTATTAGATAATGTGTACAAGTCAATGAGGATTCAGTTTAAAGATTTTATATTTTCAAGATTATTCGTATTGTGATTATACATAACATATTGTATTTTTTGTCAAAAATCATAGTGGAAGAACATCAAAAATTTCAATGGAAAACCATTGGAGAGTGGAGTAGGCATAGCGGGGACGATTGCCGAACCACTATACATCCAACATGCTCCCTCTCTCTCTCTCTCTCTCTCTCTCTCTCTCTCTCTCTCTCTCTCTCTTCTCTCTCTCTCTCTCTCTCTCTCTCTCTCTCTCTCTCTCTCTCTCTCTCCCTCCCTCCCTCTCTCTCTATTAGAATGGCATGATTAGGTTTATTACTATCTTAGAATCCGCATGTGGTTATGTTTAATTGTCTTAATAGTGATTTTATGTATAAGTGTAGGTTTTGTTAGATCGGGACTTCGAATTATTCTTGTTGTTGATTAAACTTAGAAACTATAATTCTAGAATTATTACATTATATTGAATTGCACGTTTACTTTTCTTGTGTAAAATGTTTATAATTCAATATATCGTTTGTGTAAGTTTTGGACGCAACCTAAGAGGTGGAGCGAATTAGGTTTGCTGGATTTTTCTCGTTTTTGCACTAAGTTTTTTAACTTGTTAAAATGTCGAAAATGATAAAAATTAATGTTACAAATGAAGAAGATAAAATTTAGAATTTAAATTTCTGAAAATAAATAACACACGAATTTATACTAGTTTCCCTTACCAATTTAAGGGTACGTCTAGTCCCTCTATTCCCTTAGAGAATTTTCCACTATGTTTAGATTATTGCACACGTCTCACACCAAGTCCTCTTTAAAACCTTCTAACACATACATTTAAGACATAACACTAATTTCTTAAAATTATACTTTTCACCACAACCTTGATGAATAAGTACAACATACACTTTGTAAACACTTTATTGAAGAATTTTATAATGACTTGAAAATCGAAATGTCATTAGTGGGACAACTTACCTACTTCTTAGGATTGTAGACAAAGCGAACCAAAACTGGCATGTTCATTAGTCAGACAAAGTATTACTTGGAGCTCCTAAAGAAATATGATATGAGATATTCAAAAAAATATCTCAACTCTCATGGCTTCAAATGTGTTAATAGATAAAGATGAATAAGGGGTAGAGATCAACACTACCGAATATAAATGTATCATAGGATCTTTACTCTATTTAATAGTGAGTAAGCCTTATATTATGTTTAGCGTGTGCATGTGTGCTCGATTTCAAGCATCACTTAGGGAATACCACTTTAAGATCATAAAATGAACTTTGAGGTATCTTAATGGAACCTTACATCACAGTCTTTGGTTTACCAAAGGTTGCAAGTGTAGCTTAGTCAGTTTTTCTGATTCTGATTTTGCTGGTTGCAAGTCAGATATGAAAAGCAGTAGTGGTACATGTCATTTGTCTAAAAATTGTTTAGTTTCTTGGCACATTAATAAGAAGCATAAATTTGCTCTTTCTACCGCTTAGGATGAATTTGTAGCCGCTGGAAATTGTTATGCACAAGTCTTATGGCTAAAGCAACAATTCTTGGATTATAATTTAAAGCTCGTTGCGTTCCTATCAAATGTGATAACATTAATGTGATAAGTCTTACTAAGAATCCTCTATTATATTCACAGACCAAACATATGGAAATTTGGCAACACTTCTCGAAAGATCATGTTGAAAATGGTGATGTTATTTTTGAATATGTGGATACGAAAAATCAATTAGCCAATATTTTTACAAACCCTTATCCACAAAACCTTTTCACAAGATACACAGGGAGTTGGGAATCTTAGATTCTTCATCTTTTAAATAAATTTAGACGCCTATTTCATTTCTTCTTGCTATGTGTATTATATTGTAACTAACTGTCGCTCTTGGGATTTTCATCTAGGTACAAACGCGAAAGTGGCGTGGAAACAGAGTCGCCAGCAATGTGTACTTATCCCAAGAGAGGGAAAGGAAACACCGCGTAAACCTGAGGGAAAGGAAAAGCATGGTCTCGCGACCAAGAGAAATGGGTAAGGGAGTCAGTTACGCAAGGGGAAGGTATTAGCACCCCCACGCGTCCATCGTACTCGATGGGATCCACACTTGTTGTCTCGATCAAAGGGTGTCGTCATCTGGAGCTCCACTGCTACTGGAAGGGAAGAAGGGAACGGGAACGGAAAAGAACGAAGAAACGAAGAAGAAAAGAAAAAGAAGTGACTCGATAGGATATCGACGTCCTATGCCTACGTATTCCCTCGTGCAATAGGAAAGTCAGAGTCAACGTAGTTCAGACACGAACTAAGGAGGGAGGTTGCTCGCCAAGACATCGCCGTCTCGTGCCTACGTATTCTCAATCTAACCAGAGAGAGCAAACCAGAGTAGTCGTAGTTCGACCTAATAAGGTCTTAGTGTTTTTTATAAGCGACGTTAAGTTCGTGTCCGACAGTTAGGGTCGATGCCTGTTTGCGACGAGACAAAAGTAATGTGCTCTTTTCTGAAAATGATTTGAAACTTAACAATCCCGAAGGATGAAAAAGGTTTGGATTTGTTTTGTGTTTTTTAGACAGAAGTGGATTGAAGTTAGTTCATAACTTGCATTGCACCCAAGTCTATAATATAGGAACGAATGCATCGCATATCGTCCTCAACAGGACGTACACTAAGCATCCTAGAAGAACGAAGGGAGAGCCCCCATTCCTCACTTCCCACGTACAAGGCTCATGCGCAATACACGTTAACTTTTATTAAGTGTTTTAGAAGCGGTTATGAGATGAGAAGAGAAGACTCAAGGAAAAGAAAACACTAAGGGGAATTCTATCCTAATGTTGTCATGCAAAAGATGGCCCTAAGGTTGAGGTTTAAGAACAACCTAAGTTTAAAGAAGAGAGAGGGATAGCACTACCTAATGTTTATTCTACCTCACCTTAATCAAAAATTAAGGATGAGCTAGGATCCCAAAGGGATGTGAAGAAGTTCTACACAATCAAGCATCATATCATCTAATCCAAAAAGTAAAGAAGTAAAATAAATGAGAGATGAAAGAAGGCAAAATTTCAAACAAAGGATACGAGGACGGCCGAAGGCGAACTCGAAAAGAAAGACCAAGCCGAAGGTGGACTTTCAAAGAAAGTCTAAGCCGAAGGTATACTTTCAAACAAAGGGTACGAGGATGGCCGAAGGCGAACTCGAAAAAGAAATACCAAGCTGAAGGTGGACTTTCAAACCCAACAATACGAGACTAAGCTGAAGGTGGACTCGAAAAGAAAGGCCAAGCCGAAGGTGGACTTTCAAAGAAAGACTATGTCGAAGGTAGACTTTCAAACAAAGGTATATGAGTATGGCCGAAGGCAAAATCGAAAAGAAAGACCAAGCCAAAGGTGGACTTTCAAAGAAAGACTATGCCGAAGGTAGACTTTCAAACCCAACAATACGAGAGCGGCCGAAGGTGAACTCGAAAAGAAAGACCAAGCCGAAGGTGGACTTTCAAAGAAAGACTAAGCCAAAGGTAGACTTTCAAACCCAAGATAAGTATAATCAACAGATCTACAAAGATGACTCCGCTGGGGAAAGAGAAATCTAAACAAACAACTCTATAGAGGAGTATATGACGAAACAACAGTAAGAAGGAAGAATCCACTGGTGGCAGTGTAATGTTAAACAACATCTCCCGAGTTACATCTCTTTCTGCTGGGGAAAGAAACTGGTAGCAGATATCAAACCTGGCTTATGCTTCGAATGCATATGTTTGAATTTTTCTATGGTGTAATGCTCCATACGAAATGGAAATGCTACACGTTTAGGAAGATGCCATGCAAGAATACTTATGCAATGCAAAATGAGCGTCTCAGCAAAATAAATGCTGAAGATGAAGGCAACTCCACGGGGATGACAAACTAAATTATCCTCTGAATTAAAAGATCATGCTGAGGAAGATTTCACTAAATGGCTTCCTGATCGCAAACTCTGCTGGAGATGAAAACTCCGAGAGAAGTTCCACTCTGCTGGAGATGGATAAAAATGAATATTGAAGATGGAACCCAAAGAGAATTTCTCTCCGTTGGGGGTCACCAATGACTTTTACCGAAGATAGAACTCAAAAACTATATCTAAAAAAATGCCAATAACAATTGGACTTAAAGTCTGCTGGGGATATTAACCGCTGTTGAACAAACCACTGTGAAGATCACCACCAAACTCTGCTTGGGGAATAAGTCAATAATACCGTACCTGCTTGGGGAGATTACTGAACTTAACCTACTGTTGGGAAATACCTTTACCTTCACCCTGTTGGGAAATACCAGCCACTAACAACAAACCAGCTTGGGGAACGGTGGTTGACGACATCAACTCTGCTAGAGGATAACATCGAGCCATATCATTGCTGGTGAGAAAAACATTTCCGGACTAGCTGAGGAGAATGGATGCCAAGATTCTGTGGGGAAAACAACATCCTTGTCCACATATGATATTCCATCAGTCTCTTACTGGGGATGCAGAAACATCAACTTCTGACTGCTTGCTGAGAGAGTAATAAATCAACCACAACTCTAGCTGAGGAAATAATCCTCTGTACTCTGGCTGGGGATAGCAACTACCCGCTGAGGAGGATGAACTTTCAATGTTGAGGAGAGTAGCTATACTGGGGAGAAACCTTGGGTGCTTCACGCTTTTATTGATCAACTACGTACTGATCTCCATACACGACCAACGGTTCCTTGAACTTTCCACTTGCCCCAGACCACAGGGTCTAATGGAAGAAATCATCTCAAGAGGATTTTATAGAAGACCGAGCGTTCACACTGCCCCAAAGTCTTCAAACTCTTGGAGAGATTTATCAGATCTCGACACAACTGCCCCAGACTGTATATCTATGAAGTAACTTGCCTCGAAAGGATTTGTAATGGCTGGAGATATTCTGCCCCAGTATCTTGAACCTTGACGAGATACTTTCAATTAACCGTCTTCAGGAGTGGGTAACTCCCCATGCTCTTGAGGTGGCCTGCCCCAGTACGAGCCTTGAAGTGAATTTTCCTCTGATTGACTGGTCTTCGAGAGATTTGCCGAATCTCAACGTGATTGCCGCCTTTTAGCTGCTTCAGGGAGAGTTTTCAATGTGACTGCTCCAGATTGACTGCATCTTATCACCATTTGTCGGGAACGCCTAAGCTGCGCACAGTCTCTTGGCCACATGCTCCTTGACATGACTGTCCTTTAGAATTTTCAAGTATCTCAACTTGGCAAGATCGAGCTTCTCGACTGACGTTCATTGTGTAAGCTTCCTTGATGCTTAGGCATATGTATGCAAGCAGAACAAATTTTTTATGAGAATGACAATTCTAATGCAACAAACACGTTAACCTTGAAGTTTTTATCGCAAATATGTCACAAAACCCAGTGAACAAGTCACTAGCTACGACATTAATTTTTGAATGGAAAACAATACGCACATGCAATACCAACAAAAATCTTATTAGCATAACTCATGGGAGTCAGGAACGCTATCTCGTTGAAGTACGCCTTCGGAATAAACCCTGTTTCAATTAGGACTTTTGAGGGTTGTATCGTGGCCTGGTTCACGGTTTTGAGAAAAAAGGATTTAAGGCTCAAAGTTTATCGGTGCCCACCCACTCTTCGTGATGTTCTCCAGTCCTATGTTCAGCTAATCTGACACAAACGCTCATCTCTCAAAAAGATGTTATGATCTTTAAGGAACCCATGCAATTGATGGTTTGACACCTGATGAGGTTTTGGAGTGACCGTCACCCCTCTTGTCTTTTGTGTCTGTAATCACACGAATTTGTTCTTGTAATCCTTTTCGCTTTTCGTTTTTTTTTTGTTTTTTATTTCCCTGATTTTGCCTGGACTGATTCTTTTTTAATCTTTCGATTTTGAAGTCCAACACGATGCCTTAATTTTTGCCTAAGTCGCTTGTTTTCAAGTTTTCGACTCAGCGGGCTTTCTTCCTTTTTTTTTTTTTTATTCTTCTTTTTTTTTAAACAAATCGCGTGACACCGTTTTGTCTGACTTGCTTGAAAGGGTTGTGACTGCCTCACTCTTTGATTGTTGATGGATAACCATTGTGGTTTCGCATCTCTTGACCTCTTGACGGTGGAATATAAGGTAATGGATCCTCAGATGCACACTCCTTTTGAAATTTGAACGCTCGGTCAAACTAACTGACTCCTACCCTGCCCCTGGGTTAAGTGTGAGGGTTTTTTCGTAAGAAAGAGACTCCTACTTCAAGGCTCAAAAGGGTTAACGAGGGTCTATCTCCCTTATATCTCCAGTGTTTAGGGATTTGAAACAATGCCTGTACATCCTTAACAGGGTTCTATCCAAAAACATACAACCAGAGATTTTGCATTTTCATCTCATCATCCTCCCTCCAAGAGTTTAGGCAAGAAAGTTGGTATTGCAGTGCATGCAAACATGATATGAGTGCACGAATAAAACACTTCAAGAAGACCTATTCATTGTATTAAAATCATCATTCAAAACACAAACAAGTTTTTCCATACGAACACTGTTTAAACAAACAAATGAAAGCTACATATGAAAATGTAGTAAAGAATCCGAAGGTTGCCATTGTTGAGGAGACTTGACTCTGCCTGGACTACTGGCTTTAGGAGATGACCCTTGAAGTCTTCAAACAGATGAGAGGTCAACATGCACAACCAAATCTCCTTCTGGAAAGGATATATACCCTTTGTTAATCAATTGTTGCACTTTGGCCTGGAAGGCTTTGCAATCTTCAGTTGAGTGCCCCATAGATCCTCCATGATATCCACATTGCACATGGGGATTGTACCCCGGAGGGTATGGTTCTGGAAATGGCTTCAAAGTCTTAGGCTCCACCAATGAATTTTGAACCAGGTGTGGCAAGAGTTGACTGTACGACATGGGAACTGGATGAAGAGAAGCATTCCTTCTTTCCAGGTTGTTGCGAGGCCATGCTTTTCCATTCCCTCAGGTTTACGCAGTGTTTCCTTTCCCTCTCTTGGGATAAATACACATTGCTGGCGACTCTATTTTCGCGCCACTTTCGCGTTTGTACCTGGATGAAAATCCCGGGAGCGACAACATTTCTCTTCCTCAGCAAGGCATCAAAGGTTATCTTTTCCCAGTGAGGGAGGTGTTTAAATCGCCATTCGTCCTCAGCAAAGATAGGTGAAGTTCTATCATTTAAGGAAGAGTATTACGAAAATTCTGATTATCCTCCCCAGCCAGAATTCAGAAGTTTGCTCTCTCCCGGCCGGGTTGGTGAGGTTTAGTGCTTGTCAACACGAGCTTATTTTCCCCCATACAAGTCAAGTGTGTTGGGTTGGTGTTTCTCAAGCTTGCGGTGAAGTGGTTTCCGTCTCCCCAATAGAGTAAGGGTAGAATAACGTCCCCTAGCAGAGCAGATACTGTTCAATTGATGTTCCCTAAGCATATTTGTGGATGATGGTTAACCTTCCTCAGTAGGTCAGAGGCCAATTGTCATTGGAACTTCTCTTCAGCAGAGCCCTGGGGCATTTTCAGCAAATGTTTATTACAGAGCAGAGGTTTTGGTTAGATTCTCGAGCAGAGTCTATGAACATAGAAATGGCTTGGTTTACCGTATGGCTGCAGGGTAACAAAATTGTTTTCCCCAGCAGAGTCGCCAGCTGTCGCTCCCGGGATTTTCATCTAGGTACAAACGCGAAAGTGGCGCGGAAACAGAGTCGCCAGCAATGTGTATTTATCCCAATAGAGGGAAAGGAAACACTGTGTAAACCTGAGGGAAAGGAAAAGCATGGTCTCGCGACCAAGAGAAACAGGTAAGGGAGTCAGTTACGCGAGGGGAAGGTATTAGCACTCCCACGCGTCCATTGTACTCGATGGGATCCACGCTTGTTATCTCGATCAAAGGGTGTCGTCATCTGGAGCTCCATTGCTACTGGAAGGGAAGAAGGGAACGGGAACGAAAAAGAACGAAGAAACGAAGAAGAAAAGAAAAATAAATGACTCGATAGGACATCGACGTCCTATGCCTACGTATTCCCTCGTGCAATAGGAAAGTCAGAGTCAACGTAGTTCGGACACGAACTAAGGGGGGAGGTTGCTCACCAAGACATCAGCGTCTCATGCCTATGTATCCTCAATCTAACCAGAGAGAGAAAATCAGAGCAGTCGTAGTTCGACCTAATAAGGTCTTAGTGTTTTTTATGAGCGACGTTAAGTTCGCATCCGGCAGTTAGGGCCGATGCCTGTTTGCGACGAGACAGAAGTAACGTGCTCTTTTCTGAAAATGATTTGAAACTTAACAATCCCGAAGAATGAAAAAGGTTTGGATTTGTTTTGTGTTTTTTAGACAGAAGTGGATTGAAGTTAGTTCATAACTTGCATTGCACCCAAGTCTATAATATAGGAACGAATGCGTCGCATATCGTCCCCAACAGGACGTACACTAAGCTTCCTAGAAGAACGAAGGGAGACCCCCCATTCCTCACTTCCCACGTACAAGGCTCATGCGCAATACACGTTAACTTTTATTAAGTGTTTTAGAAGCGGTTATGAGATGAGAAGAGAAGACTCAAGGAAAAGAAAACACTAAGGAGAATTATATCCTAATGTTGTCATGCAAAAGATGGCCCTAAGGTTGAGGTTTAAGAGCAACCTAAGTCTAAAGAAGAGAGAGTGATAGCACTACCTAATGCTTATCCTACCTCCCCTTAATAAAAAATTAAGGATGAGCTAGGATCCCAAAGGGATGTGAAGAAGTTCTACACAATCAAGCATCGTATTATGTAATCCAACAAGTAAATGAGTAAAAGAAATGAGAGATGAAAGAAGAAATGAACATGGGTAAGCATCCACATGCTCATGTGTCTTACCTCTGCCCCTACATAAAAGGTTAGCACAAAATAACCACAAGTATTGAATACAAGTGACAAAAAGCAAAGCAAACAATGCTAGTTGTCTTAAGAAGACAATCTAAGAAGTAAACAAGGTTTGACCTAAAAGGAATGAGTCCTAAGGGTTAAGGATCATCCAAGGTCAGTAGGTATAGGTCAAGGTATCCTACTAAGGTGAACATGCTAAATGAAAACAAACAATGTCAAACTATGCATCAAATGATCATACAAATGCAAGTTATGCACAAACTATGCAAGATGACTGTGCAAACATTAAAGTCAGAAGTGAATGACATTTATAAATGCATGGAGATGTCATTAAGATGGCATATGAACCATGAATGCAAGCATTGAGAATGATTAAGCAAGGAAAAGTGAAAACAAACACCATTTGAGTTCAATAAACATGCATACTTGTAACACAAGCAAAGAATGAAAATGCAAGATGACCATACATGTTTAATGGATGCAAGTCAGTAGCATATGGTGTATGGGATGACATTTAGAATGCAATAATGAGCATACCAAACTCACACACATCTCATGTTGATGCAAGTTCAAAAGTATAAGCAAATATGTACAAGTAAAGTCAAATAAGTACTAAGTGTTCATGAACTTATGCAAGATGCAAGATGCAATTAGAAGTCATATGTCATATGATTGAGAATGATCACAAATAGCATGTGAATCAAGTTTTGATGGAGGTTCAAGATCACACAAGCATTGATAAAGACAAGTCAACAAAGTGTGTAAGAAGAGAAGCATATATCCACAAAACAATTCAAGTTTGAATAAGTGCATACAAGTCAATCCAAAATGAATAAGAAATGACCTATAATATGACAAAAAGAGGACCCATAATACCCACACAACATGATCTCAAAGTATCTCAACAATATGTATGCACAAGTATTTTTAAAAATAAAAATGCAAACACATATGAAAAGAAATTAAAAAAAATAAGAGATAATAGCCAGGGGGTGCAACGAAAGCAAAAATTCAGTTCAAAGAGGCATTGGGCTCAAAGGGAGGGGGTGCGTATAACAAAAACACTAAGCCCAAAACAGTGACTGGCCTGCAGCGCATGTGGTGGAATTCAGTCAACAAATTGACTCATTCAGAGCCCTTGGATCCAAGTCAAACATGATGATCATAGAAGTAGTGCAATCAAGTGGCTAATGATGCAAGCACATGATAAACTAAGATGCAACAGACACATGGAATCACAAGGATCAGAAAATGAATCATGTGACACACCACACCTCTCATTAATGCGTTGGCACAATTCTGTGCGTTGGATCAGAACACATAAATGGCCATGACTTAATCTGAGAATTGTCTAGGGTTTATGTGAAGATGAGTTCTCAGGTGGCCGGAGAAGACTCTGGTCGTCTTCTCCGGCGAGCATCCACCGTGCTCAGGTTCACATGTCACCAGAAACACACAAACCATACATCATTCTTCTCCTCTCTCCACGTAGATCACAAATCCAGGCTTAGAATTCATGAATAATGCATACACAGAGCAGATCAAAGGCCACAAGTTTGCCCTAAAAATTTCAACTAAGCACCTAAGGTGCCTATCAACTAGCCAGAGGTTCACATGGCTCATATTGAGCTCCAAAACAATAAAAAACAACTTAAAATCAAAGTAAAATGCAGGAAAAAAATAGAGAGAAACCTGAATTGTGATGAATCTTTGAACTCAAGAAACCAGAGAGGAGGTTCCTTACTTGCTTGAGCTTGCTATTGGCCAAATAAAGGCTATGGAAGAGCTTCAAATTTCTTAAAAATCAGTTGATAAAGATGAAGAAATCAAGGTTCAACTTATGCAGATTCAATCCTTTGATCACATACACTTCACAGATGATTATTGATGAAGAATGAAGGTGAAAAAATGCAGAGAGATATGATTGCAATGAAGCTTCTAAGGAGAGAAAAATTTCAGAGAGAGAGAGTGTGAAAAATCAAAAAATGTGAAGAATGATCAAGTTCCTTTGCAATTCAGTTAGAGTTTTGTTTATATATGGTGAGTTAAATGTTAACCAAAGTTAAAAATCTGTTAAAACTATGGTTAACAGTTAGAGAATGAGTTGAGTTAAGTTTGAAAAAATGAAATTGGAAATGGAGTGGGAGTGAGGTTAATGATGATGGCACGGGTTCAGTTCACGTGTGGAGGGAGTATGATGGCTTATGGTATGGATTGAATGGAAAGTGGTGATGAAACATAGCAGCACAACAACTTATTCAACAAGTTTCTTTTCTCTTGGTTTGTACAAATGAGGAAAAAGTGTGCATGAGTATGTACGCGTGCAAGGGATTGCATGGCTTTATTTGGTAATGTGATGTGTATGGTTGAATAAAGTAGCGACACATACAAATAATACATGTTTCTTATTTTGGCAACACTAACGACAAGATTATGATGGTGACTTTGGAATAAAGTATCTCAATGTTTAATGGATGAAATGCCAAGATAATGGGCTCTTTGGAAAGATCTCATGGAGTAGAACAAGGTTGATGTTGAGAATAATCACAATAGGAGCCTTTAAAATGCTTAAAAATATCCATGAAAGGTGCTTGGTCATGACTGAGTTGGCATGCCAACTTGCCTTGGTCGTGCCCAGCCATGTGCCTATGAAATGAGTCAGGTTGAGACCACTACTTTGGTCCATCATATCTCCTCATACATTGATCAAATGAAAATTCCTCCAACACCAAAGTTGTAGAAGAGACTGAGAGGAACAAAACTCATGTTGAACATTTTTCCATTTGAAGCCTCCATCATAGAGTAATTTTGCCCTGAACTTGGACCCTGCATGCACATAAGGTGTTTGATCAAATTCCTCCGAGCCACACGTGCATTTGCCTTGCCTGACCAGTCAAAATGCCTTGTGAACCCTCCACTTTAATCCATCATATCTCCCTTGATTTTGATCCAATGGAGGAGTTCTTGCTATGGTTTTGAAGCTTATAATGTGAACTTTCATTAGGCCTCTTGAAATTTTCCATTTGAAGTTTGCATCATGAAGAAAGAGAGCTCCAAAGATGGGTGTTCAACTTGCCAAAACTTACTAAATTTAGAAACACTAGTTTCTATTTTTAGCAACTTTTCACATTTCTTGATTTCATGTGAATCTCTTAACATTTCTTGATCAAACCTCCATCAATGGACATATTTGACATGAGGAACATGAATTTGACCTCAAAAGTCAGGAGTTGACTTTTTCCTCTGCACAGTTGACTTTTCCCCAATCTGACTGATTCTCAACTAATTGTTCAATCGAAGATCCTTTGAAATGAACCAATGGGCAATACTTTATCCTTGGATAATTGAAACCCTATGGAAAACCTTGAAATCAAGCTTTGGCTCAAAAAACCACTTGCACTGACTTTTCACCAAAACCCTAATTTTGCACTGGTTAGGAGAATGTGATTCACTTGAGATTTCTCATATACCTTGATCCCATGCTATAAACCAAATGATATGCAAAGATGATTATGCAAAAATGAAATGAAGCATAAGCCAGTTAGTGTTAAAAGCATGAGGGTAAATTTTGAGGTGTTACACTAACATTTCCTTGTATAAAGTTACATTTTAACCAACACTATTGGTATGATCCTTACAACTTTTATCTTTGACAATGTTATCTTTGTATTTTGTTATATATGTCAATTTGCTTACGTCTTATATGCTAATTTTTGTTCATTAATTTATAACCTGCTATATGATTGCTCATTTGTGCATTTAAAACCTTTTTAAGTGCATCATGTTAATTATGTTCATTTCGAGCATACATTTGTTTTATTCATACATTATTTAATCTTCCACTCATGTATATCTTGATCACGTAGTTTTGCTGCTGATTAATCTCATGTTATATTGTACATATTTGTTGCATTTGGCATACTTTTCTTCGTATACTTGAAATATATCTTTATTTGATGTATATCTTTTTTTAGTCGTGTTTAGCTCTGATTTTGTTTCTCTGGATTATATTTTGTGTTGCTGGTTATTTTGTGTTTAGCCTCATTAACACCTATCTCTTTTTGATCTTGTCGAAGGGGGAGAAGTTGTAATGTGAGTATATATTTGATTTATGCATTTTATGATGCTCTTGCTTTTGTGCAATGTTTTAGGCGGAACACGAGCAAATGAAGGAAAACATTTATTACACTTTGATTATGCTTAAAGTCGACTCAATTCCAATTGTAAAAGTCGCAAGCTTGCCAAACATAAAAAATGTGGAGATTACGAGATTAACACTCAAGTAAGTATTAAGAGAGACGATACTATGGCAAGTGTGAATGAGAAGACTACCTTGTCATGACTCATAGTCACTTATATTGACCATTATATGTGATCAATGGTGGAGATGAGGGAGGAGACCATGCTCCAATGCCTATGACAAAGTGAAAGTTCGCCTATTCATTAGTTAGTGAAACACTTTTTTTTTTCTTTTTTAAATTGAACATATGAATTAGACCGATTTTAATGAACCCTTGACTAATCAAAACAAAACTAAGTCCAATTCAGAAACATTTTCAAAAACCTCTTCCAAATGTGAAAGGAAGTAAGTTATGCTTACTCAATATTAATTTGTGTTTTAGAGATATTTGATTTTTTTAAAGATCAAAATACCCATAAACAATATTCCATTAATATATTTAAAATTAATTTTGATCCAATTTTTTCAACTACCTGAATTCATAAATTTTTTAATTAATTTAAATGAATTTAATTGATATGCACCGATAATGTAAAGATTTTTATACTATCAGTTAATCATAATCGCTAATTTATTTAAAAAAATTGACTTTTATTTTAACCACTTAAAAATTAATACAAACAAATGATTGTGATACGTCGACAACATAAATTTTTTTACATTAATGGTACATAACAATTAATCTAAATTTAAATTTAAATTAATTTACATTCTACTATATTTTTATCAAATAAGGATCAAAATTGTATTTCTTCATTGCTAGAAATAATTGTTCATTTTTAATGGTGGTGGTGGGATTACGTTATTTTATTTATGATGTCAAAATATCATTTTTCTTCTTTAAAATACAAATCAGCATAATTAACCAACGTTTAGATGAAAACTTAGATAATATTCTCTCCGTTTTAAAATAATTGTCGTTTAAGGTTTTTCACATAAATTTAATAATATAATAATATTGTTAAAAGATATTGCATTTTTATTAAATTAGTCTTATTAATGTGTTAAAAATAGTGTACCGAGTAATAATTAAATGACACAATTGAAAAAATAATAATTATTACTACATTGAAAAATAAAAATAACATTTATTTTAAAATTTAAATTTTTTTCTAAAACAACAGTTATTTTAAAATGGAAGGAGTAGTATATAATCAAATTGAGTTCATTCTTTGTCTAAAAATATTTTATTTGTGTTTATATGACCAAATTGGGTCGCCATTTCTTTTTTCCAAAGAACCAGAAAACTGGATATTTTGGTCCGTAGAAGTCCGAACTTGAATTAATTACAGCGAAGTGAAGAAAGTGCCGCAGTCACTACAGTTACAAACGCAGTTGTTTAGCTCCCACCGGAAATCAATTTCTGCTTCGAAATTGCTTCGATCATTACCCGTTTCGGGTTTCACGCCCTCAAACCTTTTCTCACCGGCGGCGAATCTAGCCATATCCTTCACTTTCTCAGGTTATTCATATGGTAATTTTCTTTTCCCTCTTTATTGCAATCTTTTGTTCATCTTTGAGTCAAGATATAACAAGTGCTCAATTGATTTGAAGGATATTTTTCCTGAAGATTTGCCTCAATTCATTAACATTAATCAGAATGATTTTTTTATGCGAAGGTTAGTAATTTTCTTACTACGTATTTGTTTTCAACTCCGTTTCTTAGTGGTTAACTGGTTACAGTATATTTCAATGCCAATTGATTATAATTTAGGTCATTTATGAATTTAAGCTGAAAGAACTCCTAAAATTGCTGAAATGCATTGAATTGTGGTAATTATAAGGTTATGTTTATTCAGCATTGTTAAATAGCCACTATACTGCTATTTAGTACTATATGTTGTCAAATAGGTGCCATAGTGGCACTATAGCACTTTGCATTGTGGAATTTTAACTATTAACTATTTTCCGCAATCTACAATTGACAACATTGTGTTTATTAAAATTAATGTTGTAAATGAAAAAAATCAAACTATCTGAAGCAAGTTCGTTTTACTCAGTATATCAAGGATTGGAAAAATAAAAGCTATTATGCATCTCATTTTCTCATTCGTATCGATAGTTTAATATTGCTTTGCCTGAAACTTTTCCATATTCAATTAGGTCTGTTTGGATTAGTTCCTTCTCTCTTATGGGAGCTTCTCTTCTTAATTGCGATAAGTTTATGGTTACACTTATGCTAAAAGTCCTTATAAGCTCATAGATGTTTATAGAGAAGGTAGAAGCAAACTCTTGTTAGGACCATCAGGATAGCTTTATAAAGTTAACACCATCTTTGTTATGGGCTATCAATTTCCCCTCACTAATGGTTGATCTATGGTGAAACCTCTTTGGAGATCTACATTTTTATATGACAAATACAACTAAATTGTTTGTTCTGAAATTTCTCCTTTTTAGCCTTCAATTGAGTTAAGAGGCTCTCTAAATTTCCTTATTTCTAACAGCCCTAAAGAGTAAACTCCATAGAAAATGCAGCGGACTTCGGCCTTGTGGGATATTTTATAGTGAGTTTGAGTTGGATAGAATGAATTAAGTTACGGTATATTTTTATGAATATTTAACACTGGAACAGAGAAAAGTTTCCATTTCATTATTTGAAAGTTGTAGTGGAACTGTGGAAGTGAATGGAATGCTAAATGTTATAAAGTCGTTGCTTCAATATTGTTCTTATCCTGACATTATTCCTATTTTTTTAAGTATAAAATGGATACTAGTATTCAAGAAAGTTTTCCAATAATTTGCTTTGTTGCTATCCAGTATAATCTAATGTCTAACAAGTATAGTAATGCATTTACACTTCTGTTTATTTCTGTGCAGGCATAAGAAGCAGAAGGAGGAGGATATTGCTGTATGTGAATGTAGGTATAACGAAGATGACCCTTACAGTGCCTGTGCAGATGGGTGTCTAAATGTATTAACCAGCACTGAATGCACCCCTGGTCATTGCCCTTGTGGCATCCTCTGTAAAAATCAGGTGACTTAATGTTTGTGTCTGTATGTAATGACATATTTTTGTCTTTCTTACTATAACCATCCTGCAGATAATTGAAAGTTGATGAAGAGAAGTTATTAGTTATTACTATTTGTTTTTACCTGTGTCTCCGAGGGCGCTTGTTATTATTTGTTGCATATTTATATTCTGCTTTCCACAGTTATTTTGTCCTACAAGTTTCTCACTAGCATTCAAGTTTACCTGTCTTGAGCTTTTTCATTTCATATTTTCATTGCATGTTTTTTTAACCTTTCACCTACTTAAACTTTGCGTCACATTACACGTTGAAGCATACAAGCTTAAGTCTGAAAGAGTTTTTAACTGTTGGTACCAAGAAAGGTTTCTAGTAGGTTAACTTAATTGGCATAACTGACATTCAGTTATCAATGAACTAGTTAGTTAATAGCCGTTGGTAGTTACAGTTCGGTTTCTCTGTACAACCTTTTGAAAATTTCTCATTTTCTTTCTCTCTTTTCTAGATTAAATATATTCATGTCCGATATCTCCTGCCTGCAGAAATTTCAAAAGTGTGAGTATGCAAAAACAAAGTTATTTAAAACTGAAGGCCGAGGGTGGGGTCTTTTGGCTGATGAGGACATTAAGGTAATCTTACAATGAATTCCTATGAAATTTGGAGAAAAGGAACTTGCTAAAATTGATGAATGTCATTGAATTTTGTGCCTTAACATGACTATTTTTCTAGTAATTTTTTTATTGCAGTAGTGCCACTCTTTTATTTGTTTATTTCAAGCAGGCAGGGCAGTTTGTCATTGAATACTGTGGAGAAGTAATATCATGGAAAGAAGCCAAACGCAGATCCCATACATATGAAAGTCAAGGTCAAATGTCAATAAAATCAATGTTTCTATCTGATTACTAGTATTTAACTCTATGTTTTAATAAAACTTTTGTTTGCTTTTGCAGGTCTTAAGGATGCATATATCATTTCTCTTAATGCGTCTGAATCGATCGATGCAACTAGAAAGGGAAGCATTGCTAGATTTATTAATCATTCCTGGTAAATCACTTCAAACAAAAATGCTATGATTAAGTGAAATGGACCTGCTTATATATGCAAATATTGTAGACCTGCTTTGTTATCCTTCTGTTTCCCACTGCCCAAGGTTTGGCATCAACTGAACTCTTTTATGTTTGCAGTCAACCAAATTGTGAGACAAGAAAATGGAATGTCATGGGGGAAATAAGAGTTGGAATATTTGCAAGGCATGATATTCCTATTGGAACTGAATTGGCATATGACTATAATTTTGAATGGTTTGGAGGTGCTAAGGTTCGCTGCCTCTGTGGTGCACTCAAATGTTCTGGATTCCTTGGAGCAAAATCTCGTGGTTTTCAAGTGAGAGTTTTAACCATGGGTTTTTAAGATCCATGTTCTGCTTTTTCTATTTGCTCTTACCCTCCTTTTTTCCTTTTTTCATTTCATTCTCTTTTTCATTGATTATGATTGGTTTTAATCATCTATTCTTCCTCATGTTGGGAAAAATCTGTGAGCAGGAGGATACTTATCTATGGGAAGATGATGATGACAGGTAATTTATAATTTATTCTTTTCTAGGATGTATTCATCTCTAAAAAGCAGCTTTCATTTTATCTGTTACAGATGCAACTTGGATATCTTTGTCTATCTCAATCCTTCCCCGCTCCTAGACTCCACAATGATGAAATCCTTGCACAGGAACCTGTGCTTGATTGAATATGAACCCAATTTTGCGCTTAGTTTTTTTTTTTTTGTATCAGATCATTGTATACAACATAAAAGCAATTCAAAGTCTTTTAATCAATCTCTTTCCTTCGTCTTTATCTGAGATCATATATATAACTTCAGCAATACCAAAGCTTTATTCTTATTTTACTTGGTCTTTTTTGCATGGTTACTTCATTCCCTATTTCTTGTGATATGTTGTTTTAAAAGTTTTTGTTTATGTTGTTGACTACAGATACTCAATTGAGAAAATTCCTTTATATGACTCTGCGGAGGATGAACCGATGTCAAATACTGATGGACAAAGTGAACAATCCATGGATATTATAGTTAAAGTTGAGGAACTATCAGATTCCACTGCTTTTAATGTTCAACCAGTCGATTCAGTTGAGATCAAGGATTTAGATGTTCAAAAAATTAAAACTGAAATTGTAAGCGGGGACATGAAGTTGTACTCCCAAGATACCGAACATGACCTTCCACAAAAGAACGCAATGATATCACGCATTCGAAGTAACACTGCAGGAAGAAACTATCGCATTGGACCTAGGTCCATCTCTACCAAAAGATCAAAGGCACAGAGTGGGGGAAAGTTTAAAAATCGCATCCAGAAGAAAGTTGATGCAAAGTATGCAGCTGGCCTTTTAGCATCAAAGGAAGCACAAGAAGAGATCTTAGATTATGAGGTATGATGTTTACATGCATTTCTATTAAGTGCGTATTGCTGCATATTATCACCTAGCTTTAAATTTTGCTATTAATGAACTAAATCTTAGTTACCTTGATATTTTAACTTATTACTTCCAAAAAAGATATTTTTAAAATATAGTTATCATTTCATAGGTGGATATGGAGCACCTTTGTTATCATTTCTAAAGTGACTTATAATTTATGAAGAAAGAGTAATTTGAATGAACATAGATCTGTTACAGTTGCTGCATAATGCACACATCATTTTACCTTTCTGTCACAATTTCTGCATAAGGCACACATCATTTTACCTTAACTAAAAGAACATCAATTGTAACATTATAACCAAATTTAATTATCAGGCATAGCTTGTATATGTCAAGAATCACCACAGTGATTGCTTTATCTGAAAATGCTTCATTGTCATTTCATTATATGGGGCATGTGAATGTCATTTATATATCTCCATGTCTGGTTTTATGTTCATCTCACATTTGAAGATTTTCCATGCAGAAAAGAAAAGACGACGCCACAGATGCTCTTGATTCTTTATACAACGAAATACGGCCTGCAATTGAAGAACATGAGAGGGATACCCAAGACAGTGTCTCTACAACAGTAGCTGAGAAGTGGATTCAAGCATGCTGTCTAAAACTGAAGGCGGAGTTTAATCTTTACTCATCAATTGTTAAAAATGTTGCTTCTACTGCTCAAAAGGCACCTGGCCAAGCAAAAGCAACCGAAGTAGACGACGAAAACAAAATTAACCTTTTGACTGATTGAAATTCCTATCACATTTCACCCTAATCTAATCTGTAATCGAAGATTCACATAACATATGGACAACTTTGAGAAAACAAATCATAATCTTGTTCATTAAAGTATAATTTTGACATGTTATGTTACTTACAAATTCTTTTTTTTTTTGTTATACTAATAATTTTGAAGTTGTCATGAAATTCTATCACAAATATTACTAGTCTCCTTCATTTGAGGATCTAAAGTCAAATATTACTAATTAATTACAGATCATATTTGCTCCCAGTCAAGTTTATTTATTATTTATTTATTTATTTTTTAAAAGAAACCTAACATACTATGAATGATTTAGTCTAGAGATGCAAACAAAATCAGTTGACCAGTCAGGTCAACTCTCACAAATATCACCTTCCTCGAACCCAACCCTTATTCTTTCCACTTAAATTACACACCATTCAATTCCAGTCATGCCCTTTTTCTTTCTCTCAATAATTTCACTCTTTCTCTCTGCTTTTATGGATCACGTCACCGAAGCTCTCCTGGCTGCCATCGGCAGCTTCATCGTCGTCACAATCATATTCGCTGCCATCATACTCGTCTGTCAGCACCGCAAAATCACCCAATCCCGCCGCAACAACCAGATCCGAACCCAGCCACTTCGAAACCCAAATCATTATCCTCCCAGCTCAAACTCCCTCTCGGTGGATGCCAGCTGGTCAGAAGACCCCAATCTCAAGATCTCCATGGAAGAACTCTCCCGCGCCACCAATGATTTCTCCACAAGCCTCATCGTCGGTGACGGCAGCTTCGGTCTCGTCTACAAAGCTTGTCTCTCCAACGGCACCGTCGTCGCCGTAAAAAAACTGTCCCCCGACGCCTTCCAAGGTTTTCGCGAATTTGCGGCCGAGATGGAAACCCTAAGCAAGCTTCGTCACCAAAACATCGTCAAGATCCTCGGTTACTGGGCCTCGGGACCTGAACGGTTACTCGTTTACGAGTTCATCGAGAAAGGAAACCTCGATCAGTGGCTTCACGAATCTTCTTCCTCTACGCACCAAAACGACGACGTGTCAACTTCAACCGATCTAATTCGTTCTCCTTTACCTTGGGAAACAAGAGTCAACATCATGCGAGGTGTTGCCCACGGGCTTTGCTATTTACACGGGCTAGAAAAACCCATTATTCATCGTGACATCAAAGCTAGCAATGTGTTGTTGGACTCTGATTTTCAGGCCTATATAGCTGATTTCGGGCTCGCACGTAGGATGGATAAATCACATTCGCACGTGTCCACGCAGGTGGCGGGTACTAGTGGTTACATGCCGCCAGAGTATTGGCACGGGTCTAATGTAGCATACCCGAAAGTAGATGTGTATAGTTTTGGAGTGTTGATGATTGAAACTATGGCAGGCCACAGACCCAATTTGTCAGTGAAATTGGACGGAACCGATATTGGGCTTGTTAATTGGGCAAGAAAGATGAAGGAACGGAACACTGAAATGGAGATGCTGGATGTAAATATTCCAAGAGAAGAAGAGTTGAAGGAAGACAGCATTAGGGAGTATGTACATATTGCTTGTATGTGCACTAGTGAGTTACAGAAAGATAGACCCCAAATGGCAGAGGTTGTCAAATTATTGGATTCAATGCCCCTATAATCCAATCCTACTTGCCATAGTATGAACTATGAAGCATGTTTTATTGAGAATTGATCATCATATTTATGTAAATAGATACATACATTCAGGCCAAATACTATGGCAAATAGGATTGGATTGATGTAATTAAATTGTATTGCTACAAAATTAATTAGATTAGTTTTCATTCGGTTGATAAATGCTATCCATAAGTGAAACACATTTATTGGTGTTGTTGTTGTTGCCAATTATGTTGTAAGTTTTGCGTTAGGTTTATAATAGTAAAGTTTTATTCTAAATATGTTCCAAGATAAAACGTGTTGTTAATTATGAATTATTTCAATTGAAATTGTCAAATTAGTTTTCTAAAGCTGCAGTATTTAAATATGGAATTTGTTTCCTCTCTTTATCTCCTGAAAAATTCCTACTTACTGATAAAGTCTCTATTGTGTGACGTGTCATGGTATCAGTCACCTATGCACATGGGACAAAATGCAATACTAGTCCCACATCGATTGATCTAAGAAGTGTATAATGGTTTATATACAAGCAGTGTGGAAAATTGTAACACCGGGCATGGTAGCGTGTGCCTGTGACCCAAGTGGGGGTATTAAAATGTAGGGAGCTATCCATGATTGGATTGAGAGTGAAGTCAGTTTGGTTGAGGCAGCGTTATAGAGAGAGCCCTAAGATTGGTTTTGAAATAATTCGGACTGTAGACTTGGGGTGTAATGACCTGAAGTTGTTCAGGTTAGCGTTGGCTTTATAGAGCAGCGCTCTCAATAAGTGGAGATGTTTCCAGTTGTCTGGGCCAACACTGATCTCACTCCCAAACCCTTCGTTGGCCATTACGTACATTTTTTCAATTAAACCAATTTTTTTTCTATTCATTCTCTCAATCTCGTAGATAGATAACATCTCTTTATTAAAATTATATGTAATAATTTCATATATTCTTTTGATTCATAAGAAGAATAAATGTTCTTTATTGATTCAAAACTTGATTTGAAGTTTTAGGGGAAAATAATATTCAAATTTATCGTTTTCTTAAAGAAAGATGTTTAAGGACAATGTTTATGAAAAAGATCTTTACTATTTGAGAAATCAATGTTTAATAAGAAAGATGTCTCTGATTGCTCATCTCATTAAAAAATTAATGATATTTTAGATTGTGACAATGATGATATTGATATTTCTTGGAACAAAACTCAAGTTTGAACACACAAAGCACATGAATTATCCACACAATTTGTGAAGTTTGTTCTCTCACGCACACACTTTGCATTCTTTTTTTTTTGGAATACGATGGGCAAAAAAAGAAACTACAAAGACTATTCTCTTAGAGGATTTGCCAAGAGAATCAGTTACATATAAATTCAGAATTTCTTGAGAACAACTATCATAATTTCTAAGACCTCCAATGCATAACTTCAAGCTTTGTAAGACTACGAACAAATTGGTTGACTTCGCACCACTCTAACATCCTTAATTTGTCTAAACTCTTTACGAACTTGTTGAATCAGAGTCAAGTCTACTCCGGACCTGTTAATTTCCTGCAGAAGCGCACCGTGAATGTCCTTCGTGTCTATTTGAATTTCCACCTTCTGATATAACATTTACCCCCCCGATGAGTTTGACACACTTTGCATCTTTGATTAGCATGAATTAAAGAAATAAATGAAATTGAGAGGAAGAGAATGATGTGTATTTTTACCATTTCAAATAGTCACAATATATATGTAGTTGTTATTTGCACAACAAGTAATTAACAAATCCCTAACTAACTATATACATTAAATGTGATAACTAATTTAGTTAAAATAAAAGTTTATTACTAACCAATTATTATTTGTATTCTAAGTAAGACACACATAATGAATTACATTTCAACACACCACCTAATTCATTGTGTCCAAGCTTTCTACACCCATAAACTGATAAGTTTCTTGAACACTTCGATTTGCACAGCTGATGATAGTCTGTTATTACATATATTTAGTCGAAGAATCGGAGCAAAACAAGTGAAAGTCGGGCAAATATGAGGAGGAATGACCAAAGAATGAAGGAAAATAGATAAGGATGCAAATTGTGAACTTAGTGAAAATTTGAGTGAAAAATGAGCAAAAAAGAGTGAAGTTTAAAAAATAATCACATCCACCATCGCGCAGCATCACGCACGCGACAGGGCATTAAAAGCAGCATCGCGCGCGCGATGAATGGTATCGTGCACGCGATGGTCACTTTTCTGGACTTTTTCTGACGCGTTCTGGTCCATTCTGACGCCTTTAAAAAGGGGAAATTCTGCACTTTTAGGAGGGTTACAAAATTTGGAGTCTAGAGCACGATTTTGAGAGCACAGTTGGGGATTTTTAGAGCATTCGAATCCATTGGATTCCATCTATTCAAGCGACTTCTTATGTTATTTTCATCTATCGATTGTGGTATTATTTTCTGAATGACGTGTACCTTAATTCTCTTAGGTTAGGTTGTGATATGATGAACCTATTTTTCTATTGTTGGATTATATGTTGATTTGACCTTTGTATGAACCTTTGATCTACAATTCTATTCATTTGTAGCTTAATTTTAATGCTTTTTATTTGAGATACTCTGTTAATCTGATTTTGGACACATAGGAATTACTGACCCTTAGCTAATCAAATCCCTAATTAACTATACACATTAACTTTCATAACTAATTTAGTTAAAATAAAAGTTTATTACTAACCAATTATTTCTTGTATTCTAAGTAAGACACACACAATCAAACAAGTGAAAGTCGGACAAATATGAGGAGGAATGACCAAAGATTGAAGGAAAATAGTTAAGGATGCAAATTGTGAACTTAGTGAAAATTTGAGTGAAAAATGAGCAAAAAAGAGTGAAGTTTCAAAAATAATCACATCCACCATCGCGCAGCATCACGTACGCGATAGGGCATAAAAAGCTGCATCGCGCGCGCGATGAATGGTATTGTGCACGCGATGGTCACTTTTCTGGACTATTTTTGACGCGTTTTGGTCCATTCTGACGCCTTTAAAAAGGGGAAATTCTACACTTTTAGGAGGGTTACAAAATTTGAGGCTAGAGCGCAATTTTGAGAGCACAGTTGGGGATTTTTAGAGCATTCGTATCCATTGGATTCCATCTCTTCAAGGGACTTCTTATGTTATTTTCATCTATCGATTGTGGTATTATTTTCTAAATGATGTGTAGCGAAATTCTCTTAGGTTAGGTTGTGTTATGATGAACCTATTTTTCTATTGTTGGATTATATGTTGATTTGACTTTTGTATGAACCTTTGATCTACAATTCTATTCATTTGTAGCTTAATTTTAATGCTTTTTATTTGATATACTCTGTTAATCTGATTTTGGACACATAGGGAATACTGACCCTTAGCTAATCAAATCCCTAACTAACTATACACATTAACTTTTATAACTAATTTAGTTAAAATAAAAGTTTATTACTAACCAATTGTTACTTGTATTCTAAGTAAGACACACACAATGAAACAAGTGAAAGTTGGGCAAATATGAGGAGGAATGACCAAAGAATGAAGGAAAATAGCTAAGGATGCAAATTTTGAACTTAGTGAAAATTTGAGTGAAAAATGAGCAAAAAAGAGTGAAGTTTAAAAAATAATCACATCCACCATCGCGCAACATCAAGCACGCGATAGGGCATTAAAAGCTACATCACGCGCACGATGAATGGTATCGTGCACGCGATGGTCACTTTTCTGGACTTTTTCGTTCTGGTCCATTCTGACGCCTTTAAAAAGGGGAAATTCTGCACTTTTAGGAGGATTACAAAATTTGGAGGCTAGAGCACGATTTTGAGAGCACAATTGAGGATTTTTAAAGCATTCGAATCCATTGGATTCCATCTCTTCAAGGAATTTCTTATGTTATTTTCATCTATCGATTGTGGTATTATTTTCTGAATGATGTGTAGCTAAATTCTCTTAGGTTATGTTATGTTATGATGAACCTATTTTTCTATGGTTGGATTATATGTTGATTTGACCTTTGTATGAACCTTTGATCTACAATTCTATTCATTTGTAGCTTAATTTTAATGCTTTTTATTTGAGATACTCTGTTAATATAATTTTTGACACATTGGGATTACTGACCCTTAGCTAATCAAATCCCTAACTAACTATACACATTAACTTTCATAACTAATTTAGTTAAAATAAAAGTTTATTACTAACCAATTATTACTTGTATTCTAAGTAAGACACACACAATGAAACAAGTGAAAGTCATGCAAATATGAGGAGGAATGACCAAAGAATGAAGGAAAATAGCTAAGGATGCAAATTGTGAATTTAGTGAAAATTTGAGTGAAAAATGAGCAAAAAAGAGTGAAGTTTAAAAAATAATCACATCCACCATCGCTCAGCATCACGCACGCGATATGGAATTAAAAGCTACATCGCACGCGCGATGAATGTTATCGTGCACGCGATGGTCAATTTTTCTGGACTTTTTCGGACGAGTTCTGGTCCATTCTGACGCCTTTAAAAAGGGGAGATTCTGCACTTTTAGGAGGGTTACAAAAGTTGGAGGCTAGAGCACGATTTTGAGAGCGCAGTTGGGGATTTTTAGAGCATTAGAATCCATTAGATTCCATCTCTTCAAGGAACTTCTTATGTTATTTTCATCTATCGATTGTGGTATTATTTTCTGAATGATGTGTAGTGTTAGGTGCAGATTTTACCTAAAAATGAACCAGTTTTCTTAGCACTTTTTCTACTCATTTCTCATGTTTTCATTAGTTTTACTCATGATTGTTGTTATTCTTCTAACATTGAGATTTGAGAATATACCTTTGGTGCCTTTAATATATGTGTTATTGTGCAGGAAAAGGGCATAAATTGATCAAAGTTGTAAGACACAAGAAATGAGGAATACATCAGTACGTTCGCTTTGCGAACTGGCTAGCGAAGGTTCGCTTTGCGAAGGCTAGCGAGATCCCAGCGAATGGTCCCAGAATTATGGCAGAGGAAAAAGGAGCTAAAGTTCGCTTTGCGAACTTGAAAGCGAGTGTTTGCTTTGCGAACATTCCTTCGCATTGCGAACTCATAAAGAAATTTTATGGCGGTTTAACTATCAGAGGCACCTCAGGTGCCTATTTTTGACATTCGCTGTGCGAATGAAACGTTCACTTTGCGAACTGTGAAAATCCTGATTGCATTATAAATAGATTTTTCACACTTTTTAGAAATAATGAAGATAGAAACTTGAGAGAAATATTATAACTTGTAATTAAAAGTTCAGAACTTGATATCTCTTCATTTCAAGTTAGAAAAGGTAGGATCTTTGATCTCTTGTTGGGAAAGGATGTAATCTCTTGATACCTTATGTATTTCATCTAATGTATGTTTGTGAATTAGTTTTGATTCTCTATTTTTGGTTGTCTTTGATTGTTTATTTGTTGGTCTTGACAAAACCGTGTGCAAATACTTGATCTTAGATTTTTCATCTATCAATGAACAAACTTTTGACATGGTTTTGTGAGTTGATATTCATTTTATCTTTTGTTGTATTGTGTTGATTAGTAGCATGACTAGCATGAGTAGGATCGATACGGTATTATGAGGATGCGTGATAATAGTGATGACGAATGATATTCACATTCATTTGAAAAATTAGTTGAATGCATGTAAAAAGGGTTAAACGTGTGTACGTATTTTGATCACTGGCTTTGTATATGAATTACTCAGTGGTTTGATATTGATGTTATAGTAATATCTGTTAAGTCTTGAGGCCAGAAATGGATGTAGGCTTAACATTCATGTAGGCTTTAAATGCTTTGTATTGATTGGTGATGTGCGAGAGCAATTATTGATCGGTATAAAATCACTCACACATGCGGGGACCGAGAGGATATGTATGTTATGAGTGATACATGATGATTTTGGGCGAACGCTTGATTTATGTATAAATTGGTCAGAAGAATACATGTGTTATCAATTGATGAGATCCAATTGTTGAAGCAGTATTAGGGGGGTGTTTTTTATCGTCTCCACATGGATTGTGTGATATTAGATGCTTGCCGTTCAATAGTCACAATGTTTTAAGTTCAAGAGTTTCAAATGGTTCTCAATTTTGGTTAACATTAATTGGTAGCAAAGAGTAAATTTGTGGCAAAGAGTTTGTAAGGTTTTTAGAAAATCATGTCAAGGTTAGGTTTTGCTAATCCTTTTCACACATATCCGATTAATCAAGCATATGAACTTAGTTTTTGACCAATACAACCGCGTATCCTCTCGACTAAGTTTATGTCTAAAGCAAAGTCGTGAGTAACGTTGTTTAGACCGTTAGATGATGTCTCACGCTAACAATCTAAACAACAATCGTTAAGATCAACACAAAGCGAATAACAAATCCCAAATCTATGTCTAGAGTTTGGTTTTTACGAGATGAAATTATTAGGTCATGATTTGAAAAATGTATGTCTAGAGAAATACAAACCACACATAAATCATTGAGAACAAATAACCTCATCTATATTGATCAAAAACCTTGTTCATATACAAAAGATCAAAAGAAATACATATGATCAAGATCAATTACATCTAACCTTAACACAAGAGTGTTTAGCTACTCATTCTCATGGTAGCTTGGATGACAAGTAATGTTGCAAAGCTTTTGGAACTTCAATCTTCAAAGGTTCAAGGATTGAAGCATAAAAGCTTTGAAACTAGGAAAATAAGTAACAATGAAGTTTTCTTTTTCACACAAGTTTCTAGGATACCTAAAAGTGTAATGAAAAGTGATTATCTTCCAAAATATCCACAAAACAAGACTATAAACAAGATCAGCCCAGACAAGAGCGCCGGGCGATGCATTACACGGCCGGGCGATGACCATAAAGTGAGGCCACGTGACAGCTACAGTGTCACGTGGAGCTCAGAAAACATCTGAGAGCGCCGAGCGATGGTACCAGAGCACCGGACGATCCTTTCACGGCCGAGCGGTCTTCAAGAGGCGCAGCTAGTCACAATTCTGTAACTTTGATTAAAATGGGGGAACCGTCGCCCCTGTAGCGCCGGGCGGTGTGAACTTCCTGCGCCCTAGCAGGGACGGGCGGTGCAGGGGCCTAAATCGCGGCACGCGCCTTTTCCAAATTTCACGTTCCCGCGCGCACCTAGCTTCGATCTTTTCACCAAAAATCTGTTAAAATTCACAAACACATCAAAAGACCTAAAATTCACACAAATGCAAGAATCGCTTAATTAATAATTCGTTTCCCGATTAAAGCGATTAAAAGAGCTCAAAAGCATCAAAATCAATTATAAAAATAAGCACTTCTTGACACCTAACAACTCTCCCCAACTTGCACATTTGTTTGCCCTCAAACAAACTTAATAGTAAAAAACAACAAGCAAAAATCCAACCACCCAATCAACCAAAAACATTAATGGTTCAAACTCGACACATACACACACAAAGTATTTTCACAAAGTTACATAGAATCAAAACATGATTATGAATTAAAGTTCTAAACACAACATCATATAATGCAACATCAAGTACATACAAGTTCAAGTTGAATCACCTACATTCACTTATTATCAACACACAATGTACATTGTTTCACAAAGGACAAAACACTCTCACAAGCAATCGTGCCACATCCGGACTCGTTCATGCATTCATCTCACAGAGGTATAAAAAAAACAGAAGAAACAAAGATCACTAAGGACTTTAATGGTTGTAACATGGCCGGGGTTAAAAACAAGGGACATATGTACACGACCATTGAATCAAGAAAGGATAACTTTCATGAAGAGCATTTTTCTTTTTTAAACACAAACCTTCTTGCTCAAACTTCCAACACTTATTCTCACAATGCATTCTCTTTTCTTGCTTTGATTCTTATACTTTTCTTTTCTTTTGATTTTTCCTTTTCTTTCTTTTTCATTCTCTTATTGAATTCATTTGAGAATCCATTGTATCCACCATTCCTTTTTTCTCCTTTCACAACGAACCAATCTCCCCAACTTCAACAATACTATACACTTAAATTGAAATGCTCTTCAACAAGGTTAAAGTTCGGGTTCATGAGTTAAACAAAAAATTTCTTTTAGGCTCAAAAGGAGTTTCAAATACGCGCACACTCACAAGGCTACTCGGAAGTACTTTTTTTTTGGAAAGGTGGTTTTCCTCATAGTGCTCAAAAATTGCCTTGATCATTTCTAAGTTTCCAATCATTTAAACAACTCACAGGATTAAACATGAATAAGACGAGTAAAACAACGATTACTTGACTCTCTTTTTGGTGAATAATGGAAAGCATCTCACTTTTGTGGCTTTGTCCTAATTGATTCACAAATGAACAAGTATATACAACATAATGCATTACCATAATTTTGTGTAAAGCACTAACTCCCAACCATATTCAAATTCTACACAACACATTCACACTTTGATTGTGCACAAAATTGAGGATTCTATCATTACCATCAATGTTTAATACTAACAAAGCATTCATTCTTCTTGTGCTCTCACACAAAATTTTTCACAACTTAAGGGCAAACATAACTTTCTTTGCTCCAACCCATCATAAAAAAATAAAAACAGAATTTATACATAAAAAAAATAGAATTTATACTAAACCACATCATAAAAACAGAATATTATAAACTATCGTGTTAAAAACAACGAAATTGTACTCGCCTAAGCGACAAAACACTACAATCATTATCCTCGCCGAAGCGATCCAAAAGTACATACTAAAAAACTGAAAACATTAATGAAAAAACAAAATAAAATCCTTCACTTTGCAGCCTAGTTAACCATATTATTGAGATCGTCCTACATCTCATCACCATCATCATCATCATCATCATCATTATCATCCGCAACAACACCTCCGGTGCTTGCCCCCTCTGAAAAGAACGGGCGCCTGTCCCCAGGCCAATTCGCATATGCGTCGAACGCCTCCCTTGAAGGAAAGGGAGTGTACTCCGCAGGGTGCGACTGAAAATGATACATCTGCTGCATACAATCAAAGTTAAATTGATTAAATCTATGGAGTGACTCACCCATGTCCCAAGTGTAGTTGAACGCCGCTTTCATATCGAAAACAGACGAGTCACTCGCATCTTCCTGAACACCTGAACTACTTCCCAACTCAGCAGCCTTCTTCTTCTTTCTTTCTTCCTTGGGCTTGCAAAACCGATCCAAGTAATTGTCATCCACCAGAAATTTGAGTTTTTCATTAATCACACCTGGAATCAAAATGCCAGTCTAATCAATTAAAGCCTGAACCAGACAAGGGAAGATGATGGGAGCATCACCATGCACTCCTGGCCTCCCAGTATTATCCACAAAATTTTTCATCTCCCGCGCTATGATCTGAGCGATATCCACCTCTTTGTCCTCCATGATACAGTACATAAGGAGTCTTGTATCAAGAGGGATAGAAGATCGGTGATGCCGCGACTTTACATTATAGCAAAGCAATAGGAGAACGGCATGTGCCTCAGGAGTCATGAATTTCCGACTATACTTGATCGGCTTCCTCTTAGCATTCCTATCAACCTTGCACCCTGGTTTGAGAATAGAACCGACAACCATTTTATGATCATGTTTTGCTGCTGACAACTTCATAAAATCATCGGTTTGTAAACTTCCCAAGCTACTCGGACTGCCCAAGATCCTATTAATGGCATCCCTGCTGAAACTGATCTCCCTTCCCCTTACAAAGGTCTTAAACCTGTAAAATTCTCCTTCGGGCTGAAGCGCGTTGGCATAGAATTCTATGATCAGCTGGTAACACACGCGATCAGCCGGGTTCAACAGCTTATCCCACTTTTTCTTTTCGAAGATCGCCTGAATTCTCCGGTAGTCCCCCTGACGGTTGATTGCAAACCTCTTTCCAGAGAGCACAGTTCTGTCCTCCAGCGACTTGATCCTCGCCTCATGCTCGGCAGACAAAAACCGACTGCTGTCAAATTCCAATGGAATATCAGATGAGGAGGCTACATTATTTTGCTTCCTCCTAGAAGCATGTTGAGGAGCAAAGCAGTGAGACATCTGCATAATTCAAACACAAACAGCACAGCACAAACATTCACATTTGCACTGTTAGTCATACGAAACCAAAAACGAAGCAACAATAAAATCCCAAAACTGGGCAAAACAGGGCCAGCGCCTGAGCATCGCCGGGCGACGCAAGAGCGCTGCTGCGCCCCTCTACCGCCGGGTGGTACTAGCGATATCAGAAACAACTTCTCATGGCAGCCCTGCTCTTTTCAAACCCATCCTTCTACAACCCAAAATTAATAACCAACATAGAGAGCACCAATAAGAACATGCAAGGTTGAAGAAATATGTATAGCAAACAATCACCTATGTCAACCATTAACAAACCTAACCACATTTTTTTTCTACAATTATCCATGATTAAGAAAAGAAAAACAAAACTACATGCATACCTTGAAGGTTGGAGGATCTGAAATGAGAGAAAGTGAGAGAGCAAAGAGTGAGAGAGTGAGAGAGCTAGGGTTTTCACGGGAGAGAATGAGAGAAAAGTTTCAAAACTTTCTCTCAAGCCTTTTTAAATAGCCAGAGGCAAAAATGGGAAAACATAATTCAGAGGGAGCACTAAACCAATAAGTGTATCAGCCAACGTTCAAAATTCCCACCCAAAACTCACTCGTCTGGCCAATCAGAGGCGAGGCCTCTGCAATTTTTCACGCACCGCCGGGCGGTATAAACCAGCACCGGGCGCTCCACACCAGATAACAGATTTTTTTGCTATTGTGCTGCAGACCAGTTTTTATTGCACTCTATGCAATCTCAACTTCAAACATGCAGAAGCTCAATTTTCATTCCAAAAGGCGATGTAACAATAAAAACATTGAAAAACAAGAATTACTTACAATGTTGGGGTGCCTCCCAATAAGCGCTTGTTTAATGTCGGCTAAGCTCGACGGTCTAACGCAAGCTCAAGGATCGCAAAACGGCACAACAAAGGGATTCCGCTCGAAATCACCACCTAGATAAACTTTCAACCTTTGACCATTCATAGTCCAATTCTCCTTTGACGTTGGGTCTTCAATCACAATTGCCCCATATGACTTGATTTCCCGAATCCGAAATGGACCCGACCACTTAGACCTCAATTTACCTGGAAACAATTTCAATCGAGAATTGAAAAGTAGGACCAGCTGTCCCACTTCAAACTGCTTGATCACAATTTTCCTGTCATGGTAACACGCTCTTTGTACAGCTTATTGGAATCATACGCCTGGAGGCGAAATTCATCCAATTCATGCAATTGCACTTTTCTTTTGTCACCGCTCAGAGTTGGGTCAAAATTCAGAAATTTCAAGGCCCAAAACGCCTTATGCTCCAACTCGAGCGGTAAATGGCAATTCTTACCGTAGACCATTTTAAAAGGGGTGAGACCAATCGGAGCCTTAAAAGCTGCCGATAAGCCCACAAAGCATCATCAAGCTTATTTTCCTAATCCTTCCTTGAGGATGAAACTATTTTTTCCAAAATTCGTTTTATTTCTCGGTTTGACACCTCCGCTTGCCCATTAGCCTGAGGATGATACGGTGTTGCAACTTTGTGCTTAACACCATATTGCTCCAAAGCTTTTTCAAGCTGAGTGCTGCAGAAGTGGGATCCTCCGTCACTTATCAACACTCGCGGAGTACCAAATCGAGCAAAAATGTTTCTTTTCAAAAATTTTATTACGGGTTTTCCATCGGCCTTAGCACATGCTATTGCCTCAACCCATTTGGAAACGTAATCAACAGCGACCAAAATGTACTCGTTAGAAAATGAAGATAGAAAAGGTCCAACAAAGTCAATTCCCCAACAATCAAATAATTCAATTTCCAACATATTTTGTAAAGGCATTTCATGCCGCTTTGAAATTACACCACTTCTATGACATTTGTCACAACTTTGGGCATGCGCATGCGCATCTTTGAATAAAGAAGGCCAATAAAAGCCCGATTGAAGGACTTTCATTGCTGTTCTTAACCCGTTAAAATGTCCTCCATACGGAGAGTTGTGACAATGCCAAAGTATGCTCGTGGCTTCATCTACTGACACACATCTTCTCAAGAGGTTGTCGACACCAAGTTTAAACAAATGTGGTTCATCCCAAACAAAAGACTTGGTGTCTGACAAAAATTTATTTTTTTGATGGTGAGTTAGACCATCTGGTATTAATCCGGCGGCTTTGTGGTTAGCCATGTCGGCGAACCATGGTCTAACTTGCACCCTAATAATTTTTCATCTGGAAACTCCTCTTTGACCTCACATTCCTTTTTGGTCACGTCAACGTTTACAAGGCGGGATAAGTGATCCTCCACCAAATTCTCGGATCCTTTCTTGTCACGAATTTCTAGATCAAGTTCTTGCAACAAGAGGATCCAACGAATTAGCCTTTGTTTAGAATCGGGCTTGGTGAGCAAATACTTAATCGCCGTGTGATCCGTGTAAACGACAACTCGCGACCCAATCAAATAGGAACGAAATTTTTCCAATGCATACACTATCGCAAGCAACTCTTTTTCAGTTGTTGCGTAGTTAATTTGAGCTTCGTTTAAAACTGTGCTCGCATAGTGTATAACATGAAAATTTTTGTTTTTCGCTGACCCAAAACTGCACCCACCGCATAACCACTCGCATCACACATTAGTTCAAAATCCAATTTCCAATTAGGTGCGATGATTATGGGTGAGGTAGTCAAACTTTTCTTTAAAACATTAAAAGCAAACATGCAAGATTCATCAAGGTCAAAAAACTTATCTTTGTTGAGCAAATTGCTCAATGGCTTTGCTATCTTCGTGAAGTCCTTGATGAACCTCCGATAGAATCCCGTATGTCCGAGAAAACTTCGAATGCCTTTGACATTAGTTGGAGGAGGCAACTTTTCAATCACTTCAATTTTGGCTTAATCAACCTCAAGACCTTTGGAGGAGACATTGTGGCCCAACACTATTCCCTCTGTAACCATAAAATTGCACTTCTCCTAGTTTAATACCAAATTCGTCTCAACACACCGTTCAAGCACAACCTCTAAATTTCTCAAACAAAGATCAAAAGACGCTCCGAAAACGGAGAAGTCGTCCATGAAAACCTCCATTGTCTTTTCAATAAGATCGGAGAAAATAGCTTGCACACAACGTTGAAACGTTGCCGGTGCGTTGCATAGACCAAACAGCATCTTTCGGTAGGCAAAAAATCCGAAAGGACAAGTGAATGCCGTTTTCTCATGGTCATCCGGGTCCACTGTAATTTGGTTATACCCGGAATAACCATCCAAGAAGCAATAGAATTGTTGGCCTGGCAATCTTTCTAACATTTGGTCCATAAAAGGAAGTGGAAAATGATCTTTCCTTGTCGCGGTGTTTAGCCTCCTATAGTCTATGCACATCCTCCACCCCGTCACCGTTTTTGTCGGGATCAACTCATTTTTTTCATTACGGATCACGGTTATTCCTACTTTTTTTGGAACAACATGGACCAGACTTACCCAAGGACTGTCGGAAATCGGGTAAATCATACCAGCATCCAAGAGCTTTACAACCTCCTTTCTTACTACTTCTTTCATCATTGGATTCAAACGGCGTTGCGGTTGAGCGACCAGTTTGAAATCCTCTTCCATGAATATACGATGCATACAATAAGAGGGACTTATGCCTTTGAGATCGGACAGAGTCCATCCCATTGCTTCTTGATTTTTCCTCAAAACTTAAATTAACCGGTTTTCCTCATTGTCAGATAAAATGTTGCTTATGATAATAGGTTTATTACCATCGTTATCCAGGAAAGCATTTTTCAAATTTGAAGGCAACACCTTCAATTCAAATTGAGATTTCGCATCACTCACCTCTTTTTTTTAGCACTTCCTCTTCACATTCTCAAGGTTGCAACTCCTCCAAAGATTCAATTTCTTTTAAACACTCTTCAAGTGCTCTTTCCTCTTCATCGGAGAATACTTCAAAGGAATCATCAAGAGCTCTTTGCAAAGGGGACCCTACATGCACTTGCTTTGTGACATCCATAATAGCTTCTTCCGGTGCATCTATTCTGAAACAATCACCTTTATCGTTTTTGTGTTTCATGGCCTCAAATAGATTGAAACACACCTCCTCATCTTGGACTCTAACCTTTATAAGACCGTCGTCCATATCAATTGCCATTCTAGCAGTTTTCATAAACGGTCTCCCAAGAATCAATGGAGCGTCTTCATCTTCCTCCATTTCAATTACCACGAAGTCAATAGGAAATAAGAATTTGTCCACTTTAACCAATACATCTTCCGCTATACCGTGAGGGCGGGTAGTGGATTTGTCAGAAAGTTGCAATGTCATTTGAGTGGACCTCAATTCCATGTGTCCTGACCGTTTCATAATCGACAAAGGTATCAAATTGATACTAGAGCCCAAATCAATCAATCCGTTGTCCACATAGATATTTCCTATAGTAATCGGCAAGGTGACTCATCCCGGATCACATTCTTTCCTCGGGAGAGTACGTTGAATGATAGCGCTACAACTAGCATCCGCCATAATGGTCTCTCGATCCGTATACCTCTTCTTTTTTGTGAGAATATCCTTCATAAATTTCGCATATTTTGGCATTTGCTCCAAAGCTTCGGAAAATGGAATGTTTATTTGTAATTGTTTGAAAATATCCATAAACCGAGCGTAGTGCCTCACACTATCTTTCTTAGTAGGAGCATGAGGATATGGTAAGTGTTGGATCGGAATATTATTCAACGATTCTTTCCCCTTCCTAGTTTTTTTCAATTTTTCTTCTCTCTTTCTTTTTTCATCATCCTCACTTTTTTTCTTCTCATTTTCAACTAGCTCACCCTCAACATTTTTTTCTACTTCAATCTCATCACTATCTATTTCTTTTTCAACTACAACCTCCTCCTCCACTACAACTTCACCTACACCCATGTCAATCTCTCTTCCACTTCTTGTTAGAATAGCCTTATAATGCTCTTTAGGATTCGGTAGAGTATTCGCCGTAAAGTTTCCTTTTTGCTGGCCGACCAATTGTTTTGATAATTGTCTGACTTGTGTTTCAAGATTCCTTATGGCCGCATCGGTATTCTTCTGATTTGACATTGACATTTGCATAAATTGCGTGAGAGTGTCTTCCATCTTCGTATTTCCAACGGAAGCTTGCGGAGTTTAAGTGTAATTTTGGTATTGTTGACGATTTGACGGTCCGGCTTCTTGTGGTCTCCACGGTTGTTGATAACCTTGGTTACCCCGTTGTTGGTAACCTTGGTTGCCTTGTTGATAAGGAGGTCGGGGTTGGTATCCTTGATTTCCAGTATAATTTACCTCCTTCACAACCGGAGGACAATATCCGGTAAGATGGTCGCCTCTACACAGTTCACATACCAAGACCTGCACATTTTTACTCGAGGAGTCATGGATTTCTTTAAATTATTGAGGAAGTTTAGACATTTGTTTCGTCAACAACTCAACTTGCTGGGATAATAACTTGTTTTGAGCAAGTATAGCATCATTGGTCCCTAGTTCCAAAACTCCAGGAGTCCTTTGAGAAGGGCCACGGTTATGGCTTCCCTGATGATCATTTAAAGCCATCTTATCAATAATGGCAGTGGCTTCTTCAGCGGTTTTGCTCAGTAAGGATCCACCAACGGTGGCATCCAATAAGGTTTTATGCACTAGTTGAAGTCCATTCCAAAAAATATGAATTTGAGACAATTCATCAAAGCCATGCCCCTTGCATTTCCTCAACATAGATTTGAATATCTCCCACACTTAGTTGAGAGATTCGTTGGCACCTTGTGTGAACACTGTTATTGCGGTCTTTGCCTCCATGAAACGATTATGTGGAAAAAATCGCTCCAAAATTTTTTCTTCAAGTGAATTCCAATCAGTCATTATTGTTGTCGACTGATCAAGATACAATTTCTTGGCCTTCCCAATGAGGGAATGCGGGAATAATCTCTTAAATAGAGATTCCTCTTCAGCTTCGGGCGCACCAGTTGCTCCCGCAATCTCATAGAACTTTGTTAGATGTGTAAAAGGATCCTCATGATCCATACCAGTAAAAGGACTCTGATATAGCAGTTGGAGAATACCGGTCTTCATTTATGAATGACGACCGTTCTGCGCATTGCGAGCAAACCTTGCATTGTGTCTCGGACTGTTGGTACATGGTCTAGAAGCAGGTGGTGGTGGTGGTGGATGTTCCATAGCTGGAAGTAACTGTGGAAATGGTGGTGGTATAGAAGTCGAACTTCCCTCTTATTCTTGACTTTGTCTCGCTAGTTGCCTCCTTCGTCTCGTTCTGCTATTGATTCTACGAGCGGTTCTTTCAATCTCAGGATCGAACAGAAGTTAGTTCGCCGGTAGTTTCCCTCGCATAAAACAAAGTCTGCACACTAAACAAAACAAATTAACAAGTTTGAGAAAAAGTTAACAAGCTTAAAACACAACAACTATTGCAATGCTTGCAATATCACTGAACAATCCCCGACAACGGCGCCATTTTGTTGAAGCAATATTAGGGGGTGTTTTTTATCGTCTCCACAGGGATTGTGCGATATTAGATGCTTGCCGTTCAATAGTCACAATGTTTTAAGTTCAAGAGTTTCAAATGATTCTCAATTTTGGTTAACATTAATTGGTAGCAAAGAGTAAATTTGTGGCAAAGAGTTTGTAAGGTTTTTAGAAAAGCATGTCAAGGTTAGGTTTCACTAATCCTTTTCACACATATCCAATTAATCAAGCATATGAACTTAGTTTCCGACCAATACAACTGCGTATCCTCTCGACTAAGTTTATGTCTAAAGCAAAGTCGTGAGTATCGTTGTTTAGACCGTTAGATAATGTCTCACGCTAACAATCTAAACAACAATCGTTAAGATCAACACAAAGCGAATAACAAATCCCAAATCTATGTATAGAGTTTGGTTTTTACGAGATGAAATTATTAGGTCATGATTTGCAAAATCTATGTCTAGAGCAATACAAACCACACATAAATCATTGAGAACAAATAACCTCATCTATATTGATAAAAAACCTTGTTCATATACAAAAGATCAAAAGAAATACATATGATCAAGATCAACTACATCTAACCTTAACACAAGAGTGTTTAGCTACTCATTCTCATGGTAGCTTGGATGACAAGTAATGTTGCAAAGCTTTTGGAACTTCAATCTTCAAAGGTTCAAGGATTGAAGCATAAAAGCTTTGAAACTAGGAAAATAAGTAACAATGGAGTTTTCTTCTTCACACAAGTTTCTAGGTTACCCAAAAGTGTAATGAAAAGTAATTATCCTCCAAAATATCCACAAAACAAGACTATAAACAAGATCAGCCCAGACAAGAGCGTCGGGCGATGCATTACACGGCCGGGCGATGACCATAAAGTGAGGCCACGTGACAGCTACAGTGTCACGTGGAGCTCAGAAAATATCTGAGAGCGCCGGGCGATGGCACCAGCGCGCCGGACGATCCTTTCACGGTCGGGCGGTCTTCAAGAGACGCGGCTAGTCATAATTCTGTAACTTTGATTGAAATGGGGGAACCATGGCCCCTGCAGCGCCGGGCGGTGAGAACTTCCTGCGTCCTAGAAGGGCCGGGCGGTGCAGGGGCCTAAATCGCGACACGCGCCTTTTCCAAATTTCTCGTTCCCGCGCGCACCTAGCTTCGATATGTTCACCAAAAATCTGTAAAAATTCACAAACACATCAAAAGACCTAAAATTCACACAAATGCAAGAATCGCTTAATTAATAAGTCGTTTCCCGATTAAAGCGATTAAAAGAGCTCAAAAGCATCAAAATCAATTATAAAAATAAGCACTTTTTGACACCTAACACCAATTCCAACAAGACTCCATTTATAATTCAGTCTTTACTTTATATTTTCTATATTTACATTTTCCGTATTTGCTTTTGGTTCCGTTTTAAACCAGAACTTTTGAACCATAAGTTTAGAAATGTAGATACCGTCGAACGACATTCTTTCCCTCACACTGATCCCTGTGGATACGACAAAACTGGGTTACTTAAATTAGTTTTTACTTTCTGCTGTGTTACAGTCTCAACAAAATGGTGCCGTTGCCCGGGATTGGTGTTTAGATATTGAATCGCATTGCGATAGTTTCTATATTTTTAAGCTTTGTACATTTGTTTATATTGTGTATATTTGTTTTCTTTTATGTTTTCTCTAGTGTGATCAGGAATGATGAGAACTCCTTCTAGATTGGTTGCTATTTGTATAAAAGTATTCAATGAAGCTTCGACCGCGTCTGGATGGATGTTGAGCTTTGAAGTATGCATGGTAAATTGTACCGCTTTATAGAATGTTAGAATGGATTAAGAATTTTGTGCTTTGTGCAAATGTGTATTTTTGTTTCATTTTGCAACTTGTTTGAATGCTTGTTTCACTTAGGTCCAAAAGCCACAAATTGTGAGAAACCTCTATTGTTTAATTTATGCTAGGATGACTGATAACTTTGTTTAATTCGTTTGATTCATGCTTTATCTTTTGATTATTGTGATTTTGTGAAAGCATTAGAAATGATCAAGGCATTTGTTTATATTGAGCACAACCGTATCCAAAAGTATCTTACCCGTGTGTAGTGAGAATTCGTTACCCCTTTTGAGCCTAAACAGTTTAGATCTCATTTTAGTGATGAACTTTGTGTTGTACATCATTTGAAAGTTTGGTTCATCATTGAATTTTGTGAGTTCTAAAAATTTCTTCTTAAACCTTTGAACATTGTTTTAATTTTATTTCCTTGCCTTAAAAAGCAAGGAGCATTCACTTGAGGTTTGGTTGAATTCAAGTTGGGGAGAATGAAAAAGAAGAATGGTAGGTTTCTCTAAGCTTTTGAAAAATTTCAAACAAGCATGGAAAGAAAAGGTGTGGATATGAATGTGAAAAACAAAATAAAAAGAATGCTTGTTTGAATGAGAAAAATAGAGAATGAAATAATTGTGCATAAGAAATTTTGAGAAGGTTTGCAATAGAGGAAAGAAAGTGGTGAATGAAGTTGTGATGTGTGAATACCTTGTATAGTGAATGTTTCTTTTTGCATCGGCAATTTCGATTCAATGGCCTTTAGAAATGTCCCTTGGTTGTAAACCAGACCAAGCTACAACCTTAAAGTCCTTTGTGATCTTTTTACTTCCATGTTTTCATTTTTGATTGTTAGATGTTGTATGAATTGAGTTGCTATTAGCATTGTTTGTCAGGTGAGTGAAATTTCCCCGCGGTTGCAAACGCGTTAATTTCTTCATTCTTATTTTGAAGAGGAGTGTTAGAGTGACTCGAGTGTGAAAATTTAGTTGTTCTTTGAACCATTCTTTGATATTTGCTTAAGAACTTAATTCTTTGTCATTGTTCGATTCTATTGATTGGCGAACGTTGCTTGTGCGCATTTTCATGCTTGACTTTGGTTGAATCTTATGCTTGAGCAAATCCTCTTGTTTTCATGAGGGGCATACTTAGCTTGAGGACAAGCAAAAATCTAGTTGGGAAGAGTTGTTAGGTGTAGATTTTACCTAAAAATGAACCATTTTTCTTGGCACTTTTTCTACTCATTTCTCATGTTTTCATTAGTTTTACTCATGATTGTTGTTATTCTTCTAACATTGAGAATATACATTTGGTGCTTGTAATATGTGTGTTATTGTGCAGGAAAAGGGCATAAATTGATCATAGTTGTAAGACACAAGAAATGATCCAAGTTGCCAAAGAAATGAGGAATACATCAGTACGTTCGCTTTACGAAGGCTAGCGAGGTCCCAGCGAATGGTCCCAAAATTATGGCAGAGGAAAAAGGAGATAAAGTTCGCTTTGCAAACTTGAAAGCGAGTGTTCGCTTTGCGAACATTCCTTCACATTGCGAACTCATAAAGAAATTCCGTGGCGGTTTAACTATCAGAAGCACCTCAGGTGCGTATTTTTGACATTCGCTGTGCGAATGAAACGTTCGCTTTGCGAACTGTGAAAATTCTGATTGCATTATAAATAGATTTTTCACAATTTTTAGAAATAATGAAGATAGAAACTTGAGAGAAATATTATAACTTGTAATTAAAAGTTCAGAACTTGATATCTCTTCATTTCAAGGGAGAAAAGGTAGGATCTTTGATCTCTTGTTGGGAAAGAATGTAATCTCTTGATACCTTATGTATTTCATCTAATGTATGTTTGTGAATTAGTTTTGATTCTCTATTTTTGGTTGTCTTTGATTGTTTATTTGTTGGTCTTGACAAAACCTTGTGTAAATACTTGATCTTAGATTTTTCATCTATCAATGAATAAACTTTTGACATGGTTTTGTGAGTTGATATTAATTTTATCTTTTGTTGTATTGTGTTGATTAGTAGCATGGCTAGCATGAGAAGGATCGATACGGTATTGCGAGGATGCGTCATAATAGTGATGACGAATGATATTTACATTCATTTGGTAAATTAGTTAAATGCATGTAAAAAGGGTTAAACGTGTGTACGTATTTTGATAATTGGCTTTGTATATGAATTACTCATTGGTTTGACATTGATGTTATAGTAATATCTGTTGAGTCTTGAGGCCAGAAATGGATGTAGGCTTAACATTCATGTAGGCTTTAAATGCTTTGTATTGATTGGTGATGTGCGAGAGCAATTATTGATCGGTATAAAATCACTCACACATGCGGGGACCGAGAGGATATGTATGTTATGAGTGATACATGATGATTTTGGGCGAACGCTTGATTTATGTATAAATTGGTCAGAAGAATACATGTGTTATCAATTGATGAGATCCAATTCCAACAAGGCCCCATTTATAATTCAGTCTTTACTTTATATTTTTCGTCTTTACATTTTCCGCATTTGCTTTTGGTTCCGTTTTAAACAAGAACTTTTGAACCATAAGTTTAGAAATGTAGATACCGTCGAACGACATTCTTTCCCTCGCACTGATCCCTGTGGATACGACAAAACTGAGTTACTTAAATTAGATTTTGCTTGCTGCTGTGTTACAGTCTCAACATGTAGCTAAATTCTCTTAGGTTAGGTTGTGTTATGATGAACCTATTTTTCTATTGTTGGATTATATGTTGATTTGACCTTTGTGTGAACCTTTGATCTACAATTCTATTCATTTGTAGCTTAATTTTAATGCTTTTTATTTGAGATACTCTGTTAATCTGATTTTGGACACATAGGGATTACTGAACCTTAGCTAATCAATCCCTAACTAACTATACACATTAATTTTCATAACTAATTTAGTTAAAATAAAAGTTTATTACTAACCAATTATTACTTGTATTCTAAGTAAGACACACACAATGAAACAAGTGAAAGTAGGGCAAATATGAGGAGGAATGACCAAAGAATGAAGGAAAATAGCTAAGGATGCAAATTTTGAACTTAGTGAAAATTTGAGTGAAAAATGAGCAAAAAAGAGTGAAGTTTAAAAAATAATCACATCCACAATCGCGCAGCATCACGCACGCGATAGGGCATTAAAATCTGCACCGTGCGCACGATGAATGGTATCGTGCACGCGATGGTCACTTTTCTGGAGTTTTTCTGACGCGTTCTGGTCCATTATGACGCCTTTAAAAATGGGAAATTCTGCACTTTTAGGAGGGTTACAAAATTTGGAGGCTAGAGCACGATTTTGAGAGCACAGTTGGGGATTTTTAGAGCATTCGAATCCACTGGATTCCATCTCTTCAAGGGACTTCTTATGTTATTTTCATCTATCAATTGTGGTATTATTTTCTAAATGACGTGTAGCTAAATTCTCTTAGGTTAGGCTGTGTTATGATGAACCTATTTTTCTATTGTTGGATTATATGTTGATTTGACCTTTGTATGAACCTTTGATCTACAATTCTAATCATTTGTATCTTAATTTTAATGCTTTTTATTTGAGACACTCTGTTAATCTGAATTTGGAAACATAGGGATTACTGACCCTTAGCTAATCAAATCCCTAACTAACTATACACATTAACTTTCATAACTAATTTAGTTAAAATAAAAGTTTATTACTAACCAATTATTACTTGTATTCTAAGTAAGACACACACAACGAAACAAGTGAAAGTCGGGCAAATATGAGGAGGAATGACCAAAGAATGAAGGAAAATAGCTAATGATGCAAATTGTGAACTTAGTGAAAATTTGAGTGAAAAATGAGCAAAAAAGAGTGAAGTTTCAAAAATAATCACATCCACCATCGCGCAACATCACACACGCGATAGGGCATTAAAAGTTGCATCGCGCGCGATGAATGGTATCGTGCACGCGATGGTCACTTTTTTGGACTTTTTCTGACGCGTTCTGGTCCATTCTGACGCCTTTAAAAAGGGGAAATTCTGCACTTTTAGGAGGGTTACCAAATTTGGAGGCTAGAGCACGATTTCGAGAGCACAATTGGGGATTTTTAGAGCATTCAAATCCATTGGATTCCATCTCTTCAAGGGACTTCTAATGTTATTTTTGTCTATCGATTGTGGTATTATTTTCTGAATGATGTGTAGCTAAATTCTCTTAGGTTAGGTTGCGTTATGATGAACCTATTTTTCTAATGTTGGATTATATGTTGATTTGACCTTTGTATGAACCTTTGATCTACAATTCTATTCATTTGTAGCTTAATTTTAATGCTTTTTATTTGAGATACTCTGTTAATCTGATTTTGGACACATACGGATTACTGACCCTTAGCTAATCAAATCCCTAACTAACTATACACATTAACTTTCATAACTAATTTAGTTAAAATAAAAGTTTATTACTAACCAATTATTACTTGTATTCTAAGTAAGACACACACACAATGAAACAAGTAAAAGTTAGGCAATTATGAGAAGAAATGACCAAAGAATGAAGGAAAATAGCTAAGGATGCAAATTGTGAACTTAATGAAAATTTGAGTGAAAAATGAGCAAAAAAGAGTGAAGTTTAAAAAATAACCACATCCACCATCGCGCAGCAGCACGCACGCGATAGGGCATTAAAAGCTACATCGCGTGCACGATGAATGGTACTGTGCACGCGATGGTCACATTTCTGGACTTTTTCTGACGCGTTCTGGTCCATTCTGACGCCTTTAAAATGGGAAATTCTGCACTTTTAGGAGGGTTACAACATTTGGAGGCTAGAGCACGATTTTGAGAGCACAGTTGGGGATTTTTAGAGCATTCGAATCCATTGGATTCCACCTCTTCAAGGGACTTCTTATATTATTTTCATCTATCGATTGTGGAATTATTTTCTGAATGATGTGTAGCTAAATTCTCTTAGGTTAGGTTGTGTTATGATGAACATAGTTGACTTTTAATTAATCATGTTGTTTTAATTTTGTTAGTTGGTGAAGTGCAATTTTGAATTGTGACGATGAAAGATAAATTTATGAGTTAGAAATGTTCGATTTGAATTGAAATTCTTTGTGAAATTTGTGTTGGAGTTATTGAATGCTTGTACTGTAGCATATTGAATGCTTGTACTGTAGCATACGCAGGAAATTAGGAATTAAGTTATCTTTTATACATATACCCTGTAGTGACAAGTTAATGATAATGTAGTTGATCTCGAGTATTCGATCAGATCCACGTACGCTGGTCATCAGATGGCAAGGTGCTCGGACGGATGATGGTCGTCAGGCGTGCAGAGTGTTCGGAATATTGGTGAGGAGAAAAGTGGGTGTACCTGTAAGGCACTCCGACGCTCAAGTAAGAAAGGGTCAGAGAAAAAGGGGCAAGTACAAAGCGTATTCTTAGGGTAAAAAATGTGATACCTGACCCTCTCAAGCGAAAGGGTTTATATAGAGCCCCCAGCGCGTGGCCAATGGTCCTATTTTCGGGGCGAAATGACCGTTTTCCCCAAAGAATAGGTAACTGCCAAAACTAACCGTTATGTCGGGCAGGGTGCCAGAAACTAGCCGGTGTGTCGGGCAAAGCCGCAGTTCCGGGCACCTGTCCCTTGCCGTTCGGGCAGCGAGGAAGCCGTGCGTAACGGGCAGTGATGCCGGGGAGGAACGTGGCGTTCCTTGCCCGGTTGGAGGGACAGAAATGTCATTTTCGCCCCTCTGTGGATTGGGCTTAGGCAATTTGGGCCGCTTTGGAGCGGAGGCGGATTGGGCCAATTCTAGCCATTGGTCCAGTCCAGAACAGGAGCCCCCCAAGTCGTTGCTCCCGAGCATGAGAGTGATGACTTAAGGACTGCTTGTCGCTCGTGGGAGCTAACGCGGAGTCGTCGTTTGGAGACGAGGATGATTGTCTCGAGGTGCTCGTGGCCTCTGTGTCCGTGATGTTGTGGTCGTGACCCTATTGCCCGGTATGCAGGGAGACAAAGCGTCTGACAGAATGGGAAACGTTGGGCCGCCACGTGTGCATCGAGCCCTATGTAGCAGTTAATAGGTAATTATGGCTAGTGGGCAGTCATTATTACCTATGGGCGCATGTGTGCACGTGCCCCTCAGTATAAAAGGGGGAAGGTTGTCCCATTTTGCACTTTTTCCCTTCTGATTTTTCTTCGTCGTCATCAGCGTTCTTGCCCGTCGCCGTATTCAGAGCAACCGACCACCGTGCCAAGTTTCGAGCAACCTTTCTCTTCTACTCAAATCAAGTAAGTTCTCTGATTTCCAGCTTGTTTTACTTTTTCTCATTGTTAATGGTAGATTGCATGCGGCTAGGGTTAGTTTTAGGTGACAAAATAGGTAGACTTCCGGCGAGTGTTGGTGGTGGGCGGCGATTCTGCCCTTCTGCTGCATCAAGCATCTCGTCGAAGTAGGTAGCGCGTTCGGTGTACGTGGTGGTCCGCGTCGTGGTTGCGAGTCGTGACCACCGCGTCTTACCATCTTCTGGTGGATTGGCGAATTTTCCGACGGAACGTTTCCAGATTTTGGTGGATCTTCAAACGGAATCTGGGCACGAGCGCGGGGAGGTTCCTCGTAGAAAGATGGTTTGTCTCGGGCATCTCCTCGCGGGGAGGTTTTTCTTTCTTCATTTGATGTTAGGGCTTAGGCCGGGGACGTTGTCCTTAGCCTCCTGCGCGCCCTTTCACTTGACTTAGCGGTGGAAGGGTGGATTTGATTTCCTGTCGAATTCACTATCTTTCTCTGCTTTTTCAGGTGATCGTAGTGGCGATGGAGCCAGAGAGGGAAGTTATCCCAGTTACATCCGAGGAGGAAACTGTCTCCGAGGAGAGTAGCAGCGCAACAGCCTCGAGCTCTGCGTCTTCGAGCTCGTCTGCATCGAACTCCTCGAGCGACGTCGAGGGGGAAGTGAGCGAAGCTGAGGGGGAAGAAGAGGTGGACGTTATGGAAGAAGACGTTGAAGGATTCTGTCCGGATGAGTGGTGTCATACCCCAAATTTGTCATACATGTGTATATTTTCATCTGTACTATCCATTCACTAATCATTATTCAGAAAAGTCCAAAAAAAATGTTGTCTTCAAATTCATCTGTCTTTAATTTGTTATCCATTTTTGTTCATATCCACTTTTTAACCTTCTTTATCCATCCAATCTAATATCTTTTTTTCAAATTCCAATTATCCAAGTTCGTGCCTATTTTCATTTCAATTTCACCTCATTCCAAATTACCTTTTTAGTGTTTTATCCAATTAAGTCCAAATTCATTTTTATCCATTATCTTTTTTTTTTTTTTTTTAACTCCAGTTCATATCCATTTTAAACCATTTCCATTCTCATTTTATCCAATCCAATTACCACTATCCATCCAAATTCCATATTCATTTCCAATTTCTATTTTCCATCCATTAAACCACATCTACCTTTTAATGTTCTTTTTCTCATAAATCCATCTTTTACTATCTTTTCCCGATTTCATTCACAAACCACTTTCAAAGCCCACCACCATGTTTTTTTATAAAGCCCATGTTGTTTTTAATACTATCATAAACCATTAAAAAGGGTAAAAAAAAAAAAGAATTTACATGTTAGCATTATTAAAATCCCAAACCCAAATTCTACAAAAGCCCATCATATGCCAAAAATAAAAAAATATATCTAACAAACAAACTTATAGCCACGATTCTCTTTTTTTTATGTAAATAACCACACAACACTTTTACAGCCATCTACATCACAAATCAGCCACGCCTAGCACCAAACAAAAACAAAACGCCAAACCCTGTGATTTCATATGATACAGTCTGCTCACAAAACATTTGACCAAGCTGCTGTACACCGGACCTGCATCAATGAAAGCAACCTATCAATGATACAAAACAAAATTCTGCAAATTGACAACAACAACACCAATACCACTTTGAAATTCAAAAATAAAAAGAAAAAAAACCTTAAACTCAGCAAAAAAACATGACAAAAAACGCTCCCTAACCTCTTCTTCAAAGGGATTCAACCCACGAACCTCAGTGGAACACGATAAATTGATAACCAGCAAAAATACATTTTTCAAAAAGAAGTCTTCTTCTTCAACCGGAACCTATTTTCCTCAACCCGGTGCTTTCTTTTTCTTTCCAAAAACCTCACCCATATTCTTTTCTTCCCAGCCGCCACTCCACGCCTTGCAACAACCTTCGAAAAAAAACTCTCTGCTTCTCTTCAAAAATCTACAACCTTCCGTTCCAACCTCACTCAAACCTTCAAGCGACTCAACCTCCGACCTCAACCATTTTCAACCCAAAAAACACACCACCGCAAACCCCTTCAACCGTCCTTTTCAAATCAACGAACCCATCTTCAATAACCCGAACCTCACTCAAATCCCTCAACCCCAATCTTCAATCTTCCTCACGACCCACTCTTTCACCAACAACAGCAACTATTTCAACCCAAATCCAAATCATCGTCTGGGAACAACACGACAACAACAACCTTCATTGAAAATCTCCAACCCGCAACGCTTAACCTCACCCTCTTCTGCCATTTCATGTTCACCCACTCAAACCAGCACTTAACCCATCCAATAACCCATTTGAAACCCACTAATCGAAATCAGAAACGAGTAGAAGAAGAAGACGGAGCGAGAGAAAGACGAAGGAAGACGAAATCCAAACTCGAACGGAGAGGAGACAAGAGTGAGATTTGCGAAACCGTGACGAGAGAAAGGACAAAGCGAGAGAGAGGAACCGAGTTTGAGCGAGAGGAGGGTGAGGTTCAATCCATTTTCGTAGTTCGTCTGATGTTATTTTATTTTTATCACTTTTTTTTACCTTTTTTTTAATTATTATTTTATTTTATTTCACCTATTGTGTTATTTAGTAAAAGAAAAATAATGTGAAATTTCTATCATTATGCTGTGCCTGGCCGTGATTGATTTCAGATCAGACCTTAAAGACCCATGGCCCGTTTCTCTTTCTTTTACCACCCCTTGTTTTGTTTAAATCCAACCATGTATGTTGAGGGGGGTGATGGGCCTTGCTATAAGCCCAAATGATCTCCATTCTACCATAAACCCCTATTCTCACATCACCTCCCACTTGATTTTTGTTTTAATTTGTTTAAAAATCTTTTAAGTTCTATTTTCTAAACTCTAAAATTGTTAGATAATTTCTAATTTATTTTAATTTGGGCCAATGATATGACAACAATCTTGATTTAGTTGATTTTCTCAAATCGATTCGAAATCTTGATTAATATGAGGCCACTTTTATTTTCTTTTATTTTTCTCTCAAATCTTCGGTCGATGAAAATCTAAAACCAAAGATTATCGATTTATCGATTTAAGATCTTGGTAAAGATGAGACCTTTCTTATTTTCGATCTCTTTTCGATTCCCATTTCATTTCCTATTATCTTTTTCATTTTTTTTTCTTTTTGTTGGTCAATGAAAGTCAAAAGTCGACGATTTATCAATTTATCGATTAAATCGTGATTAAGACGAGATCAAATTTTATTTTATGTCAATATTATCTCTTGTTCATTTTATCTCGGTTATATTATCGTTCATTTTTATCCATATCATATGCCATCATGCTTATCTAACCATTTTCATTTGTTCAAACGCTTACTTCCCGAGTAAAATACTCAACACATATTCAAACCATTTTTCTTAAATTGCGAAAGAACTGAATTCTTGAGGTCTAGCACCTCTTGGGTTCTTGAGTGACCACCATTGGGGCGCACGCCTTGGGTGGTGTGTCATTCGACCTTTCGCTCCTAAAACACTCGCCTTAACTATTTGAACAAAAGAATGCCATTGGAATCCAGTATTCCATATGGTACTTTCGTTGTTCATCAAACAATGTTTCATAAACCAATTGAATTAAAAAGGCGTCGTTAGGATCTAGCATCCCAATAATGCCCCGATTAATTGGTTGCGAGGCCGACGTCTCGTTTATCGAATAATCATCATTCTCCTTAAAACATTTAACAAACCGTTTTCAAACTAATTCTCGACTCGTCGTCGAGCCACTCCTCAAAACATTCTCGTAAGTCGAGTGCCTTTTGCCTCGTCGTCAAATACACACTCGCACATCTCGTAGTTTCGTTACTAGGAGCACCCCTAGGGACTAGTATCGAACCTAACCTCTTTTTGCAACCAATCTGATTCGATCCTTTTCAAACGGTTTTTTTAATCAACCTACGAAAGGAGGAGATTCTTGGGATCTAGCATTCCTTGGATCTTTGAATGAATGACTCTTGAGACACGCCCTTGGGTTGTTGTTCATTCAACCTTTCGTCTTAAAACACTTAACAACTATCAAACATTTTCGTAATCAACTCACGAAAGAACCGAGTTCTTGCAGTTTAGCATTCCTTGGATTCTTGAGTGACTGCTCTCGAGGCACGCCCTTGGGTTGTATGTCATTCAATCTTTCGCCTCCTAAAATTCAAACCCTAACCCTTGTTTCGTGGGCGTACCACGAACTACGACTGCTCTGATTCTTTTTTTCGTCCGAGTAAAGATACGTAGGCACAAGATTGCGATGATCTTGGCGAGCACACTACCATCTTTTTTCGTCAAACCCCGTAGTCGAACTACGATTGCTCTGATTCCTCATTCTCGTCCGAATGAGCATACGTAGGCCCGAGGTCGCGATGATCTTGCCGAGCACCCTATCCTTAAACCACCCCTTTCCCCTTAGTATCTTTTCCCTTTATCTTATTGTTTCGCGTTTACCATTGAGAAGAAAACAAACAAGCTTAGATAACATTCCTCACAATTCAAACTAAGAGGTTCCCGTTGAGTACAACGGACGTGAGGGGGTACGCGTGCCTTCCTCTCACGTAACCGACTCCCGAACCCAGAATATGGTTGCGACGACCATGTTCTTATCCGCTCCTTAAAGGTTTTCTCGATATTTTCCTTTCCCTCTTTTGGGATAAATAAAGTTCGGTGGCGACTCTGTCGAACCGTTTTCCGCGTCTTTCGCGCGAGGGTCGTGTTTTCGATGAATTTTCGAGGTGCGGCAGATGCCGACTCTGCTGGGGAAATTTGCTCCATGCAAGAGAGTGTCAAGCCTATCTTAGAGCGATTTGTGAGGAGCGTTATTTTTTGTTTGCTTGTTTTCTTTTCGTTTACGTATTTGTTCTCTTATGGCTTTTATATGCTCATTATTATGCTTATCTGTTAGATCTTGGGATGATATCATGAGTAAAGCTCTACACCCGAGCTTTGGTAAAAGCAGAGGGAACACATAGTTTAGAATTGGATGTCGAGTAGTGTTAGTCCCCAAGGACTCGCTCCTTGCGTGCCTAGCATGAAAGCTCCCCTAGAGTAGACCTTTTCGTAGATCCTGTTGTAACACAGCTAGCCTGTTGCACGACTTGATTCATGAAGGGTCCGTGACTCTATGAACCACTCTTAGAACCAAGTTCTATATTGGTGGCCGTGTAGTGTTAGTCTCCAAGGACTCGCTCCTTGTGCGCCTAGCATGAAGACCCCGCTCAGGGGAGACCTTGTCGTCATTATTGTCGTAATGCAGCTAGCCTGTTGCGTGACATTGATATGATTTGTGTCCGTAATCCTGGGAACCTTATCCATCAACATAGAAACCATCCCGTGAGTGGGTTTGTGGGTAAAGAATCTAGAACTTTCCTCATAAAGCCTACCTATAGGGTTTCTTTGATCAGAGACTTTGGTCATCTACCCGTGATCGGCCAACCTCAGATCCGTTTGAACCTGTGATCTGCGATCCTGGATCTTGCATCTTGCATTGCATTTCATGTCATTGCATCGCATCTGTTATGCATCTTGCATTGCGTTTTCAACCTCAGAATCTCACTTCAATTTCCTTCCTTCTCCACCAAATCAAGCCGATTCCTCGACACAGATGCGTTACTCGAGCCAATACCAGACGAATGATGGAGCAAATCCAACAAGACCATGCCTCCACATGACAGACAGGACCATCAGCTATCAAATGGGTTACTGAAGACAAGCAAGATAGTCTCCGCCTCTGACCAAGCCAGTTCAAGCACCAATCAAGTCAAGACAGGAAGATTAGTTCCTCGAAGAAGGCAGTCATCATGCCATCCCATCATTTTTCATCCTTGTATTTTTGCTTTGTTTGTTCAAGTACTGTTTGCTTCAAACATTGTCATTTGTATTTGGTTTTCTTAATGAATTGATTATGCATGTTTTGAATCAGTTATGTCGTATTCACTCATTTCTTCCATTTACTACAAATCACTGACACATATATCTCCACTTCACACTCTTTATCATACTGTTGTTTAGCAATGATTGGAGGGAGGATGATGACAACGAAATACCCATAATTACAAAATGTATGCTTTCGGATAGAATCCCGCCGAGGATGTACAGGCATTATTTCAATCCCCCAAACACTGGAGAGACAAGGAGTTAATCCCTCGTAAACCACTTCGAGCCTAGAAGTAGCAGTTTTCTTCGGATATACAAAACCTTACACTCAACCTGGGGCAAGGTAGTGTTCAGTTAATCCAATTACACACCGAAATCACAAGACAAAATCCAAAAGACATGTCGATTATTCATCAAAGACCCATGACTTGGCAGTCACAACCCTCCAACAAAAACCAAAAATCAATCAAAAAATCAAAAGCCTGCTAAGTCGAGCACCTCAAAGGAGACTTAAGCAAAAATTAAGGCTACCCTGATGGACTCGACAAGCGAAATCAGTCAATGCAAAAAATAGGGATCAAAACAAAATCAAAAGAGGCCCTCAAATCCTCACCAAAAACAAAATAAGATTCAGTGATTACCATGCCAAAATCAAAGGGCCATTGACATCCATCAAAAACAAAATAAGGTGACTACCATTTTAAGCATACCTTGAACCGTCAACCCTTTTGGAATACAAACATGTGCAGGCTTAACTGAACGTAGGACTGGAGATCATCACGAAGAAGAGGTGGGTACAAATCATACTTTGAGCCTAATATTCTTTGTTTCTTAAACCGCGAACCAGACCACGTTACAACCCTCGAAAGACCTAATTGAGGCGAGGTTTATTCTGAAAGCATATTGTCGCAAGGTTGCGTAAACTGACTCCCCATATTTGCTAATCTTCAGCATTGGTGCCATTCTCCTTGCTATATCTTTCACACCATCAAAATCAGCACAACGTCTGGACTAACGGTCCATTCGTCTCACTATCACGACACTCCAATAAACGACTCTTTTTCAAAACTTGCATGGGCATTGTATTAAGATTACCATTTGTGGATGTGCAATTTTAACTGCAAATCACTGTTAGACATCAAAACAATTCCAACAAGGGGCAATCGAAGAGGAACTTGAAATTTCAGTGGTGCCAACCCGAAGCAAGACTCCCTCAAAACCCACAGGCTGGGGCAAATCTTTCAGCAGCTCAATCAGGGGCAAGCCACCTCAAAGCACATCAAAATAGGGATCAAAACAAAATCAAAAGAGGCTCAATCAACGTCTTTACCGAGGTGGGACCAGCGGGTGAATGGAGAGTGCTTTTTCCTAATTTGGAAGAGCGGGTCTGCTCGAGCTTTGGGGACTACTTCTCGATGTATGAATACGCTTTCAAGGAATTGGGGCTGAGGTTGCCCTACACTGACTTCCAGCGGTCGGTGTTTGTGCATCTGAAGTTGGCGCCTTCCCAACTCCATCCCAATTCGCTGGCCTTTATATGGGCTTTTGAGTTGGTGTGCGAGCACCTTGCCCTGGGGACCACCATTCCTCTATTCTTTGCTGTTTTCCACCTACAGCGTCAGCTGGCGGGGAAAAGGTACGGATGAGTCTCTTTGTAGCAGCCCAAAAAGTTGTTCAAGCCGTTCTCGGAGTCCATCCGAACGTTCAAGGGACGGTACTTCATCGTCGAGCCATTGTCTGAGGCTGCCCAGGATAGTGTGTACGTCTGGGAGGTAGAGGTGGACGAGAACGGAGAGGAGTTACTCAACGAGGAGGGGAAGTATATCGGGGAGAGGTTGTACAAGTTCCCGATCAGCTGGACACCCGACCACTTCTCAAAGAAGCCCAATGCTTACGTCTTTGAACCGAGCGCGCTACGAGAGACTGGTGGCCTGGGTAAACTCTTTCAGCCTTGCTGAGTGTTGGACGAGTAAGGGCCAGCCTATCTTTGAGGAGGATGGGAGTCAAAGGGTCGAGCGCCGGTTTATCCCCGTTAAGGCACTGCTGGAGTGCAAGACTCCCGCGGATGTTGAAAAATTGCTAGGTAGTCTTAGTTGTTTAGGCTTTGTTTGTGTTATTTCTGTTCCTCGTAGCTAACGTGCTTGTTTTCATTTGTGCAGGTGAGATGCCTCAAGCTCGTGATCGCGTGGTGAGGAACGCCATGGCGAGGGGTAAGGCTGGAGCGGCTCCCCCTAAGACCCGGACTGCTGCTGGTACTCATGCTCCTTCCCTTGTTCAAACTGTTCCGGGGACCTCTCCTTCTCCCACTCTAGCTCCCTGGGACTCCCCACTGGCTCTGGCCGGGCGAGCGAAGCGGCAAAGGTCGTCGGATGCCGTGGACCTGACCGGAGGTTCTTTGAGGGCAACACTTTGGTCGTTCCGCGGGCAGAATCACTCAACTTGGGAAGCATGAACCGAGCGAGCAAGAGGGCGCTGGTGGCCCAGGATGCTTCTGCCATGGTGAGGATGCTGGAAATGGCGGCCGTTTATGCGGAAGGGGACTCCGTGCTCGAGGCTGAACTCACTACTGCCCGGGCCTCCGAGGCATCCCTAAAGGAAGAAGTCAAGGGTGCTCGTGAGGCTAGGAATAAGGCCGAAGAGGAGGTGACCAAGCTGAAAGAGGAGGTTGCCAAGCTGAAGGCGGAGAAGAAGGCTGCCGAGGAGTTGAACAAGGAGCTGATGGCGGCCAGTGCCCCGGGTGCTGATGAACCGGACGAGATAAAGGTGTTAAAAACTAGGGCTGAGCTGGTCGCCAGCATACTGTAGGCCGAGGAGGACGGCATTGCTGTGGCATTGGAGTCCTTCGAAAGTGCCGTGGCCCAGTTGCGGGTGGTGAACCCTGGGCTCGACATTTCGACCAATGGTATCCACTACCTTGCGCGAGTGGAGGATGATCGCATCGTCTTGCCCGCAGGCCTTGTTCTTGACACCCCTGACATTCAGACCGAGGATCAGCCCGTGGAGGAGCAGGAACCTGAGCCCGTGTCGACCGAATATGTGGAAGGATAAAGAGTTAGGTTATTCTGTTGTTGTTGTAGTTCGTCCGGCCTGCGTGCCGTTGATTAATTTGTAATCCTTTTGATTCTGGGGGGGCATGGCCCTTTTTTATGTAATATGTACAATCTTTGGCCCTTGTGGCCTTTTTATTTAATGCTCGGTTAACGTTATCTATACAATTTTTGTTGTACTTCACATTATTGCTGTACTTTATATTAGTTGTGCACGTGTGGCTGCCCGTCGGAGGGTGTGTCTGTTAACGGAGTTTTCTTTTTGAAAGATAGCTCGTTGTGTTTGAATTCGCCAGTGCGGGGAACTGGTCGAGTAACCGGGGAAGATCCCGGCGAGGTTGTGGATCTCAGGTCACGATCGAGGCCTGAGATCGCGGCGTGAACGTCCCATCGCGAGCTGGGGTTCTGCCAATCATGGTACTTGGGCGAAGGCGATGCTCGGTTGAGGACCGCCGACGAGCAGAGCTCCGGCTCATTCACTTGAGCGGGATTCTACTTTGTGCGTGTGCGTCGTTTGTACCAGGACGAGCACGGTGACCGTTAGGTGGTCGCTTAATGCGAGGAAGCCTATAGTTACTTTAGCTGTAGTATTGCTTAAGTTTCTCAGCATTCCATGGTCGAGGGAGCGCATCCCCGTTAAGGGTTTCGAGGAAGTAGGCACCATTTCCCATTTTGGCACGGACTATGTATGGCCCTTCCCAGTTGGCTGCTAGTTTGCCTTCGCGGGAGTCCTTGTGGTTTCTTCGCAGGACAAGGCTGCCCACATCGAACTCTCGTCGTAAGACTTTGGCGTTGTGCCTGATTTCTATTTTTTGCTTAAGAGATGCTTCGCGGAGGGCTGCTCATGTCCGGATTTCCTCGACAAGGTCGAGCTCTTCTCTTATCGCTTCGTTATTCATTTCCTCGTCTAGAGGTGATTCGGTCCTTCTGGACGGTACGTGGATCTCAATGGGTAAAACAACCTCCATGCCATATGCTAAGCGGAAAGGCGTTTCCCCGGTGGTGGATTGGGGAGTAGTGCGATATGCCCACAAGACGCTGTGGAGCTCCTCGACCCAGGCTTTCTTTGTTTCATCCAGTCTTCGCTTGAGGCCACGAAGAATGATGCGGTTGGCCGCTTCAACCTGCCCGTTGGTCTGGGGATGCTCTATAGAAGCGAAGTGTTGCTTTGTTCTGAGATGGGCGACAAAGTCTTGGAACTTCTTGTCCGTGAATTGTGTTCCATTGTCCGTGACGATTGCTTGGGGAATCCCAAAACGGGCAAGGATATTCCGCTTGTAGAAGCGTAGAATGTTAAGTGCCGTTATCTTTCTAAGGCCTCTGCTTCTATCAGTTTGTGAAATAGTCCACACCCACTATCAGGTATTTGTTTTAGCTGGACCCCGTCACAAAGGGTCCTAGAATGTCTAGGCCCCACCAGGCGAATGGCCACGGGGAAGTCATGCTCTTCAGCTCATTAGGTGGAGCTAGGTGCATATCCCCATGCCGTTGGCATTTGTCGCATTTCTTCACATGCTCCTTGGCGTCTTGCTGCATGGTTGGCCAATAATATCCTGCCCGGAGGGCCTTGCGGGCAAGGCACCTTCCTCCCAGGTGCTGGGCGTTAATGCCTTCGTGGATTTCTCGTAATACGTGGGGGACAACCTCCTCCTCTATGCATTTGAGTAGTGGGATGGAGAAGTCCCTTCGGTAGAGCTTGTTTTCGAGGATGACATACGAGCAAGCTCTTCGTCTGATGGTGCTGGCTTCCTTGGGGTCATCCGGAAGTTCGTCCCTGGTGAGGTAGTTGTACACGGGCGTCATCCAGCAGTCGCTGTCCCCGATCGCGTGCACGTGTAGGGTCGAGGACCCTTTATCGATGCTGGACCGGGGAAGTATCTCTTGGATGACTGACCTGTTTCTGCCTTTCCTCTCGGTGCTTGCTAGTTTGGATAAGACGTCTGCTCGCACATTGTGTTCGCTTGGAACATGTCTCACTTCTACCGTTCTGAACTTCGACATTTTTTCCTTGACCAGGGTGAGGTATTCAGAGAGACTGTCGTTTTTGGCCTGATAATCCCTGGATATCTGGTGGGCTACGAGCTGGGAGTTCGTGCAGATGACGATTTCTTCAGCTCCTAGGTCTTTGGCTAGGCGCAACCCGGCGAGGAAGGCCTCATACTCGGCCTGGTTGTTCGACGTGGGAAAGGACAATGTGAGAGAAGCCTCGACTATGGTCCCTTCTTCGTTTTCCAGAATTACTCCTACCCCGCTGCCGCTCAAGCTGGATGCTCCGTCCTCGTAGATGGTCCATCTGTTCGCTATGTGGGGTGAGAAGTCTGAGAAGGTTACTTCCGCCACGAAGTCGGCTAGGGCTTGTGCTTTAAGAGCTTTTCTGCTTTCATACCGGACGTCGAATTCAGACAGCTCCAACGACCACTTGAGCATTCGATCGGCCATGTCTGGCCGGCCCAGTAATTGCTTGATGGGCTGATCCGTCCTCACTACGATTGTGTGGGCCAAGAAATAGTGTCTCAGTCGTCTGGCAGCATTGACGAGGGCCAATGCTACCTTCTCTATCTGCTGATATCGCAACTCTGTATCCTGCAGCGCTTTGCTCGTGAAGTATACTGGCTTTTGCCTGCCAGGATTCTCGCGAATGAGAACGACGCTAACGGCCTCGGCAGTGACGACGAGGTATAGGAACAGGACTTCCCCGGTATCTGGCCGTGACAACACGGGCGGTTTCGACAGAGCTTGCTTCAAGTGAAGGAGGGATGCCTCGCACTCTTCGGTCCATTCAAACGCTGTTTCTTTTCTCAAGAGCTTGAAAAAAGGAAGGGCGTGTTGGGCGGATTTTGCGATGAAGCGGGACAACGAGGTGAGCACCCCGTTGAGGGACTGGATGTTCTTCTTAGAAGTGGGCGTTGGGAATTCAGAGAATGCCCGACATTTGTCGAGGTTAGCTTCTATTCCTCGTTCCGTTAGGTAAAAGCCAAGGAATTTTCCTGCCCGTACACCGAACGTGCACTTCTCTGGGTTAAAACGCATTTGATACTTTCTCGCTTGCTCAAAAATTTTGCGAAGATGGGCGATGTGGTCTAGTTCCTTGTGGGACTTGACGATCATGTCGTCCATGTATACCTTGAGCATGTCGCCTCTTTGTCCTTGGAAGACTTTGTTCATCATTCGTTGGTACGTAGCGCCGGCGTTCTTCAGTCCGAAAGGCATTACGTTGTAATAATAGTTGCCTGATTCGGTCATGAAGGCCGTGTAAGTTTTATCACTCGCGGCCATTGGGACTTGGTTATAGCCCGAGTAGGCGTCGAGGAACGATAAAAGTTTAAAACCTGCGGAGTTATCTACGAGCTTATCTATATTGGGGAGGGGGTAGGCGTCCTTCGAACAGGCCTTATTAACATCAGTATAATCAACGCACATTCTCCATTTGCCATTATTTTTTCTTACAAGTACAACATTTGAGAGCCATGTGTCGCTCCCGGGATTTTCATCCTAGTACAAACGCGAAAGTGGCACCGAACAGAGTCGCCAGCAATGTGTATTTATCCCAAGAGAGGGAAAGGAAACACCGCATAAACCTGAGAGAAAGGAAAAGCATGGTCTTACGACCAAGAGAAATGGGTTCGGGAGTCGGTTACGCGAGAGGAAGGTATTAGCACCCCCTCACGTCCATCGTACCCGATGGGATCCACGCTTGCTTGTCTCGATCAAAGGGTGATAGAAAAGAATGCTGGAAAAAAGGAACTGAAAGAAAGAAAGGGAAAGAGAAAGAGAAACAAATGTAGGGAAAATAAAAGAAGTGCTCGCATGGGCCCTACCCCACTGCCTACGTATCTCATCGGGAACATGAGAATCAGAGCGACGTAGTTCCCCTCACTAGGGATGAATTGTTTGTGTTTTTTAGAGAACGGCTTACGTTCTAGCTCAGGTGTTGCAGGCTCGCTGGTCCGAGTGCGTTACCATCTTGCAAGAGAACGAGTAGAAGCGCGTTCGTACGTTGAGAGTGAATGAGGTGAGAAGAGAATTCCCGAAGGAAAGACGTTATTGTTTGTTTTTGTCTTTTAAGAGTTTTTTCATTTGTTTGCATATGATAGTGTATCTGAATCTTAGTCATTGGAATGCGTACATTCTCACATCCCAAGATGGAATGGGTAAGAAAGCACACTAAGAGTGAAAAAGACCCCCACACTTAGTTCCAATTGTCAAGGTTCAAACACACTAGCATACTTGTGTTTATTAAGTGTTTTTGTTGATTAAGAAATGAAGAAGTGTTTTTTATTATTTGCACCTTCAACAAGTATTGCATTTAAGTCCCTCATACGAGATCAAATGTTTAACACATTGACCCAAGATGGGCTATATGCTACACATTCTAAGATTACAAGAGAAGACCCCTTATAATCTTTTCTTTATATGAAAGGCCTAAATGCAATAAATGCCTACCTTTATTATATGTTTTGAATTTTCTTTGAGATGAGAAGATGAAAGACTCAAGAGAGGAGAAAAGGTAAAACCTATATGGACTAAGACTCAATCCTAATTGAAGATTAAAGGGAGTGATCCTAAAGGTTTGTGAGGTTTCAACCTAAAATCTAAAGAAAGAAAGAATTAAACAATTCACTTCCAAAGTAGAAGATGAATTGTAATTCAAAAGGGAAAGTGATGAGTTATTAAAAGAAAGCACATAAGTGCTTAACAAAACATGGAATTGTAAAAGAGAAAGGATAGAAGTTGAATGTGGATTCCTTATCCACACTCAATTGAAACTTACCAAAGCCCCTACATGGTTAGCACAATCACTTACAAGTAAAGTAAGAAAATATAATGAACAAATCAAATTCAAACAAGTTGACAAACAAAGTGAAATGAGATTGAATGCTATACATGCTTCCAAGTCAGAATGTAACTCATATTTACACAACCTAATGTTATCCTAAATGAGCATACTAAATCATGCAAACAAAATCTCAATCCAACAAGAAGCAAAGAAGAAAAGGTGAAGTGATGTGAATGTGGTTCATACTTGTGAAACAAGTGACTTAAGGTGCAAGATAAACATCAAACATGCAAAGATGAAACCCAAATGTCACAATCAGAAGTCAATTAACATGCTATACATCCTCAAACAAAACCACAACTCATGGCACAAGTGCCTTCATGATCAAGCAAACCAAACATGAGGCATGCATTCACAAAATGAACAAGTTAAACTTCATGCTTCAAACAAATAGCAAACATGCTTCAAAAATTATGACTTTCACCAATCAAACACCTTAAACACATGTCATTAACATATCAAGTCCACAAGCAATGAATCAGAACCAAAGTCACTCAACAATTAGGTCAAAGTCTCATGGAAACTTCATGCATTCATGCTCAAAGCAACACATCAAAAGTCATCCAAAAAAGACTTAAAAATCATCTCATAAATCTCAAACATACCTCAACATATTGTGACCACAATGCAAAAAGAAAGGCATCAAAATCATTTTTTATGATCAAGAACAAAAATGCACAAAATCATATGTCACATTAAGTATGCATACAAATGGAAATTCAAAAGAAATAATGGAACAGGGGCAAAATGGTCATAAAATCAGAAAATAAAATCATAGAAAATTTCCTAAATGTTTTAAGAATACACATGAATTTTTGTAGAATTTTCCCATATGTTTTGGTATTTTTAAAAATTAGAAATCAAACGTGTAGAAAGAAATAAAAATAAAAAAAAATGCAAAATGAAGGGGGGTATGAACATAGCAATTGGACAGTTCAAATTACATTGGGCTTCAAAAATGGAGGTGTGGATAGCAATCTGATTAAGTCCATTTACGCGCAAAACACCATAATAAGCATGCACTTCAGTCAACATAGTCAAAGCAATCCAAGCCATCAGATTAAGTCATAGTCAAACAAAAGTCAAAGTACACGAATCCAACACACGCGCCTGAGGTCACACACAAATTACCATGTACTGCATCACACAATGTTTAAGTAAATTCAGAAATGGTGCACATGATTTGCACGTGAATTTTAATGTGCTGTCAACTTTTGGACCACACGATCACACACATCCAACGGCCATGATTTAAACTGCAACCAAAACCCTAACTAAAAACCACCGGCCGGAGAGGGACCTCCGGTCACCTTCTCCGGTCACACGCCACCGTCTGCAACTTCACATGTCCCAGAAATGCCCAACTATTATACCAAAATGAAGCTGAGCTCACGTAGATTAAGAATTCACAATTGTTTTTCACATACCAAGCACACACATAGAGAACAGAGGAGATTAAATCATGCCCTAAGTTTTGGATCTAGGCTTCTAAGAAGCTCTATCAACTAGCCGGAGTAAGCAGAGCTTCTATCAAGCTTAAGACAGCAAAAATAAATCAAAACTAAAGAGAATCGAATGAAGAAGAGTGCATGATGAAACCTGAAAATGTGGAGCAATTGGAGATGTTGAGAAAAACCAGAGGAAAGCTTGATATGCTGAGCTTCTAGATCTTCAAACTTAGCAAAATAAATGCTATGGATTCGTAAATAGATGAAGGATGTTGAAGCTTGCAATGGTGCTGAACTTGCAGAAATGGAGTTGTTCTTGTTGCTCTTGATTCAACAATGCCAAACAATGATAATGCAGATGAAAAGTGGAAGAAGAGTGTTGAAATCGTGTGGAATCAGAGAGAAAGTAGAGAGAGTTTGAGGTGTTCTTGGAGAGAAATGTGGTTGTCAAAAACTGAAAAATGAAAATGGAGTGTGTGATTTCTTTTATAGTGTGAGCTTACCACGGTTTAATGAGTTGAGTTAGGGTGAGTCAAGGTGGTTAACTGAGTCCACCCTAACTAACTGAGTCAAGTTAGTTAGGGGGCGAGTGATCAAGGCTGGGTTATGGTGAGGTTAATCTCATGACAGTTATGGTGAAGCAGCAAGAGAAACGAATGGCAAAGGCTGTTGCATTAGAAACTTGCTCAGCAAGCTTGTCTTTTCTATTTCCATGCAAGGCACGTGCTAGTGTATGAGTTTTATGTCATGTGTGCTTGGTTTAAAGAGGAAAGCTGAGGTTAAGAAGTGTTTGTGGTGTGACTGAACCAAATCATGCAGCATGTCATCAATGTATCAGTGTCAACATATGGTGGTTTATGGAGGTTTTTCTCTCTACTCAATGACTGCCTTAGGGAGTTTATGGGTTCATTTGAAAGAGGGTACATTGGGGAACAATATTGGTTTGAAAATTGAAGTGAAATGAGGTCTCAAACATGTCTAAAAATAGCTATGAACACAATGGTTCACAACTGGTTGGTGGGCGTGGCAAAAGGTTGGCTGGCAAGGCAATTGGGCACACAAAATTTCAGCACAAACAACATGACTTTGAACCCTCCAAACTATCTCATAACTTGGTTAAATCAAAATTTTCACAACATCAACATTGAAGAGGACACTACAAGGAACAACTTTGATGTTGGAAAGTTTTTCATTTGAGGCCTTTAACCATGAGAAAAATGAGTGGACATTTGGCCCACCAACTGTTTGTTAAAATGATTGCGCGCGTGACCTGAAAATCTTGGTCATGACCTAGTTTTGAACCTACTTTCCTCCAACTTTGATCAATCATATCTCTCTCAATTTTTATCCAATGGAGATGTTCTACACATGGATTTGAAGCTTAAAACAAGATCTTTCATTGAGGCAGAGTGGATTTTTCATTTGGTGCTCCAAATTTAAATGGCCTTGGTTCAAATTCTGATGCAAAATGGCCAAAACTTGCTATTTTTAGTAACCCTTCTTCATCCAAAAATGGCAACTTTCCACATCTTGATTTTTTCATGATTCCTTTGGAGTTTCTTGATCAAATTTTGTACATTGGACATATGTAACATGAATTTCATGAATTTGGCCTCAAAAAGTCAAGAGTTGACTTTTTCCTCTGATTATTTGACTTTGCCCCAATTTCTCTGATTCTTGATCTTTCTTCCAATTGCAACACCTCCAAAACCAATTGAGGGGCAATTTTCCACACATATACACTTAAGAACATATAGAATACCATGACATCAAGTTTTGTCCAAAAATCAAAGATTCCCTGATTTAATGGGAAACCCTAGTTTTGGTGCCCACCTCCTAGGAGAAAAATGTGCAGTCTTCAATTTCAAATTCCTCAGAGTATGTTGTGTACCTTCTTAAAGGATGATGAGATATACCATTTGAGGATGATTTTGGATCAATGAGCTATCTCACTTGAGGGTTTTCCTTCAATTTTTGAACCTCTTGCATAATGAAAGATGTAATGCTTCAATCTCCTATTGAATCTCACCTTCTTGAGGTTGTGGAAGATCAATTGAGATAGTATGAGACATGAGAGACCTCTTGGCTTGCCTAGAGCCAACTTGATTGACCTTTTTGTGCTTTGAATGATTCCTTGATTGTCCACCTTCCACTTGATCACATGCCCTGATGGTAAGAAGGATGCCATGCTTCATTTTTCTATGTTAAATGCAATGCAATGTTAATGAGGTGGATATGATATGATAAATGATAATGCCATGCTATGATGCCAAAAGGGGAGAGCAAATTTTGGGGTATTACAGCTGCCCCTATTCAAGCGCTGTAGACCTGAATGCCTGAAAGCAATTGCTTTCGGACTTTCAAGGTATATAGTGATTGAATACCAAAAATAACCAAAAATTTGCTCTGGGTGATGAAGAAGAAAAGGGATATAAACCCAACAAGACTGCTGGATTGAATCTTCGACGAAACGTCGGAGAAATCTGTCTTTTGAACGATGCCAGACGACTACTGGCTTGCCACGCTGATGGTGGACTTTAATACTGTCTTTTATGCAATTCCAGAAGACTACTGGCCTGCCACACTACTGGTGGACTTTGGAAATGTCTTTTGAACGACGCCAGACGACTACTGGCTTGCCACACTACTGGTGGACTTTAATAATGTCTTTTATGCAATTCCAGACGACTACTGGCCTGCCACACTACTGGTGGACTTTGATAACGTCTTTTGAACGACGCCAGACGACTACTGGCTTGCCACACTACTGGTGGACTTTAATAACGTCTTTTGAACGACGCCAGACGACTACTGGCTTGCCACACTACTGGTGGACTTTAATAATGTCTTTTATGCAATTCCAGACGACTACTGGCCTGCCACACTACTGGTGGACTTTGCAGCTTCGTGCCACCCGAAGATGGACTTTTGCCAATCCACTGTTGGACTTTTGCCACCCGAAGACGGACTTTTGCCAATCCACTGTTGGACTTTTGGAATATGCCACCCTTAGATGGACCTTTCGCCAATCCACTGTTGGACTTTTGCCACCCGAAGACGGACTTTTGCCAATCCACTGTTGGACTTTTGCCACCCGAAGACGGACTTTTGCCAATCCACTGTTGGACTTTTGCCACCCGAAGACGGACTTTTGCCAATCCACTGTTGGACTTTTAGAATTTCAAAATTGAATTACTCTCTGCCTCTGCGCCAGACATCTCTGCTGACTCTGCTGAGGAATAACGATCAATGACTTGACTTTAGAGGTTCCTGAGGGGATAATATCTCTGCTGGCGAATGGATGAACAATCCGTCTGCTTCGAATTGTCAAGCTTGCCAAAAATAAATTGGACTTTAAGACATGAGAGAATGATGACTCTGCCAGGAATTATTCCATCTGTTTGGGGCTGGATTCTAGTCACAGCAACTCCGCTGGGGATGAGAATTTTTAAATGACGTCCTGCTGGGGAAATGAGCCATTAAAACTCTGCTTGGGGATTTATTCAACCTAAGATCCTTTATAGGGGTTATCCACCTTCTGACCCGGCTGGGGAAAGGCTGTACCATCCTTGTTGAGGAATAGACTCTGTCGATCTTATAAACCTCTGCGGGGAGGACAACAACTCAGCTGGGGAGTATTGCTGACAAGATTCGATGCTGACCTCTGTGGGGATCATTACCAGAGACACAATCTTGTTGGGGATCCGGGCTACTCTTCCAGGGATATGCAAATCCTGGTTAGAACATTCCACTACAACTTGCTAGAAAGAGTCCTTAGAGATCTGTTGGGGAAACCCAAAGCAAATCCACAGTAGTCTGCTGAAGAATGTGACTGTCGAGCTTAGGATAAGTACTACAATGCCCCATGTTAGGCGAGCTTTCCTTTAGACAATTCCGTTAGGGATGACGGGTTTATAACAAACTCTGCTGGAGAAAACTGCTTTAAAGCGTCTCGTGTTGGGGAATGCCTTTTGAGAGGATTTTACAGAAGACCAACTGTCCTCAAACTCTACTGGGGATGATCAACACTTCATGCTGGGGAACCAAACAATTTGTCCCCGAAGAGGATGTCATAAGAGGATCTTACGGAAGATTTAGCTTCTTCAAACTCCTGCGACTTCGCTGGGGATAATGACCATCAAACTCTAATGGGGGGTGATCAACACTTCATGCTGGGGAAACAACATGCCCCATGCTTAAGAAAACCAACAATTTGTCCCCGAAGCGGATGTCATAAGAGGATTTTACAGAAGATCTAGCCTCTTCCAACTCTTGTGACTTCGCTGGGGATAATGACCATCAGTTTCGGTGTCGACGAGACCCTTCTTTTGGGGAACCTGTGACCGTTACCGACATAGAAAAGCTTGTAGCCGTTGGAAGGACTGAATGAGAGAATCGACTTAATAAGATACAACGGTACCCAGTTGAACTTAATTCACTGAGATCGACCCGATGAACGCCGATCTCCTTACCCATAATTGCCCCAGTCTTTTGCGTGGGGTGATTTATTGCTAGTCTTGTGCTTAAGATCATCCGCACCTGCTACCTGCAACAAAAGAATATGCCCACATGCCCCGAATATTGCGTGGCTAGAATCCACCATCCGGGAGTATTCAACATTCGAAGTAATTTCAAATATTTTTTTTCTGCGCATGTTATTGCCAGGCTGCCATGTTTTCAAATGCAATGTTTTATCAACAATTAGGACGTTTTTGCAAACAAAGCAATAAAACAAAAATAGAAAGCTTTTTATTGAAATTCAATTTATTGACTGAAAGCCCAGAATAGGCAATTACATCCGGAAGCAATCCCTGGAAAGAGGTGATCGCTGAAAATTGAGAAAAGAAACTATCCTAATGGCAATGTGAAAACGGAATTCCACTGAGTTTCCATTCTGTTATGACCAGTATGTCTTCAAAACTCCCCGACCTTGCCTTCTGAGGAATGATCAGACCGATTCCTATCCTTCAGAACGTCAGTTGTTCAAACGGTAATGGGTACAGATAACTCAAACTGTAGTCATTCGCTTAAATCCCTCTTTTGTGTGGACCGCCCTTTCAGGTTTTCGATCCACCAGGATACCCTTTTTTGCCTAAGTTGCCCTTTCGGGTTTTCAACTTACCGGGTGTACAATTTTTTTCAATTATATCCCTAATTTTTGCCCGAACCTTATTCTGTTTTTGGTTCGCCGGGATGCCCTTTTTTGCCTGGATTTTTTTCATTCTTATTATCCAGCGGGTCTATTCATGCGAAGTATTTTTTGACTACGTCTGAGTTGACAGGGGATGAAAAGTCTTCGCCATCCATGGTTGTAAGCAATAAAGCTCCGCCCGAAAAGACCTTTTTAACCACGAATGGACCTTCATAATTAGGAGTCCATTTGCCCCGGTGATCTGTATTGGGAGGAAGGATCCTTTTGAGTACCACATCTCCGACTTTATAAACCCGAGGACGCACCTTTTGGTCAAATGCCTGTTTCATTCTGCGCTGATATAGTTGCCCATGACATACAGCCGCCAATCGCTTTTCCTCAATAAGGCTCAACTGATCAAATCTGGCTCGTACCCATTCAGCTTCATCTAGCTTAACATCCATCATGACTCTGAGGGACGGAATCTCTACTTCAACCGGTAGCACTGCCTCCATACCATATACAAGTGAGAATGGGGTTGCCCCAGTGGACGTGCGTACCGACGTTCGATACCCATGCAAAGCAAATGGTAACATCTCATGCCAATCTTTGTACGTGACAACCATCTTCTGCACAATCTTCTTGATATTTTTGTTGGCCGCTTCGACCGCGCCATTCATCTTTGGGCGGTACGGAGAAGAATTGTGATGTTCGATTTTGAAGTCCCGGCATAACTCAGCCATCATCTTATTATTCAAATTAGAACCATTATCAGTAATGATTCTTTCGGGGACTCCATATCGGCAAATGATATCCCGTTTTAAGAAACGAGCGACCACTTGCTTTGTAACATTGGCATAGGATGCGGCTTCAACCCATTTGGTGAAGTAATCAATTGCCACCAAGATGAAACGATGACCATTGGAAGCTGTAGGCTCAATCTTTCCGATCATATCAATGCCCCACATGGCAAACGGCCAAGGCGACGACATGATACTCAACGGATTCGGAGGTACATGCACTTTATCTGCGTAGATCTGGCATTTATGGCATTTGCGGGCATATTTGCAACAATCTGACTCCATAGTCAACCAGTAATATCCCGACCTTAACAACTTTTTAGCCATTGCCTGCCCTCCGGCATGGGTACCGAAAGAGCCTTCGTGCACTTCAATCATCAACAAGTCTGCTTCATGTCTATCCACACATCTAAGCAGGACCGTGTCAAAATTTCTTTTATACAGCACGCCATCTTTATTCAAGAAGAAACTACCAGCTAACCTTCTCAACGTCTTCCTGTCTTTGGACGATGCCCCGGACGGGTACTCTTGACTTTTCAAGAAACACTTAATGTCATGAAACCATGGCTTGTCATCAGACGTTGCATCTACCGCAAACACAAATGCTGGTCTGTCAAGGCGGGATACCTCAATCTTAGGTACATGGTTCCATCCTTGCACTTTGATCATGGAAGACAAAGTGGCCAAGGCATCAGCGAACCTATTCTCATCTCGAGGAATATGGTACAGTTTCACTGTTGTGAAAAATGTCAGCAATCTCCTCGTATAATCTCTATACGGCACTAGATTTGCTTGGTGCGTGTACCAACTCCCTTTCACTTGATTGATTACCAAAGCTGAATCACCGAATATATCAAGGGTCTTAATCCGTAGATTAATCGCCTCCTCGATCCCCATTATACAAGCTTCGTACTCTGCTTCATTGTTGGTGCATCCGAAAGTTATTCGGGCAGTGAAAGGCATATGAACACCTTCCGGCGTGATAAGAACTGCTCCAACTCCGCACCCATTCATATTGACAGCCCCATCAAACATCAGACTCCATTTGGATTCAGGGTCTGGCCCCTCCTCCGGGAGTGGTTCCTCGCAGTCTTTAGCTTTGAGAAACATGATGTCCTCATCAGGGAAGTCAAACTTCATGGGTTGGTAATCATCAATCGGCTGTTGCGCAAGATAGTCGGACAAGATACTTCCTTTGATGGCCTTTTGTGAAGTGTACTGAATATCATACTCTGTCAAGACCATTTGCCACCGTGCAACTCTGCCTGTCAATGCTGGTTTCTCGAAAATGTACTTGATAGGATCCATTTTTGAAATTAACAAGGTCGTGTGCCTAACCATATATTGCCTCAATCGCTTAGCGGCCCATGCAAGCGCACAGCATGTCTTTTCAAGCATTGAGTATCGGGACTCACAATCATTGAACTTTTTGCTCAGGTAGTAAATAGCATGCTCCTTCCTACCTGTCTCGTCATGTTGACCGAGAACACAACCCATGGATCCTTCAAGCACTGTCAGATACATTATCAGCGGTCTCCCTTCAACTGGAGGTATTAGAATCGGAGGTTCCTGCAAGTATTCTTTTATCTTATCGAATGCCAATTGGCAATCGTCATTCCACCTGACCGTTTGGTCTTTCCTTAACAATTTAAATATTGGTTCACACGTGGCTGTTAGGTGAGATATGAACCTTGCAATGTAGTTCAATCTACCCAAGAAACCACGAACCTCTTTTTCTGTTCTCGGTTCAGGCATTTCTTGTATTGCTTTCACCTTGGCAGGATCAACCTCGATTCCTCTTTCGCTCACAATGAAACCCAGTAACTTTCCAGAACGTACCCCAAACGTGCACTTGTTTGGATTTAATCTCAGACGGAACTTTCTCAACCTTTCAAACAGCTTTTTCAGGTTAACCAGATGTTCCTCTTCGGTTCTCGACTTGGCAATCATATCATCTACATAACATTCGATCTCCTTATGAATCAAGTCATGAAACAATGTCACCATCGCCCGCTGGTACGTTGCCCCTGCGTTTTTCAACCCAAAAGGCATTACTTTATAACAATATGTACCCCACGGAGTAATGAACGTGGTCTTCTCCATGTCTTCAGGTGCCATCTTGATCTGGTTGTACCCGGAGAAACCGTCCATAAATGAGAACACTGAAAACTGAGCTGTACTATCGACCAGCACATCAATATGAGGTAGTGGAAAATCATCTTTCGGGCTAGCTTTATTAAGATCTCGATAATCCACACACATTCTCACTTTTCCATCTTTCTTCGGTACTGGCACGATGTTGGCTACCCATGGAGGATACTTTGTCACAGCGAGAAAACCAGCGTCCCACTGCTTCTGGACTTCCTCCTTAATCTTTAAAGCCATGTCGGGGTGAGTCCGACGAAGTTTCTGCTTGACTGGCGGACATTCTTCTCTCAATGGTAGCCTGTGCACGACAATATCCGTATCCAACCCCGGCATGTCTTGATACGACCAGGCGAAGATGTCAACATACTCGCGCAACATTTCCGTCAAAGTTTGCTTCACATCTGCTTGCAAGCTGGCACCAATCCTGATCTCTTTTTTGGCGTCCTTGGTACCAATATTGATGATGTCTACAGTCTCCTGATGAGGCTGGATGACCCTTTCCTCTTGTTTCAACAATCTGGCCAGTTCTTCAGGGAGTTCACAATCTTTCTCATCCCCTTCTTCGGCTTGATAAATCGGATTGTCAAAGTCATACATAGCCATATCAAAATCGTTATCAGTGGTATCCGGAGGATCAAGTCTGCATGAACGGGTTCATGCCTTATTTTAGAATTTATTTTTAAGCAAAACAAAAGAAAATGAAACATTGCCATTTTATTTTTTTGTGCAAAAATAAAAACTGAAAGACAGAGAACAAAATTTGATTGCAAAACGTCCTTTATTAATGATTAAACATTGCAAATGCAACCATGGTGGCCCTACAAATGAATCTATACGCCTTGGGCAGAGCGCAAGATTTTGTCATGCATTATGGTTAGAAAAAAACAAAGAAAAATTACTCTGTCTGAAGAGTAACCCGGATGACTTCTTCAACGAACCAGTTCTGCACTTGTTGTCCCGAAGCATGAGGGCGTACCCAATTGTCCAGGTCACAATCACTGTCAACACTATCCTCTGCGGCTGCACAAGACTGGTCCGTGTAGATAATTCCCCCACTATTGAAAGTAATGGGTCCCCTGCTCCCCGCATCTGAAGTTGTAGAGGGATGATAACCAATACCAAATTTGTCTTCCTTCATTGGGGTCTCTATCAACCTGCCCCAACCTTGGGCGTTGCCTGCCCTGACGACTTCGACAGCTTGTTTGTAAGATGAAATGGAGGTACCAGCCCCAACTGGTACAGAAGAAGACTCAGGTGCATCGTCAATATTGACTGCTTCGAATGATTGGCACAGCATCTCATGAATTTCCCCATCCATTTCAATGTACTTGAACGTGGACAAGTGACTCACAAAGATGTCTTCTTCCCCACACACTGTCACAACCTGCCCTTCAAACTCATACTTCAGCTTTTGATGTAGAGTAGAAGTAACAGCCCCGGCTCCGTGAATCCAAGGGCGTCCCAATAGGCAGCTATATGCAGGTTGTATGTCCATTACATGGAACGTGGATTTGAATACCTGTGGTCCAATTTGTACGGGCAATTCCACCTCACCAAACACAGATCGTCTAGTTCCATCGAATGCTCTGACCACCAATTCACTAGGCCTTAATATCAAACCGTCAACTTCCAGCTTCATTAATGCCTTCTTGGGCAAGACATTGAGTGATGAACCAGTGTCTACCAGTACATGAGATAACACTGCGCCCTTACACTCCATCGTGATATGCAAAGCCTTATTATGGTTTCTTCCTTCAACAGTCAAATCTCTGCTTGTAAATCCCAAGCCATGGCTAACATTGACATTGGAGATTACGCTCTCGAGCTGATTAATAGTAATTTCTTGTGGCACGTATGCACTCTTCAACACTTTCAACAACGCCTGTCGGTGCGCATCAGAGCACATCAATAGTGACAAGATTGAAATCTTTGAAGGGGTCTGATTCAGTTGGTCCACAATCTTATAATCGCTTTTCTTGATTATCTTCATAAATTCTTCCATTTCCTTATCAAAAATAATCTTTGTCTCTGCTTCAGGTGTAGGCGCACTTTCAACCACCTGTTTACCCCTAGCCTTTGCTGCAGCTTCTACCTCCTTATCACTTCTCAAGGTTTGGGGAGCGAACAACCTTCCACTCCTTGTAAAGCCCCCTACACCCCCTACATTATCAATATTTGGGCTGACTGACGGCTCAACTTCCTGTTTTTTACCTTCGTAATATACATCTGCCCCATAGTGCCATGGGATGACCTTCGTAGACGTGAACGGAATTGGTCCTGGCACCGTGATAGTGACAGGACTGGGCCCTTCTGGCGCAACACTCGCCACGGGAACTGCATTGACCGGCATTTGAATCTCATCGGGAGTGTAATAGATGGTCACGGTTGATATCTCATCAGTGTCTTTCACGACTCTGTCGAACTGTAGACATCCTTCATCGATCAGATTCTGTAAACCCATCTTCAACTTATCACAACCGTTCTCCTGATTCATACACTCAGAGCAATCTTGATTACAGCCCGGGAACACCTGTCCCTTCAATAAACGATCTTTTACAACCAACAAAGAAGTTTTCACTTGATGAACGTCTAACACCAGATTCAATCTCCTCCCATCTTCAATAACGTACACATTTGCTGCACTATGATCAGGCATGGGATGCTGAGTAATATTAGGAGCGGGAGAGAAATTGATGGCTTTAGCATCAATCAAATCTTGTACTTTATGATGGAAAGCCCAGCATTTTTCAATGGAGTGCCCCTGAGCACCTGAGTGGAACTCACAACGAGCATTAGCATCGAAGTTAGGTGGCAGGTTTCCAGCAACCGGAGCTTTCATAGTACGGAGTTCTACCAACTTTAACTCGAGTAGCCGGGGCAACAGCGCGGCATAAGTCATAGGGAGAGGATCCATCTTACGATCCCTCTGTCTAGACCTTTGCTGGAAAAAAGGTTGTTGCTGTTGAACTTGTTGTTGGGGTTGTTGTTTCTGAACGGACGGTGTGGGGATTGTCACAGCATCTACCTGATAATAAGCTCGAGAACGCCCTCTGCCTCGTCCTCTAAACACAGCATTCGTATCACCTTCTCTTCTTTTCTGGTTACTAGCAAACGGTTTCTTCGTCCCCGAAGAGCCAGCCCCATTCACATCCTGGATCTTTCCAAGCTTTAACAGACTTTCTATTCTTTCTCCCGCAATTACAATATCAGCAAATCCAGTTGACGGACAAGCAGCTAATCTATCCAGATAGGCCCCTTGCAAGGTGCCCATGAACATATCTGCCATTTCTCTGTCTGACAAGGGAGGTTGGACCTGGGCAGCCATTTCCCTCCACCTCTGTGCATATTCTTTGAAACTCTCCTTGGCATTCTGGGACAATCCCTGCAATTGGGTGCGGTTGGGCGCCATGTCGATATTATACTGGTATTGCTTCAGGAACGCTTCTGCCAGATCTTTCCAATTCTTCACAGCAGCTCTATTCAACTTCATGTACCAGGTCAAGGATGCCCCAGCCAGACTATCCTGAAAATAGTGCATCCATAGCTTCTCGTCATCCGTATGGGCTGAAATCTTCCCAAAGTAAGCTTGAAGATGCGTTTGGGGACACGCATTGCCGTGATACTTATCAAAAGTAGGAGGTTTGAATTTAGGGGGAATTCTGACTCCTGAGACCAGCCCCAAGCTGGTAACATCAATACCCATAGAGTTCTTGCATTCTATGGCCCTGATCTTCTCTGCTAACTCATCATACCTTCGATCCCCTTGATTACCCACATCAGCATCCAGCAGAGTAAATTGGTCTTCCAGAGTATCTTCAAGAGTAACACCAGCCTGCCTACCATTTCCATTACCCCGATTGTTACCACCAGGAGGAGGGTTGCCACCGGGAGGAGGAATGCCATGTCCCTGTGAATTGTCATGATGATCACCTTCGGGCCCATTGTCGGGACGCTCTACCAGAAGCCTCAGTCTCTCCTGATTTTGCGCCATGCCAGTCATGAGGGTCATGAACTGGTCCATACGCGCCCTCATTTCCGCCAAATCACTTTGCACTTGATCCATGATTCTTACTTGATTCCTTCGCGTCGAATATCGGTGAATATGACTCTCCGCTATACTGCCTGAAACCAAATAAAGGTTAGAGTCCCTGCAACGAGTACCTGAAAAGCAAGTAACAAAAAAATGCAAAATGATATGCAATGCCATGCAATGCCATGTTTGTCATTTCCGAGGTGCTTTATACCCTGATTCCAATCCAACCACAGAAATCTGAAGACCAGAAATCGTGATATAAAGAGACGTATTGTGGTCATGTGCTTGTGTGCAGCTATCTGATAAGAAATAATCCTGAATAAAACTGCTCATACTCATTCAACGAAGTAATCAAGTATATTTAAGAAAGGTTCAGCCGCAAATGCAATACAAGGAAAAATGGATCCATCAACAAGCCTGATGGTATCCATTAACAACAAAATACAGGGAAAAGCACATCAATCTGACAATTCCACACCCTTCAGCTTATCACTTGAATACTTGATTTCCTCAAAAAGTATACGGGTACGCTGGTGATTCGGCTTTTCAATCATTTCTTTGATCAAGACATCCCTTTTCTCAAGAGCTTCAGTTAAAGAACCCATGTGCAGCATCAGAGCCTCGTCATCACACACTCCTTTGTGTCTCTTTATGCCAGCTTGCGTCTTGAGTATCTCCCTTTCTAACATGACTTCTTCAAGCTCTTTCTTGATATTCTTCAACTCACCTCTAGCTTCTTCTAGCTGTTCTTGACTCTTACCGAGGCTTTCCCGATACTTTCTCCTCTGCTCATGTGCCTTTTTAAGCTCCTCGTCTTTAGTCTTCGACTGCTCCTTTAACTCGGCATTTTCAATTCTGACTTCATCCCAAGCTTGACGAAGTTGAGCTAATGAATCCTTGCTTCGGGCTAAAGCCTGTTTTGTAATCTTGTGAGCCTGACTAGTGTCATCTGCTCCCAAAGTAAGTTTCCGAAAGTACCGAGCTCTGTCATCAAAATCTTCCTCTTTGTCAGCCAAGGTTTTTTCCGCTTTCAAGGCTCTCTTTTCCAACTCTTTGTTGTCAGCTAGAGCTTTCTGAAGACATCTGCTCATTCCAGAATTCTCTATCTGCAACTCTCTGACCATTTTCTTCCACTTCTCACATTCTTCAATAGCCACCATAGTGGGTTGTTCTGGCTGTGCTGAACATAAAAGAGGTCCCCTTGAAAAGGGTAAAAGCAATTCCTTTACTTTCGTCTCAATCCACCTGTCATATTCAGGATAAGATCTACAATCTCCTTTTCCAAAAACTGCTTTTCCAATTTTGTGCTTATCTTTCCAAGCATTCACTACTTCTACCACCTTCGCATCTTTAGTTCCTGTAAAGAATAAAGATTCTTCCACATCTTGCCCTGTAGGAGGATCCCTGGAAGCATACCCAAACTGTCGGATGGCCAAAACTGGATTATAATTGATCCCTCCTTTTCTGCCAATCAAAGGCACATTTGGAAAATTTCCGCATCTTGTGACAAGCTCTATTCTCAACAACCGGTGATCAAACCATACAATGTTATCAGCAGTTAAACTCATCAATCTTTTAGACCATTTCGCCACATCTTTGGTTTCCACAAAGGCACCTGTCTGAGGCAAATGTTTGAAAAACCAATGACTCAGCAGTGGAGTGCAACAACTAACAGATCCTCCCCTCCTTTTCTCATTCTTGTAATGCACGGAATGATAAAAATCTCCTAACAAAGTAGGGACTGGATTTTTAAGGACAAAAACTCTCGTTGCTTGCATATCCACAAAGTCTTGCTGATTGGGAAAGAAAACTAGGCCATATATGCAGAGAGCCAGAATGGAATTGTAAACCGTCCAATTTTTAGCACTTGCAGCCTCTTGGGCCTGTCCAGCCAGAAATTCTAAATGAAATCCGCTAACTCCATTTTTACTGCTCACACCGCTCTTTATCAATGTCTGATCCATTTGTAAAGCAGCAACAATTTCTTTTACGCTGGGAGAACTACCAGAGAAGAATGGTATTGCCGACGTGATCGGAATTCCCAAAATAAATGAGAATTCTTCCAGTGTTGGCATCAAAATGTAATTTGAAAAAAGAAAGCACCTCAACGAAGGCTTGTAGAACTGCAGCAGAGTGTGCAAAGCATCATGCTCATACTTAGTGATTGTACGGACCATCCCAACCAAATTCCCGTAGCTCTTCTGAAACCTATCAAGAATACCCGGACCAGCCATATCTATAATTTTGAGCAATGAATCCAAGACAGGATCTGGAAACTTGTAAGACACATTGTTCTTTCTCTCGGCGACGATCTCTGTTGAACCCATGGATTGGAATCAGAAATGTATTATGCACCTGAAAATGACAAACATAACTGTTATGATATGATAATGCAATGCAAAAGGGCATGTGATCAGGTAATCAAGTGTCAGTGTCTGTATTGAACTGTGTGCACTGTGTCTCTGTACTGAGTCTGGCAATATCTGAGATGATCACTTAAATCACTGTCATAGGATACAATGTCTGAAATCATCATAGAATCACAAATAAGGTAGGTAGGAGGCTGGGTTTCCTGCAAACCTGTAAACATCCCGCCCATACTCACATGTGGTTCTTAGAAAATAAGGCTTGTCAGCTTCGGAGGTTTGAGAAGCAATAGCACATTCAGCCCGTAGGATACAATGCTATGCCAATCAAAGAGGCCGTCCACTGACTCCTCTTAGAAAATAAAGGTCATCCTATGCAAGTTCCAAAGTGGGCCCTCGGGTGCGAATGGGTTTGCCACAGAATGTGGTCTGCCATTGTCACCACTAAAGAGGGATATTTCCACTAAGGTCCTCATGATCGGTCACTAGAGTCGACAGCTCTCTAGATCTACATCCTGGAATACGCAAGATGCGTATGCCACGACGTGTCCCAAGATAGCCTCGTCTAGCTGTGAATTTCGTGAACACCCAACGCACTCCAAACGGCACGTAGGTCCCACTACTCTCCACTCTAATTCTAAGTGTATACTCAAGCCTGTGTAATGGGCTTATCTCTCAGAAATCCCATCCCGCCAAACAGAAAATAGCACAGTCCAACACAACAGTAATAATATGATATGTAATGCTAAAAAGCAGTAAATACAGTAATGTACAGTAAAGCAGTAAATAACGATACAATAAAATGGTAAATATAGCACAACAGTAAACACCCAATGAAAGAAAAACAGACAAGCGCTAGGATTGACTCGCTTAGGGATGGACCAGCAATAGGTCAAAATGTTTTCCCCAGCAGAGTCGCCAGCTGTCGCTCCCGGGATTTTCATCCTAGTACAAACGCGAAAGTGGCACCGAACAGAGTCGCCAGCAATGTGTATTTATCCCAAGAGAGGGAAAGGAAACACCGCATAAACCTGAGAGAAAGGAAAAGCATGGTCTTACGACCAAGAGAAATGGGTTCGGGAGTCGGTTACGCGAGAGGAAGGTATTAGCACCCCCTCACGTCCATCGTACCCGATGGGATCCACGCTTGCTTGTCTCGATCAAAGGGTGATAGAAAAGAATGCTGGAAAAAAGGAACTGAAAGAAAGAAAGGGAAAGAGAAAGAGAAACAAATGTAGGGAAAATAAAAGAAGTGCTCGCATGGGCCCTACCCCACTGCCTACGTATCTCATCGGGAACATGAGAATCAGAGCGACGTAGTTCCCCTCACTAGGGATGAATTGTTTGTGTTTTTTAGAGAACGGCTTACGTTCTAGCTCAGGTGTTGCAGGCTCGCTGGTCCGAGTGCGTTACCATCTTGCAAGAGAACGAGTAGAAGCGCGTTCGTACGTTGAGAGTGAATGAGGTGAGAAGAGAATTCCCGAAGGAAAGACGTTATTGTTTGTTTTTGTCTTTTAAGAGTTTTTTCATTTGTTTGCATATGATAGTGTATCTGAATCTTAGTCATTGGAATGCGTACATTCTCACATCCCAAGATGGAATGGGTAAGAAAGCACACTAAGAGTGAAAAAGACCCCCACACTTAGTTCCAATTGTCAAGGTTCAAACACACTAGCATACTTGTGTTTATTAAGTGTTTTTGTTGATTAAGAAATGAAGAAGTGTTTTTTATTATTTGCACCTTCAACAAGTATTGCATTTAAGTCCCTCATACGAGATCAAATGTTTAACACATTGACCCAAGATGGGCTATATGCTACACATTCTAAGATTACAAGAGAAGACCCCTTATAATCTTTTCTTTATATGAAAGGCCTAAATGCAATAAATGCCTACCTTTATTATATGTTTTGAATTTTCTTTGAGATGAGAAGATGAAAGACTCAAGAGAGGAGAAAAGGTAAAACCTATATGGACTAAGACTCAATCCTAATTGAAGATTAAAGGGAGTGATCCTAAAGGTTTGTGAGGTTTCAACCTAAAATCTAAAGAAAGAAAGAATTAAACAATTCACTTCCAAAGTAGAAGATGAATTGTAATTCAAAAGGGAAAGTGATGAGTTATTAAAAGAAAGCACATAAGTGCTTAACAAAACATGGAATTGTAAAAGAGAAAGGATAGAAGTTGAATGTGGATTCCTTATCCACACTCAATTGAAACTTACCAAAGCCCCTACATGGTTAGCACAATCACTTACAAGTAAAGTAAGAAAATATAATGAACAAATCAAATTCAAACAAGTTGACAAACAAAGTGAAATGAGATTGAATGCTATACATGCTTCCAAGTCAGAATGTAACTCATATTTACACAACCTAATGTTATCCTAAATGAGCATACTAAATCATGCAAACAAAATCTCAATCCAACAAGAAGCAAAGAAGAAAAGGTGAAGTGATGTGAATGTGGTTCATACTTGTGAAACAAGTGACTTAAGGTGCAAGATAAACATCAAACATGCAAAGATGAAACCCAAATGTCACAATCAGAAGTCAATTAACATGCTATACATCCTCAAACAAAACCACAACTCATGGCACAAGTGCCTTCATGATCAAGCAAACCAAACATGAGGCATGCATTCACAAAATGAACAAGTTAAACTTCATGCTTCAAACAAATAGCAAACATGCTTCAAAAATTATGACTTTCACCAATCAAACACCTTAAACACATGTCATTAACATATCAAGTCCACAAGCAATGAATCAGAACCAAAGTCACTCAACAATTAGGTCAAAGTCTCATGGAAACTTCATGCATTCATGCTCAAAGCAACACATCAAAAGTCATCCAAAAAAGACTTAAAAATCATCTCATAAATCTCAAACATACCTCAACATATTGTGACCACAATGCAAAAAGAAAGGCATCAAAATCATTTTTTATGATCAAGAACAAAAATGCACAAAATCATATGTCACATTAAGTATGCATACAAATGGAAATTCAAAAGAAATAATGGAACAGGGGCAAAATGGTCATAAAATCAGAAAATAAAATCATAGAAAATTTCCTAAATGTTTTAAGAATACACATGAATTTTTGTAGAATTTTCCCATATGTTTTGGTATTTTTAAAAATTAGAAATCAAACGTGTAGAAAGAAATAAAAATAAAAAAAAATGCAAAATGAAGGGGGGTATGAACATAGCAATTGGACAGTTCAAATTACATTGGGCTTCAAAAATGGAGGTGTGGATAGCAATCTGATTAAGTCCATTTACGCGCAAAACACCATAATAAGCATGCACTTCAGTCAACATAGTCAAAGCAATCCAAGCCATCAGATTAAGTCATAGTCAAACAAAAGTCAAAGTACACGAATCCAACACACGCGCCTGAGGTCACACACAAATTACCATGTACTGCATCACACAATGTTTAAGTAAATTCAGAAATGGTGCACATGATTTGCACGTGAATTTTAATGTGCTGTCAACTTTTGGACCACACGATCACACACATCCAACGGCCATGATTTAAACTGCAACCAAAACCCTAACTAAAAACCACCGGCCGGAGAGGGACCTCCGGTCACCTTCTCCGGTCACACGCCACCGTCTGCAACTTCACATGTCCCAGAAATGCCCAACTATTATACCAAAATGAAGCTGAGCTCACGTAGATTAAGAATTCACAATTGTTTTTCACATACCAAGCACACACATAGAGAACAGAGGAGATTAAATCATGCCCTAAGTTTTGGATCTAGGCTTCTAAGAAGCTCTATCAACTAGCCGGAGTAAGCAGAGCTTCTATCAAGCTTAAGACAGCAAAAATAAATCAAAACTAAAGAGAATCGAATGAAGAAGAGTGCATGATGAAACCTGAAAATGTGGAGCAATTGGAGATGTTGAGAAAAACCAGAGGAAAGCTTGATATGCTGAGCTTCTAGATCTTCAAACTTAGCAAAATAAATGCTATGGATTCGTAAATAGATGAAGGATGTTGAAGCTTGCAATGGTACTGAACTTGCAGAAATGGAGTTGTTCTTGTTGCTCTTGATTCAACAATGCCAAACAATGATAATGCAGATGAAAAGTGGAAGAAGAGTGTTGAAATCGTGTGGAATCAGAGAGAAAGTAGAGAGAGTTTGAGGTGTTCTTGGAGAGAAATGTGGTTGTCAAAAACTGAAAAATGAAAATGGAGTGTGTGATTTCTTTTATAGTGTGAGCTTACCACGGTTTAATGAGTTGAGTTAGGGTGAGTCAAGGTGGTTAACTGAGTCCACCCTAACTAACTGAGTCAAGTTAGTTAGGGGGCGAGTGATCAAGGCTGGGTTATGGTGAGGTTAATCTCATGACAGTTATGGTGAAGCAGCAAGAGAAACGAATGGCAAAGGCTGTTGCATTAGAAACTTGCTCAGCAAGCTTGTCTTTTCTATTTCCATGCAAGGCACGTGCTAGTGTATGAGTTTTATGTCATGTGTGCTTGGTTTAAAGAGGAAAGCTGAGGTTAAGAAGTGTTTGTGGTGTGACTGAACCAAATCATGCAGCATGTCATCAATGTATCAGTGTCAACATATGGTGGTTTATGGAGGTTTTTCTCTCTACTCAATGACTGCCTTAGGGAGTTTATGGGTTCATTTGAAAGAGGGTACATTGGGGAACAATATTGGTTTGAAAATTGAAGTGAAATGAGGTCTCAAACATGTCTAAAAATAGCTATGAACACAATGGTTCACAACTGGTTGGTGGGCGTGGCAAAAGGTTGGCTGGCAAGGCAATTGGGCACACAAAATTTCAGCACAAACAACATGACTTTGAACCCTCCAAACTATCTCATAACTTGGTTAAATCAAAATTTTCACAACATCAACATTGAAGAGGACACTACAAGGAACAACTTTGATGTTGGAAAGTTTTTCATTTGAGGCCTTTAACCATGAGAAAAATGAGTGGACATTTGGCCCACCAACTGTTTGTTAAAATGATTGCGCGCGTGACCTGAAAATCTTGGTCATGACCTAGTTTTGAACCTACTTTCCTCCAACTTTGATCAATCATATCTCTCTCAATTTTTATCCAATGGAGATGTTCTACACATGGATTTGAAGCTTAAAACAAGATCTTTCATTGAGGCAGAGTGGATTTTTCATTTGGTGCTCCAAATTTAAATGGCCTTGGTTCAAATTCTGATGCAAAATGGCCAAAACTTGCTATTTTTAGTAACCCTTCTTCATCCAAAAATGGCAACTTTCCACATCTTGATTTTTTCATGATTCCTTTGGAGTTTCTTGATCAAATTTTGTACATTGGACATATGTAACATGAATTTCATGAATTTGGCCTCAAAAAGTCAAGAGTTGACTTTTTCCTCTGATTATTTGACTTTGCCCCAATTTCTCTGATTCTTGATCTTTCTTCCAATTGCAACACCTCCAAAACCAATTGAGGGGCAATTTTCCACACATATACACTTAAGAACATATAGAATACCATGACATCAAGTTTTGTCCAAAAATCAAAGATTCCCTGATTTAATGGGAAACCCTAGTTTTGGTGCCCACCTCCTAGGAGAAAAATGTGCAGTCTTCAATTTCAAATTCCTCAGAGTATGTTGTGTACCTTCTTAAAGGATGATGAGATATACCATTTGAGGATGATTTTGGATCAATGAGCTATCTCACTTGAGGGTTTTCCTTCAATTTTTGAACCTCTTGCATAATGAAAGATGTAATGCTTCAATCTCCTATTGAATCTCACCTTCTTGAGGTTGTGGAAGATCAATTGAGATAGTATGAGACATGAGAGACCTCTTGGCTTGCCTAGAGCCAACTTGATTGACCTTTTTGTGCTTTGAATGATTCCTTGATTGTCCACCTTCCACTTGATCACATGCCCTGATGGTAAGAAGGATGCCATGCTTCATTTTTCTATGTTAAATGCAATGCAATGTTAATGAGGTGGATATGATATGATAAATGATAATGCCATGCTATGATGCCAAAAGGGGAGAGCAAATTTTGGGGTATTACACCATGTAGTGTATTTGGCCTCAGAAATAAACCTAGCTTCTAGAAGGTGTTTGACAGCTTTCTCCGCGGCTTCCATCTTTTCCGGGGACTGTTTCCTTCTGCGCTGGGCAACGACTTTGACGGCCGGATCAATTGTAAGCTGGTGGCAAGCGACGGAGGGGTCCAATCCTGGCATTTCAGCAGCGCTCCATGCGAACAAGTCTGCGTTCTCCCGGAGGCACGCTTTCAGTTGTCTCTTGGCCAGGTCAGGGAGGTCTGCTCCGATCTTCACTCCCCATTGGGGGTCTTCTCCGAACGGAACGATCTCGAAGTTGCCATCTGGGATAGGGCGTAGGAGATGGCCGCTGTTGTTGGACTGACTGCCCAAAGTCGTCAGGTCTTTGGCGTGATCCTCCTCGCTGAAAAGGCTGTCCAAGTCGATGGATTCGACCTGGGGGAGTGGTTTTGGCTGCTCGGAGCTGCTGGGCAGAGGAGGACGACCAGAGGTCCTCGGCCTTGCTGAGATGGTGCTCAGTCCTTTTGATGCTGCTTCAAAGCATCGACGGGCAGCTTCGATGTCGCCGTGGAGGGTGGCGACCATCCCTTCAGAAGTGTAGTACTTCATCTTGAGATGTACGGTGGAAGGCACTGCAATCAACTCTGCCAGGGTTGGCCTTCCAAAGATGCACTGGTATAGTGACGGGCAATCGATTACCAGAAACTGTGCTTTAATTGCTCGGGTTGTCTTTCCTGAACCGAAGGTCACGATGAACTCTACGTAACCTTGGGGCCTTGTTACTGCTCCGTTGAATCCCTGCAGGTCGGATCCAACGTATGGAGTAAGGTACGAGTCGTCCAGCTGCAGTGTTTCAAACAAATGGTTGTACATGATATATTCTGAACTGCCTTGGTCCACGAGTATTCTGCGAACGTCGAAGTTCGCCATCCTTGCCCAGATGAGAAGCGGGATGCTTGAGTTCGGTGACCCGCCGAGGAGCTCCTCCTTGTAGAAGGAAATGGGAGAGGATCCTTTGTGAGTGGTATCCAGCGTGGTGACTTCGTTGGAGCTTTTGCTGATTAGTTGCTCGAATTTCCTCTTGACTGATCCGACCGTGATTTTGTTGAATCCACCACCGAAGATGACCATGGCTGACGGGAAGGTCTCCCACGGGCAGTGAGTGCCGAGGATCGTGGAGGCGGGCAGACTATCAGGGATACAGAAGTCTTCTGGCCGTGTGATGGACATAGCGACCTGTACGTTGCTGTCATCGGAGGGCGGAGTCTCTTCTGCAGCCTTCTTGCTCTCCTGGGCTTCTTGCCGGGGAGCTTCTTTCTTCTTCGCGAACTGCTTCAGGTGGCCGTCTCGAATGAGGATCTCTATTGCATCCCTGAGGTGGATGCATTCTTCCGTCGTATGGCCGTGGCTCTTGTGGAAGCGGCAATACTTGGATTTGTCTGCACCCGGCCTGGCCGGTAGCTGTTTGGGGAAACGGACTCCCGCCTGCTTGAACTCTGAGTTGGCACATTCGGACAAGATTTTCTCCCACGAGGTAGTGAGGGGGGTATAGTCATGGAACCTCCCATAAGGTCCCTTTTGTTCACGTGCATCGCGAGGAAAATCGTCGCGTCTTTTATCTCCTCGACGGGATGTCGAGGGCTCTTCAGCTCTGGATGATCGGGCACCTTCCTGGTGACGGGAGACCCGGACAGAGTGGGCAGCGACCTTCTCCTCGTACTGTTGTGCGATTAGGCTTGGTGGAGGAGGGAGTTGAGGTTCCTCTGCGGATCGAGGCCGATGGCTTTCGCGAAGTCTGAGCCGGGACGTAATCCCTGCTCGAGCAGGAATTTCTTCATCTCATCGGTCGTTGGCACTTGGATGGCCTCCTTGTTGAACCGCTCAATGTAGTCCCGAAGAGGCTCATCTCTTCCCTGCATGACAGCTCCGAGGGACGCCTCAGTCTTTGGATGGCGTCGTGATGCGGTAAAGTGACGGGAGAAAATCCTCCCGAGCTGCCTCCAGGATGTGATGGACTCCTCAGGCAGCTGTTTGTACCAGGTCATTGCTCCCTTCCGGAGCGTGGTTGGGAACAGGCGGCATTTGATGGCTCCTCGTACGCCTCTGTAATCCAAAAGAGCATCTATGTTTTCTATGTGCTCGTCTGGGTCCGTGGTTCCATCATAAGTCCCTAGAGACGGAGGCTTCTCTAGTCCTTTAAGGAGACGGGTGGCCAGGATCCGACGGGACAACGGGCCGCGAGGCTCGTCGTCGCTGTCCGAGCTTGGAGTTAATGGTGACCGTTGTCTACGCTCGCGGCGGCGGTCTCTGCGAGGTGAGGGTGATCGTGGCCGGTCGCGTGGTCTGACCGGTGGAGAATGCCTGTCCTGCCTCGTTCTCTTGTGTCCTGGTGGTGACTGATCCCGCAGGGAGATCTGATCGCGCTTGCGAACACGTTGTGGTTCAGGCTCGCGCCTCGTCCTACGGTCTTCCCTGCGCCTAGGTGGCGGGCTTCTTGATCTCTGGTGTTTTCTCTTGGGAGGAGAGGATCTTGGAAGAGATGCTTCCTCGAGAGCTCCTATCCTTTCTCCTTGCTGCAAGATAAGGAGGTTTGTGCGGTTGACAGCTTCCAGAAGGGCTGCAACGGCAAGGTCAGCGCTGGGAGGGCCAGGAATTGGTCGATCCCCCAACGGTAGCTGTTTGCCTCCTTGCTCGGTGGGAGGAGGAGTTGGAGATGCAGGGGCCCCGTCTCGAAGGAAACGGGGATCAGAAAGTAACGGAGATCTTCCGTCCACGTCCATCTTGTTAACGGGAACGAGGACTGTAATATTAGCACCTTGTGCGGAGTTCTGAGCGGCCATAGGTGGGTGGATTAAAGAAAGTGTGTTTTGATCTTTTAGTTTCCGAGGAGGAAAGAAAGAAGGGGAGAACAAGGAGTTCCCACAGACTGCGCCACTGATCTCGAGTATTCGATCAGATCCACGTACGCTGGTCGTCAGATGGCAAGGTGCTCGGACGGATGATGATCGTCAGGCGTGCAGAGTGTTCGGAATGTTGGTGAGGAGAAAAGTGGGTGTACCTGCAAGGCACTCCGACGCTCAAGTAAGAAAGGGTCAGAGAAAAAGGGGCAAGTACAAAGCGTATTCTTAGGGTAAAAAATGTGATACCTGACCCTCTCAAGCGAGAGGGTTTATATAGAGCCCCCAGCGCGTGGCCAACGGTCCTATTTTCGGGGCGAAATAACCGTTTTCCCCAAAGAATAGGTAACTGCCCAAACTAGCCGTTATGTCGGGCAGGGTGCCATAAACTAGCCGGTGTGTCGGGCAAAGCCGCAGTTCCGGGCACCTGTCCCTTGCTGTTCGGGCAGCGAGGAAGCCGTGCGTAACGGGCAGTGATGCCGGGGAGGAACGTGGCGTTCCTTGCCCGGTTGGAGGGACAGAAATGTCATTTTCGCCCCTCTGTGGATTGGGCTTAGGCAATTTGGGCCGCTTTGGAGCGGAGGCGGATTGGGCCAATTCTAGCCATTGGTCCAGTCCAGAACAGTAGTGATCTTTTATACACATATCTTATAGCAACAAATGATAAGTGATTATATATGAGTAACCGTTACCTGTAGCAGTATAATATTTAAGGAAATGAAAGTTTATTAATTATGGAACCTTATCACTTATTAGAACTTTAATTAATTATTAAAACTTGATTAATTATTGAAACTTTAGTAAATTAATGAAACTATATTTAAAATTAAATATCTATATTAAATATTGAATAATTATTAATTATTGAAATATTTATTTAAAATATTGATTATTTACTAAAATATTGATTATTTATTAAAATAATGCTTGTTGGTTAAAATATTGATTATTTATTAAAATATTTAATAATTATTGAATATTTATTAATTACTGAATAATTATTAAAATATTGAATTACTTATTAAATATTGAATTGTTTATTGAATTTTGAATTATTTATTGAAATATTGGTAGTTAGTAAAATATTAATTATTTATTGAATATTAAATATTGATTATTTAATTATATATTGACTATTTATTTAAATATTGATCATTTAATTAGATATTGATTATTTACTTAGATATTCATTATTTATTAAATATTGAGTATTTATTGAATATCGAAGTTATATTGAATATTGGATTCGATTATTGGTGATCGATTAATTATTCCAAATTTAATCGGTAACGTGTGTTTTGTGAGTTGTGATTGAATCAAGTCGATACTTGCTTATTACTTGCTAATTGTGGTGATGATGTTTGAAGTATGAATGCCTTGATTATGAAAATGTGTTTGTGTGTGCAATTGTGTGGTAATTCAAGTGTGATGAATTATTGGAGATATGCATGATATTAAGATTAGGGAATGATATTAATTGCATATGATTGTTGATTGCATACGCATCATTTGTGTCAAGAGGCAATGCTTGCTAGTTCTGTGGGAGCTAGTGACTTGTCCCAAACCTAGAGCGGGGTTTGAAAGCTTAGGGAACGAGCTTTTGTTTGTTATTGGTATAGGGAATGTACCCGGTTTAAGTGTAAAAACCGAAAAATAACAACAAGTGTTGGTACCACATGGCATAAGTTGCATTAAGTCTTGCATCGAGTCATATTGCATATATGTTTGTTATATGGAAGTATGTGGATGTATGTGACTTGGTGAATTGGTGAAATTGTGGAATTGTGCACATGTATTTGTGAATTGTATGGTTACTTGAGTAATACTTTGTTGATGAAAATTTGAGTAATACTTTTATGTTTATTCAAATTGTATGAAGTTTTGGCTTTTATGCCTAAGTATTGATTATGAATGTGATGAGCATGAAACTTTTATTCATGTCTATTTAGATTGAAGTAAATCCGCTGCTACATGCTAATGTGAAAGTTTATGAAAAGCATGAAAATTATTTTTAGTGTTATTGAGCATGACAGATGTTTGTTTGATGTTTTGAAATTATATGTGACACTCTTTTGTGAAATGCATGATATTTACTCTGATTTATTTATATATTTTCCGCGGGGTTTAGAAGGGTGTTACATGAGCGTCATTGATTGTCAGCAGCGGTGCACGACTTTTTTGAGGGTGCTGCGAATGGAAGGTGTGTGCGGCGATGTGGGTTGTAACAAGAGGGGTCGCGGTGGTGCATTGAGAAGAAGGGGGACGTCGCGGTTGCGGTTTCGATGATGGCTCAGAGGTAAGTTCTATTTTTCTTTTCAACTAGTTTAGATTTGATTTCTGATGTATTTCGGGTTTGGTTTGAGTTTGTTTGCGACTTGCTCTGTTATTGTTTTGATTCTTGACTTATTTCGGTTTTTATGTTTGGTTCTGGGATGCTTTAGTTTTCTGGTTCGTTTAAATATCAATTGTGATTCAATTTTGGTTTGATTCAGTTGTAACTGTGGATGATCAAAAGTGTAAAACTCTCTATTATTTATAGATGAAAATTAGGGTTTGAAATTGATTGTGGTTCATCTATTTTCGGTATGATTTTATATATTGAGATTTTACCTATTGCTTCATGGCCAAGCCAATGAATCTGGATAGATTCATAGCTTTTGTAAAATGTAACAGCAACAATAAATTGAATAATTTTTTTATAATGTTTGAAAAATAATGTAATAAAGGCAATGATTAAAAGATCTTGATTTTTATTTTATTTTATATTGATTTTTAGACTAAAATACATGAAAAATAAATAATATTATAATTATTAAAAATAAATTAATAAAAAATTTGAAAATAAAAATAAAAAATAAAAAGGTGTAATTTTAAATTATAAAATAATGTAAATGAAGATAAAAATATAAAAAAGAGAAAAACTCTAAAAGTAGGGAAAGTGAGATTTAAACTCAAGACTTTTCTCTTGTAACTCCTTACACATGCTCTTCTACCAATTGTGCCATTTCATTTATTCAAAATAAAGTGACAGTAGAAAGCATATGAAGAATGAGCAAAATGTGGGGTACGACAGAAGGTTTTTTGTCAATGAAGGATATAATGATCGTCGTGATTCAATACTTCTTGACTTTTGTTGGATGAAGTCATATTCAGACACTACACATGGAATCATGCATTTCTTAAAATGTGGCCGCATTTTAAAATTTAGTCATTAACCCAAGATTTGTTTTCAAATTAAAATGTGTATTAAAAATAAAAATCACACAATTGATTTTACCCAAGTGGGAGAATGTTAGATTTATCTAACTTTTTTTGTGCTACAATCAATTGTTGTTTAGTTTGTGAAAATGGGTTAATATTGATTCTGATGGGGTGCAGCCCTTTTATTGGGTACGTGATTTTTTTAATTAAATGGTCAGTATTTGAAATCTGATTGGTGTGGGCTTTAACCCTAGGCCTATAATAGATAGGGGCTATCATTTATTTTGAAAATTTCTTAAAGCACTCTAGATAATACTTAGGCACCACGTGAATATCCGAAAATGCCCCCAATTTCTGGAGATGCATCTCCGGACGAATCTCATGTAACACAACTCATTCGTTTTTGAAGTACACCGCATTTTAATGAATTGATTTATTCCGAAAATGTATTTTCGGAAATGTATTTCCGGAACCTAATAAAAGGTGGTAGGATTATGAAGTGCGCATCTTCACTATTACTTAACAACAATGGTTTACCAAGGAACTATCAAACATAATGCTTACCTAAACTATTATGTACATCTTCACTATTAGTTGGTTCTTTACTTTTTCTTTCACCCCTCGAGTTTCAACATTACTGGCTTCTTTGATATTATGTGAAACATAAAGTGCTTCATCTTTTCCCAAGTTTTTATACACAACAATATTATTGTTAAATGGACTTCCAAAAAAACAAGTCCTAGCAAAACTACCTGTAATCAAGAAAGAAAGTCCGTCTTGTAACATACTAACGTAAAACCACGTGTCATGCATAAGAATAATATTTTCTCTCTGGAAACACATTTCTGCACAACAATACTTCATAATCCTACCACCTTTTTTCAGGTTTCAAAAGTACATTTTCGGAAATATTCTGGAAATGTATTTTTGGAATAAATTATGTCATTAAAATGCGGTGTGGCTAAAAAATAAATGAGCTGTGTCAAGAGATGCATCTTTGAAAATTGGGGGTATTTTTGAATTTTCACGTGGTGCCTAATGTCATACCCCAAATTTGTCCTACCTTGTATAGTTTTCATCTGTACACCTACTCCCTGATAATTACTCAGAAAATCCAAAAAAATATGTTGTCTTCAACTTCATCTCTCTTTATTTCTTATCCATTTTTATTTTAAGTCATATCTACTTTTTAACCATTTTTATCACTCATCCAATTAAATATCCATTTGAACCATTTCCATATCCAAATTCAATTCAAGTATCCATTCATAAAATCATTCTTAGTTATCCATTTGTCCCATTATCTATTTAAAACAAAATCCAAAATATCCAATTTGTTTCATATCACCATTTCTGTTTTACATCTATATTCATTTTTTTTCCAAAAGTTCATTTTACAAATTTATAAACCAAAAGCCCATTTGTATTTTGTCATTAAGAAAATCCCAAATAATTCAAAGCCCATCATCTTTTTTTTATTATTACCTTTTCTTTAGAAATTCATTACAAGAAGTTACAAGAGTTTTCTCCAAAAAAAAAGTCCATTATCAAAAGAGAAACCATTAGAAGTCAAAAATAAAAAAGGCCATGATGATAAACACAATGAGGCCAAGATCCACGCACCACTTACTAGCATGTTTCCTCACGCAGTAACGTGCCAAAGCACTAGAAGAAGAATTCGACATGGCCCACATTCATAACTATCACAAAAGAAAACTTGCAGCATCCAAATCCATAATCATTACAAGGCCCATTATTTTGAAGCCCATGTTTATATACTACTGAGAGTCCTTTTACAAAGAAAAAAAGATAGAAAGAAAAAACAAAAAAAAAACATCGACTCACTTTTGACTACCACCATTCTTCATATATCATCACCCTGTTTTTGACAAATACATAGGTCTTACCATATCACCACCAACTAGTTCACACACATTCTACAGCCTCCATACAACACATCCCTTGTGCGAAACTCGTCGCCACTACCATCCACTACAATATTCACGTACAACCTACACAAGTTTTCCACAAACCTCAACCGAGCTATCAGACCCCACATCTCAAATTGCAAAACAACTTGACAATTCAAAAATACAAAGAAAATTCCACAAAACAATTGCAAGACACTGCTGCAAAACAAATTCCTGCTATGTCTTACCAAAAAACTGCAAATTTGTACAACCACTGTGTCTACCACAACCAAACCGTACGACCTGCAGAGTAAAGACAAGAAAAAGCACTGCATCATCAACCACATAGCAATATGACCTGCAATGAAAACGATTGAACAACACCAACCAACAAAGCCTGCTATCACTGCCCCAAACCTGTTACCACCAACGTTTAGCAACAAGTTTTCAATCCGCACCAGCCTCCAACGTACGAACCGGTACCACAATTCACAAACCATTTCACAAATTCCAGCTAACAAAACTCGTGACAAAAACCATTCTCACTCCGCAACAATTTTTTCCATCGTTTCCCAAAACACCCTGCAGATCCTTCTATAAAACCGAATCATCTTCACCTCATTGAGGGAGCTGGCTGCCACATAAACCTCACGCCCTTTTTCTCCATTCAACCAAAAAACAAACCTTTGCACCATCTTCAAATCAGCCTTTCAATAACCTCCCTGAAATCACCTTTAAAACGCAACAGCGAACACCCCTTGAAACATCCCATTTTTCTTCATTCCACTCATCTTTGACCTAAACCTTCTAACCACAAATCACCCCCAAATCACATACACAAAAAACCCAAATCAGAGTTGAACAAAGAGAGAGAAGATGAAGAGAAATTGAACCAAACTTCCAACAGATCGTAAACCGAACAGAACAAAATTAGATCACAAACCGGCAAAAAACACCTCATACCACACTATAAACCACGTTCAAACCGACAACCCTTCACCAACAACAACCACAACGATAACCTCCATCACACAAGACTTCATCTTCCCTAACCTTGTGCAGCGTCATCTTCTCACCATCGTTGACCCACTTTCGGCGCGGCGAGCGGAGATTTGAGAGGAGATTGAGAGCGAATGAGAGAGTACGACGATTTGAAGGATGAACGGCGAAGTTAGATTTTCTTTAGGGTGGATTTAACCTTGCTAGCACTCTCTGTTTGTTTTAGAAATCGAAGAACATGACCAAGCTTGAGGTTTTGCCCTCTTCTTTCTTAACTTGGCTGACCGGGTTTGGGCCTAAGGTGGTCCGACCCGAGTCATTTTATCACGAGCCCATTCGTTTTCTCACACCCCTAATCCATATCAGCACGCGCCCCCCTCTTTTTATTTTCAGGTTCTTATATTATTTCAAGAATTTTATTTATAATTTTTTTGTAAAAAATATTTTATATATCTTTTGATAACTTTGTTAATCAATTTTATTTATTTGTTTGTTTTTTAACGATTTATTGAATATTTGTTATATGTTTGATATTTGGCTTAAATAGTGTTTTCGTCCCTGTAATTTAGCGTGTTTTTGGTTTTCGTCCCTGTAAATTTTTTTTTTTGGTTGTAGTCCCTATATTTCACATTCGCGTTCGTTTTAGTCCTTAAAACCAAAATCCGCAGGAAAATCTCAAGGAAAATCCGCAGGAAACCTTTGGATTTTCCTGCGGATTTTGGCTTTAGGGACTAAACAGCAAGCAAAAAGTACGATATAGGGACTAAAACCAACAAAAAAAAATTACAGGGACGAAAACCAAAAACTCGCTAACTTACAGGGACGAAAACACTATTTAAGCCTTGATATTTTGTTAATTGTCTTTACTAGTTGTTTTTGATAAATAGTATTTCTTCTTTCACTTTCCATTTTTAGGGCCAATGATATAATGCCATTCATAATTTAATCAAGTTGATTAAGTTTTGACTTATTTGAGGCCTACCTATTTATTTATTTTTATTTCAATTTATTCACTATTTTTACATTTATTTTGGGTCAATGAAAACCAAACATCGACGATTTGTCGATTTCTCGACTTAATCTCGATAAAGGTGAGACCTTTATTATTTTTCATGTCATTTTCAATTTTATGTTATTTCTATCATTTTTGTTTCATTTACATTTATTTTGGGGTCAATGAAAACCAAATATCGATCGATTTATTGATTTCTCGATTAAATCTCGATAAAGGTGAGACCTTTATTATTTTTCTTATCATTTTCGATTTTATTTCATTTCCATCATTTTGTTCATTATTCTTATTCATTTTGGGTCAATGAAAACCAAATATCGATCGATTTATCGATTTCTCGATTAAATCTCGATAAAGGTGAGACCTTTAGTCTTTGTATCCACCTTTTTGATTTTTATTTCATTTCTTTTATTTTTATTCATTTTGGGTCCATGAAAACTAAATATCGATTGATTTATCGATTTCTCGATTAAATCTCGATAAATGTGAGACTTTTATGCTTTGTATTCATATTTTCGATTTATTTTCTTATTTGTCACTTTATATTCTTTCATTTCTCATTTTGGTCAATGAAAGTCAAAAGACGTCGATTATCGATTTCTCGATTAAATTCCGATCAAGACGAGACCAACTTTAATTTTATGTCAATACTATCTCTTGTCCATTTTATCTTTATTATTATTATTGTTCATATTCATACTTATTCATATTCATGCTTATCTAACCATTTTCATTTGTTCAAACGCTACTTCCCGATTAAAATACTTAACGCACCTAATCAAATCATTTTTTTTAATTAAATCGCGAAAGAATTGAATTCTTGAGGTCTAGCACCTTTTGGGTTCTTGAGTGACCGCTATTGAGGCGCACGCCTTAGGTGGTGATCATTCGACCTTTCGTTCCTAAAACACACGCCTTAACTATTTGGACAAAGGAATGCCATTGGAATCTAGCATTCCACGTGGTACTTTCGTTGTTCATCAAACGACATTTCATAAGTCAACCGAATAAAAAAGGTGTCGTTGGGATCTAGCATCCCAATAATGCCCCGATTAATTGGTTGCGAGGCCGACGACTCGTTTATCGAATAATCGTCATTCTCCCTAAAACACTCAACAAATCAAACCATTTCCAAACCAATTCTCGACTCGTCGTCGAGCCGTTCTTCAAAACATTCTCGTAAGTCGAGTGCCTTTTGCCTCGTCGTCAAATACACACTTGCACACTTCGTAGGTTTCGTTACTAGGAGCACCCCTAGGGACTAGTATCAATCCTCACCTCTTTTCTCAACCAATTCGACGCAATCTTTTTCAAACGTTTTTCTCAATCAACTTACGAAAGGAGGAGATTCTTGGAATCTAGCATTCCTTGGGTCTTCGAATGAATGGCTCTTAAGGCACGCCCTTGGGTTGTTGTTCATTCACCCTTTCGTCTTAAAACACTTAACCATTATCAAACATTTTCGCAATCAACTCACGAAAGAACTGAGTTCTTGGAGTCTAGCATTCCTTGGATTCTTGAGTGACCGCTCTCGAGGCACGCCCCTTGGGTTGTATGTCATTCAATCTTTTGTCTCCTAAAATTCAAACCCTAACCCTTGTTTCGTGGGCGTACCACGAACTACGACTGCTCTGATTCTTTATTCTCGTCCGAATAAAGGTACGTAATTGCGATGATCTTGGCAAGCACACTTTTTTTCTTTTTCCCCCGTTTACGTCTACCTTCACACTACCATCTTTTTCCGTCAAACCCCGTAGTCAAACTATGATTGCTCTGATTTCTCATTCTCGTCCGAATGAGCATACGTAGGCCCGAGGTCGCGATGATCTTGCCGAGAACCCTATCCTAAAACCACCCCTTTCCCTTAGTAATCGAAACCTTTTACCTTACCTTTTCGTCTTTATCATTGAGAAGAAAACAAACAAGCTTAGATAACATTCCTCACAATTCGAACTAAGAGGTTCCCGTTGAGTACAACGGACGTGAGGGGGTGCGCGTACCTTCCCCTCACGTAACCGACTCCCGAACCCAGAATGTGGTTGCGACGACCATGTTCTTACCCTTCCTTAAAGGTTTTCTCAATATTTTCCTTTCCCTCTTTTGGGATAAATAAAGTTCGGTGGCGACTCTGTCGAACCGTTTTCCGCGCCTTTCGCGCGAGGGTCGTGTCTTCGACGATTTTTCGAGGTGCGGCAGATGGCGACTCTGCTGGGGATTTGCTCCATGTAAGAGAAAGCCGAGCCTATCTTGACTCGAATCGCTAGCTCTTTAGCTTTGTTTATCTTTTTCTTCTCATTTGCTTACTTACTTGCTTTCCTTTTTCCTTATTTGTGTTACCTTTTGTAACATTGTTGGGTTGTTCTGATGTTGGGAACTTTGTGAGATGGCTCTACACCCGAGTCGAGAAAAACCCTAGAATTAGGATGGTGGTTGTGTAGTGTAGGCTTGCGTGGTCTCTTCCGCGTGAGTTGAAGCGAAAACCACCGCTTGGAGTAGATTCCCTTGGAGATATTATTGTTGTGGTGAATCTTTACCATGGCGGTAATATCTTCGAGGTGGGTCGTTGATCCCAAGGACCATTAACCCAATTTACCCATGGTGGTTGGTAGTGTTAATTCTATGTGAGTTAATGCGAACGCCCCAATCAGATGAGATCCCTCGAATGTATTATTTCCTGACAGTAATATTTTTGACCTCGATCTAGGATTCTGAGAACTCTATTTAGAACGTGTGTCGATGGTTGTGTAGTGGGCGCCTCCGAGGAATCTTTCTCGTGGAGAAGAAACGGAGACCTCACCTAGACGAGATTATTTCGAGGATATTATAGTCGGATGTCTCTTCGTCTTGGTTATAATGTTTTCAAAATGTATCCATAACTCTAGGCACCTACCCGTTTTAGAAACCTACCCGTGGGCTTTCTTGATCTTAGTTGTGGTTCTTGACCCGTCATCTCCGGCCAACCGCAGAACTGTTTGAAGCTGTTTGATCCTGCGATCCTAGATCTTGCATCTTGCATTGCATCTCATATCATTGCATTGCATTGCATCTGTTATACATCTTGCATTGCATTTTCAACCTCAGAATCTCACTTCAACTTCCTTCCTTCTCCAGTAAATCAAGCTGATTCCTCGACACCAGTACGCAACTCGAGCCAACACAAGAAGAACGATGGAGCAGATTCAACAAGAGCAAGCTGCCTTCAGAGAAGAAATGGACTCTATGAAAGGAAAGATTGATTAAATTCTTGAAGCCATCATGATGGCCAGAAGAGAAGAAGAAATGCGTGAAGCCGCTGCTGCCAACAACACTGTGCCTGTGCAAGGGTCACCCTCAAGGCTCTCAGTTCCTGTTCCCAACCCTATCAATTATGGGATACCAATGAACTTTACGCCTGCCGCTAAAGGAGCCATTTCTCAACCACCTCCAACATCTGAAGTCGCTGTTGGTGCTATTCCGCAAGCCCAACCTATTGTCACTCAGATTCCTATCCCTCATGCTGAAGAAAATCTGGTAGATCAGTATGATGAAGTTCAAGAACTACCATGCTGCTATCCCACTTGTCAATCCTACTGCTGCTCAGGATTCTGAAGCTATCAAGATGTGCCGTGATCTAGCTGAGAAACTCTGAGTCATGGAGGGACGCAACTCAACTTCTTTGAATGCTCTGGATATGTGCTTGGTTCCAAATGTTGTCATTCCTCCCAAGTTCAAAGTACAAGAAATCTCGAAGTACAAAGGCCTCAGTTGTCCTCACATGCATCTAAGGATGTACTGCCGCAAGATGGCTGCCCATGCCAAAGACGAAAAGCTGATGATCCATTGCTTTCAAGACAGCTTGTCTGGGGCATCACTCGAATGGTATATGCAGTTGGAGCGTAGCAATGTGCGCACTTGGGATGATCTAGCTGGTGCATTTGTCAAGCAATATAAGTACAACACTGACCTTGCTCCAAACCATACTCAACTTCAGAGTATGGCTCAGAAGGACAACGAATCCTTTAAAGAGTACGCCCAACGCTGGAGAGAGCTAGCCGCAAGAGTGCATCCACCACTTGTTGACCGTGAACTAATTGACATATTCATGGGTACTTTGCAAGGCCAATACTATGAAAAGCTGATTGGTAATGTTTCCACTAGATTCTCTGATTTGGTAATTGTCGGTGAGAGAATTGAAGAAGGTCTGAAAAGTGGAAAAATCCAAGGAGGTTCTAGCAGCCAGTCTCAAGCCAAGAAACCTTTCAACAATGGATTCAAAAAGAAAGAGGGCGAAACAAATGCTGTCTATGCTCAGAAGGGGCAAGCTCCACAAGCTCCAACTCCAATGCCTTATCAAATGCCATACTTCCAGTATCCATATGTTGCTGCTGCGCAATACGCTCCAATGCCTTATCAGCCAACAGTTCAAGCCGTTCAAGCTCCAATGCCTCAAGAACAGGCTCCTCAGCAACAATCCTACAACCAGCAGGGGTATCAGTATCTTCCTCAACATCAACAACAGAGATCTGCTCAACAACGTCAGCCTAATAAACAAAGGACAAGGAGGTCAGATAGAGACTTTGATCGTCTACCGACATCATATGCTCAGATCTTTGCTCAGTTGATGGAGAAGAGGGCCATTACTCCAAGAGACTTGGCTCCTCCAACTGTCATTCCCCCAGATTATGATGCCAATGCTCATTGCGAGTTTCATAAGGGTGCTCCAGGGCATACGATCGAGGACTGCAGAGCTTTCAAACACAAGGTTCAAGACATGATCGACTCAAAGTTTCTCACGTTCAATGGGAGGGCTCCAAATGTCATCAACAACCCTTTGCCGCCGCCAAACTAGTGCCAGCATCAAGTCAAATCAAGTCAAGTCAAGTCAAGTCAAGTTTATTCCCCGAAGAAGGCAGTGATGTTGCCATCCCATCATTTGCATTCTTGTATTTTCGTACTGTATGCTTTAAACATTGTCATTTATATTTGGTTTTCTTAATGTAGTGATTATACATGTTTTGAATCAGTTATGTCGTATTCACTCATTTTTTTCTATTTACTGTAAATCACTAACACACTTCTCCACTTCACTCTATATCAAACTGTTGCTAGGAATGATTGGAGGGAGGATGATGACAACGAAATACCCATAATTGCAAAATGTATGCTTTCAGACAGAATCTCGTCGATGATGTACAAGCATTGTTTCAATTCCCCAAACACTGGAGAGACAAGGAGTTAATCCCTAGTAAACTACTTCGAGCCTAGAAGTAGCAGTTTCCTTCGAATCTATGAACCCTTACACTCAACCCGGGGCAGGGTAGTGTTCAGTTAACCCAATTACGCACTCAAATCACAAAGACAAAAACCCAAAATCCATGACGGCTGTTCATCAATAACCTATGACTTGGCAGTCACAATTCTCCAACGAAATGAAAAACAAAAAAACAAAAACCTGCTAAGTCGAACACCTCAAAGGAGACTTAGACAAAAATCAAGACAACCCTGATGGACTCGAAAAGCGAAATCAGTCCATGCAAAAGATAGGGATCAAAAAACAAAAGAGGCCCTCGAATTCTCAACAAAAACAGAATAAGACTCAGTGACCACCAAACCAAAACCAAAGGGCCACTGACATCCATCAAAAATAAAATAAGGTGACTGCCATTTTAAGCTTACCTTGAACCGTCAACCCTTTTGGAATACAAACATGTGTAGATTTAACTGAACGTAGGACTGGAGATCATCACGAAGAAGGGGTGGGTACAAATCATACTTTGAGCCTAATATCCTTTGTTTCATAACCGCGAACCAGACCATGTTACAACCCTCGAAAGACCTAATTGAGGCGAGGTTTATTCTGAAAGCATATTGTTGCAAGGTTGCGTAACCTGACTCCCCACATACTTGCTAATCTTCAACATTGGTGTCATTCTCCTTGCTATATCTTTCACACCATCAAAATCAGCACACGTTTGGGCTAACGGTCCATTCGTCTCACTATCACGACACTCCGATAAGCGCCTCATTTTCAAAACTTGCATGAGCATTGTATTAAGATTACCATTTGTGAATGTACAATTTTAACAGCAAATCAGTGTTAAACGTCCAAGACATTCCAACAAGGGGCAATCGAAGAGGAACTTGAACTTCCAGTGGTGCCGACCCGAAGCAAGACTCCCTCAAAACCCTCAGGCTGGGGCAAATCATTCAACAGCTCAATCAAAGGCAAGACATCTCGAAGCATATCAAAGCTCAACATTTAAAGGTCAACTTCCAGAACCGGTTAATCAGGGGCAGAACATTACCATGTTCAGACTAGGGCAAGACCCATTGCAGCAAGCAACCCTAACCATCAAGCAAAGTTGTGGTTTTCTCAGAAACGACTCATTATCAAGTGACCAAACTTGAAGCTTCAAGAGCATCTTCGTCTACTTCAATCATGGCGTTTTCAACGAACTGAGTGTCGAGGAAATCAAATCCCTCCCACCGCCCAAAAGTCCAATCCGCATTGGCAACTACCAAAAGTCCACCATGCTGGCACCTCCAAACATATCCAATCTCCCGTTCGCAATCATACGCATCATATGCATCGCATTTATCATCATAAACATCATTTGCATCATGTGCATACCAAAAACAAATCATACTTGCCCAACACTTGCATCTCCACGCGTCAGCGTTTGCATTTGCATTTCTATTCGATATGGAGCATTATTACAAAATCAAGCATTCGTACGTGCATAGTCAAGATCCAGGATCAATCTCAGGATTTCAAGACGATCTTCAGCCTAGCCAGGGGCATCTTCATCAAATCCTTGGGCGTTCTCCACGAAGTTGTCCAATCTTTTGTTGATTAAGACAAGACTGCAAGCAACCTTCTGCCCAGTCAGGGGCATCTTCTTCAAGTTCATGGGTGTTCCTCATGAAAGTCTTCAACCTTCTGTTGATGAAGCTGTGATCTCCAAGCAAGTCAGTGTGCATTCCTCATTGGGTTGTGTTCCTCAACCTTTTGTTGCTGAGGTCGTCATCCTCATCCCAACCAATAAACATTCCTCCGAGTCAGTGGGCGTTCCTCATTGAATCTTTTCTTCAGGTTGAACTACGACTGCCCTGATTCTTTATTCTCGTCCGAGTAAAGATACGTAGGCACAAGATTGCGTAGATCTTGGCGGGTTACCTTCTCCATTTTTCACTATTTCTCTTTCCTTTTCGTGGGCTCTCCTCATTGATTTCTTTACTTCAACCTTTTGTTGATGTCTCCAAATAAATCTCATCACATCCCCAGCAAACTTGACCTTTTGTCAATTGCCTTACTATCATCCTTTTGGTGATAGCCAAACCTAATCAACTCAATTTAACCTTCATCCTTTTGATGTTGGTCCTCACAAATAAGAAGTTCCTATCATCCTTTTGGTGGTAGTAGCTTGTTTTGATCCGTCATCCTTTTGGTGTTGCCAATCCATAAACCCTTGGTCTGTGTGTCATCCTTTTGGTGAGTGACAGCCTTTGTGTGTGTGCCCTATTATCCTTTTAGTAATAGCAGGCTGTGTTGTGTGCCCTATTATCCTTTTGGTAATAGCAGGCTGTGTGTATGTGTGTGTGTGCCCTATTATCCTTTTGGTAATAGCAGGCTGTGTTGTGTGCCCTATTATCCTTTTGGTAATAGCGGGCTGTGACCTCATTTTCATCCTTTTGGTGGAAGGGTCTGTGTGTGTGTGCCCTATTATCTCGTCGGTAATAGCAGGCGTTGACCTCATTTTCATCCTTTTGGTGGAAGGGTCTGTGTGTGTGTGCCCTATTATCTCGTCGGTAATAGCAGGTTGTGCGTGTGTGCCATATTATCTCGTCGTTAATAACAGGCTTTGACCTTATTTCCATCCTTTTGGTGGAAGGGTCTGTGTGTGTGTGCCCTATTATCTCGTCGGTAGTAGCAGACTGTGTGTGTGTGCCCTATTATCTCGTCGGTGATAGCAGGCTTCGACCTCATTTCCATCCTTTTGGTGGAAGGGTCTGTGTGTGTGCCCTATTATCTCGTCGGTAATAGCAGGCTTTGACCTCATTTCCATCCTTTTGGTGGAAGGGTCTGTGTGTGTGTGCCCTATTATCTCGTCGGTAATAGCAGGCTGTGTGTGTGTGCCCTATTATCTCGTCGGTGATAGCAGGCTTTGACCTCGTTTTCATCCTTTTGGTGGAAGGGTCTGTGTGTGTGCCCTATTATCTCGTCGGTAATAGCAGGCTTTGACCTCATTTCCATCCTTTTGGTGGAAGGGTCTGTGTGTGTGTGCGCCTATTATCTCGTCGGTAATAGCAGGCTTTGACCTCATTTCCATCCTTTTGGTGGAAGGGTCTGTGTGTGTGCCCTATTATCTCGTCGGTAGTAGCAGGCTGTGTGTGTGCCCTATTATCTCGTCGGTGATAGCAGGCTTTGACCTCGTTTTCATCCTTTTGGTGGAAGGGTCTGTGTGTGTGTGCGCCCTATTATCTCGTCAGTAATAGCAGTCTTTGACCTCATTTCCATCCTTTTGGTGGAAGGGTCTGTGTGTGTGTGCCCTATTATCTCGTCGGTAATAGCAGGCTTTGACCTCATTTCCATCCTTTTGGTGGAAGGGTCTGTGTGTGTGTGCCCTATTATCTCGTCGGTAATAGCAGGCTTTGACCTCATTTCCATCCTTTTGGTGGAAGGGTCTGTGTGTGTGTGCCCTATTATCCTTTTGGTAATAGCAGGCGTTGACCTCATTTTCATCTTTTGGTGGAAGGGTCTGTGTGCGTGTGTTTGCCCTATTATCCTTTTGGTAATAGCAGGCGTTGACCTCATTTTCATCCTTTTGGTGGAAGGGTCTGTGTGTGTGCGTTCACTATCATCCTTTTGGTGATAGGTCTGTCATCCTTTTGGTGTCAGATTCATTCTGTTATTCCAACTTCTCAATCCTTTTCTTTCTCCTCGGACAAATTCGTGGTCTTCTTTATATCTAATTGTCTTCTACCTCGAAAGATGAACGCCATATCAGTTCATCTAACTCAGTTTAAGCCAATTAGATAGGGGCATCTGTCATACCCCAAATTTGTCCTACCTTGTATAGTTTTCATCTGTACACCTACTCCCTGATAATTACTCAGAAAATCCAAAAAAATATGTTGTCTTCAACTTTATCTCTCTTTATTTCTTATCCATTTTTATTTTAAGTCATATCTATTTTTTAACCATTTTTATCACTCATCCAATTAAATATCCATTGGAACCATTTCCATATCCAAATTCAATTCAAGTATCCATTCATAAAATCATTCTTAGTTATCCATTTGTCCCATTATCTATTTAAAACAAAATCCAAAATATCCAATTTGTTTCATATCACCATTTCTGTTTTACATCTATATTCATTTTTTTTTCCAAAAGTTCATTTTAGAAATTTATAAACCAAAAGCCCATTTGTATTTTGTCATTAAGAAAATCCCAAATAATTCAAAGCCCATCATCTTTTTTTTTTTATTATTACCTTTTCTTTAGAAATTCATTACAAGAAGTTACAAGAGTTTTCTCCAAAAAAAAAGTCCATTATCAAAAGAGAAACCATTAGAAGTCAAAAATAAAAAAGGCCATGATGATAAACACAATGAGGCCAAGATCCACGCACCACTTACTAGCATGTTTCCTCACGCAGTAAGGTGCCAAAGCACTAGAAGAAGAATTCGACATGGCCCACATTCATGACTATCACAAAAGAAAACTTGCAGCATCCAAATCCATAATCATTACAAGGCCCATTATTTTGAAGCCTATGTTTATATACTACTGAGAGTCCTTTTACAAAGAAAAAAAGATAGAAAGAAAAAACCAAAAAAAAACATCGACTCACTTTTAACTACCACCATTCTTCATATATCATCACCCTGTTTTTGACAAATACATGGGTCTTACCATATCACCACCAACCAGTTCACACACATTCTACAGCCTCCATACAACACATCCCTTGTGCGAAACTCGTCGCCACTGCCATCCACTACAATATTCACGTACAACCTACACAAGTTTTCCACAAACCTCAACCGAGCCATCAGACACCACATCTCAAATTGCAAAACAACTTGACAATTCAAAAATACAAAGAAAATTCCACAAAACAACTGCAAGACACTGCTGCAAAACAAATTCCTGCTATGTCTTACCAAAAAACTGCAAATTTGTACAACCACTGTGTCTACCACAACCAAACCGTACGACCTGCAGAGTAAAGACAAGAAAAAGCACTGTATCATCAACCACATAGCAATATGACCTGCGATGAAAACGATTGAACAACACCAACCAACAAAGCCTGCTATCACTGCCCCAAACGTGTTACCACCAACGTTTAGCAACAAGTTTTCAATCCGCACCAGCCTCCAACGTACGAACCGGTACCACAATTCACAAGCCATTTCACAAATTCCAGCTAACAAAACTCGTGACAAAAACCGTTCTCACTCCGCAACAATTTTTTCCATCTTTTCCCAAAACACCCTGCAGATCCTTCTATAAAACCGAATCATCTTCACCTCATTGAGGGAGCTGGCCGCCACATAAACCTCACGCCCTTTTTCTCCATTCAACCAAAAAATAAACCTTTGCACCATCTTCAAATCAGCCTTTCAATAACCTCCCTGAAATCACCTTTAAAACGCAACAGCGAACAACCATTGAAACATCCCATTTTTCTTCATTCCACTCATCTTTGACCTAAACCTTCTAACCACAAATCACCCCCAAATCACATACACAAAAAACCCAAATCAGAGTTGAACAAAGAGAGAGAAGATGAAGAGAAATTGAACCAAACTTCCAACAGATCGTAAACCGAACAGAACAAAATTAGATCACAAACCGGCAAAAAACACCTCAAACCACACTATAAACCACGTTCAAACCGACAACCCTTCACCAACAACAACCATAACGATAACCTCCATCACACAAGACTTCATCTTCCCTAACCTTATGCAGCGCCATTTTCTCACCATCGTTGACCCACTTTCGGCGCGGCGAGCGGAGATTTAAGAGGAGATCGAGAGCGAATGAGAGAGTACGATGATTTGAAGGATGAACGGCGAAGTTATATTTTCTTTGGGGTGGATTTAACCTTGCTAGCACTCTCTGTTTGTTTTAGAAATCGAAGAACACGACCAAGCTTGGGGTTTTGCCCTCTTCTTTCTTGACTTGGCTAACCGGGTTTGGGCCTAAGGTGGTCCGACCCGAGTCATTTTATCATGAGCCCATTCGTTTTCTCACACCCCTAATCCATATCAGCACGCGCCCCCATCTTTTTATTTTCATGTTCTTATATTATTTCAAGAATTTTATTTATAATTTTTTTGTAAAAAATATTTTATATATCTTTTGATAACTTTGTTAATCAATTTTATTTATTTGTTTGTTTTTTAACGATTTATTAAATATTTGTTATATGTTTGATATTTTGTTAATTGTCTTTACTAGTTGTTTTTGATAAATAGTATTTCTTCTTTCACTTTCCATTTTTAGGGCCAATGATATAATGCCATTCATAATTTAATCAAGTTGATTAAGTTTTGACTTATTTGAGGCCTACCTATTTATTTATTTTTATTTCAATTTATTCACTATTTTTACATTTATTTTGGGTCAATGAAAACCAAACATCGACGATTTGTCGATTTCTCGACTTAATCTCGATAAAGGTGAGACCTTTATTAGTTTTCATGTCATTTTCAATTTTATGTTATTTCTATCATTTTTGTTTCATTTACATTTATTTTGGGGTCAATGAAAACCAAATATCGATCGATTTATTGATTTCTCGATTAAATCTCGATAAAGGTGAGACCTTTATTATTTTTCTTATCATTTTCGATTTTATTTCATTTCCATCATTTTGTTCATTATTCTTATTCATTTTGGGTCAATGAAAACCAAATATCGATCGATTTATCGATTAAATCTCGATAAAGGTGAGACCTTTAGTCTTTGTATCCACCTTTTCGATTTTTATTTCATTTCTTTTATTTTTATTCATTTTGGGTCCATGAAAACTAAATATCGATTTATTTATCGATTTCTCGATTAAATCTCGATAAATGTGAGACTTTTATGCTTTGTATTCATATTTTCGATTTATTTTCTTATTTGTCACTTTATATTCTTTCATTTCTCATTTTGGTCAATGAAAGTCAAAAGACGTCGATTATCGATTTCTCGATTAAATTCCGATCAAGACGAGACCAACTTTAATTTTATGTCAATACTATCTCTTGTCCATTTTATCTTTATTATTATTATTGTTCATATTCATACTTATTCATATTCATGCTTATCTAACCATTTTCATTTGTTCAAACGCTACTTCCCGATTAAAATACTTAACGCACCTAATCAAATCATTTTTTTTAATTAAATCGCGAAAGAATTGAATTCTTGAGGTCTAGCACCTTTTGGGTTCTTGAGTGACCGCTATTGAGGCGCACGCCTTAGGTGGTGATCATTCGACCTTTCGTTCCTAAAACACACGCCTTAACTATTTGGACAAAGGAATGCCATTGGAATCTAGCATTCCACGTGGTACTTTCGTTGTTCATCAAACGACATTTCATAAGTCAACCGAATAAAAAAGGTGTCGTTGGGATCTAGCATCCCAATAATGCCCCGATTAATTGGTTGCGAGGCCGACGTCTCGTTTATCGAATAATCGTCATTCTCCCTAAAACACTCAACAAATCAAACCATTTCCAAACCAATTCTCGACTCGTCGTCGAGCCGTTCTTCAAAACATTCTCGTAAGTCGAGTGCCTTTTGCCTCGTCGTCAAATGCACACTTGCACACTTCGTAGGTTTCGTTACTAGGATCACCCCTAGGGACTAGTATCAATCCTCACCTCTTTTCTCAACCAATTCGACGCAATCATTTTCAAACGTTTTTCTCAATCAACTTACGAAAGGAGGAGATTCTTGGAATCTAGCATTCCTTGGGTCTTCGAATGAATGGCTCTTAAGGCACGCCCTTGGGTTGTTGTTCATTCACCCTTTCGTCTTAAAACACTTAACCATTATCAAACATTTTCGCAATCAACTCACGAAAGAACTGAGTTCTTGGACTCTAGCATTCCTTGGATTCTTGAGTCACCGCTCTCGAGGCACGCCCCTTGGGTTGTATGTCATTCAATCTTTCGTCTCCTAAAATTCAAACCCTAACCCTTGTTTCGTGGGCGTACCACGAACTACGACTGCTTTGATTCTTTATTCTCGTCCGAATAAAGGTACGTAATTGCGATGATCTTGGCGAGCACACTTTTTTTCTTTTTCCCCCGTTTGCGTCTACCTTCACACTACCATCTTTTTCCGTCAAACCCCGTAGTCGAGCTACGATTGCTCTGATTTCTCATTCTCGTCCGAATGAGCATACGTAGGCCCGAGGTCGCGATGATCTTGCCGATCACCCTATCCTAAAACCACCCCTTTCCCTTAGTAATCGAAACCTTTTACCTTACCTTTTCGTCTTTATCATTGAGAAGAAAACAAACAAGCTTAGATAACATTCCTCACAATTCGAACTAAGAGGTTCCCGTTGAGTACAACGGACGTGAGGGGGTGCGTGTACCTTCCCCTCACGTAACCGACTCCCGAACCCAGAATGTGGTTGCGACGACCATGTTCTTACCCTTCCTTAAAGGTTTTCTCGATATTTTCCTTTCCCTCTTTTGGGATAAATAAAGTTCGGTGGCGACTCTGTCGAACCGTTTTCCGCGCCTTTCGTGCGAAGGGTCGTGTCTTCGATTAAGCGATTTTTTTCGAGGTGCGACACCTAAGTAGTATCTAAGGTGATTTAACAAATTCTCTTTATTTTTTACTCTTAGTTCTACTTTGAGTGTCATAAGAATCAGAAAGATAACTGAAGCCTCCACAATTTGCCTCATTGAGAGTTGTGAACGGAGTGTGAGATACAGAGAAAGATCCGATCATTCATCTTTTTTAAATTCCGAATCATGAATTCAACAAGTAAATATTATTGTTCTAATTTCATATAATCGATCTTTAAATATTTTCGCTTACAAATGACACACATTGAAGAATATCAAATAAATGGAAAAAATATTATCTTATTTTATTTAATCATCTTATTTTTATTTTTATTTTTTTATGTTTCCAGTAAATTATTGTAGCTCTCTATGAAAGTTTGTACAAGGAAATGATGCACTCTCAATCACTATTATATACAAAAGATTTATTTTTAGTGTTATTGAATAAATGCATTATATGATTTAGATAAATATCAAATATATCAATTATTCACTTAATTTAAAAAGATAATTTTCTTTTAATTTGATTATGCTAACAAATATAATTAACCTCTATTTTTAAAATACATTTTCATTTTTATTGATTCCTTAACCGAATTCCTGAAAATAAAAAAATATCTCAAGTGTATATTAAATTTGGTTTATATTCAAACAAATTATATTGAACTTGTTGATTGATTTTTCTCATCTTTGTCATACATTCTACTAAGGTCGTACGCATATCCGATTCTACCAATAACGGTTCGGATAGACGTGAGTCTATTTAGATTCGCTTCCGCTTGTCATAGAAAAATACTTTTCAAAACAGAATTTTATTAAGCAAATTTTCATTAAACGATTTATTCAAACCCAATTCTAGATCATTGCCCTCGTCTGACAATATGAATGTATTATTTAAAAAGCCGAGTCATCGTATGTATTAAAAAAATAGTATTATGGAGAGGTTTGTTTTTGGAGGTTAAAAACCCCGCAAAATGTCAATTATGTGTAAAAAAATAACAACAATTATGCTTTAAATATTTTGGTGTTGCAACCAAACACTTTAGATCCATTGGAAGATAATTAGCAATGATGTGTCCAACAGAAGCTTGGAACGCTTTAAATCCAATGGAAGATTAGTGCTCAAATATTAATCACTAAATCTACATTCTACAATCATGGTTCATAACCCACATAGTTTCTTTATTTGCCAATCAAGTCTTTTAGATACAGAGTACCAACTTACCCAGTTGTTCAGTACATAACTTTAATTCTATTCAAAACTAAAATATGTGAAACTTACAAGCCATTCCCTATATCCTTAAAAACCTTTCCGACTTCAAGGGGTTTATAACCTGCTCTTACACTATCATCAATGACAATGAAACTGCTTAGTTAAAAGCCTCAATTCATTGTATGTAAAAAATAGGGACATTGTTGTATCTAGAACCTTCACGAAGTTCTTTGATATTCATCAAACCAATACCTAATTGAAAGAACAGAAGCAGTACTTTGCACAAGAATTCTATATTGATCTTGTTTTTGTTGAAATGAAAATACAATCTTGGTCTTTATATAGACCCAAAAGTTTTACTATTCAAACCAACAATAAAAACTAATAATAGCCCACTATCTTTTGATATTCCACTAACTCTAGATTTCTCCACTAACTAAATAATTAAAGACCCACTAACAAAACATTAAGTTTATTCAACAAAACTCCTCTGTAAACTTAAATGTTCCTTCCTCTGTCGAAAAGCTCTTTCGACAATGGCTTTGTGAGGATATCTGCTGCTTGGTCTTTGCTCGCCACATGCTTCAATTCGACATTTCCTTCTTTCACATGTTCTCGAATGAAATGAAATCGAACATCAATATGTTTGCTTCTTTCATGATTCACTGGATTCTTTGCTAGCTCAATTGCTGATTTGTTGTCCACATGTATCACAGTTGCACCTTCCTGTTTTAACTCCATTTTCCCCAACAATCTTCTCAGCCAGATTGCATGACAAACGCACCAAGATGCTGCTACATATTCAGCTTCACATGTCGAAAGTGTTACTATTGGTTGCTTCTTGGAGAGCCAGGTAAAAGCAGTATTTCCCATAAAGAACATATATCCTGATGAGCTTTTTCGATCGTCTACATCTCCGCACCAATCACTGTCGGAGTAACTAACCAACTTATAATCTTCTCTTCTTGAATAAAGCATTCCAAGTGACACAGTTCCTTGGATATATCGAAGGATTCTTTTCAATGCCTTCCTATGAGAATATACTGGCTCCTCCATGAATCGATTGACAATGCCGACACTTAACGAAATGTCCGGCCTTGTACATGTGAGATAGCGAAGACTTCCTACCAAGCTTCGAAATTTACTTGTTTCGACACGATCTCCCCCATCAAATTTCGACAGCTTGGCACCTGGTTCCATTGGCGTCGAAATCGGATTACAGTTTTCCATCTTATATTTCTTCAAGACTTTTTTTGCATATTTTTCTTGTGAAATAAAGATGCCTGATTCTTCTTGTCGAACCTCCAGACCAAGAAAGAATCTCATCAGGCCTAAGTCTGTCATCTCAAATTCTCGTGTCATCGTACCCTTGAATTCTTCTATCATCTGATTATTGCTACCCATAAAGATGAGATCATCGACATAAAGAGCAACAAGTAACATATTACCTCCATTCTTCTTTACATAAAGGGCATGCTCATAGGGACATTGTTTGAATTCATTCTCCTTAAAATATGTGTCGATACGTGTATTCCATGCTCGTGGTGCTTGCTTCAGCCCATAAAGTGCTTTCTTCAATTTCAGCATTTTCTTCTCTTCTCCAGCTTTCATATAACCTGGTGGCTGTTCGACATAAACTTCTTCTTCGAGCACACCATTCAAAAATGCTGACTTCACATCCATCTGAAATATTGGCCATTTGAATTGAGCAGCTTGTGAAATAAGTAGTCTAATTGTTTCCATTCTTGCAACGGGAGCAAAAATTTCATCATAGTCGATTCCTGCCTTCTGCCTATATCCCTTCGCTACAAGTCTCGCCTTGTATCGTTCCACTTCGCCTTCGACATTCATCTTTTTCTTGAATACCCACTTCACACCAATGGGTTGACTACCTTTTGGTAATTTGACCAGCTCCCATGTGTTGTTGTGATTAATTGCCTTGATTTCTTCGTCCATGGCAGTTTTCCACTTCTTGTCTCGCAACGCCTCTTCAAAATTAATATTTTCAGCATCTGCCAACAGGCATACAAGGTGTACCTCACTTGTCGAATCATACAAATCTTGTAGACTTCGCATTCTGGGTTGTCGAGGTTCATCTTCATTGTCAGAATCTTCAAGCTCTGTCGAAATGCCTGTTGGTACAGCGACTGGTGATTCTCCGACTTCGACAGTAACCTCTGTCGAATTGTTCCAGTCCCACTTGCTCGCTTTGTTTATTCGAACATCCCTACTCACTATCACCTTCTTGTTTATGGGATCGAATAACCTGTACCCTTTTATCTTCTCATCATAGCCAATGAATATGTACTTCTGACTTTTGTCTTCAAGCTTCGTTCTTCGTTGATCTGGTACGTGTGCATAAGCCACACTACCAAATACTTTGAGATGAGAAACTGTTGGCTTCTGTCCGCTCCATACTTCTTGTGGTGTTTGATCTTCTAACTTCGAATGTGGACATCGATTCTGAACATAAACAGCACATTGTACAACTTCTGCCCAGAATTCCTTCGACATGTTCTTGCTCTTAAGCATTGATCGAACCATGTCGAGAACTGTTCGATTCTTCCTTTCAGCTACACCATTTTGTTGAGGTGAATATGGTGCAGTTAGAAATCTCCTTATGCCATGCTCTTCACAATACTTCATAAAAGCTGTCGAAGTATACTCACCACCTCTGTCAGATCGAACTGCTTTGATGTGTCTGTCAGTTGCCTTCTCCACCATCACTTTGAACCTTTTGAACACCTCGAATGCTTCAGATTTTTCTATCAAGAAATAAACCCAGGTCTTTCGTGAGAAATCGTCAATAAAAGAAATGAAGTACCTTTTGCCACTGAAAGATTCTGGAGTGATTGGCCCACAAATGTCAGTATGAATCAATTCGAGAATATCTTTAGCTTGATATTCTGCCTTCTTTTGAAATGAGGTTCTTGTTTGTTTGCTAAGCACACAATCTTCACAAAAGTCTCCTTCATAGTCCATATCTGGTAGCCCGTGTACCATGTTCCTCTTCGCTAACATTCTTAGACCAGCATGATGTAAATGACCAAAGCGTTGATGCCACAACGACGCTTTGTCTTTGACGTTGATTTGCAAACATTTTCCTTGAACACTCCTCAAGTTCAGCTTGTACATTCGATTTCTCCCCTTTTCGACTTGAGCAATCAAATGCCCTAACTTGTCCTTCAAGTGCAATATTCGATCTTTCATGAAATATCGAGTAACCTTTTTCCGTGAGTTGTCCCAGACTCAAAATATTTGTCTTGAGATCTGGTACATAATAAACATCTTGGATTGACCCAGTCAAGTCATCCTTCTGCAAATAACAAATCGTACCTTTGCCTTCGACCTTCACTTTCGATGCATCTCCGAAAGATACATGACCATCTTCAATCTTCTGCATTTCTTTAAACAGGTGTTTGTGACCACACATATGATTACTTGCTCCAGAGTCGAGATACCACATAGTGTCATTTTCTGCGTCTTCTTCCTTTTGAGTCATCAACAGAAAACCATCATTCGCTTCGACTTCGAACGCTAGATTGGTTGTTTCTTCTACTTTCTTTTCGATTCGACAATCTTTTGCAAGATGTCCCACTTTACCACAGTTATAACATTTGAAGGAGTTGCAATCCTTCACAAAATGACCAATCTTGTTACATTTGTAACATTTGACATTTGAGTAGTTCGACCGTCCACCTCTTTGACCACGTCCTCTGCCACGCCAATTTCGTTGGCTCGACTGTCCTCTGTCGAAGTTGCTGCTTCGACCACTTCGACCATTGTCACGACCTCCACGACCACGTCCTCTTCCTCGAAATTTTTGAGAATAAAGTACCTTTTCGTCTTTGACTGACTTCTTCGTTTGATTTGCTTCTTCGACTGCTTCCTCCTTCTTCTTCATCTTTCGTTGTTCGTGTGCCTCGAGAGAACCAGCGAGCTCTTCGACTGAAAGCGTCGAAAGGTCCTTCGACTCTTCTATTGCACATACAATATTCTCAAACTTATCAGTTAAAGATCTCAGAATCTTCTCAACAACTCGTGCATCAGTCACAGCTTCGCCATTTCTAGTGAGTTGGTTCACCACCGTTTGTACACGCGTGATGTAGTCAGATACATTTTCTGACTCCTTCATCTGTATCCTCTCCAACTCTCCACGAAGAGTTTGAAGTCAAACTTGCTTCACGCGATCTGCTCCTCTGAACACTTTTTCTAACGTGTCCCAAGCCTCCTTCGACGTAGTCGAACCAGCAATTTTCTCAAAGCCTGATTCGTCAACTGCTCGGAATAGCATATACAAAGCCGTCTTATCCTTCGAACGCGTCTCTTTCAACGCCTTTTGTTGAGCCGCCGTATACTCCGTGGTGTCTGCTGGTTCTGCAAAACCATCCCTGGTCACCTCCCACGCATCTAGAGATCCAAGAAGAGCTTTCATTTGGATACTCCAGTTCTCGTAATTCGCCTTCGTTAAACGCGGCAACGGCATTTGATTCATTGTATTTGCCATTAGCTCTGATGCCAATTTGAAAAAATAGAAGCAGTACTTTGCACAAGAATTCTATATTGATCTTGTTCTTGTTGAAATGAAAATACAATCTTGGTCTTTATATAGACTCAAAAGTTCTACTATTCAAACAAACAATAAAAACTAATAATAGCCCACTATCTTTTGATATTCCACTAACTCTAGATTTCTCCACTAACTAAATAATTAAAGACCCGCTAACAAAACATTAAGTTTATTCAACACTAATATAGTAGTTCGTTCATTTCCAATCGAACCTGAATCATGGTAAATTACAGAAAAATATGCTACTTGGTGTAGTTGATGACTTTAATCTTTACAAAAAACGCAGCTTGCTCAAGTTGAAGAAAGGAAGAAATAATGGAATATATTCGGTTATTGATATCACAACATGATTGTCCTATCTTACCTGATAAATCAATGCCTTAAAGGTGCACCAACCACCAAATTCTCAATTGCAGCATAAGCTACATATTCGGTTACCGTCTTGACAACATCATTGCCATAAAGTAGAACATCGAGAAAATTTATCTACCAAAATTTATAACAACATCTCACAGTAAGCAATTAATGAATTAATCAATGAAAAAGTACGGAATAATTAAAGATGAAACCAGAAAGTACCTACATCTTTTCGTGTGCAATAACAATGGAAAGTAAGAAAGTGATTTCTAGTAGCATTCTCAATTTATTTGTGTGGAGATGCTGAAGTACTGGTAACATTACAAACAATGGTGACCTCGCTACAGTTTTTCTAACATAGTGGTGCGATTTCCGACGTGGTGGTTTTCGACCATTTTCTTGGATCTTGGTTTTTTGATGGTTTTTATAGAGGAGATGGCATGAAGTTTATACAGAGTGGTGGTTTTTCAAATGGTGGTTCGTGTTGGTCTAGATCTAACCACGGGAGTGGCGGTCTTCTTCCCATGATCACACACAATGAAGTTGAAGAGAGAGTTAGGTCTTGTGTTTAGAAGGGAAAATGAAGAGAGAGATGAATGATTGTAGTGGTGGAAGAAGGAGAAGAGAGAAAGAGAGTGGAAGAAGAGAGAAAGATGGAGAAGGAGAAAAGAGAAAGAGGGGTGACAACTAGTTTAGAGTTCTTTTCTTCTCCTTTTATTAAAATTTCATAATTTATATAGACAATTAAAAACAAAGAGAAAAAAAAGTCAGGTCAGATTTTACATCTTCAGCATGACAAAAGTTAACGTTTTTTTTTAAGAAAAATTATCGGCAGGGACCATTTCAAAACCAACACATTGGGTCTACTAAATTTATGACAAAAGCCTTCATAAAAAGATCACCGATCCACTAAATTGGGTCTATAGACGCATTGATCACCTTAGATCCATCCAAAACCAATACATAGTTTACACATACCACTTGTCAAACCAATTTTCCAATCCATTTTCACAATACCCAAATTTTCTTCTTACCATCAACAATTTTTTTTTTCCTTACTTCACAAAAGGCAAAAATCTAATTTTATTTATAATAAAAGGAATATTAAATCTTAAATCTCATTATAACAAGTTTTTTTTTTTTTTTTAAAGTTATAAGTTATCTTAGAATCTTGAGTATAAATTAGAATCTTGAGTATAAAGTTCAAATGAATCCAACAATATTAATACAAAAATAATTATATATTAAATATATTATTTAAATGGTTAAATTTAATTTAAAAACAAAATATACACACCATATTGATCTAGCTTTCAACACCGTAAGACATGTTTGTACGTCCTCGTAAACACTCTGATTTATCTGATTCTCGTTCACACTCTTTACTTCTTCCTTCTTTGGCGCCGTTGGAAATTTATTGGGGTATGAGGAGGAACATCATCATTGGAGCAAGAGCAACGTGAAAGAAATACCACATATTCATTAAAAACCTTAAGATAATAGGTGTATGAGTTCTTCCACTTATAAATGTTAAACTCTCTACATTTATAATCAATGTGTGACTGCAACTCACACTTGACATATTATTATTCTCAACAAAAATACTCCACAAGACCTTCTTTCTTAAGATTTCGCGCGGTGAACAAAAGGAAACTACATCGCTAAAAGTAATAGAAAATAACATTTATTAATCCATTTTTGTTGGAAATTCACCACACCCTATGGGAATTCCACTTCAATCTTGATCTCAAGATTGTACACAAACCCACTACGCAATAGCAATGAAGAACAAAGAAAGAAGAAGAACAAATTAACAGCAAGAAAGAAAGAGAGAGAAGAGAAATATTTAGAGGAGAAGTGTTCTACCCACGAACTGTGGGATTTCTGAATATATTACACTTTCACTGCTAAATCTGCAACTGTGAATACAATACAATGTTATAATTACAATGCAAGGATGCTTCCTATTTATAGATATAGATTTGCAAAGGCCCAAAATTAAAAGTCCAAAATATCAAATCTAATCTAAACAAATCTAAATCCAATCAAATCAAATCTAACACGATTCTGTCGAAATAACCTAAACAATTCGACACGACACTAAGCTATGAATGCTTCAACTTCGACACTATGAATTACATTTAACACACCACCTAATTCATTGTGTCTAAACTATCTACATTCATCATGGCTCTTAGTCTTCTGAAGGCTTCGACCTGCACTCCCTTCGTCATAATATCTGCAATCTGATTCTCAGTTCTGCAGTGTTCCAAATTCATCTTCCCTTCTGCTACCTGCTCTCAAAGATAATGGAACATCATTTCGATGTGCTTGCTTCGACCGTGTGATATTGGATTCTTCGCCAAGTTAATAGCTGACATGCTGTTGATCTTCATGGTAATTGCTCCATGATTCTTCCCTGTAATCTCTTCGACCAAGTTCACCATCCATGTTGTTTGACATGCACAAAGAGAATCAGCTATGTATTCTGCTTCGCATGATGACAATGCCACTACTAGCTCCTTTCTCGAACTCCAAGCAACTGGTGCACCACATAACATAAACACGTATCCAGTTGTGGATTTTCTATCCTCAGCATCACTACACCAACTAGAGTCGGTGTATCCCACTAACTTGCATTTTTTCCCTTCATCAGCTGGAGGAAACAAAATGCCATAGTCGAGAGTCCCCTTCAGATACCTCAGTATCCTCTTCGTCGCTGTTAGGTGTGATACCTTTGGCTTATGCATGAATCTACTTACCATACCCACACTATATGCTAAGTCAGGCCTTGTGTGACAAAGGTATCTAAGTGACCAAATAAGTCTTCTATATTGGGTTGGGTCGACATCATCTTCGTCTGAATCCTTCGACAGTTGCAGTCTGGTCTCAGCTGGAGTCGAAGTTGAGTTGCAATCTTGCATCTCAAATCTCTTGAGTATTTCGCCTGCATATCTTCGTTGGTGCATCATCAAACGTCTACTACTCTTGTAGAATTCGATGCCAAGGAAATATGAGAGATCTCCCAAGTATGACATTTCAAACTCCTCACTCTTTCCTGCAACTTCCTGCTATCAACAAATCATCGACATAGAGACATAGTATAAGCAATTCGCCATTGCTTCTTCTTACATATACTCCATGCTCAGTCGTACACTTCACAAATTCCTTTTCCATTAAGAAGCTGTCGATTTTCTTATTCCAAGCTCTTGGAGCTTGCTTAAGTCCATACAGGGCTTTATGCAGTCTGTACACCATTCTTTCTTCGCCTTGTTTCACATACCTAGCTAGTTGTGCGACATAAACTTCTTCGTCTAAGGGGCCATTAAGGAATGCACACTTCATGTCCATCTGACATGTGTGCCAATTGTTCATATTTGCTAGACCAACAACCAACCTGATTGTTTCAATTCTAGCAACAGGTGCGAACACTTCATCGAAGTCGATTCCTTCCTTCTAAAGAAATCCTTTCGCCACAAGTCTCGCCTTGTGTCGAGTTACTTCCCCTCTAGGATTCACCTTTACCTTGTAAATCCATTTCACATCAATTGCCTTCTTGCCTTGAGCCAATTCGACAAGTGACCATGTGTTGTTGACTTCGATGGACTCTAACTCTTCATTCATTGCTTTCATCCACTTTGAATCTTTTAATGCCTCAGCTGCATTGGCTGGTTCGAAATCTGCGTAGAAAGCATAATGTACCAGCTCACCCTCTTCATCGACCACATCATCTGATGTAATTACACATTCTTGCAACCTTGCAGGCATGTGTCTTGTTCGTCGAGGTTTACTTGAACCTGCTTCATCTGCAATTGGTTCTTGTCGAACTTCTCTTTCGACTTCAGTGGCTGGTTCTTCACAAGAGATTCTCACTGAATCCTTCTTGGCATTCTCAGTCTAATCTCATTCTTTAAGCTCATCAATGATCACGTCCCTGCTGATCACTACCTGCTTATTCACTGGGTCGAATAACATATAACCTCTAGTCGAATGATATCCTATCAAGATCATCTGATTCGACTTGTCATCAAGCTTTATTCTCAACTGATCTGGCACATGTCTATGTGCTATAGATCCAAACACTTTCAAGTGACCGAGGCTAGGCTTGACACCAGACCAACATTCTTCTGGTGTGATTCCTTCAAGCTTCTTCGTTGGACATCTGTTCAAAATATATGTTGCTTTCGAAACTGCTTCTCCCCATAATTCTTTGGATAGATGTTTTCCATTTGTTGTACTCCAAATTTTACCCTCAGATTCTGATCATTTCATATCATTTTAAGTCGGTCTCTGTTTTTTGCATTTTAGTAAACATCTCATTAATCATGCATTTTCTTCTTCATGTCATTTTTGATTTAAATTATTTATTATTTTTTGTATTTTTGGTTAGATTCTCATTTTAAATTTGTTTAGGATTTATTCAGTTTAATTTCGATTTCTTTTTATTTTAATATAGTTTATTTTAATGTAGCTCATTTTCAAACTTTAGCCTAATTGTTAATTTTAGTCTAGCTTTTTTAGTTTAGTTCAAATTAGTTTAATTTCGTTTTTGGTTTAGTCTAAGTTTAATTTAATTAGTTTAAGTTTATTAATTTAGTTCAATTTTATTTTCATCGCAATTTTTAATAATTTTATTTCTTGAGTTTAATTCAAATTAGATTAACTTAATTAGTCTTCAAATTTTGTAAGAGATACAAAGAGGTTACAATTATAAAGCCCAAAATTCACAAAATAATCAGAGTCCATTAGAAAAAAATAAGGAAAAAAAGCCTTCATCAATATACTCCAAAACCATGCTGCATAATCTGATTTCTGCTATGCCTTGCTTCATGACAACCTGTCCCTGCTACCTACCAAAGCTTACGGCACTGCTGAATGTCTTATACCAAATTGTATTCTGCAACAAAACTCCAAAGACCCCTGCCCCTTATTGTCCTGCTACATATTACCATAACTTGCATTCCAAAACAAAGGACCTGCATTGAAAATGACTTTTCAATTATGTAAAGACAAAATTCAACTCAGAAAAAAAAGATTCAAATTTTGAAAAGCAAGGTGGGAGGTTGATTTAAGTAGAGGAGTAACTTCAGCGAAGAGAGGGGACGAACAACATCCTCCTTCAAAACAAAAAACTCTTTGTATCACATTTCCTTTCTTGACCAACAAAATCTTTCCACCAAAACCTTATTTCTCTGCGCCTCCTTCAACCATGTGAGTAACAAAAAAACTCCTCCATCTCCGGCGATTAAGCTACACCCCACCGCCGGAATACTCTTCCACCTTAAACACTCGTATCCCGTCGCCATCAAAGACCCAACTGCCACGATAACCATACCCACAACCTTGCTCCCTCCGCCGCGGAACAACAACAACAACTCGTTGCCACAAAACCTTTCATGCCTCATAACCCATCACCAACAATGGAAGATGCTTAAACGAAGGAAAGAATCAAGAAAACAACTCTTAAGATCTCACAAAAATCAAACACAGATGAAGTCACTGGATCCAAGATTCAAACAACAACAGCAAGAGGATCGAAAGGGGTCGCGACACCTCCGACCTTCATCAGCCAGCACGAATCTGACGAAACCACCGTTTAAGCCTCCACGAGCTACCACTCCCTTCGACAATGCAACTCACAATAACAAAGGTAGACATCCCTCTCAAAATCTGACCACCACCATTGTCTAAAAACAACACACTAACCCTCCATTCGCTTCTCATTATCTACACCACCATCACCCTTCAGAACCTCTTCTTCTCCTTCCGCCGTCAATACCCCCCTTTCGTTCAAATTCTACAAACCTCGCCATCACCATAAACAAACGAAGCAAGACGGTGATGATGCGCAGCAATCCGCCCCATTTTAGTTTCTGAGTTCGTTGCTTTTGTGAGCGGCTCACTAACAGGGTTTCGCATAACCCTATTTCCTTCATCAGTAAAAAGGGTTGAACCGGGTTGGGTTGATCCGACCCGTTTGAAAGGAGGAGCCCTATGGCTTTGTTGTTATCCACTTTCTCTTGGGCCCTTTTCTTGTTATTTGTTTCATTTTAGAAAAAAAACAATCTTTTTATTTTATTTTAGAAAACAATCTTTTGATTCTATTTTAGAATACTTTTTCATTTTATTTTAAAATATTTTTTCATTTTATTTTATAAATATCTTATCTTTTTATTTTTTAGAAAATATCTTCTCATTTTGTTTTAGTAAATACCTATTTTATTAATAAACGTGTTCTTAATCTTTTTTAGATAATTTATTATTATGTCACTTTCTTTTACAATCTTTTTTTGTTATTATGAATATCTTTTGAAGATTATTATAGGGAAATATAAAGTTAGTTAAATCAAGTCATTCTCAATCTAATATTTTTTTTAAATGCGATTAATCGGACTTTTTTCTAAAAATACGAAAGAAGAGGACTGTTGGAATCTAGCATTCTAGCAGAAACCTCGAACGATTGGTCTCAAGTCTCGCACTTTGGGGTAGCCATTCATTCATTCTTTCGCTCCTCAAAATCCCTTTAATTAACTTGGACGAATAAGAGCCGTCAAGATCTAGCATCTTGTCACAACTCTTCGAACAATTGATTTTCATCAAGCGTTCATTGTCCATCAAACCATTTTCATATCAACTTGGACGAATAAGAGCCGTCAAGGTCTAGCATCTTGGCATAACTCTTTGAGCAATTGATTATCGTCAATAGCTCGTTGTCCATTAATTATTTTTCATTTCAACTTGGATGAGTAAGAGCCGTCAAGATCTAGCATCTTGCCACAACTCTTCGAACAATTGATTTCTATCAAGCGTTCACTGTCCATTAAACATTTTTCATACCAATCTTGAATGAAAAGGATTGTTAGAGTCTAGCACTCTGGCATAACCCTTTTGCATTCTTAAAACATATTCAAGCCATTTTTAAACCACTAGCTTTTCCAAGAGATAACCGTTAATCTTTTGTGATTTTTAACCCTTCCTTTAACCTTCAAATCCTTTCATAAGAGATAGCCATTAATCTCTTCTCATAAATAATCAATCCTCACAAGCTTTGCTTTCAAGCTTTTCAACCGTAGTAGCCAGAACTACGGACGCTCTGATTTCTCAAGTTCATCTTGAGAATACGTAGGCATAGGATTGCGAGATCCTAGCGAGCCACCTTTTCTTTTTTCTACCTTTTCCTTTTTCCTTTACATCCAAGGCCTTCTTGGATTCCACCTTTCCATTTTTCATCGTAGCCCCGAACTACGAAGGCTCTGAGTTCCTCATTGCACTATGAGGATACGTAGGCACGAGATTGTGAAGTCTTGTCGAGCCCCCTAGTAATAAAAACCCTTAGGTCTCCCCTTTAAAAAATCCTAAAATCATTTCTCTCTCTTTCCTCAAGTAGAAGATTAGAAACAAACCTTAAGCTAACATACATTCGACCCTAACTAAATGGTTCCCGTTGAGTACAATGGACGTGAGGGGTGCTAATACCTTCCCCTTGCGTAATCGACTCCCGAACTCAGACATTGGTTGCGATGACCATATTCTTATCCTTTCTTTTTAAGGGTTTTATTCGATATTTTCCCTTTCCCTCTATGGAATAAATAAAGATCGGTGGCGACTCTGTTAAGTCCATCCCGCGGGCGTGCGATTACGCTTCGCGAGGTCGTTCTCATTTTTCGAGGTACGACACCATTCAACATACTTCTCACCATGTTCATGATGGTTTTGTTCTTTCGTTCTGCAACTCCATTTTGCTGTGGTGTATAGGGTGGCACCACCTCATGCACAATCCCTTCTTTTTCACATAATGCATCAAACTCTTTCGACACATACTCTCCACCACCATCTGTCCTTAGAGTCTTCAACTTTCGACCACTCTGTCTTTCGACCATGTATTCGAATCTGGAAAATACCTCAATCACATCACTTTTCTTCTTGATGAGGTAAGTCCACAACTTTCGACTGAAATTATCTATAAACGTGACAAAATATCTGTTGCCACCAATCGAATCCACCTGGATTGGACCACATACATCAGAGTATGTGACTTCAAGAATTGCCTTCAACTTCCTTCCTGCATCCTTGCTGAAGCTATTCTTGTGTTGTTTCGACTGAACACACTCTTCACAGACTTCACTTGGAATGTCGATTTCTGGTAATCCTGAAACCATATTTCTTCTCTTCAGTTCTCTGATGTCATTGAAGTTGAGATGGCCTAGTCGAAAATTCCATAACCACTCATCTCTATTGGCTGTCGTTGCTAGACACTTGTGCTCCATCACCTTGAGTTCAATCTTGAAGGTCCTATTCTGAGACATTGGAGCCTTCAAGATTAACCTACCATCTGCATCGAGAACTCTCATCATCTTGTCTTCGACAACTACCTTGTAGTTCTTTTCGACTAGCTGCCCTATACTGAGCAAATTACTCTTCATATCTGGAATGTACAACACATTGGAAATTGTTAACCTTTTTCCATCTTTCCTCATAATCAGAACATCACCAACACCTTCAGCTGCTAGAGTGTTGTCATTTGCAAACTTCATCGTGTTCTTCGACGAGGGCTTCATGTTGACAAACCAATCTTTCCTCCCAGTCATGTGTGATGAGCATCCTGAGTCCAAGTACCACTGATCTTGGAATCTTTCTTCATCTTTTGTTGTGACCATCAACAACGTCTCTTCTTCTTCTTCATGCTTCGCCAGATTTGCATCAGTTTCTTGATTTTTCTTCTTTTCTGGACAGTTACTAACATAATGGCCATACTTCTGACAATTGAAAAATTGAATGTGACTTTTGTCAGATTTTTGATCACCACCTTTTCTTCTACCTGCAGCACCACCTCTTTGGTTGCCTTGGTTCCAAGGTTTCTTCTGATTCGACTGGTTTCCTCCTTTGTTGCCATTCCAGCTTCCTTTACCTTTCCTTTCCTTTTCTGACTGCATCTGCAAAGCCATATCACTCTTCGACTTTCCTGCAGCTCTCTCAGCCATCCTTTGTTCATGAGACTCAAGCGTCCCTTGAAGCTCTTCTTTCATCAATACTGACAAGTTCTTCGACTCTTCTATGGCTACTACCACGTGGTCGAATTTTGGAGCCAATGACCTCAAGATCTTTGCAACAACTGATCTTGATGTCAACACCTCTCCACATACTTTGATTTGATTCACTAGCTTTGTAACTCTGGTGAAGAAATCTGAAATACTTCTGTTGTCTTCCATCTGAAGCAACTCATAGGTTCTCTTGTGAGTTTGTAACCTCACCTCTTTCACCTTCTCTGCGCCTCCAAATGACTTTTCAAGAATCTCTCATGTTCCCTTTCCTGAATCTACATCGCTAACTTTTTCAAAGTTATCTGGATCAACACACTGGTGGATTATAAAGAGTGCTTTATAATCTTTCTTCTTCAACTCTTTGTATGCAACCCTTTCTTGATCCGTCGCTACTTCTGCAAACGGTGCCACTCCTTCCTTCACAAGATCCCAAAGATCTTGATAACAGAAAATCACCTTAATCTGCTTGCACCAATTCTCATAATTATCTTTCTTGAGAATTGGTAGGGTCGCCGGAAAGTGTCTATTTGAATGATTCATAGCCATCACGATTTTCCTCTTTGAATCGCAACCGGAGCTCTAGATACCAGATGTTGAAAATTCACCACACCTTATGGGAATTCCACTTCAATCTTGATCTTAAGATTGTACACAAACCCACTACGCAATAACAATGAAGAACAAAGAAAGAAGAAGAACAAACTAACAGCAAGAAAGAAAGAGAGAGAAGAGAAATATTTGGAGGAGAAGTGTTCTACCCACGAACTGTGGGATTTCTGAATATATTGCACTTTCACTGCTAAATCTGCAACTGTGAATACAATACAATGTTATAATTACAATGCAAGGATACTTCCTATTTATAGATATAGATTTGCAAATGCCCAAAATTAAAAGCCCAAAATATCAAATCTAATCTAAACAAATCTAAATCCAATCAAATCATATCTAACACGATTCTGTCGAAACAACCTAAATAATTCGACACGACACTAAACAATGAATGCTTCGACTTCGACACTATGAATTACATTTAACAATTTTAATAGGTGACGGTGTACACTAAATTTCAACAAAGGAGGCTTTCTCTCATCCTAGTTGGACTTTTCCATTATTATTTAGTTGACCTTGTAATGTTCAGGTCTTTTATTTCTTTTATTTTGATTATCCATTAAGAATATTATATAGGCTAAAATACAGTTTTAGTCCCCCTGTTTTTCAAAATTCACAGTTTTGGTCCCCCTGTTTTTTTTTTCAACAGTTTTGGTCCCCCACCCCAATTTTGGCCCAAAAAAAGTGATGAACAGTAACTTGTCCGTACATGTCCGTACATGAACAGTACACGTCCGTACATGAATAGTGAGGGGTGGGGGACCAAAACTGTTGAAAAAAAAAACAGAGGGACCAAAACTGTGAATTTTGAAAAACAGGGGGACCAAAACTGTATTTTAGCCTATTATATAATATAATGTAGTGTGGATGACACACATTGAAGAATATCAAATAAATGAAAAAATATTATCCTGTTTTATTTAATTATCTTATCTTTTATTTTGTTTTTATTTTTTTATGTTTCCAGTAAATTAATTTAGCGCTCTATGAAAGTTTGTACAAGGAAATGACGCACTCTCAATCACTATTATATACAAGAGATTTATTTTTAGTGTTATTGAATAACTGATTTATATGATTTAGATAAATATCAAATATATCAATTATTCACTTAATTCAAAAAGAGTATTTTTTTTTTCCTTTTTATTATGCTAACAAATATATTTAACCTGTATCTTTAAAATACACTTTCATTTTTATTGATTCCTTAAACGATTTCCTGAAAATTAAAAAATATCATAGTGACTCAATTACAATTAAATATTGACTTAAAAAAAAAAAGGTTATTTATATGAAACCCCCCTGTTATATGAGCGTGTTTCGTTTTACTCCCACCGTTGTCATAGGCAGATTTAGACAACGTTTTTTTTGAAAAAACCGTTGCCAAAAAGCATGGAAAAGAAAAAAGCAAAATTCGCTAACATTACTGGGGTGAAATTCACTATTAACCCAAAAAAAAATACTGCTATTTTGAGCATATCATTGTCAAATAAAACCGTGTGCCACTTGAGACACATGCTAAAGTCTCAGAGAAATTATCAACCACATGGCTGCTGCTCAATATTTTTATGCATGAAAAATAAAATAGTTTCGTAAAAGTCAAAATATGCTAAAACCGCAAAGAAATTATAACATATTCTCTATTTTTCCAAATTGTCATACGCAAATATTCATGAACATCCAACAACCCCATCATCTTTAAATACTAGTGTTCTTATCAAATCTCAACTCATTACCCTTTTCTACATACTACAATGGCTTCTGCTTCTTCTAGCAGTGCTTTCTTCACTTTTCTTCTAATCCTTACCTTTCTTTCAGTTTCTCATATCAAAGTATCTGAAGCACAAGCCACACCTCCTATAGTAAAGGGACTATCATGGACCTTCTACAACTCAAAATGTCCTAAGCTTGAATCTATCATCAGAGCTGAGCTCAAGAAAATCTTTGATAAAGATATTGGCCAAGCTGCTGGCTTGCTTCGCCTTCACTTCCACGACTGCTTTGTTCAGGTAAACAAAACCTCAACGCTATCTAGTTACATAGAACATTTGACATGGTTTGTTATTAATATGTTGGAAAATTTGATAAAAATGTAGGGTTGTGATGGGTCAGTGTTATTGGATGGATCAGCAAGTGGACCAAGTGAGAAAGATGCACCACCAAACTTGACTCTTAGGGCCGAGGCATTCAAGATAATCGAAAAACTTCGTAGCATCGTCGAGAAGCAGTGCGGAAGAATCGTCTCTTGTTCTGATATCACCGCCGTTGCAGCGCGTGACGCTGTTTTCCTTGTAAGTACAAATCCAAAATAAATCATGAGTTATTTTATCTGTAGCCCTGACACCTCTGAGAAAAGACGTGTCTTGGTGTCTGGTGTCTGTGGTTCATAGGTTATTTTACATTGAATGTTGAATGTTCTTGCTTTGCAGTCAGGAGGACCGGAGTACAAAATCCCATTAGGAAGAAGAGATGGATTAACATTTGCCACAAGAGAAGTAACATTACAGAACCTTCCTTCACCAACAAGCAACACAACAACAATCCTTAACTCACTTGCAACCAAAAACCTTAACCCAACAGATGTAGTAGCACTCTCAGGTGGTCACACAATAGGCATAAGCCACTGCAGTTCTTTCACAAACAGACTCTACCCAACACAAGACACTGTCATGGACAAAACCTACGGCAAAAACCTTAAACTCACTTGTCCTACATCCACCACAGACAACACAACTGTTCTGGATATTCGTAGTCCTAACAAGTTTGATAACAAATACTATGTCGATCTCATGAATCGTCAGGGTCTTTTTACCTCGGATCAAGATTTGTACACTGATAAGAGGACTAAGGGTATTGTTACTGATTTTGCTGTGAATCAGTCTCTTTTCTTTGAGAAATTTATTGCTGCTATGCTTAAGATGGGTCAGCTTAATGTTTTGACTGGAAATCAAGGAGAGATTCGTGCTAATTGCTCTGTGAGGAATAAGGATAGGAAATCTTTCATTGCTTCTGTTGCGGAAGATGTGGTTGAAGGATTTTTAGAAATGTAATAAATGATAGCAAATCTTTGTTTCTTGTTTCAAGAGTTTAGTTTTATCATGTTGTAATAATGTTCCTTACTTGTATCATAGTAATGGAAAAATGTGAGTGCTTTTGCATTTTGCATACATGTTGTAAGAATGTTAATTTGGAAAAATAAAAGCTTCTGTGGCATCTTTTGTTTTTTTTTTCGCATCTCAAAAGTTGAATTGGTGTAAATTTAAGATACTTCAGCACTCAGGTAGCAACTTGAAAATGAGATTCAAGAGGCTTAGCAATAAATTGGATAAGTTTTTGTACTACTAAGGCAATAGTTGGACTAAACTAATAGTGGTTAGATATAATAACCTTAAAATAAGGTGTCTATTCAGGAGGATTGATCAGGATAAGAAGTAGGGGTGGCAATGAAATCCATTAACATAATATCCATTCAATTCATCCAATCCATCCATTAAACAAAAAATAATTTAATGGATTTGATCCAATCCATCCACCAACTCATATGGATGGATGCAATCCATCCATCTCATTTTATAAATCCATTGGATATTATACTATCACTTATTAAATTAATTAAATAAAATATTATTACAAATAGAAAAATATTAAACATTTAAATTAAACAATTTTTTCTTTTTTTTTTAAACATAAAAAGACAAAAATATTTGAAAATGAAAAGAAAAACATTTCTCCCCAAACTCACGATTAAAGTTTCAAATATTCTGATTCTCCCTAAACCAAGAACCCTAATTTTTTGCCCCAATTTCTTCTTCCTTCAATCCCCTCCACAAGTGTGAGTCACCCACATCACTAGTCTTGATCCACACTAGGATCCACTTTCGCTCCCCCACCGAGCCAACCAAGACTCTGATACCACTTGTTGGAACAGTTAGATGTGACAGTTGTGCCAGATACTGTGGTAGAACATTCTTGTCAGGACAAGATTCGGGTGGACACCAATGAGTTTAAGGCAAGTTGTAGCCCAACAGCAGGATGAATTAGTAACTCGGTTCGACGGAACGGACAATTTCGGTGAATGGAATATGAGGGTTAAAGATTTGTTGGTCCAACAAGGTTTACAGAAGGCACTTCGAGATGAGAAACTGACAGAGATCACAACCATTGATTGGAACGAGATGAGGAGAAGGTGTTAGGTGCAGATTTGACCTAAAAATGACATATCTTTCTTTGCACTCTTTATACTATTTTCTCATGTTTTCATTCGTTTTGCTCTTGATTGATGTTATTCTTCTAAATATTGAAAATACCTTTAGTGCTTGTAATATGTGTGTTATTGTGCAGGAAAAGGCATAAATTGATCAAAGTGGTAAGACACAAGAAATGGTGCAAGCTGTCAAAGAAATGAGGAATGCATCAGTTGGTCCGCTTTGCGAATGGGAAGGCGAATGCCAGCGAAGGTTCGCTCTGCGAACTCTGGCGAAGGTCCTAGCGAATGGTCCCAGAATTAGACAGAGGAAAAAGGAGCTAAAGTTCGCTTTGCGAACTTGAAAGCGAGTGTTCGCTTTGCGAATAAATCCTTCGCAGTGCGAAGTAGCGAGAATTTCTGGGGCGGTTTAACTGTTCAGAGGCACTTGAAGTGCCATTTTTCATCATTCGCTGTGCGAATGAATGGTTCGTAGTGCGAACGTGCAAATTCCTGAATTGTATAAATAGGATTTTCACACTTTTTAGGTTATGATGTTTTGATTTTGGATAGAGAAACTTGTAAATAAAAGATCAGAGCTTATATCTTCTCATTTCCAAGGGAGAAAAGGTAGGATCTTTGCTTTCTTGTTGGTGTTGGATGTAATCTCTTGATACCTATTATATTTCCTCTAATGTATATTTGTGGATTGAATTCTAATTTTTTATTGTTGTTGTCTTTGATTGATTATTTGTGGTCTTGACAAAACCTTTACAAATCTTTGATCTTAGATTTTCATCTATCAATGAACAAGCTTTTGACATGGTTTTGTGAGTTGATATTCATTTTATCTTTTGTTGTATTGTGTTGATTAAGTAGCATGGCTAGCATGAGTAGGATCGATACGGTATTGCGAGGATGCATGATAATAGTGATGAAGAACGATATTCACATTCATTGGGCAAATTAGTTGAATACATGAAAAAAGGGTTAAACGTATGTACGTATTCTGATCGTTGGCATTGTATATGAAGCAGTCATTTATCTAATTTTGGTGTCATCTTTGTTTACCTGTTTATCTTTGATTTGAACCGCTATAGACATATACTCTTCAGATCTGGATCTAAGATGATTATCTGTTTTGTTCTAGATTCTAGAGATAGATTTAGGCTTAACACTTGCGTGAGTATCAGCTTTTAATGCTCTGTGTTGGTTTTGTTGCGTGAGATATCACCAATGAGGCAATACAGTCGATCTTTCGACGTTGCATTAGACATAACCTCTGTCGTGGGTGATACGTGAGGATATTAGGCGAATGATTGATTTATGTATAATATGGTCAGAAGAATGCATGCGTTATCAATTGATGAGATCCAATTCCAACAAGGCTCCGTTTTATAATTCAGTCTTTATTTTATACTTTCCGTCTTTACATTTTCTGCATTTTATCTTGGTTCCTTCTTAAGACCAAAACTTTTGAGCTTAGAAATATAGATACCGTCGAATGGCATTCTTTCCCTCGCACTGATCCCTGTGGAGAATAATAAAATTGGGTTACTTATATATTTTTGCTTGCTGTTATTCTAGCTTCAACAAATTGGCGTTGTTGCCGGGGATTGGTGTCTAGATATTGAATTGAATCGCATAGTTTCTATATTTTTAAGCTTTGTACATTTGTTAATATTATATGCATTTGTGTGCGTTTAATGTTTTCTCTAATGTGATCAGGAATGATGAGAACTCCTTCTAGATTGGTTGCTCTGTGTATAAAAGTATTCAATGAAGCTTCGACCGAGTCAGGATGGATGTTGAGCGTTGAAAGTATGCAGGGTAAATTGTACTGCTTTATAGAATGTTAGAATGATTTAAGAATTTTGTGCTTTGTGCAAATGTGTATTCTTGTTTCATTTTCAACTTGTTTGAATGCTTGTTTCACTTAGGTCCAAAAGCTACAAATTGTGAGGAAACCTCCTTTGTTTACTAAATGCTTGGATGACTGATAACTTGGTTTAATTCGTTTGATTCATGCTTTATCTTTTGATTATTGTGATTTTGTGGAAGCATTAGAAAAGATCAAGGCATTTGTTTATATTGAGCACAACCGTATCCAAAAGTATCTTACCCGTGAGTAATGGGAATTTGTTAGACCCTTTGAGCCTAAACAGTTTAGAACTCATTTTAGTGATGAACTTGGTTTATATACATAATTTGAAAGTGTAGTTCATCATTGAATTTTGTGAGGTTCTAAAAATTTCTTCTTGAACCTTTGAACATTGTTTTAATTTGATTTCCTTGCCTTAAAAAGTAAGGTTCATTCACTTGAGGTTTGGTTGAATTCAAGTTGGGGAGAATGAAAAAGATGATGGTAGGTTGCTTTCAACTTTTGAAAAATTTCAAATAAGCATGAAATGAAAAAAGTGTAAATATGAATGTGAAAAACAAAAGAAAAAGAATGCTTGTTTGATGAGAAAAATAGAGTGAAATAATTATGCATAAGGAAGTTTGAGAAGGTTGGTGGTAAAGGAATGAGAATGGTGAATGAAGTTGTAATGAGTAAATATCATTTATCGGCAATTTCGATTCAATGGCCTTTAGAAATGTCCCTCTGTTGTTAACCCGACCATGCTACAACCTTTAAAGCCTTTAGTGATCTTTTTGCTTCCATATTTTCATGTTTGATTATTAGATGTTTTATGAATTGAGTTGTTATTTGCATTGTTTGTCGGGTGAGTGAAATTTCCCTGCGGTTGCAAACGCGTCAATTTCTTCATTCTTATTTTGAAGAGGAGTGTTAGAGTGATTCAAGTATGAAAACTTTGTTGTTCTTTGAACCATTATGATATTTGTTTAAGAACTTAATTCTTGGTCATTGTTCGATTCTATTGAGTGGTGAATGTTGCTTGTGCGTATTTTCGTGCTTGTCCGCATTTACCTTGCTTTGGTTGAATCTTATGCTTGAGCAAATCCTCTTGTTTTCATGAGGGGTGCTTTGCTTGAGGATAAACAAACGTTTAGTTGGGGAGAGTTGTTAGGTGCAGATTTGACCTAAAAATGACATATCTTTCTTTGCACTTTTTCTACTCTTTTCTCATGTTTTCATTCGTTTTGCTCTTGATTGATGTTATTCTTCTAAACATTGAAAATACCTTTGGTGCTTGTAATATGTGTGTTATTATGCAGGAAAAGGCATAAATTGATCAAAGTGGTAAGACACAAGAAATGGTGCAAGCTGTCAAAGAAATGAGGAATGCATCAGTTGGTTCGCTTTGCGAATGGGAAGGCGAATGCCAGCGAAGGTTCGCTTTGCGAACTCTGGCGAAGGTCCCAGAATTGGACAGAGGAAAAAGGAGCTAAAGTTCGCTTTGCGAACTTGAAAGCGGGTGTTCCATTTGCGAACAAATCCTTCGCAGTGCGAAGTAGCGAGAATTTCTGGGGTGGTTTAACTGTTCAGAGGCACTTGAAGTGCTATTTTTTACCATTCGCTGTGCGAATGAATGGTTCGCAGTGCAAACTTGTAAATTCCTGAATTGTATAAATAGGATTTTCACACTTTTTAGGTTATGAGGTTTTGATTTTCGATAGAGAAACTTGTAAATAAAAGATCAGAGCTTATATCTTCTCATTTCCAAGGGAGAAAAGGTAGGATCTTTGCTTTCTTGTTGGTGTTGGATGTAATCTCTTGATACCTATTGTATTTCCTCTAATGTATGTTTGTGGATTGAATTCTGATTTTTTATTGTTGTTGTCTTTGATTGATTATTTGTGGTCTTGACAAAACCTTTACAAATCTTTGATCTTAGATTTTCATCTATCAATGAACAAGCTTTTGACATGGTTTTGTGAGTTGATATTCATTTTATCTTTTGTTGTATTGTGTTGATTAAGTAGCATGGCTAGCATGAGTAGGAATGATACGGTATTGCGAGGATGCGTGATAATAGTGATGAAGAACGATATTCACATTCGTTGGGCAAATTAGTTGAATACATGAAAAAAGGGTTAAACGTATGTACGTATTCTGATCGTTGGCATTGTATATGAAGCAGTCATTTATCTGATTTTGGTGTCATCTTTGCTTACCTGTTTATCTTTGATTTGAACCGCTATAGACATATACTCTTCAGATTTGGATCTAAGATGATTATCTGTTTTGTTCTAGACTCTAGAGATAGATTTAGGCTTAACACTTGCGTGAGTATCAGCTCTTAATGCTCTGTGTTGGTTTTGTTGCATGAGACATCACCAATGAGGCAATACGGTCGATCTTTCGACGTTGCGTTAGACATAACCTCTGTCGTGGGTGATACGTGAGGATATTAGGCGAATGATTGATTTATGTATAATATGGTCAGAAGAATGCATGTGTTATCAATTGTGAGATCCAATTCCAACAAGGCTCCGTTTATAATTCAGTCTTTAGTTTATACTTTCCGTCTTTACATTTTCTGCATTTTATCTTGGTTCCTTCTTAAAATCAAAACTTTTGAGCTTAGAAATATAGATACCATCGAATGACATTCTTTCCCTCGCACTGATCCCTGTGGAGTACGATAAAATTGGGTTACTTATATATTTTTGCTTACTGCTATTCTAGCTTTAACAGAAGGTCGCAGGTTTGATAAGCCATTATGTTTTTGCTGCGTAATGAATTATATTTTGGACCTCCTAACTCCGAAGGATGCCTGGGATAAATTGGAAAATTAGTATATGTCTAAGATGCTAATGAAATTTTTTTTCGAGAAGCAACGCCTCTATAACTTGAAGATGCAAAAAGGAGGAGATTTGCAGGCTCATTTCGATGCTTTCAACAACATCCTTGCTGATTTGACACGGCTTGGTGTGAAGGTTCACAACGAGGATAAAGTCATTATTTTGATGTGCTATTTACCAAGCTTTGATGATTACTTGATGACCATTCTCACATACGGGAAGGAAACATCACGTCAGATTTTATTTCTTCTAATATTTTGCAACATGCACAATGCCATTAAAGTGTAGAGGAAATGTAGGAAGTTCAGGTGAAGGTTTGTTTGCAAAGGGAGGTCAAGACCGTGGTAGAGGCAAGGGTAAGGTAGTGGGTTATGGGAAAAAAGGTTAATGTCCAAGGGCAACAAAACAGTAGAATGTTATGGTTACAAGCAATTTGGCCATTGAAATAGAGATTGTCCAAACAAGTCAGGCAATGGTAGTTTAGCAAATGTAGTTCAGACTGATGGTTCCTGCAGTGAAGAGGATTTTCTTTGTGTTTGATCTGCAAAGTACACTGATGTATGGATCCTTGATTCTGGATACTCCTACCATATAACACCGCACTGGGAGTGGTTTAACTCTTTTAAATCAGGTGATTTTGGTTTTGTTTAATTAGGTGATGATAAAACGTGTACCATCATTAGAAAGGGGGGAATTAAAATTGTTTTGGATGATGGTGGCGTGCGTGCGTTGAGTGAGGTACGTTATGTTCCATAATTGAGGAAGAATTTGATTTCTCTGGGTACTCTTCAAGCGAATGGTTATTCATTCCGGTCAGATGGAGATAGAGATAACATGAGGGTTAGCAAGGGTGCAATGTGTAACGCCCCAGTTTTAGTTAGTTTTATTTAATTGAGTCGTTTTGAATATTTTATTATTATATTATTTTATTTTTGACTTTTATTTGAAAATATATTATTTTTCATTGTTGTGATATTTTATCGCGTTTTGGGAGTGTTTGCGAGATATTTGAGTATAGGGGTATTTTGGTCATTTCATTTATTTTCTTAAGTTAGAAAACATAAATAGAAAGAAAAGAGAGAAAAGTAGTAAGGAAAGAAATAGAAGAGAATAAAAAGAGAAAGAAGGAAAGAGAAGAGAAAGAAGAAAAGAGAGAAAACTTGTAGATTAAGAAATCGATCAACCGACTTTCAAAAACACGATTAAATCGGGTAAGGGTGCGAAACTCGATTATCTTATGCTTGTGTATGATTATGTATGTGTCTGTGTGTGTGTGAATGTTTGTGGTGTTCTATAGTTTTTCGATTCTAGGTCGGAAGAGAGAAATCGATGTTTTCGCGGTTGAAAATCGGTGTAATTGTTGTAGAATACTTGTTACCATGATTGGGTTATGTTCTGATTGCTATGTGTTGGTTTGGAAGTGTTTTGATGGGGAAAATATGGTTTTGGGGTGTGTAACAGCGCTGCTGGGTTTTTCTGAATTCGCAGGTTCGTACTGCGAATCCCCTAGCGAAGGGGAAAACGAGCATTCGCTGGCTATTCGCATTGCGAAGGTGAGGGCGAACATTCGCCAGAGACTCGCACTGCGAACTTTACCTCATTTCAGTTCTGACTTGGTTCGCCAGACGTTCGCACTGCGAATGGGGCAGCGAACCAGTGTTGGCTAGGCATTCGCCAGAGACTCGCACTACGAACTGTAGGCTATTTTCCTTTCTGCCATGATTCGCTGAGGTATTCGCACTGCGAATGAGGAAGCGAAGGACTCGCTAGGAGATTCGCACTGCGAACATGACATCTTTTCCCAATTTGTTTTCTTTATAACTTTTGATCCGTAAGTCGGTTTGAGGCGCGGTTTGGTGCGTTGGAAAGCTTTTGACATGTTCTTTCTTATTAAAATGGTTTTGAGATTGTTGGCCGATTAAATTATGTCGGGAATTTGGACAGGTGTCGTTTTGTCAACTTGTACCATTTTAATTATGTGTATTTGATGTGTTATCATGCAATATGCCTTTGATAGATATGGTATGACTTGTTTGCTGTTGTATGATGTAAATGCATTGTTTTGGGCTTGATGGTAAAGCATGATTATTGCTGATTGAGATGGTTGCATATATGTGTGCATTTGAATGTCATGAGTCATTGTATACCAAGTATCATGATATGCATTCTTGTGATGTCGTGTGCCCTAGTGGGTGTGAGCGCAAATCGATTCCAGAGGGAATCTGCTATAACATCGTGAGACTTATATCGAGAGGACCTAAAGTGATGGTTATAGACGATCGTGAGCCTTATACAAAGAGGACATAAAGCGATCGGATTGTGAGCCTTATACAAAGAGGACCTAAAGCAATCCATAAACGTCGCGAGCCTTATACCGAGAGGACCTAAAGCGACGGGGAACATCGTTTGCCCGACGGGGAGTTACACTATGTAACAAGCGATGATTCCAATAGTTCCTGAGTGAACTAGTGCTGAGATGATGGATGGAATGGTACCGCATATGCATTGCATAGAGTCATTGTGTCGGTCTCTGTGCATTTGCATAAATCATGAATGGATTGATTTGTGTGGAATTGTGATTGGAATTAATGAGTTGATATATATATATATATATATATATATATATTTGTGTTGGTGATAATTGTATTGTGCCTGATTGATATGCATTGGTGTCGAATATATGAGATATGCATTGTGTTATTTTGTATTTGAATTCTGGTGTAAGTTGTGGTGAGAATATTTTACGTGAGTATTTTTGTGTTATTATATAATTATATGCAATTATATTATGATTGTGTTTCTCACCCCTTCTGCTGTTTTAAATGCTCTATGAGGCATTGCAGATTAGATTGCTGAAGGTCTTTTTGTGAAGCGAAGGTCTTCATTCTTTTGTCGGTCGGCTCTGATATGTAGCACCGGATAGTCGGGGAGGCCGAGTGTGATAATTTGTATTATGTATATGCATGTTTTGGATTGTACTTGTGTGACTTTGTATATAGCAGACAAACTTTTTATGATATATATATACGAGATTCAGTTATAGATTTTCCGCTTTTATTCTGTATCTGAATATGTGGGTGTTAGGAACTCAGTTCCTTTGTTATGTGCTACATGAATTGTTGCATATCTATATGAGCAGGTTATTGCGTGATTTTAATTCCTTTTGATGTGGCGCTCTCGTCTATGCCGTGAATTTTTCATTATACTCTGATTATTTGTTATCGCTTTAATGACCTAGGGGTGTAGAAGGGGGTGTTACATTAAGTGGTATCAGAGTCAATTCGTGTCAGTTTGTGTCAGTCCTTGTTGGTGTTTGTGGTTGGGTGAGCTGTTAGTTTAACCATAGTTGCTGTTATTGGAAATGAACAGAATATGGTTGGTAGGAGTGATGCTGCTTTGGGTGCTGCTATGCAAGCTATGGCTCGGGCTATGCAGGGTGCACCTAATGCTGCTGGAAATGATGAGTTCAGGAAAAACAAACCACCTATCTTCAAAGGAAGATATGATCCTGATGGTGCTCAGATTTGGCTTAAGGAAATTGAAAGGATCTTCCGAGTGATGGATTGTGCTGAGGATCAGAAGGTGAGACTGGGTACTCACATGTTACTGGAAGAGGCCGATGATTGGTGGGTTGGTACACGTCATGTGTTGGAAGCTGCTGATGAGGAGATGACTTGGGTTGTGTTTAGCATTGAGTTTCTGAGGAAGTATTTTCCGGAGGAAGTAAGGGGAAAGAAGGAAATAGAGTTCTTGGAATTGAAACAAGGTAATATGTCTGTTGTTGATTACACTGCTAAGTTTGTGGAGCTTGTGCAGTTTTATCCACATTATGCTGAAGCTACTGCAGAGTTTTCTAAGTGTGTGAAGTTTGAGAACGGGTTGCATCCTAAGATAAAGCAGGCAATCGATTATCAAAAAATTAGAAGGTTTTCTGATTTGGTGGATTGTTGTAGGATTTTTGAGGAGGATAGTAAAGCTCGTTCTACTCATTATAAGAGTGTGAACGAAAGGAAAGGAAAGCAACAATTTCGTAGTGGTCCTTATGTAACACCAGCTGATAAGGGTAAGCAGAGAGGTAATTTTGAGAAAAGGTCAAGTGGAGGAGGTATGTCTAATTCTCCGAGATGTTTTAGGTGTGGTGAATTAGGACATCGTCAATTTGAATGCATAAAAGATATGAGGAAGTGTTCCAATTGTGGAGGTTTAGGACATGTCGCAGCTGATTGTACGAGGAAGAATGTGGTGAAGTGTTTCAACTGTGGTGAACTTGGTCATATTAGTACAAAGTGTCCGAAACTAAAGCAAGCTCCAGCTGGTGGGAAAGTTTTTGCCTTGGTGGAAACTCAGACTACTAGTGCAGATCATCTGATCAGAGGTACTTGTTTTACTAATAGTACGCCTTTAGTTTCTATTATTGATACTGGAGCGACTCATTCGTTTATTTCGTCTGAGTGCGCGAAGCGTTTGAATCTTTTGTTGTCTTCGATGGGTGGAGAGATGGTTATTGATACTCCAGCAATGGGGTCAGTAACTACTTCTTTGGTTTGTTTAAGTTGTCCTTTGACCATTTATGGTAAAGACTTTGAAATGGATTTGGTGTGTTTGCCGTTAGAGGGTTTAGATGTAGTTATGGGTATGAATTGGTTACAATTCAATCGGGTTCATATTGATTGTTATCAAAGAGTTGAAGAAACTTTTGGCGGATGAAGCTCACTTGTTTGGGTTGTTTGCATCGTTGACTGTGGAGAGTCAAGTTTCACTTGATGTGTTTCCAGTTGTGTGTGAATTTCCAGAGGTGTTTCCTGAGGATATTTCGGATGTGCCGCCAGAGAGAGAGGTGGAGTTTTCTATAGATCTAGTTCCTGGTACTAGACCTGTATCTATGGCACCATATCGAATGTCGGCATCTGAGTTGGTTGAGTTAAAGAAGCAATTGAACGAATTATTGGAAAAGAGGTTTGTGAGACCGAGTGTGTTGCCATGGGGTGCTCCAGTTTTATTGGTGAAAAAGAAAGATGGGAGTATGCGATTGTGTATTGATTATCGCCAGTTGAATAAGGTGACGATTAAGAATAAGTATCCTCTTCCAAGAATTGATGATTTGATGGACCAGTTGGTAGGTACTTGTGTGTTTAGTAAGATTGATTTGAGGTCGGAGTATCATCAGATAAGGGTGAAAGAGGAATATATTCAGAAGACGGCTTTTAGGACACGTTACGGTCATTATGAATATTCTGTGATGGCGTTCGGGGTTTCTAATGCTCCAGGTGTGTTTATGGAGTACATGAATCGTATTTTTCACGAGCATTTGGATCGTTTTGTTGTTGTGTTTATTGATGATATCTTGATTTATTCTAAGTCCCGAGAGGAACATGCAGAGCATTTGCGTGTTGTGTTGCAAATTTTGAAGGAAAGGAGACTTTTTTGCCAAATTGTCCAAGTGTGAGTTCTGGTTGTCGGAAGTGAGTTTTCTTGGTCATGTGATTTCAGGTAACGGTATCCCTGTGGATCCATCTAAAGTAGATGCAGTTCTATAATGGGAGGCTCCGAGATCTGTTTCTGAAATTAGAAGCTTTTTGGGTTTAGCCGGATATTATCGGAGATTCATTGAAGGTTTTTCTAAGTTAGCACTTCCTTTGACCCAATTGACTTGTAAAGGTCAAGCGTTCATTTGGGATATTCGGTGTGAGGAAAGTTTTAGTGAGCTGGAGAGAAGATTGACTACAGCTCCGATTTTGATCTTGCCGAATCCTAGTGAACCGTTTGTGGTGTATTGTGATGCGTCTTTGATTGGTTTAGGTGGTGTATTGATGCAAGAAGGTAAGGTGGTAGCTTATGCTTCGAGGCAATTGAGGGTGCATGAGAAAAATTACCCTACTCATGATCTTGAATTAGTGGTTGTGGTGTTTGTATTGAAGATTTGGAGGCATTATCTCTATGGTGCAAGATTCGAAGTCTTTAGTGATCATAAAAGTTTGAAATATTTGTTTGATCAGAAAGAGTTGAATATAAGGCAACGTAGATGGTTGGAATTTTTGAAGGACTACGATTTTGGCTTGAATTACCATCCTGGTAAAGCTAATGTGGTAGCTGATGCGTTAAGCCAGAAATCGTTGCATATGTCTGCTTTGATGGTTAAGGAGTGGGAACTTTTGGAAGCGTTTAGGGATTTGAGTTTGGTGTGCGAATTGACGTCTGACAGTGTGAGGCTTGGTATGTTGAAGGTTACTAATGATTTTCTGTTGACCGTTAGCGAGAAACTGAAGTTGGATGTGAAATTTATGGATTTGATGACGGTTAGGGATAAAAGGGTGAATGAGGACTTTAAAGTGGACGATAAGGGTGTTTTGAGGTTCCGAGGTAGAATTTGTATTCCGGATGATGCGGAGTTGAAAAGGATGATTTTGGAGGAAGGACACCGGAGTAATTTGAGTATACATCCGGGAGCTAATAAGATGTATCAAGATTTGAAGAAGATCTTTTGGTGGTCTGGATTGAAAAGAGAAGTGGCTCAGTTTGTGTATGCGTGTTTGACGTGCCAAAAGTCGAAAGTGGAACATCAAAAGCCTAGTGGTTTGTTGCAACCGTTGGATATTCCTGAGTGGAAATGGGATAGCATTTCTATGGACTTTGTGACAGGGTTGCCGAACACTCAGCGGGGACATAATGCGATTTGGGTGGTTGTAGATAGGCTGACTAAATCTGCGCATTTCATTCCGATTAACATCAGTTTTTCTTTGGAGAGGTTGGCAGAGATTTATATCAGTGTGATTATGAAATTGCATGGGGTCCCGTTGAGCATTGTTTCATATCGAGATCCAAGGTTTACTTCCATATTTTGGGAAAGTTTGCAAAAGGCTTTAGGATCTAAGTTGAGGTTGAGTTCAGCTTATCATCCTTAGACGGAGAGAACGATTCAGTTGTTGGAAGATTTGTTGAGAGCTTGTGTTCTTGAGCAAGGTGGTGCTTGGGATAGTTATCTTGCGTTGGTGGAATTCACGTATAATAACAGTTTCCATTCTAGTATTGGAATGGCACCTTTTGAAGCGTTATATGGAAGGAGATGTCGAACACCTTTGCGTTGGCACGAATCTGGTGAGAGTTCGGTGGTTGGACCGGAATTGATTCAACAGACTACGGAAAAGGTGAAACTTATTCGTGAGATAATGAAGGCTTCTCAGAGTAGGCAAAAGAGTTATCATGATCGAAGAAGGAAAGATCTTGAGTTTCAAGAGGGCGATCATGTATTTTTGAGAGTTACGCCGGTAACGGGTGTTGGTCGTGCATTGAAATCAAAGAAGCTTACTTCTCGGTTTATTGGTCCTTACCAAATATCCGCGAGAGTGGGTGCTGTGACTTATAGGGTGGCGTTGCCGCCGAGTCTGTCGAATTTACATGATGTGTTCCATGTTTCATAGCTTCGGAAGTATGTTCCAGATCTGTCACATGTGATTCCGATGGATGAGGTATAGGTAAGGGAGAACCTTACGGTTGAGGTATTACCGGTGAGGATTTTGGATCGCGAGTTGAAGCAGTTAAGAGGCAAGGATGTTGCACTTGTGAAAGTAGCGTGGGGAGGCGCTGCTGAGGGCAATTTGACTTGGGAGTTGGAGAGTCGGATGCGGGAGTCGTATCCGGAGTTGTTCGTCTCAGGTAATATTTTTTAGGACGAAAATTTCTAAATGGGGGAGAGTTGTAACGCCCCAGTTTTAGTTAGTTTTATTTAATTGAGTCGTTTTGATTATTTGATTATTTTATTTTTGACTTTTATTTGAAAATATATTATTTTTCATCGTTGTGATATTTTATCGCGTTTTGGGAGTGTTTGCGAGATATTTGAGTATAGGGGTATTTTGGTCATTTCATTTATTTTCTTAAGTTAGAAAACATAAATAGAAAGAAAAGAGAGAAAAGTAGTAAGGAAAGAAAAAGAATAGAAGAAAAAGAGAAAGAAGGAAAGAGAAGAGAAAGAAGAAAAGAGAGAAAACTTGTGGATTAAGAAATCGATCAACCGACTTTCAAAAACACGATTAAATCGGGTAAGGGTGCGAAACTCGATTATCTTATGCTTGTGTATGATTATGTATGTGTGTGTATGAATGTTTGTGGTGTTCTATAGTTTTTCGATTCTAGGTCGGAAGAGAGAAATCAATGTTTTCTCGGTTGAAAATTGGTGTAATTGTTGTAGAATACTTGTTACCATGATTGGGTTATGTTCTGATTGCTATGTGTTGGTTTGGAAGTGTTTTGGTGGGGAAAATATGGTTTTGGGGTGTGTAACAGCGCTGCTGGGTTTTTTTGAATTCGCAGGTTCGCACTGCGAATCCCCTAGCGAAGGGGAAAGCGAGCATTTGCTGGCTATTCGCACTGCGAAGGTGAGGGCGAGCATTCGCCAGAGACTCGCACTGCGAACTTTACCTCATTTCAGTTCTGACTTGGTTCGCCAGACGTTTGCACTGCAAATGGGGGAGCGAACCATTGTTGGCTAGGCATTCGCCAGAGACTCGCACTGCGAACTGTAGGCTATTTTCCTTTCTGCCATGATTCGCTGAGGTATTCGCACTGCGAATGAGGAAGTGAAGGACTCGCTAGGAGATTCGCACTGCGAACATGACAACTTTTCCCAATTTGTTTTATTTATAACTTTTGATCCGTAAGTCGGTTTGAGGCGCGGTTTGGTGTGTTGGAAAGCTTTTGACATGTTCTTTCTTATTAAAATGGTTTTGAGATTATTGGTCGATTAAATTATGTCGGGAATTTGGACAGGTGTCGTTTTGTCAACTTGTACCATTTTAATTGTGTGTATTTGATGTGTTATCATGCAATATGCCTTTGATAGATATGGTATGACTTGTTTGTTGTTGTATGATGTAAATGCATTGTTTTGGGCTTGATGGTAAAGCATGGTTATTATTGATTGAGATGGTTGCATATATGTGTGCATTTGAATGTCATGAGTCATTGTATACCAAGCATCATGATATGCATTATTGTGATGTCGTGTGCCCTAGTGGGTGTGAGCGACGAATCGATTCCAGAGGGAATTTGCTATAACATCGTGAGCCTTATACCGAGAGGACCTAAAACGATGGTTATAGACGATCGTGAGCCTTATACAAAGAGGACCTAAAGCGATCGGATTGTGAACCTTATACAAAGAGGACCTAAAGCAATCCATAAACGTCGTGAGCCTTATACCGAGAAGACCTAAAGCAACGGGGAACATCGTTTGCCCGACGGGGAGTTACACTATGTAACAAGCGATGATTCCAATAGTTCCTGAGTGAACTAGTGCTGAGATAATGGATGGAATGATACCGCATATGCATTGCATAGAGTCGTTGTGTCGGTCTCTGTGCATTTGCATAAATCATGAATGGATTGATTTGTGTGGAATTGTGATTGGAATTAATGAGTTGAGATATATATATATATATATATATATATATATATATATATATATATTTGTGTTGGTGATAATTGTATTGTGCCTGATTGATATGCATTGGTGTCGAATATATGAGATATGCATTGTGTTGTTTTGTATTTGAATTCTGGTGTAAGTTGTGGTGAGAATATTTTACGTGAGTATTTTTGTGTTATTATATAATTATATGCAATTATATTATGATTGTGTTTCTCACCCCTTCTGTTGTTTTAAATGCTCTATGAGGCATTGCAGATTAGATTGCTGGAGGTCTTTTTGTGAAGCTTAGGTCTTCATTCTTTTGTCGGTCGGCTCTGATATGTAGCACCGGGTAGTCGGGGAGGCCGAGTGTGATAATTTGTATTATGTATACGCATGTTTTGGATTATACTTGTGTGACTTTGTATATAGCAGACAAACTTTTTATGATGTATATATACGAGATTCAGTTACAGATTTTCCGCTTTTATTCTGTATCTGAATATGTGGGTGTTAGGAACTCAGTTCCTTTGTTATGTGCTACCTGAATTGTTGCATATCTATATGAGCAGGTTATTGCATGGTTTTAATTCCTTTTGATGTGACGCTCTCGTCTATGCCGTGAATTTTTCATTATACTCTGATTATTTGTTATCGCTTTAATAGCCTGGGGGTGTAGAAGGGGGTGTTACACAATGACAATAATGACAGAAATGACGACTGCAGGCAACATTTATAAGTTTTTGGGGAGCACAATTATGGGTGATGTAACATCTGTTAAAACTGATAATGATGCAACCAAATTGTGGCACATGTGCTTAGGTCGTCTCAGTGATCGTAGGATGATGGAACTACATAAGAGGAATTTGTTGAAGGGTGTTTATCGTTTCATAATTGGATTGTGCAAGTATTGTGTTCTTATGAAACAATGTAGAGTTCGTTTCAAAACCGGGAAACACAAGACCAAAGGAATCTTAGAATATGTCCATTCTGATGTTCGGGAGCCTGCAAAAGAGCCCTCCGTTTAAGGTTTCAGGTACTTTGTGACATTCAATGATGATTTTTCTTGTAAGGTATGTGTTTATTTTATGAAATATAAATCTGAGGTCTTCTCCAAGTTCAAATTGTGAAAGGCACATGTTGAGAATCAGACAGGGAGAAAAATAAAGTGTTTGCGGTCTTATAATGGGATTGAATACACTTATAAGAAGTTCATGCATTTATGTGAGGATAATGGAATCCAGAGGCACTTTTCTGTAAGGAAGACACCACAACAGAATGGTGTTGCAGAGAGGATGAACATAACTCTAATAGAGAAGGCAAGGTGCCTTTTATTGAATGTTGGTCTTTCAAAAGGTTTTTAGGAAGCAACACTCATTATGGAATGCTATTTTTCATACCCAAAAATTTTCCCTACCTTTTTCCCATTTTTATCGGGCTCATGATCCTCACTTCATCTGCATACTCTAGTCATCTATCATAAGATCATTCACTTGCATTTTCAAAAAAGCATCATTGATTCAAAGGTTTTGTTATTTATGACACAAGTGTTTGAATTGTGACAAGTAACCTATCAAGCTCCATGGGCTAGGGTTCTTCTATGGCATACTTGGGGATCAAACCTATGGGATTGTGTTACACTGACTTAGTATGTTCATCTCTTGGATTAGAATCTTTATGGAAGCCTAATCTTTGGTCTATGATTTTGATTATGTGGACTACATCATGGAATATATGAATTGAATGTTACTTGCAATTTTGACTTTGGTCAAAGTCAACCATGGGAGGTTGACTTTTTGTTGACCAACTTCTTTATGGACTATTTCACATATTAGTTCATTGGCTATTTGTTTTGGATTCAAGATATACCAAGGAAAAATCAAGATTCAAATTCATTAAAGTTCAAGATCATTTCAAAATTCACATTTGGAGGGAAGATAATTTATTCTTGAGAAACCCAAGTTACAATTCAAGTCAAGGATCCATTTCCATTACAAAATCATTACAAAAGAGTCAAAATTAAATTCTACACAAAATTACATCATTTGGCCTAGAGTTGACTTTTAATCAACTATTGACTTTTTGGTCAAACTGTTGACCAAAGTCAAACTACCTAATCCTAAACCCTATTATACTCTTTCTTCATCTGCAAGACATTTCACTTGGTGCCCCCAAAGGTTTCAAGACTCCTTCATGATCCTTGATGTTTTCCAAAACTTCTTCAGATGCCATGACTTGCTAAACCTCTTCATGATCCAGATCTTCATGCTTTGTCCATTTTGAACAAGTCATGCCCAAACCTATAGCAAACCTGCAAAAAGAACCCAAAAAATGACATCAATACATATACAATACACATTCAACATGCATGCTTCACTACACAAGACCATGACATCATAAGTTCAATGTATCTTGGCACTACACGTACACCTGCAGAATCAATGTTCAACAACTCACACCATTGACACACATTACAATCCAAGCCTACCATCAAAATTCAACAAATTCAAGACACATTAACTGTTCACACCTTATTCATTCTTCCAATCATTACCAGTTTAATCTATATTAAAATTTAACACCACATGACTTGCTAGTTGTCAAACATCAAACACTAACATAACAATGAACTCGAGCTATCTAACACTTCCAAGTTCTAATAGTTTAGTTAACATGTTAACTACCAATTCAAGCATAACAACCAACTTTCATAACTTCTAACTAGATCCTCAAACTTTAAACATTAACTAGCCAAACTTTTCCAATTTCCGACTGAATCACATTCCACCAATTCCATAAAAATTCTTACAGAGGCCACCCTTTCCTAACATAACTAAACAATTCCAGTTGAAGCTAACATTTTTAACTAAACTTCCAACTGATTAGCACAATTACATTTTAGCACAGCTCAGAAAATTTACAACTAATAATCCAAGCATAGTTCAAGAACACAACACTAGCAGTCCAGTTAGAATATGGATCTTTAGAATCTGAATCTTTAGTGTCTCTTTAAATGTCCATTCTCAGTACCAGTACTAGGTTCTCTTCCGAAATTTTAGTCTACAGTCCTGCACACTTGAACATTTGTTAGTATACCCTATTGTTCTTTAAATACATATCAAAACCTTAGAGATATGGTACATACCAATTTTGTTCAAACAATCTCCCCCATTTTTATGATGACAAACACAAGTATTTAAGAACAATGGTTGTTAATTTAAATAACTAGTTGAATTCAGGGTATGAGGCTTGTAAGCTCCCCTTAAGTTCTATCCAGGTTAATTAAATTGATCTTAAAAGCACAGTAAAATAATCTTCATAATTTAAGCAAAATTAGTTCTTAACTATCATATTCCAGTGCTTAAATCCTTATATATTTACTCCCTTTTTTGTCATCAACAAAAAGAACAAAGAATAAAGGAAGTAGAAAAAGATACTGAAGAAATATAATTTTAAACCAAATAAAAGAGTTGCCGTATTACACAGAAAAATGTCAAAAAATGTTAGCAATAAAGGAAAATAAAATGGTACTAAGCCTAAAGTCTAGGGTATTTTCTTCAAAATCTCCAATATGGCTTTGATGTCAGACCCTTATAGCATCTTGCTTGACAACCACAGACTGCAGCTGAGTATCCATTTTGTCTTGCTTAGCAACTACTAAAGCTAGTTTCTCCTCAAATTCTGATATTTCACAACTAGAACTTGATTTTGTATTGGAAACATGGATAATGGATTCAAACACGGTGTTTAAAGGACTAGGTTGGTCAGGATCTAAGTAATGTACCAGTTGGTTTTGTTTAGTAGTGAACTCACCACCTAGGTGACTTGTCAGTTCCTCTAAGACAAATGCTCTAGGGAAATTTTATTGTCGAGTAAAGTTCAGGTGCATCTAACTAAAGGTATGAGAATCTAATCTATTAACATCAGATTTAGAGGTTGGTTTGGGAGAGGGATGACATGACCTATAAATAGGGTCTTGTCATGTTTAGTTGAGGGTGTGTGTTTTGAGGAATATTGTGGTGATTAATGAGGGGATGGTGTTTTGGTTTCAGGTTGAGGATTGGAAGAATTTAAAATTGACTCAGAGATAGGATAAGAAATCATCTAAAATTTATGAACCAACTATAGCTTTAGCAAGGATGTCTTCTTCCATAGAAGTTTTAAAAGCTTGAGTCTCTGAAGCACCGTCAACTCTTTCTACTTTCTTTTAAATAGCTTCTGCATTAGCCTCTACTTAGAGAGCTTGCTTCATCAGAACCTCAGCATTAGAAGGATAGTCCATAGCTTTACCCATCAAGGAATATGTTATTAGCTTTGCTTCTTCTTCAACATATTCATTCATCAGGTCCCTAGATTCATTCATCAGGTCCTGAGCCAACTTCTTTATTTTCTTTGTCTTCCTGACCAAAGGAGAATTATATTCCTCTTTTTCTTATTCTTCTTCTTCTTCTTCTACTTATTCTTCTTCTTCTGTAGAAAGAATCATCTTCCTTACATTCTTTGTAGGTCTGGTTTGATAGAAGAAGAAGTTATCTTTCGAGGATTCTTTCCTGTAGCTCCAATTCTGGTCTTGGTAGGCATCAAGACAGCAGAATAGGCTACTTTCTTTACGTCCTTCTGAGTAGATATTGAAGCCTTTTTATTAGGTGGCTTATGAGTCTCCTTATGAGCTTCAGAAGCAACATGTTTCCTCTTCCTTGAAAGCTTGTAAGCATTTACAGGATCATCTTGAATGTCATCCATAGTTAGAAGTACACCATTTTCTTCTTTATTCAACTTGATATACTCTAGAATCACCTTTGGATTGTCCATCTTGGAAATAAAAGGAAAATCCTCAATGTAAGCAGTCTTGCCACTTCTAATGCTAAGACTTGCTTTAGACTTCACCACATCCTTCTTCTTGAAGATATTCATATTACCAAGAATGGCGGTAGAGAGAATGTTACCATACATTTCTTCTAGATCCTGAGTTCAGAGAAATGTACCATAATATTTCTCAATAGAATGTGCCCATGATAACACATTAGTTCAGAGAAATATATGTCAATTAAAACATATAATGAATGAATAATTTGTAGATAAATAAATAGATTAATAATTTTAAAAGTTCAAATAAAATATGTAAGTGAAACATACAAAGTCAATGGTGAAGACCTAGGTAAAATCTTTAAAAGAACCATCCACATCAGGCGTTATAAGGAGAACATGTTGAATTGAACTACCAAATTTTTCAGGAGTGTGCTAAAAATTAGGTACCGGATTTTTAAAATACTTGGAAAAACTGTGAATGTACCATATTTTTTTAAAAAAAAGTCGATAAAAAATCACCGGTTTTTTAAAAATCCGATAAAAACTCATACTAGTTATTTTTTTAAAATCTGATAAAAATGCAAAAAAATCTTTTGAATTAGTAAAATTTCTACCATATTTTGTAAATAGACTACCAAATTTTTATTTTTTTACTGGTTCTTTGAGAGTGAAGGAAACCTCAATCCTCAGATGAACCTACATTTGTCACTGCTGAAGAAAAGACATCGCCTCGAGAGAAGAAAGAGGCATACCTGAGATTTTTGAACTTACTCAAACTCCTGAAATGTCTTTAACATCTCTCTTAGTTACCACATAAGAAATGGCCATGTTTGCAAAATTAAATACTAAACATAACAAAGTACCGAATCATCTATAAGGTACAGAGAAACCCTAAAATCGACGAAGAAGAAAGAGGAAAGATGAAAACTCAAAAGGCAAGTCTCGAAAAATATGAATAATAAATCAACACGCGCGAACCAAGTTAGCAAAGGAAACTTCCTCAGATATATGATTAGGTCACACGCTTAGAAGATTCAACACAAAAAGGAGAAAAAGAAAAGCTTTTCAAAGTCAATATGCAAGATGGTGAAAGTAACGAAGTCCCTTAAGAAACCCATTAAACTTTCCTAAGCAAATCAAAGCCACGTGATTGTACTCCACTACCAACAATTCAGATTCCTTTACGACAGTTGAGCTGGCGTTATAACGCCTTAGGGTAATCATGTAAATGATCAAATTATGGGGCACGTTTCAGTTATTACCTCTTCCTTGACACACAACGCCATGAATTGCAAAGTTTTTTCCCCTTTGAGCAACAAAAGACAAGGGTTTGGGGAAACTGTTATGGGCCGATCACAACGGCCCAGTAGAGAGCATAGCCTAATACCCCGGGGAAACCAAACATGAAAAATATAGACCAAAATGAATATTCGTGACTCCAGGGGATGAAACGATCAGACCTGTCAGATCCATCCTACAATCTTCCGCGTTTTTCAAACTCCCTTCAAATTTCATTTATGAACAAACTCCTCTATAAAAAGAAGCGAAACACGCCATTTTAAGGTAACTTCACTCCCATTCAAAATTTTCCTATTCACTTCATACACAAACTTTAGCGTTGGAGTGCTTACCCTGCATGTTAGCATCCCCCACCTCATTGGAACCAAAGAGCTGTCACTATCGAATATTTAGATAATCTCATTTGCTCATTATCTTGTTCTCGTGCATAAAAGTATCAGAGTATAAATTAAACATGACTAACATTACTAAAACTCGAGATGCGGCATATTTAATCAGATACACAACTGTAAGAATCGTTTATCCTCAATAAGAGTTGGGATTAAAATAGGACAGATCGAATAACATAAGTGATGGTATTTTCTTTCTGCGACACTGTTTTGTTGCGGGGGTATCTACACATGTGAATTCATGGATAATACATTGTTTATCGGCGAAGTTGAAAAATACATGGTTAATATATTCTTTACCATGGTGAGATTGAATTGTTTTTATACCTTTCTCAAATTTTGTTTGTAGCATATAATAAAATTGAATAAATAATTGTGATACTTCTAATTTAATATTCATCAATAAGATTCAAGTTACTCAAGTATAAATGAATAAAAGAAACAAATTATTTTTGCATAAAAAATATTAAAGGTAGAGGTAGGTTTCAAACATCGGAATGAGTAATATTAAATAGTTCAACACTTTTATTTAAATTGGAAGGAATATAAGCATGCTTGTGTTTTGCTAACCGACAAACATCACATTTAAAAAACTCAATAAAATATTATAAAAACAAATATGAAAACATAAATTTAATTATATAAAATGGAGGAAGTCCAAGACGCCAAATTTTTTAGGCAAAAGAAGACGACTCATACTAGAGACATGGGGACAACACCTTTCAATTATCTGACACCGCGTAGAAGTAGTATAACTCATGCTTTTCTTTAGCAACTTCATAAGATTTGTAGCAGCATAGTCAAGAATCATAACACTCTTAGGTATATTATCACAGATAGTAAAAGATCGGGACCATACTTCTTATCGGTAATTTCTACTGATCCAGTTTCAAAAGGCATACAAATGGAGTAAAAAACAGAGTTCAAAGGTTCCATGTTGTTCTAATTTAATAAGGAAATAAAATTATCCCTCTTTGCAAAGCTTTCACTATTAGGGGTATGTGCAACATGTGCTTGGTTCTGATGTTGATGCATTCCTATATACTTCTTACTTGAATGAAACCTCTTTGATGAACAATAGTGATTTTAGGAGTCATAATAGTTAATATGTCAGCAATTACCTTAGTGATGTGCTTGAATTGAAAATTTTCTAAGGTTATGGGCCTAAATTGATCAAATTTTTTGACACCATCTAGCTTATGAATAAGGACAACTCTATTAGAATTTAAATTAGGAAGAATCTAACCACTAGTTAAAATTTGTTTCAAAAAACTAACAAAACCATCAGGGTCTAGAGCAGAGGAGCCATCAATATTGAAGGTTACATTTTTAACTCCATCAAGGTTAGGAAAATTGGTGAGTATGGTATTTTTAATCTCAATGATCGAGGAAGGAATGTTGTCTCAGATAACAGTGTTGCTAGTTTTCTTGGTTGAGTAAGATGCAAAGAGATATTCTTAATATGAAAGGAATACCTAATTAATATCCTTTAAATTATCATGGATGAATGATACTACTGATTCGGTGATCCCTTGATAAACTTGTATAATCTTGACAAGTTTATGGAAGTAATTGGTGTTCTTGTCTCCATCTGTAATCCATTTTAGCTTTGTCTTTCCGAAATTGATGTTGACGACTCAAATCTTTTTCCAAGTCTTTTCGGCATTATTTTCCTCAATGTTGAGCTCAGATAAATAGCCGAGGTTGTTGATTTAAGTTTGAATAAATTTGAGATCATATATGGTCTTGGCCATATTGTTGTTAACATCACCAAATATATCTTTGTTCCAATTTCTAATAATTAGTTTGAGAGACTTTATAAAGTTTTTATAAGTGTTCATGTAAATCAAATTATTGTAGTAGCTCCAACTTTGGAATTTATCACAAGAGGTTTTGTTGCGAAGATGCCTACCATTTTTTTCATGTGCTCCTAGAGTAACATTAAAAGCTCTCCAGAAACACCAAGGAATACAATATCTATTTTGGAGAGAATTAATTTCATACCAAAGCTTTCTTCTTCCAATATGAGTAGTAATAGATAGCCGACATGTAATATGTCTTGTTGCCCATATAATAGTTAAGGAAACTTGTTGATCATACTAAAAACTAGAGGGTTCAAACTTTTGACACAAGAACTTCAAAGATTACTCCTCAAATTTAAACAAATATACTTAAATCTCAAATTTCTTCAATAATAATTAGGGAAATTGCCATAACATATTTGCTTTGGAAATTATGAATATATTATGACCATTTCTTAATACACCACCCAAGTTTCTTATACACCACGTGAAATTTTATTTTTGTCCCCTGATTCCGGATGTGCACATCCGGACGCACCGTTTTTTTAAAAAACGCTGATGTGTTCCGGATATGCACATCCGAAAACATAGTATAGCTTTATTTATTTAAATTCCGGAACTGCAGATCCGGAAAATAGCATAACTTTATTTTTTTTTTTAAAATCGGTTTTGTCGGTTGGTCGCATACGTTAATATATCATCGCAAGTTAATATACATTCGAATGAGGGGAGCGAGAAGGGATTAGGTTTCCCACCCATAGAAAACTTTGTTCTTCATATCTCTTCAATAGAAAACTTTGTTCTTCGTATCTCTCCAATAGAAAATTTTGTTCTTCGTATCTCTTCAATAGAAAACTTTGTTGATCCTTTCTCTCCAGTGTAACCACTGCTCCTGTTATCTTTCTTTGTTGATTGTCCAACACTACAGATTGACTCAATATTTTCGGAGATAAACCCTTTTCGTTAATTGAAAATAAGTAATGTGGCTGGTGCACCAGTAGCAATAACGTCATCAGAAGTTATAACAAACTATAGGGTTGGAGTCTCTCCGTCAATATAATGGTTGTCTTCGGCATTCTGATAAAGTTAGGACTCAATATATTTCGGAGATAAACCCTTTTCGTTATTGAATATAAGTAATGTGGCTGGTGCACCAGTAGCAGTAATGTCATCAGAAGTTATAACAAACTCTAGGGTTGGAGTCTCTCCGTCAATATATATAATGGTTGTCTTCGGCATTCTGATAAAGTTAACAAAAGATTTACGGTCATGAATATAAACAACTATCATTTAACATCATGAATGCATCATGAAAGGTTAAATGTACTTGAATAAGCTCCATGAGAAAATGAACATCTTTAGAATAAAGTTCAGCGGAGATATTCTTGATAGTGTGATGAAGATCTTGAGTCAATGGATTAGGTTTCCGCCAATAGAAAACTTTGTTCTTCGTATCTCTTATTACCACTTGCAGAACCAGAATCAGATTTTTCTACTTCACTTATGTAGTATCGAGCGCGGAAAGCTAGCAAGTGTACATAATAAGCAGGAGGAACTGTATCATTAATATACAAGTTATAATATATACATATACATCAATAGACATCAGCAAGTGTTCATTATAAACTAGCAAGTGGGCATAATAAGCATAATAAACAAGTTATAATATATACATATACATCAATATACATCAGTATGTATCATTTAGAAAAAACCAACGTGAACCTGTAAAATATAATCCTTTTAGGCTTAAACCCAGTTGATTTATAGAAAGCCACACGCCACTTCCTGAATTATCCTATCATGAGGAATACACAAATCTAACAATTATCTTATCATTCCAGTGGGCCGATTTCCCTTCTAAGGATCCACTGTTATTTTAAAGAGATCTTGAATTATCTTCTCGCAATGAACCTAAGTAGAAACAATTCCTCTGTATCTTGTGATCCAAAGTCAGTCCATTGGTTCTGCAAGTGGTAATAGGAGTACCGTCAACTTTGTGTCGACTCTGATAATAGAAGTAATGTTTTACTGTTGATCGTTATTTTTTTAAAATACATATTATTATTATTTCTTAAAATAAATATACTTTTTTAAGTTTCAGCCATTTTTCCGGATATGCACATCCGGAATACGCGTAACTTGTCATTCCAGATTTGCACATCCGGAACAAGACAACGTTTTTAAAAAAAACGGTGCGTCCGGATTTACACATCCGGAACTAAGGGATAAAAAATAATTTCACGTAATATATAAGAAACTTGGATGGTGTATTACGAAATTATCTATATTATAAAGTCTATTTGTTGTATCAATTTTTAAATAGTTTTAATTTTTAGTTCTCATTTGAGAACAGTCGTAATTTTGTCTTCTTTTTATAATTATATTATTTAATTTTTCCATCATGATTTTTACCAATATATAAACGAATAGTAATAATTCCACTCCAAATTATCAGCAGAAACCCCAACTTAATCATAGTAGCACAATTAGAATTTTTTTTTTTTTTTTGCCAATACAACACATTTCTCTTTTTTTCTCCACTTTACCACTCTTTTAAAAATATTTATCAATCTATCATAGTTTTAAACAAATTTTTTATTATTGAAATCCCACCAATTGAATTGACTTCTCCTTATAAAAATTAATAGCACCCCGTCAATTGCATTGGTGAATTCACGTATTCTTATTTTTTTTTTCCAAATTTGTACACATTCTTTTTTCCTACGAATTTAAATATACATTATCTATAATATTATTATAGTAAACTTTTGAGATGTTTCTTGCAAAATTCATGTTTAAATCAACATGAAATGTTTCATATTAATTTTTAAAAGAAAGCGGCAATCAGTTGATGGGTTAATTAATAATATGTTTGGTTCATGAGGAGAGGGGAATAATTTAATAAATAATTTATATTTTTATCTTTATAATTTTATATAGTTTATATGATATTCAGATGTGAAAAATTTATAAATATTTTTTTGGTAGTAAAATTTTTAATATTGAATGATTAAAAAAATTATAATTTATCATATAATATTAAAAATAATTAAATACACTTGATTCGTACTATAACTCTCTAACACAAAGTAAACTATGTGTTTTAATAAAAACTTTTAAATGTATAAAATAATTTAATATAAAAAATATAATTGAATACATAACAAAATTAGAAGAAAAAACAAAAGTATGTAAATATAAAAATAAAAATTGTAAGAAAAACAAAACAAAAAAGTGTAGGGTGGAGAACAATTATCCTTAATAAATATTATATTAATTTTTGTCACTTTATTAGAATTCTTCCATTTTTTAAGGACAACTTCATTATTTTTATTACTATGACTCAACTTCATTATTTTATTTTGTTCATTTTTATTTATTATTTTGTTTGTAATAACATAATTGTTTTATAAGTTATTGTGTTGTATTACATATCGATATATAATTGTAGTATATGAGTTATATATTATCTAAAATTTAATTTCATAAATATTTTATAGGACTAAATGGATCATCAAGATGAGAAAATGGTTCATCTGATCATTGATCATATAACGATTCTATAATATTTATCAATATTTTATTAGAACTTTAATATATTTCAGAGTACTTGAAATATTAAATAATTTGTGTTTGATTATCTATGTTGTTTGTGGATTGATAATTTTATTTTGGTGAATGTCATTTCGTTTTTATTTTATTTAGCATGAGTGTTATATTATTTTGAGGGTAAAAAGGTAAATTAGTCTTAAAATCCTCTCCTCTCCCCTTATGAACCAAACATATATTTGTCGTTGAAGCCTCTAATGGTTTTGCTGAGGTGGCTAGGAAGAATTCCTCGATTCATCATCAGAAAAAAGATATATGTTGTATAAGAAAAACGGATTGGCGACCATTCTGTCGTATTTTAATTTATTGTCCACGTATTCAAAGTTTTGTTGTATTTTTTGGGGTGATGTTGTAATGGTTGGGAGCTAAAAATCTTGGTGGAGGGGTGAATGGGTGTGAGTGGTTGTGTTGGGAAAAAGAGTTATTATTGTGGTGTTTGGTAGTTGATGTGTGTAAGAGGTTTTGGTTGTTGTAAGTATGAGATGCAACTTAAGAGAGGAGGTGAATTAGGTTTTAAGACTTTTTCTGAGTTATTTTACAGATGATATATTTCTTTTATTTTTCTTGAATGATTATGAAGAAAGTATGAAGGAAAGTGTAGAAAAATAAAAGTGTGTAAGTAAATGAGACACAAGAAATTATACTAGTCTCCCTTATCAACCAAGGGCACATCTAGTCCCTTCGCACTCCGTGAATGATTTCATTATGTTAGATCTTTATACAACCTTACACCAAGTCTGTTCTACTATCTTCTTACATATACACACCAAACCTATGGTGGACTTTGAATCAACCCAATTCAAAGGACCTTTTCACAAACCATCAACCACTATGGTGATTCTCACATAAACCAGAAAGCACACCACTTTCTATTACAAAACAAGTCACCACACACTTGGTGATCAAATACAACTTTTGAACAAAATATGAATATGAAGTTGTTCTTGACTCAATTTGTCATACCCCAAATTTTGACCACTAAGATCTCCCATCATTGTGCAAATTATCATCACAATATAGATGCACCTTGATGCCTCATCAATCTCCTCAAGAATTGTTGAGCATTCCCTACAACTAAGAATTAGGGTTTCAAGCCCTATCAGAGCTCTTAGACAAAGGATCAATCAAGGAATGACATGATCTTCAACTTGCCTAAACCTATCAAACATCCACAATGGATCAAGAGGACTCACACATCAAGGATCAAGCATAAGGCTGCAACATTCCAAGTGGATTAAGCCTCAAGATCATCAGTGGTACCGAATTAGGGTTTTGGTCGACCAGGGCCTCCAGATGAAAATTTTCATCTAGACATAAGCCAATGCTTCAAAGCATAACCCAAAATACTCCAAGTGACCTTATGGACCCAATCATCAAGTCAATTTAGCCTCAGGGGATGCATTCACCAAAGATCGGGAATTAGGGTTTCTTGACCTAATTCACCCCTAAGTTGACTTTTGGGACAAAGCATGAGCCAAAACCTCAAGACATGGTTTAAGGGTCTCTAATAAACCACATTGATCCATTTGCAACAATGGATTGATCCAAGAAGCTTGATTCACAAGTTTCAATTTCATCTGAACCACAGTTAGGGTTTTTGAAGAAAAAGTCAACTGTGCCTTTGACTTTTTACCAGGACATGCTCCCAAACCTTGGGACATGATTCAATACACCCTATAACACCTATAAAATCAATCCATCAAGTTTGATTTAGGTCAAGGACTTGATTTCATAGAGGACCGCACAGTTTGGAATTCATCTGATAAAAAGTCAACTGTGCCAAAAAGTCAAAGTTTGACTTTTTGATTTTTTGGTCAATTGTGGTTCCCTAACCCTAAAATGATGTTAATGTGTGATTGAAATCATCATTCATCAAGAAAAATCAAGAAAAGTGGGATAACTTGTAAAAGGAGTAACCATAAAAAACTTAGAAATTTTCTAAGTTATGGAACAAATTGGCTAAGGTACCAACTTCCAAGGATCATAACTTGTGATCCAAGCAACCATTTTGGCTGATCCAAAGATGGATTTATAGCTCTCATGGCATACTTTAAAAGTGTCAACTATACCTCATTCCAATTCCTCATAGATTTCAAGTTATGATTGGATCAAAATTACTAAAAACATGAAAACCCCTCTTTTTCAACACTTAGACAAAATTCTGTCCAAGACAGATTTTGTTGAAAACACCAAAACTTGTGGGATTTTTTCACACAGTTGCAAGCTGAATCAATTCAAGATATAAACATCAAAGTTGTTATACATGTTGCCTACAATTGTTGTTGTTACTGAAGGCAAGGTGATACAGACGATTGCGTCGTTGAAGGTTGCATACCAGATGATGGTAATTTTGCACTTAAATTTGAACTCCAATATCCAATGTAATATTTTGTTTGTTGATGTGTGTATTTTGTTTGTGAAGGTATCTTGATGTAGCCGGAATGAAAAGGTCAAAAGCTTATCTCATCAATGGGGTTGTAATATTCATTGCTTGGCTGGTAGGTCATGCCATTGCTGTTTGAAATATACTTTTGTCACTCTTCATAAATCAAAATTGATGTTGAATTCCAATTCTCGTCCTCCGGGACATCCTTACCGAAATGGCCCATCTGCAGGTTGCCAGAATACTTTTGTTCGTGTATATGTTTTACCACGCTTCCTTACACTTTGATCAGGTAATAACTTCTGACACACGGAGTTTATGAATTGTTTTGCGTCTTTGATGCTTTGTAGCAGACAGATCTTTATACTGAAATTTTGGTCTGGTAATGCAACTGCATATTTGCTTCCATGATAACTGACACATAACTTGGATCCATTTGTTGTCTAAAAGATCACTTCCATTTGTTGCAACATAAACATATTTCTGTAGATCTATTTACATGACCTCATATTTTGTATACCCTGCAAATCGATAATTTTTGCTTTGTTTTTGGTTTCTTAGGTAATTGATCTATCTTTAGTTAATATGGTTAATATAAGCAATTTATTTCCCTTGGTTTTATCTAGGTACCGAATAACCTTAGGTATACTGGAGGTGCAAGTATGTTGTTAAGCCTTTCTCTTAAATTTGGCATTATTCCAATTGTTGTACCCGTTGGTGTTCGAGATTTTGGCATTGATGGTGAACTTTGGGTAAAATTGTGACTAATACCAACAGAACCTTGGGTCGGTGCTGCTTCATGGGCTTTTGTGAAACTTCCAAAGATCAAATTTGAGCTGTCTACATTCTGTTTTTCAATTTAATGGGTAAGCCATTTTTTTGTAAATCTAAGAAGTTCAATTGACAGATTTAGTTGGCGAGTTTGTTGGTCATACTGGTCCGAAAACCAGGAGGAAGGTATGTCATTGGCTTTGAAATTCTTTTTCTACGATTTGAATCTCTATTCGATTATCATGTTTTATACAGATCCAACAAGCAGAAGGGGGAATTCTTTTTGTCGACGAAGCTTATAGACTGATACCAATGCAGAAGGCAGACGATAAGGACAACGGATTGGAAGCGCTGGAGAAGATTATGTCAGTCATGGACAGTGGAAAAATTGTAGTAATATTTGCAGGGTACAGCAAACCGATGAAACGAGTAATAGCTTCCAACGAAGGTTTTTGCAGAAAGGTGACCAAGTTTTTTCACTTTATCGATTTCAGTTCGGAGGAACTAGCAACAATCCTTCACATCAAGATGAACAACTTAGCAGAAGATAGTTTACTATTTGGATTTAAGTTGCATTCTGAATTAATGAGAAGGTGGATCCTTCTTTGAGAAGGTTTTTGTGTAATTGATATTGTTATGGAGGTTCTGTTGATGCAATTTGAGAAGGTCTTTCATTATATCATAGAAATGCATGTTGTGCTAACAAGCATATTTATCACTATCATACATTTGTTGTATCAAAACAGTATAAAATAAGTTACTGCTCTTTTTTCTGCCCAATCCTGTTGATTCTCAACTTTCTTTATATGATATAGAAGTTTGATTTCAAAGCAGTAATTTTTACTTAGATGCTAATTTTAGGGCCAAATGTTTATAGATTAGAGTTGAATTTTTCAGCAATAGAGCAAAAGAACTTCTATTGTGAAAGAATGATTGTTGGAAGGGTTTCATGAGCTTCTGGCACTGCTTTTGTAAATACTGTTTACTTTGAATATTCAGTACTTTTACATAGTGGTATCTCATGTAACATTTAAATTATAAATGTATTTAGTGAATATATTGGTATTTCTAGGATACTTTGATTATTCAGTACTTTTATAGGGGATGTAATTTCTGATTGAGTTACAGAATTCCAGCTGTCTCCAAATAGTGAATATAATGGAATAATATCATGTAATTTTAAAATTATAAATGTACCTTTATTTGTTAAAATATCACATAACCTTTATGATCTTCAGGCAGTATCAGTATGGTTAGTATAAGTGGCATTTTGTTTAAGAAGTTTAATTCTAAAAACAAAGTATGACAAGTACAGTGGAAAGAGAAAGTGGCAGTTGTGCATGTGGTTTATTATGTGAATTGCAACATAGAAAAGGTTGTAGATACATATGTATAGGTTGTAGAAATAAAAAAAATTGCTCAGTCTCAGCACTGTATCCCATCTTGGCCATGCACGAAGTCATTTAGTTCAAACTATCAATTTATTATTGTACTTTCAATGTTATATTTGTAAAGTTTACCCTGTTATGTGAATTTTATCACTGATACTCACTATTTTCACGGGTCACTATCACCACAATACCTTTTTTTTAATCAACCAAATATTTATAAATATTTATAATTATTAATGATATTTATAAATATTTATAGTTATTAGACATATTGGATTTATAATATTGGTGACTTTCTACGTTGAATACATGGACTTTCGTGGCTCATTAGTTTCCATATGCATTTCAGTACAATTGTATAGTACAAATGCTTATTCAAATCCTCACGGGTCACTACCATAACAATACCTATTTGTTTTTGCCATTCCTAAACTTCCAAATGTGAACCCTTGCTTTCTTCGACGGCTTGGACGATCCTTTTGTTTCCAACTCTGAACTAAACCCTAACAAAAAAATACAGTACTAAATTGGACCTTTTTAGTGTCTTTGTCCGCATCTTATACCCAAACATTTCATCACGTGGCCCCATTTGTTTTTTATTTATTTTTATTTCTTTTACAACTTCTCTTTTTCTCCTTACATAACAATATTACTTTTTATTCTTTTTTAATTATTTTTCTTTTTTCTCAATTACTCTTTTCATTGTTAATTTAATTTCTACCTAATTAATATTTATTATTATTTACTTTTTAATGTTTTTATATTACTTCATTTTAAACCAAACAACAAAAACCCGTGCGTCCGCACGGGTTTTTTACTAGTTGAAATCATCATTCATCAAGAAAAATCAAGAAAAGTGGGATAACTTGTAAAAGGAGTAACCATAAAAAACTTAGAAATTTTCGAAGTTATGGAACAAAGTGACTAGGGTACCAACTTCCAAGGATTATAACTTGTGATCCAAGCAACCATTTTGGCTGATCCAAAGATGGATTTATAGCTCTCATGGCATACTTTAAAAGTGTCAACTACACCTCATTCCAATTCCTCATAGATTTCAAGTTATGATTGGATCAAAATTACTAAAAACATGAAAACCCCTCTTTTTCAACACTTAGACAAAATTCTGTCCAAGACAGATTTTGTTGAAAACACCAAAACTTGTGGGATTTTTTCACACAGTTGCAAGCTGAATCAATTCAAGATATAAACATCAAAGTTGTTATACATGTTGCCTACAATCCAAGGAACTTATTGGCATGAAACAACTCAGCTTGAGCCAAGAGAAATCCATGCCCAAAGTCATGCTGCTACAACTGTTTTGAAAAATCAGTTTTCAAGTTTTCTTGCTTCACACGATTTCTGAGTAAAGGCTTGTGATCTCTATGCCACCTATATCCAACCTCATCACAATGCATCTGATCCAACCTTATAAGGTAGGCCAAGAATGCTTGAAAGCATATCCCTTGGCATGATGAATAGTGGAACAAATACATGGAATTCAAAGGCAATTTAATGCAAATAGTGCACTTTCAAGATTCTGATCACTTGTAGTCAAGATGCCCTAATAAATAATAATTAAAATGACTGAGGAATGTGGAATCAATCAAGGCATAGCTTATCTATTTGGGGCAGCTGTTACACCTAGTGCAAGAGGCATTTATGCCAAGCCAATCCATTTGAAAGTGATCCGATCTTGCTGTCATTCACTATTCCTCCAAGACAAGAGTTGATCACCTATAAATAGAGGTTCCAACTGATCATTCAAAGCACACCAAAGCAACTTACAACATTGTTTTCTCTCATTCTCTCTTAAGTGCCAAATTTCTTTGTTTTTGAGCAACCACTATCGGGTTTTGAGTTGCAGCCTCAAGCAACTCAAACCAACTTCTCAAACACATCACATATGATGTATATGAGATGTTAAAACACTTAAATCATCTCTATAACACCTCTAGCTCAAAATCACTTTTCAACAAGCCATTATGCATCCATTCTGCAGTTGGATTCCTCCAACTTGATCCAAAGATTTTCAAAGTGTTCCAAGGCTTGCAATCCACTCAACAACATCCATTGAAGCTGTAGGGATCATCAAATCACTTCTGGAACACCATCTGTGCAGAATTCCATTTCAGCTTGCATCAAGGTAAACCTCAAAACTCTCATAACATGATCCATGCATATTTCCTCGCAAGATACTTTTGCCAATTGCTTGTCATCATATGTTGAGTGTTTCCCCTCAATCAATTGTTTTTTACAATTCGTATATAGGATTTCCTTGAGTTCATGCCAATTTTAGGGTTCTTCAGGTTTTAACTTGTTATGTTCTGATTTAATCCATTTCAACAAAATTAAATATTGCCATCATATTCCTTGTTCAAAAACGCATGAAATTGGTGTTTTAATCATGACAAATGGTTGAGAAATGAATGAGTTAGAGAGCTTCACGCATCTGAGCTTGATGATGAAGATGACCATGGTGCCATGGTTCAGAAAACCAACCAAGTTTGCTATATATTTTTCCCTTGCCATATATTAAATGAATTGGCATTGCGCCCTAGTGGTTGATAAGCTAGTTTGTGTGTATTAGCAAGCGAGAGGTCTGGGGTTCGAATCCCCCTCGCCCCAGACCTCTTTTTCTTATCACTTTTTCCTATTTTTATTTTTTTTATATTATTTTATTAATGATTTGAAAAATTAATTTCTCACTCAATTTTTATCATTTTGTATTGGTTCTTTTTCTGAAAAATCACAAAAATAGTAAAATATTTTATTCTACAAGAAAATAAAATTTATATTATCTATTTAATATAGTTGGTATTTTTGTGAATAAACTCATTTTAATTATTTTTTTAAACATTTTAAAATGAATATTCATCTTGAAAATCAAAACCAAATGAGTTTTAAATCATCTTGTGATTAAAACCTCATTTTTCAAACCTTAACCAAAAATCACAAGTGGTTTATTTAAACTTATTTGGTATTTTTGTCATTTTTTATTAATTTCCTTTGAAAAATTACTTTTAAAAGGTGAAAGTTAGGGTTTCTTTGATTTTAATCATACTCAAATATTTCAAACTCTTGTGGGCCTCTTGGTAGAGTGTAAGTCCCATCCTTTTGTAGATAAAAACCTTCTTTGGGCCTCAGTACATTGTATAAGTCCCGATACAGTCGAAAAGTTCGGCGCGATCATCGCCTTTTTAACAAAAACCCCTGGGCTTCTCCTTGAGCTATAAGACCCATTTTTATTCATTTTCAAACTCTTTGGGCCTCTAATAAAGTGTAAGACCCAATCCCTTTTTAACCGAAACCATTTAGGGTCTCAGACATTGTATAAGTCCCAACACATTTTCAAAAATCTCGACGCGATCGCCAGTTCAAAATCAAATCAACTGGGCCTCTCCTTGAGCTATAAGACCCATTTCTTTTCTTAAAAAAACACTTTTGGGCCTCTAATAGAGTGTAAGACCCAACCCCTTTTTGAAACCAAAATGATTTGGGCCTCAGATGTTGTATAAGACCCACTGTGTTTTCAAAAACCTCGGTGCGATCGCCATTTTCAAACAAATAACCTTGGGCCTCTCCTTGAGTTGTAAGCCCCATATCTTGTACAAAAATAAATCTTTGGGCCTCTAATAGAGTGTAATACCCATCCCCTTGTACATAAAAACTTTTTGGGCCTCACATATTATATAAGTTCCTCGGTACAGTTTTCAAAACAATGGTGCAATCATCGTTAAAACTTTGGCCTTTCCTTGAGCCATAAGCCCCAACAATCTTTTCAAAGCACTTTCTCCTTTGATTTTGAATTCAAATATATGTTGTTATCAAAACTTTCTTTGGTTTCTTTGTTGAACAACTAAAAAACATTATGGAAGCTCTACAACGGGTAAGTGTTTATCCGCTTTCATATATATATAACTGTATTGTGGGGCTGTGTCACTGTAAGTCTTATTTCACATCCTTTTATATACGTGTCATATATCAACTGTGTAATACTAGTATAGTTATTTAGAGTTTTCCCCGGCAACTACGTCTAGAACTAGGTAAAGCCTGTTGGTCACTCTCGAATACAAACAAAACTAGATCCCCCATAAGATTCCAGATACAATCTTCCCTTCTCTTGGGGTTAAACAATATGGAACAAAGAGAAAGACAGTATTCTCGGTGAACCTTTTCTCAGACGGTCACCCTTAGAAATTGTCAAAGAAACTCTACTCCCTAGAGTTGATCTATTCTCCGTGAATAACATCTATTGAGTTTCTTCCAAATTCTCGAACTTTCCTGGAATAATCTCTTCTCTGTGAATTGCATTTCTTGAACTTCTCTTGGTTTGGGGACCCACAGGCTTCCTAAAAGCATCCCCGCCTCCTCTTGGGCGTTTTACAAGGACCTTTCAGCTTCTTAAAAGTTCTCATGCCTTTTCTTGGGCTTCGTACAAGGACCTTCACGACCTCCTAAAGGTATAGGACAGAACTTAGTCATCCTTCGTTAGAGTTGTCTTTCTAAAAGGAGTCAAAACCTTCAGACCAATTTTAGGGTTGACACTCATCCCTTAAACGAGTTGGCCTCCTCTTGGGTATCATACAAAAGATAAAACTCTACCAGTAGACTTGGCCAGTCTAATTCCCTTGAGTCTCAAAGACATTCTCAAGCATCTTTTAAACATAGGAGAAACCCTGGATTCTGGATTAATCTCCAGCCGAATTAAAACTTGTGGGTTCTAAAACCCCGTCCTTCTCCCAAAATTCCCCAACCCAGGTCAGATAACACTATCTCAAACCAGAGCCTCAAGTTTTCTGATCTATCAATTGCTTTTGCATTCCCCTGCAAGGATTGATTCCCTTCTTGGACCTGCCTCGGGATCTCAAGAATCATCGGCAGAAGGATAGCCTCCTCTTAGGCTTTGTATAATGATCCTTCCTCAGCGAAGTCAGCCTCCTCTTAGGCTTTGCACAATGATTCCCCCTAGAGGATTTAACATTTTTAGACTCTCTTGTCGAGTCCATCACTTTTCAAGACTCTCTTGTCGAGTCACTTTCCTTTTAGCCTCTATCTCGGGCTTCGTACGAGATAACAAATCACTCTCTTGTTGAGTCAACCCTTTTTAGACTCCGTCTTGGGCTTCGTATAAGACAAATAAAAATACTCTCTTGTTGAGTCAAACCTTTTTAGCCTCCGTCTTGGGCTCCGTACAAGACATATAAAAGCACTCTCTTGTTGAGTCAGTCACTTGTTAGTACTCTCTTGTTGAGTCAACCCTTTTAGCCTCTATCTCGGGCTTCGTACGGGACAAATAATAAACACCCTCTTGTTGGGTCAATAGCCTCCTCTTAGGATTTGTATAGAGAAATCCTCGGTTGAGTCAATCAACCTTTTAGCATCAAACTTGTGCTTTAATCAAGGCACACGAACATCAACAATCCCTCTTTAGAGATGACAGTTCTCTCTCAGTCAAACATTTTAGCTTCAATCTTGGGTTTTGAACAAGACACAAAAAAAAACTATTCAGCTTCATATCTTGGGCTTTGAACAAGATACAAATACCCTTTTAGCTTCAATCTAAGATTGAAAAATCTTAGCGAGCATACTAATCAAAAACTCAAAATCTAGTACCTCCGTCAATCAACCAAAAGCATCAGATCTAATACCTCACCAAAAACCTCGCAAATAGTCCAGACACTGTATTCTTAAGAAAAATAACGTAAGACAGACCCCCCCTTTTGATAGCATTTGTAAACCAACAGTCATCTGTTTAAACTCAGTATGCAAGCAGGGTTAATTGGAGACATCTATTTCCCTTCCTTAATCCGCTTCACAGGATAAAAAATGAATCGAACTATAGTACCAAAGCGATAGTGATTCGAAACCACAAAAATCGCGCTACACAATTCAAATACAAAAAATTAATCTTCTCTTTAAATGTACAATTCAAATATAATAACCTTAAAATTCTCATAAACGTTTTGCAATTATATGACAATTTATGCAGAAAATGTTTCAAGGTTTTGGATGGAGAAAAACTATTAAAACAAATTTGAATTGTAGTTTAAAATTGAGTGAAAAAGGTATTTTGAAATCTAAAAATTCTTACTATAAATAGATTTCAAGATGCCTCTAGAAAGAGTGGCAATGTTTGAAATAACTATCATAATTATTTACAATGTTTTGGAAAAGATACCATCATCAAATGGAATGAAAAGGTATCAAATTGGTTCAGATTCTTCCAAAAAATTTTAGGTATAACCTGTTGCATATTTGGAGTAATCAGTTACACTTGTTGTAACATTTAAAAATTTTGAAGCATAACCAAAAGCAATCAGTTGTAGTTTTAAGTCAATCCTTACACTTTTGTCAACGTTCAAAAATTTTAAAACAAAGCCAAAAAGTAAGCGGTTGTTGTAATGCCCTGTATAATATATACCTAGAATAATACTATACAAGCATTTATTTTATTTAGTATTGACACTATCACAAGTGCCTATTGGCATAATTCACATACTTGACCATTTAAAAACATAATACAATCTATGGTACAAGACATGGAAATTAGCCAAAAATATAAAATCTAAGATCAATATACAATATCATCAATTGTATACAACAAATACACATCGGAATACTAAAGCCATGCTTCTCTTGAAACATCCAAGCATAACTCTACTTGTAAATCAAATCTACAACCCACACCTGAAATATAGCAACAATAGTGGGGTGAGATATTAATCTCAGTGAGTTCCCTATCTTATAGATTCTCTCGGCTTTACAGGGTTCTAGCCAAATCCTAACTCAAGTCAAGGGGAAAGGAAATGACCTTGAGTTCTCAATCTCACACTATATGGAAACATGTCATGAGTCGGTTAACTCAAGAATCCTCACTAGTCGAATATATCCTGAGCCTGTTAACTCAAGAACCTCACTAATTGATATGTCTACCAAGGCATCCCCTTTTCCCGTCCGCTTCTACGTCTAGAAGTCGACCCGAGTCATGGATCCTTGTAGTTACTTGGCATACGAAATGGATTCGGGATCATCGGCCTGTTAACCGTGAACCGTCACTTCTCATGGCCTGTTAACCATCACAAGTCTCTTTACCATATAGGCTTCATTCGTACTACACGCGAGAATCAAACCTGCCAAGTAATTATGCATACGTTTCAGAGGAGCTCGAGACTCATGAAACTGCATCTCAAGGGAAACGGTTACGATTACGTGATCATATACACAACGTGATTGTATTCGACAATCACAAGGCCACATTCGCCTTTAGGCCTTTTATGCCTTTTCTCAATAGTAACTCAGTTACACATGATCCATACTAGTGTGTTATTCTTTTCATACCATTCGGTACTGGACGCACGCCTCGGCCTCTTCTGCATGAGCGTCGTCATTAAGTTATTCATCAAATTTCCTAGCTAATTACTAGGGTCTAACATAAGTTCATGGCAAGGTTTCCTCACTTTACCTATTCCATATTTTAACATGCATACTCTCTCGATCATGTTTAACAACAATTTAGGCAAAGCATATTACAATTGCACATTTTGAATTACTTATAATAATTCCATCACAAGTTATACAAAAGCATATTACAATTGTATAATAGAATCACATAAACATTATTTTCACATAGTAGTTCACACACATTTTAAGGCATACAAGCTATTACTATTCTCTACCAAGCATCCTTGGTTAAATCATGGTCTAACATTACCATTCACTAACTTATTGGATCATCTTTCCAAAGGCTTTGGACTCGTATCAATCGGATTCCCGATCCTTGAGTTTTGGTGGAATCAAAATTAAATACATTACATTTGTATATTTTTCTTATCAATCCATATCATATAACCATGTTTCTACCTCACTATCACATAGAGCATAAAATTAGCTTTTCAACGCTTCGAACGGGGACCAAAACGGACTTACGGTTCAAAAGATACGCCTTTTTTAATTTTCATTTTTCTGCCAATAGCAGTGGTAACCGGTTACTCACCACAGGGTAACCGGTTACTGGCTAGAAAACAGCCCAGAAATGTCATTTTTCAAAGGTTAACCGGTTACTCACCACAGGGTAACCGGTTACTGTCGTAACAGAACCCAAAAATCATGTTTTTCTTCATTCTAAACCATTCTAACTCATACCCAAACATATTGGGACATCAAAACAAGCATGGTAGGTTCAATCCACACATAACCTGACTATACTACGCATTTTATATCGCGTTTCATCCGTTAGATTTCATTGATTTATCCATTTAATTATTTTCTCTCAAATATAACCTAAGTTCTAAACATATATTTCTAGAACTTAGAGTTTCTAACTAGAACCCACCTGATAATCGAAGAGGAGGTTGAAGAAGATGATGAATCGATGAAGAGATGGTGAAGATCCAAGCTCTTCTTTTTCCATGAGCTTTTTCTCTTCTTTCTCTCCATTTCCTCTTTCTCTTCTCTTTCTTTTCTCTGTTTTCTTCTTCTTTCTATTTCTCAACTTTTCTTTCTCTTTCACAATTATATCACTACTACAAAAAACCCATTTAACAACGGTTAGAAATGACATATAATGACGCGGGCGAAAGCGTTGTTATGTAGAGTGTTGTTGTATATGTGGTACGTACAATGACAACCCAGTAATCATTGTAAAAAAATGGAAAATGCGCTACCTATAATGACGGTTATTTTAAATACCCGTTGTTGTATGTCTTTTAATAAAATAAAAAAAAATATTGCATTAGAACTACCTATAATGACGGTTATTTTAAAAAAACCGTTGTTGTATGTCTTTTAATAAAATAAAAAAAATTGTAGCATTAGAACAAGAACAACAGCAAGAACAACAATAAGAACAAGAACAATAGTAAGAACATCATGAACAACAATAAGAATAACAACAACAACAACAACAACAACAACAACAACAACAACAACAACAACACCAACAACAAGAACAACAACAAGAACAAGAACAAGAAAAAGAAAAAGAATAAGAAGAAGAAGAAGAAGAAGAAGAAGAAGAGGAAGAAGAAGAAGAAGAAGAACAATAATAACAATAATAACAACAAGAACAACAACATCAACAAAAACAACAACAATAATAACAACAAGAACAACAATAATAAAAAAGAATAACAAGAACAAAAATAATTAAAAAAGAACACCAATACCTAACATTGCTAACTCGAGTTCTGAAATTTAGTTTAGTGGAGAAATAGAGTATCGTAACTGAAATATGATGTTTGGAGGTAGAAGATGTAGTTCGTCTGAGTTTTAGGTTTCACGCGGATCACTAATAGTAGTGTCTTGGCCGTTGATAATTAATAAATGGACGACCAAGATTTGTTTAAGGATAGTGAATAAACTCAATATGCGCGCCACCTATAATGTTGGTAATGAGAATTGAAAAAATAAGTAAAAAACCAAAAATGCTGGTGCTGGGACTTGAACCCATGACAAGACACTACCTTTAATGACGGTTGGTTTAAATTACCCGTGGTGAAAGGTTTGTCATCATTTTGAAAAAATAAGTAAAAAAAGCTACCTATTACAATGGTTGGTTTAAATACCCGTTGTGAAAGGTCTGTCAGCATTTTGAAAAAATAGGAAAAAATGATTAAAATAAATTCAGAAAAATCTAAAAACACGAAATTTAATCTAATTAGATAAAAGAAGAATTTTGAGAATTTTTTTAGAATTTTTTGAGACTATGAAAACAGTTAAAAATTCATTAAAAATAGAAAAAAGATGAATTTGGGGTTTTGAGGGTGAAGTCCCGTAAAAAATTCATTAAAAATAGAAAAAATTCATTAATGACCGCCCGATTTTTCTACTTCAGTTGCATGAAACAGATCTAAAAAAGGAGACGATTTTCCCTAAAACCGATTTTTTAAAGTGCAAGACCGAAAACTAAATTATTGGCTATAATGACGGTTGAAAACATACCAGTGGTGAAAGTGTAACACCCCCCAATCTATACCCCCAACTAATTAAAGCGATAACAAACAATCAGGGTATAATGAAAACATTCACGGCATATACTGAGGCGTCACATCAATTGAGACAAAACACAATAAACCTGCTCATAAAGATATGCAACAATCAGGTAGCAAATAACAGAGGAACTTAGTTCCTAATACCCACAATTCAGATACAGAATAAAAGCGGAAAATCTGCAACTGAAACTCATATATATATATATATATATATATATATATATATATCACATAAAAAGTCTGTCTGTCATCCACAGATTCATACATGTACAATCCAAAAGATATATATACATATACACGTAAATCACAACGATCTCCCCGACTACTCGGTGCTACATATCAGAGTCGACCGACAAAAGAATGAATACCTAAGCTTCACAAAAAGACCTCCAGCATCTAATCTGCAATGCCTCGTAGAGCATTCAAAACAGCAGAAGGGTGAGAAACACAATCATAATATAATTGCATACAATTATATAATAACACCAAAATACACATGTAAAAATATTCTCACCACAACTTACACCAGAATTCAAACACAAAACAACGCAATGCATATCTCATATATCCATCACCAAGGCATATCAATCATGCAAAATACATTTATCACCAACATATATATATATCTCAGCTCATCAATTCCATTCACAATTCCACACAAAATCAATCCATTCATGATTTATGCAAATGCACAGAGACCGACACAACGACTCTATGCAATGCAATGCGGTACCATCCATCCGTCAATCTCAACATTAGTTCACTCAGGAACGATTGGAATCATCGCTTGTTACTTAGTGTAACTCCCCGTCGGGCAAACGATGTTCCCCGTCGCTTTCGGTCCTCTTGGTATAAGGCTCACGATGTTTATGGATCGCTTTCAGTCCTCTTTGTATAAGGCTCACGATCTGATCGCTTTCGGTCCTCTTTGTATAAGGCTCACGATCATCTATAATCATCGCTTTCGGTCCTCTCGGTATAAGGCTCACGATGTTATAGCAGATTCCCTCTGAAATCTTTTCGTCGCTCACACCCACTAGGGCACACGGCATCACAAGAATGCATATCATGATACTTGGCATACAATGACTCATGACATTCCAATGCACACATATACACATCCATAATCATGCATATATAATCAAATACAACACATTGCATTTTCTTGCCTTTAGGCCACAAACCATCTTCACAACATTCTATCACATGCATTTTCATCACACAACAGCACACAAGTCATACGATATCCATATCAACAACACATTGCATAATACACATCATTTATACACAATTACAACGGTAGAAGTCGACAAAACGATACTATTCCAAATTCCTGACATAATTAAATCGGCCAACAATCTCAAAACCATTTTAATAAGAAAGTACATTTTATTAGCTTTCCAACGATACCAATAATGTTCAAAACGGATAATCGGAACACAAGTTATGGAATTCGAAAGAAAACAGAACTAATGCAAAATCCCCAGGAGCACCCGGCGGTACCAAAATTTCGCCCGGCGGTGCCCCTTCGCCTCTGCGTCTCCCGACGCAGCAGTGGCGTAAAACTCCCCACCAAAGCCTAAAAGAGTCAGCAGCGTGACAAGCTGCGCCTCTTGGGTATCGCCCGACGGAACAGCGGCGCAACTCAAGCGTCGCCCGACGCCCAAACCACCGCCCGGCGGCCTACACCAAAGCCAAAAAAATCTGCTTGCGTTTTTCACGGTTTCAACACCCCAAAATCCCCATTTTTCATCTTAATTCAATTCCAACAGTAAAACAAATATTGGCAATTATTCATAAACACAATGTGATTATACAACGCGATCCATATCGATTTCCGACCGCGAAAACATCGATTTCGATTCATTTTTCTCATTTCGATCTATAATGGAGAAACTAGTCAAACTTTCCACACACACACACATACATAATCGTACACAATGATAAGATAATCGAGTTTCACACCCTTACCCGATTTAATCGTGCCTTCAAAAGTCGGTTGATCGATTTTCTTCCTTTCCAAGTTTTTCTCTCCCTTCTTCCTTATTTCTCTTTTCTTTCCCTTTTCCTTCTTCTCTTTTTCTTTCTCTCTTTCTATTTTTACTAACTTAAGAAAAATAAAGTGAAATGACCAAATTACCCCTACACTCAAATATCTCGCAAACGCTCTCAAAACGCGATACAACATAATCACGATGAAAAATAATATATTATCAAATAAAAGTCAAAATTAAAATAATATAATAATAGAAATAATCAAATCAATTCGATTAAAAAAAACTAACTAAAACTGGGGCGTTACAACTCTCCCCCACTTAGAAATTTTCGTCCTCGAAAATATTACCTGAGACGAACAACTCCAGATACGACTCCCGCATCCGACTCTCCAACTCCCAAGTCAAATTGCCCTCAGCAGCGCCTCCCCACGCTACTTTCACAAGCGCAATATCCTTGCCTCTTAACCGCTTCAACTCGCGATCCAAAATTCTCACTAGTAATGCCTCAACCGTAAGGTTCTCCCTTACCTCAACTTCATCCATCAGAATCACATGCGACGGATCCGGAACATACTTCCGAAGTTGTGAAACATGGAACACATCGTGCAAATTTGAAAGACTTGGCGGAAACGCCACCCGATAAGCCACAACACCCACTCTCGCGGATATCTGATAAGGACCAATAAACCGAGAAGTAAGCTTCTTCGACTTCAATGCACGACCAACACCCGTCACCGGTGTAACTCTCAAAAATACATGATCGCCCTCTTGAAACTCAAGATCTTTCCTCCTTCGATCATGATAACTCTTTTGCCTACTCTGAGAAGCCTTCATTTTCTCACGAATAAGTTTCACCTTATCCGTAGTCTGTTGCACTAACTCCGGTCCAACCACCGAACTCTCACCAGATTCATGCCAACACAAAGGTGTTCGACATCTTTTTCCATACAACGCTTCAAAAGGTGCCATTCCAATACTCGAATGGAAACTGTTGTTATACGTGAACTCCACCAACGCAAGATAACTATCCCAAGTACCACCTTGCTCAAGAACACAAGCTCTCAGCAAATCTTCCAAGGACTGAGTAGTTCTCTCGGTCTGGCCATCTGTATGCGGATGATAAGCAGAACTCAACCTCAACTTGGAACCTAACGCCTTTTGCAAACTTTCCCAAAATCTGGAAGTAAACCTCGGATCTCGATCTGAAACAATACTCAACGAAACACCATGCAATTTCACAATCACACTGATATAAATCTCAGCCAATCTCTCTAAAGAAAAACTGATGTCAATCAGAATGAAATGCGCCGATTTAGTCAGCCTATCCACAATCACCCAAATGGCATTATGTCCCCTCTGTGTATTCGGCAACCCTGTCACAAAATCCATAGAAATGTTGTCCCACTTCCACTCAGGAATATCCAACGGTTGCAACAATCCACTAGGCTTCTGATGTTCTACCTTCGACTTCTGACACGTCAAACACGCATAAACAAACTGAGCCACATCCCTCTTTAATCCAGACCACCAAAAGATCTTCTTCAAATCCTGATACATCTTATTAGCTCCCGGATGTATACTCAAAATACTTTGGTGTCCTTCCTCTAAAATCATATTTTTCAAGTCCGAATCATCAGGAATACAAATCCTACCACGAAATCTCAAAACACCCTTATCATCCACTTTAAAGTCACCATTCACACTTTGATCTCCAACCATCATCAAATCAACAAATTTCACATCCAACTTTTGTTTCTCGCTAATGGTCAACAGAAAATCATTAGTGACCTTTAACATTCCAAGCCTCACGCTATCAGATGTCAATTCACACACCAAACTCAAATCTCTAAATGCTTCCAAAAGTTCCCACTCTTTAACCATCAAAGCGGACATATCGTAGTCCTTCAAAAATTCCAACCATCTCCGTTGCCTCATATTCAACTCTTTCTGATCAAACAAATATTTCAAACTTTTATGATCACTAAAGACTTCGAATCTTGCACCATAGAGATAATGCCTCCAAATTTTCAACACAAACACCACAACCGCTAATTCCAAATCATGAGTAGGGTAATTCTTCTCATGAATCCTCAATTGCCTCGAAGCATAAGCCACAACCTTACCTTCTTGCATCTACACTCCACCTAAACCAATCAAAGGCGCATCACAATACACCACGAACGGCTCAGTAGAATTCGGTGAGACCAAAATCGGAGCTGTAGTCAATCTTCTCTTCAGCTCACTAAAACTTTCCTCACACTGAATATCCCAAATGAACGCTTTACCTTTACAAGTCAACTGGGTCAATGGAAGTGCTAACTTAGAAAAGCCTTCAATGAACCTTCGATAATATCCAGCTAAACCCAAAAAGCTTCTAATTTCAGTAACAGATCTAGGAGCCTCCCATTATAGAACTGCATCTACTTTAGATGGATCCACAACAATACCATTACCTGAAATCACATGCCCAAGAAAACTCACTTCTGACAACCAGAACTCACACTTGGACAACTTGGCAAAAAGTCTCATTTCCTTCAAAATTTGCAGCACAACACGCAAATGCTCCGCATGTTCCTCCTGGGACTTAGAATAAATCAAAATCTCATCAATAAACATAACAACAAATCGATCCAAATGCTCATGGAAAATACGATTCATATACTCCATAAACACACCTGGCGCATTAGAAACCCCGAACGGCATCACAGAATATTCGTAATGACCGTATCGTGTCCTAAAAGCCGTCTTCTGAATATCTTCCTCTTTCACTCTAATATGATGATAATCCGACCTCAAATCAATCTTACTAAACACACAAGCACCTACTAACTGGTCCATCAGATCATCAATTCTTGGAAGAGGATACTTATTCTTAATCGTCACCTTATTCAGCTGGCGATAATCAATACATAATCGTATACTTCCATCTTTCTTTTTCACCAATAAAAATGGAGCACCCCAAGGCGATACACTCGGTCTCACAAACCTCTTTTCTAACAATTCATTCAACTGCTTCTTTAACTCAACCAACTCTGATGCCGACATACGATAAGGTGCCATAGACACAGGTCTAGTACCAGGAACTAGATCTATAGAAAACTCCACCTCTCTCTCTGGCGGCACATCTGAAATATCCTCAGGAAACACCTCTGGAAAATCACACACAACTGGAAACACATCAAGTACAACTTGACTATCCACTGTCAACGATGCAAACAACCCGAACAACTGAGCTTCATCCGCCAAAAGTTTCTTCAACTCTTTGGTAGATAAGAAACTCGATTCCTCGTCTTCTTTAAGAGAAGGAAATCTTACCAGCTTATGATAACAATCAATATGCACCCAATTGAACTGCAACCAATTCATTCCCAGAACCACATCTAAACCCTCCAACGGAAAACACACCAAATCCATCTCAAAATCTTTACCATAAATGGTCAAAGGACAACTTAAACAAACCAAAGAAGTAGTTACTGACCCCATTGCTAGATTATCAATAACCATCTCTCCACCCATCGAAGACAACAAAAGATTCAAACGCTTTACGCACTCAGATGAAATAAATGAATGAATCGCTCCAGTATCAATAATAGCAACTAAAGGCGTACTATTAATAAAACAAGTACCTCTGATCAGACGGTCTGCACTTGTAGTTTGAGTCCCTGCCAATGCAAATACTTTCCCTCCAGCCTGAGCTTGCTTTGGTTTCGTACACTTCGTACTAATATGACCAGGTTCACCACAGTTGAAACACTTTACCACATTTTTCTTACAATCAGCTGCAACATGTTGTTAACCCTCATTTTCGACGCTAGAAAGAATCAAAGCTATTTTAAGTTAAAAAATTATTTTTAATGGAAAGAAGGCTTCGACCCAGTTTTGGTGAAGCCTGAGTCGAATAGAGGTTGTAGGAACCTCAAAAAATGGCTAAGTGCTGGAAAGGTTTCGACCATGAGAATATGGAAACAAGCGCTGCAGTTGTTATATTAAGGTTGGAGGGAATTTTCAATGTTTGAAATTTAAATAAGAGCAGTTGTGAACGTGGGAACAGTTGAGACCAAGGAGAAGGCGCCAAAATCCACACGTTCGAAGCAGTAACCACCACTTAGTAGTTATTTCCTAGCACTATAAATAGGAGTGAGTTCTATGTAATAGGGGTGTTCATATTTTTGTACAAGTTACTCAAAGAAACTCAAAGTACCCGCGTGTAGAGAAACGAGTTCGTGAGAATGTACGTAATGTAACACCATTTCCTTCATTAATACAATTTATCTTTGTCATGTTTAAGATTCAGCCATTTACTTTCCATGCTTTTACAATTTCTTGAACTTTATCTTCCATGCCAAATTTACTTTCAAAGTCATTTAAACTATCAGCATTTACCTTCGACTGCACTGTTACATTCAAGCATTTAATCTTCAAGCATTTACTTTTCAGAGTCTTTTATTTTCAAGAACGTGGAGTTCACCTTTAATCCATTGCATTTATTTTTAAAGTCCTTTACTTTCCCGCACTTTACTTTCGACAGCACTTTTATCATTCCAGCCTTTACTTTTCAAGAACGTGGAGTTCGTCGCATTTTACTTTCAAAGCTTTTTACTTCTTGTCCTTTCCTTTCGACGCCTTTAAATTCTGCACCCTTTACTTACAGCCCTTTGAATTTCAAGCCTTTACTTTACTTTATTGCAAGTAGTCGAACGTGGAGTTCAGTTAGATTTTATTTCAGCATCGTCGAACGTGGAGTTCAGTTTGCATTCTCTTTAGCGTTTATTTTTCATTTACACTTGTCTCTCGAATTTAGCACATATCCTAGGATTTGTGTGGTCGATCCTGCAAATTAATCAATTCTCGTTTAAGATTGATAGACCAGAGGTTGTTTACCAAAATTCATAGTAAACACATGTCCTATACCTCCACAATTGGAACACTTCCCCAGATTCTTCCTACATTCGAACTGACGATGTCCTAAGTCACCACACCTATAACATCTCAGAGAATTAGACATACCTCCCCAACTTGGCCTTTTCTCAAAATTACCCCTTTGCTTACCCTTGTCAGCTGGTGTCACATAAGGACCACCACGAAACGGTTGCTTCCCTTTCCTTTCGTTCACACTCTTATAGTGAGTAGAACGAGCTTTGTTATCCTCCTCATAAATCCTACAACAATCCACCAATTCCGAAAACCTCCTAATCATTTGATAACCGATTGCCTGCTTGATCTCAGGACGCAATCCGTTCTCAAACTTCACACACTTGGAAAACTCTACAGTCGCTTCAGCATAATGTGGATAAAACTGAACAAGTTCCACAAACTTAGCAGTGTAATCCACAACAGACATGTTACCTTGTTTCAATTCCAAGAAATCTATCTCTTTCTTTCCTCTTACATCTTCAGGAAAATACTTCCTCAAAAACTCCCTGCTAAACAAAGCCCAAGTGACCTCTTCACCTGCAACTTCCCAAACATGACGCGCACTAACCCACCAATCATCAGCTTCCTCCTGCAACATGTGAGTACCCAGTCTCACCTTATTTTCCTCAGCACAGTCCATTACTCGAAAGATTCTTTCAATTTCCTTAAGCCAAATTTGAGCACCATTAAGATCATGTCTCCCTTTGAAGACAGGCGGTTTGTTCTTCCTGAACTCATCATTCCCACCAGCATTAGGTGCGCCCTGCACAGCCCGAGCCATAGCTTGCATAGCAGCAGCCAAAGCAGCATCATTCCTACCATCCATATTCTGTTCATTTCCAATAACAGTAACTATGGTTAAACAAACAGCTCACCCAAGCACAACGACCAACAAGGACTGACACAAACTGACACAGATTGGCTCTGATACCACTTAATGTAACAGCCCCAATCTATATCCCCAACTAATTAAAGCGGTAACAAACAATCAGAGTATAATGAAAACATTCACGGCATAGACTGAGGCGTCACATCAATTGAGACAAAACACAATAAACCTGCTCATAAAGATATGCAACAATCAGGTAGCAAATAACAGAGGAACTTAGTTCCTAATACCCACAATTCAGATACAGAATAAAAGGGGAAAATCTGCAACTGAATCTCATATATATATATATATATATATATATATATATATATATCACATAAAAAGTCTGTATGTCATCCACAGATTCATACATGTACAGTCCAAAAGATATATATACATATACACATAAATCACAACGATCTCCCCGACTACCCGGTGCTACATATCAGAGCCGACCGATAAAAGAATGAAGACCTAAGCTTCACAAAAAGACCTTCAACATCTAATCTGCAATGCCTCGTAGAGCATTCAAAATAGCAGAAGGGTGAGAAACACAATCATAACATAATTGCATACAATTATATAATAACACCAAAATACACATGTAAAAATATTCTCACCACAACTTACACCAGAATTCAAACACAAAACAACGCAATGCATATCTCATATATCCATCACCAAGGCATATCAATCATGCACAATACATTTATCACCAACATATATATATATATATATATATATATATATATATATATATATATATCTCAGCTCATCAATTCCATTCACAATTCCACATAAAATCAATCCATTCATGATTTATGCAAATGCACAGAGACCGACACAACGACTCTATGCAATGCAATGCGGTACCATCCATCCGTAAATCTCAACATTAGTTCACTCAGGAACTATTGGAATCATCGCTTGTTACTTAGTGTAACTCCTGTCGCTCCCGGGATTTTTATCCAAGTACAAATGCGAAAGTGGCGCAGAAACAGAGTCGCCAGCAATGTGTATTTATCCCAAGAGAGGGAAAGGAAACACTGCGTAAACCTAAGGGAAGGAAAGAACGAGGTCTCGCGACCAAGATAAATGGGTAAGGGAGTCGGTTACGTGAGGGGAAGGTATTAGAACCCCAACGTGTCCATCGTACTCGATGGGATCCACGCTTGTTGTCTCGATCAAAGGGTGTCGTCGTCTGGAGCTCCACTGCTACTGGAAAGGAGAAGGAACGAGGACGAAAAATAACGGAGAACCGAAGAAGAAAAGAAAAAGAAGTGACTCGATAGGACGTCCTCGGAGTCCTAGGCCTACGTATTCCCTTGGTGCAATGGGAAAGTCAGAGTCAACGTAGTTCGACAGACTACGGGGAAAGGTTACTCGTCGAGATATCGCATCTCGTGCCTACGTATCTTCAATCAGACGAGAAAGAAGAATCAGAGCAAATGTAGTTCGACTCCACAAGGGTTGCTTTGTTTGTGTTTTTTAATGGAAACGTCAGAGTGCGCGTCCCAGCAGTTAGGTGTTGCAGCTAGCTGTATGGAGACTTAGGCGTTACCTGTTTGCGGTAGAACGGAAGTGACGAGTCCTTAAGGAATAGAATGAAGGAGATGAGAAGAGAATTTATTTGTTTTTGCATTTTAGAAAGAAGTATTTTGATTATTGGTGTGTATAACGCATATTGTATTTAAGTCTTTCACATAGGATCGAATACCTCGCATATCGACCCAAGACGGGACGTACGCTAAACATTCAGAGAAAGTGAGAGAAGACCCCTCACCATCTCATCCTCACATGGATGTTCCTAATGGTTAAGTGTGGTTTAGCAACCTAACTCTAAAAGAAAAGAGAAGAAGAGTGAATTCTAACTTAACTTCCAAGACGGAAGCTAAGTTAAAAACTCAAAGGGATGAAAGAAAATTGAACAAGGAAAGCATTAGATGCTTATCACAAATACAGATTGAAAGCTTAAAGAGATAAGAGAAAAGAAGTTGTATGTGGGTGCACACCCACACACTTGACTTACCATTAGCCCCTGAAAATGTTAGCAAAATAACTTACAAGTAAAGAAATAAGGAGAGAAAAACAAGTAAGGATCAAACAAGCATGATCACAATCACAACATAAATCATGGTAAACAATTCTTGAAATCACCATGGACTAATGCACATTGTAAGAGAATACACATTATTAAGCATGTGAATAAATTAAAACAAATGTGCACCTATTGAAATAGAAAGCAAACGAACATGCACATAACCATTCCAGCAACACAAGCATCAATTAACAATTAACAAGCTCAATGTGTGTGCATTATGTGATCATTACATCAATTAATCAACAACGCAAACATAAACATTCATCGATTAACAATCAAGAACCTCGTGTCGAAAAATCATGCTCATGCAATAGTGTGAAGTGAAACAGCTCAAGAATAGTCCACCAATCATCAACATATTACTCAATGAAGCTTAGGCATGAAAAGGATCTCAAACAAGCAAGAAAATGCACAAAAATACACATTCTGTCCCAGAGTAACCGGTTAATAAACGGTGACTAACCGGTTACTTAGTTAAAAATCAGACAGTTTACGCAAAAATACACATGTTAACCGGTTAACAAACTGTTGTTAACCGGTTACTCTGGGTCAGTGGCCAAAAAAACCAGTTTCAAAAGCACTTTTCAACCGCAAATCACTTCTCTAAACTTCCAAATGAACATGCAATCAATTTATCACGAAATTACATGGAATTACAGTCATCAAGCATCAACTGAATCCAATAATCAACAACATCAAGAATCAAATTCAAGCGCCATGGATCCAAATAAAAAATCACCAAAAATCTACATCGAATAAGTTACAAATAAGCTAAATAAAGTGTAGATTTGAGGAAAACCAACCTACAAAGCAGAGATTTGCTTTGGTAATTGTTGCAAAGTGATCTTGGTGCAGAAAATTAAAGAAAACCAGAGATTCCGCGATTAGTAGCCGAAACTCGTCGAAACCGAGCAAAGTCGCGAAAATCACTGAGATCGAACTTGCACCAAAATAAATAGTGTGAAACCCTTGGATTGAAGTAGAATAATCTGAACTTCCAGAAATCCAATCAAAGAAAGCCAAATGATGGAGTTTGAGCTCAAGAATTAATCACTTTTCAATGTGAAAAGTGATTATCCTTCAAGAAATAAGAGCTTTTTGTGAGGGTTTGGAAGAGAGAATTGAGATGAAGATGTGAGAAGCTTGGTGAAAAATGGTGAATAATGGTGAATCCCTTGAAAATGAGTGAAGGATTTCTTATATAGACTTTAGGTTTGGAGTGTGGGAGGTTTGGGATTAGCTTTGGACTTAGCTTTGGGTTTGGAGCTAGGGTCGGAGTTAGTTAGACTCAACTCACCGAGTCAAGGTGGTAAACTCGGTTAGTTAGGATCAACTCGGTAACAATCCCAAGGTGAACTTCAACATCCAAAGGTGGAGATACTTGGAGAATAAGGAATCACAATTGGTGTATGGGTGTGTGACTTGGGCTGCAAGCAAGGCCTTGGTGCCTTGGAATTTTCAGTGTGAGACCACCATGTTTGAGCCCTCGTATGATCTCCATAACATGTTCAAATGAGAAAAGGTCCAACATCAAAGTTAAAGATAACATGGAGATGAACAACTTTGATGTTCAACAATTTTCCATTTGAAGCCTTCTTGATAGAGAAAACCAGCTTGACATTTGGCACGCCAAGTGTTCGATGAAATTATGGCCTGGACGCCTGAACTTGCCTTGCCACGACTTGAGATTTGCCTTAATTTTGTCAAACTTTGATTGATCATAACTCTCTCAATTTTGATCCAATGGAATAGTTCTTTATATGATTGAAGCTTGGAATGAGACCTTTAATTGGCTCAACATGGGCCTGAAGTTTGAAGCTTTTATCTTGAAGAAAGAATGCCTTAAAGTGTAGTGCAAAATGGTCCAAAACTTGCCATTTTTGGAAACCCTAAGTTTCTAAAAATGGAAACTTTGTACACTTCTTGATTTTTCATGATTCCTCCATCATTTCTTGATCAAATCTTGTCCAATGAACATATGTAACTTGAATTTCATGAATTTGACCTAAAAAGTCAGGAGTTGACCTTTTCCACTGCACAGTTGACTTTTTCCCCAATTTCTTGATTCTCAAGCAACTGACCAATTGAACCTCTTCTGAAATGAACCAATGAGCAATCTTCCATCTTTAGACCCTTGAGGCCATGTAGACTACCATGAGATCAAGTCTTGCCCAAGAAATCAGAAATAAACTGATTTCATGGTAAACCCTAGTTTCAAACCCTCAGTCTAGGAGAAAATAACACATCCTCCAAATCTAAATTCTTCTGAATATGATGTATATCCTTTCTAACAAAGATGAGATATGACATTTGGAGGTAATAAAAGCTCAAGGATCTTGCCCATTGGGGCATTCTACTCAAGAATTCCAAAAACCCTAGTTTTGCACTGATTAGGATGATGTGATTCCCTTGCATTCTCTTGTCAACCTTGATCATATGATAAGGTGATTATGCAATTAAGACCCTTTGAGGCTCTAGGCTCCTTGGATTTGGTTTAGACACCCTGATCCCATGCCAGAGAACCAATTAAATGCAAATGATGATTATGCCAAAATGCAATGCAGCATAAGCCAGTAAAGCTAAAAGCAAGAGGGCAAATTTTGAGGTGCTACAACTCCCCGTCGGGCAAACGATGTTCCCCGTCGCTTTCGGTCCACTTGGTATAAGGCTCATGACGTTTATGGATCGCTTTCAATCCTCTTTGTATAAGGCTCACGATCCGATCGATTTCGGTCCTCTTTGTATAAGGCTCACGATTGTCTATAATCATCGCTTTCGGTCCTCTCGGTATAAGGCTCACGATGTTATAGCAGATTCCCTCTGGAATCGTTTCGTCACTCACACCCACTAGGGCACACGGCATCACAAGAATGCATATCATGATGCTTGGCATACAATGACTCATGACATTCCAATGCACACATATACACATCCATAATCATGCATATATAATCAAATACAACACATTGCATTTTCTTTCCTTTAGGCCACAAACCATCTTCACAACATTCCATCACATGCATTTTCATCACACAACAACACACAAGTCATACGATATCCATATCAACAACATATTGCATAATACACATCAATTACACACAATTACAACGGTAGAAGTCGACAAAATGACACTATTCCAAATTCCCTATATAATTAAATCGGCCAACAATCTCAAAACCATTTTAATAAAAAAGTACATTTTATTAGCTTTCCAACGATACCAAGAATGTTCAAAACGGATAATCGAAACACAAGTTATGGAATTCGAAAGAAAACAGAACTAATGCAAAATCCCCATGAGCGCCCGGCGGTACCAAAATTTCGCCCGGTGGTGCCCCTTCGCCTCTGCGTCGCTCGGCGCAGCAGCGGCGTAAAACTCCCCACCAAATCCTAAAAGAGTCAGCAGCGTGACAAGCTGCGCCTCTTGGGTATCGCCCGGCGGAACAGCGACGCAACTCAAGCGTCGCCCGGCACCCAAACCACCGCCCGACGGCCTACACCAGAACCAGAAAAATCTGCTTGCATTTTTCACGGTTTCAACACCCCAAAATCCCCATTTTTCATCCTAATTCAATTCCAATAGCAAAACAAATATCGACAATTGTTCATAAACACAGTGTGATCATACAACGCGATCCATATCGATTTCTGACCGCGAAAACATCGATTTCGATTCATTTTTCTCATTTCGAGCTATAATGGAGAAACTAGTAAAACTTTCCACACACACACATACATAATCGTACACAATGATAAGATAATCGAGTTTCACACCCTTACCCGATTTAATCGTGCTTTCAAAAGTCAGTTGATCGGTTTTTTTCCTTTCCAAGTTTTTCTCTCTCTTCTTCCTTCTTTCTCTTTTCTTTCCCTTTTCCTTCTTCTCTTTTTCTTTCTCTCTATTTTTCTCTCTTTCTATTTTTACTAACTTAAGAAAAATAAAGTGAAATGACCAAATTACCCCTACACTCAAATATCTCGCAAACGCTCTCAAAATGCGATACAACATAATCACGATGAAAAATAATATATTATCAAATAAAAGTCAAAATTAAAATAATATAATAATAGAAATAATCAAATCGACTCGATTAAATAAAATTAACTAAAACTGGGGAGTTACAGAAAGGATGTGGGCATTTTGAAATAATATGTAAAAAACCATAAATGTTGGTGCTGGGAATTGAACCCATGACCATGCGCTACCTATAATGACGGTTGAAAACATACCCGTCGTGAAAGGCCTCACATTTCACCACGGTTTGAATATTAACCGTCATTAAAAGCCTTTTAACGAGATTAAAAAAAAGCGCGCATCTATTACAACGGTGTATAGGCAATCCGTTGTAAGCCTGACGTTGTTGTTTGCGCGTTTTATAGGAGTGTGTGTGTGTGTGTATATATATATATATATATATATATATATATATATATAACAATTATTATATAATATAATCCAATAGGATAAACACCTTCAATTGATATTTTATCGTCTCACACCAAACGATCAATTATTAGAGTTACCTCAAAATCCTTTCTTGAATTAAAATAATTGATCTCTTCAGAGTTCATCAGTTGCTCTATTGATCCCAATTGATTATACTTAAAGTACCTAGAGGATTCCATTAATCCAATTAATCAAAGATAGAGCACATAGGTATTCATATGATCTCATCTGATATCCAATTGAGCATTTAGATAATATGGGGTATTACAGTTGTACATAATATGTAACCCATTTTACTAATGTAATTTTTGAAATTTTTCTTTTTAAAGTTATGTTATGATAAAGCATGCTATATGAATGATTTGGAAATATTTATAGAATATGAGATGAAGTTTCTTGAACATCTAAAGATTATATAAACATATGAAATCTTTCTTTATTGATAAGCTTATGTCTTCATCAAAACTAAGTCAAGATAGTGATGAACATCTTCTTCACAGTTGTGTGTATTGGTATGAGTATGATGGATTGGTGGGTGATATTTGTTGTTAGAAAGATGGATTAAAATGTTGGGGATTGTTATTAGTAGAGAAGGTTATACTCTTGGTTTTGTGATTTTGTGGTTGACATTGTTAGACGATGGCTTGGATCTAGAAGGGGGTTGAATAGATCCAAGAATTTAATACACGCTAATGGTGTTCCAAAACTTGGTTTTAAAAAGTTTATTACGGAAGCAACCACTAAATCAATTCGTCTACAACGAACTACTACCGGAAAGATCGGATATGCGTAAAGCCGCTAGGAATGATGTGACGGAAGAGAAAAATAGATGAATCAACAAAAACACAATGTAATCAACCAAATTATATTTACTTGAAATTATCCAATCACCAACAAGATAAGATGACAAACTTTAATCACAATGTGCTTTAGAACTTGTGCTTAATCAATTTATCAAACACTTGGCGTGCGCGGTACTCCAAGTGTGAATTTCTAAGTAATGTGAATGTAAAGCTAATTTCAAATGCAATCCAAGGGATTGTATTGTTTTTATAAAATGATTATTTAGCTCTATACTACACTACACCAAAAATATTTAGACAGTTGATAATTCACAAGCTTAAACAATATCAAAACGTAAAAGAGAATGGAAAGAGAGAACCAACACGATTTGTTTAGGCAGTTCCCCTACCGTCCTCGCTAAGGGTACCTCTGCCCCCAATTCCGAACATGGAATTGAGATATATATATATATATATATATATATATATATATATATATATATATATATATATATATATATATATATATATATATATATATATATTGCTGTTGCAAATTGTTTGTACAAGAGAAAACTGAACAATCAAACCCTCAAACGTCTTTGATGTCGATGCAAAGTCTTCTATCCCCTTGATTCAAGATGAATCAAGTGCCTCGAATTTGGTCGAACAAATCACCGTCTCACGCTACTCAGTTGCAAGAACCCGCAGCTCTTCAATCCACTTCACTCGGTCGATTTCAATCTTCCACAATTCGATCCCAAATCTTTCTTCTACCATCCTCCGACTGTTGCTACTAGACTGAACGAACACTCCGTTCTTCAATCACCTTTGCTTTGCTTTAGCCTTCAATCACCGATTTGTGCAAAAACCCCCAAGATCACCCGGATTATTGGAGGACAAAACCTAGAGTTTTATTCAAGAAACACCTACTGATTCTCAACCCAACACAAGGATACAACACACCTAAGTTTGAATGTTATCACTTCACACAATGCACGACACTAACAAAAATGGTTATGTGTAGTTGTTAGAGGACACAAGGTTGAAGATGAAGATGAAGAGAAAAATCCATACCTATTTCACGTTTCTTGTTTTTCATAAAATGTGAGGAACCAACTATATATATGATGCAAAATAACCAACTGAATTAAGTAACAGCAAAACAGACATAACAGAATGTAGAAAAAATGACCCAAACAAGCGAAGAGTCGACCGATCGCTTGATGAGGGTCGGCGGGCGTTAACCTATGGAAGCATCTATGCAAAATGGCCAAGCAGGCGTCGACCGCTGCAGGACCATGCATCGACGCATAGATGCTGAACATGCAGAATTAAGAGACTCAAAAGCATGCATCGACCGTATGCTTAGAGAGGGGTCAGCGTGCGCTTACCTGGGCATTTCACAACCTTGGTCACAAGTGCATGAGTCGACTCATGCACATGTTTGGTCGACGCAAGACATGGAAAATCCCAGAAATGGATATTTCTACAAGTCTTCACCAACTTAGACACTAATCATGCTTACCTAACACTAATACCATGAGTATACACATGTAGGAAATGTATAGGACCCTTCCTATATGTTTAGACACATGATTATCAATAGTTGTATGCAATTCGAACGACAACGAAATGATACCGTCCAAATTATAAGCTAAAGGCTAGCCTACTTTGTTGACATCATTAAAACAGAAACCAAGTGAGAGGCACCTTGCCCTCACAAGCTCCCCCTTTTTGATGATGGCAACATTTTCTGTCTTTAGCTTGATTTGTAATTTAAAGACTCCCCCTATCTTTGTGAGGTCTTTGAAAATTCAATTTCTGCTGCTAGTAGAGATGTATCCTTCTCCCCCTTTGACAACATCAAAAAGAGAAACAGAAGATGGTCAAATTGAGAGCATCATGATAGTTAAATATTCACTCAACAATTTGCAAAACAGATACATTAACATTCATCCACATATAATGAGGTTAATGTAAAGATAGAATGGATAAATACGACACACTAGATGCAAACAAAATACATTCCATAGTAGTTCAAAAAGGAACATAGTCCAGAAATAAAACAGCATGCAAGTAAAGAACAATTCGTACAAGCCAAGACAAAAATCAAACATTCAAATGAATAAAAGATGCTTAATTGTGCAATAAACATCAGGTTCAACATGGTACATACATTTAAGAGAAACTTATGAAGCGGAACGATATTACCTTGATCATGATTGACGATGAGTGACCTCACATATAGCTCAATAATTCTTTACAATGTTAGTCAAAAACGTGAACAAGCATATATATATATATGGAGAGCCAATATACTTATGAATTCTCATGCACGATCCGAGATGTCGAGAACGCCTAGTTCCCTACGGATGTGAAAGAAAGGCTCTGTAGCTAGTGGTTTTGTAAAAATGTCAGCAACTTGATTTTTAGTATCAACATGCTCAAAGACCACATCACCTTTCTCTACATGATCCCTAAGGAAGTGATGACGTATTTCGATATGCTTAGTGCGTGAATGCAATACGGGGTTCTTAGTTAGGTTAATGGCACTTGTGTTATCACATAAAATTAGAATATGCTCAAGTTTTAAATTGAAGTCGAGCAATTATTGCTTAAGCCATAAGACTTGAGCACAACAACTACCGGCGGCAACGTATTTTGCCTCGGCTGTTGACAAGGCAACGAAAACCTGTTTCTTGCTATGCCAACTCACCAAGGAATTTGAGAAAAAGTGACATGTGCCACTAGTGCTTTTCCTATCTGATTTGCACCCGGTAAAGTCAGAATCGGAATAGCCAACTAAGGAACAACCACTACCCTTGGAATACCAAAACCCATACTTTGGAGTACCAGAGAGGTATTGAAGTATGCGATTAACTGCTTTTAAGTGAGATTCCTTGGAACGTGCTTGATACCTCGCACACATGCATACACTGAACATAATGTCGGGTCGTGATGCGGTAAGATTAAGGAGAGATCCAATCATACCTCTATACTTCTTTACCTCTACATCCTTACCATTTTTGTCACGATCAAGATTAGTAAAAGTAGGAATCGGAGTATTAATTGCCTTGCAGTTTACCATGTCAAACCGTTTGAGAAGCTCAAGACAATATTTCGTTTGACTCACAAACGTGCCCTCTTCGAGTTGTTTGATTTGTAATCTGAGAAAATAGTTGAGCTCCCCCATCATGCTCATTTCAAACTCCCCCTGCATCAAACTAGAAAACTCCTTGACCAAGGTCATGTTAGTAGACCCAAAAATGATACCGTCAACATAAATTTGTACCAAAATTAAATGTTTTCCTTGACGTTTAATAAAGAGGGTTGTGTCAACCTTGCCTCTTGAATACCCTTGATCAAGTAAAAATTTGCTTAGACGTTCATACCAAGCCCTAGGGGCTTGTTTAAGTCTGTACAAAGCACGTTTAAGTTTGTAAACATGATTGGGATATTCATGGGATTCAAAACCTGGAGGTTGGGCTACAGAAACCTCTTCATTGATATATCCATTAAGGAAAGCACTTCTAACATCCATCTGAAACAATTTGAAATTCTTTGTGCAAGCGTAAGCAAGTAAAAGGCGTATAGCCTCGAGTCGGGTAACCAGCGCATAAGTTTCCTCATTGTCGATTCCTTCCTCTTGGTTATACCCTTGCACTACAAGTCGCGCTTTGTTTCGAGTTATAACTCCATTTTTGTCGAGCTTGTTCCTAAACACCCATCGGGTGCCGATTACTCGATGACCTCGCGGAGGGGGGACAAGGTCCCAAACCTCATTTCTCCTGAATTGATTTAGTTAATCTTGCATTGATAAAAACTAATGCTCATCGAGTAATGCCTCCTTTGCGTTTTTAGGCTTAACTTGCAAAACGAAGGCGGAGTAATAACAGAAGTTACTTAGCTTAGAGCGGGTGGTTACTTCCTTAGAGATGTCATCGAGGATGTTGTCGATGGGATGGTCTTTGGAAGACTTCCAAGCTGGAGGAAGGTCATCTTTATTAGACGGATGATCCTCCTCACTCTTCATAGGTTGGTGATCCTTTTCCTCCTCAATACGCACTGCTTCAGGCTAATTAATTCCTTTATCAGTGTCCTTGAGTATATCTTCTGAAGATACACCTGCACCATGAAAAGAACTACCTTCTCCGACATTTTTTGGATAAGACTCATCAAAAGTAACATGTACCGACTCTTCAACAATACGTAACCTCTTATTATAAATCCTATATGCTTTACTTGACTGAGAGTATCCAAGAAAAATACCCTCGTCGGCCTTGGCATCAAACTTACCAAGTATCTCTTTACCATTGTTCAACACGAAACACTTGCAACCAAAAACGTGAAGGTGAGAGATATTGGGCTTTCTCCCTTTTAAAAGCTCATACAGTGTCTTGTTTAGAATAGGCCGGATGAGCACCCTATTCAAAACGTAACAAGCCGTACTTATGGCGTCGGCCCAAAAGTATTTTGAAAGTCCACTCTCATTGATCATAGTCCTTCCTAATTCTTCCAAAATTCTATTTTTACGTTCTACAACCCCGTTTTGTCGAGGGGTACGTGGTGCGGAAAAATTATGATTAATTCCATGGGTTTCACATAATGCTTCAAACAAATAATTTTCAAACTCGCCCCCATGATCACTTCTAATTGACACAATGTTCGTGTTTAACTTGTTTTGAGATAACTTAGCAAATCTTTCTGATCGGAGATGACCAGAAGGAGATCGTCGTGGCCTTTGCGTAGGGCAAGTGCAGCTGCTTGTTGGAGAAGAAAAGGGGGTGGAGGTACCTGCAAGGTACTCCGATGCCAAAGTAAGTATTTGGTCAAAGAAAAGGGGAAAGCAAGTAAGAATAGTCAAGTATATGATTCGTGATACCTGCCCCTCTCAAATGAGGGGGTTTTTATAGATAAATGGGTGGCGAGCAAAGCGCGTGGTCTTCTAACTGTTCCTGCAATATCCGGTGAGGAGCCTGGACGTGTGACCTATTCTGCGCGTGAGGAGGATACGCCCAACGGTCATATTGTGCCCAACGGTTATATTGGGCATATTGGGCATGTTCGCCAGTTATGCTGGATTGGGCCTGGCCCTTAAGGGCAGGAAGCCCTGCCCAGTCTAGAACAGGAGCCCCCCAAGTCATTGCTCTGTTGTAGAGTAATGACTTAGGCAGCTGTTACTCGTACTGTCGGGCAGGTGGTAGATCGCATGGAGTGCTTCATTCGTGCTCCTCGACGTGGTCGTCAGTTTTTAGCGTGAAAACGATGATCAGGACCTGCAACGTCTTCGGAGAGATGGCTGTTTTTTGGCGAACATATCTGCTCGGAAGTGTTTACTTTGACGAGGAGGTTTGCTCGTAGGCCAGGCGTTGTTGCATTTGTGCGCCGACCAGATGTGGTCGTTAGTTTCTAGCGCGCGATGTCGACCAGGAGTTTCGTCCTCCTCGTGGAGATGATGGTTTCTGCTCGTGGATACGTTCGTTATGACGGGGAGACTTGCTCGCGAGAGTTCGAGGGTTGATGGATTTTTTGCGTTGAACCAGGCGAAGAGTTTTTGTGACACGTGGTGTGTATCTATGGCCCTTGTCAGTCCTAGGGGCGTAAAGGCTATGATGACCCTCACGATTCCCCACGATCTAATGGTTATAAAAAGGTGGGGGACGGTTTCATTTTCATAATTTCCCAAGTTTTTCACTCTTTGCTCTTGCTTGCTCTGGAATTTGTCTTCGCCGGAGCTTCTCTTCGCCACCGTCAACTTCTTCTTCTACTTGTAAGTTCCCTCTTCCCGTTCGTGTATTTTTATGAATTTTCTGGTAGAAGTTCATACTTTCCGGAGGAACTTCATGCGTTTATTGATGAACACATGAATTCCAGGAAATTCCATGAAGAACATGATGAATCTCTAGAATTTTGTAGAAATTGTTAGTGTAGATCTTTGTAGAATCTGGTTAGGTGTAGAATTTAGTTTGTAGCCGGGCACTAGGCTTGTTCGGGACTTTGGAGTGATTCCGGGACGACCACGTATCATTGTATGTGCCTCTGTGAGTCTTGGTCGCGGGGACTTTCTATCTAAGTTGATTGTAGACATTTTAGATGAGCATATGGTTGTCCTCGGGTTCGTTAACGCCCTTTCACTTGATCAGTGGTGGAAGGGTGGATTTGATCATGGACGTCAAATTCACTTCTCTTCCTCTACTTTTCAGGTGGAAATGGTCGAACCCCGTGATGACGTTGTGCCCGACGCCCAGGAGGTGCCCGAGGATCCCGGTGTGTCCGCTGACTATTCGAATATCAAGGTTGCGGGAGGGGACCTTGAATGGCTTGGACACGAGCCTTTGTCTCTTCGATCAACCCTCTCCGAGGAGGAGGTACGGGATTTCGACCTGTTGGAATTGCGTGACGAGGATACTCCACGGGCCTGGAAAGCTTTTCGTCCCGGGGAGCACGATAGAATCTGTTTCGCGTATCCGGGACTTCGCTTTCCCATGTACGAATTTGCGTTTACGGAGGCCAAGATGCGTCTTCCTTTCACTGATTTCCAATCGTCTGTGTTCACATACTTGGAGTTGTGCCCGTCCCAGCTTCATCCGAACGCTTTGGCTTTTATAAGGGCCTTTGAGTTGGTGTGCCGTTATCTACAAATCGGGGCGACCACGGACCTCTTCTTCTGCCTCTTCCAGATTCAGCGGAGCACGATGGGGTCGAAGCAGAGTTGGGTATCGTTCAAGCAACAGAGTAGGCTGTTCTGGCCGTATTCTGATTCGATACGTAACTTTAAGGATAGGTTTCTGGTCGTGAGGCCTATGACTGAGGAGGCGAGAAGGAGCATTTCGAACATCGAGAGGGTGATGGTGGATGGTCGGGAAAGGGATAGTGTTGTCTCCATTTTCCCTTTGGAATGGGTCTTTACCCATTTTAGACGCCGAACAGATCAGTTCCTGGTAAAGCATGAGCAGCTTTGCCCGGCTGATAAGGAGTCGTATAGGATTCTTCACGCTTACGTGGAGAGCTTCTCTCCGGCCTACGTCGTCGATCAGGACGGGAATCAGCTGGTCGGGGTGGATGGCCCTGTCCGAGCAGCTAGATATATTAATGTCAAAGCTCTCCTCGAGTGTGATAACGATGACGATGCTATGACCCTACTTGGTATGCTTCACTGTTTTGTTCTATCTCTTTAAGTTTTTCTTATCCTGATTTGTTATGTGTCTTCGCAGGTATGATGGCTGATATGCGAGAACGTTTGATGAAGTCGCAGGCGGCCAAAGTCCATAGGAAAGCGACCGCAGGGGCCAAGACCGGTGCAGCCAAGCAGACGGTGATAGAGAGTTTTACCGCTGGACCTTCCCCTGAGCCGGAGAGAGCCTCAACGCCGCTGACCCCGGAGGGTTCCCATAAACGGAAGAGAGATGCTGCGGGGACTTCTGTAGTCGCTGGTCCGGGCGGGTCTGGCGCCGGACATCTTGTTCTCCCCGCTTGTTATACTCGTCGGGATTTGTTCGCTGAAGGGGATTCGATTGAAGTCCATGAGTCTGAAGGCGTGGCTATCCTGAATGCCAATTCTAAAGCGAGGAGGAAACAGCTGTGCCAGGACGCGGAAGGCATGTTTAGGGTTCTTGAAGCTGCTCTTGTCCTCGCAGATGACGAAGCTGCTACTCGGGCGAGCCTTGTGAAATCTAAGAACAGAGTAGCCGAGCTGGAGGTAGAAAACAACCGGCTGTTTAATGATTTGAAACAGTTCGAGGGTCACCAGGAGGCCAGGGTGCTGCTCCAGGAGGAGGTGACTCAGCTAAAGCTGGCCGCGCTCAAAGCCGACGAGGAGAGGAAGAAGATGCAGGCGAGGATCGCTGAGCTGGAAGGTCTGACTTCAGCCGTTCAGGACGAAAATGATGATGAGCAAGCCTTGAAGTCGCGGGCTGATCTGATCGGGAGGATCAGGATCCTTGGCGAGGACAACCTAAATGCGGCGGAGTTCGGCTTCAATGCGGCAAAAGAGCAGATGGTGGCCCTCAACTCCGATGTTCAGCTCCTGATAGATGGAATGGGTCTGTTCAACACGGTAGTGGACGACAAAGTTGTCCCCGCGGAGGAGGAAAGTGAAGTCGTAGGGTAGGACTTTTTTTGGCATGTTTTGTGGGCCTGCGTGCCTTTATGAATTTGTATTGATTACTTTGTATGGGCGCTGCCCCCCTTTTTTTTTGTATGTGGCATTATCTGGTCGTGGCCGGTACGCTAATATATTTGGATTTTGTGGACGTTGTATTGTGAATTTGCACTGTTTGTTTATATGTATGTGCGTGCTCGGATAAGCGAGGAACCTACCGAGGAGGGCGACGTGGTTCTGTCCATGATGAGACTAGGACTTCGTTTGAGGTACTAGTCTCATAGGCTTGGACTGTTCCCATCGCGAGCTGGGTGTCCTGCCTGAATGGTGCGGCAACGGCGGAGCTCGGTTGAGGTATCCCCGTTGTGCGCAGGATCTGCTCGTTCAATGAGCAGAAGCTGACCGGCATTGTAATGCGTGTCATGCTTCACCAGGGCATGATACGAAGGTCGCGCACTTCTCCCCGTTTTGGGTTGATTGTGTCGGCGGCTTATCTATCCCCGTAGTTAAGGACTTAGCTATAGTATTGCTTGAGTTTTTCAGCATTCCATGGTCGAGCAAATTGTTTTTCGTCCAGTGTTTCCAAGTAATACGCTCCCGTGCCCGTTTTGGACTTGACCCTGTAAGGTCCTTCCCAGTTCGCTGCCAGTTTCCCTTCCCGAGAATCCTTCTGGTTTCTGCGCAGGACCAGGCTGCCTACGAGGAAGTCACGTTTTATGACCCTGGCATCGTGTCGCAACGCTATTTGTTGTTTCAACGTGGCCTCGCGGAGGGCAGCCCCTGATCTTACTTCTTCGACCAGATCGAGCTCCTCGCGTAGAGCCTCGTCGTTCATTTCTTCGTCGAGGGGAGCTTCTGTCCTTCTCGAGGGTTCCCTTATCTCCACCGGTATTACCGCCTCTGTTCCGTACGCTAGTCGGAAAGGGGTTTCCCCGGTGGTGGAGTGAGGTGTCGTCCTGTACGCCCAGAGGATGCTGTGGAGCTCCTCGACCCACCTCTTCTTGGCCTCCCCTAGTCTTCGCTTCAATCCGCGTAGGATTACTCTGTTCGCGGCCTCCGCTTGCCCGTTGGTCTGGGGATGCTCGACCGAAGTAAAGTGTTGTTTCGTTCCCAATTTGGCGACGAAGTCTTAGAATTTTCTATCCATGAATTGGGTTCCGTTGTCGGTCACGAGGGCCTGCGGTACGCCGAATCTAGCGAGGACGTTTCTTTTGTAGAAACGCAGTATGTTGAAGGCTGTGATCTTGGCGAGCGCTTCGGCTTCGATCCATTTTGTGAAGTAGTCGACGGCCACGATTAGGAATTTATTTTGATAAGATCCCATTGTAAAAGGGCCTAGGATGTCCATCCCCCACTAGGCGAAGGGCCATGGCGAGGAGAGGGTCTTCAACTCGTTGGGGGGTGCCAAATGCATGTCCCCGTGACGCTGGCAACGGTCACATTTTTGCACGTGCTCTTTGGCGTCTTACTGCATGGTCGGCCAGTAATATCCTGCGCGCAAAGCTTTTCGAGCCAAGGATCTTCCCCCTAAGTGTTGTGCGTTGATGCCTTCGTGGATTTCTTGTAGGATTTCGGGGACCTGGGCCTCGTCGACACACTTTAATAGGGGAATGGAGAACCCTCGTCGGTATAACTTGTCCTCGATCAGTACGTACGAGCAGGCTCGTCGTTTAATTACACTGGCTTCCTTACTGTCTTCGGGAAGTTCCCCATTGGTGAGGTAATTATATACCGGGGTCATCCAGCAATGGGGGTCTCCGATGACGTTAACATCTACCAGGTTGGATTTTGTAATGCTCGGGTTGACCAGTGTTTCTTGTATGACAGATTTGTTTCCGCCTTTTTTCCTGGTGCTGGCTAATTTGGAGAGGATGTCTGCTCGGGTATTCTGTTCGCGCGGGACGTGCTGGACTTCCCATGCTTCAAACTCCGCCATTTTGTCTTTTACCACGGCCAAGTATTCGGCAAGTTGGTCGTTTTTTGCCTGGAATTCTCCTCGCACTTGAGACGCCACGAGTTGGGAATCAGTGCAGATTTTTATTTTCTTCGCGCCGACGTCTTTGGCTAGTCGTAATCCTGCAAGGAAGGCCTCATATTCGGCTTGATTGTTGGATGTATTGAATGAGAGGACCAGGGACACTTCGATCAGGGTCCCTTATTCGCTTTCGAGGATTATTCCTGCTCCACTGCCCGAGGGGCTTGATGCGCCATCCACGTAGATGATCCACCTCTGTGTTCCTCCCGGGGGGGACGGTTCTGGGGTCATCTCTACCACGAAGTCGGCCAGGACCTGTGCCTTGAGGGCTTTCCTCCCTTCGTAGTGGATGTCAAACTCGGCCAGTTCGAGGGACCATTTTAGCATTCTGCCCGCCATATCTGGTCGGGTTAACAGCTGTCTAATAGGCTGATCGGTCCTGACAAAGACAGTGTGTGCCAGGAAGTAATATCTGAGTCTCCTCGCGACGATTATGAGGGCAAGGGCTACCCGTTCTATCTGCGTGTACCTAACTTCGGGTCCTTGTAGGGCTTTACTGGTGAAGTAGATGGGTTTCTGCCCGGTAGTAGTTTCGCGAATAAGTACTGCACTTACCGCTTCGTTGGCCACGGAGAGATATAGGTATATGGTTTCCCCGCGGTCTGATTGTGACAATACTGGTGGGGCAGATAAAGCTTGTTTGAAATGGGCAAGGGCCTGCTCGCATTCGTCCGTCCACTCGAAATTTGCCTCCTTCCTAAGTAATTTAAAGAAGGGCAGGGCGTGTTGGGCGGACTTGCTTACGAAGCGAGCAAGGGACGCGAGCATCCCGTTTAGGGATTGTATCGCCTTCTTCGACCGCGGCGTGGGGAATTCTACGAGTGCCCGGCATTTGTCTGGGTTTGCCTCTATTCCTCTTTCGGTGAGGTAAAATTCGAGGAATTTCCCTGCTCGTACACCGAAGGTGCATTTTTCTGGATTAAAACGCATTTTACACTTTCGAGCTTGGTCGAACACCTTGCGCAAGTGGGCGGTGTGGTCGGATTCCTCTTGGGATTTGACGATCATATCATCCATGTATACTTCGAGCATCTCTCCGATTTCTGATCGGAAGACTTTGTTCATCATGCGCTGGTATGTGGCCCCGGCGTTTAGTCCAAAGGGCATTACGTTATAGTAATAATTTCCCGAGGAGGTCATGAATGCTGTGTATCTCTTGTCCTCGTCGGCCATTGGGATTTGGTTGTATCCCGAATATGCGTCCATGAAGGACAAGAGCTTCAAACCGGCGAAATTGTCTACGAGCTTATCTATGCTCGGCAGTGGATATACGTCTTTCGGGCAAGCCCGGTTGAGATCGATGTAGTCAATGCACATACGCCACTTTCCATTACTCTTTTTAACAAGTACAATATTTGAGAGCCAGGTCGTATACCTGGCCTCGGAAATAAAATTTGCCTCTAAGAGGTCTTGTACAAGTTTTTCGGCAGCCTGTGCCTTTTCCTCGGACTGTTTCCTTCTTCGCTGGGCGACGGCGCGGGCAGCTGGATCGATTGTCAAGCGGTGACAGGCAGTTTCTGGATCCAAACCGGGCATGTCTGCTGCACTCCAGGCAAACAGGTCGGCATTGTCGTCGAGACATGCTTTCAACTCCCTCTTTACCTCTTCGGGGAGGCCAGCGCCGATCTTTACTCCCCTGCTGGGGTTGTTACTGAAGGTGATGACCTCGAACTCTCCATCTGGGACTGGTCGCAGAGGTGCAGGCGAGGGGGAGCACGTTGCTCCCGAGTTATTATCCTCGCCCCGATCTTCGTGTCCTTCAGCGAGCCTGCTGTCGAGGTCGATGGTGTGTACGGGAAGCATGGGCTTCTTCTCTCGCTGTCCATCTTCGGCTGGAACTTTGTCTTCCCTGGTGCGTTTCGTCGACTTTGCGGTCACCGCGATCTGGTTCTGCCCCCTCGTGGCAGCCTCGAAGCATCTGCGAGCAGCCTCGATGTCGCCGTGCAGAGTTGCAACGTGTCCCTTCTCAGTGTAGTACTTGAGCTTGAGGTGGACCGTAGAGGGGACGGCAACGAGTTCGGCAAGGGCTGGTCAGCCGAGGATGCACTGATAGAGTGACGGGCAATCTATGACCAAGAACTGCGTCTTGATCGTCCTCGACGCCTCTTCTTCGCCAAACTTGACTGGTATCTCTATGTAACCCCACGGTCAGGTCGTTGCTCCGTTGAACCCTTGGAGATCAGACCCTACGTACGGGGAGAGATTAGACTTATCCAGTTTCAGTGCGTGGAACAGGCTGGAGTACATGATGTCCACGGAACTGCCCTGGTCGACCAGGATTCTCCGCACATCTGTTGATGATAACTTGGCCCTAATCAGCAGAGGGATGTGGGAATTTGGGGATCCCCCGGGGAGCTCTTCCCAGTAGAATGTGATTGGTTGTGAACGCCCTTTACCTTTGCCGATCGTGTACAACTGGTCGGGGCTGCTGTCGATCAACTGTTCAAACTTTCGTTTGATGGAACCGACCGTGAGCTCATGGTACCCCCCACATGAGATAACCATGGCTGTAGGAAACGCTTCCCAGGTGCTGTGCATGAATGCCTGGGAAGTCGGGTCGATGTGACTTGGGATGAAAAAGTCCTCTGGTCGGCTGATGGACATTGCGACCTGTGGGGGAGGACTGGAGGGTGTTGACTCTGTTTCTTTCTTTTTATCAGTCGCGTCACGTCGGGAGGATTCCCCCTTCTTCACGTACTGTTTCAGATGTCCCTCTTTGATGAGGATTTCTATAGCGTCTTTAAGGTGCACGCAGTCCTCTGTTACGTGTCCGTGGCTACGATGGAAACGACAATACTTGCTCTTGTCGACGTTCCCTTTGGCCGAGGTCGGTTTAGGGAACCGGACACCTCTTTGTTTGAACTCGGTGTTGATACAGTCGGAGAGAATACGCTCGTATGAGGTAGTGAGCACAGTGTATTCATTAAATCGACCAACTGGCCCTTTGCCTTCACGAGGACGCTCCTCCCGTCGCTTCTCCTTGCCTTTACGGGATGGCTCCGACTCCTCCTTTTTAGGTGCTCGGGGTGCTTCCCGATCTCTGGCATCCTGGGCACGATATGCGGCCTCCTTCTCCTCGTAGCGGATGTAATCTTTGGCCATGTGGAGAAGCTCTGTCAGCGTTCGAGGAGCTTCGATCCCGACAGCTTTGTGGAAGTCGCTCTTCGGGCGGAGTCCTTTCTCGAGGAGGTATTTCTTCATATGGTCGGAAGTTCTGACTTCCACTGCCTCCTTATTAAACCTCTCGATGTACTCCCGCAGAGGCTCTTCTCGGCCTTGTATGATGGCTTCTAAAGTTGCCTCCGTCTTTGGATGTCGTCGGAAGGCTGTGAAGTGGCGGGTGAACTGGCCTTTGAGGTCGCGCCAGGAGGAGATGGATCCTCGAGGGAGTCTTTTGAACCATGCCATCGCACCTTTCCTCAAGGTGATGGGAAATATTTTGCACCGGATGGCTCCGGAGACACCATGGTACTGGAGCATAGCTTCGATGTTCTCTAGGTGCTCATGAGGATCTGATGTGCCATCGTACGTTGCCAGCGTGGGAGGTTTCTCTAACCCGCGGGGAATCTGGGTGTCTACGATGTTCCTCGTGAACGGGCCTTGAACTTCGTCGTCACTGCTAGAGCTGTGAGAGAATGACGGAGAAAGGTTGTCGTCGCGGCTTTGACTGCGGCGAGGAGAGTGTCCGCGGATATGCCTGTGCTCGTGCTTGTCCGAGCGTCGATGTCTTTTGGAAGCAGGGGAGTGCCTAGTTGTCCTAGGAGAACGACGATGCCGGCGAGCCCGGTCGGGTGTTGGACTCCTTGATCTTGATCGTTCCTTGACCGGGGAGGGGCTATCACGTCTCCGCTTTGAGTGCTCTCGCGGAGGCGGGGAGAGGTCCAGCGTCTCCGAAGCGTGGTGCTCTTGAAGGGCGTGCTCGAGGGCGCTGATCTTTTCTCCCTGCTGGATGATGAAACGATTGGAATTGTTCAGAGAGGCGATGAGCGCCGCGGTGGTCGGATCAGCGCCTTGAGGAACCGGAATGGGCTCGAAGGAAAGTTCCACGGCTTGCGCTCGTGGTCTTTGTTCGTCGGGCTTTGGGGAAGCCGGTCCACCGTTGCGCTGGACGTTCTCGGATGGGACGTTCCCGACGATAGCGTCGGTACGGGCATCGGTGGTCAAAGGTTCTTGGACATCACTCTTAACGAAAGCCATGATGATATGGGATTTTGGAGAGATGAAAGCTTTGGTCTTTTGGATGAAAAGATGAGGGATCTTGATTCGAAAAGACGGGGGAGCTTATTTCCCACAGACGGCGCCACTGATCGGAGATGACCAGAAGGAGATCGTCGTGGCCTTCGCGTAGGGCAAGTGCAGCTGCTTGTTGGAGATGAAAAGGGGGTGGAGGTACCTGCAAGGTACTCCGGTGCCAAAGTAAGTATTTGGTCAAATAAAAGGGGAAAGCAAGTAAGAATAGTCAAGTATATGATTCGTGATACCTGCCCCTCTCAAATGAGGGGGTTTTTAATAGATAAATGGGTGGCGAGCAAAGCGCGTGGTCTTCTAACTGTTCCCGCAATATCCGGTGAGGAGGCTGGACGTGTGACCTATTCTGCGGGTGAGGGGGACACGCCCAACGGTCATATTGTGCCCAACGGTTATATTGGGCATATTGGGCCTGTTCGCCAGTTATGCTGGATTGGGCCTGGCCCTTAAGGGCAGGAAGCCCTGCCCAGTCCAGAACACTTTCAAAGGCCGGAAAGGTATCACTCTTGTTTGCTAAGAAAATAGTCCAGCAAAACCGAGAAAAGTCATCGACTATTACAAAACCATAATAGTTACCACCTAGGCTTTTGATCCTAGATGGTCTAAAGAGGTCCATATGGAGGAGCTCAAGGGGTCTCATAGTTGAAATAATGTTTTTAGATTTGAATGAGATCCTTGTTTGCTTCCCCATTTGGCACGCATCACAAAGGTGATCCTTTGTGAATTTGATTTTGGGCAAACCGATGACTAGGTCTTTAGAGACTGTTTTGTTGAGCAAATCAAAATTGATATGAGCCAACCGTCTATGCCACAACCATGAATCTTCATTCATGGTGACTAGACACTTGTCGCCATTCAACGATACCTCATTTAAGTCTAGCATATAGACGTTATTCACCCTCAAGCCCTTAAACACCTCCTTTTTGTCACTATTTTCAATTATGCAACAATCCTTTGAAAAAAAGATACTTTATAATTCTTGTCACATAGTTGACTAATGCTTAAAAGGTTATGTTTAAGGCCTTCCACAAGAAGCACATCAGAGATAGTAGTAGATGAGGGGTTACCTACACTACCTTTGCCGAGAATCTGTCCCTTGTTGTTGTCTCCGTAGGTAACAAACCCCTTTTTCTTCGCCACAAAGTCGATGAAAAGAGATATGTCTCCTGTCATATGTCTTGAGCAGCCATTATCCAGAACCCATCTTCTTTCGGTGGTCTCAAGACTTTGTACCTACATAGTCAATCAAGGGAGAGTAGGTACCCAATTCTTATTGGGTCCTTTATGGTGAGTGAAACCAAGATTGCATTTGGGCAACCATTGATAAATGCCTTTTGGAACAAGAAATCTTCTAAAACAACATTTAGCAATGATATGACCCGGTTTGCAAAAATATAGGCAATTACAATTCATTTGAGGTTTACCTTTGCTATCTCTATCTCGAATCACATACGTATACCTTTGATACAGATTATTCATACTTTCTCGATAATGTGACCGATCAATAGCAAACGTAACTTTAGGCTTTAGAGCCTTGTCTAATTTGGGCTTAAGGGTTCTCACCTCTTTTTGCCAAATATGACAAGTATCACAGGCCCAATTGAACCAAGGAGACTTGTCCTCTTTAATCTCAGCTTTTGATGTATCCACCATAGAGTTTTTAAGAGCTTCCAATTCCTTTTCGGAATCAGAGATCTTTTTCTCCAAATATGAAAAAATCTTATTGTTCGAGGCTAAGCGTTGAAAAGCTTCCTTAGCCTCATGGTGCAACATATCAAAAGCTTTTTGTAATTCTAAATGAGACATATTATTGGAGTGGTCGTATTTAGAGTATTTTACCTCTTTCTTCTTGTTTCGATGTGCCATAAGACATAGATTTACGTATTCACTTTCGTCACTTGAGCTGTCACCTTTTTCCGACTCGTTATCGCTCTCCCAAGCGATGTATGCTCGTCTAGATTTATTTGACTTTTTGTGTTGACGACTCTTATCCTTATCCTTGTCTTTCTTGAGTGATGGACAGTCCGACTTGTAGTGCCCAAACTTTCCATAATTGTAACAAGATCCTTTCGACTTGCCACTCTTGTTGGCTTCATTTTTTGATTGCCTTCTAAATTTGACGAGATTTTTATCCGAGTGCTGAATTTCATTCTTTCGAATGTATCTATTGTATCTTTTCACAAATAGCCCCATGTCATCACTCGAGTCATCATCTTCGTCATTGTTGGTTTCATTGTCACTTTGCTCTTGAGATGTGGACTTTGAACAAAAAATCTTAAGAGCGATCGACTTCTTTTCCGTTTCCTTTATTTTCTCTTTCTTTACACTCTTCTCATGTTTTTCCAAGTTGATGAGCACTTGTTCATGTTCATCGAGTTTTCCAAATAATGTCGTGAGGTCTAGAGTAGTTAAATCATTGGCCTCCTTGATCGCGGTGACCTTCGGCTGCCATTCCTAGTTAAGACACCTCAAGATTTTATTAGTAGCAACCTCGTTGGGAACCAGTTTACCAAGTGTATGTAATTTGTTGATTATATGGGTGAATCGCTTTTGCATGTTGGCAATGGTTTCCCCTTGCTTCATGTAAAAAAGATTGAACTCCTGCGTTAATGTGTTGATTCGGGCCATTTTCACATCATTAGTGCCTTCGTGGGCTACTTGTAAAGCATCCCACATGGCTTTGGTCGTTTCGCAATAAGAGACTCGATAATATTCGTCAACTCCCAAAGAGGAGATCAAAATATTCCGAGCCTTCCAGTCATAACTGTACTTTTTCTCATCCTCCTCATTCCATTGTGCTTCGGACTTGGGAATGACAACACCATTTTCATTGGTCATGGTTATTTCCATAGGACCGTTTAAAATGACATTCCAAACCTTCCAATCAATGGAATTTATATGCACGCGCATACAATCTTTCCAGTAGCTATAATTCTCGCCTGTAAAAACTGGAGCTCTATTATAAGCCCCTTTAGGTTCGTTCGCCATTTTCTAAGAAATTATATCGAAGCACCAGATAAACTGGAGCTCGTGATACCACTTGTTAGACGATGGCTTCGATCTAGAAGAGGGGTTGAATAGATTCAATAATTTAATACACGCTAATGGTGTTCCAAAAATTGGTTTTAAAAAGTTTATTACGGAAGCAACCACTGAATCAATTCGTCTACAACGAACCACTAGCGGAAAGATCGGATATGCGTAAAGCCGCTAGGAATGATGCGACGGAAGAGAAAAATAGATGAATCAACAAAAACACAATGTAATCAACCAAATTATATTTACTTGAAATTATCCAATCACCAACGAGATAAGGTGACAAACTTTAATCACAATGTGCTTTAGAACTTGTGCTTAATCAATTTATCAAACACTTGGTGTGCGCGGCACTCCAAGTGTGAATTTCTAAGTAATGTGAATGTAGAGCTAATTTCAAATGCAATCCAAGGGATTGTATTGTTTTTACAAAATGATTATTTAGCTTTATACTACACTACACCAGAAATTTTTAGACAGTTGATAATTCACAAACTTAAACAATATCAAAATGTAAAAGAGAAGGGAAAGAGAAAACCAACACGATTTGTTTAGGCAGTTCCCCTACCGTCCTCGCTAAGGGTACCTCTGCCCCCAATTCCGAACATGGAATTAAGATATATATATATATATATATATATATATATATTGCTGTTGCAAATTATTTGTACAAGAGAAAACTGAACAATCAAACCCTCAAACGTCTTTGATGTCGATGCAAAGTCTTCTCTCCCCTTGATTCAAGATGAATCAAGTGCCTCGAATTTGGTCGAACAAATCACCATCTCACGCTACTCGATTGCAAGAACCCGCAGCTCTTCTATCCCCTTCACTCGGTCGATTTTGATCTTCCACAATCGATCCCAAATATTTCTTCTACGATTCTCTGACTGTTGCTACTAGACTGAACGAACACTCCATTCTTCAATCATCTTCTCACGGCCGAATCCTTGTAGAGAAATCGATTTGTGCAAAAACCCCCAAGATCACCCGAATTCTTGGAGGACAAAACCTGGAGTTTTATTCAAGAAACACCTGCTGATTCTCAACCCAGCACAAAGGATACAACACACCTAAGTCTGAACGTTATCACTTCACACAATGCACGACACTAACAAAAATGGTTATGTGTAGTTGTTAGAGGACACAAGGTTGAAGATGAAGATGAAGAGAAAAATCAGTACCTATTCCACGTTTCTTGTTTTTCATAAAATGTGAGGAACCAACTATATATATGATGCAAAATAACCAAGTGAATTAAGTAACAACAAAACAGACATAACAGGATGCAGAAAAAATCACCCAAACAAGCGAAGAGTCGATCACTCGCTTGATGAGGGTCGGCGGGCGCTAACCCGTGGAAGCATCTATGCAAAATGGCCAAGCATGCGTCGACCGTTGCAAGACCATGCGTCGACGCATGGATGCTGAACATGCAGAATTAAGAGACTCAGAAGCATGCGTCTACTGTATACTTAGGAGGGATCAGCGTGCACTTACCCGGGCGTTTCACAACCTTGTTCACAAGTGCATGAGTCGACTCATGCACAGGTTTGGTCGACGCAAGACATGAAAAATCCCAAAAATGGATTTTTCTACAAGTCTTCACCAACTTAGACACTAATCATGCATACCTAACACTAATACCATGATTATACACATGTAGGAAATGTATAGAACCCTTCCTATATGTTTAGACACATGATTATCAGTGGTTGTATGCAATGCAAACGACAACGAAGTGATACCGTCCAAATTACAAGCTAAATGCTAGCCTACTTTGTTGACATCATTAAAACAAAAACCAAGTGAGAGGCACCTTGCCCTCACAGACATGTATGTGTTTTGGATGTTAATGAAAGGTTGTTGTGGGGTTTCGTAATTTTGTTATGTTGGTATATTGATGTATGACATATTTTGGTTTCCCGTGTTATTTAAAAGTTATTGTGTGGTTTGGAAATTTGATTGTGTTGGAATTTTGAACACGATGGTTATTTATATGGTTTAACTAACAATCTATGTTCAGACAAATAGCCAGTTGTAACTGATCAATACCACATCATGTATTTATGACTTGATTTACATTCAGTTGGCATGACATAGTCGGTCATGATAAAGTTGTGGAGATTCCTCCATTAACAACACTCTGCTTTGCTTTAGCCTTTCCAATTTTCAAATGCCTACTGGTGGGACACTTGACTTTTGTATTTTTCTTTAAAGAACATCGGCAGATCATAAAGGTTTTGATGCATGGCAAATGTACTTTAATTAAATAACTATGGTGCATTTTCACAATAGTGAACATGCTAATTGGTGTTTTTGAATTCCACATGGTTGCATTGTCTCCATCCCTTGGATAAGCATCTTGTATAACCAGATATGACCTCTAAATAAAGGGATGCATAAACTGTATTTGTAAGCTTATTATAAATTAATATTAATTAAGTAATAAATACTAGTTTAGTGGTGATATATAATTTGATTTGAGGTGATCTATAAATGATTGGTAAGCCACGACACAATGATAGGGGCATCTTTCGTAGTTCATCACATAAGCGGACCACCTAGAACAAAAATTATAAAACATAATTAGGTAAGAGTAATTGGTATAAATGTAACAAATAATTATATTTATCAAGTTAGAAACTTAATTTGTGACATATAAAAATAGAAAGCGTGACGATTTAATGGAGCTAAGGAATGCATTCTTAACCATCCTCATGCTTGTAGCAAGGTTGCACATCCAAGAAAGATATACATGCCTACATTTGCAGTTTTACATAAAGATGTATAAAGTTGCGTGAAATAAGTGGAACCCAACTATAAGTTCCATATATATATATATATATATATATTAGAAGCATAATGTAAATTATAGTTTTTATATTTTGTCTTCCTCAAAAGATATTTCGGTTAATTCAAATTTTTGGTGTTACTCTTTAAGCCACGATAGATTTGGCCCCTCCTATATTGGTCTTCGAGGGATAGTCCAAATGATCATTGACTACATGGTCAACAGTGTTTGTTAGGCCATTTACTACTATATCATTCACATGCAGAGCCAATAACATGTGCACGTCCTCGAGTGTGCCAATGCATTTTATGGTTGGTAGATAAAACATTTGTGTCTCAGGTCTCCACCTTTCTAAAATAGTGGGGATAAACTTGTTATTAACAACATATGATGTAAAGTTAACAACATTCCCAAAATCGACATGCTCCAAATAAGGACAAATTATTTCTTCATGTGGAACATATTGATGATTAAGAGACTGACATCACTTTACTTCTTACCATGAATGAATAAAAAAATATAATTAAAGTCACATTGCTTTAAAAAGTATAGTTTAAAAAATGTAGAAATATGAAAACGCTTATATAAGATGTTATGTCTACGATGGTTCCTATATACTCATCGCTCATATATAATAATGTTATTTGCACTACTATTGATTCCTTCCCGTTGTCGCTATTGAAATTAGTGAAAACAAATTTGTATTGGCATTATATAAATTACCTACAAGTCTTCAAATACATTTAAAAAATAGCCCCATCTATGAATGCTATCAATAAACCGAGTTTTCGTCATAGCAACAGAATGAGGAAATCAAACCAATCTAAAATAGTGGAAACATAAAATACATGAGAATAATAAGTTTGCTCAGGTAACCGCTCAGGTTTGACATGAATATCGAAGTAACATAAAGCACTCTATGAATGCCATCAATAAACTGAGTTTCATCATAGCAACACAAAATGAAAATACAGACTAATCTAAAACACATGAAACATAAACAATCACAAGCATCTTCATCAATCCACCAAACACGTGATAATTAATAAAAGTTAGACTTTGCTCGGGTAACCGCTCACGTTCGACATGAATGTCGAAGTATCATAAAGCACTCTATGAATGCCATCGATACACTGAGTTTTATCATAGCAACAGAATATGGAAATCAAGCCAACATAAAACAGTGGAGACATAGAAAAACATCTTAATCAATCAAGCAAACACATGACAATTAATAAACTTTAAAAGTATGCTCAGGAAAGCATCTTAATCAATCAAGCAAATAGATGAAAATTAATAAAATTTAGAGTCTGCTCAGGTAACCGCTCAGATTCGACATGAATGCCGAAGTATCATAAAGTATTCTATGAAACAAATCATCAAACACCTAATATGCAAGACAAAGAATAAGAAGAAAGAGAGACTTAAAAAGTGATTATAAATATGAGTTTTGTGACTCACTTACCCTAAGTTCAAAGCAACGAGAGTGACAGGGAACGGGGCAAGCAATTTAGACTTTCACCTGGTTGAGATCGAGATACGCTTCAACCTGATTCACAAAGCAACAACAATAAATGAAGAGAAACTCTAAAAAAATAGTGAGGGAAATAAATATTCATTATGATTATCGAATCGAGAAGAAGGAAAACGAAATCAACAGTGTCAGCAACACCAATTTCTCAAAGAGATGAATCAACAAATTGTCTTTAGGGATTGAGTTGTGTCGTTCTTCAAAGAGAGGAAATATAAGAAATTGAACAAATTGAAGAATCAGTTGAGAGATTGAGTTTCGTCATTCTTCAAAGGAATGAGCTTTAGGGTTTGGTTTTTTAGAACAAGGTAAGTGACGGTTCATTCTAAAACGATGGTAAAAAACAATTTCTCAAAATGAACCTGGATCCTTTAGTTTTCTTAGAAATGGAATATTTATATATTTTTTAATGATGTAATGTTTCTTAATTTAAAAAATATAAATACCTCTAATTATTTAAATAATGTTTTTAAGTGACGATTTTCTTTTTTAGAGGTACTGAGTTCGATTCCTTCATAGTACACATTAAAATTTAATTTGTTAGAATAAATAAAACTTCTTAGGTCGGGTGGTCGAGACATGACTTAATAAATTGACTTCTTAAGTCAGTTAGGCAAAACAAGCGACTTAAGAAATTTAATGCGAATTTTTTTTAATTAATGTTTGTTAAGTCGGTTTTAAATGCACCCGACCTAACAAAGTTATAAATATTTACGGAATTGCCACCGCGTCGCTTCTTAAGTCAGGTGGCAGGTGAACTGACTTAACAACCTCTACTAAAAAGGTTTTTTTTTTTGTACTAGTGTAGAACAAAAATTATAAAACATAATTAGGTAAGAGTAATTGGTATAAATGTAGCAAATAATTATATTTATCAAGTTAGAAACTTAATTTGTGACATATAAAAATAGAAAGCGTGACGATTTAATGGAGGTAAGGAATGCATTCTTAACCATCCTCATGCTTGTAGCAAGGTTGCACATCCAAGAAAGATATACATGCCTACATTTGCAGTTTTACATAAAGATGTATAAAGTTGTGTGAAATAAGTGGAAACCAAATATATATATATATATATATATATATATATATATATATATATATATATATATATATATATATATATATATATATATATATATATATTATAGATTTTATATTTTGTCTTCCTCAAAATATATTTCGGTTAATTCAAATTTTTGGTGGTTACTCTTTAAGCCACGGTAGATTTGGCCCCTCCTATATTGGTCTTCGAAGGGATAATCCAAATGATCATTGACTACATGGTCAACAATGTTTGTTAGGCCATTTACTACTATACCATTCACATGCAGACCCAATAACATATGCACGTCCTCGAGTGTGACAATGCATTTTATGGTTGGTAGATAAAACATTTATGTCTCGGATCTCCACCTTTCTAGAAGAGTGGGGATAAACTTGTTATTAACAACATATGATGTAAGGTTAACAACATTCCCAAAATCGACACGCTCCAAATAAGGACAAATTATTTCTTCATGTGGAACATATTGATGATTAAGAGACTGACATCACTTTACTTCTTACCATGAATGAATAAAAAAAAAAATTAAAGTCACATTGCTTTAAAAAGTACTCGTTCCGTCTCATAAAAAGTGTCTCATTTTCACTTTTTCTCTGTCTCAAAATAATTGTCCTTTTTCAATACCAATGCAAAATTTATTATTAATTTTCACTACCATACTCCTATTTATTAACTTTCACATTCTTCAATCACTATTAATAGGGGTATTATAGTAAATGATATTAGTTTTATCATCAAAATCAACAAATATAATTATTTTCTTAAGAACCATGCATTGCTCAAATATGACATTTTTTATGAGACAGAGGGAGTATAATTTAAAAAATATAGAAATGTAGAAATATGAAAACGCTTATTATATAAGATGTTATGTTTACGAGGGTTCCTATATACTCATCGCTCATATATAATAATGTTATTTGCACTACAAAATCAGAATAATGTATAAATGTAAAAGTGAATTTGTTGTTGGTAGTAAAAAAAATTGAGATAGGTTACCATTTAAGGTGTGGAAAATATATTATGGTTGAGGGAGTAAATGAAGTGAATGTAATATGCTTGAGGGAGTAAATAATGTTTGAATGGTAAAATAAATTATTGTATTCATTCAACGTAAAAAGAAATTTTGCATGCATGCCATAAAGATGACGATGATACAGTTGGCGCATGCTCCCCTTTTGGCAAGTTCCATTCCTATAATTGGCACATCTTTTAACAAAATTGGCGTGTCCTTTAAAGATATATGGGAATAATTTTCTATAAGTGGTGTGTCCTTTAAAGATATATGGGAATAATTTTCTACAGGTGGTGTATCCTTTAAAGATATTTCCTCCTTCTTATAAAAAGTATTTTATTTGTATTATTTTTATGTTTCAAAATAAATGTCTATTTAGAATATTAATACAATATTTATTACTATTTCTGTCCCTAATTATAAGACTCTGTTGAGTTTTTTTCTTGTCCCTTTTTATAAGACCCTCTTCAACTTTCAAAGTGTATTAATTACTTTTTTCCACACATATCCCTAATTATATTACATCTTTTTTTGCACTCTGTAATAAATACAGTTATATACACATTAACTATTTCTCTCTCCTAAGGATAAACTTGTAAAATTATACAAAATAGTCAATAAATTTAATACTCTAACCAACTTTCTTAATTCCCGTAATTTTCTTAACGGGGTCTTATATTTAGGGACGGAGGTAGTATTTTTTTCCACTATTATACCTCTATTTATTAACTTTCACACTTTTTAACTACTCTACTAATTATAAAGTAAGAGTATTTTAGTACAAACATATAATTTTATCTTTAAAATTAACACTTTCAATCATTTTCTTAAGAACCGCGCATATTCTATTTCAGACACTTTTTAAGAGACAGAGAGAGTATATGGAAAGACTTTCATCTTATTGGTGTTGCCTTTATATGGATGGGCTACGATTGGTCCATTCGATTTGCGCATGAGGCCATGCTATCGGGGCTTTTGCACAAAAGCACAATGATGAACCAATTGCAGTAAGGGTATTGTTCGATGGGTATTCATATTCCTTTGACCATTAACAATTTTAAAATTTGTTCTATTAAAGGGCATGTCATGTCTAAACTGTTTGCGTATCAACCCAAATTATTTCTGGCAATACAAATTATATTATTAATGCTCAATATAATGGGTAAACTTATGTCTACGGTGTATCCAGTTTTGTTTCTGAAATACCGATATTATATGGTTCACCATCAATGGAAAACAAATTTTAGACATTTGAAAGAGAGAATGGAGTAAAAGTTAATGTTTGTTCCAATCTTACAAATTATTTATCAAAATCTAGAATTTTTTGAAAAAAATTTTGCAACTGAAAATTAAAGACGACAAAGATGTTAAAAACATGTTTTTTACTCATGAAACATTTGAGTTCAGTTATATTGAATTATATATTTTACTTGGTCAAATTCAGCAATCTCAGATATTTGACCTATCTCAGTTGTCTCAAATATTAAATCGAACTCAACCTAAATCACTAGCTACAATAATTCACAGTGAAGATGTTGATAAGAAGCCACTACTACAAAATACACATTCAGTATTATAATACTATTACGGTTATACCTTCCACCGTTGTAATATTGCAAACTGGAAGCGCTTAATGCTTATTTATTTTTTGAAAGATATTTAATCACGATTGATATAAACAATTGTGCTAATAAAGTGAATGGTACAAGGTTCGAATCCTGACAGCTACATTTTTTTCCATTTTTCCTATTACAAAAAGTGTGTCACTTAATTTCATAAATAAATAAAATAAAAAATTATTTAATCACAATTTTAATATTCAACCGTTGTAATATGATCTGTACAACCTTTGCACTTTCCAAAAGAGATAAAACGCTTTTCCCAAAATAGAGAAATGCCTATAATGATGATTGAAATTTTTCTTCATTTCTCAAGACGGTCACAAGTCATTCAAGAATATCAACCATTAGAAGTAATCATTGCAAGGATTAAGTCATCAAATGTTTCATCTTCAACCTCTTCTATAAATTCACAGTTTCATATAATGAATTTCCACTTCTTCAAACTATTCTTCTTAACTTCATATATCAACATGAGTTCTCCATCTGAGAATGCTAAGAGAAATATCTCTGATGAGTCCAAGCCTTTGTGGTTGACATCAATTTTGGTAAAACTAACTTAGCAGAAAGATGTTGGGCAAGATGTCCTAACATGATGAACTATAACTGTAGGTTAAGGTGTTAGACAAGATGTCCTATCAAGTGGATTCGACATCTTTGTCTGTTACAGTTTTCAAATAACTGTATGTGTTTTCCAAGTGTGATTGGAATATGATTTGATCCTAGGTGGCATCTAAGATTGAGGAATCAGAGATTCTGATTCTAAAAGGAATATGCGGTTTCGGTGTAAGGAGACATTTTTGGAAACTTAGGATTGAAGAAAAGAATAGGTCGCAAATTTTGTCGAGCTGAATTGCTGCGTTTTTTAAGCCCAAATCCAGTTCTGTTTTGCTAATAAATATGATGGATTTGACCTAGAAAGGTGTGGAAGTTTTACAGCTGTTATAGAGTACTAGGGTTTGTACTTTTGTGAGCCTCTCTTGTATTGCGTGAATACCTGAGTAGGACAGTTAATTGAGTTGTAATTTTCAGTCACTGCTGTGATTGAAAGGGAATTGAGAAGGGTCTCATACCTAGGAGTGTCTTAGGTAGAAATCTAGGAAGGGTGGTTTCTAGGTGCTAAGTTGGTAGCCCCCAGACGTAGGTGTTGCTGATCACCGAACTGGGTTAACAATTCCTGTGTGTTGTTTTCTTTCTGCTGTTTGTTTTTGTTCTTCCTTAATCCTGGTGAGAAGTAGAGATCAAGTGTCACGACATCCTGTCCGACATCTTAGTGATCTGCTTAACTAGAATTTCAATTGGTATCAGAGCAGGCATCCTACTCTGTATCTAGGTGAGATTCAGGGACGATAATTTCTGGTTCGATGGATAAAGAATGAGGAATTCTAAATAGACCACCCATACTTGATGGTTCCAATTATGAATATTGGAAAGTACGCATGGTGGCGTTTATCAAGTCCATAGATGATAAAGCTTGGAAGTCTGTGATTAAAGGGTGGGATCCACCAAAGATTAAAGACAAAGAAGGAAAGCTCACAGATGAGCTGAAACCGGAGGAAGACTGGGATGATGAAGATGATAAGCTTGCTCAAGGAAATTCCAAAGCCTTGAATGCCTTGTTTAATGGGGTGGACAAGAACATCTTTAGACTCATCAAGAACTGCATTGTTGCAAAGGATGCTTGGAAAATCCTGAAGACTGATCATGAAGGTACCTCTCGAGTAAAATCTTCAAGACTTCAGCTTCTCACCACTAAGTTTGAGAATTGAGGATGAGAGAAGATGAAAGTATACATGACTTTCACATGAACAACGTTGATATTGCCAACACATCTAGTGACCTTGGGGAGAAAATTCCTGAAGCCAAGTTGGTCAAAAAACTTCTGAGGTCTATTCCTAAAAAATTTGACATGAAGGTGACTGCTATAGAGGAAGCTTAGGATATAACTACTATGAAAGTTGATGAGCTTATGAGATCACTGCAAACTTTTGAGATGGCACTAAATGAAAGGATTGAGAATACGAAAAACTTGGCCTTGGTGTCAGATCATGATGAAGGAAGGACAAACTCCAAAGAAGAGATGTCTAAGGCTGTTGTATTTCTAGGAAAACAATACAGTGAATTGCTGAAGAAGATGGAATCAAGATCAAATGCCAAGCCTCAGCCATTCAACAACTATAAAAGAAATAATCTGGGAAGAAACTCTAGGTATGAGAAAAAGGATGACAAAGGAAAAGAGATCAAGTGCTATGAATGTGAGGGATATGGACACATTAAGTATGAGTCCTACCTTTCTCAAGAAAGAAAAGAAATGCCTCATTACATCTTGGTCTGAAGATGATTCTGCAAGTGATGAAGAATCACCTAAACAAGTTTCTGCTCTCATGGGAATATTTGAATCTAATATAGAATCGAAGATTGGAGATCTATCATATAATGATCTAGTCAAATCCTTTAAAGAGCTTTACAAGAGATGTGTTGAAGTCTGTCAGCTAAGAGAAGGACAACATGGGATTATTATGCTCCTTGAGACTGAAAGAGTAAAACATCTTGGTGCTATCTCTGATCTCGAGGAGAAAGTCACTGTACTCAACTCCAAACTTGACAATGTCACCAAAAATGTTAGGATGCTCAACATCAGTTCTTGTATACTAGATGAGATACTTCAAGTTGGGAGGAATCTGGAGATGTCAGAGGACTTGGTTACAATGATCAAGAAATAACAAGCAAGAAAAGAAATTTAGAATGTAGCCTCAATCAGACCAAAAGAAGACAGAAGATGTCCAATAGAATGTCTCAACATCATTATAGACATCAGAGGTGACAAGACTGGAAATGTCATCATTGTGGCAAGTATGGCCACATCAAACGATATTACTACAAGCTACATGGATATCTTAAAGGAAGGATTGCAGGAAAGAGGAGGATTTCCAAAAATGAGTCTGTGGCCCTGTTAGCTAATTCCAATCAAAAGGAGTACACTGAAGAGAAGTGGTACTTCGATAGTGGATGCTCAAGACACATGACTGGTGTGAAGAGCTATATGGTGAATATAGAGCCCCACTCCTCCAACCATGTCACCTTTGGAGATGGATCCAAGGGAAATATCAAAGGGGTCGGGAGATTGGATTAAGCTGGGAATCCTAGACTTGACAATGTGCTGCTTGTCAAGGGATTAACTGCAAATTTGATTAGTATTAGTCAACTTTGCGATCAAGGTCTAAAGGTCAACTTCACCAAATCTGAATGTCTAGTTGTGGATGATAAAGATAGGGTCATCATGAAAGGTGTCAGATCAAAGAACAACTGTTATGTATGGACAACCTTGCAGATGGAGAAACATCAGAAACACTCCTCAGATTTGCACATGGGTGAATTACAAATTGGAAGGTTAAACAAGATGACACATAGGAGATTGCAACATCAGACTATCACAAGGATTGAGAATCTTCTTCAAAGAGCCTCTATGATTAAGGAAATTGCTGAAAATAGATGTTCTTATGCTGTCACAAAGGACTTAATCATAGAAACCTGTGAAATAAGTGCTAAGAATGATTGTCTTCAGACCACTGAAGTAGGGATCAATAGTGTCATCCAGGATGTCATGACATCTTGCTGGGACATCTTGAACTTCACTAATGGTACAGAAATTCACAGAAAAATTCTCAAGGACAAATTAGGGTTTTACTTAGATAGTGGGAAATTTATTCAAGAGTACGCATGGTTTGAAAAACAAACCCCTCAAAACCATTTCAGCAATAGATACCATCACTCTGCACTAATCCTCTCTAACTCCTTCACCCTCTAGATTAAAGAGGAGACTAATCGTGTCCACGTTACGATGTCGCAACAACGATCACCGACAAAAGCAACCAAGAAGGATACTGTAGTGACATCTGATTCCAGGTCAAAACGTGAAGAGCTACATGCTGAAGATGCAATTGATGTTGCTCCTCTTGCTATCATGCCATGCAAAATGGATAAACTTCCAGTCAAAAGATCAAAAAGCATCCCATCAGGTAATACTTTGAACACTTATGGTGCTTTCTCTAGTCCTAGGAAGAGAATAGAAAAGTTCAGCACAGATGAAAGGATTGACAAAATAGTAGATAGACTCATAAGTCAGGGGGATAGAATGAGTGTTGCTGGAATCACCAGACCCCTTGCTCAGATTATGCCACCTAACTCACCTCAGGATGTGACTAAGAGAAATGTTAACAAAAGAGGAAATGATGATGAAGTGTCAAAAGGGAATCTTAACACCCTTGCTGACTCTGTGGTGAGAAATGTTGAGACAGATGATGAAACATCTTCATCTACAAAAGGGGCTTCAGAACAGGCTAACAAAATTATCAATTTAGATTATTTGCCCTCGGATGATGAAGTCATTGCAACAAGTCTCAAGCCTAGTGTGGCTGAACGATTAAAAAAGAGGAAAGATAAAGGTGTAGACATCTCTGACAAGCAAACTAAGAAATCTGCAGTTGGACCCCACAGGCCCTGGAGCAAGGTTGATGTTGGGACCAAGAAGAGGAAAGCAGAGTCTGACAATAAATCAGATTATGATGGCACAAAGGATGGACAAAATTTCATAAAGAAACCAGCCTCTAAGAATAAGGCTGTCACGCTTCCTAAAGCTCCCATAGACAACATCTGCTTTCATGATCTTGTAAGGGTTAATAGGTGGAAGCATGTTTATCACAGAAGAATTGCTTTGGAGAGAGAACTGGGACAGAATGCCTTCCAGTGTGAGGAAGTAATGGATTTGATTAAAGAAGTTGGATTGCTAAAGAATGTCTCTCACTTTGACTCATGCTATGAGCAGCTGGTCAAAGAGTTTGTAGTAAACATTCCAGAAAGATGCAATGATCGAAAAAGTGAGGACTACTTAAAGGTATATGTTAGGGGAAATGTTGTGACATTTTCTCCTACTGAGATCAACAAGTACCTTGGTAGATATGAATGTCCTCAGGCTGAAATTAAATATTCTGACGATCAAATCTGTAGGGAAATTACTGGGAACACTGTGAGGAATTGGCCCAGCAAAGAGAAACTGTCAGCTGGGAAGCTAAGTGTTAAATATGCCATTCTTCATAGAATTGATACTGTGAACTGAGTCCCTACTAATCACACTTCAACGATTTCAACTGGGCTTGGAAAGTTTATTTATGTTGTTGAAAAAAGAAAGCCTTTTGATTTTGGTGAGTATATCTTTGATCAAATTCTGAAACAAGCTGTCTCTTCAGCTGTTAAGCTGCGAATTTGCTTTCCATCACTCATCTGTGGAATAATTCTTCAACAATATTCGGGGATAATTTTATCTGGTGATGCTATCATGAGAAGGAAGCCCCCACTGACTCTACACTATAAGCTGTTTGTTGGAAAGCATGTCTTAGATATTGCCTCAACATCTGTTGCTACACCTTCAGAGAAGGACACTATTGATCAGCTGAAGGCAACCTGCAAGGAACTTGATGATAATATCAAATTCAGCACTTCCAGAAAGGAGAAGCTGGAAAGATTGATACAAGCCTTTTCTGCTGACCAAAACAAGGATATTGGAGTCAACACTGGTGATACTGAGAAGGCAACTAAGGAGAACAGTGATGCAATTGAAGGAGATGATGATGCTGATAATGGTTCTGGTGAGAGTACACGAGAAGATGATGATGAGGAAACTAATATGACTTCTAATAGTTGTCTTTTCTCTAATTTTTACTTTTGTTGGGTGTGTAATTTAATTACTATGAACTGATTAATTGGTTTTTGAGTTAATCTTTCTGCCTTTGTCATATTGTGGCTAAAAAGGGGGAGAAATACTAACATCACTAACCACTACTGGTATGTTACTAACCACTGAGGGGGAGTAGTTCTGTGCTGCATGTAGAAGGTACTGGTTGAGGGGAGACAAAGTTTATTTCCGCTGATGTTCTGATGATGGTCTCCCTGATATGTTTCTGCAGGTCAATTACAGTTAGTTTTAGCCAAAATCTACCAAAGGGGGAGATTGATGAGTCCAAGCCTTTGTGGTTGGCATAAATTTTGGTAAAACTAACTTAGCATAAAGATGTTGGACAACATATCCTAACATGATGAACTAACTGCAGGTTAAGGTGTTAGACAAGATGTCCTATCAGGTGGATTCAACATCTTTGTCTGTTACAGTTTTGAAATAACTGTATGTGTTTTCCAGGTGTGATTGGAATATGATTTGATCCTAGGCAGCATCTGAGATTGAGGAATCAGAGATTCTGATTCTAAAAGGAATATGCGGTTTCCGTGTAAGGAGACATTTTTGGAAACTTAGGATTGAAGAAAAGAATAGGTCGCAGATTCTGTGGAGCTGAATTACTGCGTTTTTGAAGCCCAAATCCAGTTCTGTTTTGCTATATAAATAGGATGGATTTGACCTAGAAAGGTGTGGAAGTTTTACAGCTGTTATAGAGTACTAGGGTTTGTACTTTTGTAAGTCTCTCTTGTATTGCGTGAATACCTGAGTAGGACAGTTAATTGAGTTGTAATTTTCAGTCACTGCTGTGATTGAAAGGGAATTGAGAAGGGTCTCATACCTAGGAGTGTCTTAGGTAAAAATCTAGGAAGGGTAGTTTCTAGGTGCTAAGTCGTAAACGTTGGAGTTTAGCTTAGAACCAATTCTACTTAGTTGATTTCATTCCTGGCTTGGTAGCCCCCAGACGTAGGTGTTACTGATCACTGAACTGGGCTAACAATTCCTGTGTGTTGTTTTCTTTCTACTATTTATTTCTATTCTTCCTTAATCCTTGTGAGAAGCAGAGATCAAGTGTCACGACATCCTGTCCGACATCTTAGTGATCTGCTTAACCAGAATTTCAATCTCAACGAAAGTCACCACAGTACAACACCATGATCAGCAGTCACCTGAGGAGGTCCAGCCATCTGGATCGACTGCTGTCAGGGATACACTTAGGGTTAGGAAGGCCAAGAAGAAGAAGGAAAAACGTGTCGAGGAAGATTTGTTACTGTGATTCTGACGAGGGTAGTGAGGAGAGAGTCATAGATTATAAAGATTCCTTTACTGCTAGGGGTTATTGTTCCGACATTGACAAAATTATGTAATGAAAAAATAATGTTTTATGTACTCTTCCCTTTTGGACCTCTTAATGAAATTATGTTTTATATACTCTTTCATTTGTATACTCTTTCCTCTTTAGAAAAAAAATAGTACAAGCCAACAAAAATAACAACAACAATAACAACAGTAATGAAGAATAGTAATAACAACAATTAAAAACTCTCTCACTATCGCGTTGATAAATAGATAAAAAATTGAAAGTTATATAACCACGATTTTACAATACAACCATTGTAAAATTTGAACATTGCATCGCGGTTTTTCTTTCTAAACGTGATGAAAATTGATATTTTTAAGTATATAAGCAAAAGTATCTATCGTTTAGTACATAACAGTCCTTTCTCTCAAAAGAAAACCCTAACATATTTCACTATTCTCTCTCATAACATAACCCTAACATCCATTTCAATCTTTAAACATACTTCAACCTTAAGATTCGTCTTCACCAATTGCTATCAAGAGGTTCGTTCATTAAACTTATGCTTCGATTTTGTTTACGTTTCTTGTTAAAAATGGGTTCTCGTTTTTGCATTTGGTGAATGGTATCATTTTTTCATATTCGTCTTCACCACGTTAACGAAGCGCGTACTTTGGCTATGCTACATATGGTTTGTGTAGCTATGAAGAAAAAATACAAGAAGTATGAAGCTATTGTGTAAACTTCATTCACCTTGTACTGCTTCTTCATAGCTTCATAAACTAGATGAATTTCGTAATTTATTCCAGATCCACTATTAGTTTAAAAAAATGTGCGTTCTTGAAACATTACATAATATCTTGTGTTGTTGTATGATGTTGTGTGTTGTTATTGTTGTTACATTTTTTTTATTTTGTTGTATGTTGTTGTGTTGTTGATAATGTTGTTGTATGTTGTTGTGTTATTGATAATGTTGTTGTATGTTGTTATTGTTGATTAATGTTTTCAGAGCAAGAACAAAAAATTGCTAAGTCACGAGAAACAAACTTCTTTTGACTTAGCAATGTTTTGTTCTTGTTCTGAAAACATTGATAAATGTTTTGTTCTTGTTGATAAATGTTATTTTATGTTGCTGTTGTTAATTAATGTTTTTAGAACAAGAACAAAACATTGCTAAGTCACAAGAAAGAAGCTTCTTGTGACTTAGCAATGTTTTGTTCTTAAAATTCTTATATGTTAAGTAGATGAGTTGAGATTATTATATGCTATGTAGATTGTTTGTTTCACTAACCCTTCACTGAAAATACATTTCATTTAAATTGACATAGAAATTTATAATCTGAAGATTAAATTGTATTTGAAAACCAACTTATATTAATCAATGTTTTCCGAATTGCATCTGTCTCACCATTCATCTTACGCTGTTTAACATTTACAATGTGGTTCAATGACCTGATTCCTTCATCACATCCAAATATTCTCTTATAGTTTAATTTGAATAACAATAATTTATTGATATTATTCAAATTAAATTATAATAGAAGAAATTGATGTCATGAAGGACTTAGACCATTGAACCACATTCTATATGTTAAAAAGCGGGAAATGAATGGTGAGACGTATGCAATTTGGAAAACAGTGGTTTGAGTAAGTTGGTTTTCAAGAATAGTTTAATTTTCAGATTATATACTTCTTCATCAATTTGAATGGTTGTATGTTGTTATGAGGTTTATTGAAAAACAAGCAATCTACATATTTTATAATAAACCTGGGTACTTTCAACAACGGTTATTTATTTTAACCGTGATTAAATCTTATTTTCCTAAATGTATATACCACAACGGTTGATACTAGTAACCGTTGTGGTAGGTAAAGCGCGACCTGCCTTACTATCACGGTCTCGCGACCGTGGTGGAAAGCACTAGACATACAATCACCTCTTACCTCACAGCAGATGGTCAAACGTTATGGTATCCCTTTTCCAACAGTTGTTGTATGGCTTTTCCATAGTAGTGAGCATGGTTATAGAGTACATATATGAGAACTTTACTTATGGTTATGGCACAAGATGGTAATAGTAATATTTTTCGGATTGCTTTTGCCTTGGTGGAAGGTGAGACTGATGGTGATTAAAATTTCTTTCTCAAAAATTTAAGAAGGCATGTGGCTCTGTAGGGAAACCTTTGTTTGATTTCAAACACACATGCATCTATATATTGAGAGTGTGTATAATAATCCACCAAATGGTCGGCAAAATCCTCTAAACTGCCCATGTTTAATGCATAAGAGACATTGCCAAAATTTCACGCGGGAAATCAAAGTCAACATGGATAATTATATTTATTTTCCATTTCATCCATAACTTACGAAAAAATTTATACATCACAATTAACTATCTTTACAATGCAGGGTAATAATGTAAACCAACCATCATTCAGACACCACTGCAAAGAAATAAGATTGTTAAACTCAACAGTCTTTAAGGTGGGTGGACAACATTCTACTAGAGAAGTGGACAAGGGAATTTGATGAGGGTCGATGATGGAGTCACATAACAACAAACCTTGTCGAATCAATGAACTCTATCTTTAAGGGCACTCCATAACAACGTCCGTAAGGGCGACCAACTATATGATGGGAGGATTGTGAGCTAATATAGAGGTTCAAATGGAGTTGAGTGTGACAATCGGGACAATCTTTTTGAACATGTGACTCCATACACAAGAAGAGAGTGAATTGTGAAGGTTTTAAAAAGAATGATTTAAAACAAAATTACTTTTTGAATCAGAGTTTGAAAACATTTTAATAAAATACATTTGTATAAGTAGCGGAAAGTAAAGATAAAGAAAATATGTAGAAAGTAAATATTTAAGGGAATAGAGATAACACCAGAGACTTATTGAGATTCAGTCTTAATGAAGTGACCTACTCCTCTTCCTGAGAATTGATCTTGATAGTATCAAATAATGCTTGAGAGCTTTTAGAAGGTTAAGCTCACGAACCTCCTTATATAAGAAAAGTGACGTTTCAGGTTAACTTCCAACTAAACAATAAACAGTTGAATGAAGCGGTTATTCTATAGAGCTTTGAGCGGTTAGTCTCAAAGCCAAACACAGATTTTGTATAGAGTTATCTCAAACCGAGTTGGAGTTTTGAATTGTCTATTGTCTGAACCGAACCAAAGTTTAATATTAGGATGGCCACGAACCAAACTGAGATTTTATATCGCGCTGATCTCAAACTGACTGAGCTTTTGTACAAGAGTGAGTTCAAGAACTGATGAGAAGATTTTTCACTGCTTATTCTTCACAAACCTAGAAGGATAGCTTTTCTTCAAGTGTCGGAGCTCACGAACCAAATGGAGACTTAAACTAATCCCCTAAAGAGGGATTTTAACAGGTTTTTCTCAAAACCTAAATAATTTCTTCCTATGGAAGATTAATTCACTCAAGAGGAAAAAGAACCCTTGGTAAATTTACAATAATTCCCCTTCTATAAAACTGTATCACTAAACTCAAGAATGTGTTACAAAGCGCAATGGTTAAAAATATGTGAGAGAAAGAAAAATAATTTAGAGAGAGATTGAGAGAGAGAGAGAGAGAGAGAGAGAGAGAGAGAGAGAGAGAGAGAGTAAGGTGAGATATCTCATGTTTTCTGGATAAAAATTAGTGAAGGGGAAAGCATTTATTTATAGGCCAAAGGATGTTTCAATTTAGAAAACAAGCCATGGGCAAAATTAATTGCCTAATAAATTAGCTAATTGAATATGAACATGTAATAATCGATTATTCCTACCTGAATTAGAAGGTTTTGATAGAGAGTTGTTACCATTCATTATGACACTATCAGAAATGATTATAGATTTGTTTCACATTCATCTAATCGATTAGGCAGTTTAAGAAACTTGCCCTAATCAATCTGACAGTTCCTAATTCGTCTAGATAGGCTTGAAAAACATTTTAGGTCATTTAATTTTAAGAATAGAGAATTTAAAAGTAGTTTTACTATGTGCGTGTGTGTTCGTGTGTGTGTGTGTGTGTGTGTGTGTGTTTTCGTTTTAGTTATACTGCTTACAAAATACACTCTTTTGTTTACAAAACATTGATCACTCAACTATACGCGATCACGCGAGCTTTCACACTTCCTCTCTTTCATACTCTGAAGCTTTAAGTCCTTTTTCAGGATATACCAATCATATGAGCATTTCACTTAACTTTTCTTGTGGATTAGACTTAATATATCTTTAGCTAAAACAACGTCATTAGAAGGTATTGTGCTAGTGATCATAAAATCCTAGTTATTTGGCTTGATTTGAAGCAATATCTTGACCAACCATCTTGTGCATCTTTGACCTCTTGAGTTACCTTTAGCATTGAATCTCTTCGATCTTGTTATCATCAGGTGTTCTCATCATCAAAACTATGATGTTATTAGGGCCAAACATATCTTGCTTATCTATGAGCTTTGATCACTTTCTGATTAAACAAGTAAGCACGTGGTTCCACATTCTCCCCTTTTTTGATGATGACAATGCATATCTCAGACAGGTTTAAACTCCCCATCACATACATGAGTATAGAGAACACTTTACCCCCTTGAGATTATATTCTCCCCTTTTTCATAATCAAAAAGGCGAGTTAAAATGCAATACATAAATTTAAGGCAAAATTACACTGGAGGCCCTTTAAGTTATTTTTTGTAACACGTTGGTCCTTTAAGTTATTTTTGTAACACCTTGATCCTTTAAGTTATCAAACATGTGCACTGTTACCCTTTTTAATAGAGTGAAGTTGCTAATTGTGGATACAATTATTTTGAGTGATATGAAAATGATGAAGTACAATAAGAAATACAACAGTCACACATTTTTAAATATTCAAAATGTGAGAAAAAAGATGTAGAAATCACCATAAAGGACCAAGTTATTACAAAAAAAAAACTTAAAAGACCAACCTGTAACAAAAAAAAAAAACTTAAAGGACCTCTATTGTAATTTTTCCTAAATTTAAATATGCAAGCACATTGTAAAAAAAAGGGGAAAAATATTTTATTTCATTAATTCGACGATACTAGAATTCAAAGTACAGAAAGCAAGAAATTGCAGGAATTTAAACAATGTAGAGAGACGAAAAATTAAACACACTAAGACATAAGAGACACATAAGATATGCTATTAATTTCCATAAGTATCATTATTCCTTGAGGTATTCTTCTTGATGATAGCAACATCGTTTTCTAGATTTTGTATGGCTAGAACATTGTGTTGGCACATATAAGATTGTTTACGGTTGTGTTAGATGTGAGTAGAATTTTATAACAAGATTTAAAAACCACTACTACAAATAACGCTTTTCATGACGAAGCTTTCACCTCGAACAATAGAAAATCGAGGTATATAGCCAATGCACACTATTTTTTATTATTTAAAACAAATAAAAACCATAAATTCCCTCAGTTTTTTATAAAACCGAGGTGAAAAAACAACTCAGTACAAGCTTTGCTTCCCAGCTATCGCAATTTATGATTTCATTTGTTTATAAGTGTAAACAAAATGTTCTAACCCTTCGGTTTCTATTTAACCAAGGCATAAAATAATAAGATTTTACTATAAAATCACTAATTAAATAGATTTTACGTTAATCCTTACTAATATGAAGTTGCCCCAAACTCGCAAGCATCATTCTTTGGGATGGATTACAAGACAGAAAAAATCTTTAATGTTTTTCTATGTTGAACAAAACATTTTTCCCTTACAATCTATCTCACATAATGGTGTTTATGTTGTTGTTGTATTTATGTAATAACACTCCTGTGTTGTTTATCAAAGAAAACACTGAGAAATCTATTGCTTTCCTCGGTTGACAACATTATGAAATTTATCACTAAACACAATCATCCATGTCTCTTTCATGTTCTCTTTCATGTGAAAGCATTTGCCATGAAAACATTTGCTCAATATAATCTAAGATGTATTGCAAGTACATAAAAAAAATGTCCCATGGTTGGAATAGATAACATCTCATAAATATGAAAATAATGTAAATATAAAAAATCGTCCCTTGTTTGGAACAGAGAACTCCTCTGGGTTGTTCTCCAAGAATCCATTGTCAAACTCCTAATTTGTTTAAGTAGTTTATTTTAATATTTTGTGTAAACCATGTAAGTATAAAAAACAAATGTTTTTCACCTCGGTTTTAAAAAGAAGCCGAGAGGTATGTGGCTTGAGATGGAACATATTTTTTTTATTTAAAAAGAAACACAATTACCTCGGTTTTGAGTGATAACCAAGGTAACATATATGCATGCTTTTTTTAATTTCTTCATCATCCTTAAACAAGTCTTCACCGTCCATTTAATGACTATTAACGCTCAAGATACTGTCATTAGTGATCCTCGTGAAACCTAAAACCCTCATTATAAAAGCATTCTGAATATGTAAATTTGATAGTAATGAATCCACAAGAAACCCATATGTTATTGTGAAACTCTCTATGTTTAGTTAGAGCACCATGAGATTTTACAAAGTAAAAGTATCATTGTGATAGATTGCAAAAGCAGAAAAAAATTAGGTTTATTTAATATATGGCTGGTGAGATTGTATTTACTTTGCTAAAGATTTATGTGATTGATTGCAAGTGCAGAAAATTATCATGAGTTCAAGGTTTGTGTTCTTAAATAATCATATAACTGAATATTTATTTTACTTAACGAACCTTTTTTTATATCAGAAACAAATGAATTAAAAAGCAATGGAAAATATATTGCATTCAACATTTGATCTTCCTCAAGATCAACGAAACGAGGATCCCCAACATTTTCTCTTCTCCAAGATATCCAGCATTTGTTCTTCACCAACTAAGATGACGATGAAAAATAATATTTTTACTTTAATATTTTGTGTAAATAATGTAGTTTATAAGCAAATTAATTTATTAATATTCAGTGTAAAAAATGTAATGAGTTTAATTTATAAGAAAACTATCTAACCCCTCGTTTTTTAAATAAACCGAGAGGTATGAGACGTTGTTTTTGTAAATAATTAAAAAAAAGATGTTGGAGTTAGAACCCATGATCATATAACTTTACTCTTTGGTTTTTCTTTAACCGAGGTGATAAGTGGTAACTTTTCATGTCACCCTTCGTTACGTCCCCTCGGTAGCCGAGGTTACATCTCTTTCACGTGCGACGTTATAAGCGTTATTTGTAGTATTGAACATTCGATCAGGTGCCTTAGTGAAGAACTTTTTTAGAAAACATTGACAAATATGGATGTATGACTTGAAGCACTTGAGGAAGCTTTCCTCTATAAAAGATGGTTGAATCACTCTTCAGTTGGTCATCATATTTCTTTCTTGAATTCTTGATGATATACTTTCTACAAATATTCTTCATGATGAAGAGTCTTCAATTTGATGGAATTTTGATGAGGCCGTGAGTGATGATACTTATGGCACATAGTGATACTAACACAAGAACACAAGAAGAGATAAAAAATATGAGATGCAAGAGAAGAAAAAGGGTTACCTGTTTATAGCAGACGTTCTGGCGGTTTTGAGCGTGCAAAAATTGCACAAAATCAATGAGGATTCTTCCCAATAAATATGAGAGCCAAATATTTCTAGAATGATCCATATAATCGATTAAATTAAGGCCCTAATCGATTAGATCCTTGTATTTTTAAAGATCTCACGCTTTTGATATTAATGTACAAATTTTAATTGGCTTGAAGGCGAAGATTAAATCTGATTTTGTTAGAAATATGAGGTGCGTAGATCACCTAAACGATTAGCTTATGGTCCTAATTAGTTAGCCTTTTAATTTTCAGCCTCCTTGATGCTTTTTTGGGTCTTGGATTGAAATGTGTCTTGGCATTTTTGCTTTTTACACCCTTGCTCATTTTGTTTTCACCCCTTTCTTGACAAAAGCTAAAAAAATAATCTATTTTATTAGTAAATTTTTTTAAAGGATGAGAGAATATTAAAAGCACTTATTTAAAATTTTTATTGCGGTTTTATGATTATTCAACCTTTAAATAGCGTACTTCTTTGATTATCAAGTAACCTTGAAAAAAGAACTCTCATTTTCAATGGAACGAAAAGATAATGTCTCTCGTCCTTCTCTATGGATTGTCAGATGCGAGATTTGATTAAACACGAGACTTATATGTCCACTAAAGACTTATCTTCTCAACCTAGTAAGAGGTTATCTAATCATCATAGATCATAGATGTTGAAACCATCCGGAACAAACATTTTCTTTGATCACGATCATTGATATACACCACAACGAGCATCCTTGGATCACAAGCTTTAAAAATATATATTGTTGTATACTCTAAGGTATACACTTTTCTTTGCACACCTTCACTTAATATGCATTATGGCTTTATTAAAGATGCAAAGCATCCTTGCAAGTACACTAGGTTTTCACTTTTGGCACCCAAATTTTCTTGGGTCCTGGTGTGTTAGTGGATCTAAGAGGTCTAGGGTTACTACCTTTACACATTCTCAATTTATCAAAGCAGAAAGACTCTAAATGACTGAATCTATTGTAGTGAGAACATTTATGAATTAGTTGATTTACTTTCTTCCTATTTTAATTTTTACTATGTGTTCTATAGGAATTAAACCCTAATCCAATTTTATTTAAGGAAGGCCTTTAAATAGATAAAATCAAATCATTGTTTTCATCCCCTTAGTAAATTTACTTAGGGATTCATGCAAATCGTTTACTTCCTTTTTTATCGAGACACGAGTCTCACATGTTCCATCCAGGATTCTAATATTGGTTATTTTGTTCTTGAGCATTTCATTACTCTTTTCTAGAAACTCAAGATAATCCTTAAGGTCTAAGTTCTTCTTTCTAATTTTATCATTTTCTTAGATTAACTTAGTACTTAATTTAAAAGTTGTTTATATGATAATTTTGTTACCTCATGGTCATTTTCTTTGTGAGATATTTTCAAACATACTTCATCTTCTTCGTTGGATGAAGATTCGTTACTCCTTGACGTTGAATCTCCGTTTCTTCTCCTTTATTACCTAGAATATTATACTAGATGAGTTTTCTTCTTCATTTGATGTTAAATCCTCTGAGGATCGTTCAACCATCGAGACTGTTCTTTCGAAGGAGGTCACTGGAGTTGATTTGCTTTCATAGGAATTTGCAGATGAAGTTGCTAGGATTTCTTCTAGACTTGAGTTCATGCCTTCATCCTTTAGTAGTTGAACTAATTCATTCAACTTATTGACTATTTCTTTCTTCTTAGATTTTCGTAAAAGTCGTAAACATTCTCATCTCTCATTTAAAGGATTGATTCAGGTTTTTTATTCTAATTTTTAATTCTTAGATATTTGTTAGTGACGAAGGTTCTAACATTATTTCCATCATTTATAAATTTAAAGAAGCATTTATGAAAAAAAAACATTCATCTTCTTCGCCTTGTGTGTTCATTCGGTCTTTTTCGACACTTGGAGAAACTTCATATATCATTTCAAGAGTGTCCCACATTAGAAAATTTATAATTAAGAAAATATTAAAGTTGATTATAATCTAAATAGTACATGGCTAGGATATTTTTTGCTTTGAAATTAATTTCAAACTTTCTATTTTCTTCTATGGTCTAAAGGATATCTGGTCTATCTACCACTTGTCCATTTACATGGTGAGTAGGGATAAACAAACTGTTGATTATAGTTTTCCACAATTCAAAATTAAGAATTTGAATGAATATTTTAAATCTAGCTTTCCATATTTCAAACCTATCACCATTAAACAGCGGAGGTGTGTTTAGCAATGTCCACTTATTAAAAACAGTGTATAAAGCCATCCTCCTCCTGAGACCATTAGTCTTTGAACAAGAGTTAGACTCTAATTCCATTTTTTTAAACATATGACTCCATACACAAGAGGATGGTGAATTGTTTAGGTATGAAAAACAATGGTTTAAAACAAAATTATTTTCTGAATAAAAGTTTGAGAACAGTTTAATAAGAAAATATCTGGATAAGCAGTAAAAAGTAAAGATAAAGAAAATATGTGGAAAGTTAAAAGTTAAGGGAATAGTGATAACACATAGAATTATAGAGGTTTGTTCTTAATGAAGTGAGATACTCCTTCCCCAAGAATTGATCTTGAGAGTATCCAATAATGTTTGATAGCTTTTAGAAGGTTAAGCACACGAACCTGTTATAAAAGAAAAGTGAAGTTTCAAGTTAACTGCCAACCAAATAACGAATAGTGGAATAAAGTGGTTAGTTCTCACCCTAAACAACATACGGAGATTCAAGCGGTTATTCTCTAATATAAATAGAGATTTTGTGCGGAATTATCTCAAACCAAGTTGGATTTTTTAATTGGCTATCCTCTGAACCGAATCGAGGTTTTATACCAAGCTGACTGCGAACCGAAATAAGATTTTATATCGGGCTGATCTCGAACTGGTTTATCATTTGAACAGGGCTTAGCTCAAGAATTGATGTGAATATTTTTCACTAGTTATTCTTCACAAACCCAGAAGAAAAGCTTTTCTTCAAGTGGAGGAGCTCAAAAACTAAACAGAGACTTACATTAATCCCCCAAAGAGAGATTTTAACAAGTTTAGCTTCAAATCCAAAAACAAAATCTTAAGGAAGAATAGTTCATTCAATAGGAAAATGAACTCTTGGTGAATTTACAATAATGCCCCTTCTAAAACAACTTTCTCACTAAACTCAATAATGTTTCTCAAAGTGCTTTGACCAATATGTGTGAGAAAGAAAAATAATTTAGAGAGATATTAAGAGAGAGAGAGAGAGAGAGAGAGAGAGAGAGAGAGAGAGAGAGAAGGGTGAGATATCTCACATTTTATGGATGAAAAGATATGAAGGGTAAGGTATTTATTTATAGGCCAAAGGATGGCCTAATTTCGGAAAAAATTCATGGACAAACTTAATTGCCTAATTGTTTAGGAACATGCAATAAATAATTATTGCTGCCCAAATGGGAAGGTTTTGAACAAGAGCTTTTACCAATCGGTAAGACATTTTCATAATCGGTCATGTATTTGTTTCTTCTTCGTATAATCGATTAGGAATTTGTACTAATCGATTATGCAGTTCAAGAAACTTACTCTAATCAGTCTGACACTTCCCAATTCATCTAAATAGGCTCCAAAAATATTTTTGGTGATTTTATTTAAATAATAGAGGCTTTAAAAGTAGTTTTAGTGTGTGTGTGTGTGTGTGTGTATGTGTATGTGTGTTTTAGTCACACTACTTACGAAAAACACTCTTGTATTTTTACAAAACACTGATCACTCAACTATACGCAATCATACAAGCTTTCACACTTCCTCTCTTTCATACTCTGAAGCTTCAAGTTCTTTTGCTAGATTTACCAATCATATGAGTATTTCACTTGAATCTTCTAGTGGATAAGGCTTGAGATATCTTTAGGTCAAACACCATCGTTAGAGGACGTTATTGGTGATCATACAAACTTAGTTATTTGGCTTTATTAGAGGAATAACTTGATCAATTATCTTGTGCACCTTTGAACTCTTGAGTTAACTTTAGTCATTGCATCTCTTAGAGCATGTCATCATCAGGTGTTTTCATCATCAAAACCATGATGCTATCAAGGCCAAACATATATTATTTATCTATGAGCTTTGATCACTTTCTGATTAAACATGCAAGCACATGCACTACTACAAAACAGGCAAACAACAACGGCAGGTTTACAACAGATTCATTTACACCATTGTAATAGGTTATAATGTTCGTGCATCAGTGAGTAGTAGGATTTATTACTACGGTTGTCTAATAACACCGTAGTAATATATGATTTGTAGCAAGCTTCGATCCCTAGCAAATACACATTTTTAATTTTTAAGACTACATTAAGCGTGTGTCACTTAAGTCCATTATTTAAAAATTAAATTGTAAATTATTTTACAACGGTTAATAAACCAACCGTTGTTATAGGAATTTTAAAAAAATTGAAAATTGAAAATTATTTAACCAAGATATTTAACAACGGTGTTACTAAACAACCGTTGTAAAATTTGAAAATTGCATGACGGATGTAATTTTTAACCGTGATGAAAAGTGATATTTTTTAGTATATAAGCAAACGTATCTATCGTTCACTACATAACAGTCGTTTCTCTAAAAAGAAAACCCTAACATATTTCACTCTTCCCTCTCATAACATAACTCTAAACATACTTCAACCTTCAGACACGTCTTCAGATTCGTCTTCACTAATCGCTAACTTGAGGTTCGTTCATTACACTTATACTTCGATTTCGTTTACTTGTCTTGTTAAAAATGGGTTCTAATATTTTTTCTTGAACGTTCTCATTTTTTCAGATCCATCATCACCACCTTAACAAATACAAGAAGTATACTTTCACTGTGTTACATATGGTTTGCGTAGCTATGAAGAAAAATACAAGAAGTATGAAGTCATTGTGTTAACTTCATTCACCTTGTACTTATTTTCATAGCTTCGTGAACTAGATGAAATAGGAAAGTGTCTCAGCAAATCCTTCCATAAAGTTTCACCGTATACATTTTTTTCATTCTTTTCCATAAAGTTTCCATCAAATAATTCCATTAAAATGTCTCAGCAGTTCGGTTGTAGCCATGGAAGCAGGTCCTCAAATCGTTCAAGGTATGTATGCAAGTGTGGTCTCAACGCTCCGTTGATGACGACATGGACCGACTCGAACCCAAACCGCCGTTTCTATGGTTGTGGGATGATTCAAGGATACAAACAATGCTCTCACTTTGCTTGGTTAGATGACGAGATGGATCCTAGAGCAAAACAAATAATTTCTTCACTAGTAAAGAACTTGAATGAGGAGAAGGGAATGGTTAACACCTACAAAGCCAAGGAGGACTATTTGATGTTGAAGGTGAAGATCCTAAAGAAATAGTTGAAGATTACCTGGATTTTTTATTTTTATTTTTAGTGTTCATTGCATTTGTTGTAATGACGAATTAGGTTATAGTTGATTAGGTTTGTATGTTTACTGATGGTGTAATGGTTGATGTATTGGTTACATAAGATTTATGTGATGATGTTATGGTGTATCATGAATACCATACAAGTAATATTATTATAACTTTATCACAAATCTGTGTTGTATTTTCTGCTGTGATATGATGAACAATAATATAGGATAAAAATTGGTATAAATTATAAAAGCAGGATATAATTGTAAATTCTGCAGAAAATTTTACAATAGTTATTTATCATAACCGTTATAATAACTCGCGCGTTGTCCAGTAAAAAATAAAAAACAAAACTGCGCAATTGGGAATCAAACCTAGGACCATCACTTTATCACAACGGTTTTTTGGATAAACCGTTGTGATAGGGCGCGCGTTTTCCAGTTTATTACAACAGTTACAGGGCCGTAATTGTAAGCATCATATATACAACCACACTCTACATAAAAACGTCTGGTTCTGCGTGGTTATATATCTTTCCCAACTGTTGTTAAAGGTCTGTTCCGTAGTAGTGATGGTTCCATAAATTTTTCATTGATAATTGCATGAACGTGGTAAAAGAGGAAACTGGAAAATCAAACACACATATGGTAACAAGATTTGATTGTCAAAACTTTCGTTTCAGTGTCCAAAAAACAATTGTCCACAATGAGGGATGACCAATGGGACATTACATTGTAGACCTACAAAGAGGTTAGTACAATTGCGAAAAGGTTTAAGCCTTTTGTGTGACATGCTTACATGTCATAACAACATGTATTAATTTTCTCCATAGTTCCTTTGTGCATCTTTCCGACATTTACAAGGTCGTAAACTTATTTAGTGTCTACAACGAAAACTTCTTAGTGGTAGCCAACAACCTATATTAGCCTACATATCAAGAGGGTGTAATTTTCCATAATAAAAATATGTGTAGAAAGAAAAAGTCCGCCCAAACAACACTATAATTAAAACCAAAATGGTCAGTGTTGATAAACTTCAAAGAAACTGTAGATTGTATCGTCTTACGATCAATACACAAAAACGTTGTTCCAATGTTACAACATCTCTAATTAATTCCATTTCATTGATAGATATCTAAAGTCTATATTATTTATATAATAAATACAGGTTACCACACAATAGAACAACAACACTAACAACATATTAAAATAATAACAGTGCTTACATGACCTAATACTCTACAACAGTCAAATAATTTCATCTCTATCATTTGCAGCGTCGAAAAACATAGCTTTAAATTCTATATCATGTTTAACTAAAGCCTATAAGCATTTGATCATATAACACCCATATTTTTTGTTTTTTGTTTTTGATATTTTTATTAATGTAATATTTAATTATTATATATTATTTTATAATATATTTTAATAGGGGTCATCAATTGTATTGGACCTACATGTTTGAAAATTTATATAGAAGTGTCTTGTAACCAAGACAAACCTTCTTTGAAGATCAAGTTTGAGATTAGGCCATAAAAATGAAATTGTGGTTTACGTCAGATTTAAGTTTTAGACCCAAAATTGATCGTAACCGACCGATTGTCCACCCCTCATATGCCATAATAAATTTGTCGTATCCATAATAAATTGTTTATAGTAGGTCGCTTTAAAGCGCGGTAAAACATAGATTCCAGAACATGATGAAATTTTCCGTATTCCACGTTGGCTGTGTGCTTTGATATATTATTATTGAGTTGTATATATTATGGCAGATTCTCATATGCAACTCATCATACCCATACCTAGGACTGGACAAGACCCGGTAGCCCAACCCAACCCGGAAGTAACCGAAAAATATAAAGGAAATGGGCGGGTGCAATAGGCCCAAACGGACCAAACGGGTGAACTAACCGGGTTGAACTGGGTTATAATGGGCGGGCCGGGTAGCCAGTACTGGACCGCGGGTACCCTGACCCGCCCGAACGTCCAGCCTAAAACTATGTTGTTTTGCAAGTCTGAAGTAAATGAGAGGTAATACTCCCCTTGACTCATAAACGTTTCATCACTTTCTCTCCTTCAGAAGAAACCTTAGCAGAGCTCCACTCCACCGTTTCTCTTTGCACCACGAGATGACGAACCATCTCTCTCATTCCACCTTCATCGTTTCATGTGTTAATGGCTACGATTCACGACGAACCATATATCTCGCTCTCATTGGAAACCCATAATGAAGCCCTAACAAAGGTAATTTTTATCCATTTTGTTTCATCTTTCTGTTTTGAATAACATTAGTTTAGGGTTTTTAGTACTCTTCCTCTCAATGTATTTCTTAATTGATAAAGAGCAATGAGAATTAGGTCTTTTATGTTTTATCTAATGATTTTTTGAGTTAGGGTTGGTTTTTCTCATCTTTCTTCACCATCTCTCTGTTTTGAATTACTTTAAATTGTTTAGATATTTGGATTTTGAGTATTTTCATGTGTTAATGTATGGATTGTTTTGCTTTGCTTTACTGTTTGTTGAGTTTTGAAATTATTCTAAAAATTATTTTGTGTTTTGAATGTTTCACTGTTCTGTTAGGACTCTTTTTCTCTCTCTCTCTTATTTTTCTTCACTCTTAGCGACATCTTAGCGACATTGTTGACTCTACGATTCACTCATGGATACTTCCCGAAGAGACTCAACTACTTCATCAAATGCATCATTCTCCGGTAACTACTTTTCTCAATTAACCAATTAAAACATTGCTTAATCAGAATTTTACTTCTAGCTTATGATCTATTTAGATTCTGTTTCTTGAAACTATGAATCATTGTTGATGCAAAATTGATCTATGCTTGAAGAAGAGATTCAAAAGAATGTATCTCAAATTTTTTTCTTACGTATTTAACTGTGGAATGTGCCAAGGTGAGACTTTTAAGCATATTTTAGGTGTTAGTACTGTGTATTATTAACAAAGTTATTCTCATCAGATTGATCTAAGGATCAATTAAAGCTATTATTCATTGTAGAAACTTTTCAAAAATTGTTTTACTCTTTTCTTAATGCTTTAGTTTCTTGGATATGTTGCTCTAATTTTAATTCATTTTCATTCTCATGTGAACCAAAACTCTTGCCAACAACTCTTATATGCTTATGATTCAATCTAACACTTTCTTAGTGTTAAAAAGTAACACAGTAGTGTCAGAACCTAGTGATAACATCATGTAGAAATTGATTCAAAATGGAGAAATTAGTGACACAAAAATGGTCTCATAGATGATGTGTAAAGTTAATAATGTTATTATCCAATGAAGTATTTTAAAAGGTGAAACTTTATAAAATGACTAAGCTCTAATCAAAGTGCTGTATGCATATGAATGGAAAGAGTAATATATGTTTGTATATTACTGATTTATGGTCTTTATTAATGTTATATCTATGGAGTCTTTTGTGAGAGTGAAAGACAGGAGAGAAGAGTATTTAAGAAAAGTTACAAGGGGCGTCCTTAAAGTTCGCATAATGATTACAACACTTAAAAAAGGACACTAGTACTGCAAGAATGATTGCAATTTGCAGTAGATAATGATAGCTTATTTCTCATAATATGAACGGCAGCAGTATGTCGTGTGAAGTCTTTATTTGCATGCATTGTGTTAAAAGGCTAAAAGTACTAGGCTAATCGAGTTTGATATACAAAATAACATATCATTAATTTTTTTTTTGAAAAAAAGTGAAGTCTAATTTCCCTTTGTAAAATCTAAAATAAACTATTCATAGTCAATTAAATTTAGTAATGGAATAATGATATCTCTGTCTCAAATTATAAGGTACTTTATCAAAAAAATTGTCCCAAATTATAAGTCACCTTACATTCTTAATGCAATATAAATAACATCTTCCCCAATATATCCTTAAATATTTATTATTATTTATTCTTTCAACTCTTTTAATTTCTCTCTCCTATATAATTATGAGGGGCATTACAGTAAAGTTATACATAATTTGTCTTTCCCATAAAATAATAATTAAGTTTTTTAATTTGTGTGAAAAGCCCAAAACGTCTTATAATTTGGGACGGAGGGAGTATCTTGAGTCATTATTTAAATTTATGTTAAATATATTATGATCGTGAAGGCTGAATCAGATCCTGTAGAAGTGGGCCACCAAGTGCGTCTGGGATGCTGGTCGTATGGAGAGAAGGGGGTGTACCTGCAAGGCACTCCGACGTTCAAGTAAGAAAGGGTCAGAGAAAAGGGGCAAGTACAAAGTATTAGTTCGTAGGGTGAATATTTGATACCTGACCCTCTCAAGCGAGAGGGTTTATATAGAGCCCCCAGCGCGTGGCCAACGGTCCTATTTTCGGGGCGAAATAACCGTTTTCCCGAAGAATAGGTAACTACCCAAACTAGCCGTTATGTCGGGCAGGGTGCCCAAAACTAGTCGTTATGTCGGGCATAGGCATAGTTCCGGGCACCTGCCCATAGCTGTTCGGGGAGTGGATGAGCCGTGCGTAACGAGCATCGTTTCCGGGGAGGAGTGATGCAGTCCCTGCCCGGTCGGAGGGGCAGAAAGGTAACTTTTGTCCCTTTGTGGATTGGACTTAGGAAGTTTGGGCCACTTTGGAGTAGAAGCGGATTGGACCATGTCTAGCCATTGGTCCAGTCCAGAACAGGAGCCCCCCAAGTCGTGCTCCCGAGCATAGGAGTGATGACTTAAGGGCAGTTCGTTGCTCCGGGGAGCTAGCATGGAGTCGTCATTTGAAGACGAGGAGGATTGTCTCAATGTGCTCGTGACCCCTGGTGTCCGTGAGATTCGTGGTCGTGACCTTGTTGCCCGGTGTTCGGGGAGATTAATGGTCAGACAAAATCGGAAACGTTGGGACGCCACGTGTGCCTAGAGCTCCGTGTAGCAGTTACTAGGCAATGATGACTAGTGGATAGCCATCATGGCCTATTAGCGCGTGTTCGCACGTGCCCCTTTGTATAAAAAGGGGAAAATCGTTCCATTTGGGACTTTTTGCTCTGATTTCTCTTCGTTTCCTTCAGCATTCCTGCTCGTTGCCACCGTCTGCTTACTCCGACCACTGCTCCAAGCTTCGAGCAGCCACTTTCATCTTCTTAAATCAAGTAAGTTTTCTGATCCTGTGCTTGTTTTACTCCTTTTTGTCGTCAATGGTAGATTGCATGTGGTTAGGGCTAGGTTTAGAGGACGAAATAGGTGGACTTCCGGTGATTATTGGTGGTGGACGGTGGTTGTGCCATTTTTCCACTTCCGACATGTCGCCGGACGTGTTAGTATGTTCTAGCGAGGAGGGGGGTTCATGGCGTCGCCGTGACGGCTATGCATGTGTGACCGTCGTGTCTGTCCTTCTTCTGGGTGGGTGATGAGTTTTCCGGTAGAACACTCCCAGATTCCGGTGGAGCTTTGCGACTTCTGGCGAAGCTTCGAACGGAAACTGGGTACGAGTGCGAGGAAGCTCCTCGCTTGGGGATGGTTTGTTTCGAGCGTCTCCTCGCGGGGAGGTTTCAGTTTTCCTTTTGATGTTAGGACTTAGGCCGGGGACGTTGTCCTTAGCCCTTTGTGCGCCCTTTCACTTGACTTAGCGGTGGAAGGGTGGATTTGATTTGTTGTCGAATTCACTTTCTTCTCTGTTTTTCAGGTGATTGTTATGGCGACGGGGCCAGATAGAGAGGTTATCATAGATACGTCCGAGGAAGAAACAGGCTCCGAGGATGATAGTAATTCGACGGCTTCGAGTTCGACAGCTTCGAGTTCCTCCAGTGATGTTGGGGAGGAAGAGGAGCTGGACGACATGGACGAGGACGTCACCGTGGACTCTGCCGAGGAGTGGGAGGTGGCCGAACCCGCTGAGCACGTGTCTACATTTGCGAAGTATTTGGGGGACGTTTTTATGGAGGTAGGACCGGAGGGAGAGTGGAAGGTGCACTTCCCTTCCGTGGGTGAGCGGGTCTGCACGAACTTCGGGGACCGTTTCACGATGTATGAATATGCTTTTAAGGAGTTGGGTCTGAGGTTGCCGTTCACTGATTTTCAGCAGTTAGTGTTCGTGCATTTGAAATTGGCTCCCACGCAACTGCATCCTAACTCGTAGGCCTTCATCCGGGCATTCGAGCTGGTATGCGAGCATCTCTCCATAGGGGCTACTTTCCCTCTGTTCTTCACTGTCTTCCATTTTCAAAGGCAGCTATCGGGGAGGAAGTACGGCTGGGTGTCTTTGAAGCAACCCCGCAAGTTGTTTAAGCCATTCTCGGAGTCGATACGGACGTTCAAAGAGCGGTACTATGTCATCGAGCCCTTGTCCGAAGCTGCCCAGGATAGCACATACGTCTGGGAGATTGAAGTTGACGAGGATGGGAATGACTTGCGCGACGAGGATGGGAAGTTTATTGGGCAGAGAATCTATAAGTTCTCCATCCATTGGGCGCCCGATCATTTCACTAAGAGGCCCAATGGCTATGTTCTCCAACCGAGCGAACTACGCGGGCAGGACTCTATGGCGTACGAGGTGCTAGTGAAGTGGGTTAACTCCTTCCAGCTTGCTGAGTGCTGGACGAGCAAGGGTAATCCGGTCTTCGAGGAGGACGGGAGTCAGAGGGTTGAGCGTCGATTTATCAACATTAAGGCACTGTTGGAGTGTAAGACCCCTGAGGATGCCGAGAAGCTGCTTGGTAGTCTTAGTTATTTAGATTTGTTTGCGCTATTTCTTTTCCTCGTATCTAACATGCTCGTATTTTGTTTGTGCAGGTGAGATGCCTCAGGACCATGACAGGGTTGTGAGGAACGCTCTTGCGAGGAACAAGGTCGGAGCAGTTCCTCTGAAGTCTCGGTTTGCTGGCGCTCGTGTTCCTCCTCCAATGCAGTCTGCTGCGGGGACCTCTTCCTCTCCTACTCCTGCTCCCCGGGGGTCTCCTCTTTCTTTGACCGGTCGATCCAAGCGGCCAAGGGTTACTAACGCTGTGGACCTCACTCGGGTGGCTGAGAAAGGGAAGTTCGAGCTTTCTCCTTGTATCCTCGATAGGAGTTTTTTCGAGGGAAACTCTTTGGCCGTGCCCCGGGCGGAATCTCTTCGCTTGGAAAGTATGGATCGCCCGAGCAAGAGGGCGTTGGTGGCTCAAGACGCTTCTGCCTTGGTCAGGATGTTGGAGATGGCAGTTGTTTATGCTGAAGGGGACTCTGCAACTGAGGCCGAACTTAATGTTGTCCGTGCTACCATGGCGTCCCTCAAGGAAGACGTCAAGGGTGCCGATGACGCTCGGAAGAAGGCCGAGGATGAGGTAGCTCGGTTGAAGAAGGAGAACTCCACGCTGGCGGCGGAGAAGAAAGTTGATGAGGAGCTGGTCCAGCGGCTGAGGATGGCTAATGCCCCGGGCGATGATGAGCCGGAAGATGTGAGGGAATTGAAGACGAGATCTGAGCTGGTTGCCCGTTTGCTGACGGCCGAGGATGATGGTATTGTCGTCGCGGAGGAGTCTTTCAGGAACGTCGTGGCTCAACTGCGGGTGGTGAACCTTGAGCTTGACTTTTCTGTCGAGGGTACCCACTATCTGGCGCATGTTGAGGATGGCCGGATCGTTATGCCCGATGCTCTCCTTGAAGGGAATAACGAGGATCAGCCCGCGGAGGACCAGGGGCCTCAGCCCGAGCCTGCCGAACACGTGGATGAGTGAGGAGTTTGTGTTTTTGATGTTGTTATAATCTATCCGGCCTGCGTGCCGAGTAATTACTTGTAATTTATTTTTTGGGGGGCATGGCCCCCGTTTGATGTAACCAAGTACAATCGTGGTCCTTGTGGCCACTTATTATGTTAAATTATTATATGTTTGATTCTGTTATCTGCATGAATTTACTTGCTTTTATTTTTTTTTGCTAAGTGTTGTACTCATGCTCGTTGTGAATGTATGTCTGTCCGTGATTGAGAGTATTTGACTTGTGTAAATATTTAAGGGGGATTGCTCGTTGTAGATGTGTTCGGCAGTGAGGGGAACTGGTCGAACGGCCGGGGAATGTCCTGGCGGGGGTGCGGAGCTCAGGTCGCGTTGGAGGCCTGAGTTCGCGGCGTGAACGTCCCATCGCGAGCTGGGGTTCTGCCAGTCATGGTACTTTGACGACAGCGATGCTCGATCGAGGACCGCTGTCGAGCAGTTACCCGGCTCGTTACTGAGCGGGGTTCTGCTTTATTAGTATGCGACGCTTGTACCTAGACGTGCATAGTGGTCGGTAGCTGACATTCGTCGTTGCGACGGGTCGAACCGAGAATTTAGTTGTAGTATTGTTTTAGCTTTTCAGCGTTCCATGGTCCAGCAAGTTCTTCCCCGGTGAGATGTTCTAGGTAGTAGGCCCTATTTTCCGTTTTTACTCAGACGCGATAAGGTCCTTCCCAGTTGGCTGCTAGTTTGCCTTCGCGAGAGTCTTGGTGGTTTCTTCTTAGAACAAGGCTTCCCACGTCGAACTCTCATCGTATCACCTTGGCGTTGTGCCTGATGGTAATTTTTTGTTTTAGTGAGGCTTCGCGGAGGGCTGTCCCGGTTCAGATTTCCTCGACGAGGTCGAGTTCTTCTCTCAACGATTTGCCGTTCATCTCCTCGCCTAGGGGCGACTTTGTCCTCCTGGAGGGCATGTGAACTTTGACGGGGATTACAGCCTCGGTCCCATATGCTAGACAGAAAGGTGTTTCCATGGTCGTTGAGTGTGGAGTTGTGCGGTATGCCCACAGTACGCTATGCAGTTCCTCGACCCATGCCTTCTTTATTTTGTCCAGCCTTCGCTTGAGGCCTCGGAGGATGACTTGGTTGGCTGCTTCAGCCTATCCGTTTATTTGAGGGTGCTCTACGGATGCGAAGTGCTGCTTCGTGCCCAATTGGGCGACGAAGTCTTGGAACTTCCTGTCAGTGAATTGAGTCCCATTGTCCGTTACTATCGCTTAGGGGATGTCGAAACATGCAAGGATGTTTCGTTTGTAGAAACGCAGGATGTTGAGGGCAGTTATCTTGGCTAGAGCCTCCTCTTCTATCCATTTTGTGAAGTAGTCTACGCCCACTATTAGGAATTTGTTCTGACTTGATCCTACCACGAAGGGTCCTAGGATGTCTAGGCCCCACCAGGCGAATGGCCACGGGGAGGACATAGCCTTGAGCTCGTTAGGCAGAGCCAGGTGCATGTCCCCGTGTCGTTGGCATTTATCGCATTTCTTCACTTGTTCTTTTGCGTTGTTTTGCATGGTCGGCCAGTAGTATCCTGCTCGGAGAGCCTTTCGTGCAAGGGATCTTCTGCCGAGATGTTGAGTGTTGATTCCCTCGTGGATTTCGTGCAGGATGTGCGCGGCCATTTCCTCCTTGACACATTTGAGCAGCGGAATGGAGAATCTCCGCCTGTAGAGTTTATCTTCGACCAAGACGTAAGACCAGGCTCTTCGCCTGACTGTGCTGGCCTCCTTTGGATCGGACGAAAGTTCGTCTTTGGCGAGATAGTTGTAGACGGGGGTCATCCAGCAGTTGTTGTCGCCGATCACCTGCACGTCGAGTGTCGAGGAGACCTTCTCGATGCTGGGTCGAGAAAGTACTTCCTGTATGACGGATTTGTTTCCGCCTTTCTTCTTTGTGCTGGCTAGTTTGGATAGCACGTCTGCTCGCACATTATGTTCGCGGGGAACATGTTTCACTTTCACTGTTGTGAACTTTGCCATCTCCTTCTTGACCAGGGCCAAGTATTCGGTCAGGTTGTCGTTTTTGGCTTGATATTCTCCCCATACTTTGAGGGCCACGAGTTGTGAGTCTGTGCAGATGACGACTTCTTCTGCGTCCAGGTCCTCGGCCAGGCGTAGCCCAGCAAGGAAGACTTCATATTCAGCCTGGTTGTTGGAGGTTGGGAAGGACAGGGTGAGTGATACTTCAATGATGATTCCTTCGTTGCTTTCCAGAATGATGCCTGCACCGCTTCCTGCCGAGCTGGAGGCACCGTCCATAAAAATGGTCCATTTGCGTGCTTCGCTCGCGGGGGAGTCTGCGAATGTCATTTATGCGACGAAGTCTGCCAGAGCCTGGGCTTTGAGAGCTTTCCTGCTTTCGTATTGGATGTCAAATTCGGACAGTTCTAGCGACCATTTGAGCATTCGACCGGCCATGTCTGGTCGTCCTAGTAGCTGCTTTATTGGTTGATCTGTTCGAATCACGATAGTGTAAGCTAGGAAGTAGTGTCTTAATCTTCTGGCTGCATTGATGAGGGCCAGTGCGACTTTCTCTATCTGTTGGTATCTTAACTCTGGTCCTTGCAGTGCTTTTCTCGTGAAATATATGGGCTTCTGCCCGTCGGGTATCTCGCGGATGAGAGCGGCGCTCACTGCTTCGGTTGCTACGGCGAGGTACATGTACAATGTTTCGCCATTTTTCGGGCGAGAGAGGACCGGTGGCTTTGAAAGTGTTCGTTTCAGATGGAGAAGGGCCTTGTCACACTCCTCGGTCCATTCAAATGCTGCCTCTTTGCGGAGGAGTTTGAAGAATGGTAGGGCGTGCTGGGCGAACTTAGCCATGAAACGAGATAGCGACGCGAGCATCCCGTTGAGGGACTTGATGGATTTTTTGGACTTGGGTGTAGGAAACTCGAAGAATGCTCGACATTTATCAGGATTGGCTTCGATTCCTCGTTTCGTTAAGAAGAAGCCGAGGAATTTGCCCGCTCGGACACCGAACGTGCACTTCTCCGGGTTAAAACGCATTTTGTATTTCCTGGCCTGTTCGAAGACCTTTCTCAAATGGGCAGTATGATCGGTTTCCTCGTGGGATTTCACGATCATGTCGTCCATGTAGACTTCGAGCATGTCGCCGATTTCTCCCCGGAATACTTTGTTTATCATTCTTTGGTAGGTTGCTCCGGCGTTCTTCAGGCCGAAGGGCATTAAGTTGTAGTAATAGTTGCCCGATTCGGTCATGAAGGCCGTGTGTTTTTTGTCGGCCATTGCCATTGGAATTTGATTATAGTCCGAGGTAGGCGTCCATGAACGATAAAAGTTTAAAATCGGCGGAATTATCAACAAGTTTATCAATATTGGGGAGGGGGTAGGCATCCTTCGGGCATGCCTTATTGAGATCGGTGTAATCAATGCACATGTGCCATTTTCCATTAGATTTTTAACTAGTACAACGTTGGACAACCAAGTGGTGTACTTGGCTTCCAAAGTAAATTTGTTCTCGAGGAGGTCCTTTATAGCTTTTTCAGCAGCCTCCGTTTTCTCTGGAGACTGCTTTCTCCTACGGCATTGACGGTTGGGTCAATTGTCAGCTGGTGGCAGGCGACGGACGGATCTAAGCCAGGCATTTTGGCGGCGCTCCATGCGAAGAGGTCGGCATTCTCACGGAGGCATGCTTTGAGCTGCTTCCTCGCGATGTCGGGCAGGTATGCTCCAATCTTCACTCCCCGCTGAGGGTCGTCGCCGAATAGAACGATCTCGAAGTTGCCATCTGGGATTGGGCACATCGGATGGGAGCTGCTGCTGGACGATGTGGATGGGTTGGCGGAAGCTGCTCGTTCCTCCTGTTGGTCTTCTTCTTAGAAGCGACTGTCGAGGTCGATGGAGTCGACCTGGGGAAGAGGCTTGGCTTCCTCGGAGCTGCTTGGCAATGCTGGCTTGCCTGGCGCTTTTGGCTTGGACACAATGGCGTTGAGCCCTTTTGTAGCTGCCTCGAAACACCGTCGTGCAGCTTCGATGTCGCCGTGGAGGGTGGCGACCATCCCTCTTGAAGTGTAATACTTCATCTTCAGGTGGGCTGTTGAAGGCACTGCTACCAACTCGGCCAGAGTTGGCCTTCCAAATATGTACTGGTAAAGCGACGAGCAGTCGATCACCAGAAATTGTACCTTGACAGATCTGGCCGTCTCAGCCGACGTAGTCCCATAGCTTGGTCACTGATCCGTTGAATCCCTGTAAATCAGACCCTACATAGGGGGTAAGGTGTGATTCGTCCAACTGAGTGTTAAAAACAGCTGGGAGTACATGATGTCGACCGAGCTGCCCTGGTCGACGAGGATTCTGCGAACGGCGAAGTTTGCCATTCGGGCTCTGATGAGCAAAGGTATGCTCGAGTTCGGGGATCCTCCGAGGAGCTCTTCCCGGTAGAAGGAGATGGGGACGGAGCCCTTCTGGGCCTGATCAAGCGTGGTCACTTTATTGGAGCTCGTGTTGATCAGATGCTCGAATTTTCGTTTCACGGAACCACAGTGACTTTGTTGAAGCCCCTGCCAGAGATGACCATGGCGGAGGGAAAAGTCTCCCACGGGCTGTGGGCCGCGAAATAAGCAGGGGCGCTGAGCCCGTCCGGGACGTATAAGTCCTCAGGTCGCGATATGGACGTAGCGACCTGTATGTTGGCGTCTTCCGAGGAGGGTACTTCCTCCTCTATCTTCTTGGACTCCTGGGCGTCCTGCCGAGGAGTGTCCTTCTTCTTCGCGAACTATTTCAGGTGGCCGTCCCTGATCAGTATCTTAATGGCATCCTTCAGGTGGATGCAGTCCTCTATAGTGTGGCCGTGACTCTTGTGGAAACGGCAGTATTTTAATTTGTCCACGTTTGGTCTGGCCGACAGTTGTTTGGGGAAGCGGACCCCTGCCTGCTTGAACTCCGAATTGGCAAATTCGGACAATATTTTCTCCCTGGAGACGGTCAGAGGGTGTAGTCATGGAAACGCCCGGAGGGTCCCTTGTTGTCGCGGGAGTCCCTAGGACGGTCCTCGCGCCGCCGTTCACCCCGACGAGATGTCGAGGCTTCCTCTCCTCTGGAGGTCCGAGCGTTCTCCTGATGGCGTGATGCTCGGACGTTGCTGGCCGCAACCTTCTCTTTGTACTAAATGTGCGATTTGGCTTTGAGGAGGAGGGCGTCTAAGTTCCTCGGTGGTGCGAGGCCAATGGCTTTAGAAAACTCAGAGCCTTGGCGGAGCCCTTGCTCGAGTAGAAACTTCTTCATTTTGTCTGTTGTAGGGACCTGTATTGCTTCCTTGTTGAACCTCTCAATATATGTGCGGAGAGGCTCGTCTTTTCCTTGGATTATGGCCCCAAGGGAGGCCTCGGTCTTGGGGTGACGGCGAGATGCTGTGAAATTCCGCGAGAACATCCTGCCCAGTTGTCTCCATGAGGTAATGGACTCCTCGGGCAGCTGCTTGTACCATGTCATCGCTCCCTTTCGGAGCGTGGTAGGAAATAGTCGGCATTTGATGGCGCCTCGTACGCCGCGGTAGTCCAGCAACGGATCGATGTTCTCGATGTGCTCGTCGGGGTCAGTGGTCCCGTCGTACGTGCCCAGTGACGGGGGCTTCTCCAGGCCTTTGGGGAGACGGGTAGCCAAGATCTCCTGGGATAAAGGGCCGTGAGGTTCGTCGACGCTGCTAGAACTGGTGAACGATGGGGACCGAAGGGGACGCTCGCGGAGGCGGTTCCTCCGGGGAGAAGGAGAGTGGTTCCTTCGGGGAGAAGGTGAACGGGCCCGACCATTAGACTTGACCGGGGGAGATTGCTCGTTCCTTCGAGTCCTCTTGTAGTCGGGAGAGTGCTGGTCACGCGGGGAGATCTGGTCACGCTTCCGGGCTGCGCGAGGGTCAGGCTCTTGGCGCAGTCTTCGGTCGATGTCTCTCCGGGGTTGCGGGCTCCTTGATCGTCGCTGGCTCCTACGCGGAGGAGGGGACCTTGGACGGTTGGACTCTTCTAACGCCCTGATCCCCTCGTTCTGTTGCAGGATCAGGGTGTTGGTTTTGTTGATCGCTTCTAGGAGGGCTGCCACGGCCGGGTCGGCGTTGGGCGGAACAGGAACGGGCTGGACGTCAAACGAAGACTGATCGTTGTTGCGATCAGCGGGGGTAGGGGAAGGAGAAACAGTGGCTCCGTCCCTTAGAAAACGGGCATCTCTGAGGAGAGATGGTTGGCCGTCAACGTCAGATTTGTTGACGGGGAAGATGGTGGTTTGGAGAGCATCCTTGGCACGATCTTGAGAAGCCATGATGATGATGATCTTTGAAAATTGTTTTGATATTTGGTTTCCGGGAAAGAAAGATGGGGAGAACAATGATTCCCACAGACGGCGCCACTGATCGTGAAGGCTGGATTAGATCCTGTAGAAGTGGGCCACCAAGTGCGTCTGGGATGCTGGTCGTATGGAGAGGAGGAGGTGTACCTGCAAGGCACTCCGACGCTCAAGTAAGAAAGGGTTAGAGAAAAGGGGCAAGTACAAAGTATTAGTTCGTAGGGTGAATATTGGATACCTGACCCTCTCAAGTGAGAGGGTTTATATAGAGCCCCTAGCGCGTGGCCAACGGTCCTATTTTCGGGGCGAAATAACTGTTTTCCTGAAGAATAGGTAACTACCCAAACTAGCCGTTATGTCGGGCAGGGTGCCCAAAATTAGCCGTTATGTCGGACATAGGCATAGTTCCGTACACCTGCCCATAGCTGTTCGGGGAGTGGATGAGCCGTGCATAACGGATATCGTTTCCGGGGAGGAGCGATGCAGTCCCTGCCCGGTCGGAGGGGCAGAAAGATAACTTTTGCCCCTTTGTGAATTTGACTTAAACAATTTAGACCACTTTAAAGTAGAAACGGATTGGATCATGTTTAACTATTAGTCTAATACAGAATGAAAGGATCGGAGCGGTATAGAGATGTACGAGTATATGTTATATATTAGTTTTAGTAAAAAAAACTCTGAAAAAGAATTGGTTGTTATTGTGAAAATTTCAAAATATGTATGTATAAAGGAAAAAGTTCGCATAATGATTACAACACTTAAAAAAGGACACTAGTACTGCAAGAATGATTGCAATTTGCAGTAGATAATGATAGCTTATTTCTCATAATATGAACAGCAGCAGTATGTCGTGTGAAGTCTTTATGTGCATGCATTGTGTTAAAAGGCTAAAAGTACTGGCTAATCGAGTTTGATATACAAAATAACATATCATTAATTTTTTTTTTGAAAAAAAGTGAAGTCTAATTTCCCTTTGTAAAATCTAAAATAAACTATTCATAGTCAATTAAATTCAGTAATGGAATACTGATCAATAATTGTTACTCTCTCGTCTCAAATTATAAGTTATTTTGCTAAAAAAAATTGTCTTAAATTATAAGTCATTTTACATTTTTAATGCAATATAAATGACATCTTTTCTAATATACTCTTAAATATTTATTATTATTTATTCTTTCAACTCTTTTAATTTCTCTCTCCTATATAATTATAAGGGGCATTACAGTAAAGTTATACATAATTTGTCTTTCCTATAAAATAATAATTAAGTTTCTTAATTTATGTAAAAAGACCAAAACGTTTTATAATTTGGGACGGAGGGAATATCTTAAGTCATTATTTAAATTTATGTTAAATATATTATATCCTACAATGTTAAGGAATTTCGATTTAGTCCGACTATTTTAAATTTTTAAAATTTTTTTAAGAGTTGAACCCATATCATTCACATGAACCAACCATCGCCCAGCCACTGAACTTGACGTTTATTTTGAAAATTGATGTCACCACTTTTATTTATATATTTATAGCATGTTTGTTTTACAATATATGACCCTTAATAAAACTATCTAATATTGTTTTAGTCATGCAAACACATACCAAAAATACATATAAGTTTAATGTATTTTTTGATCCTTTAACTTAATTTAAGATTTCATTTTTATTTCTTAACTAATAAACATTATGTATTGGTCCCATAACAACAGTACTGTTAGCCAACTTATTCCTTTCTATTAAATGTTGGGGAAAAATATTATCTTTGACATATGTGACAATCTAGGTGGGGTTGTGTTATCTAACATGGTTTTTTTGAATATTTTAAATTTAGTTGTTTTTGTGCTGAAACATTCATTGTCATTTCATTATGTTTGGAAAAGTTAAAAGACTAAGAGAAGATGAAGAGAAACCATACTATGCGAAGAAAATACAAAGACGGATTTCTTAATTTTAGTCTTGTTTATTGTTAATTTCGAATTTTTAATCTTCTTGTTGTTAATTTTCTTTAGATTCTATTTTTGTTGTTGTTAATTTCAAATTTCTTCAATTTTATACAAACTTTATTTAAAAAATCTATTTTATTTTGTTACAGTTAGTTGAAGATTTGCAGAGTGTGATAAAGAAGAAATTTCAATAATTTAGGATTTTTACCGTACAATTAATTTATAGATTCAACAAGTTTGTTAAACCTAGACCTTTAAATTTCAAAGGTTGGTAAACTATGAATCCATAAATTTACTTTCCTTTTGTTACATGTGTGTTTAATTTGAGTTGCTTTTTGAGTTTATTTATTTTTTCTCGACGTTTCCGCAGCTGCCTCTGTTTATATTTCCCTTGAAGAACACTTTGTACTAGATATGCAATATAATAATAGCTAACTATTGATATCTTATTCTTCCATATGGGTGATTTACTGAAAAAGTATCCAGATTTTATGGAAGGGTTTAATGAATTTTTGCTCCAAACTGAAAAAAATGGTAACATTCAGTCTAATAATTTATTTTTATTGAGTTAAAGTTTTTAAGTTGTTTTTAATTTGTCATTTTCTTAGTAATTCATATTTTGTCATTTTCTTAAACGTTATTGTCATTATTATTTGTTCAGAAATATATTTGTTTTATGATTACTTGGATTTGAATTACTTTAAGGTTCATTTACTAGTCAGTTTATGCAAATGTTTGCTAATCTATTTGAATTAAAAATGCTAATGTTGATTTAGGAATTTATAGAATATGGAGATTCAGCTTGGTGTCCTTTTTAGAGTTTATCTAATCAAGTCATAATGCTTCAAGGCTCTCTTCGTTATATTTCCATAAGCTTTTTTCTTTAGCAAAGAGTTTTTCAAGAAAAATAATTAGCTAAGATCCATGTTTATTTCAAACTCCAAATCTTTAAGGATGAAATGTTTTCATGAACAAAATTCTTAAATCATATTCTTCGGTATTGTTTGTTTCTCAAATCATATGTAGGTATCTCAAATCATTTTGTTTTTTAAACAAAATTATTACATGCACAATTAATTAATGGAATTGTCAATATTGTATTTGCAATAGGTGTCTTCTGATCAGGAATAACTACTTGCAAGTTTGTGCAAATTCTTGTAGCAAAAAGATGTATTTAAGTTGGTGTCTATATTGTATATCTTTTAGTTTTTCAACAACCATATTTCTTTCTTTCTGTTACATTCTTACATTAGATTCTTCTTATTTATTAATATTAGAAGTAATTCATATTCCGTAGTAGCATTAGTTTGGTTAAGTTTAACCTAGTTAGTATAGGTTATTATTTTGCCTACGTGGCTTTATTGTTGTGTATATAAACAAGTGTAGCTTTCAATGGAAGTAGAGTGTAACTATTCATTGAAATCGTTTTACAAGAGTAGTAGAAATTTGTTATATCTTCTTCATCTTTTGCACCAACAGTTAATAGGTGTCTCCCGGATATTATTTAATTTTATTTCTATTTTGTCTCCTTCTACTATGGACTAATTTCTCCTTTCAATTTTTTGTTGTAGATTTTTGAGTCGAGGCATTATGCTTCTAACTAATTGAGCATACACCTCCAATTCAGGCAACACCAGTTGAATCAAGTCAGGCAACATCAGTTGAGTTTGCATTTGCACGCTCTTCAACTAGGCCAATTTAAAAGAAGAAAAAAAGACTTAATAAATGGGCAAAAATTGTTTTGAGTCAACCACAATTGTGTTTATCTTTTGTGTACACTTTTGTACTAGTGTTTGTGTAGACTTTTTGTATTTCTGTGTATGTACACCTTTATTTTTTAATAAGATCAATATTAAAGAAAGAAAAAGGTAAAACCAAAGATACAAAAAGGGGATCAAGTTAGTCTCATCAAGAAGAGATAAATCTTAAAAAAAGGTATGTCTAACCTATTCTTTACAAAACCATTCCGAATTCTCAAAGGGATGAAATAAAAAACTATGGAGGAATTTGTGCTAAGAGCTATATTTGCAAGGTTATTAGGACAAGAATTTCCTTCTCTTAAATATGAGATATAATAAGGTTAGAAACGGAGAAGCAAGGAACCGTCATGCAAATTCGAATGGATTGGGAGGTTGTGAAACGGAGAAGCAAGGAACCGAATAGGCTGAAGGTTTCAATCTGGACAGAAAAAAGTGGTAAACACTTGGGGAATCATGAAGTCGTCACTTCATACTTTTTTACTGAATTTCCTGAAAACTATAACGCAGAAGATATGGCTAGGGTCTTCAGGGAATATGGCATCCTTGTAGAGGTGTTCATTCCGGCGAGGAGAGACAAAAGAGGAAAACGGTACGGTTTTGTGCGATTCAGAAGGGTGGAAGATGAGAAGACTTTGGGTATAGCTCTGGATAATGTTCAAATCAAAGGGAGAAAATTGTTCCTCAACAAGCCTAGGCTCAACAGAGAAAGAATGGGATTCAAAGACGTCAAACACAGAGAACAGGTTGAGAGAGGAACGATAAGGAACCATGATAATTGGAAGAAGATTAAAACGAATAAATCATATGCTGACACGGTGAGGGGATGATCGAGATATGAGGAAGTTGCAGATGAATGGTCAAGGTCCTAAATTAGGAGAAAAGAAGGAAGTGAAAGTAAATTGGGCTGGCTTAATGTTTAAAATAGAAGAGAAGGAAATGAAGAGATATGAATAAGCTTATGTGGGAGTAGTAAAATAGCCTGGAAATTCTTATAATATTCAGGAATTTTTTAACAGAGAAGGCTTCTTTCATATTAAAATCACTCCAATGGGAGCTACAATGTGTTTACTTGAAGATTTAGAGGATAACGCAGTCAGAACTCTGATAAAGGAAGAAGAGGATTGGCTGTTAAATTTGTTTGAGGATATTCGACAATGGTCTCCTGCAGAAATTGATAAATAACGTCTCACATAGGTAAAATGTTTTGGGGTACCTTGCCATGCTTGGAGAAACGACTTCTATAAATATATATATCTAGCAGAATAGGGGAGTTTATCTGTTGTGATGAGGAAACTGACTCTTTGTCCAAGTTTGATGTGGCAAGAATCCTGATCAAAACAAAATACACTGGTAATTTGAATGGGGTGATTAACGTTGAAATTAATGAAATGTTGTTTTGTATTAAAATGATTGAAGATAATCATGGTCCAAAAAGGATAGTGTTCCATGGCAAGGAGAAAGAAAAATCAGATTCAGAGGAGTCTTTTGTCGAGGAGACAGAAGAAGAAACTGATGAGGAAGATGTTAATGATGATGTAGCAGAGGATTTGAACAATGGTGGTGGTTCAGGGGGAGAAGATGAAGCTAACTCAAAGGACAACAAATCTGATGAGGACGGCGAGAGCAAACGGATGTCAGAGATTGGGAAGAAGGATAGAGCAGCTAGTTTGGATAATCAGATAGAGAGGCATAATGAATTTGTGTCATTGGGAAAGGTTAAAAAGTTTAAAAAGTTAAACTTTGGAGACTGTGGTGAAAAGGATCATTACGAGGAGAGGTTTAATGTTGGCAGTGAAGGTGTGAGAAAGGCACAAGAAATGGGGGTTTGAATTGTGTTTTTCACTCTTTCTAAATTTTCACCTCTTATCGATAACGTGCAAGAGAATATCAGAGTTGCTTGAGAGACTCTGACTTGCGAAGCGTCATTCAGATTGTGCTATGCATGAAGCATAAGCGACAAGATGAATCTGAATTAGCGATGCTTGAATCAAACTTGCAATGCGGAAGCTTATCAGAGTTTAGCTGCAAGGTTCTGACTTGCTATGAAAGGTTCTGATAATTGATACAAAAACATAAACAATCAAACAAAGCATAAACAAGAGTAAAGAACACACGATATATCATGGTTCACTTGAACCATTCTCAAGCTAGTCCAGTCGACCCTTCCAAGGTGATTTCGCCTTGAACACAAGGACTTGATCCACTATAATCAAATCCGATTACAGATGCACGGGCAACAGCCGGTGACTAACATCCTGCACAACCGCAGCTGTGACTAACCCACAATGAATCGTTCAGGGATTCAACTTAATAAATATAACAAACATTGACCTAATAGGTTCCAATCTCGCAAGATCTACTATCAGGATTTCACAGCTAAACATTCAGGGATTCGACTTAACGAATATAACGTTTACTGACCATTCTTCCAGGATTTTCAATGAGTTCTATCAGTGATCTCACAAGAGTCTGGCCCACAACTGGTCCTCTTTGAGATATGACTATCATTGACCATATTTCAGGATTTCCAGAATGACCCCAAGTCATTGTCTTCTCAAGTCTCCGATCACACTGATCACTTGAGGAATCCTAATTCACATAGAATTAGTTATTCTGGAGATTACAATGATGCTTCTTAACAAGCAGATAACTCCTAAGTTTAAGTACAAAAGAACACACAAGTGTTCGAGCAAGATATGAGCAACAACCCCTTGCTATCTTCAGATACTACAAGGATGTATGTTGATTTGACTGTTGATGACATCTTGTAGATCTTTTTCTTCATCTTCTTTGTTTGAGCAAGCTTCGAGCAACAACTCCTTGCTTCAGATCTACAATAAAGCTCAGATGATGAAATTGGTTGATGACTTGACTGATTTGCGATGTTGTCTTGTTCATCAACAGCTTCTGTTCCAATTAATTGTTGTTGTGTTTAATTATGATCTTTGAGCTTCAACAACAATGGTCGTGTGTTAATGGTGATAGCTTTGAATGTTTAGTTTAACAACGATAACTGATCATTGCAACTATTATCACATCGACACCTTCAGAAGCGCATTCTCCTTTCCTTTAAATAGCCAAGTAAATTATAGTCGTTGAAGAGATGTTGGCTGTTTGAAAAGAGTCGTTATGCAATGATGAAAGTTGTACTGCCATATCTTCTTTTTACTGTAGAAGAAGTGATGGTATAGATCTGTTTAGCACGGTGTACAGTCATTGCTAACGGTAACATTTGTCTTCAAATCTTCAAAGGCTTCTGATGGTAATTAATTGAAGCATGAGTAGAGACTTTATAACTGGGTCTTCATAAACTTCAAGTCTTCCGTCTTCAGAACTTGTCCATTAGGAATCTATCTTCAGAGCTTCAGCACTTGTCTTGAAACCCGTTATCTTCACTGCTTCAAGTCTTCAGAATCTTCAGAACCCCGTTCACTCAGAACGCTGTCTTCAGAGTCTTCAGAACTTGACCTTTAGAACCATAATCTTCAGAACACTTCAGTCTTCAGAGTCTTTCTACACTTGGTCTTCAGAGCCTTCGGCCTTCTGAACTTTAAGTCATGAGAATCTTCAGCACTTCGGTTCTCCACAAGATTATCTCTTCAGAAGCTTCGCTATCTTCAGAATCATAACCACTTTCAGAGTAGCATCCACAAGAGCATTGCAACAGCAATATCGGCATCCTTGGATCTATCTAATTATGATCAGATACAGAAGCATACTTGCTTCTTGCGACTTGTGTTACACATAGTAACTCGCGTATAATCATTTACGCACATCTTGCTGGTGTTTGTTGGATCTGATATCTTCTATGATTATGATCTGCACACAACACACATTAGAACATAAAAATAGTTCTTTCAAAAATACTCGTTGTTATCATCAAAACATAGAGATGTCTTGCAGAAACAACTCTTGCTCTTACAATTTCCCCCTTTTTGATGATGACAAAACCATGTATTTTGATTAAACATTTTATACAGGGTAATCACCAAACATAACATATTCAGAGTCCAGAACAACAGCTCCCCCTGAATGTGTTAACCCCAAAATTTTATTTATGATTGTCTAGAATCTTATCTGATCCAAAGACTCACAAAATAACAATTTGAGTTGTCAGAACATAGAATAGAGAAGGGCTACTTCCCTATATGTCTTGAGGAGACAAAAGTCTTCGGCATCTGGACTTGTTCATCAGAACCTTTGTCTTCAGATCTTTAGAACTTAGTTCCTTTGGTCATCATATCAAAGCTCATAATCTTTATATCTTCTAAAGCAATTTCTACTTTTTAGCAGAATCATTTTAGCACAGAATTAGAATAATTCTCTTCTAATAACTTAGCCACGCTGTTTATCAGAATTGAACTTGTCTTTTGACGTAATAAACTCCCCTAGAGTTTTAGACTTGATGATCTTCAGATTCTTGATTTGGCCATACTGGTTCCGATCATCATTTAAGATCTTGACATTTTTAAGTTTGACTTGAACACAGACCTTCATCTCAGAACCTTGTTACTTGTCACAACTCATTGGTTCATCAAAGCTTGATTCTTGATCTGATTGAAAAATAATTTTGTGATCAATCGAAGCTTGATTCTGAATCTGATACCAACGTACTTTTGATTCTTAGTCTGCTGAGTTTGATACCAATTGTAGATTTAGTCTGATGCCAAATCCTTTTCTTCTAAGTTGAACTCTTGGTTTATCAGAACTTTTTCTTCTTGGACTTTTTATCCAGATCTTCAGACAGTCTTCAACTTCTGTTTTGCTCAGTTCTTCTGAAAAGCATCTTGGATTGTAGACTTTGTCTTGACTGCTTTCAGGAAGGTTTCTTCTTCTGATTCTTATGTTCTGAATATCATATTCTTAGACAGCTTACAGCTTCTGAACAAAGTGAAACAAGAATCACGATAACTTTGACTTTCAGAAAGTTATCAACTTCCGAACAGTGCTGGGTAATTCTGATTCTGAACACATGTTCACGAAGTGTACAACTTCGATAATATGAATAAACATTTCATAATAACTTTAAACAGAGTTCTTTCAGTTTAACATGTTCTAAGAATGCCTAGTGAACTTGTTCAGAGTTCCTCGATTAAACATTAAACGATCGTTAGTGTTAAATCGCATTTTATATCATAGTTGATGTTTAGCATTCTTTTACCATATATTATTATATCAAAATCATATTCTGTTTCTCCCCCTTTTTGTCATCATCAAAAAGTTAGAGCATTTTAAACAAAAACAATATGATAATGAACAGTCTATCATAAAATATGCTAATTTTGAATAGTTTCAAAGGATATTTCATTTATAACAAAATATAGATTATTCTTAACCCTAAGTAGTTTGGAGTGATCATTATCATATTCTAGGGAATAGTCTAGAAGGTGCCTAAGAATAGGGAGAAGGTGGAAAACGAATTTCCAGACTCATCGGTTTTTGAAGCATACAACTGTTTATTTTCAGCTTGTGTGATTGCCAACTGCTTGTTCTTCATAACTTTTTCAGACATCTATTCATGAAATTCAGTCCAGATATTTCCCATATTAGTGGGATCCATGCTGGAACAAGACATATCTATTAAGTTTCGGATTATGTTGATAGTATTATCCTTGAAGGATAATAATGTTTTATTAACAGTCTTTGATGTTTTTGAAGAAGGTTCTTCGCTAACAGCACTTATTTGCTTCTTTCCCTTTTTCTTCCATTCTGAGAGCTCTTGAAGCACATCTGTAATGTTCTCCAGATCAATCCATACATCAATGTCTTCGTCTTTGAATTTTCGCAGATAGTTTGCCACTTCTACTTGATCATGTGTTTTGAAGTTAGGAAATTCTTTAACAGGAACTCTTAAAGCCATCGTCACTTGCCTTAGTGACGTATCATCAAGATCAGCGTCTTCTCTCTTTTTCTTTAGATCCTTAAATCTGAGAATTTTTCCTGCTCTTAGAAGTTTGCTTGATTCTCCTTCGTTGATCAGGATGTCATCAACTATTCCTGATTCTACCAAAATATCAGAGATGAGTCTCCCATACGGAACATGTCTGATTTCTGTGCCAGAGTCCATTCTAGAGTTCCTTATAGATTCTTTCAGAAGTTTGAAAAGAATTGCTAGAAGATGTATCTTGATTTCTTTTAGAAGAAGGAATAGGACATGCTTTTGCGTCTCATTGAGTTGATCTGAAGGAAGATGATGAAACACATTTCCTTGCAGAATTCTGAACCATACTTGTAGGGAGTCCTTCAGACTTGAGAATATTGGATCTTCCGTATTAACCACAGTTACTTCTTTGAAAATAGAAGCCAAGACTTTTACTTCTCTTTCCTTGCTTAGTTGATCTTTGGTGATCCTTAATCCGGTATCGTCATGCATCAGTAAATCTGAAAGAGTCTTTTCATATATAATTATTTTCCTTCCAAACACCGAAGATACAATGACAGTTGTGCACGCAGTAGCATGAATCCAGAAGTCTTTGACCAGACAAGCGTAGGTTGGTCCTTCCAATCTTTTGAAGTAGTTGTTCCACCCTTGATTATTCATGGAGTGAGTCACATCACATCCGTTAGCTTTCAAACTCTTGAAATTCACAATTGTTTCAGACTTGACAAAGAGTTTTTCAACTGGTGTTTTTGTGGTAATGGGGCATAATACATTTTGACAGAAGGAGGCCATTGTTGAAGGTGATATACCCTAATCGAGTTTACTCAGGATTTAGATGTTGTGAAGAGTAATTTAAGGTTTATCCTTTTATAGAGTAATAAGGAGAGTAAGGCTTAAGAATTTGAAGGGGTAACTATTGATCTTTCCTAGGTAGGTAAGGGATGAGGGAAAAGAAGGTGGATGATTGGTTTCTTTAATGAGGGAAAATTAACCTATCATGAATCACAACTATTCTCTTATGAGTTGTGAGAGTAACCGTCGCCCATTTATGACTTAAGGAGATATTGCAGTTTCTTCATAATCTTAAGGCTTTTCGTGTGACGTATAATAGATGCATGTAATTGATTATAATGATTAATTGTTTTATTATGGTAAATTCATGGAGAGTAGATTTAAACAATGCATTGTGATAAGATGAACATAAAATTAATCATTCCTAAAGATAAGCAGTTCGCCATCAGAGTTACTTCAATAATTAATCAAGGAGATACAAGTCGAATTCAAAACACAAAGCCAGACAAGCAAAGACCTTGAGGAACTATGACTCTAGGAAATCTAACTTCTTATTTTAGACTAGGAAAGTCATAGGTTGACAGAATTCAGGAAGAATTTTCTCAGTCATTCCATTTCTCCTGCAATGACTAACTACTCCTTGAAGATCAAGAATGTGGGAGATAACTCTGCAGTAGGGAACTTGATAGACCGTGTCTTCCCTTGACAGATTAATTTCTTCCTTTAGATGATTATACATGGATTGGGGTAGGTTTATTTTAATCCTAGAAACTAAGAAGAAAATAAATAATCTTTCTTTGTCAGATAACCATCCTGCTCCTCTTTCTCTTGGTCTTAAATCAGTTACCATTAGCTTGTACCAATCTTTAGCTATGGGAGTGAGGGTACATGGTTGAGTGGGACGACCTTCAGTCTCAAAAATGACATGCAGATGCCTGTCGAAGCTATGACTGTTGATGTTTCTTTCCACAGTCACACCATCTTCAACACACCTAATGGCTTTAGCAATGATGGTAGGGTTGATCAAGACTGGACAATCAGCAACCATAGACAAAATAGCATTCTTGCCATAGTCATACTCTAGTACTCGAGCATTTTCCCAGAACTCAGTTACAAGCGCAGGAAAGACAGGTCCAACAAGCATGTTGAAGTAGTTTTCCCAGTTCTGAAATTCAATTCCAGAGAGAATACTTGTTTTGTTGAGTTGAGGCAGAAGGTTTAAATTTAGAGTGTATTCCTTCAGGAGCTCAAGATTAGAAATTTCACCTCTGATGTTGTGGGAAGTCATTTTGAACAGGAGTGATTTTGTTTGAGAGAGAAGGAGTTTAAACTATGAGATAGTTAAAGAGTGGTTCTTCTTTGAATTTAAGAAATGTTGTGGGAAGGACTTAGGATCAATAGCTATTTAATGAACTGGAACAAGCAGGGTTCATTATTTTTGAGAATAGCTGTGAGTAGCTATGGAGGTCAGCTTTAGGATGACAAGACATGTTATAGACTCTATATAGAGGTTGTCAGAGCAAATCATAAATAAGGATACGAATAGATGTACACTTATGAGCCGTAAGGGAGTGGCTAACATAAGGTAATCATAATTGTGTTCACTATTCGTCGAATCATAAATGCGTGAGAATCTTATTATATTTTCAATAAATCTTACGAAGCCTTAATGTGTCAGTGAATGATCAGTGGTTATGGCGAGGTTCAAAATATTGCTATAGTTTTAAATTCAGAGAATAAGGATGATCATGAATAAACAAAATGTAACTTAGAGTTCTGAACTCTTTTTACAGTAATTCTATATCTGAGTGCTTTCCATTCTAACTCTGAGCTTTTGATCATCATATTTCAGCTTCTGCTTCCTAGAGAGTGATCTGACATTGAGGAATATTGATGTCCTCTGAAACCGGATCTCTAGAATCAATCTTCTCTTCAGATGGTCCTTTCCTTGTTCATAAATATTCATCTGACTTCTGAAGGCAATCTTCAGAGATTCTGATCGTTGTTATCAGAACGTCTATTTTTCATCAGGCTTCCATTTCATAATATCTTCTGACTTTGTTTCATCGAACAGATACAGAGCTTGTTCAGAAACGAGTATCATCAAACATGTGTGTAACACATGACATGGTTTGCATGACAATCTTGTTCTTGCAATGCTGATCTAACTTGTTTAGATTTAGTCCATCAAAGGATTTACAGCATATCTGCTTCTGAAAAGAGTGTCTACTGATTTCTTCATTTTGAACAACATCAGTAACTTAGATCCTTTTTGGCTTTGAGTAGATGACTTATGTCTCTTCATCTAGTCGAGCATCTTCTGATTCCAGAATAAGCTTTTGAGAGAATTATCAGATAACATTCTGACCACTTACAGTTAGTTCAACTGAGATAGAACAGAACTTAATTGTCTATGTTATTTTAACCAAGACTTAGACATTGTTCTTAATCAGATTCCTGATGAATCTCTAGACTTCCTCTTTCTGAAGGTTCTTCAGTTTTCTGCAAGGTTTCTTCTGCAGACTTAATTCTGAGGTTCAAAATCATAGAACAACAATCTTTCTTCTTTACATGAAGAAATTCTTAATGAGCTCTAAATGAGAAAGTCAAGGGTGGACTAATCTGTTTCTTGAAAACATCTCAAAAACTCATAAAGAGATAAACTTCAGTAAACAAGATTTCTTGCTTTCTGATGATTCAATCTTTGGCAAATATGTTGTTTATCCAAACGTATCTTCTGAGATAAGCATTCAACAAATACTACTACTTATCTGATGAATCTATCTTATCAGCTTGATTCTTCAATCTTCTCCCAAGTTTTCGAGAGGAAGATTCCGTTGTTGACGATAACAAAACTTCAAGAATCAGTGACTTGCTCTGGTAATCCATTTGATTACAATTTAGTAAACAATCATCTTCTGAACTGATACTGAAATTGTAAGTGGATTGAAATTTTACCCAGAGTATTTCTACACACCAAATCTGGATCTTTTTCTGACACTGTTAAGTGTTTGATATCTGTTGCACCCCAAATTTTACTCTCATTTTTCTTGCTTTTTGTTTTTGTTATTTATTACCTTTCTCATTATTCTAATTTGATATTATCTTAGCTCTTATTTGCTCTGTGACTAGGTTAATTTCAATTTGGCACCATTTTATTTTATTTGAATTGTTTTAATTTCATTTAATTTAAATCAATTTTATTTAAGTCAAATTCTAATTAATTAAGCTAATTATTCTTTTAGCTCCTCTTAAATTAGTTCTTAATTTAAATAATAGTATTCTTTTTTATGACTATGCTATGTATGTTGGTAAGAATTCCACGTTGTTATTGGTTTCTCATTCTATCATTATTGGACCAATGAAAGTTAAGCTTGGCTGTTTTGACTTTTCAACCCATTAATCAACCAACGAGGAGGCGGCATGTGGCATACGAGAAAACAAAATCAACCAAATTGTTCATTCTTCCACGTTCTACTTGTGAAACTCAGATGGAAAAAGAGAAATTCAAAATATGAACTTGCCAATTCAATTCAAACTTGTTTCAATTCGATCTGTTGGTGTGGTTTATCATTTTGAATTCTCCAAGAAGCATTTCCCGTTTTGGCTTTCAACTGCTTGGTTCATTTAAAGTGGCTCAGAGAAGTTGCTCGTTTCAGCGTTCAATCTTCCACCACCTGCGAACCTCTTCACGCCATCCCCAACCTTTGCCTCATTTGGTACCTCTCCATATGACACCGAGTAAGGTGCTCTGAAGCAATACATGGAGTTGTGATTCAACCCTGCAATTCTGAAATTTGGCACTGCATAAGCAGCGGATTTGCCTCCAAGGAGTGAACCGTTTTTGAATCCAAGAGAGACGTTGGCGCTCAACACTCCAGCTGTTTGATACTTGAACTCACCCAAGCCTCTGGGTTCAGCCTATAAAAGGGACTCGCTCCTACACATCTATTCACCGACAATTATCCATAACTTTCACAAAAACACTTAAAACTCTCTGAAATCTCTCAAGTCTCGAGCAAGGAGGAGGGGAGTTGGTTTTGGTTTTGCTCTGGGAAGGAAAGCACTCAGCACATTTGAAGACAGTGGACATCATTCCACTTGGTATCGTGTTCTTATCCCTTCTTTATTAATACTCATTTGATGTAATCTCTACCATATGCATTTCATTATTCTTGTGTCTGCCTAAATATATGCTTAAACATGTTGTTATGGTTTGAACTTATAAAGTAAATGATGTTCTTCTTTGGGATGCTATACGTGTGTGTTGGTAATAAGCTACAAGACCTCTGTTCTGATCATCATTTGGTGGCAATCATAAGTTCTTGTTTTGGTTTAAACTGTCAAGATTAATGTTTTATCATCTTCACCATGAATATCATAGCATTTATTGTTCATATTGACCTGTGACTGAATGTGTGTATGTGATGTCAATAACGAACTATCTTGGTTTTTGCTTTGCTATGCTATTTTGCTCTGAGTCATTAGAATGTGAATGGTACCCTGTTAAAATGGTTTTGCTCCCTTTCATTATGCTGTCCGTGGACTTTTGTGTTTTTGTTGGTTAGTATTTGTAATGTAGGTTTGCCATGACTGATGTTTGGTATCCATATGCTTCTGTGCTTTGAGTTATATGCATCTGTGTATGCAAGAATGTTTGCCCGGTGTATTGATGTATGAATTTGTATTTGCCCTGATTTTCCATTTTAAACCTGATATATGTGTTGGCTTATCCTGAATCTAAACCGTGTATGTCTCACATGTGTGTTTCTATGACTATTGCTCAAACTGATTACTTGCCATGTCGTGTGCTACTACTTGCTTTAAATGATACCTATTGCTTGGATTTGATTGCTATGCTGTCTTGCAATGTGCTCTATCCTATCTTGGATATGTATGTGTGATTCTTGAAGGCCCTTATTCATCATGATGTGTGTGTGCTCCCTATGCGAACATGACTGTTTTCTTCCCTTATCAGCATGATATGTAACTGTCTTGGGTGCCCAATATCCATGCCATGCTGCTTTTAAACTCTACATTTTACATGTTGTGTTTTTACATGATATCAAATGTGTTTGTTTATGCTTGCTGCTGTTGTATTTATTCATGCCTAACTGCTATTTGAATTAGATGCCACTATGTATGAACAAATCTGTTTGAACCTTTGTTGTTATAGTGTTGTGTTTCAAACTTGCTTTGACATTATATGAAGTTTGAGTACCTTAATCTAACTTGACACATGAATTACCACCATGCTTCTTGCCATTATGACCAAATACAACTCTGCTTTGTACATGTAATTTTGCCTTGATGTGCATTTTAGATGTATGACTGCTCTAATCTCATTGTTTGTTTGTCTGCATTAAGTATTGTTCTGCTCTAATCTCCTTGCATTAAGTATTGTTACTGCTTTGAATGAATGATGTTGCTGTCTGTCTCTAGATGTTACCATTTGCGTGAGTTTGGTTGTCATACTGCCCTGTAACTTGCCCTATCTCTGTTTTAACCACACATTGTGACATGTTTTGATTTGCTCTTTTGGAGGGTATCATTGAAACTGACTTATCATTTTCGCCCTAGCACATCCTTTGTTGTTTGCATTATAAACTCTTTACTTTGCCAAGCATTTGATATCAGCATTAAAACATCCTTGCTTTTCCTCACTGAACATGTTAAATCATACTTGAAATTAACCTCATTATCATGCTGTTCTGTAGCTATCTTCTGCCTATTGCACTTCAAGTTGCTCTTTTTTTCGCCATTTCATTCAAATTTCTCCTTAGCATAATACATGATGGCTGCCATGAAAATATGTTATTTGTTAGTCTACTTTGTTGTTTATGCTAATATGTAATTGTCTCATGTGCCCAAGCCATGCCTTGCTATTATTCTCTAGTATACAAGTTATCTTTCATTCAATCCCCATATGACGGTTAGTATGCAATAATTTTGAGTTTTGTATTGACAATCATTGCCCCTGATCCAGTTCATCTGCTTATGTCTAATTTTAAATGTCTTAGACCTACACTTTTCTCTTGTGTGAGCAATTAGGTTAACATGTTTGAATCGTTTCTGCCGTTTTGGAATCATGTCCTTAACTGATTGTACACATGCCTAGGCTTCGGTCTTGCCAAAATTCTACTTCAATTTGATGCATGGTTTAATTTCTGTTTAGCTTACAATGTTTCTGTCCTTGTAATCATCATGACTCGCTGAGCTTTTGAGCATTGATCCGTTTATATTCATGTTAGGAGTTTTACTATTGATTTAGCATGATTCTGAGTGTTATAACCTCCTCATGTCTGCTTGTCAACTTGAATAACATCTTATCTTTATGACCAATGCACACTTTGTATGTTAGGACTTAGTATGATTGAATGAGCCCTTCGTATACCATGATTTTGCTTCTGCATTTGGACTTTTACTTTGTTCATTTTGATTGAGATTTGATTGAGTTATGCACACGTGAATATGGCTGAAAAATGGTTGAAAACTTGAGTCATGGTGAGCAGGCTGCGGTTTGGTTTGTTTATCTTTCTGGTTTATGCGTACATGTTGACTTATGTATTTATTAAGTTATGATTGATATTGGATGTAACAGCCGTCCCAACGGTAGCACACTTGCCTTTCCTTGCAGTTTCGCCTACAAGACTGGGGTTCGATTCCCCCGCCCAATCCTTTTATTTTTTTCTAAAGATCACTTCGCTGCTTTACATATATACTTGTGCTGCCATTATATTTTCAAGTTGCGCGCATAGCCCAGTTGGTTATGATTTTAGGCTGTATTTAGAATGGCATGGGTTCAAGTCCTAGATATATCATTTCTTTCTTTTTGGTGTTAATTTTATTTTAAGTTTATACCTTGATTTCAAAATGTCATAACTCACTTGATTTTAATCCTTTTCCCTCCATTCTTTTTGCTATGGTTTTCTAATTGAACCTACTTTTCAAATATAAAAAGAAATTGATAAAGATATTAATTTTTAAGGCCGTTATGCTTGATTAGATTATGAATGTTCATTAGGTTTTTTTTGCACCATCCTTATTTCATCTTGACATATTGTCTTTGCTTAGCATGATTGATCTTTGTCTTATATGTATGATTCTCATCTTGCTTGATATCATAGCTTTGCTTCATCTCATTATCTTATTCATGTATTATTGCATCATCATACTTGCATTATAATCTCTTTATCTTAATAATCGTTCATAACTGTTATCTTTCCCCCCATTCCGAAGGAAGGTGAATAGTGTTGACTCTTAAAGTCATTCCCCCCATCCTAACCTAAGTAACCTCTTAGGAAGAAACCTTGTTTCTTGGCCTCATCAGAGCCATAGAAATTATAACTAGCTTTAGGAAGAGTTCTTCAACTCTTAGTGATATTCATCATAATGAATTTATCACTTCCCCTATTGACTAAACTTCAACATAGGTCCATCTCAACTAGATTCAGAGAGTTCCTAAACTCTACAATGAGCTTGTACTCATTTCCCCTATGAATATTGACCATAGTCAATAGTTTAGTAGAAGTAGAACTACGCATACTCTGATTCTATTCCCGAGGATACGTAGGCGTAAAGTGCGATGCTTTATCGAGTATACTTAGATACTAACCCCTAGGGTTTTCAAGCCTTTAGCATAGAACCTTTAGCAAACATAAGATAATATTTAACAAGAGGTTCTTGTAGAGTACTACAGATATTAAGGGCGCTAATACCTTCCCTTAGTATAACCAACCCCCGAACCTTAGATCTTTCCCTTTAGGTTTTTCTAACGATTTTGAACCTTTCCTTTGGATAAATCAAAGTCGGTTGTAAAAGAAACTGATGCAAATTAATTAATAATTTGTTATCCAATTTTCACCGCAACAGAAATGGCGACTTCACTGGGGATAAGTTAGACCTATTGCTGGTCCTTTCCTAAGAGGGTTGAGCCTATCTTGCTTTTATGTTATTTATGTTTGCTTAGTTGCTTGTATGTGCTTATGTATGCCATGTTTGCTTGTTTATCTGTACATTTGTTCTTATTTGATCCTTGGGTTGACATGGTATTTGTGAGTGAGATAAGTCCTAACCCGGACTTGAGAGTACATTATTATAGGATCGTGGTGTAATCAATAGTCGGTTGTTGGCAGTAGTACCAACAATTTATGGCATATGATGACCACACTCAGATGAGGCCCTTTGGGATTGTCGATGTCTGATGTGAGAAGTCACATTGATATTACTTTTTCAAATGGGAGCCGTAGATTCTGAGGACCGTAGTTACCTTTACCCCACTTGGCCTTTTAGGATGTAGTGCGGTGACTATGAGGGAGCCAGTCCCGAGTAGTTGTCACGCGAAACTACGCTCAAACGAGTTTATCTTGAGAATATTATTAACTCGTGTAAGTAGTTACATGGGCCGATAATATCCGAAGGATTTACGTAGACTCTGGGAACCTTTTAGAACCCTGTCCTGTGAATGACAAACCTGTAGTCCACACCTTGTTGGGATGGGTAGACCTTGACTTCATTCAAAAGATCTCAAACCTAGGGTTTGTTTGCTGTGTGATTATATGCGTGTTTGCCTGTGTTTGCGCATTGCATACATCTCATTGCATCCTTCTTTGGTTTTAAGGAACTCAGTCTTACTTTTCTTTGAAAAACTTAGGTATCATGGATATTGAGAAGATAAACACTAAGAAGTTCAATTTCAAGAGGTCCAAATTGGCAAAGCTGAAGAAATTAGCAACCTTGATACGAGGACATGAGAGTTTCCGTAAGAGATATGAAAAATTGGTTAGCCTTCTTGGAACTAAAATGGAGGAAGGAATCCTTGACACCTTGGTCCAATTTTATGATCCTCTCTATCATTGCTTTACTTTCCCAGATTACCAACTGGTTCCAACTTTAGAAGAGTACTCTCATTGGATTGGCATACCTGTGAAGAAACAGAGACCTTTCAGCGGTCAGGAAAAGATCCCGACTCCAAAAGAGATTGGCGAGTGTATTCATTTGGACGCATTAGAGGTCAAACCCCATATCACCACCAAGGATGACATCAAGGGATTACCATCCAAGTTCTTGTATGAAAAAGCTTGACAGTTTTTCAACGCAAACAGTATTACAGCCTTCAAAGCAACCTTTGCTTTATTGGTCTATGGTCTGTTCTTATTTGCTAATGTAGAGGATTTTGTCGACGTTAATGCAATCGGGATCTTCATCAGTGGAAACCCTGTGCCTACACTATTGGGTGACGCTCTCCATTCTATTCACCATAGGACTCTTCGAGGAAAATGAACTATTTTGTGTTGTGCACCTTTGCTTTACCAGTGGTACATCACCCATCTACCTCGGACGTCAGAATTCCGAGACAACCCTGACAAGCTCCGTTGGTCTCAAAGAATCAGTTCTCTTACCCATAATGACATCTTTTGGTATGACCCGGTTTATGACAGGAATGTATACTTTGACAGTTGTGGACCATTTCCTAATATACCGCTTCTTGGTATTCATGGTGGGATTAGCTACAGTCCTGTTCTTGCTAGACGCCAATTCGGATTTGCCATGAAGGAAAAGCCTAAGAGTATCCATGTGTATGGTTTCTTCTATCTTAATGAAGAAGCCACTGATGAGACCAAAAATGGAGTTTGGTGTGCTTGGGATAAATTCCACGAAAGTACTAAGGACGAGTTGGGAAAGAGAAACTGTGTGTCCTTGGAACCATACCTTCAGTGGGTTCGATCTAGAGCCCGTGACCTCAAGATGCCTTATATTCCCAGGATACTTCAGCAGCCAACTATTGCATCCCCATCCGCCATTCCCATTGAGCGCATGGAAGAATATCAAGAGAATCTAGCTTGAGAGAGACACATGGGAGTGGAAATATCATACTGTCTGTATTGAGCAAGAAAAGATGAAAGAGAAGATGAAGGAGAAGGATGATCTGATTGAGTGGCTGGAAAGGCGTGTGATAGATGAACCTCAGGCACAGGAAAATTCATTTTTCTCCAGCATGAGGCCTACCCCTAGCACTCATGAGTATGCTTGCATCCCACCAACATCTGGCGCTTGGAAAGGGATTGTTGACAAATTGATTTTCGAGAACCAAGAGTTGAAGAGACAGAAGAGAAGACGTGAAGCAGGGCACCCTTAGGCAGTGTTTATTTTCCCTCCAGGCTTAGTTGTTGTCCTTTTGTATTTTGGGCCTTTTTGATGTACTTTCCAAGTTGTAAAACTCTTCTCAATATTCAATGAAATGAGGCTTTGTTTTTTTTTATCTCGCTTGAGTTCCTTAAAACCAATTGCATTCGCATGTTACATTTTCGCTAAACTATCAAGTCACTAATCTTGTTTTGCAGATTTTGTAGAAATGGATGCCGCAGGAAAAAGAGTTTGGCCTTATTGCTTTGAGTTGCCAGAGGTGGATCGTCTGCTATGGTTGGGAGAAATGATTGAAGACCAGTCAGCCTTTGCTGATAGATATGGGTGTGTCATACCCCTGATGAAGACACCAGTAACTGTGGGACCACTTGAAGTTCTAGTCCAGCTGTATCACCCAGCATACCGTTGTTTCTTGTTCCCTAAATTCCAGTTAGTGCCAACCTTGGAAGAGTTTTCAGCCATGATAGGGATCCCAATCAGGGATGCCCCTGTCTTTTCCAGAATTGAAGAAACACCTTCTGCCAGAGGCATAGCCAGACTAACCAGAATCAGGTTATCTGATGTCCAAGCCAATTTGACCAATAAGGGAGGAAAGCATGGGTTGCCAGCACAGTTCTTGATGGAGAAAGCTCTGTACTTTAAGAACAGGGGAAATGAAGTTTTGTTTGAATCAACTTTAGCATTGATGATATACGGTTTGTTCCTGTTCCCGAACGCCAAGGATTTTGTAGACACCCAGGCCATTCAGCTGTTTGCAGTCAATAATCCAGTCCCGACACTGTTGGCTGATGTCTACCATTCCATACAGACCAGATATATGAGAGGCAGTGGGCTGATTGTTTGCTGTGTGGCCCTCTTCTACAAGTGGTTTGTTTCTTATTTGCCGAAGATCCCAACTTTCTGGGAGATTGAAGACTGCAAGGTGTGGTCTAAGAAGTTGATGGAACTGAAGCATACTGACATTGAATGGTATGATTCAACGGACGAAGGAATCACCATAATCGTTAGCTGTGGGGACTGCCCCAATGTACCTCTCATGGGAAGGAATAGTTGTATCAATTACAACCCTGTCCTCGCTCGCCGTCAGCTGGGTCATTTGAAGGAAGGAATCCCAGAAAATGAAGACATGCAGATGATGTTTTATGACGAAAAGGAAGGATTCGAGATGAAGATGCGCTTGAGTCGCACTTGGCGCCATATCAACAGACAGTTATGGAGGTCTGAATTCCCGGTCACAGAGTCTCATTTACAATGGCCTCGTAGCATAGCCCAAGTAATGATGAAACCACGTCCCCGCCACGAGTCCCCTACTAAAACAAAGCAGAGGATGATGGAGGAATTGGGAGAGCTGGTTCTCGCTAAGAAAGAAACCAAGGAGCGCATCATCAAGATAATGAGGGTAATTAATGGAGAAGGATCGTCAACCGGCGGATTCAATTTCTAAGTGTTGTTGTTGATATTTGTGCTGTTGTTGTATCTTTTCATTCTGTTGTATCTCTACTTATGTACTTGGAGTATGAGAATACCCTGCTCCAGATGTAATGTTTGCCAAACTCTTAATGAAGAAGTTGTTTTATCAAGAATCTATTCTCTATATTATCTGCAAGATGTCTTTGGTTTCTTGATAGTTTAGCTTGCATTTGCATTTGCATCTCATTTGCATCTTTGCATACGCACGCGCATTCTTCTGTGTCTCATCGCCGTTTTGTCTTCTTCAGAACCATCACCCTGATCTCTACATTTGTTGCAACATCCGGACCAGGCTTGAAGAGGAAAGATGTCTGATAATTGTGAGAATCTGGATCAAGTCAACGAAGAGCTCAATGAGTTAAGAGTGGGCATGGGGCAGATTATGGAAGTTTTGCATGTTATACGAGCAAAAATGGATACTCAAGCTACTGTAGTCTCAGAAATCGTCACTACAACTGTTGAGCCGCCAGTCATACCTGCTGTGGACACTACTTTAGGGATACCGTTTGAGTTTATACGAGCCACAGCTCCTCAGTCCACCCAACAAGCTGCACCTTTGTTTGGTGAAAACCAACAAACTATCCCAACTTATACCCCACCTGTGATTCAGACCCAGTTTCAGCCCGTCTTCTAGAATCAGCATCATCTTATTAATGATAACGTATCCATGGAAGGAGATGACAGCAATGAGAAATTGAGGGCCAGTATGGAGATTATGCAGAGAAAGCTAAAGGTCATGGAGGGAGATAATGTCTTTAGCTCTGACCTAAGGGATATGTGTTTGGTCACTGACTTGGTAATTCCACCAAAGTTCAAATTACCAAGCTTCAAATTATACTCTGGCGCTACGTGTCCTAAGGCATACTTGGTCATGTATCTCCGAAGAATGGCGGCATATATGGATAATGATAAGTTGATGATCCATTGCTTCCAGAACAGCCTGAAGGGCGCTGCCGGAAAGTGGTATTTAAGCTTGGATCAGTCTCAGATTAAATGTTTTCAAGATGTTATGGATGTCTTCATAAAGCACTATAAGTATAACTTGGATCTGACACCTGACCGTAGGCAACTTTTGACCATGACTCAGAAGAACACTGAATCGTTTAAAGAATATGCTCAGAGGTGGAGAGAGACTGCATCACAGGTTGAACCGCCATTAACTGAGAAGAAACTAGCTGATTGGTTTGTAGACACTGTGAAACCTGAATTCTATGAGAAGATGATTAGCAACACTGGCGCCAATTTCTCTGACATTATTGCAATTGGTATGAAAGTAGAGGCAGGGCTGAAAACTGGAAAGGTGGCTAGTTCACCTAACAGTGCTACTAGTGCCAGTGTCCAGAAGTCTCCAGGCAATTTTCATAAGAAGAAGGAAGGCGAGACTAACGCTGTCATGACAGGGAAGAAGCAGAGTCCTGGTTGGAAGCGAGCTCTTTTCCAACCACAACCAGGTCCCAGTTTTCCCCAACAGCCAGTTTATGCTATGCAATTCCCCCAGCAACCATACGTGGCATATGTTATGCCCGCCTTTAATTATCCGGTAATGCAACAGGCTCCTGTTTCCCAGCCACAAAATCAGCAACAGTGGCCAAGGAATCAGAACCAGAATTACCAGCAGCAGCGGCGGCCAGCGCCACAACAAAATACTCCGCCAAGAAAACAGGCAGTGACACCAAATTTTCCACCCATACCAATGACATACACAACATTGTATCCTTCGTTAGTGGAGCAAGGGTTAATTGTTACTAGGCCATTGGGGCCACCCTCTGAGAAGTCTATGCAGTTTTATAACCCTAATGCAACCTGTGCCTTCCATCAAGGAGGGGTAGGTCATGACTTAGAAGGATGTTTGGCATTGAAGAATCCAGTGAAGGGTCTGATAGAGAAGAATGTTCTGTCTTTCGTCAATAGCCAACCAAATGTGAAAAGCAACCCTTTGCCAACCCATGGGTCAGCTAATGCTATTGAAGATGAGAATGAAGAGGTATTAATCTCAGATGCAACACAGATTAAAACTCCCTTGAGAGTGTTTCATGCCAAGCTGTTCAGTGCTGGTTTGGTCGAAGCTTGCCATGATGTTTGTGAAGAGTGTGATGGTGTTAGTGAAGGATGTTCGTTGGTACAAGGTGATATTCAGCGCTTGATTAATGAAGGTTTCTTACAGGTTTTCAGGAAGGAAAACAGAATAGCAGTGATTGAGCCAGTGTTTAACTTGCCAAAACAAGTACAGTTGTTTGATGAGGAAGAGTACCCATCAGTAGTCCCTGTGTTCAACAATCCAGGGGCAAATACTGTGAGTCCTATTTTTAGACAATCAATTCCAAGATTTAACAGACCTGAAGCTGCTGCTCCTGTTAATCGTGCTAGGCAAAATAACTTCCCAAAACCAGTCCTATTCAGGTTCAGAGGAACCAAAGCAGTGCCATGGATTTATGAAGACATTACAGGCGAAAGGAGGAAAGAAGAAATGATCCCAAGGAAAGAGGTGGGGGTCGTAACAGAAGAACCGGTCCCAAGGAAGGAGGTGGGGGCTGATGAGAAGAACGTGTCTAATATAGTAGGAACAGGGAGAATGATGAGAAGTGGAAGGATTTGTCCCCCTGTGAACACAGAAACGTCCAGAAAAGAAGGTGTTAGTCATGTACCTGCCAACGATAAAGGAAAAGAAGTAATCTCTAAAGAGGACGACGAAGAGTTCCTTAGAATAATAAGAAGAATTGACTATAGGATTGTGGATCAGCTCCATCAAACCCCGTCAAAGATTTCTGTTCTATCCCTGTTAATTCATTCATCAGCCCACCGATCTGCATTGCAGAAGGTCTTGGCTCAGGCTCACGTAGCTCAAGATATCACTACCGGACAGTTTGATCACATTGTTGCTAACATCATCGCTTGCAATACCCTCAGTTTCAGTGAGGAAGAGTTAACCCAAGCAGGTCGGAAGCACAATCTTGCTCTGCATATATCCATGACATGTCAGGAAGACACGTTGGCTAGAGTCCTCGTGGATACAGGGTCCTCTCTGAATGTCTTACCAAAGAGAACTCTTGATAAATTGGCATATAAAGGAGGGGTCATGAGACCCACTTCGTTGATTGTCAAAGCTTTTGATGGTTCGCGAAGATCTGTTATGGGGGAAATAGAGCTCCCAGTGTTGATTGGACCTCAGGAGTTTAATATTCTGTTTCAAATTCTGGACATCAATCCTGCTTATAGTTGTTTGCTCGGAAGACCTTGGATCCATGAAGCAGGTGCTATAACCTCTACGTTACATCAGAAGATGAAGTTTGTAGCTGATGATAGGTTAGTTATCATACATGGTGAGGAGGATTTGATGGTCAGTAACCTATCCTCATTTCGCTACATTGAGGCTGGCGAAGATGCGTTAGAAACTTCTTTCCAAGCTTTGGAAATAGCTAATCCAGTTATGATCGACAATGAGAAGCCGGTAGTTCCAGAGTATCCATCGTTTGCTTCGTATAAGAGTATCCAGTCCGCCCTTCAGGAAGGTGTGCCCGTAGGATGGGGCGAAGTCATCGAGATTGAGAAGAGGGACCGACATCAGGGGTTGGGTTACAAACCAACTCCAGAAGATGAGACTGCTTCGAGAATGAGAAGAAAGACGAAGACGAAGACTGTGCAGGAGATATTTGTCAAAGGTGGACATCAGGTCCACGCAATCATTGGAAGCGCTGAAGAGGAAGAAGACATTGATCATCTGGTTTTCCGCCAAGAGGGTGCTTTGAGTAATTGGGAGGCTATAGAGATCCCAACTGTGTACCCGGAACCAGAGTAACTTGTTTTGATTTGTTGTTTTCATTTCCCTAGTCTTGCCCAAAGCTAGTGGATTATTTTGTATGGGCCTCCGTTTTCAATATTAATCAATGAAATGACTTTTTTTTGCAATTTTTGCTGTCTTCACTTTACTGCATTCTGTTTCTAAAAGTGGCAATCTTTTCAAACAAAACATCTTCATCTTGCATGTTTGTGAATTTTTGTGCACTTTAGTAATACAAATCATTCTATTATGCAGAATGAATCGTAAACCCATTGTATTTAATGACCCTGCTATTACCATTGACTTTGACTCCCCTATCTATCAAGCTGAAGAGGAGGAGAATTTTGAGGTACCCAAAGAGCTGGCAGACATGTGTGATTACCAGTATACAGATCTCCAGCCATATGAAGAGCAGGTGGATGTCATCAATCTTGGTTCTGAGGAAGAGAAGAAAGAAGCTAAGATTGGGGCATCCTTGAAACTAGAAATTAGACAGCGGTTGATCTCACTGCTTAAAGAGTATGTGGATGTGTTTGCTTGGTCTTACCAAGAATGCCCGGTCTAGACACAGATATTGTGGTTCATAAATTACCGCTCAAGCCCGAGTTCCCGCCGATAAAATAAAAGCTTCGTAGAAGTCATCCTGATATGGCTCTCAAAATCCAAGATGAAGTTAAGAGACAATTGGATGCCGGATTTTTAGCAGTCTCCAAGTACCCGGAGTGGGTAGCTAATATTGTTCCTGTTATGAAGAAAAATGGGAAAGTGCGAATGTGTGTGGACTACAGGGATCTCAACAAAGCTAGTCCCAAGGATGATTTCCCTCTACCACATATCGACACGCTGGTAGACAACACTGCCCGTTTTGCCATGTTCTCATTTATGGATGGTTTCTCAGGTTACAATCAGATTAAAATGGATCCAGCTGATATGGATAAGACCACTTTCATTACCCCGTGGGGCACTTATTGTTATAAGGTTATGCCTTTTGGACTAAAGAACGCAGGGGCAACGTACCAAAGGGCTATGGTGACTTTGTTTCACGATATGATCCACAAAGAGATAGAGGTGTACGTGGATGATATGATAGCCAAATCTCAGAATAAGGAGGAACATGTAGATCACTTGCTGAAATTGTTCAAGAGACTTCGGAAGTATCAGTTGAGGCTGAACCCTGCAAAGTGTACCTTTGGGGTCAGATCTGGGAAATTATTAGGTTTCATTGTCATCCAGAAGGGTATTGAAGTGGATCCAGATAAAGTGCGAGCAATTCAAGAAATGCTAGCTCCGCAAACTGAGTCTCAAGTCAGAGGATTTTTGGGCCGTTTGAATTACATCTCTCGTTTCATCTCCAACATGACTCCAATATGTTCATCGATCTTCAAATTACTCCGTAAGAATCAGCCAGTTGAATGGAATGCGGAATGTCAACAGGCTTTCGAGAAACTCAAAAGTTATCTCCAAGAACCTCCTGTTCTAATTCCTCCGGTTTCCGAAAGACCTCTCATTATGTACTTGACAGTTTTGGAAGAATCCATGGGCTGTGTCTTGGGACAGCATGACGAGACTGGCCGGAAAGAACATGCAGTTTATTATCTAAGTAAGAAGTTCACAGACAGTGAAAGTCGTTACTCACTGCTGGAAAAGACTTGTTGTGCTTTGGCTTGGGCCGCCAAACGCCTGAGACAGTACCTGATCTGTCATACCACTCTTTTGATTTCCAAGATGGATCCGATAAAGTACATTTTTGAGAAACCTGCTCAATCAGGCAGACTTGCCCGTTGGCACATGTTATTATCTGAATATGACATTCAATATGTCACTCAAAAGGCCATTAAAGGAAGTATTCTCTCATAATATCTTGCTAATCAACCTGTTGAAAACTTTGAACCACTCAAATTTGACTTTCCTGACGAGGATATTATGGCAGTGAAGGATGATGAAGAGTCAAGTTCTGAAGAAGATCCCAGGGCTGAATATAGATGGAAGATGATGTTCGACGGTTCGTCCAATTGCAAGGGGCATGGAGTAGGTGTTGTTATAATTAATCTTGAAGGTGGCTACACCCCTTTTACAGCTAGGTTGGATTTTGGATGTACAAATAATATTGCTGAGTATGAAGCGTGCATTCTGGGTTTGGAAGCTGCAATTGATCTTGGAATCTGTTTTCTCGAAGTTATGGGTGACTCCGCTCTAGTCATTTATCAGATCAGAGGCGAGTGAGAGACAAAAGATGAGAAGCTTATCCCTTATCAGGCATATGCCCTGGAGCTGATTAAGTGTTTTGATGAGATAACATTTTACCATGTGCCACGTACGGAAAATCATGTGGCTGATGCTTTAGCGACACTGGCTTCAATGTGGCAAGTCAGATTTATCAATGAAGATCCAGTAATCAGTATTGGAAGAAGGACCGAGCCTGCCCACTGCCAGGTCATTGAGGAAGAATCAGACGGCAAACCTTGGTTTCATGATATTTTGAACTTCCTGAAGAATCAAGAATATTCGGCCAATGCCTCCGCTCTCGATAAGAAGACTCTGCGAAGATTGTCAGCCAAGTTCTTCATCAGCAACGACGTACTGTACAAGAGGAATCATGATATGGTTTTGTTAAGATGTGTCGATAAGAGAGAAGCAGACTTGTTGATCCATGATATTCATGAAGGAGCTTTTGGCACCCATGCCAATGGGCATGCCATGGTTAAGAAGAGTTTGAGGGCTAGATACTATTGGTTGACTATGGAGACTGATTGCATCCAATATGCTAGGAAATGCCATAAATGTCAGATTTATGCAGACAAAATGTATGTTCCTCCTACTCTGTTGAATGTACTGTCATCACCTTGGTCGTTCTCTATGTGGGGCATTGATATGATTGGGGCAATTGAGCCTAAAGCGTCTAATGGGCACCGCTTCATTCTGGTGGCTATAGATTACTTTACCAAGTGGGTGGAAGCCACCTCTTATGCCAATGTAACTAAGCAAGTCGTTGCTCGTTTCATTAAGAACAATATCATTTGTCGCTATGGGATTCCGAGCAGAATCATAACTGACAACGGAACCAATCTGAATAATAGAACCATGAAGGAGTTGTGTGATAACTTCAAGATTGAGCACCATAACTCTTCACCGTATCGTCCGAAGATGAATGGAGCGGTCGAAGCTGCGAACAAGAATATCAAGAAAATCCTTTAGAAGATGGTCAAAACATATAAGGATTGGCATGAGATGTTGCCGTACGCTCTACATGGATATAGAACGTCCGTCAGAACATCAACAGGGGCAACCCCATTTTCGTTGGTATATGGAATGGATGTTGTCCTCCCTATAGAGGTGGAAATACCTTCGCTGAGGATATTGATGGAAACAAAGCTTGATGAAGCTGAATGGATTCAAGAGAGATATGACCAATTGAATTTAATTGATGAGAAACGCCTGACAGCTATGTGTCATGGTCAGCTGTATCAGAAGAAGATGAAGAGAGCATTTGATAAAAAGGTCCGCACTCGAGAATTCCGAGTAGGTGAGTTGGTACTTAAGAAGATCTTGCCGTCGCAGAGAGACGCCTGTGGAAAGTGGGCGCCTAATTATGAAGGTCCATACATAGTTAAGACAGTGTTTTCAGGAGGATCTCTCTTCCTCACGACTATGGATGGTGAACAGCTTACACATCCTGTGAATGCTGATTCGGTACGAAAGTATTATGGTTAAGACGAGGACACCTCTGTGATATCCCGGAATCCCCAGAGAAGATCCAGTTAGCTACAGCTAGAGTCCTTAGTCATTAGAGATATTGGTCATTGAATACAATATAACCTATGATAAATTGCCATTTTGTTGCATTTGTAATATTCCATGGGACTCCGCTATTTGGCAGGTCACCATTTTTTCAATGAATATCAGCCATTGAATCATCTCTTGCTTAATACGCTTTCATTTCTTTATTTCTGCAAAATTTCTTAGTCATTTTCACTTGATTTTTGAAAACGGAAATTTCTAAGAAAACACAAAGATAAACTAAGTTCTACTCTGGAATCAAGTCAATTTGTGCAAGAAGAGTTTAGCGGTGCTATTTTTTGGCATGGATCTGCCATCTCCAGAGAAAAGAAGATTGCCTCGGTTATCCTTGATGTTGGGTTTCAGGGTGTTGGCTGGTGTTATCCTTTCTTCTTTCCTGTTTTACGTCGTTCGCGCCGTTTCTAGCATATAGCTAAGCATATGCATCATATCCCAGCATCTTTGCTTTTCTCTTTGCTCTGTTTGCTTGCAGTATTTTGGCGTGTTTGTCTTTATCTCCCCTGTGAAGTAAAGACATTCCCGGTTTGCTTTGTGTTGTGCTTGTTTGGTCTTAACCTCTGTGCGCCAGATTTGAATCTTTAAAATCTTTTTCGGTTCCCCAAGAAGTTTAACTTTAAAGGATTTTCAGAACTGTTCTTGTTTGAATCGTGTCAAACTTGAACTTAGATTTTGTTTGAATCGCGTCAAGCACTGTCTTCTGTGTTCTTGTTTGAATCGCGTCAAACTTGAACTTAGACTTTGTTTGAATCGCGTCAAGCATTGTCTTCTGTGTTCCTGTTTGAATCGTGTCAAACTTGAACTTAGACTTTGTTTGAATCGTGTCAAGCACTGTCTTCTGTGTTCTTGTTTGAATCGTGTCAAACTTGAACTTAGACTTTGTTTGAATCGCGTCAAGCACTGTCTTCTGTGTTCCTGTTTGAATCGCGTCAAACTTGAACTTAGACTTTGTTTGAATCGTGTCAAGCATTATCTTCTGTGTTCCTGTTTGAATCGCGTCAAACTTGAACTTAGACTTTGTTTGAATCGTGTCAAGAACTGTCTTTTGTGTTCCTGTTTGAATCATGTCAAACTTGAACTTAGACTTTGTTTGAATCGTGTCAAGCATTGTCTTCTGTGTTCTCGTTTGAATCGTGTCAAACTTGAACTTAGACTTTGTTTGAATCATGTCAAGCATTGTCTTTTCTGTTCTTGTTTGAATCGTGTCAAACCCGAACAGAGTCTTTGTTCGAATCGTGTCGGACACTGACCCCCTTTGTTTTAAAACCGTTCTTGTTCGAATCGTGTCGAACTTGAATTGGGACCTTACTTGAATCGTGTCAAGCATCGTCTTTTGTTTTAAAACTGTTCTTGTTCGAATCATGTCGGACATTGAACACCTCCTTATCTTGTTTCTTTTCTGAATTTGCTTTAAGCTAAGTTTCTTGGAATAAAATTTTATTCACTTTAAGACTCCTATCTGTTGCGCAGAGTTTGCCTCTGTCTTTCTGGCTTCTCTTGAAGATCCCATCTTGAACTCTTTAGTATAAGAGTCCTCAGGAAGTTTTGGCTTGGTTGTTTGTCTCCTTCGGACTGATCCCTTGTGATCATGTTTTTCTTTCTAGTTTCGTGCCAGGAAGAGTTTGGGTTTGTTTTGTCCCCGGTAGTCCATCTCCCTGGATCTTTCCCCAGTGGAGATTGTTTTTTTTTTGTTTTCCCCAGTTCTTCTTTGGAGTCTCCCCTGTGGGTCTCTTTTGTTGGTTGGCTTGTATCCCTAGTGAGTTGTTTCTCATGGATACTAACCTTTCGTCCTTCCCCAGTGAAGCTCCTTGGTCTTTTTGCTTCCTGCTTGCCCCTTGGTGTCTTGTTGTGTCTGCATCTTCTTGGCATCATGTTTGTTGATTGCATGTGTGTGCATCTGAGGGTAAAATTTTTGGTTATCTGTATTTAAATATCTTTCACTTTTAATTCCATGAGGATCTTCATCTCTCATGTCATCAGGTGAAGATATTTAAATAGGGGCAACTGTTGCACCCCAAATTTTACTCTCATTTTTCTTGCTTTTTGTTTTTGTTATTTATTACCTTTCTCATTATTCTAATTTGATATTATCTTAGCTCTTATTTGCTCTGTGACTAGGTTAATTTCAATTTGGCACCATTTTATTTTATTTGAATTGTTTTAATTTCATTTAATTTAAATCAATTTTATTTAAGTCAAATTCTAATTAATTAAGCTAATTATTCTTTTAGCTCCTCTTAAATTAGTTCTTAATTTAAATAATAGTATTCTTTTTTTTTTATGACTATGCTATGCATGTTGGTAAGAATTCCACGTTGTTATTGGTTTTTCATTCTATCATTATTGGACCAATGAAAGTTAAGCTTGGCTGTTTTGACTTTTCAACCCATTAATCAACCAACGAGGAGGCGGCATGTGGCATACGAGAAAACAAAATCAACCAAATTGTTCATTCTTCCACGTTCTACTTGCGAAACTCAGATGGAAAAAGAGAAATTCAAAACATGAACTTGCCAATTCAATTCAAACTTGTTTCAATTCGATCCGTTGGCGCGGTTTATCATTTTGAATTCTCCAAGAAGCATTTCCCGTTTTGGCTTTCAACTGCTTGGTTCATTTAAAGTGGCTCAGAGAAGTTGTTCGTTTCAGCGTTCAATCTGCCACCACCTGCGAACCTCTTCACGCCATCCCCAACCTTTGCCTCATTTGGTACCTCTCCATATGACACCGAGTAAGGTGCTCTGAAGCAATACATGGAGTTGTGATTCAACCCTGCAATTCTGAAATTTGGCACAGCATAAGCAGCGGATTTGCCTCCAAGGAGTGGACCGTTTTTGAATCCAAGAGAGACGTTGGCGCTCAACACTCCAGCTGTTTGATACTTGAACTCACCCAAGCCTCTGGGTTCAGCCTATAAAAGGGACTCGCTCCTACACATCTATTCACCGACAATTATCCACAACTTTCACAAAAACACTTAAAACTCTCTGAAATCTCTCAAGTCTCGAGCAAGGAGGAGGGGAGCTGGTTTTGGTTTTGCTCTGGGAAGGAAAGCACTCAGCACATTTGAAGACAGTGGACATCATTCCACTTGGTATCGTGTTCTTATCCCTTCTTTATTAATACTCATTTGATGTAATCTCTACCATATGCATTTCATTATTCTTGTGTCTGCCTAAATATATGCTTAAACATGTTGTTATGGTTTGAACTTATAAAGTAAATGATGTTCTTCTTTGGGATGCTATACGTGTGTGTTGGTAATAAGCTACAAGACCTCTGTTCTGATCATCATTTGGTGGCAATCATAAGTTCTTGTTTTGGTTTAAACTGTCAAGATTAATGTTTTATCATCTTCACCATGAATATCATAGCATTTATTGTTCATATTGACCTGTGACTGAATGTGTGTATGTGATGTCAATAACGAACTATCTTGGTTTTTGCTTTGCTATGCTATTTTGCTCTGAGTCATTAGAATGTGAATGATACCCTGTTAAAATGGTTTTGCTCCCTTTCATTATGTTGTCCGTGGACTTTTGTGTTTTTGTTGGTTAGTATTTGTAATGTAGGTTTGCCATGACTGATGTTTGGTATCCATATACTTCTGTACTTTGAGTTATATGCATCTGTCTATGCAAGAATGTTTGCCCGGTGTATTGATGTATGAATTTGTATTTGCCCTGATTTTCCATGTTAAACCTGATATATGTGTTGGCTTATCCTGAATCTAAACCGTGTATGTCTCACATGTGTGTTTCTATGACTATTGCTCAAACTGATTACTTGCCATGTCGTGTGCTACTACTTGCTTTAAATGATACCTATTGCTTGGATTTGATTGCTATGCTGTCTTGCAATGTGCTCTATCCTATCTTGGATATGTATGTGTGATTCTTGAAGGCCCTTATTCATCATGATGTGTGTGTGCTCCCTATGCGAACATGACTGTTTTCTTCCCTTATCAGCATGATATGTAACTGTCTTGGGTGCCCAATATCCATGCCATGCTGCTTTTAAACTCTACATTTTACATGTTGTATTTTTACATCATATCAAATGTGTTTGTTTATGCTTGCTGCTGTTGTATTTATTCATGCCTAACTGCTATTTGAATTAGATGCCACTATGTATGAACAAATCTGTTTGAACCTTTGTTGTTATAGTGTTGTGTTTCAAACTTGCTTTGACATTATATGAAGTTTGAGTACCTTAATCTAACTTGACACATGAATTACCACCATGCTTCTTGCCATTATGACCAAATACAACTCTGCTTTATACGTGTAATTTTGCCTTGATGTGCATTTTAGATGTATGACTGCTCTAATCTCATTGTTTGTTTGTCTGTATTAAGTATTGTTCTGCTCTAATCTCCTTGCATTAAGTATTGTTACTGCTTTGAATGAATGATGCTGCTGCCTGTCTCTAGATGTTACCATTTGCGTGAGTTTGGTTGTCATACTGCCCTGTAATTTGCCCTATCTCTATTTTAACCACACATTGTGACATGTTTTGATTTGCTCTTTTGGAGGGTATCATTGAAACTGACTTATCATTTTCGCCCTAGCACATCCTTTGTTGTTTGCATTATAAACTCTTTACTTTGCCAAGCATTTGATATCAGCATTAAAACATCCTTGCTTTTCCTCACTGAACATGTTAAATCATACTTGAAATTAACCTCATTATCATGCTGTTCTGTAGCTATCTTCTGCCTATTGCACTTCAAGTTGCTCTTTTTTTCGCCATTTCATTCAAATTTCTCCTTAGCATAATACATGATGGCTGCCATGAAAATATGTTATTTGTTAGTCTACTTTGTTGTTTATGCTAATATGTAACTGTCTCATATGCCCAAGCCATGCCTTGCTATTATTCTCTAGTATACAAGTTATCTTTCATTCAATCCCCATATGACGGTTAGTGTGCAATAATTTTGAGTTTTGTATTGACAATCATTGCCCCTGACCCAGTTCATCTGCTTATGTCTAATTTTAAATGTCTTAGACCTACACTTTTCTCTTGTGTGAGCAATTAGGTTAACATGTTTGAATCGTTTCTGCCGTTTTGGAATCATGTACTTAACTGATTGTACACATGCCTATGCTTCGGTCTTGCCAAAATTCTACTTCAATTTGATGCATGGTTTAATTTATGTTTAGCTTACAATGTTTCTGTCCTTGTAATCATCATGACTCGCTGAGCTTTTGAGCATTGATCCGTTTATATTCATGTTAGGAGTTTTACTATTGATTTAGCATGATTCTGAGTGTTATAACCTCCTCATGTCTGCTTGTGAACTTGAATAACATCTTATCTTTATGACCAATGCACACTTTGTATGTTAGGACTTAGTATGATTGAATGAGCCCTTCGTATACCATGATTTTGCTTCTGCATTTGGACTTTTACTTTGTTCATTTTGATTGAGATTTGATTGAGTTATGCACACGTGAATATGGCTGAAAAATGGTTGAAAACTTGAGTCATGGTGAGCAGGCTACGGTTTGGTTTGTTTATTTTTCTGGTTTATGCGTACATGTTGACTTATGTATTTATTAAGTTATGATTGATATTGGATGTAACAGCCGTCCCAACGGTAGCACACTTGCCTTTCCTTGCAGTTTCGCCTACAAGACTGGGGTTCGATTCCCCCGCCCAATCCTTTTATTTTTTTCTGAAGATCACTTCGCTGCTTTACATATATACTTGTGCTGCCATTATATTTTCAAGTTGCGCGCATAGCCCAGCTGGTTATGATTTTAGGCTGTATTCAGAATGGCACGGGTTCAAGTCCTAGATATATCATTTCTTTCTTTTTGGTGTTAATTTTTTTTTAAGTTTATACCTTGATTTCAAAATGTCATAACTCACTTGATTTTAATCCTTTTCCCTCCATTCTTTTTGCTATGGTTTTCTAATTGAACCTACTTTTCAAATATAAAAAGAAATTGATAAAGATATTAATTTTTAAGGCCGTTATGCTTGATTAGATTATGAATGTTCATTAGGTTTTTTTTGCACCATCCTTATTTCATCCTGACATATTGTCTTTGCTTAGCATGATTGATCTTTGTCTTATATGTATGATTCTTATCTTGCTTGATATCATAGCTTTGCTTTATCTCATTATCTTATTCATGTGTTATTGCATCATCATACTTGCATTATAATCTCTTTATCTTAATAATCGTTCATAACTGTTATCTTTCCCCCCATTCCAAAGGAAGGTGAATAGTGTTGACTCTTAAAGTCATTTCCCCCATCCTAACCTAAGTAACCTCTTAGGAAGAAACCTTGTTTCTTGGCCTCATCAGAGCCATAGAAATTATAACTAGCTTTAGGAAGAGTTCTTCAACTCTTAGTGATATTCATCATAATGAATTTATCACTTCCCCTATTGACTAAACTTCAACATAGGTCCATCTCAACTAGATTCAGAGAGTTCCTAAACTCTACAATGAGCTTGTACTCATTTCCCCTCTGAATATTGACCATAGTCAATAGTTCAGTAGAAGTAGAACTACGCATACTCTGATTCTATTCCCGAGGATACATAGGCGTAAAGTGCGATGCTTTATCGAGTATACTTAGATACTAACCCCTAGGGTTTTCAAGCCTTTAGCATAGAACCTTTAGCAAACATAAGATAACATTTAACAAGAGGTTCCTGTAGAGTACTACAGATATTAAGGGCGCTAATACATTCCCTTAGTATAACCAACCCCCGAACCGTAGATCTTTTCCTTTAGGTTTTTCTAACGATCTTGAACCTTTCCTTTGGATAAATCAAAGTCGGTTGTAAAAGAAACTAATGCAAATTAATTAATAATTTATTATCCAATTTTCACCGCAACAATATCCATCAATAACAGAATCGGAGCTCTGATACCAAATGAAGGTGTGAGAAAGACACAAGAAATGGGGGGTTTGAATTGTGTTTTTCACTCTTTCTAAATTTTCGCCTCTTATCATTAACGCGCAAGAGAATATCATAGTTACTTGAGAGACTCTGACTTGCGAAGCGTCATTCAGATTGTGCTATGCATGAAGCATAAGCGACAAGATGAATCTGAATTAGCGATGCTTGAATCAAACTTGCAATGTGGAAGCTCATCAGAGTTTGGCTGCAAGGTTCTGACTTGCTATGAAAGGTTCTGATAATTGATACAGAAACATAAACAATCAAACAAAGCATAAACAAGAGTAAAGAACACACGATATATCCTGGTTCACTTGAGTTATTCTCAAGCTAGTCCAGTCCACCCTTCCAAGGTGATTTCGCCTTGAACATAAGGACTTAATCCACTATAATCAAATCCGATTACAGATGCACGGGCAACAGCCGGTGACTAACATCCTGCACAACCGCAGTTGTGACTAACCCACAATGAACCGTTCAGGGATTCAACTTAATGAATATAACGAACATTGACCTAATAGGTTCCAATCTCGCAAGGTCTACTATCAGGATTTCACAGCTAAACGTTCAGGGATTCGACTTAATGAATATAACATTTACTGACCATTCTTCCCGGATTTTCAATGAGTTCCATCAGTGATCTCACAAGAGTCTGACCCACAACTGGTCCCCTTTGAGATATGACTATCATTGACCATGTTTCAGGATTTCCACAATGACCCCAAGTCATCGTCTTCTCAAGTCTCCGATCACACTGATCACTTGAGGAATCCTAATTCACATAGAATTAGTTGTTCTGGAGATTACAATGATGCTTCTTAACAAGCAGATACCTCCTAAGTTTAAGTATAAAAGAACACACAAGTGTTCGAGCAAGATATGAGCAACAGCTCCTTGCTATCTTCAGATACTACAAGGATGTATGTTGATTTGACAGTTGATGACATCTTGTAGATCTTCTTCTTCATCTTCTTTGTTTGAGCAAGCTTCGAGCAATAACTCCTTGCTTCAGATCTTCAATATAGCTCAGATGATAAAGTTGGTTGAAGACTTGACTAATTTGCGATGTTGTCTTGTTCATCAAGAGCTTCTGTTCCAATTGATTGTTGTTGTGTTGAATGATGATCTTTGTGCTTCAACAACAATGGTCGTGTGTTAATGGTGATAGCTTTGAATGTTTAGTTTAACAACGATAACTAATCGTTGTAACTATCATCACATCGATACCTTCAGAAGCGCATTCTCCTTTCCTTTAAATAGCCAAGTAAATTATAGTCGTTGAAGAGTTGTTGGCTGTTTGAAAAGAGTCGTTATGCAATGATGAAAGTTGCACTGCCATATCTTCTTTTTAATGTAGAAGAAGTGATGGGATAGATCTTTTTAGCACGGTGTACAATCATTACTAACGGTAATATTTGTCTTCAAATCTTCAGAGGCCTCTGATGGTAATTAATTGAAGCATGAGTTGAGACTTTATAACTGGGTCTTCATAAACTTCAAGTCTTCGTCATCAGAACTTGTCCATTAGGAATCTGTCTTTAGAGCTTCAGCACTTGTCTTGAAACCCGTTATCTTCACTGTTTCAAGTCTTCATAATCTTCAGAACCTTGTTCACTCAGAACGTTGTCTTCAGAGTCTTCAGCACTTGACCTTTAGAACCATATTCTTCAGAACACTTCAGTCTTCAGAGTCTTTCTGCACTTGGTCTTCAGAGCCTTCAGCCTTCAGAACTTCAAGTCATGAGAATCTTCAGCACTTCGGTTCTCCACAAGATTATCTCTTCAGAAGCTTCGCTATCTTCAGAATCATAACCACTTTCAGAGTAGCATCCACAAGAGCATTGCAACAACAATATCGGCATCCTTGGATCTATCTGATTATGATTAGATACAGAAGCATACTTGCTTCTTGCGACTTGTGTTACATATAGTAACTCACATATGATCATTTACGCACATCTTGCTGGTGTTTGTTAGATCTGATATCTTCTATGATTATGATCTGCACACAACACACATTAGAACATAAAATAGTTCTTTCACAAATACTCATTGTTATCATAAAAACATAGAGATGTCTTGCAGAGACAACTCTTGCTCTTACAGGCAGGACATTAAATGTGTTAACATCAAAAGAAGTCCAGATGGGACAGGAGAAGGAAACTAGAAGTGTAGGTCAAGAGTCTATTAGGAAAGCATGTAAGAATCGTGCAACAGAAAGAAAAGATGGGCGGGAGAAATTGAATGGGGACCCACCAATCTATAATTTGGAATTGGGCCTTGGTAGTGAGTCAGATTTTAATAAGGAAGGAGTTGGGCCCAACTCCCTTAAGCTAACTAAAACCAATCCTATTGGGCCGCCTGCTATTAAACTAATCAGGAAAAATAAATCTCTGGCTGAATTATATGAGAGAATTCAGATTCCATATGCACCATCTTACTTTTCAGCACTGTTACACACTTCAACTGTAGTAAAACAAAATATCCCTTCAATTGAGATTGTAGAAGAATCTCTGTCCTCAACCAAGACTGTGGATAGCAATTCAAGATATACGGGGGGGGGGGGGGGGGGGGGGGGGGGGTCAATACTCTGTTGTGGATCTATATTTGATAATGATGTGGAAAGAGGCAATGAGAGGATAAAGAGAATTCCTAATGATGTACCAGGGAAGGTTTGGTCCATCTTGAGAGATTTGGGAATTGAAGGGGAAGAGGATGAAGAGGTACTCGAAAGCATCATAAGAGGTCTGGAAAAAAGGGGTAGGATTAGAGTTCAGAACTTGAAGGAGACCTACATTAATGTTCCATGAATATCACCACCTTTAACATACGAGGGAGCAACTCTTCTATCAAAAGTAGGAGAGTTAAATAACTTATTGAGAAGGAAAAGATTGAGTTTTGTCTTCTTCAAGAAACAAAAAGACAAAACATGGATGATAAATTTGTAAATAGTATTTGGGGAGGACGATAATTTGAATGGTCTGCAAAGGGATCTAATGGGAAATCTGGAGGTATGTTATCTGTATGGAATAAGAATTCTTTAAATCTGAGTTTAGTTTTTCTGGCACTGCATACCTTGGGGTGTATGGGGTATGTAGACAAAGGGCAATATATATTGTGAACATATATTCTTCGTGTATATTGATTGAAAAAAGAAAAATGTGAGAGGGGCTTATTAGATTGAAATCTAATTTTCCTAGAGGGGATTGGATTTTAGGGGGGGATTTCAATGCTGTGAAAAATAAGGGAGAAAGGTTTGGCAAGGGAAGCTTTAAATTTGCTGAGATGGAGGAATTTGGTATTTTCATAGAAGATATGGAGTTAGTAGACTTACGTATTATGGGGAATAGGTTTACTTAGTTTAATTCCAATGGTTCTTGTATGAGTAGACTAGATAGAGTTCTGATTTCAGAAGATCTGTGTAGAAGCTGGAAGGCTTGCCATCAAAAGGTTGGGAATATGGAGGTTTCAGATCATAGACATGTGTCCCTTGTTCTTAATGATAGGAATTGGGGTCCTAAACCATTCAAAACGATTAATGCATAGTTTGAGCATCCGGATTTCTTAAAATTTGTGAAAGAAGTGTGGGAGTCTTGTCAAGTAACAGAAGATGCTTTTAGCATTCTAATTCAAAAGATGAAGTATCTTAAAACAAGATTGAAGTGGTGGAATTACAATGTTTTTGGGATAATGGATCTCAAAGTAGAAGAGGATATTGAGAAGCTGAATGATTTAGAAGGAGTTATGGCTGATTGGGAGACTGAGATTCCTGATAGTATATTGAAGGAGAGAAGTGAAACAGTAGAAAACATTTGGAACAAGTTACATCTGAAAGAAAGTCTATTATTTCAGAAGGCAAGAACCAAATGGTTAGTTGATGGTGATAACAATTCAAAATATTTCCACTCGGTGATTAATTCTAGAAGGAGAGACAACTACATTTCAGCCTTGAACATAGGATTGATTGACCAAGAGAAGGTGGAGACAGTAAAACAATTCATTCATGATCATTTTGAGAACAAATTCAAGAGCAAGTCAGAAGGAGGATTTATGATGGATTTGAATGCATTGGAAAAACTCAATGTGGAGGAGAATCATAATCTGACAGAACCTTTCTCTCCTGAGGAGATACAAGAGGCAATTAATTCGTGTGATGGAAATAAAAGCCATGTGCCAGATGGGTTCAATTTGAAATTCATAAAGAAAGTTTGGGAGATCATTGGAGGAGACATAATCAACTGTATCGCAGAATTCTATGAGAAGGCATTTCTTCTAAAGACCTTATGTTCTTCTTTCTTTGTCCTGATTACAAAGAAGGATAACCCACAATCTCTGAGTGATTACAGACCTATTGCATTGATAGGAAGCATACATAAGATCATCTCAAAAATAATGGCAAGAAGACTGAGTAGAATCATGGGAAAACTAGTTTCTCATTCTCAAACAACATTTATTCCTGGCAGACAACTCCTTGATGAAGTCTTAGTAGCTAATGAAGTTCATGATTTTATGATGAAGAGGAAGAAAAGAGGTTTCATGTTCAAAGTTGACTTTACACAAGCATATGACTGTGTAAATTGGAGTTTTTTTTCCAGAATTTTGGAGGCCATGAATTTTAGTCCTACTTGGATTGGTTGGGTTAGAGGAGTTGTATGTAATAGCTATCGATCTGTTTTAGTAAATGGAAGTTCTTCCAAAGACTTCAAATTTCATATGGGCCTCAAACAAGGAGACCCTCTATCTCTTTTTCTTTTTGCTCTTGTAACAGAATGTTTGGTTGTGTTGATAAGGAAAACTGAGAGTAATAACATTTTGAAAGGTGTGATGTTGGATGATGAAACCTCTATCAATCTGCTTCAATTTACAGATGACACATTAATTATGTGTAATGATTCTTGGTCCAATGTTTGGGCTTTAAAATCAATTTTGAGAGGATTTGAAATTGTGTCTGGGTTGAAGATAAATTACAGCAAGAGTCATATTTTTGGTCTGAATATCGAGAAGGATAAGATGGATGCAGTATCAGATTTCTTGGCTTGCAAAATTGGTAAATTTCCTTTTAAGTTTTTAGGCTTGACAGTTGGTGGTAGGCATAAGTCTGTGGCATTTGTGAAACCTGTTTTAGAAGCAATTAAAACTCGTTTATCTTTGTGGAGGGGCAAGATGCTATCTATTGGAGGACGAGTGACATTGATAAACTCAGTCATAACCAATCTTCCAATACACTTCTTATCTTTTTATTTAGCTTCTGTTATTGTTTTGAAAGAGATTAAAGCCATTCAAAGGAAATTTCTGTGGGCTGGAGATTGGGACAAAAGGAGCATAGCTTGGGTCAAGTGGTCACAAGTTTGTAAATCTAAGAACCAAGGAGGAATCATCAAGGCGAGGTATGGAAGTGAACTACAAAGGTTTAACATATATCACACTATGAATGTTTCAAGACAGGGATCAAGTTGGTGGAAAGACCTCATGTGGTTGGGCATGCCATCAAATGATCAAGGAATTTTCAGGTCATTAACTTGGAAGGTGGGTAATGGAAATAAAACTTTCTTTTGGCAGGCTAGATGGATTGGTGGAAAAGCTCTTAAGCTTCAATATCCAGAGCTATACATTTCATCTCCTGATCAGAATGTGATGATTAAGGATTATGGAGATTGGACAGGAACCGATTGGAATTGGGATCTTGTTGGCAAGAATGTTCTCATGAATGCAGAAGATGGAGGATCAGGTACAGAGTTATCACTTTTAATCGAGGGGGTGAGGTTGAATTATCATGAAGAGGATATCATAAAATGGCCCAGAGGAGTTGAGAATAAGTTTAGTGTGAATGCTTGCTATATGGAAATGAATCATAGTTTGGAGGGAGAAGAACTAAGTCATAATCTTGTGGAAGCTTTGGATTTAATGTGGAAGACTAAATTACCTCTTAAAGTCAAAAAATTTGGTTGAAGATTACTTCTTAATAGGCTTCCAACGCGTAAAGTTCTTGAAAGCAGAGGAATTGTCTCTAATCCTCATCAGTTGTCTTGCGTATTTTGTTTTCAAGATTTGGAAGATATGTCTCATATATTCATATCTTGTAGGATAATTAGGCAGCTTTGGAGAAATATTGAAAACTGGTTGAGAATACACTTTCCTGATAAAATAAACTGTATTGATTCCTTTCTACAGTGGGTCAAAATGCCAGGGAAAGGAAAGTTTTTAAGCTTTATATGGCTGGTGGGGTGTTGGGTAATTTGGAGAAATAGAAACATGGTTTTATTCAATTGTGGTGTTGCAAGTCACAAGGAAATATATCATTCTGTCATCACAACTGCTTGGAATTGGAAGATTTTGGACAACAAAAATAGGAGGAGATGTACTCTTTATGAGTGGTACAAGTTACCTATGGAGATATAGTGTTGATTGTTTGTCCTTAGATAGGTGTAGATTTTCTGGTGTGGTTCCATATTTTGCTGCTAGTTTGTTTGTTAGTTGGGTGGTTCCTTGACACCCTGCTTCAGTTCGTATTAGGAACAAGCTTCCTGAATATGTTTGTACTTGTTTTAATCTGGGATTGTTTCCCATGATTATATATTAGAGTATTAAAAAAAATTCAATTTTTTTGATAAGAAAAATTTTATTACGTTAATCTAAAATATTATGAAATTCTGGTCTAGTAAATAACCGGTTAAAATCTGGTAAAATGTTATGAAGTTCTGATATAATCTATATAATAACAGTTTAGTTATTGTCTTGGATTGATCCTTTAACTAACAATAAGGTTTCAATTTAATCCCTTATCTAAATGGCGGATTCATTATTTTGATTTTTATCATGTTCTCATGTCAAATCATTATAGCTTAATGGTTTTTTTTCAACATTCAAAAGAAATGACTAATTTGACTAATAGAACAGTTTTTAAGGGATCACTCTAAAACATTTATTAGATAAAAGACTAAAACGAAATCTAAAATTAAATTACGAGACTTCGTGACTAATTAAGTCATAAATATAACATGCATGCACCAATTCCAACAACAATTGTTTAAGCAATTAGGCACCTTGCAGTGCTTGTATTCATGTGAATTCAAAGACAACGTATCGGGCATCTAAACCTGCCTGCCATAGACCAAAACTGTGCAGTACTTTTACATTTTTTCATGCTAAATAGTTTTTTTGAAAAAGGCAAAAAAGGAAAACTCTATTAAAATCCCATTCTAAGCATAAGAAATGCTACAGAATGATAAAATGTTACATCCAGTCCATGATACACTTATTCAGGCTCAAAAATTTAAAACCAGAACTAATTACACCTGATCAAAAACAAGTAAACCAGCTGCTGAAACACCTTCTCAAAGCCAAATGATTCAAGCTATAACATGCTCCAAAACACAAATAGGCAGCTGACTTAAAACTGCTAACAATTCTGCCCATATCGCCTGATCCAAACTGAGAAATAGCGAATATCCAATACTACTCCAACGGCTAACAAGTCTATATCACGAATAATTGCGTTAAATCTCCTCTAGTAACAGATAGCAAATAAATCCAAACCGTTCCAAGATCACCCAAACTTGATGACCACAGTTCTCCTGCAAATACAGCATTACCATACAATAGCATTATTAGACTAGCCACCAAAGGATCCAACCACCCGCGGATTGCTTAACTTGAAAACCAGGCCTACTACTATGCCAAAGCCTGCTATGAAGCACTACAACAGAAAGTGCATAATCCACAACTTCTTCAAGCGGAAAGCGTCTTCTGGAAGCATGCTGATAAATACATTTAACTAACCACAGACCCCATTCCACACATTGAAAAGCATCAACAGAATTTACTTAGGATCAAGCAAAACTGCACACTCCTATATCCTTTTTTCAAGGCTTAACCATAATAGCTCCAAGACTCATAAATCCTAAGTAATCTGCCAAACAGATCCACATCTTTTATATCTGAATACCTAGGCTTGCCACAGGATTCATACACCACAATGTTAAATCAGATTCAATCATATTAGATTTCAATCTCAGCCAATTCCAAGCTGAAATTTTCACCTCTTCTACTATCCTATCAATGTCAACGACTTTATTCCGAAAAATTTTGTCGTTCTGGCTTTTCCAAATCCTCCACACAGTCGCGCTCCAGATTGGGAACATTTGCTTATTTCTTATGATGCCGTCTCCCAAAAGATTTTCAAATTGAGACATATGCTGCCACCCTTCATTATGGAAAGCTGACTTTACTCTTATCCATTTACAAATTTCGCTCAATACACCTGCAGATAATGAACACTCAAAAAAAATGTGAGATACCGTTTCCCTTGCCCCACACCCACCACTGCACGAATTCTGTTCCAGTGCTAGGATCCCCCTCTTGACTAAATTCTCCTTGCTCGCGAGTCTATTTTGCAGCATTCTCCACACTAAACATGATACCTTGGATGGTATTGGTTGTCTCCAGATTTTCTCCCATCTGTGTGCTGATTCGTTTGGTTCTGTGTTCGAGAGGCTCTTGTACACCTCCTTAACAAAATACTTCTCTGCATCTTCGAAATTTCCTATATCGATTTGGCCTATCTCCTGCCACCATCTAGAATGGTTGCGATCTCTGACTACTTCAGTCCCGACTCTTTCACTATATCTACTAACTAATGCCCTAAACCACAGTCCTCTATTCTCCTTTTTTAGTTTCCATTTCCATTTTCCCAATAATGCATGATTAAAAGTCCTAAGGTTTTTGATTCCCAATCCCCCCTCCTCATATGGTCTACATATTGCCTCCTATTTTACCCAATTAATCTTTCTCTCTTCCTCTCCCCCACCCCAAAAAAATTGTTTAAACATAGATTCTAGTTTGGATATAATACCTGCGGGAGCCTTGAAAAAGGAAAGAAAATAGACCGGTAATGCCGACAAGACAGATTTAATGATTACCACTCTTCCTCCGACTGACAGATGTTTATTCTTCCATCTTGATAATCGATTTCTCACCGTTTCTAGCATTGGCTGCCATATCGCTTTTCTACTTGGATTGTCTCCAATTGGTAATCTAAGGTATTTGAAGGGGATTTCCTTGATTTTACATTTTAAGAATCCTGATGCAGTCGTCAACCACTGATGACATATGTTTACCCCAATCAACAAGCTTTTGTGATAGTTCACCTTAAGGCCCGACATGATTTCAAACAGCGTAAGAGTCGATTTGATAGTTCTTATGTTCGACCAACTCCTTCCTCCAATTATTAAGGTGTCGTCTGCATATTGTAAGTGTGTAAATTCTTCACCTTCTCCATTGAACCTGTATCCCGAAAATCTTCCTGTCTCGATTGCTTTTTCCAACAGCACATTAAAGCCTTCTGCCACAATTAGGAAAAGGAAGGGAGATATGGGATCTCCCTGTCGGAGGCCTCTTTTCATCGCAACTTCTTTTGTAGGGCTGCCGTTAACCAACATCGATATTAATGCTGTCCTGAGGCATTCGTTAATCCATTTCCTCCACTTTTCGTGAAACCCCATCTTCTCCATTATGAAGTCTAAGAAATTCCAGTCCACCGAGTCATAGGCCTTTTCGAAATCCACCTTGAATAGCAGTACTTCCTTCTTTCTTTTCCTTGCATCATCTACTATCTCATTAGCGACCAAAACCCCGTCCACGATTTATCTTCCTGCCACAAATGCAGACTGAGATTCTGAAATGACTTTGCCAATAACTCCTTTGAGTCTGTTTGCTAACACTTTCGCCACCACCTTGTAGATGCACCCGATAAGTGAGATAGGTCTAAACTCTGAAATTTTTGATGGGTTTGGTTTTTTTGGAATAAGCACCATAAAGGAACTGTTCGCTCCTCTCACGATCCTGCCATTTTGGTGAAATTCTTCCATCATTCTCATGAAATCCCCCTTGATTACATTCCAAAATTCTTTCACAAATCCAAAATTAACTCCATCCGGTCCCGGACTCTTGTCGCTATCACATTCCCACACAGCTGATTTCACTTCCACTTCCGAGAACTCCCGGATTAAAATGTCATTGTCCCTATCGTCAATAGTTTTAAAGTGCATATTCTCCGGCACAGGTCTCGGTCCTTTATATGCGAATTGATTACGGAAATGCTCTTCCACCGCCTTTTTGATCCCGCATACGTCTGTTACTTGACCGCCCTCCTTTTCAAGGCTTAGAATTTCGTTTTCCTTCCTTCTTTTATTGATACATCCATGGAAATACTTGGAATTCGCATCCCCCTCTTTTAACCATCTTGTTCTGGATCTTTGTATTTGAATACTACAGTGCATCCTCGATAACTTATATAGTCTATCTGTAGCCTCCCTCTTTGTTTGAATTTCCTCTTCAGTCAACGAATTTTCTGCTTCCTTTTCTTCTAGCCTATTTATCTCGTCTTTAGCCTCTCTTATCTTCTCTACTAAGTTCTGGCTGTTTTTCCTATGCCATTCCTTCAGATCCCTTTTGATTAGTTTAAACTTTTCTTTAAGAGCATAGATTCCCCATCCTTCAACCTTCATCTTCCGCCACTGCTCTTCGACGAATTGATGGTATCCTTTTGTATCTTTCCAACAACTCAACATACGAAACGGTTTCGGCCCCCAATCTAACTTTACTCCTTTTAATAAGATCGGACAATGATCTGATAGACCTTTGTCTAATCCCCACTGATTACATTCCGGCCACGTCTTGTACCACTCCTCTGAAACAAGGATTCTGTCTAATCTACTCATTGCTGATCCGTTAGTTCTCGACCACGTATATTTCTTGCCGTGGAGTGGAAGGTCTATTAACTCAGTTTCTGTTATAAATTCTTCAAATGCTTCCATTTCTTCCTGCCTGCTTCCATTTCTTCCTTTTCGTTCTGTGTCTGATCTAACAGCATTAAAGTCTCCCAATATGCACCATCTGGCCTCGCTTCTAGCTTCGATCATCGCCTTTATGTCTTCCCACAACTTTTTCTTTTTTCTATCCTCACATGGAGCATACACGTTAACGATTATAACTGGATATCTCTCTTTTCCCCATTCTCCTTCCACAATTAACAAATATTCTATACTAATCTTTTTCTGGATCGAGAATATGTTTGTATCCCAAATTGTTATCAGTCCGCCCGACCTTCCTTCTGATGCCCTGAAAGCGAAGTCGAATTCGGTAGATCCCCACAATAAAATGCATTGGATCTTATCAACTTCTTCCAACTTTGATTCTTGAATGCACACCATCTTAACTTTCTCTTTCAAAATAAGATTTTTAACTTCCATTTTTTTTGCTACTCCACCCAAACCTCTAACATTATAACTCAACAGAATCATGATGTTTATTATTTTAGCACCACTCCTGAAATCCAAGGTTTATTGGCCTACGCCATTCTTCCCCTCTCCTCGATTTTTCCTATCATCTTCAGCTCCTAATATCAGCTCCTGTATAACTTCTGCTTCCTCCCCATTGTGTATTATACCAAAATCTTTACCTAGATCCCACACTCCTTCTGCTATCTCTTTTGCGTCGTCTTGTAGAAATTTCCAGCTACTATCTTCTAATTCACTACCGGGAATTATTAAATTTTTACAGCAACTAACCTTCTTGTGGCTTTGACTCCTCTGTTTGCAGGTGCATTTCTTCTTCTTGATCTTCCCTTTATTCCATGCTTTCCTCCTTTCTTTCATAATTTCCCTCCTTCTTCTTCGTGTTTCTTTGAATTCTTGATGTGCCTCCTTCTCTTCTCCATGTACTATTTGTATATCCTTTGGGTAAGTGTTCACTGTCTTCCTTCGATCTTCTTCCAATTGTTCTTTAAACCGCGATACAATATTGTTTTCCTCTAGCACTTTCTTGCCTCTTTCCACTGTTGTCACGTGATTATGTTTTGGCGTGTCTTCCTGCTTGCTTTTATCTACCGTGTTGTTACCTTCCTCTGTTTCACCCTCCGTTCTGTTGTTTGTATATTGGGCTATCTGAGAGTTTATGTTTTCAAGGATTTTCGTAGGCCCCACCTGAGTATACCCCTCTTCTTGGTCTTTCAATCTGCTTTTTGTTAAGTCAATGGATTCGTCACGTGCACTGCTATCTTTACTACTTAGGGTCCCACATCGTTGATTATTGTGATTACTTCCTCATTTGGTGATGCTTGTTCTATCTTCATCCTCGAGAAATGTTTCTACGTTTTCCAAAGGCCTGTTCAATGCTTTTTCTACTTCCAACCTCAAATCATTAACTGCTCCTTCTGGCATCGCTTTATTCCCCGCAACCTCTTCCTCTTCTACATTCAATGCGTCATCCTTTCCCAATGCATGTACCATCCTTCTGTAATTTTCTTCCAAAATATGCAAATTCTCTTCATCTTCCGACAAGCCCATCGACGGCGGGATGTAGGATTCATCGGAGCTGCATGATGCCTCTTCATTTGGATTTTCGGATTCGTCTTCACGTCTTAAGCATTCGCATGTCTCTTCTGTCAATCTGATAATGAACTCTTCATTGTTGACTTTAATTCTAAGCGAGCTATTTATGAAATCCCATTTCGTTGTTTTAACCAAAACTCTTGCCATATCTAGCCTTTGTAGATTTTCAGTCGGCTCATCCATTTCAATTAGTGTCCCAAACTTCATCACCAGTTTTGCAAAGGTCTCTCTTCTCCAAGCATGTGCTGGTATCCCCATCATTCTTACCCAAGTGTACATGTATCCCCCTGTATCCCTAGGTTCCCATTGCCTTACACTTTTAAACCATTGCTTAAATAAGCTATCGTACTCTTTCATCAGCGCCTTCAAATCTTCGTCTTTATCCACCTTTAGGAAGACTTTGTCTCCACCCAAAGGAATTGCCTTAATAGTTGTGATTCCTTCGTTTTCCATCGTTTTCTGCAGTGAACAGACTTGAAGAGCTTTATGCATGAATCCCGTATATCCTTCCTTTGCCCATGCCATTTCGTCTTCTGTCACAGATATCATTCCCCCTCTTCATATTTTTCTTCCAATGTCTGCTTTACGTTCTGTCTCGGCCTCCATGATGTAACCTTTGCATTGTTCTGGTCTTCTCTTCCATTAGCCGTTACCTCCGCATATGTTTTCCTTCCTTGTCTTATGCTTTGGTACAGATTTCGCTTTTCCTTCATTCTGATGTCTTCATTCTGATTTTGTGGTTTAGTTATTTGTATCTCTTTCTTCTTCTGAACTATATTCTTTGTCGTGTAGTTTTTGTCTCCATTTCTCGAGTATTTTGAGATGTTCACCCAGACCTTATATGATCCAAACCATATATCGCTCAGTTGATTTTCGAGCCATTTTGCGTCTTCAACTTTCTCATACCTGATAAAGCCGAAAATCCTGCCCATCTTGTTTCTCTTTCGTGCTATGTATACATCTGTCACTCTTCCCCATCTCTCGAAAGTTCTTTGTACTTCCTTTTCGCTGATATCCTCAGGTAGATTGTTAACGTAGCATGTGGTATTTTCATTTTTGTCGATTACCGGTCGACATCTTCTCCTTTTTCTTGGCTGAACGAATGTCCACTCTTCTCTCCCCATATTTTTCTGAACTCGATTTCATGCTAAATAGTTAATAAACATGTGCTACTAAAGATGAAGAGTAATGTTACTATCTATCTCCATAAAGACGCCACTGCAACAATTTATTTGGTTTAATATAGCCGACAAACCATATTTAAAGAAAAGTTATTAGACTAATGCATCTCTCTACCTCTTGCTCTAAACATACATACATCATTGTTGATCCATCCCTCTTACCATTGCTCTAAACATACATACCTCCTGCTTCCTGCATCAATTTCAATTCGTGTTTCAGCTATTGGTTCAGTGAAAAGAAATAAAGTCTTTTGGCAGGATTCAATGGAGAAACAATATGGAATACATAGGACTTACTTTTGTTAGACCAAAAATTTTAAAATAAAAAATGTAACAGAAAATCCTTAATTAAATATCAAATAATTATTTAGTATTAATAGATAGTTTTATTAAGAATTATATATTGTAAAACAAACATGCTGTAAATAAAAGCGATAACATTAATTCTCAAAACAAAAGGTATAATCCAGTGGGCACCTATGTCTAAAAATATAAAATAAAGAATATATAAAAAATAAAAAAATAAAAAAATAAAATTAGAACCGATGCAAAAAAATAAAAAAAAAATAAATATATATAAAATTAAAAATTAAAAATAAAAATGAAAGCAAATTTTTAAAAAAAAAAAAGTAAAATCCACATGGATTTAAAAAATAAATTTTGAGATAGTATATTTAACCCTTTAAATTTTGAGGTAGTATTCCTTTCGCAATAATTTATAAGTAAAAAAATTAATATTTCACATAATAATTTATTCTGAATATTTAAATTTTTGTGTCATTTATTTTATAGAACAATATAAAATCAATTGTTGTTTATGAAAAAAATATAATTTGTATTTAACTTTTCTTTGAAAAATATGTATTCTTTTAGAATAAAATATTTAAATAAAACAAAGTTAATATTTTTTTCTTATAATTAGTTTTTTTTATAAATCTTTTCTAAAGAAATGTCATTTGGGATGAATTAAATAACTTTGTCTTCATAATTTTGATAACTTTAGTGATGTTTTATGAGAGAGAAAGTAAAAAAAATGGAGGGAAAATAGATGAGTAAAAGTGATAAAAGAAACATATGTATGAATTGACTTTTACAAATTCCGAAAACTCTTCTGATCCACTACAACATGAAAATTGGTCCTTTTTTTAGTCAACTACCTACCTATACATGGAACATGCTCATTAACTCTGAAATCTACCCTTACATAACTTTTATTTTACACTATGAATTGCCCGTAATGGTAATTTATTAAATCAAATAATAAGGACCAATAGAATTAAACCATTATGCCAAGTGGCTCATTTGGGAAATTCCATTTCAAATTTTCATCAGCATTCTCTCTCCCCAGGCACATCCTTTCCATTCCTCTCTCTCTCTCTCTCTCTCTCTCGTCACAACCTTCCCTCATCTCTCTCTGCTATTTTCCTTATTTTCCTCTCTCTTTGGCCACCAAACCCTAGGACGTCGCCGCCGAATCTCTATGAAATGGAAGACCAAACGATCTCGCAAATTCAGCAACTCATGGCTCCGCAACTCTTCGTCTCTGATTCTATGGTATCGTAGAAACTCATCTTTCATTTAAATCTCTCTTTCACTCCTAGGGCTTTGATTACTATTGTGTTGGGCACTATTTATGTTGTAGGTTGCCGATCTACTGGTTTTTGTGACCTCAACAAGGTCTTCACGTGAAGAAACTGCTTCTCACTACATTGACATGTTTGGAAATCAATGCATTTCTGTATTTAAGTCTCTTGGTTTTGAAATGTTTGCAATTACTAATTTTCTGTTATCCAATTGTTTTAACAAACCTAAAGATGAATTGATATAATGGTTCAGGATTGAGTGAGAACAAGTTAGACAGTTCCCTTTTATATGAAGTTTTTTTTATTTCAGGAAGCTGAAGGCGATGCTGAAGATATCAATCATGCAGTATCAGTAGCTCGTGAGGCCTTTGATAATGGACCTTGGCCTAAAATGATTGCTTATCTAAGCATTTCCTGAGTGGAGTGTCCACCTACTATTGGTTTTAAATTTATAATGATGATGATTTTTTATGACTTCATCATGAAAGAAGTCGTATATTGTTGCATTTTGCTGATTTGGTTGAGAAACATAATGATAAGATTGCAGCTCTGGAGACATGGAACAACGGAAACCGTTATGATCAGGCTGCCAAGTTCAATCCATGTTCTCTATATGAAATTAATAACATTTATGCTTCCTCTCAGGTCTGCCATCACCCTATGATAGTTGCATGTCACTGTGAGGGTACAGATACTTATTTCTTCTCTTGATCTCTTATGTTACTGCATGCGTGTCATTTCTATACCCGTCAAGTCAACTTCATATTCTCTGCTCTTTTGTTTTACATGACGTATTCTTTTCATAATTTGAAGATAACTATCCTTTCTGGTGTAACTTTGATACAGTTGGATATCTACAAGTGGGGGAAACCTGGTGGAAAGTTCTTTATGAACTTTTTTAGAGCTATCAAATTCACCCCAATATATTTTGGGGTATTTTTGGGTGCGTATTTCTTTTAAGTGTCAATTTACAATCTGCCCTGTTCATTCTGCTTGAATTTTAACCTGTACAATTGACTGAATTGAAGAAGATGGAATAATAGAGTAAAAGATATTTAAGATGTTGAACTATGCCTTCCACATTCATATTGCTATTTACACACATTATTGACTACTTTCGCAATTTGTATCTAATATAGAAGCAACGGTAAAAATGAGGTCGGTTTTTGTTGGAAATAAGCTTAAATTGTTTGCTAAAAATATGACTGGAAAAGTTGGATTCCATTGATGCAGTTCAGGATGTATGCCATAATTCCTTTTCCCATATGTTATCACTAATAGTAACTGCCAATCTCTTTTTCTTGGAAACTTTTTCCTTCAGATTAATTGATTTGGATAGAGTAGTCAATTATTGTACACAACCAGAGTCTAAACTGTAGTTAGCTTGGAAGTTAGTTCATCTCTATAACATTTTATTTAAACAAATTACACTCTTTGTACCAATGCTCGGATTACGATTTCAGGAAAAAAAGAAAGAAAATATGCCTTCTAATAGTTTTCCCTTAAAGACCATCTTACTCTAGTTCCATCACAGGGACAAATTTTGTTATTTAAAGGTGTTGCTATCTTCCCAGTTCTATTGCTTGAGGCGGAGACCGTGATTCCTATGCTTCGAGTTATATGAAGGTGTTGTTGCGGATTTGATTTTCAACGTGATGGAGTTGTGTTGTTGGTTTAGCGATTTGTTGCAGATGCGTTACCAGTGCAAAACATTGACTCGGTTATTGATATTTGTGCTTGCTGCTGTTGAAATGTTCGATATTGGTTGCAGATTTAGTTCAGTTGCAGGATGAGATCTTTGGGATTGTAGGTTATTGTTGGGTTATTGTTGTTTTTGTGTACGTTGATAGTTGTGTATGATGTTTTTGTTGCTACAGGTTGTGTAACGTTTCAAATGGTATGTTATAGGAATGACATCAATTTCTTTATCTGAGTTTTTTGATAATTGTTTCTTGAATAATCAATTGATTGATTAATTTTTAGGGTGATAGGAGAAACAATAGAAGCTTAGAACATGTGTATTTAGAAAGGATCTATAAGATTTCTCTTCAAATTTTGGATTTTGATGTGAGTATGTCTATAAAATTGAGTCATGTTTGGTGATCATTGTGCCATTTTTATTCATGTTTTGATTAATGCAGGTTTTCAACTATGTTTTTTACAAGTAGAAAATAACCAAAAAAGTGGCAATGATGCATGATTAGTACAAGCTATAATTTTATCCCTTGAACTTCATCAAAGGTAACCTTTATACATTATTTTTCAGTCTGTTTGCTGCCTGGGAAAGTTTTGCCCTTTATACATGTTGTTATTATTCTTACAATCATGTCAATCTATAAGATAATATGAAATTTAATCATATGACAGTTTCTAGTCTTCATAGCAAACTCTTTATCATTTAGGGATATTTGAAGGAAGGACAATACTAATGAAACATAGTCATATATCTGGAACATTTAAAATGTTCACACCTTTGCGATGAAACCACCTTTTCAGCTCTTATGAGTTTCTTTTATTTTATTAAACTGATTGAACTGTTGTTTCTGCTATATGTGATACCCTGTTCTTTTCATCTTAATGCTTCTAATGACTTCATGCAACAAATGAACTAAACTGACTTAACTAATTGTGTTTTTATATCTATACATTTTAATTGTACTCGTTGATGATTTCTCTTGTGAGTATGAAGTGTGTTAATTTTATTATACCAAAATGCAGGTTATACCTTGTGTTGTATTGTCTCTTCTCATTCATCCAATAACCCGTATTATACCGTTAACATGATTTTCTGGGTTTTTTTAGTTTATCTTGAAGTTGTGTCGTTCTACCTCAATTGCGAGTTATGTAGAACACCAAGGTCTCTTAAAAATATATTTCAGTCTATTGCTTTTACTCTACAATCTTTTAATCATTTGAAACTGTGTGTAGTTATTTCTTAAATTCAACTTTCAAATTTCTAAACCATTCACAATAGCACACTATATTTTTGCCCTTGGAGTTGCAAGGTTCATGAGTTGTGCACACTAGGTCCTCCAGGTTTGTTGGATTTTATCTACATATAGGAAATAAATATCGAGTATTTACTGGATTCATTCATAAAATGAAATCAAAATTTAAAACTGGACAACCTTCAATCATGCAGTTTCATGCCAAACATAAATAAGTGACACCCTTTTGCATATTCTCTAAGCTTAAATCAGCTGGAAACAAACTTGGAAATACTCTTGTTTAATGATCAAAAAGGTAATCCATTCATTTATAAATATGTAGTTTCTATGCACATTATCTTCATGCATCATATTGTGTAAATTACCTGAATGATATAGTAAGCTTAAATATGAAAATGATTCCTACCTATGACCAAGCTGCCAAGATCTAATAAGCCTCCTTGTAATTTTTATGGTTGAATTTCAGAAAATGGGGAAGACATATGAGATTTGAGATATGAACATGGACAGAAATATGACCCACATTATGATTACTTTACTAATAAAGTTAATATAGTTTAGTGAGGACATCGTCTCGTAACTGTTCTCATGTATCTCACTAATGTGACCAAAGGCAGTGAAACTATATTCCCCATAGGCCGAGGTTGGTATAGGAAACTAAAAATTGATGTGTTTATCTCGATAATTGAAAAAGCGTTGCAGTTTTCTTGATTGGATGACCTTAGTTTGTGTCCTGCAGGGTTCCCGTTGTACTGTCATCTTATGCAATTCTGATCTATTTAAAAAGAATAATTATATGTTGCATTGAGCTAAAATTTATTGCCTGATATCTTAATCATTTGTCTGTTTGTCTTGGAGGAGTATAGTCTTATTTAGGCATTCCCGGTTCGGTAACATTACTTATCCTGATATACTGGAACAATTAGTTATATGAATTTTGGTATATTCTTTGTTTTTGGCTACTTAAAATGGCAAGTGATGCTTAATACTTGATGAAATATCTTCCTTGGCCTTAACGATAATTTACAAAGTCAAAATATAAGGACCAATAGAATTGAACCATAATGCCAAGTGGAACCATTATCCCAAATTGCTTTTAAAATTTTCTTCCCCTCTCTTTTCCGATTTATGTTTCTCTCTTTCCATATTTCTTCTGTTTTCTCTCTACCCCTTTCTCTTTCTCCCTCTCATTCTCTTTCTCCATTTTTCTTCCTCTTTTTGTCTCTGCTCTTCCTCACTCATGGCTGTGAGTTGCTTGGTGTGGTGTCAATGTTTCCGTTAAAGTTGTTGGCCGGATCATAGAAGTGGGTAAAGGTTTGAATGATGGTTATGCGTTGCTTCACAGTTGCAAGTTGTGTGGTTTGCAGAGTTCACGGTGGTTGCAGTTTTGTTGTTGTTTCTAGTGTTCCGGCGAAATAAGTGGCGGAGTATAGATGGTTACACGATTGTGGAATATTTTAGATGATGGTGAGTGTCTAAAGTGATTTTTGACGGTTTGTGGTTGTGGATGGGGATGGGGAAAGAAGTAGTGGAAGTTTACATTGTAAGCTAGATCTGAAATTTCACAACTATGATTATGTCATGAATAAGATATGGTTGATTTATCCTGCTTTACTTTGTTTCTTTGTTCTATTTTAGGGGTTAAAATTCCATTTTCTTTTTGCTTCCTCTATATGTTAACTTGACTCTCTGTCACTACCAACAGCGAAAATGGGAGGTGTGAATCTGTTTTCTTTCTTTTGAATTTTGATAAATAATTTCGATTGGAAAAAAATGATTTTGACTAATGATTTATGCAAATTTTAAATTTTGAGTTTTAACATTGGAATTTGATACTCAAAGGAAAAGAGCAAAGAAAAGATGGAAGGAGGAAGAAGAGGGAGGGCTTGTGATGTAATTTTGGGTGACATTCGACGCAGCCCTAGAATGCAGTACCATGCTCTCTCACTCACCAATCAGGTTTTTCCTTTTCTTTACCATTTCCCATTTGTTTTGTATAATTTCATCCGATCATAGGAGATCTAGTTCAATTTTTCGTTCGGGTGGCTCAAAATCATCGGCATTGTTTTTGCACTGATAAAGTTAATCTTGTTAGGAAGCCTGCTGTATTGTGGATATTTTCTGTTGCTGTTCTGCAGGTTCTATTTTGGCTCATCGTTATTGTCGGCGCAATGTTGTTTTTCGCGGCAGCAATGGGCTTGAGCTTGTCTTTGATCTCCAACACCCAGTGGTATATTATTTCAGCTGAACCTAATTTTCTTCCTTCCATATAGGTATATAATTTGTAGTGATGAAAAATCACGAACGTGTAGGCTAGATTATATAATTATACAATAGTTTTCTATTGAGAGTTTGATTTCCTTTTTTCCTACACAACTGAACACTTACAATTGATTGTTGCATAATTCAAAAAAACAGCAAGTGTATCCGATATACTCTTGAGGAGAAAGGGGCAAGTTGTGGCCATAATCGAGGATGGAACAAATGATGCACAAGTACTACATGAGGTTAGTACAACATTTTTCATGTTTTTTAACTCAGTCGGTTATGTTTCTAATTTGAATAATTCTTATAGTGCATCACTAGTCATGGTTGTACACGATGCCAAAGATGTTATTGCTACTTCCCTAGCTGTGCCAAATGAAGTTCACTTCAAAGTTTTCTAATGAGTTTATCCTCTTCAATTTATTATTGATTTTTTGTAGATTACAACAGAAGAAATGGATTTGATAGGTGAGAAGGGCATTGAAACTCATTATGGTGGGAAAGAGTTTGTTCACTTGCGAAGGTATTGACTTATCTTTTTAATCTTACATTTGATTTTAAGTAATTGCTCTCGATTGATCATACATCACATTGTTGAGATAGGTTGCTTATTGGTTGATTGCTTTAGCCTGTTGATTGTTGGAGGTATTATAAATGAATGCTACCATGTATTTAACCTATCTTATCCATAAGAATAAATTCATTCAAAGCCATTGAAAGCAATTTGTTCATGTTATGAATTTTACAATGAATTCAAATATAGCATCACAAGCTCTGTGATTTTTGGAAGTAAAGTTTGCAGAGAGAAGGAATTTTGACAAGATCATGATTTATTCCAAGCATGTAATTTTACTATTTTTGAGCCCACATAACCACTTCTTATGTAAATCGATTTTGGGCCCATTATGAATTTATTTCATGTTTTGATTTCCAATGCCCCATCTTATATAACAATGTATTCAAAAATGAATGATAAACTTGACCATCATTATTCAATAACCAACAATGGTATTTGAATTAAAGAAGCAATAATGACTTTCAATAAAAACTTTTAGATTTTCAAAGTAGAGAGAAGTTAAAGAATTAGAAGCACCATTATAAAAACGGTATTCCTCTTCTTACCATCACATAAGCAGCATCATCGAAGAGGAATAATCAAAATGAGTTCCAAAAATGTTGTCCAGGTCCAACAAACTGTAGAGGTCCAACAAACTGTTCAGGTCCAAGAAGCTGTAGAGGTCCAACAAGTTGTCCAGGTCCAAGAAGCTAGAGGTCCAACAAGCTGTCCAGGTCCAAGAAGCTGTAGAGGTCTAACAAGTTGTCCAGTTTAAAGAAGTTGTCCAGACCCAACAGGCAGTGGTTGTACAAAGAAGAAGAACCAGAAGGAGAATAAGGAGATCAAGAAGAAGGATAAGAAGTACATATATGTTGGATTCAGATGATGATGACGAAGCACCTTATAGTTGGAGTAACTTTATGTCAGCTAGGGCATTTAAATTTGATTATTAAAAAATAAAAGTGTGTTTTTTGTCTTCAATATGCAAGAGTTTTTGTTGAAAATAGTTTTGTTGTGGTTAGGCTTTCCAAGTTTCTAAAAACATGTTATATGCAATTTTACATAATAGCTATTGCGAGTTTTTAATTCTTTTCTACTTTTGACATGTTATTATCAGTACACACAAACCTTTAGCATACAATCTGGATGTATGATGCACTTATAATGGAAATTTTACTGCCTGTCAAGTAAAACCAAGTGGAAGAGCATATGCAGTATTAACAGTGTGACAGTCAAGTCTAACTGTTTCCTTTTGTTTCATATTATTAGGCATCGGCCAAGAAAGCCAAACACTTCAAATCTTTCCTGCTTAGAAGTAGAAGAGTTCCTGTTGTAATGGAATAAGTGCTCAGCGGTCACCGTTTTAAGTTGTTGATTCCTTTGGCAATGGCAAGATTCCAGATCTTCGGATCTTAGAGCATGTCGAACAGTCTGCTAAGAGTAAAAAGCTGAAAGTAAGAATGTGCTCCCAACCGTTGTTTGCGATTATCATTTTCTTTCCGTGTTATAACTATTCTAAAAAAATTGTTTTACATATTTGGGAGATATAACCATTAGATTGTAGGTTATCACTTTCCGATAGATATGGTCGAAAACTTGTTATGATTATCGACGTTTTCTCAATGTAAGCTTATAAACTTAATTTTCAATTTTAAGTTTAATTCATAGACATTTAATTCATTTTGTGACCCTTTATTGGTTTGTACTTTTTACCTAACAAGCTATTATTAGGATGATAACACTGAGAAGAGAAATTTCCAATCTTCTTGGCTGTGTTTGTTTGTTTGTTTGTATTCAACATTCATGATATTTTGTTGCTTTTGTAACACATGCTACTTTCCATGGTTCTAATAACTGTTAATAAGTTTATAGTTATAATGTATTTGACCGCGATATTCTACAATATCAAAGATTGCGACTGCAACTGCGATATAGAATTTATTGGTCATATAACTTGTCTTTCGCTCGATGCACTTTGTCTTTGTTTATCCGACAATTGTAAATTTTTTCGTTTCTTTTAGGCCTTCTTCGTTGTGGTAAGAGTTGCAAGCTAAGATGAACTAACTGAGACCTGATATTAAACGCGGTCCCTTTAGACCTGAGGAAGAAAAACTCGTCATACGCGTCCCTTTACTGTTTCTGCTACTAATAGTATTGCAGCAACAAATTTGGCTTCATCAACTCCTGCAAGCAATGTGAAGGAAGATTTGGAATGGAGAGACTACAAATTATTTGATCATGTAGGATGTGATGATTCATCAAGCTCTAATGATCTTGAAGACTCTTCTGATATATTATTACAACTTTTGTTGGATTTTCCTTCTAACAATGACATGAGCTTCTTAGAATGAAGCTTTACTTAGCACCCTTTTGTATGATGCTTTGGCTAATTTTGTAGAACCAAGTAGTTTTTTCTTTGTAAGCAAGCCATTGGAGAAGTATGAGAAGATTGATTATATATTAATTTGGTTAGATGAATATAATGATGGATATATTTTGTAGAACACTAATGACATTGAGGGATTTTAGGTTATTAGTCTTATGTCTCACAATTATGTACCAGTCTATTATACTCTATATTTGATAGGACTCTAGGGATGTAAATGGATATCCATGAGGACGAATACTATGATATATGTATCATCCCCATTGGATAAATATGATATCCATATCCGCCCCATATCCATGTGGATATCCGTTAAGCGGAGAATCCGCGAGTTTTACGATATCCGCAGATATTTACAGATATCCATGTATAATATTTGTTTTATGAAAATTATTTTTTTGAAAAAAATATTTTTAACTTCTTTTAAAGACACACAAAGTTATTATCACATAACATCACATTAATTTTTATCTTATTCACCAAAACATAATTAGATCCAAACATAATATCCATACCTTTCATTTTTAACCAAACAAATAAAAGATATTGTGATTGTGAGTTATGATGGAAGAGCGGACGATAGAGGAGTAGGAAGGAAGACACTTGTTTGACAGAGGAATGACGACACTAGTTGGCTGGACTATGAAATTGTTGAAGTGAGATATGAAGTAATGAAGAGTTTAAATATGAAATGGTTAATCGAATTTGAATGAAATGCGAAAGGTTTTCTTCAAAGAAAATTAAAAAAAAAAAGAGAAAGAAATATAAGACTAATTTTTTTAGAAGATGAAAAGATAAGGTTAATAAATTAATAATATTTAAATGATTTTTATAATTTATTAACAGATATGGATATCCGTGGACACGAATATCATTAAACCCGTATTCATATTCATTAACAAATAGATATTTAAATATTCATTTATTTTATCCGTGAATATCCATTAAACTATCTGTCCCATATCAGTGACGAATTTTATCCGTGGGTACGGATTTTTTTGCTATCCCTAGATGGGACAGAAGAATTTATTGAATGCACATGAGTATGTGTTGAAAAATGGAGAAACATTGAATCAAATAGAAATTCTAAACTCAAATATGTTGGGTCATAATACGTTTAATTTATAATCGAGAAAACGCTGTAATCATAACAGTTGAATCAAATGAAGATTTTTTGCACTTAAATTTATAGTTTAATTCATTTTTACTTGAATGCATCTACTTATTTAATGCAGTCTACTTTGCATGCTCAGTTCATCATGTTGAGATTGTCTTTTCTGACTACTTTATTGGAACAAAAATCCATATCCTCTCTTTCAAGTACATGAAAATTTGTCTACTTGCAACAAAAATCACTTTCAATCTACTGCTAGGAATGTTGAACATCAACAAATAACACTTCTTTAGAGTACAACCACATTGTTACGATCCAACTACAACCATACTAATCTTAGTTACTTCTTAAGCATGTCTTTTGTTGTTTTTGTTGGCACTAAGTTTAATATATCTGCTGTAAGTCATTTCTAATGATATCATCACTTTGCACTTTGCAATATACTGAGAGGGTTTATTATCTGTTGATGAGAATAGGGTTTACCAACTCCTGCGGATTTATCACTGAAACTCATTATTTTCACAAGTCACTATCACCACAATACATTTTTTATTTAATCAACAAAATATTTGTAAATATTTATAGTTATTAGACATATTGGATTTGTCATGTTGCTGATTTCCTACATATTTATCTTTTATATATTTTCAATTATTGGTGATTTTATAATAACAATTATATATAAGCAACAATAAAACTTTATCGAATAATCTAAGATATGAATGAACTTACCCATTTGGACGCACGAGTCTTCTACTAGTTTTTCTTTAAAATTAATTTTCATTTTAATTATTATAACTCCTTTTAATTTTCTTTTTCTGCTCTCTTTAAATTTATTGCTTCTTCCATTTTTGCTTTGTATTAAAATTTGTTATCCTTTTGATAATTATACATTTAAAATTAGTTTTAATAAAAACTATACGTACAACATTAATTGATAACAATCCTATTTAAATATAAATCAATTTTACTAAAATTAATTCTATTCAACTTAATTGCCAAAGTCAATTTTATCTACGGTGAAACCAAATATTCCTATACACTAAGAGAAAATAAAGAGAAAGATATTTTGATTTTCCTCGCAAAAGTCACCAAAACTCTTTTTTCTATATGTAAGAGTTGGATTATAAAAGTATTAGGAATACTCCAATACTATTATAAAAGTCGGAAACCAAATACCGGATCAAGGGAAAAATTAAAAATCAATTAAAACTTAAGTTAAATAATACAATGAATGTTTGCAATATTCATAGAGGTTACGTTTGGAATTATTAATATCTTTTAAGAAATCTCACCTCTAAAACACAACACAAGATTCACTGTTCAACAAAAGTTTAAAAAAATGACAGAGGCATGCGCTCAAGTTGCAGGGAATGTCTGGCTGGTAGAATTATGATGTCTGGCCTTGCTGTATGAACTTTGGATGAGAACTTAAAGACAGTGTTCTCATTATCTTCAATTTTTGTGGTCCACGCTAGTACTAATAGATAATCCTTTTTTAGCTTAATCTTCACCTAAACATGATAACCACTAACTTTTAATTAAAAATTAATGCCATAACAGGAATAATTTAACACTCATTCATTTGGGTTTAACAATTCAAAAATATGTTACTCATGTTTTATTTTTCCACTAACTCATGCTTTGTCACCTACCTCATTAGTGCAATGTCTTCTTCCTTTAAGAAGTCTTTCATTTCGTACCGACACAATATATGAAGGGTTTATTTTTTTTCTCTATTTTTATTTTGAGTACAACTTACACATATTAGAAATACACACAAATTAAATAATTTATTTGATGTTAAAATTTCTCTTTTATTTTGCATTTTTTTATAACAAAGTTTAGTATGTAATAGTAAATAATGTTAGTAATACATAGTTATCATTCACTCTAAAGATAATAATTTAGATAGTACCCATGTCTAAATCTCATTATCACTATTGTATAACGTTTTTAATAATTTAAAATTTGATGTTGTTAGAAATATCTCAACATGAAGTTAAAAATTGACAAGATGATTGGGGCTGATAGCACTTTCTCTTTCAAAGTTTTTCTCTCAATTTGGAGGTAAGATGAGACAATATTTGCAAAACACTATATCATAAATCAGATATATTGATTATTTTATAAATTTAAAAAGTCAACTTTGTCTTATAAGTAAGACTAGAGGGAATATTATTCTTTGGATTCAAATGACTAAATTAAACTTCTCTTTGATAGATTGAGTTTAGAGTGTTGATTTGTTATCTCAATTAGATCAATTAATAACATTATAATTTTTATCGATATAGAAATCAAGAACAAAACTCTAAACAAACCCCTATAAGTCAGATAAGTGATCGACGTACATCTCTTATACCCACCCATATTTGAATGCAATAATGAGAATGAAAGCGAAAACGTACCTGAGTTTGCCATTGGAAATACTCGAAGGTTAACGGGTATGTGATCTTTCAATTGTAGAGTTCCTTATGACTCCTTGAATCTCCTTTGATAAGCATGAATATATAATTTTTCTTATGAGCCGTCTTCACGTTATCTACAAATGAGGATCATAACCCCTATAATAACCTTAGGGTTATTTCTTAGTAGTCAATATTATAATTTGTCCTCTCATCAAATTAGATATTGACTTATGATATCTACACAGTAATCTTACCTTTCATAATATTTACGCTTTTAGCCATAGAATTATTATTAATTAGACCATTACAGTTTTGACTAATTACATAATGGCTCCAACACATGTAATATTACAATTGTGAACCAAAAATTCTAACAATCTCCCACTGGTCACATATGTAATAATACACATGTTCCGGACTGGCCCAATGGCTGGGTATGACCCAATCCACTTCTGCTCCCAGAACGGCCCAATAGCATAAGTTCTGCCAGTTGAGGGTAAAATGAAGCATTCTCTCCTCTGCCCCTTTGTTGAGGAAGACTGGCCAGCTGACCCCCAGGATCAGCTGCCCCTCGTCACATTTCTGCCTGTCACGCACGGTTCAACCATCCAGAAACAGTCACGATGCCCGTGCCCGCGACCACGGCTAATCCCGAGCATCTCTACCAGTCCCAACGACTAGTTCCTGGCAGTTACCTATTCTTTGGGAGCGAATATCTCGCCCCGAAAATACGGACTAATGGCCATGCGTAGGGGGCATTATAAAAATCCTCTCATTTGAGAAGGTCAGGTATTCTAAATCATCTTAAGACATACTCACTCTGTACTTGCCTTCTCTTCTCCCGATTCTTACTTTAGCATCAGAGTGCCTTGCAGGTACACCATCTCCTCATCTTTGAAACCAAGCATCACAGAAGAAGTCTCTGGCCCACTTCAGGTTCTGATCAGCTGGTAAGATCAGTGGCGCCTTCTGTGGGAAACTATGTTATCCCCGTCTTTCTTTCCTCGTAAATCCAAGACCAAAGCAGTTCTTTCAAGATTTCGATCATGGCCAGCCATAAGAATGTCCACGATGCTCGCAACGTCGTCGTCCTCCCCGTCAGCAAGACAAACGCCGACGGAGCAACCCCTTTTCTTGGGAGCGACGTCCATCTGCAGAGAGATGGAGCCACCGCGTCTCCCTCCCCTGATCGCGCTGACAGCGTTGAGGTCCAGCCCTCTAAGGACCATCAGTCCGTCCCAGTTTCGCCCAACGCCGATCCGCCCATGGCGACTCTACTCGAGGGCCTCAACAAGACAAACCTTCTGATCCTCCAGCAGAACGCAAGAATTGGAGCCTTAGAAGAGACCCGCCATCCAAGATGTCCTACGCCGAGGAGAGAGCGCTAGAGATCTCGGAGTCCTTCTCCTAGACGAGGAAGAGACCGCCGGGTGCCAGCAGAGCTAGACTCCCTGGAAGTGAGAAAGCGCGACCATACCTCTCCCCGAGGGCCAAGAGAACCAGAAAGGATCTACGGACAGAGCGCCATCGTTCTCCTCCGCCCAGATCCAAGAGCTAAGTACAAACTCCATCTCTCCGCCGAGATCGCGGTCCTCTCCCTGGACGCAGTACCCGTTCTCGTTCGCGGTCAAGCAGCAATAGCGACGACGAGCCTCGAGGCCCGTTGTCCCAAGAAATCATGGCAACGCGTCTATCCAAATGGCTGGAGAAAGCCCCATCCCTTGGCACATACGATGGAACTACAGATCCTGACGAGCACATCAAAAACATCGATTCCCTGCTCGATTACCGTGGCATCAGAGGCATCGTCAAATGCAGATTGTTCCCGACCACGCTTAAGAAGGGAGCAATTTCATGGTACAAGAGCCTCCCTTTTGAATCCATCACATCTTGGAGGCAATTAGGGAGGATGTTCTCCAGGTATTTCACGGCCTCTCGTCGTCACCCAAAGACAGAAGCCTCCCTTGAGGCTATCATTCAAGGGAAAGATGAACCTCTTCGGGCTTATATCGAAAGGTTCAACAAAGAAGCCATCCAGGTCTCCACGACCGACGATATGAAGAAGTACTTGCTAGAGCAAGGACTTCATCCCCGCAGCGACTTTTCCAAGGCGGTTGGCATTGAGACTCCAGCGACACTGTCCTCCTCCTCAAGGCTCAGGCGTATATCCAGTACGAAGAAAAGGAAGCTGCGAACACCGCCCCGGACTCGAGGCACCAAGAGAGTCCCAGGTCCTCCAAGCATAACGACTACTCGTCAACTCGTTGAGGAGGAGAGAAAAGATGGGATGACCGTCCATGGGAGTCCCGAGATCACAAAGGGCCTTCTGGCCGTTTTCACGAATACACTCCACTGACCGTCTCTCGCGAGAAGATTCTCTTCGAGTGCGCAAACTCGGAGTTCCGGCAAGCAGGGGTCTATTTCCTGAAGTAGATATCGGCCAAGCCGAACATGGGTAAGACGAAATATTATCGGTTCCACAAGAGCCACGACCATATGACCGAGGACTGCATCCATCTAAAGGATGCAATTGAGATCTTGATCAGGGACAGGCACCTGAAATAATTTACTAAGAAGAAATACGCTCCTCGGCAGGACACCCAAGAGTTAAAGAAGATCGAAGAAGAGGTGCCCTCCTCAGACGAGACCAGTCTTCGGGTCGCCATGAGCATCTCGCGACCGGAAGACTTCTATGTCCCTGAGGGGCTTAACATCCCTCCTTACTTCGCTGCACACAACCCATGGGAAACCTTCCCCTCCCCCATGGTCATCTCGGGAGGGGGATTCAACAAGGTGACCGTGGGATCCGTCAAGAGGAAGTTTGAGCATCTCATCAACACAAGCTCGAACCAGAGTTCTACACTTGATAAGGTCCGGGGAGAGTCAGTTCCCATCACCTTCTACCGCGAGGAAATCCTCGGCGTAGCTCCTAACTCCAGCATCCCATTGCTCGTAAGAGCGCAAATGGCCAACTTTGACGTTTGGTGAATCCTGGTCAAACAAGGCAACTCGGTCGACATCATGTATTCCCAGCTATTCTCCACCCTTTAGCTGGACGAGACCCATCTGATGCCCTACGTAGGCTCTGATCTACAGGTCTTTAATGGGTCATTCACGAAGCCTTGGGGGTACGTGAAGCTGATCGTCACCTTCGGGGTAGCAGAAACGGCCAGGTCCATCAAAGTCCAGTTCACTGTCATTGACTGCTCATCCCTATACCAATGCATCTTCAGACGACTAACTCTGGCCGAACTGGTAGCTGTGCCCTCCACCGTGCACCTGAAGATGAAGTATTACACTTTCAATGGGCTCGTTGCCACCCTACACGGAGACATTGAAACAGCGAGAAGGTGTTTTGAGGCAGCCTCAAAAGGGCTGAACACAATCGCCGGCCAGCCAAAGACTCCCAGCAAGCGAACTCTGCCCTGCAGCTCCGAAAAGGAGAAACCGCTGCCCCACGTCGACTCCATCGACCTCGACAGCCGTTTCTCCAAGGACGACCTAAGGAACCAGAAAAGGAAGGGGAAAGAGATTCATCCAAGCTCGAGCAACCCTTCCACATTGACCAGAAGCGGCGAGGCCTCCCATATGATGCGACCAATCCCAGATGGCGAGTTTGAACTAGTCATGTTCGATGACGACCCCTAGAAAGGAGTGAAGATAGGGATTGGCCTCCCCGACCATCCGAGGAAGCAGCTGAAAGCCTGTCTCCAGGAGAATGCAGATTTGTTCGCATGGAGCGCCTCAGAGATACCCGGGCTAGATCCTGAGGTGGCCTGCCACCAATTCACCATCGACCCCGCCCGTTAGGGCAGTAGTTCAACATAGGCGAAAGTTGTCTCCGGAGAAAACGGAGGCTGACGAACAAGCTGTAAAAGACCTCCTAGAGGCAAATTTTATTTCGGAGGCCAAGTACACTACTTGGCTGTCCAATGTTGTACTTATAAAAAAATCAAATGAAAAATGGCGAATGTGTGTTGACTATACCGATCTTAATAGGGTCTGCCCTAAAGACGCATATCCCCTCCCCAACATAGACAAATTAGTTGATAATTCTGCTGGTTTTAAATTATTTTCTTTCATGGACACGTATTCGGGCTATAACCAAATACCCATGGCCAAAAGCGATAAAAGGTACACAACTTTCATGACCGAATCGGGCAACTATTACTACAACGTAATGCCCTTCGGCTTGAAAAACGCTAACGCTACCTACCAAAGAATGATGAACAAAGTCTTTTGGGGAGAGATCGGGGATATGCTCGAAGTCTACATGGACGACATGATTGTGAAATCCCACGAGGAATCCGATCACACGCTCCATCTGAAGAAATTCTTCGAGCAGGCCAGGAATTACAAGACGCGCTTCAACCTGGAGAAGTGCACGTTCGGGGTACGAGCAAGCAAGTTCCTCGACTTTTACCTGAAAAAACGAGGAATCAAAGCTAACCCCGACAAATGCAGAGCCTTCTCCGAGTTCTCCACGGCGAATTCAAATAAATCAATCTAAGCTCTAAATGGGACGCTCGCCTCCTTGTCCCGGTTCGTGGCCAAATCTGCTCAGCTCGCTCTCCCCATTTTCAAACTTCTCCGCAAAGAGGCAGCCTTTGAGTGGACGGAGGATTGTGACAAAGCCCTCTTCCACCTAAAACAAGCACTATCGGAACCATCGGTCCTCTCCCGGCCAGATAACGGGGAAACCCTCTATCTCTATCTCGCCATTGCGACTGAGGCTGTCAGCGCCACCCTCATTCGTGAAACCCTGGTGGGCAGAAGCCCATAAACTTCACGAGCAAGGCGCTGCAAGGGCCGGAACTTAGATACCAGCAGATCAAAAAAGTAGCCATAACCCTCATCAACGTTACGAGGAGGCTGAGACACTACTTTCTAGCCCACATAATCGTGGTGCGCACAGACCACCCCGTGAGGCAACTTTTGGGACGCCCAGACATGGCCGGCAGATTGCTCAAGTGGTCGCTGGAACTGTCCAAGTTTGACATCCAGTACGAGAGCAGAAAAGCCCTCAAAGCTCAGGCGCTGGCCGACTTCGTGGCGGAGATGACCTTGCCCGACTCCCCGACTTGCGGGACTCGCAGGTGGAAAATCTTCGTCGATGGAGCATCCAGCTCGGAAGGGAGCGGAGCAGGCATCATCTTGGAAAATAAGGAGGGTATCCTCATTGAGGTCTCACTTACCCTATATTTCCCCACTTCCAACAATCAGGCAGAGTATGAGGTCTTCCTCGCAGGTCTACGCCTCTCCGAAGACCTGGGAGCTGAGGAAGTCGTTATTTGCACGAATTCTCAACTCCTGGCCCTCCAGGTTCGGGGAGAGTATCAGGCCAAGAACGATAACCTATCTGAATACTTGGCCTTGGTTAAGGAAAAGATGACGAAGTTCACATCGCTGGAGGTAAAGCACGTTCCCCGCGAACACAATGTCCGGGCAGATGTCCTGTCAAAGCTGGCGAACATGAAAAAGAAAGGAGGAAACAAATCCATTATCCAGGAGGTACTTCCTCGACCTAGCATAGAGAGAACTCCCATGACCCTCTACGTGCACATTATTGGCGACAGCAATTGCTGGATGACCCCAGTCTACAACTACTTCGCCAAGGACGAATTACCGTCCAACCTAAATGAACCCAGTGTGGTCAGACGCAGAGCCTGCTCATATGTCCTGGTCGAAAATAAGCTCTACAGGCGATGGTTTTTCATTCCTCTCCTCAAATGCGTTGAGGAAGAAATAGTCGCCCAAGTCCTGCGCGAAATCCATGAAGGAATCAGCGCCCAGCATCTCGGAGGGAGATCCCTCGCCAGGAAAGCCCTACGAGCATGATATTAATGGCTGACCATGCAGCATGACACGAAGGAGCATGTGAAAAAATGCAACAAATTCCAACGTCACGAGGACATGCGCATGGCACCGCCTAATAAGCTCAAAACAATGTCCTCCCCATGGCCCTTCGCATGGTGGGGCCTGGACATCCTAGGACCATTTGTCGTAGGATCCAATTAAAACAAATACCTGATAGTGGGCATTGACTATTTTACAAAATGGATAGAAGCATAGGTTCTGGCTAAAATAACGGCCCAAAACATACTCTGCTTCTACAAGCAAAACATCCTCGCTCGCTTCGGCATTCCCCAGACAATCATCACCGACAACGGGACACAATTCATGGACAAAATATTACAGGAGTTCGTCGCCCAATTGGGCACCAAATAACACTTTGCGTCCTTCGAGCACCCGCAGATAAACGGGCAAGTCGAGGTAGCCAACAAGGTCATCCTGCGAGGTCTCAAATGAAGACTGGACAAAACCAAGAAACAATGGGTCGAGGAGCTGCACAGCGCGCTCTGGGCCTACCGTACTACGCCTCACTCTTCGACCGGAGAAACCCCTTTTTGTTTATCATACGGTACTGAGGCAGTAATCCCTATCGAAATACATGTACCCTCTAGGCGGACTGAAGCTCCCCTGGACGAGGAGAACAACAGCGAGGCATTGAGGAAGGAGCTCGATCTCGTTGAAGAGGTCCGATCAGGGGCAGCCCTCCGCGAGGCCTCATTAAAACAAAAAATTGCAATTAGGCATAACGCCAAAGTCATACGAAAAGACTTTCAAGTGGGCAGTCTCGTCCTAAGAAGAAATCACAAAGATTCTTGTGAAGGCAAACTCGCCGCAAACTGGGAAGGACCATATCGTGTTCGAGTAAAAATAGAGAATGAGGCCTACTACCTATAATATCTTAACGGGGAAGAACTTGCTCGACCATGGAACGCCGAAAAGTTAAAACAATATTATAGCTAAGGCCATAATTGTCGACGTGCTCCGTCGACACAACGAGCATAATGTACTAACCAGAAGTGCGCGCCCTGGTACAAGCGTTGCATACCAAAATAAATCAAGGCAGGCTTTTACTCTGGGACGAGCAAAACCCATGCCCGACAGCGGTCCCTCGACCGAGCCCACCCTCGCCAAAGTACCACGAGAGGCAGAACACCCAACTCGCGATGGGAAGTTTATGTTGCGAACTCAGGCCACAAACACGACCTGAGCTTCGCTCTCTTACCCGGAAACTACCCAGGCCCTTTTGACCAGTTCGCCTCACTGTCGAACACCAGTTTGTCGAGCAAACTCCAAAACATAATAAAATCTTTCACTAAAATAGCCCATACAACGGGCACAAGTAACAAGCAGCGTGCGACACTTAGCGAATTTAAGCAAAGTAAAAACATGCACCAAAAACAAATCATACACAACCGACCATCACAGACGAGAATAAATATTATCGTATAAAAACGGCCATAAGGACCGCAATTATGCTGGTTATAATGAAAATGGGCCAAGCCCCATACAAAAAGATAAAATTACAAAGATACGACACGCAGACCAGAAGTACAACAAAGACAAAATCAGTCGGCCATAGGTTGAGGCTCATCGTGGGTAGGCTGCTCATGCTCCTCGCTAAATCTAAGGAAGTCTGGGACGATGATCTGGCCATCCACCACACTGTGGAGGAACCCGGTTCCCTCGGTAGATAGCTCGACCCCGGGGTTCGCAATCCTCAGCTACTCCACAACATTGTGGAAAGCCTCTTCGGTGACCCCTATGCAGTCCTCCTTAGCCTGGCTGATCCGGGCAACAAGCTTGGCTCGAGTCTTCAAACTCTTTACCTTATCGCTTTCATCCTCGGCAGGAGCACCGGCAACCCTCAATGATGCGACCATGTCCTCCGCGACTTTCATCTCTGTGGATGGGGTATCCCTCTCCCCAGTGACCTTGGCCAACTCGTCCTTATACTTCTTCGCTGCCTCCTTGGTGGCCTTGGCCAGCTCCTCCCTGGACTTCTTCGCCGCCTCCTCCGCAACCTTCAGCTTCTTCTCCAGAACCGCGTTTGCGGCCTGTGCCTTCTTCAGCTCCACTTCTTGGAGGGCCCCCTCCTCGGTGTAGACCACCACTATACCCAAAACCCTCATCAGGGCAGCGGCGTCCTGCGCCAGCATTGTCCTTTTGCTCGGACGGTCCAGTTCCTTGAGCTTTAAGGACTCCGCCCGATGGAGAGCGAGGGAGAAGCCTTCGAAGAAACTCCTGTTGTGAATGCATGGAGGCAGCTCAAATTTTCTCTTCTCCCCCTCGTGGGTAAGGTCGAGAAACTCGTCCTCCCGGGGGCCCTTGGGCCTCAAGGTTATCTGCAGCAGGGAGGTCTGAGTGGATGCGACTCTGGAGGATGAGGTCCCCGTCCCCGTCGGGGGAGGACCCGCTTGCTCGCCAAGGTGGCTTCTCCCGATCTTCTTTCCCAACTTGAGCTTTTCTTGGGCACTCTTCACCATACGCTCCTGGGTCGTGGACATTTTACCTGCGAAACAACGGGCACACATTAGTGAACAAAGAAAATAACAATACGAGCAAGCTAAGAAATAAATGGCTGCCCAGAAGTTCCAGAGCCTTCTCGTGAGTGTCACACTCGAGGAGCTCCTTCGTATTAATGTATCGGGTCTCCACTTTGACCCCCCTGTCTGCTTCATATATGATCTCACCGCTCCTAGTCATGCACTGGGTAGGGAGAAAGTAGTCGACAAAACCCACCAGCTTGTCGTAGCTGGCACGGTCATCCTTCTCCAGTAGATGTGGATTGGCAAGGTAATCATCGGTCCCCCGAGTAAAGTGGTCCCCACTCCAGCAGAAGGGGAACTTTAGCAACCTCTGCCCTTGTACCTTTCCATGCTCGTCGATGAGGGGCTCCCCACTCTCGTCTATTGAAACCTCCCAGACAAATAAGGAGTATTTAGCCCTCTCCGACACGGGCTCAATGATATAATACCTCTCCTTAAACGTCCTAATGGACTCGAAGAAGGCCTTGAATAATTTTCTCCCCTACTTTAGGGAAACCCATCTGAACTGCCTCTCAAAAACTTGGTGTTGGAGGTGGAAGACACTGAAGAAGAGGGGAAAAGTGGCTCCAATCTTCAAAAATTCACAAGTAATCTCGAATGCCCGAATGAAGGCAATCGAGTTCGGGTGTAGCTGGGAGGGCGCCAGGTCCAGGTGTCCAAAAACTGCCACTTGAAAGTCTGTGAAGGGCATCCTCAACCCGATATCCTTAAAGACAAACTCGTACATGGGGAACCTCTCCCTGTAGGCCGAACATATTTGGTCGTTCTCCTTAGGAAAGTGGGCCCTCCAGTCTCCCTCGACCCTCACCGTCGTGAAGGCATCCTAAGTGTGAAAAGCAAAGAGGGAGGCATGCTCCCGAGGCACAGTAACAACCCACTCTCCCCCGGTATTACTAGGAACAGATGTTTCACTGGTATCCCGGGGAGCAAAGGTTTCATCAGAACTGCTATCTTCTGAAGAGCTCTCCTCGGACAATTCCCTCATAACTTCATTCTCGGGATCGCGAGACATCTCCTTTACCTAAAAAACAGAGGAAAAAAGTGAATTCGATGACAAAGTCAAATCCATCCTTCCACCGCTAGTCAAGTGAAAGGGCGCGCGAAGGCCCGAGGACAACGTCCCCGACCTAAGCCGTTAACTCAAACAGCACAGCAACGGTGCGAGGAGACACCCATGGAAATCCCTCAAACCCACACGGGGAGCTCCTCCCCAGTGCGTTTCCCAGAATTTTGTTGGAGATCCGCCGGAAAACTCATGAGTACACCGGAAAACACATGGGCTCCAAGGCGACAAACTCACTCGTTGTAGCAATGGTATCAAAATCAACAAAAATTCCTAAGTTCCTAAAGCACCGACGACGGTGCCAGCGACAAAAAATGGCCTAACCACCGCCAGCCACCAACATTCGCCATAAACCACCCCTACTCTACCCAGTTTCATCCTAACCACATGTAATCTAGGCAAAACATAAATTGAAACACTTAAAACAGAGAATGTGAAGGAAACTTACAAGGTCGAAGAGAAGAAAGAGTTGGTCGGCAAGGTCTGGTCGTTGCTCATACGGCGGTGGATGGTGGAAACGAGGACAAGAAGCAAGAGAATAAAGAGAAGCGAAAAGTGAAAATAAACGCTTCCTCCCTCTATTTATAGACAGACCAGAGGCACGTGCACGAGCACGCGCGACATAGGGGCATCATCATGACCCTAGCATAACCATCATTACGCATGAAATGCAGCACGTGGCTCGATGCACGCGTGGCACTCTATCCCTTCAAGTCCCATCAACTGTTGGGCTCCCCGCTCATCGGGCACACAGGACAACCTTCCAGATTCCCCGGGCACATGTGCCCTCGAGCACCATGAAACTACCTCATCTCAGTAACAGGCGTCGACCACACCTATTCCTCCTCGGGACCGCGGGCTGCCCTTAAGTCATCACTTCTATGCTCAGGAGCAACGACTTAGGGGACTCCTGTTCTGGACTTGGCCCAATGGCTGGGCATGGCCCAATCCACTTCTGCTCCCAGAACGGCCTATTAGCCTAAGCCCTGCCAGTTGAGGGAAAAAGGAAGCATTCTCTCATCTGCCCCTCTGCTGAGGAAGGCTGGCCAGCTGACCCCAGGATCAGTTGTACCTCGTCACGTTTCTCCCCGTCACGCACGGTTCCACCATCCAGAAACAGTCATGATGCTCGTGCCCGCGACCACGCTATTACCTACGGCAACGGATAGTTCCGAGCACCTATGCCCATCCCAACGGCTAGTTTCTTTGGGAGCGAATATCTCGCCCCCAGAAATAGGGACCAATGGTCAAGCGCTTGGGGCATTATAAAACCCTCTCATTTGAGAGGGTAAAGTATTCTAAATCATCCTAAGACATACTCACTATGTACTTGCCTTATCTTCTCTCGATTCTTACTTTAGCATCGGAGTGCCTTGCAGGTACACCCCATCCTCATCTTTGAAACCAAGCATCACAGATTAAGTCTCTGGCCCACTTCAGGTTCTGATCAGCCGGTAAGATCAAAACATATGTTAGACTTTATGAGCTCAAAATTCGCCATTATATTCCTTAATCATATCCAAATTATCTCGTCCATTAGTCATGCCAATATACACAATCAATGTGATTTTCACTATGTCAATCATAACTAAACCCTTCAATGATCACCAATAGTGACATAACTAAATGACATAGATCCATCATGAAATGTGCAGCATGAAAATCACATGAAATTGGTATGTATATGTCGATTTTCAACTGGTCCTACTTTACTTTAGTGAGATCATTCAATAAGTTCATTGTACAAAAAGTAAACTGCTGAATATCAAACTTTATTAATTGGAAAATTTTCAAAATTATAGTACGTATACATAATACCAAACACAGAACATAAAATTCATAATTGACTAACTCCCACTAAACCAAAGACTCCTCTAACTGTAAAACACCCATGTGAGAAATGTGCTCATGAAAGACCTTGGGAGGAAGACCTTTTGTAAGAGGATCTGCTATCATGGAGTTTGTCCCTAAGTGTTCTATGGAAATCTATCCACTTTGTACCTTTTTCTTAATAACTAGGAACTTGATGTCAATATTTTTTGACTTGGTCGAACTCCTATTATTGTTGGAATACAGGACAGCTGATTTGTTGTCACAGTATAACTTAAGTGGCCTTTCAATTCCTTCCACAATTTGCATCCTAGTGACAAGATTTCACATTAAAATCCCATGGTTGGATTCCTCATAACATGCTATAAACTCTGCTACCATGGTGGATGAAGCCGTAAGAGTTTGGTTAGCATTGGGCCAATAAACTGCACCACCAGCCAACATGTAGATATAGCCTGAAGTGGATCTTTTACTGTCTTGGCATCCAGAAAAATATGAGTCAGAGTATCTAGTGATCTCTAACTGGTTTGACCTCCTATATGTGAACATATAGTCTTTTGTTCTCTTTAAATACCTCATAACCTTTTAGCTTTTTTCCAATGTTCCATTCCTGCATTGCTCAAATATCTGCCAAACATCCCAACTATGAATGCAATATTTGGACGCGTACATACTTAGGTATACATTAGACTCCTTACTACTGACACATAATGAATCTTTTGCATTTCTTGACATTCTAAGTTTTCTTTTGGGCACTAATTAAGACTAAATTTGTCTCCTTTAGTGATTGGAGTATCCTCTGGTTTACATTCTTGCATGTCAAACCTTTTAAACACATTTTCGACATATCTCCTTTGTGATAATCCTAGAATACCACGAGATCAGTCTAGATGTATCTGAATTCCAAATACAAAGGAGGCATCACCAAGATATTTCATTTCAAAATTTCTTGATAGAAATTTCTTAGTTTCGTGTATCATGCCTATATTATTTGTGGCAAGTAGTACCTCATCTACATACAATACCAGGAAAATGTATTTGCTCCCACTGAATTTGTGATACACATAATCTTTAACAACATTCACCTCAAAACCAAATGATAATACGTCTGCTTTAGTCCATAAATGAATTTTGTTAATTTGTAAACCATATTCTTTGAGTCTCTTGACACAAAGTTTTCTAGTTGCACCATATAGATCGTTTCATCAGCGTTTCCATTGAGGAATTCCGTCTTGACATGCATTTGGTGGAGTTCCAAATCATAATGTGGAATAATAGCCATGATTGTCCTAAAAGAGTCTTTCGATGAAACTGGAAAAAAAGCCTCTTTAAAGTCAATCCCATCCTTTTAGGTATAACCCATAGCCACAAGAGACGAGTCTTATACCTTTCCACATTACCGTTAGAATCACGTTTGGTCTTAAAAATTTGTTTGCAACCAATGAGTTTCACACCTTATGGTAATGAGACAAGTTCCTAAACTTTATTGTCTTGCATGGAGTTATACTCCTATTTCATTGTTTCAATCCAGTTTTTTTGAGTTGGAATCATGCATGACTTGGCGGAAGTTGATTGGATCATCTTCCATCATACCATTATTTTTCTCATGTTCTTGGAGAAAGACTATGTAATCATTCGGAATAGCATTTCTCCTTTCTCTAGTGGCTCTTCACAAAGGTATTGGTTCTTGTAACACTTGTTCTTGAGGATTTTGAGTTTGTTCTTCATGAATTACCAAATAATCTTGAGTAAGAAGAAAGTCAACAATATTTTGTGGAGGTTTTATACTTGCTTGATCAAAAGCAACTGTATGAATCAGTTATGGAATTGTTACTGATTCTTCCTCTAAAACAAAGTCTCTAAACTTATTCTTCCCCCCAAACTCAATGTCCTAAAAAATGTGGTTGTTCCTGTCTCAAAAATTGAATTTAATTAGGGATCGTAAAATTTGTAGCCCCTAGATCTTTCAGAATAGCCAATAAAGTAGTTGCTCATTGTTCGGGAGTTCAATTTCTTTTCATTTGGCCTATAAGGCCTTACCTCAGCTGGACATCCCCACACATGAAAATGTTTTAGACTAGGCTTTCGCCCAGTCCAAAGTTCGTAAGGTGTTTTGGCAGTGTTTTTGTTGGTACTTTATTTAGAATGTAAGTTGCAGTCTTTAGTGTTTCTCCCCAGAGTGATTCTAGCAAGATAGAATAACAAATCACTCCTTACCATATCCTTAAGAGTCCAGTTTCGTCTTTCAGCAACACCATTCATGCTAGACGATCCTGGCATGGTGTACTGTGGGATTATGGAAGACATGTTGCTCCTGTTATAGATATTTCATTATGTAGATTTCTATGGTTTATGAACCAACATATTATCATAAAGCAGTGAAATTTAAAGAATGGAGGAAGGCTATGTCTGATAAACTGTCTATCTTAGAATCTAACAAAACCTTGAGTATTGTCATTCTTCATGTAGGTAAAAAAGTAATAGGTTGTAGATGAATATATAAAACAAACTATATAGCACATGGGATTCTAGATAGCCATAAAACAATATTAGTTGTGAGGAATACACTCAACATATGGGAGTAAATTTTCTGGACACTTTCTACCGGTTGCTAAGTTAGAAACAGTCAGATTCCTTTTTACAGCTCCAAAGCATTGGAACTTATTACAATTGGAAATTAATAATTCTATTTTGAATGAAAACTTGGAAGAATGTGTCTTCAGTCAATTTTTACTAGACTATCTAATAATAAAGGGGAGCCTAAACCCATGGTATGTAAGTAGCACAAACTTTTCTATGACCTTAGACAAGTTTCTAATAAATACTCTTTCTAATTTTGTTCAAAAGCATGATTTTCATAAAGTATAACTTATAATTCTTTATTTATCAAAGATTTATGTACTTTCATTGTTATTCTTTTAGTATATGTTGATAATATTATTCATCCTATTCTTAATGAAAAACTTAAAATTCTTTCACAACATTTCAAATTAATACAATAGCTTGTTCTTTGGTAGAGACTGAGTATCAGGCCTTTGATTCTCTTACCTTTGAATTATTACGGTTAACGCAACTTTTACATTCTTTTGGAATTACATTACCATATCTTATGATTTTTGGGACAACATTTCAATAATTTATCTTACTTCTAACTCAACAATTCGTGAAAGATCAAAGTATAGACATTGATTATCACTTTATAAGTAAGCATGTGGATTCTAGATTAATTAAGTTGAATCATGTTTCATCAAAGCATCAATTAGGCGATCCATTAACCAAGACTTTGCCTATAATGCAATTTCAACAATGATGGGATATCTCTCCTATTTGGAGAGGCCCAAGTTGATGTGGGTTAGTGGTCTATTTGTTTCTATGCCTTTGTTATTACCCAACAAAGTGAATTAGATTAAATTTATCTATTGTGTGTGAAAAACAACAAGAAAAGTAGAGAGAAGAGTGAAATCCCGCAGCCCTATTTCAGCACAGACCAGTTTCACTAAATCGGAGATTGTGCAAAATCTAACGGTCGAATCGTCCTGAAATTTTGACACAACGTTCATGATTTATAGGAGCACAATCTGAGTGATTTTCATTGGATTCGGAGCTTTCTAAGTCAGTATGTCGAGTCCATCTTTGAGGTCTGAATTTCTTGGTGTTTTTGGGTTGTTTTTGTCTCTCTTGATTATTGTTGTATTCCAAGATTGATTGCAAATCTTGATGATGTTTATGTATGCTTCTAACTGGTGTTAGAGAGAACCTTACTTGTACCCATTGATTGATAATAGTGGAGGATTTAAGTGGCCTACGGGTCCCATGGTTTTTTACTCCTAGTTAACAGAGGTTTTTCCACGCTAAAATCTTGTTGTGTTGTTTTATGTGTTTTGTTGATTGTCGTTGCATTTGGTATTTGGGAGAGATTGTCTTGTTAGTTTATTCCGTTGCGTTTGTGGATTTCCTCCCAACAAGTGGTATCTAGAGCCGTGGTTTGATTTGTGTAACGATGGAGACGAACACATCTAGGATGGTGAGTTTGAATGGTTCCAATTATAATGTTTGGAAAGGAAAAATGGAAGATTTGCTTTATGTGAAAGGTTTTCACTTACCAGTTTTCTCTAATGAAAAACCTGATGGAAAGAGTGATGAAAAATGGACTTTGTAGCATAGACAAGTTTGTGGTTATATTCGTCAATGGGTGGATGATAATGTTTTGAATCATGTGAGCTCGGTGACTCATGCTCGCTCTCTTTGGACCAAACTTGAGGAGTTGTATGCAAGAAAGACGAGAAACAATAAGTTGTTCTTGTTCAAGCAATTAATATCATTGAGGTATAGTAATGGTTCACCAATGACCGATCACTTGAACATTTTCCAAGGGATTCTAAATCAATTGTCGGAGATGAATCTTACTTTTGATGATGAAATTCAAAGTTTATGACTTCTTGGTACTTTGCCTAATTCTTGGTAGACTTTTAGGACATCATTGTCTAACTCCGCTGTGAATGGCATCATCTCAATGAACTTGGCTAAAAGTAGTGTGTTGAATGAGGAGTTGAGGCGTAAGTCACAAGGTTCTTCTTCACATTCCGAGGTGTTGATTACCGAATCAAGGGGGAGAAATTAAAGTAGAGGTTCAAGTAATCGTGGAACTTCATGTGGTAAATCACAAGGAGGCTCTAATAGATTCTCTCATATTAAGTGTCATCATTGTGGAGAAAAAGGACACATAAAGAGGTATTGTCGTAAGTTGAAAAGGGAAAATAAGAAGAAGAGCTACAACAACGATAAAAAGGAAGGTAACAATAATGAAGATGTTGTTATTGTTGATGATTTCTTTATTGTTTGTGATAGTTGTATTGAGAATGTCAATTTATCATGTGATGAGATGGATTGGGTGGTTAATAGTGGTGCTTCTACTCATGCAACCTCGAGGCATGATCTTTTTTAAACTTATGAGACAGGTGACTTTGGGGTTGTTCATATGGGAAATAATGGGCAAGCTAATGTCATCGAAATGGGATATATTTGTGTCGAAACTAGCAATGGGACAACTCTAGTTCTCGAAGGTGTGAAACACATTCCGGAACTTCGATTCAATCTTTTATCCGTTGGAAAGTTGGATAACCAAGTATATGATAATTCTTTTTCGGGCAATGAGTGGAAGTTAAAGAAAGGCTCAATGGTGGTTGCTAAAGGAAAAGGGAATTCGAACTTGTATGTCGTCCAACTTGGAGTTTCGAAGTGCTACATCAACACTTATGACAATGATAGCTCATCAGAATTATGGCACAAACGATTGGGTCATATGAGTGAAAAAGGTTTGAGCATTTTGGCAAAGAAGAATGTGTTGAATGATGTTTCCGATGCAAAGTTGAGAAAATGTTCACATTGTTTGGCGGGTAAGCAAAGGCGAGTTTCCTTTATGTCATCCGAACCAAAGAGGAAATTAAAAGTGTTGGATTTAGTACATTCCGATGTGTGTGGTCCGATGAAGACACGGTCACTTGGTGGTGCATATTACTTTGTGACTTTCATTGATGATTGTTCTCGGAAAACATAGGCTTATACATTGAAAACAAAAAATCAAGTGTTAGATACTTTCAAGTCGTTTCAAGCATCGGTTGAAAGAGAAATCGGTAAAAAGCTCAAGTGTATCCGAACCGATAACGGGGGAGAGTATATTGGACCTTTCGACAAGTATTGTCAAGATCAAGGTATACGTCATCAAAAGTCTCCTCTATACACACCGCAATTGAATGGGTTAGCCGAAAGAATGAATAGAACTTTGGTGGAAAGGGTGAGATGTTTACATTATCAATCAAAGTTGCCGAAATATTTTTGGGGAGAAGCAATGAGCACGGTTATACATATTTTAAATCTCACTCCATGTGTTCCGTTGAAGTTTGATGTTCCAAATCATGTTTGGAGTGGTAAAGATGTTACCTAAAACTATCTTCGGGTGTTTGGATGCATGGCTTATGTGCATATTCTGAAGGATGAGAGATCGAAATTGGATGAGAAGTCTAAGAAATGTGTGTTTGTTGGGTATGGACTTTATGAGTTTGGGTATCGATTCTTTGATCCGATTCAACGTAAACTTATTCGTAGTCGTGATGTCGTATTCATGGAGGATTATACCATTGAGTACATAGACAAAGTTGAGAATAAAGATCTGATTTTTTAAGACGAAGAAATGGTTGATACGGACTTAACTACTATTGCTCCTATCCCTATCATTTTCGAAGATGTTCCAATTGAAAATCAAGGTATGAATTTGAATATTGATAACATTTTAAATCCTAATGACATTGTTGATGTAGGTGCTACGGAAGATGTTGTTGAAAACGAGGTTGATCAAGATGTTGAAAGTGTTGAGCAACCAGTTGCTTCTAATGAGTTGAGGTCGTCTATTTGGGAGAAAAGGCATTCCGTTCGATACCCCTCAAACGAGTATATTTTTCTTACCGATGGTGGAGAACCCGAAAGCTTTAAAGAAGTTTTGGAGGATGAGAACAAAAAGGAGTGGATGGATGCCATGGAGGATGAAATGCAATCACTTCGTGAGAATAATACCTTTGAGTTAGTGAAGTTGCCAAAGGGTAAGAGAGCATTAAAGAATAGATGGGTTTATCGGATTAAGCAAGATGAGTGTACTTCTCAAAGAAGATACAAGGCTTGCTTGGTGGTAAAAGGTTTTAAACAACGGGAAGGTGTTGACTTTGGTGAGATTTTTGCTCCGGTTGTGAAGATGCTATCTATTCGAGTGGTTCATGGGCTAGCCGCTAGTCTTGATTTGGAAGTAGAGAAAATGGACGTGAAGACGGCTTTCCTTCATGGTGATCTACATGAAGAAATTTACATGGAGCAACTGGATGGATTCCAAGAGAAAGACAAAGAAGACTATGTTTGCAAATTGGTAAAAAGTCTTTATGGTTTGAAACAAGCACTTCGCCAATGGTATCAAAAGTTCAACTCGATGATGATTGAACATGGGTACAAGATGACTAAGGCTGATCATTGTGTGTTTTTGCGAAATTTCTCTGAATGTGATTTCATTATTCTCTTGCTTTATGTGGATGATATGCTAATTTTTGGAAAGAATATTTCAAGAATTAAAAAGTTGAAGAACACTTTGAGTTAATCTTTTGCTATGAAGGATTTAGGAGAGGTTCGAAAAATTCCTGGTATTGAAATTGTTCGAGATCAAAATGAGAAGAAGTTGTACTTGTCACAAGAAAAGTATGTGGAGAAAGTCCTTCTGTGTTTTAGTATGGATAAGGCTAAAGCAGTGAGCATTCCACTTGCTTCTCATTTCAAGCTTAGTTATAAACTATGTCCATCTACGGATAAAGAAAAGTTAAGTATGAAGAACATTCTGTACTCGTCGGCCGTTGGTAGTTTGATGTATGTTATGGTTTGTACAAGACCCGATATTGCTCATGCCGTGGGAATGGTGAGTCGTTATCTCTCAAATTCGGGAAAAGATCATTAGGAGGCCGTGAAGTGGGTAATGAGATATTTACGTGGCACTTCGAATTTGAGACTAACTTTGGGATGCAAGAAGCCTATGTTGGTTGGGTATACGGATTCGGATCTAGCCGGAAGCTTAGATGATCGAAAATCCACTTCGGGGTATATAGTGACTTTAGCCGGGGGAGTCGTGGCTTGGCAATCAAAGTTGCAAAAGTGTGTTGCACTCTCTACTATCGAAGCCGAGTTTATAGGCGTCGTGGAAGCGTCAAAAGAGTTATTATGGTTGAGGAAATTTGCAATGAAACTTGGTGTGAAACAAGAAAAGTATGTCTTGTTTTGTGATAATTAAAGTGTCATTCACTTATCGAAGAATTCCTTCTTTCACTCAAGGTCGAAGCATATTGATGTTCGTTATCATTGAATTCGTGATGCATTAGATTCCAAGTTGATGGAGCTTGAGAAGATTCACACCGATGACAATGGTTCTGATATGTTGACGAAGGTGTTGCCTAGAGGAAAGTTTGAGTTTTGTCGTATGGAAACTGGATTGGTGTTGCCCTCCAACTAGTCGGTCGGGGAAGTTTGTTGGGCTATCCCTCCTATTTGGATAGGCCAAAATTGATGTAAGTTTGTGGCCCATTTGTTTCTATGCCTTTGTTATTAAGTAGAAAGAATATTGAAATCCCGCAGCTCTATTTCAGCACAAAGCAGTTCCACTAAGTCAGAGATTGCATATAATCCAACGGTCAAATCATCCTGAAATTTTGACACAACGTTCATGATTTATAGGAGCACAATCTTAGTGATTTTCATTAGATTCGGAGCTTTCTAAGTCGGTATGTCGAGTCCATCTTTGAGGTCTGAATTTCTTGGTGTTTTTGGGTTGTTTTTGTCTCTCTTGATTATTGTTGTATTCCAAGATTGATTGCAAATCTTGATGATATTTATGTATGCCTCTAACTAGTGTTAGAGATAACTTTACTTGTACCCATTGATTGATAATAGTGGATGATTTAAGTGGCTTACGGGTCCCATGGTTTTTTACTCCTAGTTAACGGGGGTTTTTCCACGCTAAAATCTTGTTGTGTTGTTTTATGTGCTTTGTTGATTGTCGTTGCATTTGGTATTTGGGAGAGATTGTCTTGTTGGTTTATTCCGTTGCGTTTGTGGATTTCCTCCCAATAAACAATGAGTGTCGAGGTTTGTTATATTTGACTTCATTTGATGGAGTATTAGAATATTTATTATGAATTTATCTTACCTCTTTATAAAACTAGCCATTATTATATTTTGTAATGGATAGTTAGTTATATAGTTCGTTTTACTCTCCATTTTTTATAGAGAGTTGGTTAAAAGGTTTTCATATGGAATTGTCATGTAAAAAACTTTGTTAAAGAATCTTTCAATTTGATTTTTTATCATTGTTGTGTTGTGTTACAATAGCATTAATACAATGATCACAATTATTCATTATTTATCTTCTTCATATATTGGTCAATTTGTTAAAAAATATGATTGAATCTAACTTAACCCTATAAAATTGATTTGTAGGGTTAGGATTGTCCGATATAAAATGTAACACCCCATTTTTAATTATTTAATCGTCTGGTTTTATTTTAATTGTTGACCTTGTTTAGGGTGTGTGTCTGAGTACGAAGGGGTAATATTAATAGTAATTTGGAACTTATTGAAAATTATTATTATTATTATTAATAGTATATTTCATAATATTATTTGTTTTATCATTATTATGATTATTATTAGTAGTATTAGTATTATAATTTTATTAAATAAAAATCTGATATTATTAATTAGATAATGGGATAATAGAAAAATTAGTAAGGGTAGTTTGGTAATTATTGGATAATTAGTGAAAATTGGTGAGGGTTAGCCATAATCAAAATTTTAGAGGTAGAAAGAGAAAAGCTAAGGAGAGGAAGAACAAGGGTGTGCTAGGGCTAACATCTTCATCAAATTTTCGCAGGAATTAATCAAAGATTCGGGGTAAGGGGGGAGAAACGGGTTTAATATTGGTGATATGTTCATGATAGGGTAGTGGGGGGGAGTCCTTAACCCCGTAGGAATTCGTATGCAAAATGCTGTGTTGTTGATTTGTGTATATGTCTGATGTGATGATGGAATTGTGCATGAATTGATTCGTGTTTGCATGATTTTTTGTTGTCGTTGCTGTTGTCTGAATAACCTTTGTTGCAGATCTGCTTTTGACCCAATTTGGGATAACGATTTGGATTCTAAGACCTATAATCCATGTAGTAATGATAGGTGAAGTTGTAATGGGAAATTATAAGTTCTAAAATTGATGTAGAACAAATTTTTAGGACTGTTTTAGAGTGAAAAGTGAGGATCCCTTAGCAGAAACCATACTGGGTGGGAAATTGGCGTTTGCGTAACAGATCTGGCAATACGCGTAACAGGCAAGGCGTTACGCGTAATGTTGGGCTATTACGGGGGCAATACGCGTAATGGGAGGGCAAAAAGGAGGCTTGGCACGGCCCTCTGCCCATACGCGTATTGATACACGTACGGTGGCTTGGCAATACGCGTATAGGGTAGCTATTCGCGTATCCAGATCTGAAGATGGAATTTTGAAGGGAAATAGCGCTCTAGACATACGCGTATGAGGCTAGGCAATATGCGTATGGCAGGGCGAGGCAGGATGTCTTACGCGTCTGATATGCGTAGGAAGGGGCAGGAAAGCTGGTCAATACGTGTACGGCTCAGGTCAATACGCGTATGGACAACGTGAGTGCAGAATTTTTTCGTTTCGCGATTTCTTTCCCGTTTTCGCATTTGAATCAGTTTCTTTTGGTTTGAGAGGTTGGGAATAGATGTCAGACCTTGAGAAATACAAAGTTGGAGACGAAAACAATTAATTTAATAATTTTTTAGAGAATTAATTAATAAATAAGTGGTTGATGTGCTGTGAGTTATTTGTATGGTGTTGGATGTTGATGTGTGATTCAGGTGTGATCAGGAGGATCGTGAACATGTATATATGTTATTGTACATGTGTTTTATATGCATATTGTGTCATGCATTTCATGGTGTTGGTGGGATGAATCATTGCTCAGGAGGAGTGTATGTGATTCATCCGTACTCCGATATGGAGAATGGTGGAGATAGATCATTACCAAGTAGGGGTGTATGTGATCTATCCGGGTTCGATTGAATGAACCATGATGTTGGTACCACATGCATTGTGTCCATAGTTGTGTCGCATTGCATTTTGTCGTTGGATGTGTGTTGTATAATGATGATTGGTGACCAGTGGGTCTTGATTGTATGATTGTGCGTGAATACTACTCTTATCATGTAATTGTTTACCATTTAATATTGAATGTGATTCTCACCCCTTTGTTGTTGTTGTGTCTATGCTTCTTCGGAAGTACAGATAATCCAGGTACTTAAGTTGCTTGGAGTGCGTGTTGCTTGTTCGAGTCGTAGGAGTCGCTCTGATACGTAACACGAGAATCTTGGGAATTTTATTGATTGTCATTTTGTTTGAATTTAGTTACATATCTTTCATTTGTTCGAATTTATGGTGAACCACGAGTTATGTGGAATTTTTCCGAAGTTGTTGGCATGTGGCCGTGAAATGAATAAATAAATTATTTTTCTGCTGTTTTATTTCATTTATTAAAAGGAGCATGATGTTGGTTTTATGAATGTGGCATCCTACTTTATTTTTGGTGTAAAACTCTGATTATTTCATAGAAATTTGTGTATTCTTCATAAATGGGAAAGTGGGGTATTACAATTGGTATCAGAGCAGGTCGGTCCATCCGGCCAGGTGTAGTAGTTGAGTCTGTCCTTAGTATAGGAGTCGTTTGTGTGTTCTGACCTTATGTTGATTGTTGACCTGTATGGCAGGAAGGAATGATGCTGCTCTTGCTGCTGCTATGCAAGTCATGGCACAAGCTGTAGAGAACGCCAATCAGGCTGGAGGTGCTCAATTTCGTGACTTGGCACAGTTCCAGAGCAATAAGCCGCCTACATATGAGGGAGGTATTTTGGATCTAGAGGCTGCACAGAAATGGCTGAAGGCTGTTAAGAAGATCTTCAGGACCATGGAATGCAGTGACACTCAGAAGGTACGGTTTGGTACTCATATGCTGGAAGGGGAGGCTGAGGCCTGGTGGGACAACAGTCGTCAGAGATTGGAAGCTGCAGGTACTGAGATTACTTGGGCAGTGTTTCAAGCTAAGTTTCTGGAAAAGTATTTTCCGGAAGACATCCGTAGTGCAAAGGAGGTTGAATTTTTGGAGCTGAAACAGGGTGATAAGACAGTTTTTGAATATGCTGCTCGGTTTGAAGAGCTGGTTAAGTATTGTGCTCATTACAATACTGAGGAAGCTATGACTTCGAAGTGCTTGAAGTTTGAGAATGGGCTGCGTCCCGAGATCAAACTAGGCATTGCTTGTCAGAAGATAAGAAATTATCCAGAACTAGTAAGCAGAAGCAGCATCTATGACAATGATAACAGAGCCGAAATTTCTCATTACAAGGTTGTGAATGAGAAGAAGGGTAAACAGAGGTTTGGATGTACTTCTTACAGTGCTCCAGCTGATAAGGGGAAACAGAAAACTGACGTAGGGAAGAAACCAAAGGAGAAAGGAGTAGGTGCTGATACTCTCACATGCTTCAGATGTGGTGGTGCGGGTCACCGTGCTAATAACTGTCCGAATGAGGTGAAGAAGTGTTTCAAGTATGGTAAAGCAGGTCATGTTATAGCAGATTGTAGGGCCACTATGCCTACCTGTTATAACTGCGGAGAAAAAGGTCACATCACCACTCACTGTGAGAAGCCAAAGAAAGCTCAGGCCAGTGGAAAATTATTTTCCTTGGTGGGAGCCCAATCCACTAATGAGGAGCGTTCCGTCAAAGGTACTTGCTTTATTAATGATATTCCTTTGACTGCTATCATTGACACGGGTGCAACGCACTCGTTTATTTCTATTGATTGTGTGAAGAGATTAGGGATGGTGCCATATACTCTAGAGCAGAGGATGACGATTGAAACTCCATCTATTGGTTCCTTGGTTACTTCTTTGGTGTGTTTGAAGTGTCTGTTGACCATGTTTGGTAGAGATTTCAGAGTGAACTTGATTTGTTTGCCACTCGGTAATCTCGATGTTATTTTGGGAATGAACTGGTTGGAATTCAACCGGGTTTATATCGATTGCTTCAGGAAGACGTTACTATTTCTTACTCCTGAAGAGGAAGCATTAGCAGATTCGCTATCTAGCAGGGAGTTGAGGGCGTTGTTGGAGTATGAAGCGAAGTTGTTTGTGGTGTTTGCCTCGTTATCTGTTGAAAGCAAGACTTCAGTTAATGAATTACCAGTAGTGAATGAATTTCCTAAAGTGTTTCCAGATGACATCACAGAATTGCCTCCGACGAGGGAAGTTGAATTCACTATTGATCTTGTACCGGGTACCAGACCTATCTCTATGGCACCGTACAGGATGTCTGCATCAGAATTGGTAAAGTTGAAATTTCAGGTCAGAGAATTGCTCGATAAGAAGTTTATTAGACCAAGTGTGTCGCCGTGGGGAGCTCCAGTGTTGTTGGTGAAAAAGAAGGATGGTAGTATGCGTCTGTGTATTGATTACCGTCAGTTGAATAAAGTGACCATTAAGAATAAATATCCACTTTCGAGGATTGATGACTTAATGGATCAGCTGGTAGGAGCTCGTGTTTTAAGCAAAATTGATCTGAGGTCGGGTTACCATCAAATTAGAGTAAAAGAAGGTGATACTCAAAAGACTGCTTTCAGAACTCGCTACGGACATTACGAATATGCAGTGATGCCTTTCGGAGTGTCTAATGCGCCGGGTGTGTTTATGGAATATATGAATCGTATCTTCCACTCTTATCTGGATCAGTTTATTGTGGTGTTTATTGATGATATACTGATTTATTCCAAGTCTGACAAGGACCATACAGGACACTTGAGAATCACATTGCAGGTGTTGAAAGATAATAAATTGTTTGCAAAGTTCTCGAAGTGTGAATTCTGGTTGAAGACCGTGAGTTTCTTGGGTTATGTTATTTCTGGTGATGGTATAGCGGTGGATCCATCTAAAGTAAGTGCAGTACTTCAGTGGGAAGCTCTGAAAACAGCAACGGAGATTAGAAGCTTTTTGGGTTTGGCAGATTACTATAGAAGGTTCATTGAAGGGTTTTCTAAACTGGAATTGCCATTGTCTCAGCTAACCAGGAAGATTCAAGCTTTTGTTTGGGATGCTGCCTGTGAGGAAAGTTTTGAGGAACTGAAGAAGAAATTGACTACAGCACCAGTGTTAATTCTACCAAGTCCAAATGATCCTTTTGTAGTGTATTGTGATGCGTCTAAGATGGGATTAGGCGGTGTGTTAATGCAAGATGGAAAAGTAGTGGCTTAAGCTTCACGACAATTGAGGGTGCACGAGGGGAACTATCCTACTCATGATCTTGAATTAGCTGCAGTGGTATTCATGTTAAAAATCTGGAGGCAATATTTGTATGGATCAAGATTTGAAGTATTCAGTGATCACAAGAGTCTGAAATACTTATTCGATCAGAAGGAGTTGAATATGAGACAGAGAAGGTGGTTAGAGTTCTTAAAGGATTATGATTTCAATTTGAGTTACCATCCGGGAAAAGCTAATGTTGTAGCAGATGCCCTGAGTCAGAAGACAATCCATATGTCAGCCTTGATGGTGAAAGAAATGGAATTGATTGAGCAGTTTAGAGACTTGAGTATGGTTTGTGAAACTACGCCAGAAAGTATTAGATTGGGTATGCTGAAGGTGAATAATGACTTTTTGGATGTAATTAAAGAAAATCAGAAACTGGGTGTGAAATTAGTGGACTTGATGCCTACAGGAGGGAATGATTCTGATAGTGACTTTAAAGTGGATAATGTTGGTGTGTTGAGGTTCCGGGGCAGAATTTGTGTACCGGATAATGAGGAATTGAAAAAGGCAATCTTAGAGGAAAGTCATCGGGGTAGCTTGAGTATTCATCCGGGAGCTACAAAGATGTATCAAGACTTAAAGAAGTTATTTTGGTGGTCCGGTATGAAGAGAGACATAGCTCAGTTTGTTTATGCTTGCTTGGTATGTCAGAAGTCAAAGGTGGACCACCAGAAACCGTCGGGACTAATGCAACCGTTGGAAATTTCGGAATGGAAATGGGACAGTATTGCTATGGATTTTGTTACTGGTTTGCCAAATACGGCGAGAGGCTTTGATGCTATTTGGGTAGTGGTGGATCGACTTACGAAATCCGCACATTTTATACCAATTAACATCAGTTTCCCATTATCGAAGCTAGCAGAGATTTATATCATAATAATTGTGAAGCTGCATGGTGTTCTGTCGAGCATAGTGTCGGATAGAGATCCGAGGTTTACTTCAGAATTTTGGAGGAGTCTGCAGGAAACCTTGGGTTCTAAGTTGAAGTTGAGCTCAGCTTATTATCCACAGACCGATGGTCAGTCAGAGAGGACTATTCAGTCGTTGGAGGACTTGCTGAGAGCCTGTGTATTGGAAAAAGGTGGTGCGTGGGATACTCATTTGCCATTGATTGAGTTCACGTACAACAATAGTCACCATTATAGCATTGGAATGGAACCTTTTGAAGCTTTGTATGGTAGGAGATGTAGAACGCCTCTGTGTTGGTATGAGACCGGTGAGAATGTGGTGCTTGGACCGGAAATTATGCAAAAGACTACTGAGACAATTCAGATGATCTGTGAGAAGATAAAAGCGTCTCAGAGTAGACAGAAAAGTTATCATGATAATCGGAAGAAAGATTTGGAATTGAGTGAAGGTAATCACGTGTTCCTGAGAGTTAACCCAGTGACCGGTGTGGGACGTGCTTTGAAATCAAAGAAGTTGGATCCTAAGTTTATTGGACCATATCAGATCTTGCAGAGAGTTGGTGTAGTTGCTTATAGAGTGGCGTTACCGCCTGAACTTTCGAACTTGCATGACGTGTTTCATGTGTCGCAACTTTGAAAATATGTATCTGATCCATCTCATGTTATTCCGAGGGATGAGGTGCATATCAGGGATAATCTTACTGTGGAGGCGATGTCGATAAGGATCGAGGATCGCAAGATGAAGCAACTCAGAGGGAAGGAGATACCTCTGGTGAGAGTAGCTTGGGGAGGAGCTGCTGGCAGAAGTGTGACCTGGGAATTGGAGAGCAGGATGCGGAAGTCGTATCCGGAACTGTTTCCATCAGGTACATTTTCGAGGATGAAAATAATTTAAGTGGGGGAGAGTTGTAACACCCATTTTTAATTATTTAATCGTCTGGTTTTATTTTAATTGTTGGCCTTGTTTAGGGTGTGTGTCTTAGTACGAAGGGGTAATATTAATAGTAATTTGGAACTTATTGAAAATTATTATTATTATTATTAATAGTATATTTCATAATATTATTAGTTTTATCATTATTAAGATTATTATTAGTAGTATTAGTATTATAATTTTATTAAATAAAAATCTGATATAATTAAATACATAATGGGATAATAGAAAAATTAGTAAGGGTAGTTTGGTAATTATTGGATAATTAGTGAAAATTGGTGAGGGTTAGCCATAATCAAAATTTTAGAGGTAGAAAGAGAAAAGCTAAGGAGAGGAAGAACAAGGGTGTGCTAGGGCTAACATCTTCATCAGATTTTCGCAGGAATTAATCAAAGATTCGAGGTAAGGGGGAGAAACGGGTTTAATATTGGTGATATGTTCATGATAGGGTAGTGGGGAGTCCTTAACCCCGTAGGAATTCGTATGCAAAATGTTGTGTTGTTGATTTGTGTATATGTCTGATGTGATGATGGAATTGTGCATGAATTGATTTGTGTTAGCATGATTTTTTGTTGTCGTTGCTGTTGTCTGAATAACCTTTGTTGCAGATCTGTTTTTGACCCAATTTGGGATAACGATTTGGATTCTAAGACCTATAATCCATGTAGTAATGATAGGTGAAGTTGTAATGGGAAATTATAAGTTCTAAAATTGATGTAGAACAAATTTTTAGGACTGTTTTAGAGTGAAAAGTGAGGATCCCGTAGCAGAAACCAGACTGGGTGGGAAATTGGCGTTTGCGTAACAGATCTGGCAATACGCGTAATAGGCAAGGCGTTACCCGTAATGTTGGGCTATTACGGGGGCAATACACGTAATGGGAGAGCCAAAAGGAGGCTTGGCACGGCCCTCTGCCCATACGCGTATTGATACGCGTACGGTGGCTTGGCAATACGCGTATGGGGTAGCTATACGCGTATCCAGATCTGAAGATGGAACTTTGAAGGGAAATAGCTCTCTGCCCATACGCGTATGAGGCTAGGCAATACGCGTATGGCAGGGCGAGGCAGGATGCCTTACGAGTATGATATGCACAGGAAGGGGCAGGAAAGCTGGTCAATATGCGTATGGCTCAGGTCAATACGCGTATGGACAACGTGAGTGCAGAATTTTACCGTTTCGCGATTTCTTTCTCGTTTTCGCGTTTGAATCGGTTTCTTTTGGTTTGAGAGGTTGGGAATAGATGTCAGACCTTGAGAAATACAAAGTTGGAGACGAAAACAATTAATTTAATAATTTTTAGAGAATTAAATAATAAATAAGTGGTTGATGTGCTGTGAGTTATTTGTATGGTGTTGGATGTTGATGTGTGATTCAGGTGTGATCAGGAGGATCGTGAACATGTATATATGTTATTGTACATGTGTTTTATATGCATATTGTGTCATGCATTTCATGGTGTTGGTGGGATGAATCATTGCTCAGGAGGAGTGTATGTGATTCATTCGTACTCCGATATGGAGAATGGTGGAGATAGATCATTGCCAAGTAGGGGTGTATGTGATCTATCCGGGTTCGATTGAATGAACCATGATATTGGTACCACATGCATTATGTCCATAGTTGTGTCGCATTGCATTTTGTCGTTGGATGTGTGTTGTATAATGATGATTGGTGACCAGTGGGTCTTGATTGTATGATTGTGCGTGAATACTACTCTTATCATGTAATTGTTCACCGTTTAATATTGAATGTGATACTCACCCCTTTGCTGTTGTTGTGTCTGTGCTTCTTCAGAAGTACAGATAATCCAGGTACTTAGGTTGCTTGGAGTGTGTGTTGCTTGTTCGAGTCGTAGGAGTCGCTCTGATACGTAACACGGGAATCTTGGGAATTTTATTGATTGTCATTTTGTTTGAATTTAGTTACGTATCTTTCATTTGTTCGAATTTATGGTGAACCACGAGTTATGTGGAATTTTTCCAAAGTTGTTGGCATGTGGCCGTGAAATGAATAAATAAATTATTTTTCCGTTGTTTTATTTCATTTATTAAAAGGAGCATGATGTTGGTTTTATGAATGTGGCATCCTACTTTATTTTTGGTGTAAAACTCTGATTATTTCATAGAAATTTATGTATTCTTCATAAATGGGAAAGTGGGGTGTTACATAAAACTCTTAACACATCATTTCACATCCATGGTTGGATATCTAGAGCATGGAAATAAATGGTGGGTGTCTCTGATATCAGAAACTTGATAGCAGGTGGCCCACTAGATCTTAAATGAGGATCTTGATAAAATGTTAAGAAATATGATTATGTCTAATTCAACCCTACAAAACCGAATTGTAGGGTGAGGATTGTCCCCACTTATAAGTGTTGGACAAGTTACTTCAAGCACAAGAGAAGGGGGTGGATTGTGGTATTTAAAATTCATGATTACTTTTATGATTAAACTTGAAACTTTGTTATTAGATTCTTAAGAGTAAATAGAAGTGAAAATAAGAGAATAAAAATAAATAGCAGAAATTAAAGAATATATTGTTAGAGAGATTTCACCAGAGATTTATACAGGTTTGGCCGAACGTTGACCTAGTTATGTCTCCAAGAGATCTTCTTGAGAGTTTAACTATAAACGATGAGCTTTTGAAGGTTATACCCACGAACCTTCATACAATTTGATATTGAGACTTTTACAGGCTTATCTCCAACCAAAGATAGCTTTTACCACAGGCTAAGCTAATGACCATTCTTAGATACTTTAAGGCTTATCTCAAAACCAAACAAATCTTTTTCTGACAAAGCTCAAGAAACCAAGACATAGATTTTATGATAGGTTTATCTTACGAACCAAACTCAATCCCTCAAGAGTATCACACTATCAAGAATTAAATGACCAACACGACCACTTACAAACTATTCCTCACAAGTAAAATTTCATTCAAAAACACTAAGGCAACTTAAGTGACAATGAAATATTCCTAGAAAGAGAAAGATGAAAATAGAGAGATAAATTCCAAATAAAATGTAAAACTCTGGAAAGTGGTGTGAAATGAAGAAGAAGCAAACCTCCTTTATATAGGAGTTGGAATAATCGAAAAAGAAAACGATTCATGGGCATTCTTTATGTCTCAATCAATTGGCATAAGGTCCAAATTGATTGGGTGACCAAAATAATCGATTATCTTCACCCATTTTAAAAGTTTAGATAAGGAGTCGTTGTCACTCATTAAGACATTGTCTTAATAGATTGGTTAATCGTTTGGACCTCTTCCAATCGATTGATATAAGTACTAAATCTATTTGGTAGTTGAAAAAAATCTTCCAATCGATTGGCTTAAGGTCCCAATCAATTTGGTAGTTCAAAAAAGTTCTCCAATCGATTGTCACAAGCTCCCAATTGATTGGTTAGTTCAAAAATGTTTCAAAAAGGAGGCTGACAATATTTTAATCAACTGGCTCAGGAATGGAAAACTTTTTAAGGTGTAAAAATGTTAGAAAACAACTTTTGTGTGTGTGTGTGTGTGAGAGTCTCCTTAGAACTTAGGAGTCAATTCCTTACTTTTACACAACTCTGGTCCCTCAGACAGACACAATTTATCGAACTTTCACATTTCCTCTATTTCATTACTCAAAGGATTCTAAGGTTCTTTGACTGATACCTCGATCATATAAGACCTTAAACCTTTGGCGTATTTTCTTAATGAGACTTGAGATATTTCTCTAGTTGGGTCATCATCATCAGAGAGTTGAAAGCTATTGTCACCGACTTCATCATAATTACTGACATTGTCATCATCAAACATCAGAGAGGATCTTTTGCAAGATAGTTAACTTTATACTTGCAAGCACATAGATCCATATTCTTCCTCTTTTTTATGCTGAAAACACATGTCTTAGGGGAGGTGGTAAAAGAAACAAACAAATATATTTTGAGTGATTAAACTTTCCCTCAATTAAGCAGAGAGTATACTTTTCCCCCTTTTTAATGATGACAACGCATCTCTTAGGGGATGTGGTAAAAGAAACAAATAAATATATTTGGAATGATTAAACTCCCCCTTAATTAATCAGAGAGTATACTCTACTCTCCCAAATAGTATACTTATCCCCTTTTTCATATAAAAAAAGTAAGTAATAATCAAAGCACATAGATTCCATATAAAAGGAATAAGTTACCTTATAGACATGGATAAAAGTAGTATAGAGTAAAGAGTAAAAAATGGGATCTAAGATTTATTTCTACCTATAGAAGGTAGCATCCAACTTTGAAATTAACCGATAGGTAAGCTTTGTATAACTCTCCCCCTTGATTCTTTATCGAAAAGAACTAAAAAGTCTTTGAAGGTTTCTAAACAAACAGGGAATTTTGTTGTCCACTTATTTTTTTGTCAGATTTCTCCAAGAGATAATTGTTTCCCCTTAGGAGTGTTTTACACAACCTCTTTTTATTCTCCTTAGGCCTTAGACTAGTATTAAGCTCTAGGTGTCTGACACTACTTTGCTCTACAAACACTTAAAATCTCGCCCAAAGTTAGTAATAAATTGACTAAGCAATTAATAAATCACTTACTAGAGAATCAATCAGAGTTTTTCAATTTTTCAATCTCTATTAAGTAAGTCCTGTTTTATTTCTCAAAACATTTCCAAATGCATCAAGCTTGTTGTGAAAGATCCACTAAGGTTTCAATCACTCATCCAGCTTTGGGAACAAGTTCCCAACCGTTGTTTCTCTCAAATTGATTTAACTTTTCTTGCATAACAAGAGACCAATGTTTTTTTATGATAGCTTGGTTAATTTCCATTGGCTTAATTTGTGAATCAAAAGCCACATGGTTACACACCTTGCCTAAGGGAGTGTTGAGATATAATTCCCTTAGAAATATCTTCATTATTGGGATGGTCCTTAATGATCCTCCATTCTTAAGATACAAATTTATTTTATTGAGTTTAATTCCTTAATTTGAATCTCTCCATTTAGACTTTGTACTTCCTATTGTCTTTGATATTTTTATTCTCCCTTTATTTTCATCTTTCAAGAGTGTTTTTAAGGGATGCATGTAAAATTAACAATCTATACTTCTTCTTACAAATGGTTAGTTCACCAAGGCTTTGTTTGGGAGTTTGGAGGGGAAAGAAGGGGAAGAATTTGAAAAAAGAGAGGGATTGAGTAAAAAGAATATAAGGATTTGGCGGATTTATTTTTATTCAAAAACCAAAACCCCGTTAATTTGGGGGAACTAAAAAATTGTATTTGAGGAGAAGGTTTGAAGGTTTTGAAGGGCTTAGACAAATTGATCAAATATAATTTATGTCATTATAGTATTCCAAAAAATTAAAAATATTTAAATGATAAATATTATTTTATTACTCTATACAAAATCCTTTTTTAAAAAATTGTTAAAGATTTCTCTAAATTAAAAAAAAAAATCATTTTTCAAAGCCATCCCTTCCCCTCCCCTCCTAACTCCCAAACAAGTCCCAAAGGTAATATGTATGAATTCTTCTATAGTTATGGTTTTTTCGAAAATATTTTTTAAAAGGATTTTACATTAAGGTTTTTATAGACCATGCATATAGAATAATTAAACATACTCTATTACCTTTGTTACACATCTTACTTAATATTAAGTAACTTGTGCAATAAAGCTTTATTAATTAAAATAGCTAAAGATAAGATTATGGATCTTACCAACAATAAAAGATTCAATGATTTTGTCTTATTTTTATTATTCAATTAAATTTCTTACCTTGTAAGAGTGGAACCATAAAATATTTTTATTTCTTCAGTTGTGTAACTTGAAAAGCAATTGCTGGTATCATCATCCGCACCACAATTTAGATTTTCTACCTTTGGTACTCAAATCTTTTTGGTTCCTTTGATGTTAGTAGAATATATATTATGAGAAGACATCTTTCCCTTTTAAATTTCATAGTTCTCTTTATAAAAATATAAATAAGGATGTACTTCTTTGCTCTCATCACACTTTTTGATAAAATAAAACATGGCAATGTAGTCGTCTTTATTGCAGTTATTTCATTTTAGGGTTTTGCATTTAGATTTTTGTTGGGAACTGCAAATATTGCTATAACTTTTACTATTGTTCTTAGGTTCATAATCAATACCAACCTTATTGTAAGATGCCCTTTGGTTATCTAACTAAAGATTCAAGTATTCTCTTCCTTTAGTGAATTTATTAAGTATGTTTTAAAGATCGTTAATTTTATTTTTCAAAATGTTACATTGATCACACTTGAAAGATTCATCTAACACTTTGTGAGAGGAAGATTTTTTAATTATATCATATTGTCTCTCTAATACTTTCTATTTCTTTCAACATGTTTTTAATTTTTAATTCAAAGGAAGAGATAATTTGTTCTAATTTACTTGTTTATTTTGTTATCTTCTTACAAATGCGATATACGTTTTGGTAAAAAATTGAGAAGTTACCTCATTGTCATGATAATTTTCCATGAGACAAATGTTTTCTTCTACCTTATATGAGGATTTTGTATCATCATTATCCCAGGATATGTATGCTATCTTTTGGGATTTCTTTAAATTTCTTTGATTTTGGTTTCTTCTCAAGTTTTGAGGGTAGTTTGGTCATATGTTCCCTTTCTATCCGCATTTATGACATGTAGGAATAGACGAGGAACTTGAAGGCTGAGAAACACAAGAAAGGGGGGTTTGAATTGGGTTTCACATTTCGTCCCCATTTGCGGAATTTAAACCAATGGCTTTAACATGTAAATAAAAATAAATTAACACAATTATTTTTATCCTGGTTCACTATTAACGAAGTTACTCCAGTCCACCCCTCAAGGTGATTTCACCTTATCACAAGGACTTAATCCACTAATCATCAAAATGATTACAACCACAATGGATACCTTCCATTGCATTCTTTAGAATCCTGGATTTCATTTTCCTCTCAAGGAATCAACCTTCAAGCCATTCAACAACGACCTGGCCCTCTCAAGCATTCTGGTCTTCACTCAACCGCTCAAGTAATCAACCTCCAAGCCGTTCAACAACGACCTGGCCCTCTCAAGCATTATGGTCTTCACTCGACCGCTCAAGGAACATCACCTTTTTCAAGGATTTTCTTGTGCACTATATATGCTTCTTACAAGCTGATTACACAAATGAAGTACAATAACACCTAAGTGTTTCTAGCAAGTTATGAGCAACAACTCCTTGCTTTCTAATACATAAACTATCTAAAGAATGAATCACTAAGAGATTATAAAGCACACTAGTTATGTATTTCTTAAAAGCTTTCTTATTGAGCACTACGGCTTCTTATCATTAGCTTTAAGTTTCTTTCTGATGTACTCCTTTCTTGAGTAGGTAATGCTTTTTCCAGCTTAACCATCAAGATCAACTAAGTTATTATGCTTCACTTATCGATGTTTCACTTGATAAGTTTCACATGGCTTTAGCATGTTGCATCATTGTACATTCTTCATCATTCAGCTTCAGCTTCTTCTTCATTGAGCATTCTTCATTTGAGCTTCAGCTTGCAGCATCTTGTACTCCTTTCTTGAGTATATAATGCTTTTTACAATTCAACCATCAAGTTCAACTAAGCTACTATGCTTCACTTATTGATGTCTCACTTGAGTAGTTTCATATGGTGTTATCATGATTATCGTTTGTGCACACTTTGTAGTAGCAGCTTCATCTTTTCTTCCTACTTGTTGATTGTTTGTTGTGTTGAATGATAATCCTTTAGTATGAATAGCAACCAACAAACTTTTTATCTTTCTCTCTTTATGATCAGCGGCTGCTTCAAGCAACAAGCCATGAGCAACATTTCTTCAAGATTCCAAGTCTTCAATTTATAGAGCTGGAGATAATAGATCCGTTGAGGGGTATTCTTGGAAACATATTCCAATAGCAATATCCCAACATTCACATGAAGGAATGGTCAAAATCATTGTACAAAAAGTTGTTCCTGCGCCACCTTTTTGAGGTAGAGGTTATAGAGTTTTAGTACTATTATATTAAGCTTAAAATCATTCTAATCTTCAGCCTTCAAGCATCTTCAGAGGCTTCAGATATTAACTTGATGAAGCGTCTTGTAGAAGAATCATTCTTTGTGTAATATTTAGAACCATAGTCTTCAGAATTCCAGATCTTCGTTCATCAGAAACTATCTTGAGAATCTTTAGCACTTGGTTTCTTAGAAGCATTATCTTCAGAGTCTTCAGAACCTGTTCCTTCAGAACCTTGTCTTCAGATTTCATTAAGCACATTCTTGCCTTCAGAGTCTTCAGCACTTCGTTCAATCAGAACCTTGTCTTCAGAAACTCTTCAGAACTTGATCTTCATAAATTGTGTCTTCAAAATCCTCAGAGCTTTGTTCACCTGAACCACGTCTTCAGAATCTTCAGAACTTGTAACATTAGAAGCGCATCACATTAAAAAGCCTTATAGGCCTTTCTCATAAAGTCTCAATTAGAATGTTCAGAACTAACGTTCATTAGAATCGTTGTATTAGAAACATTCATAAATCTTGACTTTATTTTGTACACACGTATGTTTTCTTCCAGAGTGTTGATAACAGAGTCTGATGATGTCACACACCTTCTTATCAGAGTCAGAATCAAATTAACAACAGCCACACACTAGACAGAAACCATATCATACATAATTGTTCTCTTAGATAACATGTGCAGTTATCATCAAAACTTAAAGGCCATATGTATAACCAAATCTTGTTCTTACAATCTCCCCCTTTTTTATGATGATAAACAATGCATTTTGATATAGCAATTAGTATAGGGTAATCACCATAAATCCACAGAGTCATAGATAAGCTTAACGGGCTCCCCCTGATTCAGTTACTCTCAAAATTCATTTTAGCTTGTTCAGAGTCTCCCCTTGATCCCAATACTCACAAAAATGATTTTGAATTAGAATCATGTCAATAGAGAAGGATTACTTCTCAGTGATGTCTCATCAGAATCTGACTAGAACTGACTGGTCTTCATCTCAAAACCAAGCTTGCTATCAAAATATTATAGACGTATCAGAACCTGATTTGTCTTATCAGACTTGATGTCTTGTATTATATATCAGAAACTAGTAGATACTTTCTTAGATGCCACACATCATGTATCAAAACCAAATTTTCAATATCTTAGCACAGATCACCAACACGTGCACATATCCTCACGTCATTTGATGGTTTAGAAATTGAATATTTTCTTTAATGATCATGACATTATTTCTTCTTTGAAAGGATTCACATTCTTTTAATGCTGGAGTCTAGATACCGTTTGAGGTTTGGATACCATAGAATTTTAGATACCAATTGAATCATTCTTTCAGAAAGTTAACAACTTCAGAAAAGTTTTGGGTATCAGCGCAAAATTCATAGATATCTCTTGTTTCTGATAACTTAATGGTCAACGCCAGATATTAATATATTATCAGATCAAGCTTGTTTGGTATTATTCTTTCTTGTACATGTCTTCTGATGATTATATCTTCTGATCTCTTGTACAATTGCTTTTGATATAATCTTCTTGATTATTAACAATTTCTTCTGAACATATCTTCTGATATCTTATCAAATACAAATTATGTATTCTGATATATCATAGCTTTTGATATGTCTTATCTTCTGTCTTTTGATAACCTGTTCTAACTTACAGTGAACTTTTGCGAAGTTCCTGATCAATTCTCAAACATTTGGTTAGAAGTAAAACATATTCAATTATATTTAGGATGAGATTCTTTAGATTGGATATCAAAATCAAATATCACTTTCTCCCCCTTTGTCAGAAATCAAAAAGGTATAGAAAATAAATTGACAAAGAATTATGAAAAAGAAATTTCATTAATATTCATTAAGAAATTACAATAGGAGATGACAGACACAAAACATACTTAGGTATAATGACAATACTAAGAACTTAGAGGTTCTAAGATTCAACAACTTTTCAGGGCCTGGGGTTTGTAAGCTCTCCCTGTGTCAGATGGTCTTCGAGAGGAGGTTTGTAAGCTCTTCTTGAATCCTGTCTGTAAAGTCTAACAAGTGAGGTTTGTAAGCTCCCTTCTATTCAGAATATGGAAACTAGTCCCCTTAAGGAGAACCACCATCCGTATTCATAAATCAATGATATTCTATTGATTATTGATGGTTTCTGTATAGTTTATAGGTGAGCACCAATCAAGAGCAATTTTTTCAGTCATTCTAGTTTGCTTAATGTTAGCAACAATTCCTTGTAGATCAAGAATATGAGAAATGACTCTACTGAAAGGAATTTGAAATGATAACTCCTCTCTAGATGAAAAAATTTCTTCTTTTAGATAGTTGAACATGGATTGAGGCAGACTGATCTTAATCTTGGAGACTAAGAAGAAGATGAAAAGCCTTTCCATTGCAGAGAGCCATCCTATTCCTTTTTCTCTTGGCCTGAGATTTGTTCCCATGATTTGGTACCAGACCTTTTCCATAGAGGAGATAGTAGAGGGACTTGTAGTTGGTCCTTTGTGTCCATATATGATGTGAACATATTTAGCAAAAATGTTGTCTCCTCTGTATTCTTCAACTGTTTTCCATCTTCCTTAGACTCAATAGATTGAGAGAAGATTTTGGAGTTGATCATGACGGGAAAACCATAGACAACAGATAAGATAATACAATCATTAGACTCAGGATGAAGAACACTGGCATTTGCCCAGAATTCTTTTACAAGAACCGAATAGATTGGTCTAGAAAGCATTTCAAAATATTTATCCCATTCTTAGAAGTAAATGTCTGAAAATATTTTAAAATGATTATTTTCCAGTAAGGCTTTGAAATCAAGAGAAAATTCTTTCACAAGTTCTAAGTCAGGAATCTCTCCTTTAATGGTTTTTGAAGACATGATAAAGAAATTTGGAGAAAAAAGAGAGAGATGAAAACTATGAGGGTAGCACAATTTAGAGAATACGAGGGAGTGGATAGAGCTGATGAGGAAGGATAAAAATAGAGGGAAGAAAGATTAAGAGTTAAGGAAATAATAATGATCAGAGGAAATGGAGAGACTTGAGACACATGAAACAATTAATGATTTAAGATAAAAATAACGACTACTGCTATTTCCAAAACAGCTGATAAATTAAAATGATAGATTAATATGCCTAATAAAAGATGAGAGTAAGATACCTATACAGACACTAGGTTCAGGGAGAAACAGATAAGACACTAAAAAAAGAATGAGTTCAGGATATCTGACAAAAAGTAAGGTGAAATGATTTTAATTACGTGTATCAAAGATATTCTCATTACCTGAGTTTTCCCATCAAATACTAGGTGTGATATAAGTAATACAAAAGTTTTGTTAACGTATCAACCCTTCGTATCATAATGACTAATAAATGCATCATGCTCTTCAATTTCAAATGGTTAAAATCATTTACCGATAGTCATGCGTTCTATTCAGATTACTTATGAAATAAGAAGACTTCACTAGTCAAAGTCTCATATCTCAGTAGTAGAGCAAATGTAACTAAGCAATAGAAATTTAATTTTCTATTCTAGGAAGTTACATTTAGAGATATCTCTTTTCATTCTTGATGTTGAACTAAGTTCACACGCGAAATGAAAAACAAGTCTAATTTTAGTAAGGAAATTTTGAAAAAGATATTATCCCTAGCAAGGATTTTATCTTAAAGATTTTAGAAACTAAATTCCTTCTGATATAGTCTCTTAAAACATATTTCTCTAGAATATAAGAATATATTTCTAAACTATTTAAAAATAAATAGTAAAGGTTATAAATACATTACTCAATAATTCTGTAGATTCTTAGCTTCTGATGTAGAGTCTTCTTCAGAATCACCGCGCGTTCAGCTTCCATTAAAATCATTTCTTCTCTCATCACCTATCTTCTTTTTATTGTGATCTTCATAAGAGTCTTTAAGCGTTGTGTAGAAACACAAATATCTTCATGACTTCTTGATCTTTCATTCTAAAGGGTGAGAACATCTCTTCTGATGTTGGTTTCATCTTTGATCGTTGGAGAAGAACCAAGTTATATCTCTAGTCTTCACCTTAGAATCATCCATCTTCTATCTTCAAGAAAGCTTGCCTCCAGAAAGACATTAGTTTCTTAGCTTGAGCATATACTTCTAAACAGTTATGTGCTAAAGAAACTTGTTGAAATCTTCTTTGCATCACCAGAATTCAATCATTGAACATATGCTAATCTTCACCGGATGCAGATATCATCATGATCATTGAGATACATCTTCTGAAGGTTTGAATGTTGATCTTGTTCTTACAAGTTTGGTCTTATTAACCAGAATCAGTTCATCAGAAAGTAATTTTACTTTCTTAAGGGAGTATGAAATGTGGTGGCTTCTGATTGAACACCTTCTGATTTCTTCATTCTGATTTTCATCAATGACTTCATTCAGAGAAGATAGCTTCTATCTTTGTATTCTTCCACTAAGCTTTAGTTTCTGACTTTCAAGCTTACCATCAAATCTGACCTTGATTTGATTCACCAGTAGAAGTACTTCCACGCCAAGATGATGTAGCGTTCAGAGCATTCTGAATCTTCTTTTCACCAGATAGCTTCTTAAGCTCATACTTTCACTCAATCACATGAGTCCAGAAAGTAGTGAACACATAAAGATACATTCATGTCTCAGGAGCTTCTGAAAAGAAACTTTGGATAACATTCTGACAAACTTAAGCTTGTTTAACTGAGATACCTTTCTCAAGCTAACATGACTTAATTGTCTTATGCTTCAGCTAATTATCTTCATAGACACACATACGACAAAAACTCAGAAAATCTAATCTTGCATGTGTTGTTCTTCCAAACTTCTGACAACTTGATAATCTTCCTTTCTGATCACTTCAAAAATCTGCGAAGCTTTCCAGAATTGGAGTAGATATCTTTATTCTATGTAGACAGTCAGAATCCTGATAACACGGCTAGTGTATTGACTGCACCGCTAAGATCATTTGCATTAAAGATAGTTTCTGTTGCATGAGAAACTACTTTATCTTCTGGAGTTACCTTCTTCAACCTGCTTTCAATCTTCTTGCAAGCGCCATAAGAGAAGGTTATGTTGTCAATAGCAACCAACTCTAAGAATCAATGACATAATCCAGAATGAACCTTTCTGGTTTTTCATTTCAGTACTCAATCTTTTCATCATTGTATGAGACTGAAACTGTAGAAGGTGGATGAGATCAAACAGAACGTTTCTCAAAGCTCGTCCGGATCTTTATCTGACATAGTTAAGTGTTTGTTAAACATCAATAACATAACCGGAGATTGGATACCAATTGAAGGTTGAGAAACACAAGAAAGGGGCATTTGAATTGGGTTTCACATTTCGTCCCCATTTGCGGAATTTAAACTAATGGCGTTAACATGTAAATAAAAATAAATTAACACAATTATTTTTATCTTGGTTCACTATTATCGAAGATACTCCAGTCCACCCCTCAAGGTGATTTTGCCTTATCACAAGGACTTAATCCACTAATCATCAAAATGATTACAACCACAATGGATACCTTCCATTGCCTTCTTGAGAATCCTGGCTTTCATTCGCCTCTCAAGGAATCAACCTCCAAGCCATTCAACAACGACCTGGCCCTCTCAAGCATTCTGGTCTTCACTCGACCGCTCAAGGAATTAATCTCCAAGCCATTCAACAACGACCTGGCCCTCTCAAGCATTCTGGGCTTCACTTGACCGCTCAAGGAACATCACCTTTTTCAAGGATTTTCTTGTGCACTATATATGCTTCTTCCAAGCTGATTACACAAATGAAATAGAATAACATCTAAGTGTTTCTAGCAAGTTATGAGCAATAACTCCTTGCTTTCTAATACATAAACTATCTAAAGAATGAATCTCTAAGAGATTATAAAGCACACTAGTTTTGTATTGCTTAAAAGCTTTCTTATTGAGCACTATGACTTCTTATCATTAGCTTTAAGTTTCTTTCTGATGTACTTCTTTCTTAAGTAAGTAATGCTTTTTCCCACTTAACCATCAAGATCAACTAAGTTAGTATGCTTCACTTATTGATGTTTCACTTGATAAGTTTCACACGGCTTTAGCATGTTGCATCGTTGTACATTCTTCATCGTTCTGCTTCAGCTTCTTCTTCAATGAGAATTCTTTATTTGAGCTTCATCTTGCAGCATCTTGTACTCCTTTCTTGAGTATATAATGTTTTTTCGAATTCAACCATCAAGTTTAACTAAGCTACTATGCTTCACTTATTGATGTCTCACTTGAGTAGTTTATATGGTGTTATCATGATTATCACTTGTGCACACTTTGTAGTAGCGGCTTCATCTTTTCTTGCTACATGTTGATTGTTTGTTGTGTTGAATGATAATCCTTTAGTATGAACAACAACTAACAAACTTTTTATCTTTCTCTCTTTATTATCAGCGGCTACTTCAAGCAACTAGCCATGAGCAACATTTCTTCAAAATTCCAAGTCTTCAATTTATAGAGCTGGAGATAATAGATCCGTTGAGGGGTATTCTTGGAAACATATTCCAACAGCAATATCCCAATATTCACATGAAGGAATGGTCAACATCACTGTACAAAAAGTTGTTCCTGCGACACCTTTTCGATCTAGAGGTTACAGAGTTTTAGTACTATTATATTCAGCTTAAAACCATTCTAATCTTCAGTTTTCTAGCATCTTCATAGGCTTCAGATATTAACTTGATGAAGCGTGTTATAGAAGAGTCATTCTTTGTGTAATCTTCAGAACCATAGTCTTCAGAGTTCTAGATCTTCATTCAGCAGAAACTATCTTGAGAATCTTCAGCACTTGGTTTCTTAGAAGCATTATCTTCAGAGTCTTCGGAACTTGTTCCGTTAGAACCTTGTCTTCAGAGTCTTCAGATTTCATTAAGCACTTTCTTGTCTTCAGAGTCTTCAGCACTTCGTTCAATCAGAACCTTGTCTTCAGAAACTCTACAGAACTTGATCTTCGTAAATTGTGTCTTCAGAATCTTCAGAGCTTTGTTCACCTGAACCACGTCTTCAGAATCTTCAGAACTTGTAACATTAGAAGCGCATCACATTAGAAATCCTTATAGGCCTTTCTCATAAAGTCTCAATTAGAATGTTCAGAACTAACGTTCATTAGAACTGTTGTATTAGAAACATTCATGAATTTTGACTTTATCTTGTACACACATGTTTTCTTCCAGAGTGTTGATAACATAGTCCGATGACGTCACACGCCTTCTTATCAGAGCCAGAATCATATTGACAACAACCGCACACTAGACAGAAACCATGTCATACAAAATTGTTCTCTTAGATAACATGTGCAGTTATCATTAAAACTTAAAGGCCAGATGTAGAACCAAATCTTGTTCTTACAAAACTTTTATCACCTTGCTTTTGAAGCTTTGAGGTTTCTTTTTCATGCTTTAGGAATTCTTTGAATTTACAAAACATGAACTCCACGAATTCATTACTTTTACTTTGACACTTTTTATTTTTTTTTACTCCATATCTTTGATGCTTGTGGCTTTTAGTGCGATACTTATCTTCTTTTTCTTGTCATCTTCTTCGTCATTAGCAAGTATTTTTAGTTTTATCTTGTATTCATGCAATTTTCCAAAAAGTGTGTGTGTGTGTGTGTGTGTGTGTGTGTGTGTGTGTGTGTGTGTGTGTATGTGTATCTGTGTGTGTGTGTGTGTCCATAGTCTCTACATCCTTAGATTCACAAATCACTGTGACTTTGAGTTATCGGTTACGATTTAGGCATCTAAGAATTTTTACAACTAGTTCCTCATTTGAAAATGTTTCTTCCAGAGTTCTCATGTGACTCACAATTTAGGGGAATTATGTTTGCATTTGATTTATGCTCTCTTCAGATTTCATTATGAAGAGTTTATACTCATGGGTTAATGTGCCCAGCCTTGTCCTCTTTATCTCAATATTTCCTTTATGGGTAATTTTGAGGATATACCATATTTTTTCACAGTATCATAGTGAGAAATTTGCAAAAACTCATCAAGGCCCAAAGCAATAGTGATGACATCATTCACCTTCAAACTACGATGCATATTTTCTTTATCATCTTTGGTCTAATCCTGAACATATTTGTTTTGTACAACATAAATAACTTTGTATGTAGGAAAAATGGACCTTCATTCACAGCCTTCCAAATACCATGATCCATCCCTTCTATGAAAAACTTCATTTTCTTTTTCCAAAAACATTACCCTTATCCGTTATAGAATGAGGATTTGTTTAGTGAATAACTTGAAGTCATTTTTCCTTCTAAGACGATTAGTCCTTAAAAGGAGTTAGCCTGATGTCACTTGTTGGACAAGTGACTGAGGAAAGGGGGTGAATTGTGGTATTAAAATTTGAGATTACTTTTATATTTTCTCGAGTAAACATGAATTGTGTTAGTCGATTCTTAAGAGTAAATAGCAGCAGAAATAAGATAGTAAAAATAAATAGCATAAATTAAAGAGGATAAGGTTAGAGAGATTGCACTAGAGATTTATACAACATTGGCTGAAAGTTGGCCTAGTCTTGTCCCCAAAAGATCTTCTTGAGATTTGGACTATAAACTTTGAGGTTTTGAAGTTTATGCTCACAAACCTTTATACAATCTGATCTTGAGATTTTTACAGGCTTATCCCCAACCAAATATAACTTTTACCACATGCTAAGCTAACGAACTTTCTTAGAGATTTTCAGGTTTATATCAATAACCAAACAAAACTTTTCTCGGCAAAGCTCAAGAAACCAAGACAGAGATATTATGACAGGTTTATGTCACGAACCAAACTTAATCTCTCAAGAGTATCTCACTCTTGAGAATTAAACGACTAGCACGACCGCTTATAAACTCTTCCTCACAAGTAAAATTTCACTCAAAATCACTAAGGCAACTTAAGTGACAGATATATTTCTAGAGAGAAAGAGGGGAAATAAAGAGATAAATTCTAAAGAAAATTAAATCTTTAGAAAGTGGTGTGAAATAGGAGGATGTGGGCGTCCTCTATATAGGAGTTGAAAAAATCAAAAAAGGAAACGATCGACTAGCATTTTTAATGTCCCACTCAATTGGTTGACCTAAATAATCAATTATCTTTGCCCATTTTAGAAAGTTTGGATAAGGATTTATTGCCAGTCATTAAGATATTGTCCTAATTGATTGGTTAATCATTTGGGCCTCTTCCAATCGATTGTCATAAGTATCAAATTGATTTGATAGTTGAAAAATACCTTCTAACTGATTGGCTTAAGGTCCCAATCGATTGGATAGTTCAAAAAAGTATCCCAATCAATTGGCTTAGAGTCTGAATCAATTGGTTAGTTCAAAAATGCTTCAAAAAGGAGGCTGACAATATCCTAATAAACTAGCTCAGGATTGAAAACATTTTGAGGTGTAAAAAGGTTAGAAAACAACTTTTAAGTACACACACACGCGCGATCATGCGCACACATTTGAGTTTCCTTAAAACTTAGGAGCTACTTCCTTACTTTTATACAACTTTGGTCACTTAAACATACACGACTTGGCAAGTTTTTACACTTTCTCTCTTGCATTACTCCGAGGCTTCTAAGATTCTTTGCCTGATACCTCGATCATATAAGAATTTTAATCTTGAGGATTTGTTGACGTTGTCGTCATCAAAGCATCAAAGAGGATTTTTTGCAGGATTGTGAACAATATAACTACAAGCACGTAGATCCACAATGACCACATATTTAAGCCATAAATTATTCGATGTGAGGTTCTTAACATACCCATCACGCTTAGGATTGGACATCTGGAGCGTGTGGACATCTAGAGCATGAAAATAAATGGTGGGTGGTTCGATAGTGAAAAATTGATAGTCAGTGGCTCACTGAATCTTTAAATGAGACTCTTGATACCATGGTAAGAAATGTGGTTGAGCCTAACTCAACCATAGAAAACCGGCTTGTTGGGTGAGAATTGCCCTGACTTATAAGCACATGTTAAGGTCATATATTGTCCAATGTGGGACTTTTAACACACCCCATCACGCCCAGGACTAGACATTTAAAAAGTAAAAATAAATGGTGAGTGATCAGATAGCTAAAAACTGATACCATGTTGTCCACCGGATTTTAAATGAGACTCTTGATTCCATTTTTAAAAATGTAGTTAGGTTTAACTCAACTAATATAAAACTAACTGCCTTATAGGGTGTGGATTTTCCCACTTATAAGCACATATTTAAGACATTTATTATCCGATGTTCTTCTCTTAACACAATCCAATATACAAAGACGAATGTTTTCACATGTGTGTGACACATGTATTTATTGAGTAATTTTTAATGTTATTAACTAGTATAACACCCGTGCTCCCGCACGGGTAAGAGCATGTCTATATTGTACGGAAAGGTAAAAGATTGTATGTAACATTTTAGACCGAAAGAAATGTAGTATATATATTAGAAATAACTATATGTAGTAATTTCCTAGAAAAAGTCCTATTATTTTTAAAGTTAGTGAAAAAAAAGAAAAAAATAATATAAGAAAAATGGTTAATTGAACCACTTAATAATGTATACAAATCTATCTAATAGAAAAAAATTGATAGGAAACTAAAGAATAAAAAGGAGTCAAAAATAAAAAATTGAAATATGTAATGGAAAATAAAATAGAGAGAATGTGGGCCAAACAATCTGAAGGGTTTACGTGGCCCATGGAATGGTCTACAGTGTTGAAAACATCATTCTTCAAGGTTGCAAGTTCAGTTTCATTCTACTCCGTACCCTATACACGAAGAATCAAGTGCTGCTTCTCTGAAAAGTTTTCAGAAGCTTTACGTGCGGGATGGCGATGAAAGAGGAACAGCAGGATCAGGCGCGGTAAGTACATTGATCTTGAGCATGCTATTAGTGAATTTATCCCTCTTTGTGTTGTTATAGAATATTGAATGTTTTGAAAATGTAATATGGTTCCCGCTTTCGATGGTGTGTACTTTGGATTGCATGTTTGGTTGTGTATTTCGAATTCATGTTTTACGTTGCATGTTAATTTTCCGTTCATCTTTGTATGCTTGTGTGTTCATGAAACATTCAAATTGTAATACGATGTACAGATTTTTTAAGAAAGTTTTTTAAAGTTGACGAACAGTCTGTAGAAATGAAATCTATGTAATAATGAAAGTATATTTTGATCTGGCATATCACCTTCGTTAGACGTTTCATATGGCAAATTGAAGTGTAGGTCTGAGTCAGTGAATGAGGGTTCTAGATAAAACTGTTTTAGCAAGTTAACATGTATGACATAAGTTATTTTTCATGTTAATCCATAAGTTTTAAATGGTTCCTGGTCGTTTGTGTTTCACGTACGCTTGTATCATAAAATTGAATGATTATATGCTTCGTGTTATTGCAGATCCGTGGATGAAAGTGATCAAGATCTGAGCATGAAGCCCAAATTCTACATCTGGAAGAAAAAAATAACCTCTGCAAAAACGGTTGCGAATAATGTTCTGGTTTGTGCTGTTAACTGATGTTGTTGTTGATAGTTAATGGAAATTATCAATTGCAATCTATTGATAATTGTTTTTGGTTATTCGCAGCACTTTCCACAGAAAGTTATCAAGTTTGCCCTGGAGGGTGTTAGGCCACTGTTTTGGTTGTATGACTTCGACACCAAAGAGAGGTATGAGTGTGAGCTGCAATGTTCCCCAAGAAATTATTGCGTCGAGATGTATATATGGAAAGGATGGAAGGACTTTGTAAAAAACAAACAACTCCATAGAGGTGATAAATTGTGATTCATGCTAAGGGACCCTCCTTGCAACAGGCTGGTGGTGAAAGTGTCAAACCGTTGATAGTTTGGAGGTGTATGGTGGTTGGTAATGGTAGTAAGGTGGCAACCAGTTACACAACCAATTTAGTATTTAAGTCTATTTTGTCTAAGTTATGGTACGCTAATGTCGTGTTCAAACGTTGTTTAGTTTGTAGTGTTTAAGTTTAAGTATGTATCTATTTTGAGAACTGGTGGATGTATTATATAATCATATAAATTGAATGATATATTATTACTATAATGGTGAATGAGCATTTAATGTTTGTTTGTGTGCTAAAAAGTCCTAATTTGAATGTTTCTTTGTTTATTTGATGTATGATGCTTGTCAGTTTGATGTGCACTGGTTTCGTTGGATACCCTGTATTTTTGATTGGCTGCATAATTCAGTTGACAGGTTGTTGTTAGAGGTGGATTAGAAGGTTAGGATGATTTTGTGGATAGTTCTTGAACCCGGTTATCCTGTTAGTTTGATGTGGACTGGGGTGCTTTGATATCCTGTCTTTTTTTTATGCTGTGTAATTAATTTGACAGGTTGTTGTTAGATGTGTTTTAGAAGGTTAGGGTGGTTTTGTTCACAGGATTTGAAACGGATTAGTGTGTCAGTTGGATGTGGTCTGGAGTTTTTGAATACACTGTCATGTTTTTTGGCTGTGTAATTCAAATGACTGAATGTTGTTTGAAGTCGATTCGAAGCTTAGGGATGTGGTTTCGAGTTTTTGAATACACTGTCATTTTAGTGTATATGTTTCATTCTGTTCAGTTTTTTCAGTTGGTCCTGATTATTATGTCTGGGCCTGTGGAATAGTACATTCTAAACACTGATATTATGTACAATCAATATACCAAAACAGATGTGTTACATTACACTGACTATGGCATATTTAGAAATGCTAATATGTTGAGCTTGGTACTTGTTTTGGAAGTATTAATTTTGGTTGATATGTGTTTTAGAAGGACTGCATCTAATTATAGGAATTGGTTGTGCGTGTTTGACAATATATGTTGTATTTGCTGTATAAAAAACTGCTATTGTTGATCTGAAAATTATAGTTTGAACATATATGTTCAATTTGCTGTACAAAATTTGGAATATATATGTTGTTTTGGCTGTAGAAGTGAACATATTATGAAGTCACATCTATTAGAACTTAAGAATTACTGTTAAAAAAATTAAGTAATTATGAGCAATGCACTTTGAGGTTAAATCATCACAAGGTCTCAGCAATTGGTCACAACCAAAGAGTTAACTTTCTGTATCAGTATAGTTAGTTTATAATTTTCTGCCATCACCTTCACATTCTCTCCATAAAGTGGTAAAGTATGATGGTAACTTCATTTCTTCAAGCCTTAAAAGTCTGATGGTATATGATTTTCTACATCTCAAGCAGAAAAAAATCCACTCCCTTAAGACACTATAAATATTCAAAGCATAAACAGAATACAATTTCATTCAAAATTGATAGAGTTGTCATAAAAATTAAATGTCATTCATATAGAAACAGCTTTTTCAAGTTGTTTTACAAAGCCTTATGAAACTAAAATGTTACAAACATCTTCCAAATAATTTCAATCCTTGAACCTTAAAAATGGATAAAGAAACAATGCACAATGTTAGTTATGTAATTCACAAATGTTTAACATTGTTAGTACGAATGAAAAAAATATCTCATAAAAACAAACCTTTCAGATGTTTTGGAACACTTCTTTGAAGACGACATTCGTAGTAGTACTCAATGCTTCTTTATCCTTGTCATGAATAAGAATCTTGAGACCCTTTTTGGATTTAACCCTAGAGATAGCCACATATAATTGGCCATGACTAAAGACATCTTTTGGCAAGTACAAATCGACATTGTCAAGAGATTGTCCTTGAGACTTGTTAATTGTCATGGCAAAGGAAACAATAATTGGGAACTGACGTCTCACCAATTTAAAAGGCCATGGTGACTGTGAGGGGGACAAAGACATCCTAGGAATGTAAATGATGTTCCCAATATTTTTTCTAGAAATTATCTTAGCTTCAATGACATGATTGGCAAGTCTGGTTACAGTGAGGCGTGTACCATTGCACAACCCTTCAGACTGATCTAGATTGCGCATTAACATTATTGTTGCCCTAACTTTCAACCTGATTGAATGATTAGGTAATCCAGAAGTTTTAAGAGCATTCAGAAATTCGGGTGTGACGTGCTCATATGCATCAAACGTAGTCGCATCAGATTTATCTATAGAATCACTACTGAAGTATTCTTTCTCATCTCCTACAATATTTGAAGAAAATACTATATGAATGACAATGTAAGATATATAACGCTACTTTTTAGTATTACCATAAGAATGGATAAAAAAATGCGAGTTTCATACCTGGAAGAAGGTTTGTGATATATTGGTTAATATCATCTACTACTTCAATTGTTGAAGCTAATATTGCACGACTTTGAAGATAGTCAGCATCAAGATAATTATGAATCAGATTAGGGTATGTATCCTCAACAATTGCCTGAATCGGATCAGAAAAATTTGAAATCAAAAACTCTGGTGGAATCTCAATATCAGCATAACCTTCATTTGGCTCACACATGGTCCCATCTCCGATTTTTAAAATCCACTCTGAAAAACTCCTTATGTCTTCAACCGTAGAAGTAGTTGCACCAGTTTCCAAGCGCATGTTCTTTGTAAGCTTCAAGACTGTACACTCATCCCAAATATAAGATGCATTGATGGTTGCATGGATGATATTAGATCTAGTACCTCTTGGTATGATAGGGAGAATTTGTCTGAAGTCACCTCCGAACACAACAACTTTACCTCCAAATAGTTTTTTAGATGCACCTGGCAATCCACTCATAATATCTTTTAAGGATTTGTCAAGAGACTCAAAGCAAAACCTGTTAGCCATAGGAGCCTCATCCCATATGATAAGATCTGTCATCTTTAGAAGCTCAGCAAGATCATCCTTTTTATTAATGTTGCAAATAGAAGTTTCTAAAGTAGGGATTGGGATCTTAAATCTAGAATGAGCTGTTCTTTCACCTGATAACAATAAACTTGCAATCCCACTTGAGGCAATAGGCAAGACAATTTTTTTCTTAGACCAAAGTGCTGCTGATAAAGTGTTCCACATAAAAGTCTTACCAGTCCCACCGTAGCCATATAAGAAAAACACCCCGCCTTGTTGCCTTTCTACAGCATCCATGATTTCGTTAAAAATGCCTCTTTGCTCATCTACAAATAAGATAAGATTCGTTTACATGTCAATGCATAATTCTTAAGGTTAAATATTTTAAACAACAAAGAAAATACCTACCTGTAAGAGAAGAACACAAATTTAAATAAATTTGCTCTTGAGCAACAAGATCATATTGACACTCTTCATAGAGAAGTCTATTTCCTACATCCACAACCACATAATCTCTTGGATATGGCATTGTCTTCTAGTCATTCAAACTTCTATTATTATTCTGTAACAGTTTCTCAATTGCCACCAGTGTAAGTTCTTTGAGCTCCTCATCAGTTAGTGTCAAACCTATGGTGAAATAAGGAATTAATACAGCTGATACGAAAGCGACGTAAGAACTTTGTGCAACGTAATTGAAATATAAACCAGCATAAAAAATGCAACCAAAGTTGTTTTTTTGAATTTCTGCATGGCAGCCCCAGGTTAATATGAGGTCTATGCAAGGCAGCCGCAGGTGTCAGTTAAATTCTATTTTTAAAACAGACCGCAAGGCATGCTCAGGTTTCAATGAAGCTATTTTTTAAAGAAGGCTGCAAGGTAGCACCAGTATGCATTAATACTGTTTGTTAATACGCAACATGCTACAAAGTAAATTTGGCCACATACTGTTTCATGCTACATGATAGAATAGTATCTGCTAGTTATTAAATCAGACTGCTAATTTTGTAGGATAGAATACAATTTTTTTCCATAAAAGAATGATACACGTAACAACTTGCAGCATATAATACAATTGTTTATCAATTAATAGTGGTGAAGTAAATTTTAATAACGCATCAGTAAAAGTTTGCAGCAGACAGAAATGGTTGCATGGTCCGACTAAAATTAGAACCCTCATCCTTGAAATGCAAAAAAAAGTATTCGTATCTAATTCCAAACTCTACATAATAGTAATGTAAAACACGGTTTTAACTTGCGGAAACATCTACTGCCAGTGTCATAATTGAAGTGTCGTAGCTTGTAAACAAATGGAGTAGGAAAATGAAATATAGTAAAAATTGTGATACCTTGATTTCTTGTCAACATTCTTTGTTCGTAGAGAATACCATTCGATAAATACATCCAAGTCTTTCTCCACACATGTTCCGGTCTGTTCATGGATGACGACAACAATATCGTTACAAATAACTTACGTAAGAAGAAACCGGAACCCCAAACATGTGCCTCTTTAATTGCCTCAACAAATTCCCTATCGTCTTGTAAAAAACCCATAGCAAAGCATGCTCCTCTAAAAGTTTTATATTGTTTACCATCAATTTTCTTGATGTCTTTATAACACAATGGCCCCTTCTTGATAGTTAGCATCATCCTTAAATAAAATAGTTCACCTGTACTTTGAGGAATCCAAATAAGACGACCAATGGTATACCCTTGTTTCCTCGGCTTCCAACTCCTACTTCGCTTATGATAAACAAATTTAGAAACAAAGTTACCATAAGTTAGTAACCTTGCTTCTTCATAAGTTTTGTTTGCCTCGAACCAAGCCGTAAACATTGATTCGGTTACACTTGGTTTAAGTAAAACGTTACGAACTTGCTCGTAGTCTTTGTAGTAAACCGAGTTTTCACCTTCCAAGTTAAAATATAACCTCTCAACAGCTGGCTTTCTACCGTGTATGGAATAAGAAAATATCCTCCAGCATGCCTCACTCGGAGAGATGTATCGACAATCCAAATATTGTTTGATTTTATCAATGTTGTTTTCGTCTTGACCTTGTATGATAGCATAAATTCTATCAGAACCTTTGTTTATGTATTTGAAAAGGTATTTGATAGAAGTACTCTGATTGCACCATTCCATGTTGATGTGGGCTTCGTACTTCAGTAATAAACCTGGGTTGTGGGGAACTACATGACCACTATGTAGAATGACCCCGTTTTTCTCAATTGTGTTTCCGTTGTTTCTTCGCCTATAAACAGGATAGCCATCTTGGTCCACTATAGTTGTTGGTTGAAATTTTTTTGGGAAAAACTTGGAGCATTTTCTATCTTTCATGCAAGGAGACTTAAGATTTGCCAATCCACAAGGCCCATGAACCATATGAGATTTAACCAAATTGTACAACCGAGGGTGTCTCAAGGGGTCGGGAACTTCAACACTAATGATCCAGTCAATGTCTTCAGGACCTGGATATTTGTTTGCAGGATGCAAAAAGATCAAGATATGTGCATGTGGAAGTCCTCTCTTCTGAAACTCTATCGTGTACATATCTAGCATTGGAATTAGACTACTATTAGAAGTACATTAAAGTATTAAATTATACATGAAACAGTAGTTTAATAAATTATTATTGTAGAGGAATAATTAACTCACATGCTAGGACTTTGCCTAGGACACCTTTCTTGGTTAAATCTGATAGAAGTTTATCAAACTTGATTTTGAAAACTCTTGAGATGATATCAGGCCGATCTTGTGGTTTTAAATGAAGCGGTGCATGTACTCTTTGAATCTCAGGCCAATTTGGATTGCAAGTAAAGGTTATGAACAAATCAGGAAATCCAACTTTACTACAAATAGCCATCCCATCATAGTACAATTGATCCATAAATCTACGGCCACCAACAAAGGAAGAGGGCAAAACAACTCTTTTACCTATGCTTGAACCAGAAGTTTGACTTTGATCGCCTTCTTCATTTAGAGAATTGTACTTGGACACCCGAAGCTTTGGTTTATTTTTGCGAACCCATTCTAAGTTCTCTGATTCTAACATTGTGTATCCATCTACCAGAAATTGTTGGAACAACCTTCGTGAACATAACAAAGTCTTTGCCTCAGTTTGTCTGGTTTGAATGCGATATGAAAGCCATTCTCTAATGGTTAACCTATTTCTTATGCTATTCACGTGGAACGGCCTGTCTCTATGAGCAATGTTCGGTCTATATCCGTCTTCACCATACGGAAAGATCAAAGGATACTGGAAAGCCATGTAACTCGCATGAAGCTCATTGATTCTCTGAAGTCCTCCTCCTTTTGTTTGCATTATTATATCCCTCATTTCTGCCGTGTCAATATCACCGACTACTAACGCAGCAACTTCAGAAACCGTTGGTTGATTGTATACTCTCCCATCCGTGGATCTATCAGAAATTAGTTTCAGCTTCAAGTTTTGAGTATCAGCGTTGTTTAACCACTGTTTTGCCATTTGAAAACACTTTGCATGAGCATTGTGTTCATACAGCATTCCAGACAATTGTTGTACAACTACGGGATCAATGTTCGTGGTGTTCCTAAAGATGACAATTTAATGAAAATGGTTAGCAATGATTATATAGTAATGATAGATTTGGTGATGGGATTTATGAACTACAAATCTAAATGTTCAGTAATAGAATTTTACCTCAAACCTTGCATTCGATTTTGGACCTCATTTTCTGTGTCATAAATATATAATTGAGCAAACTTAGGTGGTTGACCATTAGGAGGTAACAAACTTCCAATTCGATGACAAGTCTGACCTTGTATCCTTAGTGTCGGAGGACCACGTCCATTGTTAAAACGATTGTCCAACTTTGCCCCAGGTGATGTGAAGGCAAACATCATATTGTAAGTTCGGATATGTTGCTGAAACTTCTTGCTAACTAAGCTATTGTGATCAAACAAAAGCTTTCCAAGTACTCCTGGAGGTTCTTTTAGTTTTGGGATCTCAACTTTGCCATTACCACAACATAGCATAAACTTCGGATTGGCTGAGTGCTTACTCTTGTGCATCCTCTCTTGATACCACATAACGGCATTACAATAAGGGCATTTAATAAGAGGGTCTCCGATGTCGTAATAATCTACAGAAGTAATTATTTTGTCAATCACTTACCAGAGTATACAGAATCCATTCAAGGTTGTAATATCACAACATATGGTGTAACAATGGCATACCTTCAGAAGTTCGTGATGAATTGGCATGAATTGTAAATGGTGCTTCGACGTCATCTGATTCTGAATCGGCTTCATCTTCAGATACATATGCTATTCATGAACAGAATCATTATAAAATTTTCATTGAATGTTTGGATTACTTAATAGAATGAGTCAATAAATTGTTAGGACAGTCCTTAACCAAGTTGGTAACTTACCTACAAAAGGGTCATAGTCGGAATCATTCTCGGAGTCGCTATTAAAATCCAAATTCACAGTAGGTGTAAAAATAGGGCATGGAGCCTGAGAGCTATGTCTTGGAATATCTGTAGATTGTGAGAGTGTTGTAGCCACAGGGAAACCCGGTTGATGATTTTCAAGGGGTATGCTTCGATCATGGATCACCGATTTAAGTACTCTATCGTGTTTGTCAAGAAATGTTACGGTCATGCGCACGGACTATGTAGCGTTTAATTCTAAATGAGTCAAGTGAGTTAAGCACATAACTTGTTTCATTATAATGACATGTACCTAGTTTCTGTAGAACTGTCAGTCATATGATAGATTGCTTCGTTTGGAAAACTTCTGCTCAAGTTAAACGCCAAATTTGGGACTCCAACTGTCCTAGGTCTTCCACGACCTGGTTTTTTATGGTATGAATCCTGTTTACACAATTAGAAAAGCTCAAAGTTGTATGACTTACATGCAGGCATAGTATCTTAACAGTGTTGTGACATAAAAGTAACACAATCCTGTTTATGTCAAGGTAGTTAATGAACCTTTACCGAGCATGCGAGGTTGAACCGGGAGCTGTGTTAGAAGTAGCAGCTTCTGTGGCATTTGTGTTAATAGGATTGTCTATGCCAGAATTTAATGCGCGAATTGGAAATCCCAAGCGTTTGCTAGGCCTGCCCCGACCTGTTTTGGTTGTGCTTGGATTTCTGTTAAAACCATTATATTCAAAAAAGTACATTATAACGAAATATGCGGTTGAATCATGTAGATAAATGTTCAACATATTTACCATAAATCATTGTAGAATACAATACATGTTACTACCCCACACAAAAAGTATGAAACTTACGTGATTGTATGAGAAGAGCTTCCAAACTCATTGACGGTGTTAAGACGAAATGGCAATCCATTTTGCGTATAATTGCTTGTTGAAGGGGGTAAGAAATTCATTTGAATTGACATTCGAATCAGATGTAAATTTGGACAATAAATTTGTTGCCAAAGATTGTAATTGGCAGGACCTTAAATTTGTTTTGAAACCATGTCTTGATAGGCTTGGTTCGGAACCGAGTAACACCGCATTGATCATAGTACTCTCTTCAACTGTCTGTGAGATAGGCCTAATGTTTTAACACGACGGGGTCAGCTCGGACAATGGTTGTCGCATTGTGAAAATATTTGGAGTACTATGACTGCCCTCCATACCAAGCATTTGTTGAGTAGTTTGTCGCTGTCGCTTTGAGCGGTTTTCTTTCAGTATCATTGATCGTCTTGCTCTTGCTTTTTTCCCTGACCCAATGTTGTCAATAGGGTCCATTCTTGTTGCCTCAAAACACCTGCTATATAATCATATAAGGACCATTTAATGCATAAAAAATGTAACAACAATAATGATATTCAACATTTAAATACACTATAACCATAAGCATTGTATTTTACATGCTTATTATAGATGGTTAGTAAAGAAGCAGTAAATGAATGGTAAAGAAGCTTAGTAAAATAGCATTAAATGGTCCTTGTATGACTTGGATTCATGTTCCATAGAAACACTAATGAGGTAGGTGCTGCATCATAAATGAGTTCAACAAACTTATATTATCTTAAGCTTTCCTATAAAAGTGGTTATATATTGGATAGATTCTAAGGCATTGGTGAAAGGGATACTAAAAATGTCTACTCAGAAAAAGGGTTGTTGCTGAAATCCATTGTTTTAGCATACACTATGAATCATGTCCAACATGTATAATGAGGTAACCTTAATACTTCTATGTTATGTAATCTAATTTGTCTAACAATTTTCAAATTCAGTGGATATATAGATTTATCTCCAAATTTTGGCTAACCAGTTGGTTCATGTGAGATTCCAAGAAAGGGTAAACTTGAAACAAAGATATGCTCATCTGTCCCATTAATATACTCACCGTATTGTAGAAAAATTTCTCTAACAACAATGCCCTGGTTTCTTAAGTTGGTCAGCAACAGTCCTCACTCTTCATTTGCAATTCAAACATTGTCAGGTATGGCATTGGTTTGGTTTATTTTTTTCTGCAATAAATGTTTGTTATTCAGTTAGTATAAGCAATGTAAATTGTAGTATATGTTGAGGAATGTTCTACAACTCTTTTTAATATAAAATACTAACACCAACTAAAAATGCTCCTAGTTGGAAGGACTAACTAAAACTTGTTCTACATACCTTAGTCAGCTATACTTTGTTATGTATCCTTTGGTAATAAACTTGTCTTGATAACAATAACGGAAAATGGGTTAAGCAATAGTTATACATTTAGGATCTTTTTCAAATCTGCTAACCAGCTCCATATAAGGGAAAAGCAACTAAAAAATAATATAAACTCTGACATTACACAAAAAAGTCTTTGGTAAAAGTGGATGTACCTTGTCAAATGTCTAACAAAGATCCATGATAAACTAAAAGCAGACTGCCTATACATAGCATAAAGTCTTATGCATTTATTGTTGAACTGACCATATATCAAATATATTACCAAAATGCTGGAAATATCAGTCTCTCTCTTCTGACCTATAGCAGGAAATTGTACAGGTTTTTCATTACTGGCAGTTCCCAATGTAGGAATGGTTGGCCTTACGTTTGGAAAAAAGACTGGTGCCTATGCAAACAGTACATCAAGATGTTTATGAAACAACCAACCACTCCATAATCATGATTGTTTGAAATACGTTGCGCAGTGAAATAGCAGTTTTACTGCAGCCTCATTATGGAGTAGGACTGCAAACTGAAATGTTGAGAAAACCACCAGTGGATTCAAAGGTTATTTACTAAACTTTTTTCATACAATATGCTTTCGAAAATATTGTATTTTCATCTATCTTTTTATGAACATGCTCCTATTGAATATATAAACTATATATAAACTAAAGATTCTCTTAGACTATGTATATGATGCGTTATGGTGATAAAATTATGCAGTCTGGTTCTTGAGTGGGAAAAGTAGGTAATATGACACAAGTATATACAGCCACGCCTGGGAACAAAATCCTCTTATTCATTGTATACTTTTATTTGTATAGAAAACATGGAGAAGATTTCATGTAATAGTTGGAAGGCTTCTTAATGGAGCAAGCATTAATCAGCAACTTGTTACATATGCTTTCATAAGTCATATAGACACATGTACCTAATCCCAACAGAACCAAGAAGCACCTGATAAACCTAACAAATAGATACTTTGGTTCATCCAGCCATATATAACCAAATCTTAAGACATTCAGAATTTGGAAATAATCCATATAGGTCATTCAATTAGGAATAGAAAATTAACTTAATATATCCATTACAACACTACTTTTAAATGATAAGTTAAGGTGTCAAATTACAACATAAAGTGTATAGAACATGCATAACGACACGAAACAGTCAACAAAAGGCATCATAGTTGGAACTTCTCAATTCAAAAAGCGTTCCGTTAGTGATTATGCATCAAAAAATGGATATTTCGTGAGGGCCGCAAACCATTTCACTCCTTTATATGCTTGACCTTCTTTCCAGGCTTAGCCTTAGTGGCGGATTGTTTCGGAGTAATATCCTCAGCATGATTGAGATCATTTGCAGAACTCGGTAAGGCAACCCTCTTGGCAGGTGTACTGTTGGAGCTTGCAGAAGGACTCCAAGGATGGTTTGCAGCAGAGGATGGTTCTGCAGAGTGCGACTGTTGAGATGACTCAAGGCCCTACATATGCCATAGTGAAACTATTAACAACTATGTCAAATAATCGAGAATCATTAAGAATCATGAATAACAGTTTAGATAATGTGGCATACCATGACTTGTTTTGGTTCATTGGCTGGAGACGTATTGGAGATTTCCATAGCAGGTGGACTTGAAGTATGCTGGAAATAGTTAAACATGAATAATGAAACAATAATGAAGCAATGACTAATGAAACAATGAGTCTTAAAAACACAAATGAAGCACCTCATTTGGAGTGAGGAAGTTGTGAAATTTATTGTAGAGATTGTCCTCGCTCAGTATGGTAACCACAGAGAATTGCTCGTAAAAGGATTGATACTTGATACGGAAAACCATCTCTCTATTCAACAGAACATCTAGATGAGCAGGTCAGATTTTTGGATTGTCCTCTCCAGTCTACGCAAATACAAAGGCATCAATCGCAATGGTTATAAAAATCATGACAGTCTTTCACAAAAATTCATAGTACAAGTAATGTTCCAGAATAATAACCTCCTTCATTAATTGTCGTAATTCCTTTGCAGACTTCTTCGTGTAAGGAATACAATCCTTATCCCAAAATACAAAGGTTCCTTTGTGGTTATCATACTCAACTTCAACTTCAAGTTTGAATCTACCGCAACAAAAAATAGGAGAAGTCAATTAATAATTAACCAAAAATTTTAGTTGAAATGTAACGTGTAAGAAACAGCATAGGCTTACTTTGTGACAGGATCTACATTAGTAAGTCCACAAGAACATACAAATATTGCACCAACTGACTTGTTAGAAACTTTACAGCCAGGGCAAGTCTCAAAATACCATCCAAACTTCGAAGCTTTGAACCGTTTCGTAGTGCCAATAGTTGTTGCGAAACAATCCTATTGTGTTCAAGATTCATTCATAAAGGTAAAATAATAAAACACATGTCCAGAATGAATTCATAATCATTCATATAAGTCGGACAAGAAACATACCTTGTCGGCTTCATATATAGCACGAATACTCTTGACCTCGTTGAGGCTAGTCCAATTTTTGTTAGTGGATTGAATGGATGAATCACATGTCACAGATTAAGAAAGTGCAGTTGCAGTTGATAAGTCACTTGGTCCAAACCTATAACATAATTAGTTAAGCCTTTAGACATGTATCTTTGTTAAGGGACATGATAAATACGTAAGAAGTGAATGCATTGGATATTGCCTGGACTTGAACTCTTCAACTTGTGGATGATCAAAGTCTATGAGAAGTTTAGAACCGTTCCATACGTTTGATAGACTTGGTAATCCAGAAACTGTGACACGGCATACAAAAAGGTAGTTAGGAAGCACAATAGTGTATGAATGTCAGCAGTTGAGAAACATGGCAGCAAAAGGCTTTTTTTAAACCTGTATTTGTCTTGCACCAAGCATGTGTCAAGATGATAATGGTAGGACCAGGGGCTTTGTTAGGGTTATTGTAATTAATGAATTGCTTTCCATAATCATCCCACAGCGCAACTTCAATGACGTTGCCTTCAATATCACGCAATGTGATATTGGCGCAAGACTTCTTGCCACCACCTCCCATTTGCGTCCTTAATACATCTTGTAAAACACCAATAACATTTGTAACAGTTAAACAATTTGGAGAGTAAACTTCAGGGATATATACATAGTAATATAAATATACACAGGCCAAACAACATAAGCACAAGTGTAAACTCACCATACAACAGATCAGGTTTGAATTTTCCATTGAGAAAATTCTGTATGGCGTGGAAGTTAAATTTGTGAGTAGGTATTTCTGGTATCGCCACATTAGTCACGGTAGTCCCTCCATTGAAGAGCAGTTTGAGTGGGTTAGAACAGACCTTGAAAGGGCCATCATTAAAAACTGGCTCTCCATTGAAGAGGAAATACGTTTCATTCTCCTTGAGTTGGTCTAGCCAATCTTTGAAGTCCCTGCTTCTAGTGGTCACATGAATCTAGTCTGCCTGTGAAAGTTTTTAACAAAAAATGTTAAAAGAAACAGAAGCATGTAAAAAGTTGTGAAAATGTTTTACCTTTCCATCCTGAATGACCATTTCAACATGTTGTTGGCCATTTATCTCCTTAACAACCCACAAATCGACAACCCTAATATGCATCTTCCACACTTGGTTTCCCTTGACCAGATCCTTGATAAGTATTAGAGGTCTTGACATACTTTTTTTCCAAGACAACCAACTATTAGAACGTGTTACATAACAAAACAATAACTGAATATTGGGAACATTGAACACATTATGCAAAGCTTGTTATGTGCATAAACCATGTAAGGGTGTATAACATGAAAGAAATGTTCATCAAAAGTCATTTAACAAAACGTGCGTAAAATATAAATGCAGAAAAATGAAGACAAAACAGGGTTGATGGTGAACAACTAAAATGATTTTTTGAGACTCATTTAACAACAACTACAGAACATTTCGCAGGCTTCAAAAACTCCTTAATAATCAGCAACATACACGGTTGATGATGAACAACTACAATGAATGGAAAAGATGCAAACAGAGCAAAACAGGGTTGATGGTTGCATGGATAAAATGAAAACTTGGTTCATAAAGAGCGCATGATGGTTTGTAGCATTCGACGAAAAACTAAAACAAAAAATGCGAGCTTACCTTCAGCTTGAATGCAGGCGCGGTGGTTGTAGGAGAGAGAGGGAATACAAAATCTGATGAAGGTGATGAATGAGCTCGCATTGGAAGATGAGGAAACTATGTATGGAGGAAAAAATCAGAGTAGACTTCCGGACCAATGAGAACATAACACATGGCATGATGTGGGGCAATGGAAGCATGAATTTGTGTTGAATTTGTGTTGAATTCTCTAGTTACGGTTTTAGCCCTTGTGCAGTGTAAATTATATTTTGGAAAAGGGTAGAATTGGCAAAGTAGTGAACTTTATTGTAATTGGTAAATATTTGATTTATCTCCTTAACAACCCACAAATCGACAACCCTAATATGCATCTTCCACACTTGGTTTCCCTTGACCAGATCCTTGATAAGTATTGGAGGTCTTGACATACTTTTTTTCCTAGACAACCAACTATTAGAACATGTTACATAACAAAACAATAACTGAATATTGAGAACATTGAACACATTATGCAGAGCTTGTTATGTGCATAAACCATGTAAGGATGTATAACATGAAAGAAATGTTCATCAAAAGTCATTTAACAAAACGTGCGTAAAATATAAATGCAGAAAAATGAAGACAAAACAGGGTTGATGGTGAACAACTAAAATGATTTTTTGAGACTCATTTAACAACAACTACAGAACATTTCGCAGGCTTCAAAAACTCCTTAATAATCAGCAACATACACGGTTGATGATGAACAACTACAATGAATGGAAAAGATGCAAACAGAGCAAAACAGGGTTGATGGTTGCATGGATAAAATGAAAACTTGGTTCATAAAGAGCGCATGACGGTTTGTAGCATTCGACGGAAAACTGAAACAAAAAATGCGAGCTTACCTTCAGCTTGAATGCAGGCGCGGTGGTTGTAGGAGAGAGAGGGAATACAAAATGTGATGAAGGTGATGAATGAGCTCGCATTGGAAGATGAGGAAACTATGTATGGAGGGAAAAATCAGAGTAGACTTCCGGACCAATGAGAACATAACACATGGCATGGTGTGGGCCAATGGAAGCATGAATTTGTGTTGAATTCTCTAGTTACGGTTTTAGCCCTTGTGCAGTGTAAATTATATTTTGGAAAATGGTAAAATTGGCAAAGTAGTGAACTTTATTGTAATTGGTAGATAGTTGATGAAAAATATAATAGTAGTATTAATATTGTGTGATACAAATGTTATATTTGGTGATGTGTACATTTGGTCTAGAGTTTGATCCATGGCTGATATGTATAGAAAAATGATCAAATCTTAAGATTTATTCCTGTGTTCGAATTTCAATAAAATAAATAAAAACTAGCTAATGATGTGAATATCCTTACACATACTGATTTGTTAAAATTTTGAATAATATATTTATATGATGCTTGTTCTTGAAGAATCCTGACTATGTTAAGAATACGAGTATGATCCATCTTAGTTTTTTAATTATAAATTTGTAGAACTTTCTTTTCAATTTGCATTTTTCTCTATTCGAATCTATAGGATAAAAAAGAACCAAAGCTTTTATAATCCACTTGAATTTGTACCTCATACAACCAAACATGGGGTCTACATGTACCCAAAACTCAAATTTTCGTTTTCTAGTTTTTGTAATCACTACATATCGAAACAATGTCAAATACAAACTCTATCTTCTCTTTGTATTTTCATCAATGAAAGTTAAGATCTGATCATTTAGATATGTGACAGCACAACTTGATGACACCCTCAATCATCCAATATAATTCAAAATATATATCATGTTAAATAAAATTTTCAAAGATATGAATTTAAAGTTTTTCATAAAAATTTTGGTCACAAATCGTGTAACACAAGTAATTTTGTCCCATTTGCACTACTAATGATACAGATATGAATGTGATAAATCAAAGTTTGGCAGATCATAATTGCATTACATAATTTGTCTCAAAGCAAAATCAAGAATCAAGGTAATCTTTTTTCAATATGTTGACATGCATGAGAGTCTAAGGCCCACGGAGCACTAAGCCACTGATTTTGACATTAGGTGGAAGATGACTCCAATTTTCATTTCATATAACAAAATGGTTGGGACACTAGAAGTTCCCTCATGACCAAACAACATAAATAAATGTCAATGAATCATTGCTAGCAAATCATGCAAAAGGGTTGGGTCTAGCATAACAACAGTTTGATTTGTCCGGTTCAATCCGATTTTTAAAACATTTTATTCGGTTAGGAACTAGAAATGAAATATGAGGTGGTGGAGTTGTGTCTCACCGCAATGAAGTGATACTTCTAATGTGACGGAGAGGACAGACCTGTAATATTAGCACTTCAACGCCTAAGTCAGTGAAAAAAATGAAAAATAATGTCAGTGAGAATGATTTTTGTTTAAAATGATGGGATTTACCCTTTATATATTAAGAGCGGTTGAAATCGTTCGTGAGTGATGCAGTGTACTGTGCAGATAATCGTTTAATTGAATCAGACGGTAATTAAAGCACTGGAGTCAAAATCGTTTATTTTTAGGTAGAATGAAAGTCTATCTATTCTGTACGCCTTTTAATTGGAGGATTTCTCTCCGGTCTTTTGTCATAGATCACATTTCATATAAGGACAATTTAGCATATCAAAGGTTAGTGGCTTATCTCTTGAGTGTCAAAAACTAATAAAGTAGCCAACTTTGTCCCCCACTAATAATGGTAGGTCCCAATCTATTGCCATGAGAATTCACATTGTATCATCACTACTAGATAGTGGCATCTCCAACCAAAACCTCTAAAAGTATGTCCCACTTCCCACACTACTAATGACCCTCATCATTCTATAAAATTCATTAAGAGGCAGCTATGTTTCCAACATCACACATGGGGTGCCACCACACTTGATCATGACTTAAATCTTCCCTTATTAACATCTCAACACTAGCTTCTCTCATTTTCTATTCATGTAATACAAACAATTCTTGTTTCATGCAGTGAAAGTGAGAGAGAACAAAGAGAAGGTTTGTTCATGGAGAAAAGCAAGTCATTTCCTGAATACTCTTGTTCTTATACTGAATTTGGATTCAGAGAAAGGTCCAATTCTTATAACTTCAATGGACCAAGTGACAAAGGAAGTAGTTTTTCTGCATCAAATGACTCAGAGATTAAGAGAAAGAAGAGGATCAAGTCCTATAATGTATTGGCTGTGGAGGGAAAGCTTAAGAGCAGTGTAAGAAACAGTTTCAAGTGGATCAAGAACAAGTTCAGCGATGTTCGCTACGGTGTGTGAATTGTTTTGAATCACATACATGTTCAGTAATCTTAGCTTTCAAGGTAAGAAATTGAAGCAAACTAAAGAGGAAAAATATTTCTGAGATGTGTTTGTAAGATAAGATGTTTTGCATGAAAAATGAATTAGAGGACATGCTATGTTTGAAATATATTGTATGTAATTAAAATGTCATTAAAAGTGTGCAAATTAGAATGCTTTGTGTCAAGCAAGCAAGAGTTAAAAATGTTTCTAAGAATTGAGATTACTAATCTTGCACTTAGAATTCATGTTTACCAAGTTTTCATCTTGTTTTTTGAGGATGGTAATTGTCATAATACAAAATCAGCAATCTTAAAAAGTAATTTAAAGGGCTTTGTTGACTTTTAGGATGCAGCCAAGTCTAGCCTAAACTTCTACGAAGTACATGCTCCGACACGAACACCGCGACACGATACAAACTTGGATACTCTGACACCAATATGTCAAAAACTTAGGACACCGACGATGTTATATATGTCATAGTATTTAAGTTTTATTTATTCATCTAACATCAAAAGAGTTAAAAATATTCTGATCAAAACTAATGTCTTTTATTTTTCATTGATAATATTATTTCAATACATGTTTAACCATTTTAATCGTGCATTTGTCTAGAAAATGTATGAAGTGTGTTTAGGAAATGAAAATCACAATTTTTTTTAAAGAAAATTTGTCTGAAATATCATACTCATGTTGTATGAATGTCATACGGATATTGGACACGGATTCAAAATGCGTCGATGCAAAGAAAAAACCCAATTTTTTAAGGACATTTGTCTGATTTTCCAACACTTGCTTGACTTTTCAGACATGTATCGTATCGTACGAGTGTCATATAAATGTCGGGCACCGACACGTATCAGACACCGCAACACGTCTACTTTTAGAGTTCATAGCTAAACTTCTTAGTTTACTTTTTGTCCTTCCTAGAAATATTCTCAATAAATTGATCTTCAGACACTACACTTTGAATTTATCTACCAGCATAATCACATATGAAACTTTTTGAAGAGCTTTAGGAATAGCTTATGACAAGTTTTCAGCTTAATTTCATAGTCTTCAAGATAATTTATGAAACAACTTATAATTTTTATGAAAACAATTTGACTTTATTTTATATTTTTATTATAAAAATAACTTATCCATAAACTCTTGTATGATAAATTTTTATACTATATAAGTGTTTTATAAAATTGTTTGTCTAAACGGAGATACTAACGAATGTGAATTTATCACACAAGGCCGTCTTAAGTTTTGTTTTATACTATAAAAGTGTTTTACAAAATTGTTTGTCCAAACAGATATTCTAACGAACGTGAATCTATCACGCAGGGCCATCTTAAGTTTTTTGAAGTGCTATAAAGGTTATCTATAGTTCAACCATGAAAAACTTAATGAGTTTTATTTCATTACGGTTTAATTGTGAAAAATATTTTATGAGCTCTATTTAAATACGATTTAACCATAAAAATTTGAACCTTATGCGTTAGTCTGCCTTGCATACCCACACCCTCAAAGATAGCCCTGTGTCGCGATTATGGTTTAGAATTTTGTATTTGGATTTAACCATTTGATTTCATTGTTTAACAGATGGTACCAAGGTTGGTGATTACCCCAATATCACTTAATAGTTCCTTATTCATCCTTATCTCTTTGTTCTGCATACCTTAATCCAAAAGAATTTATGGCAGGACTCTATCATCTGATTATGAAGCTTAGAAAAGCCAAAAGAATAAAACAAACAAGTAGGAATTAGAGATTTTGACAAAAGGCTATCATAGAAAGTGACAACTTAACTAACTTCACATAATAATGTATGACATGAACAATTAAAATATCTTAGCCTTAACAATGACATGTATAAGTAAATAAATACATTGATTATTGGTACCTAAGCAGAAAATAATCAATTGTAATATAGAATATGTAGATGAACTTTCAAAATACATCAAATCAAATGAAATAATGAAAATAATCGATTTTTTTCGGTATACAAAATTTCGGATTCCTAATCAAAGAGTAAATGTTGATCTGTTTTTAACTTTCTAAATTCTCTGGTGGAAGTGGACCTGAAAATCTGGTCTGATCTGTATCTGCTATCATCTCTCTTGGTTGCATTTGGTTTTGACTTGGATAATGGAGGAAGGTTCTTGGTGTTTTTTCCACCAATATTAGCATGACTATGGATTTTGTGGGACATCTTTTGATCAGAAGCCATAAATGGAGAGAGAAAGAGAGGTGAATGGTCCCCAATTCCAGCTTGGTTTACACTAGATGAAGTACTACTTGTTGCACTACCTGGTTCTTCACTTGGAACATAAGTTTCAGCCTCAACATTACTTCTCAATACCTGAAATAATAACCATACTCTTAGAGCGTCATTTGCAAAATAAAATAAAAAATTACTTTCATTAGTCACATATGTTCTAAAGCAGAAAGCTTAATACTCACTTCTTTAGAGGATACGGTTTGTTCGATTGGCCTATTAGATGCTATATTCTTGCGACGCTCCATATATGTACGAGAACGCCTGATTTTAGAGTTCATATACCTGTAAATAATAGCAAAACAATAAGAGATCGCTGCTAGTATGAAACCTTTATAGCTAAAGGTTAACTTACTTGATCTGTTCTTTGGCTTGAATATGTTCATCGTCGCCTTTGTAGATTGCAGGCAGACCAGATAGATCACAAGCCAATGGGCTTGTAAAGAAAAACTGCACGAAAATTATTGTAAACTCATTTCACAGAACAAGAGTTAAATACATATATGTAGGCTGAAGTAAGGAGAAGCAATTGTTGTCTTTGTTACCTGATTTTTAAGAGCTTTAGAAGCACTGCCGCGAAATGCAGGATCTAGAGCAAGAAGTGTGCATAAGAGACCTAAAGATGATGGGGGAAGATCCTTGAAAGATTCTACCAGACTTGGTCTATAAGACTTTGGAGGTATAAAAGTTGTAGAAAGTTTCAACTTTTTCCAATACTCTAGTGATGGTGTGCCGCATAGCCTGAAAATTCTATGAAGTTGCTCAACCTGGAAGCAAGGAAAGTTCGTGATTAGCAGATATATGCAGACATCATCTCGCAAATTTGTCGTCTATCGAGCTAGACTTTAAGATTGAGTTACGCCTAACGTCCAAATTCTAAGTGCGGAGATAAAATAGATTTGCATAATTATTAATTACCTCAGTTCTTCCGGGCATGATTGGAATTCCTCTAAACATTTCTGCAAGGAGACAACCAGCACTCCATAGATCAATACCGATTCCATAATCTGTGGAGCCTAACAACAACTCAGGAGCTCGGTACCATAGTGTCACAACCCGGTTTGTGAGAGGCTGGTCTTGATTTGTACTATAATAATTAGCAAGTCCAAAATCTGCAATCTGAAGCATCCCCGTTTTATCTATCAAAAGATTCGACCCCTTTATATCTCGATGCAGAATTCCTCTATCATGACAATGCTGAAGACCTGAAAGCAATTGATGCATATAGCACTTGACCTACATTAACTTTTAAGATTATTAAGCGAGAATAAAGGAATCAAAATACTATAAAATGTTCAAGGCAACAAATTAAATTTTCTAACCTGTGGTTCGGTTAGTCTTTCATCGGGTCGAGAAATAATTCTTGATAAATCTGTTGGCATGAAATCAAAAACTAGATATATACTGTACTGCATTCTTGAAGTGGCTAACCCTTTAAGTTTCACTATATTGGGATGATCCAATCTCTGCAATATCGCAATTTCTCTTGCCATAAATTTAATGCTTTCAGGCTCCGATGTATTGAAGCGGACCTTTTTTAGTGCCACGATATCGCCCGTGTCTCGATCTAGAGCTTTATAAACATTGCTGTATGTTCCTTGCCCTACCTGCAAAATGTAAATAATATATGCCAAGTCAACTATAGTCTGGTATCCAACTTTGCGACCGACTAATCTAAGAGGATCAATCCCACCATCCACTTGCAGGCTCCATTTAAAGCCAGAGCCAAGCTTTGTATGAACTGTCCCAACACAGGAATTGTTAGCACCCAGGACCCAAGTCTTCACCAACAGACCAACCCCTGGGTTACTATAGCTTGGTTTCTAACAAGGCTTGTGCATTACATGAACAACAAAATTATCTGCTAAATTCAATAAAAAACCAAACTTTTTGTACTGAAATTTCCACAACCCTTAATCATAATTCCTCTGCTTAATCCATATTATACCAAATTAGAAAGAAAATAAAACTTAAAAGAGAATTGAGATATGAAGAAAGAGCAACTGACCTTATCAATCATTTTGTAAGATTCAGCACTCTTTGGAACCAAACCAGCCAACCCATGAGAAGGAACATTATCAACCAACCATTTAGGCCATCCATCAACCATCTCATCTTCAAAACACTTGTTCAACTGCTTCTTACTATCTTTCAAATCACCATTTCTCTTTCCCTTACCAGCAACACTAGAATCAACAACTACTTTATGCTTTCTGGGTTGTTTCTCATAGACACGATGATCATAGTTCTTAGTCTGATCAACAACCTGTTTTTGACTCTGACCAGTGGATCTTCTGTGAGCAACAAAATCAGAACTTGGAACATACCCATTTTCCATTTTGAATCTGTTTAGTCCTCTGTAACCTGAAGTACCTTCATCGGATTCTTCTGATGGTTTGGCTTGAACACAGCCCATGTTAATGGACTTTTGAAAGGGTTATGAGTATGGAAAAGATATAGAAAGAAGGATGAGAAGAGAGAGTGGAATGTGAATGCGAATAGCCGGCCATAGCCGGCAGAATAGGAAGGTACAGAAGAGAAAAAGAACCAATGGAATGGAAGATTGAAATGGCTTTGCTTTGTCCGAAGAGAGAAAATGACTGCGCGGTTCGAAATTCCAATTGGAATAAAATAGAATTAGAATGAATCTGTCAGTTACAGTAAGTGGAGAGAGAGAGAGAGAGAGAGAGAGAGAGAGAGAGAGAGAGAGAGTTGGAGAAGGACATGAACTCAGAGTTTAAGACAAGGAGACACGGTCCCCAGTCAATTTCAGAAACACATGGAGACATGTTTTAGATGTCTAAAAATATGGATTCAAATTTGGTACTACATTTTAGTTTTAAAAAAATAGAAAATTGATACATTTTATTTATTTATTATGTGAAGTTTTAATAAATAAACTATTAAAATAAATATATAAATTATATATTTTAAAATTAAAAATAATTTTAAAAAATTGAAGATTCTTTTTGGGCTCACATGTCTCAAGATTGTACTAATCAACTAGTACTTGATTTTTTTTTATAACAGACCAATATCATTAATGAAAAGAAACTGAAGTACAAGATACATGATCAAGGTTAGGTATATGGTCAGTCCAAGTTCTGGATTCTAATGACTTGTCAATACCAACCATACTATGAGCATTAATATTACTCAACCTACTAATAAACATAACAACAACATTGGCACGCATATTCATTAACTGTCTGCAGTCACAAAAATGGGATATAAGTCAGCATTAAAATCCATACCATTAATACAATCCACAACTGACAGAGCTTCCGACTGAATTATAAAACTATTAAGACCAAACTCAATCGCCAATTGCAATGCCCAACGTATAGCCAATAATTCAGCATTAGCGGGATCGACTACACTAACCAATCTCTTAGAAGCTGCAGGGAAACTATTTGAGGTGAGGTCTCTAATGACACACCCAAGAGCAGCAATCCCACCCTCAAAACAACCTGCATCAGTCTGAACAACTCAACCATTATAATTTTCCAACTTTCTCCCAATCTCTTGGACTCTTGCAGCATTGCCCGTCTTGTCCCCACCGCCTTCATTAAAAGCTTCCCAAATTTCCAACGCCACCCTGCGCGGATCAGGCTTGGTATTCTTGTAAATAACGCAGTTGCGAACATACCACATCTTCCACAGGAAGTTTGCAATGAGTTGCCCTAACTGTTTGTCATTCTTGGAAAATATATCATTAAGCCAATCCATGATACTACAAGATTCAGAAATGCGAATTCACAACGGAGCAGAAAAAATGGTCCTCTTTGCAAAGTTGCACCGAAGAAAGAGATGAGGAGAGGTTTTAGGTTTTATATTGCATAAAGGACATAAATCATCAATAATCGTACCTTTCTTCCGTAAGTTGTCTTTGGTTGGTAGAATGTTCTTTGAAAGGCGCCAAACCAAAATCTTCGTTCTGGGACTGATATTTATCTTCCACAGGTTTTTCTAAAACTTCCTAGAATTATTGTTCAAAGGTCCGAGAAGCCTTTTCCTCCTTTGATCCCCAAGCCAGTGGTAAGCTGATTTGACAGAGAATATGCCATCCTTTTCATGGTGCCATAATAACTTGTCTTTAGGAAGATTGGACGAGAGAGGAATACTTCTGATATGCAAGATGTACTGGTCTTCAAAATTCTCCTTTAGCACATCCAAATTCCAGCACGCGAGGTCCCTATCAATGAGTTGTTCAACCTTTGCATCAGGAGCAAGGCTATGGGCCATAGTGGATGGATGGAAATCAAGAAGAGTTGGAATCCAATTATCAAAACCAATGCTGATTTTTGAACCGTTTCCAACACGCCATCGGGAACCATGAAGCACCAAATCTTTCGAGCTCAGAATGCTGCGGCATGCATAACTTGGCCTATAACCACTAGGAGCTTTTGCAATAGAGCATATTGGATAGTACCGACCTTTAAAAAATCTCTCGAAGAGGGGTCCATCTTCTTGCATTAAGCGCCAGAATTGATTGCCCAACAAACTGGTGTTGAAATCATGGATGCCGCGAAAGCTTAATCCTCTTTCCCCTTTAGATTGAGCAAACCTCTCCCAGCTTAACTAGTGGATTTTCTTTTCCCCTTCATTTGAACCCCACCAGAACTTGGTAAGCAAAACTTCAATTTCCTTACAGCAACTGTCAGGGATACGGTAGCAGCTCATGATGTACGTCGGTATAGCTTGTGCCACAGCTTTGATCAGAACTTCTTTGCCTGCTCTTGACAGAAATGACTTTTTCCAACCTTTGACCTTCTACCAAACACTATCAATAACAAGTTTAAAGACTTATTTTTTTGACCTACCAAACACGACCGGCAGACCAAGAAATTTCGAGTGATTGTTGACAAAACGAAAGCCAAGTTTGTCTTTGATTCTATCTTTAACCTCCTACATAACATAGCTACTAAAAGAAACCTTAAACTTTTCAATATTTACAACCTGCCCAGAGGCTCTTTGATAAGCACTAAGAATAAGAAGAACACGTTCAGCTTCCTCCTCACTGGCTCTTGCAAAGAGAAGACTATCATCCGCGAAAAATAGGTGAGAGATGGTTGGAGATTTCCTCGCCACTTTAATTCCATGGATCCTCCTTGTAGCCACCTCCTGCTTCAGCATTCCAGAGAGAACATCTGCACAAATAACAAACAAATAGGGTGAGAGTGGACCTCCTTGACGGAGACCCCTTTCGGGGGAAAACGTCTACTAGGCTGACCATTGATCAAGACTTGGTAGGTGACAGTAGTGATGCATCTCTGGATCAGGGAAATCATCGACTGAGGGAAATCGAAACTTTTTAAAGTTTCCAATACGAAACTCCACTCCAATTTGTCGTAGGCTTTTAACATATTAAGTTTCAACGTCATAGTTCCTTTTCTGCCCTTCTTCTTGTGCTTCATCCAATGGAAGCATTCCATTGCAATCAGGGTGTTGTCGGTAATAAGCCTTCCTCGAATAAAAGAACTCTGCTCTTCACTGATAATATCTGGAAGAAATCTCTTGATTCTATTGGCGATTGCTTTGGTAACAGCTTTCATGATCATGTTGCATAGGCTAATTGGCCTAAAGTCCAACGGGTCGTGGGGTGCTTCTTCTTGGGGATAAGAGTAATGAAGGTGTTGTTGATAGCACTGGGATTCCTGTTATTATTCAAGATGTCAAGAGTAAAGTGGATAACATCCTCCCCAACAATCAGCCAGAATTTATGATAGAACAGTGTTGGGAGACCGTCCGGACTTGGAGACTTTGTAGGGTGCATCTGGAGGATAGCTTCATTAACCTCTTCTCGAGAGAACTGGTTGGAACAAAATTGCTTGTGAATGTCAGAGAGTTTACTTGATATGGAATTACAAATCACATGTTGATTCTCTTGTTGAGAGGAGGTAAAAATATTCTTAAAGTAACTCGTAAGGATCTTCTCACAATTATGGTGCCCTCTCCTCCATATACCATTATCATCCTTCAGCCTCTTAATCGTGTTATTCCTTCTTCTTTGGTCTGCTTTTTGATGAAAAAACTTTGTATTCCTATCCCCTTCCATGAGTCACACTGCACGGCTTCGTTGCCTCCAAAGAGTCTCTTCGATTTTAAGCAAGGAATCCCTCTGTCTGTCAACAACCTTGTACTGTTGAATCTCATCCCAATCCCCAGACCATCTTTTATCCACCTTTAGAACCTCTTGGAGTCTCAGGATTTCCTTCCTAGCCTTGTTTGTTGGCAAATCTTTAAAACAATGTTGAAGCTCTTGCATAGAGTTTATCCTTTGATGAATAGAATTAGTGTTTCTACTCCAAAATTGTCTTATTAGATCTCCACAATTTTCTTGTTTTGACCAAGCCTCTTTAAAGCAAAACAAATAATGTCTCCTATCAACAGACTCGTCTTTCTGAATAAGAATACGCAAAGCAGCATGGTTAGAGCTGTATCTTTCTAAATGAACCACTTTTGTAAGAGGAAAGTATTGCTTAAATGCAAAGGAAACCAAAGATTTGTCAAGCCTACACTGGATGTTTTCCTCGCCTCGTCTGCCGTTAGACCATGTAAAAGGGTAACCTTCAAAACTAATTTCCTCCAGTCCACACCTGTCTAAAGTCTGTCTTCCCCATTGTACTTGAGAAGTCGTTCTGCTAACTCCACCTTGTTTGTCTGCATCCTGCAGAATGTCGTTAAAATCCCTAAATAAGATACACTTCTCCCCTCCTTCTTCGCAAACCTTTTGAACCAGCTCCCAAGTATCTCTCTTATCGATCTCCTCATGTCCATATATGCCAGGAAATGACCAAGGACCCTCATCATCTTCCAACTGACAACTCCCAACGATGTGATTCTGAGAATGTGAGTTAACATTAATGTCAACTGTATCATTCCACCAAAGGCTTAAACCACTCGCTCTGCACTCGATAGTTACATCGTGTTTAAACTTACATTTCTTCTTGACAGGCAACAATTCCTCCTTTTTAAGCTTGGTCTCCATGAGGAAGACAAGTTGGGGATTTTCTGAACGAATGAGCCAAGCTAGGGCTCGAACTGCACAGGGGCTCCCCAGACTCCTGCAGTTCCAACTAATAGCCTTCATTGGAATAGGCAGTGTTGGTCCTCCAACACCACCTCTGTTAGAAAATTATGACCTCCACTAACACTTATTGATTGCTTCCTCTTTTTCTCACCAATAATGCCTTCCTCTAAAGGGCCTTCCGTTATCATTACGTCGACCAGTTGCCTTTTGGAAAGCTTAGGTTTTGAACTCCCTGCGTTACCAACTTTCACTTCCTTCACATTCTTCCTCCTGGTCCACTTCCTTTTCTGAACTCCTGCTTTGCTACCATAAGCCTTTTGGACATTTTTATCAATTGATTGGATAACAGCACCAAGAGACTCTGTCACCCTCTCAATATATGCGTTCTAAGACTTCTTATTATCTCCCACCAAAGCCTTCCTTTCTTGCTCTTTAGAGGTTTGAGTATTTTGTTGAACCTCAGCGTCTTCTCCATTGCCCTTCCCTTTTGCCTCGCATCTACTTTGACTGGAAGAGACGTTGAAAAGGTCTCTGCTGCATAGACTGGAACTTGACTCCTTTTTATTCGTATCTTTAGACATTTTCGAGAGTGGGGATGCTCGTAGCCATTGCCCGAAGGATAGATCTTGTTCCTCTAATTCCTCAAACCTTTCTTCATTTAAATCCCTCGCCGCTTCACACTTTAATTTGATGACCCATTCTGCCACAAACGAAGCAAAATGTTAGTAACCTTTCGTATTTGAAATGGACCCTGAGATTTTTCTCCTTAAATTTCACCACTGTTCCCCGTTTGAGCGGGTCTTTGAGGTTGATGACAACTTTAATATGAAGGAATCTACCATTCCTATGTGCTTCTTTTACATCCATCTCTTCTAACTTTCCGATGATATTACCAAGTGAGCAGAGGTGATCAGGCTGGATCGTCGTGGCCTTCGCGTGGGACAAGTGATGATGCTTGTAGGAGAGAAGAGGGGGTGGTACCTGCATGGTACTCCGATGCCAAAGTAAGTGTTTGGTCAAGAGAGAGAAGCAAGTACAAGGTTTCGAGTATTGGATATTGAATACCTGCCCCTCTCAAGTGAGAGGGTATTTATAGATGAATCCCCAGCGCGGGGCCAAGGTCTCTCATGCGATCAAAGCGCCTGGTCGATCAATGAGAGACTACCAGGTGGAGGGTAAGGCGTGTGGTCCTTTGACCTGGTCCAACCGTCTCCGTGAGATCCGGGGAGACAGTTGGTCGCGTAAACTGTTTAGCGAGTGAGGGGGACATGCCCAACGGCTAATTTCTGCCTAACGACTAGTTTCTGCCCAACGGCTAGTTTCTGACCAAGGGCTAGTTCTTGGCTATTGGGCCTGGCCAATGACTGGATTGGGTTGGGCCTTGCCCTTCTGGGGGCACGGCGCCTGCCCAGTCCAGAACAGGAGCCCTCCAAGTCCTTGCTCCGGTGAAGAGTGAGGACTTAAGGTAGCCATTTGAACAGTTACCTTTGGATAGCGTTTGAGGACAAGCCCTTCGCCTTCACCAAAGCAGAGGTGGTCAGTGCTGGTGTTTTGATTTACCCGACCAGCTGTTGGTGCTCGGGGAGCATCTTGTGTAAAGGTTGTTTTTCTGTCGAGCAGGCTTTTGTGAAGATGCTCGACGAAGCAGCATTTTTATGTCGGGGATCTTTCGTGAAGACGTGAGGTGTGCGCGTTGTCGAGGAGATGTGCTCGCGGGATAGCAAGATACTTGGTGCATGTAACGTTTACCCTTGGGAATGCCAAACGAATATTCCTTTTGACACGTGGTGAACATGCAGCCCCTGTCAGACCTAGAGCCGCCTAGGCAATGACGGTATTTGCGCTTCCCCACGAGCAAATGCTTATAAAAAGGGGGGAGAGGGGACTCATTTGTACACTTCACGCGAATTTCTCTTCTCAGCCCTTTTGCTCTGCAACTTATCTTTTCGCCGAAGCTTCTCTTCGCCGCCGTTGATCTTCATCGTCTTCGTCCCAACCTTCATCTTGAACACAAGTAAGTTCTTCGTGTTTTTCTATATTTCTCATGGTGTTATTCATTTTCTGGGTATTCCTCATGAATTTCCCGGCGACATATGAGTTTTTCGGTTGAAGATTCATGTGTTCTTCGATGAATATATGAATTTCTGGAAATTTATGAAGAACATGAAGAAAATGAAAAGCGTGGAATGAACGTTGGATTTTTTGGTGTAGATTCTCCTAGATTCTGGTTAGGATTATTTTTAGGTTTGTAGTCGGGCACTAGGCCTGTTCGACGCGAAGCTCTGGGTTTGTGCGACGAGCTTGCTTTGTTGAGAGCTCAGGTTCTTTCGTTAAGTCGCGGAGACTCGTCCCCGTCGTAGGGGGACAGTGTCATCGTGTTAAGTCGTGGTAAAAGTGGGCTCGAGGTTGTCCTCGACTTCTTCCTCGCCCTTTCACTTGACTAGTGGTGGAAGGGTGGATTTGAACTTAGTCATCGAATTCACTTTTTCTTCCTCTGCTTTTTAGGTGAAAATGGTTGATCCTCGTGAAGAAGTTGTGCCCGACACCCAAGCCACGCAAGAGGAGGCGGAGCAGGCCGTCGAATATGCTAACGTTCAGGTCGCGAGGGGGGCCTAAAATGGATTGCCCACGAGCCCCTGTCGACCAAGTCGACGTTTACTGAGGAAGAGGTTCGAGAGTTCCCCTACCTGGAAGATCAGGCCGAGGAAGCGCCCGTGCAATGGAGGGCCATCTGTCCGACCGAAAATGACAAGATCTGCTCGATCAACCCGGGGATGCGGTTCCCCATGTATGAGTTTTCCTTTGTGGAGGCTAAGTTTTGGCTGCCTTTCACTGACTTCCAGGAGGCCCTTTTTCGTCACTTGGAGTTGTGCCCCGCTCAGCTCCACCCAAATGCACTGGCGTTCATACGTGCTTTCGAGCTAGTGTGTCGCTACTTATATGTCGGGGCGATCGTAGATCTCTTTTTCTGCATCTTCCAACTCCAGCGAAGCACTACGGGCTCGAGGCAAAGTTGGGTGTCCTTTAAACAGAAGAGCAGGCTCTTCTAGCCGTACTCAGAGTCTGTTCGACACTTCAAGGACAAGTTCCTGGTCGTGAAGCCTGTCTCCGAAGCGACCAAAAGGTATATATCTACGCTTTAGACAGTGACCATTGATGGTCGGCAAGTTGAGAAACCCATATCTAAGTTCCCCTTGGAGCGGGTGTACGCTCACTTCAGATATAGGACCGACCAGTTCCTTGTAAAGCACGAGCAGGTCAGTGAGAGGGACAAGGAGTCTTATTGGGTGCTTCATGCCTACGTGGAGAGCTTCAGTCCGGCCTTCTTGGTGGATAGAGATGGCAAAGAGCTGCTCGGGGATGATGGGGAACCTATTCGAGCAGGCCGCTATATCAACACTAAGGCTCTCCTTGAGCGTGAAAATGATGACGTGGCGTTCCAGCTCCTCTGTACCACCTGCTCTTGTGCCCGTTTTTGTTAAGTTTCTTCTAATTATTGACTTGTCTTTTTTGTGTTCGTAGAGAAAATGGCCAACATGAGGGAACGTTTGATGAGGTCCCAGGCAGCCAAAGTCCAGAAGAAGGTACCCTCAGTGCCCAAAGCTGAGGCGAAACAGTATTTCGAGGGGTGTTCTTATCGTATCCGCAGGGATTGTGCGATATTTTAATGCCTGTCATTCAATAGTCGCAACGTTTTAAGTTAAAGAGTTTCAAATGGTTCTTGGTTTTATTCAACATAAATTTGTAGCAAAGAGTTTGTAAGGTTTTAGAAAAGCATGTCAAGATTAGGTTTCACTAATCCTTTTCACACATATCCGATTAATCACACATATGAACTCAGTTCCGACCAATACAATCGCGTATCCTCTCGAATCAGTTTATGTCTAAAGCAAATTCGTGAGTGTCGTTTTTTAGACCGTTAGATGATGTCTCACGCTAATAATCGAAACAACAACCGTTAAGATCAACACAAAGCGAATAACAAATCCCAAATCTATGTCTAGAGTTTGGTTCTTAAGAGATGAAAATATTAGGTCATGAATTGTAAAATCTATGTCTAGAGTGATACAACCCACACATACATCATTAAGAACAAATAACTTCATCTATATTGATCATAAACCTTGTTCATATACAAAAGATCAAAAGAAATACATATGATTAAGATCAACTACTTCTAACCTTAACACAAAAGTGTTTAGCTACTCATTCTCATGGTAGCTTGGATGACAAGTTTCAAGAGGAGATGAAAGAACATCCGAGTCGAATAATCGAGAATGGATGTGACTTCAGCTTCTCTATGTGAAAATTCACTCTTGGATAATCAAAGATCAGAAAACTATGGTTTTGTGTGAAAAATAGCAAGTCCCCCTTCAAGGAAAAGTAAAAATATATTTATAAGATACTAAAATTCTGCAGACTTCGCCTAGCGAATGGATAAAAAAATGGCACTTTAAGTGCGTCAGAAACTTAAACCGCCCTCAATTGTTATCGCGGGTTTGCAAGGCGAATAAATCATTCGCTAAGCGAGCCATTCGCCAAAACCTTCGCCCCTGCGAATTTTGGGTCCTTTAGCCCCTGCCTCAGCCAAGGGTCCTTCGCCAGAACCTTCGCCCAGCGAGAAAGCAGCGAACACTCGCAGGCACTTCGCTACGTGAACTTTACCCCATTTTCCTACTGACTCTTTCTGGGCCTCCTCGCTGGAAGATTCGCTACTATTCGCTAGGCAAACCTTCGCTGGTGACTTCGCCAGGATTCGCCTAGCGAACCCTGCTGTTGCTTTCTTGATTCTTTGGCAGCTTGCATCAACTCCTTGTGTCTTACTTTCTTGATCATTTCATGCCTATTTCTGCACACTAGCACACAAATTACAAGCACCACAAATAGATTACAATGTGTGAAGAACAACAAGAATTCACCACTAAAATCAACAAGTTAACATAGAAATTATTGAAAAATGCCAAGTATTGAATACAAATATGTAGCATGTTTGACATCTAACATCGTCTAAGCAGCAGGTGGCGTTGGAGAAGTTTGTGTCCGGCGCTGGTCCTGTTCCGGGGACGACCTCCACACCGCCAACTCCAGACACATCTCATAAGAGGAAACTTGATGATATCGGAGCCTCTCCGGTGGGCTGCTCGGGTGGTTTCTCTGGAGGGAAGTTCGTGCTGCCCTCATGCTACCTTCAGGGGACGGTGTTCGATGAAGGGAGCTCCGTCGTCGTCCCAGAACTTGATGCCTCCGCAATTTTGTCTGCAGATCCTCAGGTGCGGAGGAAGCTTCTCTGCCAGGATGCGTCTGGCATGATCAGGGTGTTGGAACCGGCGCTGGCCCTTGGAGAAGCAGAGGTAGTTCATCGCTCCGACCTCAAAGAGGCCAAGACTAGGATCACAGACTTTGAGTGTGAGAACGTGGAGATATATAATGAGCTGAAGAAGCTGCAAGGTCACCAGGAGGCCAAAATACTGCTCCAAAAAGAAGTGACCCAAATGAAGGAGGAGGTGAAGAGAGTCAATGATGAAAATGCCCGCTTAAAGGCGAGGATGGTTGAGCTGGAGGGGTCATCGACAGCGGGTGAGGACGAGACCGACGACGAGAAGGCCTTGAAGATGAGGAAGGACCTGATTGAGAGGATCCGTCTCCTTGGGGAGGACAACCTGGGAGCAGCTGAGTTTGGCTTTAATGCTGCTTTGGAGCAGCTGAAGGCCCTTAATTCTGACGTCCAGCTGCAAACCAAGGGAATGGGTCTGCTCAATGTGGTCGTCAACGGCGAGGTGGTCCCCCCGGAGGGTGAAAGTGAGGTCGTTTAGTTTGACTTTTTTGGATGTACATGTATTTTGTGGGTCTGCGTGCCTTTTTTATGTAATGTTTGTCGGGTACAACCCTTCTAATGTATACCTGACTTATTTCGGCCTTGTGGCCGATGTTATTAACATTTTGTTTTGGATTTTCTTATCGCATTTATTTATGTATGCTTGTTTGAATGAATGTTTGTTCGACTTGTTCTTGTTGTGCCCGACAGTCTTGGAAACTTGTCGGGGAGGGCGAAGTGTTTCGCCGTCGATGAGACTAGGATCTCGGTCGAGGTACTAATCCCATAGGCTTGGACTGTGCCCATCGCGAGCTGGATGTCCTGCCTAATTGGTGCAGCAACGACGGAGCTCGATTGAGGCATCCCCGTTGTGCTCAGAGTCTGCTCGCTCCATAAGCAGAAACTGGTCGTCGTTGTGACATGGATCGTGCTTACACCGGGGAACGGTCCTGTGGCCGAGCCGTCTCCTCGTTGGGGGTGATCTCATTGGCAATTGGTCCGACCTCGAGGTTGGTCCTAACTGTAGTATTGTTTGAGCTTTTCAGCGTTCCATGGTCGAGCAAATGGTTCTCCGTCCAAAGTTTCCAAGTAGTAGGCTCCCGTGCCCGTTTTGGACTTGACCCTGTAGGGTCCTTCCCAGTTTGCGACCAACTTTCCTTCGCGCGAATCTTTCTGGTTTCTGCGCAGGACCAAGCTACCAACGGGGAAGTCGTGCTTTATGACCTTAGCATCGTGGCTCAAGGTTATTTGTTGTTTCAGTGAGGCCTTATGGAGAGCTGCTCTTGACCGTATTTCTTCGACCAGATCGAGCTCTTCTCTTAAAGCTTTGTAGTTCATCTCCTCGTCAAGGGGAGCTTTCGTTTTCCTGGAAGGTTCTCTGATTTCTACCAGTATCACCACCTCGGTTCCATAGGCTAGTCGGAAAGGGGTTTCCCCAGTGGTGGAATGTGGTGTTATTCTGTAGGCCCAGAGCACGCTATGTAGCTCCTCGACCCATCTCTTCTTGTATTCGCCCAGCCTTCGCTTCAGACCACTAAGGATCACCCTGTTCGTGGCCTCCGCTTACCCATTGCTTTGAGGGTGCTCGACCGATGTGAAGTGTTGCTTTGTGCCTAATTTGGCGACAAAGTCTTGGAACTTCCTGTCCGTGAATTGTGTTCCATTGTCGATCACGAGGGCTTAGGGTACTCCGAATCGTGCGAGGACGTTCCTTTTGTAGAAGCGAAGTATATTGAAGGTTGTGATCTTGGTGAGGGCTTCGGCTTCAATCCACTTGGTGAAGTTGTTGAAGACCACGATCAGAAATTTGTTTTGATAAGACCCCATAGTGAAGGAGCCGAGTATGTCCATCCCCCACCAGGAGAAGGGCCATGGCGAGGATAGAGTCTTCAACTCCTTGGGGGGTGCTAAGTGCATGTCCCCGTGGCGCTGGCACCGGTCACATTTTTGGACATGCTCCTTGGCATCGTGTTGTATGGTCGGCCAATAATATCTTGCTCGCAGGGCTTTTCTTGCCAGTGATCTCCCTCCCAAGTGTTGTGCGTTGATGCCCTCGTGGATCTCTTGGAGGATTTTGGGGACTTTACTCTCCTCAACACATTTCAGGAGGGGGATGGAGAATCCTCGTCGATACACTCTATCCTCAATCAACACATATGAGCAAGCTCGTCGTTTAGTCACGCTGGCCTCCTTGTTGTCCTCGGGAAGCTCCCTTTGGGTGAGTTAGTTGTACACAGGGGTCATCCAGCAGTGGCTCTCTCTGACGTCATTGACGCCGAGCAGCCCTGGTGGTTTCTCTATGATGGGCCAGGCAAGTACTTCTTGCACGACGGATTTATTGCAGCCCTTTTTCTGGTGCTAGCCAGTTTGGACAAGATGTCTGCCCGCGTGTTTCCTTCGCGGGGGATGTGCTGGACTTCCCATGCGTCAAACTTGGTGATTTTCTCCATTACCAGTGTCAGATATTCGACTAGCTGGTCGTTCTTTGCTTGAAATTCTCCCCGCACCTGGGACTCAATGAGCTGGGAATCGGTGTAAATTTTTACCTCCATGGCGCGCACATCCTTTGCCAACCGTAATCCTGCGAGGAAGGCCTCGTATTTGGCTTGGTTGTTGGACGTTGGGAAAGATAGGACTAGAGATGCTTCGATTAGTATTCCTTCCTTGTTTTTGAGGATGATACCTGCACCGCTACCTGAGGAACTGGATGTTTCGTCCATGTAGAGGATCCATCTCTGCGTTCCGTTGGGCGGGGACGTTTGGGGTGTCATCTCCGCCACGAAGTTGGCCAGGACTTGTGCTTTGAGGGCTTTCCTTCCCTCATAATGAATGTCAAATTCAGACAACTCTAGGGACCATTTGAGCATTCTGCCGGCCATATCTGGTCGGCAGAGCAACTGCCTGATGGGTTGGTCCGTGCGTACTACTATGGTGTGGGCCAGGAAGTAGTGTATGAGTCTTTTCGCGGTGATAATGAGGGCAAGGGAGAATTTCTCTATCTGTGCGTACCTGGTTTCTGGACCTTGCATAGCCTTGCTGGTGAAATAGATGGGCTTCTGCCTGTCCGTTCTTTCGCAAATGAGTGCAGCGCTGATGGCTTCGCATGTAACGGAGAGATATAGGCACAAGGTTTCCCCGTAATTTGGTCGGGATAACACGGGAGGCTCGGATAGGGCTTTCGCAAATGAGTGCCCATGTTGGATTTCTGCCTTGAAGGAAGAAAACTATTATGCTCCAGACCTGCTAACACGGGCACCCGTGTCAGCCCCCTGCCACATTTCCAACATCGTTTCTTCTTGGTCCTCTCCAGACACGGGCCGTGTCAGGCGATACGGGTGGCCATGTCAGGCTACTATCTTCCTACTTAAAACTTTTTCGAAACTTGCAATTTTTATTGTTCTTTCGCTCTGCTTCCTCTTGAATGTTTGTATGAACCTGAAAACGCTAAAGGACACAACCAAGGCATAAAATGTGGTAAAAAAGATGTAAAATAAATAAACAAAGATGACATATTAACTAAAACAAATAGTGAAAAAACGTATGAAAACCACTGATCAGTTGTCCACACTCGAAAAGATCAAAGGAGCTCCCAGCCGATCACATTTTACCGCGAAGATCTACCTGGAGGCTCCCCCAACTCACACATCCCCTTGCTCATCAGGGCAAGATTGGCAAGCACCGACGTTAGAAGAATCCTGGTCGACCAGGGCAGTTCGGTGGACATAATGTACACCGGCCTGTTTCGGGCCCTCAAGCTGGACCAGAAGAACCTCTCACCGTACGTGGGATCCAATTTGCAGGGGTTCAACGGAGCCACGGCCAGACCCTGGGGGTACGTGGAACTCCCAGTCACATTCGGGGAAGAAGAGGCATCCAGGTCAATCAAGACCCAATTCCTAGTGATAGATTGCTCGTCACTGTACCAATGCATCTTGGGGAGACCGCCCCTCGCAGAGTTAGCTGTTGTCCCTTCAACGGTCTACCTCAAGTTGAAGTACTATACGGAGAAGGGTCACGTCGCGAAATTGTACGGGGACATAGAGGCCGCCCGCAGATGTTTCGAAGCAGCAACCCGGGGACAAAACGAGATCGGTACAGCACCCAAAGCAGCTAAGCGGGCACGGGAGGAAGATCATCCATCTGGAGATGGCCAACCGGACAAGAAGCCTCGCTGCCTGTACACACTATCGACCTCGACAGCCGAGTTTCAACAAAAAGCGATAAAGATAGCAGTGAAGGTACGTCAACAGGGACGATCAACTCCTCCACATCGGCCCTCATGCGACCAGTTCCAGACGGGGAGTTCGAAGTCATCACCTTCAGCAATAACCCCAACAGAGGTGTGAAGATTGGTGCTGGACTGCCTGATGAGGTCAAATAACAGCTGAGGAAGTGCCTGGACGACAACGCTGACCTGTTTGCTTGGAGTGCCACAGACATGCTCGACTTGGACCCTGAGACCGCATGCCACTATTTGACCATCGACCCAGCTGCCCGTGCCGTCGCGCAGCGCAGGCGGAAACAATCCGAAGAAAAGGCACAGGCTACCAAAAAACTTGTACAAGACCTCTTAGAGGCGAAATTCATTTCGGAGGCCAGGTATACAACCTGGCTGTCCAATATTGTACTTGTTAAAAAGCATAGTGGAAAATGGCGCATGTGCATTGACTATACTGATCTCAATCGGGCTTGCCCGAAAGATGCTTACCCCTTGCCTAGCACAGATAAGCTCGTAGACAACTCTGCAGGTTTCAAACTTTTGTCCTTCATGGACGCCTATTCGGGGTACAATCAAATCCCCATGGCCGAAGAGGACAAGAGGTATACCGCGTTCATGACCTCCTCGGGGAACTATTACTACAATGTAATGCCCTTCGGTCTGAAAAATGCGGGGGCCACGTACCAGCGCATGATGAACAAGGTCTTCCTATCAGAAATCGGAGACATGCTCGAGGTTTACATGGACGATATGATCGTGAAATCCCAAGAGGAATCCGACCACACGACCCACTTGTGAAAGGTCTTCGACCAAGACAGGAAGTGCAAAATGCGCTTTAACCCTGAGAAATGCACCTTCGGAGTACGGGCAGGGAAGTTCCTCAGGTTCTACCTCACCGAAAGAGGTATAGAGGCGAATCCAGACAAGTGCCGAGCATTCGCGGAGTTCCCCACGCCCAGGTCAAAGAAGTCTATACAATCCCTTAACGGGATGCTCGCTTCGCTTTCTCGTTTCGTAGCCAAGTCTGCCCAGCATGCCCTACCCTTCTTTAAACTCCTCAGGAAGGAGGCCATGTTTGAATAGACAGACGAGTGCGAGCAGGCCCTGGCCTGGGCGAGGAATTGTTGATTTTTATCATTTTTATGTTTGTGGTTCTCCTAAGGGCATTCTGGGTATTTTCCATCGCTGTTAAGTGGATTGTGGTTACTTAGGATCGTTGGAGAGAGAAAGGAAAACACTTTTACTTTCACGAACAAAAATTCACGAGAGTTGGAGGCGATCAAGGAGATTGAGAGAAGGGGATTGTTCATGAGCGGAAGCGATTGAAGAATCAATTTACTCCGATCAATTTGTAATGCCTTTCTTTAATCTTATTGTTGTTTTTATTTTGAATATTATGAGAGGCTAAACCCCCCAATGCTAGGGGGTGTCCCTGAATTGTGATGTAATGAACCTTTGTTGAATTATTTGATGAGATTATGTTTTCTTGCCTTAATCTTTTGTTATGCAAATTATTTAACATTTATCGATCGGTTAAATTGGGAACGATTTACGATTAGGGATTTGGCCTGAAAAACCAATATATTGATTTTGCGTAATAACATTACGGTAGATATTGCCAAGGAATGGGGATATCTCGTAGTGACAAAAAAACTTTGTCAGAACTATTGCTTGATGTTCTTTCTTGATTGCTAAGGAATTAGGGTCAAGGGAGAATATCAAAGGTTTTTCGTTTAAAGGAATTTAAGAAAAATATTTGAGGGTTGGTAAAATTAAGGTTTGAGGCATGTCTCTCTGATGATAATTCTGGGTTCTTACTGAGCAATTTATACACCTTCCCTAGCATATTTCATCATATTCGTTAAAAGCACTTTTATTGTTCTGCTTATTTTATATTGTCATTATAACTATTTTCAAACCAAACAAAACCCCAAAGTCAATTTTTGTTTAATTGAAATAGCATCTGTACTTACAATTGCACGCGGTCCTCGAGAGATCGATTCTGGGGATAATCCCACTTATTACTACATCGTTAAAATAGTACACTTGTTATTTTATCGATCAAGTTTTTGGCGCCGTTGCCGGGGACTGCCAAATTTTAAGTACTTTGTTAGTTAAATTGGAATTTTGTCACTCTGTGACTAAAATTTTTAATTTTATTTTTTTGTTATTTTTATTTTCATTTTTCTTATAACTTTTGGATTATTGTTGTTGCTACTAATCTGCGTCTAACATTTTTATGTGAAGAGAATCCTCAGCAAATTTTCTTTTTGACGCAGAAATTGAAAGAACGCTACATGAGAGGCGTAGGCAAGCAAAACTTGCGGCATCTGAAACTGAACCGTCGAAGCACTCAAACTCAGGTTCAGAGTCAGACAAAGATACAGTGACCATGGCTGGAAATCAACATGCGGAGAGACTTCTGGGCGATTACGGTGGGGCAAATGCACTGGCTGGTAGGTTGACCATTGTGAACCAACCGGTGAATGTGCCAAATTTCCAGCTGCATCCTAGCACTATCACTCAACTTGAGAGGAGACCTTTCACCGAAAAGGTTAATGAAGATGCCAACAAACATCTGCAAAGATTTCTTACTATGAGCACCACTCTCAAGATTGAGGGGCACACGAAGGAAGCAAAGAAATTAAGAATGTTTCCTTTCACTCTGGCGGAAGAGGATGAAGAGTGGTTTTACTTGTTACCTGCTGGGAGTATTACCACTTGGGAAGAGATGGAGAAGGCATTTCTGAATGAGTATTTTCCGGCCTCTGCTTATATCCGAAAAAGATATGATATTGTGAACTTTAAACGGAAGGACGGAGAATCTCTCGGAGACGCATACAAGAGGTTCAAGAAGGTTTTGGTTGCCTGTTTGACTCACAACATGGATCAAACTGAGCAGATGCAGGTGTTCGTTAATGGCCTCCAAATGAAAACTAAGCAACTTATTGATACAGCTGCTGGTGGATCATCCAACTTCACCACCGCGACTGGTATCAAGAAAATTATTGAAGCTATTGCAGCCAACGAACATTTGGAGCTATATGATCGAAGTGTGAATAAATCTAAGGTGTGATTGATTTGAAGCTGAATAATCAGGCTGTGAAGATGGAAGATCAGATTGCTGCGTAAGTTGAAAGAAGGTTAAAGGCTATGAAAGTGGGTACTCAAAGTGTGGCACAAGTTCAAACTGGTCAACCCATGAGTTGTGAGATTTGTAGTGGACCCCATTACACTGCACATTGTGTTGCGACTCCGCAACAAATTAAAGAGATAAAATTCTTGAGGCAGAATAATCCCTACGCTCAAACTTATAATCCAGGGTGGAAGAATCATCCTAACTTCTCCTGGAGAGATCAGAATCTACAACAATACCCACAACATCAACAAGCTCCCCAAAAAGCACAATGGGAGATTGCCATTGAGAAGATGGCCGCTCAAAGCTTCCAATTTCAAGAAGAAGTAATCTGAGGAACACAAGTGCTTCCATTAAAAATCTTGAAGCTCAGATGAGCCAGATAACACAACAATTAGCAAGTTCTCAAACACCAGGCGCCCTCCCAAGCGCCACAATCCCCAATTCGAAGAATCATGAGAATGTCAATGTTGTTACCGCAGAAAGCCAGGAAGTGGCAGAAGAAGAAGCCAGGCCAACAGAAGAAAAAAGAAAAAAAGCGGTTAAACCTAAGATCAAGTTACCGTACCCCTCAAGAGTGACAAAGAAGGAGACACAAGAAAAAGACTTTGAGAAATTCAGCTCATTGTTCAAAAAGTTAGAGATTAATATGCCCTTCTTTGAAGCACTTGAACAAATGCCTCTATATAAGAAATTCATGAAGGAGGTCATTGGAAAAAAGAAACCTAGTGGAGAGGAGGTAAAGAGTCCAATTGAGAAGTGCAGTGAAGTACCACAAAATAGGAGAATCCCCGCCAAGCAGAAGGATTCTGGATCTGTTGCAATATCGTGCACTATAAAAGACAGAAATTTCAAAAAAGTTCTGATTGATTCAGGTGCTAGTGTTAGTCTCATGCCATTATCTATTTACAAAAAATTGTGAATTGGAAGGGTGAGCGATGCGGGAACGAATTTAAAATTTGCAAACCACAGGACTAAGAGATCTTATGGGCTAGCTGAAGATGTGTTGGTGTCGGTCGGTGAATTTGTCTTTCCAGTTGACTTTGAGATCATGGATATTCCAGAAGATGAAGAAATCCCTATCATCCTCGGTCGACCTTTCCTGCTCACTAGTCGATGCAATTTCGATATTGAAAAAGGCATGGTGACTTTTAAATCTTTTGATGAGGAAATCACTCTAAAAGTGTTGGATTTCAAGAAGCGAAATGAAGGTAAAGGTAAGCAAGCTTCACTTGGAATGATCGAAATGGTGGAAAAAGGCATAAGTATGAAACCCCATCTTGAAAAAGTCTCCGGCATCATATCTAAGGATGAAGTCTCTCGGGCAGGTAGTGCACATGTCAACACTGTAAAATCCATTCGTGAAAGCAAGAAAAGAAAGAAAATGAGACATAGAAGGAAGGAAAAGGAAGTGGGAGTTGATTTTAGCAAGAAGTAGTTCGTATTGCTGAACATGACAGGAGCTCTGTTGTAGAAAGGTTAAGCGACAAAAAGCATAAGCTGAAGTACCCCCCATAGCATTGGGGAGTAAACCGTTGAGCCATGCGACGTTAAACGAAGCACTACGTGGGAGGCAACCCACGCTGGTCTGAGTAATTATTTTCTATTTGCTGCTTATTTTTGTTTTGGTTGCAGAAAATAATCTGGATCCTACAGGTGCAAACGATGATGTAGCAGTGGTGTTGCATTACCGTCAGCATCCCGAGAAGGATCTCTGTGAGTGACCTCTCTCGCTCTTGTTCTAACACATTGGGGCCAATGTGTAGTCCAAGTTTGGGGGAGGATTTACTGCTTTTAGTTTTTCCTTTTTGTACGGGCCAAGTCTATTTTGTGTGTTGTTTTATGAAAACCTCTCTGAATTCTACCCGAATTAGGACCGTCAAAATTTTTCTTGTGAACATTGTGATTTTGAGATGGTCAAGAAAGTATATAGAGTTTGAGGGAAGAGGGGTTAGAACTAGGGACATTGGGAAAGTTTGAAAACTTAGGAATGACCTGAACACCCTAGATTCCCCGGAGTAAGAAAACGAGTCCAACGTGTAGATTTGTGCCATAGTACTTGGATTTGAGAAGTATTCCCTGATTAGTTCATAGTGATAGTCTGGCATGACTAGAAAGAATTGCATGTATAAGATTGATTGATAGAATGACTTAAGGCACCAAAAAAGTGAATAATGGCGATAAAGACAACTAGTCCTTCTAAGTTGGGTAACCCTCACCCGGTTACTTAGCCTAACGGCGGTTGAGTCTCAATTGTCGTCCCAAAGTAGACTAATAAACGCCAATGAGCGAGAAAAAAGAGATAATGGTGCCTAGAAAAACTTTCGATCAATTTTGTACATGTGAGGGAAAACGAAAAAAAATGTCTTAATCTGATTATCCGAATGAAAGGGGTAGAAAATCGAAGAAAATACTTAAGCCCAAAGCATAGTTGGAGAGGTAACCGAAAAGGGGGATATAGGTTCGTGGTTTTACCGCAATTTGTGTTTGTGTAATACCTTCGTTAACGGACGATTACCAAGAAAACTAGTTTTCGCCGATCGGAACAAAGGCTCACGTATGAGTACAGACACACCTTACCGTCACAAGTCTTTCATTTGGTATGTACTGTTTGATATGAAATTTTTTTATGCAAGCTTGTTGCTTGAGGTCAAGCAACAGTTTAAGTTTGGGGGAGTTTGATCGGTGGTTTTCATACGTTTTTTCACTAATTGTTTTAGTTAATATTTCATCTTTGTTTATTTGTTTTACATCTCTTTTACCATATTTTATGCCTTGGTTGCGTCCTTTAGTGTTTTCAGGTTCATACAAACATTCAAGAGGAATCGGAGCGAAAGAACAATAAAAATTGCAAGTTTCGGAAGAGTTTTAAGTAGGAAGACAGTAGCCTGACACGGCCACCCGTGTCGCCTGACACGGCCCGTGTCAGGAGAGGACCAAGAAGAGACGATGTTGGAAATGTGGCAGGGGGCTGACACGGGTGCCCTTGTCAGCAGGTCTGGAGCATAATAGTTTTCTTCCTTCAAGGCAGAAAGCCAACACGGCCGGTCGTGTTGCCTGACACGGCCCGTGTTGGCCTGGGCGAGGAATTGCTGATTTTTATCATTTTTATGTTTGTGGTCCTCCTAAGGGCATTCTGGGTATTTTCCATTGCTGTTAAGTAGATTGTGGTTACTTAGGATCGTTGGAGAGAGAAAGGAAAACACTTTTACTTTCACGAACAAAAATTCATGAGAATTGGAGGCGATCAAGGAGATTGGGAGAAGGGGATTGTTCATGAGCGGAAGCGATTGAAGAATCAATTTACTCTGATCAATTTGTATTGTCTTTCTTTAATCTTACTGTTGTATTTATTTTGAATATTATGAGAGGCTAAACCCCCCAATGCTAGGGGGGTGTCCCTGAATTGTGATGTAATGAACCTTTGTTGAATTATTTGATGAGATTATGTTTTCTTGCCTTAATCTTTTGTTATGCAAATTATTTAACATTTATCGATCGATTAAATTGGGAACGATTTACGATTAGAGATTTGACCTGAAAAACCAATATATTGTTTTGCATAATAACATTACGGTAGATATTGCCTAGGAATGGGGATATCCCGTAGTGACTAAAAAACTTTGTCAGAACTATTGCTTGATGTTCTTTCTTGATTGCTAGGGAATTAGGGTCAAGGGAGAATATCAAAGGTTTTTCGTTTAAAGGAATTTAAGAAAAATATTTGAGGGTTGGTAAAATTAAGGTTTGAGGCATGTCTCTCTGATGATAATTTCGGGTTCTTACTGAGCTATTTATACACCTTCCCTAGCATATTTCATCATATTCGTTAAAAGAGCTTTTTATTATTCTGCTTATTTTATATTGTCATTATAACTATTTTCAAACCAAACAAAACCCCAAAGTCAATTTTTGTTTAATTGAAATAACATCTGTATTTACAATTGCACGCAGTCCTCGAGAGATCGATTATGGGGATAATCCCACTTATTACTACATCGTTAAAATAGTACACTTGCTATTTTATCGATCAACAGCCGGTCAGGACTGCAATCAATAAGCTGCTCAAACTTTCGCTTGACATATCCCACTGTCAGCTCATTGTACCCCCCGCATGAGATAACCATGGCTACAAGGAATTCTTCCCAAGTGCTGAGCGCGAAAATCTGGGACGGCTCCTCGAAATGATCTGGGACGGCAAAGTCCTCTGGTCGCGTGATGGACATAGCGACCCGCGGGGGAGGATTGAGTGGAGATGATTCTGCTTCCTTCTTCGAGTCTGAAGCCTCTCGTCGCGAAGACTCACCTTTCTTGATATACTGCTTCAAATGACCCTCCTTGATGAGGATCTCAATAGCATCTTTAAGGTGCACGCAGTCCTCAGTCGTATGGCCATGGCTGCGGTGGAAACGGCAATACTTACTTTTGTCCACGTTGCATTTGGACGTCGTCGATTTGGGAAACCTGACGCCTCCCTGCTTGAACTCTGTATTGATGCACTCGGAAAGAATGCACTCGCGAGGAGCGGTGAGCAGGGTATACTCCGTGAATCAGCCAGCTGGCCATTTCCCTTCTCAGGGGTGATCATCTCGTCGCCTCTCTTTTCCTTGTCGGGATGACTCTGGACAAGATTTGGTGCCCGGGTGTTTTCGCGATCTCTCGCGTCCCGGGCATGGTATGCGACCTCCTTCTCTTTGTACTGTATGTACGCTTCAACTTTCCGGAGAAGTTCCGTTAATGTTCGGGGAGTCTCGATTCCGACAGCCTTGTGAAACTCACTTTTTGGTCTCAAGCCCTTCTCGAGAAGATATTTTTTCATATGGTCTGTAGTGTGGACCTCCACGGCTTCTTTGTTAAACCGTTCGATATATGCTCGCAAGGACTTATCCTTGCCTTGTATGATAGCTTCCAAGGTGGCCTCCGACTTGGGATGTCGTCGGGAAGCCGTAAAATGCCGGGAAAATCGGTTCTTCAGATCTCTCCACGACGTGACCGACCCTCGGGGAAGGCGCTTGAACCAAGCCATAGCCCCCTTCTTGAGGGTGATTGGGAACAATATGAATTTTATGGCCCCACTTACGTTGTGGTAGTGGAGCATTGCCTCTATGTGCTCGCCGGGGTCGGAGGTCCCATCATAGGTTGCTAAAGCGGGGGGATTTTCCAACCCACGAGGAATTCTGGTGTCCATGATTTCCTGCGAGAGGGGGCCATGGACGTCGTCGTCGCTGCTTGTACTCGGGGAACGAGAGAAAGAATGGTTGCGACCGCGACTCCTACTTTGTAGTGGAGAATGCCTGCGCGAATGGCGAAGCTCGTACCTTTCTAAGGGCCAGGACTTCTTTGACGCCGGGGAGCGTCTTGACTTCCGCGGAGGAGACCGCGTCGTCTTCGTGCAAGATCAGACGCGGGCTCTTCTGACCTTGATCGTCTTATCTCCGGGGAGAGGCTTCTGGACCTGTCGCGCCTTCGTTTCTGAGGGGGAGACCGAGGACGCAGAGACGGGCTGCGAGGCCTCTCCGAGGACAGGCGCTCCTGGAGGACGTGCTCGAAAGCGTTGATCTTTTCACCTTGCTGGAAGATCAAGAGGTTTGATCTAATGAGGGGGACAATGAGAGCAGCCGTGCTGGGTCCAGCGTTTTGCAGAACCGAAATAGGCTCGAAAACAAGTTCATCAGCTTGTGCTCGGGGTTTCACGTCATCGGGAGTAGGGGAGGCGGTTTTACCATCACGATGATCTGTCTCCAGGAAAGTAGCTCCGGAGAGGATGTGGTCGGCGTTGTCGGGAAAAACGGCGGCAGCCGATTCCTGATGGACAACATTATTCTTGGTGGAGGCCATGATGATCGGAAGAAGTTTGGAGAGAGCTTTGGTCTTTTAGGTGAAAAAGAGGGGATCTTAAATCAAAAGACGGGGAAGCTAGTCTCCCACAGACAGCGCCACTGATCAGAGGTGATCAGACTGGATCGTTGTGGCCTTCGTATGGGACAAGTGATGATGCTTGTAGGAGAGAAGAGGGGGTGGTACCTGCAAGGTACTCCGATGCCAAAGTAAGTGTTTGGTCAAGAGAGAGAAACAAGTACAAGGTTTCGAGTATTGGATATTGAATACCTGCCCCTCTCAAATGAGAGGGTATTTATAGATGAATCCCCAGCGCAGGGCCAAGGTCTCTCATGCGATCAAAGCGCCTGGTCGACTAATGAGAGACTGCCAGGTGGAGGGCAAGGCGCGTGGTCCTTTGACCTGGTCCAACCGTCTCTGTGAGATCCGGGGAGACAGTTGGTCGCGTGAACTGTTTAGCGAGTGAGGGGGACATGCCCAACGGTTAATTTCTGCCCAACAGCTAGTTTCTGCCCAACGGCTAGTTCTTGGCTATTGGGCCTGGCCAATGACTAGATTGGGTTGAGCCTTGCCCTTCTGGGGGCACGGCGCCTGTCCAGTCCAGAACACCAAGCTTCTTTGCCATTGCTTCGTGAAATTCTGGCAACAGATATGAGATGTCGAACGTGATGTCACGACACTTATATCTTAACAATAATGTACAAGATGGAAAATGCAGAAAACAACAGTAAAGAACACAATCAATAATTGACCCAGTTCAATGTAAACACACTTACATCTGGGGGCTACCAAGCCAGGAAAAAAGTCCACTATTAGTAGTATCAATTCATAGACTCTACAGCCAATACACCAGTTGACAATCTACTCACTTAATTACTACCCAATGACACTTCTATCTAAGACAAACTTAGATATGAGACACCTCTCACTCCCCCTCAATCACAGCAGTGATAACAACTTACAATAATGAAAGTAGAAGACACACTTCAAAGACACACCTTGGTCTTGCTTAATAGCTTCAACCAAGAACAATACACTCGTGCTTAAAAGCTTTGAGTGGACAAATTACAACTCAACTAAATCAGTCCAATTCTAACATCAAAACAGATGAATGAATGGCTCACAAAAACAAACACAAAACACAAACCCTAAAACTTGAACACAGCTCTCACAATCCTTATTCTCCATGAGCAGCAGTTAGGGTTGATCAGCTATAAATAGCAATACATTCCTTGGGCTTGGGCAATTGCAGATCCTTGATTTAATTTCCAATAAAAGCAAATTAATCTCCAAATCTTTATGCATGAAAATAGTAACTCCCTATTCTTCATAAACAGATTGCCTCCAAAAATAACACTCCAATATATTACCACTTCAGTAAATTTCGCAGCAATCAGATAACACAAACACACAAAAGATTGCTAAAAATAGCGCATCAAATAAAACCTAAAACCAGAACTGTAAGTTCTGTCAACTGATGACAGAACATCGTGTTTGACATCAAGCAAACAATCTGCAATACTAACAAACACCACCAACACTTCACCTGCAGAATGTTAGAGACAGCATGTCAAGACATCAAGTAGAACATCTTGATGCAACACATTGTTTTACCAAAATTGCTGCTAATACAGAACCAACAAACTCTCCCTTTGGCAAATTTTGGCTAAAACAACTCCATATCAGAGATCCCTGCAGCAACCCACACAAACACAACTAACATTCTCAGAAAACCAGCAGCTGCACATAGAACCAAAAACATCAAACGAAAACCATCTGCTCACACCAAACAACCTACAACTACCCTCCCCCTTTTTAGCCACAATTGGACAAACTGCAGAATAAGATAAATCCAGAAGAACCATACTAAAATTATCAAAAGAAGTTGTTAACAATAATAATACACATCTAAGCACACCAGGGAGCCAACAAAAAACCAATTAAGCAACAAAAATGTCATCAACCGTAGTAAACTGAGGCTGACATCAGAAATCCAGAAAAAAAATCAAGAGTACATCAAGAGTACAAACCAGAACATATGCACACTAAGGTGCCAAGTGTAATACCCCAAATTTTGACCACTTAGATTTCCCATCATTATGAAAATCATCATCACAATATGGATGAACCATCATGCTTCATCAGTCTCCCCAAAGATGGGTGAGCATCCAATACAATCAAAATTAGGGTTTCAAGCCCTCTCTGAGTGCTTAGACAAAGGATCAATCAAGAAATGACATGATCTTTAACTTGTCTAATCTCTAAAACATCCACAATGGATCAAAAAGGACTCCCACTTCAAGGATTAAGCACAAGGCTGCTCCCTTCTAGGTGGATCAAGTCTCAAGATCGACAGTGTCACCAAATTAGGGTTTTGGTCGACCAGGGCCTCCAGATGGAAATTTTTCATCTGGGCATGAGGCAATGATCCAAAGCATAACCTAATATGCTTCATGGAACCTCATGAACCCATGCATCAAGTCAATTTTGCCTCAGGGGATGCATTCATCAAAAATCAGGAATTAGGGTTTCTTGACCTAATTCACCCCTAAGTTGACTTTTGGGACAAACCATGAGCCAAGACCTCAAGAGATGATTTGAGGGTCTCTAATACACCATATTGATCCATTTGGAACAATGGATTGATCCAAGAAACTTGAGCAACAAGTCTCATTTTCATCTGCACCACAATTAGGGTTTTAAGGGAAAAGTCAACTATAACTTTGACTTTTGACCAAGACATGCTCCCAAACCCTAATACATGATTGAATATACCCTATGACACCCATGGAACATGTCCATCAAGTTTTATTTAGGTCAAGGACATGATTTCCTGAAGAATTGCACAGTTTGGAATTCATCTGATAAAAAGTCAACTGTGCACAAAAGTCAACTTTGACTTTTTGAGATTTTTCACCAAAATGGATTTTTAACCCTAAAATGATGTTAATGTATGATTTGAATCATCATTCATCAAGAAAAATCAAGAAAAGTGAGATAACTTGTAAAAGGGGTAACCATAAAACTTAGAAATTTTTCTAAGTTAAAAATAAAGTGGCAAAGGTACCAACTTTGGAGGACCATAACTCCTAAACCACAAGGCCATTTTTTCTCATCCAAATATGGATTTGTAGCCCTCATTATCACCTACAAAAACTTCAACTACAAGTCATTCCAATTCATTAAGGATTTTGAGTTATGGAGTGATCAAAGTGGCTGAAAAGTGAAAATGTCACTTTTTCCAACACTTAGTGAAATTTTCACTAAGTCAGAATTTGCCTTCACTTTTTGCCAAATGTAGGGGGATTTTTCACTTGGAATCAAAAGAGATCAAAACCAAACTTGTTCAAACAGTTGTTGTATCATGTAAGAGCTTTCCAAAATGGCCAAGAACATTGCCAAATTCAACCTACACCATGAGATACAACATTGCCAAGTTGCCTTGCTGAAATCTATCAAGGCAAGGCAGAATTTGCAATTTTGCTCGATTTGCCAAAATCAGCCAAATTCAATTGCTCCAATCCACTTGGACACCTCAGAGGATTGAATCTAAAGGGGACAATCACTGAGCCAAGCCTCCAAGGTCCAAGGAACAAGGAATAGCATGTTGAACCTAGAGTTGCCAAAATAGGGACAAGACTTCAAATTTGGAATGAGGCATTCAATGGAACCATCAAGGTGGCATGGACTGAGCCATTCTCATCTGAAATCAGTCAAGACTTATCCAAGACCAAGGGGACCAAAGCTCTGTGCCCTAACCTCTAGTCAATGGCTAGAGGAGACTTGGATTTTCATTTGCCAACATTGGCCAAACCTACTTACCAGCTGCCATGCATTATTCCTTGCAAAACAAACTTGCTCTACTATAAATAGAGCTCAATTGTGGTCAGTTTAAGTACACCAAAGCCATCTAACAGATGCTTTCCTCAAAATCTCTTTCTCTTGGCAAAAATGCCTTTCTTAGCAAGGTAGCTATCGGGTTTTGAGTTTGAGAGCAATTCTGCACAAACCAATCACTCACACACCTCACATACATCACATATGAGCTGATCAAACACTCACATAACTTCTGAAACATCAATTTCATGAAATCACCAGCTGGTTGCTCAAATTTTCAAACAAGGTGCAGCTGAGGTACCACAAAATGATCCAGCCAATTTCAATCAAGTCCAACCATCCAAACACAATCCATAGGGTGTAGGGAAGTTGTTCAGATCATCACCACTCATCTGTAACACCTCCAAGTCAAAAATCACTCTGAACTTGCTGTCACGGCTTGGAGGTAAGCATATACTTGGTCATCTCTCAATCTATGCATATTTCCTCGCAAAATAATTTGGCCATATGTTCATAATCATGCATGGAATGTTTTCCCTCAATTAATTGCATTGTTTGAATCGTGTATCAAAAATCCTAGCCTTCATGCAGAAATTAGGGTTCTTGAGGTTTCTTCGTGATTTCTTGTTGTATGTTTAATTTAAATGAAATTAAAGTACATAGACATGATCGTGAGGTTGAGACGAGCATAATGATATGTGGATTGCATGATATGATTACGTATTCATGGAGATTGGATAGAAAATGCAAATCTGAGAAACCAAGAACACGCGCGTGTTCTTCAGCTTGTTCTTGGCGCCTTTTTTTCAAATTCAAATATTTGAATTTTGTGATTTTGTTTAATTGATTCAAAAATCAATTTCTCTCTGAGTTTTAATGATTTTGAGTTGATTCTTTTTTTAATAATTCACAAAAATGTTAAAATATTTTATTTTATCAAAAAATCCCAAAAATATTATTTATTTCATATAATTGATATTTTTGTAAAGAATTAATATTTTAATTGTTTTTGGCATTTTAAATATTTTTTCTACATTGATTTTGCAACTTTTAATGCTTTCTAATTATTTTGTAGGTCAATACTTAATTTTTGAAGCATTAATCCAAGATCACAATTTGTTTTCCATGTGTTAAACAATTTTTTATCATTTTAATTGAATTTTTATTCAATTAAATACATTTTGAAAACAAATTAGGGTTTTGGATTAATTTAACCCTCATAAATCATTTTCAAAACACTTTGGGCCTCTATTAGAGTGTAAGACCCAATCCTTTTTTTTTTACCAAATCATCTTTGGGCCTCACTTATTGTATAAGTCCCGATACCGTAAAAAAAAACAAACGGCGCGATCGTCGCCTTTCCAAAAATCATCTGGGCCTACCCTCGAGTAGTAAGACCCATTTATTTTTCTTCAAACCTTTTTGGGCCTCTTGAGAGAGTGTAAGACCCATCCCCCCTTGTACAAAAACTTTTTGGGCCTCACTCATTGTATAAGTCCCTCTGTACAAGTAAACGGCGCGATCGTCGCCCGTTTAAAAAATAAAAACCATCTGGGCCTACCCTCGAGTAGTAAGACCCATTTCTTTTTCTTTAAAACACTTTGGGCCTCTATTAGAGTGTAAGACCCAATCCCCCTTTTAACCAAAACATTTTTGGGTCTCACTTATCGTATAAGTCCCTCTGCGTTAAAAGAAAACCTCGGCGCGATCGCCATTTTTAAACGAAAAATCATTTGGGCCTACCCTCGTGTTATAAGCCCCACTCTTTTCTTTAAACTTTTTTGGGCCTCTTGAGAGAGTGTAAGACCCATCCCTTTGTACAGAAAACCTTTTTGGGCCCCAGTCACTTGTATAAGTCCCTCTGTACAAATTCAAACAGTGCGCTCACTGATAAAACCTTGGGCCTCTCCTTGAGCTGTAAGCCCCAGATCTTTCTTTTTCAAAGCACTTTCTCCTTTGATTTTGAATATACTGTTGTTTTCAATCTTTCTTTGTTGAACAACTAACCAAACAGCATGGAAGCACTCCAACCGAGTAAGTGGTTATCGCTTTCGTTTACTGCTTTCATATTATAAACTGTATTGTGGGGCTGCTCACTGTAAGTCTCCTTTCATAAACTCATATCTACTGTGTAATAATAGTATAGATATTTCGAGTTTCCCCGGCAACTACGTCTAGAACTAGGTGACGCTGTTTCATTTATTCGTAGAAATAGACGCCTAGATCCCCAGTAGGAGCACCAGATACAGTCTTCTCTTCGGTTGTCCTCCTTAGGAATCGTCAAGAAGCTCTACTCCCCAAGATGAATGTATTCTCCGTGAATGGCATCTTTGAGTTTCTTCCCAATTCTCGAACTTTCCTGACTTGATCTATTCCTTGTGGATAGCTTGCCTTGAATGTCTCGGGATTTGGGTACCCACTACGGTCATAATCTTGGACCTTAACTAAGGAACCCTCTTTAAAAGTTAAAAGTCGCTGGATAGTAAACCTCACACGTTTACCAGTGGTTTTTATCTTTAAAAGAGTTATCTCTCCTAATGGAAAGGAGATGATAGACCCAAGGGCTTCTTAAAAGCATCGGCCTCCTCTTGGGCATTATTCAAGGACACTACGGCTTCTTAGAAGTATTCATAGCCTCCTCTTAGGCTTCGTATAATGATCTCTTCCTCCGGGAATGATAGCCTCCTCTTGGGCTTCGTACAAGGACCCGTCGGCTTCTTAAAAGATTCCAGCCTCCTCTTGGGCTTCGTACAAATTGTCCCGACGACCTCCTAGAGGTATAGGAACAGAACCTAGTCATCCTCATAGAACAGTCCTTTCATAGAGTCTACTACTGTTTCTCGAAGCATAGTACAAAAGATAAAACTCTAGACATGGACAATCTAACTTCCTTGAGTCTCAAAGACATTCTCAAGCACCCTTCGTTAAATAGGAAGGAAACCCGCAGACTCGGATAGTCTCAATACCCTTTGGATTTCCCGTTTCCTCAAAGAGAAGGAAATATCCCTGATCCTCCAATTAAATCCCTGTGTACAGTGTTACTCATATAAGAACTGATTTTCTCTTTTAAATCAGTATATTGGATCTGTCACTCAACTGAAACAGTTACAATAGCCTCCATCTCGGGCTTCGTACGAGATACCAAAATTCTCCCCAGTGGAGTCAAAACAACCTTTTCGCCTCTCTCTCGGGCTTTGTACGAGATACAAAAACACTCTCTTACTGAGTATAAAAGATTCTCCAACTGAGTCAACTCTTTGCTAGCCTCCTCTTAGGCTTTGTATAATGATATGCCCCACTGGGTCAAAAATTTTTAGCCTCTCTCTCGGGCTTTGTACGAGACACAAAATAGCCTCCTCTTAGGCTTTGTATAATGATTTTCCTAGCAGAAATTAGCCTCCTCTTAGGCTTTGTATAAGAAAACCACTGGTTGATCCAATCAACCTTTTAGCATCAAAGTTGTGCCTCGTTCACAGTACACAAACATCAATAACTCCTTTCCTTTCATCTAATCGCTGTAAGCGGCAAGCCTCTGGATCATCTACATCCATGCCACTGTCCCTCTTTTAGCATGAGAAATTCCTAAGGAAAGATAGCATTGCTCTACACTGAGTTAAAGTCTTCTCCTTCAGGTTAAAACCCTTTCTTCGGAAATTATGGCATTGCTCGGATCCACGTATCCCAGTTAAAGTAATTCTCCTTCTCCCCCCTTTAGAGATGACAAATTCTCTCTAAAGTCGAGGTCTTTCAGCTTCACGTCTTGGGATTTGAACAAGACACAAATAGACCTTTTAGCTTCACATCTTGGGCTTTGAACAAGATACAAATCACCTTTCGCTTCATGTCTTGGGCTTTGAACAAGACACCAAAACACCCCTTTCCTCCCATAGAATAGGAGGAACTACGAATGCTCTGATTTCCCTGTTTCGGTAAACGGGAATACGTAGGCATAAGATCGAAAGAAAAGATCTTAGCGAGTGCAATCAACAAAAAACCCAAATCCCATCTCTCCATCAATCAAAAGCAGTATTTCAAAAACATCAGTCCTAACATCCTAATCCTTATTCCCCGCCAGAAACCTTCTGCCCAGGTAAAAAGAAAGAGAACAGTATTGGCGAAAATACAAATAACCAGTACAAAGGCCCCCCACATTGATAGCATCCGTAACCTAACAGACCGCTGTTTAAACTCAGTATGCAAGCAGGGTTAATTGGAGACATCTATTTCCCTTCCTTATTCAGCTCACAATAGGATAAAAAATGAATCGACCTGTAGTTTTAAGCTCAACCGCAGAGAGCGACCAGCGCTTAAGAACCGCGTCCAAAATCGCTCGCTACAGAAAAGTGGCGCCCACCGTGGGGCGAAGATCTCATTTTGCTTTAGGGCATCATCCTCATTTTCCACGGAAAATGGCAACTCGGCTGAGGAGAAAGATTGACCTATGCTGGTCCATCTCTTGGGCTGAGAACCACAGATTGGGGCTTCCGCCGGGGAACCCATTTCTGTCAGGAACTTAAGATTCATAGCTTTATAAGTCTAGGATGATTAGGACAAATATATATACTGCTTTTCCTAATTGCTATACATGTTTATTTTTCTGCTACTGGGAATGCGTGTGATGCCGCATGTGGTGAGAATGAGTATACACTTAAGAAAAACCAACCTTTTTTTTGTAGTGCGGAAACTATCGGAAATAGTTGTTACGCGATACTACCCTCATTTGAGGCTGGTGATCTATTCTCGGTGAATGGTACTTACTCTAAGATTGCACACAACTCGCTGGCGATCCGCTTGTTGTCTGCTTTCCTAGTAGGAGCTGATGATAATGAGTACAGGTACAAAAATCACCCTAGTATAAACCTTTGGGGATGGGTAGAGTCTTGAATTCATGACAACGACCCTTTGACCCCATGTTTTTTCTATGTTTTTGTGTGCTGCATTCATGCATTCATTTAATAAAATATTAAAACATTCAAAAAAATTTCTCTTCTAGTCTCTCTGTTTTTCAAATTAAACTAAGACTGTGATTGCAAATATCAGAGAAAAAGATTGCATTAATGGATTTCGGTAGAAGGAGAACTCACCAGTATACCTTCAAGGTTCCAAAGCTAGGGGATTTGAGAAAGTTAGCGAGGATGATCGTTAACCCAGAGGCTTTCAGAGCCAAGCACGGCGGTTTGCTACCACTGTTAAGAGTCCATGTGATTAAGGGGATCATGGACGCGCTCATTCAATTCTACGATCCGGTTTATCATTGTTTCACATTCCCAGATTACCAGTTATCACCAACGCTGGAGGAGTATTCTCATCTGACTGATTTACATATCACTGATCGAGCTCCATTTTCTGGACTGGAAGAAATTCCAAAGAACCAGACTATTGCAATAGCAATTCATTTGGACGAGTCTGAGGTCGAGACTCACATGATTACTAAGGGTGGCATCCAAGGTTTGCCAGCCCAGTTCTTGACAAAAAAGGCTCTATACTTTGCTAGTATATGGAACATGACTGCTTTTGAAAGCATCTTTGTCTTGCTCACCTACGGGTTATTTTTGTTTCCCAACATCAATAACTTCGTCGATATCAACGCTATTAAGGTTTTTCTCATTGGAAACCCTGTGCCGACTTTGCTCGCAGATGCGTATCATTCTGTACACTTAGGAAATTTGTACAGCGGAGGGGAGATCACATGCTGTGTACCTTTGCTCTACAAATGGTTTATCTCTCACTTGCCCAAGTCTGCCGCTTTTTGGGATTGCAAGAGTGTCTTACGTTGGTCGCAAAAGATCATGTCTCTCACCAACTCTGATATAGATTGTTGTAATAGGATTTATGAGGGAATCAGAATCATTGACCGTTGTGGAAACTTCCCCAGCGTACCCCTCATAGGAACTAAAGGAGGAATCAACTATCATCCGATATTGGTTCTTCGTCAATTTGGATACCCGATGAGACACATCCCACTGGGTGTTTATCTGGAAGGTCTTTTCTTCAAAGAAGGAGAAAATGACAGAGCACTAAAGATGGAAATAGTGCAAGCTTGGAAACAGGTTCATAAGAAAGGACGAGAGTCTCTGGGAAAACCGGACTGTGTCTCGGTGGAGCCTTATCTCCATTGGGTACAAACTAGAGCTCTCAAGCTAAAGATGCCTTATCCTCGTTACGGAATTCTTCCGCCGAGGGAAATTGTCATGTACTTCATGACGGAAACTGAAAGGCTTCAGGTTACTCTCAACAAAGTTCAAAAGGAAAGAAGATCTTGGAAGAACAAGTACCGCACCCTCGACGTAGAGTGTATCCAAATACAGCAATTACTGAAAGAGAAAGATGCTCTGATTGAAATTTTGGAGCAGCATGCTGTAGAGAATCAAGATGACCAAAGGAATTTGCTCGCTCCTTTCACCTGGCAAAGGAATGACAACCCGACAACGGCCCAAGCGCCCCGGTCAAAGAAGAGGACTCGGGACCCATTAGTTTAGGTTTCTGTTTCTGCACTTTGTAATCTACTCTATTTCCATTTCTGTAATCCTTTGGAATTCAATAAAAAGGGGTTTCCCCGCTGTTTGATATTTGCAATCTAATTGTCGAAGTTTATTTTAATTAAACCTAAAAACAATTAATATAATCATTGCATTCATCATTCTCACATCGCGTATTCTTCTTCCCTACGAATCTCACGTTTGTGTCTCGATTTTAGAGTCAAACTGTCTCATTCGTATAATACTCGGGCCAATCGTCAGAAAAAGATGGATGATCTTGAGGAAGAAAACAGAGAGTTGAAAGAAGAGATCGACGTTCTAAGAGATGATATGAGAAAGCTTCGTAACGACATGCAAGCCATGGAAGAAGCTCAGCTACAAAGAACTGTGATCTCAGAGATCACCTCAACGCCCATCATAGAAAAGTATGATCCTAGGTATCAGATGCCGAAAGATCGTCCTTGGGGCATGCCTGTTAACTATATCCCGGAAGGATATGTTCCGCCGATCACTGAAGATCAGGGAATCGCAACAGAAGCCGTTGGGCCTGAAGGTTACAAACTTCGGGAAAGCAAAGATGCCAGGGGAATACTCAAGACTCCTGAAGGTTACAAACTTCGGGAGGCGCCAAGACTTACTGCCGTAGTCACGGTACCACCCCCTGTGGTGCACACTGTCCCGGAAGGACAGATTCCACAGACACCTTCTGATAAGAAGGAAACTATGTTTGACAGAATGGATGAATTCCAGGAGCAGTTCTTGGAAATACAGAAAGAGCTGCAAGCCATTCGCGGTCAGGATCTATTTGGAAAGGACGCCGCAGACCTCTGCTTGGTCCCAAATGTGAAAGTCCCGCACAAGTTCCACGTGCCCGACTTTGAAAAATACAAGGGTAACTCTTACCCTCAGAGCCATCTGGTGATGTACGCTCGCGGATGTCAGCCCAGACGGAGAATCAGGACCTGCTGATTCACTACTTCCAGGATAGTTTAACCGGTGCTGCACTCAAATGGTACATGGGTTTAAACCGTACTACGATCAGTACATTCAGAGATCTTGGTACTGCCTTCGTCCAACAATACAAGTACAATTTGGACATGGCACCCGACAGAGATCAACTCAAATCAATGTCGCAAAAGGACAAGGAACCCTTTAAGGAGTATGCTCAAAGGTGGCGTGAAATTGCCGCTCAAATTTGTCCGCCTCTTGAGGAAAAAGAGATGACAAAAATCTTCTTAAAGACCTTAAGCTCATTTTACTATGACCGAATGGTCGCCAGTGCACCCAGTGATTTCACCGAAATGGTCGGCATGGGTGTACGTCTTGAGGAAGCCGTCCGAGAAGGACGTTTGGTAAAAGACACTGGATCAACGAGCGGTACTAAAAAATACGGTAGTGCTCTCCCTAAGAAAAAAGAGCAAGATATTGGGAATATCTCTCTCGGAAAGCAAAGGCGTCGTTATCAGCCAGTAGCAGCTGTTACTCCTGCTATCGGCCCCGCGCCTGTTCCTATGTATCAACCTTAGATTGCGCAGAGCCAACCTGACCAACAAAGGACACAACAGCCTCTTCAGCAGGCTCGTCCTCCATATAACAACAACCGTACAATACGGCCACCAGGATTTGATCCTATACCTGTAACGTACGCAGAGCTGTTTCCGTTACTGCTAGCCAAGGGGCACATCCATACTAAGTCTCCCCTTTCAGTACCGGAAAATCCGCCTTTTTGGTTTAAAGCGGATCGAACATGCCCTTATCATCAAGGAGGTTCAGGGCATAACATTGAGACTTGTCTCAATTTCAAATCCGACGTGCAAAAGCTTGTTAGGAGCGGGCTCTTATCTTTCAAAGATACGAACCCTAATGTTCTTACGAACCCGCTGCCTCAACATGAGAAGGCTGCAGTCAATCTGATTGAGAAAGAGACTAACAATGTCTATCAAATTCACGATGTACTCTTATTGGGGACCAATCTGGTCAAGATGCATTATAGACAGAGTGGATATGGCCATGTGCCACCTCATAATTATCACCAGTGTGATATCTGCTCTAAAGACAACCAAGGATGTTCTGTAGTGCAAGCAGCTCTACAGGAACAAATGGATCTCGGATGGATCCAGGAGCACCGAGTTCATGGAGTTAACATGGTCTCTATGAATTCTAACGTCATTCAAAACCACGACATCCGTGTGATGAATGTCAACTTGGTGGCGATGCACTCAAGGCAAAGCCAGTATCATAATCTGCCGCGGCACGATTACAGTTCCTGTTTGATTTGCTCGGTAAACAAATAGGGATGCTCTTTCATACAAGAGGCCCTCCAGCGTCAGATGGATCTTGGATGGATCCAAGACTACCATGATAGGAACTCCTATCAAATCAACATGGTTCAGATCTTTGACATTCGCGTGATGAATACCAATCTGGTAGAGTTGCATGCTAAGCAGGTCCGACTCGGATTCTTAATATCACATGACTATCAAAGCTGTAAAGCGGGTTGCGAAAACGATCGAGGTTGTACCCTTGTCCAGGAGGCACTTCAGCACTTGTTAAATCACTGGTGGCTGCCAATCTATATGGACGAAGATACTCAGCAGATTAGTATCAATAACAGGAATCCTACTCGTCGTCAAAGTCAGGATGTCCGATCAATGGAAGGTAACCTAGTGAGGTTACATTGTATTTAAAGTGGGCGTGGCCAGGTGCCACCACACAACTATGACAGTTGTAGGGTCTGTTCGGAAAGTAACCAAGGGTGTTACCTTGTGAGAGCACCTCTTCAGGGTCAGGTCGATCATGGAGAAATTCGTCCATATCCAGGTTCTGGACCCATCAACTGGACGCCGAACTACCTTGCCGATCAAGTTGAGGATGTTGTCACGATCTCTGGTCATCACCAGATCAGGGATGTTTTTGCCATCATCCCTCTACTTGACGAATCTAGAGTTCCCAACTGGGAACGGATCAAGGTTACTTATGATGGTCAGAAAAATCAGAAGGTTCCCATAGTCATCTATCTACCGGGACCATTACCGTATGAATCAGCTAAGGCGATCCCTTACAAATACGGTGCAACAATAATCGAGAATGGAAAGGAAATTCCATTACCCTCCGTCGTGAATATTGCAGACGTCAGTCGTGTAACACGGAGCGGTCGAATCTTCAACCGAGGGGTTGGAGAATCCAACAAAGAAAAGGAACTTCAGGCAGAAATTCCTGATCCGCCAGTCAGTCAATCTGGTAATCCCGACTTTTTAAAAGACAAAGATGAGATGCTAAAGCTCATCCAAAGGAGTGAATATAACATTGTTGATCAACTGTTACAGACTCCTTCAAAGATCTCAGTATTATCACTGTTACTCAGTTCAGAAGCACACAGAGAGGCTCTACAGAAAGTCTTGGAGCAAGCCTTTGTGGAACAGGATGTAACAATCAGACAATTCGATAGCATTGTCTCTAACATCACTTCCTGCAATAATTTGGGATTTAGTGATGAGGAATTACCTGAAGAGGGTCGCCGTCATAACATGGCGCTCAACATTACAGTTAACTTCCAGGGCGATGCTTTAGCCAACGTACTGGTAGACACAGGGTCAGCCCTGAATGTTATGTCGAAGTCCACTTTAACGCAATTATCATTCAAGGGCCCTCCGATGAGAGTCAACGAGGTCGTCGTCAAAGCATTCGACGGATCCAGAAAAACAGTTATTGGCGAAGTGGATTTTCCCATAACTATTAGTCCTCACACTTTCCAAATCACTTTCCAGGTCATGGACATCCGGGCAACATACAGTTGTTTATTAGGAAGACCTTGGATACATCAGGCTGGAGCGGTTACTTCAACCCTCCACCAAAAGCTAAAGTTCGTCAAGAACGATCAACTTGTCACGGTTTGTGGGGAACAAGTCTTGCTTGTGAGTAACCTGTCATCATCTGCTTGTGTAGAACCCGAGGAGGTTATTGGAACTCAGTTCCAAGCACTATCGGTGAGCAAGAACGATCAATCCGAAGAAGGAACTTTAATTTCTTCATACAAAGATGCTATCAAAGCGGTCGAGAGTACCGATACGACAGGATGGGGACGGCTTGTCATTCCTATTGACAATAAAACAAAGAAGGGTCTTAGTTTTTCTGCAACCTGTACCCAGACAGCCGCCAACGATGAAAGTCTTCATCCCCTTCAAAACTTCTTCCACAGTGGAGGTTTTCTTCACCCAGTGTCTCAGACAGTTCATGCTATCAATGAGGAAGATCCCTCTGACACCGATGAAGAATGGAAGTCCTACCTTAACAAGGACGGCTATATGTCTCAGGAAGAGGTGCCTATGCCTTTTTGCTTTCCTACAGAAAGTCCGAGATTTATACCAAGATCAGATGTCGAAATGATCTACGGAGATTGTGATCCGGAAGGATGCCGTGCTCCGCCAAATTCATTAGAGGAAGACACTCTGATGAAAGAAAACTTTGATCACAATTACTATGGCCCGATGGATGGTCTGCCAATGTGGCAACCTTACCCAGGAAACTTGGGGCAAGAAAATCATCCGAGTAATGAAACTCAGCTGAGCATCATTGAACAGAATACCTGTGTCCCCACCATGTCATGGGATCAACACTCAGGTCATTCGGAAACTACTCAACATGAAGATGAATTCGCAACGTTTGTAGGACTAGAATTCATCAACTATGCTTTTCCTGAGGTCAACGTCATCGAGAGGGATGACTTCTCCAGTTCCAAAGAAGTTTGGGACACCCTGGGACAACCAAGTGGAAAGTACGACTTCATGGTCAAGTACACCACTCCCGAAAGCTCTCGTATCAGGCTCGAAGACATCCAGCCAACTGGATGGGGAGATACAGCTGAGAGCACAAATGCTATGCAAAATGCAACAGAGGAATCCTCCTACGACAATTCTGCCTGGGAGACAGATTCCAATGATCCTGCTCCACCAGAAATCAGTGTCATTTCTGAAGACAAATCAAGGAAGGTGCCAGACTTTGTGATTCACCGAGGAGTTCGCCGCCAATGGGTTGCCGTCGAGGTTCCGAAGGTCGTTCATCAGTCAAAGTAATTGCCATCTTTAACCTTTCACCCTGCCCAGGTGAAACGGATGTTTTGATAGGGCTCACTTTCTGTAAATATCCCTCTTCGCTTTGCCCGAAGCGACAGAGTTTTGTTTTATAGGGCTGTAGTTTCAAGATTCGACTTGTTCATTAATAAAATAACGTCGTTCTGTAATTTCCGCATTAATTGCTGTTTTCTCTTTTTGCTTTTTCAGAAAATGGTAATCCTAAAAAACAATTCAAAAATAAAAACAAGCAGTAAAATAAATACACTGCACACACTTGCATTTTCTCTATCTCTTCTAAACACGAATCATCACGTCATGCAGATTGCTTATTTTATACCCTGTTGAAACATACGATCCGGTGCCTTCTTCCAACTTTGAGTTCCCGGTATTAGAGGCTGAAGAAGAAGATGACAATGAAATTCCATAAGAGATCTCCTGACTACTCAGACAAGAGGAAAGGTCCATTGAACCTCACAAAGAACCGTTGGAAACGGTAAACTTGGGTTCAGAAAAAGAGAGAAAAGAAATCAGGATCGGAGCATTGCTCAGTCCAACTGCCAGAGAGGGTTTGATAAAGCTTCTCAAAGAATTCCCCGATGTGTTCGCTTGGTCCTATCAGGATATGCCAGGGTTGGATACCAGCATCGTGGAACATCATTTACCGTTGAGATCGAAATGTCCGCCTGTAAAGCAAAGGTTGAGATGCACTCACCCGGACATGGCCATCAAAATCAAAGAGGAGGTACAGAAACAGATCGACGCGGGTTTCCTCGCTACATATGAATATCCTCAATGGTTAGCCAACATCGTACCCGTTCCCAAAAAGGACGGAAGGGTCAGAATGTGTGTTGATTACAAAGATCTGAACAAGGCAAGTCCAAATGACGACTTTCCTTTACCACACATTGACATGCTGGTTGACAGCACAGCAAAGTTCAAAGTATTCTCCTTCATGGATGGATTCTCGGGCTATAACCAGATCAAAATGGCGCCGAAAGACATGGAGAAAACTTCGTTCATTACCCCATGGGGTACCTTTTGTTACAAGGTAATGCCGTTCGGTTTGAAGAATGCCGGTGCAACCTATCAAAGGGCCATGACCACTCTGTTTCATGACATGATACACAAAGAAATCAAGGTATATGTCGATGATTTGATTGCAAAATCAAGAACAGAGGATGAGCACGTTGAACATCTGTCAAAATTGTTCGAACGTCTAAGAAAATTCAAGCTCCGCTTGAATCCCAACAAGTGCACCTTCGGTGTCCGTTCAGGGAAACTACTAGGGTTCATTGTCAGCCAGAAAGGGATTGAGGTTGATCCTGACAAGGTCAAGGCCATTCAAGAAATGCCTTCTCCAAAAACTGAAAAACAAGTCAGAGGATTCCTGGGACGTTTGAACTACATCTCCAGATTCATATTCCTTATGACCGCGACTTGTGCGCCGATTTTCAAATTACTCAAAAAGAACCAGGATTGCGTTTGGTCAGAAGATTGCCAAACCGCCTTCGACAGTATCAAGGAATACCTGTTGAATCCTCCGATTCTATCACCTCCAGTGGAAGGAAGACCACTAATCATTTACCTCACAGTCCTAGAGGACTCAATGGGATGTGTACTTGGCCAACAAAACGAAACTAAAAGGAAAGAGTCTGCCATTTACTATCTAAGCAAGAAATTCACCGACTGCGAGACTCGGTACACGATGCTTGAGAAAACTTGTTGCGCTTTGGCTTGGGCAGCCAAACGTCTTCGCCAGTACATGATTCATCATACTACTTGGTTGGTCTCCGAAATGGATCCAATCAAGTACGTTTTCGAAAAACCTGCTCTCACGGGAAGGATTGCCCGTTGGCAGATGTTACTATCAGAATATGACATAGAGTACCACGCTCAGAAAGCCGTTAAGGGAAGTATTTTAGCTGATCATTTGGTTCATCAACCGATTGACAATCAAGAATCAATCGGGTTTGACTTCCCAGACGAAGATGTCATGTATCTAAAAATGAAAGATTGCGATGAACCGCTACCCAGTGAAGGGCCAGAATCAGGTTCCCAGTGGGGACTCATCTTTGACGGTGCAGTTAATCATTATGGAAACAGAATTGGGGCAATCATTATTACCCCTCAGGGTTCCCACATTCCTTTCACTGCCAGACTTACGTTCAAATGTACGAACAACGAGGCCGAATACGAAGCATGTATTATGGGTCTCGAAGAAGCGATTGATTTAAGGATCAAAAACTTGGACGTATACGGCGATTCAGCCCTGGTTATCAATCAGATAAAAGGAGATTGGAACACATACCAATCAGGATTGATTCCTTACAAAGACTATGCAAGAAGGTTGTTACCCTTCTTCAACAGAGTCGACTTTCATCACATCCCTCGTGATGAGAATCACATGGCTGATGCGTTAGCCACTCTCTCTTCCATGATTAGTGTAGGTCGATGGAATGACATACCTAAGATTGACATCATGCGCCTTGAACGGCCCGCTTACATCTTCGCGATTGAAGCGGTCATAGACGACAGACCTTGGTATCATGATATCAAATGCTTCCTTCAGAAACAAGAGTACCCATCTGGGGCACTCAGAAAAGATAGGAAAACCCTCAGAAGATTGGCTGGAAACTTCTTCCTGGGCGGTGACACTCTTTATAAGAGAAATTTTGACATGGTCTTGCTCCGATGCATCGACAGACCAGAAGCAGACGTGTTCATGAAAGAAATTCATGAAGGATCCTTTGGCACTCATGCCAACGGACACACAATGGCGAGAAAAATTCTCAGGGCCGGGTATTATTGGTTGACCATGGAATCCGACTGCTACAAGTACATGAGGAGGTGTCACAAGTGTCAGATATACTCCGACAAAATTCATGTACCGCCATCACATCTCAAAGTTCTTTCTTCCCCGTGGCCTTTTTCCATATGGGGAATCGACATGATTGGCTTGATTGAGCCCAAGGCTTCAAACGGACATCGGTTCATCCTGGTAGCCATTGACTACTTCACCAAGTGGGTCGAAGCAGCGTCATTCGCCAATGTAACCAGACTAGTGGTGGTCCGATTTATCAAAAACAATATCATCTGCCGTTATGGTGTTCCAAGCGAGATCATTACTGATAATGGATCTAACTTGAACAATAAGATGATGAAAGAGTTGTGTGCAGAGTTTAAGATCGAACATCATAACTCATCTCCCTACCGACCCAAGATGAACGGAGCGGTAGAAGCGGCTAACAAGAACATCAAGAAGATCGTTCAAAAAATGGTTGTAACCTATAAAGATTGGCACGAGATGCTACCCTTTGCTCTTCATGGTTATCGCACATCTGTCCGCACTTCAACAGGGGCTACCCCTTTCTCTCTAGTATATGGCATGGAGGCAGTGCTTCCCATAGAAGTAGAGATCCCATCAATCCGGGTATTGATGGAAGCTAAGCTCACCGAGGCTGAATGGTGTCAAAATCGACACGACGAACTGAACCTGATCGAAGAGAAGCGAATCACGGCACTATGCCACGGTCAGTTGTATCAACAGAGAATGAAGAGGGCGTTCGACAAAAAGGTCCGACCTCGTGTCTTCAAGAAAGGAGACCTCGTGCTCAAGAAGATACAATCATTTCTCACTGATTCTCGGGGCAAATGGACCCCGAATTATGATGGCCCCTATGTGGTCACGAAAGCTTTCTCAGGTGGTGCCTTGAGACTTGCAGCCATGGACGAAGAGGAATTTGCCTACCCCACGAATGTTGATGTAGTCAAGAAATACTTCGCCTAAACTAAAAAAAAAAACGTCTCGGTGGATTGAAAACCCGAAAGGGCGGTCCAGGCAAAAGTTAGAGACATGAAAAAAAAAAGAATCATCCCGATGGATTGGAAATCTCATAGTACAATCCAGGCAAAAGTTAGGGATAATGGCAAGTAACTATGTTCAACAGAGGCAAGTCCCTCAGCAGCAGTTACATCATCTATCGGAGGAAATCTCCAGTCAAAGGTCATCTTCGACAGAAGCTCAGGATGCCCCGAATTCAAAGTTGGTAGAAGGATAGTGGTCGTTATGTTTCAACGTAGCCCTTTTCCCTGAAATTACCGTTTTCTAACTTTGTATATACTCTTTGGAATCACGCGTTTGGCTGATCTCCATCTTATCAATAAAATTTGAGCCCTTGTGCTTTTGTTTGTAATTCTTGCTTGTTTTAGCTTTAAAGAACGACGTTGTTTAAACTTAATCAGCGATTCTTGAAATAAAACAAAAATGAATTTACTTGTTAAAACTTTTTCTGCTTTTAAAATAAAGATGGCAATTTCTTTTGACTGTTGAACATCAGAAGAACATCGATTGCTTCTCCCGAAGTAAGCGAATTTCAAAGTGCAGAATCAAAGTACTCCTTCTAAGCCAGTATGCCTGAATGAAGGGATCAACTGTGTCAGAGACCTTGTTTCGTCTGACATCCTCGACCGAGTTCTCATCTCTTAAGCCCGATCAACATAGCTCCCAACGGGACTATCTCTCCTAAGCAAGGTGGAATTGCTATTTTGAATCAACGGTACTTCTTCGCCCCGCGATGGCCGAGTATCCAATTGTGTTCATCCATTAGTCTGTATGTCGCGTCTGTTTTGTCAGCATATACATACATACTTCATGCATTTTATTTGCGTTCGCATTTCGTATTGCATCACTATCACTTGAGTCGGTCTTGTCCCCTAGTGATAAACAGTTTTCTCAATCGAGTTTGTCAGTTCTTTCCTCGTCAGGAAGTGTTGCGTCTGCACAATCTCGCCACCAGTGTATCTTTAGATCAGAGTCGGCACTTGGCCACTTTGATAACTTGAACCTCTGAAAGATCAGAGAACCTTCAACAGATGTCACTCTTCGCCATTGAAGATGATATCCTTGCTTTCCCGGATTAAGGAAAATCCACAGAGAAAGCCTCGTGATCAGAGATTCGGCAGCATGCCAGTTTTGCTCCGAAAGGACCGCTGATGAACAGGTCATCGGCCCCACAAAATTGGACCCCATCATATGGCGTTTCTCCGGGAAGATCCCGAGAAAAGTATGATGAAAGATCCCAAATGAAAACAGTCTCTCAAGAGACTCGCTTTCCCCAGTAGAAACAAATGGCGTCTCCAACAGAGAAGTTTGTACAACTCTACAACTCAGACGACTGGGTTCCCCAGCAAGTCTGACATCAAAACTTTTTCCACTCAAATGGCATCTCCCCAGGAAAATTCGGCGAGAAGTTTGAGGAAAGCCGCTATGAATAGCGTCTCTTGTCAAGAAAGTTTATTGGCAAAAGAAACTAAGACCAGTTCTTGGTAGGAAACCAGGATCGAGGGGAAGTTTAAATCAGAAACTAAGACCAGTTCTTGGTAGGAAACCAGGATCGAGGGGAAGTTTAAATCAGAAACTAAGACCAGTTCTTGGTAGGAAACCAGGATCGAGGGGAAATTTAAATCAGAGACTGAGACCAGTTCCTTGGTAGGAAACCAGGATCGAGGGGAAGTTTACCTTTTCTAAGCATCATCGCTTAGCTAAAGAAAATTAATGCGTAAGCTACCATTCATAACCACCATCAAAATTTCGGATATTCCGATATTTAATCCTCTTGCACCCCGAATGCCCGAATCCCTTCGTCATTCACACCTTCGGGTCCAAGAAGATTAAATAGGGGCATCTGTAATACCCCAAATTTTGACCACTTAGATTTCCCATCATTGTGAAAATCATCATCACAATATGGATGAACCATCATGCTTCATCAGTCTCCCCAAAGATGGGTGAGCATCCAATACAATCAAAATTAGGGTTTCAAGCCCTCTCTGAGTGCTTAGACAAAGGATCAATCAAGAAATGACATGATCTTCAACTTGTCTAATCTCTCAAACATCTACAATGGATCAAAAAGGACTCCCACTTCAAGGATTAAGCACAAGGCTGCTCCCTTCTAGGTGGATCAAGTCTCAAGATCGACAGTGTCACCAAATTAGGGTTTTGGTCGACCAGGGCCTCCAGATGGAAATTTTTCATCTGGGCATGAGGCAATGATCCAAAACATAACCTAATATGCTTCATGGAACCTCATGAACCCATGCATCAAGTCAATTTTGCCTCAGGGGATGCATTCATCAAAAATCAGGAATTAGGGTTTCTTGACCTAATTCACCCCTAAGTTGACTTTTGGGACAAACCATGAGCCAAGACCTCAAGAGATGATTTAAGGGTCTCTAATACACCATATTGATCCATTTGGAACAATGGATTGATCCAAGAAGCTTGAGCAACAAGTCTCATTTTCATCTGCACCACAATTAGGGTTTTAAGGGAAAAGTCAACTGTAACTTTGACTTTTGACCAAGACATGCTCCCAAACCCTAATACATGATTGAATATACCCTATGACACCCATGGAACATGTCCATCAAGTTTGATTTAGGTCAAGGACATGATTTCCTGAAGAATTGCACAGTTTGGAATTCATCTGATAAAAAGTCAACTGTGCACAAAAGTCAACTTTGACTTTTTGAGATTTTTCACCAAAATGGATTTTTAACCCTAAAATGATGTTAATGTATGATTTTAATCATCATTCATCAAGAAAAATCAAGAAAAGTGAGATAACTTGTAAAAGGGGTAACCATAAAACTTAGAAATTTTTCTAAGTTAAAAATAAAGTGGCAAAGGTACCAACTTTGGAGGACCATAACTCCTAAACCACAAGGCCATTTTTTCTCATCCAAAGATGGATTTGTAGCCCTCATTATCACCTACAAAAACTTCAACTACAAGTCATTCCAATTCATTAAGGATTTTGAGTTATGGAGTGATCAAAGTGGCTGAAAAGTGAAAATGTCACTTTTTCCAACACTTAGTGAAATTTTCACTAAGTCAAAATTTGCCTTCACTTTTTGCCAAATGTAGGGGGATTTTTCACTTGGAATCAAAAGAGATCAAAACCAAACTTGTTCAAACAGTTGTTGTATCATGTAAGAGCTTTCCAAAATGGCCAAGAACATTGCCAAATTCAACCTACACCATGAGATACAACATTGCCAAGTTGCCTTGCTGAAATCTGTCAAGGCAAGGCAGAATTTGCAATTTTGCTCGATTTGCCAAAATCAGCCAAATTCAATTGCTCCAATCCACTTGGACACCTCAGAGGATTGAATCTAAAGGGGACAATCACTGAGCCAAGCCTCCAAGGTCCAAGGAACAAGGAATAGCATGTTGAACCTAGAGTTGCCAAAATAGGGACAAGACTTCAAATTTGGAATGAGGCATTCAATGGAACCATAAAGGTGGCATGGACTGAGCCATTCTCATCTGAAATCAGTCAAGACTTATCCAAGACCAAGGGGACCAAAGCTCTGTGCCCTAACCTCTAGTCAATGGCTAGAGGGGACTTGGATTTTCATTTGCCAACATTGGCCAAACCTACTTACCAGCTGCCATGCACTATTCCTTGTAAAACAAACTTGCTCTACTATAAATAGAGCTTAATTGTGGTCAGTTTAAGTACACCAAAGCCATCTAACAGATGCTTTCCTCAAAATCTCTTTCTCTTGGCAAAAATGCCTTTCTTAGCAAGGTAGCTATCGGGTTTTGAGTTTGAGAGCAATTCTGCACAAACCAATCACTCACACACCTCACATACATCACATATGAGCTGATCAAACACTCACATAACTTCTGAAACATCAATTTCATGAAATCACCAGTTGGTTGCTCAAATTTTCAAACAAGGTGCAGCTGAGGTACCACAAAATGATCCAGCCAATTTCAATCAAGTCCAACCATCCAAACACAATCCATAGGGTGTAGGGAAGCTGTTCAGATCATCACCACTCATCTGTAACACCTCCAAATCAAAAATCACTCTGAACTTGCTGTCACGGCTTGGAGGTAAGCACATACTTGGTCATCTCTCAATCTATGCATATTTCCTCGCACAATAATTTGGCCATATGTTCATAATCATGCATGGAATGTTTTCCCTCAATTAATTGCATTGTTTGAATCGTGTATCAAAAATCCTAGCCTTCATGCAGAAATTAGGGTTCTTGAGGTTTCTTCGTGATTTCTTGTTGTATGTTTAATTTAAATGAAATTAAAGTACATAGACATGATCGTGAGGTTGAGACGAGCATAATGATATGTGGATTGCATGATATGATTACGTATTCATGGAGATTGGATAGAAAACGCAAATCTGAGAAACCAAGAACACGCGCGTGTTCCTCAGCTTGTTCTTGGCGCCTTTTTTTCAAATTCAAATATTTGAATTTTGTGATTTTGTTTAATTGATTCAAAAATTAATTTCTCTCTGAGTTTTAATGATTTTGAGTTGATTCTTTTTTTAATAATTCACAAAAATGTTAAAATATTTTATTTTATCAAAAAATCCCAAAAATATTATTTATTTCATATAATTGATATTTTTGTAAAGAATTAATATTTTAATTGTTTTTGGCATTTTAAATATTTTTTCTACATTGATTTTGCAACTTTTAATGCTTTCTAATTATTTTGTAGGTCAATACTTAATTTTTGAAGCATTAATCCAAGATCACAATTTGTTTTCCATGTGTTAAACAATTTTTTATCATTTTAATTGAATTTTTATTCAATTAAATACATTTTGAAAACAAATTAGGGGTTTGGATTAATTCAACCCTCATAAATCATTTTCAAAACACTTTGGGCCTCTATTAGAGTGTAAGACCCAATCCTTTTTTTTGACCAAATCATCTTTGGGCCTCACTTATTGTATAAGTCCCGATACCGTCAAAAAAAACAAACGGCGCGATCGTCTCCTTTCCAAAAATCATCTGGGCCTACCCTCGAGTAGTAAGACCCATTTATTTTTCTTCAAACCTTTTTGGGCCTCTTGAGAGAGTGTAAGACCCATCCCCCCTTGTACAAAAACTTTTTGGGCCTCACTCATTGTATAAGTCCCTCTGTACAAGTAAACGGCGCGATCGTCGCCCGTTTAAAAAATAAAAACCATCTGGGCCTACCCTCGAGTAGTAAGACCCATTTCTTTTTCTTTAAAACACTTTGGGCCTCTATTAGAGTGTAAGACCCAATCCCCCTTTTAACCAAAACATTTTTGGGCCTCACTTATCGTATAAGTCCCTCTGCGTTAAAAGAAAACCTCGGCGCGATCGCCATTTTTAAACGAAAAATCATTTGGGCCTACCCTCGTGTTATAAGCCCCACTCTTTTCTTTAAACTTTTTTGGGCCTCTTGAGAGAGTGTAAGACCCATCCCTTTGTACAAAAAACCTTTTTGGGCCCCAGTCACTTGTATAAGTCCCTCTGTACAAATTCAAATAGTGCGCTCATTGATAAAACCTTTGGCCTCTCCTTGAGCTGTAAGCCCCAGATCTTTCTTTTTCAAAGCACTTTCTCCTTTGATTTTGAATATACTGTTGTTTTCAATCTTTCTTTGTTGAACAACTAACCAAACAGCATGGAAGCACTCCAACCGAGTAAGTGGTTATCGCTTTCGTTTACTGCTTTCATATTATAAACTGTATTGTGGGGCTGCTCACTGTAAGTCTCCTTTCATAAACTCATATCTACTGTGTAATAATAGTATAGATATTTCGAGTTTCCCCGGCAACTACGTCTAGAACTAGGTGACGCCGTTTCATTTATTCGTAGAAATAGATGCCTAGATCCCCAATAGGAGCACCAGATACAGTCTTCTCTTCGGTTGTCCTCCTTAGGAATCGTCAAGAAGCTCTACTCCCCAAGATGAATGTATTCTCCGTGAATGGCATCTTTGAGTTTCTTCCCAATTCTCGAACTTTCCTGACTTGATCTATTCCTTGTGGATAGCTTGCCTTGAATGTCTTGGGATTTGGGTACCCACTACGGTCATAATCTTGGACCTTAACTAAGGAACCCTCTTTAAAAGTTAAAAGTCGCTGGATAGTAAACCTCGCACGTTTACCAGTGGTTTTTATCTTTAAAAGAGTTATCTCTCCTAATGGAAAGGAGATGATAGACCCACAGGCTTCTTAAAAGCATCGGCCTCCTCTTGGGCATTATTCAAGGACACTACGACTTCTTAGAAGTATTCATAGCCTCCTCTTAGCCTTCGTATAATGATCTCTTCCTCCGGGAATGATAACCTCCTCTTGGGCTTCGTACAAGGACCCGTCGGCTTCTTAAAAGATTCCAGCCTCCTCTTGGGCTTCGTACAAATTGTCCCGACGACCTCCTAGAGGTATAGGAACAGAACCTAGTCATCCTCATAGAACAATCCTTTCATAGAGTCTACTACTGTTTCTCGAAGCATAGTACAAAAGATAAAACTCTAGACATGGACAGTCTAACTTCCTTGAGTCTCAAAGACATTCTCGAGCACCCTTCGTTAAATAGGAAGGAAACCCGCAGACTCGGATAGTCTCAATACCCTTTGGATTTCCCGTTTCCTCAAAGAGAAGGAAATATCCCTGATCCTCCAATTAAATACCTGTGTACAGTGTTACTCATATAAGAACTGATTTTCTCTTTTAAATCAGTATATTGGATCTGTCACTCAACTGAAACAGTTACAATAGCCTTCATCTCGGGCTTCGTACGAGATACCAAAATTCTCCCCAGTGGAGTCAAAACAACCTTTTCGCCTCTCTCTCGGGCTTTGTACGAGATACAAAAACACTCTCTTACTGAGTATAAAAGATTCTCCAACTGAGTCAACTCTTTGCTAGCCTCCTCTTAGGCTTTGTATAACGATATGCCCCACTGGATCAAAAACTTTTAGCCTCTCTCTCGGGCTTTGTACGAGACACAAAATAGCCTCCTCTTAGGCTTTGTATAATGATTTTCCTAGCGGAAATTAGCCTCCTCTTAGGCTTTGTATAAGAAAACCACTGATTGATCCAATCAACCTTTTAGCATCAAAGTTGTGCCTCGTTCACAGTACACAAACATCAACAACTCCTTTCCTTTCATCTAATCGCTGTAAGCGGCAAGCCTCTGGATCATCTACATCCATGCCACTGTCCCTCTTTTAGCATGAGAAATTCCTAAGGAAAGATAGCATTGCTCTACACTGAGTTAAAGTCTTCTCCTTCAGGTTAAAACCCTTTCTTCGGAAATTATGGCATTGCTCGGATCCACGTATCCCAGTTAAAGTAATTCTCCTTCTCCCCCCTTTAGAGATGACAAATTCTCTCTAAAGTCGAGGTCTGTCAGCTTCACGTCTTGGGCTTTGAACAAGACACAAATAGACCTTTTAGCTTCACATCTTGGGCTTTGAACAAGATACAAATCACCTTTCGCTTCATGTCTTGGGCTTTGAACAAGACACCAAAACACCCCTTTCCTCCCATAGAATAGGAGGAACTACGAATGCTCTGATTTCCCTGTTTCGGTAAACGGGAATACGTAGGCATAAGATCGAAAGAAAAGATCTTAGCGAGCGCAATCAACAAAAAACCCAAATCCCATGTCTCCATCAATCAAAAGCAGTATTTCAAAAACATCAGTCCTAACATCCTAATCCTTATTCCCCGCCAGAAACCTTCTGCCCAGGTAAAAAGAAAGAGAACAGTATTGGCGAAAATACAAATAACCAGTACAAAGGCCCCCCACATTGATAGCATCCGTAACCTAACAGACCGCTGTTTAAACTCAGTATGCAAGCAGGGTTAATTGGAGACATCTATTTCCCTTCCTTATTCAGCTCACAATAGGATAAAAAATGAATTGACCTGTAGTTTTAAGCTCAACCGCAGAGAGCGACCAGCGCTTAAGAACCGCGTTCAAAATCGCTCGCTACACCAAGAACAGAATTCCAGAGAAAACCAAAACAAAGCAAAGAACCACCAAACAAAACAAAAACTAATCATCTTCAGACCCATCAGACTCAGAACTTCCTTCATCACTTTCTTCCTCTCCATCAGGGTTGTTCTCCTCAACATCAGCATCTCCATCAGATTTCTCCTCTTCAGCACCAACTTCCTCATTGTCATCACCCTCAAGAACACCTTCACCCAATTGCAGAGACTTGATTAATTTTTCAAGCTTGAATTTCCTTTCAGTATTTACACGAATCACTGCATCAAGATCTTTGCATGCCTCCTTTAGCTCAACAATCACACTTGCCTTGGTAGTGGGCTGGTTAGCATCAGAAGCAGATGTCACAACAATGTATGGGACATGTTGACCTGCAAACAATTTTTCATGAAGGGACAAGACTGATTCTCTTTTGCAAACACTATCAGCACTAGACAAAATCCCAGGATGTTGTTTCAAAATAATACCGCAGATTAAAGAAGGAAATGCAATGGGTAACTTCACAACCATTGTTCTAGCATGCTTAACAGTCTGATAAAAAATATAGGACCCATAATCAAATTTCTTCTTTGTGCCAACAGCATAAATAAACTTCCCTAAGCCAACAGAGATTGTAGTTTTGTGATTAGTGGGGACCCAATTTCCAGCACCAATCCTGTGTAAGATAACATATTTAACACTGAGTAGACCAGCAGACAATTTTCTCTTCAACGACCAAACCTTCACTTGTTTTGCAGTGATCTCCTTGCACACTTGATTGTCAGTAACCTCCAACTCTCTATCTTCTTGCTCATTCCTTCCTAGGTAATTGTTAATAACCTTAGGAGAAACATCAATACACTTACCCCTCACATACACTTTTCTGAAATCCACACTCCTTCTATCAGCAATGTCCACAGGAATGTTCACAATAAACTCCTTGACTAGCATATCATAACATTTGGAAAAACCAGATACAGTTTTCATCAGCCCAGCAAACTTAATCATCTCAATAACTTCCTTAATCTCAATGGCATCTTTACCAAGTTCTCTTTCCAGGGCAAGCCTTCTCTGATAAACATATTTCTATTTTTTCACACTCTCCACAGAATGAAAGGAGATATTATCTAGTGGAGCCTCAGGAACTTTATCAGAAGATCTATTCACAACTGCCTTCTTCACATGAGTGATGTCCTGGACATTATCTTCAACATCACAATCAGAATCAGACTCAGTCCTGATTTTCCTCCTTTTAGAAGGAGTTGACACTTTACTCCAAGATCTTGGAGGACCTACAACTGTAGTCTTTTTCTTACTACTGACCACTTTCTCTTTTGGATATGTGTCCACAGATTTTCCTTTTCTAGCCTTCAACCTCTTTTCTATACCCGGATGCACATTAACAATCAGCTCATTGTCAGATGGATCATCAATATTCACAATTTCCTCAGCATTAGATGTTCCAACATCAGGTTCAACATCCTTTCCTGCATCCTCCAGAACAGAGGTAGCCAGCTTTTGAAGTTTATCTTCTGAACCATTTTTATCAGAACCAGATGTCCCAGTTTGATGTCTACCTTCTTGGTTAGCCTCAGAAGTATGAGAGGCAGAAATTTGTACAAGGGGCTTAGAGATCCCAGCAACGACAAACCCTTCATCCAGAACCCTAGAGACAATCCTATCCACACTTCTATCAACAGAGAAGACTTCTTCCTTTCCTTGATCCTCTTGAGATAGGGGAATAGTGATTCCAGGAATCCTGTTGTCTCCATACAAGAGACCAGTAACTATGCTACGAACAGAGCTATCATCATACTTTTTATTCTCAGAGGAATCAGAAGAGTTACCTGTAGGAGTGCGGTTGGAGCTTCTTGCATGCAGCTTTCTGGGTTTAGTCTTCTTAGCTTTAGGTGGGGAAATCATAGAAAGAGGAGCAACATCAAGAAATGCATCAGTATGAACATCTTCAGAGGAAACCCTAGGATTCGTAGGAGTTTGTTCAGAAACATGCTTGGACGAAGATGAGGAGCGTTGTTGAGACATTGTAGAAATCTTGCAAAGGATAGAGTTTGGAGCAGAAAGGTTTCTTTCTCTGAGAAGGAAGGTGAACGAACAGGGCAAATAAGGTACAATATGTATGTTGCGTGTGGGAGCAATATGTTGAAATGATTGCCTAAGATAGGGGGCTGCTTTTTGAAAAGGAAATTAATGATATTTCCACAAAGCATTAAATGACCCTTAAAAATTAAAAGATTTTCCTATGCGCCTTTAATTGCTATAAGTCTACACATAGTCCCAATTTTCTTCTTAAGAGTTTAAACTAACTTGCATCCATCCCCTCTGTTAAATTGTCAGCCAATTTTCTTTCAGTGCTAACATGTTTCACAGTAACCACATTATCTTCCACCAGACTTCTGATCAATGTGCTCAGGATGTCATAGTGTAATGTCATGACATCTTGCTTGACATTGTACTTAGTCAGCATCCAAAACTTCTTAAGAATTTTCTTGCCATATCTACTCTGAGATAAGAGAGTAAAAACATCCATCTGTTTAAGACAATAAGTTAACTTATCACCCAGACACATCTCAGGTTCTGACTGCTTTTACTGAACACAATATTTAATCATCTCCTCATCACTTCTAGATTCCCTTAGGTCCAAGTGATATAGTTCCAATGCTTTTGAAGTAGTGAGATGTTGAGACTTCTGGTGTAACATCTTACTCTTAGTTTGCCTCCCACAAGCTCTTCCTTCTTCCAACTTTAGCTTAGGTATTCCTCTGACATCTCCCAAAGAGGTGATCCTTTTCATTTCTTGTTGATGACACGGTTTACCTTTATCATCTTGAGAAACCCACAAGTAGCAATTGTCTTGAGATCTGACTCCCTTCAGGGTTACTTCACCCTTTTCATTAGTAACCAAACATTCATAGTTTGTGAAGTTGACCTTGAACCCTTGATCACACAGTTGACTGATGCTTATTAAGTTTGCAGTCAACCCTTTCACAAGCACCACATTATCAAGATTAGGAACTCCTGAACAGTTCAATTTTCCAACCCCCTTGATTTCACCCTTAGCTCCATCACCAAAATTCACATAACTAGTGGAGTAAGAATTGATGTCAGCTAACAGTTCTTCAATACCTATCATGTGTCTAGAACATCCACTATCAAAATACCAGTCTTCTTTGGTATCACCTCTAAGAGACATGTGAGCTAACAAACTGGTAGCAGCAGCCTTGGGACCCCATTGTTTCACATTTGTAGGCCTGTTATGATACTGTCTAGGTTAAGGATCAGGCTTAGGATATCCATGCAGTCTGAAGCAAAAAGGTTTTATGTAACCAAACCTTCCACAGTAATGACATCTCCATCTCTGAAACCTTCCTCTGAAGTGATTTGGATGTCTTCTCCCATGATGTTGAGGTTTTCTTCCTCCATGATGTTGTGGCGGCTAATGAGGCATAAACTGCTTAGGCTCAGGAACATGAACTTTCCCATGATGTTGAGACATCAGATGGGACATGTTATGTTTAGGTCCAGAGGAACTAGCATCTGCAGAGGATTTCTTCTCACCAACAAATCCTAACCCAGTCATATCACTTGCCACTTTTCCACTCTGAAGAATTTCATCCAATGTGTCAGTGCCTCTGTTCAACATTCTGAGATATTTGGACATTTGATCAAGTTTGCATTTCAGCAAACTGACTTCATTTTCCAGTTCAGCCTTGTCAGCCTTTAGTTGGATTGTGAGTTCCTTTTGCTTCTCCCCTTCTTGACACACTTCTTCACTTTTGATACATAGGTCTTGGTAGGAAACTGCAAGTTCTTCAAAAGTTAATTCCTCATCACTTGAATCTCCATCAGAAACACATCTTCATGTCAAGGCAGTCACATGTTTGGCAGATTCTTTCTCAATTTCACTTCCTGAATCCTCATCAGACCAGGAAACAGCTAGACTCTTCTTTTGTTTCTTGAGATAAGTAGCACATTCAGTTCTAATGTGACCAAATCCCTCACATTCATGGCACTGAACTCCTTTCCCTTGAGAGGAATTCTCTTCAGACCTAGTTCTTCTACCATCACCACTAGACTTGCTGATGTCAGATGAGTTGTTCTTGACCTTATATCTAGTCTTTATGTCCATCCTCTTCATCACTTTGTTGAACTGTCTTCCTAGTAGTACCATATCAGTAGATAAACTTTCATTTATTTCCTGATCACATTCCTCTCCATCTTCAGAGTTTGAGACAAAGGCTATACTTTTGGATTTCTTTTCAGATATGTCACTTATTCCTAGTTCAAATGTTTGGAGAGATCCAATAAGTTCATCCACCCTCATTTTGCTGATATCTTGAGCTTCTTCTATGGCAGTCACCTTCATAGCAAATCTCTTGGGAAGAGACCTAAATATCTTTCTCACAAGTTTTTCATCAGACATCTTTTCACCAAGGCCACTTGAAGCATTGGCTATTTCAAGAACATTCATATGGAAGTCATGTATGCTTTCATCTTCCTTCATCTTTAACTCTTCAAATTTGGAAGTCAGTAGCTGAAGTCTTGACATCTACACTTTAGAGGTACCTTCATGAGTAATCTTGAGTATGTCCCAAGCATCTTTAGCAACTTCACAATTATTCACCAATCTGAATATATTTCTGTCAATTCCATTGAACAAAGCATTCAATGCTCTAGAATTTCCAAGAGCCAGTTCATCCTCCTCCTTAGTCCATTCTTCCTCAGGTTTCAGTTCAGATGTAGCTATTCCATCTTTCCCAACAATGACAGGATGTTTCCATCCTTTTATGACAGCTTTCCAAGCCCTACTATCCAAAGATTTCAAGAAGACCACCATGCGTGGTTTCCAATAATCATAGTTAGATCCATCCAAAATGGGTGGTCTGTTCACAAATCCTTCTTCCTTGTCCATAGTACCAGAAAGTAACTTCCCTAGAACTCACCCAGAAACACAACATGGTGCCTGCTCTGATGCCAATTGAAATTCTGGCAACAGATATGAGATGTCGAACGTGATGTCATGACACTTATATCTTAACAATAATGAACAAGGTGGAAAATGCAGAAAACAACAGTAAAGAACACAATTAATTGTTAACCCAGTTCAGTGTAAATACACTTACATCTGGGGGCTACCAAGCCAGGAAGGAAGTCCACTATTAGTAGTATCAATTCATAGACTCTACAGCCAACACACCAGTTGACAATCTACTCACTTAATCACTACCCAAGGACACTTCTATCTAAGACACTCTCAGATATGAGACATCTCTCACCCCCCCCCCTCAATCACAGCAGTGATAACAACTTACAATAATGAAAGTAGAAGACACACTTCAAAGACACACCTTGGTCTTGCTTAAGAGCTTCAACCAAGAACAATACACTCGTGCTTAAAAGCTTTGAGTGGACAAATTACAACTCAACTAAATCAGTCCAATCCAAACATCAAAACAGATGAATGAATGGCTCACAAAAATAAACACAAAACACAAACCCTAAAACTTGAACACAGCTCTCACAATCCTTATTCTCCACGAGCAGCAGTTAGGGTTCATCAGCTATAAATAACAATACATTCCTTGGGCTTGGGCAATTGTAGATCCTTGATTTAATTTCCAATAAAAGCAAATTAATCTCCAAATCTTTATGCATGAAAATAGCAACTCCCTATTCTTCATAAACAGGTTGCCTCCAAAAATAACACTCCAATATATTACCACTTCAGTAAATTTCGCAGCAATCAGATAACATAAACACACAAAAGATTGCTAAAAATAGCGCAGTAAATAAAACCTAAAACCAGAACTGGAAGTTCTGTCAACTGATGTCAGAACATCGTGTTTGACATCAAGCACACAGTCTGCAATACTAACAAACACCACCAACACTTCACCTGCAGAATGTTAGAGACAGCATGTCAAGACATCAAGTAGAACATCTCGATGCAACACATTGTTTTACCAAAATTGCTGCCAATACAGAACCAACACTTCGGATCTGAGGTTAAGGGGTAATTCGTAAATCCGAACCCAGAAGGAACTAAAGTGCATGTTCAGATCTGACGGTTGTTCTTCGCCAGAGATGCGATTTAGAACCAGTAATGCTCTATCAAAGCTCCATGGACCTAACTTAAGGACAAATTCCAAATCACGTTTGGAGTTGAATTTAAACAGAAAGAGGTTTTTGTTGAGGTCTTGAATCTCCACCGGGTGTTTCAGTTTCCAAGCATTAACCATTGTTGTCTTGAACACTCTGGAATTGAAATTGCTTTTCGTCCACAGTTTCCCTGCTAATGTTCTTTGGAATGACTCATCTACGTAGATCTCTTCGTCGTCCGCTACTACTCCTTCTTCTTCTTCTTTCAAGAGAGCAAAAGATTTCTATTTCTCCATCTTTGCTTGCTTGAAAGATTACCGGAATCTGATTCGCAAACCCAAACCAGATGTGGGTTGAAAAAATCCAGAGAACTGGAGGTGAAAATCCACTACAAACCTGATGATGGAAAGAGGGCGTGGAACACGATAAGACTAAGAGAGAGAAGTTTCGACTTCTCTCTAGAAAGTCACGTGAGTTTAGATCTAATCAACTAGTACTTGTTAATAATGAAATAAAGATTTATTTTGAGCTCATACATGATATCAACCTTTGATTCTTTTGCTTTTTCACTTTAATCTTTCTTCATATTCTTCTTCTCTGACCTGATTGTTCATTTTCTTCATTAATGGAGGATGATGAAATATCATCACCTATTTCAAAGAGTCGTTCGTCATCATAAGTTATCATTTTTTCTTTTGAACATTTGGTACCATCTCATTCTTTTGGTCTATAACTTTCTATCCAGCTACAAGACAACAACTACTTGCTATAGTATTAACAAGTTGAACATCTGATTCTCACACAAAAAACTCTATTGAAGTGTTGTCAATCCGAAAATCCCTCTAATGTTTAAAATTAAGGCATATCAAATCAACATTACAATTTATAACGATTATGAAACTTGGATTGTTTAAGATAAAGCCTTATTTATTTGACTTCTTTCAACAATCCATGAATTGGTATTTGTGTAGGGTTCTTACCTTTAAGCACTTGTATGAAATCTAGGAAAAACTCCACAAACATTTTTGTGTATTAATGAAAGAGTGTGTTCATCAACTATAAAACAAACTCAAATCAACAAAGAAAATAAATCATCTAGGCTCAGATTTTTTTCGCATCAAAGTTATTGATGATTTGTTACTTTCAGTATGAAGCATAGTCACTAAGCAAGATCAAATTGATGTTGTTATTGATGGACTCCCAGAGGAATACAACTCATTTGTTATGCAAATTTATGGTCAATCTAAACCTCCCACCAATTATGATGTTGAGGTGCTTCTCTATGTTAAAAAAATTTAACTGGATAAGTTCAGACAAGAACTTTGTGTCTCTAATGTCTATACAAATATTGTACATCAAGAATCAAGATTCAATCACAATGGTACTCTCTTTCATGGTCGTGGGTGCATTCATCGTGATCGTGGTCGAGGCCATTCCAAAGATGGCTTTTCGAGCTCCGTACCTATTTATTAGGTTTGTGGCAAGTATGAACATGCAATTTTTTATTATTGGCATATGTATGATGAATATTTGTGTGTCTTCTACTAGTAGTGATATTACACAAAGAAATGCAAGCTCTCAAGCTCATGTTGACTCAGTTAGAGAAAAATATAGGAAGGTAACTCAACCAACTACAATGATTGTCACAAAGAACCAATTTCCCTATACCGAGGAGTTCTTGTTTCCATGTGAGTTGGAGTGTTAGGCATGGTTTGCTAATTCAGGTGCATCCCATCATTTAACCTTTCTTGACTATGTTCTGCATAATTTTGTTCCTTATTTAGAAAATTATAAGGTGCATATAAGTAATGGTCAAGGTCTCACCATTAAATTTGTTGGTTCATCTGAATTTGCTTCAAAGCTTTAGCTTAACTATAAGATAGTGCTCAAGAAAATTCTTTTCATCACTAGGAACATGTTGTCTATCTCACAATTTGCCAAAAGATAATAATGTCATATTTGAATTTCATGCTAACAAATGATTTGTTAAACCTCGTATTTCTAGAGAGATTATGCTTGAAGGATTCATGGATGCTTGTGGCCTCTATTGCATTCCTAATATTCAATTGGAATCCTTAAGCATTTATGGATTAGTCTCCCATATTCCTAATAGTAGTCCTAATTGTTACTCATCTACCTAGCAAATTGTACATCTTATGATGATAATTCTTATGGAATTATATGTTAAGACATATTGAAATTTTGTTCCCCAGTGGATAGATGTCGATCACGATGCTCTAGTAACAGGTGCAACAAGATACACCGAAAACAATACACTAACTAGTAATAAATAATGGAGTAGAAAAGAAATAAAAAAACACAATCAAATTGTTTACCCAGTCCGGTGAAACAACACCTACGTCTAGGGGGCTGAGTCTACAACCCAAGAAAGGAAATTCACTATTAGTATTTTAGTACATTTAGACTTACAAGCAACAACAACCGCTATGTTGTTCAATGCCTCTTCCTAACCCTACCCAATGACTTTCTATTTAGAGACTCCCCCTAAATATGAGAACCTACTCACTTTTTTCTTTACCAAAACCCCAGTGATAAGGGCAAACAACCATTAAAACCTAATGATCAACTTCAATCTTCACAAGATAAAGAATGTTGAAAATTGCAGACAAACATTCTATGCCAAGTTATTGAAACATAGAGGTGTATAGAAAGATCCTACAATAATCCTATTAGGGCATTAGCATGGATACACGACAAAATACCTAACATTCTAAGATCTTCAATGGGAGTGCTTGCTTTCCAATATAGGGTTGAGCTCCTTATATAGCAATGTAAATATCTTTGAATTCATTTAGAATTTATGCTAAATCTGTTGGATATTTGATTTTCTCCTTGAATATCTCCAACAATATTTGATTTGTTTTAAATTCAAATTCAAATTTAAATCTTCATTTAAATTCGAATTGAACTCCATCCAGATGTCAAACAAATCACATAATCATATTGTTAAATCAATAATAATAAAATCTTTAACAAATCTTCTGCATAACACACTCTAAAACGCATCATTCTGGCGCCTGTTGCACAAGGCACAAATGTTGTACCAACATGCTGGAGCATTGTGCCCAACATGTGTCCTTTCTATAGCTTCATATAGCTTTAGCAAGGTAGATCAATCTTAAATACTTGGACATTTCTCCAAGTTTTTTTTCTTCTGAAATGCAGTCAATCCAAAGGGTCAATCAAATAGGAACAATAATCTCCCTTTTTGGCACATTGTGGCAAAACAGCTCTTCAAGATAAATATCATTTCTTCCATGAGAACAAGTTTCAGTTAGTAGATGTACTAGATTTTCAGAGTATTTCAGCAACAACAGCTTCCATGTATCAGAGTTAAGCATCAGCAACGACAGAAGTCAGAAGCATCAACATTTAGATGCTTACACATAGTCCATTCAGTTTGCTCCAAACTAAACATATAATCATGTAATCATTCACAGACTTAGACATGCATGAATCTAGTACCATATAGTTAGTAGTATACAATCCTACTAACTAACATATATCAATATGCAATCATTCATATATTTAGCCATGCACACAAAGTCAGTTAGTAGTTGATATCAGAATATCAATGAATAATACTAACACAAATATATATATTTTCATAGATATAAAGACCAAGACCAGATGTCCTTCCCGATGCTCCAGCATGGAGCACAAGTATTTGTTTGGTACTAATCCTTCTGGGTAAGTGCAAATGTTGTACTCCATATTGGTACCAAACAAATACTTGTACTCCATACTGGTACCAAACAAATACTTGTTGCCTAAGTCCTTATGCATAGAAAATAACATACACATGGTCAGTCATGCAAGAGTTATGTTAGCACATACACACCTAAATCATGAAAAACAACCAGAACAACATCAATATATGCACAATCATAAGATTTGTCTTACAAGTACAAAGATAAAATAGGCTATAGAGCCTTTACAAATTCATAAAATGTTCATAACAACTAAGTTAGAACATCTGAGCTTATTCTTCAATCCAACTTATGCAATTATTTTGAGTTGTCTAGTCAGAATTATCCTCTAAGCCAGAATCATGTTTTTTGAATATGTTTCTTCATTACAAACCTTCTCTTAGCAAGAGTCTTCTTGTCAGCTGTAGATGACATTACATTTTCAACATTTGCAGAAGGGCCAACCCATTTGATCTTTCTCTTTTTCATTATTCTTTTAGAGGATTTTGAATTTACAGACACATCACTCATTTTGAAATGCAGATGTGAAAATAGCAAGTAAAAAATAGCAGAAGATTAAGAACCTTGTTTGTAACGCATGTCCATATTAAACGAGGTGTGGAAACAAGCAAATTATGAATTGTTTCATGTGCAACACAAACCTAGAGAGAGATAAACTCCCATGCACACCTCTCTAGCATTGTCTGTTACTAACTCTCACACGAGCAGACATTAAGGGTATCCCTTAATGTCTTAGTGAGACTGATATCCAATTGTTTTTCAGTTGCCATGTGTTCAAGAGCTTCCTCCTTCTCATCAACAACTTTTCTAATGGAGTGATGACACGTGTCAAGATGTTCATTTTTGCTTTGTTGACCTGTAATTATTGAATACTTTATAGCGCTTAGGATGTTCCAGAACAATGTCAAAACATTTAATACAACAAATCGATCATCATTTTCTGTGACAACCAAAGTGTGATTCACATTGCTAACAATTTTGTATCCACGAACATAACAAACACATTGAAATAGATTGTCATTTGGCACGTGACAAAGTTCAACAGAAAATTATTCGTCTTCAATCGATAAATTCTACCAGCCAGCTTACTGACATCTTTACAAAATCACTTCACTTGGGCCTTTTCATTCTCTTGTTTCCAAACTAAGATTACATTGCCAATTTGCGGGAGTGTTAAATAATAATTTGTATATTTTAGTTTTTATTTTTAGCCCTTTTATCTGTTAGTTTGTTAGAGGGCTTTTAGGAAAGTTTGTTGGGCCTCATTCTGTATTTAAGAATGTCAGGACCCAAATTCTTGTAACTAATTTTGCATTCAAGATAAAAAAAAAAATGCAGAAAATCTGCACCTCTTATAAGATATCACTCTTGTCGATTCCAGCTCATAGTTTTGCCAGCCTACATCACTTATCTAAATCCATCACTTCAGATCAAAAAGTTCTATATTGGCTGTTAAAGTTGGTAGGATATTTATTATAAACGTTAGAATAGATGTAAAGAAGCCATATCCTATTTCATAAAGCCTTTGTAGTATAGAAACATAAACAGTTCCAAATCAAAATGTAAATAGCCACTTAAAATTTAACATAAGGGATCAACTAATCCTAACATTACTAACGAAAGAGACAAGACTGAAACTTTCAAATTAGAGAGAATCAAAATGAAACCTAATAGTATAAACGTAAGAGACCAAATATAAAAATAAGTTTTTATCTCTATTGTGACGTTGGATTCCCATTAGACATGTCATAAGTTTTTCAAGAAAACTTAGTTTCAAAAGAAATGTTTTTGGCACTTAGTTTACCATTCATGTTTTTGTTAAGTAAACTATAACAGTTGATTCGTTATTTGTTCTTGAGATAAGCATTGTATCATTATTTAAACCATTACGATTTTCTGTTAAGTTAACTTGAGATTGTTATGACAGTGTGTAGATCACACTTTTGCTATATGTAAAGCAAGAATTGTTCATAATGGAAAAGGATAATCACATTATTGTTATTTAACTTCATAATAAAGCAAGCTTGCTTGCTACATATGAAGATGAAACAAATTGATAAACTTTGTTTACACATTCAAAAGCAACAAGAAACTATTGACAATGTATTTTATATAAAGCTATTATATTCATTCCAAATCTAATATCCCAAAATTGGAGAAAAGGATCTTCACTTGATCAACAAAGTCTGAGCCCGTCGCAAACTCAGTTAGCAACCCTACAGCAAAACCAAACATTGCCCACCTGGCAAAACAAGAATCAATTCCAGATTAATTAAAAATGCAGATAGTCCACAGAAGATTATAGATAATCGTTTCAAAAAGAATACATATCATTAACACACAAGTAGCTGAAAAGAAGCTTCTTTGAGATGAAATTAGCCTTGGAATATCACATAATCAACAGCTGTATAATTATAACCATTGAAGGAGAAAAAAATGCTGCAAAATCTACACTTTCCAAGGTATTTTGGTTACTTTGTCACATTATCAACATCAATATTAAGTATAACGACTGAAGGAGAAAAGGATGTTGCAAAAGATATGCTTTCCAAGGTATTTTGAATACTTTATCACATGATCAACATCAATATCAGAGACAAAGGTTTGTTGCGCCGCTTTTCAGATGTGTTATCTGCTACGGGCCTTGTGTAAACACTCGTGAGGTTTGTCTTTCCATAAAAGAAGGTTCAGGAGTAGAGGAGTGTGGGTGATTATAAACTAAACTTAGCCTCAATGCCGAAGTAATGCAGAACTTTTTGGTATATCAGAATAGACCCATATGAAATTAATTTGCACTTTATTATTCACATTACAATCTAGTCCTACACTGGTTGCAACAATTCTAGAACTAAACTCTCAGTTATTAATAAGCACCAGCTTAAGTGAGTTCTTCTCGTCATAATCGTCTTGATTTTCATTCATCTCTATCATAACTACAGAACAAAGTTTATCATCTTAGTCTAAAAGGAGACAAAAAAAAAAGTGACAAATATGGAATTAACGTCCCTTGAAATTTGCTAAGCCTGTTGCCACAAAACAACTGAGACAGATTTTAAGGTTCATTTCAATCAATATTTTGATGAACAACACATCCCAGCAGAAACTCAAAATTAACTCATAACCGGATTAACAACTTAATTAACCTCTTATAACATAGGCGCTTATCATACAAGGGCTTATGTATAACTTACTATAAACTATTTCTATTATTCTATAACAAAAAATAATAATAATAAAGTCAAAACATTTTCACAAACAGTTTATGGGCATAAAAAAAATTACCTTCCATTGCTAATCTCATTTTTGGCAATGAATCCAAAAAAGGGACCTTGATCTGCTGCTTGTTCAAGCTTCTTCAATTTGAAATACTCCTGCAATTCCTTAGCCTTTTGTCTCTGAAACTCTAATGTAACAACGCTTTTATCATCCCCAACAACAACAGAACTTGGTTTCTGAGGTTGTGGTGGAGACTGAGAAGGAGGTGAGGGTTTCAAGGGTTGAGGAAGATTAGAGGGTTCTTTCACAGAAGGAGCCATTGGTCTTCTCAAAGGACCTTCATTCAGAGAGTTTCTTACAGTAACAGCGTAAGGTTTGTGAGAAGAGAATCTAAAAGAATAAGATGAAGTTGATGAAGATGCACATGAAGAAGAAGTTGTTGGGATTTTGATACATGGGATTGAAGATGTTACAGACATTTTTTGGGGGGCTTGATGATACTAAAAAATTGTGAATTTGATGTGTTTTGTTTTGAAGTTTTAGTGAACATGTGTTATCAAAATCAATGGATAAGTGTGTGTGGACAAGGTATGTCCAAGTTTCCATTGGAAAGTGGTTTGAGTTAAATGGAGCGGCGATTTAAGGTGCAACATCAACCATTGGATTTTGGCTATTGTTTGACTCATGGCAATATATATTACTATCTCCCTTTTGGATAATTTTACAATTATAAAAAAATAGCCAGTATATTAAATTTATCTAATTAGTATATTGATGTTGCAAAAAAAATTTAAAAATAATATTTTAGTTAAGCAATGATAGCAGAATATAGTCAATTCATTAAAATAATTAATTTATATAATTTTAAAAAAAAAAATCTTTAATATATATATATATATATATATATATATATATATATATATATATATATATATATATATATATATATATATATATATATATATATATATATATATATATTTAAAATGGTTTATGTTCCTGATCAAAACTTAAGAAGTTGGACTTCAAGTGTGGTGTTGCAAGTCTCGGGTGCGATGAATCAAAGGGACCGGCCTGTAAGGATAACACTTCAAGACCTAAGTTAGTGATAGTGATCAAGAAAAGACAAAGTGAAATATGGAAAGTGTTAATGTCCCTAGGGTCTCGCGTGCGTAGGATCATTTATCCCATGACATAATAAGTTAGTGATACTAATGGGTCTTTCTTTATTGAATCATTGGTCGGTCCACAATAGTTTTCCCTAAGGCTTGTCATGCAGTGTTGAACGGGAAGTCTTTAAAAAGTTGTTTCAGGGACTTACCAAATTGAATGTGATTGAGACTTGACAAATTCGATCAATGGGAACGATGGACAAACGCATTAAAGGTGGATTTCTATTCGTGTCGCTTAATACTATTTAACGTGTGTACCTCCCAATTTCTCATACTAGGGCATTTAAATGCACTCAAGTGTCATTTATGTTCCCAATACATAAATATGATTAATTCATTTCATTAGACTATCGTCATGCATTCTAAATTGTTGATTTGTTTAGCCTGGCCTTCTATATAATAGAGGTTTAGTTTTTCGAAGATGCTTTTTTTCTTCCATTGTCGTTCTTGGATTTTGTTGTCATTTCGGAACCTTGTTCCTTCATTGATCGCCAATAACCTCCAGTCCCATCGTGGTCTTGCCAATTTAGGGTTTTAAATTTTTGGAGCATCACGTGGTTTCGACTTATTCTCTTCTTCTTCAAGTATCCTCTCATCCAAAGTATTTTACTATTCTTGTCTATGTCATTTCCAACTTGGGGAATGCTCTTATGGGAGCATTGAGTGATTTTGACGGTGGAGGTTCTTTGTCGTCATCTAAGGTTAACCTTCGAGATCTTGTAGAAAATTTCTACAGTGACCCTTTGGAAGTTAACCCTCCTGTCTACAGTCCCAATTCGCCCAACTATAGTATCGTATCCAACATGGATTCTTCATAGGGTGACAGTGATCATGAAGCCAGTGAGGCCAATGCTTATGTTATCTCCCTCACTCGAGCTTATTCGAATTTGGGTGTCATTATGGTTTCCGAAGAAGAGTTTTAAACTATTTTCTCCATCAAGTCACTTGGGGCAGTAATCAGAGGGGTTCCTATTGAACTTTGCAATTTTTCTGAGAGTCTTGGTGATAATTTGTTTTCTTGTGGCAGTCCAACAACTATGGCGCGCCGAGATTTTTTTTTAATAAGCAAATGTTAGTGGGGTGGGGGAATGTTAGTTTCCAGGATTTGAACCCTGGACCTCCTACTTGCAACTCCTTCATGCCCCTTAGCTCGCCACCTGAGCTACCTTCCTGGGACGATTTGGAATTCAAGGAAATGACTTATATTTTCCACACTACTGCCAGTATCGAAAATGCCTTCGTGGAAGTAGGCTCCTCCTCTGATTGGTATATTTCCCCTATTGATGTTGATAGGTGTGGATCTATGTACTTGTAGGTATGCAGGTTATAGTTTGACTAAAGTTTTGATGACGAAAAAACCAAAGGAAGTTTAAATCGGTGGTAATGACTTTCAAACTCTCTAGTGATGGCAACCAATCTTTGAGACATCTCAACTTTCATCAAGTTAGAGACTTAAAATTCCATTGAAGTGCTTGTATGATTGATGTATCTAGCAAAGGATCAGGAATGTCTAAGAGTTATAAAAGAGAGGAAGCGTGAAAGCTCGCATGGTCGTGTCTGTCTAAGTGACCAGAGTTTTGTAACAGAAAGGGAGTAACTCTTAATATATTAAGGTATCTCTCTCTCTCTCTCTCTCTCTCTCTCACACACACACACACACACACACTTAAAACCTATTTTATCTCTTAAAAATATTTTAAAGGCCAAGCCAAGTGATTAGGAAATTGTATACTCTCTTTTAAGGCTTTTTTGAACTACTCAATCGATTGGAGCCTTAACCCAATTGATTGGAAACACTTTTTGAACTACCTAATCGATTGGGAACTTAAACCAGTCGATTGGAAGAGACCTAAGCGATTGTACAATCAATTATGATATTGTCTTAATGACTAGCAACAACTCCCTTTTAAAACTTTCTGAAATGGGCCAGAACAATCGATTACTTCACTCATCATATCGATTAGGCTTAGGAGCCAATCAATTGAGCCATTTAAAACACCCATGAATCTTTTCCTTTTTTGGATTTTCCTTTTCCTAAATAAAGAAGGGTCAGCTTCTCCTCATTTAACACAATTTTTTTAAGCTTTCAATTTTTTTTAATTTATCTCTATTTTCTCCCCCTCTCTCTATAAATACTTTCTTTCACTTAAGTTGCCTTTGTGTTTTTGAGTGAAACACTACTTGAGAAGAAGAAATTTTACTAGTCATGGTATTGTTATAATTCTTAAGAGTTCGATATTCTTGGGATATCGAGTTTGTTTTTTGAGATAAAGTGGTCATAAATCTCTATTTTGGTTCTAGAACTTTGCCCGTAAAAGTTATGTTTGGTTATTAAGATAAGCATGGAAAATCTATAAATTAGTTTGTCAGCTCAGCCTAAGTAAAAGCTTTGATTTTGGTTGGGAATAAGCCTTTGTAAATTCTCAAGATTAAATTGTATCAATGTTCGTGGGCATAACCTATAAAAGCTCAAGTTTATAGCAAAATCTCAAGAAGATCTCTTGGGGACAGGAGCAGGCCAATGTTCGGCCAAACCCGGATAAATCATTGGCGTTATCTCTCAAAACCCTTATCTCTTGCTTTCTACAATTTACTTTACTATTTTTATCTTTTCTCTGCTCATTTTTCTATGATCTTAAAAGATACTAACACAATTCATTTTCTAAGTAACAAAATCTTAATATTAATCGCGAATTTTGATACCACAATTCATTCCCCCCCCCCCCCCCCCCCCCCTCTCTCTTATGCTTGAAGTCAGTTGTCCAACAATAGGAGTATCTCGAGCATGTTCGAGGGATGCTTCATCTCCATCTAGGAGTGTTTGTTCGAAAATTGAAGTAGAGGCTCCCCTGCATTATATTTGAGAAAAAGGTACTTAAGCATTTGCATATTACCCCCCTCTCAACTACACCCCGTCCCTTAGGCTTTTGTCAATATGTTATAGCATTGGTATGAGTACAATGGACATGAGGGTTCCTCCACAAACAATCTCTTCTTCCACATCTTCCTAGTTTCTCGCACCACCATGAAAGGAGATCGCAGTCGGGGTCTAGTTTCTTTGTGATAGTTCAATAAGATTTTCAATGTCTATCTTGATAGTTGGAAGTATTTTAAGGATCATTGTTACCTGGTGACTCCCCTCACCCCGAATACCTATTTTAAGTTTTATCAGGTTCCTAATTCGGCGCGGGCTGAATGCACGGACAAGATCCAGAGTGTAGCGAGCGATTTTTGTCGGTGACGCGACCACCTTATCGCTGGGTTTTCCTCACCGCAATGGTAGGAGGGGTGCTACTTTCTTATTTCTTATTTATCCCATGAAGCTGGAAGGGAAAAGGAAGATATCTAAAACTAACCTTGCACGCGAATGTTTAACTGAACAAACGCTTAAAGAGATTCGGGGAGTCCGGGGTCAGGTTATACAATGAGTAGTTGTCAATTACCCATCCTATATGTGGTTATCCACAGGATATTAGCTTTAGGTTTTGCTTTGTACTTGATGGTGTTTATCCGTTAATGGGTTTGGAAAGTTTCTTGGGAAATATGATAGAGTGAGTTTTTGTTGATGTTTTTGGTAAGGTACTGGACCTAAGTTTTGATTGATGTATGAAGGTACTAGACCTAGAGTTTTTTATCAGTATGCTCGCTAAGATTTCGCAATCTTATGCCTACGTATTCCCGTTTAAATGAAACAGGGAAATTAGAGCAATCGTAGTTCCTCCTATTCTAAGGGAGAAAAAAATGTTTTGGTGTTTTGTTCAAAGCCCAAGGCAGAGGCTAAAAGGAGTATTTGTGTCTTGTTCAAAGCCCAAGATTGAAGCTAAAAGGGATTTGTATCTTTTTCAAAGCCCAAGATATGAAGCTAAAAGGGATTTGGCTGAGAGAGAATTTGTCATCTCTAAAGAGGGATGGTTGATTTTTATGTGCCTTGATCAAAGCCCAAGGTTGAAGCTAAAGGTTGATTGACTCAACTAGGGATTTCCTTATACGAAGCCTAAAAGGAGGCTAGATAAAATCGACTCAACAAGAGAGTGTATATGTCTTGTACCAGGCCCAAGATTGAGGCAAAAAAGAGACTGACTCTTTGGGGATATCCTTATATGAAGCCTAAGAGGAGGCTAACAGTTTGAATTTTCTGGGGAAAATGTTCTTTCTGTCTTGCACAAAGCCCAAGATTGAGGCTGAAATGAGTTTGTCTCAACAAGAGAGTGCTTTTATATGTCTTGTACAAAGCCCAAGATGGAGGCTAAAGGAGTTAACTCAACAAGAGAGTATTTTATACTCAACAAGAGAGTGATTAGCTGTCTCGTACAAAGCCCGAGATTGAGGCTAAAAGGAGATGGACCCAACAATAGAGTCTTTTATACTCAACAAGAGAGTCTGAAAAGTGATTGACTCAACAAGAGAGTCTGAAAAGGTGATTGACTCAACAAGAGAGTCTGAGAAGTGATTGACTCAACAAGAGAGTCTGAAAAGATTAGCTCCACTGGGGGAGGATCATTGTACAAAGCCCAAGAGGAGGCTGACTGTGTTGAGAAAATATCATTATACAAAGCCTAAGAGAAGGTTATCTTACTGCTGAGGATTAGATCCATAGGCATGCCCAAGGGTGGGGGACTCTCATGAGAGAGACCGGGTTTTTACTGGAGATTTATCCAGAGTGATCGGTGTTTTTCCTATGTTTGAAAGGAACTTGAGAATGTCTTTGAGACTCAAAGGGGGTTTAGACTGTCCAAGTCTACTGGAGTTGAAGAGTTTTATCTTTTGTAGGATGTCCCAAAAGAGGGAAATGGCCTTAAGGGATGAGAATCAACCCTAAGGTGGCCAGAGGTTTGACACTGGAAAGACTGCTTTAGCAAATGATGACTAAGTTCTGTCTTATACCTTTAGGCAGTGATGCTTTTAGGAAGCCTGTGGGTCCCCAAACCAAGAGAAGTTCAAGAAATGCAATTCACATATAAGAGATCATTCCAGGAAAGTTCGAGTATTTGGAATAAACTCAAGAAATGCTATTCACGGAGAATAGATCAACTCTGGGGAGTAGAATTTCTTTGACAATTTCTAAGGGTGACAGACTGAGAAAAGGTTCACCGAGAATACTGCCTTTCTCTTTGTTCCATATTGATTAACCCCAAGAGAAGGGAAGACTGTATCTGGAAATCCTATGGGGATCTATTTTTGTTTGTATTTAAAGAGTGGCCAACGGGGCTTTACCTAGTTCTAGACGTAGTTACCGGGGAAAACTCTACATAACTATACTAGTATATATACAGTTGATATATGACAAGTATTTAAAGGATTATGAAAGAAGACTAACCATGTGCAGCTTCCCACAATACAGTTATGTATATGAAAGCATATAAAAGCAAGCGGATAAACACTTACCCGTAGTAGAGCTTCCATGCTGTTTTGTTAGTTGTTCAACAAAGAAATTAAAGAAATTTTTTATAGCAACTATACATTTGGATTCAAAATCAAAGGAGAAAGTATTTTGAACAGAGATTGGGGCTTACAGCTCAGGGAGAGGCCCAAATTATAACAGTGATGGCACCGTTGTTTTGTATCGGGACTTATACAACGACTGAGGTCCAAAAAGTTTTGGTCAAAAGGGGATTGGGTCTTACACCTCAAGGAGATGCCCAAAGAGTTTGAAAATGAATAAATATGGGTCTTATAGCTCAAGGAGAAGCCCAGTTGATTTTGTTAAAAAGGTGACGATCGCGTCGAACTTTTGAAAATATACAGAGGAACTTATACAATGTGTGAGGCCCAAAAGGTATTATTTACAAAGGAGTTGAGTATTACACTCTATTATAGGCCCAAAAGATTTTTAAGAAAAGGAATGGGACTTATAGCTCGAGGAGACGCCCAGATGATTATTTATTTGAAAAATGGCGATCGCGCCGAGGTTTGAAAACACAGTGGGTCTGATACGATGACCGAGGCCCAAATTATTTTGGTTTCAAAAAGGGGTTGGGTCTTACACTCTATTAGAGGCCCATGAATGTTTGAAAAAGATTTGTTTAGGGTGATTAAGATCAAACCCCTAAATTAATTTCAAAATGTATTTTAATTAAATAAAAATTTGATTAAAATGATCAAAATTATAAAACATGTGTGAAAATCAAGTTGTGATCTTGGATTAATGTTTGAAAAATCATGTTTTTATCCACAAAATGATTGGAAATCAATTAAGTTTGGAAAATCAAGAAAGAAAAAATATTTCAAATGTTAAAAAGCAAATAAACATTAATTCTTTGAAAAAATATCAAATATATGAAATAAATAATATTTTTTGGTAAAATAAAATATTTCAACATTTTTGTGAATTATTAAAAAAAGAATCAACTAAAAATCATTAAAATTCATAGAGAAATTAATTTTTGAATCAATTAAATAAAATCACAAAATTCAAATATTCAAATATTTGAAAAAAGGTGCCAAGAACACACCAAGAACACGCGCGGGTTCTGGGTTTGGCCTGATTTGCATTTTCTCTCCAATCTCACTGAATACTTGATGAAATCACACAATCCACATATCAAGACAAAACCTCAAGAACCTTAAATTCTGCATGAAGGCTGAGAAATTCTATACACGATTCATTCAAAGCAATTAATTGAGGGGAAACATTATATGCTTGATTATGAACATTTGGCAAAAGTATTGTGCGAGGAAATATGCATAGATTAAGAGATGACCAAGTTTAGGCTTACTTGAATGTCGTGGCAGCAAGAGCAACTTGATTTTTGAGTTAGAGGTGTTACAGATGAGTTGTGATGACCTGAACAGTTTCCCTACACCATATGGAGTGTTGAAAACTAGCGTAATTTATTTGTTTCATCATTATTCGTTTGTCCCATTTCTTAGGAACTGGCGTAATTTATTCGTTTCGTCAATACATGTCCCATTTGTTTGGAACTGGCATAGTTTCTTCTTTTTATCATTACCCGTCAACTTTTTTGGGGAACTGGCATAATTTCTTCATTTCGTCATTACTCGTCCCATTTGTTGGGAATTTGCGTATTAGTTTTGTTATTACTCATCCCAATTGTTGGGAGCTGGCGTAATTTCTTCATTTCACCATTACTTGTCCCATTTATTGGGAACTGGCATAATTTATTCGCGCCACAGGGACCGTTCCCGACCAAGAATTGGGACCCCTTCCCTTCACATAAGTTTGAGCATAGTTTAAGGTTGGCATCTCCTAAGCTTCAGTGCCTTTTCTCATGGAGTGGCTAGCTCCTAAGTGGGGCGGGCTAGCTGTGACATAAGGCACCTTGTTTCTCATATTCCCTGCTTTAAAAAGAAATTTCATAATGAAAGTTGGCATATCATTTATATATGTTGGAATTATTACATAAGTGACACCCAAGTTACCTTACCCTTAGCTTTGTATAGAAAATTTCTCAACTAAAATATCATTTAAGCTTAGTGGAATTCCAGGTCCTCGGGATTGGCTCTCTCTTCAATGTGTTTTAAGGTATATGCTCCATTCACGGTGTTTGCATGCATTATGTATGGTCCTTCCCAAATGGTTGTTAGATTTCTGTCTCTGGCGTTCTTTCCTCCTACATCCACTTATATCAACACGAGATGCCCAGACATGAAATTTCTAGTTCTGACGTGCTTGTTATGTCGTATTGCATTAGCTTGTTTAATGACAGTTGTTATGAGGAAGGCAATCTCCCTTCTTTATTCGAGGAGGTTGATTTATTCTCTAATTGCTTATGTAATGTCTTCTATGTACAAATGGTGTAAGGTTATCCAACTTAGTTCTTAAACCTTTACTGGAATCACGGCTTCAATCTCATACGTCAACCTAAAAGGAGTTTCATCGGTATTCAAATGAGGAGTAGTTTGATATTCCTAGAGGACAAGGGAAAATCATCTTCCCAATTCTTTTTGGTAGTTTTCAGTCTTCTATTTAGACCTCTCAGTAGTACACGATTTACGGCTTACACTTGCCCATATTTTAGGGTTATTCCAAATATGTGAAGTGATGTTTCTCCCTCAATTCATCCAACAAGATCTTCTGGTTCTTGTTCGTGAATTGGATTCCATTGCCTACTAGGATGGCTTGGGGAATCCTGAATCTGGACATAATGTTTTTTTAAAGAACTTTAAAATGTTTTCCGTCAGGATTTTAGTTAGAGAGTCGGCTTTCACCTATTTGGTGAAGTAGTTGACCATTGTGATTAGGTACTTAAGCTGACCTGGTCTTGGGGCAAGGGGCTAGGAATGTTCATACCCCAAAAAGAGAGTGGACATGTGAATTTAGAAAGTGCAGCTCCAATAAGAGTGTGTTAAGGATGTCATCGTGCCATTGACATTGATTGCACCTCTTCATGTATTCTTTAGTATCACAGACCATTGACGGCCACAAATATCTTGCTCTAAGGAATATTTTCGGTAGTTCAGGTACGCCTAGGTGTTGTTCAGCTATTCTTTCACGCACTTATATCATAACGGACATTGCCTCTTCTTCTTCAAGACATTTCAGTAAGGAAGTTAACAGGCCTCTCTTGTATATATTACCTTCGATCACCAAATAAGATTTGGCTCTCCTCATTATAAGGGAGGATTCTGTTGGATTAGATAGGAGCATGCCTTGCTCTATGTATGCCTTTATGGAAGATATCTATGAAGGGAAGACGATATCGGCTATGACCATCGTAGCTATTTCAAAGGTTTTGATACTTGGATTTCTTAGGGTTTCCTGGCTAAAAGAATAGTTGATCTCGGGTCCCCTTGTACTCACGAGTTTGGATAGAACATATACCTAAGTATTTTGTTCCCTTGAATTATTTCCAACTTCACATCTCTCAAACCTCTTCAGCTTCTCTCTAGCCATTACCATGTATCGTCACAATGACAAATCTCTCGTTTGAGATTCTCATGTCACCTGGGAGACCACCAATTGTTGTCTTCAACTTGATAGTCTTTGCTCCCATTTTCACCGCCAGGGTGAACCGTACGATAACCACTTCATATTCGTCCTGCTTTTTGTGACTTAGAACTTAAAGCGAATGGAGACTTTGATCATCAAACCTCCCCATTTTCTAGTATCACGTCGAACCCACTTCCTCTTCTATTTAGGATCCATTTGTGAACATGGTCCACATGTGGGCAGGCTCTAAAAAGTGGGTGCCATCTGCTAGAATTTTGGAAAATAATTATGCTCTAAATGCTTTTCTTGATTTGAATGAGAAGTCTCGGATATTTCAATGGACCACTTGGTAAGGAGGCCAACAAGATCTGGTCAATGCGAGACTTGTTTCAAAGTTAAGTTTATCCGAAAAACTATAAAATGTTTTAGGAAGTACCTTGTAGAATCCTAAGAACTTGCTCGCTCTAATAATAAAAATGCACTTCTCTGGGTTGAGCTTCTGTTATACTGTTGAACTCTTCAAAACAATTTGTCAAGGTGTTGATTGTGTAGGATCTAATTGTTGTACTTCACAATCTTATCTCCATGTAAACTTCCAACTTTTCTCCAATTTGCCCCTGAAATATCTAATTCATCACTCTCTGGTATGTAGCCCTGTTCTTTAGGTCGGAGGGCATCATGTTGTCTTAGTAGTTCGCCCATTTCGTCATGAAGGTTGTTTTACCTCGGTTGTAACACCTAAACTTTAGATTATTTCTTTTAATTGATTTTATATGATTTTATATTATTTATTTGAGTATTATAATTAATTTATTTAATTATTGAGGAGGGATAGAGATTCGGTTAGAATTATTATTAATTTAATTAATTTAAATAATGTTGGGAATAATAGAAAATGTGAGAATAATTAGTTTGGGGAGAAAAATATAATTTAATTAAAATTAAGGGAAAAAAGGCGGAATTAGTAAAAGGTGGGGGTTTTGTGAGATTTATTAAAATTATGAGGATTAGGGTTATTTTCAATTAAATATAGAAGTTAGAAGGAAAATTGGTAGTATATGTTTTGTTGGGAAGGAGGCGGAAAGAAAGCTATGAGAGTGTTGGAAGAATAGAGGGAGTCCCAAAAGGCAAAGTTTCATCGCTATGCAGTTTTTTAGGCAGAGGGGTTATTCATATATGGGTGTCTAGACAAAGGGGATAGTGAGGGTTCCTTACCTTGTTGTCTTCTCCCTTTTCCTTTATTTGTAATTGATGTTTGTGACCAAAGAGGGTTTGGGCAAAACCCTTTGAGGCGATCGATTGATAATGTTTCATTTTATCCTTGAGTAATATGATATGAATTCTCATTTGATCTGTTGACTTTGATTTAATAACCTTGTTGATGCCTTTTGATAAGGCGGAATTGATTTAATAAATATATTAATCTTTATGTTTTTCTTTTGAGTCCTAATAACCTTGGTTAACCTGTATTAGGGTGATTACTAGTCAAATAGGTGAGATGAGTTTAGATTTGTTCATTAGGGCAAAAAATATAGAGTCGAAAAATTGGAAATTGAGTAATGGGTCGCACAGCGATATCGCAGAGTTATGGTTGCGCCGGATCGACAGTGTCATACTGGATTGGTGACACGCGAGAATATTGTCCCAACGAGGCGGTGTAGTGGCGGTGGCCGTAGAAGCATGATATGTGATCGTGCAGGGATGGAGCCACAATCAGAGTGCGCGCGGAAGAGCCACAAAAGGATGCGGTCGGTTGGCACGGTTAGGAGATTCTGCTAAGTCGAGTTTCATGGTCCAACTCGGAGAGTTTTAATTAGTTTTGTGACTTCGGTGACTGGATGTTGCCTTTTGATGAGTTTAGAGTCCTTTTGACGATGTTAGAGTTGAGGTAAATAATAATGTATTATTTGAGTAGTCTGAAGAGTTAAGAGTTGACCCTTTTGAATGTGAGGCTCAAAGAATATTAATGTTACCCTGTTGATGAGTAATGTTAAGCATGTATAATAATTTTCTTACCCTGTTGAGGAGCATATTTGTGTAATAATATGATTACTCTATTAATGAGTATTATTGAGCACATATGTTAATATTTTTCCCTGTTGGTGATTAATGTTCAATAAATATATAACTATATGCATGTTGTTGAGATGTAATTACATATATATTGTTGATATGAGTAGTTCAGATGAGGAACAACAATTGTGGCCTGATATTGGCGTAGTTGTGGGTTCAGATGAGGAACCGTTGTTGAGTAGTATATTGATGTTGTTCGTTACATTTCATGCATCATGTATATCGGAGATAGGTAGGACTTCGATCCAACGAGGTGGTCTCATATTCTTTGGTGGAATCATTGGTTCAGATAAGGAACCAGAGATGGGTCTCAGATTCATTCATGAAATTATTGGTTCAGATGAGGAACCAGAGACGTGGATCAATCAGTAAAATAACTCAAAAATCCAAAAAATTGGTACCACATGCATGATGAAGTAGTAGAGATGAGTTATATTACATTCCATAAAGTTGTATATGGGAGTGTTCGATGTCTGTGAACTATTTTATGCGGGGTTTTGAATATTTTTTGTTGAAACTATCCTAACTATTTTATACACCATTAACATTATGAATGTATTTCACACCCCTTTTTATTTGATTGTGTGGCTCGTTGTGTCGATGGCACAAATACCCGGGTAGAGGAGCATTAGTTGTTGTTGTGTGGAAGGATTGGCGTAGATTCCTACTTCGTTTTTATTTATCGTTTTTAAGTTTACTTAGTATTTCCACATTTCGCTCTGATAATGTAACATCAGGACGAGTTTTCAGTTCTTTGATTCTTCTTGAGAATTTGTTGGATTTATTACCTTATGTTGGAACTAAGTTGTTTTTATTAAAGTATGAGATATTTATGTTGAGTTCATGGTGTTTTTAATTTCCGATGTTTGATTTTAAGTTGAGAAGAATGTTTTATGAGGAAGGTGTGACACCCTATGATGAGTTAAAAAAAATTGCATGACCTTTTTTAAATATGTGTTTTGAGCTTAAGGTGTTACATAGTAGGTATCAGAGCAATTCGGTTCATTCGGCCTAGGTTTTGTGAACTTGTTTATACCCTGGTGTGTGGCATGTGTGTGAACACTGTCGATGCTTGAATTCGTTGTTGCTATTTGCTTTGTTGTTTACGATTAGTTACACTGTATTGGCTAGTTGTGTAGAAAGAAATGGTTGGAGGTAGAAAAATCAAGTAATTAGTGATGCTTTCAAAGTAATGGCTCGTGTGATGGCTCAAGAGAATTAGACTTTGCAGGCTAACCAGAATCAACATTGTGTATCTAATGAATTCCATAGGCTGAGAAAGTGTCAAAGGAACAATCTGCCTACTTTTAAAGGAAGGTACGATCCTGAAGGTGCTCAGATTTTGATTCAGGAGATTGAGAAGATCTTCAGAGTGATGCATACACTGATGCATAAAAGGTCTTGTTCAGGACACATATGATGTCCGAGGAGGCTGAGTATTTGTAGGGGAATTCTCGCCAAAGGTTAGAAGTTTCAAGTAATGAGATCACTTAGGAGAACTTCAAACAAGAGTTTCTCGAGAACTATTTTCTGGCTGATGTTCGCATTAAGAAAGAGATTGAGTTTCTTGAGCTGAAGTAAGGAAACATGATTGTGGATGATTATGGGGAAAATTCGAGGAGTTGTCCAGATTTTTCTCTCATTACAATGGGGTAAGAGCTAAAGGATCTAAATGCATGAAGTTTGAGAATTACATACATCCTGAGATCAGGAAGTTCGTTGTTACTAGGATATTCATCAGTTCTCGGTGCTTGTTAATAAATGCATGATCTATGATGAGGATAGCCATGCCATGTATGCTCACTACAAGAGTTTCAGTTAGAATAATAGCGGAAACCATAATCACGGTAAAACTTATGGGACTTTAGATGCTAAGGGTAAATAGAGGTACTAACAGAAGGCTACATGTAGGAAAGAAACAAGAGGGGAGATACTCCTGCTTCTGTAAAGTGTTTCAAATGTGGAGAGAAAATTTATCATGCTGCAAAGTACAAATGCGTGAAGTGTTTTAGGTTTGGTAAACTGGGACATCATGTTGCTAATTGTAAGAGTGCAAATATGACTTGCTTTAACTGTGCAGAATCAGGTCATATCTGTACACAATGCTAGAATCGAAAGAAAGCTCAATCAGGTAGAAAAGTCTTTATTTTGAGTGGAGCGAAGACTTTTGGGTCTGATAACTTGATTTAAGTTATATATTCCATTAATGGTGTTTCTTTGATTAATATTATTGATACGGGTGCGATGCATTCGTTCATATCTCTTCATTGTGTTAAACAGTTGAGTCTTGAGGTATCTTCTATGGTTAAAAGTATGGTCATTGATACCCCAACTATTGGTTTGATGACTACTTCGTTGGTTTGTTTGAATTTTCATTTGTCTATTTATGGTAAGGACTTTGGAATTAACTTAATCTTCTTGCCTTTGAGTTACTTGATGTGATTTTGGGAATGAACTGGTTGGATTTCAACCGTGTTCATATAAATTATTTCGACAAGAAGGTGTTGTTTCCTAAGTTTGAAGAAGAATAAGGTTTGAGGTTTATGTCTGCTAACCAAGTTGAGGGGACCTTGAAAGATGATGCTCGAGTGTTTATAATGTTAGTTCCTTGAAATAGGAAAGCAAAGCTGTAATTATTGTTATGCATGTGGTGTGTGAGTTTCCAGACGTACTCCCAGATGACATTAGTGATTTGCCACCAGAGAGAGAAGTTGATTTCACTATAGATTTATCACCTAGTACTAGACTTATGTCAATGGCACCATATCGAATGTATGCATCAGAGTTGGGCGATTTGAAGAAACAAATAGTGGATTTACTAGAGAAGAATTCCGTCACTCCTAGTATATCGTCGTGGAGAACACCATTGTTATTGGTTAAGAAGAAGGATGGTAGCATGAGGTTATGTGTTTATTATCGATAGTTGGATGAGGTTAATATCAAAAACAAGTATTGTCTTCCTAGAATTGATGACCTTATGGAACAACTGGTTGGAGCTTGTGTGTTTAGCAAGATTGATTTGAGATCAGACTATCATCATATTCGAGTAAAGTCAGAAGATATTCCAAAGACTGCGATTAGAACTCGATACATTCACTATGAGTATTCAATGATGTCGCTCGGTGCGTCTAATTCCTCGGATGTGTTCATGGAGTATATGCATATGATCTTCCATCTTTTCCAAGATAGCTTTACCCTTGACTCAATTGACCCAGAAAGGACAAGTTTATGTGTGGGATGTTTAGTGTGAAGAAAGTTTTCAAGAGTTGAATAAGAGGTTGAAAACAACGCCATTTTTTATCTTACTAGATGCAAAGGAATATTTTGTTGTGTATTGTGATGCATCTAAGATGGTCATTGGCGGTGTGCTTATGGATAATTGTCGGGTTATAGAGTATGTTTAAATAAAACTTAAGACCCATAAGATGAATTATCATACCCATGATTTAGAGTTAATAGCAGTGGTTTTTTGTGCTTAAAGTTTGGAGGCATTATTTGTATGGTTTGAGGTTTGAGGTTTTCAACGATCATAAAAGTTTGAAGTATTTGTTTTATCAGAAGGAGTTGAATATGAGGCAGAGGAGGTGGCTAGAATTTTTTAAGGAGAATGATTTTGAGTTGAGTTACCATCCTAGTAAGGCTAAAGTTGTAGCACACACTTTGTGTCGAAAGTCCTTGCATGTGTCGGTACTGATGGTTAGAGAGATGGATTTGATCGAGAAGTTTAGATATCTTAGCTTGGTGTGTGAGGTGACGCCTATAAGTGTGGTGTTGGATATGCTAAAGTTTACTAGTAGTGTACTAGAAGAGATCAGGGAAGGTTATAAGTTGGATTTGGGATTGATTGATCGTTTATTGTTGATTAATCAAGGTCAAGAAATGGACTTCTAAGTTAGCAAGAATGGAATTATGAAATTTCGGAATAGATTTTGTTTGTCGGAATTGCCAAAATTTAAGAAGAGTATCCTTGAAGAAGGTCACAAGAATAGTTTGAGTATTCATCCAGAAGCTACTAAGATGTACCAATATCTTAAGAAGATGTTTTGGTGGAAAGGTATGAAGAAGGATGTAGCTGAGTTTGTGTATTCTTGTTTATATTGTAAGAAGTCGATGGTCGAGCATCAAAAGTTGTTAGAATTGATGCAACCTTTGAGTATACCTTAGTGGAAGTGGGATAATATTTCTATGGATTTCATGGTGGGTTTTAAGAAGACCGTGTGAGGAAGTTATTAGATTTGGGTTGTAATGGATAAACTGACTAAGTGAGCGTATTTTATTTTGATAAAATTGGTTACCCATTACAGAGTTTGGCTGAGATCTACATTAGTATGATTCTCAAGTTGCATGGTATTCCTTCGGGTATTATTTCAAATAGATATCCAAGGTTCACATAAAGATTTTAGGAGAGTTTTTAGGAAGCCTCGGGAACCAAGTTAAGGTTGAGTTTTGCTTACCATCTGTAGACGAGTGATTAGACGAAAAGGACTACCCAATCTTTTAAAGATTTGTTGAGGGCTTGTGTCTTAGAGCAAAGAGGTAGTTGAGGTACTTACTTGCCTTTGATTGAGTTTACCTATAACAACAGTTTCCTTTCTAGTATTAGAATGGAAACTTTTAAAGCTTTGTATGGTAGAAGGTGTAGGACACCTTTGTGTTGGTATGAATCAGGAGATAGTGTTGTGCTTGGACCTGAGATTATTTAGCAAATTGTAGATCCGATTTTGTGACGCGACCATTACCGCATTTAGTGCTACTTTCTTATTTATAATATTTATCCTATGATTCTTAAAGGAAGGGGAAGATATCGTAAACTAACCCTGCTCGCAAATGTCTTCCTTACAAATGATAAGAGATCTGGAATCGGGGGTTGGTTATACTGAGGGAAGCTATTAACACCTAAAGTATCTATAGTAATCTATAGGAACCTTTATTTGCATATATTTCTATTGTTGAATCACTCGGTTGCCTAAGTTTGTTTGTTGTTGATTGGGAAAGTTTCTCCTTTGTGAAAGCTGAGGAAAATGTTTTTGTTGTTTTATGGTTTTCTATTGTTTTTGGAAGGTACTTGACCTAAGGTTTTTGATTAGTTTGCTCGCTAAGATTTCGTAATCTTATGCCTACGTGTTCCCATAAAAAGACTTGGGGAAATCAGAGCATTCCTAGTTCCTCCTATTCTATGGGAGGAAGAAGTTGTTTTGTATCTTGTTCAAAGCCCAAGATGATGAAGCTAAAAGAGTGTTTGAAAGATTTGACAAATTGTCATCTTTAAGGGAGGTATCTCACCTATTCACTGCAATCATTTGAGAGTGATGTCATAAGGGAAAAAGCTTTAAACTTATTGTATTAAGCAATGCCCCTTTTTCCTTTATGAATTCTTTACAAACTAAAAGAGGGAACTTAACTTAGATATAGAATCAACAAGTGTGCCACTTACAGCAGTTAGATGAAAGGAAAGTTTTTGAACCATGATAAAGGAAAGACTCCAGCTTGGATATTGAATCAACAAGTGTGTTGTAACGCCCCGAAAATCTAAATTAATCATTTATTTAGTTAATTTAGAAGGAAGTAAGAAGTTTTGGTAATTTTGGAGAATTTTGGATCAAAAGAGTATTGGTTTTAATAATTTAATAGAATGAATAATTAATGTATTATCTATACTATTATTATTATTATTAAAAATATTAAGAAAGAGGGCAAGGTGGTCTTAAAGGAAAAAGAGGTAAGGGTAGAGTTGGAAGTTCATAAACTGGAATATCTTGTCTAAAAAGGAGATGACCGATCACTTTTCTAACTGATCGTGTTTTTGTGAAGAATGCTGAAGAGAAGGAAAAGAACCCTAAGGCTTGGAGGTTGCTGAAGAATTATAGAGAAGGAGGAAAGTTACTAAATTCCTCTAAGGTATGGGGAGTTTTCATGGTTTATTATAGTTCTATAGGATTTGGTTATGAATAGATTAGGTATTTGTGAATTTTGGGAGATTGTGGACCTTGATGATGTAGAATGAGTTAGGGATGATTGATTTTATGAAATATAATGAAATAGAATGTTATGTGTTGATGTGTGTGTATTGTGTGAGTCTTTTGGCCACATTTCCGTATTGGAAAAACTGAATTTTTGGGATAATTGAAGTCAAAACGTAGCAGAAAAATCTTTTGAAAAATTCTGGGTTTCGCATCCTGACACGGGCCGTGTCACAGGACACGGGCGACCATGTCAGCCTACTGTTCCTACCGTAAATTTTTCTGTTTTAGATTTGTGCTTCCGGGCTTCGGACACAGGTCGTGTCACAGGACACGGGCGGCCGTGTGTGGTTGCTATATGTTATCTGTTTTGTGTTTTGGGATATTGAAAGCCTAACACGGGTCGTGTCACAGGACACGGGTGGTCGTGTCAGACATGCTGTCTTGCTGTTTTTGTTGTTTTTTTTTAGGCTTCTTGACGTTTTCTTGTGCCAATCTTTTGTTGTCGAGTTGTTGTTGATATAAGATGACAAAACATGATTGTATGATAAATACTTGTTGAATATGAAATGAATGATGCACACGTTGATTTTTGTTGAATTGAGAAGAATTAGCATCATTACATTTCATAGCATTTTATGTTGGGACGTCAGTCCATTGGTAGCTTCCATCCCATTGTGCGGATTGAAGTGATACGTTGATTATGTTGTGCTCCTTTTGGAGGGTTGATGGCCAGTGTCCATCCACGTTGAATCGGTACCACATGCATTCTTTGCATTCCATTATAATTGACATTGCATATAAATGATGTTGTTGTTGATGAAGCTATAATATTTTGTTGATGATGCTATGATGTTGTTGTTGATGAAGCTATGATATTTTGTTGATGATGCTATGAGGTTGTTGTTAACGATACTATGATGTTGTTGTTGATGAGGCTATGATGTTGTTTTTGATGATGTTATGATGTTGTTGTTGACGATACTATGATGTTGTTGTTGCTTTCCTGTTTATTTTCCATGTCCTTATATTATTATAATGAATTGTGATTTCTCACCCTGCCTGCTTGAAAATGTTGCCTCTTATGTGGGTAACTTACAGATAACCAAGAGTAGGAGTGCGGTGCCGGAGGATTGAGTCTCGGAGCGTCATTTGGTCGTTTTAGTCGTGTTTTAAGTGGTGTCCTGCTCTGTGTCATGTAACATCGGGTTGGGATTAGTTGTGAACCTTGTGTTCCCTTTGGTTGTATGTTGGAATTTCTTTTTACATCATTGATGCCATTTTGAATTGGAGGCTTTTATCTATGAAGTATTTTGTTGACCTGAACTAAAAGTTTGATTCCGCTGTGTAGTTGTTAATTTATGTTAATGATGAATGAATAACCCGTGTTACGGGACAGGACAATGATTTTGAATGTCGGTTGAATATATGTGGCACCTTTCTTGCTGATTTTACTCTGATAATATTAAGTGTTTTTCCTAAAATTGTATGTGGGGTAGAAGGGTGTTACATTAGTGGTATCAGAGCAGGTCGGTCCGTCCGGCCAAGTTGTCGGGTCGTAGCTTGTTTAACAATCGAGTATTGTTAACTAGTCCTAACTTTTGTTTATGTTGTAGTGATAAGTTGAGATGGCTGGAAGGAACGATGCTGCAATTGCTGCTGAGTTAGAAGCAATGGCTCAGGCTTTGGAGAATCAGCCGAACGCTGACGAGAATGCTGGATCTCGCAGTTTGGCAACTTTTCAGAGGGAGAATCCGCCTACCTTCAAGGGCAAGTACGATCCTGATGGAGCGTTGGATTGGTTGAAAGAGATAGAGAGAATCTTTCGGGTGATGAACTGCACTCCAGCGCATAAGGTCCGATATGGGACTCATATGCTAGCATTCGAGGCTGATGACTGGTGGCTAGAGACTCGTCTGAGGTTGGAAACTACAGGTGAAGGTATCACTTGGGATGTGTTCCGAAGAGAGTTCCTAAGGAAGTATTATCCAGAGGATGTTTGTGGTAAGAAGCAAATCGAGTTTCTCGAGCTGAAGCAAGGGAACATGTCGGTTACTGATTATGCTGCAAAGTTTGTTGAATTGGCTAAGTTTTATCCGCACTATAACGATGATGATGCTGAGTTTTCAAAATGCATCAAGTTTGAGAGTGGGTTGCGCCCAGAGATCAAGAAGGCAGTTGGATATCAGAAGATTCGTATTTTTGCTGATTTGATTGATAGTTGCAGAATTTTTGAAGAGGATAACAATGCTCATTATAAGATCATTAATGAGAGGATGGGCAAGCACCAACAGAATCGTGGCAAACCTTATGATGCTCCAGCTGGAAAAGGTAAACAGAAAGTGGTGGATGGCAAGAGGACTAGTGGGGGAGATGCTCCTGCGGGCATAACTTGTTTCAAATGTGGGAAACCTGGTCATAAGAGTAATGTGTGTACTGCTGAAGTGAAGAAGTGTTTCCTTTGTGGTAAGACTGGGCATGCCATATCTTAGTGCAAGCATAAAGAGATGATTTATTTCAACTGTGGCGAAGAAGGACACATTAGTAGTCAGTGTCAGAAACCGAAGAAGGCACAAACCGGTGGGAAAGTGTTCGCTTTGGCTGGGACTCAAACAACTAATGAGGACAGACTCATCAGAGGTACATGTTTCATTAATAACACTTCTTTAATTACTATGATTGACACTGGTGCTACTCATTGCTTTATTGCTGCTGAATGCGTTGAAAGATTGGGTCTTGTGTTGTCTTCTATGAATGGAGAAATGGTCGTCGAGATTCTGGCTAAAGGATCGGTGACTACTTCTCTTGTGTGTTTAAAGTGTCCTTTGTCGATCTTCGGCAGAGACTTTACTGTTGATTTGGTGTGTTTGCCGTTATCTGGAATGGATGTAATCTTGGGAATGAACTAGTTAGAATATAACTATGTTCATATCAACTGTTATAATAAGTCAGTGAGATTTTCTACTGCTGAAGAAGAAGAAGCTAGTTTGTTGTCTTTTAATCAGTTACAGCAGTTGATGCAAGAAGGAGCTCAGATGTTCTCAGTGATGGCGTCGTTATCTGTTGAGGGTCGAGCTGTAATTGAGGAGTTGCAAGTGGTGCGTGAATTTCCGGAAGTTTTCCCTGATGAAATTCCTGATGTGCCTCCAGAAAGAGAAGTTGAATTTTCAATTGACCTTGTACCTGGTACCAGACCCGTTTCTATGGCACCATACAGGATGTCCGCATCTGAATTGTCAGAATTAAAGAAACAATTGGAGGATTTGCTTGAAAAGAGATTTGTGAGGCCAAGTGTATCACCATGGGGAGCTCCAGTATTGTTAGTAAAGAAGAAAGATGGAAGTATGAGGCTCTGTGTTGATTATAGACAACTAAATAAAGTGACGATTAAGAACAAGTATCCGCTCCCGAGAATAGATGATTTGATGGATCAATTAGTAGGTGCTCGAGTGTTTAGCAAGATTGATTTGAGGTCAGGCTATCATCAGATTAAAGTGAAAGATGAAGATATTCAGAAGACGGCCTTCAGAACGCGTTATGGACATTATGAGTATTCGGTGATGCCTTTCGGTGTTACCAATGCGCCGGGAGTATTCATGGAGTACATGAACTGTATCTTTCATACTTATTTGGATCGATTTGTGGTGTTGTTTGTTGATGATATATTAATTTACTCTAAATCGGAAGAAGAGCATGCAGAACACTTAAGACTGGTGTTGCAAGTTTTGAAGGAGAAGAAGTTATATGCAAAGCTGTCCAAATGTGAATTTTGGTTAAAGGGGGTTAGTTTTCTCGGTCATGTCATTTCAGGTAGTGGCATTGCTGTGGATCCGTCTAAAGTGGATGATGTGTTGCAATGGGAAACTCCAAAGTCGGCTACCGAGATTAGAAGCTTTTTGGGACTAGTTGGTTATTACCGAAGGTTTATCGAGGGATTTTCTAAGTTAGCACTTCCGTTGACTAAGTTGACTTGTAAAGGTAAAGCTTTTGTGTGGGACATTCAATGTGAAGGAAGTTTCAACGAAATGAAGAAGAGATTGACATCGGCTCCGGTTTTGACATTACCTAACCCAGGAGAACCTTTTGTGGTATATTGTGATGCTTCTAAAATGGGTTTAGGAGGTGTACTTATGCAAAATGACAAGGTAGTTGCTTATGCATCGAGGCAGTTGAGAGTTCATGAAAAGAATTATCCTACATATGACTTAGAACTTGTTGCAGTTGTTTTTGTGCTGAAGATTTGGAGACATTATCTTTATGGTTCTAGATTTGAAGTATTTAGTGACCATAAAAGTTTAAAGTATTTATTTGACCAGAAGGAGTTGAATATGAGACAACGAAGATGGTTGGAGTTATTAAAAGATTATGATTTTGGTCTGAATTATCATCCAGAAAAGCTAATGTCGTGGCTGATGCTTTAAGTCGGAAGACTTTACATATGTCGGCGATGATGGTTAAAGAGTTAGAATTAATTGAACAGTTCAGAGATATGAGTTTAGTTTGCGAAGTGACACCGGAGAGTGTTATGTTAGGAATGTTGAAGATTAACAATGATTTTCTGGATAATATCAAGGAAGTTCAGAAGTTAGACGTGAAACTGGTAGATTCGTTAGTTGGGATCTATCAGTCCGAGGATGATGATTTCAAGTTGGATGCCTATGGTGTGTTGAGGTTCCGTAATCGAATTTGTATTCTTGACGATGCGGAGATGAAGAAAGCGATTCTGGAGGAAAGTCATAGAAGTAAATTGAGTATTCATCCGGGGGCTACAAAAATGTATTAGGACTTGAAGAAATTGTTTTGGTGGTCTGGGATGAAGCGTGATGTAGCTCGTTTTGTGTATGCATGTTTAACTTGTCAGAAGTTAAAAGTTGAACATCAGAAGCCTGCGGGGTTGATGCAACCGTTAGAAGTTCCAGAATGGAAATGGGATAGCATTTTAATGGACTTTGTGATGGGACTGCCTAATACTTCAAGAGGACATGATTCTATTTGGGTGATTGTTGATAGGCTTACGAAGCCGGCTCATTTTATTCCTATTAACATCAGTTTTCCGGTATCAAAGTTAGCGGAGATTTATATTCGTGTAATTGTGAAGCTACACGGTGTCCCTTTGTGTATTGTATCGGATAGAGATCCGCGGTTTACTTCTGATTTTTGGAAGAGTTTGCAAGAAGCGTTGGGTTCTAAGTTGAGGTTGAGTTCGGCGTATCACCCTCAGATGGATGGTCAAACAGAGAGGATTATTCAGTCGTTGGAGGATTTGTTGCGAGCATGTGTTCTCGAGCAGGGAGGTTCTTGGGACACTCATTTACCGTTAATAGAGTTCACTTATAATAACAGTTATCATTCTAGTATAGGAATAGCACCTTTTGAAGCATTGTATGGTCGGAGATGTAGGACTCCTTTATGTTGGCATGAATCTGGAGAAAGTATAGTGTTGGGACCTGAAATTGTTCGAGATACTACTGAGAAGGTGAAATTGATCCGAGAAAAGATGAAATCTTCCCAAAGTAGGCAGAAGAGTTATCATGACAAGCGAAGAAAGGATTTAGAATTCCAAGCGGGTGACCATGTGTTTTTGAGAGTTACACCTATGACAGGTGTTGGGCGTGCATTAAAGTCTAAGAAGCTTACTCCTCGTTTTATTGGTCCGTATCAAATTTCGGACAGAGTTGGAAATGTTGCTTATAGAGTGGCTTTACAGCATAATCTGTCGAATTTACATGATGTGTTTCATGTGTCACAACTCCGGAAGTATGTTCCAGATCCATCTCATGTGATTCATGTGGATGATGTGCAAGTACGGGATAATCTTACTATGGAGACGATGCCTGTACGAATTGCGGAACGTGAGACGAAGATTCTAAGAGGCAAGGAGATTGCGTTGGTGAAAGTTGTCTGGTTAGGAGCTGCCGGAGAAAGCATGACTTGGGAGCTAGAAAGCAAGATGAAGGAATCCTATCCCGAGTTATTCGAATCAGGTAAATTTTCGAGGACGGAAATTTGTAAAGTAGGGGAGAGTTGTAACGCCCCGAAAATCTAAATTAATCATTTATTTATTTATTTAGTTAATTTAGAAGGAAGTAATAAGTTTTGGTAATTTTGGAGAATTTTGGATCAAAAGAGTATTGGTTTTAATAATTTAATAGAATGAATAATTAATGTATTATCTATACTATTATTATTATTATTAAAAATATTAAGAAAGAGGGAAAGGTGGTCTTAAAGGAAAAAGAGGTAAGGGTAGAGTTGAAAGTTCATAAACTGGAATATCTTGTCTAAAGAGGAGATGACCGATCACTTTTCTAACTGATCGTGTTTTTGTGAAGAACGCTGAAGAGAAGGAAAAGAACCCTAAGGCTTGGAGGTTGCTGAAGAATCATAGAGAAGGAGGAAAGTTACTGAATTTCTCTAAGGTATGGGGAGTTTTCATGGTTTATTATAGTTCTATAGGATTTGGTTATGAATAGATTAGGTATTTGTGAATTTTGGGAGATTGTGGACCTTGATGATGTAGAATGAGTTAGGGATGATTGATTTTATGAAATATAATGAAATAGAATGTTATGTGTTGATGTATGTGTATTGTGTGAGTCTTTTGGCCACATTTCCGTATTGGAAAAACTGAATTTTTGGGATAATTGAAGTTAAAACGTAGCAGAAAAATCTTTTGAAAAATTCTGGGTTTCGCATCCTGACATGGGCCGTGTCACAGGACACGGGCGGCCGTGTCAGCCTACTGTTCCTACTGTAAATTTTTCTGTTTTAGATTTGTGCTTCCGGGCTTCGGACACGGGCCGTGTCACAGGACACGGACGACCGTGTGTGGTTGCTGTATGTTGTCTGTTTTATGTTTTGGAATATTGAAAGCCTGACACAGGCCGTGTCACAGGACACGAGTGGCCGTGTCAGACATGCTGTCTTGCTGTTTTTGTTGTTTTTTATTTTAGGCTTCTTGACGTTTTCTCGTGCCGATCTTTTGTTGTCGAGTTGTTGTTGATATAAGATGATAAAACATGATTGTATGATAAATACTTGTTGAATATGAAATGAATGATGCACACATTAATTTTTGTTGAATTGAGAAGAATTAGCATCATTGCATTTCATAGCTTTTTATGTTGGGACTTCAGTCCATTGGTAGCTTCCATCCCATTATGCGGATTGAAGCGATACGTTGATTATGTTGTGCTCCTTTTGGAGGGTTGATGGCCAGTGTCCATCCACGTTGAATCGGTACCACATGTATTCTTTGCATTCAATTATAATTGACATTGCATATAAATGATGTTGTTGTTGATGAAGCTATGATATTTTGTTGATGATGCTATGATGTTGTTGTTGATGAAGCTATGATATTTTGTTGATGATGCTATGATGTTGTTGTTGACGATACTATGATGTTGTTGTTGATGAGGCTATGATGTTGTTGTTGATGATACTATGATGTTGTTGTTGTTGATGATACTATGATGTTGTTGTTGCTTTCCTGTTTATTTTCCATGTCCTTATATTATTATAATGAATTGTGATTTCTCACCCTGCCTGCTTGAAAATGTTGCCTCTTATGTGGGTAACTTGCAGATAACCAAGAGTAGGCGTCCTTTGGTCGTTTTAGTCGTGTTTTAAGTGGTGTCATGCTCTGTGTCATGTAACATCGGTTTGGGATTAGTTGTGAACCTTGTGTTCCCTTTGGTTGTATGTTGGAATTTCTTTTTACATCGTTGATGCCATTTTGAATTGGAGGCTTTTATCTATGAAGTATTTTGTTGACCTGAACTAAAAGTTTGATTCCATTGTGTAGTTGTTAATTTATGTTAATGATGAATGAATAACCTGTGTTACGGGACAGGACAATGATTTTGAATGTCAGTTGAATATATGTGGCACCTTTCTTGCTGATTTTACTCTGATAATATTAAGTGTTTTTCCTAAAATTGTATGTGGGGTAGAAGGGTGTTACTTATGCCACTTACAATAATTATCTAGAAAACATTTTTTGATTGATTGTTTGACTTGAATTGTAGTGGTTAGAGGGTATATCTTCCTACAGAGATGGCTCAAGGTCTTATTTGTGAGGAGATGGATTTATTTAGGTGTCTTGATTGAAGCCCAAGATATGAAGCTGAAAAAGATTGACTTAACTGGGGAGTTTTATCTGTCTTGCATAAAGCCCGAGATTGAGGATAACTGACAAGGGAAGTTTATTTTGTATGAAAGCCTGAGAGAATGCTAATAATTATTGAGGAACTTTTGAAGAGACTGGCTCAATACTGAGCATTTGACTGACTCTTTTGGGGATTTTTATTGGTGTCCTGTACAAAGCCCAGGATGGTGAGGCTAAAATAATTTATTGTATCCTGTACAAAGCCCAGGATGGTGAGGCTAAAAAAATTTATTGTATCTTTTACAAAGCCCAGAATGGTGAGGCTAAAAGAATTTATTGTATCCTATACAAAGCCCGGGATGGTGAGGCTAAAAGATTTTATTGATGCTTTTAAGAAGCCTGAGGGTCCTTGTATGAAGCCAAAGAGAAAGCTATGATGCTTGGATAAATGATGGATTGAATGAGACTTCCCAACTCTCCTTGTATGAAGCTCAAGAAGAGGCTATCTTGCTGGGGAGATATCTTTGTATGATGCCTAAGAAGAGGCAATAATGCTTGTATAAGGCCCAAGAGGAGGCCAGGGAACTAGTTGTTTTAACTAAGTTGTGATTGAAGGGATCCTATTGTTTGACTTATGTCTAAACTAAGGATGATATAAATGTCAAGAGAAACTTAACAAAAATATGAACAAACATAATTAAAGATTCAACAAGTATAGACATTGATATGACATGTTTGAATTCATGGAAGATTTTATATCTTTAGGGTTTGATGTGTTGAATGTTTTATTTGTGTGTATTATTCTATTCACAAAGGTGTTGGGTCTTACACTCTAAACAGAGGCCCAATATTTATTGAAAAGAAAAGAAAAGGTGGTGGGTCTTACACTCTTGACAGAGGCCCATGATTATTTTATATACAAATGTGTTGGGTCTTACACTCTAAGCAGAGGCCCAAGATTAAGATATTTGAATGCCATTAAGGCTGTGTTTGATGAGAGTTTAAAGATTGAGATTTAAAAGATTGAAACCTTGAGAAATTGAAGAAAGTTTTGAGGGAGAGAGGAGGGACTTACACTCTAATAGAGGTCCAAATGATTGTTTGTATCCTTTACAAAGCCCAGGATGAATGAGGCTAAAAGATTTTCTATTTACAAAAGGTGTTGGGTCTTATACTCAGGGAGAAGCCTATATGATTATTTAAAACAATGTTTATGTACAGAGGGATGGGACTTACACTCCTAACAGAGGCCCAAAGATTGTTATGAAAACAGTGATCGCACCGTGATTTTGAAAAGTGCAATGAGACTTATACTATAGCAGAGGCCCAGAGATTTGTTTATTTATAGAGAGGGTTGGGTCTTACACTCTAATAGAGGCCCAAATGATGTTGTTATAAAGTTTCAAATATTGAATCAAAGTAAAAACCCTAATTTCATTTTTTAAGATATTTTTTCAAAGAAAAATCAATAAAAATGGTATAATTATCAAATGAATCCATTAACCATGTCATGAACAATGATTAAGGTTTATAAAAAGATGTTTTATTCACATGAATATTTGAAATCAATTTGGTTTAAGAAAAATCAAGAAAATAAATTATTTTAAAATATATAAAACAATTTAAAATAATATTTTTAAATATATTAAAAAATATATCAAATAATTTTTTATTTTTTATTTTTTTGGGGAATAAAATATTTAAATATGTGAATGATATTTGTTCAAAAAATCATTTGAAAATAATTAAAATTGAATATAGAAATTAATTTTTGAAAATAATTATGAAAAATAAGAAAATATTCAAATATTCAAATATTGGAAAAATGGCGCGAAGAACATCTTCTTCTTCCTCGTGCCAGCCAGATGTAAAATCCCTCTTACCTCACTCAATTCGTAATGAAATTGCAGGATTTAAACATGAAAATTGCTCGTTTTTGAATAAGGAACACGATGATACCATTTAATTTCATTTATTTTAAGTGTGGAGTGAGCTATTATGTGATGAATAAATGAACCCTAACTATGCAAAAACTAATATGAAATTCCATACACGAATGATAAGTAGCAATTGATTGAGGGTTAATGATCTATGAGCATCCATAAACATGTTGGTAACTTGAAATAACATTTATGTTGCATGATTCATGGAGTTTGAAAAGTTCAGGCTTACCTTGCAAGAGGAATTCGAATCCTCGGTTGTAGGTGTTACATAAGTGTTTTGATGATCTGGAAAGCTTCCCTGGACCTCAAGGAGTGTGGTTATGTGCTTGGAATGGATTGAAACCTTCCGGATTGATGGGCTCGAATCCAACTGCAACTTGCTTGGGATGAACTATGATCTTGATGAGTTTGATGTTACAGATGATGTTTAAGTGTTTGGATCACTCATATATGATGTATGTGAGTTGTTTGGATCATTGGTTTGGATGGAATTGCTCTGGTTTGATAAATTTGATTTTCACTCTTTGAAAATTGGAACTTTGATATAAAAGAGTGAAAGTGAGAAAACAATGCTTAGAGTTGTTTTGGTGTGTCTCAAATGATCAGAAATAAATCCTAGTTATAGGAGAACAAGTTTGTTTTTGGAGGAATAGTGAATGAATGAAGGATCACTCTTTTATCCAATGGACATAGCTAGGTAGCCAAAGTATCCTCCTAGCATTGCTATGCATTGACTCCCATCAATTTTGCAGGTTTGAAGTCTTCTTGTTCTTGGATATGTCTTGACTGGTTTGTGCACAATCCATGCCACCTATATGTACCACACAAATGCAAGATGACAAAATTGAATTCTTGGATTTGTAAAAGTGATTCTCACATGCCAAAGGATTGGATTCTTGACTTATAGGGCTCTATACTAGGATTCTTCTGCAGAGAACAAGTGCATTGTATCTTTGATGTTGATCTTGTATGATGACAAGGCTTGCAAAGTCATCAAAATGACAAAATCGTGTGGTATTGTAAAAATTGTCTTGGAAAAATCAGTTGTCTTATGTCATGTTGTGAGGTCCATAACTTCTTGTTCAAGTTGAATTAATGGATGTTCTTGTACTTCTTAGAAAGCTGATATGATGTACTACAACATTGATGTTCATAGTTTGCATTGATTCAACTTGGATCATAATGAAAAATGTCCTTGAAAATTGATGTTTCATGCTGAAAAACTTGGCAGAAATTTCACTAAGTGTTGAAACTCATTTCTTATTTTTTTTTAAATTTTGATCACTTCATAACTTAAAATCCAAGCATTTTTTTTATCATGGCTTAGTCTAGCACTTTTGTAGTATATGATGAGAACTATCATTCAAGCTTTGGAACAGAAAATTTGGTTGCTTGGATCACAAGTTATGGCCTTTGGAAGTTGGGTACTTGAACATTTTTGTCATGACTTAGTGAAATTTCTCCAATTTTGTTTCTTTTGCAAGTAACCTTGATTTCTTGATCAATCCTTTATTAAATTCAACTATGGATCATATTTCCTTGAATAATAGCCTTTGATGATCAATTTTGCCCAAAAAGTCAAACTTTGACTTTGTGTGTCAGATGAATTTTGTGCAGAGAAACCCTAATTCTTGATTTTCAATGAATGAATCCTCTGAGGAAATTTTAAACTTATGAATGGAATTCAAAGGTATAGTTGAGTATCTTGAATCATATATTAAGGTATTGGATCATGCCTTGGCCAAAAGTCAAAGGTATGGTTGACTTTTCATCAAAACCCTAGTTTGTGGCTCAGATGGATTTGAATTCTTGCATTACTTGTGAACCAAGTTCTTTGAATCAATCCAATCATACGAATGGAATAATATGATGTATTTGAAGTCCTTGAATCATATCTTGAGGTCTTGGATCATGTCTTGCTCCACAAGTCATCATAGGGATTGAATTAGGTCAAAACCCTAATTTTGGTGCACTGGGGGGTCTTGAGGCTTAATGAGCTTGTCATGATACAATTTTGCACTGGATTATTGATGATTGGAAGTTCTTGATCTTCATGGATGATATAGAGACTTGTAGTGTTGAATATGATACTTACCCCTTATAATTCATCTACTTGAGCCTTAGGAGGATCACCTAACCTATGAAGCAAGTAAGCACAGATATCTTGTACTTGTGATGGGTTAGTGATGTATAAAAGTATATTCATATGATATGCAAATGATGTGGAATCTTAGGGTCAAAATTTAGGGTATGACATAAACTACTGAGAAGATCAAGATGATTCAGGAAAATAAGAAGGCATCGCAGAGAAAACAAAAACGTTATCATGACAATCAAAGGAAGACACTTGAGTTCCAAGAGGGAGATCATGTGTTCTTGAGAGTCACTCAGGTGATTGGTGTTGGTCGTACGCTGAAGCCTCAAAAGCTCACGTCTCATTTTGTTAGTTATTATCAGATTTTGAAAATAATCAAAGAAGATGCTTATAGAGTTGCCTTACCATCGTCTCTTTTGAATCTTCATGATGTCTTTCATGTGTTTCAAATTTGGAAGTATATTCCTGATCTGTCTCATGTGATCCAATTGGATGATGTGCAAGAGAGAGAGAACTTGATTATTGAGGCATCACCCTTGAGGATTTATAATCTATAAGTGAAAAACCTTATAGATAAAGAAATTGCTTTGGTGAAGGTAGTGTAAGGAGGACCTATTGGAGGGAGCATGACGTGTGAGTTGGAGAGTCAGATGAGAGAATCTTATCTGAACCTATTTCCTTCAGGTAATTTTTAGTGGGTGAAAATTCTTTTAAGTGGGGGAGAGTTGTAACACCCTGACTTTAGATTATTTCTTTTAATTGATTTTATATGAATTTATATTATTTATTTGAGTATTATAATTGAGTTATTTAATTATTGAGGAGGGATAGAGATTCTATTATAATTATTATTAATTTAATTAGTTTAAATAATGTTGGAAATAATAAAAATGTGAAAATAAATAGTTCGGGGAGAAAAATAGAATTTAATTAAAATCAAGAGGAAAAAAAGGTGGAATTAGTAAGAGGTGGGGGTGTTGTGAAATTTATTAAAATTATGAGGATTAGAGTTATTTTTGTTTAAATAGAGAAGTTAGAAGGAAAATGGTAGTACGCGTTTTGTTGGGAAGGAGGTAGAAAGAAACCTATGAGAACGTTGAAACAATAGAGGGAATTCCAAAACGCGAAGATTCATCGCTCTGCAATTTTTTAGGTAAAATGGAATTATTCATATATGGGTGTCTAGAGAGAGGGATAGTGAGGGTTCCTTACCCTCATGTCTTCTCCCTTTTTCCTTTATCTGTAATTAATGTTTATGGCCAATGAGGGTTTAGGCAAAACCCTTTGAGGCGATCGACTAATAATGTGTCGTTTTATCGTTGAGTAATATGATATGAATTCTCATATGATCTGTTTAGTTTGATTTGATGACCTTGTTGATGCCTTTTGATAATAGCGGAATTGGTTAAATGCATATATTAATCTTTATATTTTTCTTTTGAGTCCTATTAACCTTCGTTAACCTGTATTGAGGCGATTACTAGTCATATAGGCGAGGTGAGTTTACATATGTTCAATAGGGCGAAAAATTAGGGAGACGAGAAATTGTAAATCGAGCCAGGGAGCTTTGAGATGGAGATGCGGCATCCGAAATATTGTCATGAAGTGGCGGCAGATCCGCGATAAGTGGTGGCACCCACGGCAGAGGCTGCTGCAGAACGGTGCGTGATAGGCCAAGGACAGAGCTGCAACTCAACGGCGGGAGCCGCAGTCAGCAAAGGCATGCGCGGCAAACCATCAGCAGCATGACGTGAGCGCGCGCGGGGCACGCGGCTGACCGCGTGGGCAGGTTGGAGGCTCTGCAGGCTACGGTTGGTCGGTGTGGGTCAGCGAAGGTGAGTTTCGTTGTCAAGTTTACTGAGTTTTTAGTAGTTTTGTGACTTCGGTGACTATTAGTTACCCTTTGATTAGTTTGGAGTCCTTTTGACAATGTTAGAGTTGAAGTTAAATAATAATGTGTTGTATTGAGTTGTCTGAGGGGTTATGACTTGACCCTGTTTAATGTGAGTGTCGTAGAATATTATTGTTACTCTGTTGATGAGTAATGTTTAACTTGTATAATAATTTTCTTACCTTGTGGTGAGGATATTTGAGTAATAATATAATTACTCTTTTGGTGAGTATTGTTGAGCACATATGGTAATATTTTTCCTTGTTGGTGAGTAATGTTGAATAAATATATAATTATATGTATGTTGTTGAGCTGTAATTACATATATATTGATAAGATGAGTAGTTCAGATGAGGAACTACAATGGTGGCCTGATATTGGTGTAGTTGTGGGTTCAGATTAGAAACCGTTGTTGAGTAGTATATTGGCGTTGTTCGTTATATTTCATACATCATGTATATCATAGATAGGTAGGACTTCGGTCCAACGAGGTGGTCTCAAATTCATTGGTAGAATTGTTGGTTCAAATGAGGAACCAGAGACGGATCTCAAATTCATTGGTGGAATTATTGGTTCAAATGAGCAACCATAGATGTGGACCTATCAGTAACATAACTCTGAAATCCAAGAACTTGGTACTACGTGCATGTCAAAGTAGTATAGATGAGTCACATTGCATTACATAAAGTTGCATCTATGGTTGTTCAATGTTTGTGAACTATTTTATGTGGTTGTTGAATATTGCTTTTGAATTTATCCTAACTATTTTATACACTATTAACATTATGAATGTATTTCTCACCCCTTTTTGTTTGCTTGTATGGCTCGTTGTGCCTATGGCACAGATACCCAAGTAGAGGAGCATTAGATATTGTTGTATGGAAAAATTGGCATGGATGCTTACTTCTTTTTTATTTATCATTTTTATGTTTACTTAGTTTTCCGCATTTCGCTTTGATAATGTAACATCGGGATGGGTTTTCAGTTGTTTGATGTCTTCTTGAGAATTTTTTGGAGTTATTTTCTTATGTTGGAACTAAGTTGTTTTTATAAAAGTATGAGATATTTATGTTGAGTTGATGAAGTTTTAATTTCCGCTGCTTTATTTTAAGTTGAGAAGAATGTTTTATGAGGAAGGTGTGACGCCATATGCTGAGTTAAAAAAAATCATTTGTATGAACTTTTTTAAATGTGCATTTTGAGGTTTGGTTGTTGCATCGGCTAGGTCCATACATAGGTATTTGGTTGTAACCAAAATAAGCATCCATGAACAATAAAAGCTTGTAGCCAATTGAGTTGTCTTCCGATTTGTCTATATTTGGCAGGGTAAGTGTTGGACAAGTGACTCCAAAGACAAAAGGGGGTGAAATTATGAAGGTTTGAAAATATTTGATTAAAAATAAAATATTTAAGAAAATCATATTATAAATCGTTAGTAAAACAAACAAAGAAATAACCAGCGGAATAAGGAAACAGATGGAAAAAACAAAGGAAAAAAAACTTGAAAAATAAATAAAAGTGATAAAGTAAAGAGAAAGACACCATCAAATTATAGAGGTTTGGGCTAAATGAAGGTGACCTACTCCGCTCCCCAAGAATTTCTTCTTGAGATTTTCCAATATGTATGGTGTGAGCTTTTTATATATTTTCCCATTAATCTTCTTACAACTAAATTTGGAGTTTTTACTGGCTATCCTCCAAACTAAACAAAGATTTTGTATGCACTAACCTTCGAATTGAGATGCGATTTTACATAGGCTAACCACCTAACTAAATGAAGCTTTTACACTGGATTGAGCTCACGAACCTTGTGGGATATTTTACACAAGATAATCTCTGAACCTTTTCTTGAGATTTTATACGGGCTTATCTCAGAACCTGGTGGAGATTTTATACGGACTTAGCTTAAAAACCTTGCACGAGAATTTACACGAGTTGATCTCGGAACTGAACAGAGCTGTTACACAAGCTGAACTCAGGAACCTTTGTGGATATTTTTCTAGTCGATCTTCACAAACAAAATAAGACCTTTTGCAGTAGGCGAAACTCACAAACCAAACGGAGACTTCCTAATACAATCTCCAAACCAAACAAGAGTTATTAATGGTTTAGCTCGCAACCAAAAGACTTCTTTAAAAATATACTGTACTTAAGAGATAATATAGTATTGGATAAATTACAAATATTGCCTTCACTCATAACAAAGATCCTCACTAAGCGCAAGATCACTCTTAAAGCACTAAGGAAAAATTCAAGTAAGAAAAAAAGTGATTTACAAAAAAAAAAGATGATAAAGTAGGACATGAGATCATTTTTTGAGTGGTTTGAAATGGTTGAAAAGCTCTCTATTTATAGGACTAGGCGTAGCTCAAAAAAGGAAACAATCCATGGGCCAATTAAGTCTCAACGTCGATTATTGGACCCCAAAATGGAATGGTTTGATTTATAGTCATGGCCAACCATTAAGAGATTACTCCGATCAATTATAGGCATTATAAATTGAAATAATCGATTATTCTCTTAGGTATAATTGATTATAGAATTTTAAGCATGCTTCTAATTATTCAGACAGTTCCTTAATCAATTAGTTTGGTCTTAAAAACATTTTTTGGTGGTTTTAACAAATTAAAATAGGATCCTCAAAGTTTTAAGTGTATGTATGATTTTTCCTCGGTAATTCTAAAGATACCCTTATGCCTTTACAATATTCTAGTTACTTAGACAGATACAACCATACTAGCTTTCACACTTCCTCTCTTTCACAACTCTAAAGCTTCAAGTCTTGGCATCATTATATTATAGAAACCTTGAGTCTTGATACTTGAGATGTCATTAAGTTGATTACCTTCATCAGAAAGTTGAGAGACCAAGCCACCGGAAAATCATGAAATAGAAATCTTCATTTGAAATTTGATAAGATAACTTGATGTTAGAGGTAACTCTTCTAAGCATCTGAACAAGAGTATCTTTGACCATTTGAGCTATCTTTAAGAGATAATGAATTCACTAGATATCGTTGGATATCAGGTTTTGCCATTATCCGAGTAGTTGATTGCAGATTTGATATTAACAAACTCCACAAATTTGGATCACCTTGATAGTACCTGCAAGCACATATATTCATATGCTCCCCCTTTTTGATGATGACAACACAACTCTCAGGTAGGAAAAGAGAAAATAAAGAGATAAAGTTTGGAGTTGTTAAACTCCATGTCACGTGAGTAGAGAGTATAATATACTCCCCCTAAGAGTATATCTCTACCCCTTTGGAATAATAAAAAAAAGCGAGGAAAAGATGCGAGAAAATAATGATAAATAAACAAGCACATATTTCACATTGATCACACATGATTTACTTGAAAGGGGAAATACTTAGATAATTAAATAGAATTAAAAGTACAAAAAAGAGGGAAAATGAAGAAATCAAACACACTTAAAACTAAAAGAAAAGAAAGCACATAAGTGAGACAACTATTAAGTTTTCTCATCATCATTAGTGAATATCCCAAGAGGTAGATACATTATGTCTTGAATGAAGTGATGATCCATGAATTTTATCTTCTTATGTGTCCTCCTATGTATTTTGATGATATCCTGGAGTATAGCTTCATTAGAGGGTGTTTCAGGGATCTCAAGGTCAAACTCATCCAGAGTTACAAAAGCTTATTGTTGAGGAGATGATGTTTATGTATGTTGTTATATATAACTTTTCTTTCATTTTGTAGGCTTTTGAAATATCACCATATTGACAATTTTGAAGTTCATTTGCCCTAATGTCGCCTCTCCTATTGTTACATCTTTTACCGCCTTATCTCCTTTAAGGTTTAACCCGACATGTTCCAAGATTTCTGTTATCAAATCACCATATGGCAGACACAAGCCGTTATTTTTGCTCCCTTACATATGTTGGATCAATGCACTTGCCCAAAATTTCTCAAATTCATTAGCAAGTAACCATATTGAGGTAACATGAGATCTAGTTAAATGACTAAAGTTTATCTTCCTTCAAAAAATAATATGGTTTGTCACATAATGAATGAGATGAATATCTCAATGCACAAAGCCTACGATGAACGAAGAAGAAACGTGAGAATTTAGATCTAACAAAAAGGATGAAGAAGAAATATTATAATTGTAGTTGTTATATTCCTCTAGTTCATCTAGCTTGAAGAGGGGTTCGAGGCAAGGTAGATCCATAGCTTTAGCAAACTCTCCCAATGGTAGAGATATCTTATGTTTTTTAACTTCGAAAGAAATAATCCCATCTATGAAGTACTCACACTCTTAAAACACACTTGCATCCAAGGAATGAAGGGACGTGATCACCCTATCAAAATCTTGAAAGAATCTTCTTTCTTGAGATGAAAAATCATTGGAGAGGTAGGTAGTGTGGACCTATGTGCTTGTTGTGGATTTATATGCTGACACGTATAATTAATAAGTGATCCAAGACAGTGAAGCTTATGGTTAGCAAGATACAAGCCAATTAGTAGTTACTTAATTCTAATAATGGCAATGGTTTTGATGTATGGTTTTGATAATCACAACACTTAAATTAAAGAAACTGCTGAAGTTAGATCAAGTGGCCAAAGATGCACAAGATGGTTAATCAAGTTATCCTCCTGGATCAAGTTTGCTTTTAAAGTCAACATTGTTGCCTAACAAATCTCAAAAGAAGACTTAGGGTTTATGATCACTGTTGGTCTAAGCTTTTAACATATTAGAAGATGGTAAATAATATGGGAATATATCAAGCCTCGTCAAGAGGATTCAAGATTATTGTTTGATGCTAAAGTCAAAGATAAAGATGCCAAAACTTGAAGCTTCAGAGTGTGAAATAGAGGAAGTGTGAAAGCTCGCATGATTTTGTCTTTTTGAGTGATCAGTGTATTGTAAATACATAAGGGTGTTTGTGGTAGTATTATGGTTAAAACACACACACACACACACAGATATTTTGAAGACTCTCATTTTCTAATTAAAATAACAAAAAATAGTTTTGGAACCTATCTAGATTATTAGGAAATTGTTCAATTGATTATGAGACTTTTTTACAATTGTCTAACCAGTTAGATTTTTACCCTAACCGAATAGATGGGGGATAATTAAGTCTATAATAGATCGTGATAGTCTCTTAATGATTGGAAACATCCATATATCTAACTATTCCATTTTGGGCAGCAACAATCGATTATTTTCCTTGCTTGATTGATAAGCCTAATCGATTAAGTCGTTTATTTTGCATATGGATTGTTTCCAACTTTACACCACTCTTTGGACTAAAAATAGAGATGTTCTCTATCATTTCAAACAATCCAGAAAAAGTGAAAAAACCTCATTTTTCACATCTTTTATGAACTTTCAAAATCGTTTATAGATTTCTCACATATTTTAGCCATAGTGCTTTGAGAGTGTTCTTGAGTTTAGTGAGGAATTTCGTTCTAGGAAGGGCTTAATTGTAAATTTACCAAGTATATAATTTTTCTCTTGAGTAAATAAATCTCTCTTAGGAAGTAATCTTTTTGGTTAGGAGTTAAACCGTTGAAAAAGCTCTAGTTTGTTTTTGGGGATTAAAATAAGTCTTTGTCTGGTTCATGTGCTCCGCCTTTAAAAACGCTCTTTTTTCATTAGTGGAAGTTAGCCAGTGAAAATTTCCACAATGGTTATTAAGCTAAGCCTGGTTAAACGCTTTATTGGTTTGTGAGTTCATCCTAGTTTTAAAACTTAGTTGACTCGAGATCAGCCCACTAAAAATCTCGGTTTAGTTTGTGGTTAGTCCGTGTAAAACCTCTGTTTGGTTGATAAATAGATAATCTAAAACTTTGTGAAGGTTCAAGATAAGCTTATGCAAAATCTAAATTTGGTGTAAATGTTATCCGCTTCAACCCTTGTAGAGCTGTCAAAATGGGCTACCCGACCCTAAATGGGTCGGCCCTGGTGGGCTCGGGCTTTTTAGGTCTGGGCCGAAAAATCTCGTTTTTAATATGGGCTCGAAAATTACTACTTGAGCCCAGCCCTAAATGCGCTCCGGGCTACCCGACCCTAAACGAGCTTTTTTTAAATAAAAATTATAATAAAAATGTCATAATATTTATTATAAATAAAATTAAAAATTATATTATTTTAAACATAATACATTTTTAAGTACTATATTATCTTTTATAAATACTATAATGTGTTTTTAAATAGAATACATGTATAAATTATATAAAATAATACTCGAATATTTAACATAAGAGAAACTAATAGAATACGAAAAAAAGAGTTGATTATATTAATATATAATACTTACAAGAGAAAGATTGAATAAAATAGAGATAAAATTTAGTGAGGTGAGAAAAATCAATGTGTTATTTTGAAGTAATCGGCCCGTATGGGTTAACCCTAATGGGTAGCGGGCTTTTTAGGGCTAGGCTAAAAAAGCCCTGAAAAATATGGGCTCTAATTTTAAGGCACGAGCCCTATGATTTTTCGGGCCTGGCGGGTCGGGCCATGTGGGCTAGCCCATTTTGATAGCTCTAGCTGTCTGGTTTGAAGACTAGCCTCTTCAAGCTTTGTTCGTTGTTTAGAGAGATGTTATCCTGAAAACTTAATTTTCTTATATAAGAGGGTTCGTGAGATTAACCTTTTAAAAGATCTCAAGATATAGTGGATACTCTCAAAATAACTTCTTGGGAGAAAGGATTATGTCACTTCATTAGACAGAACTTGTATAAATCACTAGTGTCATATCTCTTCTCTTATCTCTTTAATTTCTTTATTTTGATTTTTTTTTCGTTGCTTGATTATTTAAACATTTTACAAAATGTTTTCTAACTTTAATTTCTGGAATGATTTAGTTGTAAATTAACGATTTTCAAACCGCCACGATTCATTTCCCCTCTTGGGGTTGGATTCACATGCCCAACAAGTGGCATCAGAGCCTAACTCCTATTTAAAGACTAATTGTCTAAGGAGGAAGATGACTTCCAACACTTCTTTTAACAAGAGGATTTTCCTTAACCCACCTCCACCGTTAATGGTGATAGGTTTGAATTATGCAAATATAAATTTAAAGTGTTTATTTAAATTTTTATCTTGAATTGTGGGAAATAGTAATCAATGGGTTGTTTATCCATACTAACTATGTTGATGGTGAAGTAGTAGATAAACCTGATTTTCTTTGCACCATAGAAAAAAAGAGAAAGTTTAGAATTGATTTTAAAGCCAGAAATTTTCTTGCTATGTCTTTAAATGAAAATAAATTTATTTTTGTTTTCAATTGCAATTCTTCCAAGTAAATGCGGTACACTCTTGAAGTGATCTATGAAGCTTCTCCAAGTATCATACAAAAGAAAATTAACAGACGAGGCGAAGAAGATGAAAGTTCCTTTCACAAATATTCTTCTATCTTTAGAAATTTTGGAAACAATGTTAGAACTCTAGTCACTAACAAATATATAAGAGTTAAGAATTGTAATCATAAACCTGATTCAATCCTTAAATCGAGAGAGGAAAATGTTTGTAAGTTTCAAGAAAGATTCAATAAACAATAGATCATCGAGAAGCTAAATGAGTTAACTCAACTGTTAAAAGGTGAAGGATTAAGCCTGGACCTAGAAGAATCTCAAAAAGCTTCATAAAAAGAACTCCTTCAAAGAAGAAGAAGTAAATTCAACTCCGGTAGTATCCTTTGATAGAACGGATCTCGATGATTGAAAAATCCTCGGAAGAGTTTACATCCAATGGAGAAACTTCATCAAGAAGAGAATATGAAGAAGAAGAAAATTCATTCAGTCCAATCTTCAAAAGAAGAAACAAAGAATAAGTCTCAACAAACAATATCTTTAGAAACCCAATGTCAGGAAGAAACTTCCAAGAGTCAATATGTGGCAGAATCTTCAAAGAAGCTTCTTTCAATAAAGAAGATGAAAAAGTTTGATGAAAACATTTTCATAAAGAAGATGAATGTGAGGTAACAAAGTTATCATACAAATAATTGGTTAAACTAAACGTTAAGCTAACCAAGGAACAAAATAAAATTGAAAAAGTGTAATGTATATCGTAACAAATACATTAAATTTCTTGAAAATAATAATGAAACGCTTAAATGTGAAATATCAAATATTTGAAACCAAGATCGAACATGTGAGAATTGTATCTTGATGAAAAAAGGAAATTAAATACTTGAATGAAACTCTAAGTAAATTTATTGAGGGGAGAGAAAACCTAGATTTGATATTATCAAATCAAGGGTCTTCCTTGAATAAAACTGGAACATGGTTTAAATATTCTAGATCACATAGTAAAGACGTAAATAGGAAGAAAGTGACTCCCTATTAATAAATGTTCCTTTTGTGATAGATTTGGTCACTTAGAGCTTTTTTTTTTTACAATTCAAGAAGGTCTAAAAGTAGTAACCTTATACCTCTTAGAACTACTAACACACCAGGACCCAAGAAAATTTGGCTATCAAAGTTGAAACCCTAGTGTATTTTGTATAAGTGTTTTGCAGCTTTAATAAAATTGTATCACATGTTAACTGAAGATGTGCAAAGTAAGGTGTATTCATTTAAGATTACATGATATGTAATTGCTTATTATCCAAGAATCTTCACTAACAATGCATATCCACAGTTTTGATCAAAGCAATTATTAGTTGAGAATGGTCTCAACATCTATGATATGTTATGATCAACTAACCTCTTAGTAGTTTGAGAAGATAAGTTTGTAGCGGGTTTATATCACATTTTTCTTATCAAATTTTGTATCCAACAATTCTCATAGAAGGAACCACGACATTGTATTTTTGTTCCCTCGAAATGGGGGATCTTTATCAAGGCCACTTGATGTTTAAGGTAGTACATTGTTTAGAGGCCGAATAATCAAAAAAATTATTATTAACCCTCTATGTAAGTGGTTTATTATTTACTCAAAAAATTAAAATTATTATTGCTAATTAAATGGTTAAGTTTTAAAGCACTTTTGAAGAAAGGAGTGCAAATAGTGCAAATAGGATGAAAAGGGTTGCAAAAAGCATAGTGCAAAACCAAAACACAATCCAAGGCCCAAAATCACAAAAGAAGCTGAAAATTCACTAACTAATCAATTAGATTGAGGAGCTGAGCGATTAGAAGATTTCAAATTCAAAATCTTGCACACCATTAGAGGTGGGAATAGGCCAGACCGACCTATAGAGGCCTATAGCCAAGCCTACTTAAGGCCAGATCAGGCCAGGCTTTTTTAATAAAAAGGCCAAGCTTAGGCTTTTTTGAAAGCCTATTTAATTAAACACGTCGGGCTTAGGCTATTAAAAACGCCTATAAAGCCTTATAGGCCGGCCTATATTTTCATATATATTAAGGATATGCTAAATAGGTTGTCTTATATATGCATATATATTAGAAAAAGGATACATATATTGACCTATATATGCATATATATTAGAACAAAGACTAAATAGGTTGGCATATATATATATATATATATATGAATCGTCGTGGCCTTCGCATAGAGCAGATGATGCTTGTAGGAGAAGACGGGGGTGTATCTGCAAGGCACTCTGACGCTCAAGTAAGAAAAGGTCAGAGAAAAGGGTAAGTACAAGGTGTGTTCTTAGGATGATTATTGGATACCTGACCCTCTCGAATGAGAAGGTTTTTATAGTGGCCCCAGCGCGTGGCCAACGGTCTCTATTTTCAGGGCGAAATAACTGTTTCCTAAAGAATATGTAACTGCCCAAAACTAGCCGTTATGTCGGGCAAAGGCGTAGTTCCGGACACATGCCCATGGTTGTCCGGGGATTGACGAAACCGTGTGTGACGGGCAGATGTTCCGGGGAGGAGCGAATGTCTCTGAGGGTCATTTGTCCAAGATTGCCCAGTTGGACGGCATAAAGGTAAATTATGCCCTTTGTGGATTGGGCTTAGGCAATTGGGCCATTCTGGGAGCAGAAGTGGATTGGGCCATGCCTAGCCACTGGTCCAGTCCAGAACAGGAGCCCCCCAAGTCGTTGCTCCCGAGCATGGGAGTGATGACTTAAGGATAGCCCGTTGATCTGGGGAATGGTAGCAGAGTCCTCGTTTGGTGACGAAGAGAGTTATCCCGTGGTGCCCGTGGGCCCTGATGTCCGTAAGGCCCGTAACCGCGTCCTGTTTGCCCGTCGTACGGGGAGACCAACAGTTAGGAGGAACTGAAACGTTGGGGACGCCACGTGTGCCTCGAGCCCTGTGCTGCAGTAACTAGGCAATGATGGCTAGTATGTAGCCATTATGACCTAGTTGGGAGTGCCTCTGCACGTGCTCCTCAGCAGTATAAAAGGAGAGAGTGTCCAACCATTTCACACTTTTGTTTCTCATTCTTTCATCTTCTCCGACCATCGTTCGCTGCCGTAGCCACCGTCAAAGCTTTGAGCACTTTCTTTCATCTTCTCCGACCACGTAAGTCATCCAACTCCTTGTCTTTTTCCAGCTTTTTCATTTCCATTTTAGAATGCATGCGGTTAGGTTAAATTTATGAGACATAGTGGTGTTTTCCGGTGGCTGTTGATGGTGGACGGCAGCTGGGCCATCTTCTACTGGCGGCATGGCCGCCGGAGTCCTTTAGAGGACTATGAGTAGGGCGGTCACTGGCGTCGTTGCGACGATGATGCACAAGTAACCGTCGTGGCTACTCATTTCCGGTACTCTGATGAAGTTTCCGGTGAACGTTTGAAGTTTTCGGTGAAGCCCCAAACGGAAATTGGGAAATGAATCGGCGAAGCTCCTCGTTGTGTGAAGGATCTTCCCTGAGCGCCTCCTCGTGGGAAACTCTTGTATTTTTGTTTAATTTAGGGCTTAGGCCGGGGACGAAGTCCTTGGCCCTTTGCGTGCCCTTTCACTTGACCAGCGGTTGAAGGGTGGATTTAATTTTGCGTCTAATTCACTTTTGTCCTCTGCTTTTCAGGTGATGGCGACAGGGCCCGACGGGGAAATTTTAATAGATTCATCCGAGGAGAGCTCCTCGGAGAGCAGTAGCACGAAAGCTTCATCCGTCCCTAGCGAAGTCGGGGAAGAGCTCGAAGAGAATCCTGCTGAGGAGTGGTTGGTGGCTGAGCCTGCCGAGCACGAATCCATCTTTGCTACTTTCACCGGGGATGTCTTCACGGATGTTGGACCGGAGGGAGAATGGAAAGTGCATTTCCCCTCCCAAGACGATCGAATCTGTTCGGACTTCGGGGAGAGATTTTCCATGTACGAATATGCCTTTAAGGAGCTAGGGTTGAGGCTGCCCTTCACTGATTTCCAGCAGTCCATCTTCGTACACCTGGACTTAGCCTCGTCGCAGTTGCATCCAAATTCGTTGGCATTCATCTGTGCCTTCGAGTTGATCTACGAGTTTCTGGAGATAGGAGCCACGCTGCCCTTGTTCTACACCATATTCCATCTTCAACAGCAGGTCACGGGGAGGATATATGGTTGGGTGTCGTTGAAGCAGCCCCGAAAGCTGTTCAAGCCCTTCTCGGAGTCAATCCAGATGTTTAAGGAGAGGTTCTACATCATAGAGCCTGTGTCGGAGAAGGCCCAGTCCAGCACATATGTATGGGCGGTGTCGATTGACGAGAATATTAACGATATGCGGGACGAGAACAGGAAGCTGATCGGGGATAGGGAGTTCAAATTTCCCTTTCAGTGGAGTGGGAATCATTTCTCTAAGGAGCCCAATAGTTATGTTGCTCAGCCCAACATGCCGGACGGGCAGGATCTGGCCGGCTACTAAAAATTGGTGAAATATGTGAATCCTTTTAGACTTGTCGAATGTTGGACGAAGAAGGGGAGTCATATTTTCGAGGAGGACGGTAGCCAGCGGGTGGAGTACCGATACATTAATACAAAGGCACTTTTGGAGTGCAAGACTCTCGCGGACGCTTATAAGCTGCTCGGTAGTTTTAGTTATTTTAACTTTCCCGAACTATATTCTCTTCGTCGTCTAATATATTTGTTGTGTTTTCGCAGGTGAGATGCCCTCCGCCCACAAAAGAATGGTGCGAAACGCTGTTACGAGGAACAAGGTCGGGGCGACTGCTCCAAAGACTCGATTTGCCCAGCGTGCTCCTTCTCCTTCTCAGCCAGTTGTGGGGAGCTCCTCACCTATTCCTGCTCAAGGATCGCCCTTGCCCTTGGCCTCCAGGTTTAAACGGTCGAGGGCCAATGAAACCGTGGACCTTAGTCGGGCACCAGAGAAAGGGAAGTTCGAACTTCCTCCTTGTATTCTTGATAGAAAATTCTTCGAGGGGAAGTCCCTAGTTGTGTCGCGGGCATAGTCTCTCCAATTGGAGGGCATGAATCGTCCGACCAAGAGGGCGCTGGTGGCGTAAGATGCCTTTGCATTGGTTAGAGTTCTGGAAATGGAGGCGATCTATGCTAAAAGGGATTATGCAACTGAGTCCGAGCTCAGAGATGCCCGGGCTACCATAGCCTCTTTGGAAGAGACGACGAGGAAGGCCAAGGAAGAAGCCAATGAAGCTGGTGACACCAGGAAGAAGTCGGACGAGGAGGCTACCAGGTTAAAAGGGGGAGAATAACACGCTGGCGGCAGAGAAGAAGGCAACCAAGGAGCTGATCGGCCAGCTGAGGAATGCAAACGCTCCGGCCGAGGATGAGCCTGAAGACGTGAAGACGCTGAAGACCAGGGCGGAGATAGTTACTCGTATGCTTCGGGCGGAAGATGACGTGTTTTCCATTGGGGAGAAGTCGTTTGACAATGTTGTTGCCCAGCTCAGGCTAGTGAACCTTGACGTCCGAATATCCACCGAGGGTACCAACTTTCTTGGCCAGGTGAAGGATTGCAAGATAACTCTCCCTAATTTTCTCAACCTTGGTGCTGAGCACGCCCGTCCCGAGGAGACCCAGTCGCCGTAGCCTATCCTCGAGTAGCCAGAGTTCATCCAGGATCAGTCAGAGCGGATGGAAGAATGACTCATTTTTATCTTGTTGTAATTTATCTGGCCTGCGTGCCGTGTTTTGATGTATTTTATTTTCTTTGGGGGCACGACCCCCTTATTTTGTAACATGCACAACTTGTGGCCCTTGTGGTCACTTTAATTTATTTATGTATGTGTTTGGTCAATATGGTCGGTTTTGTATGTATGGCTTTCGTTGTTTATTTTTCTAAGTGTTTTACTATTGCTCGATAAGCTTTTGTGCCCGCAACAGGGATCAATGATGTTTTATGATTTAGATAATTGCTCGACGTAGATGTGTTCGACAGTGAGGGGGACTGGTCAAACGGCCGGGGAAGTGGTTTCACCCGTGATGAGACTAGGATCTCGGTTGAGGTACTAATCTCATAGGCTTGGACGGTTCCCATCGCGAGCTAGGTGTCCTGCCTAATTGGTGTGGCAACGACGGAGCTCGATTGAGGTATCCCCGTTGTGCGCAGAGTCTGCTCGTCTTATAAGCAGAAACTGGCCGGCGTTGTAAAATAGATCGTGCTTACACCAAGGCACGATCCTGTGACCGAGCCGTCTCCCCGTTTAGGGGAGATCTCGTCGGCAGTTAGTCTGACCTTGTAGTTGGTTCTAACTGTAGTATTGTTTGAGCTTTTCAGCGTTCCATGGTCGAGTAAATGGTTCTCTGTCAAGAGTTTCTAAATAGTAGGCTCTGGTGCCCGTTTTGGATTTGACCCTATAGGGTCCTTCCCAGTTCGCGGCCAGCTTTCCTTCGTGCGAATCCTTCTGGTTTCTGCGCAGGACTAAGCTGCCAACGGGGAAGTCGCGCTTTATGAATCTAGCGTCGTGGCGCAAGGTTATTTGTTGTTTCAGCGAAGCTTCGCGGAGAGCTGCCCCCGACCGTATCACTTCGACCAGATCGATCTCTTCTCTCAAGGCTTCGTCGTTCATCTCTTCGTCGAGGGGAGCCTCCGTTCGTCTGGAAGGTTCCCTGATTTCCACCGATATCACTGCCTCCGTTCCGTAAGCTAGTCGGAAAGGGGTTTCCCCGGTGGTGGAGTGTGGTGTTGTTCTGTAGGCCTAGAGCACGCTATGTAACTCCGCGGCCCATCTCTTTTTGGCTTCGCCCAGCCTTCGCTTTAGGCCACGAAGGATTACCCTGTTCGCGGCCTCCGCTTGCCCGTTAGTCCGGGGATGCTCGACGGAGGTGAAGTGTTGCTCCGTGCCTAGTTTGGCGACGAAGTCTTGGAACTTTCTGTCCGTGAACTGGGTTTCATTGTCAGTCACCAGGGCCTGGGGCACCCCGAATCGCACGAGGACGTTCCTTTTGTAGAATCGGAGTATGTTGAAGGTTGTGATCTTGGCGAGGGCTTCGGCTTTAATCCACTTAGTAAAGTAGTCGACGGCCATGATCATAAATTTGTTTTGATAAGAACCCATTATAAAGGGGGCGAGTATGTCCATCCTCCACCAGGCCAAGTGCATGTCCCCGTGGCGCTGGCATCGGTCACACTTTTGGACGTGCTCTTTGGCGTCGTGATGCATGGTCGGCCAATAGTATCCTGCTAGCAAGGCTTTTCGTGCCAATGATCTCCCTCCCAAATGTTGCGTGTTGATGCCCTCGTGGATCTCTTGGAGGATTTCGGGGACGTTGCTTTCCTCAACACATTTCAGGAGGGGAATGGAGAATCCTTGTCGGTAGAGTTTGTCCTCAATCAGCACATATGAGCAAGCTTGTTGTTTAGTCACGTTGGCCTCTTTGTTGTCCTCGGGCAGCTCCCCTTTGGTGAGGTAATCGTACACGGGGGTCATCCAACAGTGACTGTCCCCGATGGCATTGACGTCGGACAGCTGCGATGGTTTCTCGATGCTGGGTCGAGCGAGTATTTCTTGCACGATGGATTTATTGCCGACTTTCTTGCTAGTGCTAGCTAGCTTGGACAAGACGTCTGCCCGTGTGTTTCGTTCGCGGGGGATGTGTTGGACTTCCCACGCGTCAAACTTGGTGATTCTCTCCATCACCAATGTCAGATATTCAACTAGCTGGTCGTTCTTTGCTTGAAACTCTCCCCGTACTTGGGATGCTACAAGATGGGAGTCAGTGTAAATCTTTACCTCCTTGGCGCCCACGTCCTCTGCCAACCGTAGTCCTGCGAGGAAGGCCTCGTATTCGACTTGGTTGTTGGACGTAGGGAAGGACATGACTAGAGATACTTCGATTAGTATTCCTTCCTCGTTTTCAAGGATGATACCTGCACCGCTACCCGAGGGACTGGATGCCTCGTCCACGTAAATGGTCTATCTCTGCGTCCCGCTTGGCGGGGACGATGGAGGTGTCATCTCCGCCACAAAGTCGGCCAGGACTTGTGCCTTGAGGGCCTTCCTTCCCTCGTAGTGAATGTCGAATTCTGATAACTCCAGGGGCCATTTGAGCATCCTGCCGGCCATGTCTGGCCGGCGAAGCAACTGCCTGATGGGTTGGCCTGTGCGTACTGCTATGGTGTGGGCTAGGAAGTAGTGTCTGAGTCTTCTAGCGGCGATAACGAGGGCAAGGGCGACTTTCTCTATCTGCGCGTACCTGATTTATGGCCCTTGTAGGGCCTTGCTGGTGAAATAGATGGACTTTTGCCCATCCGTTGTTTCGCGAATGAGTGCGGCGCTGATGGCTTCGCTAGTAACGGAGAGATATAGGTACAAGGTCTCCCCGCATTCTGGTCGAGAAAGCACAGGAGGTTCGGACAGGGCTCGCATAAGGTGGGCCAGAGCTTGCTCGCACTCCTCCGTCCATTCAAAATTGGCCTCCTTTCTGAGGAGTTTAAAGAATGGCAAGGCGTGCTGAGCAGACTTGGCCACAAAACGAGAAAGTGACGCGAGCATCCTGTTGAGAGATTGGATGGATTTCTTCGACCTGGGCATGGGAAATTCCGTGAATGCTCGGTACTTGTTCGGATTCTCCTCTATGCCCCTTTCGGTGAGGTAGAATCCGAGGAACTTCCCCGCACGCACGCCGAAAGTGCATTTTTCTGGGTTAAAGCTCATTTTTCACTTCCTGGCCTGGTCGAAGACCTTTTGCAAATGGGTTGTATGGTCAGATTCCTCTTGGGATTTCACGATCATATCGTCCATGTAAACTTCGAGCATGTTTCCTATCTCTGATTGAAAGACCTTGTTCATCATGTGCTGGTATGTGGCCCCAGCATTTTTCAGACCGAAGGGCATTACGTTGTAGTAATAGTTCCCCGACAAGGTCATGAATGAGGTGTACTTCCTGTCCTTTTTGGCCATAGGGATTTGATTGTACTCCGAATAGGCGTCCATGAAGGACAAAAGTTTAAAACCTGCAGAGTTATCTACGAGCTTGTCTATGCTCGGTAAGGGATAAGCATCTTTCGGGAAATCCCGGTTGAGATCAGTATAGTCAATGCACATGCGCCATTTTCCACTATGCTTTTTAACAAGTACAATATTGGATAGCCAGGTTGTATACCTGGCCTCCGAAATGAATTTCGCCTCTAAGAGGTCTTATACAAGTTTTTCGGCAGCCTGTGCCTTTTCGTCGGATTATTTTCGCATGCGCTGCGCGACGACACGGGTAACTGGGTCGATGGTCAAATGGTGGCATGCGGTCTCAGGGTCCAAGTCAGGCATGTCTGTGGCGCTCCAAGCAAATAGATCAGCGTTGTCATCCAGGCACTTCTTCAGCTGTTGCTTGACCTCGTCGGGCAGTCCCGCACCAATCTTCACCCCTCTGTTGGGGTTGTTGCTGAAGGCGATGACTTCAAACTCCCTATCTAGAACTGGTCGCATGATGGCTGACGTGGAGGAACTAGTCGTCCCAGCCGAAGCACCTTCATTGCTATCTTCCTCGCCTTTCTCTGAAATCCGGCTGTCGAGGTCAACGGTGTGTATAGGGAGCGCCGGCTTCTTGTCTGGTTGGACGTCTTCGAATGAATGATCTTCCTCCCGTGCCCACTTAGCTGCTTTGGGTGCTGCACCAATCTGGTTTTGTCCCTGGGTCGCTGCTTCGAAACATCTGCGTGCAACCTCTATGTCACCGTGCAATGTCGTAACGTGACCCTTCTCCGTATAATACTTCAACTTGAGGTGGACAGTTGAAGGGACATCAACTAACTCTGCGAGGGCCGGTCTCCCCAAGATGCATTGGTATAGTGACAGGCAATCGATCATCAGGAATTGGGTCTTGATTGACCTGGATGCCTCTTCTTCCCTGAATGTGACTAGGAGCTCCACGTACCCCCAGGGTCTAGCCGTGGCTTCGTTGAATCCCTGCAAATCGGATCCCACGTATGGTGAGAGGTTCTTCTGGTCCAGCTTGAGGGCCCAAAACAGGCCGGTGTACATTATATCCACTGAACTACCCTGGTCGATCAGGATTCTTCTGACGTCGGTGCTTGCCAATCTTGCCCTGACGAGCAAGGGAATGTGTGAGTTGGGAGAGCCTCCGGGCAGCTCTTCGCGGTAAAAGGTGATCGGTTGGGATCGCTCCTTGATCTTTTCCATTGTAGATAACCGGTTAGGGTTGCAATCAATAAGCTGCTCAAACTTTCGCTTGACAGATCCCACAGTCAGCTCATTGTACCCCCCGCATGAGATAACCATGGCTGCAAGGAATGCTTCCCAAATACTGAGCGCGGACACTTGGGACGGCTCCTCGAAATAACCTAGGACGGCAAAGTCCTCTGGTCGCGTGATGGATATAGCGACCTGCGGGGGAGGACTGGACGAGGATGATTTTGCTTCCTTCTTTGAATCTGACGCCTCCCATTTTGAAGACCCACCTTTCTTGATATACTGCTTCAAATGACCCTCCTTGATGAGGATCTCAATAGCATCTTTAAGGTGCACGCAGTCCTCGGTCTTGTGGCCGCGGCTGCGGTGGAAACTGCAATATTTACTTTTATCCACATTGCCTTTGGACGACGTTGGTTTAGGGAACCTGACGCTTCCCTACTTGAACTCCGTATTGATGCATTCGGAGAGAATGCGCTCGCGAGGAGTGGTGAGCAGGGTATACTCCGTGAATCGGCCAGCAGACCCTTTACCTTCTCGGGGACGATCGTCTCGTCGCTTCTCTTTTCCTTGTCGGGATGTCTCCGGCTCATCTTTTTTGGGTGCCCGAGTATTTTCGCGATCTCTCGCGTCCCGGGCATGGTATGCGGCCTCCTTCTCTTCGTACTGTATGTACGCTTCAACTTTTCGAAGAAGTTTTGTTAATGTTCGAGGAGTCTCGATTCTAACGGCCTTGCAAAACTTGCTTTTTGGTCTCAAGCCCTTCTCGAGAAGATATTTTTTCATATGGTCTGTGGTACAGACCTCCACGGCTTCTTTGTTAAACCGTTCAATATATGCCCACAAGGACTTGTCCTTGCCTTGTATGATAGCTTCCAAGGTGGCCTCCGACTTGGGATGTCGTCGGGAAGACGTAAAATGCTGGGCAAACAAGATATTCAGATCTCTCCACGACGTGACTGACCCTTGGGGAAGACGCTTGAATCAATCCATAGCCCCCTTTCTGAGGGTGATTGGGAACAGCCTGCATTTTATGGCCCTACTTACGTTGTGGTAGTGGAGCATTGCCTCTATGTTTTCTATGTGCTCGCCGGGATCGGAAGTTTCGTCATAGGTCGCTAAAGCGGGGGGCTTTTCCAATCCGCGTGGAATTATGGTGTCCATGATCTCCTGCGAGAGGGGGCCATGGACGTCGTCGTCACTGCTTGTGCTCGGGGAACGGGAGAAGGAATGGCTACGACCACGGCTCCTGCTTCGTCGTGGAGAATGCCTGCGCGAACGACGATGCTCGTACTTTTCTGAGGGCCTGGATTTCTTTGGAGCGGGGGAACGTCTTGACTTCCGTGGAGGAGACCGGCGTCGTCTTCGTGCAAGATCGGACGCGGGCTCTTCTGATCTTGATCGCCTTCTCTCCGGGGAGAGGCTTCTGGATCTGTTACGCCTCCGTTTCTGAGGGGGAGACCGAGGACGTGGAGACGGGCTGCGAGGCTTCTCCGAGGACAGGTGCTCCTAGAGGACGTGCTCGAGAGCGTTGATCTTTTCACCTTGCTGGAAGATCAAGAGGTTTGATCTGTTAAGGGACGCTATGGGAGTAGTTATGCTGGGGTCAGCGTTTTGCGGAACCGGAATAGGCTCGAAAGCACGGTCAGCAGCCTGTGCTCGAGGCTTCATGTCATCGGGAGTAGGGGAGGCGGTTTTCCCGTCACGATGATCTGTCTCCGGAAAATCAGCTCCGGAGAGGATGTGGTCGGCGTTATCGGGGATAACGGCGAGAGCAGATTCTTGACGGACAATATCATTCTTGGTGAAGGCTATGATGATCGAAAGAGGTTTGAAGAGAGCTTTAGTCTTCGAAGTGAAAAAGAAGGGATCTTGACTCAAAAGACAGGGAATCTAGTTTCCCACAAACGGCGCCACTAATCGGAGGTGATCAGACTGGATCGTCATGACCTTCGCGTAGGGCATATGATGCTTGTAGGAGAAGAGAGGGTTGTACCTGCAAGGCACTCCGACGCTCAAGTAAGAAAAGGTCAGAGAAAAGGGCAAGTACAAGGTGTGTTCTTAGGATAATTATTAGATACCTGACCCTCTCGAATGAGAGGGTTTTTATAGTGGCCCCCAGCGTGTGGCCAACGGTCCCTATTTTCGGGGCGAAATAATTGTTCCCCAAAGAATAGGTAACTGCCCAAAACTAGCCGTTATGTCGGACAGACTGCCCAAAACTAGTCGTTATGTCTGGTAAAGGCGTAGTTCCGAACACATGCCCATGGATGTCCGGGGATTGACGAAACTGTGCGTGACGGACAAATGTTCCGGGGAGGAGCGAATGTCTCTGAGGCTCATTCGTCCAAGATTGCCCGATTGGAGGGCAGAAAGGTAAATTATGCCCTTTGTGGATTGGGCTTAGGCAATTGACCCGTTCTGAGAGCAGAAGTGGATTGGGTCATGCCTAGCTACTGGTCCAGTCCAGAACAATATATATATATGGAAATGCTAACATATATCCAAAATTGGTGGGCCTCACACAAAAATACATTACATCTATTTTTTTCTATTTTTTTCTTCATCTTTCTAACGTGGGTCTCACCCAAAATTGGTGAGCCCCACACAAAAATATACTAAGGTGTATATTGCTAATGCACACCTACATGGGTGTGCATTAGCATAACCCATATATATATATATATATATATCTTATAAAACTTCTTAAGTAATATGGAATAATTGAGAACCATAATGAGAATAAGGCTTGTAAATAGGCTTTTAAGTCAGGTCAGACTTTTAAAAAAGTCAGGTCAGACAAAAAAAAAGAGCCTATAATAAGCCATAGGTTAGGCTCAGACCTTTTAAGTTTATCGTAGGTCAGACCCAGACTTTATAAAGTCTAGCCTAGCCTAGCCTATTTTCACCCCTACACACCATACATCAAATAGTCAATTAGGTGAAGAAAATAATTGATCAGGACATTGAAAAACAACCCAACGACCCGTTCCCATCCCCCACCTATTGCATTCAATGAATCTAATCGATTACAAGGGAGTTTTAATCTATTAGACAGACTATATAAAAAAGGTATTTTCTCTTTTTCCTTCTCATCTTATTCTACCTTCACTTGCTTGCATACTTAAGTATTCTTTATATAAAATTTTCTTCATCATCACAAATGACACACAAAAGATCACGTACCGTTGAAGCCTCATCCTCCTACCAATACAAAATATTTTCAACCCAAGAATAAGAAAAAAACTTCAACCACTACTACCCTGAGAGAGAAATCTTTGAGTCTCATTACTTGGACGAAAAAATATTCAAAGGTTGCAACTTTGTCCAAGTTTTGGACTTATGCCCTCCCTTTAAAAAAAAACTACATTATTTCAATATCTATACCGCTTATTTTAAACTCTAATGGATCTCATTAATGTAACAATATAATCCAACTCAATATATTATCAGTTTTGCATATACTCCGTCTCCCAGACACATTTAAAATATATATATATAAGGAATGACCATTTTAATTCTGGTAGAAAGATTGTTGTTGACGGTTTTATTCAAGAAAATTTGACTTCGGGGTTACTCCTACAATGATGGCATTGATGACGTGTTTGGTATTCGGAGTTTCCCCTACAACGATGGCACTAATGATGTGCTAATAAAAAGAAAATTGAAATCTCTTTATTTTCCATTATCCATATAATCCTATAGATTGGTTGATGATTCTGAATTCGATTGTGGTACTAGCTTGTAAGAAATGGTCTACAATCAGTTTATTTGTTCACTTTGATCCCAATCAGTAAAAGAATATGACCAACAACCTTCCTAGTGCAATTTGAGTCGGATTTGAAATATAAGAGATTGAAATAGGCAATAGAATGAGATAATGCACTGTATACAATAGAATCAATCGGCTCCGCAATTTATTCTCAGCATTGCTTTTATCTAGAACACCAGGTAACAAATCAATCAAGAAATATTCGACGGAACTGGTATTCTCCAAACCACTAATTTCGAGAAATCTCTTTAGAAACTATGAATGAAGCCTCATTTTTCTTCCTACACTTAATCCAACACAATCTCGCAACAGCCTGTAAAGCAATTGCTCCAAAAAAAAAAAACTCCTTATCACAAGTTTGTCAACAACAGTCAAACTGATACTTTACAAAAGCTTATATTTGTATGATCTTTTGACAAGACAGAGCATAGAGCTAAAAAATTGTTAATCCTTATAATAAGAACATGAAGTAGCATAAAAATGATGAATCAAAGCAAAGAATTCACACAAGAATTATACAGCAAATTGACAAGAGGTATTAGGAACAAAACTTGAAGCCGCAGCAAGTAATGGTAGAAGAGACACAAACAATCACCCAAGCAAGAAGTTGGTATGTATATATCTCAAAGGACCAAAAAATCTTCACTCCTTTTGCCTTTAACTGAGTGATTGATTGTGTTAGCAGCAGTGAACATTCCTATGAATGACCCAATAATCTTAATGAGACTCCAATTTACATTATCGCACAGGAACAAGTTCTGTCATTTCCATGATCATATTCATCATCTGATCCATCCACTTCACTGCAGTTGAATGACAAATTTCAGGTAAGGAATCAATCAATTACAGGTAGATAATAAAACATAAAAACGAAAAGGAAAAAATGACAAGGAATAATGTCAGAAATTTTGCCACAACCAACTCATGTAATAACGTGTGACATTATTACACACAAATCAATGGTTGTCAACCTATCAGGGCATAGGACAGGTTATTAACAAACACGTTTAATGCAGTAAAGGCCTAATTTGTGATATATTTGGAAGCGATGGCTCCCACTTGTAAACAATTTTTCAAGTTATATCTCATCATACGCGGGACTTTTTTCCAAGTTATATCTCATCAAATGTGGGACTTTTAACAGACCCTCTCACTCCTAGAACTAGACATCTCAAACACAACCAGAGTGGCCTGATAATGGGTAGTCTAACAAATCTTAAAAAAGCTACGATAATACCGTGTAGAAAGTAATGAGGAAAATACTTTCATGTTTATTATTCTAATCTAGGACTGTTTACAAAGAAGAAATTACAATAACTGTTGTCTCAATAATCAGGAAAATTAATGGACTGCAATAAATAAAAATCAAATCATACTAAAATAAAATCCCTCCTGATTATCCTACAGATACAGCAAAAAAATTATTGCTGAAAGTACTCAATTGATCAAAATCTCCACACAAAAAAAGATAAAACCACTGAAGATCATAGAAGTAATACAAGTGTATACTAAAGAAATGGCCAAAAACCAAAATGCATATGATATAGAACTATAATATACATAGAGTCACAACACAGAAATTCCGAGTAGAAATTCGACCAATTGGGTACAATAATAGTTGATACCAACATCAAGTCTGGACAGATCAATAAAGTGAAATAAAAAAAAAAAATCGCAGAAATTAAGTGATAGCATCCCAGAAAAAAAGAAAGAAAAAGGGGAAATTTTATGAATCTTTCTTGTTTATACACTTCACGAGGACAACAAAATAAATTTGATCATAATGGAATAGGAAAATAATAGAGGATAAGGCCCCCTTTAGTAATGATAGGTCAAAAACAAAAAACAAACATATTGAGAAATAAAATCAAAATAACAAAACTGTCCTAGATCCAAATCCAGTTCCAAGAATACACGTTACAATCATATAAAAACATACAAGAAATGCTGAAATTCCCAAAAAAATATTACTATTCACCTCCGATCACAGACACCCAAAAACTTCAGGAAAAGCACATGGCAACAGAAGCACCACTCCTTGCTTCATCATATAATTCCAAAATAGATAATAAGAAATCAATCCAAATTTGAAAGAATAAATTAAGTCATTCAAATGTATCTATAATCATCTCCTAAGAATACAAAACAGATTGAACAATTAAGAAACAATGGCTTCTAGCCTCAGATTTAGGAAAACATATATCAAGTCGGGAAAGCTTCAAATTTTAGAGGATTACTAATCCACAACAAATATCTAGTTGCCTTTAATTTTCAAAGGGAAATTGTAAGAAGATTTGTATATCTATGCAAAGACAAAGTTAGATTTAAGATCTACCAGATTAATCATCCAGTATCAGTTGAACCCAATATAATTTGGAATGAACAAAATATAAAATTACGTCGAACTTGGGAAAGCTCTATGTGCATGTTCTCTAATCAAAATTCAGTTCACCCTTCATCTCTCAGAAGTAAAACCAATTTAATTCAACTCAGCCTCAAGCTAAATGCTAGAAGTTTCACTTATTAGTCATCACAATGAATACAAAGACTTAGGATCTGCAATTTAAAAATAAAAAGGGAAACAAAGAAGGCCATTCTAGCAAATCTCATGCACTTCTATCAATCACACAAAATAATGTATCAGAAGCTCCCGTGTCCTGATGATAAAATCGGGTAAACAAGACCTCTAAAATTGTATAATTGTACGGAGAGAAAGATTATTCATTTTATTACAGCTGATATATAAAATAAATATTCAAATACCTGGGCTCAAATTCTCGTATTTCAACAAGCTCGCTACCACAAGCATCTGTCCACTGCACTCTTCTTCTTTCTGTTTGATCACAAGGATTACAAGCTCCATGTCCGCCTGATGCTTCTTGTTCATTAGTATCCTCAACAGAAACTGATTTATTACTTTGTGGCCTTTTAATGCTACTTTTAAGTGTGACCTTTATACCGTCATTAGTATCATCTACACGAGCAGAGGGATCCTTTTCATCGTTAGAAACCGGTAGCCCTGGTGAAATATCATGCTGTTGGGCAGGGCCAACTTTAAGAGGTGATGGAGTATCAAGCCCTGCGGAAGTGCGACCAAAGCAAACAAAGGAGGCACACCCGCGGGAAAGGCGATTCTTTGTGGAAGCCAGCTGGAGTTCAGGGTCAGATTCTTGGTCTACCAACTGGTACTGGTTCCAGGGTGCAACTCTCATGGGTTTATCCTCATTCCTCTGTCCTAAAAGGAGTAGGCTCAGGCCCTTGCTATACCCTGAAGCCGAAGCAGAGAAGAATCCTCCACCTTCTACTGCAAATAACATCAGTTCTGCTCATCGGCACGCCATAAATGATTTATATATATGACTTCCTCCTCTTAGAAGAACAAAAGCTACAGCCTTTTCAACCAAACGAAATCAACAATCAGATTGATTTTCCTTAGTTTTAAAGTCCTTCGGTTAAACTTTTTAAACAATATTTTCTTATGCACTTACACTCTTCAAAAATCAAAACAAAGAATATGCTCGGTGGAAGAAGTTCGACTTCAATGTCAATAAGATAACAAATTTTTTTTTTTTTTTAAAAAGTAAGAATACAAAAGAACATTTAACGGTGAATTTACAAATTACCAAAGCCTTCAAAGCTAAGGCAAGGACAATCTCCAACAAACAAAATACACTTTTAGACTAGCACAAGTTTCTAGATGCTCCAAAAACATGTAGAATATGTAACCCAAAAAACCAGCTAGAAAGGGGGCCATTAAATAACGGATTTCATTCCTTGTAAAAATATCAAAATTGTTCAAAATATTTACATATACTAAGTGTATGTTTGATTTAACTGAGCACTTAAAATAGATTATTTCAGTGTACAATTGATTTTAACAGACATGTTTGATTGCTCTCGAGTAGAATTGATTTTGTTTTTCAGAATTGATTCTACTTGAAGCTAGGATTTGCAGTTTTTTAGTCTAAACATAAATTTACAGTTCAACTCACTTTAGCTAAAAAAAATTATCCAAACATAAATCACTTTAACTTCAACTCACCAACTCAGTTTTAACCGGAATCAATTTTACAAATCAATTCGCCCAGAATCATTATTTTCACAGCAAAATCAAACACACACTAAGGTCCTTTTAACCTACATATCAACATTTTCTTACCAATCTGATGAACATGAACTAAAAACCTATGAATTTACTAGACCGAAAGAAAAAACGACGAAAAAAAAAGATCACTACTTCAATGCAACAACTCCCAACAGCACAACACACATACACAATATTAACAAGCAATTTCTCAAACAGATTCTCAACTCCAAAAAAAAAAAAACAAATTAAATACCAAAAAAAATCAGCAAAGTTTCTCAGTTACTCGCAAATGCATGAGAAAGAAAATCAGAAGCACGAAATCAAATCACGAACAAATACACACAAATCAAACAACGCAAAGTGAGATTTCGAAGTGACAGTTTCCATTCACTTTATAGATAAACTAAAAGCAAATCTAAGATCGAAAGAGAAGGAGAAGCGATTTAACAATACCGGATAATCAGGAGCGCGGTGACGGCGCGTGGATCGACGGTGAGGATGAGTAGCGAGAGCGGGCGTAAGTTGCCACCTGGACGAAAAACACGGCGAGAAAATAAAATTGAGTGACGAATAATTAAGAAAGGATAAAATAAAAAGGGTTCTGTGTATTTTTTCATGTTTCCAATTATTTAAGAAGAGGATAGGATACTGACTCACACGGCGCATGATAGCGACTTCACATCATTTCTTAATGGGCGCAGTTGTTTTGGCTCGGCATGCATTTTGTTTTCTAGTTTTACTTTCGTTATTAATTGGGAAATTTTTTCCTGACCAAAAAAACTTGGATGGAAACACATATAAATCTTTATTGTTAAAAATCAATGAATTTATAAAAAGAGAGAAAAATTTTAATTTATTATAAATTTAATTTCGTTTTTAATTGGAATCATGAGAAGGTGGTTATTATGCAGGAGATAAAAAATATTATTTTTTTATTTTTATTTAATAAAAAAAATATTATTGATTATTTATAAATACACGTGTTATATATGTTCCTATGCAAGTATTTTTCTTTCGTGATAGTAATAAATTTTTAGTTACAAAAAATTATAAAATTTAGTTCCGTGTTATATTGTTATCTCTAAAAAAGATTGAAATATTGTTTAGAATTATGTTTGAATATTAAATTGTGTTAACGAGTTTTTAATTTTCGTTCGTGTTTTTTTAAAATAATTTTTGAATTTTTTTTTTGATATTAATCTCTGAATTAGAAATTCGTAGAAAAATCGCAAATAAAAATAATTTGCAATAAATTTTAATTTTAAAGGCAAATATCTAAATGATAGGCGTATGACTCATGACAACAGTCAATGATAGCGGACAGGTGCCATTTCCAGCTGATGGTCGTCATCGTATGCTAAAGGGTGACCCTTTTTTGGGTGTTACAAGATTACGATTGTCATGGCCATGACGACCAGACCGTTATCCTGATTGGGTCAACGATGTTTTGACTTTGTTATTATTTTAGAAAGGCATCATCATTCCCGTGATTAGTATGTTGTGTAAGGATTTTCAAATCCAAATTGTCATGTAGTACTGATTGAGACGAGTTTGACGCACTAAGTCCCATAAGGTAGATAGATTACCCCAGGTATACCATTCCTTGAGGATAGCAGTCCCAAAATAAGAAAGGTAAATAAACCGAGTGCATCATTGTTTGAGGGTGTTGACCCTACATTTTGTCTTAAGCTTCCATTGATCAACATCAAACATTTTCATTCTTGATAATACCATTTATAAGTTATTTTGTCCCTGATCGTACCTGGATCAGACAGTATTTGATGGTCAGCAACGTCTTGTGGACTTCAGCTCCGGTGAGGTTGAAAGACGGCAGGGGGGTGTATCTGCAAGGTACTCCGACGCTTAAGTAAGGCAAAGGTCAAGAAAAAGCAAGTACAAGGTCAGAGTGTAAAAGAGTGTGTTACCTGACCCTCTCAAGTGAGAAGGTATTTATAGAGAGCCCCCGCGCGCGGGGCCAACAGTTACTTGCATTGGGCAGGATTGTCAGGCCCAATCCAAGTAACTGCCAGGGCTTACGTGGCGTAGTGAAGACCAACACGTGGTCTTCGCCCTAGGGTAACCGCTCCTAGATCTCCGGAATTAGGGCGGACCGATTCCATCGAGAGTGGGCGGTTACATGAGAACGTGTCCTTGTGGGGAGGAGTCTTGCATGTCAGGGAGAAACGTGTCCTCGCGGGGAGGATCTTATGTGCAGGAGGAGAAGGCTCCTCGGGGGGAGGAGAACCTGAGGGTCGGGGAGGATCAAGGTCGGGGAGGCTTAGCGTCCTGCCCGACGCTCTATACCATGCACGTGTCCGACAATGTTGAGAAGGCATATGCCTGACATTGGTCGTGCTAAGAGGCCTTTGTTGGACCATCCCAGGACGTGCGGGTTGGGCCTGCTCGATTGAGGGGCAGACCTTGTCCCAGTCCAGAACAGGAGCCCCCTAAGTTGTTGCTCTGAGGCGTCAGAGTGATGACTTAAGGGCAGCCATGTCGAGAACTTATCTAGTCGGGGAAGGGATTCTAGATGAGGATGCGGAAGGTCAAACAGGGAGAAATAAATTGATCTGCTCAGGCTGGACTGGCCGCGGGTGAGCGACGTCGCGGGGATATGAGAAATCTGAAGCGAGGCGAATGGAAAGACGCGTGTTGGGGAATGAAAAGACGCGCGTGGGAAAGTGTGTGCCACGTGTCACACCTCATCATTCCCTAGGGCGCCTACGCTAAGGTAGCGTAATCGATTGCTTAGGAAATCCTCGAGTCCCGTGAGGCCCCTATAAATAGGGGTCATCTCGTCTCATTTGCACTTTCGCTCCCCCTTGGCTCAGATTCCCTCTCTCTCTTCCTTCTCTACTTCGCCACCGTACTCCGCCACCAACTGTCGTGCCGGAACCCTACCGAAAGCGTTTTTCAAGTAAGTTTCTCTCTTTTTCTCCTTTCGTTTGCATTTGTAGGGTGGTTCTATGGTGAACTGATGAAGTTCTTCATGGCCATCACGAAATCTCCGGCGAAAACGGCGGGATTTCTTAGTTTCTTGTTGCATATCGCAGGAAAAGGGATGAATAACTCGGGGACACGAAGAATGTCCCGAGGACACGAGATGAAACTCTCGGAGTCCTCTCTAATATTTCATCTGTGCGAGGGAATGCTCCCAACACGGCATGCCAGTGACCTGAGGATGGTCACGTGGAGGCTCGTCGGTTTCCTCGGGGGCGTGGACGAGCGCGACAGTCTCGAAAACCCGACGCTCCCTCTTCGCCCTTTCACTTGAACAGCGGTGGAGGGGTGAATTTGATATGGATCATCGAATTCACTGTTTCCTTCTGCTTTTCGGGTATATGGAAGCTTTGTCCGTTTCCGTGGCTGTGGGAACGTTGGACGTCGACGACCAGCCCGACTCTCCAATGGCGCCAATCACTAGTGTCGAGGAACGTCCCCTTGCGGAGTGGGTTAGCGACGAACCGCTAAATATGGCTTCCCAGTTCGTTGACGGTGACGAGGATGATATTTTTTGTACTGTCGAGCATCGGCTGGTGGGTTCGCCGAAGTCGTGGAAAGTGTTCCGTCCCCAAGCACACCATCGCATATGCTCGACCTACCGAGGGATGAGGTTCCCTCTTTACGAGTTTATGTTCGACGAGGCGGGGTGGCGTTTGCCTTTCACGGATTTCCAACAAGCAGTGTTCGTCTAGCTGCGCTTGGCGCCTTCGCAGCTTCACCCCAACTCCCTCGCTTTTATCCGAGCCTTCGAGCTCGTTTGTAAATATCTCAGAATCGGGGCAACCGTGCCTCTTTTCTTCCGCATCTTCCACCTCCAGCGACAGGCCTCCGACAGCAGACATGGCTGGATGTCTTTTAAACAAACGAGCAGTCTCTTCCACACCTACCTGGATTCTGTTCGCGACTTTAAATACCGGTATTATACCGTGAGGCCGGTCACGCTTGAAGCTGTGAATTCGGTGTATCGCCGAGTTTTCCGTGAGGTGGACGGGCAGACGGATGAGGTCCTCGAGCCGAGATTCCCCTTGTTCTGGACAGAAGAACACTTCAAAAAGGGGACGGACAGTTACAAAGTCAGTCCTGGCCGTCTCGACGAGGGGGATCGCCTGGCCTACGAGCGGATAGTCGCTTTCGTCAACGATTTCAATAAAGCCAAGCTCGTGACGATGGACGGGGAATTCGTCCGGGGAGACGACGGGCAGGTGTTGACGAAACGTCTTTTAATTAATACGAGGGCCCTCCTTGAGACGTTCTCCGATGAGGATGCTCTCGAGCTGCTAGGTGGTGACATCCTCTTCGACTTACTTTTTTCCTCGCGCCCTGATCTCTGGTTTACTGACATGTTTATTTTCTTTTTGCAGGCAAGATGTCGACTGCTGAGGAGCGTTTCAAAAAGTTGAAGGCTAACCGCATTGCGAAGAAAGGAGGCAAAGGTCGCATCGAGCAGCTCCGAGCGCAGGAATCCGTTCCCACCCCGACAACCGGGGGTTCCTCTGGCTCTCACCAGGATAGTGATTCTCCCAGCCCTCAGAGCTCCTCGAAGAGGCAGCGGGTCGTAAGCACAGTGGAGATTGACCTTACTGAGAACGAGAGCCCCCCTGCTGTGAAGTTTGTGCTCCCGCCTTATCACTCGAGGCCGAATTTCTTTATGGGGAATAATTTCCTATGCGTGGGTGCCCCCGAAGCTCGGGCCATCTTAGGCGTCGACAAGGTTTCTCGGAGAAAGGCGCTGGTGGAGGATGTGTCCGCGGTGATGCAGGTTTGTGCGGCTGCCTTGGTTCTGAACGACGAGGCGTGCTCTGAAGACGAGCTGAACAAGTTGTGAGAGAGTTTCAAGTCCATCTCAGCCGAAATGGAGAAGGTGGGAAAGGAGTTGGCTGACTGCAAAAGCCAGAACCAGGCCCAGGTCGAGCTTCAAGGGAAGTTGGAGGAAAGGTTGAAGAATGCTGAGGAGGAGCGGAAACATCTCTTGACGAGGGACGTCGAGCTTGAAGAGGACAGGGATCGTCTCTTGGCGAGGAACACTGAGTTGGAGGAGGCTATCCACCCGGCTGATGAGGAAACTGAATAAGACAGGTTGCTGACTTCGCGGGCAGTGCTGATGGTGAAGCTAAGGGAAGCCGAGCAAGATAACCTCATGGCGGCTGACATAGGTTTCAGAAATGCCGTACAGCAGCTTCAGGTTCTCAACCCCGGCCTCATAATAGAAGGGACTGACCCCGACTACGAGGTGGTCGATGGTCAAATCGTGCAGCTGATGCAGGAGGACGAGGTTGTCGAACACGAACAGCCCGAGGGGACCGTCGCCGAGTAGGTTTTTCCTTTCTCGTTATGTTTGGCCTACGTGCCATTTTTTCTTTGTAATAATTTGTGCCCGGCCTGAGTGCCAGGGGCTTTTGAATCCTTTGTAATACCTGTACACTGGGCTTCTGCCCGCTTTAATGCATTTTTGTTTATCTGCTAGTGTGTTGTTTGTATGGTTTTAATTGTGTGTAATGTTATTGCTTTTGCTATACCTTGTTTATTTTTGTCTAAGTAAATAGACTTTGGGGGGGGGGGGGGGGGGTTTGCTCGACTTTGATAGTCCCTTACCGCGTGGAGAGTTGGTCGGGTGGTCGGAGACGTATTTCGACCTTCAACGAGGCTAAGAACTTGGTTGAGGTCCTAGCTTCGTGGTGTGAACTTCCCATCGCGAGCTGGGTGTTCTGCCTAATTGGTACGACGACGCAGGAGCTTGATCGAGGTGTCCTCATCGGATCAAAGTGCTCGCGCACACACAACGTATCCCTTGACCATCGTGTTTCTTATAGGGGTGTCGCGCTTGTACCTTAGTGCGTCCCCGTGAGCGCGATGCTAGTGTGTCGCGGGCAGTGCTTAACTGTAATATTGTTTTACCTTTTCAGCGTTTCATGGTCGAGAAAATTCTTCTCCGTGCAGATTTTCTAGGAAGTAGGCTCCTGTCCCCGTTTTGGCGCGGACGCGGTACTGGCCCTCCCAGTTTGCGGCGAGTTTGCCTTCTCGCGAGTCTTTCTGGTTCCTTCGTAGGACGAGGGTGCCTACTGGAAAATCACGTTTGATGACTTTATCGTTATAACGCAAAGTTATTTTTTGTTTAAGTGAAGCTTCTCAGAGAGAAGCACCCGAACGAGTCTCCTCGACGAAGTCGAGTTCGTCCCTCAGGGCTTCGTGGTTCGCGTCTCCGTCGAGGGGGGCTTCCGTCTTCCTCGAGGGTTCCCTGATCTCCACGGGGATCACCGCTTCCATTCTGTAGGTTAGACGAAAATGGGTCTCCCCAGTCGTGGAATGCGGGGTTGTCCGGTAGGCCCAGAGGACGCTGTGTAGCTCCTCGACCCACCATTGTTTGGCGTCTCCTAGTCGACGTTTCAATCCTCGGAGGATTACTCTGTTCGCTGCTTCAGCCTACCCGTTCGTTTGAGGGTGCTCGACGGACGTGAAGTACTGCTTCGTGCCTAGCTTGGTGACGAAGTCTTGGAAGTTCCTGTCGGTGAATTGTGTTCCGTTGTCGGTGCCGATAGCTTGAGGCACGCCGAATCGGGCGAGGATGTTTCTTTTGTAAAAACGTAATATGTTGAAGGCCGTGATTTTGGCCAATACTTCCGCCTCAATACACTTCGTGAAGTAGTCCACCCCGACGATGAGGTATTTGTTTTGATACGACCCCTGGACGAAAGGTCCGAGGATATCCATCCCCCACCACGCAAACGGCCACGAGGAGGACAGTGTTTTGAGCTCGCTAGGAGGAGCGAGGTGCATGTCCCCGTGTCACTGGCATCTATCGCACTTCTTGACGTGTTCTTTGGCGTCCTGTTGCATGGTGGGTCAGTAGTACCCTGCTCGAAGCGCCTTACGGGCTAACGATCGCCCGCCGAGGTGCTATGCATTGATTCCCTCGTGGATTTCCTGGAGGATGCCGGGGATCTTGGTCTCCTCGACGAACCTGGGGAGGGGGATAGAGAACCCTCGCCGGTATAACTTGTCCTCGACTATCGTGTATGAGCATGCCCGCCGCTTGACCATTCCTGCTTCCTTGGGATCTTCGGGCAGTTTGCCCGTCATGAGGTACTCGTACACAGGGGTCATCCAGCAATTGCCGTCACCAATGGCGTTTACGTCCGCCACTAGAGCGGGTTTGTCGATGCTCGGTCGGGAAAGCACTTCTTGTATGACGGATTTGTTCCCGCCTTTCTTCTTTTTGCTTGCCAATTTGGACAAGTCATCTGCTCGGACGTTGTGCTCACGAGGGATGTGAGTTACTTCCGCGGAGGTGAACTTTTTCATATTTTCTTTCACCAAGGTCAAGTATTCGATGAGGTTGTCGTTCTTGGCCTGGTACTCTCCTCGGACTTGCGAGGCCACGAGCTGGGAGTCGGTGAAGATTTTGACCTCCTTGGCGCCGAGGTCCTCGGCCAGCCAAAGTCCGGCGAGGAAAGCCTCGTACTTCGCTTGGTTGTTCGACGTCGGGAAGGATAGTTCGAGGGATACCTCGATCAGGATGCCTTCCTCGTTTTCGAGGATGATGCCCGCCCCGCTTCCATTCGGGTTGGATGCTCCGTCGACGTAGATTGTCCATTTTTGGGATCCGTTGGTCGAAGGTTCCGGGACGGTCATCTCTGCCACAAAGTCGGCCAATACCTGAGCCTTCAGGGCTTTCCTTCCCTCGTATTGGATGTCAAACTCGGCGAGTTTGAGCGACCACCTGAGCATCCTCCCCGCCATATCTGGTCGTCCAAGGAGTTGCCTTATAGGCTGTTCGGTCCTTACGACGACAGTGTGGGCGAGGAAGTAGTGCCGTAGCCTCCTGGCCGCGGTGACGAGGGCCAGGGCGACTTTCTCTATCTGCTGATACCTGAGCTTGGGGCCTTGGAGGGCTTTGCTCATGAAGTAAATTGGTTTCTGTCCGTCCGGGGTTTCCCGAATGATGCTTCACTCGTGATTGCGAGATACAAGAAAAGTGTCTCCCCGCTCTCAGGCCGTGAGAGGATCGGGGGTTGCGATAAGACTTGTTTTAGGTGGAAAAGCGCTTGCTCGCATTCTTCGCTCCATTCAAACTCCGCTTTTTGTCGAAGAAGTTTGAAAAATGGGAGTGCGTACTGCGCAGACTTGGCGACGAAGCGGGAGAGGGCGGTAAGCATCCTGTTTAATGATTGTATTGACTTCTTCGAGTCTGGAGTAGGGATCTCGAAAAAAGCTCTACACTTGTCAGGGTTGGCTTCGATTCCTCGCTCTGTGAGGTAGTAACAGAGGAACTTGCCTGCCCGAACGCCGAAGGTGCATTTGTCGGGATTGAACCTCATGCGGCACCTCCTCGCCGTGTCGAACACCTTCTTGAGGTGTGCGGCATGGTCGACCTCTTTCGCGGATTTGACGATCATGTCGTCCATGTAGACCTCGAGCATGTCGCCGATTTCAGCCCAAAAAACCCTATTCATCATCCGTTGGTAGGTCGCACCGACGTTCTTCAGACCGAAGGGCATCACGTTGTAGTAGTAATTGCCCGACTCGGTCATGAAAGCTGTGTGTTGTTTGTCGACCTTGTCCATGGGAATTTGGTTGTATCCCGAGTATGCGTCCATGAAGGATAATAGTTTGTAACCTGCAGAATTATCGACCAGCTGGTCGATGTTAGGCAAAGGATAACAGTCTTTCGGGCAAGCCCGATTAATATCAGTATAATCAACACACATCCTCCATTTTCCATTATTCTTTTTGAAGAGTACAACGTTGGACAGCCAGGTCGTGTACCTGGCCTCTGAAATAAAATTCGCCTCTAGGAGGTCTTTTACGGCTTTTTCAGCAGCCTCCGCTTTTTCGGGAGACTGCTTACGCCTACGTTGAGCTATGGCCCTAGCGGCCGAATCTACTGCGAGCTGATGGCAAGCCACCTCGGGGTCAAGGCCAGGCGTCTCAGAGGCGCTCCATGCGAATAGATCAGCGTTCTCCCTTAGACATGCCTTCAGCTGCTCCTTCGCCAGGCCGGGGATCCCGGTGCCAATCTTCATGTTACGGTCTGGATCGTCCCCGAGGACCACGAGCTCAAAGTCTCCGTCTGTGATGGGGAGCGTTGGGTGGAGAGGCCGCCCGTAGTTTTCCGCCTGGAGGTCGAGGTCTTCTGCCCTGTCTTCATCGGGTTCGCCCGAGAACCTGCTGTCGAGTTTGACCGCGTTGACGCGCGGGATGTAACGCCCCAGTTTTGTGTGAGTTTTATTTAATCGAGTCATTTGGATTATTTTATTATTATTTTATTTTATTTTTTAATTTTATTTGGAAATATGTTATTTTTCAATGTTGTGATGTTTTATCGCGTTTTGGGAACGTTTGCGAGAAATTGAGTGTAGGGGTATTTTAGTCTTTTTGGGTGGTTAGATATTTTGATTTTTATAAAAATAGAAAAATAGTAAGAAAATAGAGAGAAAAGAGAAGAAGAAAAAGGAGAAGAGAAAGAGAAGAGGAAAAAGAAGAAAAAGAGGAAAAACTTGTGGATTTAGGAACCGATTCAACCGACTTTTCAAACGCGAATTTATCGGGTAAGGGTGCGAAACTCGATTATACTATGTTTGTGTATGATTATGTATGTTGTGTGGAACTTTTGTTGTTTTTTTTTCAATATAGGTCGAAATGAGAAAAATGGTTAGAAATCGATGTTTTCACGGACGAAAGTCGGAATAAATCGCGTAGTAGAGTCGTGTGATGTTGGGTCGTGTTTTAGCGTGATCGTTTGATTGAATTGAGTTGAATTTGTAACTTTTGCGTTTTTGATATATATCGATGTTTTTGTACAAATTGATGTTGTGATTGAATAAAAGTGTTTGGATATGTCTGGTAATATTGGAATAGGTTGATATTTAATCGGTGAATGGTTGTTGGCGTGTTTTCGAGTGATTTTGATCGAGTTGGAATCAGGTGAAATTGATAAAACTATGTTTAAAAATATTTCAAAAATGGAAAATGTGTTGTATGGCTTTTTAATGGTGAGAATATTGTAGTACGATGAATTCTGAGACAGGGACTTTTTACGGAATCGAAATCGGAGGTCCGGAAGGCTTCCGACGGTAAAAAAATGCATTTTTCTGGGTTTTGACACGGGCCGTGTCACACAACACGGGCGGCCGTGTCAGACGTGTTAATTTGCGGCCATTTGGAATTTTTGGGTGACACGGCCGTGTCACACAACACGGGCGGCCGTGTCAGCCCTGCTGTAGGTTTTTTTTTTTCAAAATTGTTTCGATCGTAACTTTTGATCCGTAAGTCCGTTTTGACCCCCGTCGAAGCGTTGGAAAGCTTATAAAATATTCTTTCTATTAAAAATGGTTTGTAGGGTAAAATATGATTTAATGAATTCGTGCTTTTTGAAAAATAGTCGGGTTGTCGGGTTTTTATCGCGTTAATTGTGGGCGATTGGTGTGTTATCATTCTATAAGCTTTTATTATGTAAAGTGTGGCTTGTGTGCTGTTGTATGATGTGAATATGCATGATTATGAATGTATTTATGTGTGTGCATATTAAATGTCATGAGTCATTGTATGCCAAGCATCATGATATGCATTGTTGTGACGTCCTGAGTGACGGTTTGGTTCCAGAGGGAATCTGCTATAACATCGTGTGCCCATGTGGGGACCGAAAGAGATGGTTATAGATGATCGTGTGCCCATGTGGGGACCTAAAGCGATCGGATTGTGTGCCCATGTGGGGACCGAAAGCAATCCATAAACGTCGTGTGCCCATGTGGGGACCGAAAGCGACGGGTGAACATCGTAGGCCTGACGGGGAGTTACACTAAGTAACGAGCGATGGTTCCAATAGTTCCTGAGTGAACTGGTGATGAGACATGAGAAACATTGGAAGTCGGTACCGCATGGCATATGCATAGAGTTGTTGTGTCGGTCTCTGTGCATTTGCATAATCATGGATTAATTGTGTATGTCCAATTGTGAATGTGATTATTGAGATGGAATATGTATAATTGCGTTGATGATGAGTGCATTGTGTATAATGGATGTGCATTGATGATGAATACCTGATACTGGTACTGTGTTGCGTTATATTTGATTGTGGTGCATTTATGGTGAGAATATTACACTTGTGCATTTCTGTGTTAATATATAATTTTATGCAACTGTATTATGATTGTTTTTCTCACCCTTCTGTTGTTTTATAATGCTATATGAGGCATTGCAGATTAGAGTTGCTGGAGGTCTTTTTGTGAAGCTTTTCGTCTTCATTCTTTTGTCGGTCGGCTCTGATATGTGACACCGGGTAGTTAGGGAGGTCGTTTGTGATTATTGTGTATTATGTATATGTATATCTTTTGGCTTGTACATGTATAACTTGATGTATGACAAACTTCTTATGTGATATATATATATATATATATATATATATATATTCAGTTTTAGATTTTCCGCTTTTATTCTAAAATCTGGAATGTGGGTGTAAGGAACTGAGTTCCTTTGTTGATTGCTACCCCACTGTTGCATATCTTTATGAGCAGGTGTTGTATGTTTGTTTGTTATTGATGTGATGCTCCCTGTCTATGCCGTGTTTTTAATTATACTCTGATGAAATTTTGAATTTTAATTATCTATTTGATTAAGTGGGGGTATAGATTGGGGGTGTTACATTAAGTGGTATCAGAGCTAGTCTGTGTCAGTTTGTGTCTGTCCTTGTCGGTTTTGGCGTTGGGGTGAGCTGTTTGTTTAACCATAGTTTCTGTTATTGGAAATGAACATAATATGGCTGGTAGGAACAATGCTGCTTTAGCTGCTGCTATGCAGGCTATGGGTCGTGCTGTGCAAGGTGCACCGAATGCTGGAGTGAATGATGAGTTTAGAAAGAATAGACCGTCTGTCTTCAAAGGGAGACATAATCCTGATGGAGCACAGATTTGGCTGAAAGAGATTGAAAGGATTTTCGGAGTGATGGATTGTGATGAGGACAGTAAGGTGAGACTGGGAACTCACATGTTACAGGAAGAAGCAGGTGAGTGGTGGGTTAGTACACGTCCTGTGTTAGAAGCTGGTGATGAAGAAGTTACTTGGGAATTGTTTAGTCAGGAGTTTCAGAGGAAGTATTTTCCGGAGGATGTTAGAGGAAAGAAGGAAATTGAGTTCTTGGAACTGAAACAAGGTAATATGTCTGTCATTGATTATACTGCTAAGTTTGTGGAACTTGTGCAGTTTTATCCTCATTATGCTGAAGCGACCGCAGAATTCTCTAAGTGTGTGAAGTATGAAAATGGATTGCGTCCTGAGATTAAACAGGCGATCGGTTATCAGAGGATAAGGAGGTTTTCTGATTTAGTGGAATGTTGTAGGATTTATGAAGAGGATAGTAAGGCTCGATCTACTCATTACAAAAGTGTAAGTGACCGGAAAGGGAAGCAGCAGTTTCGTAGTGGTCCGTATGTAACATCGGCTGATAAAGGTAAACAAAGGGGTGCTTTTGATCGAAGGTCAGGTGGAGGAGGTATGTCTAATTCTTTGAGATGTTATAGATGTGGTGGATTGGGACACCGTCAGCCCGAGTGTAGGAAGAATTTGGATAAGTGTTCTAATTGTGGAGGTGGAGGACATGTCGCAGCAGATTGTAAAAGGAAGAATGTGGTGAAATGTTATAATTGTGGGGAACCTGGTCACATTAGCACGAAGTGTCCGAATCCGAAGAAAGCTCCAACTGGTGGGAAGGTATTTTCTTTGGCAGGGACTCAGACTTCAAGTGCAGATCGTCTGATTAGAGGTACTTATTTTATTAATAGTACACCTTTAGTTGCTATTATTGATACTGGAGCGACTCATTCGTTTATTTCGTCTGAGTACGCGAAGCGTTTGAATCTTGTGTTGTCTTTGATGGATGGTAAGATGGTTATTGATACTCCAGCAATGGGGTCAGTAACTACTTCTTTGGTTTGTTTGAGTTGTCCTTTGACCATTTATGGTAAAGACTTTGTGTTGGATTTAGTGTGTTTTCTGTTGGAGGGTTTAGATGTGGTTCTGGGAATGAATTGGTTGCAATTCAATCGAGTTCATATTGATTGTTATCATAATTTGGTAAGGTTTCCTTCTTTGGAGGAAGACGAAGACTTGAGTTTCTTATCTACCAAAGAGTTGAAGAAACTTTTGGCGGACGAAGCTCAGTTGTTTGGGTTGTTTGCATCTTTGACTGTGGATAGTCAAGTTTCACTTGATGTGTTTCCTGTTGTGTGTGATTTTCCAGAAGTGTTTCCTGAGGATATTTCCGATTTGCCGCCAGAGAGAGAGGTGGAGTTTTCTATAGATCTAGTTCCTGGTACTAGACCTGTTTCTATGGCACCTTATCGTATGCCGGCATCTGAGTTGGTAGAGTTGAAGAAACAGTTGAATGAGTTATTGGAAAAGAGGTTTGTGAGGACAAGTGTTTCTCCTTGGGGTGCGCCAGTTTTGTTGGTGAAAAAGAAGGATGGAAGTATGCGGTTGTGTATTGATTACCGCCAGTTGAATAAGGTGACGATTAAGAATAAGTATCCTCTTCCAAGGATTGATGATCTGATGGATCAGTTGGTTGGTGCTTGTGTGTTCAGTAAGATTGATTTGAGATCAGAGTATCATCAGATTAAGGTGAAGGAAGAAGATATTCAGAAGACGGCCTTTAGGACACGTTACGGTCATTATGAATATTCTGTGATGTCGTTCGGGGTTTCTAATGCGCCAGGTGTGTTTATGGAGTACATGAATCGTATTTTCCACGAGCAGTTGGATCGTTTTGTGGTGGTGTTTATTGATGACATATTGATTTATTCTAAGTCTCGGGAGGAGCACGCATAGCATTTGCGTATTGTTTTGCAGGTTTTGAAAGAAAGGAAGCTTTTTGCCAAATTGTCTAAGTGTGAATTCTGGTTATCGGAGGTGAGTTTTCTTGGACACGTAATTTCAGGTAATGGCATTTCTGTGGATCCATCTAAAGTAGAAGCAGTTCTACAATGGGAGGCTCCGAGATCTGTTACTGAAATTCGAAGCTTTTTGGGTTTGGCCGGTTATTATCGACGGTTCATTAAAGGGTTTTCTAAGCTAGCATTACCTTTGACCCAGTTGACTTGCAAAGGTCAAGCGTTCATTTGGGATATTCGGTGTGAGGAGAGTTTTAATGAGCTGAAAAGAAGATTGACGACAGCTCTGATTCTGATTTTTCCGAATCCTAATGAACCATTTGTGGTTTATTGTGATGCTTCGTTGATTGGTCTAGGTGGTGTTTTGATGCAAGAAGGTAAGGTGGTGGCTTATGCTTCAAGGCAATTAAGAGTTCATGAGAAAAATTATCCTACTCATGATCTTGAATTAGCAGCTGTGGTTTTTATGTTGAAGATTTGGAGGCATTATCTCTACGGTGCAAGGTTTGAAGTCTTTAGTGATCACAAAAGTTTGAAATATTTGTTTGATCAGAAGGAATTGAATATGAGGCAACGTAGATGGTTGGAATTCTTGAAAGACTACGACTTTGGCTTGAATTACCATCCTGGTAAATCTAATGTGGTAGCCGATGCGTTGAGCCGGAAATCTTTGCATATGTCCGCTTTAATGGTTAAGGAGTGGGAGCTTTTGGAATCGTTTAGAGATTTGAGTTTGGTATGTGAAGTGTCGTCGGATAGCGTGAGGCTTGGGATGCTAACGATTACTAATGATTTTCTGATGACGGTTAGTGAGAAACAGAAGCTGGATGTGAGATTTGTGGATTTGATGTTGGTTGGAGAAAAAGATGCGAATAGTGATTTTAAGGTGGATATTAATGGTGTTTTGAGATTCCGAGGTAGGATTTGTATTCCTGACGATGCGGAGTTGAAAAGGATGATTTTAGAGGAAGGACACCGGAGTAATTTATGTATACATCCGGGAGCGAATAAGATGTACCAAGATTTGAAGAAGATTTTCTGGTGGTCTGGAATGAAAAGAGATGTGGCTCAGTTTGTTTATGCATGTCTGACTTGTCAGAAATTGAAGGTAGAACATCTGAGGCCTAGTGGTTTGTTGCAACCGTTGGATATTCCTGAGTGGAAGTGGGATATCATTTCGATGAATTTTGTAACGGGTTTGCCAAATACTCAGCGAGGGCAGAATGCTATTTGGGTGGTTGTTGATAGGCTGACTAAATCGGCTCATTTTATTCCGATTGACATCAGTTTCTCTTTGGAGCGGTTAGCTGAGATTTACATCAGTGTGATTGTGAAGTTGCATGGGGTTCCGTTAAGTATTGTTTATAATCGAGATCCGAGGTTTACTTCGAGGTTTTGGGAAAGTTTACAGAAGGCGTTGGGTTCTAAATTGAGATTGAGTTTGGCTTATCATCTGTAGACGGATGGTCAGACGGAGAGGACGATTCAGTCGTTGGAAGATTTGTTGAGAGCGTGTGTTTTGGAGCAAGGTGGTGCGTGGGATAGTTATCTTGCATTGATTGAGTTTACGTATAATAACAGTTTCCATTCTAGTATTGGTATGGCACCGTTTGAAGCATTGTATGGACGAAGGTGTCGAACACCGTTGTGTTGGCACGAATTTGGTGAGAGAACGGTGGTAGGACTGGAATTGGTACAACAGACTACGGAGAAAGTGAATCTTATTCGAGAGAAAATGAAGGCTTCTCAGAGTAGGCAGAAGAGTTATCATGATCGGAGACGGAAAGATCTTGAGTTTCAAGAGGGTGATCATGTATTTCTGAGGGCTACGCCGGTAACGGGTGTTGGTCGTGCATTGAAATCGAAGAAACTTACTTCTCGGTTTATTGGTCCTTACCAAATATCCGCGAGAGTGGGTGCTGTGGCGTATAGGGTGGCGTTGCCACCGAATCTGTCGAATTTGCACGATGTGTTCCATGTTTCACAGCTTCGGAAGTATGTTCCGGATCCGTCGCATGTGATTCCGATGGACGAGGTTGAGGTAAGGGAGAACCTTACAGTTGAGGCATTACCGGTTAGGATTTTGGATCGCGAGGTGAAGCGGTTGAGGGGCAAGGATATTGCACTTGTGAAAGTGGCGTGGGGAGGCGCTGCTGAGGGCAATTTGACTTGGGAGTTGGAGAGTCGGATGCGGGAGTCGTATCTAGAGTTGTTCGTCTCAGGTAATATTTTCGAGGACGAAAATGTCTAAGTGGGGGAGAGTTGTAACGCCCCAGTTTTGTGTGAGTTTTATTTAATCGAGTCGTTTGGATTATTTTATTATTATTTTATTTTATTTTCGACTTTTATTTGGAAATATGTTATTTTTCAATGTTGTGATGTTTTATCGCGTTTTGGGAACGTTTGCGAGAAATTGAGTGTAGGGGTATTTTAGTCTTTTTGGGTGGTTAGATATTTTGATTTTTATAAAAATAGAAAAGTAGTAAGAAAATAGAGAGAAAAGAGAAGAAGAAAAAGGAGAAGAGAAAGAGAAGAGGAAAAAGAAGAAAAAGAGGAAAAACTTGTGGATTTAGGAACCGATTCAACCGACTTTTCAAACGCGAATTTATCGGGTAAGGGTGCGAAACTCGATTATACTATGTTTGTGTATGATTATGTATGTTGTGTGGAACTTTTGTTGTTTTTTTTTTCAATATAGGTCGAAATGAGAAAAATGGTTAGAAATCAATGTTTTCACGGACGAAAGTCGGAATAAATCGCGTAGTAGAGTCGTGTGATGTTGGGTCGTGTTTTAGCGTGATCGTTTGATTGAATTGAGTTGAATTTGTAACTTTTGCGTTTTGGATATATATCGATGTTTTTGTACAAATTGATGTTGTGATTGATTAAAAGTGTTTGGATATGTCTGGTAATATTGGAATAGGTTGATATTTAATCGGTGAATGGTTGTTGGCGTGTTTTCGAGTGATTTTGATCGAGTTGGAATCGAGTGAAATTGATAAAACTATGTTTCAAAATATTTGAAAAATGGAAAATGTGTTGGATGGATTTTTAATGGTGAGAATATTGTAGTACGCTGAATTCTGAGACCGGGACTTTTTACGGAATCGAAATCGGAGGTCCGGAAGGCTTCCGACGGTAAAAAAATGCATTTTTCTGGGTTCTGACACGGGCCGTGTCACACAACACGGGCGGCCGTGTCAGACGTGTCAATTTGCGGCCATTTGGAATTTTTGGGTGACACGGCCGTGTCACACAACACGGGCGGCCGTGTCAGCCCTGCTGTAGGTTTTTTTTTTTCAAAATTGTTTCGATCGTAACTTTTAATCCGTAAGTCCGTTTTGACCCCCGTTCGAAGCGTTGGAAAGCTTATAAAATATTATTTCTATTAAAAATGGTTTGGAGGGTAAAATATGATTTAATGAATTCGTGATTTTTGAAAAATAGTCGGGTTGTCGGGTTTTTATCGCGTTAATTGTGGGCGATTGGTGTGTTATCATGCTATAAGCTTTTGTTATGTAAAGTGTGGCTTGTGTGCTGTTGTATGATGTGAATATGCATGATTATGAATGTATTTATGTGTGTGCATATTAAATGTCATGAGTCATTGTATGCCAAGCATCATGATATGCATTGTTGTGACGTCCTGAGTGACGGTTTGGTTCCAGAGGGAATCTGCTATAACATCGTGTCCCCATGCGGGGACCAAAAGTGATGGTTATAGATGATCGTGTGCCCATGTGGGGACCTAAACCGATCGGATTGTGTGCCCATGTGGGGACCGAAAGCAATCCATAAACGTCGTGTGCCCATGTGGGGACCGAAAGCGACGGGTGAACATCGTAGGCCCGACGGGGAGTTACACTAAGTAACGAGCGATGGCTCCAATAGTTCCTGAGTGAACTGGTGATGAGACATGAGAAACATTGGAAGTCGGTACCGCATGGCATGTGCATAGAGTCGTTGTGTCAGTCTCTGTGCATTTGCATAATCATGGATTAATTGTGTATGTCCAATTGTGAATGTGATTATTGAGATGGAATATGTATAATTGCGTTGATGATGAGTGCATTGTGTATGATGGATGTGCATTGATGATGAATACCTGATACTGGTACTGTGTTGCGTTATATTTGATTGTGGTGCATTTGTGGTGAGAATATTACACTTGTGCATTTCTGTGTTAATATATAATTTTATGCAACTGTATTATGATTGTTTTTCTCACCCTTCTGCTGTTTTATAATGCTCTATGAGGCATTGCAGATTAGAGTTGCTGGAGGTCTTTTTGTGAAGCTTTTTGTCTTCATTCTTTTGTCGGTCGGCTCTGATATGTGACACCGGGTAGTTAGGGAGGCCGTTTGTGATTATTGTGTATTATGTATATATATATATATCTTTTTGCTTGTACATGTATAACTTGATGTATGACAAACTTCCTATGTGATATATATATATATATATATATATATATATATATATATATATATATATATATATATATATATATATATATATGATATTCAGTTTTAGATTTTCCGCTTTTATTCTAAAATCTGGAATGTGGGTGTAAGGAACTGAGTTCCTCTGTTGATTGCTACCCCACTGTTGCATATCTTTATGAGCAGGTGTTGTATGTTTGTTTGTTATTGATGTGATGCTCCCTGTCTATGTCGTGTTTTTAATTATACTCTGATGAAATTTTGAATTTTAATTATCTATTTGATTAAGTGGGGGTATAGATTGGGGGTGTTACACGGGAGAGGTACTTGTTCGGTGTCCGGGGGTGGCTTTGCCACGGTCTTGGGTTTGGTGTCGATGGAACTTATGCCTTTGATGGCGGCGTTAAAGCATCTTCTGGCCACGTCTATTTCCCCGTGCATCGTCACTACTCGTCCCCTGGCCGTGTAGTACTTCATTTTGAGGTGGACCATTGATGGTACCGCTGTAAGCTCGACCAGGGTGGTCCTTCCAAGGATGCAGTTGTAAAGGGATGGACATTCGACCACCAGGAAACGGGTCTTCACCTATCGGGATGTGTCTTCGGCCCCGAATGTGACCATCAACTCAATGTAGCCCCATGGTCGGGTGGTGGTTCCGTTGAATTCCTGCAGGTCTGAGCCGACGTATGGGGTCAGATGTCTCTCGTCGAGTTGGAGAGTCCCGAAAAGGTGAGCGTACATGATGTCGACCGAGCTGCCCTGGTCGACAAGGATCCTTCAAACGTCAAAATTCGCCATCTGAGCCCTGACCAGGAGGGGGATAGTGGCGTTGGGCGCTCCTCCGGGGAGCTCTTCGAGATAGAAGGTGATAGGGTTTGAGTTCCCTCGCACCTTCTCGAGAGTGGTTGTCTTCGCCGACGTTGCTAATTCCAGTTCATCAAATTTCCTGTTGATCGACCCGACGGACAACTTCTTGTAACCACCCCCGGAGATGACCATTGCCTTGGGGAAGCCTTCCCAGGTGCTACGGGCAGCGACGGGGTCCTCGTGGGGGAAGGTTGCCCATATGTTGCGAATAGCTTCTTGGCCTTCAATGATTGCGGGGACAAAGAAATCTTCGGGTCGAGTGACGCTGAGGGCGACCTGAAGCTGACTCTCGTCGGGAGGAGGCATCGTCTCCTCGATGTTCTGGGCTTCCCGGGAGCTGGGATGAGGAGTATCATTCTTCTGGGCGTATTTCTTCAAGTGTCCTTCCTTGATGAGGATTTCAATTGCATCCTTGAGATGGATGTAGTCTTCTGTGACATGCCTGTGGCTTCGGTGGAACCTGCAGTACTTTGACTTGTCAGTGTTTGATTTAGGAGTAGTCGGCTTCAGAAAACGGATGCCTCCTTTCAGAAATTCCAAGTTCTGGCACTCGGAGAGGATTCACGCGCGGGGAGCATTGAGCGGGGTGTATTCCATGAACCGACCAGCTGGTCCACGCGGTTCACGAGGATCACATGGGCGATTTTCTTTCTTTCTTTCTCCTCCTCGTCGGGGGGGGGGAGTCTTCATATTTGTGGCCGCGGGGGCCTTCCTTGCGTCTCGACTCAATGGAGATCTACGCTGCCTCTGACTCCTTGAGCTCGATGTACGAATGAGCTCGTTGGAGGAGGTCCTTCAGACGGCGGGGTCTGCGGAGGCCCACGAACTTGGCAAAATCAGATCCAAAACGTAGTCCATGGATGCTCAAATACTTCTTTATGTCATCGGTCGTATAAACCTCGACAGCTTCTCTGTTGAATCTCTTAATGTAGTTCCGGAGAGATTCGTTCTTCCCCTGGAAGATGCTCTCTAGGGAAGCCTCCGTCTTCGGATGTCGACGAGACGCGGTAAAGTGTTTGGTGAAACATTGTCTTAGTTGCTTCCAGGATGTGATCGACCTGGGTGCCAGACCCTTGTACCATGTCACGGCGCCCTTCCACAAGGTGGCGGGGAAAAGCCTGCACTTAATGGCTCCCCTGACTTTTCTGAAGTCGAGCACGGCTTCGAAACTTTCGACGTGATCTTCGGGGTCGGCCAGACCTTTGTCGGTCCCCAGTGGCGGGGGTTTCTCCATGCCCACAGGAATTGGGGCGTTCATGATCTCCCACGACAGAGGGGTCCTCTGGTCATCGTCGTCGCTTCCGGCCGGGGATCTCGAAGGGGATCGGTGATGCCGTGGAGGGGAATTCCTCGAACGGTTCCTCGGTCTCTCCTCGGTGGTTTTGGACTTCTTGGTAGGTGCGGAGGGCCTGGTTTCCTTCTGAGGCGGGGAGCGATGGCTCTTCTGGGAGATCGCCGAGGCGTGGACGACGGCCTTCGTGCATCGGCGAGGGGGTTCGAGATTCTTCGGATGGAGTCCTTCGCGGGGAAGGGGAGCGGCGAGGTGAAGGTGGACGACGATGTCTTCGCGGGGAAGATCGCCGTGTCCGCCCTTGCTCTAGTGCTTCAATCCTGGTATTTTGGTGTGCTATTAGCTGATTGATCTTATTGATCAAGGCAAATAGGGCCACGGTGCTCGCATCTGCATTGGGCGGAGGAGCAACTGGCTGAAAGACGGCTTGTTGGTCGTCCTGCTGGGCAGCGTCGTAAGCCGCGTCTTGGGAGTCTGGGGAGGCGGTCTGCCCATCTCTCACGTCGCCTTCTTCGACGTGGAGGGCAGCAGCGTCTTCGAGGTGGTTCCCGTTCTCAAGTTGCGCGAGGACGGTGTCCAGAGCTTTGTTAGCAGACGGGTTGTTGGCCATGCTGGTGATGAACGAGATGATTGCTTTGGTTTATCGGAGGAAAAACGGGGAAGCAAGGTTTCCCACAGACGGCGCCACTGATCGTACCTGGATCAGACAGTATTTAATGGCCAACAACGTCTTATGGACTTCAACTCCGGTGAGGTTGAAAGACGGTGCAGGGGGGGGGGTGTACCTGCAAGGTACTCCGACGCTCAAGTAAGGCAAAGGTCAAGTAAAAGCAAGTACAAGGTCAGAGTGTAAAAGAGTGTGTAACCTGACCCTCTCAAGTGAGAGGGTATTTATAGAGAGCCCCTAGCGCGGGGCCAACAGTTACTTGTATTGGGATGGATTTCCAGGCCCAATCCAAGTAACTGCCAGGGCTTACGTGGCGTAGTGAAGACCAACACGTGGTCTTCTCCCTGGGGTAACCGCTTCTAGATCTCTGGAATTAGGGCGGACCGATTCCATCGAGAGTGGGTGGTTACATGAGAACGTGTCCTCGCGGGGAGGAGTCTTGCGTGTCAGGGAGAGACGTGTCCTCGCGGGGAGGATCTTATGTGCAGGAGGAGAAGGCTCTTCGGGGGGAGGAGAACCTGAGGGTCGGGGAGGATCGAGGCCGGGGAGGCTTATCGCCCTGCCCGACGCTCTATACCATGCGCGTGTCTGACAATGTTGAGAAGGCATGTGCCCGACATTGGTCGTGCTAAGAGGCCTTTGTTAGGCCATCCCAGGACGTGCGGGTTGGGCCTGCTCGATTGAGGGGCAGACCTCGGCCCAGTCCAGAACAGTCCCTTTATCACATTTAATCATCATCCCATATTCATCATTGCCATTAGATTACATTTTCATGCATTAAGACCAAAGTAAAAAAATCAACTTTTGGCTTAAGATAATTTTTTCTAATTATATTTCATTTTATATTCATGTGTCATTCATCATATCATCCATACAAGTCAAAAGTAGGGTCAACAAAAGCCCATTATAGAAATTAGCGAAATGACCAAAAGAGAAAAGACAAAAATTACACAAGAGACAAAAAGGAAGGAATCAAAATATCTTTTGTCATTCACATTTTCATCATGTACATAGTCATTTACATAAGTGGCACAATTTTGTGATTTTTTTCTTTACAAACCAAAACAATGCATCTCACATAATAATCACATTTCATTCTCCACATCCATAGATAACATAGTGTTTGAAAGCAAAACAAGATTTGAATTTGCAAATTTGAATCCCTACATCATTAACTACCATGGCATGAATTTTAATTGAAAAGGTTAGAAATTACACAAGAATCTGAATGTATTTCATTCATTCATCATATACACATTACAACAGAGCATCTTCACATTACATCGCATGAGAGTCACAACTTTGATCACACCAAAATCACCACACGGTTTGGTAACTACAGAATCAGGAACAAATATCACACAATATTCTAAAAAAACATCTCACTAACAACCTCACTAAAAAGCTCACATGATTTTCCTCTCTATTCCCTCCCAACCCTCACACACTTTGTCAATCTCACACACTCACACACTTGAGAATTAAACCTAATTTCACCTATAAATGCTAAGCAATTTTCACACAAAAGAGATAGACACGAAATCCACAGTTTGAAGTGTAACACCCCACTTTCCTATTTTGAAAATAAACAAAGTATTAAAGATAAATCAGAGTTTTCACCAAGTGGAATGTCACATTAAGAGCCAACATAACAAATCTCCTTTATTTTAATAAAATCAAACAGCGGAAAATTTATTCAATTATTCGATTTACGGCCATCTTCCAATAACACCAAAACTCCACATAAAATCGTGGTTCACCATAATGTTCATCAAAAGTAAAGATACGTAACAAAAGAATAACAAATAACAAAATGAATGAAATCCCCAAAATCCCGTGTTACGTATCAGAGCACTCCTATGGACTTGATTAGCAACACTAATATCCAAGCTATCTAAGTACCTGGATTATCTGTACTTCCGAAGAAGCACAGACACAACAACAACAAAGGGGTGAGAAATCACATTCAATATTATCGGTGAATAAATACATGATAACAAGGTAGCATTCACATATATAAGTCAACAACACACCAACATGACCTACTGTCCAATATCATCAACAACATCAAGTAATAATGTAATGCAACACGACACCATGCATGCGGTACCGACTCATTGGTTCATTCAATCGAACCCCGGATAGATCACATACACCTCTACTTCGCAATGATCTATCCCCCACCATTCTCCATATAGAAGTACGGATGAATCACATACACTCCTCCTGAGCAATGATTCATCCCACCAATCACCTTGAATATGCAAGACTCAACTATGCACAACAAAACATGTATACAAGCGTAAATACATGCCCACGATCCTCCTGATCACATCATACATATCATCAACACCATTGTCATGTAATTTGCTTCATACACACCAAACACCCAATTAATTAATTAATTAATTAAAATTATTAAAATTAATATTTTCATCACCCATGTCTTATTTCTCAACATCTGGCCCCTACTCCGAACCTCTCAAACCAAGAGAAAACAATTCCGATGCGAAGACGGGAAAAAAATCGCAAAAATATGAAATTCTGCACCACTGCTATCCATATGCGTATGGACCTGAGTCATACGCGTATGACTTGCTCCCTCTCCCTTCCTTACGCGTATGCCACCATCTGATACGCGTAAGGCCTCCTGCCTCGCCCTGCCATACGCGTATTGCCCAACTTCATACGCGTATGGGCAGAGACCCATTCTTCCTTCAATTCCAACTCGCAGATCTCCCTACGCGTAAGGCTACTCCATACGCGTATTGCCATGCCACCATACGTGTACCATACGAGTATGGGCAGAGGGCCGTACCAAAACCCTCTCCCTCAGCCACCCTTACGCGTAACGCTCCCTTTCCTTCACTCCCATACGCGTATGGCCTAGCCCAATACGCGTATGGCCAGATCCATTACGCAAATCACCAGAGGCCTCACCATTCTACACTCTGCTACGATTTCCACACTTCTTCACTTCCAACCAGTCCTATAATCATTTCTACATGAATTTCTGGTCCAATTTTCATCTTTTCTCTTGTACCTAGAATTACTACATGTATTACAGGTCTATAATCGCAAATTATTCTCCCAATTTGAATAAAAAACAACAGATCTGTAACAGATGTTCATACAACAGCAACAATAACAAAAATTCATGAAAACACACATCAATTCATGCACGATTCCAGAATCATAACAGGCATATACAACAGATCAACAGCACAACAGTTTGCATACAAATTCCTACGGGGTTAAGGACTCCCCACTACCCTATCATGAATAAATCACCAATATTAAACCTGTTTCTCCCCCTTACCTCGAATCTTTACAGGAAATCTGGACAATTGGGGAAGAAGATCAAGCCCTAGCACACCTTGTTCTTTCTCTCCACTTGGTTCTCTATTCCTCGTTTCACGTGCCAAAACCTTTCTATTTTCCTTAAACCTTTTCTAATTCTCTTAATCCTATTTTAATTAAATTAATTAATAATAATAGCAATAATAACAATAATAATAATATTACTATTATTAATTAAATTATTATTATTATTAACTATACCACTATTAATATTAATCTAAAGGCTTTTTTTCACCAACTCACCTTCCTAACTAAGGGCAACCCTTAAACGCACTCCAAACACTCCCCCAAACAAGGTCACAAAAAAAAAAATAACACAAGACGTCTAAATAATTAAAATGGGGTGTTACAACTCTCCCCCACTTAAATTATTTTCGTCCTCGAAAATTACCTGATGGAAACAAATCTGGATACAACTCTCGCATCCTGCTTTCCAATTCCCAGGTCACACTGCCTCCTGCAGCACCTCCCCAAGCTACTCTCACCAGAGGTATCTCCTATCCTCTGAGTTGTTTCATCTTACGATCTTCGATCCTCAACGACATCGTCTCTACGGTAAGATTCTCCCTTATCTGAACTTCGTCTCTCTGAATCACATGAGACGGATCTAAAACATACTTCCGAAGTTGCGACACATGAAACACGTCATGCAAGTTTGAAAGTTCAGGCAGCACCGCCACCCTATAAACCACTGTACCAACCCTCTGCAAGATTTGATACGGTCCAATAAACTTAGGATCCAACTTCTTGGACTTCAAAGCACGACCCACACCGGTCACTAGGTTAACTCTTAGGAACACGTGATCACCTTCACTGAATTCCAAATCTTTCCTCCTATTATCAAGATAACTCTTCTGTCTACTCTGAGACACTTTCATCTTCTCACGGATCATCTGAATTGTCTCAGTAGTCTGTTGCACAATTTCAGGTCCAAGTACCACATTCTCACCTGTTTCATACCAACATAGAGGTGTCCTACACCTCCTACCATACAAAGCTTCGAAATGCGCCATTCCGATGCTAGAATGGTGACTGTTATTATACGTGAACTCAATCAATGGCAAATGAGTATCCCACGCACCACCTTTTTCCAATACACAGGCTCTCAGCAAATCCTCCAACGACTGAATGGTCCTCTCTGACTGACCATCAGTCTGTGGATGATAAGCCGAGCTCAACTTCAACTTAAAACCCAAGGCTTCCTGCAAAATCCTCCAAAATTCTGAAGTAAACCTCGGATCTCTATCCGACACTACGCTCGACGGAACACCATGTAACTTCACAATTATCCTGATATAAATTTCCGCCAGCTTCAACAACGGAAAACTGATGTTAATTGGTATAAAATGTGCTGACTTCATAAGTCGATCTACCACTACCCAAATAGCATCAAAGCCTCTCACTGTCCTTGGCAAACCAGTCACAAAATCCACAGCAATACTGTCCTATTTCCATTCGGGAATCTCTAACAGTTGCATCATTCCCGAAGGCTTCTGGTGCTCTACTTTTGACTTCTGACATGTCAAACAAGCGTAGGCAAACTGAGCTATGTCCCGCTTCATACCGGACTACCAAAACAACTTCTTCAAATCATGGTACATCTTTGTAGCTCCCGGATGAATACTCAAGCTACTCCGATGACTTTCTTCCAAGATTGCCTTTTTCAATTCCTCATTATCCGGTACACAAATCCTGCCCCGGAATCTCAACACACCATCATTATCCACTTTAAAGTCACTATCGGGATCATCTCCTCCTGCAGGCATCAAGTCCACTAATTTCACATCCAGTTTCTGATTTTCCTTAATCACATCCAAAAAGTCATTATTCACCTTCAGCATACCCAATCTGATACTTTCCGGTGTAGTTTCACAAACCATACTCAAATCTCTGAACTGTTCAATCAATTCCATTTCCTTCACCATTAACGCAGACATATGGATTGTCTTCCGACTCAGAGCATCTGCCACAACATTAGCTTTTCCCAGATGGTAACTCAAATTGAAATCGTAATTCTTTAAGAACTCTAACCACCTTCTTTGCCTCATATTCAATTCTTTCTGGCCGAACAAATATTTTAAACTTTTGTGATCACTAAATACTTCAAATCTTGATACATACAAATAATGTCTCCAGATTTTTAACACGAACACCACTGCAGCTAATTCCAGATCATGAGTAGGATAGTTTCTCTCATGCACCCTCAACTGTCTTGAAGCATAAGCCACTACCTTGCCACCTTGCATCAACACACCGCCTAATCCCATCTTAGACGCATCGCAATACACTACAAAAGAATCATTTGTACTTGGTAAAATTAACACTGGTGCTGTAGTCAACTTCTTCTTTAGTTCCTCAAAACTTTCCTCACAGACAGCATCCCAGACAAAAGCTTGATTCTTCCTGGTCGACTGAGTCAATGGTAATGCCAATTTAGAAAACCCTTCAATGAATCTTCTATAGTAACCTGCCAAACCCAAAAAGCTTCTAATCTCTGTTGCGGTCTTCGAAGCTTCCCACTGAAGTACTGCACTTACTTTAGAGGGATCCACCGCTATACCATCACCAGAAATCACGTGACCCAAGAAACTCACGGTCTTCAGCCAAAATTCACACTTCGAGAACTTTGCAAACAGTTTATTATCTTTCAACACCTGCAATGCAATTCTCAAGTGACCTGCATGCTCTTCGTCAGACTTAGAGTAAATCAGTATATCATCAATAAATACCATAATAAACTGATCCAGATAAGAATGGAAAATATGATTCATATATTCCATAAATACACCCGGCGCATTAGACACTCCGAAAGGCATCACTGCATATTCGTAATGTCCGTAGCGAGTTCTAAAAGCAGTCTTCTGAACATCACCTTCCTTTACTCTAATCTGATGGTAACCCGACCTTGGATCAATTTTGCTGAAAACACGAGCTCCTACTAGCTGATCCATTAAGTCATCAATCCTCGGGAGTGGATACTTATTCTTAATGGTCACTTTATTAAACTGACGGTAATCAATGCACAGACGCATACTACCATCCTTCTTTTTCACCAATAACACTGGAGCTCCCCACGGCGACACACTTGGTCTGATAAACTTCTTATCGAGCAATTCCCCAACCTGAGATTTCAACTCTGCCAATTCTGATGCAGACATCCTGTACGGTGCCATAGAGATAGGTCTGGTACCCGGTACAAGATCAATAGCGAATTCAACTTCCCTTGTCGGAGGCAATTCTGTGACGTCATCTGGAAACACTTCAGGAAATTCATTCACTACTGGTAATTCATTAACTGAAGTCTTGCTTTCCACAGATAACGAGGCAAACACCGCAAACAGCTTCGCTTTGTCCTCCAACAACGCCCTCAACTCCTTGCTAGATAGCGAATCTGCTAATGCTTCCTCTTCAGTAGTAAGAAACAGTAACGTCTTCCTGAAGCAATCAATATACACCCGGTTGAACTCCAACCAGTTCATTCCCAAAATAACATCAAGATTACCGAGTGGCAAACAAATCAAGTCCACTCTGAAATCTCTACCAAACATGGTCAGCGGACACTTCAAACACACCAAAGAAGTAACCACGGAACCAATAGACGGGGTTTCAATCATCATCCTCTGCTCTAGAGTAGACCGCACAATCCCTAATCTCTTCACACAGTCAACAGAAATAAACGAGTGCGTTGCACCCGTGTCAATGATAGCAATCAAAGGAACATCATTAATAAAGCAAGTACCTTTGACGGAACACTCCTCCTCAGTGGATTGGGCTCCCACCAAGGCAAACACTTTCCCACTAGTTTGAGACGCCTGAGACTTCTTCGGCTTCTCACAGTGAGTGCTGATGTGAACCTTCTCTCCACAATTATAACAAGTAGGCATAGTGGCTTTGCAATCAGCTATAACGTGACCTGCTTTGCCACATTTGAAACACTTCTTCACCTCATCCTGACAGTTGTTAGCACGGTGACCCGTGCCACCACATCTAAAGCACTTGAGAGTATCAGCACCTGTTCCCTCCTCTTTTGGTTTCTTCCCCACATCCGTTTTCTGTTTCCCCTTATCAGCTGGAGCACTGTAAGGAGTACCTCCAAATCTCTACTTACCCTTCTTCTCAGTCATAGCTTTGTAATGAGCAATTCGGGCTCTGTTGTCATTATCATAAATTCTGCTTCTGCTTACCAGCTCTGGATAGTTTCTTAGCTTCTGACAAGCAATCCCCAATTTGATCTCGGGACGCAGCCCGTTCTCAAACTTCAAACACTTCGAAGTCATAGCTTATTCAGTATTGTAATGAGCACAATACTGAACCAGCTCCTCAAACTTAGCGGCATACTCAGCAACAGTCTTATCACCCTGCTTCAGCTCCAGAAATTCAACCTCCTTTACACTACGAATGTCTTTCGGAAAATACTTTTCCAGAAACTCAGCTTGAAACACAGCCCAAGTAATCTCAGTACCTGCAGCTTCCAATCTCTGACGACTATTGTCCCACCAAGCCTCAGCCTTTCCTTCCAGCATATGCGTACCAAACCGTACCTTCCGAGTATCACTGCATCCCATGGTCCTGAAGTTCTTCTCCACAGCCTTCAGCCATTTCTGTGCAGCCTCCGGATCTAAGATACCTCCCTCATAAGTAGACGGCTTGCTGCTCTGGAACTGTGCTAAGTCACAAAACTGAGCACCTCTAGCCTAATTGGCATTCTCTACAGCCTGTGCCATGGCTTGCATAGCAGCAGCAAAAGCAACATCATTCCTTCCTGCCATACTGTTCAACAATCAATATAAGGTCAGAACACCAAATCAACTCCTATTCTAAGGACAGACTCCACTCTAACACCTGGCCAGACGGACCGACCTGCTCTGATACCAATTGTAACACCCCATTTTCCCATTTTGAAAATAAACAAAGTATTAAAGATAAATCAGTTTTCACCAAGTGGAATGTCACATTAAGAGCCAACATAACAAATCTCCTTTATTTTAATAAAATCAAACAGCGGAAAATTTATTCAATTATTCGATTTACGGCCATCTGCCAATAACACCAAAACTCCACATAAAATCGTGGTTCACCATAATGTTCATAAAAAATAAAGATACGTAACAAAAGAATAACAAATAACAAAATGAATGAAATCCCCAAAATCCCTTGTTACGTATCAGAGCACTCCTATGGACTCGATTAGCAACACCAATATCCAAGCTATCTAAGTACCTGGATTATCTGTACTTCCGAAGAAGCACAGACACAACAACAACAAAGGGGTGAGAAATCACATTCAATATTATCGATGAATAAATACATGATAACAAGGTAGCATTCACATATATAAGTCAACAACACACTAACACGACCTACTGTCCAATATCATCAACAACATCAAGTAATAATGTAATGCAACACGGCACCATGCATGCGGTACCGACTCATTGGTTCATTCAATCGAACCCCGGATAGATCATATACACCTCTACTTCGCAATGATCTATCCCCCACCATTCTCCATATAGGAGTACGGATGAATCACATACACTCCTCCTGAGCAATGATTCATCCCACCAATCACCATGAATATGCAAGACTCAACTATGCACAACAAAACACGTATACAAGCGTAAATACATGCCCACGATCCTCCTGATCACATCATACATATCATCAACACCATTGTCATGTAATTTGCTTCATACACACCAAACACCCAATTAATTAATTAATTAAAATTATTAAAATTAATATTTTTCATCACCCATGTCTTATTTCTCAGCACCTGACACCTACTCCCAACCTCTCAAACCAAGAGAAAACAATTCCGATGCGAAGATGGGAAAGAAATTACAAAAATATGAAATTCTGCACCACTGCTGTCCATACGCGTATGGACCTGAGTTATACGCGTATGACTTGCTCCCTCGCCCTTCCTTACGCGTATGCAACCATCTGATACGTGTAAGGCCTCCTGCCTCGCCCTGCCATACGCGTATTGCCCAACTTCATACGCATATGGGCAGAGACCCATTCTTCCTTCAATTCCAACTCTCAGATCTCCCTACGCGTAAGGCTACTCCATACGCGTATTGCCATGCCACCATACGCGTACCATACGAGTATGGGCAGAGGGCCGTACCAAAACCCTTTCCCTCAGCCACCCTTACGCGTAACGCTCCCTTTCCTTCACTCCCATACGCGTATGGCCTAGCCCAATACGCGTATGGCCAGATCCATTACGCAAATCACCATAGGCCCCACCATTCTGCACTCTGCTATGATTTCCACACTTCTTCACTTACAACCAGTCCTATAATCGCTCCTACATGAATTTCTGGTCCAATTTTCATCTTTTCTCTTGTACCTAGAATTATTACATGTATTACAGGTCTATAATCTCAAATCGTTCTCCCAATTTGAATAAAAAACAACAGATCTGTAACAGATGTTCATACAACAGCAACAACAACAAAAATTCATGAAAACACACATCAATTCATGCACGATTCCAGAATCATAACAGGCATATACAACAGATCAACAACACAACAGTTTGCATACAAATTCCTACGGGGTTAAGGACTCCCCCACTACCCTATCATGAATAAATCACCAATATTAAACCCGTTTCTCCCCCTTACCTCGAATCTTTACAGGAAATCTGGACAATTGGGGAAGAATATCAAGCCCTAGCACACCTTGTTCTTTCTCTCCACTTGGTTCTCTATTCCTCGTTTCACGTGCCAAAACCTTTCTATTTTCCTTAAACCTCTTCTAATTCTCTTAATCCTATTTTAATTAAATTAATTAATAATAATAGCAATAATAACAATAATAATAATAAAATAATAATATTACTATTAAAATTCTGGCACAGATATCAGATGTCCTACGCAGATGTTGAGACACTGATATCCAACACAATGAACAAGATAACAATAAAATAGCAGTGCAGAAAGTAAATAACACAGTGATATGTTTACCCAGTTCGGTCTAACACACCTACTCTGGGGGCTACCAAGCCAGGGACGAAACCAATATACGATAGTATCAATTCACAGATCATACAAACACCGAATAATCTGCTCACTTAATCACTACCCTTCCTATGACTTCTACCTAAGACTCACCTAGGTATGAGGCCCTCCTCAAATCCCTCTACAACCACAACCTATAATTGGTTCCTTTCCACACAAGAAACAAACTGAAAGTCACTCTTTCAAAACACACAATTCTCAATACTTCACAGCTTATGAGAATTGACACACAAGAAACTCAATGCTTAAAAGCTTATGAGTAACTTGACAGAACTTACAACACAAAAATCAGTCCTTATACTGTTATCAGAATGATACCAGTTAGGCTCACAAATTACACTCGAAAACCCTAAAAACACAAGTAAGTTCCACACCTAAAACTAGGTTTACATCAGTCAATATATAGCAATTAATCTGGACTGAATTGGGCTTCAAAAACGCAGCAAATAGACTGCTCACAAATCTGTAAAATTAACTCCAACAAAATAGGTCTTCAATCCAAAGTTTCCTATTATGTCTCCATAATTAGAAACAGCAGCAAACCCGAAAACCAACAAAAAACCACAATCCAAAAATGCTTTGGATGCCATATAGGATAACCAAATATTCACAAAATATTCAGTAACAAATCATAGTAACAGAATCTGCATAAAAACTGAATTCACAGCGCGATATCCTATGAGCTGGCATGGAACATCTTCATTCGACATGTTGAAAGCAGCCACTTAGAACATTAAGATTCAACATCTTGCTGCTATAATAGTTTTAGCAAAATAATTGCCAACCACAAAAGCACAGAAATAACAATCTCCCCCTTTGGCTTATTTTGGCTAAAACTACACACTCACAAACAGACTTGTAAAGAAGCACAAACAGCAAAAAAAACCCATATATCAGACAGGAGCGAAAACATCAACAGCAAAAATATTCATCATAGCAACACTCCCCTTCAGCTACATACAACACTCAGTACAGCAAACAACTCATCATAGCAGCCTGGCAAAACTCCCCCTCAACAGCAGCAACATTCCACATTCTCCCCCTCAACTACTACAGCAACACAGACACACACGCACTCCCCACAAAAACATCCACACAAACATACTACTCCCCCTTTTTAGCCATAAATATGACAAAGGCAAGTAGAACAAGTTAAAGTAGAAGGAGACCAGATTAAACTGCATCAGAGAGTAGATGCCCACCACATCACATGCCCAAATGTCATGCACAAACTTCAGCACTTTCCCTTCATTTACATACTGCACTACCAGAACCTCCTTTAGTCTTTTCAATCTGGCAGCCAGAAGGAACATTGATTGCTATAGTTCTTCATGAATGCACACCCCAAGTCTGCTCCTCAGGTTTTCAAACTGAACTGCATCCAAAGCCCTGGTAAATATGTCAGCAAGCTGATTTTCCGTGCTCACATGCTCAAGAGTTATGACTTTGTCCTCCACAAGTTCTCTGATGAAGTGATGCCTAATATCAATGTGCTTAGTTCTACTATGTTGAATGGGATTTTTGGAAATATTGATAGCACTCAGGTTGTCACAAAATAGTGTCATGACATCTTGTGTGACATTATACTCAGATAACATCTGTTTCATCCATACCAGTTGAGCACAACTACTACCAGCTGCTATGTACTCAGCTTCAGCAGTAGAAAGGGATACTGAATTCTGCTTCTTGCTAAACCATGAAATAAGATTATTTCCCAAAAAGAAACATCCTTCAGAGGTACTCTTCTTATCGTCAGCACTTTCAGCCCAATCAACATCACAATAACCTAATAAAATGGGACTCGAGTCATGGGAGTAAAGCAGCCCATAATCACATGTTCCACTCACATACTTTAGAATTCTCTTCACTTAATTGATGTGACTGACCTTGGGTTCTGCTTGATATCTTGCACACACACCCACAACAAAAGTTATGTCTGGCCTACTTACTGTAAGATACAACAGACTGCCAATCATACTCTATACAGACTTTGTTCAACATTCACTCCCTTTTTATCTTTGGATAACTTCAAGTGAGTAGGAGCAGGAGTCCTCTTATGCTTGGCATTATCCAGTCCAAACTTCTTCACAATGTTCCTCGCATATTTGCTCTGACAAATAAAAATTGAGTATTCCATCTGCTTGACTTGAAATCCAAGGAAGTAGGTCAATTCACCCACCAAGCTCATCTCAAATTCCGACTGCATTTGAGTGACAAAATGTTGGACCATTTCATCCGACATCCCGCCAAACACAATATCATCTACATAAATCTGAGCAATCATTAGTTTCCCATCCTTCTCCTTGACAAAAAGAGTTTTATCAATACCACCCTTCCTGTACCCATTGTTAACTAAGAACTCAGTCAGTCTTTCATACCAAGCTCGTGGAGCTTATTTCAGCCCATACAAGGCCTTCTTCAGCTTGTAAACATGATCAGGAAAGTTTGGATCCACAAACCCTTTAGGCTGCTCAACATAGACTTCCTCATTAAGATAGCCATTCAGAAAGGCACTCTTGACATCCATTTGAAACAATCTGAATTTCAACAAACATGCCACTCATAGCAACAATCTGATGGATTCCAATCGAGCCACAGGCGCAAATGTTTCATCGAAGTCTACTCCTTTAATTTGTGTGTATCCTTGAGTAACTAATCTGGCTTTATTCCTGGTAACAACTCCTTGCTCATCAGACTTATTCTTATAAACCCATTTTGTTCCAATCACATTTGTTCCTGCTGGTCGTGGTACCAGTTCCCAGACTTCATTCCTCTTGAACTGACAAAGTTCATCTTGCATAGCACTTATCCAGAACTCATCTGTCAATGCTTCTTTGACATTCTTTGGTTCAATCTTTGAAACAAAGCATGCATTTGACACAGTCTCCCTCGTTCTGGTTCTTACACCTTCATTCAGATTACCAATAATCAATTCCTTAGGGTGATCCTTCTAAATCCTTATAGAGGGTCCCCGGTTAGCATCCTCTACCTCTTTATTCTCAGGTCTAGTGTTGGTTTCTTGAGCACTATCTTCTACAAACTCAATGTCTTGAGAGATTTCATTGTTCATGGGCAGACATGCTCCAACATCATCTGGGACATCTTCATCTTTGCCAGAGTCATCAACCACCACATTTATGGATTCCATCATCGTTTGAGTTCTGGAATTAAATACCCTATATGCTTTACTGTTTGTAGAGTATCCCAAAAATATTCCTTCCTCACTCTTAGGATCCATATTTCGCCTTTGCTCATGATTAGCTAATATATAGCACTTACTACCAAACACATGAAAATACTTCACATTTGGCTTTCTACCTTTCCATAGCTCATACAGAGTGACAGAAGTACCCGATCTGATAGTCACCCTATTGTGTATATAGCAAGCAGTATTCATGGCTTCAGCCCAAAAATGATATGGAAGCTTTTTGGCATGAATCATGACTCTTGAACACTCTTGTATAGTCCTGTTCTTGCGTTCCACCACACCATTCTGCCGAGGAGTGATTGGTGATGAGAATTCATGAGTGATTCCCTCATATAAGCAGAACTCTTCAAACCTGCTGTTTTCGAACTCTTTCCCATGGTCACTTCTGATTCGAACAACACCACAATCCTTTTCCCGTTGAATCCTTTGACACAACTCTTTGAAGGTTGTAAATACTTCAGACTTTTCTCTGATGAAACTTATCCAAGTGAACCTGGAGTAATCATCTACTACAACATAAGCATACTTCTTCCCACCAAGACTTTCAACCTGCATAGGTCCCATTAAGTCCATGTGAAGAAGTTCCAGAACTCTATAAGTTGTGGTAAGATGTTGAAGCCTCTTGTGTGACACCCTTGTTTACTTCCCAACTTGACAGTCACCACATATTTTATCCTCATCAATCTTCAGCTTGGGAATACCTCTAACAGCTTCACTTGACATAACTTTCTTCATCCCTTTCAGGTGTAAGTGACCCAATTTCTGATGCCAAAGTTTGGTTTCATCTTCCTTTGACATCAAACAAGTAGACAGACTTTCAGGTTCTTGAGGATTCCACAGATAGCAGTTATCCTTAGACCTGGTTCCCTTCATAACAACTTCATCTTTCTCATTGGTTACTAGACATTCAGATTTGGTGAAATTTACTTTGAGGCCTACATCACACAGTTGGCTTATACTGATTAAATTTGCGGTCAGCCCTTTGACAAATAGAACACGATTCAGATTTGGTTGTCCTGTGTAGTCCAGCTTTCCAACCCCTTTTATTTCCCCCTTTGATCCATCCCCAAAGGTGACATAATTGGTGGAGTGGGGCCTGATATCTGACAAGAACTTCTTCACACCAGTCATGTGTCTTGAACAACCACTGTCAAAGTACCAATCTTCTCTTGCAGATGCTCTAACAGAGGTATGTGCTATGAGACCAGCCATCATTTGTCTAGGAATCCATCTTCTCTTCACTTTACCCCAACTCTGTCCTTTATTTTGTTGCTGAGCAGTTTTGGGATAGCCGTGTAGCTTGTAGCAAAAGGACTTTAAGTGACCAATCTTTCCACAGTAATGGCATCTCCATGGTTTATACTTTGATCTACAAACTCTTTTCTGATGCTTCATCTGATGTTGAAACATGTGATTTGACATCCCCACCTCTTGCTTTATTTTCTAAGGAATAAACTTCAATACAAGCTTCTTGGAAGTCTCTGCTTGATTGTTAAAACCAAGGCCTTGCACATTTCCAGCTTCTTTCCCATTCTGAAGGATCTCATCCAGCTTCGTGGTACCATTGTTCAGCATTCTTATAGATTTGGTCATATTGTCAAGTTTTGACTTTTGCCATTCAACCTCCTCCTTCAGATCAGCAATGGTAGATAGATGTTCTTCCTTCTCAGCTTCTAGTTGAGCTATCTTAATCTTCTGTTCCAATATTATCTGGCACCTTTCTTCATTCTTGATACACAGTTCTGAAAACCCTGTGAATACTTCTTCCTTAGTGAGTTCTCCAACATAGGATTCTTTGTCAGAGTCAGATTCACAAGTAGTTTCTCCATCAGCCTTACAGATTCCAGTCAAAGCTGTCACCAATTTTGCTGATTCTTCTTCAACATCACTCTCAGACTCTCCTTCTGACCAAGACACTGATAGGCCCTTCTTCTGCCTTTTGAGATACGTGGGACACTCAGTCTTCATGTGCCCATATCCCTCACATTCAAAGCACTGAACTCTCTTCCCTTGATTGGATTCTTCTTTAGCTCTGGATCTTCTACCTCCATCCTGGTTCTTACTGATGTCGAGTGACTTGTTCTGAGCATTTGCTCTCGACTTCCAGTCAATCCTTTTCAACACTTTGTTAAATTGTTTTCCAAGTAATACCAGATCTTTAGACACCCCTTCATCTCTGACCAGGTCACCTTCATCTTTTGAGTCACCAGTATTTGACACAAAAGCTATGCTCTTTTTCTTTTTAGACTTTTCACTGATCCCTAATTCGAATGTTTGAAGAGATCCCACCAGTTCATCCACTTTCATCTTGTCTATATCCTGAGCCTCCTCTATAGCAGTCACTTTCATGTCAAATCTCTTAGGTAGAGATCTGAGGATCTTTCTGACCAGTTTGCTGTCAGACATCTTTTCACCTAGGGCACTAGAGGCATTAGCTATCTCAATAATATTCATATGAAAATCATGAATGCTCTCATCCTCTTTCATCTTCAAACTCTCAAACTTGCTAGTGAGAAGCTGGAGTTTTGACATCTTCACCTTTGAAGTCCCTTCATGAGCAACCTTCAAGACCTCCCATGCCTCTTTAGCAATGGTGCAGTGTTCAATCAACCTAAAGATATTCTTGTTAACACCATTGAACAATGCATTCATGGCTTTGGAATTCCCTACGGACCCTTTGTAATCTGCATCATCCCAGTCTTCCTCTTCCTTCACCACATCAGTAGGGGTACCTTTTTCATCTTTAACCTTAGGGGGCTCCCATCCTTTTATAACTGCTTTCCATGCTTGATCATCCATGGATTTGATGAAAGCTATCATCCTTGGTTTCCAATAGTCATAGTTGGAACCATCAAGCAGAGGTGGTTTGTTCAGAAATCCTCCATCCTTGTCCATTTTACCAGAAAGTACCTTCCCTGAATCTCACCCAGAACCAAATAAGGGTGCAAGCTCTTGATGCCAATTGAAATTTTGGCACATATATCAGATGTCCTACGTAGATGTTGAGACACTGATATCCAACACAATGAACAAGATAACAATAAAATAGCAGTGCAGAAAGTAAATAACACAGTGATATATTTACCCAGTTCGGTCTAACACACCTACTCTGGGGGCTACCAAGCCAGGGACGAAACCAATATACGATAGTATCAATTCACAGATCATACAAACACTGAATAATCTGCTCACTTAATCATTACCCTTCCTATTAGGCCCTCCTCAAATCCCTCTACAACCACAACCCGTGATTGGTTCCTTTCCACACAAGAAACAAACTGAAAGTCACTCTTTCAAAACACACAATTCTCAATACTTCACAGCTTATGAGAATTGACACACAAGAAACTCAATGCTTAAAAGCTTATGAGTAACTTGACAGAACTTACAACATAAAAATTAGTCCTTATACTATTATCAGAATGATACCAATTAGGCTCACAAATTACACTCGAAAATCCTAAAAACACAAGTAAGTTCCACACCTAAAACTAGGTTTACATCAGTCAATATATAGCAATTAATCTGGACTGAATTGGGCTTCAAAAACGCAGCAAATAGACTGCTCACAAATCTGCAAAATTAACTCCAACAAAATAGGTCTTCAATCCAAAGTTTCCTATTATGTCTCCATAATTAGAAGCAGCAGCAAATCCGAAAACCAACAAATAACCACAATCCAAAAATGCTTTGGATGCCACATAGGATAACGAAATATTCACAGAATATTCAGTAACAAATCATAGTAATAGAATCTGCATAAAAACTGAATTCATAGCGCGATGTCCTATGAGCTGGCATGGAACATCTTCATTCGACATGTTGAAAGCAGCCACTTAGAACATTAAGATTCAACATCTTGCTGCTATAATAGTTTTAGCAAAATAAATGCCAACCACAAAAGCACAGAAATAACAACTATTATTAATTAAATTATTATTATTATTAACTATACCACTATTAATATTAATCTAAAGGCTTTATTTCACCAACTCACCTTCCTAACTAAGGGCAACCCTTAAACGCACTCCAAACACTCCCTCAAACAAGGTCACACAAAAAAAAAAACACAAGATGTCTAAATAATTAAAATGGGGTGTTACATGAAGCCTCCATTTCCACACAAAATAACTTTGATTTTGCACAAGCAATACATAGAAATTCAAGGAGAATTTTGAAGTAGAAGTGTTTAGGAGGGGAAGAATAAGGATACGATCAAAAGATTAGGAAAAAGTAAAGAAAAATCGAAAATCAAAGCTCATCGCATTCTAGAATTCTTCACCAGAAAATTCATATCTCGGTCATGATCTTCATCAGAGTTTAGCTTTGATTTGTTACTTTTTTAATCTTTTCCAACATTTCTTTATACAAACTTGTTTTTGCACTAATGTTGAGTATTTCCACCATAGTTGCATGCTTCAACTCCTTCTTGTTATCATTTAATTTGCAAATTAGGGTTGACTGTTCTTGGGTGTTCTTCGCATTCATGTAGGAGTGTTCGCGGGCCGGTTTGGTTCGGTTTTGAGAGAATCCGATACCCGAACCAATGAAAAATAAATGGATCGGTTTGGATTGGATTTTTATATTTTTGCAATAAATCCCAAACCAAACCGATCCGAAAAACAATGGATTGGTTTGGATTGGATTGATCAGATATATTAAAAGTAAATATACAAAAAATATTTTTTTTTAATTATTTGTTTACACGCTAAAATATGAAAAATAAATATTGAACACATGACACACATATTTTTAAGCAAGTTATGACCACCATAGTCATATAGTTGTTGTATATCACTTAAATATTCAATAACTTAAAAAAAAATTACTGCATACTCATACTCCATTCCATAGCATAAAATTGAAGGTTTGGAGTTTGCAAATAGTTGTGATTTAAGGATTTGCAATTTGGGAAGAAGCTTATGGTTTGTGGATACTTATAGTTTGCAATTTATGAGTTTGATTTATAATGGTTGTGATGTTTGGTTTCTCTATATTTCATCATTGATTGATAGGATTGTGATAATTTGAAAGATGTCATTCCGTTTTTCATTAGAAATGTCCAGAGACTATGCCTCTTTATTTCTTTCATTATGGTTTGTACTTGCTAATTGTTATAACAATTATTCTCTTCATCCAAATAAATAAGTAATAACTCAATTAAAATTAATAATTTATTATATGAATTAATTATGTTTATTGTTATTGGTTTGGTTCAGGTTTACGGGTAGCAAATTAGAAATCCGTTGCCCAAACCAATTAACACCGGTTTTAATTGGTTTGGTTCGGTTTTTGCTCGAACTAAAAAAATGCCCGACCTAAACACATTGGTTTGGTTTGGATTCCGGTTTGGTTCGGATTTGCCTGAACCAATGAACACCCCTACATTCATGCATGATTTTCTAGAAAGGTTGATTCAACTTTTTTAAGTAATTTCAAAGCCTAGATAGCTTCCTAATGTAGTTTTAAACATGATTCTATAACTGATTTTACCTGAAACCTTGAATTGAAGCTGAATCGAGTTCGTTTATTTTGAATGCAAGAACTTTCGGATTTTGTTGAAACTATGTTGATTCATGTATATTTGATTGTTAATTGGTGTTCAGGCTCTATTTGCGGTCCATAGTTATTTCATTTACAATTAATTCATTATTTATTTTGTTTAAATGATGTTGATATTTTTATTGCCCGTGAACATCGAGAGAGATAGCAAAAATGAGAGGGAGGGAGATTCAAATTTCCAGATTAAATCTCCACTGTTTGATCTTATTTTATTTTTTGTTTGTTGTTAGTGGTCTAAAGACACGTGGCTAGATGATTAGCTATTGGATTTGAATCCAGATGGGGGGACCGGTACAGGCCATTATTTGGTGGATCTCCATGGTCCTTAGCATGATGGCCACTAGATCCAATCCTAGGGTCTTGATTCAATCCATCAGGAGGTCTTGGAGATGAGATCTAAGTCATATGATCTCAATCAGATGATCCTGATTTATCCAAGTTTTATTTTTTGTTTTTTATTTCGCTTTCAAGTTATTAGGCCTCTTTGTGCTTGAGCTTTAACCTATTTGCTTAGTTTCAGCCCTTTTTTCCAGTCTCACACCCCTAATTGGTGTGAGATTTTGAGGTTGTGGGCTTTTGTTCGGCTCCGAGGCGCCTCACCCCCTTCTTTCAACATGGTTCCCCCTCCCTTATTTTATTTATTTAGGCCTTAAGCCCATTTATGTTTTTTTGCTTGTTGAAAACCCCTCCCCCCATCCATGTATTTGTACCCCCTTTGCGTGTTTGTTTTTTTTTTCTAATTAATTTTATTAATTTCAAATATTATTAATCGGAATATCAATTTCTATTTTTTAATTAAATCATATTATTTTACAACTAAAAAATCAAAACCATTTCCCAATTAAATCAAGACCGTTTTTCAAACATTAAATCAAATCATTTTTCACACTTAGCCCAACAAATCTTTTTCACATCAAATAGATGAAAAAGGACTAGTTTGGCATATGCCTCTCTTTTCCCCGAATATTTAGATACAATTTGTATAGCTTGACCATTCAAATATTCATCATCTGCTCAAGACTTAATAATGCAACCGAATTCAACTCATCTCCTTCGCGGAAGAAAAAGAACTAATTGGGCATATGGTTCTTTTTTCCCTGAGTATTCAGATACAAGCCGTATAGCTTGACCATTCGTGTGCTTTTCATCTTTGAGGAATCTTGACCCAATTCGTATAAAACATATTTTCTAATTAAAATCAAATGAAAAATGATTAATTGGGTGTATGCCTCTTTCTTTCCTGAGTATTCAGATACGAGCTGTATAGCTTGACCATTTGAATACTCGTTTTCCATTCAAAAACAACAATTAACCGAATTTGTATCACTCTTTGGTGGATGAAAAATGATTAATTTGGTGTATGCCTCATTTTCCCAAGTATTCAGATACAAGTCGTATAGCTTGACCATTTGGATGCTTGTCTTCCGTTAAGAGATCGTGGCTCAATTCGCTTCACATATTATACGATAAACTCGTATGAAAAGGGACTAATTGTAGTATATCTCTTTCTTCCACGAGTACACAGATTCAAGTCATATAGCTTGACCATTCAAATACTCGTCATCCACCCTTAAAAAAATTTTAACCAATCAAACCTCATTTTTCTCCCAAGCGTGATTACAAGCTTTTTCATAAAAGAATTGTGTTTTATCTATCCCGATGCGATATACAAAGAAATGCTTCAGCCTCCTATGCGCGAGCAACAAGCAATATTTAATCACTCAAATACGACCTAAACCTCATAATCCTGACTGCAACTTGGTAATCTGACCACTTTGGTTTACTCATAAACCTACTCATTATTCCAACTGCGTAACATATGTCAGGCATGGTATTACAAAGATATCTCAGATGACCAACCAATAGTTTGAAAGTTGTAGCATCTACATCCTCATCATCAGCATTAGAAACCATCTTATGATTTGTCTCAGCAGGTGTGACTGCTGACTTGCAATTCATCAGCTCAAATCTCTTCCGCAACTCAAGTTCATACTTCAGTTGGTGCACAATGATACCCTTCTTAGAGTCTAAAATCTTCATCCCTAGAAATATACCATATTTCCAAGTTCAATCATATCAAATGTATTCATTAGCATCTTCTTGAACTTGTTTATCTCAGAAGTACAACTTCATGTCAGAAGTATGTCATCTACATAAAGACACAGAAGAATCACATTGCCTTCAAAAGTATGTTGTACATACACACCATACTCCATTTTACATTTTTTAAATCTCAGATGCTTAAAAAATTAAATCAATCTTTAGGTTCCAAGCCCATGAAGCTTGTTTCAGCCCGTAAGGTGTTATGCAGCTTGTACACCATCCCTTCTTTGTTCTCTTTCACAAATCTAAGAGGTTGTAACAAATAAACTTCTTCTTGCAATGCACCATTCATAAAAGATGACTTTACATCTAAATGTATCAGAGGTCAATTCCTATTTACAGCTATAATAATAACCAACCTTATGGTTTTATGTCTAGCTACAAGTGCAAACACTTCAAAGTAGTCTAAACCAGACTTTTGTAGGAATCCTCTATCTAATAACCTTTCTTTATATTTAGCAAATGAACCATATGGATTCAGATTTATCTTGAAAACCCATCTCACAAGGATGGCTTTCTTGTTCTGAGGTAGAACAGTCAATTCCCAGGTCTTGTTTCTTTCAATGGCCCCAAGTTATTCCTCCATGGTATTCACCCACACCTTATGCTTGAGAGCCTCGTTAATGCTGACATATTTAGAGTCCACCATTATGACACTATGTATGACTTCCCCTTCGGAGTCAATCTCAGTATCTTGCCCCAACTTAAAGTTTGCAAGTCTCCTTGGTATATGTCTAATTCTTTGTGGTCTCTAGAAATGTGAAAGTTCACCTTCAGCAGCAGGACCACCTTCAGAATCTCCACCTTCACAGGCTCGATAACCTTCAGAAGCTCCACCTTTAGAGGATGGATCACCTTCAGAGTCAGATGCACCATCAGAGTTAGAGTCACCTTCAAAGTCAGAGTCACCTTCAAAGTCAAAATCACTTTCAGAAGTCAGAGTCATCTTCAGATTCAGGCTCTCCTTCAGAATTAGAATCACCTTCAGAGGTATAATATTCTTTAGAGGAAGAATCTCCTTCAAAGGCAGAATCATACTTTAGTGTTGACACTACATTAGAGTTGGATTGAGACTTGCTCCAATCCCATGTTTCCGATTCTTTCACTATGACATCTCTGTTGACTTCAACTTTTTTGGTGACTGAGCAATACAACTTATAAGTACTCTTACTGTGGGAACCTATAAATAACATGACTTTGCTTCTATCATATAATTTCCTTCTAGTAGCATCTGGTATATGTGTGTAACATACAGAACCAAACACCTTGAAATGGCTGACATTTTGTGTTCTTCTAGTCCACTTGTTAATAGGAACTATTTCCTTTAACTTCTTTGTTAGACATCTATTAAGCACATATGTTGGAGTAGCGATTGCTTTACCCCATAACTTCTTAGATAGATTCTTCTCCTTCAACATGCTCCTTGTCATGTCAAGCAGAGTTCTATTTCTCCTTTCATCAAGACCATTATGTTGTGGAGTGTATGAAGCAGTTACCTTATGAGCAATACCATGTTTCTCACAGGACTTCTTGAACTATGTAGAATTGAACTCACCTCCACCATAGATTCAAAAGATCTTTAATCTTTGTCTACTTTGATTTTTCAGCCATCACTTTGGACTTCTTGAACTCAACAAACACCTCATATTTGAACTTAATGCATGCTACCCGTGTCATTATTGTGAACTCATCCACAAATGACACAAAGTACTTATTACCTCCAAGTGAAGGTGCCTCAAATGACCCACCTACATCATAATGCACCACATCCAAACTATGAGTTTCTCTTGGAGGCATTTCTGATGAGAATGGCAATCTTGGTTGCCTGCCTTTCTTGCATATATCACATAATTTATATGGTGCCACAACTTTAGGAATCCCATGTACCATATTCTTAAACTCAGATGCCCTAAGCTTATGTATTTCAGATGCCCTAATATCTTGTGTCACAACTCACTTTCCCCTTCAGCACTTCTTGCACTAAGGCATTGAGTGTCTGTTGTTACAATATTCATCTTGAATGTCTTATTTCTTCCTAGTTCATATTTCATAGTCAGCTTTTGATTACAGTTATACAATTTGAAGAGATTGTCCTTCATGGTTACTGAAAATCTTTTTTCAATCAGCTAATCTACACTCATCAGATTATTAATCATGTCAGGAACATACCATACATCCTTGATCACTAGAGTTTTGCCATTGTTCAATTTAACTATGAAATTTCCTAATCATTTAGCATTCAGATACTGATCATCAGCATATCTGATCTTGGTCCTTTTACTAGAGTCAAAATCAACCCGCCATTGCTTGTTTCCAAATAGGTGATTTGAGCAGTCTGTGTCCTATACCACCAGTCTACCATTGATCCACCTACATTCTCATATCCCATCAATAGCATGGGTTCATCATCAAAATCTCCACGGGTTATGTTGGCTTTTTCACCCTTTTTAATCTTGATTTACCAACAAAGTGGCCAAACTTGTTGCAACTATAACATTGAACCTTTCTCTTGTCAAACTTTTCCTTTCCCATATGAACATTCTTATGTTTCTTCTCTTCAGAGTTGGAGAGTTATGAATTCTGAACACCACCACCATACTTTTTCTTGTTCTCTATGCATGCTTGCTTCTGGTTCTTCTTGCTAAAATAAGCTTTTAGAGTCTGAGCTTTCAGAGCCTATTATGACTCTCTTTCAGAGTTTCTTTCAGTCAGACGCAACTCTTGTGACTATAAACTACTCTAAAGATCTTCAATTCTCATGTTATTGGTGTCTTTAGAGTGTTCTCACTACTACAAAATACACCTTCGATAACAGGTTAGGCTTTCCACCGTTGTAATATCGCAAACTGGATGCGCCTGATATATTTTTTATATTTTTTAAAGTTATTTAATCATGGTTGAGGTAAACAAATGTGGTGATAAAGTAAGTGTTACAAGCTTTGAATCCTAGCAACTACATTTTTTTTTTCTATTTTTCCTATTACAAAAAGCGTGTGTCACTTAAGTTCATAAATAAATTAAAAATTGAAAACTATTTAACCACGGTTTTACTATACAATTGTTGTAATAAGATCTACATTTCACTGTGTCATACCCCAAATTTTAACCACTAAGATTTCCCATCATTGTGCAAATTATCATCACAATATGGATGTACCTTTATGCCTCATCAATCTCCTCAAGAATTGTTGAGCATTCCCTACAACTAAGAATTAGGGTTTCAAGCCCTCTCAGAGTTCTTAGACAAATGATCAATCAAGGAATGACATGATCTTCAACTTGTCTAGCCTCTCAAACATCCACAAAGAATCAAGAGGACTCCCACATCAAGGATTAAGCACAAGGTTACAACATTCCAAGTGGATCAAGCCTCAAGATCGCCAGTGTCACCAAATTAGGGTTTTGGTCGACCAGGGCCTCCAGATGGGAATTTTCCTCTGGGAATGAGCCAATGCTTCAAAGCATAACCCAAGATACTCCAAGGGACCTCAGGGGCCTAATCATCAAGTCAATTTAACCTCAGGGGATGCATTCACCAAAAATCAGGGATTAGGGTTTCTTGACCTAATTCACCCCTAAGTTGACTTTTGGGACAAAACATGATCCAATACCTCAAGACATGACTTGAGGGTCTCTAATACATCATATTGATCCATTTTTAACAATGGATTGATCCAAGAAGCTTTATCAACAAGTTTCAATTTCATCTGAACAACAGTTAGGGTTTTTGAAGGAAAAGTCAACTGTGCCTTTGACTTTTGACCTAAACATGCTCCCAAACCTTGGGACATGATTCAATATACCCTATAACACCTATGAAATCAATCCATCAAGTTTGATTTAGGTAAAGGACTTGATTTCATAAAGGATCACACCGTTTGGAATTCATCTGATAAAAAGTCAACTGTGCCCAAAAGTCAAAGTTGGACTTTTTGATTTTTTGATCAATTATGGTTCCCTAACCCTAAAATGATATTAATGTGTGATTGGAATCACCATTCATCAAGAAAAATCAAGAAAAGTAGGATAACTTGTAAAACGGGTAACCATAAAAAACTTAGAAATTTTCTAAGTTATGGAACAAAGTGGCTAGGGTACCAACTTCCAAGGATCATAAGTTGTGATCCAAGCAACCATTTTGGCTGATCCAAAGATGGATTTGTAGCTCTCATGGCATACTTTAAAAGTTTCAACTACACCTCATTTCAATTCCTCATGGATTTTAAGTTATGGAGTGACCAAAATGACAAAAACATGAAAATGCCACCTTTTCCAACACTTAGTGAAATTTTCACTAAGTCAGAATCTGTTTTACTTTTTTCAAAATATAGGGGCATTTTTCACTTGGATCCAAAAAGTGTCAAGACAAACTATGATCACACATGTGTTGTATCATATGAGAGCTTTCCAAAATGGCCAAGAACTCCATCAAATTCCATTTGAGCTAAGAGTTATGACAGTGGCAATATGCCTTGTTGCAACTGTCATGGCAAGGCAGATTTGAGCATTTTGCTCAATTTGTTCAAATTTTTCAAATGAAAAACAAGTTTATCCATCTGAACACCTCAGGGGGAGACCAAGGACGAACAAACACTGATCCATAAGCCTCCCAAGTCTTTGGAACTAAAAGTAGCATGCCAAACCTAAAAATGCCTAAAAAGGGGACAAGACTCCAATTTTATTTTGGAGCATTCAATGGATGCACCAAGGTGGCATGAACTGAACCTTTTCCAACTGAATGATTCAAGGATAATCTCTGAACTAGGGAACCAAAGGCCTGTGCTCTAACCTCTAGTCAATGGCTAGAGGAGACTGAAGATTCCAAAGTGATGCAATTGGACAATGAGCTGCTGCAGTTGCCATTCACTATTGCTTGCAAAACAAACTTGCTCTACTATAAATAGAGCTCATTTGTGCTCAGTTTAAGTACACCAAAGGCCTACAACACTTGCCTTTCTCAAAATCATCTTCTCACTCTAAAAAATGCCTTTCTTAGCAAGTCACTATCGAATTTTTCAGTAGAGAGCAATTCCACTCAAACCAATTGCTCTAACACCTCATCAACATCCTATGTGAGCTGATCAAACACTAAACACACAACTGTAACACTGATTTCTCAGAATCACGAGCCAGTTGCTCAAGTTTTCAACCAAGTTGTAGTTGAGATGCCATGAAGTGATCCAACCATTTCCAATCGAGTCCAAGCATTCAAACACACTCCATATGGTGTAGGGAAGCTGTTCAGATCATCACAACTCATCTGTAACACCTCCAACTCAAAAATCACATTGCTCTTGCTGTCACGGCCTTCAAGTAAGCCTAAACCTGGCCATCTCTTAATCTATGCATATTTTCTCGCACAATACTTTTGCCAAATGTTCATAATCATGCATAGAATGTTTCCCCTCATTTAATTGCTTTGTTTGAATCGTGTATCAAAATTCTCAGCCTTCATGCAAATTTTAGGGTTCTTGAGGTTTTGTCTTGATTTCTTATTCCATGCTTAAAATAAATGAAATTAAAGACCATAGACATGATCGTGAGGTGAAAACGAGCAGATTGATATGTGGATTGTGTGATTTCATCAAGTATTCAGTGAGATTGGATAGAAAATGCAAATCTGAGCAAAACTCCCTTCGCGCGTGTTCTTGGCCCATGTTCTTGGCGCCTTTTTCACAAATTTGAATATTTGAATTTTGTGATTTTATTTAATTGATTCAAAAATTAATTTCTCCCTGAGTTTTAATGATTTTGAGTTGATTCTTTTTTTAATAATTCAAAAAAATGTTAAAATATTTTATTTTGCCAAAAATTCCCAAAAATATTATTTATTTCTTATATTTGATATTTTCACAAGTAATTAATCTTTTATTTGTTTTTTGACATTTAAAATATTTGTTCCTTCTTGATTTTCCAAATTTAATTGGTTTCCAATCATTTTATGGATATAAACATGATTTTTGAAACATTGATCCAAGATCACCACTCATTTTTCACATGTTTTCAATGCTTTTTATTAATTTTTTTTACAAAATTAATTCCCTTTTATACAAAAGTAGGGTTTTGATTAATTCAACCCTCATCAATCATTTTCAAACACTCATGGACCTCTAATAGAGTGTAAGACCCAACCCTTGTTGTACAAAAACCATTTTGGACCTCAGATATTGTATAAGTCCCGACACAATAAAAAATCTTAGCGCGATCACCAGTTTAAAATCACTGGGCCTCTCCTTGAGTTGTAAGCCCCATCACTTGTAAAAAAATACTTTTGGGCCTCTAATAGAGTGTAAGACCCAACCCCTTTTTGAAATAAAAATTATTTGGGCCTCAGATGTTGTATAAGACCCACTGTGTTTTCAAAAACCTCGGCGCGATCGTCGTTTTCAAACAAATAACCTTGGGCCTCTCCTTGAGTTGTAAGTCTCATCTCTTGTGCAAAAATAAATCTTTGGGCCTGTAATAGAGTGTAAGACCCATCCCCTTGTACATAAAAACTTTTTGGGCCTCACATATTGTATAAGTCCCTCTGTACGATTTTTCAAAACAACAGTGCCATCACTGTTAAAATTTGGGCCTCTCCCTGAGATGTAAGCCATGGGCTTTGTTCAAAATACCTTCTCCTTTGATTTTGAATTCAAATATATGTTATTATCAAAACTTTCTTTAGTTTCTTTGTTGAACAACTAACAAAATAGCATGGAAGCTCTACAACGGGTAAGTGTTTATCCCCTTTAAATTACCGCTTTCATATATATATATATAACTGTATTGTGGGGCTGTTTCACTGTAAGTCTTCTTTCACATCCTTTTAAATACTCGTCATATATCAACTATATATATATATATATACTAGTATAGTTATTTAGAGTTTTCCCCGACAACTACGTCTAGAACTAGGTAAAGCCTGTTGGTCACTCTCGAATACAAACAAAACTAGATCCCCATAGGATTCCAGATACAGTCTTCCCTTCTCTTGGGGTTAAACAATATGGAACAAAGAGAAAGTCAGTATTCTCGGTGAACCTTTTCTCAGACTGTCACCCTTAGAAATTGTCAAAGAAACTCTACTCCCCAGAGTTGATCTATTCTCCGTGAATAGCATCTCTTGAGTTTCTTCCAAATTCTCGAACTTTTCTGGAATGATCTCTTATCTGTGAATTGCATTTCTTGAACTTCTCTTGGTTTAGGGACCCACAGGCTTCCTAAAAGCATTCCCCACCTCCTCTTGGGCTTTGTACAAGGACCCTTAGGCTTCTTAGAAGTTCTCATGCATTCTCTTGGGCTTAATACAAGGACCCTAACGACCTCTTAAAGGTATAAGACAGAACTTAGTCATCCTTTGCTAGAGCAGTTTTTCCAGTATTAAACCTCTGCCCACGTTAAGGTTGGTTCTCATCCCTTAAGGCCCTTGCCCTCTTTTGGGCATCCTACAAAAGATAAAACTCTACCAGTAAACTTGGACAGTCTAAATCCCTTTAAGTCTTGAAGACATTCTCAAGTCCCTTTCAAAAATAGGAGAAACCCCGGATTCTGGATTAATCTCCAGCCGAGTTAGAACTTTACGGGTTCTAAAACCCCGCCCTTCTCCTAAAATTCCCCAACCAGGTCAGATAACATTATCTCAAACCAGAGCCTCAAGGTTTCTGATCTATCAATTCCTTTTGCATTCCCTTGCAATGATTGATTCTCTTCTTGGACCTGCTTCGAGATCTCAAGAATCCTCGGCAGAAGAATACCCTCCTCTTAGGCTTTGTATAATGATCCTTCCTCAGCGAAGTCAGCCACCTCTTGGGCTTTGTACAATGATTCCCCCTAGTGGATCTAACCTTTTCAGACTCTCTTATTGAGTCCATCACTTTTCAAGCCTCTCTTGTTGAGTCATTTTCCTGTTAGCCTCTATCTCGGGCTTCATACGAGACAACAAATCACTCTCTTGTTGAGTATAAAAGACTCTCTTGTTGAGTCAACCTTTTTCAGCCTCCGTCTTGGGCTTCGTATAAGACAAATAAAAGTACTCTCTTGTTGAGTCAAACCTTTTTAGCCTCTGTCTGGGGCTTCGTACAAGACATATAAAAGCACTCTCGTGTTTAGTCAGTCACTTGTTAGTACTCTCTTATTGAGTCAACTCTTTTAGCCTATATCTCGGGCTTCGTACGAGACAAATAATAAACACCCTCTTGTTGGGTCAATAGCCTCCTCTTAGGCTTTGTATAGAGAAATCCCCGGTTAAGTCAATCAACCTTTTAGCATCAAACTTGTGCTTTAATCAAGGCACACGAACGTCAACAGTTCCTGTTTAGAGATGACAAGTTCTCTCCCAGTCAAACCTTTTAGCTTCAATCTTAGGTTTTGAACAAGACACAAAAAACCCTTCAGCTTCATATCTTGGGCTTTGAACAAGATATAAATCACTTTTAGCCTCTGTCTTGGGCTTTGAACAAGACACCAAAACATCTTTTTCCTCCCTTAGAATAGGAGGGAACTACGATCGCTCTGATTTCCCTGTTTCGTTAAACGGGAATACGTAGGCATAAGATTGTGAAATCTTAGCGAGCGTACAAATCAAAAACTCAGAGTCCAGTACCTCCGTCAATCTACCAAAAGCATCAGATCTAACACCTTACCAAAAGCCTCTCAAATAGTCCAAACACTGTATTTTTAAGCAAAATGACCTAAGACATACCCCCCTTTTTTATAGCATCTGTAAACCAACAGTCATCTGTTTAAACTCAGTATGCAAGCAGGGTTAATTGGAGACATCTATTTCCCTTCCTTAATCAGCTTCACAGGATAAAAAATGAATCGAACTGTAGTACCAAAGCGATGGTGATTCGAAACCACAAAAATCGCGCTACACACTGCAGTTGAATGTAACAATCGTGGTCAAAGGTTTTCCTGATAAATTAAAAACAAAACAAATTTATTATTTCCTTCATAACCCTAAGCAAACTATCAAACCAGCGAATCAGATACGACAACGATAGCGGCTTAAGTTATAAACCTAATAGATCATTTGGTAATATTTGTCATGCTAGGAAGAAACCTAATTGTTCTGCTCTCAAATAAATTTTTTGTAATAAGATCGACCATTTAGAATCTCATTATTATGAAATATTAAATTAATTAAAATGTTCTAAAGAGAATAACTCTAGACCTCTTAAAGTCACTAACGCACCAGGCCCCAAAAAGATTTGGGTACTAAAGGTGAAAAATTAATTTGTTTTGCAAGAACGCCATGCAACTTTAAACGGGAAAATTTGCAAATTTAAAAGAAGCTTTGTAAATCATAGGAAATATTGACTTAATTATTTATCAAGATGATGCTTGGTGATCTCGACAGTCTTTGATCAAGATAATGTTTTAATTGTGAAGAAGATTTCTTCTTGTCCTTGGCTATAGTTTTGATGAAGACAAACACATCAACAAAAAGAAGTCAAAGCTTGAAGATTAGAGAAATCAAGTTTCTATTCATCATTTAAGGTATATGAAACTTCCATTTCATATACATCCTTTTAGTGCTCAAAGTTTATTTACCATGCATTGAAAAATCTATTTCATATTTGAACCATGTTAAATGATTTTCAAGTTCATCTATTGTCTTGGTTGAATCTATAGATGTTGCATAAGATTGGTTCAAATTCATAGGAAAATTTTCAAGGTTTAAAGGATGACAATCGGTTGCATTATAGCAACAATCGATTGTATTAAAAATGGTTTAGCCACTTCCAGATTGAAAAAAACATTTTTTAAAGCAGTGTGATTGGTTGTAGTATCTGTGCAATCGATTGCATCAGGCAAATTTTCCAAATTTTCACGTGTTATTGTTTCATGCAATTGATTGTCATTTTTGTTCAATCGATTGTACTTGAGTTAAATTTGAAAAATGTTTAATCGTAAACACCTTTTCACAACACCATTTCATGAAGACATTTCATTTTAAATACATTCATTTTTAACCAATTTTTTTATGGGTTAATACCCATTTTGCCCCCTGCAATATAGACGCTTTTCAAAAAACCTCCCTGTAAAAAAAACTTGCAAAAAAAAACCCTAACATTTGAAGATTCTCTCAGTTTTGACCTTCATCACATCCAGTCACTAAAAATGCCAAAATGGCAGGGGTCAAAATAAAAACGCTGCCAAAATGGCAGGGGTCAAAATGAAAATGCTGCCAAAATGGCAGGGGTCAAAATAAAAACTCTGCCAAAATGGCAGGGGTCAAAATGGCAGATTTTTGGTGACTGAATGTGATGAAGGTCAAAATTGAGAGAATCTTCAAATGTTAGGGTTTTTTTTGCAAGTTTTTTTTTACAGGGGGGTTTTTCAAAAAGCGCCTATATGGCAGGGGGCAAAATGGGTATTAACCCTTTTTTTATCAACCTTTGCCATGATTTTTCAAGAGTTGTTTTCACTCTATAAATTGATTTTCAATTTTCATTTCACGGTAATCTCTTTCAAAATTTTCACAAAATATCTCTGCATTATTTTCAACAGAACTTTCATATTTTGATGCTTTTTTAGAAAACTTTCATATCATTCCAAAAGCATAATTGAGAACTTAGAGAGTATATGTTATTGAATCTTAATATTTGAAAGAGAATAATACTTTATTCTTTTAAATAAGTCTTAAACATTCTACAAACTTCATTTATTTCTATCTATTTTAATTGTTACAAATTCCTAAGTATCAAGGATTGTTTGGTACTAGGAAGGATCTATAGAAAGGTGGATTGTATCTTCTTGTAGAGGCCTTTACTTATTGTCCAGGATTGTTGGAAATAAGTGTGTTGTAAATCACAAGGGGATTGTTATTGGTGATTGTGTTTGAGTCTTGTATAGGAAGACTATGATTGTCTTGTCCATAAGATCTAACAATATTAAAATTTCTTACATGAGGTAAGGGGACTGGAGTACTCTCGCATTGTAAGGGGAACCAAGATAACTTTTGGTGTTCTTTACATTACTGCACTTTACTTCTTTCTAAATCATCACCAAATCAAAAAGTTAAAAGCATAATTTCAATAAATCAAAAATCGACCAAAGTACCTAATTTACCCCCCCCCCCCCCTCCTCTTAGGTGCACTCAAATACTTACATTAATGTCATTGATGATCTTAACAATCATAGAACTTTTTGAAAGTTTAAGGTGAAAGATATTTGATGGTCTCATCACTCTTGAGAAATTTGAGCCAACTCCCGTGTCAAGCAATTTGTAGAGATCGAAAATACATAGTATAATGTTGTTCCTAATAACGGGAGAGTTTCTCAAGATATCTTGAGACATTGTAAGGTAAAACACTTGATAGAGATAAAATCAGAAAAATTTGATTAAATCCTCTAAGCAAGTGGTCTTTATGTTCTTAGTAATTTCATTGTACTATCACTAACATTTGGTTAAAGATAAATTTGAGTTTAAGCAAAGGTTGTTAAGACAAAATGAAAATTAATTAAAATGGTGCTAACCTAGTGAGAAAAGGGTGTAGAAAGAAGAAGAAGCCAAGCCCAATGCTACACATGGATCAAAAGACCAAGGAACCTAAAAAGGGTTATATAATCTATTAACCCTTAAGATCTAATCAATTAGGAGTGACAGAAATACAAAATCTGTGCCACATAATCGATTAACCCTAATGGTCTAATTGACCAAATTATTTTTTATCTCTCCCAAATCTTCCGCAAATTAGGAGGAGAAAAATAAAGCCATGGATTATATCTTCTTATAATCTCAATAAAATTACTTCACCAAAAATTCTAATTTTCATAAGATCTAATTTTCCAAGGTTTGAATCGATTAGAGAGCTTACTTTGGAAAGTTTTGTAAATCAATTTCTTCTGGGCCAAACCAATATGATTTTATATGATTTTAAATGCCAAAAATAGATCAGAAAAAGTCTATATAAAGGTACACAATCCTCAACTTTGATTCATCCCAAATACTTTTCTCTTCTCTTAATTGTGTAAGTGTCTAACTTTTTTGCTATTATCATCATTGATATGGTTCCCATAAATATTATTTGTATTGGAAATACTTATACAAAATAATCTTTCTCAAAGGATTCCTTATCAAAAGTTCAAGAAGGAAAACATTTTTCTATCCGCTAGGTGCTCAGGTCCTTCTTCATGAATGAGAAGTTTGTCAAAGATTTTTTTCCAATGAAAAAAATTGTCATCTGAAAAACTAAATTATCTGTATTCAAGGCTTGTCCAAATTTTATGCACAAACCTCAAGTATAAAGGGATATCTGTTACATCAAGAATTGGCGAAACCAAGATTAGTTTCACCATTGAGGAATTTTGGGTTATGTGTAAGATATCTGCTGAATGGAAAAACCTACAATGTTAATGCTTCTAATGGTGCTCTCAATTTTGATCATGCTTTTGCAATTGGAATTTTCCTTATTGACCTAATGAGATAAAAGAAACTTCTTTTTAAGACAAAATTCATGAAAGCAAGTTGTCGTGTTGTGCATCACCGTGTAACCCATGTGCTACTTCCAAGAAGAGAAAAGTGTGACGAGCTACTAAAAGAAGATGTGGTACCTATGTGGTTTCTAACCCAGAAATTTCAAGTTAATTGGACTTATGGAATGGTTATCTACATGTTCAAACGGAAAAGAAACTATTCAGTAGGGTTACCTACGGAAGTTTGATCACCAAGTTCCTAGTTAAAGTTGGGAGCCTTTTAGATAAGATACCTCAAGTTTAGCTTCTGGGTAGATTAATAAAAGAATCTCTAAGTCTGATCAAAGTCTGAGTTGGTCATGGGAGCTTAAAGGATGTTCCGATGGAAGAAGAAGATGATAGCAAAGAAAATCAAGGAGCATCATCTGAAGGAATGTTTAAAACCCTTTAAGTAATCTCCCAAGATACTTCTCAAGTTATTCAAAACTTTACCAAGGATTGTACCCTAATAAAAAAGTAGGTGTTGGGAAAGGGAATGGACAATAATGCAGATAATAATAATTAGTAGTTGTCCTACGTCTTGTTTACTTATCACCTTTGGTGTGTTTATTTCAAGCAATATCCTGCTTTATTGTACTTTGAATTTACTTCAATCAGATTGATATTAAGTTGGTTTTCTCCTTGTTTGAAATTTGTGATCTATGTGCTTGAATTTGTTTTCCTATCTGTTTATTAGTTTTTGTCTTTTGGGTAATGTCAAAAGGGGAGAAATATGGAGTAGGTTATAATATCTATATTTGTCAAGAGGAGTTTAACGACTCCATTTATTTATCCTTGTTTATCTGTATATCCACTCCCTGAGAGATATGGTGTCATCATTAAAAAGGGGGAGAATGTGGATCTATATGCTAGTAGGTATAGTGTCTGCAGTAGTCAGATGGTCACAATGGTATTTATCTGAAGTGATGGTCAAGATGTTATATTAATATCAAGATGTTTCATTTGTGAGATCAATACATTAAGGCCAATCTTAATAAGGATAATATCTAATATCAAGCGACATTCGGTGGAATCCCAGATAATCTCTGGTCAAGATATATTTGATGATGGTTTCTATCAAGAAGCTCTATCAAGCCTCGTCAGTCATAAGAATTCAAGTCCTAGATAAAGTTATGAATCAATGATGATTCAAGCAAGGGATCAAAAAGCTTCAAAGTTTGTGAAAGATATGAAATGTGAAAGGTTGCTCAATCCGCGTCAGAGTGATCAGAGTTTTGTAAATATATTATAGTAAATCTTAAATTACTAAAGTAATGCACACACTTACCTAAAAGTGTTTCAAACCTCTCTAAAATTGCTAAAATACCATAAGACCTATAAATGAACTTTCAAGATGCTTGTGGGGTTGACCAAGAGTGGTCCTAATCATTTAGGAAGCTTGTATGCACATTCTAATCCATTATAGACCTTAACCAATTTATTAGATCAATGCATAAAGTTTCTTAATCAATTAAGAATACTTATAATCGATTAAGACACATAGTCGTTGTAGGGTTTCCTTTTTGGGAATTAAGTTTTTCGTACCGTGAAGCTCATAATTACTCAACTCTATAGCTTAATTAATTATCTCATTTAAACCCCATAGATTTTTTTCCTTTTTGAGCCAATTTTTTCTCTTATAAATAAAGGGTTTCTCTTCACTTTCAAAATATACCATAAAACATATTACTATATACTTTTTAACTTTTTAATTTCTCTATTTCATTTCTTTCTTTTTCACTAAATTTCCTTAGTGTTTTAAGAGTGAAAAATATATGTGAGGTTTTTTTTTTGTTCCAGTGTTGTCGTGTTGGGGTTATTCATGTAATTTACTCAAGAGGACTTTGTCTTTTATGTAATATCTCTTGTGAGAAGTTGCTGTTTGGTTCGCGAGCTAAACTAGTAAAAGCTCTTGTTTGGTTTATGAGATTAGACAGACAACATCTATGTTTGGTTTGTGAGCTCAGACCGGTGTAAAATATCTCGGTTGATTCATGAGATTATCTGTTAGAAATTAAAATATATGCTTCATTCCTAAGCTCAGTCTGGTTCCTAAATTTTTGTGGTGTAAAATCTTATGTTTTGTTTGGAAGATAGCCATTGTAAAACTCCAATTTGGTTGTAAGAATGCTCATGGGCATAATCGTGAGAAACTTACATCTTATATATTGGAAACTCTCAAGAATAAAATTTTGGGGACAGGTATATGCCAAGTGGTTAGGTCGAACTTGTATTAATATTGGTGTAATTCTCTAAACCCTTATCTATTTATATTTTCACTAGTTACTCTAATTACTGTTTCATTATTTATTATGCTGCCTATTCTTTGTTTGTTTTACAGGATTGTTTTAAACAATTTCATTTATCATATAATTTTTAATTGGACATTGTTTTTCAAACCCACACAATTCACCATCCAGGAACGAGTCATGGTGGCCTTTATTAGTTTACCATACTAGGAATTTTTCACTCTTTTGAGTTTCTTACTTCACATCACTTTAATATGTAACATCTCATTCATTCCATCCTCTCAAGTGCTCAGCAAAACACCCCGATTCTTCACCAATATACACTTATGCTCCAACAACAATCTCATACACTCTCAGAGAACTCATAGTCGCTTCTCTTAAATTCTTAGAAAAATACGTTAAAACAACAATTTGTTAGGTAACTTATATGCAAGAGTGGATGATACGATAATAGTTCTTCCAACCAAGGAAATCATCATTGACAGACCCCCCCGTCCACACATTAGCGACGCTAAGATGTCAAAAAATGATGATAATGACATACAAGATTAGTTGTGCTATTTTTTTTTTCTTTTATGCTTGTTTTATGTTCTTAAATTTGTTGTTACTATTACTTCTTTTTCATACTTATGCCATTATTTCACTTTCTATTATTATATATTTCTCTTTTTTATTATTCCAAAAGGAAGAAGTATACTTGCATGGAAAATATCATATACCTATCCGCAAATATTGAGGGGGAGATGTTATTTTTATTTCTAAATATATGTTGAGTCACCTCTCGTGAGATGTTTTGTTATCACTAAAAAGGGAGAGAGTGTAGTTTTATGCTTGAATGAGTGATTTTTATGATCGACAAAAAATTTTATGGTCACTTGATCATTGAAAAAGAAAGGAACTTCAAAAAAAAGGAGTTGAATGATGTGATTCATTCTAGCTACCATATGAACATGTCTTATAGGGTCTATCTGTTGGGGGATAACATGTACTCTAATGTTCTAGAAGGAAGAGGAGTTGAATAGACATTTCTAATATGACCAATTTAAAAATTTTACTTTTTAAAAATCAAAGTTTGGCAAAATTTGCTCAGCATAGCGAAATTTTCGTACAAAAATATATGCTTTTTGCATTGATTGTAATATACACTTAATAAAAAACACAAGATGAACGATCGATGAAAATACTAAAACAATCAAAGTTTTAATTGACCAAAATATCAGTTTACATGAGATGTGTAAAATGAGTATTTTCAATTGAGAAAGAAATCTAACATTACAATTTTCAGAGATAATCATAAATTAGAATTCTTTAGGATCTCAATCTAATACGGACCTAAAACTTATATATGAAATCGATACCGATAAGAAAAACTATATTATCATGTGATTCTAAATGCATGAGAGAGAGAGAGAGAGAGAGAGAGAGAGAGAGAGAGAGAGAGAGAGAGAGAGAGAGAGAGAGAGAGAGAGAGAGAGAGAGAGAGAGAGAGAGAGAGAGAGAGAGAGAGAGAGAGAGAATATGTCAGATTTAGAATGGTTTGACAATTCGTCCTCGCTTATTCCTACTCCACTCTCCAATGGTTGCCCATTGAAAATTGTTGTTCTTCCACTATAAGTTTTACAAAATTACACATATTACAATTCGAGATAATGTTGAAAATAAAGATCTTCAACCATTGGTTTTATGAACCTTTGATTCATATGTAGTAGATAGTGAAGTTGTTCTGCCTCCTACGGTTTTCACGATTATGTTTTGTTGTTTCTCAATTTAGTTTTTGGTTTATTTGTCGTAATTGGGCCTCCTTACATAGTTGTGCATTCTAGGGTCGAATCACACTTAAATAATTTCAAATTTTAACAAAATTGAAATGATATTCTAGATTGAGACTTGGGTACGATTTTAATCATGCTATTATGTGTTTCTTTATCCAAATCTCCAACTAATTGGCAAGGGAACATATTGTGTTAATTTTAACCAAATTGTTCGATTTATACATGCGTAAAAATATGATTAAGCACTCAACCCTAGAATGTTCAACTATGTAAGAAGACCCAATTACGACAAATAAACCAAAAACTAAATTGAAAAACAACAAAACATAAACGTGAAAATCCAAAGAGGCAGAATAACTTCACTATCTACTACATATGAATCAAAGGTTCATAAAACCAATGTCAGTCCAAAAATAGATATATCCAGCAATACCTAAATGCCACCTGCATTACTCATCAATCAAGTTCAATTTGGATTGATGTTTAATCAAATGGAGGAGTCAATGCGATATCTTACAAAACTATTCCTTCTCACAATTTTGGCTTTCAGTAAATGGAAGTAGTGCTCATCAGCAGTCATGTAGGTCTATGATAAATTAAGAATAACACCTTTATTGTCGTCTCTTATGGATCTAAGACCAAGCCTAAGGTGCATATTTTCTACCAAAAAACTGTCACAAGTTTTCTCTTCTCAAGATCACCTTACCGAATGAAATTTCTAATCCACCTATTTATTTAAACAATCAAACCAAGTGTAGATATAACAGCTGTAAATAAATATATTGTGAATCAAACTTCTTACTAATTGAACCCTTCTTGCCATAAAAAGAAGTCACGTCTTCCAAACAACTAACTTGCATTATATTTGTCAGCAAAACATTGCATATAATTGACTTCAAATTTACCTTTGAAGATGAGGTTGCCTAGATAAATGAAAGGAATAGTACCAGCATGGAAGCCAAGGAGATTAATAATTCATTTCCACCTTCTACTAGGTATGTTCATAATATAATGGTAGATTTGTTAGAGTTTATAGTTTGACTAGAGGTTTGGCCATACCTTTCAAAGATGTGCATGAGATTATGCATATTATCCATTGTACATTTGCGAAATACATCAAGTCATATGCATAAATAGCATGAGAAATGATTGAAGAACCTATAAGACCTTGATCTATATTGAGTTTTGTTGTGGCACAAGTGTGAGTTTGAAGTTCTACATTGTTTGGAAAAATGAAGGTTGAATACTCTATAAGTGAGAGAGCCTAATGCTTTAAGGTTTTGAGTGGATATGTGATATTTTTTTTCACTTGTATGGTTGTTCTTAACCCAATATGGATTCCCCCTCTGTTTACCATGAAAATTGGTAAATAACCGCTGGTCTTTCAAAAATTGATTTACTTGCAGGATCAACCAGTGAATCATAAGGACATAGCTATTGTTTAATTTCTTTCTGGAAAATCCAAGAACACTTCGACAACATTCATGTTTGTAAAAGTTTGTATTAAAGTTTTAGAAAAGATAAACTTTGTATACATTAGTAAAGAAAGTGCAATGAAGAAAACTTCAGAGTAAAAGTGCAGGAAAAGAAACAATTGATAAATGAAAATAACTTTCTATTGAAATAAAATAATTTGGTGTTTCAGACGTACATTCTCAATGATAACTCTTTTCTCACTTAACTTAGATACTTTGAGTATTTTTTTTAGTATTGTACAACAATTGAACACACAGAAATTCTAACACTAAGACTCTTATTTATAACATGTCGAAAATAACTATCTTCAACGGACATTCCTCCAAAAATTGACATGTTTTACTTTGCATGTCTTCATTTCGCCACAACTCCCCACGCGTCTTTTCTGAAAAACAGGTAAGGCAGTTATTATCCATATTTTAAATTTCAAAACTTCTATTGAAGGAGAGCTTCATACACCCTCCGTCGAAGTTTCTTTCCATACTTAGAAAATATTTCTAAGTGTTTATCCAACATGTCCTCCTCATGAAGACCAATTCGACCAGAACTCTTGCACAAGCTCCTGTCGAATTCAAACAATACTCATGGAACACTTGATTTTCATGTAGTATTCTTAAAACAAAAGCCTGGAGTTGAAATTTCCAGCCAACAAATTTCCCCCAAAAAATGTCATTTTCGACTGAATGGAGAAAATGACATTTTTTGAAGTTCACATTCGACGCCAAAAATCCTTTGTCTGTTGTGACGTCATCATCATCATGACAACTTTTTCAAAATGTCTCCTCAAAAACCCATGCGTAAATCTTTTCAATCATTACACATTAAGTCCCTAGGAGATCGTGGGTTTGATTATCTGCTACCGTCTCATCACGCATTCTCCACATGACACGCGCCCCACGATTTCTATCACCATTAATGTGCACAGTGAACCGTTTCCACTTTATCCATCTATAAAATAGTGGAAACCACCATTTTTTAAACTTTTCACTCTCTGAACTTCTTTAAGCGCACTTTCTCAAGTCTTCATCTCTTGCAAAACCCTTTTTTCTTCAAATCTACTTCATCAATGGCATCATCAACTAAGATCTCCAAGGATTCCGGCAAGACCACTAAGGAATCCAAGAAATCTACAAAGCTTGCTCATGTTCACAAACTTTTGGGTTCTACAGCAATAGGTAACCAATAATACATCCCTGAGCCACCTCTTGAAGAAGAGAAGCGCAGGATCTACCAATCTCAGGTACTTATTCCCGTCTCTATTACTAGCAAAACCCATGCCATGTTAGGTCCTCTTCCTAACCTTTCTCTTGACCCTGTTAAGGTTAAGGAATTCTTTCCTGCTTACCATCGTTACAAGCCTATAGCCAATGGTCAAAAACCTAGGACTATTGAGGAAATTAAAGCTGATGAAAAATTAAGAGTTGATGGTCAAGATTCTCCTTCGACTGAAGCTTCTGGAGACCCAATTAATTTAGAGTATATGAATAATAACTTTAGGGTATTTAAGTCATGCCCCTTATTCAAAGACCCCTCTGACCATCTTGCTTGGTTAAAGAAAGTAGAGAAAGAAAAATCCCAAGTCTGGAAAGACGGGCATCTTTGACATGATCCAGCTGTCGAAAGTGGGACCTGGCTACTGTTCGTCCATGCTGATTGCTTTTCTATATATTTGGGATAACACTCATAACAACTTTCAACTTCCTTGTGGAATGGTGACTCCAACCTTATTCGACGTGGCTGCCATCACTGGACTCAAGCCCACCGGAGAAACTTATGATCCTAAATTTTTAGCTGAAGACTCCATAGGCTTCAACACAACCAAAGCAACCTTTACCACTTATATAGCATACTATCATGATAAGAATTCTGAAGAAGTATCTGATCAAGATCATGTTGTATTTCTGGCTCTCTGGCTCTCCTGTTGTGTTTTCTGTTCAAGATCCCTTCAGATGGCAAAAAGATATCTCACAATGGCCAACCAATTACACGCTGGACACAATCTTTGTCTTGGCTAAATGATCCTTGCCAACCTCTATGAATCTCTAGGGGAAGGCGTTACAACACTAAAAACCTTCAAATCCAAAGGAAACCTACTCCTCTTAGCCCTTTTTTGCTACTAAAACTATGGCTAAATGCCACATTTGAAGCATCTCTCCCCGTTCGTAATCTAATCAACGCATAATTTATCGAATTGAAGAACGGGAAAGTCGAAGGCACGAGGCTTGCTATGCTAACTCTAAGTGATGAAGGGTTAAACCTTCAGCAAACCTTCACTAGTTATGTGATGATATTTGCCAAACACTACAACTCCTCACCCAGCATGGCTCCATTTGCAGATAGGAAGGTAGGCCCTGAATGGTTCACCAGAAGATTCCCTGCTCCATTGAAAGACCAGGAAGCGGAGTCTCTTAATATCTGGGAAGCTTTCCTTACTCCAAGATTGCTAGCCATAAGACTCAATCCCTCAAGGCTTCGATTTACCCTCGTTAGTTACCAACCAAACCTTGTCGCTCGACAGTTTGGTCTTATCCAAATCCAACCAAAACCACTTTGCCCCAAAAAAGACTCCCTGATACATTACAATATGATCCACAATGAAGCGGAATGTCATAAAGAGATGGCTAAATATACTTGCCTTACACAATTCACCCAAGTAGCTTCATGACATCTTTTCTTTGCACCAAAGAGTTCGACACTTGGTGGAAAGAGTACTATACTGCAATTTTTTTTGATGTAGCTGCTTTCAACCAGCGTCTAACTCGTGAATTTGCCTTTGTGTATGAAAGAGTGAAGAAAGGTACTTTGACACATATCAAAGAGATCCAAGCATTCCAGAAGTAATTTGAAACTACATACAGATCTGATGATCTTAGTCGAACCATTCGTGAAGCAGCAGTCACTTTGAAAAAAAAATTACAAAGAAATTAGAGGATTTAAAACTACCTTCATACGTTAGACCTGATCAACGATACCAGCTAGCTTTTAATTTATATCCTCCAAAATTCCCTCGACTGCCAAGTGCTGATTTTGGTGTGGCTTTCAGCCCTCCATTTCCAGACTGGTTCGTCTGTGGGGATTTTGTGAAAACCCTTCGACAAGAATCAAAGAAACACGCTAAGCGAGTGGTTCTGACTAAGTATACTCAGCCCAATTTCAAAGGCCACCTTCATATTGGCATATAACATGTTCGCGTGGAGTCCCCAATATATGAAGGTGTGGAATGGGAGGTTCTTCGACACCACTTCTCTTATCCATTTTTCTTTATTTATGTCTTTTACTTGACTTATACTAATTGCATTGATTTCTTTGCAGCTGTAAGGATTCCCGCTAAGAAACCTGTCATTATTGAGAAGGATGTCGTCGAAGAAGAAGGCGAAGACAACACCGTGAAAACAACAAAAAAGGTAAACTTTTTTATTATTGTTCTTTTCCATACAATGCCTTATTATTCTAACATCTAAAATATATTTCCTTCAGGGAAGCCGAAGACCACCTCCGACACCAAAAAAGGGGAAACAAAAAGAACCTGAGGTTCAAATAATTGAATCCAATGATGGGGATCTTTCTCCAGATACTTCCAAGCAACCAAAGAAAAAGAAGAAATAAGCAAAAATATTTTATATCAGTTCTCAACCCCAACCAAAAACCATTAAAGCTCCAGTGAAGAAATCTTCCACTCCAAAAGTGGTCAAAACTGAGACCAACCCAACCACCAAAAAGCAAGCTGCCAAGGTGAACCCTGACCAAGTCGAGAGCGACAAGTCTAGCCCTGGGGTTGAGGGTCCAAAGGTAAATACATCCTTCATTAATCTCTGGAATTTACAATTATCTTCGACTTACTCACTTCTGATATTTTCCTCTTGATTGATTTTTTTTAGAGTGCTAAAGATGACAAGGGACAACCTCTCGTTCAAAAAATTCTTCCAACAACCAGCAGTGACCCTTCCTATCATCCTACAAGTGCTTTCTCTCACCAAAAAACTTCTCCTAAGGATTCCACCAAAGAATCCATTGATGAAATGAGTCAATTGGCTGGCGAACATCAAAAGAAATCGCCACCAAAGGTCACTACTGAGCTTTCCTAGACCAGTGACTATGATCATGACCAGAGCCCACCAAAGGAAGACGCCTTAGTTGATGTTGAAGGTGACACAGAGATGCCATCAGCAGAAAAAATTGTCGAAGACAAGTCTGGAGATGACTCCCTAATCAACACACAAGAAGGCATTGGTGGTGAGAAAGGTGAAAAGGAAGAGGAAGATGGGGAGGAAGAAGATCGCTCCATGTTCGACTATGAAACAGAAATTGTTGTGGAAGATGAAGAAGAAAAAAAAAGAATGAAAAGGATGACAACGAGGAAGAGGAAAAGCAGCAAGATGACTAACCTAAGGCTGACCCAAAACTTGCAGCTTCGGCTGAAACCACCACTACTAGCCTTTCTCATGGGGAGCTAGAGTCATTAAAGGTACAAAGACCCCTTGAGTATTTAAAGGCTATGATAAGCGACAGATGCAGTACGACTGAAAAAAACACCAGTGCCTCGACTGCATCAGGTGATCAATCTGCCAACAAACCTGGGGATGATTTACTCCTCAAGATTAAGGAGAAGGTCTTTGATGCTGACTTGTTTTAACTTTTGGAAAAAGACACTTCAACTTGTTTTGGGATCAAAAATATCCTAAAGCAAGTCAATGTTTTGGAGGTTTCGTCAGAAATTGCAGATGTCATAATGGAGGTGGGCCTACTGATTGACCATGTTGTTGCAGATCTCGAATACATCAAAGATGCTTCGAATAAAATTCTGAAGAAGTCAGAAACCCAAATGACTGAATGGGATGCAGCCGCTGAATCCACTGCAAAAGTTGCAAAGTTAGAGAAAGGTTCTGAACAAACTAAAAAGGAGATCGAAGCCTGCGAAAAGAATGCCAAAGTTTGGGAGCAGCAGATTAAAGAGTGGTAAGCCAAGTTTCCAAGGCCAAGGAGCGCAAGGATGAACTCCTGAAGTTTAATCATGATGAAGTGGCCAAAGAAATTATAGTATGCACGCACCACGTCGAACGGGCTCAAAAGCTTGGGAAAGAAATTTAAGAGATTTCGACCAACAAATATGTCTGCGAACGATGCTTGATATTCCAAAGGTCAAAATATCATAAGATGAAGAATTCTCTCCCTTTTTAACTTAGTTGCAATTGATGCACTTCCTTTTTGGTTGTAATGATGTTAATCCCTTCGTGGAATTTTGATGTAATGACTTAACCATTTTGGCAATCTTTTTATTTTGATTCCCATTTTGGCTTCGACTATATATGCGTGAATTATTCCTTACTTATTTTTACTTCTTGAAGTACACGCTTATATTTCTTCAAATATTTATGATTTACTTTCAAGATTCTTCTCTCCTTATTTAACTCTTCGACTTCATATGCGCCATTGGAAAAAACTTGAATAATTTGATAAGGGCTTTCCTAATTAGGAGACCACTTGCCCAAAGTTCTATCTTTCTGATCCATGAGCAAGATTACTTTCCAAGCTAAATCCCCATTCGAAAATAACTTAACTTTCACCTTTTTATTATATGACTTCTCTACTCTTTTCTTTTTCCTCTTTAATAACTCTAAGTCATTCATATTTCTTCATCCAAGTAAACTAATTCGTCCAACATCATTTTCCAATAGGACTCAGATGGGATCTCATGTTGTCTCTGAATTCTAGTTGACTATACGTAGATTTTGACTGGTAACACTGCGTCGTGACCATATGTTAATCGAAAAGGTGTAGTGTTTATAGCATCTTTAGAGGAGGTTCAACAAGCTCACAAAACTTGGTCCAATGTCTTATGCCAATTCCTTGGCTTCTTCCCCACATGCTTCTTAATTAACCCAATCACTACCTTATTTGCTGCTTCGACTTGACCATTAGCCTGAGCATAATAAGGTGTGGATGTCAAAAGTTTGAACCTCATTTCTTTAACAATTTCTTGAATCTTTCAACCAATAAAAATTGATCCTTGATCTGTTGTAATAGTTTCTGGGATTCCAAACCTGTAAATAATATGTTTTTAGATGAATTTGATCACTGCATCCTGATCCACATTTACCAATGGTATAGCCTCAATCCACTTAGTGAAATAGTCTATTCCCATTAGAATGTATTTTTGACTCTTGGATGATGCTGGTCGAAATTCCCCAACTAAATCCAAAGCCCACCCTCTGAAGGGCCAAGGCTTCACTATGGAATGTAGTTCGCTTGCAGGAACATGTTGAATATCTGCATGTATTTGGCATTCTTAACATCCTTTGACGAATTCAATACAATCCTTAAGCATGGTAGGAGAATACATTCCTTGTCAAAATAATAGCCATTTCATCTTATGGCCTACTTGATGCGCTCCACATGCCCCACTATGAACATTAGAAAGAGCCAAGTATGCCTCAGACTCACTAAGGCATTTAAGTAAGACACCTTCAGGCGTCTTTTTAAATAGTTTGTTCCCCATCAGAACATAACTTAAAGTACGATATTTGACCTTTCGTTCGACAAAAGTTGTTGGGTTCTGCAAGTAGTCTACTATTGGCTTTCTCTAATCTTTGTCTGTCAAACTATCTATAGCCAATATCTCAAAACTTTCTTCGTTAACATATCCTAGCTTCATTGTTTCCAAGTCTGTTGGGGATAGTCTAGTTGATGCAACTCTTCCTCTGACTTCGATTGCATATCATAATTTTTCCTTCGAAATTTTGTATCCAGAAGTAATCTGGGCCAAGTCATTGGCCTCTTAATTCTCAAGTCGAGGTATGTGTTAAATACTTACTATTTCGAATCTTCGTAACAACCTATTGGCTATCACAAAGTACATGATAAGATTTTCCTTAACACACTTATACTCCTTTGTAATTTGTTTTATGACCAACTCTGGTCACCCATTATTTCGACTCGAGTTGTCCTCGATTCCAACAAGATTTCAAGTCCAACAATTAAAGCTTCATACTCAACTTCGTTGTTTGAACAAAGGCCTTCGACCTTGTACTTGAATTTTGTTGGAATTTTGTTAGGAGAAATGATCAATACTCCTACTTTCGTTCCATCCTTATGACTAGAACTGTCGTAGTATAACTTCCAAGGTTTAAGCTCCACATAGTTTAGGGAGTTTTCGACTATAAAGTCTGCTACCACTTGTCCTTTAACAGCCTTTAAAGGCATATAAGTTAAAAAATATTCAGTTAAGGCCAGTGCCCATTTGCTAATTCAACTATGTAAAATAGGTTTAGAAAGAACATGTTTAATAACGTCGAAATGAGATGAAACACAAACTTCAACTGACTTTATATAATGCTTTAATTTTGTACAAGAGAAGTATAGACATAGACATAATTTTCCGACTACACTATATCTAGTTTTTGCATCATTCAAGGCTTTACTAAGTTAATAAATGGCTCTTTCGACGCCATTTTCATCCTCTTGAGCTAACATGCTCCCTAAAGTCTTGTCAGACGTAGATATGTACAATCTTATACTCCTATCCCTACAAGGAGGCGCCAGAATTGGAGGGTGAGTAAGGTATTCTTTAATCTTGTCGAAATATGCTTGCCCCCATTCAAATCCTTCTTGCTTGAGTCGAAGTAGAGGTGAGAAAGCTTGAGTCTTGCCACTTAAGTTGGAGATGAACCTCCTCAGGAAGTTGATCTTTCCTAGCAATGACTGCAACTTCTTCTTCATCGAAGGCACTTTCTCCTCCATGATGGCCTTGGTCTTGTTCTGATTAATTTATATTCCTTTCTTATGGACCACGAATCCTAGAAAATCCCCCGCCTACACACACAAAGCACAATTAAGAGGATTCATCTTGAGACCATGCTTCCTCATTCTTTCAAATGATTGTCGAAGATGGTATACATTACTTTTTCCTGAAACTGACTTAACCACAATGTAATCAATATAAATCTATATAAACATTTCAATAAATTCATGAAAAATAGAATTCATTGCTCTTTGATAATTTGCCTCAGCATTCTTAAGGTCAAAGGGAATCACTACCCATTCGAAGGTACCTAAGGCTCCGGGGCATCGAAATGTTGTCTTTGACACATCTTCCTTAGCAATGAAAATATGATTGTATCCAGAATACCCGTCGAGCATACTTAGATACTCATGTCCTACAGCATAATTGACTAGCATTTCCGCCACATGCATTAGGTACTCATCTTTTGGGGTTACAACATTTAAGTCTCTAAAATCTATGCAAACCCTAAAAGTTCCATTTTTCTTAATAACTGGAACAATATTGGCAATCCATTCGACATACCTGGTCATACGGATAAATTTACATCTTAGAAGTCTTTCGACCTCCTCTTTGATCTTTGAGAGAACTTCAGGTGCGAAGCGTCTTAGAGTCTGCTTGATAGGCTTCTTCCCAACTTTATTGGCAGCTTCAGTTTGACCAGATCTCTGTTTAAACTAGAAATTTCATTTTAATCCCACGTAAAGCAGTCTTTGAACTCCTTCAGCAGTTGGATCACTTCGACTCTGAGTTGGGGGTCAATGTTGGCCTTTTTGTTGTCCCTTCTCTCAGGTCGATTACTTCCAAAGGGTCTTGCGCCAACAACTTGATATTGTTTGCTAGCAGATTCTTTTCAAAAACCAAAAGCTCATCATCATATATGGCATCTAGCCTTTGGCTTTTCACTTTGACTTGATATTTGTCTGGTGCTCCGGATCAAAGTCCTTCTCAGGACCTTCAAAGTGCTTCTCTTCAACTTTGGCTTCGACAACTATGTATTTTACTTCAGCCTCTAAGGCTGTTTTTAATTTATTTTCAGCTATGTAAGTCGAAATATTTCTAAGTGCCAGTGACTCAATCATCGTCACCAAACCCGCTACCCCAACCAGTTGGTTGGATTCCTGCTGTTCCAAACTCGTAGTCTTCTTCGCCTACCACCTTCATATCCCACTGAAAGTCGTGGGTTAGATGTAGGTACAAGAAACATAATGCATTATCTGCAGGTGTGAGGTCGAAACCTGCAGGGTTACAAGGCGCTATGTGGGCTAAGTTTTTGTCTAAGTGTCACCCACTTACTTGATTGACCTCTGCCATATGGTAGCTTTGGTCCACCTCTATGTTTTCCAGAATCCCATCACTTTGCCAGATGGAGATTCGTTGGTGAAGTGATGACGGAACTGCACCTACTCCACCTACTCCATGAATCCACTCTCGATCAAGGAGCAGATTATAATTTGCCGTCGACGCAATTACCATGAACATTGTTGGCCTGGTGATTGTGCCAACTGTCAGATCCACTTGAATGGCTCCCATAGTGGTGGCCATTTTCCCTTCATAGTTTGAGAGGACCATGTTGTGGGGCTTTGTTTTAGAGTCATTCTTCCCAATCTTCTTTAGCATGTAGTCCGACATCCGGTTTACAGCCGCTCCGCCGTCAACTAGTATCTTGTTTATACCAACACTCTCTATTTTGCCTCTAATAAATAGAGGCTTTAGGTGATTCTTCATGGCTTCGTCGGGTATTTCAAAGAAGACATTTTGCTCTTCGACACAACCATTATTCAAAATATAATAACAGACTGGCCTGTGACTGGCCACTTCTAATTCGACTTCGTCATATGGTTCATCCATCTCCGTAACCCTATCATATTCTCTGGGTAGTACGGATACTACGTTGCAGATGATATCTAACGATGGCTCTGATCCTGAATCGAAGTCATCTGTCATGATGTCGTCATCTGCAGCAATTTGGTCAGATTTTTCTCTTACTTCTTCCTTCTGGTCAGCAAACAACTTTCTCTCGACCAGATTATTTTTGACAGGTTTCCTATCTTTGTTACTATCCTTCTTGATTGGCATGTTTCTGCTTGACTCAGCTTTTTCTTTCTCTACATCCTCCCTTTCAGCTTTGCGCCTTCTTTGTTATCGTCTTCACTGAGACCTTGACATTGGGTTTTCCCCTTATAATTCTCTAAGCACCATGTTGATTGTTTGGAGGCTTGAAATTCTCTCTGGTACGCTATTGACGAACCCCTTTAAACTTCAAAATTCTGCCATTTATTCTAGCCTTGTTCCGTTTTCTCGACTGGCATTACCCACTTGCCACTAGGGGCGTCAGCAGTGGGTTTGAATATGGATGGCCTATTTCCACGTAACCCTGGTCCACTTTGGTCATGTCTCCTGGGCGCTCCCTTCTTGTAAAAATCCCCACGGCTATTAGAACCCCTCTAGTTGTTTTTGTTCTTTTCCCGTCGAACTTCCCGTATATTCTCCACAGCTCTCATATCAAAGACTGCGCTGCACCTGGGGCACATCATTACTTCAGAGTTCTTACGTTGGCATCTATGGAGGAATTTGACCAAATTCTCCTCCTGCTTTGGATATGCCACCTTGACATATTCTTCCTGCTTGAGGCTGTGTTCGTCGACCTCCATCGTAAATTCCTGGGTCATTTCGACCATATTGACCCCAAGGTTGGCACCTTCAGTGATGACCAACTCTTGTAATTGGATTCTAAGGTCTTCAACAACCTTAGTTTCGTTGTTAACTTGTATGAAACCATAAGCAGTCTCGTATGTTGTAATTATTTGGTTGGAACCTTCAGTGATCCCTTTGTCGAAACCTTCAGCAGCTTCCTTGACGAAACTGTCAGTACTTTCCATTTTGAAGTCATCAGTGACTTTCTTGGCGAAGCCTTCAGTATCTTCCTCGTTGAAGTCATCAGTGACTTCTTGGTTAAAGTTATCAGCAACCTGGATGAAACCCCCAGTGGTTTCTTTGTTAAAGCCCTCAGGAACTCCTCTGGCAAAGCCATCAGCAGCTTCAACCATTACAGCATCATTGGAGAAGTCCTCAATAACTTCCACCATGTTGACTATAAATGATTCAGAGTAATGTACATCTGCTATAGGGAGAGGGCCATAGTCTATCTTCATTTGATTCTTTGACTTGTTAGCGAACCCGAGTCTTCCCTCCTTGATGGCATTTTGAACAAGATCCCTGAAAAGAAAGCATTGAGAAGTTTTATGGACCAAAAACTTTTGATACTTACAAAAACCTCTCTTTTTTCTTTGTTCTAAAGGAGGCATTTTAGCGCCATGAGGCACTATCATCTGACCATCTTTAACTAACAAATCAAAGATTTCATCACACTTGGTGACGTCGAAGGTATAGGTTCTCTTAGGGAACCTATCATTCTTCTCTAACTCGGTTAGATTTTTTCTATTCGACGGTGTTAAAACTTTACAGGAATAAGGTGGGCCTTGCTTTAGTTCAGCAAGGTCGATTTCACTCTCGTCGAAAAAGGGATCAGTACTAGTTTCTTGTTTGTCTTCGTCAAATTCAACGTAAGTGTCGCGGTGAGAATCAGATACCAAAGCTATCAGATCAGCTTGGCTCGCATAATAATGATATCACCACTGAACTTTTATTTTATCCAAGGGAATGGAGAAAAGATCGAACAAAAACCCTAAGTAAAAATGCAAAGCAAAAAGCAAAGCCTAAAGCTAAGCAAAGAGAGATCAAAGGTACGTGGGTTGGTTATACTAAGGGAAGGTACTAGTACCCTAAGTATATGTAGTACTCTACAAGAACCTCTTGAAATATTTGTGTTTTGGCTAAAATTATTTGCTAAAGGTAAGGATGGGAAAAGAAAAGAGAAAAGGTGGAAAAAGAAAAAGGTAGCTCGCTAGGATCTCACAATCCTATGCCTACGCATCCTTAATAGGAAGTCAGAGCAATCGTAGTTCAGAACTACGATAAAAAGGGTGTAAAACAGAAAAGCGTAAAAAAAATAAAAAGGTAGCTCGCCAAGGATCAGGGCCTTGTGACTACGTATTCTCAAGAGGAACTTGAGAAATCAGAGCGTCCGTAGTTCGTGGAACCACGAGTTGTCAGGTTCTAAGAACCAAGAACAACAAAGACTAGTAAAGAACAAACGAGGGACATGCACAATGACAATAAGTCAGCTTACAATCCCTCCTCTTGGATTAGGTCAACAAGGAATAGAAAGCGACAAATACATGGAAAAACATCTTGTAAATAGCATTAAAGAATACACAAACGCAATACACGGCAAGAACATCATGTATGGTCTGACAGACAAGATATCACATAATACACATGGAAAAACATCATGGTAAGAACAGATAGAAAAGTCAACAGAAATACACGGAAAAGCATCATGTAATCAACAAACAAAGATATGCGGTAAAGCATCACGAGTAACAAATAACAGATACGCAGAAGAGCATCACGTAGTAAATAAACAGAGATACGCGATAAAATCCACAAACAAAGTACACGGCAAAATATCGTGTATGGTCAAACAGGAAAGATATCGCAAAATACACATGGAAAAACATCATGGTATCAAACAGTGAAAAGTCACCAGAAGATAAATGGCAAAGCATCATGGTATCAACAAATAGAACTAACAACATACACAGAAAATCATTATGCATAAACAGACAAAGATATGCAGCAAAGCATCGCGAAAAAGATAAACAGTCACGGCAAAGCATCGTGAATCCACAAACACAAAGAATAGTCACGGAAAAATATCGTTAATAAAAACAATAGACAAAATCAATAACAGCCACGACAAAAAATCGTGATCAAAAGCAGATAAAATTAACCACATACACAAAATACAATCACGGAAAAACATCGTGAAGAAACAACAAACAGTCACGACAAAACATCGTGTAAAATCCACAAACACAAAGAACAATCACGACAAAACATCGTGAAAAGAAATCGACAAACACGTTTAAGGAAAAACATCGTGATCAGTAGCAGATAACATCAATAATTAATCAAGGCAAAAATATCAAGAATTAATCGAATGGAACATGCCCAAAAACATGGAAGCAGATCAAGTCATGAAATCAAATCGGGCGACAAAAAATTATTAATTAGCTTAAATATAAATATTTTATAATATTAATTAATAATTTAATTAATCATTATTAAATAAAAATATTTAAATCAATTAATAATCATAACATTTTTTTTTTGAAATTTTAATATACAAATCAATAACTAGAAATAAAATGCTTAAATAAGTAATTAGAATATTTTGGTCTTTTTCAATATCACAAAAATAAAAATCATCAAAACAATTTTTACATTTTAATATTTAATACTAAATAATTAAACTAAAAAAATGGAAATATTAAAATAAAAGATTAAATTATTTTTGGTTATTTTTAATATTTAACAAGTAACTAATTAAATTTGAAATGAGAATATTAAAAATAAATGATTAAAAAAATATTTTTTTAATATATTATAAAAAATCAATTAAAAGAATGGAAGAAATTAAAAGTATTAATTTGGTCTTCTTTTATTTATTCTTTGAAAGGACGTGGGTGAAGATATATTTCACAAGATTTTAAATATAATGCACCAAGCATTGAATCATGAAGTTGAATTAATAAAGAAGCTTACATTGACTCTCAGAGTGTCTGTGTCATTACGCTTCAAACAAATTTTTTCATGCAACTATGTGTCATTACACTTCAAAAAAATTTGAAAACAACATCTAAAACATGCTGATGTATATTATCCTCATTACGAAATAAAAAATCCAACGGCACATAAAATTGGCAACACAACACATGAACATAACACAAACTAAAAAAGTTAAGGTAATCGAAACGTAAGTCGGTACAAACAGCCATCATAAAAGGTAAAACAACAATCCATACAACACATAATTAACAATGCACAATACTAATAGTTCACAACATTTTTCAAAAGGGAAATACACAAAATGAAGTAACAGTTGCAGCAAGCATTAAAAATTTGAAAGAAACAAAATGTATACCGTAACCGAGTCCGAGTAAAGCCGAGTTGCAGTAGTGGATGAGAATAAGCTCGAGGTTGTGATGATGGCGGTTGTCGTTGAAAAATGAGTTAGGGTGCTGCGATGATGATGGGGATGGCGCGCTGCTATGTAGTGTATGCGTATCGATTTTGTTAGTGTGATAGTTTGGAGATGCAATATTTTTATTGAAGAAGAAAACCTTTTTTTAAGATGGTGAAACAGGTTTTAAGAAGGTGAGGAGCAAGTAGCCACACGTGTGGTTTTGTTTCTGGTTTTGATACTGTGAATTTTTGTAAAAAAAATGAAGGTAATCTTATAGAAGGGTGTGAGTTATGGAGGGGAAAGAAGTGTGTTCATGGGGGTGACAGTGATATGTCTCCACAAGTGTTTTTTCTTCTCAAAATTCAAACAAGAGAGAAAGGATTATGTTCTAGGGATCAGTGGAAAGTAGGAGGTTTCAATGTGGTATGAAGGTGAAGAGCATATAAGGGTGTAGCAGAAGAAAAATAAAAATGAGGTTGAGTGAAGTGTGTATATAGACATGGAGAAGTATTGAGGTGATGAAGAGTTTATTTATTCAAAAGAAGAAAAAAAAAAGAAGTTCCTATTGTATGTATTTTTCCAAAATTGAAAATGTGTGTGTTGATATTGTTTTCTTATTAAAAAGAAAAGGTCGTATCCCTAGGTGCATGTGTATGTGATGAGCACATTTTTGATTAAAAAAAAAAGAGAAAGTTATATGGTCAAACTGTAGTATTTCAGCGCATGCATGCATAACTAGTGATAGTGTGCTTTCGCAAAAAGATATGTAAGAACAAAATGACTTATAAATCTTAATCAACAAGTACTTTTAAAAATAGCTAAAAACCAAAAATTATATATATATATATATATATATATATATATATATATATATATATATATATATATATAAGAAAATAATGAATAAAATAGTTAATATAAAAAATCTGAATGAAAAAAAATAAAAGAGATTAGATAAAAAAATATTATTACTGAAAAATAGAAATAAAATCGATAAAAAATGAATAATTGGACCGGCATTGAAGTGTTCAAAAAAATAAAATGAATATACCATAATGATCAGCGCGAAATATACGTATTGGAAAAATACAGCGTGTCACGCCCTAATTTTTGACCATAAGATCCCACGTCTTTGTGCATCATCCTGTATATCATCTTTAGGTCATAGGTCTTTGTGCATGTTTATTGTGACTAATAAACTTATGCATGTGCAATGATTTCAAGTGTGGATGGTATTTGTTTTCACAGTGAAGAACTTCAAGACGTGATCGGTTGGTTCTGATTCAGAATGGTTCTAAGGTCATTTTCCTTGATATTTCTCAAAAAAAAATTCAGTGTATACTTCCAAAGAGAATCAAGGTGTTGAATATGGTCATGTGGAAACTGCCTAGAGTTTTATGGAAAGAGGGATTTCAAGTTGTATCTTTATTTGCAAGAATTTCTTAAAGCTTGGCCCTTCATCACTGTTTCAACTGAACACTTGGAACTAGGGTTTCGTTCTTCTCGGCTCCCAAAGTTATCTCCTCGTTAAAACTGTCAAGTGAAGAAAAGTGTGTTAAAGCAAGGGCGTTGGTCGATTAAAATACAAAATGGTTTGGATATGGAGATTAAGATATTCATTCAAGTATTCTTCGAGTCCAATATTTACAAAATGACCAAGTGGTGTGATTTGGCTTATAGATTCCCTTTGACATCAAAGTTTGATTTATAAAGTGTCGAGTTCAAAAGGTTCGATTTGACTGGATCAAAAACTAAGTCTAGAAAGAAGATTCATCAAGCACAAAAGTCAATTTGCATATTCAAAGGTGACTTCTAAAATTTAAAGTACAAGAGTGACAAACTTCTTTTGATTCAACTAGTTCATGGTTACGGATTCGAATATCCGGTTATGTCAAAATTGCAAAGAATCAAGAGTTTGTTGATCAGGCTATTTATAAGTTCATTTGAATAGGCGATGTTCGTCAAATTGGTGGAAAATTTTATCAAGGTTCATACAAGTTACAATTCATTTTAAGAGTTTCATCAAGTTCAAGTATAAAATTCAAGTTCCATCATCATTCAAGTTACAAAGCCCATTTTTAAAATAAGGATGATTTTTTTCATAATGTCAAAGAAAATTGCATTTCATCCAAGTTTACTTCAAAAAGCTCAAAGTAAAACAGAATTCTAGATATGAGTCCACATTGATTCAAAGTATTTTATTTCTCTTCTGTGCTTCCCTACCTGAAGTCCACCACACCTTTGATTTAGTATCACAACGCCACTTGCAAAGTCAATTTCAAAGCCATATAGCCCACCATGCTGCACACTGTTCAAAATTCAAAGACATTATTGACGAATTCGTGAATCGCAGCTTGCACTTAATAAGTTTCTAAAACATTTTCAAAACCTGTTGAACCGAAAAAATAAAGTTATCAACTTCCAAAACCGTCAAGTACAAATCAATCATCATTAATTGCAGAAAATCAAACATCATTGAATTCTTTCCAAAACAATTACCAAACATGCTGGACTTAAAAGGGAATGAATCGAACATGTTTCGGACATGTCGCGTTGAAAAAGGAAAGGCATTCATCACAAATTGTAAACAACCATGATTCTTTCCAAGGCAAGTTTTGACAGGATAATAAGCATTTAATCAATTGGTTCAAATTCTGAGCTTATAAAATGGACACAAAATTCAGAACAGGGGGATACACACGATTTTAGAGAATGTACTACACACACCCGTAATAGACAGCAGCTTTCCACACCCAGAAAATTCATCAATCCACATCAGTATTCATACTCAAACCATCAACACACAGGCTTTGGAGTGAAAAAACCCTCATACACATAAAAATTCACGTTCATAAACCATCACACCACATAAAAGAGTCATTCAAAAAACCATACACAAACAGAGTTGACAGAAAAGAATTCAAAACAAAATACACGATTTGCAGAGGAATTTCACAGAAATAACAATATCATCAATCACTGAATCAAATTCACACAACAAAAAAAGAAAAACACTCAAAGCAACACACGCAATCGGGAAGAATTAACGGCATCATACATCACCAGAGTTCACATGAAGAATAATCAGAAATTCAGAGGTTCACATACACAACGCACAGCAATACAGAATTGGAAGAAAGATTGGAAAAGAAGAGAAGCAGAGAATAAGGAAAGAGGTACCTTCGAAGTCGTCAACATTTCCGAAACCACTGCGTCAAAACTCCTCAGAGGTGTGTAATTTCATGGCTTAACTGTTAGTATACTGTGATTCTGAACACGTTCTATGAGAATTTTCATTCTAACCCCGATTGAGAGCTCATGTTTGAGATTGGTGAAAACGACGAGCGATTATAAGATGGAAGGGGAAGCTTGCGCGATGCCATTCTGTTTTGATGGATCAGAGAAGATGGGGATGCTCTTCTGACCTTGGCCGCGTCACCTTTAAACGTTGGAACTTTTTTCTTAGCTTAAGTCTCAAATTTCATTTTGCTGATAAAAGGTTTTTGGAACATAGATTGAGGGATATAAGCCCAAGTAATTCGTTCCTTCGCCACATCCATGTTTCGAGCCTACACCTCAGTCTTGGCTGACCAATCGGATCAAGCAATGGGCCCATATTGTTAAAAAAAATGAGAGAGACAGTAAATAAGAAAAATCATCCTTTTCCTTGAATATTTTACTAGTTTTTTAGATTTCAATTTAATTAGTTTATTTAGAATTTAGTTAGAACTTTAATTTTAATTAGATTTTAATTAGTAAATTAGTTTTCAATTAGATTTAGATTAATTAATTAGTTGATTAGAGTTTATTGCAATTAGTTAATTAGATTTTAATTAAATTTTATTTTTGTTTTAATTAGAATTTAGTTCAGTATTTTTTTAATTAGATTCTAATTTATTTAGATGTTTGGTCTAATTGGTTAACTAGTTTTTAATTTAAAAGTTTGATTTAAATCTTTTTTTTTATTTCTCATATTAATCTTAATAATTTATATTTTTATTTTTTTGATATTCATGTCAATTCTTGCTGCATTCGGGTTGAGATAAAAATCCAAATTCTGATCCTCGATGTTGCTCTGGTTAAATTTGTATTGCTTGTCTTGTGCTTGAGTCCTGCTTGGCATTGCTTCGCATTGTTGCTTCTAATTCCAAAGGAAAGGGTCCCCCTTTATTGACTTCCATGTCATCTTAGCCTATATTTAGGTACCTCCCTTTCATCCTAGCCTTAGGATCAGAGCCGCCGTGCTCTATGTCTTGCTATAGACATTTCTTCCCTTTTTATCCTAGACTTAGGATCGGAGTCGCCGCACTCCATGTAAGCGTTCTGTCATGAACACTTACCTCCCTTTCAACTTAACCTTAACTTTGGAGTCGCCGCACTCCATGTAAGCGTCTTGCCATGAATGCTTACCTTCCCCCAGGAACCTTGACCACAGTCAAGAGTTCCTCACCCTCATTGAGGGGAACTACGAATGCTCTGATTCCATTCCCGTCAGGATACGTAGGCACGAGATGCGATGTCTTGGCAAACATACCTAGATATTAACCCCTAGGTCTTTCCCTTTGCACATTTCCTTAGCAAGCAAATGATAATGTAACACAATAAAATAAGAGGTTCCTGTAGAGTACTACAAATACTTAGGATGCTAACACCTTCCCTAGGTATAACCAACCCCCGAACCTTAGATCTCTAGTTGTGTTCCTACATAGCATATTTAGGGTTTTTCGATCTTTACCCTTTCCTTTGGATAAATCAAAGCTCGGTGGTAAATTTCAAAGATCTATTATTCAAGTTAAATAATAGCTTGATATCCTATTCTCACCGCGATAGAAATGGCGACTCTGCTGGGGAATATTTCCCCTAAGAGGGTTAAGCCCACCTTGTTTGCATGTGTGTTATTTATTGTTTGCTTGCTTGTATACCTGTACATATTTATATCTATATATACCTGTTGTGCTTGGGTTTTTCTGTATGCATGGTGGTTACTTTGAGTGGTGAGGATAAGTCCTAATCCGGACTTGAGTGTACATCTATGATAGGATAGTGGATATAGTCAAGGAGACTTCGAGGGAGTAATCCCAAAGGAGTTTACTTGAGATTCCACACTCATTTGAGGCCCTCTTGAGGGTGTTATATGTTGAACGAGCTATCGTCAATGCATTACCACTTTCGACCTAGGACCCCGTGACACTGATGACCTTTAGTTACCTTTTACCCCCACATGGCCTCTTAGGACGTAGTGCGATGACTATGAGGGAGTAATCCTGAAATGGTTGATACGCGATACTACACTCAGACTAGACTCTCTTGAGAATATTATTGACTACCAAGTAATTGGGAAATCGATAATATCCAAAAGATGGGTTTGTTTGCCTGTATATGTGTATATGTGTACACTTGTGTTTATGCATCCATTCATCCATATATTCATTTGGTTTCAAGGAACTCAATTGTTCTTTCCTTTGCAAAATCAATAAAGATCATGGATTATAAAATGAAACTTTTTCAGTCTATCCGAAATGTTTGCAACCTGCTTTTGAGTTCCGTGAAACCATTGCATCGCATTGCATATCATTCGCATCTTTTCCTGATTCATTACATGCATCTGTTAGTCCAGTGACTCATTTCCAGCTGCTCTACCTTCCAGCGTTTCCTGTCAGTCGTCAAGCTAATTCCTCGACACAGATACCAAACTAGGGCTAACTACAGACGCAGAATGTCAGAGCAAGAAGCACACAACACTGAGATCTGAATGAAGATCGATGATCTTAAGTCAAGTATGATAAAGCTCACTGAAATGCTCCAGGTATTGATTTCTAGAGGAGAGCAACCCCAAAGGACTGTTATCCAGGAGGTTTCAAATGTTGATCCCCTACCTGTTCAGGTGCCACCTCCAACTTGGCCAGAGTTTGGTTTACCCCATAACTATTCTCCACCTCTTGCATCTACTACTATGGTTGGTCAGATTGCTATGCCTGTATTTCAAGCTCCAGTTTTTGCCGAGCCTCGACCTATGGTCCAGACTACTCGAGCTCCTTTTGAGAACCCTCTCTATGAGTACAATGATGCTAGTGCTCAGGGTGAATACCGTGAAGATTTTGTTGAACCTGCGGTTGTCTGTGAATATTTTCAGACCATAGACAAGAGACTTAAAGTCGTTGAGGGTACTGATTTCTTTAATGTGGATGCGGATAACATGTGCTTAGTTTCCAACCTTGTTATGCCAACTATATTCAAAACTCCCGAGTTTGTGAAGTACAAAGGTTACTCTTGCCCAAGAGCTCATCTGGTCATGTATTTTCATAAGATGGCTGCTTATACCAACAATCAGAAACTGCTTATCCACTATTTTCAAGATAGCTTGAGTGGAGCCTCACTCAAATGGTATATGAGTATCGAGCAAAACTCCATTCACTGCTTCCAAGATCTTGCTAATGCCTTCATGAAGCAATATAAGTCCTCGACATGGCTCCTGATCGCCGCCAGCTGCAAAATATGTCTCAACATGAGAAGGAATCTTTTAAGGAGTATGCTCAGTGCTGGAGAGAGTTGGCTTCCTAATTTGAACCTCCTTTTACATAGAAGGAACTGACTGGAATGTTTATGGACGCCTTGTCTCCATTATACTGGGAGAAGATGATTATTAATGTTTCCTTTAATTTCACTGATTTGGTAACCATTCGTCAAAGACTCGAGGAGGGACTCAAAAAAGGGAAAGTATCCAAAGTTGTTGAATCTTCCAACGGTGCAAAGAAATCATATGGGAACTTCCAGAAGAAAAGGGAAGATCAGACTAATGCTGTCATATTTGAAACAGGAAGGGCTCAACCTCAGTATGTTGATCACCCTGCTGTTGCTCCCATGGTTACTGCTCCACGACCAACTCAAGCTCCTCAACGTCCAGCTGTAGGACAGAACCAGTATCGTAATAGGAATCATTTTGATCCTATTCTAATGACGTACACTGAATTATATCCTGGTCTGGTTTAGAAATGTTTGATTACCACAAGGACTATGCCTCCTCCTCCATTGTGAATACCATCAAGGTGGTGCAAGCCATAACTTAGAAGGTTGCTTTGCGTTGAAGGCTAGAGTACAAGAGCTGATCAGAATTGGTATTCTATCTTTTTGAGACACTAATTCGAATGTCCAGACAAATCCTCTGCCAGGGCATGCTAAGCGAAGCTTCAGTCGACTTCTGCAGACTATCTTCCTAAAAGCCAGTGTTTCAGACAAGACAACTCATCTTTGTTTCTGATTAGTCACTAGGCCGTGTTTCTTTTTGTTTGAATTTTCCTTATTTGTTTTAGCTGTTTGCTTTCAAATTATGTTTGTACTTTTGTAATTAATAAAATGAGCATTGCAACTTTTGGATTCAATTTATTTGTGTTTGCTATTTACATCTTTATGCTTTATATTTTAACAAAAAAATATAAAAAAATTATTATCTCTTTTCCACTTTTGTTTTTATTATGTAAAGATTGGAGGGAGGATGATGAAAACAAAATGCTCATAATTGTTGTTGGTATGCTTTCAAATCAAAACTTTGTTGACGATGTAAGGCATTGTTTCAATTCCCAAACACTAGAGAAATAAGGAAGATAACCCCTCGTAAACCCCTTTGAGCCTTAAAGTAGGAGTTTCTTTTCTTTACAAATAAAAACCCGCAATCTTAACCTGGGGCAGGGTAATTCTCAGTTAACTTGATTGTGCATTCAAATACAAGAGTTTCATGAGAGGCGTCTTTCAACAAAAGTTTACATTCATAAGTCGTCCTTCGCACACAGCAAGCAAGTGTCGAAGATGTCTTTCAAGTCAAACGCCAATGATGGTTCACCTTAATCATTAAGGCAGACATTCACAACCTTTTAACTCTTCCAAATTAAATAAATAAATGTGGTACAAGTTATTCACAAAGTGATAAATAAAAAAAGGATCGTCAAGAAATCCTTACACAAAGAATGAGCCGAGTCCCTTTCGAGGAGAAAGCTAAGAAAGATGGGAAGATCATGACCTTACCTTATACAAAGAGAAATAAGAACAAACTTGTATGACAACCAAACGATGTAAGGATGCAGTGATTGTCATCTCAAGAGTCCCTTAACTTCTGAATCATCATCATTATCATCAATGCAATTCCTAACTTACGGGAACTTGAGTGCATAGTCTGAGTTAACTGAGCGTAGAACTGAAGACCATCATGAAGATTGGGTGGGTACAAATAAACTTTGAGCCTTTATCCTTTATTTCTTAAATCGTGAACCAGAGCACGTTATAACCCTCAAAAGACCTAACTGAAGCAAGGTTATTTTGAAAGCATACTATAGCAAGGTTGCGTAAACTGACTCCAAAAGATCTTTGTAGATCATATGTTTTGGTATCATACCTTTTGCTTTACTTTTCACTGTAGTGTCTTGAACCGCTGTGTTCAGACCAATGACTCATATGTTTTTCATTCCAAAATGATTTTAATTTCAAAAGTTGCATGAACTTTGCATTTATTATGTTTGTATGAACACTTTTGTTTGCAAACTGGCTTTCCTCTTAAGGAATTTTCAAACATTTGAGAAACTTGGTCGATGATCCAATCAGGGGCAAGTTCCTTCCATATCTTGTTGAGAATCAGTTCAAGATTTGTGGTTCAGTGCAAGTCCTTCTCATAATTGGTTTATATAGAAGATTTTTCAAGACTCGGACTGGGGCAAGCTTTACAAGCGCACAGTAAAGCAGTCATTTCCAGAATTAGACAAGCTGAAGTAATAATCAGTTCATATACAACAGTCAACTAATCTGGGGAAATTTGCTTCAAGAGTCCCCAAGCAGCTCTCATCCTTTCTACAAGGATCATCAATTTGATACAATTTACCAGTGTGGTAGATATGTGCTCAGTATCAGCGTCTTTAGTCCCAAAGCAGAATGGCATTGATCTCCGTGTTGAGGAATTAGTCTTCCAGTCTTGTCTTCTCCATAAAAAAGTTGAGATGTGTCATCGACATCTGCATTACACATGCATTTGCATTGGATCATATATCATGGCACAATTCATATACATATGCATAGCATGAGTGTTTCATCCTCATCTGCATTCACCAGAGGTCGTGTTGTTATCATCTGCATTCATCCAATGCTTTCTTGGATACTGTGATTCCTTTTATCCAATGCTTTCTTGAGTATCTCCTTGTTCATATTCGTTCAATGCTTTCTTGGGCATTGTGATTTCTTTGTATCCAATGCCTTCTTGGGTATCACTTGGTTCACATTCATCCAATGCTTTCTTGGATACTGTGATTTCTTTTATCCAATGCTTTCTTGGATCTATACCTTGTGCACATTCATCTAAAGCCATTATTAGATATTGTGATTATACCTTTCATTCAAAGCCATTATTGGATGACAGGTTTCTTTGCATTCAATGCTTTCTTGGATCTCTACCTTGTGCACAGACATCTAAAACCATTATTAGATATTGTGTTTATACCTTTCATTCAATGCCATTATTGGATAACTGGTTTCTTTGCATCCAATGCTTTCTTGGATTACACTATTTATCTCATTCTCATCTGATGCCTTCTCAGATATTATGAGTTTGCCTTTCATTCAAAGCCATTATTGGATAACTGTTTTCTTTGCATCCAATACTTTCTTGGATTACACCATTTATCTTTTTCTCATTTGATGCCTTCTCAGATATTATGAGTTTACCTTTCATTCAAAGCCATTATTGGATGTCTGGTGTCTTTCTGTCCAATGCCTTCTTGGATTACACTATTTATCTCATTCTCATCTGATGCCTTCTCAGATATTATGAGTTTGCCTTACATTCAAAGCCATTATTGGATGTTTGGTGTCTTTTTCATCCAATGCCATTCTTGGATGATGTTTTTCCAGATTTTTGCTTTGTTTATTCTGATGCTTTTCTGGAATGACATTGCTTTAGCCATCTGATGCTCTTCCGGATGTGCATTTCTCTTTCTGATGTTCTTCTAGATTGAGTCTTTGTTATATGATGTTTTCTAGATATTTGCCTTGTGATTCTGATACTTTTCTGGAATGACATTGCTTTTACCATCTGATGTTTTCCCAGATGTGTCTGCTCCTGATGCTTTTCCAAAGCCCCTTTGTGATTCTGATGCTTTTCTGGAATGACATTGCTTTTACCATCTGATGTTTTCCCAGATGTGTCTTTATTCTGATGCTTTTCCAGAACCCCCTTTGTGTCTATCTGATGCTCTTCCGAATATGACCTTGTTTATTCGACGTTCTTTTGGATATGTGACTTTATTCGATGCTTTTCTGAATGTCTCTGATGTGCTCCAAAGTTCATTCAATACTTTTCTGAATGACTTTGATGACTGTAACATTTTTCCCCTGTGGCACCATTCCTCACATGATCTTTGTCTTGCATTCATTTCATATCATATAATTTCAGTCATGTGCATCTTGTGACATCTTAGGGCCAAAAATTGTGCATGTTTATATTTAAGTCTCTCCTATCATGTCGAGGCGAAGATTTCAATCTCCATATCTCCTGATAGAAGAAACTTACCCTAATTTTTTACCATAAGATCCCACGTCTTTGTGCATCATCCTGCATATCATCTTCAGGTCATAGGCCTTTGTGCATGTTTATTGTGACTAATCAGCTTATACAGGTGCAATAATTTCAAGTGTGGATGGTATTTGTTTTCACAGTGAAGAACTTCAAAACGTAACCAGTTGGTTCTGATTCAGAATGGTTCTACGGTCATTTTCCTCGATAATTCTCATAAAAAGGTTTCAGCGTATGCTTTCAAAGAGAATCAAGGTGTTGAATGTGGTCATGTGGAAACTGGCTAGGGTTTTATGGCAAGAGGAATTTCAAGTTGTATCTTTATTAACAAGAATTTCTTAAAGCTTGGTCCCTCATCACTGTTTCAACTGAACACTTGGAACTAGGGTTACGTTCTTCCCGACTTCCAAAGCTATCTCCTCGTTAAAATTGTCAAGTGAAGAAAGGTATGTTAAAGCAAGGGCGTTGGTCGATTAAAATACGAAATGGTTTGGATTTGGAGATTAAGATATTCATTCAAGTGTTCTTCGAGTCTAATATTTACAAAATGACCAAGTGGTGTGTTTTGACTTATGGATTCCCTTTGACATTAAAGTTTGATTTATAAAGTGTTGAGTTCAAAAGGTTCGATTTGACTGGATCAAGAACTAAGTCTGGAAAGAAGATTCATCAAGCACAAAAGTCAATTTGTGTATTCAAAGGTGACTTTTAAAATTTAAAGTACAAGAGTGACGAACTTCTTTTGATTCAACTAGTTCATGGTTACGGATTCGAATATCCGGTTATGTCAAAATTGCAAAGAATCAAGAGTTTGTTGATCATGTTATTTATAAGTTCATTTGAATAGGCGATGTTCGTCAAATTGGTGGAAAAATTTGTCAAGGTTCATACAAGTTATAATTAATTTTAAGAGTTTCATCAAGTTCAAGTATAAAATTCAAGTTCCATCATCATTCAAGTTACAAAGTGTAGCGTACGATTTTTGTCGGTGACACGACCACCTTATCGCCATTGGTTGGAATTGGGTGCTACTTTTTGATTTTCTTATTTATCCTATGAAGATGGAAAGGAAAGAGAAGCTATCTAAAACTAACCTTGCACGCAAATGTTTTCTTTAACAAATGCTTAAGAGATTGGGGGGTCCAGGGTCAGGTTATACAATGGGGAGTTATCAATTACCCATCCTATATATGGTTATCCATAGATCGTTTAGCAAACTACACTTTTATCTATTTACTGGTGTTTATCTGTCGTGGGTTGGAAAAGTTTCTCCTTTGGGAATGTTTGAGAGAGAGTATTTTTGTTGTTTTCAGTTTTTTCCAATGTTTTTGGGTAAGGTACTGGACCTAAGGTTTTTTATTTGTGTGCTCGCTAAGATTTCGCAATCTTATACCTACGTATTCCCGTTAAAGAAAAAAGGGAAATCAGAGCAAATGTAGTTCCTCCTATTCTATGGGAGGAAAAAGATGTTTGGTGTCTTGTTCAAAGCCCAAGATTAAAGCTTTAAAGGGTATTTGTGTCTCGTTCAAAGCCCAATATTGAAGCTAAAATTTTGACTGAGAGAGAATTTATCATCTCTAAGGGAGATATCTCATCTGTTTATCACAACTGTTGGGTGACTGATTATAAAGGATAATTACTTTAACTGGAATATATGGAATCCAGCAATGCCATAATTTCCTTTATAGGGGATTTGTCCTGAAGGAGAAAACTTTAACTCAGTGTTGAGTAATGTCATTTTTCCTTAGGAGTCTTTCATGCTAAGAGAGGGACATTGGCTTGGATGTAAATAATCTAGAGGCTTGCCACTTACAGCAGTTAGATGAAAGAAGGGGATTTACCAGGATAAGAGATGGATTACAACTTGGATTTTGAATCCACGAGTGTGCCACTTACAGCAGTTATATGGGATTAAGGTTTGTTTTGTTTGTCTGTTTTGATATATAATTGTACAGAGAATGTCTTCCTACAGAGAGATTTTTGATTTTCTCTGAGGGGATGTTGATTTTTGTGTGCCTTGATCAAAGCCCAAGGTTGAAGCTAAAAGGTTGACTCTATTTAGGGAGTTTTATATCTTTCTTGTACAAAGCCCAAGATTGAGGCTGAAAAGAGACTGACTCTTTTGGGGTGATCATTATACAAAGCCTAAGAGGAGGCTGGAAGGAATTGACTCTTTCGGGGAAATATTTTATCTGTCTTGTACAAAGCCCAAGATTGAGGCTAAAAGAGAATGACTCCACTGGGGAAGTGTTATTGGTGTCTTGTACAAAACCCAAGATTGAGGCTGAAAAGGCTTAAACTGAGGCTGAAAAAGGATTTGGCTGACTCAACTGGAGAATGTTTATAGGTGTCTTGTATAAAGCCCAAGATTGAGGCTGAAAAAGGATTTGACTGACTCAGCTGGAGAATATTTTATCTGTCTTGTAAAAAGCCCAAGATTGAGGCTAAAAAGCTGAGGGATGATCATTATACAAAGCCTAAGAGGAGGCTGATTAGGGAATTTCTTATATAAAGCCTAAGAGGAGGCTAGCTTCTACTGAGGATTATTGAGATCCAGAGACAGGTCCAAATTAGGGAATCAACTCTTGCTGGGGATTGAAGAAGAGTTAAAATATCAGAGACCATGAGGTTCTGATCTGTTAGGGTTGTACTGATGGTAATTTTACCCTAGCTAGTGAAAATTAAAGTGAGAGTTTAAGGATTAAGTTTTAAAACCTATGGAGGTTTTAACTCTGTTGGTGATTGATGAAATGATCAGGGTTTATCCTGTGTTTTTTGGAAAACTTGAGGGTTTTTCTTGGCGAGGTCCAAGAGGGGGTGAAACTGTCCAAGTCTACTGGTATTAAAAAAGTTTATCTTTGTATGATGCCCAAGAGGAGGCTGGTGTTTTAAGGGATGAGAATCAACCCTAAACTGGTATGATGTTTGACTCTTTGGAAGACTGCTCTAACAAAGGATTACTAAGTTCTGTCATATACCTGTATGAGGTCTTTGGGTCCTTGTATTAAGCCCAAGAGGAGGCATGAGAACTTCTAAGAAGCATGTGGGTCCTTGTACAAAGCCCAAGAGGAGGCTGGGGATGCTTTTAGGAAGCCTGTGGGTCCAAACCTAAGAAAAGTTCAAGAAAGGTTTCACCGAAAATAATCCTTTCTTTAGTGAACAGTTTTAGGGTTTGAAGAAATTCAAGAGAGGTTTCACCGAGAATTAATCCTCTCTGGGGAAATGAATTTCTTAGACAAATTTATAGTAGTGACAGTATTGAGAAAAGTTTCACCGAGAATAATGTCTTTCTCTGTTCCATATTGTATAAGCCCAAGAGGAGGTAAGACTGTATCTGGAATTTCCTATGGGGAACTAGTTTTGAATGTGTTAAAAGAGTGACCACTGGTTTGATCTAATCCTAGACCTAATTCCCGGGGAAAACTCTAAGCAAGATAATATACAGGCATATATACATACAAATGAAATATATACAAGTATGTAAAAGAAAGCTGATAGAACTTACAGGTGAGCAAGCTTCCAGTACTACAGCTGTATGGTTATTTATTCAAGAAATTAAAGAAAGTTTTGATAACAACTATGAATTTGAAACTAAATCAAAATGGGAAGTTGTTTTGAAAAGAAGATTGGAGCTTATACTCAAGGAGAGGCCCAGAAAAAATAGTGGTCACACCGTTGTTCTGAAAATTGCACCAGAACTTATACAATGACTGAGGCCCAAATTTATTGTATTTACAAAAGAGGTTGGGTCTTACACTCTAATAGAGGCCCAAAGTTTATTTTTATATAAGAGATGGGGCTTACAACTCAAGGATAGGCCCAGAATGATTTTGTTTAAAAGGTGACGATCGCGCCACGGTTTTAGAAACACAGTGGGACTTATACAATGATTGAGGCCCAAAAATTTTTTATTTACAAGGGATGGATCTTACACTCTATTAGAGGCACAAAGAGTTTGAAAAAAGAAGAAAAATAGGACTTACAACATAAGGCGAGGCCCAAAAATAACAGTGATTGCACCGTTGTTTTTGAAAATCGTATCGAGACTTATACAAAGACTGAAGCCCAAAAAGGTTTTATTTATAAAAGGGGTGGGTCTTACAATCTATTAGAGGCCCAAAGAGTTTAAAAAGAATAGAAAAATAGGACTTACAACACAAGGGGAGACCCAGATGAAAATGTTTTGAAAACGGCGATCGCGCCGAGATTTCTTAACGTACTGGGACTTATACAATGATTGAGGCCCAAAAATATTTTGTACAACTAGGGATGGGTCTTACACTCTATTAGAGGCCCAAAGTGTTTGTGTGAAGTTTAAAAATCAAAATTTAGAGGAAAACCCTAATTTTGAATTTAAAAGATATAATTTTCAAAGGAAATTAAATAAAAAATGATATAAAATATCAAATATATTTAAAAACAAGTTGTAAACTTTGAAAAATACTTTGAAAAATCATGTTTAATCACATGAAAGCTTGAAATTCATTTGAAGTTGAAAAATCAAGGTGAGAATTTCATTTAAAAATGTTTATAACAAATAAAATGAAATTAATTAAAAAAATTCTAACTATATTAAAAAATTAATATAAATTGGATTTTTTTGTAAAATAAAATAATTTAACATTTTTGTGACTTTTAAAAAAAGAACCAATAAAAAACGATAAAAAATGAGAGAGAAATTAATTTTTGAAATCAATTAAATAAAATATTAAAAATTCAAAAATTCAAATAAAATTTGAATTATGGCGCCAACGGTCACTTTCTTCTTCCTCGTGACCGCGCCATGGGTGATTTGTAAGAACTCATTTTTCTCTCTGATTACTCAATGGTTTTGCACGATTCAAACACCAATCTTGCTCGTTTTTGAACAAGGATCATAACCATATAGATTAATTGCATTTATATTAAGTGTGGAGTGAGAAATCAAAGGATAACCTCAAGAACCCTAATATTTAACATGAACACAATGAAATTCCATACACGATTGATTCATGGCAATTGATTGAGGGTTATTACTCTATATACATGCAGGAACAAGATGGTAACTCACAAATTCATTTATGATGCATGGAATATGGAGTTTGAAGGCTTCAGGCTTACCTCTTGCAGCTGGTGATCAAGCTTGATGATGGAGATGTTACAGATGTGTTCCAATGATCTGGACAACTTCCTTAGGTGTCAAGGAATGTGTTTGAATGCTTGGAGTGGTTGAAAACTTCTTGGTCTGACCAACTCGAATCCTTCTGCAGAAGGTTCTTGAACTTGAGCAAATGGGATGCCACTTTGTGATTCTGATGTTCCAGATGTTGTTTTAGTGTTTGAATCACTTACATATGATGTATGTGAGGTGTTTCCATCATTGGTTTGGACAGAATTGTTCTTAAATGCAAAACCCGATAGTGACTTGCAAGAGAAGGTGTTTTTTGGAGTGAAAGAGAGATTTTGAGTAAAGCATTAGTTTGGGTGCTTTAGTGTACTCAAACTGATCACAAATGAGCTATATTTATAGTAGAGCAAGTTTGTTTTGCAAGCAATAGTGAATGGCAACTGGTACAGGTCTGTGGCCAATGGTTGCATAAAGGAATTCTAGTCTTCCATGATCATTGACTTGGGTCAGTGCAACAGGCCTATGGTTCTTTATTGCAGGGCTAAGGCTTGACTCGTTTTCGATAACATCGCCTTGATACATGCCACCTCCATGTACTCATTCAATGCTTCTTGGCAACTTTGAATATTTTGAGTAAGAACCTTGAATTTCCACATGCCTAAAGGATAGCTCTTGGACTTGTGAGGTTTGTGGATCAGAGGTACTTGCTTGGATAAGATCCTTACATGTTTTTAGAAGTGTGACAAGGCTTAAGGTTGCACAATTTGGCCAGCTCGAGCAAAAAAGCATCAAACTGCCTTGCCCATGACAGTTGAAAAATGTCATTTTGGGAGGATCATAGCTCCTTGCTCAAATGGAGTTATGGAATGCTCATGTACTTTTTAGAAAGCCCTAATATGGTATAATCCATGTATGATCATAGTTTGTCTTGAAACTATTTGAATCCAACTGAAAACTTAGGCAGTTTTCACTAAGTGTTGAAAAAAGTGGTCATTTCCCATTTTTATGATTTTGATTAATCCATAACTCAAAATCCATGACGGTTTGGAATCTTTTGTAGTTGACATTTTTGAATTATGTAAGATGAAATTTCATTTGAGCTTTGAATGAGAGAAAAATGCCTTATGGTTTAGGAGTTATGACCTTGCAAAGTTTGTATAAAATCACTTTTGTTCCATAACTTAGAAAAATTTTGGTTTCTCAAGGTTGCCCCTTTTGCAAGAAACCTCACTTTTCTTGATTTTTCTTGATGAATGATAATCAAAACCATTCATTAACATTGTTTTTGACTTAGGGGAACCATATTTTTGAAAAATTCCAAAAAGTCAAACTTGATTTTGGGCACAGTTGACTTTTTGTCAGATGAATTTCAAACTGTGTGATCCTTTGTGCAATCAAGTTCTTGACCCAATTTAAACCTAATGGATGGATTCCATAGGTTTTTTAGGGTGTCTTGAATCATTTTCCAAGGTTTGGGATCATGTCTTGGTCAAAAGTCAAAGATACATTTAACTTTTTCTTCAAAACCCTAATTGTGGTCCAGATGAAATTGGAACTTGTGAATCAAGTTTCTTGGATTAATCCATTGTTGTAAATGTATCAATGTGGTGTATTTGAGGCCCTTAATTCATGTCTTGAGGTTTAGGTTCATGTCTTGCCTCAAAAGTCAACTTAGGGGTGAATTAGGTCAAGAAACCCTAATTCTTGATTTTTTATGAATGCATCCCCTGAGGCTAATTTGACTTGATGAGTGGATCCATGAGGTCCCTTGGAGTATCTTGGGTTATGCTTTGAAGCATTGGCTCATGCCCAGAAGAAAATTTTCATCTAGAAGCCTTGGTCGACCAAAACCCTAATTTGGTGACACTGTCGATCTTGAGGCTTGATCCACTTGGAATGTTGCACTCCTGTGCCTGATTCTTAATGTGGGAGTCCTCTTGATCCCTTATGGGTGTTTGAGAGGTTAGACAAGTTGAAAATCATGTCATTTCTTGATTGATCCTTTGTCTAAGTTCTCTGAGAGGGCTTAAAACACTAATTCTTGATTGTGGTGAATGCTCAACCATCTTTGAGGAGATTGATGAGGCATAAAGGTACATCCATATTATGATGATGATCCTCACAATGATGGGAAATCTTGGTGGTCAAAATTTGGGGTATGACACAAAGCCCATTTTTAAATTAAGGATGATTTGTTTCATATTTTCAAAGAAAATTGCATTTCATCCAAGTTTACTTCAAAAAGCTCAAAGTAGAACATAATTCTAGATATGAGTCCACATTGATTCAAAGTATTTTGTTTCTCTTCCGTGTTTCCCTATCTGAAGTCTGCCACACCTTTGATTTAGTATCACAGCACCACTTGCAAAGTCAATTTCAAAGCCATATGGCCCACCACGCTGCACACTGTTCGAAATTCAAAGACATTATTGACGAATTCGTGAATCGCAGCTAGCACTTAATAAGTTTCCAAAACATTTTCAAAACCTGTTGAACCAAAAAAAGAAAGTTATCAGCTTCCAAAACCGTCAAGTACAAATCAATCATCATTAATTGCAGAAAATCAAACATCATTGAATTCTTTCCAAAATAATTACCAAACATGCTGGACTTAGAAGGGAATGAATTAAACATGTTTCGGACATGTCGCGTTGAAAAAGGAAAGGCATTCATCACAAATTGTAAACAACCATGATTCTTTCCATGGCAAGTTTTGACAGGATAATAAGCATTTAATCAATTGGTTCAAATTCTGAGCTTATAAAATAGACACAAAATTCAGAACAAGGGGATACACACGATTTAAGAGAACGTACTACACACACCAGTAATAGATAGCAGCTTTCCACACCCAGAAAATTCATCAATCCACATCAGTATTCATACTCAAACCATCAATACACAGACTTTGGAGTGGAACTCATACACATAATAATTCACGTTCATACACCATCACAGCACAGAAAAGACTCATTCAAAAAACCATACACAAGCAGAGTTGACAGAAAAGAATTCAAAACAGAATATACGATTTGGAGAGGAATTTCACAGAACTAACAATATCATCAATCATTGAAGCAAATTCACACAACAAAAAAACACTCAAAGCAACACACGCAGCCGAGAAGAATTAACAGCATCATACATCACCAGAGTTCACACAAAGAATAATCATAAATTCAGAGGTTCACATACACAACGCACAACAATACAGAATTGGAAGAAAGATTGTAAAAGAACAGAAGCTGAGAACGAGGAAAGAGGTACCTTCGAAGTCGTCGACATTGCCGAAACAACTGCGTCGAAACTCCTCAGAGGTGTGTAATTTCATGGCTTAACTGTTAGTATACTGTGATTCTGAACACGTTCTAGGAAAATTTTCGTTCTAATCATGCATTTGTGATGTCATCGTTCGATTAGAATTAAAATTAGGGCATACTTTTTTTCCTCGAATCCCGATTGAGAGCTCATGTTTGAGATTGGCGAAAACGGCGAGCGATTATAAGATGGAAGGGGAAGCTTGCGCGATGCCATTCCGTTTTGATGGACCGGAGAAGATGTGGATGCTCATCTAACCTTGGATGCGTCACCTTTGAACGTTGGAACTTTCTTCTTAGGTTAAGTCTCAAATTTCATTTTGCTGATAAAAGGTTTTTGAAACATAGGTTGAGGGATATAAGCCCAAGTAATTCGTTCTTTCGCCACATCCATGTTTTGAGCCTACACCCCAGTCTTGGCTGACCAATCGGATCAAGCAATGGGCCCTTATTGTTAAAAAAAAAAGAGACAGTAAATAAGAAAAACCATCCTTTTCCTTGCATATTTTACTAGTTTTTTAGATTTCAATTTAATTAGTTTATTCAGAATTTAGTTAGAACTTTAATTTTAATTAGATTTTAATTAGTAAATTAGTTTTCAATTAGATTTAGATTAATTAATTAGTTGATTAGAGTTTATTGCAATTAGTTAATTAGATTTTAATTAAAATTTATTTTTGTTTTAATTAGAATTTAGTTCAGTATTTTTTTAATTAGATTCTAATTTATTTAGATGTTTGGTCTAATTGGTCAACTAGTTTTGAATTTAAAAGTTTGATTTAAATATTTTTTTTTATTTCTCATATTAATCTTAATAATTTTTATTTTTATTTTTTGATATTCATGTTAATTCTTGCTGCATTCGGGTTGTGATAAAAATCCAAATTTTGATCCTCGATGTTGCTCTGGTTAAATCTTTATTGTTTGTCTTGTGCTTGAGTCCTGCTTGGCATTGCTTCACGTTGTTGCTTCTAATTCCAAAGGAAATGGTCCCCCTTTATTGACTGCCATGTCATCTTAGCCTAACTTTAGGTACCCCCTTTCATCCTAGCCTTAGGATCAGAGCCGCCATGCTCTATGTCTTGCTATAGATATTTCTTCCCTTTTTATCCTAGCCTTAGGATCAGAGTCGCCGCACTTCATGTAAGCGTTCTACCATGAACATTCACCTCCCTTTTAACTTAACCTTAACTTTGGAGTCGCCGCACTCCATGTAAGCGTCTTGCCATGGATGCTTACCTTCCCCCAGGAACCTTGACCATAGTCAAGAGTTCCTCACCCTCATTGAGGGGAACTACGAATAATCTGATTCTATTCCCGTCATGATACGTAGGCACGAGATGCGATGTCTTGGCGAGCATACTTAGATACTAACCCCTAGGTCTTTCCCTTTGCACATTTCTTTAGCAAGCAAACGATAACGTAACATAATAAAACAAGAGGTTCCTGTAGAGTTTTACAGATACTTAGGATGCTAACACCTTCCCTAGGTATAACCAACCCCCGAACCTTAGATCACTAGCTGTGTTCCTACATAGCATATTAAGGGTTTTTCGATCTTTACCCTTTCCTTTGGATAAATCAAAGCTCGGTGGTGAATTTTAAAGATCTGTGATTCAAGTTAAATAATAGCTTGACATTCGATTCTCACCGCGACACAGCGTTTGGTCAAATTTTGAAATACATTTTACCCGCTTAAATGCCTTAAACGGTCTAAAATATGACCGAAAAGTGGTCAAAAATTTTAAATGAGCACGGCAGTTTAAACTACGTGAAACGTATATTAATATCAATGACGTTTGCAGACCCGATTTTAAAATTTTTTGTCCACTGATTTTACGCACAGTTGACTTTTAGTTGACCGATTCGGCTGTAAATCGAACAAGTTTATTCTGGCTGATAAATTGGGTATTATGCAAGATACAAGAGGCGATAAACTATGTAGATGATGCAAAAAGATGTGGGATCTTAGGGTCAAAAATTAGGGTATGATAGTAGGCTACCCTTTCCTTTTTGTTCTTGTTTGCCCTAGCTTTCTCAGTCTTCTGTCGTTCTACCTGTCGAACTCTGTCAGCCAACTGGACCATGTCTCTCACGTATTGGGTATCCAATTTCTTCCTAATTGAGTAGTCAAGGCCACCAGCGGCCATTTCGATACTTTTTTAGACACTTGTGTAAACTACCTAGCCTTAAGCAGTCGAAACCTATTCAAGTAATTATCTATTGGCTCAGAGAATTTCCTCTTAATGCAGGTCAATTCTTTCAAGCTTATCTTCGACTGTCCCATATAGAACTTTCCATGGAACAATCTCTCTAGTTGAGTCTAATTGTGTATCAAATTTGCTGGTAGTGTGGTAAGCCAAGTAAAGGCATTCTTGGTAAGTGAACTCGGGAAATATTTCATCCTTAGGTTCTCATTATTAGCAATCTCGTCTGCCACTATTAGGTACCTTGCCACATGTTCGACTGTGGACACTAGTATCCCCAGAAAACTTAGTGAACTTAGGGACTTTCCATCTAGGGGGTAATTCTGCTTGCAGAATATACTCAGATAATGGTGATGTATAATTTGGCCTATGAAGGCCAATATTCACCTCATTCCTAGCCATAATTCTTTCGACCATGGCTGCTAGATTATTATCTACTGTCACATCCTCGTGTCGAACCTGATTTATGACTTCATAAGCATTCTGGTTCCTATTCACCATTACTACCTTTGGTTCTCTTGGGATTGGTTGTTCGATTCTAAGAGGTTCGACCCTAGGTGGTTCGACTCCTGCCCCCTGGTTTAGCACGTTCGCCTGGGGTATATTTCGTTGAACTTGGTAGATTGTGGGATCTTCTTCTAAGACTACCCCTGGGTTTTCTAGCATCCATTCCCTCTAGGGTTGTCGAGGAGGTTGTGGAACACCAAAGAAATCAATAATGCGCATCATTTGCGCTGCCAATTGTTGGTTCGTTTGGGCAGTGTTTTGGATTAAGGGATTGAATATGACACCCATTTATTGGGAAAGCATATGGACCATCTCATGTTATTTTCGTCCATCTGTTGCCTTATCACTGCTGCAGAATTATTAGTGATATTAGGCATCTGGGTAGGAAATCCTGTCCCTAAGGGCCGACTAATTCGACCCATGTTATTGTTGCCTAAACCAGATCCTTGCAATGGCGAAGTTACATTCACCACTGGGTCTGTAAATGATGATGGTGTATTGTGCAAACTTGCCATCATTGATGTTGGCATGCCATAAGGTTGTTCGCGTCCTATTGGGGGCATTGAAAATCTAGGCATATAAGGTCTAAATAAATTATTTCCCATTGGAGGGGGGGTCACTGGTGGACCATGTGTTCGCACATAGGACAAAATGGGATCACTTTGGGCAATTGACTGCACAGGCGTCGAACTTGTCGTGGATGGTATGGTTTTAAACACTGACGCTGAAACCGTATTGCCCCTTGTCGAAGAAGAAGGGGGCGGTTCTCCATCATTTGGTGAATTTTAATTTTTTGGTGGATTTTGATTCACCATCTTCCTTACGTATCTTCTCCTTGGTCTCTCTTCGTTGTTTGTGTTATTCTACCACTCATAAGTTTCATGCAACAAAGTGTAGAGAGATAGTAAAAATGAAGAATTTAATGCAAAAACTTTTTCAGAAACGAAAAAAAAATATTTTTGACACAATAGCATTGTCCCACTATGCGTGCCAATTTGTTTACTGTGAAAATTGGTAAACAACCGCTGGTCTTCCAAAAATTTGGTTTATTTGCAGGATTAACCAGTGAATCCTAAGGACATAGCTATTGTTTAATCTCTTTCTGGAAAATCCAAGAACACTTTGACAGCATTCATGTTTGTAAAAGTTTGTATTAAAGTTTTAGAAAAGATAAACTTTGTATAAACTGGTAAAGAAATTGCAATGAAGAAAACTTCAAAGTAAAAGTGCAGTAAAAGAAACAATTGATAAATAAAAATAACTTTCTATTGAAATGAAATGATTTGGTGTTTCAGACGTACATTCTCAATGATAACTCTTTTCTCACTTAACTTAGATACTTTGAGTGATTTTTTTAGTATTGTACAACAATTAAACATACAGAAATCCTAACACTAAGACTCTTATTTATAACATGTCGAAAATAATTGCCTTCGACGGACATTCCTCCAAAAATTGACATGTTTTTCTCTGCATGTCTTCATTTCGCCACAGCTCTCCACGCGTCTTTTCTGAGAAACAGATAAGGATAAAAGACAGTTATTATCCATATTTTAAATTTCAAAACTTCTGTCGAAGGAGAGCTTCATACACCTTCCGTCGAAGTTGCTTTCCATACTTAGAAAATATTTCTAAGTGTTTATCCAACATGTCCTCCTAATGAAGACCAATTCGACCAGAACTCTTGCACAAGCTCCTGTAGAATTCAGACAAAACTCAAGCAACACTTGATTTTCACTTAGTATTCTTAAAACAAAAGTCTGGCGACGAAATTTCCAGCCAACACCCTCGTAATTCATCAGTGATATCAAACTTGATGGTTCAACAATAGAGGTTGGCTCCTTGTGTCGAAAGTGTTTCTCACAAGATGTTGGCCATGTGGCATGTTCTATTAAAGTGCTAGTGGTGTCGTAAATGTGTTAACGGCGGTACAAGTGTATATGGATGAAAGAACTTCTATTTGAGGGAGAGCATATAAGTGGATGGACTCACGCTTAGGGAAAAATTATTGTGATGCAAGTGTGAGTTAGAAATCTCACATTGTTTGAAAAAATAGCGATTAAACATTTTATAAGTGAAAGTACCTATAAACCTAACACCTTAAGATTTTAGGTGAATATATAAAGTCACTCACACTTATGTAATTTCTTTTGACCTAATATAAATACTCGTCGTGTCCCATCGAATTTATCTTCATCAACCAAGTCAAAGATACCTCTACTGAGCCTCTCTTCTACACTTTTAAACTTTCACAAAAAGAAAGCTTTTAAAGTGTGTATTTATATGAAAGCAAGGTCATGATAATATTTCATTCTCCTTTTGCTGCCGTTTGAAAGATTTCATTTTATATTATATGAAACGATTTCTTGGTAATTATATGTTTAAAAGTACTTTTGATGAGTATCATTAAAATAAATTTATATTTTCAAAGAGACATATGATTGAGAAATGACCCAAACATAATTCACGTTGGAATAAACTCATTTTAATCAAAACTTAACTATGCAAAATGAGATTTAATAAGAAAACATAATTTTTCAAACTACTCCCCCCCCGTTCTACTCATACAATGAGTGATCCAGTTGACTTTTCACATAGATTAAGAAAAAATAAATAAATAAAGAAGAGAGAATGATATTTTTACTAAAGTATTTTTATGAAGTATTGGAAATGATGAAAGTAATATTAATTAGAAAATAAAATAAAAAAAATTATATTAATAATTAAAATAAATCATATATTTTAAAACATCATTTTATTCTAAATAAATCACTCATTTGTAAAACGGTGGGAGTATAATCCAATCAAACCTTTATTCACACAATTACATTTTCATACTGTCTGAACCACTCTTTGCTTTCTTGTTAATTAGGTTTGATAAGTACAATGGTTCAAATCAAGCTATTATAATATCAATATTAACATAGCGTGAAACATGAAAGTTTCAATGTGAAGTACCTTTTTCCGCATTCACAGAATAATGATTATGAAAGCATAATTGAAGCCAACCCTGTGACATAAATGATTGAGTGATGAAAAAGCTAAGGTTATGTTATGTCAATTTGCTTTCTAAAAAATTAAGAATAGTACTTCCTCCGTCTTAAAATGAAAGTCTTTTAAGGTTGTTGTACATAAATTAAGAAAAATAATGATTGAAAAATTAAATATAATAATTTTACCAAACGGCCGTTAGTTATTATTGGTTGCCATAAAGGTGTAATGTAATATAATATCTTAAAAGTTGTGTAGATAATATTTATTAGGGATAAAATTTGTAAGAATTAATTATTATTATCTTAAAAATATAAAAATACTCTTATTTTAAAACAAATATTTTTTCACAAAAAAGATTTTTATTTTGGGACAGAAAGTAAGTGATTGTAAGGGACCAATCAAATCATGTAATGCTGCAATCAATTTAAAGGTGTATATGCATATTGCAGATTTTAAAAGATGTTGTATGATTGTATTGATTTTAATTTATTTATAAAAAAATACATCTTACAATTTAAAATTATATCTTACAGAAATCTACCAAAACTATTTACCTATAGTATCCAAACACATGATTGAATGCATGTTATTTTTTAGTCATTGGTTTATTCCGGATTATACATGAGAGAATCATTTTAGATTATATAATTTGAACACATCAAATTTGAATTCAATTTCTATAAACCGCAAACAAATTTCTCTTTGATAAAATGTCTATCTACTTCAATGTGTTTTGTTTGGGAATGTTGAACTGTATAGTGAGATATATTAATTGTTAATTTATTATCACAAAAGAACTTCATAGGTCCATTCCATTTAATCTTCAAATCCTCTAAAATAGTCTTCAACCAAATCAATTCATAAATACCTTGTGTCATAGCTCGAAACTCAGCTTCAACACTAGATTGGGCCCCAACATTCTACTTTTTACTTCTCCGGATTACAAGATTTCCTCCGAAAAATGTACAGTACCCTGTAGTTGACCTCCGATCAATAGTCAAACCCACATAATAAACACTTGTATATGCCTCAAGATTTGACTAACCACACTTACAGCAAATGCAATATTTGGCCTAGTGTGGAAAAGGTAAATTTATCTTCCAATCAATCTTTGATACATTTCTATATCTACTACCGCACCTTCTTCCACATTACCTAACTTATGACTTGGATCAATAGAACTTCCCACAGGTTTACAAGCTAGTTTACCTATTTCCATGAGCATATCTATGATATACTTTTGTTGAGATATGACAATACCCTTTTTTGAGTGAGCCACCTCTATTCCTAAAAAATACTTCAGGCTTCCAAGGGTTTTAATTTAAAACTCTTTTGCCAAATGTTGAGTCAAGACTTGTTGTTCCTTCCAATCATTTCCAGTCACAATAATGTCATCAACATATACCAACAACATTGTTACTCCCCCTGAAGTGAAGTGTTTAATAAACAATGTATGATCTCCATTACTTTGTTTGAAACCTAATGTTGTCATAGCCTTAATAAACCTTCCAAACCATGCCTGAGGTGACTGTTTCAATCCATATAATCCCTTTTGCAACTTACAAATAGAATTGGCAACAACAATTTTCTTATATCCTGGTGGAATCTTCATATAAATTTCTTCCTCAAACTCTCCATGTAAGAATGCATTTTTCACATCAAATTATCGTAATACGCACCCGTAATTGGCAGCAAGGGATAATATAACTCAAACCGTATTCATCTTTGCCATTGGGGAAAAATTTTCTAGATAATCAATGCCATAGGTTTATGTGAAACCTTTAACAACCAGCCTTCCTTTGTATCGCTCAATTGTCTCATCAATCTTGTATTTTACTGTATACACCCACTTTCAACCAACTGGTTTCTTGCCTTTCGGCAAAGCAACCAACTGCCATGTTTCATTCTTCTTTAATGCCTCCATTTCTGTATCCATAGCATATTTCTAATTTTTATCAAATAATACCTCAAAAACATTAGTGGGAATTTGGATGGTATTTAATTTTGCAAGAAATGTTTTATGGGTTTAAGAAAATAAATTAAATGAAATATAATTTGAAAGAGGATAAAGTGGCTTTTTGTACATTCTCTAACCCCCTCTCTAATGGCAAATGAGAGGTCATGGTTATCTTAATTAATGAGCTTCATGTTTCATTATGTGGAGTTGGAATATCATGTAAAACAGAAGAAAGAAAACAGAATTTGTTACCTGTGTTAAAGGACTCAGATCGGTTTCTTGGACATTTATTGATTCAGGAATGGCCTTTAATCTTCTTGTATACACCAAATTTTTTCCAAACTTATCAATTTCAACTTTCTTTTTAGCCTTTGCTTCTTTCTCAATTCTATTTTCAACATATGCTTCTTTCTCAATTCTATTTTCAACCACTACTACATCTTCAAATTCACTTCCAAATCCATTTTCAACCAATGCCTCGTTTTTAGATTCATTTCCAACCACTCCTTCTCTCGAATTAAAATCATGAGAATTCATTTCAAGATGAGGAAGTGTTCCGGACTGGACCAATAACTAGGCATGGCCCAATCCACTCCTGCTCCCAAAACGACCCAATTGCCTAAGTCCAGCCAATAGGAAGCATAATTTACTTTTCTGCCCCTCTACCAGGCACATATGTTTGGAGGGACTACAAGGTCTCCTGCTCCTCCTCAGTATTCCTGCCCGTCATGCACGACTCTACCATCCAGGAGCAGCCACGACGCCCGTGCCCGAAACTACGTCTTTGCCAGTGGTAACGGCTAGTTTCGAGCACCTCTGCCCGTCCTAACGGCTACTTTTTGGCAGTTACCTATTCTTCGGGAAACGATTATTTCACCCCGAAAATAGGGACTATTGGCCACGCGCTGGGGGTATTATAAAAACCCTCTCGAACGAGAGGGTCAGGTATTCTAAATCATCCTACGAAACACATACTTTTGTACATGCCTTTTTTCTCTCCCGATTCTTACTTTAGAATCGGAGTGCCTTGCAGGTACACCCTCCTCCTCATCTCACACACCCAGGATCATAGATGCCTCTCTTGGCCCACTTCAAGTTCTGATCAGCCTTCAAGATCAGTGGCGCCGTCTGTGGGAAACCTGTTATCCCCGTCTTAACATCCACCTCAGATTTAAGACCAAAATAACTCTCTGTCCAAGATTCCGATCATGGCTTACCAAGATCATGTCCAAGATGCTCGCAATTCTGCTTTCTTCCCCGTCAACAAAACTGACGCTGACAAATCTACGTCTTTCCTCGGAGGAGACGCCTGTCGTCTAAGAGACGGAGCTACTGCGTATCCCTCCCCTACTCATACTGATCGTGTTGAAGACCAGCCCTCACTGGCCCTCCAGCCCGTTCCAGCTCCACCCAACGCCAACCCGGTCGTGGTGACCATCCTTGAAGCAATCAACAAGACCAACCTCTTGATCCTCCAACAAAACGAGAGGATTGGGGCGTTGGAAGTGTCTGCCCGACCAAGATCCCCTCAACCGAGGAAAGATCGCCGATGATCCAAAAGTCCACATCCCCGACGGGAAGGTGGTCGTCGGGTGCGCCAGGAATCCGAGTCCCGTGTCGTCCGGAAGCGTGACCACATTTCCCTGCGAAACCAATATTCCATGGGCAACAAGAGAACCCGGAGAGACCAAAGTTCACCCTCAATCAGATCGAAGGGTCGGGCACGAACACCGTCTCCTCACAGAAATCGCCGCTATATCCCTGATCGAAGCATCTTCTCCCCTTCCTGGACTAGTTCCAGCAGCAACGATGAGCCCCACGACCCGTTGTCTCAGGAGATCCTGGCTACGCGCCTCCCCAAAGGCTTGGGGAAACCACCGTCTTTGGGCACTTATGACGGAACAACAGACCCAGATGAGCACATCGTGAATATCGATGCGCTGCTCGATTATCGTGGCGTCCGGGGCACCATCAAATGCTGTCTGTTTCCCACGATGCTCCAGAAAGAGGCTATGACCTGGTACAAACAGCTGCCCGAGGAGTCTATCACCTCGTGGAAACAGCTGGGAAGAATGTTTTCCAGACACTTTACGGTATCACGCCGCCATCCAAAGACCGAAGCCTCCCTTGAGGCCATGATTCAAGGGAAGGACGAGCCTCTTCGGGCATACATTGAGAGGTTTAATAAAGAAGTTGTGCAAGTCCCTACCACCGATGACATGAAGAAGTTTCTGCTCGAACGAGGGCTTCACCCCCATTCAGAATTTTCCAAATCTGTTGGCCTTGCACCTCCAAGGAGCCTGGACTCCTTCCTTCTCAAGGCGCAGGCATATATTAAGTACGGGGAGAAAGAAGCGGCCAGCTCCGCCCGGGCCTCACGCCATCAAGAAAGTGCCCGGGCCTCCAAGAGTGATGAACCCTCGACATCCCGTCGAGGAGACCGAAGACGTGAAGACCGTCCCCGGGAATCCCAGGACAATAAAGGGCCCTCTGGCCGTTCCATGATTACACTCCCCTGACTGTCTCCAGGGAAAAGATTTTCTTCGAATGTGCTAACTAGGAGTTTAAACAAGCGGGGGTTCAATTCCCTAAGCAGGTACCGGCCAAGCCGAACGCGGATAAGTTGAAATACTGCCATTTCCACAAAAGTCATGGCCACATCACTAAAGACTACATCCACTTGAAGGATGCCATAGAAATACTGATCAGGGACGGCCACCTGAAATAGTTCACGAAGAAGAAGGAAGCTCCCCGGCTAGATGCCCAAGAATCGAAAAAGATCGAGGAAGAGGTACCTTCCTCGGAAGAGACAAACCTCCAAGTCGCCATGAGTATATCACGGCCGGAGGACTTCTAAGTTCCCAAGGCGCTCGACGCTCCTTCATATTTCACTGCCCATAGCCCATGGGAAACTTTCCCCTCTGCCATGGTCATCTCTGGAGGGGGCTTCAACAAAGTCACCGTGGGCTCCGTGAAAAAAAAGTTCGAGCACTTACTCAGCACGAGCTCCAACAAGAGTACGACACTCGACAAGGCCCAGGGAGAATCAGTCCCAATCTCTTTCTACAGAGAAGAACTCCTCGGAGGTGCCCCGAACTCAAGCATTCCGCTGCTCGTAAGAGGCCAAATGGCAAATTTTAATGTTCGTCGAATCTTAGTCGACCAAGGCAGCTCGGTCGACATTATGTACTCACAGTTGTTCTCAACCCTCCAGTTAGATGAATCGCACCTCACTTCATACGTGGGCTCTGACCTGCAGGGTTTCAACGGGTCGGTCACGAAGCCCTGGGGGTATGTCGAACTGATCGTGACCTTTGGATCTACAGAGACAGCCAGATCTATTAAGGTCCAATTCTTGGTAATCGACTGCCCGTCTCTCTATCAGTGCATATTCGGGCGGCCAACCTTGGCCGAATTAGTGGTCGTGCCATCAACTGTTCATCTCAAAAAAAAGTACGACACTTCGAAGGGTATGGTCGCCACCGTACACGGGGACATTGAGGCTGCACGAAGATGCTTCGAAGCGACCACCAAGGGACTCAACACCACCTCTGCCATGCCAAAGATGTCTAGCAAGCCAGCCTTGCCCAGCAGCTCAGAGGAACCCAAGCCACTGCCATGTGTCGACTCTATCGACCTTGACAGCTGCTTCTCCGAAGATGATCAGAAGGAGGACCAGACTTGCCCGAGCAGCTCATTCACTTCGACCAGCACCAGCAACGGCTCTTATCCGATGCGCCCGATTTCGGATGGCGAGTTCGAACTCGTCCTGCTTGGTGATAACCCTCAGCGAGGAGTAAAGATAGGGATCAGCCTCTTCGACATAGCAAGGAAACAACTCAAAGCTTGCCTCCGAGAAAATGCCGACCTGTTTGCCTGAAGTGCCGTGGAAATGCCCGACTTAGATCCTGATGTCGCCCGCCATCAACTCATAATCGACCCCGCCGTCAGAGCAGTAGCACAACGTAGGAGAAAGCAGTCTTCGAAGAAAATGGAGGCTGCAGAACAAGCTGTAAAAGACCTCCCCGAGGCAAACTTTATTTCGGAAGCCAAGTACACCACTTGGCTGTCCAACGTTGTACTCGTCAAAAAATCTAATGGAAAGTGGTGTATGTGTGTTGATTATACTGATCTCAATAAGGCATGCCCAAAAATGCCTACCCCCTCCCCAATATTGATAAACTTGTTGATAATTCTGCCGATTTTAAACTCTTATCATTCATAGACGCCTATTCGGGCTACAATCAAATACCAATGGCGAAAAGTGACAAAAAAATACACGGCCTTCATGACCGAGTCGGGCAATTATTACTACAACGTAATGCCCTTCGGCTTGAAGAACGTCGGTCGACCTATCAAAGGATGATGAACAAGGTCTTCCGGGGAGAAATCGGCGATATGCTCAAAGTCTATATGGACGACATGATCGTAAAATCCCACGAGGAAACTGATCACACGACCCATTTAAAAAAGGTCTTCGAGCAAGCCAGAAAATACCGGATGCGTTTCAACCCAGAAAAATGCACTTTCGGGGTGAGGGCGGGCAAGTTCTCCGGCTTCTATCTCACGGAACGAGGAATCGAAGCCAACCCCAATAAGTGCAGGGCATTCTCCAAATTTCTAATGCCTAACTTGAAGAAGTTCATCTAATCCCTCAACCGGATGTTCGCCTCTTTATCTCGTTTCGTGGCCAAGTCTGCCCAGCACGCTCTACCCTTCTTCAAGCTCCTCCGCAAGGAGGTCGTGTTTAAATGGACAGAGGAATGCGACCAGTCTCTCCTCCATCTAAAATGAGCATTATCAGAACCACCAGTTCTCTCTCAGCCAAACAACGGTGAACCTCTGTACCTTTATCTTGTCGTGGCAACCGAGGCCGTTAGCGCCGCCCTCATCCGTGAAACGCCCAATGGGAAAAAGCCTATTTACTTCACGAGCAAAGCATTACAGGAACCAGAGCTGAGATATCAACAAATAGAAAAGGTGGCACTGGCCCTCATCAATGCAGCGCGAAGGCTAAGACACTATTTCTTGGCTCACACGATCGTTGTCCGGACAGATCAACCAGTGAAGCAACTACTAGGCCGGCCTGATATGGCTGGCAGGATGCTTAAGTGATCATTGGAACTGTCCGAGTTTGACATTCAATATGAAAGCAAAAAGACCCTCAATGCCCAGGCGTTAGCCGATTTCATCGTAGAAATGACGTTCGCAGATTCCCCCACCTACGGGTCACGCAGGTGGACCATCTTTGTTGACGGAACATCCAGCTCGGTGGGAAGCGGGGCAGGTATCATCCTGGAAAATGATGAAGGAATCATCTTCGAGGTATCACTCACTTTATCTTTCCCTACTTCCAACAACCAGGATGAGTACGAAGCCTTCGTCGCCGGTCTGCGCCTCGCCAAGGACCTGGGAGCTGAAGAGGTCGTCATCTACACCGATTCGCAACTCGTGGCCCTTCAAGTTCAAGGAGAATATCAGGCCAAGAACGACAACCTGTCTGAATACTTGTCCCTGGTCAAAGAAAAAATGACGAAGTTCGCTACAGTAGAGATGAAGCACGTTCCCCGCGAACATAACGTCCGAGAAGACGTTTGGCGAGCACAAAGAAAAAGGGTGGAAATAAATCTGTCATCCAGGAGGTGCTCTCTCGACCCAGCATTGAGAAAACCTCCACGGCCCTCGACATGTAAGTCATCGGCGAAAATAACTACTGGATGACCCCCGTTTATAATTACCTCGCTAAGGATGAACTCTCGTCTGACCCCAAAGAGGCCAGCACAGTAAGGCGCAGAGCCTGCTCCTACGCCCTGGTCTAAGACAAGCTCTACAGGCGAGGGTTCTACATCCCTTTACTCAGATGCGTTGAGGAAGAGATGTCTCCCACGTCTTGCGCGAGATCCATGAAGGAATCAACGCCCAATACCTCGAGGGAAGATCCTTCGCCAGGAAAGCCCTATGAGCAGGGTACTACTGGCCAACCATGCAGTAGGATGCAAAAGAACACGTGAAGAAGTGCGATAATTGCCAACGGCACGGGGACATGCACTTGGCTCCGCCTAACGAGCTCAAAGCTATGTCCTCCCCGTGGCCCTTCGCATGGTGGGGCCTGGATATCTGGGACCATTCGTAGTAGGGTCAAACCAGAACAAGTACCTGATACTGGGTGTTGACTACTTCATAAAGTGGATAGAAGCAGAAGCTTTGGCCAAAATAACGGCCCACAACATACTTCGCTTCTACAAGCGAAACATCCTTGCCCGCTTTGGCATCCCATAAGCAATATTCACCGACAACGGGACACAATTTATGGACAGAAAGTTTCAGGACTTCATCGCCCAACTAGACACAAAACAATATTTCGCGTCCGTCGAACATCCCCAAACCAACGGGCGGGCCAAAGCGGCAAATAGAATAATCCTGCGAGGCCTCAAACGAAGGTTGGACGAAACAAAGAAAGCCTGGGTCGAGGATCTGTACAGCGTACTCTGGGCCTACCGCACTACGTCCCACTCCTCGACTGGGGAACCCCTTTTTCGATTAGCCTACGGGACCGAGGCAGTGATCCCCATCGAGATACACGTGTCGTCCCGGCGGACTGAATCACCTTTGGACGAGGAGACAAAGGGCGAGGCACTAAGAGAAGAACTCGACCTCGTCGAAGAATTTCGATCCGGAGCAGCTCTTCGCGAAGCCTCATTAAAGTAGAAAATCGTAATCAGGCACAACGCCAAGGTGATACGGCAAGAGTTCCAAGTGGGTAGCCTTGTTTTACGAAGGAACCACAAGGATTCTCGAGAGGGCAAACTCGCCTCAAACTGGGAAGGACCCTATCGCGTCCGAGCAAAGATGGAGAATAGGGCCTATTACCTAGAACACCTCAACGGGGAGGAACTCGCTCGACCATGGGACGCTGAAAAGCTAAAAAAATATTATAGCTAAGGCCCAGATCGTCGGTTTGCTTCGTCAATGCGACGAACATAACATCCCGGCTACGGTGGTGCAAGTGTCGCATACCAACTAAGAGAGGATCTCACTCAAGAGTGAGCGGGACTCCTGCCTGGTGGCGGTTCCTCAACCGAGCCCGCCGTCATTAAAGCACCACGACAGGTAGAACACCCAGCTCGCGATGGGAGGTTCATGTCGCGAGCTCAGGCCTCAAACGCGACCTGAGTTTCGCTCTCATGCCCGGAAGCTACCCGGGCCGTCGGCCAGTCCCCCTCACTGCCGAACACATCTATGTCGAGCAAACCCCTGAACTGCAAATCACTCGAAGTTACCCCTGTTACGGGCACAAACACGTATCGGGCAAAGTTTCTACATTTAGCGAAAATAAAAACAAACAAAACCATGCATAAGTGTTAAACATACAAAACCGACCAAAACGGCCAGATACATACATATAAAAAATAATTAGTGGCCGCAAGGGCCACGATTGTACTTGTTACATGATAAAGGGGCCAAGCCCCGTACAAAACAATAATAAAATTACATCAGACATGGCACGCAGGCCAGATACATTACAATAACAAAAAAGGAGACATCATTCCTCCATCTGGTCAGTCTGCTCGGGGATAGCCGGCGTCGGCTGAGGCTCCTCGTTAAGGAAGCGGGCATGCTCGTCGTCAATCTGGAGGAAGTCTGGATTAACAATTTTTCCATCCTCAACATGGCTCAGAAAACTGGTCCCCTCCGTGGATAGCAGGACATTGTTGAACGACTCCTCCCCGATGGCATATACATCATCCTCTGCCCGCACAATTTGAGCAACTAGCTCAGCCCTATTTTTCAGCGCCTTCACCTCCTCAGGCTCATCTTCAGCCGGGGCTGCTGCGGACCTCATCTGTTCGACCAGATCCTCAGCAACCTTCTTTTCAGCAACCAGAGTCTCCCTCTCCCCTTTCAGCCTAGCAGCCTCCTCCTGGGACTTCTTCCTTGCGTCGCCAGCAGCCTTGGCCTCCTCCTTGGTCTTCTTCACTTTTTCCTCCAGAGCAGATATCGTCGTCTGGGCCTTCGTAAGCTCGAATTCAAAGGAGGAGTCTTCCTTGGAGTAGACCCCTACCATCTCCAGTACCCGGACCAACACAGAAGCATCTTGAGCCAACATTGCCTTCTTGATTGGGCGGTCCATGCCTTCAAGCTTTATGGACTCTGCCCGAGGAACCGTCAGGGATGTGCCCTCGAAGAACTTCCTGTCATGAAGGCAAGGAGGAAGCTCAAACTTGCCCTTCTCTGTCGCCCGACTGAGATCCACCAGCTCGTTCAGTCTGGTTTGCTTAAACCTTAAGGCCCCGGGCACAGGAGATCCTTGGGCAGGAGAAGGAACAAGCGAGAAGCTCCCCGCAGCCAGTTGAGAAGGAGGCACCCACTAAGTAAACCGAGATTTTGGGTTGGTCGCGCATGCCTTGCCCCTCGTTAGAGCATTCTTCACCAACCTCTCATGAGCAGAAGGCATTTCACCTGCAAAAAACGTTACAAGCACGTTAGCAACTGAGGAAATCATAATCTGGGCTAGCTGAAAAAGTAAAAACTACCAAGCAACTTAAGGGCGTCAGCATGAATCTCCCACTCTTTGCCCACCATCATCGTCAAAGATCGGGTCCCCTTTTTTCGTCCAGCACTCCGCAAGCTTGAAACTGTTAACATATTTGACCAGTGCCTCGTAGCTGGTTGTGTCATCCCCGTTCAGCATCTCTAGTTGAGCGAGATAATAGTCAGTACCCCGGGAAAAATGGCTCCCGCTCCAACAGAAGGGGAACTTAAACACTCTGTCCGCCAACAACTTCCCATGCTCATCGTACATGCCATTGTCGTCCTTATCCATTGACACTTCCTAGGCGTGCGTAGTGTCCTGGGCCTTCTTCGACACAGGTTCAATAATATAGAACCTCTCCTTAAAGGTCCCGATAGACTCAGAGAAGGGCTTGAACAGTTTTCTCGCTTGCTTCAGCGCAACCCAACCGTACCTTCTCCCCGAAACCTGCCTCTGAAGGAGGAAGATTGTGAAGAACAAGGGCAAGGTAGCTCCTATCTTTAAGAACTCGCAAGTCAGCTCGAAAGAGCGAATGAACACCAATGAGTTGTGGTGCAGTTGTGACGGGGCCAGGTCCAAGTGAACGAAGACGGACCACTGGAAGTCGGTAAAGGGCAGCCTCAGCCCTATGTCCTTAAAAGCATACTCGTACATTAGGAACCTCTCCCCGTAATCCGTACATATGTGATCGTCCTGACTTGGGAAGTGCACCTTCCACTCCCCTTCTGGCCCTACATTCGTGAAGACGTCCCCGGTGTAGGAAGCAAAGACAAAAGTGTGCTCAGTTGGCTCTGCGACTGTCCATTCCTTCGCGAAAACATGCTCAGGGTTTTCCCCGACGTCGCTGGGGGTGGTTGTGGCCTGAGTATCACTGCTATCCGAAGATCTCTCCTCGGACGAGTCTATGAGAATCTCCTTCTCGGGTTCATGTGCCATCTCGTTCTCCTGAAAAGCAGAGGACAAAAGTAAATTCGACTGCAAAATCAAATCCACCCTTCCACCGCTAGTCAAGTGAAAGGGAGCGCAAAGGGCCAAGGACGATGTCCCCAACCTAAGCCCTAAATCAAATGGCACAAGGGTATTGTACAAGGATATGCCCAGAGGCAACCCCTCCTACACGTACGAGGAGATTCTCCCCGAAACACTACCCAATCTTCTATTTGAAGCTCTACCAGAAAACTCATACATTCATAAAATCAGGAACTCCGCCGGTTATGCTCGCGCTCGTCATCGCAACGGCGCCAAAAAACAACCTAAATCTACAATTCATAAATATTCCGGCGACCACGGTAGCAGCAGAAAGTGGCCAAACCACCATCTTCCACCAACAGTCGCCGAAAAACGATGTGGTACCTACCTAGAAGCCATCCTAGCCACATGCATTCTAGCTAAACGAAAGCAAAAATACAGAAACAAAGCTAGAAATGAGTAACTTATGTGGTCGAAGAGCATTTGAAGGGTCGAAGAGCTTGCTCGGAGATTTGTACGGTGGCTGATGCAGTGGCTGACGACGACGACGGACTGGGAACTCAGAGAGAAAGACGAAGAAGGAGAGAGAAGTGAAAAGCCTAAATGAGCAGTTTCTCCCTCTATTTATAAGCAGTATGAAGGCACGTGCATGAGCACGCACGGCTAGGGGAATCATCATGACCCTAACCTAGCCATCATGACGCATTTAATACTGCACAAGGCTTGAGGCACACATGGTGTCACGTCTCTTCAGACAACGCTACGTATCCCGCGGGCACTAAAACCCCCAGGCATCACAGGATAATTTCACTTCGTCGACACACGACGACCCCGTTCAGAGCTCCCCGGGGCTGCGAGCTATCCTTAAGTCATCACTCCCATGCTCGGGAGCAACGACTTAGGGGGCTCCTGTTCCGGACTGGACCAATGACTAGGCATGGCCCAATCCACTCCTTCTCCCGGAACGACCCAATTGCCTAAGTCTAGCCAATAGGGAGCAACATTTACCTTTCTGCCCCTATACCAGGCACATATGGTCGGAGGGACTACAAGGTCTCCTGCTTCTCCTCGACATTCCTGCCCATCATGCACGACTCTACCATCCAGGAACAGCCACGACGCCCGTGTCCGGAACTACGTCTTTGCCCGTGGCAACGACTAGTTTCGGGCACCTTTGCCCGTCCTAACGGCTAGTTTTTGGCAGTTACCTATTCTTCGGGAAACGGTTATTTCGCCCCGAAAATAGGGACCGTTGGCCACGCACTAGGGGCATTATAAAAACCCTCTCATTCGAGAGGGTCAAGTATTCCAAATCATCCTACGAAACACATACTTTTATACTTGCCTTTTTCCTCTCCCGATTCTTAGTTTAGCATCGGAGTGCCTTGCAGGTACACCCCCTTCTCATCTCACACACCCAGCATCGCAGACGTCACTCTTGGCCCACTTCAGGTTCTGATCAGACTTCAAGATCGGGAAGAATAAGAGTTTCAAGAGAATTACCCTTATCTTCACTAAGATACCCTCCTTAAAGATAAGGTTCAGTAAAGTAGGTTTCTTCTTCATGAATAGTAACATCTCTAGACCGAAATAATTTTTTTGATGGAGAGTGGTAACACTTATATCCTTTTTGAGTAGTAGAATACTCAATAAAGACACATTTGAGAGCTTTGGGATCAAGCTTTCCTCTACCTTAACTATGGATATGAACAAACGAGACACACCCAAAGACCTGTGGGGAAAGATTAATAGTGGTCGAAATGTTTGGACAAAAGGACGAAAGAATATTCATAGGACTTCTTAATTACAACACTCTATAAGGTAGGTGACTAATGAGGTTGAAGGTGAGAAAAATACACAAGAATGGGGGTTGAACTATGTATGTCCAAATATTGAAACTCTTTTCACTGACTGTTTCTAAACTATCAGAGTTTGAATCACATTCAGAGTTTGGTGTCAGAGTGAAGACAGCAGTGAAAAGTTTACTTCCTTTTCTTAACTCTACTTCATAACAAGAGGTGTCAAGCTCAGATTCTAATGTAGGTAAGAGATTGAATCTGATCAGAGTTTGACTTCAAAGTATGTTGTACAGTGGAATATTAATGCATAAGTAAATAAAGAGACACACAATATATTCCGGTTCCTCTCAACTGAGAGTAGTCCAGTTCCCTTATAACAGAAGAGCTTTTAAATATAATTAAATTAATTACAATTGCTTAAGCCAGCAGCTCAAGACTTCCTGCTCAATCCCACGAAAAGAAACTTCTGCCCAAGCCCACAAGCATATGACTTCCTTGCCTAAACCTCCGTTCAGGACTTCCCGCTCAATCACCCAGATCGAGACTTCCTTGCCTGAACTACTCGTTCAAGACTTCATGATCAAGCCCCCAAGCATGAGACTTCCTGCTCAATTACATTAATCAAGACTTCTTGCTATACCCTCAAGCATGAGGCTTCAATGCCTAAACATCCAGTTCAAGAATTTTTTTTCTCAATCATCAGAAAGAGACTTTACTATGAGCATAGAGGCTAGAGTCTTCAGATTCACTTAACATAGACATCTGGTATTAACCTTGTGTTCATACATGTGCTTCTTGGATAAACAAATACACAAAGGTTTACACTCTTGAGCATATTTGAGTTGATTTCTCCTGAGTGTGGAAGAATCAAAAATTCATTCTTCTTCTCTCCTTGCACAAATTTTCATCTTGTTGTGCCTTCCTGTTCTGATGAACATGTTTACATATTCTATCTTTAGAATGTATGAGAACATGTTTCACTCTGCTCTAACACACTTAACCTTTCTGGTTAGATAATATTTTGATGTGTCTTTCTCTTAACTCATTTTAGTGAACTAGTATCATATCCATGTGAACATAATCACAAAATCTTCAACTCACATTCATTCTCTTGAGAGGTAGAGGTTCAGCTCAGAGAGATGTTCCCAGAACTTTCATAGTTAGGAACCTTGTGAATGTTTTCAATCTTCATATATAAATAAATACTAAGAATAGATCCGTTGAAGATTGAAACTACCATGATACAGATAGTCGTTGAAAGCTACCATGGTACAAGTAGTCGTTGAAGGTCTTTAGCTGATGGACAATAAAGTGAGCTAAAAACTCAGCTAGTATAAAGACGTTGAGAGTAGCAGAACAGTTGGAGAGAGAAGATCCTGACAATGTCACTATCACCAGATTTGACATAAAGTATCATTGTCATGTGATCTTCCTTGGATAACTTCTGACTGGAGTCTTCTTGTAGACGTTTGCTGAAGCTTGCTCAGAGTCGGTGTTATCCTTATACTTTGCTTTTTTATTCAAAGGCTTTTTATAGAATTAGTTAAAGCATGATCAAAAGCTAAAGTATATCTTCAGAACCTGGTTAGAATGAGAATTTAGAGTCTTGAGTTCATAGATTCTAAGTCTTGCCTTCATCAAAGTCTTGATCAAAACTATTCTGGATAAGCACTTGCAGGGTTGTAAACTTGATGTAGACAAATTCCTTTGAAGTAATGTCTTCATAATTATTGATGCATCTTATTCAGAAGTTTAAGAGTTGTTCCTTATAATAGAGTCTGCTTGCTTCAAAAGGTTCCAGTCTTCAGAGTTGAGCTGATATTTGTATTTCCAATTAAGCATAGGCTCAGCATTTGAAAGACTTGAGTCAGACTCTTCAGAGTTTGAAAGCTTGATTTTGATCCTTCAGATTCATAACAACTTTGTTCTCTTTAATGGTTCTTCTGAGTGATTAACTTGATTCGTGTCAAGGTTAATGTCTTTTGATCCCGCACACTCGTATAACCATTAGTAAACCCTGTTGTTCTTTCAATACTTTGTTATCATCAATACCTTTTAGGGGATAAATAAATCTTGTTCTAACAGAGGTATGTTGTTGTAAGAATAATTTCTCCCCAAATATACTTTATAACATTATTTTGGAACAATAATGCCCGAGTTTGGTCAAGAAGATGACCATTTTTTCTTTCAGTAGTTCCATTTTGCTGTGGGGTTTTTACAAAAGAGGACTCGTGAATGTTTTCTTCTTTTTCACAAAAAGGAGTAATGACATGATTGAAGAACTCTTTCGCATTATCAGATCTGATTCTTTTGATATTTGCACCAAATTCGTTTTTAATCATTGAGAGAAAAAAAACTCGGAGAACGGTACTTACTTTAGATTTGTTCTTAAGAAGATACAACCAAGTAACTCGGGTACAATCATCTATGAAAGTAACAAACCATCGAGCCCCAGACACATTTGGAGTAGTGGATGACCCCTCCAAACATCAGTATGGACAAGATGGAAAGGAATTGTGCATCTTCCATTATTCAAAGGAAAAGGTACACGTTTATGTTTTCAAATTTCACATACTTCACAATGAAGATTCTCATTTTTCACTTTAGAAAACAATGATGGAAACATTATTTTGATAACTCCAAAAGAGGGGTGTCCTAATCGACAATGGAAAAGCATTATTTTTCTTTCCTTGTGAGATGTGACTCTGACATTAGCGACCAAGATAAGTGATTCTATGTGGTACTAAGTTGATATGGTTCTTCAAGATAGTACATGCCATTTCCTTCTTTAGCATGTCCAATCATCCTCCCCAAGTCCTTTTCCTGAAATACACAATGGTGGTTATGAAAAATTACACTACAAGATAAATCTTTAGTAAGTTTTTGTATAGAGCCTAGGTTAGTGGACAATTTTGGTACATGAAGGACATTTTTTAAGACAGTGGAAGGAGTTATTTGGATGTCTCCAATGCCAGCCACTGTTATTAGAGTACCATCAGCCGTGGAAATTTTCTTATTACTAGGACTAGGGTGATATGTGGAGAAGTATTTGGATGAAGGTGTCATATGGTTGGTGGCTCCTGAATCTAATATCCAAAGGGAAGTAGATAGTATATTTGAGGTATTAAACCCGAATGAAATTGGAAGCATACCTGAATATACCAAAGTACAAGTATCTTTTGGTTTCTCCAAGATATTAAGGAAAGTTTTCATTCTTTCAATCTCTACTTGGTTAAGGTTGTTTAATCCAAAATTGTTTGAAGATTCTGCCTTGTTTTCTTTAACTTTTTCAGCAGCATAAGCCCTATTATTTTTGCAAGATACACCTTTGGGAGGGCCTCATATTTATCCTTTTTCACGACTAAGAGGTTTTCCATGCACCTTCCAACACTTCTCTCCAGACTGATTATTCTAGACTTGAGAACTTCCTCTTTGAGCAAAAGGATTTACAATCTCCTCCTCCATAAATAGGTAGTTGAAAGTGTATTTTGATATGAAAAAGTGTACAAATAGGGGTTGGACAGACAACTACCAGAAGAAGTACGATATTTTGCAAATGGCCGGAAGGAACAAATAGTGTTTAATTGGAAAATCTTGACAACAAGTGTCCCAGTCAAGGTTTAAGGGTTTTTACAACATAAAAATGACCAGTCAAATTTCTAAATAATGATTAGCGGAAGTAGAGTCCCCTAGATTAGGAGCTCTAATACCATGTGAAAAAACAGAGAGAAATGTTTGTGAATGTGTTTGAGATTTATTGCTCTCGGTATAAGGCTTAATTTACAATCATTTAGTTACAACTTACAAGGGTAATAATAATTATGTGCAATATACAAGAAAAGAATTAAACTAATACAATTTACCAAGATACGTAGAACTCGGTATGCAATGAATTAACTACTTGAAAAATGCATAATTAAATTATTTTAATTTCCAATAGTACCACTAACGAAGAGGGCCGAAATATGGCATAACACATGCACAGAAAATTCACCATAAAGGCATATCTCTTGTTTCTATTGGGCTCGAGCATTTTCACATACAAGACCATCAAATACACCCACCTAGTATAATTGAAGTATTTTAATGATCTAGATATGATCGATGACTACACCTAAAGAACTGTTGTATTAGATTACTTGTATAAAGAGTTGAATGTTACGACGAAGATCAGGACGAAGCAAATAATGTGATATATGAAACTGCTTCAAGTAACATATTCATATAATTATTTATTAACTTTTATAAATATTTTATTTAATGTTGTTTACTAATTAATATATGTTGATGCAAACATGTATCTATTACCATTTTTTAGGTATTACTGGACATGAGTAAGTAAAGAGCGAGCCTCATGTCAACTTCTTTATTTTGGAAAAAAAACATCTTACTACATATCCATATCAATAACACCAAGATTTACTATTGGTGCATGATGTGTTATTCGAGAACTATGCCTCTCGCTGAGGAACACGTTCATTGGATGACATATACTTCTATTCGGAATGGATGAAATATGGATTATGTAAGGGTTGATACCTTTCTAAGATATTATTGTGCCAATTAATGTACATGCAGGATATTCTCAAACATCTTATCATCGTTACTCCTCTGATAATCACTTCAGCTCATATTGATCAGAAGGTAAGCTGAGTACATGAATCATATTTTGTCTATTGAGGACTGAGGCGCACAAATCTTACATGGGTGAGAGACTTTACAGAGATACATGAGATAGTATTATAAGACATTATATTCAAACTTGATAATCACACTAGAAGACGACCACATATATAAGCTAAGGAAGTGTCCTTTGTAAAGGAGACAGAGGAGGAAGTAGTAAAGAATTATGGCATTGCAGAAGATTTGGTATATGCATTTGTGCACATCTTAGATTTAGACACCAAGTTACTATCTCACGGAACTTGGTGGTATTCTAGAGGTGGTATGTGATAAAATATATTATTGTAAAATTTAGAGTAAGAAAATATTTTTAAATCACGTTTTTCACTGAACATCCACTGGTGGAGGTTAGGCTTTGAAATACTTTGATTTTATTGAATTCACCACACACTCTTTTTCTCTGCTCACAACTTAGCATTACAAAATTATATAGACTTGAAGGAAACTGACAGAGAATACAATAAGTTGTTATCAAGATGAGGACTCTTTGGTTCTCTCAATCTTAATGATACAACTGTACCATATCTCTAAATAAAGACAATAATTATAATGTGATAGTTACAATTCTCTCATAATGCTTATTAACGATAGTGGTGGTTACAACATATTAATTTTAACACCCCCCCCCCCCCCTAATGTGTTGTTCTTTAACTCTTATTGTTTCTCTAAGTTGCTAAAATCTTCCTCTTGGTAGTGCTTTAGTAAAAATGTTTGTAAGCTGCTCTTAAGAACTGCAGAAAGCTAACTGCACATCTCCTTCTTCAATCACACTTGAAATGAAGTGATGATTTATGTTAATGTGTCTGGTTCGATTATGAAAAACAAGATTCTTTGCCATGGCAATAGCTGGTTTGTTGTCTCTAGTTTCTTTATCGCTTCAATATAAGATTAAATGAGTGTCAGAAGATTGGTGCATCTTGATTCAATCTCACGTAACTGCTTGTATTTTACTTGAATAGTGTTGGTCAAACTGAACACGAGTGAATCTTGCTTCTGAGCTTCTTCTTTCATACGTTTTGGTATGGTAAACATCGGCGTTGTTTTGCAGATATTCCCCAACGGTATGGTTCACTTTGTAGTCATCTGCTCGGGCAACCTATCCATAAAGACATGACGTCTTCCCGGTATTGGAAAGCCAATCCTTTTTCCCACGATGTTCTAATGAATGTGCTTTTTCAAATGTAAGTGCATTATATAAGCTGGCCCAATTTTTATTGAATTCCACAACAGCAAATCCAGTGTGACAATTCTTATTCCAACAAGGATGGACTCGTACCGGATTGAAACCCCTACTTTTGTACCCATCTCTAATCTTGGAACCACTATCCCCAACTTTTTCCCATCTTCTAGTCTAGTTGGAATATTAGCTATTATTCTCATCCAAGGCCACACAAACTGCTCATCAGAATCAATAGGAGCGTCACTTTTATCAACAACCAGTTTCGTTTGAGCATCTATATTCATAAGATCCTTTTCCAAATATTTCACTAAAGTGAAGCTCTTATTGATTCTGATGATCAGTTTGTGTGGCCTTGGATGGGAATAATAAATAATATTCAAACTAGACTAGAAGCTGGGAAAAAAGTTAGGGATAGTGGTTCCAAGATTAGAGATGAGTACAAAAGTAGGGGTTTCAATCCGGTACGAGTCCATCCTTGTTGGAATAAGAATGGTTGCACTGGATTTGCTGTTGTGGAATTCAATAAAAACTAGGTTGACTTATATAATGCACATACATTTGAAAAAGCATATGCATTAGAACACCGTGGGAAAAAGGATTGACTTTCTAATACCGGCGGGACGTCAAGTCTTTATGGATGGGTTGCCCGAACAGATGACTACAGAGTGAACCATACTGTTGGGGAATATCTGCTAAACAATGTTGATGTCAAAACCATACCGGAACATATGAAAGAAGAAGCTCGGAAGCAAGATTCACTCGTGTCCAGTTTGACCAACACTAATCAAGTAAAAGACAAGCAGTTACGTGAGATTGAAGCAAAATGCTCTGATACCACACTGTTAGTGGTATTCTATAAGTGGTATGTGATAAAATATATCACTGCAGAATTTAGAGTAAGAAAATACTATTAAGTCACGTTTGTCATTGAACTTCCACTGGTGGAGGTTAGTCTTTGAAATACTCTGATTTTATTAAATTCAGCACACACTCTTTTTCTCTGCTCGCAACTTAGCATTACAAAGCCTTTATATAGGTTTGAAGGAAACTGACAGAGAATACAATAAGTTAGTAATCAAGATGGGGACTATTTGGTTCTCTCAATCTTAATGATACAACTCTACCATAAATCTAAATAAAAATAATAATTATAATGTGATGGTTACAATTCTCTCATAATACTTACTAAATATAGTGGTGGTTACAACATATTAATTTTAAAAGAACTATATAAGAGGACATTGATGTCTGCACTATTGTTGATGAGATTTTTAAAGAAACCAAGAATATCATGCATAAGAGTGTGATCAATAGTTCTTGTGCTGACACATTATTAGAATTTGTTCTTTTTAGAATCATTTGGTTATGAATTAGGTTGTATTTTGTAGATGGCATTATCATATTTTATATATTTTTGTGTTAAGTTATTATATTTTTATGTTATTATTTATGTTAGTGTAACTTAAAGGTATTATATTTTTATGTTATTTTATGTTATTATGTATGTTAAGTTATTATATTTTTATGTTATTTTATATTATCGTTTATGTTATTGTTTATATTATTTATTATTTATGTTATTATTTTATATATGAAAACATGAACTCGAATGCTGTAAAAAGACAGTTTCGAATTAAGAGAGACGCCATTTGGATTCAAAATATATAATTTGAATCAATGTGGGGGATTTTGCATGTTTCTAAGTCATTTGAATTTTATTGTGAGAACACTGACACTTTGTATAGACTAGAATGTACAATTGATGTGTTTGCTTCATTGTAATTCAAATTAGGAAAAAAAAAATAACTTTTTTTACTACAACAAGAATACTTTTCTCCATCTGTCCATGATCAATGTTGAAGTTACACAATTTAATTTGAAGAATCGGCCTGACCAAATGAATCGTTGTCCCAATTACCACAACACAAAAATGGTAGTTAGTGTTGAATATTGTCGTTCGCCAATTGACGATGATGGACGTGTTCAATTTACCATACAATTTCAAAACGACAATGATGTGAGAAATATTTTGTTAGCATAATACTTAGGGACCAATCGAGTTAAATGATACCTTGATCTGATTCATATGTGATATTTGTTCAAGCTTTGATTTGTTTCAAGACGATTGGTAAATTCACGATGTGCATGGTTTAGTCCAGTAAAAAAATATCTAATTCATCTTATCCAGTATCTTGTTTATATTTAATGTTTTTAATTATTCTTTGGTGTTTGGCGTGTGATATGTTAAATTCCATCTTACTTAATGGAGTATTTATGTTCATACAATGGAGTACTTATATTCATTATGTATGTTTATGAATTAATTGTATATTTGTCAAAATGAAGAATTTCAAGAGATTTAGAAGTGGAAAAAGAATTTCATCAAGTGTCGACACCAAACCCAAAATGAGAAAACAAACGCCCCAGAAGAAAGAAACATACAATGTAATACTCGAAAACTTAATTAATATATAACGTTTGTGTCAAAATTTGTAATGAAATTCATTTCTCAATTTGTGCACAGCACACGTTGCAGGTAATGCACATTTCTATATGGAATTCTGTACGCACAAGGAATTTTGGGACACTGGCTGTAGCCATAAGACACCCAGTTGGAAAGTCCTTAATGAGGCAATTCTACACATGGACTCAATTTTAACCTTTAGCTTCAAGTACGCTGAATCCAACAACATAAGCAATTCCAATTTATCATCCTTTCAGATTGCTATTTCCAATTACTTGCACACCTTTCTTCCCATCCTTCCTTGCCCCTCCTATAAATACTATGCTTAACCTTTTATGGTTTCTAAGTGTAGATTCTTTTCTTTCTTTCTAATTGTTTCCTAGCAACCATTGCATCGCCATGAAGAAACATTGTTATCCTATAAACAATATGAATTGCGAGCCAATGGGACACTTATGATGATAAAAACTACTAAAAAAAGTACAGATTTACATAGGGAACTTCAGATAGAAGCAACCCAATAATTGATATAGTTGTTTTTGATAAAGAGGGGGTGTGGGGAGAGAATGAAGGGACAAACTGAAATGCTTTTAAACTATCTAAAAAAAACTTTACAAAGAACATTTAACATTCAAGCTAACCACTCGGATGCCATTAGTATAATAATAGATTAGTTGATCTGGTTTCACCTTGTTGCTATTTCTTGTAGGACGGGAGCGTAGGACGGGAGCAAAACCAGATAAAAGATTTCAAATGGTTGTTTACTTCTTTTGCCAGTAATGTCAAAGGATGGTCAAACAAAAGTGTTTGGTACATAAACCAATAGGCAGGACTAGTCTGCATGCATGTCCATGGCAGAATCGTTGGAACTAAATGCAGTAGAGTCCCTGCTTTGATGGTGAAAAAAGATGGATTCAGTGTTCAGGTTTCCATTACCTGTGGAAGGACCGCTAAGGTAGCTCCCTCCCTCACCAACTTGATAATGCTGAAGACTTCGACGAACAGGACTTGGCAAAGCATTTGAAAACTCAAAACTCTTGGATTGATTGTCACAGTGCTCCGATCCGAGTCCCTGTCCAACAACTGTTTGGCACGAAGAACCAGGTGTTACTGTAGAGCCAGAACTAGCTATTTGTGTTGCTGGTTGTGGTGCTGCTCTAGGCGAAATGGATTGCTCCTCTCCAAAATAATCCAGTTCATTCTGCAGGCAGAGAAATAAATTCCTGAAGATCAACTTTGTAACCAATAAAAACATAAAGGCATTCTAATGCAACCAAACATCTACTACATTTTCGCCATTTTTTAACATCTCAGGACCATAATTACTTATTATTTTGGGGGTAATTGTCAACCCTGCATATCTTTAAAATGGCAACCAAAAAAAAATAACATTTCATTATCTTTTCTATCACACCCAGCCACCATCTTTACCAACTATGGAATATAACTTCCAAGATAAATTTCGATACATCCACAATAAGAATAATGATGTTAAAAAATTCATATTCGCCAATTTAATCTGTGGAGAGTTGTCCTTTCCACAAAACATGCAAAAGAAAATACTGGCAATTTTCCTTGTCTACCATGCTTTAGCCATTAAAAATTCCCTAGATAACTTTGTAACTTCTAAAATTCTGTGGTGTGAATGGATTGTAAAAAATTCCAAACACTTATTTCCACAATTTTAAATTGGCAATTATATAAATGAATGGCACCTATTCTACAATTCTAGAAAATAAAACATGAAACAAAGGCAGGACCACAGAGAGGCAATATCCATCAGACAAATCAAAATGGCTTTATCCCACTTGAATTATAAGTGGGATAAAGGATCTGTATGCAGAAGATGGAAGCTGACAAAAAAAGGTTGTGTTAAAGGTCCTGCCAATGCAAACAAAAATGCAACTGATTAAAGAAGTCTTTGAAAGAGCTTGTTTGGGCTTATTTCAAGACATAAGCACTTTTATAAGTTAATAGAAGAGCTTGAATAGAAGAAGATAATTTTGGTCTTTACCCAAACAACCTAATTGAGCAAGCATCAAACAGTTGAATGTTTTATATTTAAAATAATCTCAACAAAAAACAGCCCATGATTAAGTCAACAGCCTGCTATTACAATCAGCTACAGCTTGGTATATGAAACTTATGCACTTCCATTGTCACTAACTCGTACCGCTATAGTCCATCCCTCTCCCCCACCCCTCTCTCCCATTCTAAGGTAGCATCTGGTAGACAAGGTAGAATTGGCTGGAACATAACATATGGGTTATGTTATGTGTTTGACACGTTAATAAAAGCAGAACAAAAGTTTAGTGAACCATTCCATCTGCACGCCAAATGTTACCCAAGTGTTTTGGTTTGATTGCCTTGCCACGTGCAGTTCCCACTTGGCAATTACCGATCAGCAAAAGCATATATGAAATTATAATCGATGATGTATTGTGTGCAAAACAGAGAACAATGATAAAACCAACCTGAATGTAGTTAAGTATATCAAGTGTTGCAACTCTTGATCCACCCTCCTGCTGTCTCCAGATCCACTGATAAAGTTTTTCCTGAAATCAGAAAAAACATCCAACATTAACAAAATGCCAACATAGTGCTTAAATCTCAAAAACTAAAAGCAAAGACGGTGTCAGATAGGCTACTGTATTACATATTTCATATACTTTGCTTTCAAGATCTAAAGATATTTTAAAGAGATTTAAGCTATGTTCCAATAACAGTGATATGCTGTGTGAGCTTGATTAACCCAAGCTAAGAGCCCCTAAAAAATAGCTTCCTTAATGGGTTAGCTTTTCCTAACACCTCCCCCCACTGGCTATTTAATCAATGTCAGCACTCCCTAGTAAGTCAGTTTAAGGATTGGTTTAGATTGAATTATTTGAGTTATCTATTAGCATAAACACTTGAAAGTAGGTGGTTTGAGAGAGTTTATGAAAACAACTTTTGACATGTTAGTAAGCTTTTTTCAGCTTGTGACAATGCTATACAGGTAGCTTATACATAAGCACTTATGGCATGAGAGCTTGATTAAGGGCATGTTTGGATAACCAACTTATTTGCATCTTATAGCATAAATCCCTATTAAAATAAGCGCTTATAAGCTTACATAAGTTATTTTCATAGTAAAATATACCATCAAATTAAATTGTTTTTATACGTGCTATAAGTTATTTTCATAAGTTGAATAAAACTTATGAAAAATGTCATAATCTGTTTTTATAAATTCTCCCGGCTAACCTCACAAAACTTATGCATGTAGATAAGCTCAAATAAGCTGATTCAAACCGATCCATTGTTTATCCAAAAAGGGCCAGACTCTCAAAAACTCGTGAACCATAAGGTGCAGAAAGGGGTTTTTGATGTACATGTAACAAAGCCAAAACCTTAAACTTAAACGTTATTCAAGTTAAAAAGCACCGGTAAAAAAAATTGATCTTGTTTAGTTTCTGATACTCAACAGCAGTGTTTTCTCCAGCAATTAGGAAGAAGTATTGCGCATAGAAAATTAAAAGGCAAAAAAATAGCAAACCAAGTTTTTCATAACTAAAACAGATGAAATAATTAACAATGATAATTGATAAAGAATCAAAAGCATAATCGATTAATGAATAAGTGATTTACGAGGCTATGTCGTTGACCAGCTTGGAAGGAGAGTTTCTGGTGATTGAGAGCATGCATGTGAAGCAGGGAGAGAGAATTAGCAGCGGTACAAAACGAAGCGTACATGGTTCGATCGACTTCGTCGAGAGTGGTGGCTATGGATTTTCTCTTCTTCGCCATGGGTGGAAAAGCAAGGAACGGAGAAGAAGCTAGGGTTTGGGTTTGGGTTTGGGTTTGGGTTTATTATGGAGGAAGCAATGTTGTTTGTTTGATTGAGGGGAAAGAAGAGAAAGGTGGTGTAGGAGTGAGGATACATTTAGGGCATGCGAGGCGCACGTGATTATTATTCGCTCGCGTGCTTCCATTGGATTAGGAAAGAAAGAAAAGTGTTTGTTTCTGTTGTTGTATGAGGAGTTGTTGTCGTGCGGTGAGAGAAAGAGAGAGAGGGGTCAGGCAGGCACTCGGGTGCTGTGTTACGTTTTGACGTTTCCAGCTGTTTTTACTTTTCTTCTGTTTGTAAAGGGATTTCTATTTGCACCCTACCGTTTTGTCTACATTTTGTATGCATAGTAAATTTCTATATCTTTCAGAGACGGAGCTGCGTTGGTGGGTTTGGGGACATGTGCCCCCAATAAGTTTTAAAAAAATATTTAAATATTATTTTTATATATTTATATAACAATTAATAAAAATAAAAATATAGTATTTGTTTACGAATAGTATAGTCTATTGAAAATATACTCCTACTATGGTATATTTTTATTGAGATTAATTGGAATACACTGTCAGTGTAAAACTATTTTACACTGACATTCAATAAGACTAGATTATTTTGACACATAATTATAGAATTAAAAATAAATTAAATTAAATTATAATTAAACTATTTAAATAACTACTTATTCCATGTTTCTCTTTTCTTATATGTCAAAATGATTCAGTCTTATTGGATGTTAGTGTAAAGTAATTTTACACCGACAGTGTATTTCAATTAATCTCATTTTTATTTTAAAAGTCTAATTTAAAACTAAGATATATTTGACTAAGATATAGTAAAATTAGTTTTATGTTTAATTTTAAAATAAATTTTTACTAAGGTTTTTTTTTTAAATTGTTTTATATATATTTTTTAATACTAAAATGTCATATCACAATAACTACTCATATCATTATTAGTTACAGCTAAATATTTTTGTTAAAAGTAAAACCTGTAAAATTACTTAAATAAAAAATTGACAAAGGGTTAAATATTTTTTAAAAATATATCTCAAAAAATAAATACCATATATATTTTTATCTTGGAAAAACGATAAATATATTATACTATAAATTTATAAATTAATATAACGTCCCCCACAACTTACAATTTTTGACTTCGTCCCTGATATCTTTTGGTACTTTTTATTTTTAATACATCCCATTATTATGATTTATTCACTCTAGACAGAATTTTAAAAATGCATTTACATTTTTTTAAAGTTTGAAATAGAACGGAGCCACGGAGGAGAGGGCTTTAAAAAAATATAATGAATGAAAAGGATAAGAAATATTGAATGAAAAGGATAAGAAATTTAAATGAACAAGGTTTTAGAGAATTTATTTTTATTTAAAAATTAAAATTAAAATTTTGAAATGTACAAAGAATTTAGACAATTTATTCAAATATAATTTATGTTGTTATAGTATTTTAAAATTTTAAAATATGTTAATGATAAGATTTTTTTATTATTTTATATATAAAAAAATAAAAAACTTTTAAAGATTTTTCTATTTAAAAAAATTGTTTTTCGAACTCTTCTCATCCCCACTCTTTTAAACTCTCAAACAAAATCTTAAATTCCAGACTTTATAATCTAGACGTGCTCTATATACAACAAGTTTTCTTTAAAAACAAGTCAAATGATAGGTAAGTATGTGTTCGAATTTTGAAATTCATATTAATAAAGTAAGTAAATTAAAATCTGAATGCGACTTAACATACCACATCAAACTCAATCTCAAAACCGCTTAAAATAAAAGTTATAAATGGAGTGTCTCTTTAATGAAGTGATTTTGTTATAAAATGTGTGCATTCAAATTTTAATTTGCGGCCACTACGAAAGTTATAAATGGGTGTGTCATCACTGAAGGTAGAGAAAAACACAAAAAAGAGGGTTTGAATTGGAGTTTTTCAAAAAATTTAGACAAAAAGACTTAACACAAACAACAAGATATACAAACTAAGAAAGAGAGTGACACGTTTAGTTTATACAAGCTCGCCTATAACGAGGCTACGTCTTGTCCACCCGACCAAGGTGATTTCGCCTTCAATAAGGACTTAATCCACTAATCTTGAAAGATTACAAAAGTTCGTCTACGTGTTAGAAAACACCTTAACCCTCTCAAGTATACAGACTAACACTTAGTCACTTGAGGAAAAATAATTTCAAAGAGATTTCAACATAAAGTGTTTACAATAGTGCTTATGATAAGCGAATGAAACAAAATAAAGAACAATCTTTATACACAAATGTGAGCAACAACTCTTTGTGTTTGCAAATACTCTTTTGATAGAATTTGAGACTTTGCGTTTTCACTCTTGCAATGGTGTTCGTTGTTTTTGCAATGAAGGTTGGAGGGTAGAAATGGTGTTCGTTTCTTGTAATGATGTTCGTTGCTTGGAAGGAGTGACTTCTTTATATAGGCTCAATGGTAGAACGTTTGAGGGTAGAAATGTCTTTATCAATGCCAACTGACATAACGGTAAACCAAAGATCGTGGGAGACAGAAGTAGTAAAGCCTCACAGGCATTCCTTAACAATTTTGGTGCACAATCAGTTTTAACTAATTTGAGATTGTGTTGTTGTACGAATTCTTTCAGCACAAGTTTTATCTTGACCTTATCTTTTGATAGAATTCTTCTGATGTGAGGTGATGATGAGTCCAGAAGATAAATGTACCGAGAAGTATCAGAGTCTTCAGAGTCAGAAGCTGTTTTCACTTAAGTCTTCTTAGAGTGATTCTGTCAGAACCAATATCTTGCTTTTCAGCTGAGACTGAACAAATCTTCAGAACCCAGAACCTTGACTTCAGAGCTAAAAGCGAAGCTTATCTGAGAGGCACAGAACTTTCCTTATCCAGAGACATTTAGCATTCATCAGAACAGTTGATGTTTCTTCATATGCAGTTGAAGTAGTTTCTTGAGGCGTGCCAGAATTGATTCTCATAAGATTTCTAAAGAGCTATCCAGAATCAAACTAAACTTTATATCTGCACACTTAAGAAAAATATTAGAGTACAAAATTGTCACATAAAATATATGCATTGTTATCATCAAAACTATAGATTATATACAGAACCAAAACCTTGTTCTAACAATCTCCCCCTTTTTTATGATGACAAAATTATGTATTTTGATGGAACAATGTGTACGAGATTATATTAAAAAATTATCAGAATTTAGTTAGAGAACTCCCCCTGAGATAAACAAGCTCCCCTTGAGTCTACGACTTAAAAAATCTTAAAAGATAAGGGATATCAGAACATGGTTGACTTGTCAGAACGACATGTCAGAGCTTTGATTATCAAAACCTTTTGCAACACTTTATCAGAGCTTGATCCACAAGATACTTTCAGAGTGTTCCAGAAAGGCATTCACATACTTCACATATATATTATGTTAGAATGTAAGCAATGAGATTTAGAGAATTAGATATGTATCAAAATCATCACTTATTTTACTTCCCCTTTTTGTCATAATAAAAGAAAAACTGATATTATAAATGAAGCATGAACGGTACAGGTGAGAAAAACATAGAACAAAACATAAAAGAAGACAAAAGGGAAACCTAAAATGTCTAAGGTTGAGAAGGAGGAGGGATCCTCTGAACAAGTTGAGCTAGCAAGTTCTGAATGTTGTTGTTGATTTCATCTTGCTTGTCGAGTCTTGTTCTGACCAACTGCAGTTCTTTCTGCAAGTCTTCTAGATTTTTCATCATCAGAGGAAAAAGATTAGATTCAGAAACGAGTGACTGATTAGATTTTTCTGCAGCGTCTTTCTCAACAACTGTCATTCTAGCAACTTCTCTTTTTGCAACTTCTTTCTCAACGGCTTCTCTCTCAGCAGATTCTCTCTCAACAACCTTCTGAGCTTCTAACCTTTCTTCTGCTTCCTTTACAAAATTTTCTCTGGCTTGGACCGATAAGTTCTTGATTCTGAGGAACTCAACAGCCATCCACTTGTTAAACTGATTCCATCTAGCACCCAAATGAGAAGGATCATTTCTAGAGCTTGACTCCTCGTAAAGTTTCTTTACTTTCCTTACTACATTGTCATTAAAACTAGACATTACTTCATCAAGATTTGCAACAACAAAAAAAGAAAATCGAGGTTTTCATAAGTAAAACAGATGAAATAATTAACAGTGATAAAGAATAAAAAGCATAATCGATTAATGAGGAAGAGATTTATGAGGCTATGTCATTGACCAGCTTAGAAGGAGAATTTCTGGTGATTGAGGGCATGCATGTGAAGTAGGGAGGTGTCGCACCTCGAAAAAATCGCTTAATCGAAGACACGATCCTTCGCGCAAAAGGCGCGGAAAATGGTTCGACAGAGTCGCCACCGAACTTTATTCATCCCAAAAGAGGGAAAGGAAAATATCGAGAAAACCTTTAAGGAAGGATAAGAACGTGGTCATCGCAACCACATTCTGGGTTCGGGAGTCGGTTACGTGAGGTACGCGCACTCCCTCACGTCCATTGTACTCAACGGGAACCTCTTGATTCGAATCGCAATACTCGTTAGCTAAGTTTGTTTATTTTCTTCTCTAAAATAAATGCGAAAAAGGGAACGATAAAAGGGAAAATATGCTAAGGAAAAATGGGGTGGTTTAAGGATAGGGTGCTCGGCAAGATCATCGCGATCTCGGGCCTACGTATGCTCATTCGGACGAGAATAAGGAATCAGAGCAATCGTAGTTCGACTACGGGCAGGGATAGAGGGAAGACGGAAGATGAGGGAAGGTAGCTCGCCAAGATCATCGCAATCTTGTACCTACGTATCTTTATTCGGACGAGAATAAAGAATCAGAGCAGTCGTAGTTCGTGGTACGCCCACGAAACAAGGGAGTTGGTTGATTTTTTAAAAGAGGCGCCAATTGCTCACACACGAGTAAGAGAACTCGCACCCAAACAATCGAAGAGAGATCAAAGACTTGAACCCCCATTTTTCACCTTGAAAGAGTTTCGATAGTTGTTAGTCGTTTTGAGATTTTATTGTGAAAATCCGCTTGACGTGGGATCAAGGGTTTATTGTGTGTGCTTGGTTATTTTGAAAAGGGTTTGATTTGTTAAAAGAAGAGGCGTCAATTTCTCACACACGAGTAAGAGAACTCGCACCCAAACAATCGAAGGAAGATCAAAGACTTGAACCCCCATTTTTCACCTTAAAGAGTTACGATAATTGTTAGTTGTTTTTGAGTTTTGATTATGAAAATCTGCTTGACGTTGGATCAAGGGTTTATTTGTTATGAAAAGAGTTTGGTTTGAAGATGACTCGACGACGAATCGAGGGTTTGGTTGAAAATGGCTCGATGACGAATCGAGAGTTTGGTTGAAAAGGGTTCGTTTGAAAATGACTCGACGATGAATCGAGAATTAGTTTGAAAATGGGTTGTCTATGCTAGTCCCTAGGGGTGCTCATAGTAAACAAGCCACAATCAAAAGAACATTAAATGCGTACATCGGAATGGGGGAGGGGTACATGTAAAGTACAAGGGATGACATGAAATAAAGGGTCTCATTGTAAGGTAGCCCAAGAGAAAGCCATGTGTGTGCAAGGTGTCCTAAGCTAAGCCTTGAGCAAGCGTCGAGCAAGTGGATGATCATAACCAACAGTCCATCAATTATTGTTTTAGGGTTTCGATATTTTTAGTGTTTTTTTATTAAAGGTGAACAAATGAAAAATGGTTAGATAAATATGAATATGGATATGATATGGACAATATGAATAAGAATATGGATAATATAATCGAGATAATATGAACAAGAGATAGTATTGACATAAAATTAAAGTTGGTCTCATCTTAATCGCGATTTAATCGATAAATTGATAATCGACGACTTTTGACTTTCATGGACCAAAAATGGCAATAAAGGAATATAAATCGAAATAGACATAAAAATCGGAAAAACTAAGAAAAGTCTCATCTTTACTAAGATTTAAAATCGAAAATCGATAAATCCTTAGTATTTGATTTTCATTGACCCAAAAATGTATAAAAATAATGAAAAATAATAGAAATGATACGAAAAAGAATAAAGGTCTCACCTTTATCAAGATTTAATCGAGAAATCGGTAAATCATTGATATTTGGTTTTCATTGACCAAAAAGAAAATAAAAGAAATATGAAGTAACAATTAAATTGAAAATATGAATACAAAGAATAAAGGTCTCAACTTTATCGAGATTTAATCGATAAATCGATAAATCAATCGCTATTTAGTTTTCATGGACCCAAAATGAATAAAAATAATAGAAATGAAAAAAAATCAAAATAAATAGGAAAATAAGAATAAAGGTCTCACCTTTATCGAGATTAAGTCGAGAAATCGACAAATCGTCGATGTTTGGTTTTCATTGACCCAAAATAAGTGAATAAAAATAAAATAATGAAACACATTGAAATAAAATAAATAAATAGGCCTCATATATATCAAAATTCCATTGGTTTGAAAAAACCAATTAAACCATGAGTATTGTTAGATCATTGGCCCAAAATAAGTGAATAAAAATAAAATAATGACATAAATTGAAATAAAAATAAATAGGCCTCAAATAAGTCAAAACTTAATCAACTTGATTAAATTATGAATGATATTATATCATTGGCCCATAAAATAGAAAATAAAACTGAAGATAATAATTGACAATAAAATTTAGGAAAATGAAAATGATAGATAAAAAACTTAAACAAATTAAACCATAATGTTAAATAAATAGAATATAAAAGAAAATGGGGCGTGTGAAATTAATTTCCAGGGGTGTCCATATGGAGGAATCACATGGGCTCCTGAGCTCATCATCCTCGTACACACAAAAGAAATGGATTGAATAAGAAAAAGAGCGGAGGTGAGTTGGATCTTGAGGTGTGTGAATCGGAATCAACATGGATCCATTCAAAAGCCCATTCAAGAAAAGAAAAAAAAATAACTCGTTGGAAAGAAAAAATAAAAAGAAAGTAAAATCATTGTTAATATTATCAACATAGTCCAACGGAAAACAACATCATCTCTTTTAACACAAGGTCAAACAAAACTTCAAGTTTTGAATAAAAACAAACAGAAGACAGAGTGTCGTCCCAACCTTCTCGTTTCTCGATTTAGATTCACGCTTCACTTGATTTTCATGAAATGGTTTCCAGGTTTGTGTTTCCGTTTCAATCTCGGTTCTTTCTTCTTCTCTTTTGGTTCAGATTTGTATCTTTAGGTCTCAGCTTTCGATTCGCATCATTCTCACTTCGTCTCCATTCTCCTCCCGGTTCTGTTTTCTTTATGGATGGGTTTTGGATTTGTGTGATTTTAGTGGGTTTGATTATGGTTCGTTCTGTTTCAGGGTTTTGTTCGAAAATGGGTTGTGGTTGGATTTGTGGGTTAGGATTGAAAGAGGTTGCAACGAAGGTTTTTGGCTGAAGTTTGAGTTTGAATATGTTCTGAGCTTGAAGTGGGTTCTGATTTGATTTGGGATGGAGTTATGGTTTGGTTTTTCGTTGGTTTGGTGGTTATGAAAAAAAAACTGTTGAAGGTTTGAGTATGGAGATGTGTTGGTTTTGATTTGGGGGAGAGATTCTGAGATGAGGATGAAGCTAGCGAATTGGGTTTTTCTGGACGAAGGGCAATTATTGAAGATTGTTGTGTTGTTGTTGATTTTGGTTGTCACTGTCTTTTCTCGATTTTTTTGCAGAACTTCATTTATAGGAGAATTGTGAGGGTGTTTGTGGGATTTCACGCTGCTGCTGTACCGTTTTTACGTGGACTGTGAATTGTTGTCTTTTTTCGTCGTACAAGTGGGTGGAATTGTCATTCTGCGAATGTTTTGGTGTACGTTGGGGAAGTCATGGAGGTGTGTGGGGCCGGATAAGGAAATGGTTTGCGTAAAAATTATAGTAGCAGCAGCTCAAATGGTTTGTCATATTGGTTGCTGGTTGTGCGTATGCGAATGGTGGCGTGGAGTAGTGTTTTTGCACAGGCTGTTGTTGGGTGGTACAAAAGTGTGAGACCAAGTTGTGAAGTGGTGTGCGTAATGACAAAGTGGGTTAGCGGTGGCTGTTGCGTGGGCTTATTGTGAGTGTGTGGCTTTTGTGGAGGATGTGACTCATGGTCCTTCTCTTAACCTTTTTTATATTTCTGCAGTATTGTAAAGCTCTTTGAATGGGGTGATGGTGGGTTGACTCGTGAAAAGATGGTTGGGTGGATGTATTGTAATTTTCCTTTTATAAGTCTTGTAATGAATCAACTCCTCCTTTTTTATTGATCTTTTTTAATGGATGGACTTGTGTGTGAAATGTTTTTATTTTTTGAATTGTGAATGGGCTTTGGGCTAAAGAATGATTTTGAAGAAAGAAATTAATGTGAGAAAATGATTTTTGAAAAGTAGTGGTTAAAAAATAAATGAATTTGGATTATGATTTAAACTTGGACAAATGAAATGGGTAATGGGAAACAAGGACTAAGATGGATAATGAACATGGATATGGATTTGAAATGGACTAAGATGGAAATAGGTATTGATAATTTGGATTGAATAAATGGTAATGGTTAAGAAAAAAATAGATGATGATTATGAATTGCCCTTAAGAAACTATGAATCAATCTCAACCCTGATGAACTCCACTGTGAAATCTGACTAAAATTAACCAGTCATTGAATCTTCAGTCATAGCCTGATGACCTGACCCACACACAGATGAATTGCCTTGACGTAAACCCTAATTGAATCCTTAAACACTACTTGAATTGCGCACCACAACATTGATCTTGAAAACAGAATCGTACCTGACCAATATATTAGGTCAAAACCAAATGATCTTCAACACACACCCCTGACTTGATATTCATGTCTGAACACCACTGCCCTGAATAATTTGAATAAGAAGAAATGAAGGCAACAACCTAATCTTTTTTTGGATTTTCTGAATAACAATTAGTGGACGGATGTACAGATGAGAGTAATGTACAAGTAGGACAAATTTGGGGTATGACAGATACCCCTATCTAATTGGCTTGAACCGAGTAAGACGAACTGCTGCAGCGTTCATTCTTTCGAGGTAGAAGACAATTAGATATGAAGAAGACCACGAATTTGTCTGAAAAGAAAGGAAACGCTTAGAGATGGGATGATGGATAACATCTCAATGCCAACCCTCGAGTTGACACTGAGAAACAATGCAAAGGTCGTTATCACCAAAATGATGATAACAGAAAAATATGACACCAAAAGGATGACAGACCTATCACCAAAAGAATGATAGTAAACACACACATAGACCCTTCCACCAAAAGGATGAAAATGAGGTCAAAGCCTGCTATTACCAACAGGATAATAGGGCACACAAGCACACAGACCCTTCCACCAAAAGGATGAAAACGAGGTCAAAGCCTGCTATTACCAAAAGGATAATAGGGCACACACGCACACAGACCCATCCACCAAAAGGATGAAAATGAGGTCAAAGCCTACTATTACCAAAAGGATAATAGGGCACACACACACACAGACCCTTCCACCAAAAGGATGAAAATGAAGTCAAAGTCTGCTATTACCAAAAGGATAATAGGGCACACACTCACAGACCCTTCCACCAAAAGGATGAAAATGAGGTCAAAGTCTGCTATTACCAAAAGGATAATAGGGAACACACGCGCACAGACCCTTCCACCAAAAGGATGAAAATGAGGTCAAAGCCTGCTATTACCAAAAGGATAATAGGGCACACGCACACAGACCCTTCCACCAAAAGGATGAAAATGAGGTCAAAGCCTGCTATTACCAAAAGGATAATAGGACACACACACACACGCCTGCTACTACCAAAAGGATAGTATGTCACACACACACACAGACCCTTCCACCAAAAGGATGAAAATGAGGTCACAGCCTGCTATTACCAAAAGGATAATAGGGCACACACGCACACAAACCCTTCCACTAAAATGATGGAAAATGAGGTCAAAGCCTGCTATTACCAAAAGGATAATAGGGCACATACACACGCCTTCTACTACCAAAAGGATAATATGGCACACACACAAAGGTTGTCACTCACCAAAAGGATGACACACAGACCAAGGGTTTACGGATCGGCAACACCCAAAGGATGACGGATCAAAACAAGCTACTACCACCAAAAGGATGATAGGAACTTCTTATTTGTCAGTACCAACACCAAAAGGTTGAAGGTTAAATTAAATTGACATGGTTTGGCTATCACCAAAAGGATGATAGAAAAGTTTTTATTTGAGGGTTACCAACACCAAAAGGATGTAGGTTGAATTGAGTTGACAGGATTTGACTACCACCAAAAGGATGATAGTAAGGCAATTGACAAAAGGTCAAGTTTGCTGGGGATGTGATGAGTGAGATTTATTTGGAGACATCAATAAAAGGTTGAAGTAAAGAATTCAATGAGGAGAGCCCACGAAAAGTAAAGGGAAAACAATGAAAATGGAGAAGGTAACCCGCCAAGATCTACGCAATCTTGTGCCTACGTATCTTTACTTGGACGAGAATAAAGAATCAGGGCAGTCCTAGTTTGACTTGAAGAAAAGATTCAATGAGGAACGCCCACTGACTCAGAGGAATGTTTATTGGTTGGGATGAGGAAGACGACCTCAGCAACAAAAAGGTTGAGGAACACAACCCAATGAGGAATGCACACTGACTTGCTTGGAGATCACAGCTTCATCAACAGAAGGTTGAAGACTTTCATGAGGAACACCCATGAACTTGAAGAAGATGCCCCTGACTGGGCAGAAGGTTGCTTGCAGTCTTGTCTTGATCAACAAAAGGTTGAATAACTTCATGGGGAACGCCCAAGGATTTAATGAAGATGCCCCTAGCTGGGCTGAAGATCGTCTTGAAATCTTGAGATTGATCCTGGATCTTGATTTATGCATATATGAATGCTTGATTTTATAATGATGTGCAATGCAAATGCTGACGCGCGAAGATGCAAGTGCTGGGGAAGTATGATTTGGTTTTTTGGGTATGCATATGATGCAAATGATGTTGAATGCGATGTGTATGATGCACATGATTACAAATGGGTGAGTGGATATGTTTGGAGAGGTGCCAGCATGGTGGACTTTTGGGTAGTTGCCAATGAGGATTGGACTTTCGGGCGGTGGGAGGGATTTGATTTTCCTCGACACTCAGTTTGTTGAAGACTCCATGATTGAAGCAGACGAAGAGGCTTTCGAGCTCTGAGTTTGATCGCTTGTTGATACAAAGGGATCTGCTTGCTGCAATGGATCTTGCCCCAGTCTGAACGTGGTAGTGGTCTGCCCCTGGTTAACCAACTCTGACATGATTTGATCTTTGGAAAATGAACTTTGATATGCTTTGAGATAGCTTACCCTTGATTGAGCTGTTGAAAGATTCGAGTTGGCACCACTGAAAGTTCAAATTCCTCTTCGATTACCCCTTGTTGGAATGTCTTGGATGTTTAGCACTGATTTGCAATTATAATGTTCATGCAAGTTTTGAAAAAGTGTCGTTTATTGGAGTGTCGTGATAGTGAGACGAATGGACCGTTAGTCCAAACGTGTGCTGATTTTGATGGTGTGAAAGATATAGCAAGGAGAATGACACCAATGCTGAAGATTAGAAAATATGGGGAGTCGGGTTTACGCAACCTTGCAATAGTATGCTTTCAGAATAAACCTCGCCTCAATTAGGTCTTTCGAGGGTTGTAACGTGGTCTGGTTCACGGCTTATGAAACAAAGGATATTAGGCTCAAAGTAAGATTTGTACCCACCCCTTCTTATGAACTCCAGTCCTACGCTCAGTTAATTCTGCACACGTTTGTCTTCCAAAATGGTTGACGGTGTAAGCGTGATGATTCAAGGTTTGCTCGAAATGGCAGTCACCTTATTTTATTTTTTTGAATGTCAGTGACCTCTTAGATTTTGATTTGGTGGTCACTGAGTCTTATTTTGTTTTTGTTGAGGATTTGAGGGCCTCTTTTGTTTTTTGATCCCTATCTTTTGCAAGGACTGATTTTGCTTGTCGAGTCCATCAGGGTAGCCTTGATTTTTGCCTAAGTCACCTTTGAGGTGCTTAACTTAGCAGACCTTTTGATTTTTGTTTTTTTTTTATTTTGTTTTTTTTTGTTTTGTTTTTGAAAGATTGTGACTGCCAAGTCATGGGTATTTGATGAACAATTGTCATGTCTTTTGGATTTTACTTTGTGATTTCGGTGTGTAGTTAGGATTAACTGAACACTACCTTGCCCCAGGTTGAGTGTAAGGGTTTGAATATCCGAAGGAAACTACTACTTCTAGGCTCGAAGTGGTTTACTAGGGATTAACTCCTTGTCTTTCCAGTGTTTGGCGGTTGAAATAATGCCTGTACATCATCGGCGAGATTCTGTCCGAAAGCATACATTTTGCAATTATGGGTATTTCGTTTTCATCATCCCCCCTCTAATTATTGCTAACAACAGTTTGATATAGAAAGTGAAATGGATAAATGTGTCGGTGTTTTGCAGTAAAAGGAAAAAAATAAGTGAATACGACATAACTGATTCAAAACATGCACTGTCAATACATTAAGAAAACCAAATACAAACAACAATGTTTAAAGCATACAGTACTTAAACGAAAATACAAGAATGCAAATGATGGGATGGCAACATGACTGCCTTCTTCAGGGAATAAACTTGACTTAACTTGACTTGATGCTGGCACTAGTTTGGCGGCGCCAGAGGGTTGTTGATGACATTTGGAGCCCTCCCATTGAACGTGAGAAACTTTGAGTCAATCATGTCCTGAACCTTGTGTTTGAAAGCTCTGCAGTCCTCAATCGTATGCCCTGGAGCACCCTTATGAAACTCGCAATGAGCATTAGCATCATAATCTGGGGGAATGACAGTTGGAGGAACTAGGTCCCTTAGAGCGATTGCCTTCTTTTCCATCAATTGAGCATATGATGTTGGCAGACGATCAAAGTCTCTATCAGACCTCCTTGTCCTTTGTTGATTAGGCTGACGTTATTGAGCAGCTCTCTGTTGTTGATGTTGAGGAGGATACTGATACCCTTGCTGGTTGTAGGATTGTTGCTGGGGAGCCTGTTGCTGAGGCATTGGAGCTTGAACAACTTGAACTGTTGGCTAATAAGGCATTGAAGCATATTGCGCAGCAGCAACATACGGATAGTGGAAGTAAGGGATTTGATAAGGCATTGGAGCAGGAGCTTGTTGTTGAGCTTGCCCTTTCTGATCAGAGACAGCATTTGTTTCGCCCTCTTTCTTCTTGTATCCATTGAGGGGCTTCTTGGCTTGAGACTGACTGCTAGAACCTCCTTGGATCTTTCCACTTTTCAAACCTTCTTCAATTCTCTCACCTACAATCACCAAATCAGAGAATCCAGCAGAAACATTACCAATCAGCTTCTCATAGTATTAGCCTTGCAAAGTACCCATGAAGATGTCAATCAGTTCACAATCAACAAGAGGTGGATGCACTCTTGCAGTTAGATCTCTCCAGCGTTGCGCGTACTCCTTAAAGGATTTGTTGTCCTTTTGAGTCATACTTTGAAGTTGAGTACGATTCGGAGCAAGGTCAGTGTTGTACTTGTATTGCTTGACAAATACATCAGCTATATCATCCCAAGTGCGTACATTGCTACGCTCCAGCTGTATATACCACTCAAGAGATGCCCCAGACAAGCTGTCTTGGAAGCAATGGATCATCAGCTTTTCGTCTTTGGCATGGGCAGTCATCTTGCGGCAGTACATCCTTAGATGCATGTGGGGACAATTGAGACCTTTGTACTTTGGGAATTCCTGCACCTTGAACTTGGGAGGAATGACGACATCTGGCACCAAGCACATATCCAGAGCATTCAAAGAAGTTGAGTTGCGTCCCTCCATGACTCGGAGTTTTTCAGCTAGATCACGACACATCTTTATGGCTTCAGAATCCTGAGCAGCAGTAGGATTGGCAAGTGGGATAGCAGCATGATAGTTTTGGACCTCATCATACTGATCTACTTGATTTTCTTCAGTATGGGGGGAAGGAATCTGAGCGACAACAAGTTGGGCTTGCGGAATGACACTAACAGTAACTCCAGATGTTAGACGTGGTTGAGATGTGGCAGGAGCGAAGTCCATTGGTATCCCATAAGTGATGGGGTTGGGAACAGGAACAGAGAGCCTTGAGGTAGATGCTTGAACATGCACAGTGTTGTTGGCAGCAGCGGCTTCACGCAGTTCTTCTTCCTTTCTAGCCATCATGACGACTTCGAGAATCTGATCGATCTTTCCCTTGATATAATCCAACTCTTCTCTGAAGGCGGCTTGCTCTTGTTGAATCTGTTCCATCATTCGTCTGGTATTAGCTCGAGTTGCGTAATGGTGTCGAGGAATCAACTTGATTTACTGGAGAAGGAAGGAAGGTGAAGTGAGATTCTGAGGTTGAAAATGCAATGCAAGATGCGCAACAGATGCAATACAATGCAATGATATGAGATGCAATGCAAGATGCAAGATCCAGGATCGCAGGATCAAACAGCTTCAAACAGTTCTGAGGTTGGCCGGAGGAACGGGTCAAGAACCATAGCTCGGATCAAGAAAGCCCACGGGTAGGTTTCTAAAATGGGTAGGTGCATAGAGTTATGGATATATTTCGACACATTATAACCAAGACGAAGAGACATATAATTATAATATCCTTGAAATAATCTCGTCTAGGTGAGGTCTTCGTTTCTTCCCCACGAGAAAGATTCCTCAGAGGCGCCCACTACACAACCATCGACACGCGGGTTCTAAATAGGGTTCTCAGAATCCTAGATCGAGGTCGAAAATATTATTGTCAGGAAGTAATACGTTCGAGGGATCTCATCTGATTGGGGCGTTCGCATTAAATCACATAGAATTAATGCTACCAACCACCATGGATAAATGGGTTAATGGTCCTTGGAATCAACGATTTAGGCTCGAAAACATTATCATCGTGACGAAGTAACATCAAAACGATAACATTTCCAAGGGAATCTACTCCAAGCGGGGTCTTTGCTTTGGCTCACGCGGAAGAGACCACGCAAGCCTCCACTACACAACCATCATCCTAATCCTAGGGTTTTTTCTCGACTCGGGTGTAGAGCCTTCTCACAAAGTTCCCAATGTCATAACAACCCAACAATGTTACAAAAGGTAACACAAATAAGGAAATAGGAAAGCAAGTACATAAGCGAACGAGAAGAAAAAGATAAACAAAGCTAAAGAGCTAGTGATTCGAATCAAGATAGGCTTGACTCTCTCTTGCATGGAGCAAAACTTCCTCAGCAGATTCGCCAGCTGTCGCACCTCAAAAAAATTGCTTAATCGAAGACACTACCTTTCGCGCGAAAGGCGCAGAAAACGGTTCGACAGAGTCGCCACCGAACTTTATTCATCCCAAAAGAGGGAAAGGAAAATATCGAGAAAACCTTTAAGGAAGGATAAGAACGTGGTCATCGCAACCACATTCTGGGTTCGGGAGTCGGTTATGTGAGGGGAAGGTACGCGCACCCCCTCGCGTCCGTTGTACTCAACGAGAACCTCTTGATTTGAATCGCAATACTCGTTAGCTAAGTTTGTTTATTTTCTTCTCTAAAATAAATGCAAAAAAGCGAACGATAAAAGGGAAAATATGCTAAGGAAAAATGGGGTGGTTTAAGGATAGGGTGCTCGGCAAGATCATCGCGATCTCGGGCCTACGTATGCTCATTCGGACGAGAATGAGGAATCAGAGCAATCGTAGTTTGACTACGGGCAGGGATAGAGGGAAGACGGAAGATGAGGGAAGGTAGCTCGCCAAGATCATCGCAATCTTGTGCCTACGTATCTTTATTCGGACGAGAATAAAGAATCACAGCAGTCGTAGTTCGTGGTACGCCCACGAAACAAGGGAGTTGGTTAATTTTTTAAAAGAGGCGCCAATTGCTCACACACGAATAAGAGAACTCGCACTCAAACAATCGAAGAGAGATCAAAGACTTGAACCCCCATTTTCACCTTGAAAGAGTTTCGATAGTTGTTAGTCGTTTTGATATTTTATTGTTAAAATCCGCTTGACGTGGGATCAAGGGTTTATTTTGTGCGCTTGGTTATTTTGAAAAGGGTTTGATTTATTAAAAGAAGAGGCGTCAATTGCTCACACACGAGTAAGAGAACTCGCACCCAAACAATCGAAGGAAGATCAAAGACTTGAACCCCCATTTTTCACCTTAAAGAGTTACGATAATTGTTAGTTATTTTGAGTTTTGATTATGAAAATCCGCTTGACGTTGGATCAATGATTTATTTGTTATGAAAAGAGTTTGGTTTGAAGATGACTCGACGACGAATCGAGGGTTTGGTTGAAAATGGCTCGACGACGAATCGAGAGTTTGGTTGAAAAGGGTTCGTTTGAAAATGGCTCGACGACGAATCGAGAATTAGTTTGAAAATAGGTTGTCTATGCTAGTCCCTAGGGGTGCTCCTAGTAAACAAATCACAATCAAAAGAACATTAAATGCGTACATCGGAATGGGGGAGAGGTACATGTAAAGTACAAGGGATGACATGAAATAAAGGGTCTCATTGTAAGGTAGCCCAAGAGAAAGTCGTGTGTGTGCAAGGTGTCCTAAGCTAAGCCTTGAGCAAGCGTCGAGCAAGTGGATGATCATAACCAACAGTCCATCAATTATTCTTTTAGGGTTTCGATATTTTTAGTGTTTTTTTATTAAAGGTGAACAAATGAAAAATGGTTAGATAAATATGAATATGGATATGATATGGACAATATGAATAAGAATATGGATAATATAATCGAGATAATATGAACTAGAGATAGTATTGACATAAAATTAAAGTTAGTCTCGTCTTAATCGCGATTTAATCGGTAAATTGATAATCGACGACTTTTGACTTTCATGGACCAAAAATGACAATAAAGGAATATAAATCGAAATAGACATAAAAATCGGAAAAACTAAGAAAGGTCTCATCTTTACTAAGATTTAAAATCGAAAATCAATAAATCCTTAGTATTTGATTTTCATTGACCCAAAAATGTATAAAAATAATGAAAAATAATAGAAATGATAAGAAAAAGAATAAAGGTCTCACATTTATCAAGATTTAATCGAGAAATCGGTAAATCATTGATATTTGGTTTTCATTGACCAAAAAGAAAATAAAAGAAATATGAAGTAACAATTAAATTGAAAATATGAATACAAAGAATAAAGGTCTCAACTTTATCGAGATTTAATCGAGAAATCGATAAATCAATCGATATTTAGTTTTCATGGACCCAAAATGAATAAAAATAATAGAAATGAAAAAAATCGAAATAAATAGGAAAATAAGAATAAAGGTCTCACCTTTATCGAGATTAAGTCGAGAAATCGACAAATCGTCGATGTTTGGTTTTCATTGACCCAAAATAAGTGAATAAAAATAAAATAATGAAACACATTGAAATAAAATAAATAAATAGGCCTCATATATATCAAAATTCCATTGGTTTGAAAAAACCAATTAAACCATGAGTATTGTTAGATCATTGGCCCAAAATAAGTGAATAAAAATAAAATAATGACATAAATTGAAATAAAAATAAATAGGCCTCAAATAAGTCAAAACTTAATCAACTTGATTAAATTATGAATGATATTATATCATTGGCCCATAAAATAGAAAATAAAACTGAAGATAATAATTGACAATAAAATTTAGGAAAATGAAAATGATAGATAAAAAACTTAAACAAATTAAACCATAATGTTAAATAAATAGAATATAAAAGAAAATGGGGCGTGTGAAATTAATTTCCAGGGGTGTCCATATGGAGGAATCACATGGGCTCCTGAGCTCATCATCCTCGTACACACAAAAGAAATGGATTGAATAAGAAAAAGAGCGGAGGTGAGTTGGATCTTGAGGTGTGTGAATCGGAATCAACATGGATCCATTCAAAAGCCCATTCAAGAAAAGAAAAAAAAATAACTCGTTGGAAAGAAGAAATAAAAAGAAAGTAAAATCATTGTTAATATTATCAACATAGTCCAACGGAAAACAACATCATCTCTTTTAACACAAGGTCAAACAAAACTTCAAGTTTTGAATAAAAACAAACAGAAGACAGAGTGTCGTCCCAACCTTCTCGTTTCTCGATTTAGATTCACGCTTCACTTGATTTTCATGAAATGGTTTCCAGGTTTGTGTTTCCGTTTCAATCTCGGTTCTTTCTTCTTCTCTTTTGGTTCAGATTTGTATCTTTAGGTCTCAGCTTTCGATTCGCATCATTCTCACTTCGTCTCCATTCTCCTCCCGGTTCTGTTTTCTTTATGGATGGGTTTTGGATTTGTGTGATTTTAGTGGGTTTGATTATGGTTCGTTCTGTTTCCGGGTTTTGTTCGAAAATGGGTTGTGGTTGGATTTGTGGGTTAGGATTGAAAGAGGTTGCAACGAAGGTTTTTGGCTGAAGTTTGAGTTTGAATCTGTTCTGAGCTTGAAGTGGGTTCTGATTTGATTTGGGATGGAGTTATGGTTTGGTTTTTCGTTGGTTTGGTGGTTATGAAAAAAAAACTGTTGAAGGTTTGAGTATGGAGATGTGTTGGTTTTGATTTGGGGGAGAGATTCTGAGATGAGGATGAAGCTAGCGAATTGGGTTTTTCTGGACGAAGGGCAATTATTGAAGATTGTTGTGTTGTTGTTGATTTTGGTTGTCACTGTCTTTTCTCGATTTTTTTGCAGAACTTCATTTATAGGAGAATTGTGAGGGTGTTTGTGGGATTTCACGCTGCTGCTGTACCGTTTTTACGTGGACTGTGAATTGTTGTCTTTTTTCGTCGTACAAGTGGGTGGAATTGTCATTCTGCGAATGTTTTGGTGTACGTTGGGGAAGTCATGGAGGTGTGTGGGGCCGGATAAGGAAATGGTTTGCGTAAAAATTATAGTAGCAGCAGCTCAAATGGTTTGTCATATTGGTTGCTGGTTGTGCGTATGCGAATGGTGGCGTGGAGTAGTGTTTTTGCACAGGCTGTTGTTGGGTGGTACAAAAGTGTGAGACCAAGTTGTGAAGTGGTGTGCGTAATGACAAAGTGGGTTAGCGGTGGCTGTTGCGTGGGCTTATTGTGAGTGTGTGGCTTTTGTGGAGGATGTGACTCATGGTCCTTCTCTTAACCTTTTTTATAATTCTGCAGTATTGTAAAGCTCTTTGAATGGGGTGATGGTGGGTTGACTCGTGAAAAGATGGTTGGGTGGATGTATTGTAATTTTCCTTTTATAAGTCTTGTAATGAATCAACTCCTCCTTTTTTATTGATCTTTTTTAATGGATGGACTTGTGTGTGAAATGTTTTTATTTTTTGAATTGTGAATGGGCTTTGGGCTAAAGAATGATTTTGAAGAAAGAAATTAATGTGAGAAAATGATTTTTGAAAAGTAGTGGTTAAAAAATAAATGAATTTGGATTATGATTTAAACTTGGACAAATGAAATGGGTAATGGGAAACAAGGACTAAGATGGATAATGAACATGGATATGGATTTGAAATGGACTAAGATGGAAATAGGTATTGATAATTTGGATTGAATAAATGGTAATGGTTAAGAAAAAAATAGATGATGATTATGAATTGCCCTTAAGAAACCATGAATCAATCTCAACCCTGATGAACTCCACTGTGAAATCTGACTAAAATTAACCAGTCATTGAATCTTCAGTCATAGCCTGATGACCTGACCCACACACAGATAAATTGCCTTGACGTAAACCCTAATTGAATCCTTAAACACTACTTGAATTGCGCACCACAACATTGATCTTGAAAACAGAATCGTACCTGACCAATATATTAGGTCAAAACCAAATGATCTTCAACACACACCCCTGACTTGATATTCATGTCTGAACACCACTGCCCTGAATAATTTGAATAAGAAGAAATGAAGGCAACAACCTAATATTTTTTTGGATTTTCTGAATAACAATTAGTGGACGGATGTACAGATGAGAGTAATGTACAAGTAGGACAAATTTGGGGTATGACAGATACCCCTATCTAATTGGCTTGAACCGAGTAAGACGAACTGCTGCAGCGTTCATTCTTTCGAGGTAGAAGACAATTAGATATGAAGAAGACCACGAATTTGTCTGAAAAGAAAGGAAACGCTTAGAGATGGGATGATGGATAACATCTCAATGCCAACCCTCGAGTTGACACTGAGAAACAATGCAAAGGTCGTTATCACCAAAATGATGATAACAGAAAAATATGACACCAAAAGGATGACAGACCTATCACCAAAAGAATGATAGTAAACACACACATAGACCCTTCCACCAAAAGGATGAAAATGAGGTCAAAGCCTGCTATTACCAACAGGATAATAGGGCACACAAGCACACAGACCCTTCCACCAAAAGGATGAAAACGAGGTCAAAGCCTGCTATTACCAAAAGGATAATAGGGCACACACGCACACAGACCCTTCCACCAAAAGATGAAAATGAGGTCAAAGCCTGCTATTACCAAAAGGATAATAGGGCACACACACACACAGACCCTTCCACCAAAAGGATGAAAATGAAGTCAAAGTCTGCTATTACCAAAAGGATAATAGGGCACACACTCACAGACCCTTCCACCAAAAGGATGAAAATGAGGTCAAAGTCTGCTATTACCAAAAGGATAATAGGGAACACACGCGCACAGACCCTTCCACCAAAAGGATGAAAATGAGGTCAAAGCCTGCTATTACCAAAAGGATAATAGGGCACACGCACACAGACCCTTCCACCAAAAGGATGAAAATAAGGTCAAAGCCTGCTATTACCAAAAGGATAATAGGACACACACACACGCGCCTGCTACTACCAAAAGGATAGTATGTCACACACACACACAGACCCTTCCACCAAAAGGATGAAAATGAGGTCACAATCTGCTATTACCAAAAGGATAATAGGGCACACACGCACACAAACCCTTCCACTAAAATGATGGAAAATGATGTCAAAGCCTGCTATTACCAAAAGGATAATAGGGCACATACACACGCCTTCTACTACCAAAAGGATAATAGGGCACACAGACAAAGGTTGTCACTCACCAAAAGGATGACACACAGACCAAGGGTTTACGGATCGGCAACACCCAAAGGATGACGGATCAAAACAAGCTACTACCACCAAAAGGATGATAGGAACTTCTTATTTGTGAGGACCAACACCAAAAGGTTGAAGGTTAAATTAAATTGACATGGTTTGGCTATCACCAAAAGGATGATAGAAAAGTTTTTATTTGAGGGTTACCAACACCAAAAGGATGTAGGTTGAATTGAGTTGACAGGATTTGACTACCACCAAAAGGATGATAGTAAGGCAATTGACAAAAGGTCAAGTTTGTTGGGGATGTGATGAGTGAGATTTATTTGGAGACATCAATAAAAGGTTGAAGTAAAGAATTCAATGAGGAGAGCCCACGAAAAGTAAAGGGAAAACAATGAAAATGGAGAAGGTAACCCGCCAAGATCTACGCAATCTTGTGCCTACGTATCTTTACTTGGACGAGAATAAAGAATCAGGGCAGTCCTAGTTTGACTTGAAGAAAAGATTCAATGAGGAACGCCCACTGACTCAGAGGAATGTTTATTGGTTGGGATGAGGAAGACGACCTCAGCAACAAAAAGGTTGAGGAACACAACCCAATGAGGAATGCACACTGACTTGCTTGGAGATCACAGCTTCATCAACAGAAGGTTGAAGACTTTCATGAGGAACACCCATGAACTTGAAGAAGATGCCCCTGACTGGGCAGAAGGTTGCTTGCAGTCTTGTCTTGATCAACAAAAGGTTGAACAACTTCATGGGGAACGCCCACGGATTTAATGAAGATGCCCCTGGCTGGGCTGAAGATCGTCTTGAAATCTTGAGATTGATCCTGGATCTTGATTTATGCATATATGAATGCTTGATTTTGTAATGATGTGCAATGCAAATGCTGACGCGCGAAGATGCAAGTGCTGGGGAAGTATGATTTGGTTTTTTGGGTATGCATATGATGCAAATGATGTTGAATGCGATGTGTATGATGCACATGATTACAAATGGGTGAGTGGATATGTTTGGAGAGGTGCCAGCATGGTGGACTTTTGGGTAGTTGCCAATGAGGATTGGACTTTCGGGCGGTGGGAGGGATTTGATTTTCCTCGACACTCAGTTTGTTGAAGACTCCATGATTGAAGCAGGCGAAGAGGCTTTCGAGCTCTGAGTTTGACCGCTTGTTGATACAAAGGGATCTGCCTGCTGCAATGGATCTTGCCCCAGTCTGAACGTGGTAGTGGTCTGCCCCTGGTTAACCAACTCTGACATGATTTGATCTTTGGAAAATGAACTTTGATATGATTTGAGATAGCTTGCCCTTGATTGAGCTGTTGAAAGATTCGAGTTGGCACCACTGAAAGTTCAAATTCCTCTTCGATTGCCCCTTGTTGGAATGTCTTGGATGTTTAGCACTGATTTGCAATTATAATGTTCATGCAAGTTTTGAAAAAGTGTCATTTATTGGAGTGTCGTGATAGTGAGACGAATGGACCGTTAGTCCAAACGTGTGCTGATTTTGATGGTGTGAAAGATATAGCAAGGAGAATGACACCAATGCTGAAGATTAGAAAATATGGGGAGTCAGGTTTACGCAACCTTGCAATAGTATGCTTTCAGAATAAACCTCGCCTCAATTAGGTTTTTCGAGGGTTGTAACGTGGTCTGGTTCACGGTTTATGAAACAAAGGATATTAGGCTCAAAGTAAGATTTGTACCCACCCCTTCTTATGAACTCCAGTCCTACGCTCAGTTAATTCTGCACACGTTTGTCTTCCAAAATGGTTGACGGTGTAAGCGTGATGATTCAAGGTTTGCTCGAAATGGCAGTCACCTTATTTTTTTTTTTGAATGTCAGTGACCTCTTAGATTTTGATTTGGTGGTCACTGAGTCTTATTTTGTTTTTGTTGAGGATTCGAGGGCCTCTTTTGTTTTTTGATCCCTATCTTTTGCAAGGACTGATTTTGCTTGTCGAGTCCATCAGGGTAGCCTTGATTTTTGCCTAAGTCACCTTTGAGGTGCTTAACTTAGCAGACCTTTTGATTTTTGTTTTTTTTTTTTTTTTGTTTTTTTTTGTTTTGTTTTTGAAAGATTGTGACTGCCAAGTCATGGGTATTTGATGAACAATTGTCATGTCTTTTGGATTTTACTTTGTGATTTCGGTGTGTAGTTAGGATTAACTGAACACTACCCTGCCCCAGGTTGAGTGTAAGGGTTTGAATATCCGAAGGAAACTACTACTTCTAGGCTCGAAGTGGTTTACTAGGGATTAACTCCTTGTCTTTCCAGTGTTTGGCGGTTGAAATAATGCCTGTACATCATCGGCGAGATTCTGTCCGAAAGCATACATTTTGCAATTATGGGTATTTCGTTTTCATCATCCCCCCTCTAATTATTGCTAACAACAGTTTAATATAGAAAGTGAAATGGATAAATGTGTCGGTGTTTTGCAGTAAAAGGAAAAAATAAGTGAATACGACATAACTGATTCAAAACATGCATTGTCAATACATTAAGAAAACCAAATACAAACAGCAATGTTTAAAGCATACAGTACTTAAACGAAAATACAAGAATGCAAATGATGGGATGGCAACATGACTGCCTTCTTCAGGGAATAAACTTGACTTAACTTGACTTGATGCTGGCACTAGTTTGGCGGCGCCAGAGGGTTGTTGATGACATTTGGAGCCCTCCCATTGAACGTGAGAAACTTTGAGTCAATCATGTCCTGAACCTTGTGTTTGAAAGCTCTGCAGTCCTCAATCGTATGCCCTGGAGCACCCTTATGAAACTCGCAATGAGCATTAGCATCATAATCTGGGGGAATGACAGTTGGAGGAGCTAGGTCCCTTAGAGCGATTGCCTTCTTTTCCATCAATTGAGCAAAGATCTGAGCATATGATGTTGGCAGACGATCAAAGTCTCTATCAGACCTCCTTGTCCTTTGTTGATTAGGCTGACGTTATTGAGCAGCTCTCTGTTGTTGATGTTGAGGAGGATACTGATACCCTTGCTGGTTGTAGGATTGTTGCTGGGGAGCCTGTTGCTGAGGCATTGGAGCTTGAACAACTTGAACTGTTGGCTAATAAGGCATTGAAGCGTATTGCGCAGCAGCAACATACGGATACTGGAAGTAAGGGATTTGATAAGGCATTGGAGCAGGAGCTTGTTGTTGAGCTTGCCCTTTCTGATCAGAGACAACATTTGTTTCGCCCTCTTTCTTCTTGTATCCATTGAGGGGCTTCTTGGCTTGAGACTGACTGCTAGAACCTCCTTGGATCTTTCCACTTTTCAAACCTTCTTCAATTCTCTCACCTACAATCACCAAATCAGAGAATCCAGCAGAAACATTACCAATCAGCTTCTCATAGTATTAGCCTTGCAAAGTACCCATGAAGATGTCAATCAGTTCACAATCAACAAGAGGTGGATGCACTCTTGCAGTTAGCTCTCTCCAGCGTTGCGCGTACTCCTTAAAGGATTCGTTGTCCTTTTGAGTCATACTCTGAAGTTGAGTACGATTCGGAGCAAGGTCAGTGTTGTACTTGTATTGCTTGACAAATACATCAGCTAGATCATCCCAAGTGCGTACATTGCTACGCTCCAGCTGTATATACCACTCAAGAGATGCCCCAGACAAGCTGTCTTAGAAGCAATGGATCATCAGCTTTTCGTCTTTGGCATGGGCAGCCATCTTGCGGCAGTACATCCTTAGATGCATGTGGGGATAATTGAGACCTTTGTACTTTGGGAATTCCTGCACCTTGAACTTGGGAGGAATGACGACATCTGGCACCAAGCACATATCCAGAGCATTCAAAGAAGTTGAGTTGCGTCCCTCCATGACTCGGAGTTTTTCAGCTAGATCACGACACATCTTCATGGCTTCAGAATCCTGAGCAGCAGTAGGATTGGCAAGTGGGATAGCAGCATGATAGTTTTGGACCTCATCATACTGATCTACCTGATTTTCTTCAGTATGGGGGAAAGGAATCTGAGCGACAACAAGTTGGGCTTGCGGAATGACACTAACAGTAACTCCAGATGTTAGAGGTGGTTGAGATGTGGCAGGAGTGAAGTCCATTGGTATCCCATAAGTGATAGGGTTGGGAACAGGAACAGAGAGCCTTGAGGTAGATGCTTGAACATGCACAGTGTTGTTGGCAGCAGCGGCTTCACACAGTTCTTCTTCCTTTCTAGCCATCATGACGACTTCGAGAATCTGATCGATCTTTCCCTTGATATAATCCAACTCTTCTATGAAGGCGGCTTGCTCTTGTTGAATCTGTTCCATCATTCGTCTGGTATTAGCTCGAGTTGCGTAATGGTGTCGAGGAATCAGCTTGATTTACTGGAGAAGGAAGGAAGGTGAAGTGAGATTCGGAGGTTGAAAATGCAATGCAAGATGCGCAACAGATGCAATACAATGCAATGATATGAGATGCAATGCAAGATGCAAGATCCAGGATCGTAGGATCAAACAACTTCAAACAGTTCTGAGGTTGGCCGGAGGAACGGGTCAAGAACCATAGCTCAGATCAAGAAAGCCCACGGGTAGGTTTCTAAAATGGGTAGGTGCCTAGAGTTATGGATATATTTCGACACATTATAACCAACACGAAGAGACATATAATTATAATATCCTTGAAATAATCTCGTCTAGGTGAGGTCTTCGTTTCTTCCCCACGAGAAAGATTCCTCAGAGGTGCCCACTACACAACCATCGACACGCGGGTTCTAAATAGGGTTCTCAGAATCCTAGATTGAGGTCAAAAATATTATTGTCAGGAAGTAATACGTTCGAGGGATCTCATCTGATTGGGGCGTTCGCATTAAATCACATAGAATTAATGCTACCAACCACCATGGATAAATGGGTTAATGGTCCTTGGAATCAACGATTTAGGCTCGAAAACATTATCATTGTGACGAAGTAACATCAAAACGATAACATTTCCAAGGGAATCTACTCCAAGCGGGGTCTTTGCTTTGGCTCACGCGGAAGAGACCACGCAAGCCTCCACTACACAACCATCATCCTAATCCTAGGGTTTTTTCTCGACTCGGGTGTAGAGCCTTCTCACAAAGTTCCCAATGTCATAACAACCCAACAATGTTAAAAAAGGTAACACAAATAAGGAAATAGGAAAGCAAGTACATAAGCGAACGAGAAGAAAAAGATAAACAAAGCTAAAGAGCTAGTGATTCGAATCAAGATAGGCTTGACTCTCTCTTGCATGGAGCAAACCTTCCTCAGCAGAGTCGCCAGCTGTCGCACCTCAAAAAAATTGCTTAATCGAAGACACTACCTTTCGCGCGAAAGGCGCGGAAAACGGTTCGACAGAGTCGCCACCGAACTTTATTCATCCCAAAAGAGGGAAAGGAAAATATCGAGAAAACCTTTAAGGAAGGATAAGAACGTGGTCATCGCAACCACATTCTGGGTTCGGGAGTCGGTTACGTGAGGGGAAGGTACGCGCACCCCCTCGCGTCCGTTGTACTCAACGGGAACCTCTTGATTCGAATCGCAATACTCGTTAGCTAAGTTTGTTTATTTTCTTCTCTAAAATAAATGCAAAAAAGGGAACGATAAAAGGGAAAATATGCTAAGGAAAAATGGGGTGGTTTAAGGATAGGGTGCTCGGCAAGATCATCGCGATCTCGGGCCTACGTATGCTCATTCAGACGAGAATGAGGAATCAGAGCAATCGTAGTTTGACTACGGGCAGGGATAGAGGGAAGACGGAAGATGAGGGAAGGTAGCTCGCCAAGATCATCGCAATCTTGTGCCTACGTATCTTTATTCGGACGAGAATAAAGAATCAGAGCAGTCGTAGTTCTGGTACGCCCACGAAACAAGGGAGTTGGTTAATTTTTTAAAAGAGGCGCCAATTGCTCACACACGAATAAGAGAACTCGCACCCAAATAATCGAAGAGAGATCAAAGACTTGAACCCCCATTTTCACCTTGAAAGAGTTTCGATAGTTGTTAGTCGTTTTGATATTTTATTGTTAAAATCCGCTTGACGTGGGATCAAGGGTTTATTGTGTGCGCTTGGTTATTTTGAAAAGGGTTTGATTTATTAAAAGAAGAGGCGTCAATTGCTCACACACGAGTAAGAGAACTCGCACCCAAACAATCGAAGGAAGATCAAAGACTTGAACCCCCATTTTTCACCTTAAAGAGTTACGATAATTGTTAGTTGTTTTTGAGTTTTGATTATGAAAATCCGCTTGACGTTGGATCAATGATTTATTTGTTATGAAAAGAGTTTGGTTTGAAGATGACTCGACGACGAATCGAGGGTTTGGTTGAAAATGGCTCGACGACGAATCGAGAGTTTGGTTGAAAAGGGTTCGTTTGAAAATGGCTCGACGACGAATCGAGAATTAGTTTGAAAATGGGTTGTCTATGCTAGTCCCTAGGGGTGCTCCTAGTAAACAAATCACAATCAAAAGAACATTAAATGCGTACATCGGAATGGGGGAGAGGTACATGTAAAGTACAAGGGATGACATGAAATAAAGGGTCTCATTGTAAGGTAGCCCAAGAGAAAGTCGTGTGTGTGCAAGGTGTCCTAAGCTAAGCCTTGAGCAAGCGTCGAGCAAGTGGATGATCATAACCAACAGTCCATCAATTATTGTTTTAGGGTTTCGATATTTTTAGTGTTTTTTTATTAAAGGTGAACAAATGAAAAATGGTTAGATAAATATGAATATGGATATGATATGGACAATATGAATAAGAATATGGATAATATAATCGAGATAATATGAACTAGAGATAGTATTGACATAAAATTAAAGTTAGTCTCGTCTTAATCGCGATTTAATCGATAAATTGATAATCGACGACTTTTGACTTTCATGGACCAAAAATGACAATAAAGGAATATAAATCGAAATAGACATAAAAATCGGAAAAACTAAGAAAGGTCTCATCTTTACTAAGATTTAAAATCGAAAATCAATAAATCCTTAGTATTTGATTTTCATTGACCCAAAAATGTATAAAAATAATGAAAAATAATAGAAATGATAAGAAAAAGAATAAAGGTCTCACATTTATCAAGATTTAATCGAGAAATCGGTAAATCATTGATATTTGGTTTTCATTGACCAAAAAGAAAATAAAAGAAATATGAAGTAACAATTAAATTGAAAATATGAATACAAAGAATAAAGGTCTCACCTTTATCGAAATTTAATCGAGAAATCGAGAAATCAATCGATATTTAGTTTTCATGGACCTAAAATGAATAAAAATAATAGAAATGAAAAAAAACTAAATAAATAGGAAAAAAAGAATAAAGGTCCCACCTTTATCGAGATTAAGTCGAGAAATCGACAAATCATCGATGTTTGGTTTTCATTGACCCAAAATAAGTGAATAAAACTAAAATAATGAAACACATTGAAATAAAAAAAATAAATAGGCCTCATATATATCAAAATTCCATTGGTTTGAAAAAACCAATTAAACCATGAGTATTGTTAGATCATTGGCCCAAAATAAGTGAATAAAAATAAAATAATGACATAAATTGAAATAAAAATAAATAGGCCTCAAATAAGTCAAAACTTAATCAACTTGATTAAATTATGAATGATATTATATCATTGGACCATAAAATAGAAAATAAAACTGAAGATAATAATTGACAATAAAATTTAGGAAAATGAAAATGATAGATAAAAAACTTAAACAAATTAAACCATAATGTTAAATAAATAGAATATAAAAGAAAATGGGGCACGTGAAATTAATTTCCAGGGGTGTCCATATGGAGGAATCACATGGGCTCCTGAGACCATCATCCTCGTACACACAAAAGAAACGGACTGAATAAGAAAAAGAGTGGGGGTGTGTTGGATCTTGAGGTGTGTGAATCGGAATCAACATGGATCCATTCAAAAGCCCATTCAAGAAAAGAAAAAAATAACTCGTTGGAAAGAAGAAATAAAAAGAAAGTAAAATCATTGTTAATATTATCAACATAGTCCAACAGAAAACAACATCATCTCTTTTAACACAAGGTCAAACAAAACTTCAAGTTTTGAATAAAAACAAACAGAAAACAGAGCACCGTCCCAACCTTCTCGTTTCTCGATTTTGATTCACGCTTCACTTGATTTTCATGAAATGGTTTCCAGGTTTGCGTTTTCGTTTCAATCTCGGTTCTTTCTTCTTCTCTTTTGGTTCAGATTTGTATCTTTGGGTCTCAGATTTCGATTCACATCATTCTCACTTCGTCTCCATTCTCCTCCCGGTTCTGTTTTCTTTATGGATGGGTTTTGGATTTGTGTGATTTTAGTGGGTTTGATTATGTTTCGTTCCGTTTCTGGGTTTTGTTCGAAAACGGGTTGTGGTTGGATTTGTGGGTTAGGATTGAAAGAGGTTGCAACGAAGGTTTTTGGCTGAAGTTTGAGTTTGAATCTGTTCTGAGCTTGAAGTGGGTTCTGATTTGATTTGGGATGGAGTTATGGTTTGGTTTTTTGTTGGTTTGGTGGTTATGAAAAAAAAACTGTTGAAGGTTTGAGTATGGAGATGTGTTGGTTTTGACTTGGGGGAGAGATTCTGAGATGAGGATGAAGCTAGCGAATTGGGTTTTTCTGGACGAAGGGCAATTATTGAAGATTGTTGTGTTGTTGTTGATTTTGGTTGTCACTGTTTTTTCTCGGTTTTTTTTGCAGAACTTCATTTATACGAGAATTGTGAGGGTGTTTGTGGGATTTCACGCTGCTGCTGTACCGTTTTTACGTGGACTGTTAATTGTTGTCTTTTTTCGTCGTACAAGTGGGTGGAATTGTCATTCTGCGAATGTTTTGGTGTACGTTGGGGAAGTCTTGGAGGTGTGTGGGGCCGGATAAGGAAATGGTTTGCGTAAAAATTGTAGTAGCAGCAACTCAAATGGTTTGTCATATTGGTTGCTGGTTGTGCGTATGCGAATGGTGGCGTGGAGTAGTGTTTTTGCACAGGCTGTTGTTGGGTGGTACAAGAGTGTGAGACCAAGTTGTGAAGTGGTGTGCGTAATGACAAAGTGGGTTAGCGGTGGCTGTTGCGAGGGCTTATTGTGAGTGTGTGGCTTTTGTGAAGGATGTGACTCATGGTCCTTCTCTTAACCTTTTTTATATTTCTGCAGTATTGTAAAGCTCTTTGAATGGGGTGATAGTGGGTTGACTCGTGAAAAGATGGTTGGGTGGATGTATTGTAATTTTCCTTTTATAAGTCTTGTAATGAATCAACTCCTCCTTTTTTATTGATCTTTTTTAATGGATGGACTTGTGTGTGAAATGTTTTTATTTTTTGAATTGTGAATGGGCTTTGGGCTAAAGAATGATTTTGAAGAAAGAAATTAATGTGAGAAAATGATTTTTGAAAAGTAGTGGTTAAAAAATAAATGAATTTGGATTATGATTTAAACTTGGACAAATGAAATGGGTAATGGGAAACAAGGACTAAGATGGATAATGAACATGGATATGGATTTGAAATGGACTAAGATGGAAATAGGCATTGATAATTTGGATTGAATAAATGGTAATGGTTAAGAAAAAAATAGATGATGATTATGAATTGCCCTTAAGAAACCATGAATCAATCTCAACCCTGATGAACTCCACTGTGAAATCTGACTAAAATTAACCAGTCATTAAATCTTCAGTCATAGCCTGATGACCTGACCCACACACAGATGAATTGCCTTGACGTAAACCCTAATTGAATCCTTAAACACTACTTGAATTGCGAACCACAACATTGATCTTGAAAACAGAATCGTACCTGACCAATATATTAGGTCAAAACCAAATGATCTTCAACACACACCCCTGACTTGATATTCATGCCTGAACACCACTGCCCTGAATAATTTGAATAAGAAGAAATGAAGGCGACAACCTTATCTTTTTTTGGATTTTCTGAATAACAATTAGTGGACGGATGTACAGATGAGAGTAATGTACAAGTAGGACAAATTTGGGGTATGACAGGAGGGAGAATTAGCAGCGATACAAAATAAAGCGTACATGGTTCGATCGACTTCGTCGAGTGTGGTGGCTATGGATTTTCTCTTCTTCGCCATGGATGGAAACAGAAGGAACGAAACGAGGGCTTGGGTTTGGGTTTGGTTTTATTATGGAGGAAGCAATGTTGTTTTTTTGTTTGAGGGGAAAAAAGAGAAATGTGGTGTAGGAGTGAGGATACATTTAGGGCATGCGAGGCGCACATGGTTATTATTTGCTCGTGTGCTTTCATTAGATTAGGAAAGACAGAAAAGTGTTTGTTTCTTATGTAGAGGAGTTGTTGTCGTGTGGTGAGAGAGAGAGAGAGAGAGAGAGAGAGAGAGAGGGGTCAGGCAGGCACTCAGCTGCGGTGTTACGTTTTAATGTTTCCAACTAATTTTAATTTTGTTTTATTTCTATAAGGATTGTTATTTACACCCTATCGTTTTGTCTACATTTCATATGCACAGTTTTTTTTATAAAGAAGAGATTTTGAATGCATACTAAATTTCTATATCGTTTAGTACCTTTTATTTTTAATACACTCGGTTATTATGATTTATTCAGTCTAGGAAAAATTTTAAAAATACCTTTACATTTTTTTAGAAGTTTCAAATAGAATCGAGGAGAGAACTTCAACTATCTAACTACTAAAATAAAATGCTACCATTACGCCTTAATTACCCTTATGTGTTCAATTAAATTACACACATAAAAGGACAAATGGGTCAATGCCTAATCAACTCTTTTTTCACACTTTTCTTTCAATCTCACTCTGCGACGTGTCTCATCACTTTAAAATTTTCATATTTGAAACTCATTTTTGAATTTTTCCCACTCTTAAGCTTCATTTTTTATTTCCATTTTCTCCCTCGTTTATTTTCATTTTTCATTCTCTTTTGTCAGAAGAAAAAAATTAGACATTAGAAAGGTAAAAAGTTTATCTCATCTTCTTCCAAGCTCAGACACATTCAGTATTCTGCCCATCAACCTTCTTGAAGCGAGATGCATCTTCATCTTCTTCGTCAGGTTATTATTGCATTTCGAATTCATCTTCTTCATCGACATCAACTATCATCTTTTTCATTAAATACATTTTCATTTGCTTTACCTTGAACCTATTTCATTATTGGCTGTTCTTCCATTTTTACAGTTTGGTCTGGTTCTACACAACAATTTCATAATCTAAAGTTTGTTCTTTTCGGCTATTTTTCTTTCCCTACCATTCATTTTTTATTGCTAAAACATAATATTTTTCAATGTTGTGTGTTTTCATTTCTTTCTCAGTAGAGTTTTAAAAGCAGAAAATCTTTTTATGCACTTAGATCTATTTCTTCCTATCACTTTCACGGCAACGCAAAAGTCATTACTCTTTACGCTAATAAAGTCGGTTTGTTTCACTGCCCAAGTTTGCACTTTATTTCTCCTACCTACTTACAACAACTCTTTTCAAATTTACTTTGTTGACTATCAGATTTGTACATGTGATTAGATATTTTTTATCATATATTTCAATTTAGGATGATAAAAAGGTGTGTTAGCTATATCATGTTCATTTAGGAACGAAATTATACATAGATAACAAGTATGGAACCCTTGATTTAACTGAAGTAACTTATATTATTCACTTTTCCTGTTCATGTTCTCTAAATATAAAGAATAAGTTTCATCTCTTGAAAGAGTGAGCTCCACGTAGTTGGTTATTGCCAACAGGCAATATAAGTAGAGGTTTTGACTCTAACAGGTTTTTAAAACATTTTGATTGGGTAAAATTATGGCTAATAATCACTTATTTATTTGAAAGCATTAAAATTGAGCCAAATATTAATTCATCAAAATGGTTAATTTAGATTTCAACCATTGAACCAACTAAGAACCTCTACTTTAGTTCAGTATATTGTGGGTGAAAATCAACTGTGTTAACCTCTATTCAATGTCTTTATTTACACATTTTACTATATGTACTATTTTTAAAACATTTGATATTTTATAATAGCATAGTATTTAATGGAAAAATATATTTACAATGTTAAATGGTATATTTAATGTTAAATGTATGGACTAAAAACGAAAATAAATTCTTAATCACAATTTTTTTTGTCAAATGCCTTTGTTTCTCTTTCCAATGGTGTGCACCTGATGAGATAAATGCTAGGGTGTGTGATGGAATGACATAAATAACTTAAGTTTTAATGAGGTTAGACCCTGTAATTATCGAGCTTGAGCGACATCGAGCACCTGTTGTGGTATCTCACTAGGTATTGCATATATGATGTTAAAGTAAACTTTGCATTTGTGTATCTTTTGCTGATTTTAATTCTAGAGGTTTTTTCCCAGTACTCCTTTCATTGCAAGAAGTTTTTAGGGCATTAGGCATGTTTATTTTAACTATCATATGGAGTTGATGCAAAATCTTGGTTGAGTTTTTGGCAATATTAATTATTGGCAAAATACCCTTTTTCGTCCCTTAACTTTAGCTCGAGGTCCAGTTTGGTCCCTTAACTTTAAAAAGTGGCAAGTTGGTCCTTTAACTTTTAAAATAGTGTCAAGTTTATCCTTCCGTCTGCTGCCGTTAGTCAAAGCTAGTAAATTGGTGCCATGTTTATCCAGATGGCTTTTTTGTTGTTAACGTGGATATAACATGTAATATAACAATCCAAGTGTATTCTTGCCTTCAATAACCCAGACACTTAAACGACGAAGACTTAATCTTGTTGATGCGATGGCGAATTGAAGGGAGAAATCTCAGTGAAGGCGTGACGGATTGAAGGCGCATAGGGTTGTTTCATCAAAGACGTGACAGATTGAAGACGATTCAAGACGCGTTTATCAAAAGGTTAGTAAATTTCAATCTGATTTAGGGTTTACGAATGTGTTAGGGTAATATGTGGTTTTGTTCAATTTTAGGGTTTATGTAATTATTTTAGTGTAAACTCTAATTACTTAGGTTATATGAATATGTATAATGGATGAATAAATAAATCTCAAAATTCGTCATAGTGGTGAATTCATCGATGAAGGACTTAGTGTATATGAAGATGGATTAGTAGATGTCGACAAATGGAGTTATTTTGAGCTAGTTGGTGTATTGAAAGACTTGGGTTATAGGGAGTTTGAGACAATATATTACAAGGACCCTCAATTTGGGATGAATGCACTTGTTGATGACATGGGTGCTTTAGAAATTGCATATCTGTATAGGGTGCACCAAAGTGTTGATATTTACATTCAACACACCTTGTATCAACCTGACTATTGTGATGTTATTGTTGATAATATTGATGAGGGGCCTGCTGAAATTGCAGATGGGATGGAGGAGTTACTTACTAAACTGCATGATGAAGCTCTTGGAGTTTAACAAGCCACTGTTGGGTTGGAGGAAGGTAATGTTAGAGTTGAACAAGTTAATCCTGCAGTGGAGGAATGTAATGTTGGAGTTGAGGAAGTTAATGTTGGAGTTGAACAAGTTAATGTTGGAGTTAAGGAAGTTAATGTTGGAGTTGAACAAGTTAATCCTGCAGTGGAGGAATGTAATGTTCGAGTTGAACAAGTTAATGTTGGTGTAATGGATGATGACTTAAGTTCTGGTGATAGTGATGATGAAGACTACACTTATGATAGTGCTTTTGAAGTGGCTTTTAAGGATGAGTCTGATGGGTATGATGACATTGAGGTAGATGAACTTGCTAACCTAATTGGGTATAAAAGTGAGGGTAATGGAAAAGCCAAAAAAACATAAAGAAAAGTTTGTAGAAGATAAAGGGAGTGATAATGACAGCGAGGACATGCAAAGTGGATGTGATAGTGATGATAGTAGTGGAGTTCCAAGAAAAAAGCACCCAATTTTTAGGCAGCCAAAGAACATGTCAGATTACAAGTGGGATGTGGGATTTTTTTTTTAGTTCAAAGGGTGATTTTAAGGAAGCAATAACATCCTATGTTGTGCAAAATGGTATAGACCTAAGGTTCGTAAAAAATGACAGAGTTAGGGTAAGGTTTAGATGTAAAGTTGGTTGTGAGTAGCAAGTTGTTAAATGAAGACTCTTGACAGCTTAAGAAAGTAATTGACAAACACAGTTGTAGTAGAGAGTATAATGTGAAGTTGATGAGTACAAAGTGGTTGAGTGATGTTGAGTACAATCAAATGTAAGTATTGTGTTTTATCGTATCCACAGGGATTGGGGCGATATCAAAACCGTTCAATGAGTTCTATGATTCTAAGCAGAAGTTTCAAGATTGCTTGGTTTGTAAGTAACAAAAAGTAAAATCGTGCAAGAGTTAAAGATAAGTTTCAGAGGAATAGGCTTGTTGGGAATTGGTTTTCATTCACCGATTCAGTAAGTATATCACGCATCAGTTATACACAATTTAAGCATGTTTCAATATTATCACGCATCGCTCGCAAACAAAGTTCATGTCTAAACTTTGATGAGATTTCTACCTCTGGTTTAATCGACGATTTCTCAGCCTATTAAACGATACGGTAGCATTAAGATTCGATACTTACGGTGAATATTAAACCTAAATCTATGTCTAGCATTTAGAGTTTAATAGATGTTATCTTTGATTGAGAGTTAAATCGTATTTGTCAATATCGATTCAATCCATGAAGTAAATGATAAAATGAAGATAACATCAATACTGATTCATAAATAAAATGCGTATAACGCCATGATTAATGAAAATACATACTGTTTCGGTGAACTACAACCAATCCCAACAAGGGAGGGATTTAGCTACTCATGGCAGCTTTAAGCACAATGGAAGAATGGAGTTGAATCAACATCAACAACGATTTCCCGACTCTTGATGTGAATCCAGCTCCTTCTCCTTACAACCTCTTATATTTCTCCTTTCCTAAACTATTACTCACTATTCTATATGATAGAGTACAAGATATATAATTGAATGCCCTTTGAGCTGAGTTTGATCTCTTTTTATAGCAGTTCTGGCCGCCTGACTTCGCATAGCGAAAGTATGTTTGCTGTGCGAACCTGCCTTTCTTCCCCATTAAGTCTCTGAGCTGTCAAACCGCCTTACTTCGCTATGGGAAAGATAGTTCACGTCGCGAACTCCTTTGCTTTTTGTTGCGTCAATCGAAGTCTGACTAATTTGATTCTGTTTCATTTCACTTCCTATCGCTTTCTACCGCTTTCGGTCGCTTCCTGTCGCATCGCGAACTTCAAGCGAAGTCTGCTAGATTTGATTCTATTTTGCTTTGCCTGGCTTACCTTCTATCGCTTTCCTTCGCATAGCGAAACTTCGCGTAGCAAAGCTTTTGGTCGCGATGCAAAAGTTGCAGGGCATAACTTTTCTTTGTTCTTTCTTTGATGCATTCTTTAGCCTTTTCCTGCACAAATGTAAACCAAACCAAGAAGACTTTGCACCATATTACTTTCCTTCATTAGTTGAGGTGTTTATGTTAGAATCTTGTCATTCAAGTAAGATAAATGCCCCATTTTATGTGCTATTTTATCATGAATAAAACACTTATCAAACTCTCCCCAAATTGAATCTTTGTTTGTCCTCAATCAAAGCTATATAAAAGCAAGAGTTTCTATACTATTTGTCACATGATCAACCAAAAATGTTTCAATGAAGTACATGGTTCCATGATGAATTCCACATCCAAGTTTTTATGCCTACTACTTTCCAAGCATTTAGACATGTTTATGAAACAAGTTTTCCAGATAAAGTTCTTTGTCAATCAGTCCAAGCAATAAACATGTCTTCTCATGAATCATAACTATCACCTTTTGTACAAGTGGAAATATCAAGGTCTTTTGAACTCTCACTTTGACAAACTTGCTAACATCTATATTAATTCATGCATTCATCTTAAGCAAAATATGTCGATAAGTAAAAACATAGATCACTAAGGTCTTTTCAAGGTTGTAATGTGGCCAAGGTACCAAGGAAGTGTCATTTTCTAAGGCTAGTGGAAACAAAGTGGGTTTTGAATTTTTCTTTTCTTTATTTAGAAGAGCATTCATAGAATTTGAGTCTTTGTACCATATTACTCTTTTAAACCTTCCTTGTTTTTTTCTTTTGAATATATCCATCTTTTGGTATTTGCCTTTTTCTTTTCTTACTTTTCTTTTTCTTTCATATTTTTCTTGATCTTTTCATTTTCTAATTTTTCTTTTCTTGACAAAGGAAATTTCTTCCTCTCCCCAACTTGAATAAAACCTTTCTTTTTTACTTTGAATGCTCTTCAAGATTTGGCAATGGTTTCAAGGGTTTAATTCAAGAAGATTGTGAATCAATCATGGATGAACTTTTATGAATTTTCAAGATGTGCAACAATATCCATTAAGTGGTTTACTTAATGCATTGTTCAGTTCATCAATGATTGATTCAATGTCATATGGCTCAAAAAGGGGTAGCAGATGCTCACTCACTCACAAGGGATAATGAGGCTTCATTTGGTTAACTAGTTATGCTCATTTTGAAGAATTGCCTTGATCCTTTCCATGTCTCCACAATTATTAACATAAATGCAAGATTAAGCATGAACCAAATGAGTTAAAACAAGAATGTATCAGTCTCTTAAGCATATAGTAATCAATGAAAGGTTACCTCACTTTTTCTGGTTTTGGCACTACGTGATTCACCATGAAAACATGTTATTGCACAAGCTTGATTGACTTGATTTTATGTAGACTACTCATGTCATAATCATGCTAAGTTATAAGAAAGCAATAAACAAGTACCTTGGATTGTGTGATTCTTCCAAAATTTGTATCATAACCATTGTACCTTTGTTGAATCATGTGAATGTGATCATCCACTCTGTTGCTTTTCCAATCTCATTTAGAGGACAAGTATCAAGTATATGGATTGGTCATATGACACCCACAGCTGAACTAAAAGAAAAACATTAAAGTGAAGGAGAATGGCATGCATGGCATTTTTGCTGATTCTGCTACTTTCGTTATGCGAAGTATATTTCGCGATGCGAAGTATATTTCGCGATGCGAAATATGCAGAAATCAGTTTTATACAGAATTTCTTTTGGCCTATTCATGCTATTCTCTTCCTATCATTAAAACTAGTTATGCAAAAGGAAACAAACATAAACAAATAAAAAGGTTGGGTTACCTCCCAACAAGTGCTTGTTTAACGTTGTTAGCTCGACGCCTGTTTCGCGTAAAATCAAGGTGGCTTGTATGAATTTACCAAAACATCTATGCCATCCTCTTCTGGCCTTCCCTTAACATTCTTTATCCTTAATTCCAGGCCTGTTTCATCAGGAGCTTCAATCTTGGAGTAGTCATCCTCTTTGTGTTGAAACAATTTGAAGTTGGCTTCTTCATCTTTGTACCTCACTTTCATCTTGCCTTCATCTACGTCAATCATCATTCTAGCTGCTTTTATGAATGGACGGCCTAAAATCAGAGGTGTGTCTCTATCCTCATCATTGTCCATCACCAAAAAATCTGTCGGGAATAGAAAGCTTGCGAGTTTCACCATTACACCTTTTACCATGCCAATTGGTTTTGTGATAGATTTGTTAGCAAGTTCTAACAACATTGTTGTAGGCTTTACTTCAGGACCACCAATCTTTTTAAGAACGGATAATGGAAGAAGATAGGTGCTTGAACCAAGATCAACCAAGGCTTTATCACAGTGGATTCTTCCAATGGTAACTGGTACGGTGACTTTTCCAGGATCAACATTGTTTTCTACCTCATTTTTCTTATTTTTCTCTTTTTCTTGATTTTTCTCCACAACCATCTCTTTTGAATTTTCCCCAACTTTGTTTTGAACCGTGTCACCACTCTTCATGGTAATGGCATTACAAGTTTCCTTAGGATTATTTTGAGTGGTAGCAGAAAACATACCTTTTTGTTGCTCATTTAACTGTTTTGCGATTTTCCCTACTTGCGTTTCCAGATTTCTGATCGATGCATCCGTGTTTTTCTGGTTTGCCATGGACATCTGCATAAATTGGTTCAAGGTGTCTTCTATCTTTGTAAGCTTGTCCGGCTGGGTGTAGCTTTGGTATTGGTTCTGCCTGTACTGGCCATAGCTTGCATTGTTGTTGTAGGAATACCCTTGATTGTTTTGGTACGGGGCCTGCCTCTGCTGTTGGTTTCCCACATAATTGACCTCTTCATTAATCGGAGGACAAAAACCGGTTGAGTGGTCTCCTGTACAAAGTTCACACATGGCTACTTGTTATGGTTTGTTGTTTGAACCGTGCATTTCCTTCAGCTGTTGTGGAAGTTTGGATAGTTATTTTGTTAACTCTTCCACTGTTTGAGTGAGTATTTTGTTTTGTGCCAAGATTGCATCATTGGTGCCTAACTCCAGGATTCCAGGTTGTCTTTGTGTTGTGATACAATTATACTGCACCTAATGATCATTCACGGCCATACGGTTGATGATAGATGTTGCATCCTCTGCGCTTTTAGATAACAAAGAGCCATCTGTGGTTGCATCGAGTAAAAGCTTGGGTTGTGGATGAAGTCCATTTCTGAAAATGTGGATTTGTGTACGCTCATCAAACTCGTGATTAGGACACTTCCGCAACATAGATTTGTATCGCTCCCAAGCCTCGCGCAGAGTTTTAGTTGCACTTTGCACGAACGAGGCAATTGCTGCCTTGGCATCCATGAACCTATTGTGTAGGAAGAACCTATTCAGGAAGTGTTCTTCGAGTACATTCCAATTTGTCATGATGTCCGTAGGTTGGTCCAAGTATCAATCCTTTGCTTTGCCGATTAAAGAGTGTGGGAACAGTCTCATGAAGCCTGCCTCTTCTTCAGCTTCCGGTGCTCCTAATGTACCAGCTAACTCGTAAAACTTGGTGAGATGGCTGTACGGATCTTCATGATCTAAACCTACAAAAGGGTTAGTGTAACGCCCCAATTTTGGTTAGTTTTATTTAATCGAGTCGTTTTGATTATTTTATTATTATATTATTTTATTTTTGACTTTTATTTGAAAATATATTATTTTTCATTGTTGTTATGTTTTATCGCGTTTTGGGAGCGTTTGCGAGATATTTGAGTGTATGGGTAATTTGGTCATTTTGCTTTATTTTCCTTAAGTTAGAAAATAGAAAGAAAAGAGAGAAAAATAGTAAGGAAAGAAAAAGAGAAGAAGAAAAAGAGAAAGAAGGAAAAGAAGAGAAGAAAAAGAGAGAAAACTTGTGGATTAAGAAATCGATCAACCGACTTTCAAAAACACGATTAAATCGGGTAAGGGTGCGAAACTCGATTATCTTATACTTGTGTATGATTATGTATGTATGTTTTTGGTTGATATTGGATTGAAATTGAAATATAGAGTAAAACCGATAATATCTTGGAATTGTTAGAAATTGATATAATTTATGTCTGAAATCATGTTTTAGTGTCCCTTATTGTTGATACATGATAGATACATGTTGTTAGGCATTCAATTGGTAATTTTCTGGTGTTTAGGTGAGATTAGGAGTGATATTTGGTTGAATTTTGCAGAAAAATTATGCAGGAATTTTCTGGTTTTTCCACTGCCCATACGGGTATCACTCAAGGCAATACGCGTATTGGTTAAGGCAATACGCGTATGGCAATGAAGAAATGTGGGCAATACGCATATGGAGTTTTATTTTCTCGGCCATCTGCCCATTTGCGTAATGGTACGCGTAAGGTTGAGGGCAATACGCGTATGAAGTGACGCAATACGCGTATTGGAGTTTTTAGTGGGATTTTTAGGAGGAATTGGTCTCTGCCCATACGCGTATCAAGTTGGGCAATACGCGTATGGAATGGGCGAGGGAGCAAGGTAATAGCGTATGACTCAGGGAAATACGCGTATGGCCAGGAAGATTGCATATATGTGTATATTTGAATGTCATGAGTCATTGTATGCCAAGCATCATGATATGCATTCTTGAGATGTCGTGTGCCCTAGTGGGTGTGAGCGACGAATCGATTCCAGAGGGAATCCGCTATAACATCGTGTGCCTTATACAAAGAGGTGTGAGCGATGATTATGGACGATCGTGTGCCTTATGCAAAGAGGTGTGAGCGATCGGGTCGTGTGCCTTATACAAGAGGTGTGAGCGATCCATAAACGTCGTGTGCCTTATACAAAAGAGGTGTGAGCGACGGGGAACATCGTTTGCCCGACGGGGAGTTACACTAAGTAACAAGTGATGGTTCCAATAGTTCCTGAGTGAACTAGTGTTGAGATTGACGGATGGATGGTACCGCATTTTGCATAGAGTCGTTGTGTCGGTCTCTTTGCATTTGCATAAATCATGAATGGATTGATTTTGTGTGGAATTGTGAATGAAATTGATGAGTTGGGATATATATATATATATATATATATATATATATATTGTTGATAAAATGCATTTATTTGATTATATATGCCTTGGTGATGGATATATGATGATATGCATTGTGTTGTTTTGCGTTTGAATTCTGGTATAAGTTGTGGTGAGAATATTACATATGTATTTTGGTGTTCTTATATAATTGTATGCAATTATATTATGATTGTGTTTCTCACCCTTCTGCTGTTTTAATGCTCTATGAGGCATTGCAGATTAGATGCTGGAGGTCTTTTTGTGAAGCTTAGGTCTTCATTCTTTTGTCGGTCGGCTCTGATATGTAGCACCGGGTAGTCAGGGAGATCGTTATGATTTATGTGTATATGTATACATGCCTTTTGGATTGTATATGTACGAATCTGTGTATGACAGACAAACTCTTTATGTGATATATATATATATATATATATATATATATATATATATGAGATTCAATTGCAGATTTTCCGCTTTTATTCTGTATCTGATTTGTGTGTAGTAGGAACTAAGTTCCTCTGTTAATTGCTACCTGATTGTTGCATATCTTTATGAGCAGGTTTATTGTGTTTTGTCTCAATTGATGTGACGCATTCGTCTATGCCATGAATATTTAATTATACTCTGATGAAATTTTTATCGCTTTATTTAATTGGGGGTATAGAGTGGGGGTGTTACAGTTAGCATAAATAAGTTGTAGCAGTCCCATTTTTATTTCAGCTCATCGGTTGTTTGGAGTGGTGGTGAGATGAGCCAATCGTCTCGGACTACTCCGACAAGGTTCATTGTTGACAATTTCAGCCATTGTTTCTTTTGTTGGATTTGTTGAAGAAGTTGATGCTAAAGCTCCTTTGTGATTTTTCTTCTTGGATAGTTGTTTTTGTTTCTTCTTTTGTCTTTTGTTCTTACGAATGGTTCTTTCGATCTCGGGATAAAAAAGAAGTTGTTCATCCGAAGTCTTGCCTCGAAGCATAAACAGAAGTTTCACCACCTATCCAACAATTGAACACACGTTACGAAAAACAAATGTATACAATATATAACAACTTAGAAGTATAGAAACTATTGCGATGTTTTAATATCTTAAACGTCAATCTCCGGCAACGGTGCCAATTTGATGTTGAGTACAATCAAATGTAAGTATTGTGTTTTATCGTATCCACAGGGATTGGGGCGATATCAAAACCGTTCAATGAGTTCTATGATTCTAAGCAGAAGTTTCATGATTGTTTGGTTTGCAAGTAACGAAAAGTAAAATCGTGCAAGAGTTAAAGATAAGTTTCAGAGGAATAGGCTTGTTGGGAATTGGTTTTCATTCACCGATTCAATAAGTATATCACGAATCAGTTATACACAATTTAAGCATGTTTCAATATTATCACGCATCGCTCGCAAACAAAGTTCATGTCTAAGCTTTGATGAGATTTCTACCTTATGGTTTAATCGACGATTTCTCAGCTTATCAAACGATACGGTAGCATTAAGATTCGATACTTACGGTGAATATTAAACCTAAATCTATGTCTAGCATTTAGAGTTTAATAGATGTTATCTTTGATCGAGAGTTGAATCGTATTTATCAATATCGATTCAATCCATGAAGTAAACGATAAAATGAAGATAACATCAATATTGATTCATAAATAAAATGCGTATAACGCCATGATTAATGAAAATACATACTGTTTCGGTGAACTACAACCAATCCCAACAAGGGAGGGATTTAGCTACTCATGGCAGCTTGAAGCACAATGGAAGAATGGAGTTGAATCAACATCAACGACGATTTCCCGACTCTTGATGTGAATCCAGCTCCTTCTTCTTACAACCTCTTCTATTTCTCCTTTCCTAAACTATTACTCACTATTCTATATGATAGAGTACAAGATATATAACTGAATTCCCTTTGAGCTGAGTTTGATCAGTTCTGGCCGCCTGACTTCGCATAGCGAAAGTATGTTTGCTATGCGAACCTGCCTTTCTTCCCCATTAAGTCTCTGAGCTGTCAAACCGCCTTTGGTGAAGCCGCCTTACTTCGCTATGCGAAAGATAGTTCGCGTCGCGAACTCCATTGCTTTTTGTCGCGTCAAGCGAAGTCAGACTAATTTGATTCTGTTTCATTTTGCTTTCTACCGCTTTCTACCGCTTTCGGTCGCTTCCTGTCGCATCGCGAACTTCAAGCGAAGTCTGCTAGATTTGATTCTATTTTGCTTTGCCTGGCTCGCCTTCTGTCGCTTTTCTTCGCATAGCGAAGCTTTTGGTCGCGATGCGAAAGTTACAGGGCATAGCTTTTCTTTGTTCTTTCTTTGATGCATTATTTATCCTTTTCCTGCACAAATGTAAACCAAACCAAGAAGACTTTGCACCATATTACTTTCCTTCATTAGATGAGGTGTTTATGTTAGAATCTTGTCATTCAAGTAAGATAAAAGCCCCATTTTATGTGTTATTTTATCATGAATAAAACACTTATCATTGAGCAATAGAATTCAGAGTAGCTTGAAAAACAATCCAAGGATGACCATAAAGGATTCAGAGCCAATCTAGGGTCAACAGTTAAGATCAATGTTGATCCTGTACAAGAAGTTGTTAAGGATCACAAGCCATATTTTAGAAGGTTTTGTATATGCTATGTTTCCTGTAAGGAAAGCTTTAGGTTGTGCAGACATGTAGGTCTTGATGGGTGCTTTCTAAAAGGGTTGTGTGGAAGGAAAATTTTGGCTGCCATAGGGAGGGATCCTAATGACGAGATGCTTCCCATAGAATTTGCAGTTGTGGAGGGTGAAAACAAGGATAGCTGGACTTAGTTTTTAGAGCTTTTAATTGATGAACTTGGAGGAAAATACCAATGCCTGACATACACATTCATCTCAGACCAGCAAAAGGCAAGTATTCAATTATTGTTATGTTATTTTATTTTTCTGTTTTGTAAACAAAATCTGTTATGCTATTCTTTTTCTGTCTTGCAGGGTCTGCTACCTACTATGGATGAGTTATTGCCAAGTGTAGAGTACAGGTTTTGTGTTAGGCATCTCTATAATAATTTTAGGAAGAGGTTTCCTGGAAAGATGTTGAAGGACATAATATGGAAGGCTTCCAAGTCAACATACTCACATGCATGGGAAAGAGAGATGAAAGGAATGAGGGCCATCAATGAAGAAGCATTTAAACATATGATGAAGATCCCACCAAGGTTTTGGAGTAGATCTTACTTTAAAACCACAAACAAATGTGATGCTCTTCCCAACAACATGTCTGAATCCTTTAATAGTGCCATTCTTGATGCAAGGGCAAAACGAGTAATCACTATGTTGGAAGACATCAAAATATACATGATGGAGAGATGGGAAACTAACAGAATGAGATTTGGTACTTTGGATGACAATGATATATTGCCTAATAGAAATAAAATTGTTGTCACAAGCACATACACCAAATTTTTTGTTATGTTTAATTAGGAACCAGTTTATCAGTTTGGAACATATTATCAGTTTGGTGTTGTTTGTAACCAGTTTATGTATTTTGGGCTTTTTGGAACTGTTGTCATGTTATGGAACCAGTTTATGTATTTTGTGGAACATATGTATCAAGCTATGTATCTGTTATGGAATGTAACCAGTTTGTGTCAAAAATTATGTGTTCAAAATTATGTGCCAAAATTACAGGTTATGTTAACTGGTCATGCCCAAAATTACAAGTTATGTTTACAGGTCATGCCCAATATTCAACTGATACAAATTATGGTAGAAACCATTACAGGTCATGCCCAAAATTATGTATCAATATTAAACTTCTCTTAACAAACCAAACATTGCAAACATACTCAACTGATACAAATTCAATCCAAATATTGCAAACATATTCAACTGATACAATCCAATCCAAATATTCAATAATTACAAACAAACTTTAACAGAACTTTAACATAATTGTTACAAACAAACCTTAACCTATTCTTCATAATACCTTAATCCATTCTAAAAACTAATACAATGATAATCATCAAAAACATCAAATTCAAAAGCTTTTTCCACTTCATGTTATTCTTCATTTCACTTTCAAGATTCATCGACTTTTTCCCTAATTCTTCATTTACCATTGTGACTTTTTCAATGTTCTTTTTTGCTTCAGCAAGTCCCTTTGTAACCATGCTCAGCCTATGCATCTAAAATTGCTCCTTCTCATCACCCACATCCTCATAAAACCAACCAAAGTAACCACACCTAACTTGCATAGCTCCCTGAAATTTTCATTGTTTAGAGTTCAAATATACCTACAAAATGAAACTTAAATAGAAATTATTAAGAAATGAAAAAGCTTGCATACCTTATAATTTGGACAACCCCAGAAAAAATTTCCCAAATTCTTAACAGTAGTTGCCTTTGAAGAACAACCATGTCTCCACAATGACATATGGGCTTCCATCGTGACCTACTACAAACATTTGAATCTCCACTTTCTGAGTTTTTCTATTTCAACATTGACGATGAACCACCTGATTTCATGCTTGCCAAAACCCTAGGTCTGATTTGGGATGGAAACAAATTTGAAGAGAAGAGAATCGGGAACCTGATTACCCTAAGTCTGATTTCTAAAATTAGCAATGAGTTTGAGGGTAATGGACAAGAAGGGAACAAGCAATTACCCTAGAGAAGATGAAGTTACCTTGCCAAGTCAGCTGCCACGTATTAACACATAAATGGACGTTTGAGGGATAGTAACAGTGAGGACTCAGGTGGCACCATTTTAAAAGTTAAAGGACCAACTTGCCACTTTTTAAAGTTAAGGGATCAAACTGGACCCCGAGCTAAAGTTAAGGGACGAAAAAGTGTATTTTGCCTTAATTATTTTACCTTTCACTAGAATTTGAATTCTGATTTATCATGTAAATTGTGATACTCTCAACTAAAACATATTGTGTTCTTATTGTTGATTATTCTTTAGTTCCTTATTTGAATTTTTTTAAATTGATATCATTATGTTTATTGTTCGCTTAGTGTCTATATATTAATTACATTACATTACATTGGTTTGCTATAGAACAGAATAGATTGATTCAAATCTTGGATTTTGGGTCTACTTGGAACACTAAGTTGAATATGGTTTGGTCCACTTCCTTGATTTTTGTATCTTTATAGTATATATTATGCTACTTGTTCTCCATTTGCAGAGTCTGTAGTGTCTATTGATTTTGTTTTCTTTCTTTTTGGTTGGACAGTAGAGAATCGAGCTGCTAATTATTTCCCATCAAGAATCATATTCAAGTTTAGATATGAATATGTAAACTTGGTTATTAGAATATGTTACAGTAAATGAGGTGAGTTTCTATACTTGGTTATGCATGAAGATGTAATTGAAATTGTATAATTATTGTTATTACTTCGTATGTTGTCCCTTAAATTATGTTTACATTAGTTGGTTATTGTTTCTCTCTTTTCCACTCATGTTTTTGTTTGGAGGTTTTTTGAGTAAACCATGTACAGTGCATGCCGGTTATGTGTTTCTGAGTACAACTGACATCGCTAATTTACATAACATTATTGAAAGTCTCATGGTGAGAAAAACTTGCGTAGGAACGAACTTAAATCCTAAGTGTTACAAACAACCAATAAGAATGAGAGAAAATATTAAATTTTTTTAAAATTTAATTTATTTTTAATTTGGATTCATGGGTGGTTGTGATTATGGCGGAGAGAGAATATTCTTTTTTTATTTTTTAATTAATTGAAAAAATATGATTGGTTGTTTCTAAAACCAAGTGTTAGGTTTGTGTCTACCTAAGTTTTTTCCGTCTCGTGGTTGGGTTATAAAATTTTCCTTTATGATTTAGCAGTACTTTTACATAACAGAATGAAAAAATTATTAGTGGCACATGCAAATGATTTATTATTTATTTATGTTATAGATATATGCTTTTGAAGAAATATATGTATTATTTTTCCCAACTGCAAAATGAATAAGAATTATTGCAATTGGCAAATATTGATAGTCAAATTATGGACTTTAGGGTGTCATTGAGATGCGACTACTTGACTAGCGTACTCTCATCACTATGGTTAAAGCACTCTGGGCCTGTTAGATTATCAAGTGATAAGATAAGAAGAAATGAAGAAATGAGATGACAACGAAATCAAATCATTCAACATTGTTCATGAACTCATGTCTAACTTATATTAAACTGCTCTTCATTGTCTGCAATCAATTACTCGTTGTCTTAAAATTTATTTATCCCAATGTTTCATGTTTGCACGTTATGACACTCAACCATATAAAAAGTTTTTTTATTCTCAGTTTAATACTGATACACTATGTCACATTACAACCTGCTGTATTATATTGTTTGGATGAGTGCATAGTATTAACACAGAAGTACAACCTATCCACTGTATGCATAATAGAGACGGCTAGCCAACCTCCTTCTTTTTTGGGTTATCATCACCGGTTATTAGATTTGTGTTTATGTTACTGTGTGATTGCTTCTTTGTTACAATAGCAATCTCCTTTACAGTCTTTTCAAGTTTGTCAAGTCTTTCATTCACCTCTGACAATAACAGATTTGCTTCCTATTCCTCGGGAGGATTTAGTTCCAATTCTTTTTCTTTTTCCTCTGCTTCTTCTTCTTCCTTCTTCTTCTCACTTATCAGTTACGTCTCTTCACGTTGAACCATATCAGTTCAGAGATCCATCTTAATGTCCTGTTTATGGAACTCTTTAGATTTGTAACTTCAGTGCAACATAATTTTTGTTAGATTATTCATCGTATATGATTCTTGATTTTCCAGGCTAGACACCGGTTATGTATTAATCATTTTCTAGATGCTTTGTAGTTCACATGCTGTGTGGTTATTTGTTGTTCATCACGGTGGAATTGAATGCTGAGAATTAATGAGATACTACATAAGTTTAATAACAAAACATTATGATAAAATAGTGAAATATAATTGAACTTTTGTACTAAACATATTTACATTGTCGGTGTAGTTACTGAACTTGAGATATATAGGAATATGTTATGTCTTGGATTATATTTTCTTTTCGTGCTGGTAACTTTTGAATATCCATTTGACTTTGGAATCTAGACAACTAACTTTCCTTCTAATATCTATTTTATTTTATTTTATAATTTAATAATTGTCTATATGTTTACTGTTGCAAGAATGTAATTCTTTTGATAATAACTAAGATATTAGTCGTATGTTGTCAACTTTACAACTGGTTTTTTAGAATACAAAGCAATTCTTTTGTCTTATAACTTCTATTTCATTAGTCTTGGGTATGATATCTCTCTTCTTTTGAGCATTATACAAATATATCAAAATAATTTATCTCTATTATTACAAGTTAGTTTTACCCGTGCAGGAGCACGGATATTCGACTAGTTAAAAAAGAAAATGAAAGCGGTTTAACATACCACATCAAACTTAATCTCAAAACCACTTAAAATAAAAGTTATAAAGGGAGTGTCTCTTTAATGAAGAGATTTTGTTATAAAATGTGTGTGTTCAGATTTTAATCTTCGGCCGCTATGAAGATTTTTCTCGAGTTTTCATATGGTGTGTCATCACTACATAAGGTGTAGTGAACAACATCCATATTTTATTAATTAAAGTAACACCAATGATTATTGGTGTTCGTGGTGGTATTGTGATCAACAATTCAGTTTTTTATTGTTGGTTAAAATATTCAACTTGATATGATCCAGTTTAATGTGGTTTAATTTGGATCGGTTTTCGAATATCAAAAACAAATTATATATGTTTTGGGTCAGTCAAAGGGACAAGGAATAAGCCAAATTCTATGGCCATTTTAGGAATATCCATATAGTAGACATGGAAGCAGATGAGGCCTCATAAAAATTCGAATATTCGATCCTAATTACTAGTGTGTCGTCTATTGTTAGATCTGATCGGATGACTCCCTACGTCTCACGCATGGTTAGACTGAAGCACTTTTAACTGTCTACCACATATAAGCCCGATGACGTGCCATTGTAGGTATTATCTCACTTTCACTCTCAAACTATTTATCTACAATTTCACTGACTTAAGGGATTTGAGTGCTAACCTGGCAGGTCATCCCTGCTCTTAAGGGTGTTCATTGATTTAGACAAATCCGAACCAAACTGAAATTCAAACCAAACCATGGTGTTTCGGTCGGACATTTTTTTAGTCCGGGCATAAATTAAACCAAATCAAAGAAACCCAGTGATAATTGGTTCGGGCATCAGATTTCCAAAATTCTACCCGCGAACCCGTTTATACAAACCAACCATATTAATTCATATAATTTATATCTTCACTATCATGAAAACTAGTATAAGATATTCAACTTTAAGAAGAAAAAAATGAAATGTCATTTGTACCATTCACAATCTATATGGAGAAACGGAAAAAAAATAGGATTTTATATTATTATGGAAAATTAGTCGATGTAAATTAGATATTTTAAAAAAATATTTTTGCTCATTTGTTTCTAATGTATCCAATTAATCCAACCCAAACCAACTTGTTGTTTCCGGTTTGGTTTGGTTTGGATTTTGTCGCAAAAATGTGCAAATCCAATCCAAACCAATTCATATATTTTTAATTGGTTTGGGCATCAGATTCTCTCGAAACTGAACCAAACTGGTCCGCAAACACCCCTACCTGCTCTACTGCATTGAAAAAGCTCATTCCCGCAGTATTACATATTTCTCGTTCCACCTCAGAACAGTGGGACCATTTGTATGAATCAACATTTAATACCCTCAAACACCAATGTCTTTTCATCGTTGCTTCACTTATCTTCATTCTACTATAGCTTTCAATTGGTTTTTTTCTAACTATGGCAACATCAAAATCCACTAGATTAGTTGCTCAACAAAATGATGTTGATGTTGTAAAGATAAACGCTCATGATCTCGTCGATGAGGTTTCACCTTCTCGAACAAAAGAAGTTGATACAGTCCTAGTAACTTCTCCCTTTATTCTGAATCCTCTGATTCCAATTTCTCTTATCATCGGCTAAACTAATTTCTAAGTTTTAATGATATTTCAACCTCCTCAAAAGTTTCTTCAAGGCCAAACTTCAAAACAACCTCCACTGCAACCACGTATCCCTAAACAAGATATGCTTCAAATTCTTCATCAACTCCAATCCATCCTAGGCATGTAAGGAGTGAGTGAACTACTTAATAACTTTTACAACTTGGTGCAGCAATAAAAATCACACTTCTTATCCAAAAGACTCATTAGAATTTTTTTAGTATGTTCCTCATAGAGTTCACTCCATGCATGGAGCGATGTCGCACATCAACCACGAAATTGTGCCTAAACTAATCCTAGTTAATATAGCCTTTCTTCACTGGATAGCTCCTAGATCATCATGTTTCCTTTAATGTTGAGGAAGTTGATATCCTCTCCATGGTCTAGAGGGTAAAGACGATGGTCATACTCCTCTAGAAGCACATCATCCCTATCAATCACCACCGCGCTACTCTCTGATGGAATACAAACCTGCTGGCAAAACACAAATTCATGGTCGGGGAATGAACCTATTTCCAAAAACATCATTGACAATCGATTCTTAAATTCTCTAAAAAACCTCCAAAGTTGGTCAGCTATGATGGGATGTGTAAACATTATGCTCAATTATCACAAAACGTGGGGTGCCATAAAATAAAAATGGCTTAAATGCACTTTTAGTCCCCCTATTTACAAAATTTTAACGTTTTAGTCCCCCTTTTAATTTTTCAGCCTTTTAGTTCCTCAAGTTATCACTTTTTGGGATTTTTTTTAGTCCCCCTCTTGTTTTGATTATGTGGCGCTCAAAATGGTGATTGGGCATGCTAAGTCAGATGTCACGTCATTTAATTATTTAATTATTAAATTAATTAATTATAATTTTAATTATATATTCTTAACTCAATTTAATTATTAAATTAATTAATTATAATTTTAATTATATATTTTTAACTCGATTTAATTATTTATGTTAATTAATTTCATATAAAATTCATATATGAAATTAATTAACAGAAATTTTAAACTAAAATTTATGAGCCAGGGGCCCAAGTCACTTAAGCATATTCTCAATCCAAATGAATACAACATATGGGGTAGTTGTCACATATATAAACACCAACATTGTTTAAAGGAAAAACGATGTGGGACTTGCTCTCCACATGCAAAAGAAAATCATCTCTTAATATATTTAATCTCACCACCAACAAATGCAACTTTTCTTGAGATTTCTTATCTAGTAACTGCCATTAACATTACTTCCAATGAATGCAGCTTTTGAAAAAATTATATCACTATTTTGTTTTCTATACTTGAATGGATAGGAATGTTGTTGTACATCCCACACCAGGAGCAATGTTGTTGTACATCCCTGCATGAAGTTTGTTATCAAAATATATCAACCATAAATACAAAAGTTTAGTATAGAATCTGATAATATATTAGCAATTACTTCAGGAAAAAGTATGAAAAAAGTAGCACTGAAGATAATTCTTTCACACATTCATGAAATATAGATTCAAAATTCTATCACACATTCATGAAATATAGATTCAGACAAAATGGAATTTTTGCAATTAGAAATGGAGAAAACTTAATTGAAGATGTGGAAGAGGTTAAATCTTCTATTTTCAACCACTTCAAATCTGTATTTCAAGAACCAAATCCTTGAAGGCCTAAATTGGAAGGTGATAATTTTAATAGGTTATCTTCAGATGCAAAATCAAGTCTTAAAGAACCTTTTTCCATTGAGGATGTTAAAGTTGTTGTTTGGGTTTCGACAACTAACAAGAGTCTAGTATCAAAGCAGCATGAGGAATAATCAAAGATGGCTTGTTTGGTTGTATCGATGAATGTTTTCTTGTAGATTTTCTCCCAAGGCTTTTTCAGATTCCTTTCTCGCTTTGATCCCGAAAAATTCCAATCCACAAGGGCTGAACAATTATCGTCCTATATGTCTAATTGGTAGAATCTACAAAATAATTTCTAAACTACTTGCAGGAAGGTTGAGCACAGCTATTGATGGGCTCATATCAAATAATCAAACAATGTTCATTTCCAAGAGAACCATCATGGATGGAGACTTAGTTCTCAACAAAGTGGTGGATTTTGCTTGGAGAAACAAGAAGAATTTTTTCCTCTTTAAAGTCGATTTTAAAAAAGGCATTTGAGCTTTGCATGTTACTGGTAGGAAGTGGGAAGATTTTGCAGAGGCTAGGTTGGCAATGAGAAAAGTAGCAATGAAGAATTGGAGATGATGAACAATTTACTGCAACTTTATTGTCCCACATCGTTTTTTTAGATAAAATTGTAATGTTTATAAAGCTAATTCATGCATTACATTTTGAATTGAAAAGTTACTGTATGCAATATGGATCATGAAAGTTGGGCCCAAACTGTCCTTTTAAATATTTTGATTAATTGAGTTAAAAATATATAATTAAAATTAAAATTAAAATTAATTAATTTAATAATTAAATCGAGTTAAAAATATATAATTAAAATTATAATTAATTAATTTAATAATTAAATCGAGTTAGGAATATATAATTAAAATTATAATTAATTAATTTAATAATTAAATAATTAAACGACATGGCATCTGACTTAGCATGCTCAATCACCATTTTGAGCGCCACATAATCAAAACAGGAGGGGGACTAAAAAAAATCCCAAAAAGTGACAACTTGAGGGACTAAAAGGCTGAAAAAATTAAAAGGGGGACTAAAACGTTAAAATTTTGTAAATAGGAGAACTAAAAGTGCATTTAAGTCAATAAAAATTGATCGTCTTAATCCTCAAAGGGGTCAATATGACATGGTTTAAGACCCTTCCATATGGGTACATCAAATCCTAGAATGAACTTTGCGATTATTTTACCGCCTAATTCAACGCAATGGAGATTATGAAAAGATCAACATTAGACCTTGGGCACTCAAAAAGTCCTTTATTTACTTTGGTCAGTAAATTAACACCTACTCAAACTGATTGTGATGGATTATCATCGATTTGGATTATATCAAACTGGTCATTCGCAATTGGCTTAAAGGTCTTCATCTTGACCCCGTTTGACATGTTAAGCTCACCATATTCTAAGGATTTGTATTCATGTACGTCAAGACCGATTACTCAGATTACTTCACACGCCTTCTTTCTTTTTTCTTAGAGGCGACATCGGTTGCTAGGGGGTTCTTCAATATTGTTTCATGTATAAGACAAGTTCTATGTAGATCATCTGTAACAACGACTGGCTTATTCGAATCGTTGTGGTACTTCATCTTCAGATGGATCATAGAGGCTACAACATCTAATGCAACATCTTGAATTTGATTAACTTATTTAATTGAATTTGTATCGCTTTTATTTAAATACTTTAGTGATTTAAGGTATTTTAAATGAATTTTGTGATTTATGTGATATTTTGTTGGGTTTATGGGAATTTGGTGCAATTTATTTGATCATAATAATAAAATAACAGTTAAATAAATAGAAAATAATAGGTAAAAGGGTTTGGGGATATAAATTAGAATTTTGGTAAAGTTTTGTAGTAAGGAATGAGTGCACAAGAGTTAAGGGATAAAAGTGTGAAAAAAAAGGTTAATTATATTTTAGGTTAAAATAAATACAATATGTGAAGGGAGCCAAAGTTACTGATACGTAAAAGTTGTGAGAATTTGGAAAAAAAAGGCAACTGTAAGAGAAGAAGAACATTGACTTGAGGGAGAAAAAGAACACCATAACCAAACTTTTTTAGCTACTAGAAATTCAGGTAAGGGGAAATTACTCTTATATAGGTGTTGTTGCATGAGGGGTAGAAAGGGATTCTCACCCTCCTCTAGGTTTTCTTTTTAGCATTGTTGAGATTTATGTGTTTTTGGATGGAATTGTGTGAAATCTCTTATGTTTGCTGTGAAATATATGCATTTTGTATTCCGTTTCATACTGAAAATAAATTATACATGATGTGACTATGTGCATCTGAATGTTGTAGTTGTTGTTGATGTGTTTTGGTTTTATGAACATAAGATTAGATTCATGCTTAATTGATAAACATGATGATGATTATATGTTAAATTGATGATTGATGATAATGATACATGATGAATTACGGGTTAAATCAATGGTACATGTGTTATGTTATGATAATTCACATTAAAAATTAAATTGGGATAAATTTTGGCTTAAAAATGGGTTTTAGGGAGAAAACTGTGTTTTTTAGCGCTACCCAAATTGATTCGGATCATGGTTTTAACATGATTTGGATCATGTTTTTACCCTAAAGCAGACAATTTTTGCTGCCTATGTTTGGCTCTATGCACGAAAATGTTTTTGCTTTTTATAAATATCCACACTGGAAATTGTTTGAATACACACATTTAAATACATACTCTTTTCCATGATCTAAACCTCAATCATTTTAGCTCAGTGATTATACTTGAAACACATTTCTATGACAACCATTTTGTATTCACGGTACTTCCTCCATTTTTTTTATTATAAGTCATTTTAGAAAGAAAAATATTGTACCACAATATAAGTCACTTTACATTACCAATTAATAATTAATGCTATTTTTTCATTTGTATCCTTAAAAGTTTATTATTTTATCTCCTTTTAGTAATGTAAATTTATTTTTCCCGTGTCATTAATGAATGTCAATTTTGTAAAAACATTCATAATTTCTCATTTCATACAACAAACATTACTTTTCTTAATATGCGTGAAAAGTCCAAAATGACTTATAATAAAAAACAGAGGTAGTAATATTTATTTATGATTATAACATCGTTTTCATCAAGTATTGATATGTCTGTTTAACTCTTCAATCCTACTCCCCCGTTTCATATTATAAGCAAATTTTACTTTTTAGATACATTTAATAATTAATGTATCTGGTCTATATATAGACCAGATACATTAATTATTCAATGTATCTAAAAAGTAAAATTTGCTTATAATATGGAACGGAGGGAGTACTTAAAATATGTAGATGACATATAATCAATGTATCATTCAATGTGTGGCATTAAATGATAATATACTTATTTCAAAAATATCTATCATAGAAACTTGATTTGTCACGTTGAATGTTATACATTGCATGCCATGTAAATGTTTCAAGGAAACACATATGCACACATAGCTTTTTTTTAAGACTATCATTGAATATGTGCACGAAATCATGTGACCTAACATTATTACCTACATTAGTAGTTGTTTTCCTTTGATATTATTTCATTGAATGCATGACATTAAGGTTTTTGCTATCCCCGTGCATTTTTATGGCTATTTATTTCTCCATGCATGAAAACATAATGGTTTTAATTATTACATATATTGGTAGTTGAAAGTCATTTACTATTGTCTCATTGAATTAATGACATTAAGGCTTTTGCTATCACTGTAACACTTTTTATGACTATTTATTTCTCCATGCATGATAACATAATGTCTTTTAATTATTATCTATATTTGTAGTTGAAACTCATTTAATATTTGTCTCATTGAATGCATGACATTAAGGCTTTTGCTATCTCCATGCATTTTTATGGCTATTCATTTCTCTGTGCATGAAAACATAATGATTTTTAATTATTACATATATTGGTAGTTGAAATTCATTTAATACTGTCTCATTGAATGAATGATATTAATGTTTTTGCTATCATTTTAACATTTTTTATGACTAGTTATTTCTCCACGCATGAAAACATAATGTCTTTTAATTATTACCTATATTGGTAGTTGAAACTCATTTAATATTGTCTCATTGAATGAGTGATATTAAGGTTTTTATTATCCGCGTGATATTTTTTTACGACCATTCATTTGTCCATGCATGAAAACATAATGTCTTTTAATTATTATCTACATTAGTAAGAGTTGTGCATGTACTCCCTCCGGTCACAATTATAAGCCAAAATAACTATTTTTACACGTATTAAGAAAGTTAGTTAAATGTAATTAATTTTCTTGATTTCATGTACTATTAAAGTAAAATTTACGATAATATCCTTAGTTTATTTAATGAATCAACTACTAATATTAAATGCTTTTGAATTAAATTAAGGGTATAATAATAATACAAGCATTAATTAGTCTAAAATTTAATGACTTTTGCTTATAATAGTGACCAAGATTTAAGGTGTTTTTTTTGCTTATAATAGTGACCGGAGGGAGTATCTCTTTTTATATCCATAAAGACATTTATTACTACTAATATAGTCCTTCAAAGTGATTGTTTTGTCTTTTTATCCCTTTAATGCTCTTTGGAGAATTACAATGCAATGTGGCAAAGCTTTATATATTGAGTACCCTTAGTTAGCATATATTTTATTCCCATCACAACCACTAATAGCAACTACTTCCGGGTTTTCAATAGGAATGTCATCTTTACTTCAGTATCAGCCATTATTGGCAGTACAATTAATCTCAAAATAAAAGTTTGAATTGTTCGCGTGTGGAGTATTCTAGAACAAAACAATCCTCTTGAGACGAGTTTTTTGAACATGCTTCTGATGGATAAAGAGGCTTTTAATGAATTATATATATATATATATATATATATATATATATATATATATATATATATATATCAGTTTGAGTAACACATTTTAATCACTAATATACTTGTTGAATCGTGATGGTTTTGTCCATTTTATCATGTAAAATTGAACAATGTTTAAAGACCCATGTCACTATTAGGAAAACATTGGTTTTAATAGTTCAAGGGATTATTCAAGAAAAAATGCTTGGATGTTGGAAAATGTGTTGGTTGCTCATAATGACTATGCATTTAGAATCACTTCACACAAGTTTAAATTAAATTTAATGGGTAGTTCGAAATTTGTAAGGACTGAAGAGAATTGAATCCATATGAACCATTTTGATTCAATGTCCTTCAAAGATATTTTAGACTCTCTGTCTAATAATAAATTAGTAGTAGGTAACAAAGTGATATATTATAATTTAATATCCTCCTTTAAAGTGTTCAATATTTTTTATCATTTTTTTCAACAAATGTTATTAGACATGCCATTGAGAAAGGTAATTTAACAGATACATGAAAAGATGACAAAAAAAACTTATGGATCTAACATTGGAAAATTTAAAGTAAGTCCCATAACTATGGATGTATTTAAGTGATGACTGTTGAGATTGTAATTCCTTGTGTTGAAGCAAGTGTAGCTCGACAGAAACAAGGATGTGTCAAAATTAACCTAGTGTGTATGTGTGTCGAGTTGTATTGGATGCCGAAGTGCCGAAACAGGTTGCTTGACACAGGATTTCGACTTAGACCAAAATAACATTTTTGGGCTTTTGTAATTTTGTGCTTTACCTTAGGGAGCAAGGTAGCTCAATTATAAATAGAGGTAGTAACCCCTATTTTGAGGAAGAAGAATAAAGAATAATATTGTAACATACAACAGAAAGTGCAGTTGTACAGTTGAATAAAATTTTTTCTCAGTTTGAGAGCAAAGAGTTACTCTGCAAAAATCATTCTTATATTTCCTTATTTTGTTAAACTCTGCATAATCATTTTTGCAATCAAGGTGTGATTGTTTCACTTGAGTGAAGAGTGAAAAACAAGGGATTTCGATCGGTTGATTTAATCTTATTCATCAAGATTGATTCGGAATTTCTCAAAGTTTTTGGGTTAATTCCAACATCTGGTATCAGAGCAGTGGCTGAGCAATTCGTTGGAAGAAAGTCACGATGGCAATGAATCATCCAAACAAGCAATTTCCGACGAGTCTTCCGATTCTCAAGAACAATAATTATTAGAATTGGTGCAAGCAGCTGAAGGTGGTCTTCTGTTATCAAGATCTTTGGGATCTTGTGAAGGAAAGAGTAACACTGCTTGCAGAAAATGCGACGATTCAAGAAAAGGTTGTTGTAAAGCCCACATATAAATACATGCATCAAATCATATATTATACATGAATTCCACTTTTGGTACTGAAATATACAATAGGTTCCTAGTAAACACATTATACATATACATGCCCAAAAAGCCTAATACAAAAAAACTACGACATAGTATATCTACAAGATGTTCCAAAGACAAATACTAAGAACTAGATCACTAATGATCTCAAAAAAAACTCCACAACGGAAGCAAAGCCATCAGATAAGTAAGGATAATCACACGGCCTTATCCTTACCCTTGGCGGAACCTGCAGTACCTGTGATGTAAACAACAACAGTGGGGTGAGATACATCAAATCTTAGTGAGTTCCCTATCTTAAAGTCCTCTCGGCTCTACAAGGTTCTAATAAACCTAACTCAAGTTAAAAGGGAAAGAAAGTGACTTTGAGTACTGTAAATGCCATATATAAATACATGCATCAAATCATATATTATACATGAGTTTCACTTTTGGTACTGAAATATACAATAAGTTCCTAGTAACACATTATACATATACATGCCCCAAAAAGCCTAATACAAAAAAACTACGGCATAGTATATCTACAAGATGTTTCAAAAGACAACTACTAAGAACTAGATCAAATAATGATCTCAAAACTTCACAACGGAAGCAAAGCCAACCAACAAGTAAGGACAATCACACGGCCTTATCCTTACCCTTCGCGGAACCTGTAATGTAAACAACAACAGTGGGGTGAGATACATCAAACCTCAGTGAGTTCCCTATCTTAAAGTCCTCTCGGCTTTACAAGGTTCTAATAAACCTAACTCAAGTCAAAAGGGGAAAGGGAGTGACCTTGAGTACTCACACGAAAAAAAAATCTCCACACTAGTGAGCCCATTAGCTCACTATAGTACCAAGGTACGTCTCGAGTCTGTAAACTCAAGAAAACTCACTAATCAATAACCATACCAAGGCATCCCCTTTTCCCGTCCGCTTCTACGTCTAGAAGACGACCCGAGTCATGGATCCTTGTAGCTACTTGGCACACGAATTGGATTCGGGATCATCGGCCCGTACACCGTGATCCGTCACTTCTCACGGCCCGTACACCGTCACAAGTCTCTTTACCCGTAGGCTCCAATCATACTCACTACGGGAATTAAACCTGCCAAGTAGTTGTGCATACGTTTCAGAGGAGGTGCTCGAGTCTCATGAAACTACACCGCAAAGAACACTGGTTATGATAAACAACAATGCACACGCCTCGGCCTTTCATGCACGAGCGTTGCCACAAATGATAATTCACACTTCCGACACAGTTTATGGTAATGTTCCTCACTCTACCTATTTCATATTTTAACATGCATACATATTCAACAACAATTACACACCATTAACAACAAAAGTCGACAAAACGACACTATTCCAAAAATCCTGACATAATTAAATCGGCCGGCAATCTTAAAACCATTGTAATAAGAAAGTACATTTTATTATCTTTCCAACGATACCAAAAATGTTTCAATCCGAGTTACGTACAAAAAGTTACGGCATTGGAAGCGAACAATCGGACAAATAATCACAACAGCAGAATTCTGCAATTCTCCTGGCCATACGCGTATTGCCCCAAGCGATACGCGTATTGCCTAAAATTCTCGCCCAGCCATACGCGTATTGCCCCAAGCGATACGCGTATGGGCAGAGATTGTTTTCCTTTGAAATTCTCGTTTAAAACTACCATATGCGTACCGTCATGCCATACGCGTAAGGCCATTCCCCATACGCGTATTGCCTCATGCCATATGCGTATGGGCAGAGGAAAAATGCAGAAAAACCAGCAGAATTTTTTGTTGCGGGTTTTACCAAAATCAACCCCAAAACTCCATTTTTATCAATCACAATGCATCAAAACCTGTTATAGCACAACAACCAGTATACTATACAACCACACATTGAATTTTTAGCGGTTAGATTCATGATTTATGCGCAAAATTACTCAATTTCCACAATTCTAAAACTAACTCTAACTCAATAAAACTCTACTCTAAAGAGTCTAACTAGAACCCACCTGGACAACAAGATGAGGAGGTTGATACAGAGATGAAGAGATGAAGAACAGATGATTGTTGATGATCTTGAGCTTTTGAGAAAATTTTCCTCTCCTTTTTCCTTCTCCTTCCTTTCCTTCTCTTTTCTTTCTAACTTTTGTTTTTGTTTCCAAATGAGAAAAGAAACATAGTAAAGAGAAATAATTTCCATCAATTAGCAATACTACTAAATGTCCAAATTAGTTCAAATGCACCAATTAATAAAACTCATAGTTAAATACTATTAATTTAATAAACTCTGAGTTCGTCAGTTTACTCTAAGTATTTTATCAAATAATTGTTCAGAGTACTCCGGAACCCAGTTGATCATAATAATATAAACCCGAGCGTTTATAAATTTTCGGGGTATTACATCCTCCCCCCCTTAAATAGAATTCGTCCTCGAATTAAAAGATTACCTGAACAGATGTGGATAAGAATCTCGCATTTCCGACTCTAATTCCCAAGTAGCATCACCCAGATGCGTCATATCCCATTTTACCTTAACAAGAGGAATGCCTTTGTTCCTTAACACTTTTGTTTCTCTTCCCACGATACAACTCGGTTGCGGTTCAAAAGTCAAATCCGCTTCTATTTCCACATATTCAGGTAGAATTGGCTGAAGAGGATCAGGAATAAACTTACGGAGCTGAGATACGTGAAAGACATCATGCATTTCAGATAGAGAGGGTTGTAAGGCTAATCTGTAAGCAACTTCACCAATCCTTTCTAAAATATGATACGGTCCCACGTATCTCGGACTTAGTTTGCGTGACTTAAACGGTCCTTTCAATCTCAATCTCGGAGTAACTTTCAAAAATACATGGTCTCCTTCCTCAAATTCCAAAGGTTTCCTACGATTGTCCGCATAACTCTTTTGACGATCTTGTGCTTGCTTAACTTTCTCACGGATCATTCGAATCTTTTCCATCGTTTCTTGAATGATTTCAGGTCCCAAAATTCTATCTTCGCCAACTTCTGCCCAACACAACGGTGTTCTACATTTCCTCCCATACAATGCTTCATAAGGAGCCATACCGATGCTCGCATGGTAACTATTGTTATAAGAAAACTCAATTAACGGCAAAATTTCTTTCCAATTCCCTCTACTCTCTAGCACACAAGCTCTTAACATATCTTCCATTATTTGTATTGTTTGTTCAGTCTGACCATCCGTTTGAGGATGATTCGACGTGCTCAAACGCAAATTCGTACCCATAGCTTGTTGGAACACCTTCCAAAACCTCGAAGTAAACTTCGGATCTCTATCGGACACAATATTAGAAGGAACACCATGCAATCTCACAATCTCAACAATAAACAACCTTGCAAGATGACTTGCCTTGTAAGTAGTCTTCACGGCTAAGAAATGCGCAGATTTTGTTAGTCGATCTACAATCACCCAAATGGAATCATACCCACCCTGCGTACGGGGTAAACCCACTGCAAAGTCCATAGAAATACTATCCCACTTCCAAACTGGAATATCTAAAGGTTGCAACAAACCGCCCGGTCTTTGGTGTTCAATCTTCACCTGTTGGCACACCGCACATTCTGACACATATTCCGCTATATCCTTTTTCATCCCAGACCACTAGTAATCTCTCTTTAAGTCTTGGTACATCTTCGAAGAACCAGGATGTATCGTAAAAGTACCTTTATGAGCTTCGTCTAAAATCTTCCTTTTCAACACCTCATCCTTTGGGACATAAATTCGTTGATTAAACAGAACAATCCCATCCATTGCTCGTGAAAAACCCGGTTGCCGTAACAACTCTTGTAACTCTTCTTCTAACATTTGTTCTTGTTGAATCTCAACTCTTAAGGTAGAATTGACCTCCAAATTTCCCATAATTACACCATTCGGAGTCCACACAAATTGGAGATTAAGATCTCTAAACTTTTCCAACAGCGAATACTCCAAAATCATCAATTCTGCACTATGAACCATTTTCCGACTTAAAGCATCCGCTACTTTATTCGCTTTTCCTGGATGATACTTCAATTCTAAGTCATAATCCTTTAAGTACTCCATCCACCTTCTTTGTCGCATATTCAACTCCTTTTGGTCAAATAAATACTTCAAACTTTTGTGGTCACTGAACATTTCAAAGCGTACACCATACAAATAATGACGCCACACCTTCAGTGCAAACACCACTGCAGCTAATTCTAAATCATGAGTTGGATAATTCTTCTCATGAATTTTAAACTGTCGAGAAGCATAAGCTACTACTTGGCAGCCTTGCATCAGAACACCCCCTAATCCCCTCTTAGAAGCATCACAGAATACTTCATAAGAGGTATTAGGATCAGGAATAATTAATACTGGAGCACTCGTCAAACTTTCCTTCAATTTCATAAAACTTTGTTCACAACCCGAATCCCACTCAAAAGCAAAATCTTTCCGAGTAAGTTTCGTCATTGGTAAGGCCAATTGAGAAAAGCCTTTTATGAACCTTCTATAGTAACCTTCCAAACCCACGAAACTTCTAACCTCTGAAGCATTTCTCGGTCTCTCCCAATTAATCACTGCTTTTACCTTCGACGGATCTACTGCCACACCACCCTGAGATATAACATGTCCAAGAAAATTAACTTCCGACATCCAAAACTCACACTTGCTCAACTTAGCAAAAAGTTGTTTTTCTTGCAAAACCGATAAGACAATCCTCAGATGTTCTCCGTGCTCTTGTGGAGTACGAGAATAAATAAGAATGTCGTCAATAAAGATTACCACAAATTGGTCCAAGTAAGCCTGAAATATTTGATTCATGTAATCCATAAAAACAGCTGGAGCATTAGTCACACCGAAAGGCATCACTAAGAATTCGTAATGACCGTAACGGGTTCTAAATACAGTCTTTGGCACATCAAAACTCTTCACTCGGATCTGATGATAACCCGACCGTAAATCAATCTTCGAGAACACACAGGCTCCTTTCAATTGATCTAACAAGTCGTCTATCCTGGGTAAGGGGTATTTATTCTTAATGGTGACTTTATTCAACTTACGTTAATCAATGCACAAACGCATTCCCCAATCTTTCTTCTTTACCAATAACACTGGAGCTCCCCAAGGTGAAACACTAGGTCTAACAAAATGCTTAGACATCAAGTCTTCCAATTGGTCCTTTAATTCTCTTAATTCAAGCGGTGCCATCCGATAAGGAGAAACGGATATAGGAGCCGTTCCCGGTACCAGGTCAATAGAGAACTCAACTTCTCTCTTCGGAGGGAGAGAAGTAACATCCTCAGGAAAAACTTCAGGAAACTCACACACTATAGGAATATTCAGAACTTGCTGTTCACTACTTCCTTCCTTAGTAAGAACCAATAAAACAGATTTCTCCTTTTCAAATAAGAAATTTATCATTCCCACCGTACCTTCTAAAATCGTTGATAACACATCTTTCGGGGTAGCCTCAGCAGATGGAATAATGATTAGCTTTTCTTCACACCCAATAAACACCGAATTAGCAGAAAGCCAATCCATCCCCAAAACGACATCAACTTTCTTAAGCGGTAAACAGATAAGGTCAATCTGGAAAACTCTATCATTCACAGACAAAACACAATTTTCACACATCAACGGTGTTTCAACCATTTCATCCATGGCGGTAGTGACCACCATAGGAGGAGACAAAGGAATAGTTCGCAACCCAAGTCGCTTCACACATCTCAAAGACACAAAAGAATGTGTTGCCCCACAATCAAATAAAACAAAACAAGGTTGTCCGTTTACGAAACACGTACCCGCAATCAAGGAGTTGTCATTCTTTACTTTCCTCGCATCCAAGGTATACACTCGGCCAGTAGTCTTCCCTTGGGTCTGATTCCTTCCCTGAGGACAATCTCTCGATACATGACCCATCTTGTTACACTGATAACACCGTATTCCCTCCTAATTGCACCTACCATAATGATTCCTCCCACAAGTACGACATACCGGAGGCACACTAGTCCTCGAACTCTGAGCTTGCTTCCCTTTGGAAGACTGTTGCCTTTGCCTAAAATGTTGATTCGACCTTCCACGGTCACTTTGAGTTGCCCTGTTCAAATCCACCTCCATTTGTACCTATTTCAAACTATTCTCTGCCACATAACATTGTCTTAACATTTCAGCATAAGTAGCAAATTCCCGTTGAGACACGCTGTGTGAAATTTCAGCCCTTAAACTAAACAGAAACTGATCAATCTTCCATCTCTCATCAGGAGCATACATGGCCTGTCTAGAATAGTCAGCCATGATCTCGAACTTTTCCGCATAAGAAGTCACTGATAAATTGCCTTGTCTCAACTGTTGGAGCTCAAACTCCTTCTGAGACCTTAAAGAACTCGGAAAATATTTCTCCATAAAAGTTACCTTAAACTGCTCCCACACCTTTGGTACCTCTTGGATTGTCATCAAGGCTGAAGCGCTCTCCCACCACCTCATGGCAGGACCCTTTAACAAGTGAGAAGCAAAGACCACTTTATTCTCCTCACTGCAATGAACTATCAAGAAAATTCGTTCCATACCTGATATCCATTCATGCGCCTTCACCGGATCTAACCCTCCCTGAAACTCCGGAGGGTTCATACGAATGAATTCCCTATAGGTTCCCCCTGCAACTTCAGGAATAACCACTGGAGGATGCAGACCATTAGCAATTTGCTGTACCATTCCTTGCATGAACTAATTTTGCTACTGCTGCATCTGTTGCATGAATTGATACAAAGGGGCGTTCCCTTTAGCACCCTTGGAACCGTCCCAGTCGGAGTAGTCCTCGGAGTCCTTGGTCTTCCACGGTTATTTCTACGCCCGTCGGCCATGTTCCTGAATGTCATACAAATAGGATTAAGTTGATCAGACTCAATACCATAACTATAACACGTAAGACCCAAGGCGACACCACGCATCTGAAACGGAAAGAGTTACTTATTCTATTTCATGGCTAGGTCGAGGATACGACCCGCTTTGATACCAACTGTAAAGGTCATATATAAATACATGCATCAAATCATATATTATACATGAGTTTCACTTTTGGTACTGAAATATACAATAAGTTCCTAGTAACACATTATAGATATACATGCCCCAAAAAGCCTAATACAAAAAAACTACGGCATAGTATATCTACAAGATGTTTCAAAAGACAACTACTAAGAACTAGATCAAATAATGATCTCAAAACTTCACAACAGAAGCAAAGCCAACCAATAAGTAAGGACAATCACACGGCCTTATCCTTACCCTTCGCAGAACCTGCAGAACCTGTGATGTAAACAACAACAGTGGGGTGAGATACATCAAACCTCAGTGAGTTCCCTATCTTAAAGTCCTCTCGGCTTTACAAGGTTCTAATAAACCTAACTCAAGTCAAAAGGGGAAAGGGAGTGACCTTGAGTACTCACACGAAAAAAAAATCTCCACACTAGTGAGCCCATTAGCTCACTATAGTACCAAGGTACGGCTCGAGTCTGTAAACTCAAGAAAACTCACTAATCAATAACCATACCAAGGCATCCCCTTTTCCCGTCCGCTTCTACATCTAGAAGACGACCCGAGTCATGGATCCTTGTAGCTACTTGGCATACGAATTGGATTCGGGATCATCGGCCCGTACACCGTGATCCGTCACTTCTCACGGCCCGTACACCGTCACAAGTCTCTTTACCCGTAGGCTCCAATCGTACTCACTACGGGAATCAAACCTGCCAAGTAGTTGTGCATACGTTTCAGAGGAGGTGCTCGAGTCTCATGAAACTACACCGCAAAGAACACTGGTTATGATAAACAACAATGCACACGCCTTGGCCTTTCATGCACGAGCGTTGCCACAAATGATAATTCACACTTCCGACACAGTTTATGGTAATGTTCCTCACTCTACCTATTTCATATTTTAACATGCATACATATTCAACAACAATTGCACACCATTAACAACAAAAGTCGACAAAACGACACTATTCCAAAAATCCCGACATAATTAAATCGGCCGGCAATCTTAAAACCATTGTAATAAGAAAGTACATTTTATTATCTTTCCAACGATACCAAAAATGTTCCAATCCGAGTTACGTACAAAAAGTTACGGCATTGGAAGCGAACAATCGGACAAATAATCACAACAGCAGAATTCTGCAATTCTCCTGGCCATACGCGTATTGCCCCAAGCGATACGCGTATTGCCTAAAATTCTCGCCCAGCCATACGCGTATTGCCCCAAGCGATACGCGTATGGGCAGAGACTGTTTTCCTTTGAAATTCTCGTTTAAAACTACCATACGCGTACCGTCATGCCATACGCGTAAGGCCATTCCCCATACGCGTATTGCCTCATGCCATACGCGTATGGGCAGAGGAAAAATGCAGAAAAACCAGCAGAATTTTCTGCTGCGGGTTTTACCAAAATCAACCCCAAAACTCCATTTTTATCAATCACAATGCATCAAAACATGTTATAGCACAACAACCAGTATACTATACAACCACACATTGAATTTTTAGCGGTTAGATTCATGATTTATGCACAAAATTACTCAATTTCCACAATTCTAAAACTAACTCTAACTCAATAAAACTCTACTCTAAAGAGTCTAACTAGAACCCACCTGGACAACAAGATGAGGAGGTTGATACAGAGATGAAGAGATGAAGAACAGATGATTGTTGATGATCTTGAGCTTTTGAGAAAATTTTCCTCTCCTTTTTCCTTCTCCTTCCTTTCCTTCTCTTTTCTTTCTAACTTTTGTTTTTGTTTCCAAATGAGAAAAGAAACATAGTAAAGAGAAATAATTTCCATCAATTAGCAATACTACTAAATGTCCAAATTAGTTCAAATGCACCAATTAATAAAACTCATAGTTAAATACTATTAATTTAATCAACTCTGAGTTCGTCAGTTTACTCTAAGTATTTTATCAAATAATTGTTCAGAGTACTCCGGAACCCAGTTGATCATAATAATATTAACCCGAGCGTTTATAAATTTTCGGGGTATTACAAGTACACACACTATACAAGTATCCACACCGGTGAGCCTGTTAACTCACACTAGTACCAAAGTACGTCCTGAGCCTGTTAGCTCAAGAATCTCACTAATCAATAACCGTACCAAGGCATCCCCTTTTCTCGTCCGCTTCTACGTCTAGAAGACGACCCGAGTCATGGATCCTTGTAGTTACTTGGCATACGAAATAGATTCGGGATCATCGGCCTGTTAGCCATGAACCGTCACTTCTCATGGCCTGTTAACCATCACAAGTCTCTTTACCCGTAGGCTCCATTCGTACTATACGCGGGAATCAAACCTGCCAAGTAATTGTGCATACGTTTCAGAGGAGGTGCTTGAGTCTCATGAAACTACACCACAAGATAAACTGGTTATGATTATTTACACACGCCTCGGCCTTTCATGCGCGAGCGTTGTCACTTATGACAATTCACACTTCTGACATTATTTAGGGTAATGCTCCTCACTCTACCTATTCCATATTTTAACATGCATACATTTTCAACAACAATTACACACCATTTAAACGATAAAAGTCGACAAAACGACACTATTCCAAAATACCGACATAATTAAATCGGCCAACAAATCTTAAAATCATTTTAATAAGAAAGTACATTCTGTTAACTTTCCAATGATATCAAGAATATTAAAAACGGATAGACGAGTCAAAAGTTATGGACATAGTGAGAAATAGTATCACGAGAAAACACAATTTTTCACCCTCCTGGCCGTACGCGTATTGCCCTAAGCCATACGCGTATTGCCAAGCTGGCTCGCCCAGCCATACGCGTATTGCCCAAGGTCATACGCGTATGGGCAGAGACTGATTTTTTCCAAAAAATTCCTTTTAAAACCCCCAATACGCGTACTACCCTACCCCATACGCGTATTGCCCAAAACCCTACGCGTACCAATACGCAAATGGGCAGATGGCCGAGAAAATGGAACCCCATACGCGTATTGCCTTGACCAATACGCGTATTGCCTTGGGTGATACGCGTATGGGCAGCATGAAAACCAGAAAATTTCTTGCATAATGGGTCTGCGAAAATTGATCCATTTTCCTTCCAATTCACTTCTAAACACCAGAAAAATTACCAATTTGATACACAACAACACATATGTAACAAGTATCAATCATAAGGATCATTAAAACATGATTTTAGTGCAAAATTTCTCGTTTTCTAACAATGTCAAAACTGACTCTAAACTCAATAAAATTCTACTCTAAAGCATCTAGCTAGAACCCACCTGGATTACAAGATGAGGAGGTTGATGCTGAGATGAAAAGATGAAGATTGGTTGATGATCCTAGTCCTTGAGCTCTTGAGAAATTTTTCCTCTTCTTCTCCCTTCCCTTTTCCTTCTTTTTTCCTTCTTTCACTTTTCTTTCTCCAAGTTTCTAACTTTTGCCAAATAAGGAAAGGAAAAGAAAATACACAAAGGAAATATTAATTGGTAATACTACTAATTATCCAAATTATCTCAATTGCACCAATTAATAAAATTCCAAGTTAAATAATATTAATCTAATCAAATTTCCGAGTTCGTCGGTTTACTCTAATTACTTTATCCAATAGTTGCGCAGAGTACCCCGGAACCCAGTTGATCATAATAATATTATCCAAAATGGTCACAAAAATTATGGGGTATTACATCCTTCCCCCTTAAATAGAAATTCGCCCTCGAATTTAAAAGATTACCTGAACAAATGAGGGTAGGCCTCCTGTATTTCCGATTCCAATTCCCAAGTTGCATCGCCTGGGTGCGTCTCATCCCATTGGACCTTAACAAGAGGAATCTCTTTATTTCTTAACACTTTAGTTTCTCTTCCGGTGATACGACTCGGTTGAGGCTCAAATGTCAAATCCGCTTCTATCTCAATCGTATCTGGTAAAACTGGTTGAAGAGGATCTGGGACAAATCTTCGAAGCTGAGACACATGAAAAACGTCGTGCATTTCGAAAAGAGAAGGCGGTAAGGCTAATTTGTAAGCTACGTATCCAACTCTTTCTAAGATTTGATACGGTCCCATGTATCTTGGACTTAACTTCCGCGATTTAAATGGTCCTTTCAATCTCAATCTCGGAGTTACCTTCAAAAATACATGATCACCCTCATCAAACTCTAACGGTCTCCTACGATTGTCCGCATAGCTTTTCTGATGATCTTGAGCTTGTTTAACTTTTCCACGAATCATTCTAATCTTTTCCGTGGTCTCATGAATAATTTCGGGTCCCAAAATTCTATCGTCGCCAACCTCCGCCCAACACAATGCTGTTCTACACTTCCTACCATATAATGCCTCATAAGGTGCCATACCAATACTTGCATGATAACTGTTATTATAAGAGAATTCGATCAACGGAAAAAGTTCTATCCAATTTCCTCCACTTTCGAGTACACAAGCTCTCAACATGTCTTCTATGGTTTGTACCGTCTGTTCCGTTTGACCATCCGTTTGCGGATGATTCGACGTACTCAAACACAACTTCGTTCCCATCGCTTGTTGAAAAGCTCTCCAAAATCTGGAAGTAAACTTTGGATCTCTATCCAAAACGATACTAGTAGGAATACCATGCAATCTCACTATTTCTGAAATGAATAACCTTGCGAGATGACTCGCCTTGTAGGTAGTCTTCACAGCTAAGAAATGAACTGATTTTGTTAACCGATCCACAATTACCCAAATTGAATCATAACCACCCTGCGCACGGGGCAATCCCACTGCAAAGTCCATTGAAATACTCTTCCATTTCCACGTCGGAATTTCTAAAGGTTACAACAAGCCACCCAGCCTTTGGTGCTCAATCTTCACTTGTTAGCACACTGCACATTCTGACACATACACCGCAATATCTCTTTTCATCCTGGACCACCAATAGTCCCTCTTTAAATCTTGATACATCTTTTAAGACCCCGGATGTATAGTAAAAGCACCCTTATGCGCTTCTTCCAAAATCCTTCGTTTTAACTCCGTGTTATCCGGAACACAAATCCTATGGTTAAACAAAATAATTCCGTCGGTAGCTCGTACAAAACCCGGTTGCAATAATACTTCCTGTAACTTCTCGTCTAACCCTTGCTCTTGTTGGATTTCTTCCCTAAGAGTAGAAGAGACATTCAAATTCCCCATGACTACTTAATTTGGAGTCCAGTTAAATTGAAGATTTAGATCTCTAAACTTTCCCATTAAGGTATGCTCTAACATCATCAACTCGGCACTATGCAACACCTATCTACTCAATGCATCTGCCACCTTATTTGCTTTACCTGGATGGTATTTTAACTCCAAGTAATAATCCTTCAAATATTCCATCCATCTCCTCTGACGCATGTTCAACTCTTTCTGATCAAATAAGTACTTTAAGCTTTTGTGGTCGCTAAACATCTCAAAACGTACACCATACAAATAGTGACGCCACACTTTCAAAGTAAATACAACTGCCGCCAATTCTAAATCATGCGTTGGGTAATTCTCTTCATGGACTTTCAACTGTCGGGAACCTTTTGCCACTACATGTCCATCTTGCATTAACACCCCACCTAATCCCTTCTTCGATGCATCACAATATACCTCGTACGACTTGCTAGAATCAGGAATAACCAAAACAGGAGCGGTAGTCAATCTCTCCTTCAAACTTCTAAAACTTCTTTCACAAGCCGAATCCCACTCATACGAATAATCCTTACGAGTAAGTCTCGTTAATGGTAAAGCCAACTGCGAAAAACCCTTGATAAACCTTCTGTAGTACCCTGCCAATCCCAAGAAACTTCTAACTTCAGAAGTATTCTTCGGTCTCTCCCAATTTATCACCGCTTCAACTTTTGATGGATCGACCGCTACACCTCCCTGGGATATGACATAACCAAGAAAATTAACCTCAGACATCCAAAATTCACACTTACTTAACTTAGCAAAAAGTTGCTTCTCTTGTAAGATGGATAAAACAATTCTTAGGCGTTCTCCGTGCTCTTGAGGATCACGAGAATAAATAAGGATGTCATCAATGAAAATCACCACAAATTGGTCCAAGTAAGGTTGGAATATCCGATTCATATAATCCATGAAAACTGCCAGAGCATTCGTCACACCGAAGGGCATCACCAAAAATTCATAATGACCATAACGGGTCCTGAACGCAGTCTTTGGTACATCTAAACTCTTCACACGAATCTGATGATAACCCGACCGTAAATCAATATTCGAGAACACACAGGCTCCTTTCAATTGATCTAACAGGTCGTCTATCCTTGGTAATGGGTATTTATTCTTGATGGTGGCCTTATTCAATTGACGGTAATCAACACACAACCGCATTCCACCATCCTTTTTCTTGACCAACAACACTGGAGCTCCCCAGGGTGAAACACTGGGTCGAACAAAATGCTTAGCCAACAATTCTTCCAATTGGTCCTTTAATTCTCTTAATTCAAGTGGTGCCATCCGATACGGAGAAACGGATATTGGAGCCGTTCCCGGTATCAAGTCAATAGAGAATTCCACTTCCCGCTCCTGAGGAAGAGAAGTGATATCCTCGGGGAAAACATTAGGAAAGTCACAAACTACCGGAATACTCAAAACTGGGATGTTACTACTCCCCTCCTTAGTATGAATCAAAAGAACAGACTTTTCCTCCTCAAACAAGAAATTAATCATTTCAACCGTACCTTCTAAAATAGTAGTTAACACATCCTTCGAAGTAGCCTCTTCGGACGGAATAATGATCAGCTTTTCCTCACACCCAATAAACACCGAATTAGCAGAAAGCCAATCCATTCCCAGAACAACATCCACTTTCTTAAGCGGCAAACAAATAAGATCAATCTGGAAAACTCTTTCATTCACTGATAATACATAATTTTCACACATCAACGATGTCTCAACAATCTCATCCATGGCAGTAGTAACCACCATAGGAGGAAACAAAGGAACAAATTGCAACCCAAGTCGCTTCACGCAACGCGTGGACACAAAAGAATGCGTTGCCCCACAATCAAATAAAACAAAACAGGGATGTCCATTTACGAAACACGTACCTGCAATCAAGGAGTTGTCTGTCTTTGCTTTCCTCGCATCCAAGGTATACACTCGGCCGATATTTTTCCCTTGTGCCTGATTCCTACCTTGAGGAAAATCCTTCTCTATGTGACCTACCTTATTACACTGATAACACCTCATTCCCTCCAAACTGCACCTACCATAATGATTCCTTCCACGAGTACTGCATACCGGAGACACACTAGTCCTAGAACTCTGAACTTGCTTCCCTTTGAATGATTGCTGCCTGGGTCTAACTTGTTGATTCGATCTCCCTCGATCACTTTGATTCATCCTACTTAAGTCTCCTTCCATTTGTACCTTCTTTAAACTATGCTCAGCCACATAACACTGTCTTAACAATTCGGCATAACTAGTGAATTCTCTCTGAGATACACTATGTGAAATTTCAGCCCTTAAACCAAACAGAAACTGATCAATCTTCCACCTCTCATCAGGAGTATACATAGCCTGCCTAGAATAAGCAGCCATAACCTCGAAATTTTCAGCATAAGAAGCCACAGTCAAGTTACCTTGCCTCAATTGTTGAAACTCGAGTTCCTTCTGAGACCTCAAGGAACTTGGAAAATATTTCTCCATAAAAGTTATCTTAAACTGCTCCCATAACTTTGGTACCTCTTGAATTGTCATTAAGGCTGAAGCACTTTCCCACCACCTCATGGCAGGACCCTTCAACAAGTGAGAAGCGAAGACCACCTTGTTTTCCTCACTGCACTGAACTGTTAGGAAAATCCGTTCCATACCTGATATCCATTCATGAGCCTTTACTGGATCTAACCCTCCCAGAAATTCCGGAGGATTCATACGGATGAAATCCCTAAAGGTTCCCCCTGCAGATTCTGGTACCACCACTGGAGGATGCACACCACCAGCCATTTGTTGTACCATTTATTGCACAAACTGATTCTGCTGTTGCTGCATCTGTTGCATAAATTGGTATAAAGGAGCATTTCCCTCGTCACCCGGCGGATTAGTCCCCGCTGGAGTGGTTCTTGGTCTACCACGGTTGTTTCTGCGCCCGTCAGCCATGTTCCTGAATTTCATACAGATAGGATTAAGTTGATCAGACTCAATACCATAAATATAACAGACAAGACCAATGGCGACACGCCGCATATGAAACGGAAAGAAAACTTATTCTATTTCATGGCTAGGTCAAGGATACGACCTACTCTGATACCAACTGTAAAGCCCACGTATAAATACATGCATCCAATCATATATTATACATGAATTCCACTTTTGGTATTGAAATATACAATAGGTTCCTAGTAAACACATTATACATATACATGCCCAAAAAGCCTAATACAAAAAAACTACGGCATAGTATATCTACAAGATGTTCCAAAGACAAATACTAAGAACTAGATCACTAATGATCTAAAAAAAACTCCACAACGGAAGCAAAGCCATCAGATAAGTAAGGATAATCACACGGCCTTATCCTTATCCTTCGCGGAACCTACAGTACCTGTGATGTAAACAACAACAGTGGGGTGAGATACGTCAAATCTCAGTGAGTTCCCTATCTTAAAGTCCTCTCGGCTCTACAAGGTTCTAATAAACCTAACTCAAGTCAAAAGGGAAAGGAAGTGACTTTGAGTACACACACTATACAAGTATCCACACCGGTGAGCCTGTTAACTCACACTAGCACCAAAGTACGTCCTGAGCCTGTTAGCTCAAGAATCTCACTAATCAATAACCGTACCAAGGCATCCCCTTTTCCCGTCCGCTTCTACGTCTAGAAGACGACCCAAGTCATGGATCCTTGTAGTTACTTGGCATACGAAATAGATTCGGGATCATCGACCTGTTAGCCGTGAACCGTCACTTCTCATGGCCTGTTAACCATCACAAGTCTCTTTACCCGTAGGCTTCATTCGTACTATACGCGAAAATCAAACCTGCCAAGTAATTGTGCATACGTTTCAGAGGAGGTGCTCGAGTCTCATGAAACTACACCGCAAGATAAACTGGTTATGATTATTTACACACGCCTCGGCCTTTCATGCGCGAGCGTTGTCACTTATGACAATTCACACTTCTGACATTATTTAGGGTAATGTTCCTCACTCTACCTATTCCATATTTTAACATGCATACATTTTCAACAACAATTACACACCATTTAAATGATAAAAGTTGACAAAACGACACTATTCCAAAATCCTGACATAATTAAATCGGCCAACAAATCTTAAAATCATTTTAATAAGAAAGTACATTCTGTTAGCTTTCCAATGATATCAAGAATATTAAAAACGGATAGACGAGTCAAAAGTTATGGACATAGCGAGAAATAGTATCGCGAGAAAACACAAATTTTCACCCTCCTGGCCGTACGCGTATTGCCCTAAGCCATACACGTATTGCCAAGCTGGGTCACCCAGCCATACGCGTATTGCCCAAGGTCATACGCGTATGGACAGAGACTAATTTTTTCCAAAAAATTCCTTTTAAAACCCCCAATACGCGTACTACCCTACCCCATACGCGTATTGCCCAAAACCCTACGCGTACCAATATGCAAATGGGCAGATGGCCAAGAAAATGGAACCCCATACGCGTATTGCCTTGACCAATACGCGTATTGCCTTGGGTGATACGCATATGGGCAGCGTGAAAACCAGAAAATTTCCTGCATAATGGGTCTGCGAAAATTGATCCATTTTCCTTCCAATTCACTTCTAAACACCAGAAAAATTACCAATTTGATACACAATAGCACATATGTAACAAGTATCAATCATAAGGATCATTAAAACATGATTTTAGTGCAAAATTTATCATTTTCTAACAATGTCAAAACTAACTCTAAACTCAATAAAATTCTACTCTAAAGCATCTAGCTAGAACCCACCTAGATTACAAGATGAGGAGGTTGTTGCTGAGATGAAAAGATGAAGATTGGTTGATGATCCTAGTCCTTGAGCTCTTGAGAAATTTTTCCTCTTCTTCTCCCTTCCCTTTTCCTTCCTTTTTCCTTCTTTCACTTTTCTTTCTCCAAGTTTCTAACTTTTGCCAAATAAGGAAAGGAAAAGAAAATACACAAAGGAAATATTAATTGGTAATACTACTAATTATCCAAATTATCTCAATTGCACCAATTAATAAAATTCCAAGTTAAATAATATTAATCTAATCAAATTTTCGAGTTCGTCGGTTTACTCTAATTACTTTATCCAATAATTGCGTAGAGTACCCCGGAACCCAGTTGATCATAATAATATTATCCAAAATGGTCACAAAAATTATGGGGTATTACAGTTGCATACAAAGAATTGAAGACGAAAGATTATAAAGCTCTATTTGTAATTCATCAATGCGTTGATCCAGATAATTTTGAAAAGGGTAGTGATGTAGAATCAGCAAAAGAAGCATGAGAAATTTTGGAGAGATTGTTTGGAGGCGCAGAGAAGGTGAAAGTGGCGAGGTTACAAACTCACAAAAGGACATATGAATTGCTTCAGGTGGAAGAAAGTGAAAACATAACTGATTTCTTCACTAGGGTTTCTAAATCGGTGAATCAAATCAAAGTATGTGGAGAAGTGTTGACATCAAGATCAATTGTTGCAAAGATCTTGAGGTCATTGGCTCCAAAATTCGACCACGTGGTAGTAGCCATAGAAAAGTTGAAAGATTTGTCAGCATTGACAAAGGAATAGCTTCAAGGGACTCTTGAATCTTATGAACAAAGAATGGTTGAAGAGTTGCAGGAAAGTCAAAGAGTGATGTGGCTTTGTAGGCGCAATCAGCAAAAAAATCATAGTCGCCATCATCCTTTATTTGTCTTAAGAGACATGAAAATGATGATAAAACCTAAAGTTAAAGGGTGAGACACTAAGAGACAAGAAAATAATGATAAAACCTAAATTATAAGGGTGAGACACTAAGTTCGGGAGTCGGTTAGGAGAGAGGAAGGTGTTAGGTACGCTTCACCTCTATTGTATCCAATAGGATCCTCCTTAAGTTTAGGGTATGTTTGCTTACTATTTGAATTCTTAATTGTTTATATTTATTTACAAAGTCTTCAATATTTACAAAAAAGAAATTATTTATTTTTGAGAAGAGAACGCTGAGTTTTTTTTTTATTATTATTCTCGCTAGGGTTTACAACTCTATGCCTACGTATCCTCAAGTTTGAAGGATCAGAGTTCTGTATTTCGTGTATAACTTTATGGATTTTTATAGAGGTTTGTAAAAAAAGATATGACTTATGATCACACAATTAATGATTAGAACATAATCCCTACCCAAACAAATAATCCAACTAATACATATATCATAGACAATTTTTTATATGAGCAAAGAGAAACCGACCTACGAGATCGAGGTTTATCCTGGTGTGAGCGGTTAGATTATCCCTTTTTATTTGCTAATTTTTCTTTCCCTTTATGTTTCTTTTGATCTCGACTCTTCGTAATTCTCATTCTTTTACTCGCGCCTTTTTGAGAAGATCGATGGTTGAGGTTTTAAGGTTTTGTTGTTGGTGTTCTTCAGTGTGAAGAACAACAACTTTTTAGGATATGATTTGTGAATTATGGATGTCAAAGAATGTGGAAAGCATCTCTATTTTAGGGGTGGATAACGTTCGGTTCGGGTCCAAACCATTAAACTGAACTAACCTGTGGTTGAGAAAAGTGGACCCAATTCCGACTGTTTGTCTTATTGGTTTTTTCGGGTTTGGTTCAAATCGGTTATGTTTAATAAATTGTTTTTTTTCAGTTACCATGTTATTGGCCCATATCAAATTTTTAAGGCCCAAATTAAAACATGCATAAGAAATGCACAAAGAGAAACACCAGGTCCATCATAATTCCAAGACAGTTACAACACTATCAAAGTTAAAACACAGAGCCTCCTACCCACTACAAAAGAACAAACCAAAAGGAACATTAATTCCTAACTAATATAAACAGAAAGCAGCAGAATCACTCTAAAAACAAATATTCCACATACCTAACACCCCCAACAGACAAACCCTCGATGCCAACAACTATAAGACAACCACCCGCCACATGAAGTAGCAGACGCCACGAACAACAATCAACAACACCCTTGCTGATCTACCAGACCACAGACAATGCAGAAACTAAGACCAATTCATACACTGCAAAACCTAAAGAAACAGAGAACCAAGGCTCAATTGCGCCTTAAACAAAGAACACAACACCACTCCAGATATCAAATAGCTGCCAATACTATAAACCCGATCAAATCTGATACCAGCAACTCACTCTCCCAGTCAAAATAATAATAAGAATTCTACAAATAATAAACTAATATTGAATAAAGTTTAAAATTGATAAATAGTAACAATTTTAACGCTATCTAAATTTAATTATCATATTTATTTACATGATTATACTATACCTATAATAATTTCCTAGAATTAATATTTACATTTGATTTGATTTCCTAACATTAAGACTCATAAACTTTCATAACAAAGGATAATAATTGTAAATGAACAGAATAAAAATGCAAAAACTCTAACCAAATTATACACGTTATCTTAGAGTATGCATGCTCATTAGGACTGACAATGAACCAAACCAACTCGAAAATAGTTCGGAACTCGGTTCGACAATTAAATCATTGAACTAGGTTCATGAACCAAATGAGCTGAATATAAGCGAAAAACTATGCTCGTTAACTAAATGAGCTGAACTTGAACTATACATAGCTCGACTCGTTAGGTTCATGAGTCAACTCGATTATATATGAGAATGATTATATTATCTTTAAGAGTGTGTTTAAATATTTACTCCAAATTTTAACCCTATATTGTCCCTTATGTACTAGTTATGGAAATAAAGATGACAATTGCATTTAGAGTCATTCTTGTTGGAGACATTATGACATTGGGTAAAATAACATGTGTAATGAAGGTTGCAAGTGGTGTAATTCTTCTGTGATGAAAATGTATCAATTTCTAGTTTTTTTTGTACTATTTCATTAAATTTGTAAGTTCCTTAAATATTTGATGAAGTTATGGATTTTTTAGATAAATTTAAACTTCAATTGAGTGTTTTTTGAATTAAACTTTCAATTGTGTCTCTTGAAAGTTGTGTAGTTTTTGAATTAGTAGATTTTTGAAACAAAGTTAAATTACATACTCATAACTTTTATTTTATCTCAATATTTTCTTTTTTAAAAAAATATTAATTTAAAATGTCAAATATATAAAAATAAAATAGACTTAAAAAATGGTTTTTAAGTCAGTGAAGAAAGTGAGTTGAACCTAATGAGATAAACCTAACGAGATGAATCGAATAGTTCGTGAACTTTTAACGAGTCGAGTTTGAGCTTAAAAAAAAGTTCGTGTCGAACTCGAACCGAGATTTGAGTTGAACCACTTCTTAACGAGTCGAGCCGAGCTAAGGGGAGTTCGACTCGACTCGACTCATTTCTAGCCCTAATGCTCATAGACAAGGTTATTCTGTAAAATTTCCTAAGAGATATCTCAGAATCATTATTATAAAAATAACTAAACCACACAACACTTTTTATTGAAATATATAGCAAGAATTCTCCTAGAGGTTGGCACAACACTCTCTATTTATTCCATTCAAACCCATTTATTCCATTCTAAAACTTGATATGCGTAGAAAAATTAGTTATTGTATTGACTAGCTATAGAGTTGCAATGGATTAAAGCCTCAAACAATGTATCTAAACAAAAATAAAAGAACATTGGATATTATATCATAAACTAACCTTTAATTTGATTATTGGTGAGTTAGGTATAACTCTACAAAAGAATTTTTCCTTAAAGAAAAAAGGGTCAACTTCTTTTTTAGAAGACAACTTATAAACAATGAAGTCTGATTAATTAATCATTTACCGGTACTATTTTCAACGTCTTTTCTGCCAAATACAAAATTAATAGACCCTTGAAAAAGTGCAATCTATTTTAGCAAAAGTTAAACATCTAGAACTTGTATGATTAATATGCTTAATTAATCGAATTTTCACACAGATAGAGTGAATTTATCCCAAAATTTTTACAAATAGAGTGAAGATTACCAAGCAAACCAACAACAATGGAAGCAAGTAGCAAGAAGCAGAGTTCCCTCCCACATACAACAATCTTTGTAGTGATGTTCGTACATATGTCAAACAAAATAAGTAAATCATCCATTTTAGTTCAAGAGAATACCAAAATTAAATACAAAAGACATGCATAAACCAATCTTAAATCAAACATAAAACAACCAAATATATCAGGATCTGTAGAAAAAAAAAAGTTTTGAGAAATCAAAATAAAATTTAGATTTTTAAAAGAGTTAAAAACAAACAACCCATAAATGATTTTAACTTTCACACAAACCTCAAAAAAATTAAGATATAGAGATGGTAGAACAAACCTATGGTCGAATGGTCGTCGGTGACATGGAGATGGAGAGGATACGAACACGATACATATATATACATGATCTAAGGAGATTGAACCACAAAAACGGTGAGAGAGATGCAAACACAAACAGAGATGTAGTCACGATGAGAAGTAGATGAGATACTCGTCGATGAGTAATACACAATTTGAAGACGATGTAGATTTAGGTTAGAAACAAATTTAGTGTTGTATTAAAAGCACAACATGATATAATTCCTTATATTGGGCTGGAATGGGTTAGGATTAGATTGGGCCTTTCCCATGAATGAATCATCGTTCCGGTCAGATTCAGTTTCTGAAGGATCCAAAACCAATGTCCGAATCCGACCTTGAAGATCCGCCGAAACCCATTTCATCTTTTCGAATTAACTTGTAAACCGAGTCAATCCAAACCGTTTCTCAAATTTTACATCAGTTCGATTGGTTTTCATCGGTTCGGTAAATTTTGTCCACCCCTACTTTATTTATAGGTAAAAAACAAGTCAAAGAATTGAATGTGATTGAATCATTTAGGAAAGATTTAATCTGACCGAATTTTATTTATTTCTTGAAACCCAAGCATGGATTCATGGCTTGGTGAATTTAAATGAAAAATGTTAATTTAAAAAATAATAATAGTCTAATAATGATAAATAAATAAATAAAATTTGATTTTTTTATTTATATGATTTTTTGAGATTTTTTCCATAAAATAATGATTTTAATGAAAAAAATCATATTTTAAAAAAATTCATTAAATACAAATACAAAAATTAATAATTAAATGGTGAAAAATGCCATTTTTGTGTTTTTTTTATGATTTAAAAAATACAATAGTAAATGTTAGAAGTAAATGAATAAAAAAAATAACTAAAAGTGAGGGAGGTGAGATTCAAACTCACAACCTCTCTCACTCAAGCTCCTTTCACTCAAGTCCTTACTAAATGCGCCATTTCAATCATTCAAAATGAAATGCCACTAAAACTAATAATAATACTAATAATTCATAAAAAAATATAACTTAATAATAATTTAAAAAAACCCACTAATTTCTAATAATAATAGAAGTTATATCCCTTTAATATTAATAGTAGACATACTAATATTTTTCTAATAAATTAGTCCTAAAAAATACATGTTAAATAATTAAAAAAATTATAGATCCTAAAATAACAACGAAACCCTTAATGTAAGATCAAACTCCTTAAAGGAGAATAAAAAGTCAAAAAGGGGCCTCATTGACTGTTTAGGTCATTGAGAGTGACCAGAGGATTTGTAAGGATGTTGGATATGTTAATGATCTAAGCTTTAAGTCAGATGAAAAGAGTGGTCAAAATTTGGGGTACGACATCTATCCCTATTTAATCTGCTTCAAATTGAGATGATGATGACAGTGAGTCTTCATCTTCTTAGGGAGGAGATGATTAAATATAGAGAGGGACCCTAATTTTGGCCACGAAGTTAGTATTTAATAAGGATTACACCATCCTTACTGTTTTGTTAGTATCCTAACCCACTTTTGATAGAACCCTAGTAAAACCCTTGTTGATCAACTTGCATACGATCTCCCAGATCACAAAAGTTGGGTAGGACTCTAGTGATCCTCCAATTATTCTGGATGAAACCCCCTGATAAAACCCTGGTGAAATCCCCCTGATAAAACCCTGGTGAAACCCCTTGACAAAACTCTAGTAGAACCCCTTGATAAAATTTTGGTAGAACCCCCTTGAAAAAAATTTAATTGAACCCCTTGAAAAAAATTTGATGAAACCCCATTTGGATGAAAAATCCCCTGATAGAACCCCTTGGATAAAAATTCGGTAGATTCCCTTGATAAAATTATGATGAAACCCTTTTTGATAAAACCCCTGATAGAAATCTCTGATGAAACCCTTGGCGAAACCCCTAGGTGAAACCCTGGTGGAATCCTTTGATAAAACCCTGATGAAACCCCTTGGTAATACCACTTTGTTGAAACTTTTTTGTGAAACCCTAGTTAATCATAGGTTCATAATGCTTCGATGAAACCCCTTGATTGAACCCAAATAATAAAATTCTCTTGGTAAAACTCCCTTGATAACGTCCCTTGACAAAACCCTCGATAAACCCTTGATGAAACCCCTGATGAAGCCCTTGATAAAACCTTTATATAAAACCTTTAAATGAAACCTTTGTGGAATCCCTCTGATAAATATCTGGCAAAACCCCTTGATAGAAAACCTTGGTGAAGCCATCGATAAAACCCTGGTAAATCCCCTCTAATAGAAATCTGATTGAAGCCCCTAATAGAATCCTTGATAAAAAAACCCTTGTGGTTTACCGTATATCACTTAAGTGAACACACATCATATCTTATGATTTACCGTATATCACTTAAGCGCGTGGTGCCTTACCACATTCCGTGTTCTACTTAAGTGCATCGTATCCTACAGTGTTCTACATTTACTTAAGTGCGTCGTATCTTACGGTGTTCCTTATTTACTCTACCACTTATCAATATTTCCTTATGTGTGTGACCCTGTAGATTTTCGCGATGTTGGCAATTATATTAAATCACGCATTTAACATAATAAACAGTGAACAATATCTAGCAACACATCACTGCTACCCAAGTCACAAAATTGTCATGTGATCTGACAAAACCTTTTGTGATAGTACTTGTGTGTATAATGTTAGGTGCTAAAAACTGTTAATATTTAGATTAGTTTTTAGCACCTTTTTGTGAGCTTTATTTGTAAATCCATGCGTTTTCCCATTGTTTCCGTTTATAACCGTTTTCTAGTTAATTTCGTTATTTGTCGTATCTATTTATCTTTTGTGTTTGTATTGCAGATTTTTACATGGAAGGGTGTGGAATGGAGCCTTGAGGATCCCACAAAAAGAGTTTGGCAAAATTTGGATTTTTTTGAGCATGGTTTGAGCGCGCTCCCAGCGCGAGTATGGAAGGACTTACAGGAGCTTGCGCGCTCAGCGGGCTCCTAAGCGCGCTCAGCGCGCGTTTAGGCGGTTTAACTTTTAAGTGGAGCCCGCTCAGCGGGCGACTGCGCGCTCAGCGCGCATCGCGTCACTCAACCCCTTTATAAAGTGGTTTTGATCAAAATTTTCTCACTCTCTCTATTACATTCTGAGATCAAAGTATATTACACTGTAGCACTTCATTTGTGGAAGATAAAAAGCATAATTTTGTCGATAAAATCGTCGTTGATGCTCATTTCTCTTCTCCCGATTCTTCTTGATCAAGCTACCATGAATATGTGTAGCTAATTTCTCTTTTGTGTCAAGGTTAGATGTAAGTAAACCTTTACTTTGTATGTATATGGATTGATCCTATCTTGTGAACTCTTGGATGATGAATGTATGATGATAAACCTTGTTTTTATGTTTATTCTTTGTGTTGGTTCATGATTGAGAAATATGCTCCAACTCTTTATCTAGGTTTGTCATCCATCAATGTACATTGGCTAGAGATAGCAATGTGTGTTGACGTTCACCAAATATTGAACTTTAATGTTGTCATTTTGATAGTTTGTGTGAGAAATCAACAAAGGATCAAAATGGCAAAACTCACAATATGTGTTAGAGATAAACATATTGGGAGGATATGTGATTGTATTTATCATTTAACCGAGTTCATTAGCTTATCGATTATATACGTGCAAAGTGGTTTGTCGAACCCTAACCTTGACATGTTTGTATAAATCGTTAAAACAATCTCTTTACCGCTTTTAATTAAATTTGAATGCAACCGCTACGAAACCAACCTAAAAACCCTTGTTACTTTAAGGCTTGAAACGTTACGACTGTAGAACGGCTGCGATATCACCGAACAATCTCTGTGGAACGATAACTAAATGCAGAACTCTATTTATATTTCAACAAATTGGCGCCGTTGTCGGGGATTGTTATTTGATATTGCAAGCATTGCAATAGTTGTGAAGTTTTAGACTTGTTACAAATTTTCTTGTGCTTGTTGATTTGTTTTGTTTAAGTGTACAGACTTTGTTTATGCGAGGGCAACTACCGGCGGACCAACTTCTATTCGATCCTGAGATTGAAAGAACCGCTCGTAGACTCAACAGCAGAACTAGACGGAGGAGGCAACTTGCGAGACAAAGACAAGAGCAAGAAGTAAGTTCTACTACAACACCACCACCATTCACACCAATCATGGCGCAACCACCTCCACCTCCCGCATCCACACCTTGTGTGAACAGTCCACGACATACCGCTCAGTTTGCCTACAACAATCAAGGAAGGCAAGCCGAGATGAAAACTGGAAATTTGAACTTGTTGTATGGAAGTCCATTCACCGGAATGGACCATGAAGACCCTTTTGCGTTTCTCACAAAATTCTATGAGATTGCATTAGCGGCCGGTGTAGATCCAGCACAAGAGTTACCTCTCTTTAAAAGATTATTTCCGCATGCTTTGCTTGGCAAGGCAAAGGATTGGTACCTCGATCAAACTCCAGCCGTGATGACCGATTGGAATGTCTTGGAGGAAAAATTTATTGAACGGTTCTTCTCTCATAACCGTTTCATGGAGTAAAAAACCGCAATTTCAGTGTTCTCTCAAGGCACCAATGAATCCCTCAATGAAGGATGGGAACGATTCAAGTCATGCTTCGCAAAGGTAAAGGTCACGGGTTTGATGAGTTAACACAAATTCATATCTTCAAGAATGGTCTCCAACCGAATTGTAAGACTTTGTTGGATGCCACTGCGGGAGGAAGTTTGATGGCAAAGAATGCCGAGGAAGCAACTGATATTATCAATAGAATGGCTTTAAACGATCTTCAAAGTCAAAGTCGTGGCAACTCTCAAAAGAAGCCCGGTGTCCTTGAATTGGGAACTAACGATGCAATCCTCGCACAAAACAAGCTTATCTCTCAACAAGTGGAGCTTTTGACTCAACAAATCAAAGAAATGAAGGAGCCGAGCAAAAGTAAGCAAGTAGCTTGTTGTGAACTTTGTAAAGGGGAGCATGACACCGGATTTTGTCCTCCTCCGGGTTTTGAAGAAGTGAACTATATGGCAAATCAAAGGGATTATCAAGGTAGACAACAACAACCTTACCAACAACAACACAATTCTCAACAAAATTATCAAGGAAATCAAGGATTTCAACCGCGAGCAAATTATCAAAATAATCAAGGTTATGGTGTCGGTCCTTCACACCGGCAAAATCCGTATCAACCTCCACCACCTCCGGTTGCTAGCTCAAAGTTGGAAGACACGTTAAACCAATTCATGCAAATTTCAATGGCCAACCAAAAGAGTAGTGACGCGGCGATTAAGAATCTTGAAAACCAAGTGGAGCAACTTGCCAAGCAAATTGCCGAACAACAATCGGGTCCTTCCTTTTCCGCGAATACTCAAGTGAATCCTAAGGAGCATTGCAAGGCGATTGTTACTAGAAGTAGGAAGGAGTTGGAGAAAGAAAAGGAGAAAAATGTGGAGGAAGAAAAACTTGATGGTCTTGTGGAGGATTGTAGTGATGAAGAAGTAGTTGAAAATAAACGTGAAAGAGAAGGTGTAGTTGAAAATAAAAGTAATGACATGGTTGAAGTTGAAAATAATAGTGGTGAGGAGTTGAAGAAAAAAGAGAGACTTAGGAGAGTAAAGAAGGGAAAGGAACTAGTGAGCGCTATTCCGATCCAAAACTTACCATATCCTCATGCTCCTTCAAAGAAGGAAAATGAGAGGCACTATACGCGTTGCATGGACATCTTCAAGCAATTACAAGTTAACATTCCGTTTGCCGAAGCTTTGGAACAAATGCCAAAGTATGCAAAGTTCATGAAAGACATTCTCACGAAGAAGCGGAGGTATTCGGAACCGGAAACTATTGTTCTTGACGCGAGTTGTAGTGCAATCATCCAAAGAACTCTTCCTAAAAAAGAAGTTGATCCGGGGCGTGTGACTTTGCCGGTTACCATTGGTGACGTCTATGTTGGAAAGGGCTTAATTGATTTGGGCTCAAGCATTAATCTTATCCCATTGTCCATTGTAAAGAAGCTTGGGGACATTGAGATGAAAGCCATTCGTATGACTTTGTAATTGGCCGACAAGTCCACAACTCACCCACATGGGTTAACTCAAGATGTCTTGGTAAAATTTGACAAATTTTTCTTCCCGGTTGATTTTGTTGTTATCGATATGGAGGAAGATGAAGATGCACCTTTAATTCTTGGTCGGCCTTTCATGAAAACCGCCTGAATGATGATTGATGTGGATGACGGTTTAATGAAGGTGAGGGTTCAAAATGAAGAGGTTTGTTTTGATCTTTTCGAAGCTATGAAACATTCAAAAGATAAACATGATAGCTTTAGGATCGATGCGATTGAAGAGGCAACTTTGGAGGTTTCTAAGCATGTCCATGAAATTTCTCCTTTGGAAATGGCTTTTAATGATTCTTTTGAAGTGTTTTCCGAAGAAGAAGAAAGAGCTCTTGCAGAGTGCTTAAAAGAGCTTGAATCCCTCAAAGAGTTGCAACCTTGGGAGGTAGAACCGGAAGAGTTAAAAAAAGGATGTGAAAGTTGAGAATTCACCACTTGAATTGAAGGTCTTGCCTTCTAATTTAAAATACGCTTTTCTTGATGACGGTGGTAACAAGCCGGTTATCATTAGTAACGTGTTGTCCAAAAAAGAGGAAGGCCGTCTAATTCATGTTTTGAAGAAAAACCAAGATGCTATAGGTTGGGTCCTTTCCGATTTAAAAGGAATTAGCCCGACTTATTGCATGCATCGTATCTTGATGGAAGAAGATTTCAAGGCGGTAGCCCAACCGCAACGCCGCTTGAACCCAACAATGAAAGAGGTGGTGAGAAAAGAAGTGGTTAAGCTATTGTAAGCCTGTATGATTTACCCGATTTCCGATAGCCCTTGGGTTAGTCCTGTCCATGTTGTGCCAAAAAAAGGAGGTATCACCGTGATTCATAACGAAAAAAATGAGTTGGTTTCGACAAAAACAGTGACGGGGTGGAGGATGTGCATTGATTATAGACGGCTCAACACCGCGACAAGAAAAGATCATTTTCCATTACTGTTTATGGACCAAATGTTAGAAAGGTTATCCGGGCAGCAGTTCTATTGTTTTTTAGACGGATATTCGGGGTATAACCAAATTGCGGTTGACCCGGCGGATCATGAGAAGACGGCCTTTACTTGTCCCTTTGGCATTTTTGCGTATCGTAAGATGCCTTTTGGTTTATGTAATGCGCCGGCAACTTTCCAACGGTCCGTTCAAGCTATCTTCTCCGACCTAATAGAAAAGACGATGGAAGTGTTCATGGATGACTTTTCGGTTTTTGGAGGCTCATTTGATTTATGCTTGACAAATTTGGAAACCGTCTTAGAGAGGTGTGTGAAGACAAATCTAGTGCTAAATTAGGAGAAGTGTCACTTTATGGTGACGGAGGGAATTGTGCTCGGCCACAAAGTTTCGTCCAAAGGCCTTGAGGTTGATAGAGCGAAAGTTGAAGTGATAGAGAAGTTGCCTCCTCCGACCAATGTAAAAGGGATCCGTAGTTTCCTTGGGCATGCCGGATTTTATCGGCGTTTTATCAAAGACTTTGCAAAGGTGGCTAAACCATTGAGCAACTTGCTAAGCAAGGAACAGGTATTTCTTTTTAACGATGAATGTCTTCGCGCTTTCGAAATTTTAAAAGAAAAGTTAGTTACCGCTCCAATAATAATCGCTCCAAATTGGACCAAAAATTTTGAACTTATGTGCGATGCCAACGATTATGCTGTTGGAGCGGTACTTAGCCAGAGGAAGGAAAAAAATTTCCATGCCATACACTATGCAAGTAAAGTTTTAAATGAGGCACAAGTTAATTATGCCACAACCGAAAAAGAATTACTTGCTATTGTGTATGCGCTTGAGAAATTTAGATCCTACCTCATCGGGTCTAAAGTTGTTGTTTACACCGACCATTCGGCTATCAAGTATTTGCTAACCAAACCGGATTCGAAGAAAAGGCTCATCCGATGGATCCTTTTATTACAAGAGTTTGATTTAGAAATAAAAGATAAAGAGGGTTCGGAAAATTTAGTGGCGGATCACTTGTCTCGCCTTGTGAATGTTGAGGTCACCATTGCTGAAAAGGAAATCCAAGAGGAATTTCCTGATGAAAAACTTTTTAAAGTCCAAGTTAGGCCTTGGTTTGCAGATTTTGCTAACCATAAGGCTACTGGCTGGGTGCCCGAAGACCTAACTTGGAACAAAAAAAAGAAGTTCCTTTCGGATGCTAGTTACTACGTTTGGGACGACCCGTATTTGTTTAAGTTAGGAAGTGACAACCTTTTGAGAAGGTGTGTCACGAGTGATGAGGCTCAAAGCATTCTTTGGCATTGTCACAACTCGCCGTATGGAGGCCATTTTAATGGTGCGAGGACGGCCACTAAAGTCCTTCAATCGGGCTTTTATTGGCCTTCTCTTTTTAAAGACGCACATCTCCATGCCAAAAGTTGTGACATGTGCCAAAGAACAGGTGGAATTGGACAACGTGATGAAATGCCTCTCCAAAACATACAAGAGGTAGAAATTTTTGATTGTTGGGGTATCGATTTTGTTGGTCCATTTCCACCATCTTTTGGTAATGAATACATGTTGGTAGCCGTTGACTACGTTTCGAAGTGGGTTGAGGCGATTGCCTCACCGAGGGCTGATGGCAAAACGGTGATAAATTTTTTAAAGAAATACATTTTTTCCCGTTTTGGCACTCCTCGGGTGCTCATTAGCGATAGCGGGTCACACTTTTGTAATACACCTTTGGAAAATGTCTTAAAACACTATGGTGTATCACATAAGGTGGCGACCCCTTACCACCCACAGTCGAATGGTCAGGCTGAGGTAACAAACCGTGAGGTCAAAAGAATCCTTGAAAAAATAGTGTCAAGTTCGAAAAAGGATTGGTCGCAAAAATTGGACGAGGCTTTGTGGGCATATCGCACTGCTTACAAAGCTCCAATTGGTCTAACTCCGTTTCAATTAGTTTATGGTAAAACTTGCCATTTACCGGTTGAATTGGAGCACAAGGCTTTGTGGGCCTTAAAAATGTTAAATTTTGACAAGGACTTGGCCGATACCAAAAGAAAAGTGCAACTTCTTGAGCTGGAAGAAATGCGTAATGCCGCATACCACTCAAGTTGGTTGTACAAAGAGAAAGTAAAAAAATACCACGACAAGAAGCTCCGGCAAAAGGACTTCAAGGCTGGACAATTGGTGTTATTATTTAACTCTCGGTTAAGACTCTTTCCGGGAAAATTAAAGTCCAAGTGGTCCGGGCCTTTTCGTGTGAAGGAAGTGAAGGACTTTGGAGCGGTTGTTATCAAAGACTTGGAAATGAAGGACTCTTGGACCGTAAACGGTCAGCGTCTAAAAATTTACCTTCTAGGGAATTTCGATCGCGCTTCCAATATTGTTCTCCTTGATGTTCTTAATTGAGCATCTTGGACCGTCGAGCTTAGCCGACATTAAACAAGCGCTCGTTGGGAGGCACCCCAACACTGTAAGTTTTTATTATTTTTATTAGTGAATTTGCTGTTTAGACATGGTTTGTGAAAAATTGATGTTGTATGATGTTTAGGGTGATGTTTTGAACGTGTGGATGATGTCTTTTTGCTGCTGGAAGAATTTTTGATGTTGCTCTGCGAGCTCAGCGCGCAGGTAGCGCGCTCTTGAAAAAAATGAACCTATACTTCCAGAAGCTAGCGTGCTCTTTGCCCGCTCAGCGCGGGTTGCGAATTTTTGAAAAAAATATATTTGATTTTCTGGGCCCACCATGATGTACCCGACCGCGATTGGTGCTTAAGTGGCTAGGGTTTTACAACCTTGCCTCTTTTTCTCATTTCCCTCACTTTCCCTATTTTCTCTCCAAATTTTTCAAAAACTTCCTTGGATTTTCAATTCTCTACATCATCTCCCTTTCATTTTCTGCTGAGCATCATCACCATCAAGCATTGTAAGTCTTTGTTTTAGCAATATTTTCATTTTTCAATTAGAAACCCATTTTTGGGACATTGTTAGTAATTGTTGGATGTTCATGTTCTTCTTCTTTCCTTTGCCTCTGTAATGACGAAATTCTGTGTAAGTGTTTACTTAGTATGCTTGCATGTTGTTAGAAGTTAGAATTGTGGAAATTAGGGTATGAAATTTTAGACTTAGGGTTTGTGGAAAGGTTAATTTGCTTTGATTTTTGATTTTTAGTTCTCTGTAACTGGCTGTGTAGTGAAATTAGGGGTTGTGTTTATCTGTTTGAACCATCTGTGCAGAGGGGGGTTTTTCTGCATTTCACAGAGCCCGCTCAGCGCGCTCCAGCGCGCTCTGAGATTTGCAAAATAATTCCCCCTTTTCCCAATTCTGTTATGCTATATTGTCATTGTTCTTATTATTGTTTAAATAATTTAGGAATTTTAACTTGCTGTTTTCACTAACTTGTGGTACTATTTTGTTTGTACGTTTTTTTTTTTTTTTTTTTTTTTCAGATGTCAGGAAGAAAGAAGCAACGTGTTGGTTCGACGTCGAATCCTAACAGAAGAGCTCCCGCTGGCCAATTTGATTCAACGCGTTTTGTTGGCCTCTAGCAACAACAAAGATACGTGGAGCTTGAAAAAAGATCAATTTGGTCGGACAGGTTAATTATGGTTGATCCTGATGGTCCACATAGGAACATGAGTCATTTTGTGCAGGGTGGGCCATGGGATAAGCTTGGTTCTCCCTTTCCTGAGTACAACATTGACATTGTTAGGGAGTTCTATGCTAATGCATTGCCGGCCGTTGGAGAGACGTTCACTTTTCAAACATGGGTTCGGAGGAAAGTAATAAATTTCTCGAGGGAGTCCATCAATACCTACCTTGGGAACCCACCTCAGCTGGGGGAAGATGGTTTATGTGATTTTTCACGGACGTTGGCTTGACGGAACTGGAATGCCGACCAACTTAGGGAGTCTTTGTGCAGAGAGGGGGGCACTTACACTTTAAGTGTTGCTGGTGCGCCGATAAAGTTTGCTAGGAGGGTGTTGGATTCTGTCACTCAGCTTGTCATGTCGGTTGTTCTATACAACCTTCGACCTAGAAGCCACACCTCATATATTCCCATGGAGACCGTGGCTCTAATTTTTCATTTGTGCACAGAGGGACATACCGTGGACTTTGGGCGAATTATTTCTAATGAATTGAAGAGAACTGCCACCAGTGGTACACCACTTGGAGATCGTGTGGCTTGCGCTCTTATTTATCCAGGTTTGATTATGGCTTTATGCCATGAGGCGCAAGTTGCATTACCTTCCCACCTGAATGTGAAGCTCCAGATTGTAGATGATAACTATGTCACTCGTCATTGTATGGGGGCGATTGATTTTGAGCAGGCTGTCCCTGTAGCTGCTGCTGCTCCTGCTCGTGGCCGTGGGCGCGGACGCGGACACGCTTTTGATCCAAGTGCTGAGGCCAATTGGGCCATGCACGAGGCTCATCAGCGGGCTTTCTTATTTATGCATGACTCTATGATGCAATTGCAGGTGCAGATTCGGGAGCCACATATGGACCACCGGCTGAGGACTCATGAAGAACTCATTGCTTATGCTCGTTGGCCTGAGGGCAGGCCTGGTTTTCCGGAGGGGGCAGGCGAAGGCGACCTTGATGACGATGGCGGTGATGATGGAGTGGATAGCTCTAGTTCTGACTGATGTTGGGTTTGGCTAGTCTTTTGTTTATTTTGTTTTTATTTATTATTATTTTACTTGGTATAACTATTATGGTTGGATTTTGTATTGACTACTAGGAATTTTGTATTCTCCATCCGGGCGGATGTGAGTTTGAATTTGGTGTTAAAATTTTTTTGGTTGATTTAATGAATTTAACATCCGGGTGGATGTTGTTTTATGTTTATATGGTTTGTTTGTACAGAAATTTTTTGTTGTTTGCCAACTTTATTTTTTTTAAGGTAATGGATGGTTGAAGCAAGTTTGTTTCTTTGAACATTAAGTGATGCACTTCACCTTTCATTGACGGTGATGATATAAGTCTAAGCTGGTGCACACAAAGGTACTCTGTTTTGTGCTTGGTAGAATGTTAGTATGTTTTTGAACTTTGTGCTTCACATGATTTTCAAGCTTTTCTTCATTTTGCATTTTTGTTCATTTTGGAATCAATTAGGACACAACCACAAATGTGAGTCCCTCCATTGTTCATAAATATTGAGTGATTTTGTAATTGTTGTTTAGCTCGTATGATTCATGTTTAATCTTTTATTCATGTGCAAACCGTGGAAACATTGAAATGATCTAGGCAATTTTTGATTATGAGAAAAACCACTAATCCATTTAACCTTCAATTTTACCTTATGAGAGGTGTGAGCACTTGCTAGCCATTTTGAGCCTTGAATTGGAATGAATCTTGTATCTACCCGTCATATAATCAAAAGAATGCGCTTTATAGTGGGTTGTTGATGCTAAAGGAAAATCATTGTGATTCATTCTAGTTCTTTTATTTATACACTTAACCCTTTGTTTGAACATACTTTTGAAGAACATTGCCCATTAATTATAGTATGGTTTAAAGTTGGGGAGAGTTGTGCTAGTTTGTGAAAAAGAAAATGGAGTGGTGAATTGGTGCCTCGTGTGAAGAAAGAAAGAAACTTGAAGCACTATTTTGTGCTATGCTTTGCTTTGCACTCCAAAGGGAGTTGTTTGAAAGGAAAAAAATGAAAGAGTGCACCATAAGAAAAGAATAGAAAAGAAAAGAAAGGTTTGAATTGAATTGTTATGAGGTTTGTCTAAGTGGGTTATTGGCATGTTCTTCATTTGTTGATAATTTTTGTTAACCACTTTGTTTCATTGGCCTTTTACAAATATCCCTTTCTTGTTTAACCTTGCCTAGTTACAACCTTTAGAAGCCCTTAAGTGATCTTTGTTTCCTTGGTTTTCTTGTTGAATTGGTTTGATGAATACATGAATTGTTCTGGATGCTGACACTTTTGCTATGAGTGTGTTTTGTCCCTTGGATATATTGAGCTAGGCTCATTTGAATAAATTAGGTGATTCTAATTTGAACATTTGTTTGCTTATGATTTGTGCTTGTTAATTATGTTTAGAATTTAGTTCATTTACATATTTTTATTCTTCGTAAGGACAAGCGATACTTGCGTGCGTGTTTATTTGGTTTGAACCATTATGTTTTGTTGGTGTTTGTTCCCTGTTTTCCGCTTGCTTCTATTCTAAATTATCTTCATTTGAGGACAAACAAAGAGACAAGTTGAGGAGAGTTGTTAGGTGCTAAAAACTGTTAATATTTAGATTAGTTTTTAGCACCTTTTTGTGAGCTTTATTTGTAAATCCATGCCTTTTCCCATTGTTTCCGTTTATAACCGTTTTCTAGTTAATTTCGTTATTTGTCGTATCTATTTATCTTTTGTGTTTGTATTGCAGATTTTTACATGGAAGGGTGTGGAATGGAGCCTTGAGGATCCCACAAAAACAGTTTGGCAAAATTTGGATTTTTTTGAGCATGCTTTGAGCGCGCTGCTCCCAGCGCGAGGATGGAAGGACTTATAGGAGCTTGCGCGCTCAGCGGGCGCTTAGCGTTTAAGCGGTTTAACTTTTAAGTGGAGCCCGCTCAGCGGGCGACTGCGCGCTCAGCGCGCTTCGAGTAACTCAGCCCCTTTATAAAGTGGTTTTGATCAGATTTTTCTCACTCTCTCTATTACATTCTGAGATCAAAGTATATTACACTGTAGCACTTCATTTGTGGAAGATAAAAAGCATCATTTTGTCGATAAAATTGTCGTTGATGCTCGTTTCTCTTCTCCCGATTCTTCTTGATCAAGCTACCATGAATATGTGTAGCTAATTTCTCTTTTGTGTCAAGGTTAGATGTAAGTAAACCTTTACTTTGTATGTATATGGATTGATCCTATCTTGTGAACTCTTGGATGATGAATGTATGATGATAAACCTTGTTTTTATGTTTATTCTTTGTGTTGGTTCATGATTGAGAAATATGCTCCAACTCTTTACCTAGGTTTGTCATCCATCAATGTACATTGGCTAGAGATAGCAATGTGTGTCGACGTTCACCAAATATTGAACTTTAATGTTGTCATTTTGATAGTTTGTGTGAGAAATCAACAAAGGATCAAAATGGCAAAACTCATAATATGTGTTAGAGATAAACATATTGGGAGGATATGTGATTGTATTTATCATTTAACCGAGTTCATTAGCTTATCGATTATATACGTGCAAAGTGGTTTGTCGAACCCTAACCTTGACATGTTTGTATAAACCGTTAAAACAATCTCTTTACCGCTTTTAATTAAATTTGAATGCAACCGCTACGAAACCAACCTAAAAACCCTTGTTACTTTAAGGCTTGAAATGTTACGACTGTAGAACGGCTGCGATATCACCGAACAATCTCTGTGGAACGATAACTAAATCCCGAACTCTATTTGTATTTCAACATATAACTACCATTTTGCCCTTATGTCTATATTGAACACAAGGCATATACAGTGTCATCCTTGTCCAGTTCAATATTGGGCCCTTAGACATTTATCCTGTTATGCAAGTTGAGAAAATTCCATCTAGGTCACTCATGTCCCTCAACATGCTTTGTGGAGTACCCATCAACTGTCTTTATGGTCATCCAGTTGTGGACAATATTAGATCAACAATAAAGTACTCGACTCTACATCTAGGGTCCATAGTGGTTTCTGGTCGAAGGGTGGTATACACCAATATCACCATGAGAGTAACTTATGACACTTTGCATAACATTCTATGAGTACTCTCATAGCGGGTCAATCCAGTATAAATATTACTCCTAATATTTATACCTATGTTAAGACTTGATAACTCCTTATCCATGATCCATGAGATGTGATCATCAGTCTATCTACATAATAGTCTTAATGCTTTAAGGTTATCCCACTTCACAATAAAGCTCGACTACAAATACTTTAAGAATAAAGTCCTTATGTTTAGCGGGATCTCATAATTAAGTCACACTCAATATTTCATTAAACGGACTAGATATTATAGGAACTTTATTATCTTGGAAAAACAAACATAATAAAGAAGTGCATTTTATTATTAATAAATAATTTGATACAAGTACCAAAAGTAATGACCTCCAGGGCTTACACTAACAATATGTTCATGTATGCATATTATGCTATGTATGTATGCATGTTTATGCTATGTTATGGATAATTCGTACACGGATGATATATTCACTTGAAAAATATGGCTTATTTTCTTTCCGTGAATAGTTAAGTGGGACCTTCGGCAAGTGGCTTTTTGAAGGCTGGGTTTTGGAATCGTTAATGAGGATGAGTTTTTTTGTAGGGTGCCAAGTGAGATTGGGCTTTTTGGGTGCCAAGTAGGTTTGGGATTTTGTGGATGTTAGATTCATGTTATGGGAATGTGTCAGACGAATAATATGCATGGTTGGATGCTAGAGCGTAGCGACATGATTAATGCATGATAATAATTTGAATGTTTTCACAAGTGCCCTTGTGGTGAGTAATGGAATGGTTAAGGCTTAGAGAGGTTACTTATGTAACAATGTTGTTTATCACACGATGGTAGGGTGTTATGCCAACATGACATCCTGATACCCGTTTTGAACTTGATGATTACTAATGTATGACAGAGCTTGTATGTGCATCTGGAAAGTATCGAGAGGGATTGCCTCTACAATATCTTATCTTTGCTCCAATCTGTTGAGTCTTTGAAGAGATTCACCTCAATATGCATTTTGAAGCAACTTGACTATACCATGCACTTAAGACGGGTTGCCATTATATTAGCCTTGGAGAGATTCGTCATCGACTAACCAACCCTTGGAATGATATGCCCCCAAATGAACCATTTTCTTGAAGCGATTTCTTTTGATCAAGCCTTGCAACGGTCTGCCCCAGATTAACTGAGCTTCGGAGGGTATTTCCCTTGATTGATTGAGTTTTGAAAGGTATGCCTGAAAAGGAACTTAGATCCCTCCATGCTTTGATACGACCTTGAGATGAACTGTCCCAGTATTTGGATCTCGAAAAGTATGCCCCATTGTTTAAATATTTGAAAGGTATGCCCCTTGATTAATTGGGTATGGAGGAGTAGTCTGAAAAGGAACTTGGATCCCACCATGTTATGACCTTGATAAGGACAACCCAATATTTAGATTATTAAAAATATGCCCCTGATTAAATGACTTTCGGAGTGATTGGCCTCGTCGTATCCTTGAGTTGGTATGCCCTAGTATGAGAGTCTTGAAAGGTCTACCCCTTATCTTTAGAGTCATGGAAGTGCTTTGACATAGATGTGTCAAATCTTGAAGTGTTTTGCCCATAATCAGTAGGATCTTTAGATGATGTTCCCCTATGATCATAAGTATTTGACCTTGATCGGTAGGATCCTTAGGTGACTTACCCTTAGTCAGAAATGTCTTGAAGTGGTATGCCCCTGACCATACCTTTGATGAAATTCCTTCGATGCTAAGTATTAATTTGCGAGTAAAATTGTTCCCTCTGAGAAGTAATTCTAATGCAATAGATATGCACGTTTTTCAAATCGAAAGTAGTTATGGAAACAAGTATGATGAAATCTGGCTATGAGGTTGGCACAAATGAAGATGTGAAAATGTGGTTAGCGATGTTTTAACTAATATTCGAAGTCAGTTAACAACGATTTTGCCGAATATGCTTTCATAGTGAACCTAGCTTCAGTTAGGACTTTTAAATGTAGTAACATGACCTAGTTCATGTTTTATGAAACAAAAGGATTATAAGGCTCAAATTTTAATTAAGACCCACCCATTCTCCTTAATGTTCTCCATTCCTAAATCCAATTAACTCAATTGTTGCTTTCAGTCTACAAGAGAGTTTTGATACTCAAGATGATAGAAGTAAGTTTAAAAGCACTAGGCATTGATGCGCTTCTTGAGATGACAATCACCTTTTTCGTTTGCAAGATTGTTTTCCATTTCCCCCTTTTTTGCTTTTTAATCCCTAATTTTGCATGGACCAATTCTTTTGAATTTTGTGGTCCATCGGGATGCCCTAACTTTTGCACAAGTTATTTTTTATTAGTTTTTGACTTAGCGGGCTTCTTTTCGAAAAATGATGCCTTAACTTTTGCTAAGTCAACATTTTTCTGGCTGTTTCTTTTTTTTACTTAGCAGGTTTTTTTTTTTTAAATAAATATTGAGTCTTTGCTTTTTGGTTTAAAACGGTTACAATTGCCATGCTGACTTTTGTAAACTTGATCTTCATTGCTCCCTCGATGTTGAATTGTGTGAGGAAGGGGATATGCTTAAACCTCTTACTTAGATCGATTGATTCTCTTGAGATTATAATACATCATTGAATTAATTGGAATCTACCTTGCCCCTGGTTAAGATTAAGGTTTTTTTTTTCGAAAATAGAAAGAACATTGACTTCTGGCTCGAGGGGGCTGACTACGGATTATCTCCTTATTTCTCCAGTGTTTGGGAAGTGAAACAATGCCTTACATCGTCAGCCATGTCTTACTATTAAGTTTGAAACAAATTCAGTTATTTTATTTACCTCATTTTCCTCTTAAGTTTGTTAATGGGCGATAAGTGAAAAGAAAAGTGTTGATTGATTTTTGTTTTTGTTTTTTATGATGGCATAAGAATGAGTGAAAATGAATAGATTAATTCCAAAAACATGCATCCTCATTTTATTAGAATTACCAATAAAGGGTACAAGTTTAAAACAAATACAACTTAGCAACAAAGAAATTACAAATGGAAATAAAAGCCTAATGATCCTTGGGATGAGCTTTCTTGTTGATCCATTGAATTCAGGAGATGCTTCTTAAAGTTCTTGCACTTGTAAAGATAAAGGGTGGTCGTTCACCAACGAAACTCTTTCTTCTAAAGTCAACTGCTTGTCTTTTGCTTTGTGCTTATAACTTGTAGGATTGTACTTGGATCAAGTAATTGCAGCTTCACTAAGGCACCTCCGAGTAAGTCAAGAGACGTTAGCATATGATCCAATTTCCTTACCAAACATTCTTTGTTGTGATTAATGAAGCAAACGAGGTTGTTGCTGAAGTAGATATGTTACAGACAGGAAAACGATGATAAAACCTAAAGTTAAAGGGTGAGACACTAAGGTTCGGGAGTTGGTTAGGCAGGAGAAATGTGTTAGGCACCTCTCACCTCTATTGTATCCAACATGATCCTCCTTAAGTCCTAGGGTATGTTTGTTTACTATTTGAATGCTTAATTGTTTATATTTATTTACAAAGTCTTTGATATTTACAAAAAAAAAGAAATTATGTATTTATGAGAAGAGAGCCCTAAGTTTTTATTATTATTATACTCACTAGAGTCTTTCAACTCTATGGCTACGTACCCTCAAGTTTGAAGGATCAGAGTTTCGTAGTTCGTATCCCTTCTTTGTTGGTTGGTTGATTTTATCCTTGAAAATAATCCTCACACAACAGGGGTGAAGGAAGATTCGTTTTCAAAAAGGCCTCAATACACAAGGGTAGATGACTTAAATTTTAGTTGAGTTGAATGTGTTTTATCTCTTATCCCTTATTTAATTTGTAAAAGTATCCCAATTAATTTTATTATGAAAGTAATATGATATTATAATTATATTATATAAACTCATATCCTTTATCCATAGTCTTATGTTTATACTTTTGGATCTTAAGAGTTCTATCCGTGAATCTCATTTCAATCCCAATTCTATCCTTAATTATCCCTTGTTATCCCAATATTCCCCCTAAGAAGAATAAAAATAAATTAAGTTTCAATTAACCATTTTTATTCCAAGTAAATATCCTCTAATCTTAATTTAGTCAACTATACAAATTAATTAAACAAATTTAATTAATTAACCAAGTTAAACTCAAATTATTTGATCATCAAAGTAAATAAATAAATTAAGAAAAAAAAAACAAACCCCAAATATTTAATTATTATAACAAATCCAAATTTATAAACCCAAATTTAGAAAATAACAAACTCATATTTTTTAATTATAAAAATAATTTTAATAAGTTAAATAAACCAAATTTATCAATTATTATAATAAACCCAAAATTGAAAATTAAACCCGAATTTATTATAAATAAACCTAAATGAATAAATCCCCATTTATAAAATAAACTCACATTTGTTTTTATGAACCCAAGATTATAAACCCACATTATTTAATTATAAAAATAAGATAAGTTAGATAAAACCCAAATTTATTAGTTATAAAATTATAATAAACTCCAAAATTATGAATAAAACCAAATTTATTAAAGATAAAAATAGATAAACTATAATAAACCCCAAACTTGTAAATAAATCCGAATTCATTAATTACCAAAATAAATAAATAAAAATAAATCCCAAATTATAAGTTAATCTCAACTTTATTAATTATAAAAATGAATAAATTATAATGAACCCAAAAATATAAATTAAACCCAAATTTATATAATTATAAAAAATTAATAAATTATAATGAACCCAAATATATAAATTAAACCCAAATTTATATAAATAAACTCCAATTTATTATAATAACCCCAACATATAAATTAAACCCAAAATTATATAAATAAACCCCAACTTATTATAATAACCACAAAATATAAATTAAACCCAAAATTATAAATAAATAAAATAAACCCCAAATTATAACTTAATATTATTAAGTTAACCCTAACATTTTAGTTAATATGGCGTGATGTTGAGAGTATTGTTATTAAGAGAATTTTTCTAGATTTTTCTTGTTTTCGTGTATAGCTTTAGGGATTTTTACAGAGGTTTGTAAGAAAAGGATATGATTTATGATAATGATTGTATTATATTTTTAGATCTTGAATTAGGTGAAGGTTTTGTGTTGTATTTTATTCTTTGATTTAAACAATAAAGGAAAACAACTGAGAGAAACATGTAGATTATAAATATAACAGTAAAGGAAAACCAACCTACGGGAAAAAGGTTGTCCCCGGTAAGCAAAATAATCTCCTTTGAGATTTTCATTTCCTTCACGCCACCAATTTCATTCCTCACATTTCGATCTGACCTTTTCCCTTCGCCCTGGAAAGAATGAACGCCAGTAGGAGCTTTAGGGTTTAGCTGTTGATGTTTTTTAATGTGAAGAACAACTTTTGAGTAAGGATTTGTAGATTGTGGATGAAAAAATAGGAGAGACAAGGGTTCAATTAGTAAAGATTTAATCTGATCGGAGTTTTGGGTGAATATGTGGTGTGTCTCTTACAAAGGTGTTGCTCTAGAAAAAAGAAGTCCCACAATGTTCAAAGATAAAACTAATTATATGGGATGAAGCTCCAATGATGCATAAATATTGCTTTGAAGTTGTTGATAGAAATTTTAGAGACATTCTTTAATCGTATGATGAAGCTATTATGAACACTTAATTTGATGGTAAAGTTGTGGTAGTCGGTGGTGATTTTAGGCAAATTCTACTTATTATGCCAAAAGGAATCAGGCAGGAAGTTGTGCACACTACAATAAACTCATCATACTTCTTGGATTCACGTGAAGTTCTTACATTGACCAAGAATATGAAACTTCTAAATGGTTAGCCAAATTCAAAAAATGATGAGGTAAAATAGTTTTATGATTGAATCTTGGGTATTGGTGATGGTTCAATCAGAGATTCTAATAACATTGATATTACACTTGATATCCCACAAGACTTGTTTATTGCAACATATAACAATCCATTGCAACAATTGTTGAAAACACATATCCTTCTATTTTAGATAATATTAACGAAGTATTTTTTTTCCAAAGCAGGGCTATATTGGCTCCTAAAAAGACCAACATTGATATGATTAATGATTGTGTGTTGTATTTATTTTCTGGCAAAGAAAAAAAACATGTTTGAGGTATGATAGTTCGTATTCTTCTAATATAGTCCATGACATTCACACGCCAGAATACTTGAACACAATTAATATTTATGGAATCTCAATCCAGAAGTTGAAATTTAAAGTTGGGGTACCAGTAATGCTATTAAGAAATATCGACTAGTCTTTAGTATTGTGCAATGAAACTCGACTGATAATTACCAAGATGAGAAAATAAGTTGTTGAAAGAAAAATTATATCATTAAGTAATATTGGCGATACAATCTTTATATCTAGATTGTCCTTGACACCATCCGATATCAAAATTCATTTCAAATTTTAGCGAAGATAATTTTTATTAGTTGTTTCTTTTGCAATAACAATTAATAAGAGTCAATGTTAATCACTAAATAATGTTGGAGCTTATATTCCTTCATTTATTTTTTCACACAGCCAATTATATACGACAATTTCACAAATCACTTCAAAAGAAGGTTTGAAGTTGTTGATAATTGTCGAAGATAATCAATAACTAATTCGATGTTAAATATTATATTAAAAAAAAGTTTTTCAAAATATGTAACATAGTAATGTCAATCATCAAAAGCATATATACTTTTTTATACATACTTAATATATTTTTATCTATTTTTCCGATAATCTTAATCGAATATATAAAATTCGAACTAGATCAGGAAGATAATTAGTCTACTATATATTAATTTCATATTTAATTGAAATATTGCTTTCGAAATTTTAGTTATTTAACATCTATCATGGTCCAAATACCAAAAAAACTTATCCAGGTTAAAACCGTAAATCTACATATTCAGCAGATTATAAATTCCCTAGTTTCAGAAACCCTAATTCTTCCCCGTTTACATCTTACTTGGCCACACTGCGACAAACCGCCGTCATCTCCGTTCGCAGGGAACCTATCGCCTGGCCTAAAATGGTGCGTTCCTCATCACTTCTCGATTGTATATGTCTACTGTACAATGTTCACTGATTTTGTAGTTTTTTTTGTCATGAACGATAGTCTTTGGTGGCGAACGAAGAATTCCAGCACATTCTGCGTGTGCTGAACACCAACGTCGATGGGAAGCAGAAGATAATGTTCGCAATGACTTCCATCAAGGGTATTGGAAGACGATTTGCTAACATTTGCTGTAAGAAAGCCGATATTGACATGAACAAGAGGTCTGTAATTTAGTTTTATGCATTGTATAAGTAAAAATCCTATTTTTTGTTGTTGTTGTTGTTGTCGTTGATGATAAATGAGTATTTTTTGCTGGCATATTTAGGGCTGGTGAGTTGAGTGCTGCAGAGTTGGATAATTTGATGACAGTGGTTGCAAACCCTCGTCAATTCAAGATACCTGATTGGTTCTTGAATAGGAAGAAGGATTACAAGGATGGTAAATTCTCTCAAGTTGTATCCAATCAACTTGACATGAAGTTGAGGGATGATTTGGAGAGACTCAAAAAAATTAGGTATGTGTTCAAAGTAATACCTCCATTTTGTTTTGAAATGAAATTCCACTGTTGTTGGCGTGCTTTCATAATCAGACGGTTCTCATAAGCTAAAATAGTGACAAATTAATCAAAAACATGTATTGGGTTGTAGGATATTGTTGTCAGTTCTAGTATTGAAATATATAGGCTTTCCCCAGCACTTTTAATATATTTGATCTCCATCTTGATTAAGAGGCAAATGTATCTTGAGAGACTTGAGAGGATGGCAACATAGTTAAATTGTTTTAGGCTACATTGGGATAAGCAATATAAATAAGCACTTGTAGTGGAAGTGCTATTTCTATTTTATAACACTAAAATAATGTCCTTGTTTTTATATGATCGATAAATTTTTTTCATAAGCTATCCTATAGAACTTAAGTTGAAAACAGTCTTTATGCCTCAAAGAATTTCATAAATGCTTATGAAGGTAGATAAGTTCAAATAAGCTATATGAAATAGGCTTTTGTTTTTATTTTCTCAAATTCTGTATTTAGTAATATATTTACAAATTCTGTATTTAGTAATGTATTGAAAGATGCACATGGAGAAATTGGGCACTTGCAGGATCATAAATTTTTGGTTGTTGTGTTAACACTTGAAGATTAACATGGTTTTTATTATGCAGAAATCACCGTGGTTTGAGGCACTACTGGGGCCTCCGTGTTCGAGGTCAGCATACCAAGACTACTGGCCGTAGAGGAAAGACTGTTGGTGTCTCAAAGAAGCGTTAAGCCGTTATGTTTTGACTTGGAGATTAGATGGTTTGCGGAATGCATATTTTAAGTTCAATAGACATGTTTCTTATACTGACTTTGTATGATTGTTAAGTCTTGCCAATTTTATCAATTTGTTTGGTTTTTGTGTTAGAGGTCAACTTTGTTAGTTGAATGATATTGGTATTTCTTTGCATTGGATATGATCGAAATGATGCTTCTCAAATAATAATACCACAAGTTATAACAGCAAAGTATGTGAAAATGATAAAAATAGTCCAATACTAACTAATAACAAAAAATTCCGAAATGTAGAACTGAGCGGATTGTGGATTTAGTTTTGTATAGCACTTTCATTTCATGTCACAAATTGTATTAAAGAAAACTCCTGGATATTAAAAAATTTGAAGTTGTGTTGGAAAAACAATCTTTAAGCTGTTGAGAAAATCAAATTTTCAACTTGTGGCTTAGAGCACAAATTAGCATTTTTATTAATTCATCCAACCTTGCATTTTTTGTTATTTCATTCCCTTTTCAATTTCTTAGCAACCATTCTCTATCATGCAAAACTCGTGGCAGTAATCTCATTCAATTTCTATGCAATTTCTATCATTCATTCTCTACCAATTTCTACGCAACCATTTTTTGTTATTCATTCTCATTGCTGCGAATTTCTTCAATGTTTCTTTTTTTTTTTTCAATTCTTAGCACTTTGTGGTGTCTTTTTAATATTTTCACTTGCATTATTCATATTTATAATTAATTTGTGTTGCACTAGTTAAATTGACAAAGATTCAACTCAAACCAGCACTTCAAAAATATTGGTTTGTAAATAAGCCATTGATCTATTTTGTGATCACAAAAATTTCATTATTAATTTCAAAGACATGAAAACACAGAGCACATTTAAGAGTCAAATAAATTCATTCTGATCATGGAAAAGTTGAAAACTTTCCAGAGAAAGTACCTATAAACATATACCAACTAGTATCCAAAACAAAATAATTAGAACCAATAAGGTTTAATTTTATAAAAAATAAACATACTTTCCTAAAATCAACTATTTGGCGTGCTCAACTTTTGCAATTTGCAAACAAAACCATCATATAATGAGTGAATACTGTCAAACTATGACCGGCTTTCTGTTTTGTTGGTGGGGAGAGAATGACTCCATCGCTCCTTCCCGCCAGGCTTCGATGATGCATTGCCATACCACATCATTCCAACCACAGCTATTATCATACCTAAAACTACATGAAGATTGAGACCTTCCCTCCCAAAGAAAAAGAATCCCATTACTAAAACAAGTATTGTCTTCATATGACCAAGTACTTGAAAAGACACAGCAGTAAATCTGCCTATGCAGATGAATTGGCTGAGGTTGGTCCCAACTGCAATGGTACATGACAGGATTATGAACATCTGCCAATCACATCACAACAATTGATTAGTGAAAGTTAATGTAACACACATAAGTCAGTGACAAAATCTGCGAGTCCTAAAAAAGCGCGAACTCATTTTCAGAGAACTATATTGCAGATGTTAAGCAGAACTTACCACAGAGGGTGTATCATAAGCATATCGGTCAACTCTGTTGTTGGTCAACCAATAATCTAGAATAGGGCCTAATAACAGAAGTGATCCAGCCTGCGCAGGTGCTGTATGTCCCAAAAGGTTGAAAGAACTTAGCGAATACTTCCGTTGAAGATAATGAACATACTGCACGTAAATGATTTGAAAATCCATCAGTTTTGAGGTGTTAAGTTATGGCCCATGCTCGAATTCTAAGAAACAAATAATAAATGCATTATGTTATACTACATGTAATGGATTTTCGAACTTACATATTGCTGCAGAGAAGTGCTCCACACTGCTATAAAGGCGGCAACAAAACCTTTCGTGTTTACACTCACATCAGTAACAGTACAAACACCAACGCCCAAAAGAACAACACCTATGCTGAGTTTTGTGTCTCTTGAATAGCGAATCTTGTCTAAACAAACTTCCAACAAGCAAGACACAGGGATCATACTCAATTTTGCAATCTGCCAATGGTTAATAAAGAAACAAATTTAGCTTCTGAAGGCACTAATAGAGCAATATAAAAAATTCAGCCCAACTCACTTGATAGAATCCAACTGAGTTCCACATAAGACTGACATTCATTCCAACAATAGAAAAGTTAGCAAAGAAAACAAATTTTAGAAGTTCGGAGAAGGGCAGATGAGAAGGCTGGACGTATCCCAGCATCCGTAGCACGACCGTCATTAAAGTTGTTGTAACAAAATGAAGACCCGTTAACGTTGTAGCTGCAGGCAATAAAGTCAAAATATACTTAAAACAAGACACGGAAAATAGTAGATCAGTAACAGAAATATGATCAAGAAATTGGTAAAGTAATTTACCAAAACTGAAACCATAACCGCCCATCAAAGCTTTGTTTACAATGATAATTCCAACAGAAGTGACAACATTGAACATCCATGCAGCAGCATCTACGGCTGCCTTCTTCTCAGCCTTGCTAGAAGGAGCCATGTTCTTTTTAATCCTTCACAACTTAACACCGATCTCTTTCAACTAGCCTCCATACCATTCCGTCCACGTTCAAATAATGCAGGAGTCAACACATTTAAGCAAACAAAGAAGCCTGGCAAAATGGAAGGACATGAAATTTCATTTTGAAAAAAAAAATGCATGCGTGGATAGTCACAAGTTGATAAAATGAGAATCACCAAGCCTTTGAAACCAAAGTAAGAAATCAAATTTACAAAAACAAAAGGAAATAAATAGAAGGCAAACAGACAACAAGCTGTGCCGCTATCCCTTTTTGAATGACAAAACAAATCCTCTTTAAAACTACATTCATTGTCATAGGAGACACAACATTGCTATCCATGAACCATGAGCCTTTGCACTCTCTGTACAAGATATTGTCCTAGGAGACACAACATTGCTATGCATGAGCCATGAGCCTTTGCACTCTCTGTAAATGATATTGTCCTAGGAGACACCACATTGCTATGCATGAGCCTTTGTACTCTCTGTAAACCATATTGTCCTAGGAGACACTCTCTGTTAAAGATCCACCGCTTCTAGCACATACCATTCTCATTCAGGATTTTAAGCTAAAAACACACTCCTATTGTCTCATCTAGCAATCACTGTTATTCTCAAATAATTGGATCCTATTTTTTCTCAAGGGATTAATTTAAAAGATCTCCATACTATAGTGTATAAATAGAATAAAATGAAACAACTATATTAATGTATTGTCCAACTTAAGAATGTAAGAAGAATAAGTAATATAAGTACATACAATTCTTCATAATTTCTTTTAAAAACAGACTTACATTCATCTATAATATGATCTTTGGTTCATTCATCCCGGCACGAGCAAAATAAACCGAATTCAAGAGTGGTGAAGTAAATCATCAACATGAACAAAATAGATCTTGCATCAAAAGTAAACAAAATAGTTCAATTCTATTCAGATCATATACAGCAACAGCCCCTTAAAGTGACGCACTACGATTTTTCTGGAAAAGGGCCCAACACAAATGCATCCCTAATAACTACAACCAATTCCAAAATTCTAATAATAATTTGGATTTGGTGGTTGATTCTTGTCAAATAGAAAATTCACAAGAATGTCACTTCATCCTAAACCAATTCAATTCAAATAAATTAAACTCCAATATACATCAGCACAAGGTTTCACAACATTTCTTAACTCTACGAAAACCAACATAAAAAAAAATCCAAGCATTGTTTTTCTAATCCATCACAAACGGATCCATAGAGGGGTCTCAGATCCAGAAAGGTGACATTAAAAAAAATGAGATCAAGCACAAGTAATGATTCAACGAATCAATACAAAAAACAATAAATAACAGAAAATAGAGAAGTTTGTGATGGGCTGAGAATGTGGTAGGAAAATTGAAAAGGGAGAAGGAAGGAAATGAAACTAACCGTGATTAGAAGTTGGAGTGTGTTGGGGGAAAATGGATATTGATCTGAGGTTAGAGTTGTATTATGGAGTTTGCAGATTGAAACACACAAAAACAAAAATAACGCAACAAAAATGATATGTTTTTTTTGTATGTTTAATGATGTGTGATTTTGATAGTGTTTAATTAAGAATGTTTTCGGATTCTTTAACGAATCATTGTCAACCCTCATATACCCAAGTTTAACGTTTTTCATGGGTGACAAACAACACAAGTTTCGTTCTTATATATCCTTTTCTTTATTATCCACCAAAATAATGTTTAATCTCACACACACACACACATATATATATATATATATATATATATATATATGGGCCATATCAAGTGAGACGAGTAGTTAATATGAGAGATGAGAGGAATTAATTTAAATCATTGGATCCAAATCAATGAATCAGATTTAATTAAATGATAGTGATTAATTTTCAGTTTTAGTAACTCACGTGAGATGGTTTTTATTAATTAGGAAAACACAAATGATATTAATTCTCACACTTCCCTAGGTGACTTTTGTTTCTTCCATTGAACACGTGTATGTTTTATTGCATGTTATCCCACACAATCATAATTGATACAAATTATATTAAATTTCTACCAACATATATTAGATAAAAAATAAACAGCTATTAATCTTAAATTATGTCAATTGTTTTCATTAGAATAAAAAACTACTATAACAAAATTAAAAACAATATGCCATTAATTATAATTTATACCAGTTTTATACCAATTTATATCAAAATCAAAACTGATATAGCAAAATCGTAACAAAATGCTAGTATAAATCATAATTTAAACAAAACTGATATATCAGTATCAAAACAAACAACTAATAATTATAATTTAAACAAGTTTTTATATCAGAATCAAAATTGATATCAGAATAAAAACAAATTGTTACTACATCCTTCTTCAACAGAATAAAAACAAAATACTATGTGATATTCTTTCTACGGTATTCAGTGATAACTTTATTCCTGTTCCTTTCTATAATATTCTTCTTGTAACGATGAAGATGGTTTTTCTGGGCAATTGCGACTATCATGATAAGCATATTCACCACATGCCTTACAAAGTCTTGTTCTTTTTTTTTTTGTTGTTCAAGAGACTTTTCTTTTCCACCTTTTATTCTTTTACCACTACCTTTAGTCTTTGCAAATTGTGGAGGGAGGATTTTTACTTCTTCAGGTATATTGGATCAGATAAAGGTTTGCAAATCACCTATCTTAGTTTGGTTAGAACTCTCTTCAAACTCATCCAATTGCTTTTCCATGTTAACAACCCTATTTAACACAAGAAGCAATTTTTCCTTATCTTGTCCTGCCTTTTCCAAACACTTAAGTAAGTGATCCCACACATCTGAAATGAGATTGTTATCCTTTTCTGAATTAGAGAACTTATCCAAGACATTGTCAGCTATATCCAAAATAGGTTTTCTATTTGCAAACTTAGTCCACCTATTAATAAAAACTCTCAAGGGAAGAAAGAAAGTCAGCTAGGGAAGTGAGAGAATTAATATCAATTGTGTTTTCCTAATTAATGAAAACTCTCACGTGAGTGACTAAAGGTGAAAATTAATCACTATTATTTAATTAAATCTGAAACATTGATTTAGATCCAATGGTTTAAATTAACTCCTCTCATCTCTCACATTAATTACTCCTCTCATTTGATATGCTCTCTCTCTCTCTCTATATATATATATATATATATATGTGTGTGTGTGTGTGTGTTTATATATATATATATATACACGTGTGTGTGTGTATCTATATATATATATATATATATATATATATATATATATATATATATATATATATATATATGTAATACCCCGTATTATTTAAATGTTTAATTGGATATCAGATGAGATCAGATGAGCATCTATGAGCTCTATCCTTGGTAAATTGGATTAATGGAACCCTCTAAGTACTTTAAGTATTGACTTTTGGGATCAATAGAGCAACTGTTGAACTCTGAAGAGATCAATTATTTCAATTCACGAAAGGATTTTAAGGTAACTTTAATAATTGATCAAGTGGTTGAGATGACAAAATATCGATTGGAGATATTTTTACCCTGTTGGATTATATTATATAATATAGGATTATATATATATATATATTGTTAGAAAGGAAAAGAAATGAAACATAGAAGAAGAAGAGAAGGAAGAGAGGAAGAAGAAGAGAAAGAGGGAAAGCTTGGGAAAAGCTCATGGATCATCATCTATTCCTTCAAACTCCTCTTCGTGTATCAGGTGGGTTCTAGTTAGAGACTCTAAGTTCTAGAAATAGGTGTTTGGAACTTAGATTAGAATTTGAGGGAAAATGATAAATTGTTGAATCAATGGAATCCAACGGATAAAATGTGGTATAATCTGTGTAGTATACTCCCTAGCCATGTATGATCATCTATTAATATATGTTTTGCATGTTGGGGAAGTTTTGGGATGAGGAATGGGTAACCTAGCTCTATTTTCACGCTGCTGGAAAAACCTAGATTTCCCAGATTCGCACTGCGAATCCCCCAGCCAGGGGAAATCGTGCACTTGCTGGACGTTCGTACGGCGAATGAGGAGGCGAATGTTCGCCAGACGTTCGCACTGTGAACCTTAGCTTGTTTTGGTTCTGCCTCTACTCGCCAGACATTCGCACTGCGAATGGTGCAGCGAACAAGTGTTGGCTAGGCATTCGCTGGCAGCTTCGCACTGCGAATGAGTAGCGAGCACTCGCTGATTTCTTCGCATTGCGAACAGGACAGAACATCCAACTTATTTATTTCATAACTTTTGATCCGTAAGTCGGATCGGGACGTTCTTGGTGTCATTAGAAAGCTATGACGACCCTCTATCTGATAAAAAGTGATAATCTTGGGTATGATGTGGGATTATTTATTTAAGTGGAAAATGATGGAAACAATGTTATGGGATATGTGTGAATCTATATCTTTTGGATCGTAATCCGATCAAGGCATAGTAATAGCTGATGTAAAGCGGTGGAAATGTCCTACGGGATAAAAGTGAAATGTATTGTTTTTGGTACCCGATTAATGAATCGGAGGGAACCCGAAAGGGGTGTTTTATGTGTTATGTTATTATATGTGTTACTTGTAATATTTGTGATGTTACCATGTCTATCTAATTGTGAATTGTGAATGAAAGATATATGCATGCTTAAAATGAATTAGGAAGAGTGAGGAACCTTTACCCCAAAACAAATGGTATAATTCTAGGTTGTAATTAGAATTGTGATAGAAACTCTGGATGGCGATGTTCGTGCATTCATTGACGAGTTCTGGCCTAGAGTAGATAACGTAATGACAACGCTCTTGCAGAAGAGGCCGAGGCGTGTGTCCATTACCGAATGGTATAGAATTGAGTGAAACACTAGTATGGAACATGTGGTATTGTTATGTTTTATTTTGAGGAAGGCAAAAGAGGCCTTAGGGCGATTGTGGCCTTGTGATTGTCGAATACAATTATGTTGTGTATGATCACGTAATCGTAACCAATTATCTTGCGGTGTAGTTTCATGAGACTCGAGCACCTCCACTGAAATGTATGCACAATTACTTGGTAGGTTTTATTCCCGCGTATAGTACGATTGGAGCCTACGGGTAAAGAGACTTGTGATGGTGTACGGGCCGTGTGAAGTGACGGATCACGGTGTACGGGCCGATGATCCCGAATCCAATTCGTATGTCAAGTAACTACAAGGATCCATGACTCGGGCCGACTTCTAGACGTAGAAGAGGACGGGAAAAGGGGATGCCTTGGTACGGTTATCGATTTGTGATATTTTGAGTTGATGAACTCATGGCATGTTTCCATATAGTGTGAGATTGTGAACTCAAAGTCATTTCCCTTCCCCTTGACTTGAGTTAGGATTTGATAGAACCTTGTAGAGCCGAGAGAATCTATAGGATAGGGAACTCACTGAGATTTGATGTATCTCACCCCACTATGGTTACTATATTTCAGGTAATTGCAGGTTGATTTACAAGTGGAGCAATGCTAGGATGTTTCAAGAGGAGCTTAGTTAAGCTTATTCCATTGTGTATTTTATTGTTCTTATACAATGAGGAATATTGTATAATGTTATTAGTTTTTATGATTTTTGGCTAGTTTCCATGTCTTGGGCCATGTGTTATATTTATGTTTTAGAAATGGACAAGTATGTGAACTATGCCATTAGGCGCTTTTGATGTGTCAGTACCAAATAAAATGCGTGTATTGTATTATTCTAGATATATATTATACAGGGCATTATAATATATATACACACACAGATATATATATATATATATATATATATATATATATATATATATATATATATATATATATATATATATATATATATATATATAAAGACACACACACACACACACACACAAATATATATATATATATATATATATGTGTGTGTGTGTGTGTGTGTGTATATATATATATGTGTGTGTGTGTGTGTGTGTGTGTGTATATATATATATATGTGTGTGTGTGTGTGTGTGTGTGTATATATATCTATATATATATATATATATGTGTGTGTGTGTGTATATATATATATATATATATGTGTGTGTGTGTGTGTATGTATATATATATATATATATACCCGTAAATTATTTTACTCCGGATAATACTAGTTGTGATCAACTGAGTCCCATTGTACTCTAATAAATTATCTGCAGAGATAATTAGGGTAACTGTCAGATTTAGAGTAAATCCAATTAATATTATCTGACTCTGAGTTATTTTAAATATTTGGACTTTAGAGATTTTTTGGACAATTAGTAGTGTTGCTAATTGATGATATTTTCTATATCATTTCTTTTTCTCTCATTTCCAAACATAGTTAACTTGGAGAAGAAAAGGGAAAGGAAGGAAAAGGGAGAGAAAAGGAGAAAAGCTCAAGATCAAGAACATCATCAAATCTTCATCCAATCATCTTCAAATCTTCACCATCTTCATCTATTCAAGGTGGGTTCTAGTTAGATGCTTTTGTTTTAGATTTTCTAGGATTCTAAGACTTAGGTTAGAATTGTAAGGAAATTGGATTAATTGCAAAATCTTGGAAATTAACGGTTAAAATGTGTTCTAAACTAAGTAGTATGAGTTATATGAGTGTATAATTGTTTATGTTTGATTGTGGGATGTTTGGATATGTTTTGACAGGGTTTTAGAACCATGGGAGATCAACTGTTACGCTGATGAACTTTCTGAAATTCCCAGATTCGCACTGCGAATCCCCCAGCGAAGGGGGAAATCGTGCACTCGCTGGCAGCTCGCACTGCGAATGCGAAGGCGAGCATTCGTCAGTGGTTCGCACTGCGAACCTTACGTTGTTTTTGCCACTGCCTTGGTTCGCTAGCGTTCGCACTGTGAATGGTGTAGCAAACAAGTGTTGGCTAGGCGTTCGCTGGACGCTTCGCACTGCGAATGAAGTGGCGAGCGTTCGCTGGCTTCTTCGCAATGCGAACATAGCAGAACATCCATTTTGTTTCTTGCATAACTTTTGACTCGGTTATCCGTTTTGTGTATTCTTGATATCGTTGTGAAGCTAGGAACATATTCTAGCTGATGGCAGTGAGAAATACCTGGTTATTGCCCGATTAAATGAATCGGAGGGAACCGTAAATTGGTATGAATTATGGTATGTTGAATTTTGGTGTTCCATTATGTGATTGATGATTACATGCCTATGTTATTATTGTGAAACAGGTTGGAATATGTATGCATGTTAAAATATGAATAGGTAGAGTGAGGAACAATACCGGAAATGATATCGGAAGTGTGTACATAACATGGTGACAACGCTCGTGCAAAAGAGGCCGAGGCGTGTGTCTAGTAATAATAACCGGTATACCTTGCGGTGTAGTTTCATGAGACTTGAGCACCTCCTCTGAAAAGTATGCACAACTACTTGGCAGGTTTGATTCCCGCGTATAGTACGATTGGAGCCTACGGGTAAAGAGTGAAATTCTGGTATCAGACGTGTGATGTTAAGGTGCGATGTCACAACAACACACTCTGCACAATGGACAACAATAACAGTAACAAAGCAACACAAGGAATTATTGACCTAGTTCGGTCACAACCAACCTACTCTGGGGGCTACCAAGCCAGGGATGGAATTCACTACTTGTAGATATAATTTACAGACTCAACAACCCGTTGACAATCTCCTAAACTTATACTCTACTAATGACTTCCTACCTAAGAAACCACTTAGGTATGAGAACACCACTCAATCCCTTACAAACACTCAAAGAGACCACTTTGAGTAACCTTGATCTTGCTTCCTAGCTTCGATCAAGCAACCACTCTCTATTGCTTCACAGCTTCTAGAGAGGACAGAATACAACACAGCAATTCACCCTAGAATTCTGGTTACACGACTCGTACAAAATACTCAAGACACTCAGCCTACGCTCTTGATCTTCTCTCTGTATTTCTGTCACCTTTTCCTTTGGTCTTGTGCGCTTTATATAGCTCCTTGAATTGGTCTTGGACTTGCTACAATATCTCCCAGATTTGTTATTTAAAACTGAATATTTAAAACAGATTTTCTCCTAAAATCTTTTTAAATCTTCAACCTTTTAAATCTCCTACAAATCTGCACCATATCTCCTATGCAGCAGCAAATATCTATCCCAAGATATTCGCATCCAATGAGACAGCTTGCTCTCCACAATTCCAGCTAATACGCAACCCTAACAACATCACAGCCTGCTGTTGTTAATTCTGCAGATCTGATGTCACAACATCACCTATGTGACATCAGACATCCAGCTTCAGCAATTAATTACTTAACACAGCCCAGTGTTAAGACTTCAATGTTGCAACATCAGCACCTTGACATCAACATTGAACATGCCTTGTTTTACCAAAATTCCAGCCAATCCAAGAACTAACAATCTCCCCCTTTGGCTAATTTTGGCTAAAACAATCTCTGCACTCTGCACCTTCAGAGACTTCAGCAGCGGAAAAACTTCAATCAATAATTTTGAAACACCAAGCAGCAGCATCAGCAACATCTATAATTCAAAACTCTGCTGCTCAAATAAATTCTTCAGCATATATCAATCTTCAATTCACTTTAAACAGCTGCACATATTATCTTCAACTACAGCTGCATCTTCAATTTACTTCAGCATTAGCATCCAGCAGTAACATCTTCAACAGCAACAACATTCAACAATATGTTTCTCCCCCTCAAAGTATCAACCAACATAGTAACTGTCAATAACTCCCCCTTAATATCTGCATCACATTAGCAGCATTTGGCAGTAACATTCTTTGATACTCTTGACTCTCTTGGCTACCATTGATACTCTTGGCTACCATCTCCCCCTTTTTAGCCACAATTAGGCAAGCTTCAGTTAGAAGCCCTATTAACTATAGTCAGTACACCCTAGCTCTCATTGTTAGCCTCATAGTTAGTAACCAGGCAAAACAAATCATAGATGGAAACTAACAGCACAATATTCAAGTTACAAAACCAAGCACATTAAGTGCTGACAAAGAAAACAACATTGCAAAAAAACTAAAACTACTAGAAGCAAAAGTAAATAAGCTAGTCTTCTTCTGAACTTGCTTTATCTGCACTATCTTGTCCTTCATCTTCAGAGTCAACATGATTATCTTGTTCCAAAATTTGGATCATCTTCTCAATCTTTTCTTTTCTAGTCCTTAGTCTCTTAGCCAGACCAGGCACTGCTCTGCCAATGACTTCATCATCAGATAAGTCATCAACATTAATCACATCAGTACTCTTTTCTCCTCCAGGAGTAGTCTCAGCATCCCTACTAGGCGATATTCTGACATCCCCTTTAACATGAGTATCATCTGCTTTAGCATTAACTTCAACTTCCTTCTCAGCATCTTCGATTACGGAGATAGCTAATCTATGAAGATTTGTATCCGCAGATAGCATGTCACTCTTTTCGCTTGTACCCTGATCATCAACCATTTGTCTCAGGGGTCTAGATATACCCTTAATAGGAAGTCCTTTCTCAAGAACGATCTGCCACATGCACTTATCCACATATACTCTTTCCTCAGTAGTTTGTGGACGCGGGTTGGTAGTTCTAGGTTTGTCTCCAAATAACACACTAGTCACAACTTTCTTTGTTTCAGGATTCTTAAAGACAGTAGCAGGTCTCTTGGGAGTAAGTTTAGTGGGTCTTGTAGTACCTGATTCAGGAAGAATGGTTGAGAGGGGCTCAATGTCCATAGGATCGGATGCTGAACCTTCGTCAGTGGAAACCCTAGCTCTTCCTCTTGTGGAACTCTGACACTCAGATTTCTTGGATGGAGACACCATGAATCCTTTCAGTGAGGGTTGATTCTTGAAGACGAAGAAGTTGATTCGTTGTGAGACCAGGGCTTTGAAGAAACGTGATGTTGCAACACTGGGAAAGGGAGGTCTGAGGCAAGGGGCTTGATTTGGAGTGTCAATGACTTTTTCCCTCCCTAAAGACTTTCCTTTTAAAAAATTCACATCAGGACTCATTAACTCTGAGTGACCTTTCAGCCTCATGACATAATAGTCTGATGTTTTAACATCGACCTAAACATCATTAGTTGAACTACTTTCAAAAGAAATCCACTGATAGCAGTTATCTTTGGTTCTGGCACCCTTCATAACAACCTGATTATGCTCATCAGATACCACACACTCATCCTTCGTGTAGTTTACCTTGTAACCTTCATCGCACAACTGGCTTATGCTGATCAAATTTGCATTTAAACCACTGACAAACAGAACATTGTCAAGTTCAGGTATACCATCACCTTTCACTTTCCCAACTCCTGCAACCACACCTTTTTCTCGATTGCCAAAAATAACTTCAAGAGGGGGGCAAGGTCTAAATTCAGCAAACATGGATCTACATCCAGACATGTGTTTGGAACACCCACTGTCAAAATACCATGTTCCTTCTTTAGCCTCTTTGTCAGCCAAGTGAGCCAATAAGCACTTCACCTTCTCCTTAGGTACCCATTGTTTAACAACTTTGGGCCTGTAATCTCTCCATCTGTTTTGAGGCTGAGGGTATCCATGCAGCTTGTAGCACGAGTACTGCATATGTCCAATCCTTCCACAATAATAGCATCTCACCCTTTCATCTCTAAATCTTCTGCCATGATGAGATTGCTTAGGCTGCCATCCATAATGTGATCTCCTCCTACCATAACTGGCATGCCTTCTATTATGTTGATATCTTCTCCCATAAGAAGGCTGAGAATGCTGTTTCCTGGATTGTCTCTCATGATGGTGTGGCTTTCTTCTTCCATAGTGATGAGGCACATCATTGTTATATCCATACCCATAGCTATACCAGTTGTCCTGATGTTGAGACACCTGGTGTGACATGTCCTGTTTGAGCCTTGCAGCTTGCTTGCTCCTGTGATAGTGGGGAGGCATATACTGACTAGCTCCTTGAGGCTGCATCTTCCTCTGTTGGGGACCATCCTTTTTCTCAACATTCTGAGGCTGAACAACCTTCTTAGGGGTAGAATCCTGTCTCTTTGTTTGAGACATAGGTTGAGACACCTCCTCCTTTGCTCCTGAGGTGCTTGCCACATATCCTATACCAGACTTATCACCTGCAGCCTTTTCTGTCTGAAGGATCTTGTCAAGTGTGTCTGTACCACAGCTCAACATCCTAACAGACTTGGTCATTTGATCAAGGTGAGCTCTAACTAACACAACTTCATTTTCTAGATCAGTCTTTTCATTCTCTAGCTGAGCAATCTGTTGCTTGTGGCACTTGTTTTCTTGACAAATCTCAACACTTTTTAAACACAACTCTTGATAAGTAGATGCTAACTCCTCATAAGTTACTTCTCCATCACTAGAATCATCATCAGAAACAACAGCTCCTGTTAGGGCTCTAACATGCTTTGCTGACTCATATTCACTTTCACTATCTGAGTCAGACCAGGAAACCGTCATGCCCTTCTTCTGCTTTTTCAAGAAGTTGGGACATTCTTTCTTGACATGTCCATACCCTTCACACTCAAAGCACTGAACTCCTTTATCTTGGGCAGTTTTCTCTTCATCCTTCTTGCTGGTGTCAGAAGTCATGTTCTTGACATAGGCCTGGAGTTATTGTTCATTCTCTTGAACACTTTGGTGAACTGTCTTCCCAACATAACTATGGCCTGAGATAGATCCTCCTGAGATTCAGAACTCTTCCCTTTCTCTTCTTCACCATTTGACACCAGGGCTATACTCTTTTGCTTCTTTTCTGGTTCTTCCTCATTCAACCCAAGCTCAAAAGTTTGAAGAGATCCAATGAGCTCATCTACTCTCATCTTGATGATGTCTTGTGATTCTTCTATGGCAGTAACCTTCATCTTATACTTCTTAGGAAGAGATCTAAGGATCTTCCTTACAAGCTTTTCATCTGACATTTTCTCACCAAGAGCACTCGATGCATTAGCCAGCTCCAGAACATTCATGTGGAAGTCATGAATAGTCTCATCGTCCTTTATCTTTAGGCTTTCAAATTTTGATGTTAAAATCTGAAGTCTTGACATCTTGACTCTAGATGTTCCTTCATGTGTAGCCTGCAAAATATCCCACGCTTCCTTAGCAACTTCACAGGTATTGATTAACCTGAAGATATTCTTATCCACTCCATTGAAGATGGCATTTAGAGCTTTGGAATTTCCAAGGGCGAGCTCATCTTCCTCCTTGGTCCATTCTTCTTCAGGCTTTGGCTTAGAGGTGCCTTCTTTATCTTTGCCAGCATCATCTTTCTCACACACGACAGGTGCTTTCCATTCTTTAATAACAACCTTCCAAGCCCTGCTGTCCAAGGATTTTAAGAAGGTGGTCATCCTTGGCTTCCAATAATCATAATTGGATCCATCCAAAATAGGGGGTCTGTTGACAAATCCTCCAACTTCTTTGTCCATCTTTACACCAGAAAGTAACTTCCCTAGATCTCACCCAGAGACAGACAGGTTGCCTGCTCTGATACCAATTGAAATTCTGGTATTAGACGTGTGATGTTAAGGTGCGATGTCACAACAACACACTCTGCACAATGGACAACAATAACAGTAACAAAGCAACACAAGGAATTGTTGACCCAGTTCGGTTACAACCAACCTACTCTGGGGGCTACCAAGCCAGGGATGGAATTCACTACTTGTAGATATAATTTACAGACTCAACAACCCGTTGACAATCTCCTAAACTTATACTCTACTAATGACTTCCTACCTAAGAAACCACTTAGGTATGAGAACACCACTCAATCCCTTACAAACACTCAAAGAGACCACTTTGAGTAACCTTGATCTTGCTTCCTAGATTTGATCAAGCAACCACTCTCTATTGCTTCACAGCTTCTAGAGAGGACAGAATACAACACAGCAATTCACCCTAGAATTCTGGTTACACGACTCGTACAAAATACTCAAGACACTCAGCCTATGCTCTTGATCTTCTCTCTGTATTTCTGTCACCTTTTCCTTTGGTCTTGTGCGCTTTATATAGCTCCTTGAATTGGTCTTGGACTTGCTACAATATCTCCCAGATTTGTTATTTAAAACTGAATATTTAAAACATATTTTCTCCTAAAATCTTTTTAAATCTTCAACCTTTTAAATCTCCTACAAATCTGCACCAGATCTCCTATGCAGCAGAAAATATCTATCCCAAGATATTCACATCCAATGAGACAACTTGCTCTCCACAATTCCAGCTAATATGCAACCCTAACAACATCACAGCCTGCTGTTGTTAATTCTGCAGATCTGATGTCACAACATCACCTATGTGACATCAGACATCCAGCTTCAGAAATTAATTACTTAACACAGCCCAGTGTTAAGACTTCAATGTTGCAACATCAACACCTTGACATCAACATTGAACATGCCTTGTTTTACCAAAATTCCAGCCAATCCAAGAACTAACAAAGAGACTTGTGATGGTGTACGGGCCGTGAGAAGTGACGGATCACGGTGTACAGGCCGATGATCCCGAATCCAATTCGTATGCCAAGTAGATACAAGGATCCATGACTCGAATCATCTTTTAGACGTAGAAGCGAATGAGAATAAGGGATACCTTGGTACGGTTATTGATTTGTGAGATTCTGGAGTAACATGCTCATAACTTACTTTGGTACTATTGTGAGTTAACAGGCTCACGAGTGTGAATGTATTTATATCGTGTGTGTACTCAAAGTCACTTCCCTTCCCTTTGACTTGAGTTCGACTTATTAGAACCTTGTAAAACCGAGAGGACTATAAGATAGCGAACTCACTGAGATTTGATGTATCTCACCCCACTGTTGTTGTTTACATCACAGGTTCTGCAGGTTCGGCGAAGAGTAAGGATAAGGTGGTTTGACTTTTTCTTACGGATCGTAGCTTTTGAGATGGCATGGCTTCCGCTATGGCATTTTATTTTTGAGATCATTGTATTGATCTAGTTCTTAGTGCATTTTGGGACATCTTGTATACGTTATGCCATAGGCTTTAGAACTTTGTATTTAGGGCACTTAATGTATACAATGTGTTAACTAGGAACTTGTATATATATATTTCAGTACCAAACGTATTATTCATGTATGATATATGCTTTGATGTATGTATGTATATGTGGGATTTACAGTTGGTATCAGAGCAGGTCGTATCCTCGACCTAGCCATGAAATAGTATAAGTGTTTCTTTCCGTTTCATATGTGTTGTGTCGCCATTAGTCTTACGTGTTATATTTATGGTATTGAGCCTGATCAACTTAATCCTATCTGTATAACATTTAGGAACATGGCCGACCGACGCAGAAACAACCGTGGTAGACCGAGAACTACTCCAGCTGGGACAAATCCTCCAGGGGACGAAGGGAATGCCCCTCTGTATCAATTCATGCAACAGATGCAGCAACAGTAGAATCAGTTTGTACAACAGATGGTATAGCAAATGGATGGTGGTGTGCATCCTCCAGTGGTTGTTCCTGAAGCTGCAGGGGGAACCTTTAGGGATTTCATCCGCATGAATCCTCCGGAGTTTCTGGGAGGGTTAGATCCAGTAAAGGCTCATGAATGGATATTCGGTATGGAGCGGATTTTCTTGATCGTTCAGTGTAGTGAAGAAAATAAGGTTGTCTTCGCTTCTCACTTGTTAAAGGGTCCTGCTATGAGATGGTGGGAAAGCGCTTCAACCTTGATGATAATTCAAGAGGTACCGAAAGTGTGGGAGCAGTTTAAGATAACTTTTATGGAGAAGTATTTTCCAAGTTCCTTAAGGTCTCAAAAAGAATTCGAATTTCAGCAGCTGAGACAAGGTAACTTGACAGTGGCTTCTTATGCGGAAAAGTTCGAGGATATGGCTGCTTATTCTAGACAAGCCATGTATGCTCTTGATGAAAGGTGGAAGATTGATCAGTTTCTGTTTGGTTTAAGGGCTGAAATTTCACATAGGGTGTCTCAGAGAGAATTTAACAGCTATGCTGAATTGTTACGACAGTGTTATGTGGCAGAGCATAGTTTGAAGAAGGTACAAGCAGAATGAGAGCTTAGTAGGGTGAATCAAAGTGATCGTGGAAGATCGAATAAATAATTTAGACCAAGACAACAACCTTTCAAAGGGAAACAAGTTCAGAGTTCTAAGTCTAGTGCGCCTCCGGTATGCCGTACTTGTGGTAGGAATCATTTTGGGAGGTGCAATTGGGATGGAATACGATGTTATCAGTGTAACAAGGTGGGTCATTTATCGAGGGATTGTCCTCAGAAAAGGAATCAGATGCAAGAGAAGAATACCGGACGAGTGTATACCTTGGATGCAAGGAAAACAAAGGGTGATAATTCCTTGATTGCGGGTACGTGTTTTATGAATGGAAATCCTTGTTTTGTTTTATTTGATTGTGGGGCAACACATTCTTTTATGTCCACGCGGTGCGTGAAGCGACTCGGGTTGCAAGCTGTTCCTTTATCTCCACCCATGGTGGTTACTACTGCCATGGATGAAATTGTTGAAACACCATTGATGTGTGAAAATTGTGTTTTGTCGGTAAATGAAAGAGTCTTCCAGATTGATCTTATTTGTTTGCCGCTTAAGAAAGTGGATGTTGTTCTGGGAATGGATTGGATTTCAGCTAATTCGGTTTTTATCGGTTGTGAGTAGAAGTTAATCATTATTCCATCTACTGAAGCTACTCCGAAGGATGTGTTAACTACTATTTTAGAAGGTACGGTTGGAATGATTAATTTCTTATTTGAAGAGGAAAAGTCTGTTCTTATGATTCTTACTAAGGAGGGGAGTAGTAACCTTCAAGTTTCGAGTATTCCAGTAGTTTGTGACTTTCCTGAAGTCTTCCCCGAGGATATCACTTCTCTTCCTCTGGAACGGGAAGTGGAATTCTCTATTGACCTGATACCGGGAACGGCTCCAATATCCGTTTCTCCGTATCGGATGGCACCACTCGAATTAAGAGAATTAAAGGACCAATTGGAAGAGTTGTTGGCTAAGCATTTTGTTTGACCCAGTGTTTCACCCTGGGGAGCTCCAGTGTTGTTGGTAAAGAAGAAGGATGGTGGAATGCAGTTGTGTATTGATTACTGTCAATTGAATAAGGTCACCATCAAGAACAAATACCCATTGCCAAGGATAGACGATTTGTTAGATCAATTGAAAGGAGCCTGTGTGCTCTTGAAGATTGATTTACGGTCGGGTTATCATCAGATTCGGGTGAAGAGTTCAGATGTACCAAAGACTGCGTTTAGAACCCGTTACGGTCATTATGAATTTTTTGTGACGCCTTTTGGTGTGACGAATGCTCCGGCAGTTTTCATGGATTATATGAATCGAATATTTCAACCTTACTTGGACCAATTTGTGGTGATTTTCATTGATGACATCCTCATCTATTCTCGTGACCTTCAAGAGCACAGAGAACACCTAAGAATCGTTTTATCCATTTTGCAAGAAAGACAACTTTTTGCCAAGCTAAGTAAGTGTGAAATTTGGATGTCGGAGGTGAATTTCCTTGGACATGTCATATCTCAAAGGGGTGTAGCGGTTGATCCATCCAAAGTTGAAGCAGTGATAAATTGGGAAAGACCGAAGAATGTGTCGGAGGTTAGAAGCTTTTTGGGACTAGCAGGGTATTATAGGAGGTTTATTAAAGGCTTTTCCCAACTGGATTTATCGATGACGAGACTTACTCGGAAAGATTGTTCTTATGAATGGGATTCGGCTTGTGAGCAAAGTTTTATGAGTTTGAAGGAAAGATTGACGACCGCTCCTGTTTTGGTTATTCCTGATCCTAGCAAGTCATATGAGGTATATTGTGATGCGTCGAAGATGGGATTAGGAGGGGTTTTAATGCAAGATGGACATGTAGTGGCCTATGCTTCACGACAGTTGAAAGTCCATGAAGAGAATTATCCAACGCATGACTTAGAATTGGCAGCGGTTGTATTTACCTTGAAGGTGTGGCGTCACTATTTGTATGGTGTGCGTTTTGAGATGTTTAGTGACCACAAAAGCTTACAATACCTCTTTAATCAGAAGGAGTTGAACATGCGTCAACGGAGGTGGATGGAATATTTGAAAGATTATGACTTGGAACTAAAATACTATCTGGGTAAAGCGAATAAGGTGGCAGATGCTTTAAGTAGGAAAGTGTTGCACAGTGCCGACTTGATGATGCTAGAGTATACTTTATTGGAGAAATTTCGAGATCTAAATCTTCAGTTTAATTGGACTCCTAATTGTGTGGTTATGGGGAATTTGGATATCAATTCTACTCTTAGGGAAGAAATCCAACAAGAGCAAGAGTTAGATGAGAAGTTGCAAGAAGTGTTATTGCAACCGGGTTTTGTACGAGATACCGATGGAGTTATCGTATTTAACCGAAGGATTTGTATTCCAGACAACACGGAGTTAAAAAGGAGAATTTTAGAAGAAGCGCATAAGGGTGCTTTTACTATATATCCGGGATCTTCTAAGATGTACCAAGACCTAAAGAAAGACTATTGGTGGTCTGGGATGAAAAAGGATATTGCGGTGTATGTGTCGGAATGTGCGGTGTGTCAACAAGTGAAGATCGAACACCAAAGACCGGGTGGCTTGTTGCAACCTTTAGAAATTCCGGTGTGGAAATGGGATAGTATTTCGATGGAATTTGCAGTGGGTTTACTCGGTGCGCAAGGCGGTTATGATTCGATTTGGGTAATAATAAATCGGTTAACGAAGTCTGCTCATTTCTTGGCCGTAAAGACTACTTATAAGGCGAGTCATCTCGCAAGGTTATTCATTTCGGAGATAGTGAGGTTGCATGGTATTCCTACTACTATCGTTTCGGATAGAGATCCAAAGTTCACTTCGAGATTTTGGAGAGCTTTTCAACAAGCTATGGGAACGAAGTTGTGCTTGAGTACGTCGAATCATCCCCAAACGGATGGTCAGACGGAACGGACAATATAGACCATGGAGGATATGTTGAGGGCTTGTGTCCTTGAAAGTGGAGGAAATTGGATAGAACTTTTGCCATTGATTGAATTCTCTTATAATAATAGCTATCATGCAAGCATTGGTATGGCACCTTATGAGGCGTTGTATGGAAGGAAGTGTAGGACACCGTTGTGTTGGGCTGAAGTTGGTGAAGATAGGATGTTGGGACCTGAGATTATTCATGAGACTACGGAGAAAATTAAGACGATCCTTGATAAGATTAAACAAGCCCAAGATCGTCAGAAGAGTTATGCGGATAACCGTAGAAGACCTTTAGAATTTGAAGAAGGCGATCACGTGTTTATGAAAGTTACTCCGAGATTGCGGTTGAAAGGACCATTTCGATCGCGGAAGTTAAGTCCGAGGTATGTGGGACCATATCAAATTTTGGAAAGAATTGGGGAAGTAGCCTACAGATTGGCCTTACCGCCTTCTCTGTCCGAGATGCACGATGTTTTTCATGTGTCTCAACTTCGGAAATTTGTCCCAGATCCTCTTCAACCAATTTTACCAGATACAATGGAGATAGAAGCAGATTTGACATTTGAGCCTCAACCGAGTCGTATCACTGGAAGAGGAAATAAAGAGATCCTTCTTGTGAAGGTCCAGTGGGATGAGACGCATCCGGGCGATGCAACTTAGGAGTTGGAATCGGAGATGCCGGAGGTCTATCCTCATCTTTTCAGGTAATTGTTTTAAATTCGTGGGCGAATTTCTATTTAAGGGGGGGAGGATGTAATACCCCGTAAATTATTTTACTCCGGATAATACTAGTTATGATCAACTGAGTCCCAGTGTACTCTGATAAATTATCTGCAGAGATAATTAGGGTAACTGTCAGATTTAGAGTAAATCCAATTAATATCATCTGACTCTGGGTTATTTTAAATATTTGGACTTTAGAGACTTTTTGGACAATTAGTAGTGTTGCTAATTGATGATATTTTCTATATCATTTCTTTTTCTCTCATTTCCAAACATAGTTAACTTGGAGAAGAAAAGGGAAAGGAAGGAAAAGGGAGAGAAAAGGAGAAAAGCTCAAGATCAAGAACATCATCAAATCTTCATCCAATCATCTTCAAATCTTCATCGTCTTCATCTATTCAAGGTGGGTTCTAGTTAGATGCTTTTGTTTTATATTTTCTTGGATTCTAAGACCTAGGTTAGAATTGTAAAGAAATTGGATTAATTGCAAAATCTTGGAAATTAACGGTTAAAATGTGTTCTAAACTGAGTAGTATGAGTTATATGAGTGTATAATCATTTATGTTTGATTGTGGGATGTTTGGATATGTTTTGAAAGGGTTTTGGAACCATGGGAGATCAGCTGTTACGCTGATGAACTTTCTAAAATTCCCAGATTCACACTACGAATCCCCCAGCGAAGGGGGAAATCGTGCACTCGCTGGCAGCTCGCACTGCGAATGCGAAGGCGAGCATTCGCCAGTGGTTCGCACTGCGAACCTTACGTTGTTTTTGCCACTGCCTTGGTTCGCTAGCATTCGCACTGCGAATGGTGTAGCGAACAAGTGTTGACTAGGCGTTCGCTGGACGCTTCGCACTGCGAATGAAGTAGCGAGCGTTCGCTGGCTTCTTCGCAATGCAAACATAGCATAACATCCATTTTGTTTCTTGCATAACTTTTGACTCGGTTATCCGTTTTGTGTATTCTTGATATCGTTGTGAAGCTAGGAACATATTCTAGCTTATGGCAGTGAGAAATACCTGGTTATTGCCCGATTAAATGAATCGGAGGGAACCGTAAATTGGTATGAATTGTGGTATGTTGAATTTTGGTGTTCCATTATGTGATTGATGATTACATGCCTATGTTATTATTGTGAAACAGGTTGGAATATGTATGCATGTTAAAATATGAATAGGTAGAGTGAGGAACATTAACGGAAATGATATCGGAAGTGTGTAAATAACATGGTGACAACGCTCGTGCAAAAGAGGCCGAGGCGTGTGTCTAGTAATAATAACCGGTTTACCTTGCAGTGTAGTTTCATGAGACACGAGCACCTCCTCTGAAACGTATGCAAACTACTTGACAGGTTTGATTCCCGCGTATAGTACGATTGGAGCCTACGGGTAAAGAGACTTGTGACGGTGTACGTGCCGTGAGAAGTGACGGATCACGGTGTACGGGCCGATGATCCCGAATCCAATTCGTATGCCAAGTAGATACAAGGATCCATGACTCGAATCGTCTTCTAGACGTAGAAGCAGACGGGAATAGGGGATACCTTGGTACGGTTATTGATTTGTGAGATTCTGGAGTAACAGGCTCAGAACTTACTTTGGTACTATTGTGAGTTAACAGGCTCACAAGTGTGAATGTATTTATATCGTGTGTGTACTCAAAGTCACTTCCCTTCCCTTTGACTTGAGTTAGGCTTATTAGAACCTTGTAAAGCCGAGAGGACTATAAGATAGCGAACTCACTGAGATTTGATGTATCTCACCCCACTGTTGTTGTTTACATCACAGGTTCTACAGGTTCAGCGAAGGGTAAGGATAAGGTGGTTTGACTTTTCCTTACGGATCGTAGCTTTTGAGATAGCATGGCTTCCGCTATGGCGTTTTATTTTTGAGATCATTGTATTGATCTAGTTCTTAGTGCATTTTGGGACATCTTGTATACGTTATGCAGTAGGCTTTAGAACTTTGTATTTAGGGCACTTAATGTATACAATGTGTTAACTAGGAACTTGTATATATATATTTCAGTACCAAACGTATTATTCATGTATGATACATGCTTTGATGTATGTATGTATATGTGGGATTTACAATATATGTGTGTATATATATATATATATATATATATATATATATATATATATACACACACACACACACACACACACATATATATATATATATATATACACACACACACACACACACATATATATATATATATATATACACACACACACACACACACACACACACACACACATATATATATATATATATATATATATATATATACACACACACACACACACACACACACACACACACACACACACACACATATATATATATATATATATATGTGTGTGTGTGTGTGTATATATATATACACACATATATATATATATATATATATATATATATATATATAAACACATATATATATATGTTCTGGACTGGGCTGAGGCATGCTCGCCATCCGAGCAGGTCCAACCCATAAGGCTTGGGATGGCCCAGTAAGGACTCCTAGCAAGACCGTTGTCGAGCAGAAGCTCACCACCACAGGTCGAGCACACGCCTAACCTCGGGCGTGTGCGGCACTCGCGGATGGACCATCGGGCGCATCCTCCCCGGGCTCGCCCCTCCTCGGCACTCAGATGCTCCTCCCCGCGAGCAGCCACCTCCTTCCCACACAAGAGTCCTCCCCGTGAGGACACGTCTCCCCGACACGCAAGACTCCTCTCTGAGAGGTCACGTTCTCACGTAACCGCTCCACTCCCGATGGAATCGGTCTGCCCTAATTCCGGAGATCTAGGAACGGTTACCCCAGGGCGAAGACCACGTGCTGGTCTTCACTACGCCACGTAAGCCCTGGCAGTTACTTGGATTGGGCCTGGCAATCCAGCCCAATGCGAGTAACCGTTGGCCCTGCGCTGGGGGCTCTCTATAAATACCCTTTCACTTTAGAGGGTCAGGTTACATTCATTTTCTACTCTCACTTCTGTACTTGCCTTTTCTCTGACAACCACCTTACTTGAGCGTCGGAGTACCTTGCAGGTACACCCCCCCGCTGTTTTCCAACCTCACCGGAGCTGAAGCCCGACGTCGTTGGCCACTAGAAATTGTCTAATCCAGGTACGATCAGTGGTGCCGTCTGTGGGAACCCTTTGCTTCCCCGTTTTTCCCTCGTTAAACCAAAGCAACTCTCATTCATCACCAACATGGCCAATCCGACAGTTAACCAGGCTCTAGACACCGTCCTCGCACAACTCAAGAACGGGAACCACCGTGAGGACGCCGTCATCCTCAACGGCGGCGAAGGCGGCATAAGAGACGGGCAGACCGCCTCCCAGGACTCTCAAGATGTGGCTTACAACTCCGCCCGCCAGGACGACCAGCAAGCCATTTTCCAACCAGTTGCTCCTCCGTCCAATGCGGACCCGAGCACCGTGGCCCTATTCACCTTGATCAATCAGACCAATCAGCTGATCGCACAGCAGAACACCAGAATTGAAGCTTTGGAGCAAGGACGGGCACAACGATCTTCCTCGCGAAGACATCGTCATCCCCCGTCACCTCGCCGATCTCCTTCCCCGTGAAGGACCCCTTCCGAAGAATCTCGGACCCCGTTGCAGGTACGCCAAGGTCGCCGACCACGCCTCGAGCACCCCCAACCGACGATCTCCCAGAAACTCCCTCGTTCCCCACCTCGGAAGGAACCCAGGGCCTCCACCACTTCCAAGAAGTCCAAGCAGACCAAAGAAAGACCAAAGAACCGTTCGAGGAACTCCCCTCCACGGCATCATCGATCAACCTCGAGATCTCCGATTGGTAGCGACGACGAGGACCAGAGGACCCCTTTGTCATGGGAAATCATGAACGCCCAATCCCGGCAGATATGGAGAAACCCCCACCATTGGGGACCTACGACGGCCTGACCGACCCCGACGATCACGTCGAGAGTTTCAAAGCAATGCTCGACTTCCAAATGTCAGGGGAGCCATCAGGTGTAGACTATTCCCCACCACCTTGCGAAAGGGAGCCATGACTTGGTATAAGGGTCTGGCGCATGGGTCAATCACATCCTGGAAGCAACTTAGGCAGCGCTTCACCAAACACTTCACCGCGTCTCGCTGACACCAGAAGACGGAGGTTGCCTTAGAAAGCATCTTCCAAGGGAAGAACAAATCTCTCCGAAACTACATCGAGAGATTCAACAAAGAAGATGTCGAGGTCCACACGACCGACGACATGAAGAAATATTTAATTCTCCATGGACTACGTGTCGGATCTGACTTTGCCAAATCCATAGGCCTCTGCAGACCCCAACGTCTCGAGGACCTCCTCGCTCGAGCTCAGAAGTACATCGAACTCGAGAAGACGGAAGCAGCTCAGATCGCTCTTGAGAAGAGACGTAGAGAAGGCCCCCGCGGCCACAAAGATGAAGACTCTTCTCCCCAACGCGGAGGAGAAAGGAAGAAAGAGAACCGTAACCGTGATCCTAGGGAACCGCGCAGACCAGCTGGCCGGTTCACGGAGTACACCCAACTTAACACTCCCCGGTCTCGAATCCTCTCCGAATGCCAGAATTCTGAGTTTGTGAAAGGAGGAGTCCGCTTCCCGAAGCCCACTGCTCCCAAGTCAAACGTTGACAAATCAAAGTACTATAGGTTCCACCGGAGCCACAGGCATGTTACCGAAGACTGCATCCACCTCAAGGATGCGATCGAAATCCTGATCAAGGAAGGGCACTTGAAGAAATATGCCCAGAAGAGCGATACTCCTCGCCCCAGCTCCCGGGAAGCCCAGAACGTCGAGGAGACGACACCTCCGCCCGACGAGAGTCACCTTCAGGTCGCCCTCAGTGTCACCCGACTCGAAGACTTCTTCGTCCCCCCAATCATTGAAGGACAAGAAGCAATTCGCAACATGTGGGCGAAATTTCCCCACGAGGACCCCGTTGCTGCCCGGAGCACCTGTGAAGGCTTCCCCAGGGCGATGGTCATCTCCGGGGGAGGACCAGAGAAGCTGTCCGTTGGATCAATCAAGCGAAAATTTGATGAGCTGGAATCCGCGACATCGGCGAAGGCAACCACCCTTGAGAAAGTGCGGGGAAACTCCAACCCCATCACCTTCTACCTCGAGGAACTTCCCGGGGGAGCGCCAAACACCACTATTCCCCTCCTGATCAGGGCGCAGATGGCGAACTTTGACATTCGAAGGATCCTAGTCGACCAGGGGAGCTCGGTCGACATCATGTATGCTCATCTGTTCGGGACCCTTCAGCTCGACGAAAGGCATCTGACCCCGTATGTCGGTTCGGATCTACAGGGGTACAATGGAACCACCACCAGACCATGGGGTTATGTGGAGCTAATGGTCACATTTGTGGCCGAAGAAACTGCCCGACAGGTGAAGATCCATTTCCTGGTGGTCGACTGCCCGTCCCTTTACAATTGCATCCTTGGGAGGACCACCCTGGTCGAGCTTACGGCGGTACCATCGACGGTCCACCTGAAAATGAAGTACTACACGACTAGGGGATGTGTAGTGATGATGCACGGGGACATCGACGCGGCCAAAAGGTGCTTCGCCACCGCCATCAAAGGCCTAAGTTCCATCGGCCCCAAACCCAAAACCATGGCCAAGCCACCCCAGGATGCCGAACAGGTACCTCTCCCGTGCGTCAACGCGGTCGACCTCGACAGCAGGCTCTCCGGTGAACTCGACGAAGACAGAGTCGAAGATCTCGACCATCAGGAGGAGAACAACGGGCGACCTCTCCACCCAACGCGCCCCGTCCTAGACGGAGACTTCGAGCTCGTGGTACTCGAGGACGATCCAGACCACAATGTGAAGATTGGCACCGGGATCCCCGACCTGGTAAAGGAGCAGCTGAAGGCGTGTTTGAGAGAGAACGCTGACCTCTTCGCGTGGAGCGCGTCCAAGATGCTTGACCTCGACCCCGAAGTGGCTTGTCATCAGCTCGCAGTAGATCTGGCCGCTAGGGCCATATCACAACATAGGCGTAAGCAGTCTCCCGAGAAAGCGGAGGCTGCTGAAAAAGCTGTAAAAGATCTCCTAGAGGCAAATTTTATTTCGGAAGCCAAATACACGACATGGCTGTCCAACATTGTACTTGTTAAAAAGAATAATGGAAAATGGAGAATGTGCGTTGATTATACTGATCTTAACCGGGCTTGCCCGATAGACTGTTGTCCCTTGCCTAACATCGACCAACTGGTCGACAACTCTGCAGGTTACAAACTACTATCCTTCATGGACGCTTACTCGGGGTATAACCAAATTCCCATGGACAAGGTCGACAAGTAACACACGGCTTTCATGACCACGTCGGGCAACTACTATTACAACATAATGCCCTTCGATCTGAAGAACGCCGGGGCGACCTACCAACTGATGATGAACAAGGTTTTCCGAGCTGAAATCGGCGATATGCTCGAGGTCTACATGGACGACATGATAGTCAAGTCTGCAGAAGAAGTTGACCACGCTGCGCATCTCAAGAAGGTGTTCGACACGGCGAGGAGGTGCCGCATGAGGTTTAACCCCGAAAAGTGCACCTTCGGCGTCCGGGCAGGGAAGTTCCTTGGATTTTACCTCACGGAGCAAGGAATCGAGGCACCCCCCAATAAGTGTAGGGCATTCTCCGAGCTCCCTACCCCGGACTCAAAGAAGTCGATACAATCATTAAACGGGATGCTCACCGCGCTTTCCCGCTTCGTCGCCAAATACGCACAATACGCACTCCAATTTTTCAAACTTTTTCGACAAAAAGCGGAGTTTGATTGGAGCGAGGAATGCGAGCAGGCACTCGTCCACTTAAAACAGGTCTAATCACAACCCCCAGTCCTCTCCTGGCCTGAGAAAGGGGAAACACTCTTCTTGTATCTTGCGATCACGAGTGAAGCGGTTAGCGCCGTCCTCATTCGGGAAACCTCGGATGGGCAGAAGCTAGTTTACTTCACGAGCAAAGCCCTCCAAGGCCCTGAGCTCAGATATCAGCAGATTGAGAAAGTCGCCCCGAGCCTCGTCACCGCGGCCAGGAGGTTACGCCATTACTTCCTCGCCCATACCGTCGTCGTAAGGACCGAACAGCCTATAAGGCAGCTCCTCGGGCGGCCGGACATGGCGGGGAGGATGCTCAGGTGGTCACTCGAGCTCGCCGAGTTTGACATCCAGTACGAAGGGAGGAAAGCCCTGAAGGCACAGGTACTGGCCGAATTTGTAGCCGAGATGACCATCCCGGAGCCTTCGACCAACGGATCACAGAAATGGACGATCTATGTCGACGGGGCGTCCAGCCCGAAGGGGAGCAGGGCGGGCATCATCCTCGAAAATGAGGAAGGCATATTGATCGAGGTATCCCTCAAACTGTCCTTCCCGACGTCAAACAACCAAGCCGAATACGAGGCCTTCCTCGCAGGTCTTCGGCTGGCGGAGGACCTCGGCGCCAAGGAGGTCAAACTCTTCACCGATTCCGAGCTCGTCGCCTCTCAAGTTTGAGGAGAGTACCAAGCTAAGAATGACAGCCTCATAGAATACTTAGCCTTGGTAAAAGAAAAGATGAAAAAGTTCACCTCCGCGAAAGTAACCCACATCCCCCGTGAGCACAATGCCCGGGCAGATGTCTTGTCCAAATTGGCGAGCACAAAGAAGAAAAGCGGGAACAAATCAGTTACACAAGAAGTGCTTTCCCACCCGAGCATCGACAAATCGGCCATGGTTTTGGACATTAACACCATAGGGGACATCAACTGCTGGATGACCCCGGTATACGAATACCTCATGACAGGAAAACTGCCCGAAGATCCCAAAGAAGCAGGAATGGTCAAAAGGCGGGCGTGCTCTTACACAGTAGTCAAGGATAAGCTATACTGGCGAGGGTTCTCTATCCCCCTCCTCAGGTGTGTCGAGGAGATTAAGGTTCCCGACATTCTCCAGGAAATCCACGAGGGAATCAACGCCCAGCACCTCAGCGGTCGCTCGTTAGCCCGTAAGGCGCTTCAAGCAGGGTACTACTGGCCCACCATACAACAAGACGCCAAGGAACATGTCAAAAAGTGTGATAGATGCCAGCGACACGGGGACATGCACCTCGCTCCTCCCAGCGAGCTCAAAACGCTATCCTCCCCATGGTCGTTCGCTTGGTGGGGAATGGAAATCCTTGGCCCCTTCGTCGTAGGATCATATCAAAACAAATACCTCATCGTCGGGGTAGATTACTTCACGAAGTGGATCAAGGAGGAAGCATTGGCCAAAATCACAGCCTTTAACATACTGAATTTTTACAAAAGAAACATCCTTCCCCGATTCGGCGTACCTCAAGCCATTGTCACCGACAACGGGACACAGTTCACCGACAAGAACTTCCAAGACTTCGTCACCAAACTAGGCACGAAATAACACTTCACGTCGGTCGAGCACCCCCAAACAAACGGGTAGGCTGAGGTGGCGAACAGGGTAATCCTCCGAGGATTGAGACGCCGATTAGGCGACGCCAAACAACGGTGGGTCGAGGAGCTACACAGCGTCCTCTGGGCCTACTGAACGACCCCACACTCCACGATCGGGGAGACCCCTTTCCGTTTAACCCACGGAATGGAAGCAATGATCCCCGTGGAGATCAGAGAACCCTCGAGGAGGACAGAAGCCCCCCTCAACGGGGACGCGAATGACGAAGCCTTGAGGGAAGAGCTCGACTTCGTCGAAGAGACACGCTCGGGCGCCTCTCTCCGGGAAGCTTCACTTAAACAAAAAATAACACTACGTTATAACGACAAAGTTATCATACGTGATTTTCAGGTGGGAACCCTCGTCCTACGCAGGAACCAGAAGGACTCGCGAGAAGGCAAACTCGCCGCGAACTGGGAGGGCCCGTACCGCATCCGCGGTAAAACAGGGATAGGAGCCTACTTCCTCGAAAATCTGCACGGGGAAGAACTTGCTCGATCATGGAATGCTGAGAAGCTCAAATAGTACTACAGTTAAGCACTGCCCGCGGCTCGCTAGCACCGCGATTACGGGGACACGCTAAGGTACGAGCGCGATACCCCTATACAGAACACGATGATCGGAGACCGTGTTATGTATGCGCGGGGACCTTTGATCCGACGGGGATACCTCGATCGAGGCCCACCGTCGTTGTACCAATCGGGCAGAACACCCAGCTCGCGATGGGAAGTTCATGCCACAAAGCTAAGACCTCGACCGAGCTCTTAGCCTCGTTGAAGGTCGGAACACGCTTTCGGCCGCCCGACCAGCTCTCCACGCGGTTAGGGACTATCAAGGTCGAGAAAATCCCAAAGTCTTATTACTTAGACAAAAATAAAGTATAAAAAATTCACCACACACATTCAAGACATACAAACATCACGCATGTAGACAAACAAAAATGCATTGAGCGGGCAAAGCCCATTGTATAGGTATTACAAACAAACATCAAAGGAAAAACCCCTGGCACGCAGGCCGGGCACAAATATTACAATAAATCAAAACGGCTCGCAGGCCGACGAAAACAAAGATAGAAAAAAGCCTACTCAGCTGCAGTCCCTTCGGGCTTCTCAGGCTCGTGAACTTTGTAACACCCCCTTTCTATACCCCCAAATAATCCCATAATCATTTAGGCACATATTAAAAAATTTCGTCAGAGTATAATTATAAACATAGTATAAAAGTGGTATGTCACATTATACATGAATTTAAAACATTCAACACCTGCTCAACAATTGATATGCAACAGTGGGGTAACTTTGCAACAGAGGAACTTAGTCCTTACACCCACATCTCAATATTTAGAATGAAAGCGGAAAATCTAAACAATGAATAACATCAAACATATATATATATATATATATATATATATATATATATATATATATATATCATCGAGTATGATCCACCAATATAATTCATGTTTACATAAACATTCATCAACAAGATACATGTACAAATGTATCACAAAAGAATCATAATCATCTTAGCTACCCGGTGCTACATATCAGAGCCGACCGACCAAAAGAATGAAGACACGCTTCACAAAAAGACCACCAGCACCTACTCTGCAATGCCTCATAGAGCATTATAAAACAGCAGAAGGGTGAGAAATATTATCATAATAACAATGCATATAATTATATATCTTAGCATAAAAATACACATGTTCTACATTCTCACCACAATTCATCACAACTCACTCATATACATCACAATGTATATATATATATATATATATACAAAACCAAGCATATTCATCATGCATACCTTCACAATTCTTATCATTCCACATAAACATACATATTCATGTTTATTCATCAATGCACAATTACAAAGATGATAAATGCAAATCATAGAGACCGACTCACGACTCTATGCAAATGCAATGCGGGTACCGACTCAATGTTCCTCATCATTAGTTCACTCAGGAACTCTGCTGGAACCATCGCTCGTTACTTAGTGTAACTCCCCGTCGGGCATACGATGTTCCCCGTCGCTCACACCCCACACGGGTACACGACGTTTATGGATCACTCACACCCCACACGGGCACATGACCCGATCGCTCACACCCCACATGGGCACACGATCGTCTATAATCATCGCTCACACCCCACATGGGCACACGACGTTATAGCGGATTCCCTCTGGAACCAATCCGTCGCTCACACCCCACACGGGCACACGACGTGTATGGATCGCTCACACCCCACATGGGCACACGATCGCACAAGATGCATATCATGATACTTGACACACAAGAACTCATGACAACCAATGCATCTTCACACATATAAGCAACCATAAACATGCATGCATAACCAAATACAACACATTGAATTTATTTGCCTTTCGGCCATAATTCATCACCACAACATGTCATCACATGCATTATCATCACACAACAGCATACAAGTCATACGACATCCATATCCACCACACATTGCATAATACACATCATTTACACACCATTAAAACGACAAAAGTCGACAAAATGACACTATTCACATTTTCCGACATAATTAAATTGGCCAACAATCTAAAAGCCCATTTTTATAAGAAATAACATTTTATAAGCTTTCTAACGCATCAAACCGAACCACAGATCAAAAGTTATGAATTTTCAAAGGTTAAGAATTTATTGAGAAACAGCCAAATTCGCCTGGCAACCTGAGAATTCGCCTGGCGGATTCCCATTCGCCAGCCCTTCGCCTGGCGAACCAGTGGCGAGTCACCAATTTAGAAAAACCCCAAGAGTTACAGAAGCTACGCCCTTTCTGTAATTCCGATTTCGCCTGGCGACTTACTATTTCGCCTGGCGAATCTGCCTTTGCCAGCACTTCGCCTGGCGAGCTAGTGGCAAGACTCAATTCTCCTGGCGAATCCCAAATTCGCCTGGCGAATCACACCAGAACCAGAAAATGCTGTTACGGGTTACACGATCCAAAACCCCCAAAAACCTCATTTTTCATTCCAAATCAATTCCAACAGCAAAACAATTATCAGCAATGATTCATAAACACATGGTAATCATACAACGCAAATTATATCAATTTCCGACAGTAAGAACATCGATTCCTAATCATTTTATCGTTTTCGACCTAAAACTCAAAAGCCATGGAAAACAAGAAAACATCCAAGCAAACACATACATAATGATATACATTGATGAGATAATAAGATTTCACACCCTTACCTGGATTCCAAGCTTGCTAGGTGATTGTTCTTTATGGTTTTCTAGGTTTTTCCAAGTTTTCTTCTCTTTTCTCTTCTTCCTCTTTCTTTCTCTCCTTTTCTCTCTATTTCTCTTTTCTTTCTCTTTCTCTCCTATTTCTTCTTCTTATCTCTTTTTCTTTTCTATTTCTACTCAAATTCAATTAATTCATTTTCTCACATAATTCTATTTCTACCAAATTTCTAACTTATTATTAATTGAGAAATGTCCAAAATACCCTCCATTCTAATTTCCCCGAAAACTCTCAAAAACGGTAAAATATCATGACATGTCAACATAGCATATTAACACACCAATTTCACAAATAAAATAATTTATCACTCAATTAAAATAAAAGGCTCAACAAAATGGGAATAATCGAAATCGGGGCGTTACAACTCTCCCCTATTTTAGAAATTTCCGTCCTCGAAAATATTACCTGATTCAAACAACTCCGGATACGACTCTTGCATCCCACTCTCTAGTTCCCAAGTCATATTGCCTTCCGCATCGCCTCCCCACGCTACTTTCACAAGCACAATATCCTTGCCTCTTAGCTTCTTAACTTCACGGTCCAAAATCCTAATCGGTAAAGCTTCAACCGTAAGGTTATCTCTCACTTCAACCTCGTCCATAGGAATAACATGTGATGGATTCGGAACATACTTCCGAAGTTGCGAAACATGGAATACATCATGCAAATTCGAAAGATTCTGAGGCAACGCCACAACTCCAACTCGTGCAGTAATCTGATACAGACCAATAAAACGAGAAGTCAACTTCTTCGACTTCAAAGCACGACCCACACCCGTAACCGGTGTAACTCTTAAAAACACATGGTCGCCTTCTTGAAACTCAAGGTCTTTCCTTCTCTTGTCATGATAGCTCTTTTGTCTACTTTGAAAAGCTTTCATCTTCTCCCGAATAAACTTCACTTTCTCCGCCGGTTGTTGTACCATCTCCGGTCCAACTATCGTCCTCTCACCGGTTTCATGCCAACACAAAGGTGTTCGACATCTCCGACCATACAAAGCCTCAAATGGTGCCATACTTATACTTGAATGAAAACAGTTATTGTAGGTGAACTCAATCAATGCTAAATAACTATCCCAAGCACCACCTTGCTCGAGCACACAAGCACGCAATAAATCCTCCAACGATTGAATTGTCCTCTCGGTTTGACCATCCATTTGCGGATGATAAGCTGAACTCAATCTTAGCTTAGAGCCCAAAGCCTTTTGTAAACTCTCCCAAAACCTCGATGTAAACCTAGGATCTCTATCCGATACAATACTCTTAGGAACTCCATGTAACTTCACAACCACAAGAACATAAATCTTGGCTAACTTCTCCAAAGGGTAACTAATATCAATTAGAATGAAGTGAGAAGATTTAGTAAGCCTATCAACGATTACCCAAATAACATTATGACCTCTTTGTGTATTCGGCAATCCTGTAACAAAATCCATCAATATACTATCCTATTTCCACTCCGGAATGTCCAACGGTTGCATCAATCCACTAGGCTTTTGATGTTCCACCTTAGACTTTTGACAAGTTAAGCATGCATACACAAATTGAGCCACATCCCTCTTTAAAACGGACCACCAAAAGATTTTCTTCAAATCTTGATACATTTTATTCGCTCCCGGATGAATACTTAAGTTACTTCGGTGTCCTTCTTCCAATATCATCTTTTTCAACTCCACATCATCGGGAATACAAATACGACCACGAAATCTCAAAACTCCAAAATTATTAACCCTGAAATCCTCATTCTCATTCATCATCAAATCAACGAACTTCAAATCCAACTTTTGCTTTTCACATACGGTTGCAAGAAAATCATTCGTAACATGTAGCACACCAAGTCTCACACTTCTCGGCGTCATTTCACAAACTAAACTCAAGTCTCTAAAATTCTCCAAAAGTTCCCATTCTCTCATCATCAATGCGGACATATGTAACAACTTTCGACTCAAAGCATCGGCCACCACGTTTGCCTTACCCAGATGGTAATTCAAACCAAAATCATAATCCTTCAAAAGCTCTAACCACCTTCTTTGTCTCATGTTCAATTCTTTTTGATCAAATAAATATTTCAAGCTCTTGTGATCACTGAAAACTTCAAATCTTGCACCATAAAGATAGTGCCTCCAAATTTTCAAAACAAACACCACGGCCGCTAACTCCAAGTCATGTGTAGGATAATTCTTTTCATGCACTCTCAATTGTCTTGAAGCATATGCCACAACTTTTCCATCTTGCATCAAAACACCACCTAAACCAGTCAATGAAGCATCACAATAAACCACAAATGGTTCCGTCGGATTTGGTAAAATCAAGATCGGAGTCGTTGTCAACCTTCTTTTTAGCTCATTGAAACTCTCTTCACAATGAATATCCCAAATGAAAGCCTTTCCTTTACAAGTCAATTGCGTTAACGGAAGTGCCAACTTCAAAAATCCATCAATAAACCTCCGATAATAACCCACCAAGCCTAAAAAGCTTCGAATCTCCGTAACCGACCTAGGAGCCTCCCATTGCATCACCGCATCAATCTTGGATGGATCAACACTAATACCACTACCGGAAATAACATGCCCAAGAAAACTTACTTCCGACAACCAAAATTCACATTTCGACAACTTAGCATACAATTGTTTCTCTTTCAAAATTTGTAACACAATCCTCAAATGCTCTTCATGCTCCTCTTGAGACTTAGAGTAAATCAAAATATCGTCGATGAACACAACCACAAAACGATCTAACTGCTCATGAAAAATACGATTCATGTATTCCATAAACACACCCGGCGCATTAGAAACCCCGAATGGCATCACAGAATATTTGTAATGGCCATACCGTGTCCTAAAGGCCGTCTTTTGAATATCCTCTCCTTTCACACGAATCTGGTGATATCCCGATCTCAAATCAATCTTGCTAAAAACACGCGCACCAACCAATTGGTCCATCAAATCATCGATCCTTGGAAGCGGATACTTGTTCTTAATTGTCACCTTGTTCAATTGTCGATAATCAATGCATAACCGCATACTCCCATCCTTCTTCTTTACCAACAATGTCGGAGCACCCCAAGGAGAAACACTTGGCCTTACAAATCTCTTGTCCAACAAGTCATTTAATTGCTTCTTCAATTCTACCAACTCCAATGCCGACATACGATACGGTGCCATCGAAACCGGTCTAGTACCCAAAACTAGATCAATAGAAAACTCGACTTCTCTTTCCGGCGGTACATCCGTAATATCCTCCGGAAACACTTCTGGAAAATCACACACCACTGGGAACACATCGAGCTCTACTTTACTCTCCACCGACAATGATGCAAACAAACCGAACAATTGAGCTTCGTCCGCTAAAAGTTTCTTCAACTCTTTAGTGGATAGGAAACTCTCATCTTCATCATCTTCCAAAGAAGGAAACCTCACTAGCTTGTGATAGAAATCTATATGAACTCGATTAAATTGCAACCAGTTCATACCCAAGATTACGTCCAATCCCTCCAACGGCAAACACACTAAATCCATAATGAAGTCTTTACCATACATGGTTAAAGGACAACTTACACACACCAAAGACGTAGTTACCGACCCTGCAGCAGGAGTCTCAATAACCATCTCACCACCCCAAGAAGTCATAAACAAATTCAAACGCTTAGCGTACTCATGAGAAATGAATGAATGAGTCGCTCTCGTATCAATAATAGCAACTAAAGGCGTACTATTAATAAAGCATGTACCTTTAATCAAACGGTCTGCACTAGTAGTGTCTGTCCCCACTAATGCAAACACCTTTCCGCCCGCTTGAGCTTGTTTCGGCTTAGTACACTTAGCACTAATGTGACCCACTTCACCATAATTATAGCACTTCACCATATTCTTTCTACAATCGGTAGTAGCATGCCCAAGGCCTCCACAGTTAGAACATTTCACCACGGTCTTCCCACACTCAAATGATTTATGACCCATTTCACCACACCTGTAACACTTAACAGAACCGGAACCTCCTCTTCCAGATCTCTTATCAAAGTTTCCCCTACGCTTGCCCTTATCAACGGGTGTCACGTAAGGTCCACTTCTAGCTTGTTGCTTTCCCTTCCTCTCATTCAAACTTTTGTAATGTGTAGAACGAGCCTTGCTATCTTCCTCGAAGATTCTACAACATTCCGTCAAATCCGTAAACCTCCTTATCCTTTGATATCCCACAGCTTGCTTAATCTCGGGACGCAAACCATTCTCATACTTAATACACTTTGAGCATTCAACAGTAATTGCAGCATAGTGAGGATGGAATTGAACCAACTCCACAAACTTAGCAGTATAGTCCACCTCAGACATACTACCTTGTTTTAGTTCAAGGAACTCCATCTCCTTCTTCCCTTTCACACTTTCAGGGTAATACTTCCTCAAGAACTCGGTACGAAATAAATCCCAAGTTATCTCTTCATCATCCACCTTAAGAACTTGACGCATACCGACCCACCAATCGTCGGCTTCTTCCTTCAGCATTTGAGACCCAAGCCTCACCTTATTCTCCTCCTCACAGTCCATGACTCTGAAGATCCTTTCAATCTCTTTCAACCAAATTTGAGCACCATCGGGATCAAATTTTCCTTTGAGGACCGGTGGTTGATTTTTCCTGAACTCGTCATTTGCATTCACGTTCGGCGCACCTTGCACCGCCCTAGCCATTGCTTCCAAAGCAGCATCCATCGCATTGTCGTTTCTGCCAGCCATATTCTGATCATTCCCAAAAATGACAACAAGGTTAAACAACAGTTCAACCATCACAACAACAAGACAGACACAACTGACTCAACACTGGCTCTGATACCACTTTATGTAACACCCCATTTCTATACCCCCAAATAATCACATAATCATTTAGGCACATATTAAAAAATTTCGTCAGAGTATAATTATAAACATAGTATAAAAGAGGTATGTCACATTATACATGAATTTAAAACATTCAACACCTGCTCAACAATTGATATGCAACAGTGGGGTAACTTTGCAACAGAGGAACTTAGTCCTTACACCCACATCTTAATATTTAGAATGAAAGCGGAAAATCTATATATATCATCGAGTATGATCCACCAATATAATTCATGTTTACATCTCAATATATATATATATATATATCATCGAGTATGATCCACCAATATAATTCATGTTTACATAAACATTCATCAACAAGATACATGTACAAATGTATCACAAAAGAATCATAATCATCCTAGCTACCCGGTGCTACATATAAGAGACGACCGGCCAAAAGAATGAAGACACGCTTCACAAAAAGACCACCAGCACCTACTCTGCAATGCCTCATAGAGCATCATAAAACAGCAGAAGGGTGAGAAATATTATCACAATAACAATGCATATAATTATATATCTTAGCATAAAAATACACATGTTCTACATTCTCACCACAATTCATCACAACTCACTCATATACATCACAATGTATATATATATATACAAAACCAAGCATATTCATCATGCATACCTTCACAATTCTTATCATTCCATATAAACATACATATTCATGTTTATTCATCAATGCACAATTACAAAGATGATAAATGCAAATCATAGAGACCGACTCACGACTCTATGCAAATGCAATGCGGTACCGACTCAATGTTCCTCATCACTAGTTCACTCAGGAACTCTGCTGGAACCATCGCTCGTTACTTAGTGTAACTCCCCATCGGGCATACGATGTTCCCCGTCGCTCACACCCCACACGGGCACACGACGTTTATGGATCGCTCACACCCCACACGGGCATACGACCCGATCGCTCATACCCCACATGGGCACACGATCGTCTATAATCATCGCTCACACCCCACATGGGCATACGGCGTTATAGCGGATTCCCTCTGGAACTAATCCGTCGCTTACACCCCACACGGGCACACGACGTGTATGGATCGCTCACACCCCACATGGGCACATGATCACACAAGATGCATATCATGATACTTGACACACAAGAACTCATGACAACCAATGCATCTTCACACATATAAGCAACCATAAACATGCATGCATAACCAAATACAACACATTGCATTTATTTGCCTTTCGGCCATAATTCATCACCACAACATGTCACCACATGCATTATTATCACACAACAGCATACAAGTCATACGACATCCATACCCACCGCACATTGCATAATACACATCATTTACACACCATTAAAACGACAAAAGTCGACAAAACGACACTATTCACATTTTCCGACATAATTAAATCGGCCAACAATCTAAAAGCCCATTTTTATAAGAAAGAACATTTTATAAGCTTTCTAACGCATCAAACCACACCTCAAACCGAACCACAGATCAAAAGTTATGAATTTTCAAAGGTTAAGAATTTATTGAGAAATAGTCAAATTCGCCTGGCAACTTGAGAATTCGCCTGGCGGATTCCCATTTGCCAGCCCTTCGCCAGGCGAACCAGTGGCGAGTCACCAATTTAGAAAAACCCTAAGAGTTACAGAAGCTACCCCCTTTCTGTAATTCCGATTTCGCCTGGCGACTTACTATTTCGCCTGGCGAATCTGCCTTCGCCAGCACTTCGCCTGGCGAGCTAGTGGCAAGACTCAATTCGCCTGGCGAATCCCAAATTTGCCTGGTGAATCACACCAGAACCAGAAAATGATGTTACGGGTTACACGATCCAAAACCCCCAAAAACCTCATTTTTCATTCTAAATCAATTCCAACAGCAAAATAATTATCAGCAATGATTCATAAACACATGCTAATCATACAACGCAAATTATATCGATTTCCGACCGTAAGAACATTGATTCCTAATCATTTTATCATTTTCGTAAAACTCAAAAGCCATGGAAAACAAGAAAACATCCAAGCAAACACATACATAATGATATACATTGATGAGATAATAAGATTTCACACCCTTACCCGGATTCCAAGCTTGCTAGGTGACTGTTCTATATGGTTTTCTAGGTTTTTCCAAGTTTTCTTCTCTTTTCTCTTCTTCCTCTTTCTTTCTCTCCTTTTCTCTCTATTTCTCTTTTCTTTCTCTTTCTCTCCTATTTCTTCTTCTTATCTCTTTTTCTTTTCTATTTCTACTCAAATTCAATTAATTCATTTTCTCACATAATTCTATTTCTACTAAATTTCTAACTTATTATTAATTGAGAAATGTCCAAAATACCATCCATTCTAATTTCCCCCAAAACTCTCAAAAACGGTAAAATATCATAACATGTCAACATAGCATATTAACACACCAATTTCACCAATAAAATAATTTATCACTCAATTAAAATAAAAGGCTCAACAAAATGGGAATAATCGAAATCGGGGCGTTACAAACTTCGTCACCCGCATCGACTGCACGATCTGACCGTCCACCACCTCGGCGTCGAGGTTAATCCCTTCGGTGACGAGGTCGGGGTTGAGGACCCGAAGCTGCTCCACCGCATTCTTGAAGCCTATGCCCGCCACCACAAGATTGTCTTCCTCGGCTTCACGGAGCTTCGCTATTAGCACAGCCCGTGAAGTCAACAGCCTATCATCTTCGGTTTCCTCCTCGGCGGGGCGGACAGCTTCCTCCAGCTCAGTGATCCTCGCCGCGAGACGATTTCTTTCCTCCTCGACACCTGCCAGACGTTTTCGCTCCTCCTCGGCACTCTTCAGCTTTTCCTCCATTTTTTGTTGAAGCTCGAGCTGGGCCTGGTTCTGGCTTTTGCAGTCGGCTAGCTCCTTGCTCACCCTCTCCATCTCAGTCGAGATGGATTGAAAACTCTTCTGCAGACTGTTCAGCTCACTGGCGGGGCACGCTTCGTCGTTCAGGGCCAAGGCGGCCGCGCATACCCGCATCACAGTAGACACGTCTTCCACCAACATTCTCCGCCGAGACACCTTATCGACGCTGAAGATAGCCTGAGTTTCGTAGCCACCCACGCACAACGAATTGTTCTCAGTAAAGAAGTTCGGCCTCTTGTGACAGGGCGGAAGCACGAATTTCACGACAGGAGGACTATCGTGCTCGGTGAGGTCGACGTCCACAGTTTCTGCAGTCCTCTGCCTCTTCGGAGAACCCGGGGGGCTGATGGAGTCACTCCCTTGGTGAGAGCCTCAGGAAACCCCGGGTGTCGGGGAGGGAACGGACATCTGCACCCGGAGCTGCTCGACACGACTCTTGCCTCCTTTCTTCGAAGCACGGGTGGCTTTCAGCTTCTTGAAACGCTCCTCAACATTCGACATCTTATCTGCAAAGAAAAAGAAGAGGTTAGCAATTCGAAAAGAAAGGTAAAAGGAAGGACATGTCGGGGAGATAACCCCCACCTAACAACTCGAGGGCCTCATCGTCGAAAAATGTCTCGAGAAGAACCCTAGTATTGATCACTCGGCGCCTCGTCAAGACCTGCCCGTCATCACCCAGAATAAAGTCCCGTTTGGTGCCACGAACTTTGCTTTGTTAAAACCATTAACGAACGCTACTATCTGCTCGTAGGCCAAGCGATCCCCCTCGATGAGACGGCTAGGCCTGACGATATAGCTGTCCGTTCCCTTCTTGAAATGTTCCTCGGTCCAGAACAACGGGAACTTAGGCACAAGGGTCTCCTCTCGTCGTCCGCCCACCTGTTTGACGGCTCGGGTGTACATGGTATTCATCGCCTCGTGTGTGACCGACCTCACGAGGTAATACCGGTACTTGAAATTCCGCACGGAGTCCATATACGTGTGGAACAGGCTTGTCACTTGTTTGAAGGACACCCAACCGTGCCTACCATCCCCGACCTGTCGCTGGAGGTGGAAAATGCGGAAAAACAAGGGCACAGTCGCCCCGATCTTCAGATACTTGCATACCAGCTCGAAGGCCCTAATAAATGCAAGAGAGTTGGGGTGGAGCTGAGAGGGGGCCAAATACAGCCAGGTAAATACGGCCTGCTGGAAGTCAGTGAAAGGCAGACGCCACCCTGCCTCGTCGAACATGAACTCGTAGACAGGGACTCACATCCCACTGTACGTCGAGCAGATCCGATGGTGTGGTAGAGACCTAAATACGTTCCATGACTTCGGGGAGCCTACAAGGCGGTGCTCGACGGTACAGAAGATTCCCTCCTCCTCCAGGTCGACGAACTCGGATATCATGTTCAAGGCTTCCTCGCAGGCCTAATCGTCGGGCGTTCTATCCCCGGCGCTGGACGTCTCCGCCATGGGTGAGCTAGGTCCGTCGTAAATATCCAATGACCCTACAGCCACTTGCAACGCGTCCATTTACCTGAAAATCAAAAGGAAACGGTGAATTCGATGACCCATATCAAATCCACCCCTTCCACCGCTGATCAAGTGAAAGGGCGAGGAGGGAAGTCGGGGAACGCGAACCCGCGACCGTCCTCGGATCCGCGGAGGACCCCCGAGATAGTCAACCAAAGACCCCAGACATTCTTCATGTCCTCGGGGATTTCATCATTTGTCCCCGGGAGATTCAGCAAAAAGAGCCGGGGGACGTTCATCCCACGACCCCGGGACATTCTTCATGTCCTCGGGGGCTTCATCGTCTCTCCCCGCGAGATTCAACAAGTAAACTGTGAAATTCTGTTGTTTTCGCCGGATATTTCGTGATTTCTATAGGAACTCCATCAGTTCACTTTAAAAATCACCCTACGAATGCAAGCGAAAAAAGAAAAAGAAGAAAAGGACTTACTTGAAATACACTTTTTGGGTTTCTGGCACAGCGGTCGCCGGTGGAGAACGGCGGAGCACGGCGGAAGTTAGCGGCGGAAGAACGGAGATTAAGAGAGAGTGAGTCAGAGAGGAAAGGAGAAAAAGGTGCAAATGAAACGAGGTGAAACCTATTTATAGGATCCTCACGGAATTCTAAGAGTCTAGGCTACTGGAGTGCACTACCTTAGCCTAGCCGCCCTACGAAATAATGGTGTCTGACACGTGGCACACATGCGACCCATCGTTCCCCACGCGCGTCTTTTCGTTTCCCAATGATCACCTTCCCATTTGCCTCGCTTCAGACTTCTCATATCCCCGCGATGTCGCGCATCCTCGGTCAACCCTTCCTCGATGAGTCCTCGACGTGGCTAGCCCTTAAGTCATTACTCTGATGCCTAGAGCAACGACTTGGGGGGTTCCTGTTCTGGACTGGGCCGAGGCATGCTCGCCAGCTGAGTAGGCCCAACCCACAAGGCCTGGGATGGCCCAGTAAGGACTCCTAGCAAGACCGCTGTCGAGCAGAAGCTCACCACCACAGGTCGAGCACACGCCTAACCTCGGGCGTGTGCGGCACTCACGGATGGACCATCGGGCGCATACTCCCCGGGCTCGCCCCTCCTCGGCGCTCAGATGCTCCTCCCCACGAGCAGTCACCTCCTTCCCACACAAGAGTCCTCCCCGTGAGGACACGTCTCCCCGACATGCAAGACTCCTCTCAGAGAGGTCACGTTCTCATGTAACCGCTCCACTCCCGATGGAATCGGTCTGCCCTAATTCCGGAGATCTAGGAATGGTTACCCCAGGGCGAAGACCACGTGCTGGTCTTCACTACGCCACGTAAGCCTTGGCAGTTACTTGGATTGGGCCTGGTAATCCAGCCCAATGCGAGTAACCGTTGGCCCCGCGCTGGGGGCTCCCTATAAATACCCTCTCACTTGAGAGGGTCAGGTTACGTTCATTTTCTACTCTCACTTCTGTACTTGCCTTTTCTCTGACAACCACCTTACTTGAGCGTCGGAGTACCTTGCAGGTACACCCCCCGCTGTAATACCCCATATTATTTAAATGCTCAATTGGATATCAGATGAGATCAGATGAGTACCTATGTGCTCCATCTTTGGTAAATTGGATTAATGGAATCCTCTAAGTACTTTAAGTATTGACATTTGGGATCAATAGAGCAACTAATGAACTCTGAAGAGATTAATTATTTTATTAAATAGACGGATTAATAATTGATAGTTCAAGAAAGGATTTTAAGGTAACTCTAATAATTGATCGATTGGTAGATATGACAAATATCAATTGGAGATATTTTACTCTATTGGACTATATTATATAATAATAGTATTATATATATATATATATATATATATATATATATATATATATATATATATATATATATATATATATTTGTTAGTAAAAGAAAAAGAAGAAGAAGAAGAAGTTAGGAAGAAGAAGAGGAAATGGAAGAGAAGAGAAAGTGGAGAAAGAGGGAGAAAAGAGAAAAGCTGGATCATCATCTTCTTCAAACTCCTCTTCGATTATCAGGTGGGTTCTAGTTAGACACTTTAAGTTCTAGAAATATAAGTTTAGAACTTAGGTTAGATTTGAGAGAAAATGATTAAACAGATAAATTAGTGAAATCTAACGGATGAATTGATGAAATACATGTCTAAATGTGTTATAACATGTTATTTGGGTCATGGGGTGCAATAATATCATATGGGTTGAAGGTTTTGGCCATTTTTGGGTCCCAAACCCGTTTTGGGAGAATTCTTGTTCGTCAAGATTCGCCAGGCGAGTAGATGGCGAGTCTGCTTCGCCAGGGATTCGCCAGGCGAATTTGCCTGGGACAGCAAAAACATTGTTTTCGTGTTTTCGTCATAACTTTTGATCCGTAACTCGGATGGACACACGGTCGGAAGCGTTGGAAAGATATTTCAATGCTCTTTGTGATGGTGAGGTAGAAACATGGTTATATTCCATGGATTGATAGAATAGAGGAAATATTGTGATGACGTGAAAAGTGTGGTTTATGTTTCCACTGGAAATTCATGAATCGGGAAGCCGATTGATATGGAACTTGAAGTCTTGGAAAGAGAATCCAATGGGCTAGTAAATGGTAATGTGAGACCATGATTTAACCAAGAGTTCTTGGTAGAGGATAGTAGTGGCTAGTATGCCTAAAGTGTGTGAGAACTACGATGTGGATTATGTTTGACATGTTATGCTATTATGCGTGTTCTGTGATTGATATTTTTATATGCCAATGATGTATGTTATATATATATATATATATGTTGTTTAAATGTGATTGAGCGATAACATGTTTAAAAGATTATAACAGAAAAAGTGAGGAAACCTTAGTTCAATGGAATAACCTAGGAATGTAACTAGGTGTTATGAGATGTGTTGAGAACAATGCTTATGCATCGATACTAGAAGAGTGTCTTTGATAAGTAGTTGTTGTGGGGGACCGTATTTTCCTCTGGTTGGTATGTGTTTTCCCTTAATAAATATTAGTGACCCGTGTCGAGATCCTCTGGTGTAGGATGGCCGGGGAAAGCATTTATTAAGTATGTGTACCCCTTAATAAATATGAGCGACCCGTGTCGAGATCTCCTTGTATGGGATGGCCGGGGAAAGTATTTATTAGGTAAGCAGCCGTGACCCGTGTCGAGATCCTCTGGTGTGGGATGGCTGGGGAAAGTTGCTTAGTGGGTGGTATTAGTGACCCGTGTCGAGATCCTCTTGTGTGGGATGGCCGGGGAAAGTACCATAGGGAGTGGTATTAGTGACCCGTGTCGAAATCTTCGGGTGGAAGATGGCCGGGGAAAGTACCATTGATAGATAATTAGTGACTCGTGTCGAGATCTCCTTGAGCGGGATGGCTGGGGAAAGTTTTCTACGTTAAGGATTCGTGACCCGTGTTTAATCTCCTTGAGCGGGATGGCCGGGGAAAGATTCCTTAACTAGTTGTCATTTTGTGTTTTATGCGATTGTTCTCTAATGAGAAATGTTTGAACTCAAAGTCTAGTTCCTTTCCCCCGACTTGAGTTAGGCTAAGATAGAACCTTGTAAAGCCGAGAGAATCTATAAGATAGGGAACTCACTGAGATTTGATGTATATCACCCCACTATAGTTGCTATATTTCAGGTTCGGGTTGCAGGTTGATTTACAAGTGAAGCGATGCTTGTATGTTTCAAGAGAAGCTTGGCTTTAGTATTTCTGTTGTGTATTATTTTTGTTGTATACAATTGAGGATATTGTATATTATTCTTAGATTTTATTTTTTGGCTAATTTCCGTGACTTGTGCCATGTGTTGTATTTATGTTTTTAGAATGGGCAAGTATGTGAATTACACCATTAGGCACTTATGATGGTGTCAGTACCAAATAAAATGCTTGTATTGTATTATTCTAGATAAATATCATACAGGGTATTACAGTTGGTATCAGAGCAGGTCGTATCCTCGACCTAGCCTTGAAACATCATAAGTAAATCTATTCCTGCCTCTTAAGTGTGTCTTGCCATCATGAAACTTAATATCATACTATGTAGTGTTGGGCCTGATCAACCAAATACTATGTATGTGATAGGTAGAATCATGGTTGAGCGACCACGAGGACTCCGAAGTGTTGTTGAAACTTGTGCTGTGAGGGAACGCTCGAGCCAAGAGTTAGTAGTGAGGAGTTTTGGTCAGCTCAGTAAGGTTTTAGTAGAAGTTGTGCTTTGGGAAGCATGGAATTAAAGTGTAATGTGTGGTTTAAGTAATCCTTTGGAATGGATGGAGTCCGAAAGTTAAGGATCTCTATTGGACGATTGGTTAAGGTATCAAGAGATATGTAAAATCGCTAGTGGAGCTGGATTAACCACTAGTATGAATAAGAATTTCAGGTAATCTCATTCTGTGGAAAAGAAAAGTTGTTTTGTGGAATGTGTGACGTAAGATCCGGGAGTGAGATAAGTATGTGCCAGATGAAGAGTAGGAGATAAATTGTGTATCTTCGGTTATGAAGAGAGGTTAAGTTTGAGATACTACATTGGGATTTTTTGTATTCGATGAGAGACCAAGTTGGAATTTGAAAATGTTTTGGTTTGGAAAAGTTGGATTTTGAGGTGTGGAAACCATGAAAAAGCGCAGCAGAAAATTCTACTTCTGGTGTGATTCGCCAGGCAAATTGGGAATTGCCAGGCGAATGGGGTTTCGCCGCTGGTTCGCCAGGCGAAGTGCTGGCGAATTACTTAGTCGCCAGGCGAAAATGAAGAAACAGAACATGTGTAGCTACTGGAACTTTTGGGGTTTTATGAAATGAGGATTCGCCGCATGTTCGCCGGGCAAAGTGTTGGCGAAGGGGGGACTCGCCAGGCAAAATTCTTAACCGCCAGGCGAATCTGGCTGTTTCCAATAATTTTCCTTTCTTCAGAAATTCATATCTTTTGACTCGGGTGTCCGATTTAAGCGTTCTTTATATCGATATGAAGCTATTAAAGTGTTCTATGTTGTGGAAAGTGAAAATATTGTTTATGAGGTTATTTTATTCGGTTATGTGGAATAAACGGTATTAACAGTATGTTATAAGAAAGTTACACCTTGGTATTACGAACAAGCGTAGTAGTAGCATCGTGGTTACAATTGTACATGATGAATTCTCATTCTTGAGACAAGGGTGATGAGACGTACTCTGTGGAACAGTGACTATTGTATTTTAAGAAGCAAGTTTATGGTAAAATAACGAGAAGCAAATCAAGACTTATTATGGATTAAGTGTAAATCATGGACGATTTATATCGGAAGGGTTTTGTAGATAGTGGATGAGAATTGTTGGTTGCGAATATTTCATTAAGTATTTTGGTCTAAGTGTGATGTGAAATGAATAGTGAAAGGTAAGAAATCCCCGTTAATGTGTATGAAGTGATGGGAAGGTCCTCCAAGAGGATGCATTACCCCGATCTATTTTCAAGTATAGAGAAACTTCTGTATTTGTGAATAATCGGAATATTCGGGATCTACCTTTTTTTGGACTAAGAACGTTGTTATTTTAATTTTTCACCAAGGAGTTCAAGTGAGAGAACAAGGTTGTATGCTTGATGTGAGATGTCCATCAATTTTGTGGTACCGTATAATGGTTGTGTGTATTGGATTTTACTTATGGACGAAACAAGTATGAGTGGTGAGGACTTTTGAATCATAAGAAATTTGGTTTTCCAGTTTCTGCAGCAGTGTTAACCGATTAACGTAACTGGGTTAACCGATTAACACATGCAAGGATAGTGCTTTGTACTGAATTTTGAGGATTTAACCGATTACCTTAAATGGGTAATCGATTAACGTGTGTGTAAATTGTGAAATCCCTTAGGAACCATCATCTGCGTTTTGTTACCTTATGTTGCTCCGAGTGGAGAGTATTGTGTAAATGGAAAACGAGATTGCAAGTAAATGAAGACGGATTTGTGTTTTGAAATCGTGACTTCTGGAAAGGTGTTGCGTAGTTGGTCAGTTGTTCAGACAATAAGATAGTTTATTGCGGAAATAATATTGTGAACTATGTTGAGTATGAGAGGGTCTTAAGTGTATTACCGTTGTGAGTCTTAAGGACGAAGTTGGGAAAATACTCACGAAGTATCGGTCTTGTAAGGAATATTTCGGTGTGTAATTATGGGATTAGTAAGGTGTGAGTGGTAAGTCAGAGTTAGTAATTGTTATCTTTCGCAAATTCATGGTATTGGATTTAGAATGTGAGAGTGGTACCAGTTATGTGCAGTTGTGTTTTACCAAGAGAATGAAATTTGAAAGTTAGCTTTCCAAGTACGAGTAAGAATTGGACGTCCCGTAGTTAAGTATGTAACTTGGAATCAGTTGTGAAACAAAACAATTGAGAGAAGTGGATGCAACTGAGAAGTGTAGTATGGACTTCAAAAGTTTGGGCTTTTGTGGAGTGTTGTATATGAACTGGTGAGTAATGTGAAAATTCATAATTGTGCCTTGGATGGTTTAAGTTTCGTGAAGGTGTTACGTGTTATTGGTTGAGATCTCGAATCAGTAAGGAATCTTGAGTAAGTTGGAAAATCGTAAGGATAATCGATTGGGAATGTGGTAACCAGAACCGGAGGTTGTTAAACTACTTTTGGGTGAATTATTTCGAGTTTTGAATGGATTAGGAGTTGTATGGTTATCATTGTAACAGTGTAACTCCTGCACCTCTATCGTCTGGAGAGTGTTGGACGGATGTTATAATATTGTGTGTCGGCGAGGAAATTGTTCTACTATAGGACGTAAGTAAGTTTCTTGTATCATTGGTTAGTAAGGATCCAAGTGAACACGTGTATTCCTCCACTGACTGTTATCTACTTTGTGGTGCTTGAGGATTTGTGGTGTTCCACTGTTTGGATTTGGATTGCGCAGTGAAAGGTGACAGACAAAAGAATTAAGCCAGGATAATATGAATTTAGAAGGATTGTTGCTTGAAAGGTAGGAAATAAGGAGATATTGTGTTAAGTGTGTTACCTTTGGAGTGGCATGAAAGAGATGAATTGTCGGATGTAATGATTACAATGTTTAGCATCAGACCAGATGGAATTGGTAAAGAAGTCGTTTGAATAATAATGAAGTGGTTTTGGACGTTGAAAGTTATGGAAATATAAATCGTCGTTCATTGCATGAAGTTAAGAAATCACTGGATTACATCGCGAAGATGTGTTGAGTGTTGTTGTTCTAACTTGAGGTAAGATGTTACGGTCTTGTGGTGAGTCGGTAGAGGAATGTAGAATGGTGCATTCTTTCTAAAGTAAGATACGACTAAGTGTTTTAGTAAGGAAACAACAGATGACTTTGGGAAAGAAAAGTTTGAAGTTAACCCAATATTGGAACAAGAGTGTGATTAAGGACGTGAAGTTGTTAAATTGTGAAAATATGGAGTTTTGGGTCTGTGGAATCAAGTTGGAATTGGAATGCGTCAGAAAGTTTAACGGAAGTAAAGTTGAGTGTGGAACTAAGACAATGATGCAAGTTGTGATTATTGTCGAATAGAGGAAATTCGGGGGCGAATTTCAATTTAAGGGGGGGAGAGTGTAATACCCCATATTATTTAAATGCTCAATTGAATATCAGATGAGATCAGATGAGTACCTATGTGCTCCATCTTTGGTAAATTGGATTAATGGAATCCTCTAAGTACTTTAAGTATTGACATTTGGGATCAATAGAGCAACTAATGAACTCTGAAGAGATTAATTATTTTATTAAAGAGACGGATTAATAATTGATAGTTCAAGAAAGGATTTTAAGGCAACTCTAATAATTGATCGATTGGTAGATATGACAAATATCAATTGGAGATATTTTACTCTATTGGACTATATTATATAATAATAGTATTATATATATATATATATATATATATATATATATATATATATATATATATTTGTTAGTAAAAGAAAAATAAGAAGAAGAAGAAGTTAGGAAGAAGAAGAGGAAATGGAAGAGAAGAGAAAGTGGAGAAAGAGGGAGAAAAGAGAAAAGCTGGATCACCATCTTCTTCAAACTCCTCTTCGATTATCAGGTGAGTTCTAGTTAGACACTTTAAGTTCTAGAAATATAAGTTTAGAACTTAGGTTAGATTTGAGAGAAAATGATTAAACAGATAAATTAGTGAAATCTAACGGATGAATTGATGAAATACATGTCTAAATGTGTTATAACATGTTATTTGGGTCATGGGGTGCAATAATATCATATGGGTTGAAGGTTTTGGCCATTTTTGGGTCCCAAACCCGTTTTGGGAGAATTCTTGTTCGTCAAGATTCGCCAGGCGAGTAGATGGCGAGTCTGCTTCGCCAGGGATTCGCCAGGCGAATTTGCCTGGGACAGCAAAAACATTGTTTTCGTGTTTTTGTCATAACTTTTGATCCGTAACTCGGATTGACACACGGTCGGAAGCGTTGGAAATATATTTCAATGCTCTTTGTGATGGTGAGGTAGAAACATGGTTATATTCCATGGATTGATAGAATAGAGGAAATATTGTGATGACGTGAAAAGTGTGGTTTATGTTTCCACTGGAAATTCATGAATCGGGAAGCCGATTGATATGGAACTTGAAGCCTTGGAAAGAGAATCCAATGGGCTAGTAAATGGTAATGTGAGACCATGATTTAACCAAGAGTGCTTGGTAGAGGATAGTAGTGGCTAGTATGCCTAAAGTGTGTGAGAACTACGATGTGGATTATGTTTGACATGCTATGCTATTATGCTTGTTCTGTGATTGATATTTTTATATGCCAATGATGTATGTTATATATATATATATATATATATATATATATATATATATATTGTTTAAATGCGATTAAGTGATAACATGTTTAAAAGATTATAACAGAAAAAGTGAGGAAACCTTAGTTCAATGGAATAACCTAGGAATGTAACTAGGTGTTATGAGATGTGTTGAGAACAATGCTTATGCATCGATACTAGAAGAGTGTCTTTGATAAGTAGTTGTTGTGGGGGACCGTATTTTCCTCTGGTTGGTATGTGTTTTCCCTTAATAAATATTAGTGACCTGTGTCGAGATCCTCTGGTGTAGGATGGTCGGGGAAAGCATTTATTAAGTATGTGCACCCCTTAATAAATATGAGTGACCCGTGTTGAGATCTCCTTGTGCGGGATGGCCGGGGAAAGTATTTATTAGGTAAGCAGCCGTGACCCGTGTCGAGATCCTCTGGTGTGGGATGGCCGGGGAAAGTTGCTTAGTGGGTGGTATTAGTGACCCGTGTCGAGATCCTCTTGTGTGGGATGGCTGGGGAAAGTACCATAGGGAGTGGTATTAGTGACCCATGTCGAAATCTTCGGGTGGAAGATGGTCGGGGAAAGTACCATTGGTAGATAATTAGTGACTCGTGTTGAGATCTCCTTGAGCGGGATGGTCGGGGAAAGTTTTCTACGTTAAGGATTCGTGACCCGTGTTTAATCTCCTTGAGCGGGATGGCCGGGGAAAGATTCCTTAACTAGTTGTCATTTTGTGTTTTATGCGATTGTTCTCTAATGAGAAATGTTTGAACTCAAAGTCTAGTTCCTTTCCCCCGACTTGAGTTAGGCTAAGATAGAACCTTGTTAAGCCGAGAAAATCTATAAGATAGGGAACTCACTGAGATTTGATGTATCTCACCCCACTATAGTTGCTATATTTCAGGTTCGGGTTGCAGGTTAATTTACAAGTGAAGCGATGCTTAGATGTTTCAAGAAAAGCTTGGCTTTAGTATTTCTGCTGTGTATTATTTTTGTTGTATACAATTGAGGATATTGTATATTATTCTTAGATTTTATTTTTTGGCTAATTTCCGTGACTTGTGCCATGTGTTGTATTTATGTTTTTAGAATGGGCAAGTATGTGAATTACGCCATTAGGCACTTATGATGGTGTCAGTACCAAATAAAATGCTTGTATTGTATTATTCTAGATAAATATTATACAGGGTATTACACCCGCCGTTTTCCAACCTCACCGGAGCTGAAGCCCAGACGACGTCGTTGGCCACTAGAAATTATCTGATCCAGGTACGATCAATATATATATATAACTTGAAATTATATTAAAAACTGGAAAAACAAATTCTAAGAACAAAAGGAATCTCTGATTTCCTTAAATAGGCACACTTGCCAAGTGACCGGTAACCTATCAGGCCGGTAAAAGCATAACTGACAAAACCAAAAGTCAAAAAGCAAAAAAGTAAAAGCAAAAGTAAACAGTAAAAATATATCCCGGGTGCTCTGTGGGCCCTATCGACAAAATCTCTTTAAGACTCTTGTTGTACATGATAAAGACTAAAAACAAAATGACAGTATCTTTGATGTAGACCCACGCAGGAGTGGGAAACAGCTTTATAAAAGCTACAAAGAAAGTCAAAAAGATAAGATTCCCATTATCTTATCTTTGTCTGGCAGCTCCTAATACTGAGCTGGACCCTTACCCTTGTCTTTACTAGCCTGTTGACTCATGGCTACAGTCATGGAATCCCATAAATCTTCTAGGGTTGGTTCTTCCTCTTCTTGTTATTCACCAGCAAGAGTGTTGGTATCCATGGAATCTTTTGAGGAGACAGGCATATCTTCCCTGCTAGATGTGGGGAATGCTTTGAAAAATTGTTTTTTCATATGGTCGAGAGCTTTGACCATAATTTCTCCTTCAGTTTCTTGAGGAAATTTGTTTTGGAAATATTCTTTGAGGGATGTCATAGATATATTTTGGGAATTCTGTTCCACAATACCTTCAGACGTATCTTCCTGAATAACAGTCTTAATAGCTTCTATCTTGGCCTTAATATCCTCTTTGTCCATTTTGTTCCACCATTTATAGAAGAATTGTCTTTCTATAATAGGAACGTTATATTTGTCTTTGGAGATAGTTAAACTTCATCTCCATATCCAAGGAATTTGGAATTTAGAGAAAAATATCAAAGGACATTGTCCTACAATCAGAATATTGTTCATGGTTAATGGGATGTATTCGCACCAAGGAGCATAATTGATGCTAATTCCATCATTCTTGTTTCTCAGGCTTTGCCTAATATTTTCAGCAAAGAAATGTGGGAGACCATCCACAAATTTGGATTTCCAATGAGAAGAATTGGAATTATTTAACTGGTAAACCCTAGATAGGAAGGTATCTTTATAGCATCTAAAATGTCCTAAAGAAGGGCATCTAAGGTTTTGAAGAAGAGTATTTATCTTCTCAGCTATAGGCATATTTGTTCCTACAAATTGTTGTAGGACCGTTAGACACAATGTATAGACTGCATCTCCTTCTCCCGTGGTTACAACAGGGGTACCTGTAACCGTGACAGTTGTACTAGTAGATTGTACTTTAACTGTTTTCTTATGGGTTAATATTTCTTTCTTTTGGAGTTCTGTGAGATAATGATCCCACCAACCTCTGAGTTGACCAACAAATCCGGTAGTTATAAAAGTAGCAATAGTGCTATCTGCATTTCCTTGATTGTTTACAGACAGTTGAATACATGATCATTCTATGAATCATGTCAAAAATTTGTTTATCATTGAGACCATCTATGTTCCATTCATAAATGGTTTTTCCCGAGTAAGAGTTCTGGTAAGTTTCAGGTTCCTCATAGAGCAAATCTTAGGGTGAAGGTCTATGGTAATAATATTTTTCCACCGGACTAGGAGCATAAACAGGGTTTATGCTTTCTTCCTTATTAATGTTGATATTTGCAAACATATTTTCAAGTTCATTAATATTGTCAGATTCTTCTAAATCAGAATATGATTCTGTTAGAACAGAAAGATTTATTTCTTTCAGTTTTTGGTCTAAGGCTTTGAGAAATTCCTCATTATTACTTTCCATCTTAAAATTCGTAATAGTAGTAGGAGGTTGGATTAAAGGGATATCCTTAGGTTCCTGGATATCAGGTTCTTTAGCTTTCTGCAATTGTTCTATTAAAGTTTTTTGCTGAATTATTTGTTCCTCTAGAAGGTTTTTTAAAGCCACTAAATCTTTTTCCATAGAAATTAATTGATCTCCTACACAGACTAAATAAGCATTTGTATAGTTTTGGGATCTAATAATAGCATTGATTTCCCTGATTGTTACTTGGTTGTATTCAACCTTCTGAAGGCTTAAGAAAGCTGTGGCCTCTATATTGGGGATCATTTGTAAGGATTGACTGGGAGGGAATGGTGAAGTTATGATTTCTTTTCCAGTATCCCAGGGTTTCCGGAGAACAATTATATCACTTTCCATTCTCTTAACATATTGTTCTAAAAACCATCTTGGAAATGTAATAAAATCTTGGACTGCTTCCAGATATTCGTAATAGACATTTTTTATGTCTTCCATTTCTTCTTTAGAGAATTTACTATAGTACCATGCTCTGAATTCAGCATGTTTAGGAGTCATGAACTCATCATTGATGAGTTTTCTCCAACAATTTCCAGGGGAATAGTCGTATCTATTCATAAGGAAAAATTCATGTCTGATTGTGTAGGGGATTTCCTACCTGATGGGTTATGGTATATTCCATAAGGTATCTGATTATCACTTAATTTAATATTTTCAACTGCCTCAATCTCTTCCTTCAATTGGGAAGTTGAATGTCTGCCAGATAATTGGTCATTAGCAGTGTAAAATTCATTAACCGAATTGGTAGAATGTCTACCAGAGTGTGAAATAGATCTTGGGATTCTTACAATCCTTTTTTGTGTGAAGCTTATTTCCACATCGCCTGACTGAGTCTGGATAATCTGATCAACATCCTGATTCAGGATGAGTTTAGGTTCCAAAGCATTAGGCAAGGACCATGTTTTGGAAAATTTAATTTCATCCCATTTGATCAACCTATTTGTTGCAACTTTAGAGGTTAGCAGAATGGTTTGGACTAAAGTTATAGTTCCAGGAAAACTTAATTGTTTGGCATTGGGTTTAAGGGAGGTTAAAACTTTATTTTAGACCCTATAACAGACAACCATGATTTCACTGCCAGGTTTATAATTGTATCCATCTGTATGCATGGTTAACTCAAGAGCTTGTAATATATTTTTATCTGTCATAGACAGGCTTAGATTGGGAGATATCTCAAAATAAACTGGGCCATGGCAAATACTTGTTTCAACCATAGCCGCCAGAGGTTGTTTGAAATCTTCACATCTACCATCTCGTAAATACCCGAGAATGCTAGCGTTTAACCCTAACAAAGTTAAGGGCTTAATAGCTATCTGAACAAGTCCAATATAGATATAATTATACTTCTTCTTATAAGGAAGAAGGTCTTTATAAGTTAACAGATTCATAGTTTGTTTACTTCCTATAACCTAAACAGTTTGTTCTAGGTTTTTAACTGCCAATCTAGATGAATATCTATCTTGCCAAAATTATATATCTTATTAGGAGTAATAGATGGAATTGTCCATTTGTTAAGTTGATCCAACTCTGTTGGATAATCTTCAATAGATTCATTTTTAATTAAATCATTATGATTTTCATCCGAAATATTCATGTTAAAAAGTTTGTTGTGACATGATTACTACTTTATGCAATTTATAAGGATAAATTAATGCTTACAATATTCAGGGATATTATTGATCAATTTAGCAACATATCATTAGTTATCATACCAAACACCAAAGTGTTTCAACTATCAACCCGAAGGGATAGAAGGACAAAGCCTAAATGTATGATATCCAATGTTTATACGAAAAAAATTCCTTTTTTAATTCATCTTATCAAACTCCCTATCTGGGAAAAACAAAACGATGAATGATAAGGAAGCACTTAAAAACATTTTCAGTTTAGAAAACCCTAAAAATATGTTGCTTTTGATTAATTATATCCCAGACTATTGTATGCAAAAATACTATCTTCATAGATTACATAACTTAATTATCCTGAACACAACAAAATTGTTTAGCTACACATAAACAATAGTTACAAAAACGAGGCTCTGATACCAAAATTGGATGTAATCAGCACAGCGGAGAGGGATCTTATCTACCTTTGCAAGTATTATTTAGAAAACCTGAAATTATATTAAAAACTAGAAAAACAAATTCTGAGAACAAAAGGAATCTCAGATTTCCTTAAATAGGCGCATTTGCCAATCAGCACAGCGGAGAGGGATCTTATCTACCTTTGCAAGTATTATTCAGAAAACCTGAAATTATATTAAAAACTGGAAAAACAATTTCTGAGAACAAAAGAAATCTCAGATTTCCTTGAATAGGCGCATTTGCCAAGTGACCGGTCACCTATCAGGCCGGTAAAAGCATAACTGACAAAACCAAAAGTCAAAAAGCAAAAAAGTAAAAGCAAAAGTAAACAGTAAAAAGATATCCCGGGTGCTCTGTGGGCCCCATCAACAGAATCTCTTTAAGACTCTTGCAGTACATAATAAAGACTAAAAACAAAATGACAGTATCTTTGATGAAGACCCACGCAGAAGTGGGAAACAACTTTATAAAAGTTACAAAGAAAGTCAAAAAGATAAGATTCCCATTATCTTATCTTTGTCTGGCAGATCCTAATGCTGAGCTGGACCCTTACCCTTGTCTTTACTAGCCTGTTGACTCATGGCTACAGTCATGGAATCCCAGAAATCTTCTAGGGTTAGTTCTTCCTCTTCTTGTGATTCACCAGCAAGAGTGTTGGTATCCATGGAATCTTTTGAGGAGACAGACATATCTTCCCTGCTAGATGTGGGGAATGCTTTGAAAAATTGTTTTTTCATATGGTCGAGAGCTCTGACCATAATTTCTCCTTCAGTTTCTTGAGGAAATTTGTTTTGGAAATATTCTTTGAGGGATGTCATAGACATATTCTGGGAATTCTGTTCCACAATACCTTCAGACTTATCTTCCTGAATAACAGTCTTAATAGCTTCTATCTTGGCCTTAATATCCCCTTTGTCCATTTTGTTCCACCATTTATAGAAGAATTGTCTTTCTATAATAGGACCGTTATATTTGTCTTTGGAGATATTTAAACTCCATCTCCATATCCAATGAATTTGGAATTTAGAGAAAAATATCAAAGGACATTGTCCTACAATCAGAATATTGTTCATGGTTAATGGGCTGTATTCGCACCAAGGAGCATATAGGCCCATAGCTTCTTCTGGAAAAACTTCAAGTGATGGTCCAAATTTGATCCACCAATGGTAAAACCAACTGGGTATTGGTTTTTCAAGAATTTTTGGATTGATTGTGAAGAACCACGAGTGTTTATTTTTCGGGTTTTGATAATAGAAAGTCTGGTTAAATGCCTGGATATAGTCCCAATAATTAAAGTAAATATATTTACCTTCGCTAATTTTTATGGCTCTATCACAGTTGGGATTCAATCCCCACTCTTTAGGGGATAGCACACGTCTAATGTGACACTTGCTGAAGTTTATAAAACTTTATGGGTTATTATTTTGATAATGGTGGGTAATTTCCACAGACTTTGTTGTTATCAACAAAATTCCCAAATTTGGACGTGCTTTGCCATATAGACCAGTATACCCTCTTGATTCAAGGTATCTTTCTTTGATTGCCCAAGCATTGTTTGGGTATAACATGATATCTTCATTTTCCACATACATGAGAATCTCCGTAATTGGATTTTCCATATAATCAATAATTTGATTTTCTTCAGTAGTTATGGTGTCCTTATAAGATATGGTCTTTTTTAATTGGGAAGCACCAATTTGATGCTGAGGCATGTCTCTGCCCTGTTGTCTAGCTCTATGAGCCGTGACCGTAGTCCAATCTCCGATTAGAGAAAGGTTTTCTTGAGCAAAGAGTGGCATATTGCTACTCTGTCCTCTGGTGATTCCTTGGGCAAAAGCACCTCTTCTGCCTCTCCCTCTAGAGAAGGATGACATTGTTAACCTGCAAAAATTCACGAGTTAAAAATCAGCAAGTGAATTATTTCCACCTTTTATATATTCTATATCAAAATCAAAGGCAGATAATTGAGCTTGCCAATTAGCAAATATTTGTTTTGATACAAGATTTTTAACATCTTTTTCAATGATAGATTTAGCAGAGCTACAATCTATTTTTAACAGAAATTTTTGATTTAATAAATCATCTTGGAATTTTGAAATACATTTTATAATAGAAAGCATTTCTTTCTTGATGGTGGCATATTTTGCATGTGTAGGATTCCATTTTCCTGAAGTAAACCTAACTAAAACTTGTTTATTAGTATCAGGTATAACTTGTTTTAATATACCTCCATAACCTAGGTTAGATGCATCTGTTTCAACTATTTTGAAATACTTTGGATTAGCCAATGAAAGGCAAGGTAAAGCTTTAACATTAACTTTAATACGTTTTATGGCCTGAGTATGTTGCTCAGTCCAAGGACCAGGATTTTTCCTTAGTGTATCATATAATATAGCAGTATCTTTTGCTAAATCCTTATAATAGTCTGAGACATAATTCAGACTTCCCAAGAATCTTTGTTATTGGGTCTTATCCGTAATTACATCAGGAAATTTTGAAGCAAATTCAATGCTTCTTTCTATAGGAACTATTGTTCCTTGATAAATTTCATGGCCTAAAAACCTGACTTTTGTCTGAAAAAGTTTCATTTTTGGGGCAGATATAACTAACCCATTATGCTTAACTAATCCCTTAAATATTTTTAGGTGTTTAATATGTTGTTCAATAGTTTTGGAAAATACCAAAACATCATCAATATACACAATTAAAAATTCTGTATAAGGAATGAATATATCATTCATAATATTCTGGAATTCAGAAGGGGCATTTTTAAGGCCAAATGGAAGAACATTCCATTCGTAGTGCCCAAAAGGGACAGTAAAAGCAGTTTTATATTTATCTGCTTCTTTAATCTGAATTTGCCAGTATCCAGATTTCATATCAAATTTTGAAAATATAGCGGATTCATTTAATCTATCTAACAAGTCTTTCTTGTTAGGAATTGGATATCTAATCCATTTCAGAATTTTATTGAGGGGTTTGTAGTTTATAACTAGCCTTGGAACACCACGTTCCTTTTCTGCATTTTTATTCACATAAAATGCAGTACAACTCCAAGGAGACTTAGATGGTCTAATAAGACCTTTTTGTAAGAGAGACTCAATTTCTTTCTTACATAATTCCAGATACTCTTGGTTCATCTGAGCCGGTCTGGCCTTTGTAGGGATATGACTTTCATTGGAGTCATCTTCATAAGGTAAAGAAATTATGTTCTTTTTCCTATCCCAAAAAGCATTAGGAAGTTCATTACAAACTTCTATTTTGAATCCTTCCTCAATCAATTTGATTTGAGATTGAACATCTTTTTGTTTTAGTTGCTCTTTAATATTTAGCAACTGTATTTCTTCTTGTAAGAAATAGATTTGTTTCTTTTTATTTAACAGACTATCTTTGATTTCATTGATTAGTCTGGTTTGAGGAACTGTTATAAATTCAAAAATGATCTCTTGATAATTTATTCTAGTAGTAATACCTCTAGGGCTGATGTTAATTATTGGCATTATTTGATGTAAAAAAGGTGTACCCAATATAATTCTATGGGTCATATTCTTGACTGAATAAAAATGTGTAGGTAAACATATTTGTTTCGTACAGATATAAGCATTGTTAATTTTATAATTAACTTGCAATTTATCTCCTCCTGCTTGGTAGAGAGATTGAGCTGTTTTGTCAAAGTATTTTGTTGGAATTATTCCTTCTTGGAGACAGTTTAGGTCCGCTCTACTATCAATGAGAGCTATCTCATTTTCCAAAATACATTGTTTGTTGATTACCAAAGTAATTTTCACAAACCATTTTTGTGAAGTTACTTGATCTAACATAATTAAATAGCTAGAGCTATCTTCCCAACTAATATTATTATTAGTTATGGGTTCTTTCATGGCTTTATACTTATTTTTCTCCAAAAGGGTGACTCTGGTGGATAAATTATTATTATCCTTTCTCATTTGAGCCATCTTAATTTTCAACCGATTTATCTCATGCCTTAAATCACTAACTGAAATTGGAGTTTCTCTAGTATTAATATTTTGAAATCTAGATATGACTTCACTGAATTGGTAAGGAGCCTCCAATATTTTTGGAACTTCTTCTTTTCTAGAAGTTTCACCGATTAATGTTTCTAACATTTTTCTTTTCAGATCATTGTCTGGAATGGATTCTATCATTTTGATAATCCCATCTTGTTTAGAAGTAAAAACATTAACATTTAATCAATTCATTTCTACAATGGATTTCCAATATTCTACTTCACTGCATTGACACTTATTATTGTCGTAGTTACTTTCATCAGAAGAAGAATTATATAAGATTCATATATCATCATTTTCAACAGAAGTATTAGATTCTGATTCAGAATCCATCAACAACACTTTTTCTAGTTTGTTTATGAGGTCCTCATCATCAATTTCATGCAGAGCTTTCTTAGTCCAACATTGGTTGGCATAATGACCAGCTTTACCACATTTATGGCATATTATGTCCATCTTTTTAGCTTTGCGTTTATCCTTAGGTTGATAAGGTTTGGTTTTAGCAGTTTTGCTAGGGTATTGTTTCTTGTAAGAATTTTTCTTAAAATGTTTTTTCTTATAATCCCTATAAGGTTTAGATCTCTTTTTTTTTTGTTTTTCCTTATTAGTTTTGGAGGATTTACTTATGTCAAAAGAAAATTGTTCGCAGAAGTCACCTAATTGGTGTCTTTCTGTACTCTTTTGTTTCTTCAATTGATTTCTTAGTTTAATGTCATTGCACAAGGATAATCCTTCATTTATGCAACAACATATGATTTGCCATAGGTCAAATGATCATAATTGATGCTAATTCCATCATTCTTGTTTCTCAGGCTTTGCCTAATCTTTTCAGCAAAGAAATGTGGGAGGCCATCCACAAATTTGGATTTCCAATGAGAAGAATTGGAATTATTTAACTGGTAAACCCTAGATAGGAAGGTATCTTTATAGCATCTAAAATGTCCTAAAGAAGGGCATCTAAGGTTTTGAAGAAGAGTATTTATCTTCTCAGCTATAGGCATATTTGTTCCTACAAAATGTTGTAGGACCGTTAGACACAGTGTATAGACTGCATCTTCTTCTCCCGTGGTTACAACAGAGGTACCTGTAACCGTGACAGTTGTACTAGTAGATTGTACTTTAACTATTTTCTTATGGGTTAATATTTCTTTCTTTTGGAGTTCTGTGAGATAATGATCCCACCAACCTCTGAGTTGACCAACAAATCTGGTAGTTATAAAAGTAGCAATAGTGCTATCTACATTTCCCTGATTGTTACTTGGTTGTATTCAACCTTCTGAAGGCTTAAGAAAGCTGCGGCCTCTATATTGGGGCTTATTTGTAAGGATTGACTGGGAGGGAATGATGAAGTTATGATTTCTTTTCCAGTATCCCAGGGTTTCTGGAGAACCATTATATCACTTTCCATTCTCTTAACATATTGTTCTAAAAACCATCTTGGAAATGTAATAAAATCTTGGACTGCTTCCAGATATTCGTAATAGACATTTTTTATGTCTTCCATTTCTTCTTTAGAGAATTTACTATAGTACCATGCTCTGAATTCAACATGTTAGGAGTCATGAACTCATCATTGATGGGTTATGATATATTCCATAAGGTATCTAATTATCACTTAATTTAATATTTTCAACTGCCTCAATCTCTTCCTTCAATTGGGAAGTTGAATGTCTGCCAGATAATTGGTCATTAGCAGTGTAAAATTCATTGACCGAATTGGTAGAATATCTACCAGAGTGTGAAATAGATCTTGGGATTCTTACAATCCTTTTCTGTGTGAAGCTTATTTCCGGATCGCCTGACTGAGTCTGGAGAATCTGATCAACATCCTGATTCAGGATGGGTTTAGGTTCCAAAGCATTAGGCAAGGACCATGTTTTGGGAAATTTAATTTCATCCCATTTGATCAACCTATTTGTTGCTACTTTAGAGGTTAGCAGAATGGTTTGGACTAAAGTTGTAGTTCCAGGAAAACTTAATTGATCTCCTACACAGACTAAATAAGCATTTGTATAGTTTCAATGAAAGTCATATCCCTACAAAGGCCAGACCGACTCAGATGAACCAAGAGTATCTGGAATTATGTAAGAAATAAATTGAGTCTCTCTTACAAAAAGGTCTTATTACATCTAAGTCTCCTAGGAGTTGTACTGCATTTTATGTGAATAAAAATGCAGAAAAGGAACGTGGTGTTCCAAGGCAAGTTATAAACTACAAACCCCTCAATAAAATTCTGAAATGGATTAGATATTCAATTCCTAACAAGAAAGACTTGTTAGATAGATTAAATGAATCCGCTATATTTTCAAAATTTGATATGAAATCTGGATACTGGCAAATTCAGATTAAAGAAGCAGATAAATATAAAATTGCTTTTACTATCCCTTTTGGGCACTACGAATGGAATGTTCTTCCATTTGGCCTTAAAAATGCCCCTTCTGAATTCCAGAATATTATGAATGATATATTCATTCCTTATACAGAATTCTTAATTGTGTATATTGATGATGTTTTGGTATTTTCCAAAACTATTGATGTAATACCCCGTATTTTATGTCACCGAATAATATTGCATTGTGATTAATTGAGTCCGGTTGCTCTGAGAAATTATTTGATAAAATAATTAGAGTAACTTCGGTACTTAGAATTGATCCAATAAATATTATTTGTTTCGGAGATATTTTACTAATTTGGACTAAAGAGACTTTTTGGACATTTAGTAGTATTATTTACTAATACTAGTTTACTACTTATTCCTTTCCTCCCATTTTCCAAACAAAAGAAAAGATAGAAAGAAAGGAAGAAGAAGGGAAAGGAAAGGAGAGAAAAGACGAAATTGAAGAGAAAGTTCAAGATCATCATCCACTCCTCAAATCTTCACCCCAAACTTCTCAATCATCTTCATCTTGCTCTATTTGGAGGTGGGTTCTAGTTAGTACCATTATTAGAGAGTTCTAGGAAATTTGGATGTAGGTTAGATTATGGAAATTTGGAATTTTATGGTTGAATCTTGTTATAAATGTTGTTGAATGCTTGTTATCATGTCTATACTGAGTTTAGATCTTGTGGGTATTATTGGGTTATGTTTTGATGGAGAAATTATGACTTGGAAGTGAAGAACAGCAGCTGGGAGAGGTTCTGGTTTGCAGGGTTCGCCTAGCGAACCTGGGGCGAAGCCCAGCGAACAGCAATCGAGGGTTCGCCTAGCGAACCCGAACGTTCGCCTAGCGAAGGTTCGCTGGCATGTTCGCCTAGCGAACTTAGTGTGTTTTGAATATGGGAACTTACTGACTAGATGTTCGCTGGAACATTCGCCTAGCGAAGGTGAAGGCGAAGGTTCGCCAGTTGTTCGCCTAGCGAACTTATGGTGTTTTGGGTCTGGGAGTATTCTGTTTAATTACTCGCCAGCTTGCTCGCGAAGCGAAGGGCGAGGCGAAGGTTCGCCAGCTTGTTCGCGAAGTGAACTTTATGTCTGTTTTGTTCTGTTTGTTCATTCGCCAGAGGCTTCGCCTAGCGAAGGCGGAAGCGAACGCTCGCTGGGAGGTTCGCCTAGCGAACATGTCTGTTTGTGCAGTTTTGTTTCCTTCATAACTTTTGATCCGTAACTCGGATCGGGGCGTTCTTGGTACCGTTAGGAGTATATTGTAGGACAAATTATTTAGAGGCAAATGAATGAAAGTATTGATATATGATATGTTGTTATGTGATTCTATTATGCAATTGACTTATGTTTACCTATTTTCTCTTGTTGTTAAGCATGTTTGAGAATGTATGCATGTCAAAATATGAAATAGTAAGAGTGAGGAAAACCCTTATGAACTATAGGAGAACTTAGAAGTTGGAAACACTAGTATGGAACATGTGGTTAACCTTTGTGGATTTGAACCGGCATGTGAGGCCGAGAGGCATTATAGCCTTGTGATTGTCGAATACAATCGTGGTGTTGTGTATGATCACGTAATCGTAACCGGATTATTTATATGAGTGTAGTTTCATGAGTCTCGGACTCCTCTGAAATGGATGCACAACTACTTGGCAGGTTTGATTCCCCGTACTGTACGAATGGCGCCCATGGAGCGTATGCTTGTGACGGTATAAGGCCCGTGTGAAGTGACGGTTCATAACGGTATAAGGCCCGTAGAACCCGAATCCATTCGTATGTCAAGTAGGTTACAAGGACTTATGACTCGAATCGCCTTCTAGACGTAGAAGCGGACGGGAATAGGAAGTACCTTGGTATGGTTATCGATTAGTGATATTGTGGGTTGATGAACTCATAGCATGTTTTCCATATAGTGTGTGTGTGCTCAAAGTCACTTCCCTTCCCCGGACTTGAGTTAGGATTGTTAGAACCATAAATAATCCGAGAGAATCCATAAGATAGGTAACTCACTGAGATTTGATGTATCTCACCCCACTGTTGTTGTTTACATCACAGGTCCTGCAGGTTCGGCGACGGGTAAGGATAAAGTGGTTTGACTTTTCCTTCCGGTTCGATGTTTTTGAGATGGCATGGCTTCCGCTATGACGTTTTATTTTGAGATCATTGCATTGATCTAGTTCTTAGTTTTTATCATTGTCGGAACATCTTGTATATGTAATGCCTTAGCTTTTGTGTTGTATTAGAGGCATTTATGTGTATAATGTGTTAACTAGGAACTTATTGTATTTCAATACCAAATACTTGGATTCATATATATAATTTATGCTTTGATGTATGGATTTTATATGTGGGTGTTACAATTGAACAACATATTAAACACCTAAAAATATTTAAGGGATTAGTTAAGCATAATGGGTTAGTTATATCTGCCCCAAAAATGAAACTTTTTCAGACAAACGTCAGGTTTTTAGGGCATGAAATTGATCAAGGAACAATAGTTCCTATAGAAAGAAGCATTGAATTTGCTTCAAAATTTCCTGATGTAATTACGGATAAGACCCAATTACAGAGATTCTTGGGAAGTCTGAATTATGTCTCAGACTATTATAAGGATTTAGCAAAAGATACTGCTATATTATATGATAGACTAAGGAAAAATCCTGGTCCTTGGACTAAGCAACATACTCAGGCCATAAAACGTATTAAAGCTAATGTTAAAGCCTTACATTGCCTTTCATTGGCTAATCCAAAGTATTTTAAAATAGTTGAAACAGAAGCATCTAACCTAGGTTATGGAGGCATATTAAAACAAGTTATACCTGATACTAATAAACAAGTTTGAGTTAGGTTTACTTCAGGAAAATGGAATCCTACACAGGCAAAATATGCCACCATCAAGAAAGAAATGCTTTCTATTATAAAATGTATTTCAAAATTCCAAGATGATTTATTAAATAAAAAATTTCTGTTAAAAATAGATTGTAGCTCTGCTAAATCTATCATTGAAAAAGATGTTAAAAATCTTGTATCAAAACAAATATTTGCTAATTGGTAAGCTCAATTATCTGCCTTTGATTTTGATATAGAATATATAAAAGGTGGAAATAATTCACTTGCTGATTTTTTAACTCGTGAATTTTTTCAGGTTAACAATGTCATCCTTCTCTAGAGGGAGAGGCAGAAGAGGTGCTTTTGCCCAAGGAATCACCATTATCAAAATAATAATCCAGAAAGTTTTATAAACTTCAGCAAGTGTCACATTAGATGTGTACTATCCCCTAAAGAGTGGGGATTGAATCCCAACAGTGATAGAGCCATAAAAATTAGCGAAGGTAAATATATTTGCTTTAATTATTGGGACTATATCCAGGCATTTACCCAGACCTTCTATTATCAAAACCCGAAAAATAAACACTCGTGGTTCTTCACAATCAATCCAGAAATTCTGAAAAAACCAATACCCAGTTGGTTTTACCATTGGTGGATCAAATTTGGACCATCACTTGAAATTTTGCCAGAAGAAATTATGGGCTTATACGCTCCTTGGTGCGAATACAACCCATTAACCATGAACAATATTCTGATTGTAGGACAATGTCCTTTGATATTTTTCTCTAAATTACAAATTCCTTGGATATGGAGATGGAATTTAAATATCTCCAAAGACAAATATAATGTTCCTATTATAGAAAGACAATTCTTCTATAAATGGTGGAACAAAATGGACAAAGAGGATATTAAGGCCAAGATAGAAGCTATTAAGACTATTATTCAGGAAGATAAGTCTGAAGGTATTGTGGAACAGAATTCCTAGAATATGTCTATGACATCCCTCAAAGAATATTTCCAAAACAAATTTCCTCAAGAAACTGAAGGAGAAATTATGGTCAGAGCTCTCGACCATATGAAAAAACAAATTTTCAGCATTCCCCACATCTAGCAGGGAAGATATGTCTGTCTCCTCAAACGATTCCATGGATACCAACACTCTTGCTGGTGAATCACAAGAAGAGGAAGAACCAACCCTAGAAGATTTCTGGGATTCCTTGACTGTAGACATGAGTCAACAGGCTAGTAAAGACAAGGGTAAGGGTCAGCTCAGCATTAGGAGCTGCCAGACAAAGATAAGATAATGGGAATCTTATCTTTTTGACTTTCTTTGCAGCTTTTATAAAGCTGTTTCCCACTCCTGCGTGGGTCTTCATCAAAGATACTGTCATTTTGTTTTTAATCTTTATCATGTACTGCAAGAGTCTTAAAGAGATTCTGTCGATGGGGCCCACAGAGCACCCGGGATATCTTTTTACTGTTTACTTTTGCTTTTACTTTTTTGCTTTATGACTTTTGGGTTTGTCAGTTATGCTTTTACCGGCCTGATAGGTTACCGGTCACTTGGCAAATGCGCCTATTTAAGGAAATCTGAGATTCCTTTTGTTCTCATAATTTGTTTTTCCAGTTTTTAATATAATTTCAGGTTTTCTGAATAATACTTGCAAAGATAGATAAGATCCCTCTCCGCTGTGCTGATTACATCCAATTTTGGTATCAGAGCCTCGTTTTTGTAAGTATTGTTTATGTGTAGCTAAACAATTTTGTTGTGTTCAGGATAATTAAGTTATGTAATCTATGAAGATAGTATTTTTGCATACAATAGTCTGAGATATAATTAATCAAAAGCAACATATTTTTAGGGTTTTATAAACTGAAAATGTTTTTAAGTGCTTCCTTATATATATAAACTGAAAATGTTCAAGGATCCATGACTCGGGTCGTCTTCTAGACGTAGAAGCGGACGAGAAAATGGGATGCCTTGGTATGGTTATTGATTAGTGAGATTCTCGCGTTAACAGGCTCACGAGTGTGGTTACATTGATGTTGTGTGTGTACTCAAAGTCATTTCCCTTCCCTTTTGATTTGAGTTAGGTTGTTAGAACCTTGTAGAGCCGAGAGGACTATAAGATAGCGAACTCACTGAGATTTGATGTATCTCACCCCACTGTTGTTGTTTACATCACAGGTTTCGCGAAGGGTAAGGATAAGGCTGTGTGCTGTCCTTGCTTAGTTGTTGGTTTTGCTTCCGTTGTGGAGTTTTTGAGATCCTTAGTGATCTAGTTCTTATTTTTATCTTTTGAACATTTTGTACATATAACATGCCAGTGGTTGTATTAGGTTGTTTTGGGCATTTTTATGTATACAGTGTTACTAGGAACTTATGTATTTCAGTACCAAACGTATTATCCATGTATGATATATGCTTTGATGTATGTATATATATGTGGGCGTGACAATATCTTTCATATATTTGTTCATTATGAAACTTTTATCTGGGTTTGAGTTAAACTTTTCAATCTCCAGGTTATATTTTTCCATTAGAATTTCATCATTTCTGATTTTATCTAATTCTGAGAGGGTTAATGTTTGTTCATTCATCATTAACCTGTGTATCAGATTCTTCATACCCTTTGTATAATCCATCTAATCATATATTTGAATGTTTTTAAGTTTTGTTGTATTATTGTTCTTTGAGAAATCAGGGTGAAATAGTTTTCATTTCCTTGCCTGATTAGTAAATCATTCAAAGTTAAACTTTTTTCTAACCTGATGACCATTTCCCTATATTCCTGTAGGCAATATTTTTGATTTGCAATATCCATTAATAGTTTTTAGTAACGTAGTTGTGTGGAAAAAATAACAGAGTTATGTGTTATTTATTAGAGTTGTTTGTTAATTAACAGAGTCTTGTGTAGCGGAAAAGTGTTTTCGGGTTTGAAGAATTAAATCCTTGATAAGATAGATAGTTCTTCTTTTATGATTCTTATCAGGTTTTTAGCTATAGCTAACTGTTGCTGAATTAATGTTTTCTGGGAAATTAAATAAGAGTAATTAGCTCTTTCTTTCCTAATTTGTAAATTTTTTAGTGATAAATTTATTTTTAATTCAGAAATCATGTTTCTAAGTTCTTTCAGATCTTTTCTTTGATTTGCTAGATCCATTATAAAATTTTATACTCTTGATAGAGTGGATAATTCATCTTTAATAATTTGCATCATTGTTTCAAATGTGGATATTTGTCTAACAATATAATTTCTTCTTAGAATTAAAGTAGGAATAGTCCTTTCCGTACTGTATTCTAGTAGTAAATTTATTCTTCTTAAGTCTTGGTCTAATTCAGAAATATATTTTCTGTAATTTTTTAGATGTTCTCTTTGTATGGTTAAATCCATTTTGTGTAATAGAATTTAATCTGTGTCATACAAATCATCATCCCAAGTTATTTCATTATCTGAGTAGTTTGGATTAAAGTTTTACAGTCAATAGAAACTAGGGTTTTAGAATTTTTTATTCTGTAATTTACTCTTGAGTTGTTTCCGTAAAAATGTCCATCAAAGTAATTTATGTATTTTGAAGTAGAAGTAAGTTGATTTAATTCTTTAATTAAACACTTTAGTTCATGTTCTTCAAAAATCTCTTTCTATTGTAGCTTTTATTTCATCTAGGAAAACTTTTTCTTGGAAATAAACAAATTTTAATTTTTTCAGTATGCTTTTAACCATGTTTGGGTAAGGAAAGCTTTTGAGTAAGTAACTTATTTTCTTGTCAAAATCTTGGATATAAATTAAGTCTGAAAATTTTTTGTTTTGAGTTTGGTTTTGAATAATCAGTTCCAAAATAGTTTGAGTAATATCTTTGAGTAGTAAAGTTTGTATTTAGGTAAGTGTCTTCACGTTCCATTTAAAATTTAAGAGTTTCTTCTAGACAAAATATAGTTCAAAGAAAATCTGTGATGATTTAGTAAGTATTTTGTAGTTTTGAAAAAAAATTCTTACTTCTTCTTTAAGGTTTTAGGCTTACTCCTTCTTCCTTATTGCTGTTTCAAGGTATATGACTCTTATAACTTAACTCTTATTCATGTATGTTTATGCTTTTAGTTATTAAATAGTTAATGTTTTATCTTGACTCCTCACCTTGTCGTCTCTAACCTACTACCACAGACATCTCTGTATTTAAGACCTATCCTCTGAGAAGTTCTTCCTATCGGTACTCTTTTCCCCTCTTGGTACTTTTTCCCTAGCGGATTCTTTCTTAGATTCATAACAGTCCCTTTCAGTTCAAGCAAGACTTACGTCTTTTGGATTGAAGATAAACATAAATTAATAATAATTATAAGCATAGACATATAAGAATAAAGGGTTAGAGTGCTAAGAAATCATACCTCTTTAACTGTAATTTAGGAAGTTGGAGTAAGGAATTTAGTGTGAAGAAGATATATATGAAAGCATATTTATTGATATTGATCTTAGGTACATCTCATAAGGTTGGTATATTATAATGATCTTCTATATTTTACAATGAAGTGAGTACTTCCTTATATACATGCAAGGAAGCCTCTAAGCTTTCAGTAGTAACCTACTGCTGTCCAACAGCATTATCAAAAGAAAAAATAAAAATACTTTAAGTCCTAGTCTACTATAGACTTTACGACTTCTACGTAACTTATCTCCAAGACTTTAAGACATTATTGCTTAAGAGATAAGGTTGAAAGAGGCAGGCCCTCTTTCAATAGCCGTGAATTTAGAACCAGCTGTCCTTACATTATTATGGTGGGGACCAGCTAAGATTCCTTGTAGATAATTTTCTATGTGCCTTGTCTTCTTGTGTCGGCAATTTTCCACGTGTCTTTGTAAAGAATTACATAGTCATTTTTTCAAAAGAAGAGTTTGAAGAAGTGATCCTAATCCTTCCAGCCTGACTTCTCTTTTTGTAGGTCTCTACTAATTTTGGCCTGGAGTGTTTGACATCAAATGGGAAAAAGAACATCCTTGCAATCTCTGAGTTGCAGTAAATCTTTCCAAATTTATCCTCTCTTAACAGATTTTTATCATCCATCTTGAGTTCTGTCCAGTCAAAATTATTGGCTAAGATCTTGGCTCTAGAAATTTCTACTTGTGATTGTAAATCATCAAGCTGGATTAATTTTGGTCCCGTGTTCTGGACTTGAAATTCTTCAAAATTGTCATCCAAATCTTTAAAATGTATCCAAATCATATGATAACTCGGATAATTATTAATCAAATCTGGATATAAAGAAACTATTTCCAGTTTTGCCTTTTGTGGATATTCTAGAAATAACATCTCCATGGTTTCTGCCAAGAATGGTGGTAAATGGGGTGTAAAGTCATACAAAGGTGTGTGTTGATTACACTTACCAGTCCATGTTTAAGTAATTCACCTAATGTAACTAGGTGATACCTGACCTTGAAGGGTTTGAAATATGGGATCAAGATTCTTGCTTTTATGATCGCAGAATCCAATTTACAGTAACAATTTCCAGTTTGATTTTCAGGACAGTTTTCAAACTGATTCTGAAATGTTTTATAATTGTTATAAATGAATTCCCATTCTGTGGAAATCCCTTTTGGAAAAATTTTATTGTCACCAATATGTGCTAAAATTTCTTGAAGCATTGTAAAAGTCTTTATTCCCATTTCTTACATTGAAGGTTTAGGTTGAGACTGTAATACAGGTTTACCCAAATTTATAAAATTTGTGGGTTTTTCAGCTTTCACCTGTGTAGAGGAGGATGTTACAGAGTCTCTAAAAGATCTCTGTGGCCTCAAAGAAATTTCTTTTCCCTTTCCTTTAGGGTCTTTGTTTTTAATTTAATTTAAAAATTCTTGGTCACCAAAGGTTTCCAAGTGTTTTAAGTATTCCTGGTATTTAAGCACTCTGGGTGAAATAACAATTTCATCTCCACAGGTCTTAATTACGGAATCAATTGCTTCCTTGATATTGAAAAATCCTTTGTATAAAGGAGAGGTTAGTTTAGACAAATTTTTAAAGGAGAGGTTAGTTTAGACAAATCCTTTGTACAATTTTTATGTCTTGATCGTTGAATTTTCCTGTTCCTTTTTGTTGAGCCTTATTATATAAAAGAGAGGTTAGTTTAGACAAATTTTTAAAATAAGGTCTAACATAATTTACTAATGCTAAAAAGGATTGTAATTGTTTTAATTCTTCTAATTTATCCGGAAATTCTAAGATTTTTCTGGATATGTGGGGTTGTAATTTAATAGTTCCATCTCCTATTTCTGCCCCTAAAAAAGAAATATAATTTTTTTCAATTTCAATTTTCTTTTTGGATATTATTAATCCATGCTTTTCAAATAGTGAAAAAATTATATATAAATGTTCCAGGTGTTCTTTTTCTGTTTTAGAAAAAACAAGAACATCATCAATATAAACACAAGTAAAGTTGTAACAGATTTCAAAAATTTCATCCAACATTCTCTGGAAAATTTGTGGTGCATTTTTTAATCCAAATGGAATTACTAGCCATTCAAAATGTCCTAGAGGACAGGAAAAGGCTATCCATTCTATACTATCTTTCTGCATTTTAACTTGCCAAAATCCAGATTTTAAATCAAATTTGGAAAGCCAATTTTTTCCTTGTATTTTATTAATCAATGTATCTTTATCAGGTATACAATACCCATCTTCAAATGTATTATCATTTAATCTTCTGTAATCGAAAACCATCCTAGATTATCCTCTTTTCTTTTCTGCTTCTTTTTGAACAATAAAAGCAGGAGTCCTATGTCTAGAATTTGATTTTTGGATTATTCCTAATTTTAGGAGTTGATCAATGTGCATCTTAAATTCTTCTTGTTCCCAAATGCCATACTTGAAATTTGGGGATTTAATTTTTATGTCAGGATTTATAATTTCTAATTTACAAGAAGTTTTATTTCTTTCCAAAAATCTTGTAGGGTTTTCGCCTATAATTTTCATTTTTTCTAATTTTTTTATTATCTGATCTAACTTGTAATCCTGTAGATTTTTTGTAAAATCTTTTGTATCAATTAAGTGTAATTCTAGTTCTATTCCATGCTTGTAATTTAGATTTTCTAAATTATTTGTATCATAACTTGGATTTAATTTCGACTCTTGTGATTTTATGTGATTGTAAGAACAACATTCTTTATTGTCATTACATGTGCAAGTTTTAGTTTCTATTTTTAAGATTGAAATTATAGGAATTATTGAACATTTTTTACTTATTGTTATGTAATCTTTGGTAACATTTAACTGTCCAGAGTTACACAGAATAAAGTCTAAGCCCATTACAATAGGTGCTCCTATATCTATGTCTTGTATCCATAATTTTGGCCATGAATAATACTCAGACCAGTAATTACAATTTGTTTGGAATTTTACTTGAATATTTATGAGTTGGGTTAATTTGTCAGAAAATTTGGTATTTTGGAATTTTGAGTTGTAATTGGGGAGAAACTCTATTGAGGGTTGACCATGAATAGTAAAAAAGTCAAATTTTGAATGGTGAATAGTAATTTTAGTGATTGGCATAAGTAATTTATGGTCTGTCTCTTTCAACCTTATCTCTTAAGCAATAATTTCTTAAAGTCTTGGAGATAAGTTACGTAGAAGTCGTAAAGTCTATAGTAGACTAGGACTTAAAGTATTTTTATTTCATCTTTTGATAATGCTGTTGGACAGCGGTAGGTTACTACTGAAAGCTTAGAGGCTTCCTTGCATGTATATAAGGAAGTACTCACTTCATTGTAAAATATAGAAGATCATTATAATATACCAACCTTATGAGATGTACCTAAGATCAATATCAATAAATATGCTTTCATATATATCTTCTTCACACTAAATTCCTTACTCCAACTTCCTAAATTGCAGTTAAAGAGGTATGATTTCTTAGAACTCTAACCCTTTATTCTTATATATTTATGCTTATAATTATTATTAATTTATGTTTATCTTCAATCCAAAAGACGTAAGTCGTTATGAATCTAAGAAAGAATCCGCTAGGGAAAAAGTACCAAGAGGGGAAAAGAGTACCGATAGGAAGAACTTCTCAGAGGATAGGTCTTAAACGCAGAGATGTCTGTGGTAGTAGGTTAGAGACGACAAGGTGAGGAGTCAAGATAAAACATTAACTATTTAATAACTAAAAGCATAAACATACATGAATAATAGTTAAGTTATAAGAGTCATATACCTTGAAACAACAATAAGGAAGAAGGAGTAAGCCTAAAACCTTAAAGAAGAAGTAAGAATTTTTTTTCAAAACTACAAAATACTTACTAAATCATCACAGATTTTCTTTGAACTATATTTTGTCTAGAAGGAACTCTTAAATTTTAAATGGAACGTGAAGACACTTACCCAAATACAAACTTTACTACTCAAAGATATTACTCAAACTATTTTGGAATTGATTATTCAGAATCAAACTCAAACAAAAAATTTTCAGACTTAATTTATATCCAAGATTTTGACAAGAAAATAAGTTACTTACTCAAAAGCTTTCCTTACCCAGACATGGTTAAAAGCATACTGAAAAAATTAAAATTTGTTTATTTCCAAGAAAAAGATTTCCTAGATGAAATAAAAGATACAATAGAAAGAGATTTTGAAGAACATGAACTAAAGTGTTTAATTAAAGAATTAAATCAACTTACTTCTACTTCAAAATACTTAAATTACTTTGATGGACATTTTTACGAAAACAACTCAAGAGTAAATTACAGAATGAAAAATTCTAAAACCCTAGTTTCTATTGACTGTAGAAACTTTAATCCAAACTACTCAGATAATGAAATAACTTGGGATGATGATTTGTATGACACAGATTAAATTCTATAACACAAAATAGATTTAACCATACAAAGAGAACATCTAAAAAATTACAGAAAATATATTTCTGAATTAGACCAAGACTTAAGAAGAATAAATTTACTACTAGAATACAGTACGGAAAAAACTTTTCCTACTTTAATTCTAAGAAATTATATTATTAGACAAATATCCACATTTGAAACAATGATGTAAATTATTAAAGATGAAATATCCACTCTATCAAGAGTATAAAATTTTATAATGGATCTAGCAAATCAAAGAAAAGATCTGAAAGAACTTAGAAACATGATTTCAGGATTAAAAATAAATTTATCACTAAAAAATTTGCAAATTAGGAAAGAAAGAGCTAATTACTCTTATTTAATTTCCCAGAAAACATTAATTCAGCAACAGTTAGCTATAGCTAAAAACCTGATAAGAATCATAAAAGAAGAACTATCTATCTTATCAAGGATTTAATTCTTCAAACCCAAAAACACTTTTCCGCTACACAAGACTCTGTTAATTAACAAACAACTCTAATAAATAACACATAACTCTGTTATTTTTCCACACAACTACGTTACTCAAAACTATTAATGGATATTGCAAATCACAAATATTTCCTACAGGAATATAGGAAAATGGTCATTAGGTTAGAAAAAAGTTTAACTTTGAATGATTTACTAATCAGGCAAGGAAGTGAAAACTATTTCACCCTGATTTCTCAAAGAACAATAATACAACAAAACTTAAAAACATTCAAAGATATGATTATATGGATTAAAAATGACTTATCTTCTTTATCCAGACCATAAATTACTCATGCCAATCACTAAAATTACTATTCACCATTCAAAATTTGACTTTTTTACTATTCATGGTCAACCCTCAATAGAGTTTCTCCCCAATTACAACTCAAAATTTCAAAATACCAAATTTTCTGACAAATTAACCTCCACGGAGGCAACCCCCTTTTTATATTGGTATCAGAGTCTGTGATCTGAGCCATAAATGGAAAATAACCTAAATTATCTCAAAACTTATTTAGATCAGCTAGAAAAGAAAATAGACATTCTAGATAGACTAATTAGAAAAAATATGACTTGTAACAAGCAAGTTTTAAATCTCTTAAAAGACTCTCCAAAACAAAAAACTCCAAAAACAAATTTTGAGACAAATCTAAAATTCATGGAAATAACACCAGAAGAATATAATGTGATAAACAATTCAGAAGAAGCTTCTAATGAACACATACCCCATATACCCCTAATTTGTAATAAAGAGAGAATATTTCAAATTAAGGTATGGGCAAAAATTAATATTCATGGTTTCGAAAGTACCACACCTATTATAATTGACACCGGAGCAACTTCTTCTACCATAGATAGCAAAGCCCTAACCGAAGAAATAAAAAAGAAAATTATAAAAGTTAAACCAGCAACAACTATACAGTTTGATGGAACAAAGTCAACTGTTGACACCCAACTCAGAAATATTCAAGTAAAATTCCAAACAAATTGTAATTACTGGTCTGAGTATTATTCATGGCCAAAATTATGGGTACAAGACATAGATATAGGAGCACCTATTGTAATGGGCTTGGACTTTATTCTATGTAACTCTGGACAGTTAAATGTTACCAAAGATTACGTAACAATAAGTAAAAAATGTTCAATAATTCCTATAATTTCAAACCTAAAAATAGAAACTAAAACTTGCACATGTAATGACAATAAATAATGTTGTTCATACAATCACATAAAATCACAAGAGTCAAAATTAAATCTAAGTTATGATACAAATAATTTAGAAAATCTAAATTACAGGCATGGAATAGAACTAGAATTACACTTAATTGATACAAAAGATTTTACAAAAAATCTACAGGATTACAAGTTAGATCAGATAATAAAAAAATTAGAAAAAATGGAAATTATAGGCGAAAACCCACAAGATTTTGGGAAAGAAATAAAACTTCTTGTAAATTAGAAATTATAAATCCTAACATAACAATTAAATCCCCAAATTTCAAGTATGGCATTTGGGAACAAGAAGAATTTAAGATGCACATTGATCAACTCCTAAAATTAGGAATAATCCAAAAATCAAATTCTAGACATAGGACTCCTACTTTTATTGTTCAAAAAGAAGCAGAAAAGAAAAGAGGACAATCTAGGATGGTTTTCGATTACAGAAGATTAAATGATAATATATTTGAAGATGGGTATTGTATACCTGATAAAGATACATTGATTAATAAAATACAAGGAAAAAATTGGTTTTCCAAATTTGATTTAAAATATGGATTTTGGCAAGTTAAAATGCAGAAAGATAGTATAGAATGGACAGCCTTTTCCTATCCTCTAGGACATTTTGAATGGCTAGTAATGCCATTTGGATTAAAAAATGCACCACAAATTTTCCAGAGAATGATGGATGAAATTTTTGAAATCTGTTACAACTTTACTTGTGTTTATATTGATGATGTTCTTGTTTTTTCTAAAACAGAAAAAGTACACCTGGAACATTTATATATAATTTTTTCACTATTTGAAAAGCATGGATTAATAATATCCAAAAAGAAAATTGAAATTGGAAAAAATTATATTTCTTTTTTAGGGGCAGAAATAGGAGATGAAACTATTAAATTACAACCCCACATATCCAGAAAAATCTTAGAATTCCCGGATAAATTAGAAGAATTAAAACAATTACAATCCTTTTTAGGATTAGTAAATTATGTTAGACCTTATTTTAAAAATTTGTCTAAACTAACCTCTCCTTTATATAATAAGGCTCAACAAAAAGGAACAAGAAAATTCAACGATCAAGACATAAAAATTGTACAAAAATTAAAATTGGCAATTTCAAAATTAGAACCCTTGACATTACCTTTGGAATCAGATTATTTAATAGTTGAAACTGATGGTAGTGAATTAGGATGGGGAGGAATTTTGATTAAAAAACCTAACGAATTTTCCTCTAAATCTTTAGAAAAAATCTGCAGATATACATCTGGAACATTTAAAGAAAAAGGATATTTGACGTCCTTAGATTATGAAATCCTAGCAATTATTTATATATTAGAAAAATTTGCTTTGTTTATTTTATCTAAAAAACAAATTACTATCAGAACAGATTGCGAAGCAATTGTGAAATTTTCTGACACTAAGAACGAAAAGAAATTAACCTCAAACAGGTGGCTTAAATTCAGAGAATTTGTTTTAAACAGAGGGTTTAAAATAAAATGGGAACATATAAAAGGAAAAGATAATAAATTACCTGATTTATTGTCAATAAAATTATTACATGGCTAACATTTAAGCTTTTGTCTTTCAGAAAATTTCAAGAAATTTGTACATCTGCTGAGGCAGAAAAAGAAATTTGCACATCTGCAATGACAGAAAAATTTATTGACTTTGAAGGCACTAAACTCAAAACATTTCCTGCAAAGGAACAATTCAAATCGACCTTGAGAAACCAACTCAAGGAAGAAGAACAATGTCTAATGGATAACATTTGGAACTTGCAGACTACATCTGCATCAAACCCCAAAAAGGTAGCTGTAATAAATGCTTTGGAAACTTATTTCAGTACTGGGAGGCATTTTAGCAAAAAACCTTTTGCTTGTTATACATTATACACCGGACCAAAAGCCGGAGTTTACTTAGATTGGGAAGAAATGGCCCTTCTACTTGAAGAAATTAAATTATTTCCACGATATGGACAACCTTTATACAAAGGATTTTTCAATATCAAGGAAGCAATTGATTCCGTAATTAAGACCTGTGGAGAAGAAATTGTTATTTCACCCAGAGTGCTTAAATACCAGGAATACTTAAAACACTTGGAAACCTTTGGTGACTAAGAATTTTTAAATGAAATTAAAAACAAAGACCCTAAAGGAAAGGGAAAAGAAATTTCTTTGAGGCCACAGAGATCTTTTAGAGACTCTGTAACATCCTCCTCTACACAGGTGAAAGCTGAAAAACCCACAAATTTTATAAATTTGGGTAAACCTGTATTACAGTCTCAACCCAAACCTTCAATGGAAGAAATGGGAATAAAGACTTTTACAATGCTTCAAGAAATTTTAGCACATATTGGTGACAATAAAATTTTTCCAAAAGGGATTTCCACAGAATGGGAATTCGTTTATAACAATTATAAAACATGTCAGAATCAGTATGAAGACTGTCCTAAAAATCAAACTGGAAATTGTTACTGTAAATTGGATTCTGCGATCATAAAAGCAAGAATCTTGATCCCAGATTTCAAACCCTTCAAGGTCAGGGATCACCTGGTTACATTAGGTGAATTACTTAAACATGGACTGGTAAGTGTAATCAACACACCACCTTTGTATGACTTTACACCCCATTTACCACCATTCTTAGCAGAAACCATGGAGATGTTATTTCCAGAATATCCACAAAAGGCAAAACTGGAAATAGTTTCTTTATATCCATATTTGATTAATAATTATCCGAGTTATCATATGATTTGGATACATTTTAAAGACTTGGATGACAATTTTGAAGAATTTCAAGTCCAGAACACGGGACCAAAATTAATCCAGCTTGATGATTTACAATCACAAGTAGAAATTTCTAGAGTCAAGATCTTAGCCAATAATTTTGACTGGACAGAACTCAAGATGGATGATAAAAATCTGTTAAGAGAGGATAAATTTGGAAAGATTTACTGCAACTCAGAGATTGCAAGGATGTTCTTTTTCCCATTTGATGTCAAACACTCCAGGCCAAAATTAGTAGAGGCCTACAAAAAGAAAAGTCAGGCTGGAAGGATTAGGATCACTTCTTCAAACTCTTCTTTTGAAAAAATGACTATATAATTCTTTACAAAGACACGTGGAAAATTGCTGACACAAGAAGACAAGGCACATAGAAAATTATCTACAAGGAATCTTAGCTGGTCCCCACCATAATAATGTAAGGACATCTGGTTCTAAATTCACGGCTATTGAAAGAGGGCCTGTCTCTTTCAACCTTATCTCTTAAGCAATAATGTCTTAAAGTCTTGGAGATAAGTTACGTCGAAGTCGTAAAATCTATAGTAGACTAGGACTTAAAGTATTTTTATTTCGTCTTTTGATAATGCTGTTGGACAGTTGTAGGTTACTACTGAAAGCTTAGAGGCTTCCTTGCATGTATAAAAGGAAGTACTCACTTCATTGTAAAATATAGAAGATCATTATAATATACCAACCTTATGAGATGTACCTAAGATCAATATCAATAAATATGCTTTCATATATATCTTCTTCACACTAAATTCCTTACTCCAACTTCCTAAATTGCAGTTAAAGAGGTATGATTTCTTAGCACTCTAACCCTTTATTCTTATATGTCTATGCTTATAATTATTAATAATTTATGTTTATCTTCAATCCAAAAGACGTAAGTCTTACTTGAACTGAAAGAGACTGTTATGAATCTAAGAAAGAATCCGCTAGGGAAAAAGTACCAAGAGGGGAAAAGAGTACCGATAGGAAGAGCTTCTCAGAGGATAGGTCTTAAACGCAGAGATGTATGTGGTAGTAGGTTAGAGACGACAAGGTGAGGAGTCAATATAAAACATTAACTATTTAATAACTAAAAGCATAAACATACATGAATAAGAGTTAAGTTATAAGAGTCATATACCTTGAAACAGCAATAAGGAAGAAGGAGTAAGCCTAAAACCTTAAAGAAGAAGTAAGAAATTTTTTTCAAAACTACAAAATACTTAATAAATCATCACAGATTTTCTTTGAACCATATTTTGTCTAGAAGAAACTCTTAAATTTTAAATGGAACGTGAAGACACTTACCCAAATACAAACTTTACTACTCAAAGATATTACTCAAACTATTTTGGAACTGATTATTCAGAACAAAACTCAAACAAAAAATTTTCAGACTTAATTTATATCCAAGATATTGACAAGAAAATAAGTTACTTACTCAAAAGCTTTCCTTACCCAGACATGGTTAAAAGCATACTGAAAAAATTAAAATTTGTTTATTTCCAAGAAAAAAGTTTTCCTAGATGAAATAAAAGCTACAATAGAAAGAGATTTTGATGAACATGAACTAAAGTGTTTAATTAAATAATTAAATCAACTTACTTCTAATTCAAAATACTTAAATTACTTTGATGGACATTTTTACGGAAACAACTCAAGAGTAAATTACAGAATGAAAAATTCTAAAACCCTAGTTTCTATTGACTGTAGAAACTTTAATCCAAACTACTCAGATAATGAAATAACTTGGGATGATGATTTGTATGACACAGATTAAATTCTATTACACAAAATGGATTTAACCATACAAAGAGAACATCTAAAAAATTACAGAAAATATATTTCTGAATTAGACCAAGACTTAAGAAGAATAAATTTACTACTAGAATACAGTACGGAAAGAACTTTTCCTACTTTAATTCTAAGAAGAAATTATATTGTTAGACAAATATCCACATTTGAAACAATGATGCAAATTATTAAAGATGAAATATCCACTCTATCAAGAGTATAAAATTTTATAATGGATCTAGCAAATCAAAGAAAAGATCTGAAATAACTTAGAAACATGATTTCTGAATTAAAAATAAATTTATCACTAAAAAATTTGCAAATTAGGAAAGAAAGAGCTAATTACTCTTATTTAATTTCCCAGAAAACATTAATTCAGCAACAGTTAGCTATAGCTAAAAACCTGATAAGAATCATAAAAGAAGAACTATCTATCTTATCAAGGATTTAATTCTTCAAACCCGAAAACATTTTTCCCCTACACAAGACTCTGTTAATTAACAAACAACTCTAATAAATAACACATAACTCTGTTATTTTTTCCACACAACTACGTTACTCAAAACTATTAATGGATATTGCAAATAAAAAATATTGCCTACAGGAATATAGGAAAATGGTCACCAGGTTAGAAAAAAGTTTAACTTTGAATGATTTACTAATCAGGCAAGGAAGTGAAAACTATTTCACCCTGATTTCTCAAAGAACAATAATACAACAAAACTTAAAAACATTCAAAGATATGATTAGATGGATTATACAAAGGGTATGAAGAATCTGATACACAGGTTAATGATGAATGAACAAACATTAACCCTCTCAGAATTAGATAAAATCAGAAATGATGAAACTCTATTGGAAAAATATAACCTGGAGATTGAAAAGTTTTACTAAAACCTAGATAAAAGTTTCATAATGAACAAATATATGAAAGATATTGTAACGCTCACATATATATACACACATCAAAGCATATATCATACATGGATAATACGTTTGGTACTGAAATACATAAGTTCCTAGTAACACTGTATACATAAAAATGCCCAAAACAACCTAATACAACCACTGGCATGTTATATGTACAAAATGTTCAAAAGATAAAACTAAGAACTAGATCACTAAGGATCTCAAAAACTCCACAGCGGAAGCAAAACCAACAACTAAGCAAGGACAGTCACACAACCTTATCCTTACCCTTCGCGGAACCTGCAGAAACTGTGATGTAAACAACAACAGTGGGGTGAGATACATCAAATCTCAGTGAGTTCGCTATCTTATAGTCCTCTCGGCTCTACAAGCTTCTAACAACCTAACTCAAATCAAAAGGGAAGGGAAATGACTTTGAGTACACACACAACATCAATGTAACCACACTCGTGAGCCTGCTAACGCATGAATCTCACTAATCAATAACCATACCAAGGCATCCCATTTTCTCGTCCGCTTCTACGTCTAGGAGACGACCCGAGTCATGGATCCTTGAAGTTACTTGGCATACGAAATGGATTCGGGATCATCGGCCCGTACACCGTGATCCGTCACTTCACACGGCCCGTACACCATCACAAGTCTCTTTACCCATAGGCTCCATTCGTACTACACGCGGGAATCAAACCTGCCAAGTAATTGTGCATACGTTTCAGAGGAGGTGCTCAGTCTCATGAAACTACACCGCAAGATAAACTAGTTATGATTACTAGACACACGCCTCGGCCTTTCTTGCACGAGCGTTGTCACTATGTAATTACACACTTCCCGTCATTGTTTATGGTAATGTTCCTCACTCTACCTAATTCATATTTTAACATGCATACATATTCAACAACAATCATACACCATTAAACGATAAAAATCGACATAACAACATTATTCCAAAATCCCGACATAATTAAATCGGCCAACAAATCTTAAAACCATTTCAATAAGAAAGTAAATCTTGTTAGCTTTCCAATGATATCAAGAATATTAAAAATGGCTAAACGAGTCAAAAGTTATAGACATAGCGAGAAATGGTATCGCGAAGAAAACACAATTTTACACTTTCCTGACCGTACGCGTATTGCCTTGTGCCGTACGCGTACTGTCCAGCTGGCTTGCCCAGCCATACGCGTATTGCCCAAAGTGATACGCGTATGGGCAGAGGCTGATTTCCCTTAAAATTTCATTTAATCCTCCAATACGCGTATTGCCCAAACCATACGCGTATTACCTCATCCCATACGCGTAACGCCTAAATCCTTCATTGCCATACGTGTATTGACCAACTCAATACGCGTATTGCCTTGCGTGATACGCGTATGGGCAAAGGAAATCCAGAATTTTTTTCTGCAGAAAAGTCTGCTACGGGTTGATCAAATTCCACCCCAAAATCCCATTTTCTCAGTCAAATTACACCAAAACATATTATAATCATCACAACCAGCATAACACACAATCAATTATCGAATTTCAGCATTTAGATTATGATTCTATTGAAACATTTCACATTTTCTAACAATATCCAACTAACTCAAAACTCGATAAAACTCTATTCTAAAGTGTCTAGCTAGAAACCCACCTGGATTCCAAGATGAGGAGGTTGAAGCTGAGATGAAAAGATGAAGATTGGTTGGTGATTCGAGTCCTAGACCTCTTGAGAGAATTTTCCTCTTCCTTTCCTTCCTTTTTTCCTCTCTTTTCCTTTCTCTTCCAATTCCTTCTCAAAGTTTTCTAACTTTTCAAATAAGGCAAGGAAAATAAAATGTACATAGAAAATATTAATTGGCAATACTACTAATTATCCAAATTTTCTCAAATGCACCAATTAATAAAATTCCAAGTTAAATAGTATTAAATCTAATCAATTTGAGTTCGTCAGTTTACTCTAATTATTTTATCCAATAATTGCTCAGAGTACACCGGAACCTAGTTGACCAAAATGATATTATCCAAACGCTCAGAATTTTACGGGGTATTACATCCCCCCCCCCTTAAATAGAAATTCGCCCACGAATTTAAAACAAATACCTGAAAAGATGAGGATAGACCTCCCACATCTCCGATTCCAATTCCCAAGTTGCATTGCCCGGATGCGTCTCGTCCCAGTGAACCTTAACAAGAGGAATCTCTTTATTCCTTAACACTTTAGTTTCTCTTCCTGTGATACGACTCGGCTGAGGCTCAAATGTCAAATCAGCTTCTATCTCAATTGTATCTGGTAAAACTGGTTGAAGAGGATCTGGAACAAATTTCCGAAGCTGAGACACATGAAAAACGTCGTGCATTTCGGAAAGAGAAGGCGGTAAGGCTAATCTGTAGGCTACTTCACCAATTCTTTCCAAAATCTGATACGGTCCTACGTATCTTGGACTTAATTTCCACGATTTAAATGGTCCTTTCAATCTCAATCTCGGAGTAACCTTCAAAAATACATGATCACCCTCATCAAACTCCAACGGTCTCCTACGGTTGTCCGCATAGCTTTTCTGACGGTCTTGGGCTTGTTTAATCTTTTCCCGAATCATTCTAATCTTTTCTGTGGTCTCGTGAATAATCTCGGGTCCCAAAATTCTATCATCTCCAACCTCCGTCCAACACAATGGCGTTCTACACTTCCTACCATATAACGTCTCATAAGGTGCCATACCAATACTTGCATGATAACTGTTATTTCGATCAACGGCAAAAGTTCTCTCCAATTTCCCATACTTTCAAGCACACAAGCTCTTAACATGTCTTCCATTGTTTGTATTGTCCGTTCCGTCTGACCGTCCGTTTGCGGATGGTTCGACATACTCAACCACAACTTCGTCCCCATGGCTTGTTGAAAAGCTCTCCAAAATCTGGAAGTAAATTTTGGATCTCTATCCAAAACGATACTAGTAGGAATACCATGCAATCTTACTATCTCTGAAATAAACAACCTTGCAAGATGACTCGCCTTGTAGGTAGTCTTCACAGCTAAGAAATGCACGAATTATGTTAACCGGTCCACAATTACCCAAATTGAATCATAACCTCCTTGCGCACGGGGTAATCCCACCGCGAAGTCCATCGAAATACTATCCCATTTCCACATTGGAATTTCTAAAGGTTGCAACAAGCCACCCGACCTTTGGTACTCAATCTTCACTTGTTGGCACACCACACATTCCGACACATAACCGCAATATCTCTTTTCATCCCGGACCACCAATAGTCCCTCTTTAAATCTTGATACATCTTTGAAGCACCAGGATGTATAGTAAAAGTACCCTTATGCGCTTCCTCCAAAATCCTTCATTTTAACTCTGTGTTATCAGGAACACAAATCCTTTGGTTAAACGAAATGACTTCGTCGGTAGTTCGCACAAAACCCGGTTGAGTCAACAATTCTTGTAACTTCTCATCCAACCCTTGCTCTTGTTGGATTTCTTCCCTAAGAGTAGAGGTGATATTCAAATTTCCCACAACCACACAATCCGGAGTCCAATTAAATTGAAGATTTATATCTCTAAACTTTTCCATTAAGGCATACTCTAACATCATCAACTCGGCACTATGCAACACTTTCCTGCTTAAAGCATCTGCCACTTTATTCGCTTTACCCAGATGGTACTTTAGCTCCAAATCATAATCCTTCAAATATTCCATCCACCTCCTTTGACGCATATTCAATTCTTTCTGATCAAATAAGTACTTTAAGCTCTTGTGGTCACTAAACATCTCGAAACGTACTCCATATAAATAGTGACGCCACACTTTCAAGGTAAAAACAACTGCCGCCAATTCTAAATCATGCGTCGGGTAATTCTCTTCATGGACTTTCAACTGTCGTGAAGCGTAAGCCACTACATGTCCCTCCTGCATTAACACTCCGCCTAAACCCTTCTTCGATGCATCACAATATACCTCATATGACTTGCTAGGATCAGGAATAACCAAAACAGGAGCGGTCATCAATCTCTCCTTCAAACTCCTAAAACTACTTTCACAAGCCGAATTCCACTCATACGAATAATCCTTCCTAGTAAGTCTTGTCAATGGTAAAGCCAATTGCGAAAATCCCTTGATAAACCTTCTGTAGTAACCTGCTAATCCCAAGAAACTCCTAACTTCAGAAACATTTTTTGGTCTCTCCCAATTAATTACTGCTTCCACTTTTCATGGATCGACCACCACACCTCCCTGGGATATGGCATGACCAAGGAAATTAACCTCAGACATCCAAAACTCACACTTACTTAACTTAGCAAAAAGTTGCTTCTCTTGCAAGATGGATAAAACGATTCTTAAGTGTTCTTCGTGCTCTTGAGGATCACGAGAATAAATAAGAATGTCATCAATGAAAATCATCACAATTTGGTCCAAGTAAGGTTGAAATATCCGATTCATATAATCCATGAAAACTGCCGGAGCATTTGTCACACCGAAAGGCATCACCAAGAATTCATAATGACCATAACGGGTTCTGAACGCGGTCTTTGGTACATCTGAACTCTTCACACAAATCTAATGATAACCTGACCGTAAATCAATCTTCGAGAACACACAGGCTCCTTTCAATTGATCTAACAGGCCGTCTATCCTTGGTAATGGGTATTTGTTCTTGATGGTGACCTTATTCAACTGACGGTAGTTAATACACAACCGCATTCCACCATCCTTTTTCTTTACCAATAACACTGGAGCTCCCCAGGGCGAAACACTGGGTCGAACAAAATGTTTAGCTAACAATTCTTTCGACTGATCCTTTAGTTCCCTTAATTCAAGTGGTGCCATCCGATACGGAGAAACGGATATTGGAGCCGTTCCCGGTATCAGGTCAATAGAGAATTCCACTTCCCGCTCCAGAGGAAGAGAAGTGATATCCTTGGGGAAAACTTCAGGAAAGTCGCAAACTACTGGAATACTCAAAACTGGAATGCTACTACTCTCCTCCTTAGTAAGAATCAAAAGAACAGACTTTTCTTCCTCAAACAAGAAATTAATCATTCCAACCGTACCTTCTAAAATAGTAGTTAACACATCCTTCGGGGTGGCCTCGGTAGATGGGATAATAATTAACTTCTCTTCGCAACCGATAAAAACCAAATTAGCAGAAAGCCAATCCATTCCCAGAACAACATCCATTTTCTTAAGCGGCAAACAAATAAGATCAATCAGGAACACTCTTTCATGCACCGATAACACACAATTTTCACACATCAACGGTGTTTCAACAATTTCACCCATGGCAGTAGTAACCACCATAGGAGGAAACAAAAGAACAGCTTGCAACCCAAGTCGCTTCACACAATGCGTTGACACAAAAGAATGCGTTGCACCACAATCAAATAAGACAAAACAAGGATGTCCATTTACAAAACACGTACCCGCAATCAAGGAGTTATCATTCTTTGCTTTCCTCGCATCCAAGGTATAAACTCGGTCGGTATTCCTCCCTTGTGCCTGATTCCTACCCTGAGGACAATCCCCCAATACATGGCCCATCTTATTACACTGATAACACAGTATTCCCTCTAAATTGCACCTACCATAATGATTCCTTCCACAAGTACGACATATCGGAGGCACACTAGTTCTAGAACTCTGAACTTGCTTCCCTTTGAAAGATTGTTGCCTTGGTCTAACTTGTTGATTCGGTCTCCCTCGGTCGCTTTGATTCATCCTACTCAAATCTCCTTCCATTTTTACCTTCTTCAAACTGTGCTCCGCCACATAACATTTTCTTAACATTTCGGCATAAGTAGTAAATTCCCGTTGAGACACGCTATGTGAAATTTCAGTCCTTAAACCAAATAGAAACTGATCAATCTTCCACCTCTCATCAGGGGCATACATGGCTTGTCTAGAATAAGCGGCCATAGTTTCAAATTTCTCAGCATAAGAAGCCACAGTCAAGTTACCTTCTCTCAATTGTTGAAACTCAAATTCCTTCTGAGACCTTAAGGAACTTGGAAAATATTTCTCCATAAAAGTTACCTTAAACTATTCCCATACCTTCGGTACCTCTTGAATTGTCATTAAAGCTGAAGCGCTCTCCCACCACCTCATGGCAGGACCCTTCAACAAGTGAGAAGCAAAGACCACCTTGTTTTCCTCGCTGCACTGAACTATTTGGAAAATCCGTTCAATACCCGATATTCATTCATGAGCCTTTACTGGGTCTAACCCTCACTGAAATTCCAGAGGATTCAAATGAATGAAATCCCTAAAGTTTCCTCCTACAACTTCAGGAACAACCACTGGAGGATGTAGACCACCTGCCATCTGCTGAACCATTTGTTGCATAAACTGATTTTGTTGTTGCAGCATCTGCTGCATGAATTGATACAACGGAGCATTCCCCTCGCCAACCGGCAGATTAGTCCCTGTTGGAGCATTTCTCGGTCTACCACGGTTATTTATGTGCCCGTCAGCCATGTTCCTGAATGTCATATAGATAGGATTAAGTTGATCAGGCTCAATACCATAAATATAACATGTAAGACCAATGACGACACAACACATATGAAACGGAAAGAAAATACTCATACTATTTCATGACTAGGTCGAGGATACGACCTGCTCTGATACCAACTGTAACGCCCACATATATATACATACATCAAAGCATATATCATACATGGATAATACATTTGGTATTGAAATACATAAGTTCCTAGTAACACTGTATACATAAAAATGCCCAAAACAACCTAATACAACCACTGGCATGTTATATGTACAAAATGTTCAAAAGATAAAACTAAGAACTAGATCACTAAGGATCTCAAAAACTCCACAACGGAAGCAAAACCAACAGCTAAGCAAGGACAGTCACACAACCTTATCCTTACCCTTCACGGAACCTACATAACCTGTGATGTAAACAACAACAGTGGGGTGAGATACATCAAATCTCAGTGAGTTCGCTATCTTATAGTCCTCTCGGCTCTACAAGGTTTTAACAACCTAACTCAAATCAAAAGGGAAGGGAAATGACTTTGAGTACACATACAACATCAATGTAACCACACTCGTGAGCCTGCTAACGCAAGAATCTCACTAATCAATAACCATACCAAGGCATCCCCTTTTCCCGTCCGCTTCTACGTCTAGAAGACGACCCGAGTCATGGATCCTTGAAGTTACTTGGCATACAAAATGGATTCGGGATCATCGGCCTGTACACCGTGATCCGTCAGTTCACATGGCCCGTACACCGTCACAAGTCTCTTTACCCGTAGGCTCCATTTGTACTACACGCGGGAATCAAACCGACCAAGTAATTATGCATACGTTTCAGAGGAGGTGCTCGAGTCTCATGAAACTACACCGCAAGATAAACTGGTTATGATTACTAGACACACACCTCGTCCTTTCTTGCACGAGCGCTGTCACTATGTCATAACACACTTCCCGACATTGTTTATGGTAATGTTCCTCACTCTACCTAATTCATATTTTAACATGCATACATATTCAACAACAATCATACACCATTAAACGATAAAAATCGACATAACGACATTATTCCAAAATCCCGACATAATTAAATCGGCCAACAAATCTTAAAACCATTTCAATAAGAAAGTACATTTTGTTAGCTTTCCAATGATATCAAGAATATTAAAAATGGCTAAACGATTCAAAAGTTATGGACATAGCGAGAAATGGTATCGCGAAGAAAACACAATTTTACACTTTCCTGACCGTACGCGTAATGCCTTGTGCCATACGCGTACCACCCAGCTGGCTTGCCCGACCATACGCATATTTCCCAAAGTGATACGCGTATGGGCAGAGGCTGATTTCCCTTAAAATTTTATTTAATCCTCCAATACACGTATTGCCAAACCATACGCGTATTGCCTCCTCCCATACGCGTAACGCCCAAATCCTTCATTGCCATACGCGTATTGACCAACTCAATACGCGTATTGCCTTGCGTGATACGCGTATGGGCAGAGGAAATCCAGAATTTTTTCTGCAGAAAAGTTTGCTACGGGTTGATCAAATTCCACCCCAAAATCCCATTTTCTCAGTCAAATTACACCAAAACATATTATAATCATCACAACCAGCGTAACACACAATCAATTATGGAATTTCAGCAGTTAGATTATGATTCTATTGTAACATTTCACATTTTCTAACAATATCCAACTAACTCAAAACTCAATAAAACTCTATTCTAAAGTGTCTAGCTAGAAACCCACCTGAATTCCAAGATGAGGAGGTTGAAGCTGAGATGAAAAGATGAAGATTGGTTGGTGATTCGAGTCCTAGAGCTCTTGAGAGAATTTTCCTCTTCCTTTCCTTCCTTTTTTCCTCTCTTTTCCTTTCTCTTCCAATTCCTTCTCAAAGTTTTCTAACTTTTCAAATAAGGCAAGGAAAAGACAATGTACATAGAAAATATTAATTGGCAATACTACTAATTATCCAAATTTTCTCAAATGCACCAATTAATAAAATTCCAAGTTAAATAGTATTAAATCTAATCAAATCTGAGTTCGTCAGTTTACTCTAATTATTTTATCCAATAATTGCTCAGAGTACACCGGAACCTAGTTGACCAAAATGATATTATCCAAAACGCTCAGAATTTTACGGGGTATTACAGATATACAAAGTTTAAAAGATCTCTTTGAAGAAGATACTATCTCAGAGACAAATTCATAAAGTGTTTACACAGAAAAGAATTTTGCAAATACATACACTGAAAATAATTTTGTAAATGAAGAATCTAGTAATTCTGCTTCATCAAGATTTCCTAGGACTAACCCAGTACAAATGAGTTATTCTATAGGACACCCTCCAAGGTTACCCGTTGTTTTGTATAACAATAATAACCCCAATGTAAGAACATTAGGAAAAAGAAACCCCAACAATATGGTAGACATCCTGAAGATAAATACCATAATAAACGAACTAAACATAAGAAAAATTATGTTAAGAAAAATTATTTGAGGAAATCCAATGCCAAAAAACCTTATTTAAATAAGGGAAGGCATGTTAGGAAATATAACCCTAACAAGACTCATAAAAACCAAATTACTTGCTTTGCATGTAATAAACCTGGACATTTATCCTCTATGTGTCCAAACTGTAATACCCCGTATTTTATTGCACCGAATAATATCATATTGTGATTAACTGAGTCCGGTTGCTTTGAGAAATTATTTGATAAAATAATTAGAGTAACTTCGGTACTTAGAATTAACCCAACTAATATTATTTGTTTCGGAGACATTTTATTTAATTGGACTCTAGAGACATTTTGGACATTTAGTAGTATTGTTTTAATAATACTTACTATAGATGCAATTTTTCCCTCATTTGGATTAAAAAGAAAAAGATAGAAAGAAAGAGAAAGTTGGTAAGAGAGAAAGAAGAAAAGAGGAGAGAAAAGAGGAAGAAGGGAAAAGAAGAGAAAAACAAGATTTTGGAGGAGAAGCTTCAAGATCATCACCAATCTTCATCCAAGCTTCACCAAACTTCTTGGGTTTCATCATCTTGGTCATCTCTAGAGGTGGGTTTAGTTAGAAACCTTTTTTCTTAAATTTTGGTATTATGAGTTTTAGGTCGAAATCGTGGAAATCGATGTTTTAACGGATAGAATCGGTTAGAAATTGAAATGAATGTTTAGTATGCTCATAGAATCAAGTGGGGATGATTGTTTTCATGATTCTATATGATGTTTGATGATTTTGAAATGTTAGGGTTTTAGAAGATTTGGATTTTTTATGAAATGATATGTTTTGATGATAGTGGAAATCAAAGCTTGCTATAAATGTGATGTTGAACCTCTGTTGACTTTTGAATGTGCCCTAAAGTGGTTTTGGAGGGTGGAGGAAGTTCTGTTATCGCAGGGTATTTTTCTGAGTTTCGCAGAGTGCGCTGAGCGCGCAGGTGCCCGATGAGCGCGGTGTTTAATTATTGGAACCTCTCGTGGCAGGGAGTTGTGCACTGAGCGCGGACCAGGGCGCGCTGAGCGCGACCTGGGAGTTGAAAAATTATACTTTTACGGAAAAATTCATAACTTTCGACTCGTATATCGGATTCGATCATTCTTTATATCGATATAAAGCCGAGGAAATATTTTATGCAATGGAGAAGAAATATGTCATTTTTACCGACCGATTAAATAATCGAGGAAATTCCAAAAGCAATGTGATTATGTTTTAATGGTTGTATATTGTTCTATTATGAAATTATGATATATCTATCAAATTGTGAATTGTGAATGAAAGAAAATATGCATGTTAAAATATGAATTAGGAAGAGTGAGAAAACTTTACCCCAAAACAAAATGATTTAATTCTAGGTTGTGACTAGGATTGTGGTAGAGAATCTATGTGGCAACGCTCGTACGTGAAAGGCCGAGGCGTGTGTATTGTGCAATCGTAACCGGTTATTATTGATAGTGCGTTTCATGGGTCTCGAGCTCCTCTGAAACATATGCACCATTACTTGGCAGGTTTGATTCCCGCGTTTAGTACGAATGGGACCTACGGGTAGAGACTTGTGATGGTTAACAGGCCATGAGAAGTGACGGTTCACGGCTAACAGGCCGTTGTTCCCGAATCCATTTCGTATGTCAAGTAATTCGAGGATCCATGACTCGGGTCGTCTTCTAGACGTAGAAGCGGACGGGAAAAGGGGATGCCTTGGTATGGTTATTGATTGTGAATCCTTGAGTTTACAGGCTCAAGATGTACTTCGGTACTTTGTGAATCCTTGAGTTTACAGGCTCAGGACGTACTTTGGTACTAGTGTGAGTGTACGAGCTCACCGTTGTGGTTACTTGTGTGTGCGTACTCATGGTCACTCCCCTTTCCCCTTTGACATGAGTTAGGATTATTAGAACCTTGTAAAGCCGAGAGGACTTTAAGATAGGAACTCACTGAGATTTGATGTATCTCACCCCACTATAGTTGCTATATTTCAGGTTCGGATTGCAGGTTGATTTACAAGTGGAGCTATGATTGGATGTTTCAAGAGAAGCTTAGTTAAGCTTATTTCGCTGTGTATTTTTATTGTTCTTGTACAATGAGGAATATTGTATATTGATCTTCGTTTTATTTTATTTTGGCTAATTTCCATAGCTTGTGCCATAGTTGTATTATGTTTGAGAAATGGACAAGTATGTGAATTATGTCATTAGGCACTTTTGATGTGTCAGTAACAAATAAAAACACTTGTATGGTATTATTCTAGATGAATATTATACAGGGCTTTACAGTTGGTATCAAAGCAGGTCGTGTCCTCGACCTAGCCTTGAAACATCATAAGTAAATCTATTCCTGCCTCTTAAGTGTGTCTTGCCGTCATGAAACTTAATATCATACTATCTAGTGTTGGGCCTGATCAACCTAATACTGTGTATGTGATAGGTAGAATCATGGTTGAGCGACCATGAGGACTCCGTAGTGTTGTCAGAACTTGTGCTGTGAGAGTATGCTCAAACCAAGAGTTGTAGTGTGGAGTTTTGGTAGGCTTAGTGAGGTTTTAGTAGAAGTTGTGCTTGGGTAGCATGGAAATGAAGAACGGTGTGTTGTTAAGCAATCCTTTGGAATGAATGGAGTCCGAAAGTTAAAGATCTCTATCGGATGATTGGTTAAGGTATTGGGGACTTTGTAAAGTCGCTCGTAGAGATGGATCGACCACTGATTTGGATAGAAATTTCAAGTAATCCCATTCCGTGGAAAAAGAAAGTTGTTTTGTGAAATGTGTGACGCAAGGTCCGGAGGTGGGATAAATTTTGGTGCCTCAATTTCTAAGGTCGTTACGGTATCTTGAATGGGCGAAAGTACATTAAGGAGTGTGTTCGGAACAATATCTTCCGACTAGTTCAAAAGTTGAGGGTCAAGGACGTCCGACTTTTATGGGAACCTAAGGTAGTAGAGATGTATGAGAAGGAAACACCAGGATGTGGTTACATGCTTCAAGTTGAATAAGTATGTGTCGGACGAAGAGTGGGTGATGAATTGCGTATATTCAGTTGTATAGAGAGATCAAATTCGAGATGTTACATCGGGATTTTTTTGCATTTGATAAGAGGCCATTTTAGAAATCGGAATGGTTAAAATACCCAAGGAACAGTATAAGGTTTTGTGCTGGAGAAAGTGTGGACTTCAGTTAGTAACAGAAAGCATAGTGATAAGGACCGGAAGAAGTTGTATTCAGATATAGAGTAAGTATCTTGGAATCTAAGGGAATCGCAGTAAGATGGTTTTATATTTGGACTTAAGAGGAGTACCAGGGAGAGCGAAAGTAAGCACGATGTAGAAAACGGTGTCAACAGTATATATGAGGAAATGACAAAGGAATGTATTTTTGGACGATTGTGTACTAGAGCTATTGAGTAGTTGTTGAGGCTTACGTTAAGGAAGTGTAACCAAGGATGGTTCACCCGTCAGAACTCTAGTAAGTATGATGTGACATGGAAAGTTACACTTTGGTATTAAGAACGAGCGTAGTGGTAGCACTGTGATTACAAGTGTACGTGTTGGATTCTTATTCTTGAGATAAGTATGAAGAGACGTACTTTGTGGAACAGTGGGTATTGTATTTTAAGGAACAAGGTTGTGGTAAAACAACGAGAAGCAAAACCAAGACTTGTTACGGACTAAGTATAAATCATGGAACGATTCATACCGGAAAAGTCTTGTAGTTAGTTAATGAGAATTATCGGATGCAAGCATTTCATTTAGTGACTTAAGTGTAAGTGTGGTGTGCAATGGATGGTGAAGGGTAAGAAATCCCGGTTAATGTGTACGAAGTGATGGGAAGGTTCTTCAAGAGGATGCATTGCCCCGATTTATTTTCAAGTATAGAGAGAACTTCTGTATTTATGGATAATTGGAATATTCGGAATCTACCTTTTGTTGGACTAAGAACATTGTGGTTTTATTTCTCGCCCCGGGGAGTTAAGTGAGAGGGTAAGGTGGTATGCTTGAAACGAGATGTCCATCATTTTCGTAGTACCGTGTGATGGATGGGCGTCGGGTGTTGCTTATGGACGAATCAAGTATGAGTGGTGACTAAAACCCTAGAATGTCGTCATTGTTGACTTTCCGCTGGTATAGTTGTATGAGTAGAAAATGAACTACCCCACTGAAGATTTGTAAGGTGACCGCGAGAGAATTTGGAATTTTTGCCTGTCACTTGGTTGGAGTGTGTTGTCAACTTTGTTGGTTTTACTTCGAGTGGATCATGGTTGGTAAATGTGATACAAGTTAAGAAGCCGTGAGTTGAGAAGGATATTTCGAGTTAGAACAAATCGGATCGATGGGTTGAGTAGGGATGACTTTGAATTAAGAAGAAACTGGGTTTCGTTCTGCAGCAGTGTTAACTGACTAACACAATGGGGTTAACCGTTTAACACGTGCATGAAGGGTGCTTTACGTAGAATTTTGGAGAAGTTAACCGATTAACTCAGGTGGTTGATCGATTAACGTGTGTGTAATTGTGAAATCCCTTAGGAACCATCATCTGCGTTTTGTTTCCTTGTGTTGCTCTGAGTGGAGAGTATTGTGTGAATGGAGAACGAGATTGCAAGTAAGTGAAGGAAGGATTTGCGTTTTGGAATCGTGACTTCTAGAAAAGTGTGGCATAGTTGGCCATTTGTTCAAGCAGCAAGAGAGTTAACTTTAAAGAAGTGACCTTGTGAGAAAATCTTAAGAGTATTGTTATCATTACCATTGGGAATCTTAAGAACGAAGTTGGAAAATACTCACAAAGTATTGATCTTGCAAGGAATATATTTCGGTGTGTAATTATGGCCATTGTAAGGTATGGACGGTTGGTCCGGGTTGGTAATTGTTATCTTCCGTGAGTTCACGACATTAGATTTAGACCGTGAGAGTGGTACCAGTTGTATGCAGTGGTGTTTTAACCAGAGAAGGAAATTTGAAAAGTTATATTTCCAAGTACTAGTAAGAATTGGACGTTCCGAAGTTAAGTATGTGACTTAGAATCGTATATGGAACGTAACGATTAAGAAAAGTGGATTCAACCGAGAAGCGTGGTATGGACTTCGACGAAGTTTTTGCGTATGAAGTGTTGTGTGAGAATTGTGGGTGGTATGGAAACTCACAATTTCGAATTGAATGGTTCGAGTTTTGGTAAGTGGTATCTCGCGTGTGATTGAAGTTCTATGTTGGTGTTACGCTGTTATTGGATGAGATCTTGAATCAGCAAGAAACCCTGAGTAAGTCGGAAACCGTAAGGAGAATCGATTTGGAATGTGGTAACCAGAACCAGAAGTGGTTAAGCTATTTTGGATATATGGGTTCAAGTCTTGAATGGAATTGGAGTTGTATATGTTATGGTTGTAACAGTATAACTCATGCATCTTTATCGTCTATAGAGTTGGGACGGATGTTATTATATTGTGTGTTGGCGAGGAAATTGTTCTACCAAAAGACGTCAGTAAGTTTCGTATGCCATTGGTTAGTAAGGACCCATTGGATAAGTGTGTTTTCCGTGGACTGTTAGCTACTTGGTAATGCTTATGAAATTGTGGTGTTCCACTGTTAGATTTAAATTGCGTAGTGGAAGGTGACAATGGAAGAGCCGGTCAGAATAATAAGGATTTGATGGTGGTTGCTTGTGAGTACGGATATAAGGAGGTTTCGTTCTAAGTGTGTTACCATTTGATGTGATCCGAAAGAAAGGAAGTATCGAATTTAATGGTTACAATGTTTTAGTATCAGACCAGCTGGAACTGGTAAAGAAGTTGTTCGACTAGATATGAAGTGGCCCTAATGTTAAAGGATTTATGAAAGGATAGATGTCGTTAATTACATAAATGGAAGGAATTACCGAGTTGCCTCATATGGGTTTGTTGAGTGTTTGTTATCCTGAATCAAGATAAGGTATTACGGGTTGGTTTGTGACTCAGTAGAGGAAAGTAGAATGGTACCTTCTGTCAGTAGTAAAGTGCGACCAAGTGTGTTAGTAAGAAACAACAGATGAGTTGGGGAAGCAAAGTTGGAAGTTAACTCGATGTTAGAACAAGAGTATGTTTAAGGACGTGAAGTTGTTAAGTTGTGAAAATAAGAATTTGGGTCTATGAAACCAAGTTAGAATTGGTATGCGTCAGAATTGAACAGAAGGTTAACGGAAGTGAAGTGAGTGTGGAACTTAGGCAATGATGCAAGAAGTGGTTATTGTTGAACGAAGGAAATTCGGGGGCGAATTTCTATTTAAGGGGTGGAGGATGTAATACCCCGTATTTTATTGCACCGAATAATATCATATTGTGATTAACTGAGTCCGGTTGCTCTGAGAAATTATTCGATAAAATAATTAGAGTAACTTCGGTACTTAGAATTAACCCAACTAATATTATTTGTTTCGGAGACATTTTATTTAATTGGACTCTAGAGACATTTTGGACATTTAGTAGTATTGTTTTAATAATACTTACTATAGATGCAATTTTTCCCTCATTTGGATTAAAAAGAAAAAGATAGAAAGAAAGAGAAAGTTGGTAAGAGAGAAAGAAGAAAAGAGGAGAGAAAAGAGGAAGAAGGGAAAAGAAGAGAAAAACAAGATTTTGGAGGAGAAGCTTCAAGATCATCACCAATCTTCATCCAAGCTTCACCAAACTTCTTGGGTTTCATCATCTTGGTCATCTCTAGAGGTGGGTTTAGTTAGAAACCTTTTTTCTTAAATTTTGGTATTATGAGTTTTAGGTCGAAATCGTGGAAATCGATGTTTTAACGGATAGAATCGGTTAGAAATTGAAATGAATGTTTAGTATGCTCATAGAATCAAGTGGGGATGATTGTTTTCATGATTCTATATGATGTTTGATGATTTTGAAATGTTAGGGTTTTAGAAGATTTGGATATTTTATGAAATGATATGTTTTGATGATAGTGGAAATCAAAGCTTGTTATAAATGTGATGTTGAACCTCTGTTGACTTTTGAATGTGCCCTAAAGTGGTTTTGGAGGGTGGAGGAAGTTCTGTTATCGTAGGGTATTTTTCTGAGTTTTGCAAAGCGCGCTGAGCGCGCAGGTGCCCGCTGAGCGCGGTGTTTAATTCTTGGAACCTCTCGTGGCAGGGAGTTGCGCGCTGAGCGCGGACCAGGGCGCGCTGAGCGCGACCTGGGAGTTGAAAAATTATACTTTTACAGAAAAATTCATAACTTTCGACTCGTATATCGGATTCGATCATTCTTTATATCGATATAAAGCCGAGGAAATATTTTATGCAATGGAGAAGAAATATGTCGTTTTTACCGACCGATTAAATAATCGAGGAAATTCCAAAAGCAATGTGATTATGTTTTAATGGTTGTATATTGTTCTATTATGAAATTATGATATATCTATCAAATTGTGAATTGTGAATGAAAGAAAATATGCATGTTAAAATATGAATTAGGAAGAGTGAGAAAACTTTACCCCAAAACAAAATGATTTAATTCTAGGTTGTGACTAGGATTGTGGTAGAGAATCTATGTGGCAACGCTCGTGCGTGAAAGGCCGAGGCGTGTGTATTGTGCAATCGTAACCGGTTATTATTGATAGTGCGTTTCATGGGTCTCGAGCTCCTCTGAAACATATGCACCATTACTTGGCAGGTTTGATTCCCGCGTTTAGTACGAATGGGACCTACGGGTAGAGACTTGTGATGGTTAACAGGCCATGAGAAGTGACGGTTCACGGCTAACAGGCCGTTGTTCCCGAATCCATTTCGTATGTCAAGTAATTCGAGGATCCATGACTCGGGTCGTCTTCTAGACGTAGAAGCGGACGGGAAAAGGGGATGCCTTGGTATGGTTATTGATTGTGAATCCTTGAGTTTACAGGCTCAAGAGGTACTTCGGTACTCTGTGAATCCTTGAGTTTACAGGCTCAGGACGTACTTCGGTACTAGTGTGAGTGTACGGGCTCACCGTTGTGGTTACTTGTGTGTGCGTACTCATGGTCACTCCCCTTTCCCCTTTGACATGAGTTAGGATTATTAGAACCTTGTAAAGCCGAGAGGACTTTAAGATAGGAACTCACTGAGATTTGATGTATCTCACCCCACTATAGTTGCTATATTTCAGGTTCGGATTGCAGGTTGATTTACAAGTGGAGCAATGATTGGATGTTTCAAGAGAAGCTTAGTTAAGCTTATTTCGCTGTGTATTTTTATTGTTCTTGTACAATGAGGAATATTGTATATTGATATTCGTTTTATTTTATTTTGGCTAATTTCCATAGCTTGTGCCATAGTTGTATTATGTTTTAGAAATGGACAAGTATGTGAATTATGTCATTAGGCACTTTTGATGTGTCAGTACCAAATAAAAACACTTGTATGGTATTATTCTAGATGAATATTATACAGGGCTTTACACAAACAGACAAAACTTATTTACAAGAGAATCAAATCTTGTGTCCACAATACAAGAAGATATTTTAGAAATAACTTCTGATATTTCTGATAATTCTGAAATATAGAGCATTTGTTCTCTAGAAGGAATAGAGAATAAAGAAATTGAAATTCCATTAGAAGATGAAGAAAATAACAATTATATACTTTTAGAAAAATTGAAAAAATTTACCTTTAATGACTGATTGTAACCATAATTGGAAACATAAATCAGGAAGTGACAACATAAAATGCTTTAAATGCAATTGGTTTTCATCTTTCGATAAAAGATGGAAATGTCAAAAATGTTTACTACAAATTTGTGCTAATTGTATTAGAAAACACTTTAACATAGAAACCAAAATCCAAGAAACTCCTAAAAATTCTAATACTAATAAAAGGTTAGATACATTAGAAGAAAAGGTAAAAAACTTGGAAGATAAAGTTGATAAATTAGAATCAAGAATTGAAAGTTTAGATGAAAGTATTAAAAAATTAACATTAATTTTAGACAAAGGAAAAACTCCAAAAACAAATTTTGAGACAAATCTAAAATTCACGGAAATAACACCAGAAGAATATAATGTGATAAACAATTCAGAAGAAGCTTCTACTGAACACATACCCCATATACCCCTAATTTGTAATAAAGAGAGAATATTTTAAATTAAGGTATGGGCAAAAATTAATATTCATGGTTTCGAAAGTACCATGCCTATTATAATTGACACTGGAGCAACTTCTTCTACCATAGATAGCAAAGCCCTAACCGAAGAAATAAAAAAGAAAATTATAAAAGTTAAACCAGCAACAACTATACAGTTTGATGGAACAAAGTCAACTGTTGACACCTGTAATACCCCATAATTTTGTGAACATTTTGGATAATATTTTTATGATCAACTGGGTTCCGGGGTACTCTGAGCAATTATTGGATAAAGTAATTAGAGTAAACCGACGGACTCGGATTTTGATTAGATTAATATTATTTAACTTGGAATTCGAGTAATTGGTGCATTAGAGATAATTAGGATAATTAGTAGTGTTGCCAATTAATATTTTCTATGTGTATTGCATTTTCTTTTCCTTTGCCTTATTTGGAAAAATAGATAGAAACATAAGAGAAAGAAAGAGAGGAGAAGGAAAAAGGAAAGGGAAAAGAAGAGAAATTTGCACAAGAGCTCAAGAACTTGGATCAGCAACCAATCTTCATCTTTTCATCTCAGCTTCAACCTCCTCATCTTGTAATCCAGGTGGGTTCTAGTTAGATCCTTTAGAGTAGAGTTTATTGAGTTTAGGGTTAGTTTGGAATTGTGAGAATTGAGTAATTTTGCACATAAATCATGAATCTAACTGCTGAAATTCAATAATGGTTGTGTAGTATACTGCTTGTTATGTCTATAGCATGTTTTGATGCATTGTGGTTGTGGAAAATGGATTTTTTGGGGTTGATTTTGGGGAACCCGTAACAGAAAAAATTCTGCAGGAAATTCTGCAAATTTCCACTGCCCATACGCGTATTGGGCAAGGCTATACGCGTATGGGGCATGGCCTTACGCGTATGGCAAGGGCGGTATGCGTATTGGAGGAAAATGGAAAATTTCAAGGGAAAACAGCCTCTGCCCATACGCGTATCACCTTGGACAATACGCGTATGGCTGGGCGAGCCAGCTGGGCGGTACGCGTATGGCACAAGGCAATACGCGTACGGTCAGGAAAATTGTAAAATTGTGTTTTCTCGCAATGCTATTTCTCGTTATGTCCATAACTTTTGACTCGGTTATCCGTTTTTAATATTCTTGATATCATTGGAAAGCTAACAGAATGTACTTTCTTATGAAAATGGTTTTAAGGTTGTTGGCCGATTTAATTATGTCGGGATTTTGGGAATAGTGTCGTTTTGTTGATTTTTAGCGTTTAATGGTGTGTAATTGTTGTTAAATATGTATGCATGCTAAAACATGGAATAGGAAGAGTGAGACCCATTACCATATACAATGTCGGAAAGTGTGAAATGACATAGTGTCAACGCTCGAGCATGAAAGGCCGAGGCGTGCGTGTAATAATCATAACCAGTTATATTATGCGGTGTAGTTTCATGAGACTCGAGCACCTCCTCTGAAACGTATGCACAATTACTTGGCATGTTTGATTCCCGCGTATAGTACGAATGGAGCCTACGGGTAAAGAGACTTGTGATGGTTAATAGGCCATGAGAAGTGACGGTTCACGGCTAACAGGACGATGATCCCGAATCCATTTCGTATGCCAAGTAACTTCAAGGATCCATGACTCGGGTCGTCTTCTAGACGTAGGAGCGGACGGGAAAAGGGGATGCCTTGGTACGGTTATTGATTAGTGAGATTCTTGAGCTAACAGGCTCAGGACGTACGTTGGTACTAGTGTGAGTTAACAGGCTCACGAGTGTATGATTACATGTTTGTGTGTGTACTCATAGTCACTTCCCTTCCCTTTTGACTTGAGTTAGGTTTATTAGAACCTTGTAGAGCTGAGAGGACTTTAAGATAGGAAACTCACTAAGATTTGATGTATCTCACCCCACTGTTGTTGTTTACATCATAGGTACTGCAGGTCCCGCGAAGGGTAAGGATAAGGCCGTGTGATTATCCTTACTTATCTGATGGCTTTGCTTCCGTTGTGGAGTTTTTGAGATCATTAGTGATCTAGTTCTTAGTATTTTGTCTTTGAAACATCTTGTAGATATACTATGCCATAGTTTTTTTGTATTAGGCTTTTTGGGCATGTATATGTATAATGTGTTTACTAGGAACTTATTGTATATTTCAGTACCAAAAGTGAAATTCATGTATAATATATGATTTGATGCATGTATGTATATGTGGGCGTTACAGTTGGTATCAGAGCAGGTCGTATCCTCGACCTAGCCATGAAATAGTATGAGTATTTTCTTTCCGTTTCATATGTGTTGTGTCGCCATTGGTCTTACGTGTTATATTTATGGTATTGAGCCTGATCAACTTAATCCTATCTGTATGACATTCAGGAACATGGTTGATGGGCGCAGAAACAACCGTGGTAGACCGAGAACCACTCCAGCAGGGACTAATCCGCCAGGTGATGCTGGGAATGCTCCTTTGTACCAATTTATGCAATAAATGCAGCAACAACAGAATTAGTTTGTGCAACAGATGGTACAGCAAATGGCTGGTGGTGTGTACCCTCCGGTGGTGGTACGAGAATCTGCAGGGGGAACCTTCAGGGATTTCATCCCTATGAATCCTCCGAAATTTCAGGGAGGGTTAGATCCAGTAAAGGCTCATGAGTGGATATCAGGTATGGAACGGATTTTCCTAATAGTTCAGTGCAGTGAGGAAAACAAGGTGGTCTTCGCTTCTCACTTGTTAAAGGGTCCTGCCATGAGGTGGTGGGAAAGTGCTTCAGCCTTAATGACAATCCAAGAGGTACCGAAGGTGTGGGATCAGTTTAAGATAACTTTTATGGAGAAATATTTTCCAAGTTCCTTAAGGTCTCAAAAAGAATTCGAATTTCAACAATTGAGACAAGGTAACTTAACTGTGGCTTCTTGTGCTGAAAAGTTTGAGGTTATGGCTGCTTATTCGAGACAGGCTATGTACGCTCCTGATGAGAGGTGGAAGATTGATCAGTTTCTGTTTGGTTTAAGGGCTGAAATTTCACATAGCGTGTCTCAACGGGAATTTACTACTTATGCCGAATTGTTAAGACAATGTTATGTGGCTGAACATAGTTTGAAAAGGGTACAGATGGAAGGAGATTTGAGTAGGATGAATCAAAGTGATCGAGGGAGACCGAATCAACAGGTAAGACTAAGGCAACCGTCCTTTAAAGGGAAGCAAGCACAGAGTTCTGGAACTAGTGTGCCTTCGGTATGTAGTATTTGTGGACGGAATCATTATGGTAGGTGCAGTCTGGAGGGAATGAGGTGTTATCAGTGTAATAAGGTGGGCCACATGGCGAAGGATTGTCCTCAGGGTAGGAATCAGGCACAAGGGAAGAATACTGGCCGAGTGTATACCTTGGATGCAAGGAAGACAAAGGGTGATAACTCTTTGATTGCGGGTACGTGTTTCGTAAATGGACATCCTTGTTTTGTTTTATTTGATTGTGGGGCAACTCATTCTTTTGTGTCCACGCGTTGTGTGAAGCGACTTGGGTTGCAAGCTGTTCCTTTATTTCCTCCTATGGTGGTTACTACTGCCATGGATGAAATTGTTGAAACACCGTTGATGTGTGAAAATTGTGTTTTATCGGTGAATGAAAAAGTTTTCCAGATTGACCTTATCTGTTTACCGCTTAAGAAAGTGGATGTGGTTCTGGGAATGGATTGGCTTTCTGCTAATTCGGTGTTTATCGGGTGTGAGGAAAAGCTGATCATTATTCCGTCCGAAGAGGCTACTTCGAAGGATGTGTTAACTACTATTTTAGAAGGTACGGTGGGAATGATTAATTTCTTGTTTGAGGAAGAAAAGTCTGTTCTTTTGATTCTTACCAAGGAATAGAGTAGTAACATCCCAGTTTTGAGTATTCTGGTAGTTTGTGACTTTCCTGAAGTTTTCCCCGAGGATATCACTTCTCTTCCTCCGGAGCGGGAAGTGGAATTCTCTATTAACCTGATACCGGGAACGGCTCCAATATCAGTTTCTCTGTATCGGATGGCACCCCTTGAATTAAGAGAATTAAAGGATCAATTGGAAGACTTGTTGGCTAAGCATTTTGTTCGACCCAGTGTTTCACCCTGGGGAGCTCCAGTGTTATTGGTAAAGAAGAAGGATGGTGGAATGCGGCTGTGTATTGATTACCGTCAATTGAATAAGGTGACCATCAAGAATAAATACCCATTACCAAGGATAGACGACCTGTTAGATCAATTGAAAGGAGCATGTGTGTTCTCAAAGATTGATTTACGGTCGGGTTATCATCAGATTCGTGTGAAGAGTTCAGATGTACCAAAGACCGTGTTCAGAACCCGTTATGGTCATTATGAATTTTTGGTGATGCCTTTCGGTGTGACTAATGCTCCGGCAGTTTTCATGGATTATATGAATCAGATATTTCAGCCTTACTTGGACCAATTTGTGGTGATTTTCATTGATGATATTCTTATTTATTCTCATGATCCTCAAGAGCACGGTGAACACCTAAGAATCGTTTTATCCATCTTGCTAGAGAAGCAACTTTTTGCTAAGTTAAGTAAGTGTGAGTTTTGGATGTCTGAGGTTAATTTCCTTGGTCATGTCATATCTCAGGGAGGTGTGGCGGTCGATCCATCAAAAGTGGAAGCAGTAATTAACTGGGAGAGACCGAAGAATGTCTCTGAAGTTAGGAGTTTCTTGGGATTAGCAGGTTATTACAGACGGTTTATTAAGGGGTTTTCGTAGTTGGCTTTACCATTAACAAGACTTACTCGGAAGGAGTATTCGTATGAGTGGGATTCTGCTTGTGAAAGAAGTTTTAGGAGTTTGAAGGAGAGATTGACTACCGCTCCTGTTTTGGTTATTCCTGATCCTAGCAAGTCATATGAAGTATATTGTGATGCATCGAAGAAGGGTTTAGGCAGAGTGTTAATGCAGGAGGGACATGTAGTGGCTTATGCTTCACGATAGTTGAAGTCCATGAAGAAAATTACCCAACGCATGATTTAGAATTGGCGGCAATTGTTTTTACCTTGAAAGTGTGGCGTCACTATTTGTATGGTGTACGCTTTGAGATGTTTAGCGACCACAAGAGCTTAAAGTACTTATTTGATCAGAAAGAGTTGAACATGCGTCAGAGGAGATGGATGGAATATTTGAAGGATTTTGACTTGGAGTTAAAATACCATCCGGGTAAAGCAAATAAGGTGGCGGATGCATTGAGCAGGAAAGTGTTGCATAGTGCCGAATTGATGATGTTAGAGTATACCTTAATGGAAAAGTTTAGAGATCTAAATCTTTAATTTACCTGGACTACGAATGGTGTAATTATGGGAAATTTGAATATCTCTTCTACTCTTAGGGAAGAAATCCAACAAGAGCAAGGGTTAGATGAGAAGTTACAAGAGTTGTTGACTCAACCGAGTTTTGTACGAACTACCGACGAAGTCATTTCGTTTAACCAATGGATTTGTTTGTTCCGGATAACACGGAGCTAAAACGAAGGATTTTGGAGGAAGCGCTTAAGGGTACTTTTACTATACATCCTGGTGCTTCAAAGATGTATCAAGACTTAAAGAGGGACTATTGGTGGTCCGGGATGAAAAGAGATATTGCGGTGTATGTGTCGGAATGTGCGGTGTGCCGACAAGTGAAGATTGAGCACCAAAGGTCGGGTGGCTTGTTGCAACCTTTAGAAATTCCGATGTGGAAATGGGATAGTATTTCGATGGACTTCGTAGTGGGATTCCCTCGTGCGCAGGGTGGTTATGATTCAATTTGGGTAATTGTGGACCGGTTAACGAAATCTGCGCATTTCTTAGCTGTGAAGACTACCTACAAGGCGAGTCATCTCGCAAGGTTGTTCATTTTAGAGATAGTGAGACTGCATGGTATTCCTACTAGTATCGTTTTGGATAGAGATCCAAAGTTTACTTCTAGATTTTGGAGGGCTTTTCAACAAGCCATTGGAACGAGGTTACATTTGAGTACGTCGAACCACCCGCAAACGGACGGTCAGACAGAACGGACAATACAGACTATGGAGGACATGTTAAGAGCTTGTGTACTTGAAAGCGGAGGGAATTGGATAAAACTCTTGCCGTTGATCGAATTCTCTTATAATAACAGTTATCATGCAAGTATTGGTATGGCACCTTATGAGGCGTTATATGGTAGGAAGTGTAGAACGCCATTGTGTTGGGCGGAAGTTGGCGACGATAGAATTTTGGGACCTGAGATTATTCACGAGACCACGGAAAAGATTAGAATGATTCGTGGAAAAGTTAAACAAGCCCAAGATCGTCAGAAGAGCTATGCAGACAACCGTAGGAGACCGTTGGAGTTTGATGAGGGTGATCATGTATTTTTGAAGGTTACTCCGAGATTAAGATTGAAAGGGCCATTCAAATCGCAGAAGTTAAGTCCAAGATACGTGGGACCGTATCAAATCTTAGAAAGAATTGGAGAAGTGGCTTACAGATTAGCCCTACCGCCTTCTCTGTCAGAGATGCACGACGTTTTTCATGTGTCTCAGCTTCGGAAATTTGTCCCAGATCCTCTTCAGCCAATTTTGCCAAATACAATTGAGATAGAAGCTGATTTGACATTTGAGCCTCAACCAAGTCGTATCACAGGAAGAGAAACTAAAGTGCTGCGGAATAAAGAGATTCTTCTTGTTAAGGTTCAGTGGGATGAGACGCATCCAGGCGATGCAACTTGGGAATTGGAATCGAAAATGCGGGAAGTTTATCCTCATCTTTTCAGGTATTTGTTTTAAATTCGTGGGCGAATTTCTATTTAAGGGGGGGAGGATGTAATACCCCATAATTTTGTGAACATTTTGGATAATATTTTTATGATCAACTGGGTTCCGGGGTACTCTGAGCAATTTTTGGATAAAGTAATTAGAGTAAACCGACAAACTCGGATTTTGATTAGATTAATATTATTTAACTTGGAATTTGAGTAATTGGTGCATTAGAGATAATTGGGATAATTAGTAGTGTTGCCAATTAATATTTTCTATGTGTATTGCATTTTCTTTTCCTTTGCCTTATTTGGAAAAATAGATAGAAACATAAGAGAAAGAAAGAAACGAGAAGGAAAAAGGAAAGGGAAAAGAAGAGAAATTTGCACAAGAGCTCAAGAACTTGGATCAGCAACCAATCTTCATCTTTTCATCTCAGCTTCAACCTCCTCATCTTGTAATCCAGGTGGGTTCTAGTTAGACCCTTTAGAGTAGAGTTTTATTGAGTTTAGGGTTAGTTTGGAATTGTGAGAATTGAGTAATTTTGCACATAAATCATGAATCTAACTACTGAAATTCAATAATGGTTGTGTAGTATACTGCTTGTTATGTCTATAGCATGTTTTGATGCATTGTGGTTGTGGAAAATGGATTTTTTGGGGTTGATTTTGGGGAACCCGTAGCAGAAAAAATTCTGCAGGAAATTTTGCAAATTTCCACTGCCCATACGCGTATTGGGCAAGACTATACGCGTATGGCAAGGGCGGTACGCGTATTGGAGGAAAATGGAAATTTTCAAGGGAAAACAGCCTCTGCCCATACGCGTATCACCTTGGGCAATACGCGTATGGCTGGGCGAGCCAGCTGGGCGGTACGCGTATGGCACAAGGCAATACGCGTACGGTCAGGAAAATTGTAAAATTGTGTTTTCTCGCGATGCTATTTCTCGTTATATCCATAACTTTTGACTCAGTTATCCGTTTTTAATATTCTTGATATCATTGGAAAGCTAACAGAGTATACTTTCTTATGAAAATGGTTTTAAGGTTGTTGGCCGATTTAATTATGTCGGGATTTTGGGAATAGTGTCGTTTTGTTGATTTTTAGCGTTTAATGGTAATTGTTGTTAAATATGTATGCATGCTAAAACATGGAATAGGAAGAGTGAGACCCGTTACCATATACAATGTCGAAAAGTGTGAAATGACATAGTGTCAACGCTCGAGCATGAAAGACCGAGGCGTGCGTGTAATAATCATAACCAGTTATATTATGCGGTGTAGTTTCATGAGACTCGAGCACCTCCTCTGAAACGTATGCACAATTACTTGGCAAGTTTGATTCCCGCATATAGTACGAATGGAGCCTACGGGTAAAGAGACTTGTGATGGTTAACAGGCCATGAGAAGTGACGGTTCACGGCTAACAGGCCGATGATCCCGAATCCATTTCGTATGCCAAGTAACTTCAAGGATCCATGACTCGGGTCGTCTTCTAGACGTAGGAGCGGACGGGAAAAGGGGATGCCTTGGTACGGTTATTGATTAGTGAGATTCTTGAGCTAACAGGCTCAGGACGTACGTTGGTACTAGTGTGAGTTAACAGGCTCACGAGTGTGATTACATGTTTGTGTGTGTACTCATAGTCATTTCCCTTCCCTTTTGACTTGAGTTAGGTTTATTAGAACCTTGTAGAGCCGAGAGGACTTTAAGATAGGAAACTCACTGAGATTTGATGTATCTCACCCCACTGTTGTTGTTTACATCACATGTACTGCAGGTTCCGCGAAGGGTAAGGATAAGGCCGTGTGATTATCCTTACTTATCTGATGGCTTTGCTTCCGTTGTGGAGTTTTTGAGATCATTAGTGATCTAGTTCTTAGTATTGTCTTTGAAACATCTTGTAGATATACTATGTCGTAGTTTTTTTGTATTAGGCTTTTTGGGAATGTATATGTATAATGTGTTTACTAGGAACTTATTGTATATTTCAGTAACAAAATTGAAATTCATGTATAATATATGATTTGATGCACATATGTATATGTGGGCGTTACAACACCCAACTCAGAAATATTCAAGTAAAATTCCAAACAAATTGTAATTACTGGTCTGAGTATTATTCATGGCCAAAATTATGGGTACAAGATGTAATACTCCGTAAAATTCTGACAGTTTTGGATAATATTATTTTGATCAACTGGGTTCTGGTGTACTCTGAGCAATTATTGGATAGAATAATTAGAGTAAACTGACAAACTTGGATTGATTAGATTTAATATTATTTAACTTGGAATTTTATTAATTGGTGCATTAGAGATAATTTGGATAATTAGTAGTATTGCCAATTAATGGTTCCTTGTAAATTTTCGTTTCCTTTCCTTATTTGGTAAAGTAGAAGAACTTAGAGAAAAAGAAAAAAAGAAAGGAAAAGGATGAGGAAGAAGAGGAAATTCTCCCAAGTGCTCTAGGTCATCAATCATCAACCAATTTTCATCTTTTCATCTCAGCATCCAACCTCCTCATCTAGTAATCCAGGTGGGTTCTAGTTAGACACTTTAGGTTAAGGTTTATTTGAGTTTTAGAGTTAGTTTGATATTGTTAGGAAATGTGAAATTTTACATTAGAATCATAGTCTAACTGCTGAAATTCGATCATTGATTGTATGTTATACTGGTTGTTATGATTATAGCATGTTTTGGTGTATTTTTGATTGGAAAAATGAGATTTTGGGGTTGAATTGAATCAACCCGTAGCAGACTTTTTCTGCAGGAAAAATTCTGGGTTTCATCTGCCCATACGCGTATCACGCAAGGCCATACGCGTATTGAGTTGGGCAATACGCGTATGGATGTGAAGGTATATGGGTGTTACGCGTATGGACAAGGCAATACGCGTATGAGTCATGGTAGTACGCGTATTGGAATTTTAAAAGGGAATTTTCAAGGAAAATAGCCTCTGTTCATACGCGTATGACCTTGGGCAATACGCGTATGGCTGGGCGAGCCAGCTGGGCAGTACGCGTACGGCAGAAGGCAATATGTGTACAGTCAGGAAAATTGTAAAATTGTGTTTTTGCGATACTATTTCTCGTTATGTCCAGAACTTTTGACACGGTTACCCATTTTTAATATTCTTGATATCGTTGGAAAGCTAATATAATGCACTTTCTTACTAAAATGGTTTCAAGATTGTTGGCTGATTTGATTATGTCGAAATTTTTGGAATAGTGTTGTTTTGTCGATTTTTATCGTTTAAGTGTGGGTAATTGTTGTTGAATATGTACGCATGTTAAAAGATGAAATAGGTAGAGTGAGGACTTACTATGAACAATATAGGAAAGTGTGTAATGACATAGTGACAACGCTCGTGCAAGTAAGGCCGAGGCGTGTGTCTAGTAATCATAACCAAATTCTCTTGCGGTGTAGTTTCATGAGACTCGAGCACCTCCTCTGAAACGTATGCACAATTACTTGGCAGGTTTGATTCCCGCGTGTAGTACGAATGGAGCCTACGGGTAAAGAGACTTGTGATGGCGTACGGGTCGTGTGAAGTGACGGATCACGGTGTACGGGCCGATGATCCCTAATCCATTTCGTATGCCAAGTAACTTCAAGGATCCATGACTCGGGTCGTCTTCTAGACGTAGAAGCGGACGAGAAAAGGGGATGCCTTGGTATGGTTATTGATTAGTGAGTTTTCTTGAGTTTACAGGCTCACTAGTGTGGAGATATCTTTGTGCGAGTACTCAAAGTCATTTTCCCTTCCCTTTTGACTTGAGTTAGGTTTATTAGAACCTTGTAGAGCCGAGAGGACTATAGGATAGCGAACTCACTGAGATTTGATGTATCTCACCCCACTGTTGTTGTTTACATCACAGGTTCTGCAGGTTCTGCGAAGGGTAAGGATAAGGTTGTGTGACTATCCTTGCTTAGCTGTTTGTTTTGCTTCCGTTGTGGAGTCTTTTGAGATCCTTAGGGATCTAGTTCTTAATTTTATCTTTTGAACATTTTGTACATATAACATGCCAGTGTATTACTTTAGGTTGCTTTGGGGCATTTTTATGTATACAGTGTTACTAGGAGCTTATGTATTTCAGTACCAAACGTATTATTCATGTATGATATATGCTTTGAAGTATGTATATATATGTGGGCGTTACAGTTGGTATCAGAGCAGGTCGTATCCTCGACCTAGCCATGAAATAGAATAAGTTTTTCTTTCCGTTTCGCATGTGGCGTGTCGCCATTGGTCTTGTCTGTTATATTTATGGTATTGAGTCTGATCAACTTAATCCTATCTGTATGAAATCCAGGAACATGGCTGACGGGCGCAGAAACAACCGTGGTAGACCAAGAACCACTCCCGCAGGGACTAATCCGCCGGTTGGCGAGGGGAATGCTCCGTTGTATCAATTCATGCATCAACAACAAAACCAGTTTATGCAACAAATGGTTCAGCAGATGGCGTGTGGTCTACATCCTCCAGTGGTTGTTCTTGAGGTTGCAGGAGGAACCTTTAGAGATTTCATTCGGTTGAATCCTCCGGAATTTCAGGGAGGGTTAGACCCAGTAAAGGCTCATGAATGGATATCAGGTATGGAACGGGTTTTCCAAATAGTTCAGTGCAATGAGGAAAACAAGGTGGTCTTTGCTTCCCACTTGTTGAAGGGTTCTGCTATGAAGTGGTGGGAGAGCGCTTCAGCTTTAATGACAATTCAAGAGGTACCGAAGGTATGGGAACAGTTTAAGGTAATTTTTATGGAGAATTATTTTCCAAGTTCCTTGAGATCTCAGAAGGAATTCGAGTTCCAACAATTGAGACAAGGTAACTTGACTGTGGCTTCTTATGCTGAGAAATTTGAAACTATGGCCGCTTATTCTAGACAAGCCGTGTATGCTCCTGATGAGAGGTGGAAGATTGATCAGTTTCTATTTGGTTTAAGGGCTGAAATTTCACATAGCGTGTCTCAACGAGAATTTACTACTTATGCCGAAATGTTAAGACAATGTTATGTGGCGGAGCATAGTTTGGAGAAGGTACAAATGGAGGGAGATTTAAACAGGGAAACTCAAAGTGACCGTGGAAGATCGAATCAACAGTTTAGGCAAAGGCAACAATCTTTCAAAGGGAAGCAAGCTCAAAGTCCTAGAACTAGTGTGTCTCCGGTATGTCGTACTTGTGGGAGGAATCATTATGGTAGGTACAATTCGGAGGGAATACGGTGTTATCAGTGTAATAAGATGGGTCATGTATCGAGAGATTGTCCTCAGGGTAGGAATCAGACGCAAGGGAAGAATACTGGCCGAGTGTATACCTTAGATGCGAGGAAAGCAAAGAATGATAACTCCTTGATTGCGGGTACGTGTTTCGTAAATGGACATCCTTGTTTTGTTTTATTTGATTGTGGGGCAACACATTCTTTTGTGTCCACGCGTTGCGTGAAGCGACTTGGGTTGCAAGCTGTTCCATTGTTTCCTCCTATGGTGGTTACTACTACCGTGGATGAGATTGTAGAGACACTGTTGATGTGTGAAAATTGTGTATTATCGGTGAATGAAAGAGTTTTCCAGATTGACCTTATCTGTTTACCGCTTAAGAAAATGGATGTTGTTCTGGGAATGGATTGGCTTTCTGCTAATTCGGTGTTTATCGGGTGTGAGGAAAAGCTTATCATTATTCCATCTGCCGAGGCCACTTCGAAGGATGTGGTAACTACTATCTTAGAAGGTACAGTTGGAATGAATAATTTCTTATTCGAAGAAGAAAAGTCTGTTCTTTTGATTCTTACTAAGGAGGAGAGTAGTAGCATTCCAGTTCTGAGTATTCCGGTAGTTTACGACTTTCCTGAAGTTTTCCCCGAGGATATCACTTCTCTTCCTCCGGAGCGGGAAGTGGAATTCTCTATTGATCTGATACCGGGAATGGCTCCAATATCCGTTTCTCCGTATCGGATGGCACCACTTGAATTAAGAGAATTAAAGGATCAGTTGGAAGAATTGTTAGCTAAGCATTTTGTTCGACCCAGTGTTTCGCCCTGGGGAGCTCCAGTGTTATTGGTAAAGAAAAAGGATGGCGGAATGCGATTGTGTATTGATTACCGTCAATTAAATAAGGTCACCATCAAGAATAAATACCCATTACCAAGGATAGACGACCTGCTAGATCAATTGAAAGGAGCCTGTGTGTTCTCGAAGATTGGTTTACGGTCGGGTTATCATCAGATTCGTGTGAAGAGTTCCGATGTACCAAAGACTGCGTTTAGAACCCGTTATGGTCATTATGAATTTTTGGTGATGCCTTTCAGTGTGACAAATGCTCCGGCAGTTTTCAATGATTATATGAATTGGATATTTCAACCTTACTTGGACCAATTTGTGGTGATTTTTATTGATGACATTCTTATTTATTCTCGTGATCCTCAAGAACACGGAGAACACCTAAGAATCGTTTTATCCATCTTGCAAGAGAAGCAACTTTTTGCTAAGTTAAGTAAGTGTGAGTTTTGGATGTCTGAGGTTAATTTCCTTGGTCATGTCATATCCCAGGGAGGTGTGGCGGTCGATCCATCAAAAGTGGAAGCCGTAATTAATTGGGAGAGACCGAAGAATGTTTCTGAAGTTAGGAGTTTCTTGGGATTAGCAGGTTATTACAGACGGTTTATCAAGGTATTTTCGCAATTGGCTTTACCATTGACAAGACTTACTAGGAAGGATTATTTGTATGAGTGGGATTCGGCTTGTGAAAGGAGTTTTAGGAGTTTGAAGGAAAGATTGACGACTGCTCCTGTTTTGGTTATTCCTGATCCTAGCAAGTCATATGAGGTATATTGTGATGCATCAAAGAAGGGTTTAGGCGGAGTGTTAATGCAGAGTGGACATGTAGTGGCTTACGCTTCACGACAGTTGAAAGTCCATGAAGAGAATTACGCGACGCATGATTTAGAATTGGCGGCAGTTGTTTTTACCTTGAAGGTGTGGCGTCACTATTTGTATGGTGTACGTTTCGAGATGTTTAGTGACCACAAGAGCTTAAAGTACTTATTTGAACAAAAGGAGTTGAATATGCGTCAAAGGAGGTGAATAGAATATTTGAAGGATTATGATTTAGAACTAAAGTACCATCCGGGTAAAGCAAATAAGGTGGCAGATGCTTTAAGCAGGAAAGTATTGCATAGTGCCGAGTTGATGATGTCAGAGTATGCTTTAATGGAAAAGTTTAGAGATCTAAATCTTCAATTCAATTGGACTCCTGATTGTGTGGTTATGGGAAATTTAAATATTATCTCTACTCTTAAGGAAGAAATCCAACAAGAGCAAGGGTTAGATGAAAAGTTACAAGGATTATTGACTCAACCGGGCTTTGTGCGAACTACCAACGGAGTCATTTCGTTTAACCAAAGGATTTGTGTTCCGGACAACACGAAGTTAAAACGAAGGATTTTGGAGGAAGCGCATAAGGGTACTTTTACTATATATCCTGGTGCTTCAAAGATGTATCAAGATTTAAAGAGGGACTATTGGTGGTCCGAAATGAAAAGAGATATTTCGGTATATGTGTCAGAATGTGCGGTGTGCCAACAAGTGAAGATTGAGCACCAAAGGTCGGGTGGCTTGTTGCAACCTTTAGAAATTTCAATGTGGAAATGGGATAGTATTTCAATGGACTTCGCAGTGGGATTACCCCGTGCACAGGGTGGCTATGATTCAATTTAGGTAATTGTGGATCGGTTAACGAAATCAGCGCATTTCTTAGCTGTGAAGACTACCTATAAGGCGAGTCATCTCGCAAGGTTGTTCATTTCAGAAATAGTGAGATTGCATGGTATTCCTACTAGCATTGTTTCGGATAGAGATCCAAAATTTACTTCCAGGTTTTGGAGAGCTTTTCAACAAGCCATGGGAACGAGGTTATGTTTGAGTACGTCGAATCATCCGCAAACGGACGGTCAGACGGAACGGATAATACAAACCATGGAAGATATGTTAAGAGCTTGTGTGCTTGAAAGTGGGGGAAATTGGGGAGAACTCTTGCCGTTGATCGAATTCTCTTATAATAACAGTTATCACGCAAGTATTGGTACGGCACCTGTAACGCCCTCTTATATAATACATGCATCAAATCATATATTATACATGAGTTTCACTTTTGGTACTGAAATATAATAAGTTCCTAGTTAACACATTATATACATGAATGCCTCTAATACAAAACACTAAAAGTCTAAGGCATTACATATACAAGATGTTCCAAAATGATAAAAACTAAGAACTAGACCAATACAATGATCTCAAAACATATACGCCATAGCGGAAGCCATGCCATCACAAAACCACGATCCGTAAGGAAAGTCAAATAACCTTGTCCTTACCCTTCGCCAAACCTGCAGAACCTGTGATGTAAACAACAACAGTGGGGTGAGATACATCAAATCTCAGTGAGTTCCCTATCTTAAAGTCCTCTCGGCTTTACAAGGTTCTAATAAACCTAACTCATGTCAAAGGGGAAAGGGGAAAGATCATGAGTACACACACACAAGTAACCATCATGGTGAGCCTGTGAACTCACACTAGTACCGAAGTACCTCTGGAGCCTGTAAACTCAAGGATTCACAATCAATAACCATACCAAGGCATCCTCTTTTCCCGTCCGCTTCTACGTCTAGAAGACGACCCGAGTCATGGATCCTCGAATTACTTGGCATACGAAATAGATTCAGGAACAACGGCCTGTTAGCCGTGAACCGTCACTTCTCATGGCCTGTTAACCATCACAAGTCTCTACCCGTAGGTCCCATTCGTACTAACCGCGGGAATCAAACCTGCCAAGTAATGGTGCATATGTTTCAGAGGAGCTCGAGACCCATGAAACGCACTATCAATAATAACTCTTTACGAAACACAATACACACGCCTCGGCCTTACATGCACGAGCGTTGTCACAATTCCAACACGCACGCCCAACATTGTTCAGGGTAATTCCTCACTCTACTTAATTCATATTTTAACATGCATACATTGTTCACAACAATTACACACATTTAACATATAATAGTCGACAAAACGACATAATTCCAACAATCCCGATATAATTAAATCGGCCGACAATCTTAAAACCAATGTAATAAGAAAGTACATTCCATTACCTTTCCAACGATACCAGAATTGTTCCAATCCGAGTTACGGACAAAAAGTTACGGCATTGGAAACAATTGATCGGGAAAATTTCACAACAGCAGAATTTCTACATTTCCCCTGACCATACGCGTATTGGCACATCCCATACGCGTATTGCCTAAAATTCTCGCCCATCCATACGCGTATTGACCAAGTCCATACGCGTATGAGCAGAGGGTGTTTTCCTTGAAAATTTCCTTTTAAAAATTCCATACGCGTATCATCAATCCATACGCGTAAGGCCCTGTCCCCATACGCGTATCACCCTTCTATACGCGTATGAGCAGAGACGTTTTCCTTTGAAAAATGACATTTTTAAAACCATTACGCGTATTGCCCATGCCGTACGCGTAATGCCCTGCCCCATACGCGTAAGGCAAGGCCCCATACGCGTATGAGCAGAGAAAACCTGCAGAAAAACCAGCAGAAAAACCTGCTACGGGTTTTACCAAAATCAACCCCAAAATCTCATTTTGATCAATCATCAAGCAACAAAACATGTTATAACACAACAACCAGTATAACATATAATCACACATTGAATTTCAGCAGTTAGATTTTGATTTTGGGCCAAAACTATTGATTTTCACAATTTCAACCTAACTCTAAACTCAACACAACTCTACTCTAAAGAGTCTAACTAGAACCCACCTGGATTACTAGACGAGGAGATTGATACTGAGATGATTAGACGAAGAACAGATGAACGGATGATGATTCTTGAGCTTTTTGAGAAATCTTCTTCTCCTTTTCCTTTTCCTTCCTCTAACTTTCTCTACTTTTTCCAAATAAGGAAAATGAAAAGAAAATAGATAGTAAAGAAAACTATCATTTTTAGTAACACTACTAAATGTCCAATTTAGCTCAAATACATCAAACAATAAAACTCAAAGTTAACTATTATTAATTAAATCAACACTGAGTTCGTCAGTTTACTCTAATTATTCTATCAAATAATTGCTCAGAGTACTCCGGAACCCAGTTGATCATAATAATATTAACTAGAGCGTTTATAAATTTACGGGGTATTACATCCTCCCCCCCTTAAATAGAAATTCGTCCTCGAATTTAGGAGATTACCTGAACAGATGCGGATAAGAATCTCGCATTTCCGATTCTAGTTCCCAAGTAGCATCACCTGGATGCGTCATATCCCATTGCACCTTAACGAGTGGAATATCTTTGTTCCTTAACACTTTTGTCTCTCTTCCCACGATACAACTCGGTTGGGGTTCAAAAGTCAAATCCGCTTCTATTTCCACCGATTCTGGTAGAATTGGCTGAAGAGGATCAGGAACAAACTTACGGAGCTGAGATACCTGAAAAACATCATGCATTTCAGATAGAGAGGGTGGTAAGGCTAATCTATAAGCAACTTCACCAATCCTTTCTAAAATCTGATACGGTCCCATGTATCTCGAACTTAACTTCCGTGATTTAAACGGTCCTTTCAATCTCAATCTTGGAGTAACTTTCAGGAATACATGATCACCTTCCTCAAATTCCAAAGGTCTCCTACGATTGTCCGCATAACTCTTTTGACGATCTTGTGCTTGTTTAACTTTCTCGCGGATCATTCGAATCTTTTCCGTAGTCTCTTGAATAATCTCGGGTCCCAAAATCCTATCTTCGCCAATTTCAGCCCAACACAAAGGTGTCCTACACTTTCTCCCATACAATGCTTCATAAGGAGCCATACCGATGCTCGCATGGTAACTATTGTTATAGGAAAACTCAATTAACGGCAAAAGTTCTTTCCAATTCCCTCTACTCTCTAGTACGCAAGCTCTTAACATATCTTCCATCGTTTGTATTGTTCGCTCAGTCTGACCATCCGTTTGAGGATGATTCGACGTGCTCAAACGTAAATTCGTACCCATCGCTTGTTGGAACACTTTCCAAAATCTCGAAGTAAACTTCGGATCTCTATCGGACACAATACTAGAAGGAATACCATGCAATCTCACAATCTCAGCAATAAACAACCTTGCAAGATGACTTGCCTTATAAGTAGTCTTCACGGCTAAGAAATGTGCAGATTTCGTTAGTCGATCTACAATTACCCAAATAGAATCATACCCACCTTGGGTACGGGGTAAACCCACTGCAAAGTCCATAGAAATACTATCCCACTTCCAAACTGGAATATCCAAAGGTTGTAACAACCCGCCCGGTCTTTGGTGTTCAATCTTCACCTGTTGACATACTGCACATTCTGACACATATTCCGCTATATCCTTTTTCATCCCAGACCACCAATAATCCTTCTTTAAATCCTGATACATCTTCGAAGAACCCGGATGTATCGTAAAAGTACCTTTATGGGCTTCATCTAAAATCTTCCTTTTCAATGTCTCATCCCTCGGAACACAAATCCTTTGATTAAACAGAACAATACCATCTGTTGCTCGCGTAAAGCCCGGTTGAAGTAACAATTCTTGTAACTCTTTCTCTAATAATTGTGCCTGTTGAATCTCAACTCTTAAGGTAGAATTGACATTCAAATTTCCCATAATTACAACATTCGGAGTCCACACAAACTGGAGATTAAGATCTCTAAACTTTTCCAACAATGAGTACTCCAAAATCATCAATTCCGCACTATGAACCATTTTCCGGCTTAAAGCATCCGCTACTTTATTCGCCTTTCCTGGATGATACTTCAATTCTAAGTCATAATCCTTTAAGTACTCCATCCACCTTCTTTGTCGCATATTCAACTCCTTTTGGTCAAACAAATACTTCAAACTTTTGTGGTCACTGAACATTTCAAAGCGTACACCATACAAGTAATGACGCCACACCTTCGGTGCAAACACCACGGCAGCCAGTTCCAAGTCATGAGTTGGATAATTCTTCTCATAAACTTTCAACTGTCGGGAAGCATAAGCTACTACTTGACCACCTTGCATCAGAACACCCCCTAATCCCCTCTTAGAAGCATCACAGAATACTTCATAAGAGTTATTAGGATCAGGAATAATCAATACTGGAGCACTCGTCAAACTTTCCTTCAATTTCATAAAACTTTGTTCACAACCCGAATCCCACTCAAAAGCAACATCCTTCCGAGTAAGTTTCGTCATTGGTAAGGCCAATTGAGAAAAGCCCTTAATAAACCTTCTATAGTAACCAGCCAATCCTAAGAAACTTCTGACTTCTGAAACATTTCTCGGTCTCTCCCAATTAATCACTGCTTCTACTTTCGATGGATCCACTGCCACACCACCTCGAGATATAACATGTCCAAGAAAATTAACTTCCGACATCCAAAACTCACACTTGCTCAACTTAGCAAACAATTTCTTCTCTTGCAAGACCGATAAGACAATCCTCAGATGTTCTCCATGCTCTTGTGGAGTACGAGAATAAATAAGAATGTCGTCAATAAATATTACCACAAATTGGTCCAAGTAAGCCTGAAATATCCGATTCATGTAATCCATAAAAACAGCTGGAGCATTAGTCACACCGAAAGGCATTACTAAGAATTCATAATGATCGTAACGTGTCCTAAATGCAGTCTTTGGCACATCGGAACTCTTCACTCGAACCTGATGATAACCCGACCGTAAATCAATCTTCGAGAACACACAGGCTCCTTTCAATTGATCTAACAAGTCGTCTATCCTTGGTAAGGGGTACTTATTCTTAATCGTAACTTTATTCAATTTACGGTAATCAATGCACAACCGCATTCCCCCATCTTTCTTCTTTACCAACAACACTGGAGCTCCCCAAGGTGAAACACTAGGTCTAATAAAATGCTTAGACATCAAGTCCCCCAATTGGTCCTTTAATTCTCTTAATTCAAGCGGTGCCATCCGATACGGAGAAACGGATATAGGAGCCGTTCCCGGTACCAGGTCAATAGAGAACTCAACTTCTCTCTCCGGAGGAAGAGAAGAAACATCCTCAGGAAACACTTCAGGAAACTCACACACTATTGGAATACTCAGAACTTGTTGTTCACTTCTTCCTTCCTTAGTAAGAACCAATAAAACAGATTTCTCCTTCTCAAACAAGAAATTTACCATTCCCACCGTACCTTCTAAAATCGTTGATAATACATCTTTCGGAGTAGCCTCAGCAGATGGAATAATAATTAGCTTCTCCTCACAACCGATAAAAACCGAATTAGCTGAAAGCCAGTCCATTCCCAGGACAACATCCACTTTCTTAAGCGGCAAACAAATAAGATCAATCTGGAAGACTCTTTCGTTAACCGACAACACACAATTTTCACACATCAGCGGTGTTTCAACCATTTCATCCATGGCAGTAGTAACCACCATAGGAGGAAACAAAGGAATAGTTTGCAACCCAAGTCGCTTCACACAACGCGTGGACACAAAAGAATGCGTTGCTCCGTAATCAAATAAAACAAAACAAGGATGTCCATTTACGAAACACGTACCCGCAATCAAGGAGTTGTCACCCTTTGTCTTCCTTGCATCCAAGGTATACACTCGGCCAGTAGTCTTCCCTTGTGTCTGATTTCTACCCTGAGGACAATCCTTAGCCATGTGGCCCACTTTATTACACTGATAACATCTCATTCCTTCCAAACTGCACCTACCATAATGATTCCGTCCACAATTACGACATACCGGAGGCACACTAGTCCTAGAACTCTGAGCTTGCTTCCCTTTGGAAGGCTGTTGCCTTTGCCTAAACTGCTGATTCGACCTCCCTCGGTCACCTTGAGTCGCCCTGTTCGAATCCACCTCCATTTGTACCTTTTTCAAACTATTTTCCGCCACATAACATTGTCTTAACATTTCAGCATAAGTAGAAAATTCCCGTTGAGACACGCTGTGTGAAATCTCAGCCCTTAACCCAAACAGAAACTGATCAATCTTCCACCTCTCATCAAGAGCATACATGGCCTGTCTAGAATAGTCAGCCATGTTCTCAAATTTTTCAGCATAGGAAGCCACTGATAAGTTGCCCTGTCTCAACTGCTGGAACTCAAACTCCTTTTGCGACCTTAAAGAACTCGGAAAATATTTCTCCATAAAGATTACTTTAAACTGTTCCCACACTTTTGGCACCTCCTGAATTGTCATCAAGGCTGAAGCGCCCTCCCACCACCTCATAGCAGGACCCTTCAACCAGTGAGAGGCAAAGACCACCTTATTCTCCTCACTGCAATGAACTATCAGAAAAATTTGTTCCATACCTGTTATCCATTCGTGTGCCTTCACCGGATCTAGCCCTCCATGAAACTCTGGAGGATTCATGCGAACAAATTCCCTATAGGTTCCTCCCGTAACTTTCGGAACAACCACTGGAGGATGCAGACCATCAGCCATTTGTTGCATCATTCCTTGCATGAACTGATTCTGCTGCTGCTGCATCTGTTGCATAAATTAGTACAAAGGGGCATTCCCTTCATCACCCTGTGGAACTGTCCCAGCTGGAGTAGTCCTCAGAGTTTTGGGTCTTCCACGATTGTTTCTACGTCCGTCCGCCATGTTCCTGAATGCCATACAAATAGAATTAAGTTGATCAAGCCCAATACTATAAATATAACATGTAAGACCAAAGGCGACACCGCATATCTGAAACGGAAAGAAATACTTATTCTATTTCATGGCTAGGTCGAGGATACGACCTGCTCTGATACCAACTGTAACGCCCTCTTATATAATACATGCATCAAATCATATATTATACATGAGTTTCACTTTTGGTAGTGAAATATAATAAGTTCCTAGTTAACACATTATATACATAAATGCCTCTAATACAAAACACTAAAAGTCTAAGGCATTACATATACAAGATGTTCCAAAATGATAAAAACTAAGAACTAGACCAATACAATGATCTCAAAACATATACGCCATAGCGGAAGCCATGCCATCACAAAACCACGATCCGTAAGGAAAGTCAAATAACCTTGTCCTTACCCTTCGCTAAACCTGCAGAACCTATGATGTAAACAACAACAGTGGGGTGAGATACATCAAATCTCAGTGAGTTCCCTATCTTAAAGTCCTCTCGGCTTTACAAGGTTCTAATAAACCTAACTCATGTCAAAGGGGAAAGGGGAAAGACCATGAGTACACACACACAAGTAACCATCACGGTGAGCCTGTGAGCTCACACTAGTACCGAAGTACCTCTAGAGCCTGTAAACTCAAGGATTCACAATCAATAACCATACCAAGGCATCCTCTTTTCCCGTCCTCTTCTACGTCTAGAAGACGACCCGAGTCATGGATCCTCGAATTACTTGGCATACGAAATGGATTCGGGAACAACGACCTGTTATCCGTGAACCGTCACTTCTCATGGCCTGTTAACCATCACAAGTCTCTACCCGTAGGTCCCATTCGTACTAACCGCGGGAATCAAACCTGCCAAGTAATGGTGCATATGTTTCAGAGGAGCTCGAGACCCATGAAACGCACTATCAATAATAACTCTTTACGAAACACAATACACACGCCTCGGCCTTACATGCACGAGCGTTGTCACAATTCCAACACGCACACCCAACATTGTTCAGGGTAATTCCTCACTCTACTTAATTCATATTTTAACATGCATACATTGTTCACAACAATTACACACATTTAACATATAATAGTCGACAAAACGACATAATTCCAACAATCCCGATATAATTAAATCGGCCGACAATCTTAAAACTAATGTAATAAGAAAGTACATTCCATTACCTTTCCAACGATACCAGAATTGTTCCAATCCGAGTTACGGACAAAAAGTTACGGCATTGGAAACAATTGATCGGGAAAATTTCACAACAGCAGAATTTCTGCATTTCCCCTGACCATACGCGTATTGGCACATCCCATACGCGTATTGCCTAAAATTCTCGCCCATCCATACGCGTATTGACCAAGTCCATACGCGTATGAGCAGAGGGTGTTTTGCTTGAAAATTTCCTTTTAAAAATTCCATACGCGTATCATCAATCCATACGCGTAAGGCCCTGTCCCCATACGCGTATCACCCTTCTATACGCGTATGAGCAGAGACGTTTTCCTTTGAAAAATGACGTTTTTAAAACCATTACGCGTATTTCCCATGCCGTACGCGTAATGCCCTGCCCCATACGCGTAAGGCAAGGCCCCATACGCGTATGAGCAGAGAAAACCTGCAGAAAAACCTGCTACGGGTTTTACCAAAATCAACCCCAAAATCTCATTTTGATCAATCATCAAGCAACAAAACATGTTATAACACAACAACCAGTATAACATATAATCACACATTGAATTTCAGCAGTTAGATTTCGATTTTGGGCCAAAACTATTGATTTTCACAATTTCAACCTAACTCTAAACTCAACACAACTCTACTCTAAAGAGTCTAACTAGAACCCACCTGGATTACTAGACGAGGAGATTGATACTGAGATGATTAGACGAAGAACAGATGAACGGATGATGATTCTTGAGCTTTTTGAGAAATCTTCTTCTCCTTTTCCTTTTCCTTCCTCTAACTTTCTCTACTTTTTCCAAATAAGGAAAATGAAAAGAAAATAGATAGTAAAGAAAACTATCATTTTTAGTAACACTACTAAATGTCCAATTTAGCTCAAATACATCAAACAATAAAACTCAAAGTTAACTATTATTAATTAAATCAACAATGAGTTCGTCAGTTTACTCTAATTATTCTATCAAATAATTGCTCAGAGTACTCCGGAACCCAGTTGATCATAATAATATTAACTAGAGCGTTTATAAATTTACGGGGTATTACAGCACCTTATGAAGCGTTGTATGGTAGGAAGTGTAGAACGCCATTGTGTTGGACGGAGGTTGGCGATGATAGAATCTTGGGACCCGAGATTATTCATGAGACCACGAAAAAGATTAGAATGATTCGGGAAAAGATTAAACAAGCCCAAGACCGTCAGAAAAGCTATGCGGATAATCGTAGGAGACCGTTGGAGTTCAATGAGGGTGATCATGTATTTTTGAAGGTTACTCCGAGATTGAGATTGAAATGACCATTTAAATCGCGGAAATTGAGTCCAAGATACGTAGGACCGTATCAGATTTTGGAAAGAATTGGTGAAGTAGCCTACAGATTAGCCTTACCACCTTCTCTGTCAGAAATGCACGACGTTTTTCATGTGTCTCAGCTTCGGAAATTTGTTCCAAATCCTTTTCAGCCAGTTTTACCGGATACAATTAAGATAGAAGCTGATTTGACATTTGAACCTCAGCCGAGTCATATTACAGGAAGAGAAACCGAAGTGTTAAGGAATAAAGAAATTCCCCTTGTGAAGGTCCAGTGGGACGAGACACATTCGGGCAATGCCACTTGGGAATTGGAATCGGAAATGCGGGAGGTCTATCCTCATCTTTTTAGGTAATTGTTTTAAATTCGTGGACGAATTTCTATTTAAGGGGGGGAGGATGTAATACCCGGTAAAATTCTGAGCGTTTTGGATAATATTATTTTGATCAACTGGGTTCCGGTGTACTCTGAGCAATTATTGGATAGAATAATTAGAGTAAACTGACGAACTCGAATTGATTAGATTTAATATTATTTAACTTGTAATTTTATTAATTGGTGCATTTGAGATAATTTGGATAATTAGTAGTATTGCCAATTAATGGTTCCTTGTGAATTTTCTTTTCCTTTCCTTATTTGGTAAAGTAGAAGAACTTATAGAAAAAGAAAAAAAAAGAAAGGAAAAGGAAGAGGAAGAAGAGGAAATTCTCCCAAGAGCTCTAGGTCATCAATCATCAACCAATTTTCATCTTTTCATCTCAGCATCCAACCTCATCATCTAGTAATCCAGGTGGGTTCTAGTTAGACACTTTAGGTTAAGGTTTATTTGAGTTTTAGAGTTAGTTTGATATTGTTAGGAAATGTGAAATTTTACATTAGAATCATAGTCTAACTGCTGAAATTCGATCATTGATTGTATGTTATACTGGTTGTTATGATTATAGCATGTTTTGGTGTATTTTTTATTGGAAAAATGAGATTTTGGGGTTGAATTGAATCAACCCGTAGCAGACTTTTTCTGCAGGAAAAATTCTGGGTTTCATCTGCCCATACGCGTATCACGCAAGGCCATACGCATATTGAGTTGGGCAATACGCGTATGGATGTGAAGGTATATGGGTGTTACGCGTATGGACAAGGCAATACGCGTATGAGTCATGGTAGTACGCGTATTGGAATTTTAAAAGGGAATTTTCAAGGAAAATAGCCTCTGCTCATACGCGTATGACCTTGGGCAATACATGTATGGTTGGGCGAGCCAGTTGGGCAGTACACGTACGACACAAGGCAATACGCGTACAGTTAGGAAAATTGTAAAAATGTGTTTTCGCGATACTATTTCTCGTTATGTCCATAACTTTTGACTCGGTTACCCATTTTTAATATTCTTGATATCATTGGAAAGCTAATATAATGTACTTTCTTACTAAAATGGTTTCAAGATTGTTGGCCGATTTGATTATGTCATAATTTTTGGAATAGTGCTGTTTTGTCGATTTTTATCGTTTAAGTGTGGGTAATTGTTGTTGAATATGTACGCATGTTAAAATATGAAATAGGTAGAGCGAGGACTTACTATGAACAATATAGGAAAGTGTGTAATGACATAGTGACAACGCTCGTGCAAGTAAGGCCGAGGCGTGTGTCTAGTAATCATAACCAAATTCTCTTGCGATGTAGTTTCATGAGACTCGAGCACCTCCTCTGAAACGTATGCACAATTACTTTGAAGGTTTGATTCCCGCGTGTAGTACGAATGGAGCCTACGGGTAAAGAGACTTGTGACGGTGTACGGGCCGTGTGAAGTGACGGATCACGGTGTACGGGCCGATGATCCCGAATCCATTTCGTATGCCAAGTAACTTTAAGGATCCATGACTCGGGTCGTCTTCTAGACGTAGAAGCGGACGGGAAAAGGGGATGCCTTGGTATGGTTATTGATTAGTGAGTTTTCTTGAGTTTGCAGGCTCAGGACGTACCTTGGTACTATAGTGAGTTAATAGGCTCACTAGTGTGGAGATATCTTTGTGTGAGTACTCAAAGTCATTTTCCCTTCCCTTTTGACTTGAGTTAGGTTTATTAGAACCTTGTAGAGCCGAGAGGACTATAGGATAACGAACTCACTGAGATTTGATGTATCTCCCCCCACTGTTGTTGTTTACATCACAGGTTCTGCAGGTTCCGCGAAGGGTAAGGATAAGGCTGTGTGACTATCCTTGCTTAGTTGTTGGTTTTGCTTCCGTTGTGGAGTCTTTTGAGATCCTTAGGGATCTAGTTCTTAGTTTTATCTTTTGAACATTTTGTACATATAACATGCCAGTGTATTACTTTAGGTTGCTTTGGGGCATTTTTATGTATACAGTGTTACTAGGAGCTTATGTATTTCAGTACCAAACGTATTATTCATGTATGATATATGCTTTGAAGTATGTATATATATGTGGGCGTTACAATATCTTTCATATATTTGTTCATTATGAAACTTTTATCTGGGTTTGAGTTAAACTTTTCAATCTCCAGGTTATATTTTTCCATTAGAATTTCATCATTTCTGATTTTATCTAATTCTGAGAGGGTTAATGTTTGTTCATTCATCATTAACCTGTGTATCGGATTCTTCATACCCTTTGTATAATCCATCTAATCATATCTTTGAATGTTTTTAAGTTTTGTTGTATTATTGTTCTTTGAGAAATCAGGGTGAAATAGTTTTCACTTCCTTGCCTGATTAGTAAATCATTAAAAGTTAAACTTTTTTCTAACCTGATGACCATTTTCCTATATTCCTGTAGGCAATATTTTTGATTTGCAATATCCATTAATAGTTTTTAGTAATGTAGTTGTGTGGAAAAAATAACAGAGTTATGTGTTATTTATTAGAGTTGTTTGTTAATTAACAGAGTCTTGTGTAGTGGAAAAGTGTTTTTGGGTTTGAAGAATTAAATCCTTGATAAGATAGATAGTTCTTCTTTTAGGATTCTTATGAGGTTTTTAGCTATAGCTAACTGTTGCTGAATTAATGTTTTCTGGGAAATTAAATAAGAGTAATTAGCTCTTTCTTTCCTAATTTGCAAATTTTTTAGTGATAAATTTATTTTTAATTCAGAAATCATGTTTCTAAGTTCTTTCAGATCTTTTCTTTGATTTGCTAGATCCATTATAAAATTTTATACTCTTGATAGAGTGGATAATTCATCTTTAATAATTTGCATCATTGTTTCAAATGTGGATATTTGTCTAACAATATAATTTCTTCTTAGAATTAAAGTAGGAAAAGTTCTTTCCGTACTGTATTCTAGTAGTAAATTTATTCTTCTTAAGTCTTGGTCTAATTCAGAAATATATTTTCTGTAATTTTTTAGATGTTCTCTTTGTATGGTTAAATCCATTTTGTGTAATAGAATTTAATCTGTGTCATACAAATCATCATCCCAAGTTATTTCATTATCTGAGTAGTTTGGATTAAAGTTTCTACAGTCAATAGAAACTAGGGTTTTAGAATGTTTCATTCTGTAATTTACTCTTGAGTTGTTTCCGTAAAAATGTCCATCAAAGTAATTTAAGTATTTTGAAGTAGAAGTAAGTTAATTTAATTCTTTAATTAAACCCTTTAGTTCATGTTCTTCAAAATCTCTTTCTATTGTAGCTTTTATTTCATCTAGGAAAACTTTTTCTTGGAAATAAACAAATTTTAATTTTTTCAGTATGCTTTTAACCATGTCTGGGTAAGGAAAGCTTTTGAGTAAGTAACTTATTTTCTTGTCAAAATCTTGGATATAAATTAAGTCTGAAAATTTTTTGTTTGAGTTTGGCTCTGAATAATCAGTTCCAAAATAGTTTGAGTAATATCTTTGAGTAGTAAAGTTAGTATTTGGGTAAGTGTCTTCACGTTCCATTTAAAATTTAAGAGTTTCTTCTAGACAAAATATAGTTCAAAGAAAATCTGTGATGATTTAGTAAGTATTTTGTAGTTTTGAAATTTTTTTCTTACTTCTTCTTTAAGGTTTTAGGCTTACTCCTTCTTCCTTATTGCTGTTTCAATGTATATGACTCTTATAACTTAACTCTTATTCATGTATGTTTATGCTTTTAGTTATTAAATAGTTAATGTTTTATCTTAACTCCTCACCTTGTCGTCTCTAACCTACTACCACAGACATCTCTGCGTTTAAGACATATCCTCTGAGAAGTTCTTCCTATCGGTACTCTTTTCCCCTCTTGATACTTTTTCCCTAACGGATTCTTTCTTAGATTCATAACAGTCTCTTTCAGTTCAAGCAAGACTTACGTCTTTTGGATTGAAGATAAACATAAATTAATAATAATTATAAGCATAGACATATAAGAATAAAATGGTTAGAGTGCTAAGAAATCATACCTCTTTAACTGCAATTTAGGAAGTTGGAGTAAGGAATTTAGTGTGAAGAAGATATATATGAAAGCATATTTATTGATATTGATCTTAGGTACATCTCATAAGGTTGGTATATTATAATGATCTTCTATATTTTACAATGAAGTGAGTACTTCCTTATATACATGCAAGGAAGCCTCTAAGCTTTCGGTAGTAACCTACAGCTGTCCAACAACATTATCAAAAGACGAAATAAAAATACTTTAACTCCTAGTCTACTATAGACTTTACGACTTCTACGTAACTTATCTCCAAGACTTTAAGACATTTTTGCTTAAGAGATAAGGTTGAAAGAGACATGCCCTCTTTCAATAGCCGTGAATTTAGAAAAAGCTGTCCTTACATTATTATGGTGGGGACCAGTTAAGATTCCTTGTAGATAATTTTCTATGTGCCTTGTCTTCTTGTGTCGGCAATTTTCCACGTGTCTTTGTAAAGAATTACATAGTCATTTTTTCAAAAGAAGAGTTTGAAGAAGTGATCCTAATCCTTCCAACCCGACTTCTCTTTTTGTAGGCCTCTACTAATTTTGGCCTGGAGTGTTTGACATCAAATGGGAAAAAGAACATCCTTGCAATCTCTGAGTTGCAGTAAATCTTTCCAAATTTATCCTCTCTTAACAGATTTTTATCATCCATCTTGAGTTCTGTCCAGTCAAAATTATTGGCTAAGATCTTGGCTCTAGAAATCTCTACTTGTGATTGTAAATCATCAAGCTGGATTAATTTTGGTCCCGTGTTCAGGACTTGAAATTCTTCAAAATTGTCATCTAAATCTTTAAAATGTATTCAAATCATATGATAACTCGGATAATTATTAATCAAATCTGGATATAAAGAAACTATTTCCAGCTTTGCCTTTTGTGGATATTCTGGAAATAACATCTCCATGGTTTCTGCCAAGAATGGTGGTAAATGTGGTGTAAAGTCATACAAAGGTGGTGTGTTGATTACACTTACCAGTCCATATTTAAGTAATTCACCTAATGTAACCAGGTGATCCCAGACCTTGAAGGGTTTGAAATCTGGGATTAAGATTCTTGTTTTTCTGATCGCAGAATCCAATTTACAGTAACAATTTCCAGGACAGTCTTCATACTGATTCTGACATGTTTTATAATTGTTATAAATGAATTCCCATTCTGTGGAAATCCCTTTTGGAAAAAATTTATTGTCACCAATATGTGCTAAAATTTCTTGAAGCATTGTAAAAGTCTTTATTCCCATTTCTTCCATTGAAGGTTTGGGTTGAGACTGTAATACAGGTTTACCCAAATTTATAAAATTTATGGGTTTTTCAGCTTTCACCTGTGTAGAGGAGGATGTTACAGAGTCTCTAAAAGATCTCAGTGGCCTCAAAGAAATTTCTTTTCCCTTTCCTTTAGGGTCTTTGTTTTGAATTTCATTTAAAAATTCTTGGTCACCAAAGGTTTCCAAGTGTTTTAAGTATTCCTGGTATTTAAGCACTCTGGGTGAAATAACAATTTCATCTCCACAGGTCTTAATTACGGAATCAATTGCTTCCTTGATATTGAAAAATCCTTTGTATAAAGGTTGTCCATATCGTGGAAATAATTTAATTTCTTCAAGTAGAAGGGCCATTTCTTCCCAATCTAAGTAAACTCTGGCTTTTGGTCCGGTGTATAATGTATAACAAGCAAAAGATTTTTTGCTAAAATGCCTCCCAGTACTAAAATAAGTTGCCAAAGCATTTATTACAGCTACCTTTTTGGGGTTTGATGCAGATGTAGTCTGCAAGTTCCAAATGTTATCCATTAGACATTGTTCTTCTTCCTTGAGTTGGTTTCTCAAGGTCGATTTGAATTGTTCCTTTGCAGGAAATGTTTTGAGTTTAGTGCCTTCAAAGTCAATAAATTTTTCTGTCATTGCAGATGTGCAAATTTCTTTTTCTGCCTCAGCAGATGTACAAATTTCTTGAAATTTTCTGAAAGACAAAAGCTTAAATGTTAGTCATGTAATAATTTTCTTGACAATAAATCAGGTAATTTATTATCTTTTCCTTTTATATGTTCCCATTTTATTTTAAACCCTCTGTTTAAAACAAATTCTCTGAATTTAAGCCACCTGTTTGAGGTTAATTTCTTTTCGTTCTTAGTGTCAGAAAATTTCACAATTGCTTCGCAATCTGTTCTAATAGTAATTTGTTTTTTAGATAAAATAAACAAAGCAAATTTTTCTAATATATAAATAATTGCTAGGATTTCATAATCTAAGGACGTCAAATATCCTTTTTCTTTAAATGCTCCAATGTATATCTGCATATTTTTTCTAAAGATTTAGAGGAAAATTCGTTAGGTTTTTTAATCAAAATTCCTCCCCATCCTAATTCACTACCATCAGTTTCAAATATTAAATAATCTAATTCCAAAGGTAATGTCAAGGGTTCTAATTTTGAAATTGCCAATTTTAATTTTTGTACAATTTTTATGTCTTGATCGTTGAATTTTCTTGTTCCTTTTTGTTGAACCTTATTATATAAAGGAGAGGTTAGTTTAGACAAATTTTTAAAATAAGGTCTAACATAATTTACTAATCCTAAAAAGGATTGTAATTGTTTTAATTCTTCTAATTTATCCGGGAATTCTAAGATTTTTCTGGATATGTGGGATTGTAATTTAATAGTTCCATCTCCTATTTCTGCCCCTAAAAAAGAAATATAATTTTTTCCAATTTCAATTTTCTTTTTGGATATTATTAATCCATGCTTTTCAAATAGTGAAAAAATTATATATAAATGTTCCAGGTGTTTTTTTTCTGTTTTAGAAAAAACAAGAACATCATCAATATAAACACAAGTAAAGTTGTAACAGATTTCAAAAATTTCATCCATCATTCTCTGGAAAATTTGTGGTGCATTTTTTAATCCAAATGGCATTACTAGCCATTCAAAATGTCCTAGAGGACAGGAAAAGGTTGTCCATTCTATACTATCTTTCTGCATTTTAACTTGCCAAAATCCAGATTTTAAATCAAATTTGGAAAATCAATTTTTTCCTTGTATTTTATTAATCAATGTATCTTTATCAGGTATACAATTCCCATCTTCAAATGTATTATCATTTAATCTTCTGTAATCGAAAACCATCCTAGATTGTCCTCTTTTCTTTTCTGCTTCTTTTTGAACAATAAAAGCAGGAGTCCTATGTCTAGAATTTGATTTTTGGATTATTCCTAATTTTAGGAGTTGATCAATGTGCATCTTAAATTCTTCTTGTTCCCAAATGCCATACTTGAAATTTGGGGATTTAATTGTTATGTCAGGATTTATAATTTCTAATTTACAAGAAGTTTTATTTCTAAAATATCTTCTTGTATTGTGGACACAAGATTTGATTCTCTTGTAAATAAGTTTTGTCTGTTTGGACACATAGAGGATAAATGTCCAGGTTTATTACATGCAAAGCAAGTAATTTGGTTTTTATAAGTCTTGTTAGGGTTATATTTCCTAACATGCCTTCCCTTATTTAAATAAGGTTTTTTGGCATTGGATTTCCTCAAATAATTTTTCTTAACATAATTTTTCTTATGTTTAGTTCGTTTATTATGGTATTTATCTTCAGGATGTCTACCATATCGTTTACTATTCATGGTCAACCCTCAATAGAGTTTTTCCCCAATTACAACTCAAAATTCCAAAATACCAAAATTTCTGACAAATTAACCTCCACGGAGGCAACCCCCTTTATATATATATATATATATATATATATATATATATATATATATATATATATATATATATATATATATATATATATATATATGTCAATCAAGGATGGTCTTCGATTATAGAAGATTAAACGACAATACCTTTGAAGATGGTTATTGTATCCCTGACAAGGATACGTTAATCAATAAAATACAGGGAAAAATTGGTTTTCTAAATTCGATTTAAAATCAGGTTTCTGGCAAGTTAAAATGCACGAAGCCAGCATTGAATGAACAACTTTTTCATGTTCATTAAGATATTTTGAATGGCTAGTAATGCCATTTGGACTAAAAATGCACCATAAATATTTCAAAGAATGATGGATGACACTTTTAAAAATTGTTATAATTTTACATGTGTCTATATTGATGATGTTCTTCTTTTCTCTCAATCAGAAAAAGAACATATAGAACATTTATATATATTTTTTTCTTTATTTGAAAAACATGGCTTAATCATTTCTAAAAAGAAAATTGAAATTGAAAAAAAATTATATTTCCTTTTTAGGAGCAGAGATAGGAAATGGAACTATCAAATTACAACCTCATATAGCTAGAAAATTTTTAGAATATCCAGATAAATTAGAAGAATTAAAACAACTACAATCCTTTTTAGGATTAATAAACTATGTTAGACCATATTTTAAAAACCTGTCAAAATTGACTTCTCCCTTATATAATAAGGCGCAACAAAAAGGAGTCAGAAAATTTAATGACCAGGATATTAAAATTGTCCAGCAATTAAAAGAAAAAATTGCTAAATTAGAACCCTTAGCCTTGCCATTAGAATCAGATTATCTGATTGTTGAAACTGATGGATGCCAATTAGGTTGAGGAGGAATACTAATTAAAAAACCTAATGAATTTTCTTTAAACTCATTAGAAAAAATTTGCAGATATACTTCTGGAACTTTTAAAGAAAGAGGATATTTAACATCCTTAGATTATGAAATCTTATCAATCATCTATGTTTTGGAAAAATTCGCCTTATTTATTCTTTCCAAAAACCAAATTACAATCAGAACTGACTGTGAAGCAATTGTAAAATTTGCTGACACTAAGAATGAGAAAAAATTAACATCTAACAGATTGCTGAAATTCAGGGAATTTGTCTTAAACAGAGGATTTAAAATAAAACGGGAACATATTAAAGGAAAAGATAATAAAATACCAGATTTATTATCCAGAAGATTAATGTATGATTAAACTTCGTTGTTTGGAAGAACAACAATACATTACATTGATTATATTGTTTTCTTTCAGAAAACTACAAGAATTTCAGACATTCCATACATTTCAGGCCTCCCAAATGTCAGAAAATTTTGTTGACTTTGATGTCACTAAATTAAAGACTTTTCCTGCAAAGGAACAATTCAAAACTCCTTTGAGAAATCACCTCAAGGAAGAAGAGCAGTGCCTCTTGGACAACATCTGGAACCTGCAAACTACACCTGCAGGTAATAGTAAAAAAATTGCGGTTATAAATGCCTTGGCATCATATTTCAGCACTAGCAGACATTTGAGCAAAAAGCCTTTTACTTGTTATGCTCTATACACCGGAGATAAAGCCGAAGTCTATTTAGATTGGAAAGAAATGGCCCTTCTAATAGAAGAAATTAAATTGTTCCCTAGATATGGAACACCCTTGTATAAGGAATTCTTCAACATTCCAGATGCAATTGATTCTGTGACAAAAAGCTGTGGTAGTGATATACTCATATCACCACGAGTGCTTAAGTACCAGGATTACTTAAAACACCTGGAAACATTTTCTGACCAAGATTTCTTACAAGAAATTAATGAAAAGATTCCAAAAAATAAGGGTAAAGAAATTTCTCTGAGACCCCAAAAAATCTTTAGTGACACCGTGACTTCCTCTTAACAAACACAAAACCAATCCCCAACTAAATTTGCAAATTTGGGAAAACCGGTTTTGCTTCCTCAACCCAAAATCTCATCTGAAGAATTTGGAATTAAGACATTTGTTTTGCTACAAGACATTCTGGATCAAATTGGTAACAATAAAATTATCCAAAATGGAATATCTACAGATTGGGAATTTGTTTTTAACAATTACAAATTTTGTCAAAGCCAGTATCCAAACTGTCCTGAAAATCAGGAAGGAGACTGTTATTGCAAATTAGATTCTGCCATAAGAAAGGCAAGAATCACTAGCGCAAAAACGGTTTTAGACAGCGCTTTTTTAGCCTTTAGACAGCGCTTTAAAGCGCTGTATAAACCAGCGACGCTATAGGTTTAGACAGCGCTTTTGGTATTACCAAAAGCGCTGTCTAAAGGGGCGTGTATTTAATGAAAAGCGCTGTCTATGGTACCTTTAGACAGCGCTTTTTCACATTATATGGATTACTTTAGACAGCGCTTTCGTCAAAAGCGCTGTCTAAGACCTTCCTTTTTTGACTTTTTTAGTACACCTTAGACAGCGCTTTCACCATAAGCGCTGTCTAAGACCTTCCATTTTTGACTTTTTTAGTACACCTTAGACAGCGCTTTCACCATAAGCGCTGTCTAAAGTGGACCTTAGACAGCGCTTTCACCAAAAGCGCTGTCTAAGGTGTACGAAAAATTTTATATAATTTTTTTTTAACCACAATTTTACCAGGTTTTTTCAACCAGAATTTGACCTGTAATTTTCAACCAGCAATTTTTTTCAGAATTGGCAATTCAAACCATTGGCCTTTCTACACCAAAATTATATATCCAAAATTGGCATTTCATACCAATATATATATTTAAAATTACAAACCAAAATTGTATATACACCTATTTATAATTACAAATCATTACATTTTTCTACAAATGCACATTTTACTTATTCACCAAAATTGCATCCAACCAAAGCATTGCTTCCAACCAAAGTTATTGCTTCCAACCAAAGCATTTTTTCTACAATGCACATAACTTATACACCAAAATTGTATATACACCAAAATTGCATCCAACCAAAACATTGCTTCAATCTACATTATAGGTCCTGAAAACACAAAGATTGTAATTCAAAGTATATACACCAAAAATTGTAATTCAAAGTATATACACCAAAATTGTAATTCAAAGTTTGTAATTCAAAGTATATACACCAAAATTGCAATTCAAAGTATATACACCAAAATTGTAATTCAAAGTATATACACCAAAATTGCATCCAAAATTGTAATTCAAAGTTTGTAATTCAAAGTATATACACCAAAATTGCAATTCAAAGTATATACACCAAAATTGCATCCAACCAAAGCATTACTCCAACCAAAGTTACACATATTAAAATTCTCATCAATTAAAGTAAGAGTATAATATTATACCTTAAGTTTAGGGATATAGAAATATTTGGTCTTATCTAACACAAACTTATGATTGGAACCAGAATACCATATCAAAGTGCAAGGTCTTCCAACAGCTTCACTAAACCATGCATTGGTCTCATTGCTGTAACTGTATACCTTGTACCTAAGCAACAAAATGAAAAAGATAATAATACAAAATAAATAAATCCATGTAACAATCATCAAACTAAAACAGTGTGTAAGCCAATTTAGAATTTCCTTAAACTTTAGCGTTAGCAAATACAATAACAAACTACTTATCTGCATGTGATTCTTTTTGTAAGATTCCATTAGTTTACCCAGTGTACCAGTGGATATATAAAATCAATGAAGTCATCCTTAACAATACATAAGAACATATTTATAAAAAATATATATATTAATAATGCAAAACTAGACATTTAACACTTACGTTGTGCTGATTCCTATAAACATTTGTGGTAAATTTTATAAATTGAATTATATTGGAAGTGTATGTTTTTTTAACAGCAAACAGAAAGTGTGTGGTAGATAATAATTGGGCCAGACAACTTAGCTTGTGACAACTAATGCAAACTAATTCCTACTAATCTCAATGATTATTTACAACACATATTATAAGAAGATCCACGTCAGCACCTTAGAATTAGATGCCATGTTTTGGTTACTAGTAAACTAATTCAATAGAAAGCACATCTTGCAGGTCCAAAAGCTGTCAAATGAGAAGAGTAAACATATCATCAACAACATGGAAAATTGCTTATCATTTTGGTTAGTAGTAAACAAGCGGTGACTGCAGTGAATCATGATCCCAGACGAAAACATATATTTTAATATTCGAAAAATAAAATGAAGATGTAACTTTATTATATTTCTAGAAAGAGTACCTTCACATGTTGCATAACCATCACCCTTATACTGAACAGCTTCCACAACAGGACACTCACAAACTCTTCCCCTGAAAGTATCCTGAGAAACAATAAAATGTTCAATTTGCAGCCAATCAGAGAAAGACTATGGACCGTTATATATGTCCATAGTGCTTATATTTTGTAAGAAAAATTGGCAACAGAAATTGCTTATGTATACCTTGCACGCAGTTACATTAGCACTTTTGTCTTGCCGACATCCTCCATTTCTTCTTCCTAGACACTCATTAGTTTCAATATCTGATAAATCGAAACCAGAATAAAGTTGAACTCACTCTAACATTAGAAATTTTAATCTAAAATAATCAATCATTAGTTCGGTTCATATGATGAAATATTAAGCACACTAACCTCCACTTATACAAACTTGAGGTTCGGTAGTTTCCTTAAATCCAGCACATATCGCCTTCAAAACAGATGTTCTCTCCAATTTTCCTAGACAAAATATAAAAAATTTAGAATTTTGTTATATCAAATATGTTCATGAAAAGGATAGTCAAAGTTGAAACCGAAGTCAAAGAAACAAAAATATGTGTCCATTACAGTAACTAACCTCTATACTGATCATCATTTAAAATCAATGTTAGCAAGATGGTTACATCGCCAAGAGATCCTCCCCCGATCTTTTACACCACAAATTGACCAACACAATATAAGTTATTAGATCTATGCAATTTCAAAAGTCATATGATCATATCAGTAAGAATTAAACATTAATCCAATCACAATTCCAGCAATTGCTCCAGCAGATAAACCATTTGAAGGAATTTTAAAGTCTAAAGAAAAGTATAAATGTTTTTAAGAATATGAAATACAATGTAGCTTACTCAGTATATTTAGCAGAAGGTTATGAAATCAAAACAATATGAAAACTAGTAGTTACTTGGGGTCACGGTGATAGCAGATATAAGAGGTCCGTATACACCTCTCATAGGAATTGCATTAGTTCTTTTTCCTGCCCATGATAAGTGGATTTGCAAGGTGCTATCATTAACATCAACGTTAAAGTCCCAAGCAGTTCCCTTGCCGACTCCACCAGCTTCTTCCATAATGTTAAAGTCTTTTAAATAGTATATTACACTCACAGAAAATATCAAAGGTGCTGAAGAAGGCACACTACAATAATCCAAGTAAAAAAGAATATAGTTAGCTTCAATTTTACATGTTAAAAGAATACTACACTAACACTAACACTAACACTAACCTAACACTAACACTAACACTAACCTAAACTAAACTAAACAAACACATTATATAGCAATAGTTAACAATGTAGAAAAATGTTAACAAGAACAAACTAAACTAACACATTATATTGATTCTATTCCTATATCACCAAAAATGAAGTTAGCACATATTTTATTCTTATATCCAACAACAGTCCAACATTAGCAACAACATTAACAACATTAGCAACATTATCAACATTAGCAACAGTCCAACATTAGCAACAACATAAACAACATTATTATCAACATCAACAACAACATTATTATCAACATCAACAACAACATTATCAACATTATCAGCAACATTATCAACTGAAACTCTGAAACTCTGAAACTTCCAAACTGAAACTCTGAAACGTGTAAAATGTGTAATACTCTGAAACGTGTAAAATGTGTAATACATCAACAACAACATTATTATCAACATCAACAACAACATTATCAACAGCAACATTATCAGCATACCTTATAAAATGTGTAATAATCTGAAACTCTTAAACTTCCAAACTGAGTGACGAAAACGCGAAATGAGAGAGGAACAGACGGTCACGGTGGAGTAAAGGCCGTCGGAGTCGCGAAATGAGGGAGGAACGGTGGACGACGGCGCGGTGGACGACGGCAAGGGTTTAGCTCAGGTTCGCAAGTATCCGTTCGCAACAGGGGAGGGAGAAGAAAGAGCGCAAAACTGAAAATGAAAACTGAGTATATTCATATATTTTAATTTTATTAGACCTTAGTCAGCGCTTTTCAACAAAGCGCTTTCTAAGGTGGCCCTTAGACAGCGCTTTAAAAGCGCTTTCTAATATTGGCCTTAGACAGCGCTTTTGTTTTTATTTTTTTAAATATTTAAGACCTTAGACAGCGCTTTCCTTAAAAGCGCTGTCTAAGGTCTTATATTTTTTTTAAATTTAAAAGGCCTTAGACAGCGCTTTTAAGGAAAGCGCTGTCTAATATTTTCCATTAAATTTTTTTAAAAATTTAAAAGGCCTTAGACAGCGCTTTTCACTAAAGCGCTGTCTAAGGTCTTATATTTTTTTGCGCTTTTCCTTTATTAAATTAATAGATTCCGTGTTTTTGACCTATAGCAGCGCTTTTGTAATAAAGCGCTGTCTAAGGTGAGATGTTATAAGTCCTTTTTGTTGTAGTGAATTTCCATTCCCACATTCAAACCTTTCAAAATTAAGGATTATCCAGTTACATTAAATAATTTACTCAAGCATGGTCTGGTGAGTACGATAAACACCCAACCTTTGTATGATTTTGCACCACATTTACCCCAACTCTTATCAGACACAATGGAAACATTGATATCTGAAAACCCTCATAAGGCAAAATTGGAGATAAATTCACTTTATCCAAATTTTAACAACAAGTTTCCAAGTTACCATGTTATTTGGATTTATTTTAACAATTTGGATGCATAATTTGAAGAGTTTCAGGTCCAGAACTCAGGACCTAAGTCTTTACATTTGAAAGATTTACAACAACAAATTGAAATCTCCAGAGCAAAAATTCTAGCCCAGAATTTTGATTGGTCCAAGACAAAAATGGACGAGGAAAACTTATTAAGAGAAGACAAATTTGGAAAAATTTGTTGTAATTCAGAAATTGCTCGGAATTTCTTCTTTCCATTTGATGTGGAACACACAAGGCCTAAGATGGTAGAAGCTTACAAAAGAAGATACCAAACTATGAGCTAAAGACACGTTTCATCTAGCTCATCTTTAGAAAAGATGATGATGTGAACAGGAAACCAGATACGTGGTCATTGCCGACACTAAAAGACAAAGGCATACAAAAAGATTATCTACAAGGAATAGTTGCCCGACCCCTCATAAAAATGTAAGGAAATCTATCCCTAAATTTACGGCTAAAGAAAAGGGGGGCCTGTCCCTTTCAATCTTATCTTTTAGTGTACAAAAGTCTTGAAGTAGATAAGTATGTAAAAGTCGTAAAAAGAATAGTAGATTAGATGTATTATTTTATCTTTTTGTAAAGCTTACTCTTTTGTAGACAGCTGTAAGTGAGACTTCCTCTCCTATGTATATAAGGAGGGTCTTCACCATTTGTAAAATATAACGAATGCAATCAATAACAATCACAAAAAATGTTCTCTTATATACTCTGTCCACACTAAATTTCTTCATTCCAAACTCCTAAAATTTTTAAGAGGTATGGTTTCTTGATCCTTTAAACTCTTTTTCTTCTTTCCATACCTCTTAAGAATTTTAGGAGTTTGGAATGAAGAAATTTAGTGTGGACAGAGTATATAAGAGAATATTTTTTGTGATTATTATTGATTGCATTCGTTATATTTTACAAATGGTAAAGACCCTCCTTATATACATAGGAGAGGAAGGCTCTAGACTCTCAGCTTGTCACTTACAGCTGTCTACAAAAGAGTAAGCTTTACAAAAAGATAAAATAATACATTTAATCTACTATTCTTTTTACGACTTTTACATACTTATCTTATCTACTTTAATACTTTTGTACACTAAAAGATAAGATTGAAAGGGACAGGCCCCCTTTTCTTTAGCCGTAAATTTAGGGATAGCTTTCCTTACATTTTTATGGAGGGGCTAGGCAGCTATTCCTTGTAGATAATCTTTTTGTATGCCTTTGTCTTTTAGTGTCGGCAATGATCACGTATCTGGTCTCCTGTTCACATCATCATCTTTTCTAAAGATGAGCTGGATGAAACGTGTCTTTGGCTCATAGTTTGGTATCTTCTTTTGTAAGCTTCTACCATCTTGGGCCTTGTGTGTTCCACATCAAATGGAAAGAAGAAATTTCGAGCAATTTCTGAATTACAACAAATTTTTCCAAATATGTCTTCTCTTAATAAGTTTTTGTCGTCCATTTTTGTCTTGGACCAATCAAAATTTTGGGCTAGAATTTTTGCTCTGGAGATTTCAATTTGTTGTTGTAAATCTTCCATATGTAAAGACTTAGGTCCTGAGTTCTGGACCTGAAACTCTTCAAATTATGCATCCAAATTGTTAAAATAAATCCAAATAACATGGTAACTTGGAAACTTGTTGTTAAAATCTGGATAAAGTGAATTTATCTCCAATTTTGCCTTATGAGGGTTTTCAGATATCAATGTTTCCATTGTGTCTGATAAGAGTTGGGGTAAATGTGGTGCAAAATCATACAAAGGTTGGGTGTTTATCGTACTCACCAGACCATGCTTGAGTAAATTATTTAATGTAACTGGATAATCCTTAATTTTGAAAGGTTTGAATGTGGGAATGGAAATTCTTGCCTTTCTTATGGCAGAATATAATTTGCAATAACAGTCTCCTTCCTGATTTTCAGGACAGTTTGGATACTAGCTTTGACAAAATTTGTAATTGTTAAAAACAAATTCCCAATCTGTAGATATTCCATTTTGGATAATTTTATTGTTACCAATTTGATCCAAAATGTCTTGTAGCAAAACAAATGTCTTAATTCCAAATTATTCAGATGAGATTTTGGGTTGAGGAAGCAAAATCGGTTTTCCCAAATTTGCAAATTTAGCTGGGGATTGGTTTTGTGTTTGTGAAGAGGAAGTCACAGTGTCACTAAAGGTTTTTTGGGGTCTCAGAGAAATTTCTTTACCCTTAATTTTTGGAATCTTTTCATTAATTTCTTGTAAGGCATCTTTGTCAGAAAATGTTTCCAGGTGTTTTAAGTAATCCTGGTACTTAAGCACTCGTGGTGATATGAGTATATCACTACCACAGCTCTTTGTCACAGAATCAATTGCATCTAGAATGTTGAAGCATCCCTTATACAAGGGTGTTCCATATCTAGGGAACAATTTAATTTCTTCTATTAGAAGGACCATTTCTTCCCAAACTAAATAGACTCCGGCTTTATCTCCGGTGTATAGAGCATAGCAAGTAAAAGGCTTTTTGCTTAAATGTCTGCCAGTGCTGAAATATGATGCCAAGGCATTTATAACCGCAACTTTTTTACTATTACATGCAGGTGTAGTTTGCAGGTTCCAGATGTTGTCCAAGAGGCATTGCTCTTCTTCCTTGAGGTGATTTCTCAAAGGAGTTTTGAATTGTTCCTTTGCAAGAAAAGTCTTTAATTTAGTGACATCAAAGTCAATAATTTTTTCTGACATTTGGGAGGCCTGAAATGTATGGAATGTCTGAAATTCTTGTAGTTTTCTGAAAGAAAACAATATAATCAATGTAATGTATTGTTGTTCTTCCAAACAATGAAGCTTAATCATACATTAATCTTCTAGATAATAAATCTGGTATTTTATTATCTTTTCCTTTAATATGTTCCCATTTTATTTTAAATCCTCTGTTTAAGACTAATTCCCATTTTATTATCAATGTAATGTTAGATGTTAATTTTTTCTCATTCTTAGTGTCAGTAAATGTTACAATTGCTTCACAGTCAGGTAGCTATTAAACCCTTAACCTTATTAGGGTTAAACGCTAGCATTCTTGAATATTTACGAGATGGCAGATGTGACGATTTCAAACAATCCCTGGCTGCTATGGTTGAAACAAGTCTTTGCCATGGCCCAGTTTATTTTGAGATATCTCCCAATCTAAGTCTGTCTATGACAGATAAAAATATATTACAAGCTCTTGAGTTAACCATGCATACAGATGGGTATAATTACAAGCCTGGCAGCGAAATAATGGCTGTCTGTTATAGGGCCTATTATAAAGTCTTAACCTCCCTTAAGCCTAATGCGAAACAATTAACTTTTTCTGGAACTACAACTTTAGTCCAAACAAATCTGCTAACCTCTAAAGTGGCAACAAATAGGTTGATCAAATGGGATGAAATTAAATTTTCTGAAACATGGTCCTTGCCCAATGCTTTGGAACCTAAACCCATCCTGAATCAGGATGTTGACCAGATTCTCCAGACTCAATCAGGTGATCTGGAAATAAGCTTCACTCAGAAAAGGATTGTAAGAATCCCAAGATCTATTTCACACTCTGGTCGACATTCTACCAATTCGGTTAATGAATTATATACTGCTAATGACCAATTATCTAGCAGGCATTCAACTTCTCAATTAAAGGAAGAGATTGAGGCAGTTGAAAACATTAAATTAAGTGATAATCATATACCTTATGGAATTTACCATAACCCGTCAGGTAGGAAATCCCCTACCCAATCAGACATGAATTTTTCCCTATGAATAGATACGACTATTTCCCAGGAAGTTGTTGGAGAAAGCTCATCAATGATGAGTTCATGACTCCTAAACATGCTGAATTCAGAGCATGGTACTATAGTAAAATCTCTAACGAAGAATTAGAAGACATAAAAAATGTCTATTATGATTATCTGGAAGCAGTTCAAGATTTTATCACATTTTCAAGATGGTTTTCAGAACAATATGTTAAGAGAATAGAAAATGAGATAATGGTTCTCCAGAAACCTTGGGATACTGAAAAGAAATTATAACTTCACCATTCCCTCCTAGTCAATCATTACAAATAAGCCCCAATATAGAGGCTACAACCTTTCTTAGCTTGCAGAAGGTTGAATACAACCAAGCAACAATTAGAGAGATAAATGTTATCATTAGATCTCAGAACTACACAAATGCTTACATAGTCTGTGTAGGAGATCAATTAATTTCTATGGAAAATGATTTAGCCGCCTTAAAAAACCTTATAGAGGAGCAAATGATTCAGCAAAAAACTTTAATAGAACAATTACAGCAGGCTAAAGAACCTGATATTCAGGAACATAAGGATATCCCTTTAATCCAACCTCCTACTACTATTACGAATTTTAAGATGGAAAGTAATAGTGAGGAATTTCTCAAAGCTTTAGACCAGAAACTGAAAGAAATAAATCTTTCTGTTTTAACAGAATCCTATTCTGATATTGAAGAATCTGACAATATAAGTGAACTTACAAATATGTTTGCAAACATCGACATTAATAAGGAAGAAAGCATAAATCCAGTTTATGCTCCTAGACCGGTAGAAAAATATTACTACCATAGACCTTCACCCCAAGATCTGTTGTATGAGGAACCTAAAACTTACCAGAATTCTTACTCTGGTAAACTATCTATGAATGAAACATAGATGGTCTTAATGATAAACAAATTCTAGACATGATTCATAGAATGATCATGTACTCTACTGTCTGTAAACAACAAGGGAACTCAGGCAGTACCATTGCTACGTTTATAACAACTGGATTTGTTGGCCAACTTTGTGGTTGGTGGGATCATTATCTCACAGAACTTCAAAAGAAAGAAATTCTAAACCACAAGAAAGTTGTTAAGATAGAACCAACCAATACTAGTACAGGAACTATTGTTACTACCACAGGAGAAGAAGATGCAGTCTATACACTGTGTCTAACTGTTCTTCAACATTTTGTAGGAACCAACATGGCCATAGCAGAAAAATAAATACTCTGCTTCAAAACCTTAGATGCCCTTCTTTAGGACATTTTAGATGGTACAAGGATACCTTTCTTTCGAGGGTCTATCAATTAAGTAATTCCAATTTTTCTCATTGGAATTTCAAATTTGTGGATGGTCTTCCTCATTCCTTTGCGGAAAAAATTAGACAAAGTCTAAGAAGCAAAAATGATGGAGTTTATATTAATTATGATCATCTTACCTATGGCCAGATTATATGTTGCTGTATTAATGAAGGATTATCATTATGTAATGATATTAAGCTTAGAAACCATCTTAAGAAACAAAAGAAAACAGAAAAGCATCAACTTGGTGATTTCTGCGAACAATTTGCTTTTGATATAAGCAAAACTTCTAAACCTAATAGAGAAAATAAAAAAATGAAGAAATCCAAGCCTTATAGGGATTATAAGAAAAAGCATTACAAGAAAAATTCTTACAAAAAGCAGTATCCTAATAAACTCACCAAAACCAAACCTTACTAAGCTAAGGATAAACGCAAAGCCAAAAAGATGGACATTATATGTCATAAATGTGGAAAGGTTGGCCATTACGCTAACCAATGTTGGACTAAAAAATCCCTACATAAATTAAAGATGAGGAGCTTAGAAATAAGTTAGAAAAAGTCTTACTTATAAACTCTGGTTCTGAAATCAGTACCTCTGACGAGGAGGATGATATTGGAATTTTATATAATTCCTCTTCTGATGAAAATGATTGTGATGGCAATCAATGCCAATGCAGTGAAGTGGAAGATTGGAAATCCATTGTGGAAATGAATGGATTAAATATCCATGTTCTAACATCAGAACACGATGGAATTATTAAAATTATAGAATCCATCCCAGACAATGATCTGAAAAGGAAAATCCTGGAAACTTTAATTAAAGAAACTTCTAAAAAAGAAGAAATTCCAAAAATTTTAGAAGCTCCTTACCAATTCAGTGAAGTCTTATCTAGATTTCAAAATACCAATATAAGATAAACTCCTGTTTCAGTTAATGACCTAAAACGTGAGATAAATCAGTTAAAAATTGAAATATCACAAATAAAAAAGGATAATAGTAATTTATCCACCAGGATTACCTTTTTAGAAAATAATACAAAAATACCTTCTAAGAATATCTTAACTAACAATAATATTAGTTGGGATGTAAAACCAGGATATTTAATTTTGTTAGATCAAGTTACTTCACAAAAATGGTTTGTGAAAATTACTTTGGTTATCAACAAGCAATTCATTCTGGAAAATGAAATAGCCCTCATTGATAGTGGGGCTGATCTAAATTGTCTCCAAGAAGGAATTATCCCAACAAAGTATTTTGATAAGACAACTCAATCCCTTACTCAAGCAGGAGAAGATAAATTACAAGTTAATTATAAGATTAACAATGCATATATTTGCACAAGGCAAATATGTTTGCCTGCACATTTTATTTCAGTAAAAGGTATGACCCATAGAATAATATTAGGTACACCTTTTCTTCATCAAATAATGTCAATTATTAACATTAGTCCTAGAGGAATTACTTCTAGGATCAATGATCAAGAAATTCATTTTGAATTTATAACAGTTCCACAAACCAGATTGATTAATGAAATCAAAGATGGTTTGCTGAATAAAAAGAAGCAAATTTGTTTCTTACAAGAAGAAATTTCAGTTGCTAAATATTAAGGAGCAGCTAAACCAAAAAGAAATTCAATCTCAAATCAAATTGATTGAGAATGGTTTCAAACTAGAAGTTTGTAATGACCTTCCCAATGCTTTTTGGGATAGGAAGAAGCACATAATTGCCTTATCGTATGAAGATGACTTCAAGGAAAGTCAAATTCCTACTAAGGCAAGACCAGCTCAAATGAACCAAGAATACTTGGAATTATGCAAGAAAGAAATTGAGACTCTCTTGCAAAAAGGTCTTATTAGACCATCAAAATCTCCCTGGAGTTGCACTGTATTTTATGTAAATAAAAATGCAGAAAAAGAACGTGGTGTTCCAAGACTAGTAATAAACTATAAGCCCCTTAATAAGGTCTTAAAATAGACCAGATATCCAATTCCTAACAAGAAAGACTTTTTAGACAAATTAAGTGAATCTGCTATATTTTTTAAATTTGACATGAAATCTGGATATTGGCAAATCCAGATAAAAGAAGCAGGTAGGTATAAAACTGCTTTCACGGTCCCTTTCGGACACTATGAATGGAATGTTCTTCCATTTGGTCTGAAGAATGCCCCATCAGAATTCCAAAACATAATGAATGATATATTCATTCCTTATACAGAATTCCTAATAGTCTATATTGATGATGTTTTGGTATTTTTCAAAACAATTGAACAACATATTAAGCACCTATTTAAGGGTTTAATTAAACATAATGGGCTAGTTATATCTGCCCCAAAAATGAAACTTTTTCAAACAAAAGTGAGATTCTTAGGCCATGAAATAGATCAAGGAACAATAATTCCTATAGAAAGAAGTATTGAATTTGCATCCAAATTTCCAGATGTAATTTTAGATAAAACTCAATTACAGAGATTTCTAGGAAGTCTGAATTACGTTTCAGATTATTATAAAAATTTAGCAGATGATACTGCTATTTTATATATTAGACTTAGGAAAAATCCTGATCCTTGGACTGAGCAACATACTTAGGCCATAAAACGAATTAAAGCTAGGGTTAAAACTTTACCCTGTCTCTCTTTAGCCAGTCCTAAATATTTTAAGATTGTTGAAACAGACGCCTCTAACTTAGGATATGGAGGTATATTGAAACAAGTTTTACCTGATACCAATAAACAAGTTTTAGTTAGATTTACTTCAGGAAAGCGGAACCCTACACAGGCAAAATATGCCACTATAAAGAAAGAAATGCTTTCTATTATAAAATGTATTTCAAAATTTCAGGATGGTTTATTAAATCAGAAATTTCTGTTAAAAATAGATTGTAGCTCTGCTAAATCTATTATTGAAAAAGATGTCAAAAATCTTGTATCTAAACAAATATTTGCAAATTGGCAAGCTCAATTATCTGCATTTGATTTTGATATAGAATATATAAAAGGTGAAAATAATTCACTTGCTGACTTTTTAACTCGTGAATTTTTACAGGGTTAACAATGTCAACCTTCTCTAGAGGAAGGGGAAGGAGAGGTGGAATTGTTTTTTCCCATGCGATTATTAGAGGGAAAAATAGCAATATGGTTCAAGAAAGCATTCCTCTAATAGGGGACTGGACTTTAGTAACTAGCCACAGAGCTAGACAACAAGGAAGGAATATGCCTCATCATCAAATTGATGCTTCCCAGATAAAAAAGATAATGTCTTATAAGGATACCATAACCACAGAAGAGAATCAAATTATTGATTACTTAGAAAATCCTGTCACGGAAACCCTCATGCACATTGAGGAAGAAGATGTCAAGTTATACCCAAACAATGCTTGGGCTATAAAAGAAAGATACCTTGAATCCAGAGGATATGCAGGCCTATATGGCAAAGCACGTCCAAATTTGGAAATATTGTTAATAATCACAAAATCGGTGGAAATTACCCACCATTATCAGAATAATAACCCAGAAAGTTTTATAAACTTTAGTAAGTGCCATATTAGACATATTTTGTCTCCTAAGGAATGGGGATTAAACCCTAAAAATGATAGGGCTTTAAAGATTGGGGAAGGGAAGTATGTTTAGTTCAATTATTGGGATTATATCTAAGCTTTCACTCAAACTTTCTATTATCAAAACCCAAAGAATAAGTGTTCGTGGTTTTTCACAATTAACCCAGAAATTCTGGAAAAACCGATACCCAGTTGGTTTTACCATTGGTGGATCAAATTTGGACCCTCACTTGAGATATTGCCAGAAGAGATAATGAATTTTTATGCTCCTTGGTGTGAGTATAGCCCATTAACAATGAATAATATTCTTATTGTAGGACAATGTCCTTTGGTAAATTCCTTGGATATGGAGATGGAGTTTAAATATCTCCAAAGATAAATTTAACATTCCCATTATAGAACGACAATTTTTCTATAAATGGTGGAATAAAATGGATAAAGAAGATATTAATGCCAAAATAACAGCAATCAAAGATGTAATTCAGGAAGATAAATCTGGAGGTATTGTGGAACAAAGTTCCCAAAACATGTCCATGACATCTCTTAAAAATTATTTTCAGAATAAATTTTCTCAGGAATCTGAAGAGGAAATTATGGTAAGAACTTTGGACCATATGAAAAAACAATTTTTCAAGGCCTTCCCTACGACCAGCAGAGACGATATGTCTGTCTCCTCCAAAGACTCAATGGATGCCAATCTCCTTGCAGGAGAATCACAAGAAGATGAAGAACCAACTCCAGAAGATTTCTGGGACTCGATGACCCAAGCAATGAGTCAACAAGCCAAATCACAGCAAAACAGAAATGACAAAGGCAAGGGCCCAGCTTAGCAATAGGACCGAATAGATAAGATTGGACGCCCTTTTCAGCTTTAATAAAGATGTCCACCACTAGGAGATGTAGCTTTCAGCTTTAATAAAGCTGCTCCCCACCTTGGTCCAGGTCGACTTCAAGATAATAACTTTTTGTTTGTCCGTTTACATTAAAGTCGTAAAGTTAAAGTGTGGATGGGGCCCAGAGTGTACCCGACTTTTGCTTTTGACTTTTTTGTTTTTGTACCATTTGCTGTCGGTTATTTGTGACCTGTAACTGGCTTCAATAGTAACCCCCCTTTTTCTTATTTAAGGAAATCTGAGTTTCCTTTTGTACTCAGAATTTGTTTTCCCAGTTTTCAAAATAATTTCAGGTTTTCTGTACTTGCAAAGGTAGTTAAGATCCCTCTCTGCTGTACTGACTCCATAGAAATTATTAGCATTAGTCCTAGAGGAATCACTACTAGGATAAGTGACCAAGAAATTCATTTTGAATTTATAACAGTTCCACAAACCAGATTGATTAATGAAATCAAAGATGGTTTGCTGAATAAAAAGAAGCAAATTTGTTTCTTACAAAAAGAAATTCAGTTGCTAAATATTAAGGAGCAGCTAAACCAAAAAGAAATTCAATCTCAAATCAAACTGATTGAGAATGGTTTCAAACTAGAAGTTTGTAATGACCTTCCCAATGCTTTTTGGGATAAGAAGAAGAACATAATTGCCTTACCGTATGAAGATGACTTTAAGGAAAGTCAAATTCCTACTAAGGCAATACTAGCTCAAATGAACCAAGAATACTTGGAATTATGCAAGAAAGAAATTGAGACTCTCTTGCAAAAAAGGTCTTATTAGACCATCAAAATCTCCCTAGAGTTGCACTGCATTTTATGTAAATAAAAATGCAGAAAAAGAACGTGGTTTTACAAGACTAGTAATAAACTATAAGCCCCTTAATAAGGTCTTAAAATGGATCAGATATCTAATTCCTAACAAGAAAGACTTGTTAGACAGATTAAGTGAATCTGCTATATTTTCAAAATTTGACATAAAATCTGGATATTGGCAAATCCAGATAAAAGAAACAGATAGGTATAAAACTGCTTTCACGGTCCCTTTCGGACACTATGAATGGATGTTCTTCCATTTGGTCTGAAGAATGCCCCATCAGAATTCCAAAACATAATGAATGGTATATTCATTCCTTATACAGAATTCCTAATAGTCTATATTGATGATGTTTTGGTATTTTCCAAAACAATTGAACAACATATTAAGCACCTAAAAATATTTAAGGGTTTAATTAAACATAATGGGCTAGTTATATCTGCCCCAAAAATGAAATTTTTTTAAACAAAAGTGAGATTCTTAGGCCATGAAATAGATCAAGGAACAATAATTCCTATAGAAAGAAGTATTGAATTTGCATCCAAATTTCCAGATGTAATTTTAGATAAAACTCAATTACAGAGATTTCTAGGATGTCTGAATTATGTTTCAGATTATTATAAAAATTAAGCAGATGATACTGCTATTTTATATAATAGACTTAGAAAAAATCCTGATCCTTGGACTGAGCAACATACTCAGGCCATAAAACGAATTAAAGCTAGGGTTAAAACTTTACCCTGTCTCTCTTTAGCCAATCCTAAATATTTTAAGATTGTTGAAACAGACGCCTCTAACTTAGGATATGGAGGTATATTGAAACAAGTTTTACCTGATACCAATAAACAAATTTTAGTTAGATTTACTTCAGGAAAATGGAACCCTACACAGGCAAAATATGCCACTATAAAGAAAGAAATGCTTTCTATTATAAAATGTATTTCAAAATTTCAGAATGATTTATTAAATCAGAAATTTCTGTTAAAAATAGATTGTAGCTCTGCTAAATCTATTATTGAAAAAGATGTCAAAAATCTTGTATCTAAACAAATATTTGTAAATTGGCAAGCTCAATTATCTGTATTTGATTTTGATATAGAATATATAAAAGGTGAAAATAATTCACTTGCTGACTTTTTAACTCGTGAATTTTTACAGGGTTAACAATGTCAACCTTCTCCAGAGGAAGGGGAAGGAGAGGTGGAAGTGCTTTTGCCCATGGGATTATTAGAGGGCAAAATAGCAATATGGTTCAAGAAAGCATTCCTCTAATAGGGGACTGGACTTTAGTAACTAGCCACAGAGCTAGACAAAAGAAAGGGATATGCCTCAGCATCAAATTGATGCTTCCCAAATAAAAAAGACAATGTCTTATAAGGATACGATAACCACAGAAGAGAATCAAATTATTGATTACTTAGAAAATCCAGTCACAAAAACCCTCATGCACATTGAGGAAAAAGATGTCAAGTTATACCCAAACAATGCTTAGGCTATAAAAGAAAGATACCATGAATTCAGAGGATATGCAGACCTATATGGCAAAGCACGTCCAAATTTGGAAATATTGTTAATAATCACAAAATCGGTGGAAATTACCCACCATTATCAGAATAATAACCCAGAAAGTTTTACAAACTTTAGTAAGTGTCATATTAGACATATTTTGTCTCCTAAGGAATGGGGATTAAACCCTAACAATGATAGGGCTTTAAAGATTGGGGAAAGGAAGTATGTTTACTTTAATTATTGGGATTATATCCAAGCTTTCACTCAAACTTTCTATTATCAAAACCCAAAGAATAAGCATTCGTGGTTTTTCACAATTAACCCAGAAATTCAGGAAAAACCGATACCTAGTTGGTTTTATCATTGGTGGATCAAATTTGGACCCTCACTTGAGATATTGCCAGAAGAGATAATGAATCTTTATGCTCCTTGGTGTGAGTATAGCCCATCAACAATGAATGATATTCTTATTGTAGGACAATGTCCTTTGGTATTTTTCTCTAAATTCCAAATTCCTTGGATATGGAGATGGAGTTTAAATATCTCCAAAGATAAATTTAACATTCTCATTATAGAACGACAATTTTTTTATAAATGGTGGAATAAAATGGATAAAGAAGATATTAATGCCAAAATAACAACAATCAAAGCTGTAATTTAAGAAGATAAATCTGGAGATATTGTGGAACAAAGTTCCCAAAACATGTCCATGACATCTCTTAAAAATTATTTTAAGAATAAATTTCCTCAGGAATCTGAAGAGGAAATTATGGTCAGAACTTTGGACCATATGAAAAAACAATTTTTCAAGGCCTTCCCTACGACCAGCAGAGACGATATGTCTGTCTCCTCCAAAGACTCAATGGATTCCAATCTCCTTGCAGGAGAATCACAAGAAGATAAAGAACCAACTCCAGAAGATTTCTGGGACTCAATGATCCAAGCAATGAGTCAACAAGCCAAATCATAGCAAAACAGAAACGACAAAGGCAAGGGTCCAGCTTAGCAATAGGACCGAATGGATAAGATTGCACGTCATTTTCAACTTTAATAAAGCTGTCCACCACTACGAGATGTAGCTTTCAGCTTTAATAAAGCTGCTCCCCATCTTGGTCCAGGTCAACTTCAAGATAATAAAATTTTGTTTGTCCGTTTACATTAAAGCCGTAAAGTTAAAGTGTGGATGGGGCCCAGAGTGTACCCGACTTTTGCTTTTGACTTTTTGTTTTTGCACCGTTTGTTGTCGGTTATTTGTGACCTGTAACTGGCTTCAATAGTAAGCTCCCTTTTTCTTATTTAAGGAAATCTGAGTTTCCTTTTGTACTCAAAATTTGTTTTTCCAGTTTTCAATATAATTTCAGGTTTTCTGTACTTGCAAAGGTAGTTAAGATCCCTGTGTCCAAGAAGGAATTATCCCAACAAAGTATTTTGATAAGACAACTCAATCTCTTACTCAAACAGGAGGAGATAAATTACAAGTTAATTATAAGATTAACAACTTATGTACATATATGTACATATATATATATATATGTGTGTGTACATATACACATATGTGTAAATATACACATATACACATATACATATTAGGGTTTTTCGAACTAAAAATGGTTTTAGGTGATTCCTGTTGTTTCATCGTTTTGTTTCCCAGTATGGGGTTGTGTTGAGATGAACTTAAAAAGAATTTTTTTTCATAAAACCATTGGATATCATAGATTTAGGCTTCGTCCTTCTATCCCTTCGGGTTGATAGTTGAAACACCTTGGTGTTTGCTATGATAACTAAGGAAATGTTGTTAGAATGATAAATTATATCCATAAATATTGTAGATGTTAATTTATATTTATGATCTGTATGCAGTAATCATCTTGTCACAACAATTTTCAATTATGTCAATTATAACTCCTGAGGATGATAATAATAACCAGAATAATCTGGTAAAAAATGAATCTGTTATGGACTATCCAACAGAGTTAGATCAACTCAATAAATGGACTATCCCGTCTGTTTCCCCAAACAAAATATATAATTTTGGAAAGATAGATATTCTATCTAGATTGGCTGTTAAAAACCTGGAACAAACTATTCAGGTTTCTAGAAACAAGCAGACTATGAATCTGCTCACCTATAAAGATCTTTTTCCTTATAGGAAGAAATATAACTACGTCCATATTAGGCTCATTCAAATAGCTGTTAAACCTCTAACTTTGTTAGGTTTAAACACCAGTATCTTGGGATATCTGCGTGATGGCGGATGTGATGATTTCAAACAATCCCTGGCTGCTATGGTAGAAACAGGCCTCTGCCATGGTCCTGTTTATTTTGAGATATCACCCAACTTAAGCCTGTCTATGACAGATAAGAACATTTTGAAGGCCCTTGAACTAACCATTCATACTGATGGTTATAATTTCAAGCCTGGCAGTGAAATTATGGCTGTCTGTTATAGGGTTTATTACAAGGTGTTAACATCTCTTAAACCCAATGCCAAACAATTAACTTTCCCTGAAACCACAACTTTAGTTCAAACAAACCTTTTGACCTCGAAAGTAGCAACTAATAGGTTGATCAAATGGGATGAAATTAAATTCCCAAAAACATGGTCTCTACCCAATGAGTTAGAACCAAAACCAATCCTGAATCAGGACATTGACCAAATTCTCCAAACCCAATCTGGAGACTTAGAAATAAGTTTTACCCCTAAAAGGATTGTGAGAATTCCTAGTTCAGTCTCCCATTCTGGTAGATATTCTACCAATACTATTAATGAATTATATACTGCTAATGATCAGTTGCCTAGCAGATGTTCAACTTCTCAACTCAAGGAAGAGATTGAGGCATTTGAAAATATTAAAATAAGAAACAACCAAATACCTTATGGAATTTACCATAACCCTACAGGTAGGAAATCCCCTACTGAATCGGACATGAATTTTTCCTTATGAAAGATACAACTATTCACCTGGAAGCTGTTGGAGAGAACTCATGAATGATGAGTTCATGACCCCTAAACATGCTAAATTTAGAGCATGGTTTTATATCAAATTTTCGGTTGAAGAAATAAAAGAGATAAAAGAAGTCTTTTATTCTTATTTGGACGCTCTCCAAGATTTTATCATTTTCCCCAAGTGGTTTTTGGAACAATATGTGAAAAGACTAGAACAAGATGTTATGGTCCTTTCCAAACCCTGGGACACAGGAAAAGAGATAGTTAATTCACCCTTTCCTCCCAGTCAATCTATCCAAATAAATCCCAATATAGAAGCCACGGCCTTCTTAAGCCTTCAAAAGGTGGAGTATAACTAAGCAACGATCCGAGAAATCAATGTTATAATCAAGTCCCAAAATTATACCAATGCCTACTTAATCTGTGTAGGAGACCAACTTATTGCCATGGAAAATGAATTAAATTCCTTAAGAAAACTCATAGAAAAGCAGTTGACTCAACAAAAGATGCTTATGGAGAAATTACAGAAAGCCAAACAACCTGTAATTGAAAAATCCAAGGATATTCCTTTAATTCAACCTCCTGTAAATATTACAGATTTTAAGATGAAAAGTAATTCAGATGAATTCCTGAAAGCCCTAGAGCAAAAATTGAAAGAAATAAATCTTTCAGTCCTATCCGAGTCATACTCTGACATTGAGGATTATGGGAATGTTGATGAGCTTGCAAATATGTTTGCAAATATCAACATAAACAAAGAAGAAACCATAAACCCTGTTTATGCTCCCAGACCAATAGAATAATACTACTACCATAGACCTTCTCCCTAGGACCTGCTTTATGAAGAGCCTGAAACTTACCAGAATTCCTACTCTGGTAAAGCCATTTATGAATGGAATATAGATGGTTTGAATGACAAACAAATTCTTGACATGATTCATAGAATGATCATGTACTCTACTGTTTGTAAACAACAAGGGAATTCAGACAGTACTATTGCCATGTTTATAACAACTGGTTTTGTAGGCCAACTTAGAGGCTGGTGGGATCACTATCTCACAGAAACTCAAAAAAAGGAAATATTAACCCATAAGAAATGGTCAAGATAAAAACAACTACTAGTACTTCTTTAGCAGTTACAGGTACTCTTGTTGCAACCACAGGAGAGGAAGACGCTGTCTACACCCTGTGTTTGACTGTCCTACAACATTTTGTAGGAACCAACATGCCTATAGTAGAAAAAATAAATACTCTACTACAAAACCTAAGATGTCGTTCATTAGGACACTTCAGATGGTACAAGGATACTTTCCTATCAAGAGTTTACCAATTAATCAATTCTAACTCTTCCCATTGGAAATTCAAATTTGTGGATGGTCTTCCACATTTCTTTTCTGAAAAGATCAGACAAAGTCTAAGAAACAAGAATGATGGAGTTAATATAAATTATGAACACCTTACGTATGGGCAAATTATATGTTGCTGCATAAACGAAGGATTATCTTTGTGCAATGACATTAAGCTTAAAACCCAGCTTAAGGCACAAAGAAAAACAGAAAAACATCAAATAGGAGATTTTTGTGAACAATTTGCTTACGATATAAACAAAACCAAGAAAACCAATTTGGATAGTAAGAAAACCTATAAGGCCAAAAGGTCTAAACCCTATAAGGACTATAAGAGAAAACCTTTTAAGAAAAATTCTTATAAGAGGCAGTACCATAATAAAAGGGAAAAGCCCAAACCTTATGATCCTAAGGGTAAACGAAAAGCTAAGAAAATGGACATAATATGTCATAAATGTGGAAAGGTTGGCCATTATGCTAACCAATGTTGGACTAAAAAAGCCCTTCATGAAATTGAAGATGAAGAGCTCAGAAATAAACTTGAGAATGTTTTGTTAATGGATTCTGATACTTAATATAGCACTTCTAATGAAGAAGATGATTTAGGAATTTTATATAATTCCTCGTCTGATGAAGAAAACTGCAATGGTGACAAATGTCAATGCAGTGAAATTGATTATTGGAAATCCATTGTAGAAATGAATGGACTAAATGTCAATGTTTTAACATCAGATCAAGATGATATTATCAAGTTCATAGGAACTATTCCAGACAATGATCCGAAAAGAAGAATGTTGGAAACCTTAATAAAGGAATCATCCAGGAAGGAAGAAGTTCCAAAAATTTTGGAAACTCCTTACCAATTTAGTGAAGTCTTATCTAGATTTCAAAATACCAATATCAGAGAAACTCCAGTTTCGATCAATGATTTGAAACATGAAATAAACCAATTAAAATCTGAAATCGTTCAGATAAAAAAAGATAATAATAACTTATCCACAAGAGTTACTTTTTTGGAAAATAATACCAAAATACCTTCTACTAGTGAAACTTTAACTAATAATAATATTAGTTGGATAGAAAAGCCAGATTATTTTAACCTTCTAGACCAAGTCACTTCACAAAAATGGTTCGTGAAAATTACTTTGGTAATCAACAAACAATGTATTTTGGAAAATGAAATAGCCCTCATAGATAGTGGAGCAGATCTTAATTTCCTTCAGGAAGGAATTATCCCATCCAAATATTTTGATAAAACAACTCAATCTCTTACCCATGCTGGGGGAGACAAATCACAAGTTAATTATAAAATTAACAATGCTTATATTTGCACAAGGCAAATATGTCTTCCTACGCATTTTATCTCAGTTAAAAATATGACCCATAGGATTATATTGGGTACACCCTTTTTGCATCAAATAATGCCAATTATAAATATTAACCCTAGAGGAATCACTACTAGGATTAATGACCAAGAAATCCATTTTAAATTTATAACAGTTCCACAAACCAGATTGATCAATGAGATCAAAGATAATTTGTTAGGAAAGAAGAAACAAATTTGTTTCTTACAAGAAGAAATTCAGTTGCTAAATGTCAAAGAGCAACTAAAACAAATACAGCCTAAAATCAAATTGATTGAGGAACAATTCAAACTAGAAGTTTGTAATGACCTTCCCAACGCTTTTTGGGATAGGAAAAAGCATATAATTGCTTTACCCTATGAGGATGACTTTAATGAAAGTCATATCCCTACTAAAGCCAGACCAGCTCAAATGAACCAAGAATACTTGGAGTTATGTAAGAAAGAAATAGAATCTCTCTTACAAAAAGGTCTTATCAGACCATCTAAATCTCCATGGAGCTGCACTGCATTTTATGTTAATAAGAATGCAGAGAAGGAACGAGGAGTTCCAAGGCTTGTAATAAACTACAAACCCCTTAATAAGGCATTAAAATGGATTAGATATCTGATTCCTAACAAAAAAGATTTATTAGACAGATTGAATGAATCTGCTATATTCTCAAAATTTGATATGAAATCTGGATATTGGCAAATCCAAATCAAGGAAGCAGACAGATATAAAACTGCTTTCACTCTCCCTTTCGGACATTATGAATGGAATGTTCTTCCTTTTGGGCTTAAAAATGCCCCTTCAGAATTCCAAAATATCATGAATGATATATTCATTCCTTATACAGAAATCTGTATTGTTTATATTGACGATGTTTTAGTATTTTCTAAAACTATAGAACAACATATTAAACACTTAAAAATATTTAAGGGTTTAATAAAACATAATGGATTAGTTATATCTGCCCCAAAAATGAAATTATTTCAAACCAAGGTTAGGTTCTTAGGTCATGAAATTGATCAGGGAACAATTATCCCAATTGATAAAAGTATTGAGTTTACATCTAAATTTCCAGATGTAATCTCTGATAAAACTCAATTACAAAGATTTTTAGGAAGTCTGAATTATATTTCAGATTACTACAAAAATCTTGCTAAAGACACTGCTATCGTATATGATAGACTTAAAAATAATCCTGGTCCCTGGACTGAGCAGCATACTCAGACCATAAGACGTATCAAATCTAGAGTTAAAACTCTACCTTGTCTTGCTTTAGCCAATCCTAAATATTTTAAGATTGTCGAAACTGGTGCCTCTAATTTAGGTTATGGAGGTATATTAAAACAGGTTATACCTGATATTAATAAACAAGTTTTAGTTAGATTTACTTCAGGGAAATGGAACTCTACTCAGGCAAAATATGACATGATTAAAAAAGAAATGCTTTCCATTATAAAATGTATATCTAAATTTCAAGATGATTTATTAAACCAAAATTTTTTGTTAAGAATAGATTGTAGCTCTGCTAAATCTATTATTGAAAAAGACGTCAAGAATCTTGTGTCTAAACAAATATTTACAAATTGGCAATCTCAATTATCTGTATTTGATTTTGACATTGAATATATAAAAGGTGAAAATAATTCACTTGCTGATTTTTTAACACGTGAATTTTTGCAGGGTTAACATCAATGTCAACCTTCTCTAGAGGGGGAGGTAGAATAGGGGGAAGAAGAGGAGCTTTTTCCCAAGGGGTGGAAAGAGGCCAGAGTAGCAAAATGCCACTCTTTGCCCAAGAGAGTATGTCCCTAATAGGAGACTGGACTCAAGTCACAGCCCATAGGACCAGGCAGCAAGCTAGAGATATGCCACAGCATCAAATTGATGCTTCTCAAATTAAAGTATCTTATAAAGATACCATAACAGCTGAGGAAAATCAAATTATTGATTATTTGGAAAGTTCAGCCACAGAAATCCTCATGCATATTGAGGAAGATGTAAAATTATATCCAAACAATGCTTGGGCAATTAAGGAAAGATACCTTGAATCTAGAGGGTATACTGGTCTTTATGGTAAGGCAAGACCTAATTTGGATATTTTGTTAATTATAACAAAGTCTGTGGATATTACACATCACTATCAGAACAATAATCCTGATAGCTTCATAAACTTCAGTAAATGCCATATCAAGCGTATACTTTCCCCTAAAGAATGGGGTTTGAACCCCAACAATGACAGGGCAATTAGTATAGGAGAAGGTAAATATATTTACTTCAATTACTGGGATTACATTCAAGCTTTTACCCAGACTTTTTACTACCAGAATCCAAAAAATAAGCATTTGTGGTTTTTCATTATCAATCCAGAAATTCTGGAAAAACCTATACCAAGTTGGTTTTACCAATGGTGGGTTAAATTTGGTCCTTCTCTGGAAATTTTACCAGAAAAAATTAGGAACTTATACGCTCCTTAGTGTGAATTCAGTCCCTTAACAATGGGTGATGTTATTATTATAGGATAATGTCCTTTAATTTTCTTTGCCAAGTTTCAAATTCCTTGGATTTGGAGATGGAATTTGAATATCTCCAAAGACAATTATAATATCCCCATTTTAAAAAGACAATTCTTCTACAAATGGTGGAACAAGATGGACCAAGGACATATTAAAGCCAAGATAACATAAATTAAAGTTGTAATAGAAGAAGATAAGTCTTCAGGAATTGTGGAGCGAAACTCCCAAAATATGTCTTTGACTTCTCTTAAAGAGCTTTTTCAGAATAAGTTCCCTCAAGAATCTGATGAGGAAATTAAGATCAGGACTTTAGACCACATGAAAAACAGTTTTTAAAAGCTTTTCCTTCAAACAACAGGGATAATATGTCAGTATCCTCCAGAGATTCTATGGACACCAACTTCCTCGCAGGAGAATCTCAAGAAGAAGAGGAACCAACCCCAACCCTAGAAGATTTCTGGGATTCTATAACCATAGCAATGAGCCAACAAGTCCGAAAAGACAAGGGGAAGCGTGCAGCCCAGTAATAGGTGCTGCCAGTTAGAGATAAGATTATGGAATCTTATCTTTTGGTTTTAGTGTCAACTTTAATAAAGTTGTCCCCCACTATGCCTAGGGTCTCTTTCAGAGATAATGACGTTTTGTTTTAGCTTTTGTCTGTTAGCACTAAAATCGTAAAGTAAATAGTGTCGATGGAGCCTATTGGGCACCCGACTTTTACTTTTTGACTTTTCTGTTTTTGCTTTTGTTTGTTTTTTATTTTACCGGTTGAATCGGCTACCGGCCTCCAGGCTTATGCGCCTATAAATGGAAATCTGAGTACAAGGGGTGGAAAGAGGCCAGAGTAGCAAAATGTCACTCTTTGCCCAAGAGAGTATGTCCCTAATAGGAGACTGGACTCAAGTCACAGCCCATAGGGCTAGGCAGCAAGCTAGAGATATGCCACAGCATCAAATTTAGTTGTACATACAATTAATACTTACAAAAACAAGGCGCGGATACCAAATGTTAAAAGCAGCAGCAAATATCATATAAGTTTGCAAAGTTTGCAGCAGATGAGGGATCTTTGCAAAACCTTTGTAAGTACACAAAATATAAAAATATTTTATAAACTGGAAAAAAGTTCTGAGTACAAAGAAAACTCAGATTTCCATTTATAGGCGCATAAGCCTGGAGGCCGGTAACCGATTCAACCGGTAAAATCAAAAACAAACAAAAGCAAAAAAAGAAAAGTCAAAAAGTAAAAGTCGGGTGCGCAATGGGCCCATCGACATTGTTTACTTTACGACTTTAGTGCTAACAGACAAAAGCAGAAACAAAACGTCATTATCTCTGAAAGAGACCCCAGGCATAGTGGGGGACAACTTTATTAAAGTTGACACTAAAAACAAAAGATAAGATTCCATAATCTTATCTCTAACTGGCAGCACCTATTACTGGGCTGCACACTTCCCCTTGTCATTTCGGACTTGTTGGCTCATTGCTACGGTCATAGAATCCCAGAAATCTTCTAGGGTTGGGGTTGGTTCCTCTTCTTCTTAAGATTCTCCTGCGAGGAAGTTGGTGTCCATAGAATCTCTGGAGGATACTGACATATTATCCCTGATGTTTGAAGGAAAAGCTTTTAAAAACTGTTTTTTCATGTGGTCTAAAGTCCTGACCATAATTTCCTCATCAGATTCTTGAGGGAACTTATTCTGAAAAAGCTCTTTAAGAGAAGTCAAAGACATATTTTGGGAGTTTTGCTCCACAATTTCTGAAGACTTATCTTCTTCTATTACAGCTTTAATTTATGTTATCTTGGCTTTAATATCTCCTTGGTCCATCTTGTTCCACCATTTGTAGAAGAATTGTCTTTCTAAAATGGGGATATTATAATTGTCTTTGGAGATATTCAAATTCCATCTCCAAATCCAAGGAATTTGAAACTTGGCAAAGAAAGTTAAAGGACATTGTCCTATAATAATAACATCACCCATTGTTAAGGGACTGAATTCACACCAAGGAGCGTATAAGTTCCAAATTTCTTCTGGTAAAATTTCCAGAGAATGACCAAATTTAACCCACCATTGGTAAAACCAACTTGGTATAGATTTTTCTAGAATTTCTGGATTGATAGTGAAAAATCACGAATGCTTATTTTTCGGATTCTGGTAGTAAAAAGTCTAGGTAAAAGCTTGAATGTAATCCCAGTAATTGAAGTAAATATATTTACCTTCTCCTATACTAATTGCCCTGTCATTGTTGGGGTTCAAACCCCATTCTTTAGGGGAAAGTATACGCTTGATATGGTAATTACTAAAGTTTATGAAGCTATCAGGATTATTGTTCTGATAGTGATGTGTAATATCCACAGACTTTGTTATAATTAACAAAATCTCCAAATTAGGTCTTGCCTTACCATAAAGACCAGTATACCCTCTAGATTCAAGGTATCTTTCCTTAATTGCCCAAGCATTGTTTGGATATAATTTTACATCTTCTTCCTCAATATGCATGAGGATTTCTGTGGCTGAACTTTTCAAATAATCAATTTGATTTTCCTCAGCTGTTATGGTATCTTTATAAGATAGTTTAATTTGAGAAGCATCAATTTGATGTTGTGGCATATCTCTAGCTTGCTGCCTGGCCCTATGGGCTGTGACTTGAGTCCAGTCTCCTATTAGGGACATACTCTCTTGGCCACAAGAGTTACTTTTTTGGAAAAACTTATATGATATTTGCTGCTGCTTTTAACATTTGGTATTCGCGCCTTGTTTTTGTAAGTATTAATTGTATGTACAACTAATTTTGTTGTTGTGGCCAAGATGATTAATCCATATAAGTCATAAACATATTATTTTCATATACAATAAACCTGGATATAATCTATCATAAACAACATATTTTTAGGGTTTTTCGAACTAAAATTGGTTTTAGGTGATTCCGGTTGTTTCATCGTTTTGTTTCCCAATATGGGGTTGTGTTGAGATGAACTTAAAAGGAATTTTTTTCATAAAACCATTGGATATCATAGATTTAGGCTTCGTCCATCTATCCCTTCGGGTTGATAGTTGAAACACCTTGGTGTTTGCTATGATAACTAAGGAAATGTTGTTAGAATGATAAATTATAGCCATGAATATTGTAGATGTTAATTTATATTTATGATCTGTATGCAGTAATCATCTTGTCACAACACTTTTCAATTATGTCAATTATAACTCCTGAGGATGATAATAATAACCAGAATAATCTGGTAAAAAATGAATTTGTTATGGACTATCCAACAGAGTTAGATCAACTCAATAAATGGACTATTCTGTCTGTTTCCCCAAACAAAATATATAATTTTGGAAAGATAGATATTCTATCTAGATTGGCTGTTAAAAACCTAGAACAAATTATTCAGGTTTCTGGAAACAAGCAGACTATGAATCTGCTCACCTATAAAGATTTTCTTCCTTATAGGAAGAAATATAACTACGTCCATATTGGGCTCATTCAAATAGCTGTTAAACCTCTAACCTTGTTAGGTTTAAACACCAGTATCTTGGGATATCTGCGTGATGGCAGATGTGATGATTTCAAACAATCCCTGGCTACTATGGTAGAAACAAGCCTCTGCCCTGGTCCTGTTTATTTTGAGATATCACCCAACTTAAGCCTGTCTATGACAGATATGAACATTTTGAAGGACCTTGAACTAACCATTCATACTGATGGTTATAATTTCAAGCCTGGCAGTGAAATTATGGTTGTCTGTTATAAGGTTTATTACAAGGTGTTAACATCTCTTAAACCCAATGCCAAACAATTAACTTTCCCTGGAACCACAACTTTAGTTCAAACAAACCTTTTGACCTCGAAAGTAGCAACTAATAGGTTGATCAAATGGGATGAAATTAAATTCCCAGAAACATGGTCTCTACCCAATGAGTTAGAACCAAAACCAATCCTGAATCAGGACGTTGACCAAATTCTCCAAACCCAATCTGGAGACTTAGAAATAAGTTTTACCCCTAAAAGGATTGTGAGAATTCCAAGGTCAGTCTCCCATTCTGGTAGATATTCTACCAATACTATTAATGAATTCTATATTGCTAATGATCAGTTGCCTAGCAGATGTTCAACTTCTCAACTCAAGGAAGAGATTGAGGCAGTTGAAAATATTAAAATAAGCAACAACCAAATACCTTATGCAATTTACCATAACCCTACAGGTAGGAAATCCACTACTGAATCAGGCATGAATTTTTCCTTATGAATAGATACGACTATTCACCTGGAAGTTGTTGGAGAGAACTCATGAATGATGAGTTCATGACCCCTAAACATGCTAAATTTAGAGCATGGTTTTATACCAAATTTTCGGTTGAAGAAATAAAAGAGATAAAAGAAGTCTTTTATTCTTATTTGGACGCTGTCCAAGATTTTATCATTTTCCCCAAGTGGTTTTTGGAACAATATGTGAAAAGACTAGAACAAGATGTTATGGTCCTTTCCAAACCCTGGGACACAGGAAAAGAGATAGTTAATTCACCCTTTCCTCTCAGTCAATCTATCCAAATAAATTCCAATATAGAAGCCACAGCCTTCTTAAGCCTTCAAAAGGTGGAGTATAACCAAGCAACGATCCGAGAAATCAATGCTATAATCAAGTCCCAAAATTATACCAATGCCTACTTAATCTGTGTAGGAGACCAACTTATTGCCATGGAAAATGAATTAAATTCCTTAAGAAAACTCATAGAAGAGCAGTTGACTCAACAAAAGATACTTATGGAGCAATTACAGAAAGCCAAACAACCTGTAATTGAAGAACCCAAGGATATTCCTTTAATTCAACCTCCTGTAAATATTACAGATTTTAAGATGGAAAGTAATTCAGATGAATTCCTGAAAGTCCTAGAGCAAAAATTGAAAGAAATAAATCTTTCAGTCCTATCCGAGTCATACTCTGACATTGAGGATTCTGGGAATGTTGATGAGCTTGCAAATATGTTTGCAAATATCAACATAAACAAAGAAGAAATCATAAACCCTGTTTATGCTCCCCAGACCAGTAAAAAAATACTACTACCATAGACCTTCTCCCCAGGACCTGCTTTATGAAGAGCCTGAAACTTACCAGAATTCCTACTCTGGTAAAGCCATTTATTAATGGAATATAGATGGTTTGAATGACAAATAATTTCTTGACATGATTCATAGAATGATCATGTACTCTACTGTCTGTAAACAACAAGGGAATTCAAACAGTACTATTGCCATGTTTATAACAACTAGTTTTGTAGGCCAACTTAGAGGCTGGTGGGATCACTATCTCACAGAAACTCAAAAAAAGGAAATATTAACCCATAAGAAAATGGTCAAGATAGAAACAATTACTAGTACTTCTTTAGCAGTTACAGGTACTCCTGTTGCAACCACAGGGGAGGAAGACGTTGTATATACCTGTGTTTGACTGTCCTACAACATTTTGTAAGAACCAACCAGTCCGAAAAGACAAGGGGAATCGTGCATCCCAGTAATAGGTGATGCCAGTTAGAGATAAGATTATGGAATCTTATCTTTTGTTTTTAGTGTCAACTTTAATAAAGTTGTCCCCCACTATGTCTGGGGTCTCTTTCAGAGATAATGACGTTTTGTTTCAGCTTTTGTCTGTTAGCACTAAAGTCGTAAAGTAAACAGTGTCGATGGGGCCCATTGCGCACCCGACTTTTACTTTAGGACTTTAGTGCTAACAGACAAAAGCTGAAACAAAACGTCATTATCTCTGAAAGAGACCCCAGGCATAGTGTGGGACAACTTTATTAAAGTTGACACTAAAAACAAAAGATAAGATTCCATAATCTTATCTCTAACTAGCAGCACCTATTACTGGGTTGCACGCTTAGTTAGATTTACTTCAGGGAAATGGGACATATATATATATATATATATATATATATATATATATATATATATATATATATATATATATATATATATATATATATGTGTGTGTGTGTGTGTGTACACATACACACACATGTGTATATATATATATATATATATATATATATATATATATATATATATATATATATATATATAGTGTGTGTGTGTGTGATTAAACATTATTTTGGTGGACTATAAGGAAAAGGATATATGAGAACGAAACTTGTGTTGTTTGTCACCCACGAAAAACGTTAAATTTGGGTATATGAGGGTTGACAGTGATTAGTTAAAGAATCCGAAAACATTCTTAATTATACACTATCAAAATCACACATCATCATAAAAAAAATAATGAACCAAATAGTCGAAGAAGAAAACGAGTACCTTAGGAACTCCATCATAAACATTGGGTCTTTGTGGATGGTTGATGATAACCCCAGGCCTAGGATTCAACTCGTTGTTAGGAATATCATCATACATAAACACCATTATGTTTTCTTCTTTTACTCCACCTTTTATCAGCAGCTGGTATGCATGGCACACATCTGCCTGCAAATCAAATCAATTACTCATAAAAATAACATCTCATAAATTAATTTTAGAATCAATAAATAATAATTAATTAAAAAATTGAAAGAAAAAAAAATGAACATACTTGGTGCCTGTAGTTGCCGTAACCATTCGAACCAGCCACAAGAACCGCCCATCGTACGTGTTCCAATTTCATCCACGTCGGCATCGACCGGTTCACCCGGTAATCTGATCACCGACTCCCACTCCAACCGGTTTGGTCTTGCGACAGAACCACCGTACAAGCTCATCAACAACAGCAACAAAAGAACATCGGGAAACATGTTTTTGCTGAGAAAAACAGAGTGAAATTGATAAACCGCCTTAGAGAGAAAACCGAAATCAGTAACTCATAAAAAGAGGAGAAGCTACGAGAGGCTTGCTGTTGAAGAATTGATTGAGAACTTTAGTTAAAGACAAAGTGACATGCAAAACTAGAGAGTGACACGTTGAATTGTTGAATTAATATACGGAACAGTTGTGTATACGCGTGTATAAGTTGAACCTACCTAGTATATGATGTCTTTTAGTGGAACAAGTTTATTGTAATGAAATGTGTACCGTTTGTTCGTTTAATTTATATTTTAAAATCTACGTCAAACTGGTGGCTACCTATTACCTAATGTCTTTGCTTATGTGAGAATTGACATATGTGGCATCAAGGGAGTGAGTATAAAGAACGGGATAAATTGTATTTGTGTGTGCCCATATTAATATTATATCGTAGGGGTGTTTGCGGTGCGGTTTGTGCGGTTTTGACGCTAAAAATCATCCGAACCGTAAGAGAAAAAAGCATGCGGTTTGGTTTGGTTTGGTTGTCTTTTAAAAAAAAATTCCGAACCAAACCAAACCAAATCAATGGGGTTTGGATTGGTTCGGATTTTTACAAGATTTTTATTGAGTGATATTTACATATATAGAAAACAACATAACTTTGTGTTTAGTCATTCATACATTGCCAAATAACAACAAAAATTATCATATTTAGACAAAAAGTTTTCATTCAATATACAAAAATCAATTTAAACAAAAGTGAAAAAAAAAAGTAGCATAAAACAATATCAAAATATTATAATAAAATAGAAAATATAAGAGAATGGAGATTAGAGAAGATGAAAAAGAAAGAACATAACAGATGTGAGATTAAAGAAGAAATGTACGATAAAAATATAATTAGAAGAGAAAATAGTAACATAAAAATGAGAAGTTGAAAAAGAAAAAACATGTGAGATGAGAGATTAGTGTAGAAGAGACGAGACGTACATGGCAAAGAAGATGAGAAGAATGCACAATACTATTATGAGAGATTTGAGAAGATTAAAACTAAAAAGTTAAGTGTGAGTAAGAGAAAATATTTCGTAATTGTAAGGTTAAGGCATAATGGGTTTGAGTTTTGGGTTATATGTGAGATAAGTGAAGTTTGGGTTGTAACATAATGCGGTTTGGTTTGGTTTAGTTCGGTTTGCAAAATACAAACCGCAAACCAAACCGAACCATGCAGTTTTGTTAAAAGATGGCCCGAACAAATCCGAACCAAATGCGGTTTTTTGCAGTTTCGATTTGGTTTGGTTTGATTTGCGATTTTTTATTGGATTGGTTCGGTTTTGAACACCCCTATTATACCGGATAATATTTTAGATTCTTACTTTATCTTTTCACAATTGCGATTACGATACTAAAATCAATTTATTTTTAAATTAAACTAAACGCTTCAGTGGGGTAAATGTTGATGGTAAAAAATATAGAAAATCAAAGAGAAAGCAAAATATGGTATATATCGGCCAAATGATTTGTAACCACTTTCAACTAACTATTAAACACTTCTTTTACAAATTTATTCTCTTGATTGTTTGACAATTTTCTTTTGAATTTGTAATTTTTTTAAATTAAGAAAAACAAATCGTTTTCAATGTCTATTATACGAGGAATTAACTTATCACTTCTTAGTTATACTTCACAATTTCATTTAAAAATCAGTAAATTTTCAACGGAAATTACAGAATTTATGGTATTTTTTATCAAAAATTTTGAAATTTTCAATATTTTTTACCAGTAATTTCATAATTTCCGGTATTTTCTATCGAAAATTTTAGAATTTCAATATAAAACCCTTTTTTTTACCGAAAATTTTAGAATTTCGGATAGTTACCAAAAATTAGTTTTGTATTGGAAATTTTAAAATTTCCGATAATTATAAAAAGTTAGTTTTAAACCGAAAATTTTGAACTTTCCGGTAGATATAAAAATAAAGTTTTATATCGGAAATTACAAAATTTCCGGTAGTTGCCATTTTTTTTCGATATTTATTTTTTCCTTTTGCAGTGAAATCCAGAGGCAGAGACGGTACTATTGCAGTGAAAGTTGTTTATCGATCAGTAGATCAGGGTAGGGCTGACAGGGGTGCTAATGTTGAGCCTTTCCAGCTACGGGTAGGACTAGTGGTCCCCACCGGTTCACACCAGAAGTGGTTGACTGAGCGGGGTCATTTTTGGGCACCTCGTTCCACACGACACCGACCAGTTAGATCAGCAGAGCAGGCTGCAAATGAGGTGCTGTCAGATGTTCATGTATCTCACCTCGTTAGGGAGGCGGTGATTAAGCCGATGGTTGAGCCAGTTGCTCATGAGGGTGCTCAGGAGGTTGTATAGGAGGTTGTAAATGAGGTACACCCAGATGCTGTTGTTGGTGAGTCGGGGTCATCGGTTACTACTGACACGGAGGTTACGACTCCTTCTACATAACCCTCTATGTACACTGATAGAGGATTTTCAGGAAGACCCATCGGCCGGTCTGTGCTTACAGAGTATGCTGAGCATGTGGCCTTATGATTATGGTAGGGCGAGGTATATGTCTTTTATGTTTAACTTTAATTTTTGTTTATACATGTCTGTCACATAAGGTATCAACTAATTTATTTATATTTTGTTGTCACGGGAGCGAGCCACGCTAAAGGTGACATCCCATGGGTCGAAGATGAAGGAATTCCCGAAGATTCCAATGCCTGAGCAGGTTAGTCGGATTATACGGAACTTCCAGCTTTTTAGTTTTTCCCACTCCTCCCTCACCGTGTTGGACCCAATTGTATACAACCCTTGGAATGGCGACGGTCTTTGAGACCAAACAGCTTGCTGACTATTTAAGTCAGTTACAGGTATAGTTGAAATTATTATATGTTGTTGCTTTCGTATTTATTTTTTATAAATATCATTTCTAAATTATTATTTTTGGTTTATGTGTTTTGATCTCAGTGCTGGATATAGGAGCATTTCCCTACCATTTGTGACAGGAGGGTGCAACATTGCAAGGTGGGGCCCCACAGGCGAAGAGGTGGAAGGTGAGATAGGGACATCCTGGTGGTGTTGCTGAGTACATGATGCTCTTACTATAGATAGTGTCATCTGGACACCATACACTAGTCATAGAGTCCATCGTGAGTTCGAGGATTCGTCGTTATATTCAGGTTATATGTGGTTGGTGACAATGGTTTATAGACATGTCGATGACTAGCAGAGCCTCAAGATGATTGTAGTTATTATAGATATCCTCATGGGTTTGGTAAACCCATATGGTGAGATTTATACTAGATTAGCTCGGGCTGTACACATAGTCTGTGGGGGGCCTATTTAGATATATTTTGTATTATTTGTATAAGTTGTATATTATTCAGACATCTTCATCATAACACTTCAGCTAATATTATTAATCTTCCTTAAATTGCAGTGTGAACGTTAACTAACATCTAACAATGGATTACATAACTTAAACAGAAAAAACTTAACACTACAATATGATTAATAAATAAGAAAGACCTAAAGGCTACCAGACGCTTCAGGACATTTCAACTCAATAAGGTTGTATTTCACCCTCTTGTTAGTATCAATCCAATCTTCACGAAACTTGATATTTCTCACCTTTCTGTTTTCGCCATCAGGCAACAATTCATTCACCCTCCTGATTCCTACTTACATAATATAGCTACTCACTCTCGATTCCACCACTGAACTAGAACACACCGTTGAACTGAAGCTCGTATAAAAATGATGCATGCCAAATGCACAGATATACCAAATAAGGCCACCAACATGACACCGCATATTCATGCATACATTATGACTCACCATTGTATAATTCACACAAGCCCGACAACAACATACATATTCACATAGCATATTAATATTTATGCGCAACAATAATCCATCAATATTTATCATATAATTATTCGATAACTTTCAAAGTATATCAGTTCACTCACCAACACATCAAACACCACAAAACAACATCCAATAATTATCGAATTCAAAAACAGCACAAAAAACTGAATCTGTGACCCAAAATTGGTCCAGCCAACCCCTGATGGTCAGCTTCCAGGCCATGACGGTCGTCACGGGCATGACGACTTGCTCGTCATCCCTTTCCCTCGCTCGTCATCCATATGGTGCCCATATGGTCTACCTCGACATCCTACTGACAGGTGTAACACCTCGATTTAATTAATTATTTATTTATTTATTCCTTGATTTATTTAATTAAATTATTTAAATATTGTATTGTGTGGTTTTTGGTGGTTTGGCCGGTTAGTGGCAATTTCGAGGAATTGTGAGCAGTTTGCTAGAACAAGATTTGGTTCTACAAGATATCTCTAAGTTTTGATAACTAACAAAGTAGTATTTGTATGAGAACAATTTTGGTACTCTAACGTTTGTTGTCTGAAGAATTGTCAAACAGGATCTGACTCTAATAAAGAAAGCTCTGTCTCTGATAGAGATCGTATGGAACGTCACTCTTACTTGACCAAAAGTCGCTTCTGCGCAAAAGAAGCAAGTTTGCTTCTGATCTTCTCACTTTCAGAAAGATTCTAAGAAGACAATATGTTGTTGCTGCAATGTTCTCTTAGATTCTGCCTTTGAATATGACTCTGATAATTATCTTCTGAAGACTAAGTGCTAAAGACTCTGAAGACAAAGTTCTGCTGAACAACATTCTGAAGACTCTGAAGACTTAAGTTTCTGAAGACTAAGTGCTAAAGACTCTAAAGACAAAGTTCTGCTGAACAACGTTCTGAAGACTCTAAAAACATACGTTTCTGATAACCAAGGGTTCTGAAGATCGAGTGCTAAAGACTCTAAAGACAAGGTTCTGGTGAACAAGTTCTGAAGCCTCTGATGACTCAAGACTCTGAAGACCCAGTGATTAACTCTTCTATTCATGCTTCAACCATATCAACTCAGAAGCCTCTGATGAACAGAAGAAGATGAAACATTTGCGAGGGAAAATAGTACATAGTACATACCAAACACGTTCTTTTCCACTACCATTCCACTACCCTTATTTGGTGGTACAAAGAATAACTTTTGTGTACGATTTTCATCCCAGCATAACGATATTATTTCAAGTTGCCAACAATCTTAATGATATTCCTGATCTTCCCTCTCTTTCTGGCTATATAAAGACTTGATCACTTGAAGAAAAAAAGAGAGAAACAGATACATAGAAGAAAGACACATGCGTGAATAGTAAAGCACCACAATACAAAGCAATATACATTGTTCATACTGTATAGATTTTACTTAAGCTATTAATAGTGTTTATATAAGCTTGTGTAGAAGCATTTCATTGTAAACATTAAATTTGTTCAAATAGTTGTTTGTACTCCTTAAGGGACCAGTTGCTAGTGCAGTGTAATCAGTTGATTATAGTGGATTAAGTCCTTGTGTATAAGGCGAAATCACCTTGGCGGGTTAACTGGATTAACTTGATAGTTTTCAAGTGAATCAGGATATATCGTGTGTCTTTCTCTCTTGCTAGTTTATTTGTGATCTTTGTTTAAGTTTCACAAAAAGCTTTCATTTTGAAAACCCGATTCAAACCCCCTTTTCTTGTGTTTTCTCACACCTTCAATTGGCATTAGAGCTCTATTTCTGATTGTGATAAAAAGTTTTATCAACACTTCACCGTGTTCAGTACCGATCCAATATTTGTGTGAGATATCATGGTTGCAACCAATACTAATCCTATTCAAGAAGAGAAAGATCATTACAGTGTCAAACCACCAGTCTTTGATGGTGAAACGTTTGACTACTAGAAAGATAGAATTGAAAGTTTCTTTCTTGGTTATGATGTAGATCTTTGGGATCTTGTAGTCGATGGCTACACTCACCCAGTTGATGCTACAGGAGTAAAAGTGTCTAGAAGTGCTATGACCAACCAACAAAAGAAAGATTGCAAGAATCATCACAAAGCAAGAACCATATTGCTAAATGATATCTCTTATACTGAGTATGAGAAGATAATAAGTAGAGAAACTGCCGAATCATCTTTGATTCTCTGAGAATGACTCGTGAAGGAAATGCTCAAGTTAAGGAGACAAAGGCGTTTGCCCTAATTCAGAAATATGAGGCATTTAGAATGGAGGATGACAATCGATTACCAATAAGCAGTAATCGATTACCAAGTTTGAACAACTATAATTTTGAGCTTTAACAGCTGGTAATCGATTAGAACAAAACCATGGTCAAAAGTTTAACTTTTTGAAAGCCTGGTAATCCATTATCAGTAGATATTACTATAGAGACTTGACCAAAATCTCTATAGTAAATGTAGTTTTTCAAATCTTTTCATGAGGTATGCATAAGAGAAATAAAATGAAGAAATTTTGACCAGGGTTTACAACTGTTGGCTGGGTGATATTAGATTTTATGTCTTCATATTCCTTTTCATTTTTGTCTACTATACTTAATCCCTTTATTTTTTTCTATTATTAAGTTTTCGTATTCACTATCATTATCTTCATCTAAATATTGGTCGATATTAACTTTCATATTTTCTTCGGTACTTGAGGTACTATCACCTATTTCAGTATTAACTTCTTCTATATCCTTACTATATAATCCTAAGATGGTTGGAGACATATGTTCTTTATTCTTTAATATGATACCGACTATTGACTTATGTTTTTCCTTGTTTGGCGTAGGTGGTCTTCCTATTATATTCTGAATGAATCTTTTATCCTTTTCGTCTTCTAATAACATATTAGTTATATCTAACTTTTTCTTAATTATTTCTAACTGTTCATTTAAGTATTCTAGTCTTTCGTGGCTAATCAATTTTAAGAAATTCTGCTGACTCTTATCTTGTTCTAATAGTTCTATCTCTTCTTTAATTATCTTTATTCTGTCCATATTATATTTTTTGTAACATTGTATAGATCTGTTCTAAGATTTCTAGTTGTGCTTCATCCTTTTCCTTTTCAATAAGTTTTAGGATGCTAGTTTCGATCTGGGTTTTGTAGTGTATGATATAAATTTCAATTCTTAATATACAGGTAGCTGTATAATTATAAATATCTTCGTTATCTTCGGGGTTAATAGGTAACATGAGTCCATGCAATTTTTCATTATTCTGAGATATTGGATTAGAACTACTAGCTTGGTTCGTATCTAAAATATTTTCCTTAATCTTTCTAGGCTCTGATACCACTTGGTCTTCTCTTTGCGCAAACTCTTGTTTTAATTCACAAATACATAGACATTGGCAGTTTGATTTTAAACAAAAATGAGTGGAACAATACCCACTTCCTATACAAGTTTTATGTTTTTCTTTATATTTTATTATTCTTTCTAAAGTATTCATAAGATCGATCTTTCGTTCATTTATAAAGGATGTATCCTCAATCATGCATGTAATTATATCTATGATTTCATTATAACTTTCATAGGTTCTTTCCCAACAAGGATTAAAAATGTCTTGAGCGTTGTCTTCTATATTATCTTGATCATTATCATTTGGGTTATCGATTTCATAATCTAGATCAGCTTGATTTATATAATCTTCAAATTCAGACTGAGTGAGTGAGCTCATGATTCCAAAAGTTTCTTACTCCCTAGTTAGTTTTAAATATTTTGTGTACAGAGGTCTTTCACCTTAAACAATAGTGAATAGTAAATTAAGAAGAGATATGGGCCTTACCACGCTTCTTCAGTGACTAATTGAGCTTGTCGTCTTCTCAACACCTTCACAACGCCTCTCTGGCTACAAACGGTGGAATTCAGACCTCGGGCTCCGATCACGTCCAAAACCTGGAGAATCCCTTCTTCCGATTTGTTTACCAAACTCTTGTTCAAACTAAATGGACTTGAAGAAATATTTAAACTAAGAAGGTTTCAGAAAACTGAAAATTTTATTTATTTCATTATGATATTACACACATACAAGTTTTGTTTTTCACAACCCATGTCCCTCTCTCAAGATCTAAACGGGCTTATATAGAGACTTATTACATACTATTAGGCTTGGTTACAAACATCCTCGAGTTACTTTTTATCTTCGCTTTTCTAAACCACAGTTACTTTTTATCTCTTTCTTTTTTCTTTGTCGACCACTATGCTTTATCATTATCTTGTCGGTCACGATGCTTCCACTATTCTTGTCTTTTACAATGATGGCATAAGTGGTTTCCACTGTTTTTGACCACTTTACATAATTCTTGGTGCGTGATTAGCTGTCCTGGGAAATTATTTTTCTCGATTTTCTGAATATACATCTGGAGAGTTCTTAGTGTACCCGGTTGTTGATTCTTGTCCTTCTAGCAAATTACTATAGTCTTGTCAGTCATGGCATAGCTCCAAAATTTTCCCTGATCATATGTTTGTTTCATTATCATCAAGATAACATGAAATCCTAATGCTCTTCTCTTGGCTATCCATTCTTCGTTGATTATAGGCTTCTCTTCCTTGGTAGAGATTTGTTGACCTTGGATCTCTTCATCATTTAGAGTGCCGATTTTGGCAAAATAAACCGCTTCTCCTTTTGGATCGGGGCTAGCTGTATATAGCTTGACAAATATAGTCCTTTGTGGATTAACACCTTTAATATAACCTCTGATTCCGGTTAAAATTGGTTCTGGAAAATGTTTTAACTTGGCTAAATCATTCTTGGGGTCAATATATATAGAATCTATAAAACCAAATCTTAACATATCAGTAAGGAGAGTAATTTCCTCCCAATCGACTAAGATTATTAATATTTTTGGATAAATTCCTTTATACTCGATAATATAGCTACCGAGTTCTCTTGGGTTTCCTTGGTACATAAAATTAACCGTTTGTTGATAAACTTCAAGAACTTTATCAATCGGTTCCTTGGCGGGAGAATTGACTAACTTATCTTTAAAAGTGTTAATGAATCGTAATTTTCTAGGAACTTCTTTTTCTTTTCCCAAAAAACTGGACGAACTTGGTCTATCTTTTGGAGATTCTAGATATTGTCTTATATTGAGAACTTGTAGGATATCTTCCTTCATTTTATTAAAATAAGTGGAAAAAACTTCCATCTTGTCGTCAATTTTAACAAATTGATCGTCTATTTCAGATGCCATATGGCAAAATTGTCGACCAATATCCTCAAGCTTGGAGGTTATAATCTTGATTTTATCTTCTTGAAGTTGATTATCCATGAAATCTGGATAAATGATCTGCAAAATAATTGTTAGTTCCCTTTATATAAATAACTTTAAAAGTAAAAGGACTAATCCGCATTTGCCATCTTATTCTCCTTCGATTAACAATATTATCTTTTATTTTATTTTCTAAGAATGCCTTTACCTGGGTATTATCAGTTTTTATTATAAACTCTTTTCTCGCCAACCAAATCTTAAAGGCTTCAATTGTTCTAATTACGGCTAAAACTTCTTTTCATTAATATCATAATTTAATTTCGCTCCTCTAAAGGTTCCTGAACTATATCTTAATATTAAATTATCTCCTTGTCTTCTTAATACTGCTCCCCAGAATTTATCTGAGGCATTCGTCTCTATATATAGACCATCTTCTTCTTTAAGTAATGGGCGTTTCTCTAGATTCTGTACTTTTTCTTTAATATCTTAGACCCATTTTGTATCCTCTTCATTCCATTCAAACTTCTTATCCTTCTTAATCTTAGCTTGCAATCGATTCTTGAGTTTAGCACAATCCTTAATGAATTGTGAGGCATAATTTATATGTCCTAAAAATGATTGAACTTGTTTGAGATTCTCTAATTGATCTGGGAATTCTAATTTTTTTTCTGAAATATGAGGCTGTAATTCTATAATACCTTTATCAATTATCAATCCTAAATAGCTAAATTTTTCTTTAGCTAATTCTGTCTTTTTCTTGCTAAGTACTAGACCGTTTTCATATGCTCTGGTAATAAAAACAAATAAGTGTTTATTATGTTCTTCAATGATTTGGCTGAAAACTAATATATCATCTATATATATGATTATAAAATTATAACAATCTCTATAGTGTAGATCATAGGCTTTTCACATATCGGCTTTATTATGTTCTTCAATAATACTTCCATATTCTTTTTCGTCTTCCCTAGTGTAGATCATAGGCTTTTCACATATCGGCTTTTCTGTCAACAATTCAATTCTTGCAAAGTATCTATTTCTTTTGGGAAAAGCTTGTGGGTTTTCTTCATAGCACTCTTCGAGTAATTTTAAAGTTTTTTCTTTTATATAGAATGTTTTTTCATTTAAGTAGATTGATAATCTCTCACCACGCTGGCTGGGCGTATAATTATGTCTATAGGGCTATTTTATTAATAACTCTGAGAACTGGGTTCCACATGGGATTGTAAAATATACCTTATTTATATCTACTGTAAAAGGTAAATTTTTATTTATAAAACTTTTTCCTATGAGGAAATCATAAATTATGTTTGGATAATAATATATCTTGTCAATCCTAACTTGTAACTTACCAATGGTGATCCAAAAGTTTTCATATCCTTGGTCAAATATCGTTTCTTTATTATGTATAACACCCATATATAAAACTCATACATCAAAGCATAAATGTTATATATGAATCCAAGTGTTTGGTACTGAAAAACCATAAGCTCCTAGTTAACACATTATATATATTACATGCCCCAAAATACAACAACTAAAAGTTCTAAAGGCATAATATACATAAGATGTTCAAAAGATAAAAACTAAGAACTAGATCACAATGATCTCAAAATAAACTCCGCTACGGAAGCTAGCCATCAACAAGCAAGGAAAAGATCACACGACCTTATCCTTACCCTTCTCGGAACCTGACGCACCTGAAATACATCAACAACGTGGGGCGAGATACATCAAATCTCAGTGAGTTCCCTATCTTATGGGTTCTCTCGGATTAACAAGGTTCTAACAATCCTAACTCAAGTCCGGGGAAAAAGGAAAAAGACCCTTGAGTTCACACTTTATAATCCTCACACTATATGCAAACATGACATGAGTTCATTAACTCACAACATCACTAATCGATAACCATACCAAGACATCTCGTCTTCCTGTCCGCTTCTACGTCTAGAAGGCGACCCGAGTCATAGATCCTTGTAGTTACTTGGCATACGAATTGGATTCGGGATCATCAGCCTGTTAACCGTGAACCATCACTTCTCATGGCCTGTTATCCATCACAAGTCTCTACCCATAGCATAGGCTCTAATCGTACTACACGTAGGGATTCAAACCTACCAAGTAATTGTGTACCCGTTTCAGAGGAGCTCGAGACCCATGAAACTACACTCAAAATATATCGGTTATGATTACATGATCATATACAACAATACAATTGTATTCGACAATCACAAGGCTATAATGCCTTAAGGCCTCTTTTGCCTTTTCAAAACCACAAAGGTTAACCACATGTTCCATACTAGTGTTTCACTCTCAACTAGGCCAATACTCGGCAAGGATGTATCTTCCAACAACACGTGCCTGAGCATCGCCCTCTAGAGTTGTCTATAATTTCTAGCTCTTACTAGATTCTCCTATAGTTCAAGTTTGAGGTTTCCTCACTCTTCCTATCTTATTTTCATATTAACATGCATACTCTATTACAATCATGTTAAACAATATTAGGATAGGCAAGACATGTCATAATTGCATAGTAGAATAATATATAACAATTAAAACATAAATATATCACTTTTGGAGCTTTCTCGATTATTTAATCAGTCGGTAAAATCGACATATTTCATCTCCATTGCATAGAATATCTTCTCGGCGTTACATCGATATAAAGAATGTCCGATTCCGATAAACGAATCAAAAGTTATGAATTTTCTCGTTTTGGAAGAAAACTTTAAGTCCCAGGTCGCGCTAAGCGCGCCCCTGAGCACGCTAAGCGTGCAACTCTCTGCCTTCTGGGGTTGCAGGATTTCAACTGCGCGCTGAGCGGGCTTCTACGCGCTAAGCGCGCTCTGCAAAACTCAGAAAAATGCTTCAGCAAAACAGAAATCTGCTACACCTCAAAACCTCTTCCCAACCACAAATAACAACCAACAGAGAAACAATAACCTGGTTATAGTATGGTTTGAGCAACAACATTCCAAAAACATGGTTTTACTCAAGAACACAAGTTCTACAAAACCTAACATTTCCAATCAAACCAAAACCAACCAAAACATCAAAACAATCAACGATATATGTTTCTATAAGTATATTAATCATTCATTTCGATTTATATCAATTTCCAACCGTTGAAACATCGATTTCCATAAATTCGACCTAAACCAAACAATTCCAAAACTTCTAAAAATTGGTACTAACTAGAACCCACCTTGAATAGAGGTTGAAAATGAGGAAGATGAGATGATTGGATGAAGCTTGGATCAATGGATGATGATCTTGCTCTTAGATTTTCTTCAAAACCTTTTTCTCCTCTTTTTCTCCTTCCTTTCCTTTTCTTTCTTTCTTTCTTCTTTACTTCTTACTATCTTTCTCTTTTTAATGTTTGGAAAGTGGGAGGAAAGTGGATTAAGTAGTAAAAATAGTATTAGTAAATAATACTACTAAATGTCCAAAAAGTCTCTAAAGTTCCAAAAATAAAATACCTCCGAGTCAGATAATATTTATTGTATTTATTCTAAGTTCCACAGTTACTCTAATTATTTTATCAAATAATTTCTCAGAGTACACTGGACTCAGTCGATCACAATATAATATTATACGGAGTAATAAAATACAGGGTATTACATCCTCCCCCCCTTAAATAGAAATTTGTCCTCGAATTTAAAGATTACCTGAATAGATGAGGGTAAGCATCTCGCATTTCCGATTCAAGTTCCCAAGTTGGATCACCCGGATGCGTTACATCCCACTGCACCTTAACGAGAGAAATGTCCTTGTTCCTTAATACTTTCGTTTCTCTTCCCACAATGCGGCTCGGTTGAGGTTCAAACGTTAAGTCTGCTTCTATTTCAATAGTATCCGGTAGAATTGGCTGAAAAGGATCTGGAACAAACCTCCGAAGTTGAGATACATGGAAAATATCGTGCATTTCCGACAGAGAAGGTGGTAAGGCCAATCTGTAAGCTACTTCACCAATCCTTTCTAAGATCTGTTACGGTCCTACGTATTCGGGCTTAACTTGCGTGACTTAAACGGTCCTTTCAATCTCAATCTAGGAGTGACTTTCAAAAACACATGGTCACCTTCTTCAAATTCTAAAGGTCTCCTTCGATTGTCCGCATAACTCTTTTGTCGATCTTGTGCTTGCTTAATTTTCTCGCGGATCATTCGAATATTTTCTGTAGTCTCTTGGATGATTTCAGGTCCTAAGATTCTATCTTCCCCAACTTCCGCCCAACACAACGGTGTCCTACACTTTCTTCCATACAAAGCTTCATAAGGAGCCATTCCGATGCTCGCATGGTAACTATTGTTATAAGAAAACTCAATCAATGGTAGTAGTTCTTTCCAATTACCCTTACTTTCTAGTACACAAGCTCTCAACATATCTTCCATTGTTTGTATTGTTCGTTCAGTTTGACCATCCGTCTGAGGATGATTAGACGTGCTCAAACGCAACTCCGTACCCATAGCTTATTGAAAAACTTTCCAAAACCTTGAAGTAAACTTCGGATCTCTATCCGACACAATATTAGAGGGAATACCGTGCAATCTTACAATTTCCACAATAAACAACCTCGCAAGATGACTTGCCTTGAAAGTAGTCTTCACGGCTAAGAAATGCGCAGATTTCGTTAGTCGATCCACAATCACCCAAATCGAATCATAACCACCTTGCGTACGGGGTAAACCTACTACAAAGTCCATAGAAATACTGTCCCACTTCCACACTGGAATGTCCAAAGGTTGCAACAACCCACCCGGTCTTTGATGTTCAATCTTAACTTGTTGGCACACCGCACATTCCGACACAAAGACCGCAATATCTCTTTTCATACCGGACCACCAATAGTCCTTCCTTAAATCTTGATACATCTTTGAAGAACCCGGATGTATACGTAAAAGCACCTTTATGCGCTTCTTCCAAAATCCTTCTTTTCAATGCCGCATCATTCGGAACACAAATTCTTTGGTCGAACATAATAATTCTGTCGGTAGCCTGAACAAAACCCGGTAGAAGTAACACTTCTTGCAACTTCTCATCCAGGGTTTGACCTTGTTGAATCTCAACTCTTAGAGTAGAATTTACATTTAAGTTTCCCATAATTACACCATCTTGAGTCCATACAAACTGAAGATTAAGATCTCTAAAATTCTCCAACAAAGCATACTCCAATATCATCAATTTCGCACTATGAACTACCTTCTGACTTAAAGCATCTGCTACCTTATTTGCTTTTCCTGGATGATACTTCAATTCTAAATCATAATCCTTTAAGTACTCCATCCACCTTCGTTGTCGCATGTTTAACTCCCTTTGGTCAAATAAATACTTCAAACTCTTATGGTCACTGAACATTTCGAAACGTACACCATACAAATAATGTCGCCACACCTTCAGTGTAAACACAACCGCCGCTAATTCCAAATCATGAGTTAGATAATTCTGTTCATGAATTTTCAATTGTCGGGAGGCATAAGCCACTACCTGACGGCCTTGCATTAGAACACCCCTCAATCCCATCTTAGAAGCATCACAAAACACTTCGTAAGAGTTCTTAGGATCAGGTATGGTTAACACAGGAGTCGTTGTCAATATTTCCTTCAACTTCATGAAACTTTGCTCACAACTCGAATCCCACTCAAAAGCAAAATCTTTACGGGTAAGTTTCGTCATTGGTAAAGCCAACTGAGAGAAACCCTCGATTAACCTTCTATAATAACCCGCCAATCCTAAGAAACTTCTGACTTCCGAAGCATTCCTCGGCCTCTCCCAATTTATCACTGCTTCTACCTTTGACGGATCCACTGCTACACCACCTTGTGATATAACGTGACCAAGAAACTTAACTTCCGCCATCCAAAATTCACACTTGCTTAACTTAGCAAAAAGTTACTTCTCTTGCAACACGGATAAAACAATTCTCAGATGTTCTTCATGCTCTTGTGAAGTACGAGAATAAATAAGAATATCATCAATGAAGATTACAACAAACTGGTCCAAGTAAGCTTGAAATATACGGTTCATGTAGTCCATAAAAACAGCTGGAGCATTAGTCACACCGAAAGGCATCACTAAGAATTCGTAATGACCATAACGGGTCCTAAATGCAGTCTTAGGTACATCGGAACTCTTCACTCGAATCTGGTGATAACCCGACCTCAAATCAATCTTCGAGAACACACAGGCTCCTTTCAATTGATCTAACAGGTCATTTATCCTGGGTAAGGGATACTTGCTCTTAATGGTGACTTTATTCAGCTGACGATAGTCGATACACAACCGCATCCCACCGTCCTTCTTCTTTACTAATAATACTGGAGCTCCCCATGGTGAGACACTAGGTCTAACAAAATGCTTAGCCATAAGCTCTTCCAATTGTTCCTTCAGTTCTCTCAATTCAAGCGGTGCCATCCGATACGGAGAAACGGATATAGGAGTCGTTCCCGGTACCAGGTCAATAGAAAATTCCACTTCCCTCTCCGGAGGAAGAGAAGTGACATCTTCGGGGAAAACTTTAGAAAACTCGCAAACTACTGGAATATCCAAAACTTGAAGGTCGCGACTCCCTTCCTTAGTGAGAACCAAAAGAACAGATTTCTCTTCTTCAAACAAGAAATTTATCATTCCAACCGTACCTTCTAGAATAGTTGCTAAGACATCTTTCGGGGTAGCATCAATAGATGGAATGATGATGAACTTTTCTTCACACCCAATAAACACCGAATTAGCAGAAAGCTAATCCATTCCCAAAACGACATCAACTTTCTTAAGCGGTAGACAAATAAGATCAATCTGAAAAACTCTACCGTCCACAGACAAAACACAGTTTTCACACATCAACGGTGTCTCAACTATTTCATCCATGGCGGTAGTGACCATCATAGGAGGAGACAAAGGAACGGACCGCAACCCAAGTCGCTCCATACATTGCATCGATACAAAAGAGTGTGTAGCTCCACAATCAAATAAAATGAAACAAGGAAATCCGTTAACGAAGCACGTACCAGCAATTAAGAAATTGTCACTCTTCTTCTTCCTTGCATCTAAGCTATAAACCCTTCCTTGTGTCTGAGTCCTATTCTGAGGACAATCTCTTTTCAGATGACCCACCTTCTGACATTGGAAACACTTTACCCCTTCAAAACTACACCTTCCAGAATGATTCTTGCCACAAGTGCGACACACAGGAGGTGTACTCGCCCTTGAATCTTGAACTTGTTTCCCTTTTAAGGATTGTTGCCTAGGCCTGAATTGTTGGTTGGATCTTCCGCGATCCCCTTGATTCACTCTACTCGCAACACCTTCTGCTTGGACTTTCTTCAAACTATGCTCGGCCACATAACATTGCCTTAAAACTTCAGCATATGTAGTGAACTCCCTTTGAGATACACTATGAGATATTTCAGCTTTTAGTCCAAACAGAAACTGGTCTATTTTCCACCTTTCATCAGGAGCATACATAGCCTGCCTAGAATAAGCAGCCATGTCCTCAAACTTCTCAGCATAACTGGCCACAGTCATACTACCTTGTCTTAATTGTTGAAATTCAAATTCTTTCTGAGTCCTCAATGAGCTCGGAAAATACTTCTCCATGAAAATAACTTTGAACAGTTCCCAAACCTTAGGCACTTCCTGAATAGCCATCAAGGCCGAAGCGCTCTCCCACCATCTCATAGCGGGACCCTTCAGTGAATGAGAAGCGAACAACACCTTGTTCTCTTTGCTGCATTAGACTATCAAGAAAATCCTCTCCATACCAGAAATCCATTCGTGAGCCTTCACGGGATCTAATCCACCATGAAATTCAGGGGGATTCATGTGGATAAAATCCCTGAATTTCCCACCTTCAGCTTCTGGAACAACTACCGTAGGATGCAAACCTCCATTCATTTGTTGCACCATTTGCTGCATGAATAGATTCTGTTGCTGCTGCATCTGCTGCATAAACTGATACAGAGGAGTATTGCCATCGCCGCCCTGCGGATTCGTCCCTCCAGGAGTGGTACGGGGTCTACCACGAGTGTTTCTACGTCCCTCAGCCATGTTCCTAAAGGTCATACAAATAGGATTAAGTTGATCAGGCTCAATGCCATAAATATAACACTTAAGACCAATGGCGACACGACGTATATGAAACGAAAAGAAATACTTATACTATTTCATGGCTAGGTCGAGGATACGACCTGCTCTGATACCAACTATAACACCCATATATAAAACTCATACATCAAAGCATAAATGTTATATATGAATCCAAGTGTTTAGTACTGAAACACCATAAGCTCCTAGTTAACACATTATATATATATATTACATACCCCAAAATACAACAACTAAAAGTTCTAAAGGCATAATATACATAAGATGTTCAAAAGATAAAAACTAAGAACTAGATCACAATGATCTCAAAATAAACTCCGCTACGGATGCTAGCCATCAACAAGCAAGGAAAAGATCACATGACCTTATCCTTACCCTTCTCGGAACCTGAAGCACCTGAAATACATCAAAAACGTGGGGCGAGATACATCAAATCTCAGTGAGTTCCCTATCTTATGGGTTCTCTCAGATTAACCAGGTTCTAACAATCCTAACTCAAGTCCGGGGAAAAGGGAAAAGGACCCTTGAGTTCACACTTTATAATTCTCACACTATATGGAAACATGACATGAGTTCATTAACTCACAACATCACTAATCGATAACCATACCAAGACATCTCGTCTTCCCGTCCGCTTCTACGTCTAGAAGGCGACCCGAGTCATAGATCCTTGTAGTTACTTGGCATACGAATTGGATTCGGGATCATCGGTATGTTAACCGTGAACCGTCACTTCTCATGGCCTGTTATCCATCACAAGTCTCTACCCATAGCATAGGCTCCAATCGCACTACACGTAGGGAATTCAAACCTACCAAGTAATTGTGTACCCGTTTCAGAGGAGCTCGAGATCCATGAAACTACACTCAAAATATACCGGTTACGATTACATGATCATATACAATAATACGATTGTATTCGACAATCACAAGGCTATAATGCCTTAAGGCATCTCTTGCCTTTTCAAAACCACAAAGGTTAACCACATGTTCCATACTAGTGTTTCACTCTCAACTAGGCCAATACTCGGGAAGGATGTATCTTCCAACAGCACGTGCCCGAGCATCGCCCTCTAGAGTTGTCTACAATTTCTAGCTCTTACTAGATTCTCCTATAGTTCAAGTTTGAGGTTTCCTCACTCTTCCTATCTTATTTTTATATTAACATGCATACTCTATTACAATCATGTTAAACAATATTAGGATAGGCAAGACATGTCATAATTGCATAGTAGAATAATATATAATAATTTAAACATAAATATATCACTTTTGGAACTTTCTCGATTATTTAATCGGTCGATAAAATTGACATATTTCATCTCCATTGCATAGAATATCTTCTCGGCATTACATCAATATAAAGAATGTCTGATTCCGATAAACGAATCAAAAGTTATGAATTTTCTCGTTTTGGAAGAAAACTTTAAGTCCCAGGTCGCGCTAAGCGCGCAACTCTCTGCCTTCTAGGGTTGCAGGATTTCAACTGCGCGCTGAGCAGGCTTCTACGCGCTAAGCGCGCTCTGCGAAACTCAGAAAAATGCTTCAGCAAAATAGAAATCTCCTACACCTCGAAACCTCTTCCCAACCACAAATAACAACCAACAGAGAAACAATAACCTGGTTATAGTATGGTTTGAGCAACAACATTCCCAAAACATGGTTTTACTCAAGAACACAAGTTCTACAAAACCTAACATTTCCAATCAAACCAAAACATCAAAACAATCAACGATATATGTTTCTATAAGTATATTAATCATTCATTTCGATTTATATCAATTTCCAACTGTTGAAACATCGATTTCCATAAATTCGACCAAAACCAAACAATTCCAAAACTTCTAAAAATTGGTACTAACTAGAACCCACCTTGGATAGAGGTTGAAAATGAGGAAGATGAGATGATTGGATGAAGCTTGGATCAATGGATGATGATCTTGCTCTTGGATTTTCTTCAAAACTTTTTTCTCCTCTTTTTCTCCTTCCTTTCATTTTCTTTCTTTCTTTCTTCTTTCCTTCTTACTGTCTTTCTCTTTTTAATGTTTGGAAAGTGGGAGGAAAGTGGATTAAGTAGTAAAAATAGTATTAGTAAATAATACTACTAAATGTCCAAAAAGTCTCTAAAGTTCTAAAAATAAAATACCTCCGAGTCAGATAATATTAATTGGATTTATTCTAAGTTCCAAAGTTACTCTAAATATTTTATCAAATAATTTCTCAGAGTACACTGGACTCAGTCGATCATAATATAATATTATCCGGAGCAATAAAATACGGGGTATTACATTATGAATGTCTCTTCCTATAATTTTATCAATTTTCCGGATATTTGGGAAGTAATGGATGGTTATACTAAAACCTGATCCTGAATCAATTAAGACATGATATATTTTTCTTTCATGTAGAACTTGGATTATTATTGAATTTTCTCTCCTATTAATTTTCTTACACTCTATCAATTTTAATGATCTTTCCATCAAAACAGAGTTCTATATATTTATCCTTTATAGTATAGTCTTCAAAACTATGCAAGAAATCCATACCCAAGAGGAATTCTGTACTCACACTATCTTCTACTTCAATCGTCATTGGTATTTCATGTTCTTTAATTAATATGACAAGGTCTGCTTTATGTGCAATGTGGTGCTTGTTATTATAGTAATCTAAATAATAGTATTTATTCCTTAGTTCCTTTATTGGTATTCCCATTCCTTGTATTAGATCTATCGTTATATGACTTGTTCCTGCTACAGTATCTATTAAACGTTGTATAGGGTGTCTTCCTAATTTAATTCCTATATTTATAAAATATTGGGTATTACCTCAACCTCCTTTTTCAGTTAAGTCTAGGCTTTTTCTATTTCCTACAAAATCTTTTAATGCTAAATTCTTTCTTTCAGATTTGGTCCTTTGAATAATAGCTCGATCTTTGTCTCCTACTATTTCTCCTGTTCTTTCAATAACGTATGGCATTTCGTCTGTTCTTATTTCTTCTATATAAGTCAATTGTTCTGGTTTTACTCTTCTAGGGGGTATCCATTCTATCACTCCATCAAATATCTCTTTAAACTTTATCTTTTCAGGTTTAAACTTCATTGTATGGTGACTTGGGCTTATTTCATAGATTGTTCTATATGTTATTGAGTAGCAATGGCTTCCCTGAGGCATTTCAAAATTTTCTAATTTGTGATATAATACTAATGCTCTATCTAGATTTTTATTATTTATTGATATACTAAAATTTGGTTCATATTAAAAAATTATTTTTCCAAAATATAGGTTTCCCATTACTGCTCCTAATAGAGCATCTTGCACATTATGTTTTATCCTTTCATCGATTAGATACATAGATATGGGTGAATCCAATTTTTCTTGAAAATATCCTTTATTCATTACGTGTACTTTAATTAAATCGACTACTTTCATTTTATTTTTCTTGCTTTTATCCATATTTTTTAATATCGAATTTATTATATCTTTAGTTATCAGTGGGACTCTTTCCTTTTTCTTGGCAACTCCTATCTCTATACTTTCTTCATGAATCTTTTGTACTCTTACTGTTTGTCCTATGTATTTTCCAAATTTTTCTACTAAGGTTCTCGTTGGCTCTATGTCTAGATCTAATGTCTTAATTTCTTCTAATTTTTCATATTCTCTAATTTCAGAAAATTCTATTGATTGATCAGTATATTCCTCTTCTTCTTTATTCATAATCACTAGAATCTTCAGAGTTTATACTAGCACTATATATACTGTAATCTGGTTCTATTTCAAATTCTATAGGTTCGAAACCATAATTACTTATTTCATCCAAATTTTTTATATTCTGTTTGTTTCTTTTTGGGCATTGGTTAGCATAGTGACCTTCTTGTTTACAAATAAAACACGTACATTTTCTTGTCTTTTCTGGAAGATTATTAGTTTAGCTAATATCCTCCTTTTTCTTAGTATATCCTGATTTGGATTTATTAAATTTCTTTTTCCTAAAATATCTATTTTTATTAGAATAATCTTTATAACTAGTTTTCTTAAAATTCCATTTATTCTTTTTCTTAAAAGGTCTACGGCATCCATATTGTCCTACTTCACTATTCCTTGGACAACATAATTGTCGTTTTTGATATTTATAAATTTTATTTTGATTGCTTGCTTCTAAACAGTAATCAGTTATTTTTTGCTTAGCGAACCATATCCTGGCTCCTAATGTTGGGGTTTAATTTTCTTTATCTAACTCCTTTAGCTTTGCTGAGAAATCTTTTATTATTCTTGATCTAAATGGCTCTGGTAATTTTTCATAATACATTCTACCATAGAATTCATATTCTTGGGATAATTCCTTAAATCTTGCTTTGTAAAACCAATCTGTATATTCACATGTATATTGATCAAAATAGCACATATTGCATATACTAATATTCATCATACCTCTAGTGGCATTTTCCCTGTCTATTTCCCATAGGTTTTTTACATCTGAATAATATCCTAAAAATTCTCCTCTTATAAGTTTTTCAAGATTACTAAGAAATCTTATAATAGTGTCTGACTCATTTTTTAATGTATTATATCTTTCTCCTAAGCTTTCAATGAATCTTTCTACACTTCCTCTCATGGTTCTTCTTAAAAACTCAATTTCTTGTTCTTTGGTCATTCCTTCTTTATTTATTACTACACCATTCTCTTTTATCCACATTGTTATCA